>CM077505.1:10262884-12966214 GCA_039654745.1 Houttuynia cordata
CTCCCAAAGGTTGTTAGGATGATCCTCCCACCTATGAAAACTTTGGGCCTCATTAACATACTTGCGTATAAAATCAGGGTACTCATGGGCCAAATGGCACTCTACTGGGGTATGAATAGGACTTAAAGAGAGGGCACATGGTTCCGACATATAAGGAGTTGTGTATTGTAGGGAAGATGTGCCACTCCCAAAATTAGAGTGATTATCCCAACCACGGTGGTAAGAATCAGCATATAAAGGACGTGGGTGGTAGGGCACTTCATAGGGAGGGGGATTAGGTGTGTGTGAAGACCAATAATCATTAAAGCTCCTATATGGGTTCTCATGGCTAAATCCATAGAAAGGTGAAGACATTTCTTCACCATGCATTCATCAACCGAACCAAAATATCACACATCCACAAATCAGAAAATCAACCCTAGATATCCACAACTAGCAATCATTAGTCCTAGATATCAACAACTAGCAGTCCTAATAGCCACAACTAGCACAACATGCAGTCACAGAAAGAAAAGAAAAACACCAAACACACAAATTAATCTAAAAAGAGAAAAATAAGAGAATGCAAACTAGGGGAAGGGGTGGCCCTTCCACGTTGGCGAGAATTCCACGTCCTCTCTTAACCTTGCAAAAGAAAGCAAAACACAAATTAAGCTACTGACGAATAATCTAAGTTAAGACTCACTAAACTACTCTAAAACTAATTATGCTAAGAATCTGGTAAACTATTGTGCCGTCCCCGGCAACGGCGCCAAAAACTTGATCGTTTAAATATAAACCCTTGCAAGTGCACAAGGCAATTGTACTACGGTGAGTATTTGATAAGGGTTGTCGAACCTCAGGGACGGATTAATCTTTTACCAAATTCAAGAGAAGAAAGTTGCAGTTTTTGTTTAATCTAAATAAAGCTATGAACTTTAACTACTAAGCTGAGTTTTAATCAATGTGGAGAAGACCAAGGCTTCGAATCCACCACAATAACTAGTGTATCGTCTCTCTCTCTCTTTTGAATAAAGATTTCCAATTGGCTGGTGTATTCCTCTCAGACATACACCTGTCAATTCAAATTATAGTGCTCTCCTCTCGGACGTAACACATAAATCAATTAAGCATATGGAATTGTGATCTATCTCTCTCAAGCATAAATCAATGAAACTTTATTAACATATGACAAATCAGAACACTCACATTCCTCTCAGACATGCAAGTAATCTTTCAGATTGAAATTCATAAAATCCACTCTTGTCGCTCTCAAGCACAAAGAATAAACTCAATGAATTAACTTTAATTGCATAACAAAGGTTCATACACCAACTAGAGTAAAAATAATATGAGAGAAAAGAAACTACACAACCAGATTATTGGGCTTCATCTACGCCTTGGATAGGAGTTTAGCCAAGCATGGGAAGAGAATCCATCATCTTCATCTTCATCATCTTCTTCTTCCTTTGCTCTAGCCTCCAAGGGACTCAAAACTCTATTCTCTAATGCCCAATACGTTCTCCCTTAAGGCATATATATAGGGGTGAAGGAAAACCCTCAAATCCCTTTCTAAATCCAAGTGATCGATCGCTTTGCGATCTATCACTTTTGTGCCGATCGATCGCTTTGCATCAATACGCAAATTCTAGTAGATACGATCGATCGCGTACACGTCCGATCGATCGGTTTACTATTCATTTTGTAGCATGATTTTCCAATGGTCATAACGTTTCGCTCCGAACTCCGAATTATACGCGGTTGGTGGCGTTGGAAAGCTGACTTCTTGAACTTTAACATGAGAGTTGAATCAGTCCAATCCGACATTTGTGCACGAAGTTATGAAGGTTTAACTTTGAAGTCTTATTTCACCCTATTTTTGCATCTTTGCTCTCATTTTCCTACAAAACCAAAAACTATAATAAAGTAGCAATAATTCTAATCAAACACTAGCATAAATATAAGTTTAGGAGATAATAAAATGCATATTTCATGTATAGATCAGTAATGTGGCAAAATACGATATGCGTCTTCAGGGTTGCCATCGATCAATTGGATTAATTCCTCTTTCGCCCTCCATGCCCTTTTATAATTGACTGTGACGCCCCAATGCTTCTCAATGTATTGTTGGATATTTGAGATTTTTATGGAGTTTGAATCCTTATGGAGGCCATGACACTTCCTCGCAATTCAGAGGTGAGAAGCCAATGGATGATCTTTCGAACTTAGAGAAGTGTCACATGTATGTCGTTCTTCCCTCCTTGTTACGCTGACTCCATCAAGTCTGTTCGATGCTCGTATGTACCACTTGCACCCCGAAACCTTGCACATTGCAGCGAATGTGTCCTTGCTCTCATCCGCTACTTTGAACATGAACTTCCTCTTGATTGCCAGATCAGTTAGAACCATCTTGAACTGCTTGACGCTTTCGAATCTAGCCCCTAAGGTAAGTTGTGCCTCGTAGTCTTCTGCTTGCAAACTTCCGGTCAACATCATCTCCTCTTCACAATGTTTTGAAGGACCGGCCTGTGCAGAATAGGTACCCCAATCCCAACCACCATCACCCTCAATATTGAGATAGTCATCGTCCTCCGACGCGACAGATTTCCCTTTACATGTGTCTCCTGCCGTGGGACCTCTAGAAATCGATGTTCCCGTGTGATCTAGCTGGCTGAAATGTGGTACTGTAAGAGGCTCATCCCACTCATCTGCAGACCACGGTAATTCATCTTCATCCAACAATTCTTCTTCATCTGGACTGGAATCTTCATCTTCATCTTCTTCTTCATCTTCACCTTCTTCTGCATCTCCGAAACTGCGGGAAAAAAGATGTATCAATGGACTTGAGAAAACGATAGCACGTACTATGAGGTATTGTCTTATGCAACCCGAATTGATTTATAGTCGTGTACTATGCAACACGACTAGGTATATAGTCGTGTTCAATACGGCACGATAAAATTTTTAGTCGTGTACTATTATAGTCGACTATAATAGCACACGACTTCCCTGTATCCGCGCCTTAGAAGTCTCACCTCGCATAGTCTCCATCTCTTCCTCCTTCGATTGCTGATGCGGGTGTCTTATTGCCCGGGCTGGACGGCCTCTCCGGCGGTGTCTTACTGGCCGGCCTCACTTCTGCCTCTGGTAGCCTCTCCTCCTCCTTATTTGCATTGGCATTTATTTCCTTATTGAGAGTCGAAGTCTCCATGTTATTGCCCGTCGAAGTCCACTCCATGTACAGGCGGAGTAGTCCATTTGTGCCTTGCTTGCTCTTGTGAAGTATAAATATTGACTCCACGTCTTTATCGTCTTCAAGGAGAAATGTGTATTCAGAGTCAACACGATATGACAAAATTAATGTACCAGATGTAGACTCAAGCGGTAATCTTTCTTCCACTAGCTGCAACAGTTTCAGGTACTTTACTCGTGTATCTATAGGCAGGAGCTTCCGTTTCCCGCCCACATACTTATCAGAATTTGTCAAAACTCCATCGTAGTGTAAACAAAGAACTATCTTCTCCATCCGTACCTGCCATTAAAATACCGAAATAAGTTAAAAATCCGTGAGACACGATATATTGAAAACCGTATATGAGTGAAAAGCAACGTCTATGAGTCATGTTTCATCAAACACGACTATTGTTACAGTCATGTTGTCGACGACACGACTGTAACAATAGTTGAAAACTTGCTAAGTTTTCAACTTTCTTCTCTGGAACCAACTTTCACGATAGAAATCGTCGTATTTTAACTTCACATACGAGTTTTTCGATGTACCTTGCCTCCGTTGAAGTTGTTTTCTAATACCCGATCTTTCCCGCTCGTTTTCCCGCTTGTTGCCGTGAAGATGACCTTTCCGGAGTTCGACGGCGCCGGCGCCGGCGCCGGCGATGATATGGGCGGAGAGGCCGGACGGAACGCCTTCTTCTCCGACTAATGGCAGCTTCTCTGGGTAGTCGCTCCCTTTCCGGATAATATGGAAAACCAAAGAGTGGGTGGCTTATACCTAAACCTAAGGGCATTTTGGGTACTTTTTGGGTCATATGGAAGAAAGAAAGTGATTCCGGGTAATATGAGAAACCCGTGTTTGGCGCCAGGTCAGACGTAAAAAGCTCAAAATTGAGAGTTTTTTCCATATTACCTCGCGCCAACTTTTGTTTTCCCATATTGCCTGGTTTTTTCCAGTGAAATCCCATATGACCCGGAATCGACACGAAAAGTACCCAAAATACCCTTAAGTTTAGGTATAAGCACCCACACTCTTTGTTTTTCCATATTACCTGGAATCTAAGGAGGTACCCGGAGAAACTCGTGTTCAGTCGGAGAAGAAGGCATTCCGTCCGGCATCTCCGCCCATATCATCGCTGGCGCCGGCGCCGTCCAAATCGGGAAAGGTAATCTTCGCACCAAAAAGCGAGAAAACGAGCGGGATGAAGGGATTTTGATATAAAAACAGCGGGGAAGCCCTCCCAACTACAAAAATTAAGATCTACATGTAAAAAAAACACATATAAAGATCACCCATTGGTGTTGGACCCCTCCTGGACATGAAATAAGAGGATAAAAATGGACAAAAACGTGAAATACTCTTCGGCGAATAACAAGTTTAATTTATATATCTTTCTATGATCCTAATGAAGGGGAAGAGGAGGAAAAATAAAGAATAACACAAAAAAATGGGCAAAAATGGATGAAAAATGAGCGAGTTATCACATTTTGAAAATTTCTATTTTATCGTGTCGTCAAAAACACGAAAAATATCCAAGTCGTGTCTCAATTCAAAGACACGACTTGAATTGAGTCGTGTTTTGTATGACATGATAAAATGGGAAGGTTTAAAATGTCATAACTCGCTCATTTTTTATCAGTTTTTGGCCATTTTTTTGTGTTCTTTATTTTTCCTCCTCCTCTACCTCATGAAGATATATTACGATAAAAGAATAAGAAAAAATAAGAAGAAAGAAGAAAGTGGAAGCTCTTCGCCGGAAAGCTTCTATTTTTTTTCTTCTTATTTTTTCTTCTTCTTTCATCCTAATATATCTGCATGAAGTGGAAGAGGAGGAAAAATAAGGAAGAACGCAAAAAAATGGGAAAAACGGATAAAAAATGAGTGAGTTATGACATTTTGAAAATTCTAGGAAAAACGTGTTTTGAAATACACGACTTCCAGTATAGTCGTGTCATCGCATACACGACTATACTGCAAGTCGTGTATTCCAAAACACGTTTTTACTAAAATTTTCAAAATGTCATAACTCACTCATTTTTTATCCGTTTTTGCCCTTTTTTTTTCGTTTTTCCTTATTTTTCCTCCTCTTCCACCTCATGAAGATATATTATGACAAAAGAGTAACAAAAAATAAGAACAAAGAAGAAAATGGAAGCTCTTTGCTAGAAAGCTTCTATTTTTTTCTTTCTTCTTATTTTTTCTTCTTCTTTCATCCTAATATATCTGCATGAGGTGGAAGAGGAGGAAAAATAAGGAAGAACGCAAAAAAATGGGCAAAAACAGATAAAAAATGAGTGAGTTATGACATTTTGAAAATTCTAGGAAAAACGTGTTTTGAAATACACGACTTGCAGTATAGTCGTGTCATCGTGTACACGACTATACTGCAAGTCGTGTATTCCAAAACACGTTTTTACTAAAATTTTTAAAATGTCATAACTCACTCATTTTTTATCCGTTTTTGCCTATTTTTTTTTCGTTCTTCCTTATTTTTCCTCCTCTTCCACCTCATAAAGATATATTATGATAAAATAGTAACAAAAAATAAGAAGAAATAAGAAAATGGAAGCTCTTTGCTAAAAAGCTTCCATTTTTTTCTTTTTTCTTATTTTTTCTTCTTCTTTCATCCTAATATATCTACATGAGGTGGAAGTGGAGGAAAAATAAGGAAGAACGCAAAAAAAATGGGTAAAAACGGATAAAAAATGAGTGAGTTATGAAATTTTGAAAATTCTAGTAAAAACGTGTTTTAAAATACACGACTTGCAGTATAGTCGTGTACACGATCACACGACTATACTGCAAGTCGTGTCTTTTAAAACACGTTTTAACTGAAATTTTCAAAATGTCATAACTCGCTAATTTTTCATCCGTTTTTGCCCTTTTTTTGCGTTCTTCTTCATTTTTCCTCATCTTCCACCTCATTAAGATATTGTAGGTTGAGAAAGGAAGAAAAAATAAGAAGAAAGAAGAAAGTAAAAGCATTCCCACGTTTGGAGCTTCGCCGCACCACCTACGCTAAAAAAACTATGATCAAGAGATTTTGATGTAAGAGCAGCGGGGAAGCCCACCCAACTATAAAAATTGAGATCTACATGTAAGGAAACACATATAAAGGTCACCCATCGGTATTTGACCACTCCTGGACATGAAATAAGAGGATAAAAAATGAGCAAAAGCGTAAAATACTCACCGGCGAGCGATAATTTAATTTATATATCGTTCTGTGATCTTAATTAGGTGAAAGAGGAAGAAAAATGAGGAAGAACGCAAAAAAATGGGTAAAAACGGATGAAAAATGAGCGAGTTATGACATTTTGGAGATTGTCATTTTATCGTGTAGGATATACACGACTTGAGTATTTATCGTGTATACGACGTACACGATAAATACCCAAGTCGTGTATATCCTACATGATAAAATGACAATCTTTAAAATATCATAACTCTCTCATTTTTCATCCGTTTTTGCCCTTTTTTTTGCGTTCTTCCTCATTTTTCCTCCTCTTTCACCTAATTAACATCACAGAAAGATATATAAATTAAATTATCGCTCGCCGGCAAGTATTTCACACTTTTGCCCATTTTTATCATTTTATTTCATGTTCAGGAGCGATCGAGCACCAATGGGTGACCTTTATATGTGTTTCTTTACATGTAGATCTTAATTTTTGTAGTTGGGTGGGCTTCCCCGCTATTATTATATCAAAATCTCTTCATCCCACTCGTTTTTCTGCCTTTTGGCATGAAGATTACTTTTTCGATGTGGACGGCACCGGCGCCGGTGATGATATGGGGGGAGATGCCCGACGGAATGCCTTCTTCTCCGACTGAACGCGAGCTTCTCCGGGTACCTGCTCCTCAGATTCCGGGTAATATGGAAAAAGGCAAAGTGTGGGTGCTTATACCTAAACCTAAGGGTATTTTGGGTACTTTCCGGGTCATATGGAAGAAAGACAAAGATTCCGGGTAATATGAGAAACCCAAAATTGGCGCCAGGTCATATGTAAAGAGCTCTGAAATTGAAGAAGGCCTACAACGTAATGGACGGGCAGTTTGATGGAATCTTGTACGGTATCGACGGCAGCTGCATGAGGAAATTGGATGATTTGATGTGATGGAGTTATTGGGCCAGTGGGCCATCTTACTTCTGTGTAGTCAATGTTTGTTAAATTGCAATTCAATTGTGTATGGAATGGAAATATACAAACTTTTGGCAGCTTTTTGTTTCCGTTTTCGCACAATTTTTTTTTGCAGTTGAATGATATTGTTCTTTCTTACAAACTTCCCCAGAGCTTAAAAGCGGCGGAAGTGAATGTTCTTAAAGGCCTAGGACGAAGGAAGTTACAATGATGTCTAAGATCATTCATGTAATGCCCCTTGATGAAATTTGTTGGCCTTGTTTGGGAGGTAGCTTATGGTATTTGGGAGATCGGTTAGCTGGGTTATGGATGTCTGCCTTGATTGAGATGTAATCATGTCCTTGCCGGATCTCACTTTGAATTTGATTGAATTTGTTTGTCAATTTTGCACTTCACAGTTTTGGGTATCAAGTTGGCCACATATATAAGTCTCTTCATCAACTTATCCCAGTTTATTATGGGTCCAATGGGATATATAAATCCTTCTTCCAGTTTACTACGAGTGGAAATTAAAATTAGTTCTTATTTCTGCTATATATTTACATTTTTGATTTGTGACTTTAACAAATCCACATTGCATATTCTGGCAGCTTTCCCAAACACCAAATTTTAATTAAGCATTCCTAACCCAGGTTTCTTCTAAGAAAGTACTCACTCATGTATTTATTGATGCCAGTTATTCAAATGAGAAAACATAAGCGAGGGGCTTAGAAGAGTCGACAAAGGCTACATCGCACTCACCATCAACTGGTCAAAAGGTACAGAACTAGACAGTTTTTCTATTGATATTTCCACTTAGTACATAAACACTTGTATCGATGGGCATTTAAATTTCAGAATCAGTAGACTTGGATTTGATGCACATACTTGGTGACTTCCTGCTCTTGATGATGTTACTACGCTGTTTGGATCAAGGAATTCGATATCGGTAAAATATCGGTCGACCAAAGAGACAAAATATCAGAGATGTTGTGTAAAAAAATATCGGTGGTCAAAAACTAGTTTTTACCATATATTTTCACAATCTAACTTCTAAAATGAGTTATACTAATTTAGATAAAGCATAGATTTCAATATATGCATAAAAATGCATATTAGGATGGGAAACAAACGGAAAAGTTGTTTTTTTATAAAAAAATTCCAATTTTTTTTTAAAATGGCGATATATCGGTTCAAAACCGATATATCGGGGATATTTTAAAAAATTTAAAAAAATAATATTAGTCCGTATCATTTTATCGGGTGGAGCCTAACATCAATATATCGGCGATATATCCCCGATACGGAATTCCTTGGTATGGATGCATGAAGAATTCTCGGTCTGTCCTTCTCATATGCCTTTTCTGCAGATCTGCTTTTTTTTACCAGATCTTCAGACTCATATGCCTTTTCTAGTTGTTTGCATGCATGAAGAATTGTCTAGGAAAATATGTCATAAGTTTGAGGGGCTTTTCGCGTGCAAAATGTGACTATGTAGTACTTAATCCAAATATCTACCACACGACTTTAGTTTTGAGTCTGTTGGAGCATCTGGCTGATGTTGAGCCCTTTTTTCTGTTGTATAGTTACAATATAGAAGCTACATAATCTAGGAACTGAAACAAATTCAAAATACCTAAAAAAATCTGTTGTAGCCAAGATCAATCATATACAAGTAAGATGTCTAAAGGAAACAAAAGGCAGCTATATTTTATCCAAGTCATTTAAAAAGAAAGAGCGCGCATTTCAATGGCCTCGCATTATAAGAAGGACTCAATAATGGCAGTTGCCTTTTTTCTGATATGCAAATCATGAGGCTTGCCCACTTCCACTAAGGACCAAGAGGTAGAATACAAGCTAGAAGCTTAAAAACAGTAAAAATTACAAATTCCATCACTTTCACAAAAATGAAACATTGTTGCTTTCACGATGACAATGTTTGAAGAATGAGGATAAAGGTTCAGTTAAAGGTTTACAAGTGGATAAGCTTTAAGGATGACGTGTGGAAACTCTAAAGAATTAAAAGAATCCACAGCATATAGAAAATCCCATTCTGAACTAGTCTATATTTAGAAAATCCACAGCCTTTATAACCGCCACTATTAAAGAATTAAAAGTAACATTTCAAGCCATGGGCTCTATATAATTTCAGAACTCATGCCATTAAAAACTAAAGCCTTTGAATGTCGAATTTCAGTTCAAAAATTACATGACGTGATTTTTTGGTTCCTTTTAATGATAGATAAACACATTTAAACTTGAAGGACATGCAAAGGGACTTTGAAGAATTTGATCTCTGGGATTGCTGTAGAAAGGCTCGGAGAAATTGGTCTTGGCACTCCATTATCTCGCGAAGAGCATCCTCTCTGGGAGGAGGAGGCGGCGCCTCAATATGAGGGTCCCCTTGCATGGCTGGTATGGCCGCTGCCTGGGGATCTGCCTCTGAGTGCTGGGTGCTCATGGCTAGAGTGAATGGTTCTCGCGATTCCAAGATCGGTGCTCTGATACCAATGATATGACCCAACACTTCAGCAAGAAGAGAGGGTCGTACGATGAGATGAAAAGGAGGAAAGAGGTCGAGAGTTGGGAAAGGAGAAGGAGGCGTGTAAGGGTAGGGATCCTCTGCTGGCCTAATGGCGGCTCAGGAAGAGGAGAACGAAGGGGGGTGAAGCAAGAAGAAATTATATTAGGGTAAATTATTCAATAATCCAAACAAGAGAGCTTAAGCTCTTTACATAGACTTCTCACACAGTGGGCCTGGGCTAACCCCCGGACTATTCCCTCTAGTTGGGTCAGAGGCCTTATTACAAAAGATGTTAGATATCACTGGGCCAGAGGCCCGACGTCATAAAGACTGGGCTACTCCCCTAAACTGGGCTAAAGGCCATTAATACAAATAGACTAAGTAATTAGACTAATAGTTGGAATATAACAGGTTTTATAACTATCTTGTGATATGTAACCCTATCCATGGAGCTAGTTGTACATAAGTCTAACTACCTATAATAAGTCTAGAAGCTAATTATAGTTAATATTAAGGAGAAATTATATAAAAAATCATCAAATTTTTTTTTCCAAAATGACAAACTATAGCAAATATTTTCCGAAATGGTGCTCTGACAAGCCACGCAGGCGCCCGCGTGGCACGGGCGCTTGCGTGGCTTTTTTTTTAAAACTAAACCGAAAGGCGTCTAGGTTTAAAGAGAAAGGAGTCGGTTTCGGTGCCTTCATCATATTCGTCCAATTTTAAATAGGCTGCTAATTCAACGATGCATATATCTCTCACTTCTAATCCGTTTTCACCCATTTTTTTTCATTCTTATTTTTAGTACTCTTTCTAATAATTATGATATCACAAAGATGTTGAGCCATCACATATCATTTATCATAGTTTTTATATATTTTTTTATAAATAGGATGGGATGGATCAACATCTTTGTAATATCATGATGACTAGAAAGAACACTAAAAATATGGAAGAACGGAAATTTTTTTTTGGAGAAAATGGATTAGAAATGAGAGAGATTCATCATTAAAATTTGTCCCACTAAAACAAATCTGTCCCATTTTAAAGGGGCGATAACTTCAACGATGCATATCTATCTTATTTCTAATCTGTTTTCGCCAATTTTTTTTCATTCTTCCTTATTTTTAGTGCTCTTTATAGTCATCATAATATCACAAAGATGTTGATCCATCGCATGCTATTTATAAAAAAATATTATAAAAACTACAATAAATGGTATGTGATGGCTCAACATCTTTGTGATATCATAATAATTAAAAAGAGAACTCAAAATAAGGAAGAATGAAAAAAAATGGGTGAAAACGGATTAAAAATGAGAGAGATATGCATCGTTGAAGTAGCGGCCTATTTAAAATGGGACGAATATGATGAAGGCACCTAAAGGCATCGGGCGTCGGTTCAACCGACGCAATTCTCTTTTAACCCGAGAGGCATTGGTTCAACCGACACCTTTCGGTTTAATTTAAAAAAAGCCACGCAAGCGCCCGTGCCACGCAGGCGCCTGTGTGGCTTGTCAGAGCACCATTTCGGGAAATATTTTCTACAATGTGTAATTTTGGAATTTTTTTGTGATGATTTTTTATATAATTTCCCCTAACATTAACTATGATATATATCATAGAAGTAACCTAGACGGAATCTTATACCTAACTTAGATATAATTATATGTTAGGAAGTAATAACTAGGTTCATGATATATAGAAGTATATGTATAACTATGACCATAATTACTACAATATAATGTTCCCTATAAGTGTAGGGTTCTTCAGGATATGTTATATCATGAACTAGTATGTTATAATTCTAGTATATGCCATTGATTTTTCTAACCAAATCATATCCTATATTCCTATTATGATAGAAGTAGCCTAGACTTTATAGATATTAGAACTATATGATATATAGTTGGATTAGGGATGTAGTCTAGGGTTAGATATGCTAGGATTAGGGCTATGATATATATCATAGAATACCATAAACTCTAATCTTATTTCTTATAGGTTAAACTCTAATCTTGTTCTATGGACTATGCCTCATATGAACTAGCTCTTCGTATCTATACCAAGAACTATGAACTATGTAACTTATATTCTATGGACTACTAACTATGATAATAACATAGTTAAACTATACAAACTATGTTATACTTATCTACCTAGGTTTACTATGATATCATATCCTATATTCCTATATTATATGTCTAGAATATACTAGATGTCCTATATTTTTATACACAACTAGTAGTCCATAGAATATAGGACAAATTATATAGGACATAGTCCTATATTATACTATATCATAATATAGGATGTATATATAATACACACAATTAGTTAAATTGATAGATCCTCCATGAATGTCCTATACAGCTATAGAGGTTAATCTTAGATATGTAGAATTTAAGAGATTAACCCTATAGGTTAATCCTATAGTCCTATATTATTAGCAACTATAGGATGTAGTCTATGATTAGGGTTAATCCTATAGTTTCCAATCTAGAAACTATGTATAATAATCTAAGTTAGGGCAAGATGATCGTTGGGTTAGGTTAATGCATCATTGCCAATTAACCTAAACCCTATCCTAACTAAGATTGTATACGTATCTATCTAGAATTCTCTAGGATGAATCTATCTAAGTTAGGATACAAACCCTATCCTAACTTAGATAGATACGTATAGTTTGTCAACTATACGTATACAAACTCTAATCAAATACGAGTTAATTGGCAACTAGATAGGAAATCTAGGTAGCATTAGGTTAGCTACCAAATTGTGTTACTCCCAAAGTTAACCTTAGAATGTCTAATTAAGTTACATATATAATGTTATATATAAAATACAGTAGTATGCACTAGTTGTAATATATATACCCTATATAGTTTAGGATAACTAAGGTATCCTTAGTCTAACACATAATCCTAGGGATAGTCATGTATACTATAGGTTATGTTCCTAGCTATCTTGTGATTAGGTTATATAGTTGTATATATATAGTATATCTCTATAGTATATAAGTTGTATATATATAGTATATATATAAATTATTATATATGTCATATATATATATATATATGACTATATATGCTAACTATATAACCAGAACCTAGTAACTAGTGATCCTAGAGTCCTATGGATAACCCTAGTTTAAGGAGTCATAATCCTTATGAGCATTCTTAGTTGGGATGGCAGCGTCCTAAGATTATATGGAAGAAGCCACACACAACTAGTTAGACAAAAGAATGAAATACTGAGTTTCTCTAGTTAAAAGTTGGGGTTTGTTATTGAGAATACACACAACTAGTACTATGTCTAACTAGTTTGTATTAGGGACAATGACATCCGTATTATGTCATCCTTTTAGGCTTAGGAGTGAATTCTAGAGACTATGTATTTAGGATGACCATTAAACATGTTTAATGGTTAGGACCCATCGTAAATCCTATTTTGCTAACCCTAATACAAACTATAGTTCATGAAATATGTCTAACTACCTAGGTTTTACTATGGGTTAGGATTAGGGTTCCTGCTAATCTTAACCTTGCTAAGTATTGTCTCTTGTATTTGATTAGGGTATATGAACATACATATGTAATATAGATGGGCTACCTTAGTTATATAAACTGGTAACTATTTAGTCCTATAATAGGGATATCCATATCCATATGTTAGGAACATTGTTAGTTTAACCCATATATAATTCTTAACCTATATATAACTTATATAAGTCCCTAGTCCGTATATAATGAGATTATATTCCTATCCTCCTTATATAATACTCTACTATACGGGGAACATTATATTCCCTCACCATGTGCACTTCTATCTCATATACTATGATATAAAACTATGATAGTAACCTATACTAAGGTACTATCTACATAGTTATGTTAGGACAGAGGCAGAGATAGATAACTTAAGGTTATCTATGTATAACTAAGTTCATGAATGCCAATATCCATATGACCCTAAATTTGCATTAGTTAGAGGTGAACTAACTACATATATAATAGTCTAGAATAAACAATAGGAACTATCTAATTTTAATCCTACTATAGTCTTCCAGACTATGTTTATAATAATAGAGTATAGAAGACATATGACACAATTATCCTCTATAGGTTTAAATATGTCTCCCATAGTAAAGCCTAGGTAGTTAGATATAGTTTTCCTATCTAGTTGAGTGGAGGTATTTGATCCAAATATGGCAATGATGAACCAAGACGAAAGAATTATATATGGAAGAAACATCTATTGACTACTAGTTGTGTGAATACATAGTCTCTAGGATTAGACTCTAGGAATTCACACAACTAGTAGTTATGTATGGATCCTTCCCTAGAGACTATGTATTCACACAACTAGTAGTTGATATGGATCCTAGGATACATAGTCTCTAGGATTAGACTCTAGCAATAACCTAGAGACTATGGGTATGGAGACACATACCAACTAGTAGTTGGGTTTAGGGTTTGTTATGAAGAATAACAAACATTATACCCTAGAGTCTAATCCAAGAGACTAAGTAATTCATCCTTCTTACCCCTAGTTCAGGGTTATAACCTAGGTTATAACATAACTTAGATATTATGTTATGTCTAACTATATAGCCAATATTATACATGCTATCTGTTATAACCGATGCCAATATTATACTCCTATAATAATATAAGTTAGAGTATTACAGTAACTTAGAGGTTATTAATTTGGTATTTATACCGTATGCTATATTAGATACATAGTTTAATCTAGTTTATATTGTTTATGACATATATGGGAGGTAGTTCATACTACTAATGATATATGTAGAAGACATATATTATTATAATGAGATTAAAATTAATATATGATTTAATTTTAATCTCATTATAATTCCATATGCACAATATGTCCCTAATACAAATTTAGGGACATATATTATATGTATTTGATCCTTCTTACCCCTAGGTGGTCTTCTAATGATGTATAATATAATACCTAACTTAGACGTAATTATTAACATTACGTATAATGTTTGTATAGGACCTACCCTAGAGACTACAAATTATATGTGTAAGATATCTAGGCCCTGGCCTGACGGAAAAAAGAAGCAGATTAGTATAGTCTGATATGCCTGAATCCTGAAGCAATAAAATGTTTTATTTTGAAGCAGAACATACTCTTAAAAACCCACCTGGAGGGTTTTTCCTAAAAAATTTCCACTAATGTTAGTTAACTGTCCAGTAAGTGGCAGCATACTCAAATGAAACATCAGCTCCAAAGAGAGTCACGCATCAGTCTCACCACACTCAACTTGATTCAATTGTTATAGATCATGAGTAAGCAATAAAATGAAGCATTTATGCAATAGTTAATAATATACAATTTCCTTGTATCGCTTTAATACTAAAAAGTCAAAAACCTACATTTTCCCCAAATTAGGGAAATTTATATTACAAAATCAACATAAAAGGTATGAAAACATACTTTTGTGCATTGTCTTCTAAAAGTAAAACATATCTATTTGATACATATTACAAACAAAATGACAAGCATCATTCAGCTTATAATTGGAAATGAGAAAGAGGGAAATAGAACTTAGAAGTTGAAGCAGGGTCTCTGATGCTTGAAACATATTGGGGATATCATGAGGAGCAATCTCCTTTCTCTCCTTGTGCAACTGTGTCCTTTCAAGTTCTGTCAAGGTGTAACTAACCTGGAGAAAATATACTTTCAGCTAGCTGAATCAAGAAAGGCGTGATATTTAACCACTTGACAAAATAAGAAATAAGTCTTGAAATCAGAATCACCTCCTTCAAAAGATCCCTTGAACACAAATAAGTATCACATAAAAGCCGTCCTGCCATAGATGAAATAATTCCGAGGCTTGCCCCTGATCCAAATACTGAGCTACCTTTTGTAAGCTTAGGCATTACATTCTGCTTGAGTCGGCCAACTTTGGACCACATGCTGCTTGGTAGCTTACATCCTGCATGACTCAATATGTTAAAAAAAAAGAAACAAAAGAAAGCTAAATAAATACATGGGTACTGCTCTATCAAATCAAAGTTGGGAAAAACACACCTGAGCTCTGTGGAGAAGAACATCAAGGTCAAACCCAGAAATATCGTGACCGACAAGAACATCATTATCCAGTTTGTGCAGTTCAATCATCAAGCGATTTAATAGGGACCTTTCACTGCAATGGACAATGCAGAGGATTGTAAGCTAGTGAAGTCCAAAACAAAACCAAATTAAAATGTTTCCAATTAGTATAGAAGCATGCTTGCTCTCAAATCCTAAAATACTGGATCCAGCCTTAGTATTTCTATCAGAAACTTTTTTTGCAAATCCCATTGGAAATACGCCACCTTGATGCTTCCGTACTGCAGTAGCTTTTTCCATTCTGATGGCAACATGGGAGTATCAATCTGAAATCAAATAATGCAAATCATCAATTTCAAAATTGTAGAATACGCCAAATAACATTAACCAAGAATATAACTTTGCTTTATGGCAGCAGATAATAGATGCTGAGACAATTTCATTCACGTTTTTTTTTCATTAATAAGTGTTTTTAGATTTATTGCTGTAACAACAACCGGACGAATGTCAAGTAAGGGTTTGAAGATGATAGGATCTTGACATTCTTGGGGGAGTTGACAGTGACTTCAAATTTGCACCAGGTTACCTAACAATCAAAAAATTCTTGAGGCAACAACGATTTTAAACAGCACAATTTAACATAGTTGCACCTTAATACATACAAATAAATAATTATTAACATACTCTTTGTGGAGGAGGGAAGCTAACAAAAGTAAAAAGTGATAACCAGGTAGGTTCCCTTATTTTCCTCTTAACCAAGAATTGTTCAAGAGCACTGCAAAAAAACATCTCTATGTGCTTCTTTTTTAATCTACACTGAGTATAGGTGGGATTTTAGTTTCAGTCTTCAATAATGTTGTTTAAATTTTGTGGATAACAAATTTGTTCACTTATTGTGGACTGAGCTTGCTTAAATAGATGGTCTTTATATACACGCTTCTGAATATATCATGCCATTTATATATATACTTAGGTGGTGTTTTTATTGTTATTTTAAATAGTGTTAACAGCTTGTATCCGCCAATTTGTGTTATTATGTCATTTATTATCTAATTGGAATTATGTCTTCTCTACTTAATTTAGTACTGCTTATGTTCCACATGAATAGTCTAATTTGGTTATTCTAAATGAAGATGAAGTGATTTTAGTTTATTTTGGAAAAACCTAATGGGACTCTCAAAGTAGGAAAGAGGGAGTATCTAATTGGAATTTCATATTATCTATTTACGAAAAGTTTTTTTAAAAATTTTCACTATAAGTAAATAAAAACATGCCATTTTGTTAAACAATGAAAGCTGTTTGCACACGTGTGGATTTCCAGAGACAGTATAATAAAGATTAATGCACCTTTCTTCTCAATTTAAAAACGGAGGTTACACTTTTTTCCTTACAAAAAGTAGTCCTCGCAAAAATAGCCGAATCATTATTGAATAAAATTTCATAAAAATTTCATAAGTTGAATAGAAAGGTGAGCACATTTTTACAGTTGTATTTTTTGGGTTATATATTATATTTCGCACTTTTTGCATAAATGTTGAACAAGTAAACAAGGGGGAGACTCACCTCCACAACGCGTTCCTTCACATTAGTGGGAAGTACTTTGTCTGCCATAATTATTTTTTAATCCACAAAACCCTGAAAATGAAAAAAGAATAGATGCATTAAGACTGGTACATAACTATATGTCAAAGAAGTGAAATTTATTGGGCAGTTGTAGCCCCGAAAAATTTTAACACAGTATCAATCTTGTCGCATATTTTAGATCATAAATTGCAGACTATATGTAATATGCTTAAATAATTTACAGAGGAATACAATTAGATTGCTAAGGTATATTTTCATGCCATACTTAATGCTCAACTGCTTACAAATAAGAGGAATTGGAGATCCGACAGACTAATCGTGCCTACTTAGTTGGGCAGACGCAAACAATAGGGAAACTTAATACTCATATGTACAATATCATCATAGAGGGTTATTGCAGAGCACTTATTGGCAAATAGTGTATAACTTCAGGGTAAGAAGAATATTAGATTGAGTTAATTATTCTAATTAACTGTTGGCATGTATGTGATCTAAGTAAATTGCTTACACAAAGTTTGTTTGTGGAGGGATCTGTAAGCAGTTGTGTTGTGAATTCCTGAATGTCTGGCCCTGAAATTGCAAGTTGTAAAGAAAAAAAATAAGTTGGAATCACTCGTAGATGGATATTCCAGCAAGTACTTTTAATGTGGGTCAGTTATGGCATCTTGATTTCTCAAAAGATCAAGATTGTCTCTAACTGGCAGAGAACCTGTAGAATCCACCTGCTTGTAGTACAATTTAGGAAAGAATAAATGTTCCCATGTATAATAGAGGTTTGGGACAGAGAAGAAGGGATAGTAGGATTAAAAAGACAATAAATGATACATTAAATTGGCTAATCATAGCGAAACATGTCATATGATTATCAGATATCACAGATTCGTAATAATTTTGAATCAATGTTGAAACACGCAAAAATGTTCATATAATACAATTATTAAGTGAAAATCCACTCTAGGTGACATAAAAAAGAAAGAAAAACAGCAGAAATGGATATAAAAAACCATTACAAAACACAAAACACAAAAAGTGAAGAACAAACAAAAAGCAAAAGGGACAACAGAAGAGCACAAAAAACGATAGTTGCAGTTCAATAGGAATCGAATCAAATTCAAAAGACACAACACTCAAAGCAGCAAGTACAAGGGAACTAACAAGCTTCTGAAAACAGGATTCAGTGATTCAATGTTCAAATCTAAAAACACCATAATATACCATCCATTTGCAAAGGATTAAGAAAGGGAGAGAGAGAGAAATGAGAAACAAGTTACTGATGACATAAAGAGGGAATCGCAGCAGGATCAATTTCTACCACATTCTAGCTAAATGAACACCAAAAACTACCAACACATAACCCAATATCAACGACCCTGAAACGCAGATGACAGATCTATACCACAAACCCAATCAATGCAATAATATATATTATGAAGCAAAAGGAAAACCTATATTTTCATATTAGCAGTAAAATTTGGCTTTCTAAAATGAACTGATTAGTAACCAAATGTTAGTGCTAATTTCGGGAGTATTTGTTTCCGCAAACTAAGACCAAGATTCTTGACATTGTGAAATCTTGATTCTATCTCCAGCAAACCAGTGTGTCCATGCTCATATCAACAAGTTGTGGGTGTTAACTTTTGGTTTATATTTGTGTGGATCTCTATGCATGGCACATTCCTCATATATATCTATATATGAGGAATGCCAAGTCAAATACATGTCATCTCACTATCAGATATCACAGATTCGTAATAACAAATCCCCATCAAATCAGGTTGTCTAATTTTGAAAATAAACAACGTTTTACGACATTGGTAGAGTTGAAACAACAGAAGAAAATAGACCAAACCGAATGAGACAAGAAAATCCATATATCAGATAACTAAGCCAATAACGTTCATTTTTGTTTTTAAGAAAAGGTAGAAGATCAAAATAAACAAAAATACTTTGATACCACAAAATTTCTGAAAAAAAATGGAAAATTAAATCTTAGCACTTAATTCAAGATAATTAACTGTAACTCTCTAAAAATCAGGCCTAACAACTTAAAAAACAAGAAAAACCATTCTTTGTTCGCCACAGAAAATATTAGAATTTAAAAAATGAATATTCCTTAGAATTCGAATGCACTGCATTTCAATACAGATACATACCTACCTCCTTCCTATTATCTGGGAAGAATTCCAGGAAAATGTACATTTAATATATACCTGTTTAATAAGGTTCTCTTCTTGAATTATTTTACATAAGCCGTCCAACATTTCATGACATTCATCATGTGAAATAGATGACGAAAGCGAAGGAAGGAACTCTGACATCACAGTTACATGGATACCGCACAGAAATTGGCAAAAACACCATAATATACCATCCATTTGCAAAGGATTAAGAATTCGAGAGAGAGAGAGAGAAAGGAAACACAAGTTACCGACGACATGAAGAGGGAATCGCAGTGAGAGAGAGGGGGGACTGACCTGTACATTGGAAAGTCTGCCGGACGGGTCGCAAATGTGGTGGAAGGCATCTGAAGTTGGGATTTTGAATGGAATTCGATTTTGGGTTGCAACCAAACGGAAGAGGCATCAGCGGCTCCGATGGGAATGGAAGCACTGGAAATGGCCGTGGGAAAAGGGCTGTTCTGTTTCGTTTTATTTGGACAATATTACCCTTATAGAGAAACAGTGTGGTTTCTGTTTTGGAGGGGTATAAGTGGTATAATTCTGGAAATTGTGTAGTAATTTCATGTGGACAGTATTGCCCATAATTACAGTATTTTATTACGGGGTTTAGGTTACTGAAGGGTAAAAAACAAAAAAATGGGGTGCGAAAGTTGGTGCTTTTAAGAGTAGTATGGATATGTAATTTCAGCCAATGCACTCCCAAAGACGGGACGCGCTCCCTTCTCCCCTCGCCGGAGGCCATGGCTTCGCCGGCCACCACCCTCCTCTCCGCATTGCCCGCCACCGCATTTTAAAGTTATCGCCCCTTTAAAATGGGACAGATTTCAACAATGAATATCTCTCTAATTTCTAATCCGTTCTCACTAATTTTTTTCATTCTTCGTAATTTTTATTACTCTTTCTAGTCATCATGATATCACAAAGATGTTGATCCATCGTATATTATTTATAAAAAAAATACTATAAAAACTACGATAAATGGTATGTGATTGCTCAACATCTTTGTGATATCATAATGATTAAAAAAAGCACTAAAAATAAAGAAGAATGAAAAAAAATGGGTGAAAACGGATTAGAAATGAGAGATATGCATTGTTGAAATAGCGGCATGTTTATAATGGGACGAAAATAATGAAGGCACCGAACAACGACGCCTTGGTTTAGTTTAAAAAAAAAACCACGCAAGCGCCTTGTCATAGCACCATTTCGAGAAATATTTACTATAGTGTGTTATTTTAGAATTGTTTATTTATTGATTTTTTATATAATTTCTTATTTTTATTTTAATATATATTATTTAATAAATTTCTTTTTTAGAATGTGTATATTGAGCCCCGTATTGCAATGCGCCACATGGCATTTGGGTTTAATTGCCACGCGGTACGCTACCGGCTTCATTTTTGGCTTAATATACACTAGTAACACGCAACCTTCGGATTCCTTCTTGCGCCACTTGAGGGCAGTTGAGTCAATTCAAGTGCTGACCGAGTTTGGGACCAGATCGCATGGCCCATGCCAACCTGAGTGTGCATTGATCCCCGTGCCAATGTGACATGGGTCATGCAATCTGGTCCCCAAACTCGGTCACGCTAGACGCCCTCGGGCAGAAATGGGGGGCACGGGAAGCAAGAGAGGCGCAGGTGGAAGGAGAGTTGAAATTAAACGAGACAAAAGAAGCAGAAATTAGCGGGAATTAATTAATACTCCTGGATGCTGATGTTCTTCAAAACAGATTTTTCTCTAACTTCTTTCTATTTTTGTTCTTATTATAACTTGTTTTTATGTGAATTAGAAAGTGACAAAGAATGGATTGGGAGTAGTACCAGTCAAATGACTTGTACCTGAACTGACATTAGGTTTTGATCTTTCTTTTAATGATGATTCTTTAGATTTCGAACTTCTCTTATGCGGATTTGGGCAATCTGAGCTGCTGCCGGCATGTTGGGTTGGGTATATGCTAGCTTTGTGGAAGGGAATTCTGAAGTTCAATTGTTTTCTCAAGGAATTTTAGCTTGATTCTTGTTCATGCTCGACGTGGTCAATACTCGTTTTTTTTTCCATTTCGTATAGCTTTGAACGTGATTTACATGCATGTTTATAGGTTACTTGTAGTGTAGATTGCCTTTTGCGGTTTTGTGAAATTTTAAGACTCTTGAGCTCTTTGTAAAACTATAGTGTTACTGGATTCCATGAAAATGAAGCTTCTGATTGTTGTGTTTTTGCAAATGTGTTTTGGTAAATAATGAGTATAGTTTCTTTTCCACTTTATAGGGACCGGGGATTCAGGTCTCGTGTTATTTAGGCAGAGGGGGACCGAGATTAAGTTCTGGGTCCCTGATTAATGGTGGTAAAGTGGCAACAGATATGGTGGGCAGAATGAATGTCTGTTCTCTACGAATTCCTTTTCTAGGTATACCACTGTCAAATTTGGTCAGACAGAGAAACAATGGAAGCTACAAGGTCAGAGGATCATTATGAAAAGTAATTTCTTTATTGCATAACCCAAAAAGAGGAGGAGGAAGACCTCCATATAAAGGAAAAGGGATGGGCGCAGCTCCCTAGGCCTGTGCCATCGTTTCATGCTAGGATTAGCTACTATGAACTTGTCCCTAAGCTGTGATTATGCCATTACAGCCCATTACATATTCAGTTCCCCCAATGGGCCTGATTACAAGATATTTGGCTTTATTCAGAAGGGAAACTAATCCTAGCAATTAAAGTAGCCTAATTTAGATGGCGCACAATATGTGTGTGACGTTCACAACAGTATCTACCTAAGTTCATAGTATTCCGATATGACATAAACTCATATGAACTAGTTAGCTAATACAAACAATTAGCTAGATGGAACATCTTGCCCTTCCATGAAACGTAGTCCACGTTATATATATAATAATTCATGAACATATATATAGTTTAACCATAACCCATAGTAACATGAACTAGATAGAACACTATATCCATGAACTATAAGTTAATTCTATAATAACATATATCATTAGTTATGGACTATCTTGTTTTGATTGCCATATGCCTAGATGGAACATAGTTAACTAAGTTCCTAGCTTCATATGATTTGAACATAGTTAACTAAGTTCCGATCTTAGTTAGGAACTATACCTCCCTGATTACCAATTAACCCTAAGTTCATCTAGATGAACTAAGGTTCTATCCGAACTTCGTATAGGATTACAAGGCATAGTTCCTAACTAAGATTGGAACTATGTCTAACTAAACCATAGCCTAACTATAACCCTATATGTTCATGAAACTACATATATAATGTAGTTAGGGTATAACGATGTGAAGTTTATGGGTTATAACTTAGGATTATAACCTATTAGGGAAACTATATAACATTAGGGATGACTGTATAAGTATAATTATAAGTAAAGTTATAACTCATAAACTTCATGGGTTATATAGTTGATTATAACCTATTAGTGTATATAGTTAACCTTAGATATCTTAGGATTAAGTACCCATAGTATATAGTCATCCCTAATGATAATGATGGAGAAGTTATATGGTTCATTATAATTTATATATATGTTCACTATGAACGGTAGTTAACTATATGAACGGTAGTATATATGCACAAGTTCATCTAGATGGACCCTAACTTCTAACTAAACTATATATAATAATGATGGAGTCCATCTAGATGGATGAACATATAACTTAGTTAACTATATAATGTAATATAGCCTATAGTTTAGATGGAGGTTATCCTAACCCGAGGGCCTGACGCTGGGCCTGGGCTACTGGCATTCACAACACTCCACCACGCTCCGCTATCGCATTGTCCTCAATGCGACCAAGACGGAAAGCGAAGCAGAAATTCATCCTCAAGGACCCATTCCGCGTCCTCCAACGGCTGGCCCTGCCAGGCGACCAATACCTCTGTCACAATACGTCCAGCACGACGCACGCGACGTTTATCAATGAGAGAAGCTGGCAAGCGGTCGTCAGTGTCGGGGAAACCCATGAGAGGCAACGGTGAAACAGTATCTGCCAGTGGTGGATCACCCACAAAACGGCGAAGGTGAGATACATGGAACACCGGGTGAACCAGGGACCCAGGAGGAAGAGATAGACGATAAGCGACCGAACCGACCCTTTCCAAAATAGCATACGGCCCATGAAAGCGCTGGGCCAGCTTCTGATCAGCCCGAAATAAGGAGGTCTGGCGCTGGGGCATCACAGAGACATAAACGTGATCACCCACGTGAAACTCTCTATCAGAACGGCGCTTATCATAGATCTGTTTCATTCTGTTCTGCGCGGACGCGAGGTTGGTTTTCAACTGGCGGAGGACTTCATCACGTGTCTGGAGCATGTAATCCACCTCCGCGATCGAGGAGCGGTGAGGCACATAAGATAGAATGGTGGGAGGAGGACGGCCATATACAATTTCGAATGGCGTGAAACCGGCACGAGTGTGATAGGCCGTATTGTAAGACCACTCAGCCCAAGGAAGCAATTGCAGCCAGCGGCGGGGCTGATCCCCTACAAAGCAACGTAAGTATTGCTCAAGACATCGGTTCACAACTTCAGTTTGGCCGCTGGCTAAATTGATGGCACAGGCCTAGGGAGCTGCGCCCATCCCTTTTCCTTTATATGGAGGTCTTCCTCCTCCTCTTTTTGGGTTATGCAATAAAGAAATTACTTTTCCTCTACTCTTTTCTCTCGTCTTCTTCCCTTTCTCTGGCCATGATGCCTGACCCTGTTCATATCCTATATCGGGACACAACATTGGTATCAGAGTCATTCCGATCTGTCGGAACAAGGATCCATTCAGCCTATGCACCTCCACAATGGATCGCCGGCATTATTGCCACCGTCCAACCCCCTCCTTCAGCCCCAGCCGCCGCCGTTCAGCCACTGGCCCGGCCGAGATGTATGTGGACAATGAGGACGACGTAGAAAGTGAGGAGAAGGACAACCTTGCTGACGGTGTCTTCCCGGTGAAAACGAGCCTTTCGCCGCTAACTAGGACTAATATAGATCAAGAAATGGATAGATACACTGTTTATTATGTCTCTATCTACATCCATGAAGAACTATTATACGTATCTAGGATGTAGTCTGTATAACCCAAAACCATTTAATTTTCTATATATTAAGGTATTATACATATAGGACAACAAAATAGTTGATTATACATATACATTTTTTCCTAAAATTGTTATACTAGTTAATAGTTCTAATACATAGTTCATAGTCCCCATCATTTATATAATATGATAGAATAAATAGTTATACGTTTCTAAGTCCATAGTATTCCGATATGACATAACTCTAATCTTGTTCTATAGACTATGCCTCATATGAACTAGTTATCTAATGCAAACAATTAGCTAGATGGAACATCTTGCCCTTCGATAGAAGATAGTCTACGTTATATAAATAACAATTCATGAACATATATATAGTTTAACCCTAACCCATAGTAACATGAACTATAAGTTAATCATATAATAACATATATCCTTAGTTATGGACTATCTTGTTTTGATTGCCATATGCCTAGATGGAACATAGCTAACTAAATTCCTAGGTTCATGTGATTTGAACATAGTTAACTAATTTCTGATCTAAGTTAGGAACTATACCTCCATGATTGCTAATTAACCCTAAGTTCATCTACATGAACTAAGGTTCTATCCTAACTTAGTATAGGATTACAAGGTTGGTGATTAATCTAAAACATCCACAGTGAAAAATCCACTTTCACTATTCATTTCTGGATTTTTCACTGTGGATGTCTGAAACACGTCTTGAAATAGCTAAAAGTGAAAAAAACAGGAAATGAATAGTGAAAGTGAAACATCCACTGTGGGTGTTTTGCTTTTTATCATGCCCCTAAACCCTATCCTAACTATAACCCTATATGTTCATGAAACCACATATATAATGTAGTTAGGGTATAATGATGTGATGAAACCCTGCCTGTCGTCGGTGATAGTACTTCAAATGTGTGCCAGTCCAAAGCCTGGAGGCAGATGAATGAAATCAACTTAAGGTATCCATCATGATTAAGCAGCACCCCATTTTCCATCACTGCCTTAGAATACACTGTTTTGGGCTCAAAAATGCGTGATGCATCCTCCATTTGACCACCCTTAGCATAACCACTCAATCTGACACTGTAAGGAAAAACTTCAGGTTTTAGTCCGTTGCTCCCTATCACCTTCTGCCTTAGACATCCTGAATATAACCAAATTAGCATTGCAAGACGACGAGCCTTGCTCGACCATTTTGGTCATCAGCTTCTTCACTGCCTTACTGTTCTCCAGTACCCTCTCTTAAATATACTAAATTTTCTCGTCCTCCCACTATGCAATTTCAGCCAAATCATGGAAATGGCATCCCAGCGTCCACCATGGAAACTTAAGTGCTTTTGATGATGTGACATCCAAATCGAAAGCCACAGAACCAGCTGTCCGCAATAATAGTGCAAGCATCTCCTTAGTCGGCCTAGGGTGACGCCATGCAGCTGCCCACAGTAGCTCATCATTGTCACCATTGCTCACATAGAAGTCAACAGCCTGGGGGCTGCTCTGATGGTATTCTGCATTGAATTCAAAGAGCTCTTTTGAGTGGTGGATCAAGTCAATCACGCAGGAGCTGCAACCCCATTCGTTGTCATACCATGAGACCACCTTGATGAAGTTGGCATTAAGAACAATGCTATCAGATCCACCATAAAATTTAGATACCTGTTGTTGGTTAATACAGTTTAAATAACCAGATTTATGCACTTCAGCACCATTTGTTTCTTGAATCACCTCTTGGAAAGATTTAAAGGAAGATGAAATTTCAGAAAGAGCCTGAGAAGGAACTAATTCACAAAGCTTCTTGTACCTTGACAACGTCCAACCCATCAAAGAAGGATCTTTGCTGACAGCCTTGCCAAGCAAGCCGCTCTTCAAAAATGATCCTTTCAAGTGTTTATCATCAGAAGCTATTGACAGTGTCACCCCATCATATATACCATTAATCTGATGACTCACCTGCTTGGTTAGTTTATGGATGATCAAGTTGTAGGATACCAGTGATGGAGTGAAGCCTCTCTTTCTCATTATGTAGAGAATTCTTGATGCACCATGACTTTTCCCAGACCTGCAAAGTGACTCAATCATCTGTCCATAAGCAAACTGTTTACAAATGAACTTTCCTTGAGGCATAGCTTCAGCAATTTTGAAAACCTCATGAAACAATCCCTCTCGACATAGAGCATCCACAAGATTAGTAAAGGCAGCAGTGTTAATAAATAAATCATCTTCCACATGCATCCTTTGCCACATTTCACCCCTCAGTTTCATGCCTTCTTCAAATTGGCGCTTTCGGAGCACACCCTTAAGAAGAATATTGTAACTCAAGGAATTAGGAGGGACACCTCTACTCATCATTTCATCGAACAGTTTGCTAGCAGGACCTAAATTCCCAGTTTTGCAGTACCCATCGATGAGAGAGGAATAGAACACGACATTAGGCGAGAGCCCGACAGCTTGCATATCATCAAACACCTTATGAGCATCTGAACGGTGTGCAAGAAATGAGAATTGGTGGATGAGGCGATTGTAGATGGTGATGGAGGGGGTGCTGTATCGGACGTGGCTGACTGCAGTGAGCGGCTTGGAGGAGTCGGCTGAGGGTGCTGGAGGCGGCGGATAGAGGGTCGATGGCGGCCTTGGTCTCGTGGAGTAGAGGATGGTGCTGGAGATGGAGAAAGGTACTGCCTTGTAGGGAAAGGCGAGCTTTTCTGGGACAAGAGAGAGGTCAAGCTTTTGCGGCGACGTCTGGAAAAGGGTCGATGGCGGCAGTGGCAGTACGTAACAGTGTCCGTGGAAGGTGGTGGTTGGTCCAGTGGCGGCATCGGCGACTGCGGCTGCGGAGGCTGGAGGAGGCGGCAGGGTAACAGAGGATACAAAAGCACAAGAGGATGCAATGGCCTTGGCTTTGGCCTCAGCGATTTCCTCCGCAGTCTCGGCGAGGAGGCCAATGGGGGCACCAACGGGAGCAGTCTCTCCCTCCTTGACGATGATTGCAGCAAGGATGCCATCATAGAGAGTCTCAACGTCCATGTCTTCGTTGTCAGACTTGATGATGGTTGCGGGGGAGGAGAGGGGAGGCGGGCTGGTGGCGACAGCCCATTATGGTGTTGCATAGGATGAATGGAGGGAGACTGGCGGTTGGACAGAGAAGTCTAACGTTGACTGGGATGATGATCTTGACACCCTTGATGGTGATGGGGCTTGTGGCGGCGTTGCCAGGGAGAGGGTCGATGGTGACGGTGGCTGCCATGAAGGATGAAGTGTGGCCGGCGGATTCGAACATAGAGAGCCTACCCATTTTCCAGCTTGAACGATAGTAGCAATCTAAGGGCAAGGCGCGGCCAGCGGAGCGGAGAAGCAGCCGTAATGGGTTTCATCTAACGGTGACGGTGGCCATGGGTAGCCCCACTACGGCTGGAATGGAGTGGGATCCGGCGAAACGTGAACGGCGGCAGTAGTGACGGTGGCCATTTCGGCCGCGGTGATCCGCTCAATCCGTCCCAAGATTTCGGCACACAAGTCGAGCACATCGTCCCTCGTTCCGGTGGATCGGAACGGCTCTGATACCAATGTTGTGTTCCCATATGGAACACGAACAAAATCAAACGCCATGGTGAAAAAGGGAGAAAACAAGAAGAAGAAGAAAAGAGAAAAAGGAAAACTGGATCAATATTGCATGCCCAAGAAGGAGGAAGAAGATCTCCTTATAAAGAACGGCGGCACGTCTTCCTAGCCTGATTACAAGATATGACCTTTCAGCTTCCTAGATTGATTACAAGATATGACCTTTCAGCTTCCTAGTTTGATTACGAGATATGACCCTTCAGCTTCCTAGCATAATTACAAGATATAACCTTTCAGTTACAAAGATATATACAGGGAGGAACCTCCATAGTGCAACTAAGTAACTATTACTTGGGGATAACTATATGCACAATATAGATAACATAGGAAATTGGGTTACATAATCTCCCTAATAGGTTATAATCAACCATATAACCCATGATCGATAGATGAACATGATACATAGGTATTACTGAACACACTACCTGAACATGATACATAGGTATTACCTATAACTACATTATAACAATATAATGTAGTCAACTATGATAGTTGACTACATTATTTAGTTAACCCTAATTATATGGACTATGCCTCATATGAACTAGTTTAACCATAATATATCTTAAGTTATGGAGGTTTAACCTAATTATAAGTATTTATACCATATTCTATTAACCAGATTAATAAGTTAAGATTAACCCTCGAATTATGTCCTTGGAGTATAATAAACCCTTAAGTCATAGGATAACTATAATTACCGACTTCTAATAACTTAAATTATACTATAATTACCATATAAGTTATTCATACTAGTACTATCTAGAATACATGTTCATAGAGTCTAGGGTAATTACAAACAATTAGACTATGAATAACAATACTAATTAGAGGACAATTAGGCTATGTGTAGTTATATAATAGATCCCAACTAATGTCATAGTCTCATTCTATTAACTAGTACTATTAGATCATAAATACGGTAACCTATAATATAAGATTAAACTAATTAGATATATGCCAATATTATACCAGGGTTAACATATGGTTAACTTAATCACAAGTAACCCTATTAGGGAGAGTTTATGGGTTATATATCTGTCATATGAACTATGTTCAGGTTAACCCTAGAGTGAACTATTAACTATAGTTGCCAATTAACTATTTATACTACACTACCTGAACATATTTAGTTAACCCTATGTTCATGAATATATCCTAGGGTTTATCCTAGGGTTAACGATGATATCCTAGGGTTACATATATTATGAACTATTAACTAGGGTTTATTCAGGATATTAACATCGATGAGTTAACGATGGAGGTTATATTAACAATTCAAGAACATATATGTTCATAATTATTGTTACTAACTATCCATAAGTTAGTCCACTGTATAGTGAACTATATAGCTAACTCCATCGATAACTAAGTATAACTATCCATAACCCCTATATGGTGGACTAAAACTATAGGGGTAATGGACTAACTTATTCCTCCCTGTATATATATATATATATATATATATATATATATATATATATATATAAGATGAGTTTACATGAGATCGTTCTCATATAAGGAGCATGAGGCCAATCTTTATTGTCGTTAGATTCCAATCGGAGGGTGGATATCAAATCAGTGGGCTGGTGAGTGTGTCACATCAATGAGTGGGTGAGATCATTTTGGATATTTGTAGCCATCAGATCAAGATCCAACGGCTATAATTCAAAGTGGCCTCATATAAGCAATATGAGAGCGATCTCATTTAAACTTTTCTCTCTCTCTCTCTCTCTCTCTCTCTATATATATATATATATGCACATATAGTTACTTATATATGAGCATATATACTTAGTTCATATATAGGTATAATTATACTTGTGATTAAGTTAACTCGCATAATATGATAACCATGTTACATAGTTAGAGTTACCTATGGTTAATTATAACCTATGTAGATACTAAACTAGTTTTACCAATGAGTTGTGAGCATTCTTATTAGGATGGCAGCACCCTAAGATTATATTGAAGAAGCCACACACAAGTAGTTTAACAGAAGAATGAAATATGGAGTTTCTATGGTTAAATGTTGGGGTTGGTTATTGAGAATGCACACAACTAGTTAGACAGAAGAATGAAATATGGAGTTTCTATGGTTAAAGGTTGGGGTTTGTTATTGACAATACACACAACTAGTTTGTATTAGGGACAATGGCATCCGTATTATGTCATCCTTTTAAGATGAGGAGTGAATTCTAAAGACTATGTATTTAGGATGACCATTAGACATACGGGGCTATAGTTGCAAATACCAAATTCATCCTAACCTAGGTAGTTAGACTTATGTGGTCTATGAGGTTTAATAGTTCACATCTTAACCATAATATAGACAGTCTTCTAGACTTATAAATACATAGTTCATAGACCATATAAGTCTTCTATACTATATGAACCCATAAATATTAAGTTAGACATCCTAACTCTATCTAAGACATATAGTATATTCCTATAATAGTTATATTATATCATAACTCGTAATTGTATTGCAATGCTATAACTCTAATTAATAATACTGTATAACCCTAATATTATACTTAGGGCTGGTAAACAGCCGGGCCCGCAACTGTCCACTAAGAGCCCGAGCCCGTTGAGCCTTTACCAGTCACAGCCGGCCAGGAAATAAACGGTAATGGGCTATTCAGCAGGCCATTATTGGGCTATTTGGGTTTTGTACTGGTTTAAGTCTTTAAGATCGAGCACCGGAATCCAGTCAGGCCCATCTTCCTATGGTAGCTTGAGCAATGGTTTGTGAGCTTGCAGTCGGTTTCCTCTTCCTCAATTTTCCAACTTTCTTGTGACATTTTGTACCCAAAACAGAACCATTCAAAGGTCTTGGCAGATCTTCACAAGACCAAAAAGAGAAAAGGAAAAATAAGAGAAGTTCCCTAACTGTAGTAACACAAGGGGGAGAAACAAATATGGTAGAGAAATTCAGAACCCAAAATTAGAAGCAATCAGAACGTGGAAACAGAGCTCTTTGATGATATCAACAAGCTTAAGAAATCCATAAAAGATTAAAAAAGAGGTGCAAAAAAAGGGGAGAAGGGGAACTGAATCGCAGGAGAGGAGGAAGAAGATGGGAGGAGCTCTTTTGATCGTCAAAGCCAGTTCGGTATACGAACCGGTGTTCGAGCTGCCAGAGGAGAAATCGATTGTCGCTGGGGAGAAGAAACTTGCACTGAAGGAAGGAAGGAGAAGGAGAGGGTTGGAGCTGGAAAGTGGCAGTGGGAAGAGGAGGATCCTGGTCGAATGCAAACGGCGGCGACTGAGCGAGAGGAGGAAGGACACAATTGATAACGATACGAGGGAGAGTTGAGATGGAAGCTAATAATAAAAGCTCAACAATTGCCCGGTGGAGTAAACGGTGGAGCCCGAGCCCAGCCCGCAATAAGTTTGTTCACTAATAGCCCACTCAAAGTACGGTAATTGGTTTCGGGCTGGTTTTGTTCGATGGGCTCAGGGCTCACTTACCACCCCTAATTATACTCCTATTAGGGACATAAACCATATTAACCCTAGGATTAATCTATAATAATTAGATAGATACGTATTCAATTCATACATAATATAGTTTATGGACTATGCCACATATGAACTATAACTTAACATATTCAGGAGTTAGGGTTAACAGATATCCTAGGATACTATTAGGGAGATAACTATTAACTAGGTTAACTCTGATATGTTCATGAGCTTAGGTTAACTCTGATATATGATAGATACTGTCACGCCCCGAAATCCCATACCTGGATCGGAGTGCGGAAGCCAATCAATGATATACATTTGGAGGTAGAGAATCTCGGGCGCGAGACCGAACAGTCGATTTCACCACCAATTACGATCATCTCAAAAGGATGTGTAATCGGTCATGCCCATAATCAGTGCAATACAAATACAAACATTAATGAATACTATGGAATGGAAATTTACTTAATAATACTGATAATAATCCATTAAGAAAGTCAAATCAAATAAACCTATAAATCTATGGCACACACTTGCCATTAAATGTCATAAGCATCAAATAAGCAAAGCAAATAATATAAACTCTAAGTATTCACGGCTCCTGCGACCGCTTCACTACTGCAACTTCCTGATCTCAAATTCCATTTGCGCCTGCATCAGAGGATGCATGAGTATTTCATAGAAACACTCAGTAGGATGTAAAAACCCACTGAATTAGGACAAAAGTATGAATAGGATAAGAATAACAAAGGTTTATGAAGATGCCGCAACATCTGGACTAAACCAAGGATTTATACACCTGAAAGGTTAGTCAATAATAATTCCAACTCGCAAGTAGGGAAAACAACAATAAGGCTCCTACTACACATATGAGTAAGGAGGGAATGATAATCATATTAAAAAGGCTCCAGACATTAAAAGTGAAAGGAGTACAATTTCTGCTCGCTGAACCGATCACCCGCAAGTGACTATACCAGAACCACCCTAGGGGTCCTCTTTTTGGAACCCTCCCATGCGTCTAGGATGCTGGCCCCACCAGTGCTTACGGACACGATGGGCAGAGACTGAAGACCTTCCGTAATGTCAACAATCTAACGTACGTATGTTGCCTCTTTTTGGGCAGTGTGGAACCGCAGTACCACAAATATTAGTGACCCCGCAAGATCAAGCAATGGCATAATTTGAGCATACTATGAATCCACTTCCGGAGAGAGTCCCGCAAGACCTCTAGTGGAGGAATCAATCAAATAATCATGATGAATAATAATTCAAAGGAATAGAGGCCGCAACACTCTAACCACATAAGGTATCAATCACCGGAATAGACTCTCATACGGAGTATAAGTAGAAACGTCACACAAAGAGAATAACACAATCCATACATACGTTCATGCTCAGCCCTAGATGGAAATTCATATAGGTCTTATTGAAATATATATAAATCAGAGACAAGGTGTTAATGAGTCCTAGATGATTTGGATTCCAAATGGAACCTCAAACCGACACAAACGCTTTATCTTCAAATACACGATTACGGTTTTCTTAACATAGGTATTACCCCATTTATCATATTAACCATAACCCAACCTTACAGTGATAATCATAAGGATATAGTCTAGTATTAGTTACTAGCACGTCATACCATCTTCACATCTTATTAAGTGGTTTTACTTAAGTACTTAGTATTTTCACTTAAATTCTGCTCACTGTCTTATGCACAACAATCCCCTTCCGGCGGCTCCCAGACACTGTACAGTTAAGTTTATCTTCTGAAATTTTTACTGAGAATACCCTTGTGAGTCTAGTTTCTAACCCCACCCGTTTTATATTTTTATGATATCATATGAATTAGTTATGAATTATTTACTGTCGACTGTCCGTGCAGAAACAGTTCTGGCCGAAAGTGAAACACATGATTAAACTTTAATTATTCTTATTCCGAACCACTTATAGATGATAATATACTCATGATAGATGATAGTACTCCCCTCCTAGATCAATTACAGATCCTGGAATTAACTAGAATTACCAAAAGATTCCCTTTTTATCATGTTTCTCCCCATATAACACAATCTTAGACCATAATGACTTTCAATTAAGTCAATTTAAGCAAAACGATCATTAAGGCATAAGACTCAATCATTAGACATCATAATCAAAGCAATATCAGAACTTTTATCTTCTGTAAAATTAATAAAGCATCCAACTTTGATCTGATTTACCATCTAGACATGAAGCATGAAGGCATATATGCATGTATCGCAATACACATGGAAAACAAGACATAAATCATTAATCCCGCAAGATTCAAAGCAATACTCCAAGGAAATCAGTAAGAACACTCATCATATAATGTGAGAAAAGAATAAGAAGAGAAGGAAAAACCATCCTACACTTTATCACCAAAAGACGTCGCCTTTCTACGCGATGTTCGTCTCCTCCGCTTCCTTCAAAGCTCCCGATCCAAGCTCTTGAGCAATTCCCACTAGAAGAGGTCTTCTAAGAGAGGGATGAACGTGGGAAGGAGAGGGGAAAGCCTCTGGACGTTCTAGGGTTTAGTTTTCAAAAGCACAAGCCTAGACTCTATGGGTTTATATAGAGTTTTTAGAAGATCTTTGCCCAATCAATTCTACCATATCTTGGGCACTTTCCACCAATGGGAGAGTCCCTAAATCACCCTAGGAACGTGCAATACAAGTCTAGTTAGGATATGACATCTTTCCCAATCAAATCCGCCTCAAAATTAGGTTAGAATTCGCCAAACCGCAACTGGCGATCGATCGTGCAATACGGCGATCGATCGTCCTGCGCTGTTTACAAACTGCGCGATGGCGCCGATCGTAGCCGATCGAAGCCGATCGATCGTGTTCCATAAGCCGATCGATCGTTTTTAGCGCGATCGATCGTTTTTATTCAATTTCCCATATCTTTTTACTCCGAACTCCAAATCACACAAAATTGGTGTCGTTGGAAAGCTCTTCTCACCAACTTTAATTTAAACAAAGCAACACACAGTCAAATCAATCATTAAGAGGGTCAAATTTCAGTTTTAAGATACTTACTAATTTTTCGGATGTTACATCCTCCCCTCCTAAAAAGAACATTTCGTCCTTGAAGTGGTGACTCTCAATCTTCAAAAAGGTATGGGTAGGATTTCCTCATTTCTCGTTCCGTTTCCCAAGTCATTTCCTCAGCCAACTGGTTTTGCCACAAAACTTTCACCAAAGGAATAGTCTTTCTTCTAAGTACTTGATCCTTTCGGTCCAATATCTTCACAGGTTTTACCGGAAATGTCAAATCTGCTTCTAACTCCATCGTTGTGAAATCCAAAACATGTGATGGGTCTGGCACATATTTCCTCAGCATAGAAATATGGAAAGTATTATGTACTTCATCCAACTGCGGCGGTAACGCCAACCGATATGCAACTGGCCCAACTCGTTCCAAAATTTCAAATGGTCCAACAAACCTCGGACTCAACTTTCCTTTCTTACCAAATCTCATAATTCCTTTTGAAGGTGATACTTTCAGAAATACATGGTCTCCTACTTGAAATTCCAGCTCTCTCCGCCTATTGTCAGCGTAATTCTTTTGGCGACTCTGAACCGTTTGTAATTTCTGTCTGATTTGTCTTACTTTTTCTGCACAGTATTGCACTAATTCTGATCTCAGCACTTGATTCTCTCCAACGTCTGTCCAACATGTAGGGGATCTACATGGTCTCCCATATAGTGCTTCAAATGGTGCCATTCCGATACTCGAATGATAACTGTTATTATAAGCAAACTCTATCAATGGTAAATGATCATCCCAATTACCTTTCCAGTCAATCGCACAGGCTCTTAGCAGTCCTCCAAGGTTTGAATCGTACGTTCTGATTGTCCATCACTCTGTGGATGAAATGTTGTACTAAAATTTAACTTGGTTCCCAACGCCTCTTGTATACTCTTCCATGTTCTCGATGTAAAACGAGGGTCTCGGTCAGACACAATAGATAACGGCGTACCGTTAGTCTAACGATTTCTCTTATGTATAATTCTGCCAAGCTTTCCGGGTTTTGTTTCCATCTAATCGGAAGAAAGTGTGCTGACTTTGTGAGTCGATCTACTATAACCCAAATCGCATCTCGTTGTCTCTGAGTCTTTGGCAATGCCACAACAAAATCCATCGTCACATGCTCCCATTTCCACTGTGGAATCTCCAATGGTTGCAACATTCCCGCTGGTCTTTGATGTTCAGCTTTTACTTGTTGACAAGTCAAGCATCTAGATACAAACTTGCCAATATCTCTTTTCATCCCATTCCACCAAACTGTCCTCTTTAAATCTTGATACATCTTCGTCCCTCCAGGGTGGATGTTAAACTGAGAGTGATGTGCTTCACGCAGAATTTCCTGTCTTAATTCCATGTCTTTAGGTACTACCAATCTTCCTCGGAATCGAATACTTCCGTCTGCTCCTTTTTCAAAATCCGTCCTGTCCAATAATTTCTGTATCTGCGGGTTCTCTTTTTGCGCTTCAAGGATTTTATCAACCACCACTGATCTTATAGAAAGGTTCCCAATGAATGATATCCTCCTTGAAGTCGGCCATTCCAAATGACATTCTCCCACTTCCTGCATCAGTTTCCACTCTTGTACTAACAAGTGAGCAATTATCCCAGTCTTTCTGCTTAATGCATCTGCTACCACATTCGCCTTGCCTGGATGGTAATGAATGGAAAAATCATAATCCTTCAGGTACTCTAACCACCTTCTCTGTCTCATATTCAGGTCCTTCTGGGAAAATATATACTTCAAACTTTTGTGATCTGTGTATACTTCAAAAGTTTCTCCATACAAGTAATGTCTCCAAATCTTTAAAGCAAAAACTACTGCTGCTAATTCCAGGTCATGTGTTGGGTAATTCTGCTCATGAATTTTCAGTTGTCTCGATGCATACGCCACAACATGTCCGTGCTGCATTAGTACACACCCGAGTCCACTCTTCGAAGCATCACTGTATATAATGAATCCTCCAGTTCCCGACGGTAAAGTCAAGATCGGTGCCGATGTTAATCTTTTCTTCAATTCCTTGAAACTTTTATCACATTCATCATTCCATATAAACTTCACTCCCTTTCTGGTCAATTTCGTCATTGGCAAAGCTAGACTTGAAAATCCTTCAATGAATCTTCTATAGTAACCTGCCAATCCCAAGAAACTTCGAATCTCCATCACATTCTTTGGTTGTTCCCATTCTAACACTGCCTCTACCTTCATTGGATCAACTGATACTCCATCTTCTGATATAACATGTCCAAGAAAATTCACCTTGTTCAACCAAAATTCACACTTATTCAGCTTAGCATATAATTGATTATCCTTCAATATCTGTAACACAAGAGTCAAGTGAGTTCTGTGTTCTTCCCAACTTGTTGAATATACCAAAATATCGTCCACGAAGACTATCACAATCCGGTCTAATAAGTCCACAAAAATTCTGTTCATCATGTCCATAAAAGCTGCTGGCGCATTAGTCAAACCAAAAGGCATTACCAGGAATTTGTAGTGTCCATACCTGGTCCTGAATGCTGTCTTGGATATATCCTCCTCCTTGATTCTTAACTGATGGTATCCCGATCTCAAATCAATTCTCGAAAATACTTTTGCTGATTGTAACTGATCAAACAAATCATCTATTCTAGGCAAAGGATATTTATTCTTCACCGTGACTTGGTTCAGCATACGATAATCGATACACAATCTCATCGACCCATCTTTCTTCTTTACAAATAATACTGGTGCACCCCATGGGGAAACACTAGGCCGAATGAACCTCTTATCCAACAACTCTTGCAACTGCACCTTCAATTCTTTCAACTCAGCCGGCGCCATTCTATATGGTGCTTTGGAAATAGGTGCTGTTCCCGGTACCAATTCAATCGTAAAATCAATTTCTCTCTTTGGTGGCAAACCAGGTAACTCATCAGGAAAGACTTCGGAAAAATCCCTCACTACCTCAATGTCCTCTACTCTCGGGGTAGGCATCTCAACAGGTGTCACATTAGCTAAATAGGCTCTACAACTTTAGCCAACAATTTTTGAGCTTTAACAGCTGATATCAAACAATCTCCTTTTCTATCCCGGATTCCCTGAAACAATAGTTCTTTCTCTCCAGGAATTTTAAAATAAACTCTCTTTTTAGTACAATCCACTAGTGCATTATATTTTGATAACCAATCCATTCCCAAGATTACATCAAAATCACACATATCAATCAGTACAAGATTAGCAAGCAAAATTCTATCTTCTATCAGCACAGGAGAGTTTTCAATATATTCGGTTGCTATAACCGAATCTCCCATAGGAGTAGAAATCATCAAATCATCACTCAGTCTAGATAATGACTTATCTAGACTTAAAGCGAACACCGAAGAAATAAAAGATCGCGAAGCTCCCGGGTCTATTAACACTCTAGCAAAACGATTGAGGATAAGAAGAGTACCTTCAATAACCTCATCCGACCCACGCGCATCTTCTGATGATAGAGCAAAAATCCTCGCCTGAGTCTTCTTATTCATATCAGCCCCGGTCTTCTTTTCACGATTAGGGCAATTAGGAGAGATATGCCCAACCTCATTGCACACATAGCATCTTCGAGGATCCGTAGGGCACGGCTTCCCTCTATGCGAATCCTGTCCACAAATCCTGCAACGACCTCCATTCATGTTACCATTGTCATTGCCTCGAAATTGTTGACGTGGTGCACCGTTCATCCGGTTCTGTTGCTGCTGCCTTTGCTGCTTAAATGGTCGCTGATTCCCACGATTAACATTATTGTTAAAACGCTTCTCCCCAGAACGTTTCAGCTTACTCTCTTGAGCTTTGACCTGATTGGTTCTCCTCTCCAAGGTTCTTTTAAAATCATCCTCCAAGATAGAAGCTAGCTCGACCGCCTTTGCTACAGTCGTTGGTTGAGAAACTAACACCCTCGACCTTATGCCGTCCTTCAGCCCATCCACAAAACGTTGCGCTTTAATCAATTCATTAGGGCAAGCATTAGTAGCAAATCGTTGAAGTTGTTCAAACTTCGTCTCATACTGAAGCACAGTCATCGATCCTTGCACTAGCTCCAAGAATTCTTTCTCGTTGCGCCGCTGAATATGGGAAGGAAAGTACTTGATGTTGAACACCTCCTTAAATTCTTCCCAAGAAATCTCCTGATTCGCAGTAAAATTATTGCGCTCAGCGGATTCCCACCAAAATACCGCCTCTCACCAACAAACAGGAAGGTAGCATAAATCACCCGATCAGCCTCAGGTACCTTCATACCCTTGAACAGCCGCTCCACTTCGACTAACCAATGCTCAGCCTTTTCTTGGTCATCCTCACCAGAAAACTGAGGTCCAGCCCTCTTAAATCGTTCGAGTGTTGGCGCCTTAGCATTATTATTACTACCCCCACCGTTTCGTAATTCAGCCGCCAATTGCCTAACCATATCAGACATATTCTGACTGGCTCCCTCATCCTGTGAAGGATTAGGATTCTCATTGGTTCGACGTCCACGATTTCCCGAATTCACCATTCTCGCGTATCTACAGTCAAAGAAAGGAGATGAATTAGAAATCTTACATATAGCTCAATTTGTAATTCACCTCTCATTCCTTTGACTCCTAGCACCGCTCACGCAAGACACAAAACATGCATAAATAAAACAATCACAACGCAAGCATTAAAGCAAATAATTCTTTTATTCATTAATAAGAAGATTCCTACACTGGGATCCCTTATAAATCAGGGTCTTTATTACAAAAGATTTTTGAAACTAAAAACTATCCTAACTCTTTCTCCTAGCCATCCTTCCTACTCTCTTGCCTTCAAAGGTAATCATCCAGTATGTCTAAAGCTACCCAGGTTGGTGCAAGCCTCAAGTGCGTATGCCACAGAATTTCCCACATCGTCATGTATGGCCATCTGTAACCCAAAGATTTAAACATATGGTACAGAGCGTCAGACAATGCAGTATCATTCTTGGCCCGAACGTAGACAGGGTGCCTTCTCACAATCTTGGCCTCTACCATCACAAATATAGAAGGAGATCCATCGTAAAATGCTATTTCAATCTCTTCTTGCTCATATCCTTCGATCTCCATTCCTGGCATGTAGTCTAAGTAAGGATCCCACTCTGGGTCGTCTATAGGCAAGGGTTCTACATCAGCCACTGGGTTCTGGACTTCCTCTACGTCAATCTGTAATGGGTCATCTTCGGTTCCACTCCCTATGTCTTTCTTTTTCCAGTCCTCAAGCCACTGCCTAACGGCTTCCTGCTTGTCTTTCTCATAGATCCTACCACTTCTTGTTCTAGCCATTTAAACCTACACAAGAAACGTCATCATTAGTCTTCTAATAATAAGGTTTCAGGTTCTATCTATGAATCTACTCTCACATAGTAAGTTCTTCTAGATACCCATATTCTTTCTATCAAGTTCGACTATTCCATTTCATAATTCAGCAATGTCCGTACTGTATTAGACTGAGTTTGAGGGCTCCGATACCACGCTGTCACGCCCCGAAATCCCATACCTGGATCGGAGTGCGGAAGCCAATCAATGATATACATTTGGAGGTAGAGAATCTCGGGCGCGAGACCGAACAGTCGATTTCACCACCAATTACGATCATCTCAAAAGGATGTGTAATCGGTCATGCCCATAATCAGTGCAATACAAATACAAACATTAATGAATACTATGGAATGGAAATTTACTTAATAATACTGATAATAATCCATTAAGAAAGTCAAATCAAATAAACCTATAAATCTATGGCACACACTTGCCATTAAATGTCATAAGCATCAAATAAGCAAAGCAAATAATATAAACTCTAAGTCTTCACGGCTCCTGCGACCGCTTCACTACTGCAACTTCCTGATCTCAAATTCCATTTGCGCCTGCATCAGAGGATGCATGAGTATTTCATAGAAACACTCAGTAGGATGTAAAAACCCACTGAATTAGGACAAAAGTATGAATAGGATAAGAATAACAAAGGTTTATGAAGATGCCGCAACATCTGGACTAAACCAAGGATTTATACACCTGAAAGGTTAGTCAATAATAATTCCAACCCGCAAGTAGGGAAAACAACAATAAGGCTCCTACTACACATATGAGTAAGGAGGGAATGATAATCATATTAAAAAGGCTCCAGACATTAAGAGTGAAAGGAGTACAATTTCTGCTCGCTGAACCGATCACCCGCAAGTGACTATACCAGAACCACCCTAGGGGTCCTCTTTTTGGAACCCTGCCATGCGTCTAGGATGCTGGCCCCACCAGTGCTTACGGACACGATGGGCGGAGACTGAAGACCTTCCGTAATGTCAACAATCTAACGTACGTATGTTGCCTCTTTTTGGGCAGTGTGGAACCGCAGTACCACAAATATTAGTGACCCCGCAAGATCAAGCAATGGCATAATTTGAGCATACTATGAATCCACTTCCGGAGAGAGTCCCGCAAGACCTCTAGTGGAGGAATCAATCAAATAATCATGATGAATAATAATTCAAAGGAATAGAGGCCGCAACACTCTAACCACATAAGGTATCAATCACCGGAATAGACTCTCATACGGAGTATAAGTAGAAACGTCACACAAAGAGAATAACACAATCCATACATACGTTCATGCTCAGCCCTAGATGGAAATTCATATAGGTCTTATTGAAATATATATAAATCAGAGACAAGGTGTTAATGAGTCCTAGATGATTTGGATTCCAAATGGAACCTCAAACCGACACAAACGCTTTATCTTCAAATACACGATTACGGTTTTCTTAACATAGGTATTACCCCATTTATCATATTAACCATAACCCAACCTTACTGTGATAATCATAAGGATATAGTCTAGTATTAGTTACTAGCACGTCATACCATCTTCACATCTTATTAAGTGGTTTTACTTAAGTACTTAGTATTTTCACTTAGATTCTGCTCACTGTCTTATGCACAACAGTCCCCTTCCGGCAGCTCCCAGACACTGTACAGTTAAGTTTATCTTCTGAAATTTTTACTGAGCATACCCTTGTGAGTCCAGTTTCTAACCCCACCCGTTTTATATTTTTCTGATATCATATGAATTAGTTATGAATTATTTACTGTCGACTGTCCGTGCAGAAACAGTTCTGGCCGAAAGTGAAACACATGATTAAACTTTAATTATTCTTATTCCGAACCACTTATAGATGATAATATACTCATGATAGATGATAGTACTCCCCTCCTAGATCAATTACAGATCCTGGAATTAACTAGAATTACCAAAAGATTCCTTTTTTATCATGTTTCTCCCCATATAACACAATCTTAGACCATAATATCTTTCAATTAAGTCAATTTAAGCAAAACGATCATTAAGGCATAAGACTCAATCATTAGACATCATAATCAAAGCAATATCAGAACTTTTATCTTCTGTAAAATTAATAAAGCATCCAACTTTGATCTGATTTACCATCTAGACATGAAGCATGAAGGCATATATGCATGTATTGCAATACACATGGAAAACAAGACATAAATCATTAATCCCGCAAGATTCAAAGCAATACTCCAAGGAAATCAGTAAGAACACTCATCATATAATGTGAGAAAAGAATAAGAAGAGAAGGAAAAACCATCCTACACTTTATCACCAAAAGACGTCGCCTTTCTACGTGATGTTCGTCTCCTCCGCTTCCTTCAAAGCTCCCGATCCAAGCTCTTGAGCAATTCCCACTAGAAGAGGTCTTCTAAGAGAGGGATGAACGTGGGAAGGAGAGGGGAAAGCCTCTGGACGTTCTAGGGTTTAGTTTTCAAAAGCACAAGCCTAGACTCTATGGGTTTATATAGAGTTTTTAGAAGATCTTTGCCCAATCAATTCTACCATATCTTGGGCACTTTCCACCAATGGGAGAGTCCCTAAATCACCCTAGGAACGTGCAATACAAGTCTAGTTAGGATATGACATCTTTCCCAATCAAATCCGCCTCAAAATTAGGTTAGAATTCGCCAAACCGCAACTGGCGATCGATCGTGCAATACGGCGATCGATCGTCCTACGCTGTTTACAAACTGCGCGATGGCGCCGATCGTAGCCGATCGAAGCCGATCGATCGTGTTCCATAAGCCGATCGATCGTTTTTAGCGCGATCGATCGTTTTTATTCAATTTCCCATATCTTTTTACTCCGAACTCCAAATCACACAAAATTGGTGTCGTTGGAAAGCTATTCTCACCAACTTTAATTTAAACAAAGCATCACATGGTCAAATCAATCATTAAGAGGGTCAAATTTCAGTTTTAAGATACTTACTAATTTTTCGGATGTTACAGATACTAAGTCCTGAACTTAGATATAGTCCATCTAGCTAATTGTTTGGATTAATCTATTTAAGTTAGGGTCTAACTTAAATAGATTAATCCTAGGGTAAGATATGCCCTAATTGGCAACTATAGCTGCAACTATATCCTATATAGATTGCCAATTAACCCTAAGATAATCTAAGTTAACGATGAGGCTTATCTAGGGTATAGTCATGTTATCATTGAACATAGTTATCATTGTTATGTGCCATTGTCCAACAAACAAGGGTAAACAATTAGATTTACTATGAACGCAGATAGTTCATAACCCTAACTTATGAACTATCTGATTGTTTATACATCCTAATACAAACAATTAGATAGTTCATAACCCTAACTTATGAACTAGTTCATATGAGGCATAGTCCATAAGAAACAAGATTAAAGTTTATGGTATTCTTATTGGCAACTAGTTACATAGTTCATAGCTATAAGGACATAGTTAGGAACATAGTGGACTATCTTGTTTTGGTTCCAGTGGGTATTCTCCATACCAAACCCTAACCATAAACCCAAAACCATAGAAACTATATATTTAATTCTTCCATATATAATTCTTCCGTCTAACTAATTGTCCATGGTTCATCGTTACCATATTTGGATCAAATATCTTCACTCAACTAGATAGGAAAATGTTATGTCCTAGAAATCTAAAACAATAATAGTTGAGAGAATTGGGGAATTGAAGGAAAAGAGGATAGAGAGAGAGAGAGGGAATAAAGGAGGAAAAGAGGAGAGAAGAGGGAGAGTCAACGAGAGAGGAGACGAAGGGGGGTGAGGCTAGAGGAAGGAGGAGGCTAGAGGAAGAAGGAGATTAGGGTTTAATTCTTGTATAATAAATCAAAGAGGGCATAAGCCCTTTACATACTATCTCATCATGGGCCTGGGCTAATCCCCCTAATTGGGCCTGAGAGTTACATGATACTCAATAGATTGGGCTATTCCCCCTAAGCTGGGCCTATGAGTTGTCTAATCAGGAGATTAAAAAGATTCTAGAGAAAACTGTTAGACCTGATAAGAAAGATTGGTCCTTGCACTTAAATGATGCTTTGTGGGCTTACAGGACTGCGTACAAAACTCCCATTGGTATGTCTCCCTACGGACTAGTTTTTGGGAAGTTTGTCACTTACCAGTGGAGTTAGAGCACCGTGCATACTAGGCAATCAAGGCTTTAAATTTTGATAGGCACAAGGCAGGCACAACACGTAAACTTTAACTCAATGAATTGGAAGAAATGTGACTCGTGCTTATGAGAATGCAAAACTTTATAAAGAAGGGACTAAATTACTTCATGATAAATCCATTCTTCGGAAGTCCTTTCACCCTGCTCAAAAAGTTTCTTCGAGACCATAATTCATGATTGCATTTTTTCTTGGCAAACTGCACTCTAAATAGTATGGTCCTTTTACTGTGACCAACGTGTGTCCGCATGGTGCAGTTGACATTCAACCCTAAAACCGGGAATAAGTTTACGGTAAATGGCCAGAGATTAAAACTGTATTTAGAGGGAGTTACAAACTCTGAAGTGATCACTGAGTATTTAGATGATCCTGTCTACCTTGAGTGATTTGAAGGACCTTGTCTGGCTGAAGACGTAAAACTTAGCGCACTTGAGAGGCAACCCAAAAGTTTTATTTGCTTGTTTGATTTCTCTTTGTTGTTATATTCTTGTAGGTTCTGTATTACCATATGGAGATGTTGTAGTCTAGGTTTGGGGGTATATTTCATTTGTCTTTATTTATATTAACTTCTCATTATTAGCTTATGTGTTTTATGCTTTACGTCTACCATGAGACTCTCCTTTCAGGTGATTTCTTTCCACACTCTATTTCTTTTACTAGTCATTGTAGTATCATTTTGGTAAACATTGAGGGCAATGTTTAGTTTAGGTTTGGGGTGTAGAAAAGTAGTATTCTTTTGTTTCATTATCAATTACTTCTTATAAAAAAAATTGAAAAGAAATATAAAAATTTGATTAGTTTTTAGGTTGTTTGTTAGTATTTTTTATTAGGTTTTGATAGTTTATCCTGTGATGATGCATACTTTAATTTTTAAAAGATTACTTTGCATTGGAAGTGTAAGTATGCTGGAGGATAGAAACACTTAACTGAGAGTGTCTTTCTATTATAGTCCTCTTTCATCAAGTGCTTGAACTAATAAAACTCACTCACACACTAGTTACATAAAGTAATCCCCTCTAGAAATTTGTTGAGTACTAATCTACAGTGGGATATCTGTGGTCAGAGTCATTAGTTGATATATGGTTATTCTTTTAGCTTAAAAGATTATGATAGACCACTTATTTGGCAATATGTATAATACAACCTTGACAAAATAGAAATTGCTGAAAAATTATATATGTTGAAAAAAAAAACAAGCTCGGGGCTGCTTGATTTTATAGGATTAACTTAGGCTGATGTTCAGGCCCGAAGCGGTCTATACTTAAAACATAATGCCCTAAGCCAACGGGTTGGGAGTCATTAGCCTGAGTCATTGCTAAACCTAAGCATCTTGAAGTTAGGCCTTACATAGTCTCATTGAAAAAAAATCTATGATGTATTATCCTCTTAAATCTAGAATGTTGGACTCGAATGAGGCGCGCATGCATTTGTGCTATCATGAACCTAAAGATTGGGGTGACTATGAAGATTATGATGTTCTTTAGTTAATAGGTAACATTGGATATGTGCAAAATAGAGTTTTATGGTGTATTGCTACAATGTTCTACACTTCTACTATTTAATTATCATGCTATATCATATTGAGCAGAAATTTCCAAAATTAAAGTGTGGAATAAAACCACTTGAAGGCTTCCATATTCTCGTTGACTATAAACCAAGTACGTGTGGTTGATTTTCTTAAGCATTGTGGTTTACATTTTAAGGGATCATAGGTTTGCTTATTTTGTAGTAATTTTTTATTATTTTTTTTGCATTTCACAGGTGAAAAAAAAAGAACTAGTACTAGGTTGGATGATACCGGATTCACCATTTTCTGTATTAGGCATTCAATCTCCATCTTTTGCACGTGTGGATAACAGTAAGGACGTACATTAGCTGGCGCCGCACCGGGAATACATAGTGGGCTCGTCATGATGGTCATGGCCCCTGACCGGAGGTAGCCCAGTGGGCTCGTCATGATGGTCATCCAACAGGAGGCGCATGTCTTCCGGAACATCTGAATATTCAACATCCACACTTACTCGTTGCTGCAACATCAATCCTTGGGCGGCAAACCTGAAGAAAGGCCCCACCGCCTGGGCTGTGTGTAACGCCCCAGGCTGTGCTCCTTGCAGGTGCACCCGCTGCCCATGGATTTCGAAATCCATAACCAAAGCCTTGAAGTTCCAGACCACATCTCCCAAGTCCTGAAGCCATTGGACCCCTAAGACGACGTCTGCTCCCTTAGTTGGTAGTAGGAAAAGATCAGTAATGAAGGTGTGCCCCTGGATTGTAAGGGCGCCCTGGGCACATACCCCCGAGCTCCTGAGATGTTTGCCGTCCGCAATGAGAACGTCAAAGGGCTTGGTATCCATCACATAGCAGCCCAACCGCTATGCCACCTTGTCGTTAATGAAGTTGTGGGTAGACCCATTGTCAATCAGCACTGCTACGTCTTGGCGTTTGAGAAACCCTTGTACATACATAGTGCGTGGGGTGAAAGTGCCCGAATATGCGTGCATGGAGATTTCCGGTTGCACGTCAGTATAATCATGGGGCATCTCCTCGATAGGGTCTGTCATGTCCTCGTCACCTTCCACAATCAATAAGCTTCTTGGAACTGAACAACGATGACCCTTGACATACTTCTCGTCACAATTGAAACATAACCCCCTGGCTATGTGTTCTTCCATCTGGCCTTGGGTTAGTCGACGGACTGGAGTAGCGACCGCTCCTGCAGAAATGGGCCAGCCGGCAGAAGGGCCAGGCACTAGTGTTGAACCCAGCGCTGAGCTGCTAAGGGCCCTCTGTACCATTCCACCACGTTGTCCTCGTCGCTGTTGGGCCAGTTTTTCCTCTTCGATGCGAGCGTGGCGCACCACATCCCTCATCGTGTGGCAAGGGTAGTGACTCATCTCGTCTGATATCTCTTGCTTCAATCCCCTCTTGAATGTACCCACAAGAACAGCCGCTGGCCAATCGGGCAGACGATTGGCAATCTTCATGAACTCGGTATAATATGCCCATACGGTTGTGGTTTGGCGCAAGCTAGATAACATCTCATTAAAGTCCTGGAATTTATTGGGGCCAAACTGCATGTAGAGTTCATCAGCAAAGGACGCCCATGTCGGATATCGAACCTCCTTCTTGTAATATCGGAACCACACCAAGGCATCGCCGTCCAAATGGAACGCTGCGATACGCAGCCGTTCAATCTCCGAATGGGTCCCCTGATGGTCGAAAAATTTCTCCGCCTTGTAGATCCATTCCGTGGGATCTTCATCTCCATTGTATTGTGGAAATTGAAGACGGGCTAAACAGGGTTCTGCCCCTCCACGCAGGCTCCCTTGGTGAACCGGCGGTTCATCCTAGTCCCCATCGATCTCTTGTTGGATGTTCCGGAGTGGTGTGTGTCGTCATAGAGGCATTTTGTCGAACACCTGGTATGCCTCGTGTTCCTCCTCCCCAACGGCCGCCATCTATTGTTTGATTAATGGAGCCAAATCGAACTCCTTGCATGCTGTTGTTCGGCTGAGGAATCCCAGTTCCTGATACATCATAACCCCTCGAACCACCCGCCTGTGACGTCTCACCATTGGGTGCAAGCAAAACTGGTGGAGGAGTCAGCACCCCCTTGTTTGGTTGGCCGTGGGTTGTGCCTTTGTAGTCTACAATTGCAGTAGCTGCTCCAACATGGACCTGATCTCGGCCATGTCATTCTCACTGGTCTTCTTGGGACTAGTGGCCACCTTGGCCGTCTGGGTCTGGCTGTGCCTCATTAGCCGTCGCCGGCTGCTTATGAGGCGGCATCTTCGTCACGGATCGGGACCGCTCCTATACCAATGTTGTGACCCATAAGGATCACAAGGTACCAAAAAGAAGAGGGAGAAATAGAAAGGATAACTAGAACTTGTTTGATTGCATGTCCCCAAATAAGGAGGATGACCTCCTTTTAAAGAGAGCAGATGGTGCGGCTCCCTAGGCCTGTGTGCCATCTGTCCAATCTGATGGGCCACTAATTGGCACTAATTATTCTCTATCAGCCTGTTACCTAACAATTAGCCTAAACGGGTTTGATTACAATAAGATATGATTCAATCAAATATCCTAATGTCTGACGTGATGGGCTGTTGACGTATACTACGGGCCTGGCCTGACATCACAACATTATTATACTGAACTTATATAGAATTATAATCCTAGGTGGGTATGGATTATTATGTTAGGTCCATAATTATGATTTACTAAGGACTATTATAGTGAACTATCAGTTTCACTATAATACATGTACTATTATAACTATCTTGTGATAAGTAACCCTTTCCCTAGAGCTAGTTGTATATAAGTGTAACTACCTATAATAAGTCTAGAAGCTAATTATAGTTAACATTAAGTATGATATATATCATAGAAGTAACCTAGACAGAATCTTATACCTAACTTAGACATAATTATATGTTAGGAAGTAATAACTAGGTTCATGATATATAGATGTACATGTATAACGATGACCATAATTACTACAATATAATGTTCTACATAAGTCTAGGGTTCTTCAGGATATGTTATATCATGAACTAGTATGTTATAATTCATTACTAGTTCATCTATCTAGTATATGCCATTGATTTTTCTAACCAAATCATATCCTATAGTCTTATGCGGAACTATGATAGAAGTAACCTAGACTGTATAGATATTAGAACTATATGATGTATAGTTGTATTAGGGATGTAGTCTAGGGTTAGATATGCTAGCATTAGGGCTATGATATTATATCATAGAATTTCCCTTGTTGTGTGGGATATGTTATGCCTAATCTAGTATATTAGGAGATAATATATTTATGAGATATGCACAAGTAAATATATTATAATATACTTGTGGCTTTATCTTTTGTGGTTTGTTCCTAGCCACAGATCTTCTTTTGGTTTCTCTTGATTAAGAGGTGGTTGATATTCCTTGCTTGCTAACTCTATGTTCTTTTTTTAATGAAATTCTCAATTATCAAAAAAACAAACCGCAAGGGTTAGATATGTTTAATCTAACTTATCTAAGGATGTCTAATAACTTAATGTGTTAACTCTATCTATAATGGTGTCTCTATTAATAATAGAGTACAGGCTATATAACCTACCATGTATTTTATTATAATGGATGGATTATAATAGTAAACTAGCATTAGGTCCATGGACAATAACTGGAATATACAACCAATTATTCTTATAGTTTATATGAGTTCTCCTATCTGTACTAATTCTACCCTTGGCCAGGTATAGAATCAATCATAATCTTGTTCTTAGCTATAGACAAGAATTATTAAGATCAAATTTCATTCATCATTCATTAAGTGTCGGTCAAAGTAATTAAGAAAAATAACAATGAAATTGCATTAAACATAGAAAATAAAATCAACTTTCATTAAATTAAACAATCATAAGTAGCAATACACATCTAGGGCTTCATCTAGCCTTGATAAAGAGTTTAGCTAGACATAGAAAGAGAGAAAAAAAGCCTAATTTGATAGATCATCCATTAACATAAATCACTTCTTTTTCCTTGGCTCTTCAATTTATCCTCCTTCTTTAAGGCTCTAATACTCATGATTGACGTAAAATGTTCCCCCTTAAGGCATGTATATAGGGGTGATCGATCACATATATCTCGTTTCTGCTCTTGCGATTGATCACCTCATTTGCCGATCGATCAGTTACTATTTATTCTACATCATAATTTTTCAATAGTCATAACTTTTTGCTCCAAACTCCGAATTGCACGCGATCAGTGGCATTGAAAAGCTGGCTTCTTGAAATTTAAATAAGGCTTGAATTAGTCCAATCAGATATATAAACATGAAGTTATGAAGATTCAACTATTGGAGTCACTTTTCACCATATTTCTGCATCTTATGCTTATTTTCCTACAAAAACCAAAAACTACATTAAAGTTATCACTAAATATAATCAAACATTACATGAATATAAGTTTAAGGGCTTATAAAATGCATAATTAACGTATAGATCACACCCCCAATCCAAAATTTTACTAGTCCCTAGCAAAACAAAACAAAACAAAATCACACGAAACAAACTAAAGGAACTAAAGTATAAAAGTAAATGTCATTTTCGTAGGGAACACGATTGCATTGAGCATATGCAATAAGCCGTTAAGCCTCTAGGTGTCCCTAGTAGGATGAGTGGTGCGCAAAAAGGATGGAACGTGGCGGTTCTATGTGGACTATCGCGCCTTGAATGCGATTATGGTGAAAGACAAATATCCTATTGATATATGCAAAATATACACATTTTTATATGCCTTTCTACCTATTTGTTAGTTGTATTTTTAGTTAGAATAAGGATAATTAATGTTTATCTGTGTTAAGTGAATAATTAGGAGTTTAATGAATAAACGTGCTTAATTGAGTTATTTAAATGCATTAATTGATTTTAATAAGATTTATATTTTATTAAGCATCTAATTACATTTTAATTTTATTCATACAGGTCTTAGAGCTCCATGTTTCAGATTCACAAATACGCATCAATCAGCTCGTGTGAAGAGGTCGAAGATCCGACGGATATGGTTGGTACGACGGGTTTTAACCAAATAAAAGAAAAAAAAAGAAAAAAAAAGGGAATTGAACCGGTTCACCGGTCTGGTCTGAAAATAAGAAAAATAAAAGATCGAAAGCAACCCGAGCCCGATGGCTCGGGCACCTGAAACAGAAAAACAGAGCCTCGTTCGGAGGCTCTGTTCGAGCAGAGTGAAGATCCGGAGGCTGAAACCGGCGACCATGGGCTGTGGGTCAGGCAGCTGGTGGGCTCCGGCGAGGCCGGCGATCGTGAGGAGGTCGGTGGCGGCGGATTGAAACGGTGGGACGACGACGATGGAGGAAATTCCGGCGAAGTAAGGACCAGAAATAAACAGAAACAGAGAAAAATTGCTATTGGAAATGTCTGAATCTGGAAGGTTTTGAGGCAAATCGAAATGCAAACTTGTTTTGGAATGGTAAGTCACCACAGTCTAATTCGATTTGAGATCTAAAAAGGGGCGAATTTGTGACAGATTGGGATGTTACAATGTTTTTGGGTTCTGTTTCGAGTGGGCTTAAAAATGGAATTTTTACCTTAAATCGGGAGGGAATCGGAAGGTTGCTTGATCTTGGACAGAAGAATTCGTCTATATAAACATAGCAGCCGGCTGTGCTGTGGCAGGAGAAGTGGGCGTGCTGTTGGTGGTTGGTGGTGGAAGGGAGGTTCTGCCGTGGTGGAAGTGGGTGGTTTCTGGCTGTGTTGGGAAGCGGCTTCGTGTTCGAAGGGAATTGGCCGGTCGTGTTGTAGAAAGGGAACTGCTTTCGAGCACCGGTGGAAGGTGACGGCTGCTTTGTGCTGAAGGCTGTTTTCTGGGTTCTGTTTTGAAAGGCTGGAATTGTGTTTGCAGCAACGGAGGAAAAGGGAGAGAAGAGAACCTCTCGAGAGAGAGGTCTGCTGTGGAGAAGAGGGCTGTCTGCTCGAGAGAGAGGCAGACCTGTTACTGAATTTTGCTGGCTGGACACACGGGAGAGAGGAACTGCTGGGTTCATAGATTTGAGAAGTATTGATGCTGGAGAGAAAAGACTGAACTAGAAAAAAAAAAGGCTGCTTTACTTTGGCCGGAATTGGAGACTGTCTACTCTGTTCGAGAGAAAGAGTAGAACGGTTGAGGCGTGCAGTTGAGAGACTGTTGCTGAAGGTGGAGGAGAGAGCAAAGCAGGACGGGATTACAGACAGACTGAAAGCTGAACACAGGATTTTTCTTTATTATTTTATCTTTTGTTTAGTTGATTTCTGTGTTTTTAGTTTAGTTGAACAATTGATTGCTTAAAAAGAAAATAAAAATTAAAACTTTACATTTCATTACTACTTGCTACGTACTCTAGAATTAGGTTGAATATCTTACTAAGTCTATGAGGGATCGACCTTGTAGCCACTATTCTGCATTAGATTCGTGCGCTTGCGAGTATCATATTAAAATTTACATCAAGTTTTTGGCGCCGCTGCCGGGGACTGTGTAGGATAATTTACCGAATTCTTAGAGTAGTTTAGTTTTAGTTTAATTTAGTTAATTTTTGTTGCTTATTAGTGTTTTGTCTTTTTGTAGGAGTAAGAGAAAACGCGGAATTCTCGCCAACGTTGGAAGGGCCACCCCTTCCCCTCGTTTGCATTCTTTTACCTTCTCTTTTAATATTTCTAGGTGCTTGGTATTTTTTTTTATATTTCTTCCTGTGATTGCATGTTTGTGTTAGTGCGATTTTTAGGTTTGTTCTAGGTATTTAATTTTTAGTGCCGTTAGTTAGTGTATACTTGGTCGTCGGTCACTGGGTGAAAAGCTTGCACCTCTTGACCTAGAAATTGAAAGAACTTTTAAAGCAAGACTCAAACATACAATGGATATTGCAAATCAATTAGATAACATGGAAAATGAGAATGTGAGGAAGACATTAAAAGATTATTCATCCCCCATTCAATTCAACTCACCTTCTTGCATAGTGTTGCCGCTCACCACGGCACACCACTTTGAGTTGAAACCAGGGGTGATGCAACTCTTGCCCACATTCTATAGTTCTAATAAAGAAGATCCCTATAATCATGTTAAAGAGTTCCTTGACATTTGTGCTACATTTAAATTCCAAAACTTCTCTGATGAATCTGTTAGGTTGCGCCTCTTTCCCTTTTCTTTGAAAGAAAAAGTGAAAGCTTGGTTGAACTCTTTAGAAGTTGGAACAATTAGGAGTTGGGATCAATTAGCTGAAAAAATTTTGAACAAATTCTTCCCTGTTCATAAAACTCATGCCCTTCGTAGAGAAATTACAAATTTCATGCAGAAGGAGGGTGATCACTTTTATGAGTGTTGGGAAAGATGGAAGAATTTGCTCCTTAAGTGTCCACACCATGGATTTTTAAAGTGGCAACAAGTTCAATTTTTCTATGACGGTTTAACACCTCAGAACCGTCAAATGGTTGATGCCGCTAGTGGTGGGTCAGTTATGATGAAGAGTGCCGAAGAGGCATGGGATTTTATTGAGACTCTATGCGAGAATTCTCAGCAATGGGATTGCTCAAGTAGAGTTGACAGAACGTTTCCTTTTCAAAAGAAAGGAGGCGTATATGAGGTAGACAATAATGCACATTTGATCTCCAAGATAGACAGCCTGACACAACGCTTTGATGTGTTGATGTCTGCTGGTGGGCCCCAAATGCCATCACATGTCAATGTGTGTGCTATTTACTCTAACCCCTCCAATGTCACACAAAACTGTCCTTCTAACACCTCTGGAGTGGAATATAATAGCGATCAGGCTAATGCTATAAATGCCTTTCCTCGACCTGGCAATAACCCATATTCGGAAACTTATAACCCAGGTTGGGCTAGGCATCCCAACTTTTCATGGTCTAAAGGACCACATCAAGGAGGACCTCCAGGGCACCCTCCCAATCAATCTTACCCTCAACAAATTCAAACATTCCCTACACAACCCAAGAAACCATCTCTTGAGGATACTTTGAATTTGTTCATGCAAAGCTCTCTACAATTTCAAAAAGATACCCAACATTCTTTACATGCCAACTCGCAAGCAATTGCGAAGCTGGAACTTCAAATGGGTCAATTGGCTTCTGCATTGAATGAGAGGGAAAAAGGTAGGTTTCCTAGTCAACATGTAGCTAATCCCAAAGGACAATTTGAAGTGGGATCTAATTCTTGTCAAAACCACCCTCCAGCGCAAGTTAAAGCCATAACTACACTTAGGAGTGGCAAACAGATTGACAACAATGTTGAACCACCTAAGACTGCCATAGACACAACTGCTAGAAAGGGTGAGGACCAAGAGAGCACCACTAGACCAGACGTGAGTCCTAATACATCGAAGAAGAGCCTAGAAGCTTCTTCGTGTCCTGAGTCTAGCCATATACCACCCTATATACCCAAGGCACCTTTTCCCCAAAGACTTGCAAAAACATCTCAAGGGAACAAACTTGATGAGACAATGGAAATTTTTAAGAAAGTGCAAATCAACATTCCATTGCTCGATGCTATTAAGCAAGTTCCCGCTTATGCAAGATTCTTAAAAAACATGTGCACCCAGAAAAGAAAACTGAATGCACACAAGAAAGTGTTTCTCACTGAACAAGTTAGCTCAATTCTTAAGTATAACACTCCTCCTAAGTTTAAAGATCCAGGATGCCCCACAATTTCATGCGTTATAGGAGACCATACTGTGGAGAGGGCATTGTTGGACTTAGGAGCTAGTGTAAATTTGCTGCCATTCTCTGTTTATGAGCAACTTGGATTAGGAGAGCTGAAACCGACTACCATAACACTGCAACTTGCAGACAGATCAGTTAAAGTCCCACGCAGTGTTATTGAGGATGTTCTGGTTCAGGTGGATAAATTTTACTTCCCCGTAGACTTTATTGTCTTAGATACCCAACCTGTACAGAATCCTGGTAGTCAGATTCCTGTGATTTTGGGAAGACCATTCTTAGCTACATCCAATGCCATAATAAATTGTAGAAATGGGGTTATGAAGTTGTCTTTTGGCAATTTAAAAGTCAAACTCAATGTCTTTAATGTGAGACAACAACCCCCGGAGACGGATGATTCTTTTGCAGTGAATATGATTGAGAGTTTAGTAGAGGAATCCCTGCAAACTGTTTTAAATGATGATCCCTTCCAGACATGTTTAACTCATTTTGGCTTAGACTTTGACATCGAAGGGTCTATTAGAGACGTCAATGCATTGCTTGACTCTACCCCTATTTTGGACCCAACCAAATGGACAGCCAGGGTGGAACCTCTTCCAGTTCCCGAGTCTAAACTTGTCCCATCTATTGAAAAACCACCCCAACTTGACCTAAAGCCATTACCAGATACACTTAAATATGCGTTTTTAGGTTCCACTGATACCTTGCCTGTTATCATCTCTTCAGACCTTAATTCAGAACAGGAAGGCAAGTTACTTGATGTTCTTCGCGAATATAAGACAGCTTTGGGATGGACAATAGCAGACATTAAGGGTATAAGTCCTGCTCTGTGTATGCATCGCATTTACCTTGAGGAGCATGCAAAATCTTCCCGTGAAATGCAACGCAGACTTAACCCTAATATGAAGGAGGTTGTCAGAACCGAGGTGCTAAAATTGTTAGATGTTGGCATCATTTACCCCATATCATATAGCACTTGGGTCAGCCCCGTCCAGGTTGTTCCTAAGAAGTCAGGAATCACAGTAGTCAAAAATGATAATAATGAATTAGTCCCTACCCGAATGACTACTGGGTGGCGGGTTTGTATTGACTACAGAAAATTGAACTCGGTCACAAGGAAAGACCACTTTCCTTTGCCATTCATTGATCAAATGCTTGAGAGACTTGCTGGTCATAGCTACTATTGCTTTTTAGATGGCTATTCAGGCTACAATCAAATTCCCATTGCTCCAGAGGATCAAGAAAAGACCACATTCACTTGTCCTTTTGGAACATATGCATATCGTCGCATGCCATTTGGGTTATGTAATGCACCCGCCACATTCCAGCGGTGCATGATGAGCATATTTTCAGATATGGTTGAGCGATTTCTTGAAATTTTCATGGATGACTTCTCGATGTTTGGATCCTCTTTTGATGAATGTTTACACCACTTGTCTCTTGTCTTGGCAAGGTGTAAAGAAACGAATCTTGTGCTAAATTGGGAGAAATGTCATTTTATGGTTCGACAAGGGATAGTTCTGGGGCATGTTATTTCTAATAAAGGAATTGCAGTTGATAAGGCCAAAGTTGACTTAATTTCAAGTCTGCCTCCACCAAAATCAGTAAAGGAGGTTCGATCTTTTCTTGGCCATGCTGGATTTTATAGAAGATTCATCAAAGACTTTAGCAAAATTTCAAGACCTTTGTGCAATTTGCTTGCTAAAGAAACTCATTTTGTCTTTGATGATGATTGCTCTAAAGCGTTTGATCAACTCAAGCAATTTCTCACATCTACACCCATCATCCAACCACCGGACTGGAATTTACTTTTTGAGCTTATGTGTGATGCATCCGATTATGCGGTTGGAGCTGTCTTGGGGCAGCGGGTGAATAAGATACCCCATGTCATCTATTATGCAAGTAGAACTCTTAATGATGCTCAGCTCAATTATTCTACTACAGAAAAAGAGTTGTTGGCTGTAGTTTTTGCTTTAGACAAGTTCCGATCATATCTCTTAGGATCCAAGGTCATAGTGTTTTCAGATCATGCAGCTTTGAAATATCTTCTTTCAAAGAAAGACACTAAACCTCGTTTAATTCGTTGGGTCCTATTACTTCAAGAATTTGATATTGAGATAAGAGATAAGAAAGGTTCTGAAAATGTTGTTGCTGATCACTTGTCTAGACTTATTGACGAGTCTGCTGAGGAACACTTACCTTTGAATGAGTCATTCCTTGATGAACAACTTTTTGCTGTCTCTCAATTGCCTTGGTATGCTGATATTGTTAATTATCTTGTCACAACTCAACTTCCTGAACATTGGACAAAACAAGATAAATCCAAATTCTTCGCCGAGGTTAAGCATTTCTTCTGGGATGATCCATACCTGTTCAAGTATTGCCCAGATCAAATCATTAGGAGATGTGTGCCGGAGCATGAAGTTGATAGTATCATTTCTTTTTGCCATGCTCATGCATGTGGTGGCCATTTCGGTGCGAAAAAGACTGCTGCAAAAATTTTGCAGAGTGGTTTTTATTGGCCTACTTTATTCAAAGATACTCATGAATTTTGCACAAAATGTGACAGATGCCAACGTATGGGTACACTATCACGTAGGTCCATGATGCCCCTTACTAACATTCTGATTGTTGAACTTTTTGATGTTTGGGGTATTGACTTCATGGGCCCATTTCCTCCATCGTTTGGTTATCTCTATATCCTTGTTGCTGTAGATTATGTCTCCAAATGGGTAGAGGCCATTCCCTGCAAAACAAATGATCACAAAGCGGTGGTTCGGTTCTTGAAAGAAAACATATTTTCTCGTTTTAGAACCCCTTGAGCAATTATAAGTGATGGTGGTACACATTTTTGTAATAGAGCTTTTGAATCACTTCTGAAAAAGTACTCCATTACTCATAAAATTACAACTCCATATCATCCGCAGACTTGTGGACAAGTAGAAGTTTCAAATAGGGAAATTAAACGCATTCTTGAGAAAACGGTTCGTCCCGACCGAAAGGATTGGTCTGACAGATTAAATGATGCATTGTGGGCTTACCGTACTGCTTTTAAGACACCAATTGGAATGTCTCCCTATAGACTTGTATTTGGAAAACCTTGTCATTTACCTGTGGAATTAGAACATCGTGCTTACTGGGCCATCAAAACTTTTAATTTTGATATGGACAAGGCTGGAACACTTCGCAAATTGCAACTCAACGAATTAGACGAAATTCGTAATGAGGCTTATGAGAATGCGAAGATTTACAAAGCGAGGACCAAAGTTTTTCATGATCAGTCAATCCTGAGAAAGTCATTTGAGCCCGGTCAAAAAGTTTTGCTCTATAACTCCAGGTTACATCTCTTCCCAGGAAAGCTCCGTTCCCGATGGTCTGGACCTTTCATTGTGCATAAAGTATTTTCCCATGGAGCGGTTGACATTCAAAACCCTAAAGATGGAACTGTTTTCAAAGTTAATGGGCAAAGATTGAAACCATATTTGGAGGGTGTTACTGAAAAGGAGGAGACTGTTCTCGATTTAGATGAACCTAATGCTCCTACATGATTTTTGGTTACGTCTGGCTGAAGACGTAAAACTTAGCGCTCTTGGGAGGCAACCCAAATTTTTGGTTTTAGATAGCTTTTTATTTGTTTAATATTTAGGTTGTTGATACATGTGTGGGGATGCTACAATTTAGGTTTGGGGGTGTATTTTCTTTTTCCATATTTTGTACTTACTCCTCATTCTTAGTTTGTGTGTTTCAATGCTCTACATCTACCCTGCGGCATCTCCATTCAGGTGATTTCTTTCCTTACACTCCTTTTCTTTTATTCGTTATTGTGATTTTTATTTTGGTAAACATTGAGGGCAATGTTTCGTTTAGGTTTGGGGGTGTAGAAAAGAAAAGTAGTATTCCTTTGGTTTTTATTTTTAAAAAAAATAATAATAAATGAATTGAAAAAAAAATTGAAAAAAAATTTTTTAACAAAAAAAAAAAAACATAAAAATTTACTTAGTTTTAGGTTGTTTGTTAGTAATTTTCTTAGGTTTTTATAGTTTATCCCTTTGTGATGCATACTTCAATTTTTAAGAGATTAATTTGCATTGGAAGTGTGAGTAAGTATACTGGAGGATAGAGAACTTAACTCAGCAATATCTTTCTGTTACAGTCCTCTTGGAACATGTGCTTGAGCTAATAAAACTCACTCACACACACTAGTTACATAAAGTAATACAGTCTAGAGATTTGTTGAATGCTAATTTACAGTGGGATATCTTTAGTCAGACTCATTGGATGATATGTGGTTGTCTGTTGAGCTTAAAAGATCATGATAGACCATTTACTTGGCTATGGCAAGGGATTGGAACCGGAAATAGGTTGAGAGTATAATACAGCCTGGACAAAATAAAGATGTGCTTGAAAATATGTGCTGAAAATTGAAAATGCGAAAAAAAAATGAAAACAAAATGAAAGAAAGGGGCTGCTTGACTTTATAGGATTAACTTAGGCTGATGCTCGGGCCCGAAGCGGTCTCTTAAAACCTAATGCCCTAAGCAAATTAGCTGGGAGTCATTGGCCTGAGTCGTTGCTAAACCTGAGCATCTTGAAGTCAGGCCTTACACAGTCCTAGCGAAAAAAAAACAGAAAAAAAAAGTCTATGGTGTATTATCCTCTCAAATCTAGAATGTTAGACCCGAAGGAGGCGCGCAGATCTGTGCTATCATGAACCTAAAGATTACGACGACTGTGTTGATTCTGATGTTCTTTGGTTAATGGGTCACACTGGATCTGTATAAAACAGAGATTTAGAATGTATTGCTACAATGTTCTACACTTTTACTATATAAAGTATCATGATATATCATATTGAGCAGAAACTTCCAAGATGAAGGTGTAGAATAAAACCACTTACTTGAGGGCTTCTATATTCCAGTTGATTATAAATCCAAGTACATGTGGTTGATTTTCTTAAACATTGCAGTTTGCATTCGAAGGGATATTAGGATTGTTTGTTTTGTAGTGATTTTCTATTTCTTTTTACACTTAGATTAAATAGGTTGATTTCATAAATACATGTTTGTGGGTAGCATGGCTGCAAACCCTCACGAGACTTCACTCGTCCAGCCAGGGACGCCTGGGGGTTTAAAAGGCTTGTTGCAAGCGCTCAATGCACTCGCGATTTCCTGTGAAAGTGGATTAGTTAGGTTTCTTTGTTTTGTTTTGTTTTGTTTTGCTCGAGGACTAGCAAAATGTAGGTTTGGGGGTATTTGATATATGCAAAATATACACATTTTTATATGCCTTTCTACCTATTTGTTAGTTGTATTTTTAGTTAGAATAAGGATAATTAATGTTTATCTGTGTTAAGTGAATAATTAGGAGTTTAATGAATAAACGTGCTTAATTGAGTTATTTAAATGCATTAATTGATTTTAATAAGATTTATATTTTATTAAGCATCTAATTACATTTTAATTTTATTCATACAGGTCTTAGAGCTCCATGTTTCAGATTCACAAACACGCGTCAATCAGCTCGTGTGAAGAGGTCGAAGATCCGACGGGTTTTAACCAAATAAAAGAAAAAAAAGAAAAAAAAAGGGAATTGAACCGGTTCACCGGTCTGGTCTGAAAATAAGAAAAATAAAAGATCGAAAGCAACCCGAGCCCGATGGCTCGGGCGCCTGAAACAGAAAAACAGAGCCTCGTTCGGAGGCTCTGTTCGAGCAGAGTGAAGATTCGGAGGCTGAAATCGGCGACCGTGGGCTGTGGGTCAGGCAGCTGGTGGGCTCCGGCGAGGTCGGCGATCGTGAGGAGGTCGGTGGCGGCGGATTGAGACGGCGGGACGACGACGGACGAAATTCCGGCGAAGTAAGGACCAGAAATAAACAGAAACAGAGAAAAATTGCTATTGGAAATGTCTGAATCTGGAAGGTTTTGAGGCAAATCGAAATGCAAACTTGTTTTGGAATGGTAAGTCACCACAGTCTAATTCGATTTGAGATCTAAAAAGGGGCGAATTTGTGACAGATTGGGATGTTACAATGTTTTTGGGTTCTGTTTCGAGTGGGCTTAAAAATGGAATTTTTACCTTAAATCGGGAGGGGATTGGAAGGTTGCTTGATCTTGGACAGAAGAATTCGTCTATATAAACATAGCAGCCGGCTGTGCTGTGGCAGGAGAAGTGGGCGTGCTGTTGGTGGTTGGTGGTGGAAGGGAGGTTCTGCCGTGGTGGAAGTGGGTGGTTTCTGGCTGTGTTGGGAAGCGGCTTCGTGTTCGAAGGGAATTGGCCGGCCGTGTTGTAGAAAGGGAATTGCTTTCAAGCACCGGTGGAAGGTGACGGCTGCTTTGTGCTGAAGGCTGTTTTCTGGGTTCTGTTTTGAAAGGCTGGAATTGTGTTTGCAGCAACGGAGGAAAAGGGAGAGAAGAGAACCTCTCGAGAGAGAGAGGTCTGCTGTGGAGAAGAGGGCTGTCTGCTCGAGAGAGAGGCAGACCTGTTACTGAATTTTGCTGGCTGGACACACGGGAGAGAGGAACTACTGGGTTCATAGATTTGAGAAGTATTGATGCTGGAGAGAAAAGACTGAACTAGAAAAAAAAAGGCTGCTTTACTTTGGCCGGAATTGGGGACTGTCTACTCTGTTCGAGAGAAAGAGTAGAACGGTTGAGGCGTGCAGTTGAGAGACTGTTGCTGAAGGTGGAGGAGAGAGCAAAGCAGAACGGGATTACAGACAGACTGAAAGCTGAATACAGGATTTTTCTTTATTATTTTATCTTTTGTTTAGTTAATTTCTGTGTTTTTAGTTTAGTTGAACAATTGATTGCTTAAAAAGAAAATAAAAATTAGAACTTTACATTTCATTACTACTTGCTACGTACTCTAGAATTAGGTTGAATATCTTACTAAGTCTCTGAGGGATCGACCTCGTAGCCACTATTCTGCATTAGATTCGTGCGCTTGCGAGTATCATATTAAAATTTACATCACCTATCCCAGTCATAGAGGAGTTATTGGACGAGTTGCCTAGTGCTATGTTCTTTAGCAAACTAGACTTGCGCTTCGGCTACCATCGGATTCGGATGCAACCGACCGATGTGCACAAGACGGCATTCGGCACACACCACAGTCACTTCGAGTTTCTGGTCATGCCTTTTGGCTTGACCAATGCACCGGCAACATTTCAAAGCCTGATGAATGACCTTTTCCGTCCCTTCCTCCGAAAATTTGTTCTGATATTTTTTATGACATTCTCATATATAGCAAGTCCTGGACATCCCACTTGGAGCATTTGAGGTTGGTTTTCTCTACTTTAAGAGCAAATTCATTATTTCTTAAAAGATCTAAATGCTCTTTTGGAAGCAAACAAGTGGAGTACTTGGGCCATATTATTGCCCACAATGGTGTGGCCACCGACCCAGCCAAGGTATCAGCTATGACCTCGTGGCCCGCGCCCACATGTGTTAAAGGCCTCCTCGGATTTCTGGGCTTAACAGGTTACTACCGCAAAAACATAATTAACCCGTTTTATCCATGTTTTATCACAAAAACTACACTAGCATATGGGTAAATAAGGCATATAAATATGTATATTTTATGCTTATCAAATACCCCCAAACCTATATTTTGCTAGTCCCGGAGCAAAACAAACAAAATAAAATCACACAAAATAAAACTAAAGTAAATTAAACTAGAAAAATAAACGCCACTTTCGTAGGGAACACGATTGCATTGAGCGTATGCAACAAGCCGTTAAACCTCTAGGTGTCCCTAGTAGGACGAGTTTTGTCTCGTGAGGGTTTACAGCCATCTTACCCACAAATTTGTACTTATGAAATTAACTTTATTAATAATCTAAGTGCAAAAACAAAATAAACACTTCAAAACAATCAAACCTATTATCCCTTCAAATGCAAACCACAATGTTTAAGAAAAACAACCACATGTACTTGCATTTATAATCAACTAGAATATAGAAGCCCTCAAGTAAGTGGTTTTATTCTACACCTTCATCTTGGAAATTTCTGCTCAATATGATATGAAATGATAATATAAATATTAAAAGTGTAGAACATTGTAGCAATACACCCTAAATTTCTGTTTTACACATATCCGGTGTTACCCATTAACCAAAGAACATCAGAATTAACATAGTCATCGTAATCTTTAGGTTCATGATAGCACAAATCTGCGCGCCTCCTTCGGGTCCAACATTCTAGATTTGAGAGGATAATACACCATAGACTTTTTTTTTCTTTTTTTTTTATTTTTTTTATTTCTTTTCAGCAGGACTGTGTAAGGCCTAACTTCAAGATGCTTAGGTTTAGCAATGACTCAGGCCAATGACTCCCAGCATAGTTGGCTTAGGGCATTAGGTTTTAAGAGACCGCTTCGGACCCGAGCATCAACCTAAGTTAATCCTATAAAGTCAAGCAGCCCCTTTCTTTCTTTTTGTTTTTTTTTTTCATCATTTTTTTTCATCAACATTCATATTTTCCAGCAATCTTATCATGTCCAGGTTGTATTATACTCTCAACCTATTTCCGGTTCCAAGCCCTTGCCATAGCCAAGTAAATAGTCTATCATGATCTTTTAAGCTCAACAGACAACCACATAGCATCCAATGACTATGACTAAAGACATCCCAATAAAGATTAGTATTCAACAAATCTCTAGAGGGTATTACTTTACGTACTAGTATGTGTGAGTGAGTTTTATTAGCTCAAGCACATGATCCAAGAGGACTGTAACAAAAAGATATGCTCAGTTAAGTGTTTCTATCCTCCAGTATACTTACTCACACTTCCAATGTAAATTAATCTCTTAATAATTAGAGTATGCATCATCACGGGATAAACTATCAAAACCTATAAAAATACTAACAAACAACTTAAAAACTAATCAAATTTTTATTTTTTTTCTTTTTTTTTTCAGTTTTTTTTTATTTTTTATTTTTTTTTTGAAAAATAAACAATGTTAGTCCTATATACCCCCAAACCTAAACTAAACATTGTCCTCAATGTTAAGAATGAAATGAAGGATAAAATAAATAAATAAATAAAATCAAGGATAGATATTACCTGGAGAACTGCAAATTGCTAAAATCCCATGCTAGTGAAAAACATCAACAAATAAAAAGATGAGAGCAATCACAATATCCAATAAGAAAACATCATCTAATTAAATAAATAACCTAAAATAAAGAAAAAGCTGGGCTGCCTCCCAGGAGCGCTAAGTTTCTTGTCTTCAGCCAGACTGAGTGTAAGAGTATTCAATCATGATAAGTGGGATCAAACAGAGGAATCCTCTCCACTTCTGATGGAATCAATTCAAAGAATGGCTTAAGTCTTTGACCATTAACTTTAAACACATTGCCATTCATTGGATTTTTAATTTCTACAGCTCCATGAGGATAAACAGATTTAACAATAAATGGACCAATCCATCTCGAACGGAGCTTACCAGGAAATAAATGCAATCTAGAGTTATACAAAAGAACTTTTTGTGAAAGTTCAAAAGTGTTTCGATGAATGTGTTGATCATGCAAAACCTTCATTCGTTCTTTGTAAATTTTTGAATTCATATATACATCATTCCATATTTCGTCCAATTCATTTAGTTGAAGCTTACGCACAGAACTGGCATCATCCAAATTAAAATTAAACATCTTTATAGCCCAATATGCCTTGTGCTCCAACTCTACAGGCAAGTGGCAAGCTTTTCCATAAACAAGTCTATAAGGAGACATACCAATAAGAGATTTAAAATGTTGTACGGTATGCCCAAAGTGCATCATTTAACCGCAGAGACCAATCTTTGTGATTTGGGTTAACCGTTTTCTCTAAAATGTGTTTAATCTCTCTGTTGGCAAGTTCAGCTTGCCCACTTGTTTGTGGGTGATAAGGGGTAGCCACCTTATGTGTAATTCAATATTTTTTCATTAATGCTTCAAAAGGTTTATTGCAGAAGTGAGAACCCCCATCACTTATGATTGCACGGGGTATACCAAACCTTGATAGAACATTTTCTTTCAAAAAACATATAACAGTTTTATGATCATTATTTCTACAAGGGATGGCCTCTACCCACTTGGAAACATAGTCAACAGTTTGTTTTTAAGCAAAATTTGTTATTTGTCTTTTCAAAGCATTTGTCCTATGAACTGGGAAAAACTTTTTAAGGAATTCAGTCTGTATTTCTTTCCAAGTTCCTACCGATCTAGGCTTAAGAGAATTCAGCCAAGTCTTGGCTTTATCCTTCAAGGAAAATGGAAACAATTTTAGCCTGATAATGTCTTCACTACAAGCCTGCTCGAATGTTGCACATACTTCCTCAAATTCCTTCAAATGTAAATAAGGGTTTTCAGAATCTGTACCATGGAATTTGGGAAGCAAGTTTATCATTCCAGGCTTAAAAGTGAAGTGATGTGCTTGTAGAGGCAATATAATACACGAGGGTGTGCTAGTGCGTGCAGGTTGCAGGTACTCACGCAAGGGCCGCATTGGTGCATCATGTTCATTCTCATTTTCATTAATATCAGGATTACTACCCTGATCAGCCATATTGTGTGGTGTGTGTGATGGAATAGAGAATTAAAACAAAGGATTCCCAATCAAAATAGCAGAATTATCTCTAACCAATCTTCCACTAGTATCTCTATTCCACGAGTGCATGCACAAGCAATAAAAATTTCAAAGAGAGATATGGAACGAAGTTACCAAATTTTGAATAAAAATACAATGAAAAGTTTTTTGTTCCAGATAGCCTCATAATACTCCAAATGTCCTACAAAATAAGCAAGCTAAATTAACTAAGAATAATTAAACTTGACTAAATTATGCTAGAAAGGAAGAAACTAATTGGAAGATTAATCCTAAACTTCACTCCCCGGCAACGGTGCCAAAATTTGATCTAACCCCAAAATAGGTTGACAAATTGTAATATATACTCGGTAAGTCCAAGGTCGAACCACAGGGAATGATGTAGGATTACTCTACTCCAAACTAATCTAAAACTACTTAGCTTAGCAATTAAGGTTTGTATCAGGAAAATTTGTAAAGAAATTGTAATTTAACAAACTACTAAAATGAAGACTAAAGATTCAATTAAAACTAATTAAAGATAGGAAAGATAATCGATGAGAGATATCAAAGCTTCAAGGATCAATTATTTAATTAATACTCTACGTCTATTTAATTACTCATTTAGATTCAAATAATGATTTGACCTAATCGGAAGATATTTCATTCATGCTCATCATAACCATTAACATAAAAACATCGATTGAAAACTTATCATTAATAAGCTCAGTCAAATAATCACAGGGAATTATAAGCATTCGCCGTACCTTACGTTAACGACAAATCAAATAATTGTATAGATTATGACTATTTCAAATCATCGCATTCAACCAAATAAGCATTAAGTACTTCTTTATAGACATAGAAATATTAACTAAATAACATCACCTCTAGCTTTGACAAAAGATTTAGCTATTCATATTCAAGAGAAAAATCAGATTTGGAAGAAATTGAATCTGAAAAATCATTGTAGCAGTTTTACTATTCACGGGCTGTGAACAGCACTATTCACAATTTACTGTTCACAGCACTGTTCACAATTTACTGTTCACTGTAGCGCACTGTTCATCGTCTTCCTCAAATGCTGATTACTGTAGCAATTTCGAAGGTACTGTTCATGAAAGCAAAATTCCGACTTTCTTCCTCAAATCACTTCTCTTCTCTCCACCGATTGATCCTCTTCCTTTTCTGGTCTTGACAACCGCCGAAACACGACCCAAATCTGCCTCGAAACAAAAACAAAAGCTCTGTTTTTTTCTTCTCAAAAACAGCCCAGTTCGTCCAAAAAAAAACCACCTGTTCCTCCAAAAATCAGTATGCTTTTATAGACATATCAAAAGAAATCCTTCTCCAATCCGATTTCTGATTTGGATGAACCCGAATCCGCCGTTGAATCTAAGCACGACTCTATATGAGAGAGTCCCAAATCGAGCCGTCATCTGATTTCCCGATTTGAGCTCAGCTTCTGTTCCGTTTCCAAATCCTCCATCAAGTCCAAATTTTTCCACCGTCTACGGCGCTGTGAAATCATCATCGTCGCCTTTGAGCACCACCTTCCATCGCCGTCATTTCGAGCTTCGTCGTCAAGTCCGCCGCTTCGAGTGCCCAAACCCCAGCCGTCGTGAATGCCGTCAGAAAAACATCGTCTTTGTGATCAGGGCCGTCGTGGATCTCATTAGCGCGCCGCTATGACCGTCGGAAAACCAGAGCCGCCGGCGCTGCCCTCGCCGGCGCTCCTTTGTCACACCGGCGCTCGAGCAGAAGCTCGAGCACTCTGCTCTTCTGTTCTGTTCGACACCCAAGCCGATGGCTCGGGTTGTTTTATTTTTATTTTTTCTTTTCAACCCAAACCGGATCAGGCCCAATTGAGCCACTTCAATTCAATCCGGGTAAACCCGTTGTAACCATCTCATCCGTCAGATCGAATCTGAACACCCATCCTTACTTTCGTGCACCCGTCTTCTCTTAAATGCATCATCAACGGTTCAGATCTTCGATACACGTGATATCAGCTCTTGGGTCACTTTGGCACTTCAAAACATGTCTAATGCGCTCGTCTGCTACCGATCTGCAATTTGCATCTTTAAACCTGCAATAACAAAACCAAACTAAAATTAGATGCATAAAAAATATGATTCATTAAATTCTTAAATGCATCTAAAAAGTTAATTAGAGTAAATTAATTATTAATCCCCTAATTACTATCCTAATCACAAATAACCCGTTTTATCCATGTTTTATCACAAAAACTACACTAGCATATAGGTAAATAAGGCATATAAATATGTATATTTTATGCTTATCAACTTGTCAGTGAGCCAAGGCGGCAACCACTTCTCCTCAGGGATTGCTTCAACCCCTTCCTATTCCAGATCGGGTTTGGGAGGATGTTTGGATGGATTTTATTGAAGCACTGCCAGTTGTGCAAGGAAAATTAGTCATACTAGCTATGGTGGACCGGTTGTCCGAGTATGCCCACTTTTGCCCTCTGAGCCATCCCTTCACTGCCAGGATGGTGGCGGAAGTCTACGTCAGCAACATCGCTAAGTTACATGGAATGCCTAGAACTATTGTGTCCGATCGCGATAAGGTATTCCTCTCTAACTTCTGGCGCGAGTTTTTTGCTCTTCAGGGCATAGCACTTCACATGAGCACGACCTATCATCCCCAGACCGATGGCCAAACTGAGGTGGTAAACAGGTGTTTGGAGTAATATTTGAGGTGTTTTGTGGGGGATCGGCCTCGCAAATGGTTATAGCTGCTTCCTTGGGCCGAATGGTCGTATAATATGGCCTACCAAACCCGGACGGGCTTTACCCCTTTTGAAGTGGTATATGGCCGACCCCCACCGTCGGTTCTCTCTTATGTACCTCAGTGTTCTTCAGTTGTGGAGGTGGATTATATGCTCCAATCGAGGGGTGAGGTACTACGACAGTTAAAGGCTAATTTGGCATCCGCGCAGAATCGAATGAAGCAGATATATGATAAAAAGAGCATAGATAGGGAGTTCCGGGAGGGTGATCTAGTCTATGTGTCAGTCCTTCCTCAGCGCCAGACTTCCTTGTTTCGGACGGACCAGGCCAAGCTGACGCCCTGTTACCATGGACCCTACACTGTGGTGAAACGTGTTGGCGTAGTGGCTTATCGTCTGGCCTTGCCTCCGGAATCGCTAGTCCATCCTGTCTTCCACGTTTCACACCTCCGCAGGTTTGTTGGTGACTCCACATCCGTGACTATTGGGGGGCCTCTTTCACTTTCGGCCTCAGCAGAAGCAGATGCACCTGTTCCAGCGTCAATCATTGACAAACGCCAGGTACGAAGAGCTGGGCGCATTACTACCAAGATTTTGGTCGCATGGCGTGGTAAACTGTTTGACAATGCTACATGGGAGTTGGAAGAGGATATTATGGCTCGTTTCCGGAGTGGTCGCCTTGAGGACAAGGCGAACAACGGAGAGTGGTGGATTGTTGTGACATCAGGCCAGGCCCGTAGTATATGTCAGCAGCCCATCACGTTAGACATTAGGATATTTGATTGAACAATATCTTATTGTAATCAGACCCGTTTAGGCTAATTGTTAGGTAACGGGCTGATAGAGAATAATTAGTGTCAAATTATTGGTCCATCAGATTGGACAGATGGCGCATAGGCCGAGGGAGCCGCGCCATCTGCTCTCTTTAAAAGGAAGTCGTCCTCCTCATTTGGGGACATGCAATCAAACAAGTTCTAGTTATCTTTTCTATTTCTCCCTCTTCTTTGCCGATTCGGTACCTTGTGATCCTTACGGGTCATAATAAATAACTACTATACTAAGTTCCCTCCATCCAACCTTTAGTCCACTATAATAATCTATAGTGTATATTCCTACGAACTACTATATATGATATTAACTAATGTAAAACTTAAGGTACTAGTATAGGATAACTATGTTCCTAACTTAGTATAGGTTAACTATGTTCCTAGCTAGTATACCTCCATTTAATTCATCCTTGATCCTGATTCATCTATATAGTTCATCTAGATATTGCATTCATCTTGAATGCATCATAGATGACATGATGCTGGTTCATCTACATAACTACCTGAACATTATGAGATTATGTTCCTAACTATGTTAGGAACCAAAACAAGAGTCCATGAACCATAGTAACCAAAACAAACGTGAGATACTAAGTTCTTAACTAAATGATTTGGTTACTTCTCAAAGAATATATTTTAACTATCCATAACTATATACTATATCAACTAGTAATATAAACTCTGAATATTATATTTTGAGTTCATGTTACTACAATAACGATGGAGTCCATCTAGATGGAGGAACATATAACTTAGTTAACTATATCAACGATGGGTGATAGTTATCTCCCTAGTTATCTATAAGTTATATGGAATTATATAATAGTTAGGTCTTCTAATATATAATTTAGTTTTACTATGGGAGGCATAATTAAACATAGTCTAGAAGACATGTTCATAGAACAACTTATATATAATTTGTAGTGTTTAGGGTACAGAGGGAGTACCATATTATGAGTTATGATATAATATAACTATTGAACTCTATCATAGTTAATAGTTCACAGTATATGTAAACTCTATTACAGTTAGAGTTTAGAATCTAATTTGGACATGATATAACAATTAGACTATATAAACATAGTCTAATAGACATGTTCATGCAATTAACATATATAGTAATGTGTATATAAATATTATATTATTATATATATTTAAATTAGTAGTCTCTAGGGTAGATTAACTCTATATTAAATGACTATTAATACTTAACAAAGTATGTCCTATGAGTTAGGATTAACCCTACCCCTAATCAAATACAAGGGACAATACTTCGCAGGGTTAAGATTAGCAGGAACCCTAATCCTAACCCATAGTAAAACTTAGGTAGTTAGACATAGTTCATGAACTATAATTTGTATTAGGGTTAGCAACATAGGATTCCTAAGGTTTATACTAGCATAGGTCCAATGCTAGTATAAACCTTATATATGATCTAGCCCTATATGGTGGATGGGGTTTATACTAGGGTATGTAGGTAGATAGTAGTTTATAATTAGAAACACCATTATATATTGTGGGTTACTAGTCTAGTAATCTCAGTATATTATTATAATGATAAGCCTATCTAAGTTATTATATAGTTACAGGTATAAGAAGAATATCCCTATAGTATAATTATATAAACAAGGAAAGGTTGATCATCTTGCCCTTATTTAGAATATAAGTCTAACTACCTATAATTATGACCATCCTAGGAACATAGTTATAGAAGACTATAGTTCCTAACTAGTCTTCTATACTTATGGTTCCTAGCCTATAGGGTATTTAGTTCCAGACTAGAGTTATTCCTCTATGTGTATTAGCCTCATAACTACATAGTTATATATATAGAACCCTAACTAAATATAGGTTTAACTCTAATAAGTACTCCTATATTAGTTTTCTATACTCTATTAAAATTGCTCGGAAACTAGGACCTAGGTCAATCTAGACATACGTGTCTACATATCTATCTAACTCTATGGTTGCCAATCTAGAATGTATATTCCCATAGGATTAATCTAAACTAGTTAACCTAGGACTATGTTTATTCCCATAGTAAATACATTGTTTATTCTCATACTTAGATAGATACGTATCTAAGTATCTAACCTAGATTCATTAACCCTAACCCTAGGAATACATAGTCCTATATTCCGTCTATAGTTAGGGTTACATTCTTGTTATAAACAATGCTAAATATTATTCCCAACTAAGATTCCATCTATAGTTAGAGTAACTACCTATGTGTGTGTATTCTAACCCTAAACATAGTCCTATATTCCGCCTAACACAACTATTATAATGCCCTATAGGATGTAGTTGTATTTGTTAGGGATTCATCCTAACATAGATACTTACAAATGGGATACATAGTTATCCTATTATTATATGTCTCTATCTATATGTTAGGTATTAACCCTAGCATTATATTCCTAGGACTAATATAGGACAAGAAATGGATACATATAATAGTTCTACAAGAAACTATGTAATGTGTTTAGGTACAAGGAAGGAACATTAGTAGTTACCATAGATATTTCCTCCATATATAATTCTTCCGTCTAACTAATTGTCCCTGGTTCATCGTTGCCATATTTGGATCAAATACCTCCACTCTTACTAGATAGGAAAACTGTCTAACTCCCATAGTAAAACCTATAGAGGATAATTGTGTCATATGTCTTTTATACTCTATTATTATAAATATAGTCTAGAAGACTATAGTAGGATTAAAATTAGATAGTTCCTATTGTGTTGTGTACGTTAGCACAACAGCAGGGCGTATCTCTCCTTAGGATCTGATTTATTCTTTACATAAGTATCGTATTGTAATCAGGCCCGTTTAGGATAATTGTTAGGTAACGGGCTGATAGGGAGTAAATTGGGGTCAATCAGGATCCATTAGAAGGCCCATCGCGTTGTAACAGATGGCACGGCCCCCAAGGCATGCGCCATCTCTCTTCTTTATAAGAGGGACGCTCTCCCTTTGTTAGGTTATGCAATAAGAAATACTATTTCCTTCTACCGTTCTTCTTCTTCTTCCTTCTTGCCGCCCAGGCCCTCCTTGTGACCCTGTTGGGTCACAACACTGGTATCAGAGCAGTTCCAATCTGCGAGACTCATGCCTCCTCGCAAGCTGGGACATCATCTGAGCAAGAGGCGGCACAAGAAGCTCTCAGTCCAAAGGTTGAATCTGATTCCACTCAGATGATCCTTGTTTCAGTGTTAATGGGACTCCAAGAGCAACTCAAGGAGCTGCAATTGGAGCGCGCTGAAGAGAAGACCATCCCGCCACCACCAATTCATGGTTCTGGACCCCCTCCTCGCCAAGGTGGCTCTCAAATGGTTGGCGATTCACTACTCGGCCAACCCACCGGCCATTCTTCTTCTCATGGTATTCCCATTGGGTCGATCCACGTGGGCATTGAAGAGGACCGCACTAGCCTAGGGGTACGAGGCTCGGAAGGTGCTCGAGGCAATGCCTCAATGAATGCACGCCCACGCAATATCTAGCACGAGATGGATGAGGAATTGGAGGAGTTTTCTGTGCCTCAGGGGGGCCAGAGAGCCAGGGCTGAGCCCAGACTGGCCCGTTTGCAGTTTTCGAGGTACAGCGGTGAGGAAGATCTTGTGGAGTGGCTGTACAAGGCCGATAATTTCTTTGCCTAACAGGGAACATATTCTGACGAAGAACACCTCTGTGTGGCTACCTTCTACCTGGATGAAGATGCATTAGTCTGGTTTCGAGCCTACGAGAAAGAGGTACGATTTCCCACGCGGAGAACTTTTTCTAGAAGAGTTGTGCATTCAGTTTGGGCCAAACGAGTTCCAGGACTTCAATGAGATGCTTTCTACTCTGTGTCAAACTACAACGGTGAGAGCATACTACTCTGAATTCATGAAAGTTGCTAATCGTTTGCCCGACTGGCCGATGGCCGCTCTCGTCGGCACCTTCAAGCGAGGGCTGAAGCCCGAGATTGCCGATGAGATGCGTCACTTCCCATGCCATACCATGCGAGAGATGGTGCATCATGCTCGTATCAAGGAGGAAAAATTGGCCCTTCAACGACGAGTGGGTCGTGGAGGGCTGCCTCTGCGGTTGTACACTGGTCAAATGCCTGTCTCGGCCCCAGCGCCTGGCCCAGGGCTTAGCCGGCCAGCTTTGCCAGGACATCCGATAGGGCCTCTGCCTCCTCCTGTTCCCCGTCTGACAACTGCCCAGATAGAAGAAAGGCGTGCCAAAGGACTATGCTATAGGTGTGATGAGAAGTTCGTCCCGAGGTATCGTTCCTCCATCAAGGGGAGCTTACTCATTGAAGAAGTTGAGGACGCAGGAATAGATGAGCCAGAAGAGATCTCCGGGCTCTATGACCATGTGCAGTCAGAGATTTCTGTCCATGCCTTCTCAGGTACTTTCACCCCCAGGACAATGCACGTTCAGGGCCAGCTGAAACGCCAACAAGTCGCAGTGCTAATCAACAGTGGGTCGACCCATAACTTCATCAATGATAAGGTAGCCCAACGCCTGGGGTGTTATATCTCCGAGTCCATACCTTTTGACGTTTTGATAGGGGATGGCAAGCACCTTCGCAGCATGGGGGTGTGCTCTCAAATCAAGTTGTTGATCCAAGGACACTCGTTCGTCACTGATTTGTTCCTCCTGCCCACGAAGGGTGCATATGTGGTGCTGGGAGTACATTGGTTACAAAACCTGGGTGATGTGATATGGAATTTCTGGGACCTGAATATGGACTTCGAGGTGGATGGTCAGCGCATACTCCTTCATGGGGCATAGCCGATGAGTTCTCTCTTCAAATTTGCACCTCAAGGACTTTTCTTACAGCAGTGCGCACTAGTAGATGTGGACCAATCAGCTTTTCCTACTGACATGCTTGCCCTCCTTAAGGGGCATGCTGATATCTTCACTGAGCTGGCGGGACTGCCGCTAGCCAGGAGTCACGACCATTCCTGGGGGGCATGCTAATACTAGTTCTTTTTCGTCACCAGCTCTGTTGGTGCGTAAAAAAGATGGATTTGGCATTTATGTGTGAACTATCGTGCACTCAATGCGATCATGGTAAAAGATAAGTACCCCATCCCAGTGATAGAGGAGCTCCTTGATGAACTAGTAGCACCGGCAGTATTTAGTAAACTTGATCTGCACTCCGGCTACCACCAGATCCGTATGCAACCTCATGATGTTCACAAAATGGCCTTTCGAACTCATGACGGCCATTATGAGTTTATCATCATGCCATTTGGTCTGACCAATGCTCTATCGACCTTCCAAAGCTTGATGAATGATTTGTTCCGTCCATTTCTCCGCTGGTTCGTGCTAGTCTTTTTCAATGACATATTGATAAACAGCACTTCTTGGGTGGATCATCTTGACCACCTCAGCTCAGTCTTTGCGGTTTTGTGGGCTAACACACTTTTCTTGAAACAATCAAAGTGTTCTTTTGGCAGCCCACAGGTTGATTACTTGGGTCACATCATTTCGTCTCAAGGGGATGCTACTGACCCCTCTAAGGTGGAGACCATGCTTTCGTGGCCCTGGCCCACTTGTGTAAAGTCTCTCTGTGGCTTCTTGGGCATCACAGGGTACTATAGTCGGTTTATTGAGCGCTATGGGCTAATTGCTGACCCACTCACATCTTTGCTCAAAAAGGGTACGTTCAAATGGTTTGCTGAAGCACAAGCCGCCTTTGATCAATTGAAACAGGAGATGGCCCAGGCTCTAGTGCTGGTCCTTCCTGAATTTTCATTGCCTTTTGTGATTGAGACGGATGCTTCCGATTTGGGCCTCGGTGTGGTCCTCCTACAATAAGAGCGGCCAATAGCTTTTTAGAGCAAGGTTTTGTCGGGCCGGTCATTATCCTTGTCTGCGTATGAGAAGGAGATTTTGGCTATTGTGCATGCCATCTGGGTTGACGATTTCTTATTCGGACAGATCATCAACCTCTCAAGTATTTCCTGGATCAGCGGGTCTCCACGCCTTCTCAGCAGCGCTGGGTGAGTAAGCTATTGGGCTATGACTATGAGGTGGTCTATAAGAAGGGGGTTAACAACACGGTCACTGATGCCTTATCTCGTCGGCCTACAGAATTAAGCCTGCTCGCATTCTCTTCTCCTGGCTGTCCTTTTCTCCCTGAATTGAAACGAGCTTACACTGAAGACACGCCTACCATGGAGCTGATTGGTCGCCTCCAAACCGATCCCCATGCTGAGCTTCATTTTACTTGGCATGACCAGCTTTTGTTCTAGAAGGATAGGCTTTGGGTGCCGGCTATATCGGATCTACGACGATGTGTGATTTCCCATTTTCATGACACTCCCGTGGCTGGGCATGAAGGCACGTTTAGGACCTTCAAGCATGTCAGTCATAGCTTCTTATGGACAGGTCTTTGTAAGGATGTACATGATTATGTTGCATCTTGCGATGTATGCCAGCGAGTACAATCGGCACCCACTTCTCCTACGGGTCTTCTTCAGCCCCTTCCTATTCCGTACAAAATTTGGGAAGACATTTCCATGGACTTTATTGGAAGCTTTGCCGGCGGTTAGTGGTAAGATGGTTATTATGGTGGTGGTGGACCGTCCCTCTAAGTATGGCCACTTCTGCACCTTGAATCATCCTTATTGTTAAATTATGTAAAAGAGGTTGCTAAATTACATGGTATGCCGCAGACTATCATCTCTGACTGCGACAGAGTCTTTGTTTCCCAGTTCTGGCAGGAATTCTTCAAGTTACAGGGTATGGAGCTCCATATGAGTACGACGTACCACCCCCAAATGGATGGTCAAACTGAAGGTGGTGAACCGGTGTCTCGAGCAGTACTTACGCTGCTTTGTGGGGGATCAGCCCCGTCGTTGGCTTCAATTGCTTCCCTGGGTAGAATGGTTATACAATACGGCCTATCACACACATGCCGGATTTACACCTTTCGAGATTGTCTATGGCTGCCCTCCCCCGTCCGTTCTCTCTTATGTGCCCCATCGCTCCTCCATCGCTGAGGTGGATTATATGTTGCAAACACGTGATGAGGTCATTTGTCAGCTGAAAGCCAATTTATAAGCAGCCCAAAACAGGATGAAATAGCTCTATGATAAGCGATGATCTGATAGAGAATTCCAGGTGGTCGATATGGTTTATGTGTCCGTTCTACCTCAGCGCCAAACTTCCTTGTACCAGGCTGATCAGAAACTGGCGGCTCGATTTCATGGGCCATACGCAGTTGTGGAAAGGGTGGGTCCAGTGGCGTATCGTCTCTCCCTTCCTACCGGGTCTTTGGCCTGTGTTCCACGTCTCTCACCTTCGTCGCTTTGTGGGGAATCCACAATTGGTTGCTGATCCTGCACCTCCACCTCTCATGGTCCCAACCGATTCTAACGAACTAGTACCGGCTTCTCTTATTGACAAATGTCACGTACGTCGCACTGGACGTATTGTGACGGAAGTGCTAGTGGGTTGGCAGGGCAAACAGTTAGAGGATGCTGAGTGGATTCTCGAGGATGAATTTTTGGACCGATTTCTGTCCTGGTCGCATTGAGGACAATGCGTTAGCGGAAGCGTAGTGGAGTGTTGTGTACGTCAGCACAACAGCGGAGCGTATCTCTCCTTAGGATCTAATTTATTCTTTACATAAGTATCGCATTGTAATCAGGCCCGTTTAGGCTAATTGTTAGGTAACTGGCTGATAGGGAGTAAATTGGGGTCCATCAAGATCCATTAGAAGGCCCATCGGGTTGTAACAGATGGCACGGCCCCCAAAGCATGAACCATCTCTCTTCTTTATAAGGGGACTTTCTCCCTTTGTTAGGTTATGCAATAAGAAATACTATTTCCTTCTACCGTTCTTCTTCTTCTTCCTTCTTGCCGCCCAGGCCCTCCTTGTGACCCTGCTGGTTCACAACACATTGATTATTCTAGACTATTATATATGTGGTTAGTTCGCCTCTAACTAATACAAATTTAGGGACATATGGACAATGGTATTCATAGATAACTTAAGGTTATTTAAGTTATCTATGTCTCCCCCTGTCCTAACATAACTATGTAGATAGTACCTTAGTATAGGTTACTATCATATATAGTTAACTCTATAGTAACTACTATCATAGTTTTATATCATAGTATATGAGATAGAAGTGCATATGGTCAGGGAATATAATGTTCCTTGTATAGTAGACTATTATATAAGAAGGATAGGACTGTAATCTCATTATATATGGACTATGGACTTATATTAGTTATATATAGGTTAAGAATTATATATGGGTTAAACTAAGTATGTTCCTAGCATATGGATATGGATATCCCTATTATAGGACTAAATAGTTATTAGTTTATATAACTAAGGTAACCATATATTACATATGTATGTTCATATACCCTAATCAAAGACAAGGGACAATAGTTAGCACCGGCGGAGCCAGGGGGGACAAGCTGGGGCAATTGCCCCATCTGACCTTGGCATTGATACAGTAGAGGACTAATGCGATAAGGTAATTTTGTAATTACCTTGCCCCTCCTCACAAGTCTCAATTTACCTCTTAAATATGTTGTACCTTTCATTCGAGAAAAAGACCACAAACCCATGGGAGAAATGACTTGGCTTGCACAACTTTTAGAATGAAAATAGTTAAAAAATCTCCACCTTTTTCCAAAAGTCATTTACTTGTTTCTTCAGATTTGCTAGACATTAGTTTTTTTATTTTAAAAGCCTCATTTGTGATCTTATGTGAGTGCCGACTCTTTCAAAAAACTCAATTTTCATCAGGCGGACCACCAAATAGCATGGTGGTAGGACCTCTCCCTTGAGCCTTGCTCAACCTGCGGTACTAGGCGGGGCATCTGGGGCATTTCCGATGTACCAAAAAATATAACGGTATCTATTAAACTTGACTAGAGAGTATTGTATGATATTTTATTATAAAAATTTTTATTGGTCAAAATATTATATTTTGTAACATTTTATTTTTTAAATATGTCTTGGTTAAAACATTATACATTGCAGTACTTTATTTCAATAATTTATCTTGGAAATATTTGAAGGTATTCTTTTGCCCCACCTAGTGAAGATTCCTAGCTCCGCCCCTGACATGTAGTATATTATGGACATGTTTACTATAGATGTCATAGTAAACCTAGGTAGATATGTATAACATAGTTTGTATAGTTTAACTTTGGTATAGTCATGAACCAACGATCCTGGATCATCTAGATATGTTCTATGTATGTTCTATGTATCTAGATACATAGTTGTTATGTTCTACGATTATGCCTCATAGGACTATGTTCCTAACTAGTTTAACTATTTAGTTATGAGGTCATGGAAGTAGGAACATGACCTCATAACTAAATAGTAAATCCTCCATTCTTCCCATACTACATATGTATGGAAGAATTCTAACTAGTTGTGTATTCATTTATTTTGGTTACTTCTTGAAGAATATCTTGCCTCGGTTCTAAGTCCCATCGGTTTCCCATACTACATATATTTGGCTTTAGTTGGGATCAAATACATAGTCTCTAAGATTTACAATGGGAATAAGGATCCTCTATTTAATTCATCCATACCAGACTGTAAACCTAAACGCTAGAACTAAATGTCCAGAATAACAACATATAATTAATCTACCGGGTTAGCTATATATATCAACCTAGGTTCACATGTTCATGAACCTAGGTTATATAACCCTAAACTAGGATTAATAGATATCCTAGGGTTTATTACATATACTGTGAACTATTAACTATGATAGAGTTCAATAGTTATATTATATAATAACCCATAATATGGCACTCCTCTGTACCCTAAACACTACAAAATTATATATAAGATATTATAGGTTCTATGAACAGGTCTTCTAGACTATGTTTAATTATCTCTCCCATAGTAAAACCAAATTATATATTAGAAAACCTAACTATTATATAATTCTATATAACTTATAGGTAACTAGGGAGATAACTATCAACCATCATTGATATAGTTAACTAAGTTATATGTTCCTCCATCTAGATGGACTCGATCGTTATTGTAGTAACATGAACTCAGAATATAATATTCAGAGTTTATATTACTAGTTGATGTAGTATCTAGTTGTGGATAGTTATGTCATTATGTTCCCTGATTCTATATCCTTAGTTACTATATATTCTTCTAGAAGTAACCAAATCATTTAGTTAAGAACTTAGTTAACTATGTTAGGAACATAGTTATCTCATGTTTGTTTTATATCATAGTTCTTAACTAAATGATTTGGTTACTACTATGCGGACTTATCTTAACATAGTTAACTAAGGGTCAACTATACAGGGAACATTATATCTATACAGTCTAGGTTACTTCTAAATGAAGTAGGATTATAATATCGTCATGGATATGTTATAATTCATAGAAGTAACTCGTTGGTAAAACAATAACTGTGTATACATGTACTTATATAATTATGTCTACAGCTAAGATTGTCAATCATATATATGGTTATAACCCTATTATGGAGGATCATAATATGGGTTATAATAGTTATTATACTGAGCTTATATGGAATTATAAGCTCAGTATAATCCTTCCATCAACTAGTTTTATCTTGTAGGTTCTCTACAAGATAAAACTACACATACTTCTAGGCAGGCTATTAGGGTCTTATAGCTAACTAAGGACTATTTAATTGACTATACCTTAGTACTACTGTAACATGACAGTCCATCTAGCTACCTATATGGAGGAATATATAGTCTGGATGGATTATTATAGTGGATTAAGGGTTCGATGGATTATTATATAAGGCATAAGTCTTCATTTATGTACGGTACATTATAAGGTCAGGATATATATACCTTAGCTTATATGCCGATATAAGGTTTCATATAAGCTTATATGCCTATATAACTTATACTGTTATATCACATAACTATTATATAACCCTAGTTATAATGTGTTCCTTATACTTAGATAATGTTATTAGGATATATCTACTAGGGTAAATTTAGCTATAGGTATCTATTATGAAGGGATTATATATATATATACCCTAGACTATCTAAGGGTTAGATATGTAAGTAACTAGGAATAAGTCTGGTATACTAGAGTCCATGAATAAACAATGGCATATACTAGATAGATCCTTCAGACTTATATGAACCTCAGTCTTCTAAGGATAAACAATCATTGCTCATCTATCTAGTATATGCCATTGTTTATTCCATCCACAAGTTCATATGTACCTTAGTATAATGTATACTATGATAGTATAACATTATATGATTCTATATGTATAATGTTAGCTTCATTATAACTAGGGATATATGTCAACACATTATAAGTACATATCATATATACTCTATAAGTATCTAGTATACATAGTTACTTGTGCATATCCTAAGTTCATATGATAGATACATATAGAATCATATAGATAGTTATAAAACTCTATATGTTGCTAAGGTTTACTGTGGAGAAACTAGAGACTATGTATCGACAACTAAGGACATAGTTTTTACATATCTAACCCTCAATTGTATAGATAGAAGACATATGGGACTTATGTTTAAGTCATAGTTATATATGGGATAGGAATAACTAAGGGCTTCTACTATACAAGGAACATTATATACCCTGGTTGCTTATACTATCATAACCATAACATATGGTTACTAGACCATTATATGATACTAGTTACAAATGTATACCTAGATATAGGACTAGTTGTATATATAGTGTATACATTCTTGTTTCAGGTACAGGAATTCACACCTCATCCTGAGCATGACTCGGAAAGTGCTTATGTTTGAACTAGGTAAGTGCTCTTGTTTGAAGACTACAAATCTAATTGTTCGCATACCAACTATGGGAACCCCTAGATACTACATATTTGATCCTTCCATAGCTATCCCCATACCAAAACCATAGAAACTACATATATCCCTAACCCTAGAAAGGCTATGGAAGGGTTAAGGATATATGTAGTTTCATGCCAAACCCTAACCCTAAGCCATAGAAACTACATATATAATGTTATTGAGAATACACACAACTAGTAATATGGAAGAATTGAAAACATAGTTTTTAGGGTTTAGGTTATATGTTTGGTGTGGATACACACAACTCGTTGGATGGAAGAGAAACATTATATATGTTGTTTCTATGGTTTTCGATTCAAGGTTTGTTAGGAAGAATAGAAATAATTAGCTAGATGGAACAATTAAATTTGTAGTGTTTAGGGGTTTAGGGTTGGAGTTTGGTATGGAGACTAAACACAACTAGTTAAAAGAAAGAATGAAATACATAGTTCTAGCGTTTAGGTTTACAGTCTGGTATGGATGAAGTAAGAAAAAAATTAGTTAGACGAAAGAATTATATATGTAATTACTTGGTTTTAGGGTTGTGGTTTCGTAACACAACTAGGAAGGTTGATCATCTTGCCCTTGTTTATTATGGAGTTTAGGGTTGTGATTTTGCATGGAGAAATACACACAACCAGGAAAGGTTGATCATCTTGCCCTTGTTTAGAATATACTATCCTAGTGACTATGTATTTGATTCTTGATGTGTGCCAGCTATGGGGATCATAGTTTCTCGATGGAAGGATCATACCAACTAGGGTCGGTCTCCATCAAGAAACTGTAGTTGGTATGATCCTTCCATCGAGAAACTATGATCCCCATAGCTGGCACACATCAAGAATCAATTATATTTTCCATCTAATTAATTGTTCTTAATTCATCCATATACATTATATGGATGATAGCTATGGAAGGATCAAATATGTATGTTGTGTGAAGTTAATTAGATATGTAGTTTCTAGTTGGTATCCATATTTGATCCTTCCATAGCTATCCCCATACTAACTATGGGGATGGAGAATATGCATAGCTATGGTTTTACAATTAGTAAGTTATGGAGAATATGCATAGCTATGTTTTACAATTAGTAACTATATGTATTTGATCTTTCCTTCTAACTAGTTGATCTTTCTTTCATACTTCTATACCAACTACTAGTTGTGTGAATACATAGTCTTTAGGATTAGACTCTTGGGTTAGAGTTTTGGGTTTTGGGTTTGCGTTCTGCACAATAATTCAGATAACAACTTAAATGGAAGAATCCAATAGTTAGTTTCTTGGGTTTACTAAGGAGAATAAACACAAGCAGTTATACGATGAATTAAATATGTAGTTGATAAGGTTTTAAGTTAGGGTTTGGGTTGGAGAATACTCACAATTAGCTAAACAGAAGGATCAAATTTAATTGGTATGTTTAACTGGCGTTGAGAATACACACAACTAGTAATATGGAAGAATAAAAAAATTAGCATTAGGTTTTGGTATGAAGAATATGGATACCAACTAGAAACTATATATAGGATTAGGGTTTACTAAGGGCAACTACATATATAATGTTTGTGTTTTGGGTTGTGTGTATTCTTGCGTCTATTGCTAACAGTAAAGCCTGCTTATCTAATTAATCCATCTGAGTAGTTGTGCGCATTCCATACATAGTTGATATGGATGGGATTTCCTAGTAGGCAACGAAAACTTATACCAGGAACCCTAATCCTAACTCATATATAATTCTTCCATCCAACTATGTGTTTAGTTCTTCATAACAATTAAACTTTTGTTGTTATAGCAGGAACTTAAAGTAGGAACCCTAATCCTAAAGACTATGTATTTGATTCTTCTGTTTAAGTAGATGCGTGAAGGTCTAAAGCTATCCCCAAACCGGAAAAACTACTACACACTACAAACTACTTATTTCAATTTTCCATCTAACTAGTGTGTATTCTCCATACCAAACCCTAACCATAAACCCAAAACCATAGAAACTACATATCTAATTTTTCTATATATAATTATTTCGTTTAACTAATTGTCCCTAGTTCGTCGTTGCCAAATTTAGATCAAATATCTCCACTCAACTAGATAGGAGAGCACATATGTAGTTTTTATGGTTAGAGTTTATATATTAACCTATGTCCTAGAGACTATGTATTTGATTAGGATACAGTGCATAATCGTATATGATTATAAGTTAGTTAGATTGGCATTCTTAGTTGTGTGTAGTTAGGGCATTAACTAACTATAGATAGATACATTGTGTAGTAAGTAAATGCCCTGACTATAGATAGAATATAGGAGGACTATGTATTCCTAGGGTTACATAGTCCTATATTAGTCCTATGTATCTATCTATAGACGGAATATTAGTCATATTCTTCATGCATCTACTTAAACAGAAGAATAGGACTAATAAGAATAGTCCTATATTAGTCCTATTCTTCTAGGGTTAGAATATACACACGTAGGTACTTACCCTAAATATAGATAGGGATAAACCTATGTTGCCAATCTAGGATTAACTCTAACATTATATTCCTAGGACTAATATAGGACAAGAAATGGATAGATACATTGTTTATTATGTATCTATCTATATCCATGAAGAACTATTATATATATCTAGGATGTAGTCTGTATAACCCAAAACCAGTTAATTTTCCATATACTAGGGTATTATACATATAGGACAACAAAATAGTTGATTATACGGTATCTATTTTGTCCTAAATTAGTTATAATAGTTAATAGTTCTATCTATTTCTACGTATCCCATGGTTATACTAGTTAATAGTTCTATCTATTTCTATGTATCCCATGGTAAACTAGTTAATAGTTCTAATACATAGTTCATAGTCCTATCTATCTCCTAAACCCTATCATATATATCATAGTTCACAGTTGCCCTAACTATGAACTATGATAGAATAAATAGTTATATGGATCTAAGTTCATAGTATTCCGATATGAGATAAACTCTAATCTTGTTCTATGGACTATGCCTCATATGAACTAGTTAGTTAATACAACAAATTAGCTAGATGGAACGTCTTGCCCTTCCATAGAACATAGTCTACGTTATAATAGATACTATCATCATGTTTATCTAGATAGTCCCCAATTAGCTAGATGGACTAATTAATTTGGCAACTTGTTAGGAACATAGTTAGTTTAAACCTAACTTAGATATGCCTCCTATGAACTTACACACAATAGGGTTAAACTAATGTTCCTAACTTAGTATAGGTTAACTATGTTCCAACTAGTATACTTTCATTTAATTCATCCTCGATCCTGATTCATCTATATAGTTCATCTAGATATGGCATTCATCTTGAATGCATCATAGATGACATGATGCTAGTCCTATAGTTAGTATATATCCATTTCTAAACCAAAACCACCCATTACATAGTCCTATATTTTGTCTATAGTAGTTTCTTGTACATAAACTAATAATGTAGAACTATAATACATATCAATTTCTTATCCTATATTAGTCCTAGGAATATAATGTTAGGGTTAATCCCTAACATATAGGTTAAGACATATAATAATAGGATAACTATGTATCCCATTTCTAAGTATCTATGTTATCATTAATCAGTAACAAATACAACTACATCATATAGGGTATTATAATAGTTATATTAGGCGGAATATAGGACTATGTTTAGGGTTAGAATATACACACATAGGTATCTACCCTAATATTTAGCATTGTTTATAATGAGAATGCATCCCTAACTATAGACGGAATATAGGACTATGTATTCCTAGGGTTAGGGTCAATGCATCTAGGTTAGATACTTAGATACATATCTATATAAGTATGCGAATAAACAATGTATTTACTATGGGAATAAACATAGTCCCAGGTTAACTAACTTAGATTAATCCTATTGGAATATACATTCTAGATTGGCAACTATAGAGTTAGATAGATACGTAGATACGTATGTCTAGATTGACCTAGGTCCTAGTTTCTGAGCAATTTTAATCCTCCTATAGATTTTACTTATATGGTACATAGTACTACATAACTTGTATATTCTGTTATGCAAGTTAAATATGATACCGGTATTATATATTAGAAGACCTAACTAATATTTTAAAAAACATGTTCATTCAAACTAAAATTAATATAGTCTAGAAGACACAACTAATATACAATGGTCTAGAATAAATAATGGTTCTATATGTATGTAGAAATTAAGGTTTATAGAACCTATAATAACTTATAATATATGTCCTATACAAACTTAATACAAACTTCTAGACTCTAATAGGTTATAATATACTCTATTATAGTTAGATAGTTGATAGGGACTATAATAGAGTATATTATAACCATGGGAATACATATGTTATACCAAATAGGGTTAAGGATGTTATAACATGTTTATTCCCATGGTTAGCAGATAAGATATACCTCCATAATAAATATTAATAGTCCATAACAACTAAACATTGTGTCCTAGAGACATATTTGGAAGGTTCATATGTATATATGGACTATTAATATTTATTATGTCATCCTTTAATTATTTAGGATGGAAGAATGCCTAAATACTACATTAAGCTCTATAATAAGTCTATCTATATGATAGAGTTAACATGGAGCCTTCCAACCATAGGATACCCAAGAGACATGGAACCTCATATATGAAGGTTCCCTATAGACTAGATATCCTAGGGTTAGAGGAACTTATATTATGTTCTATAGATGGAACTAATTATCCCTATAGACTACTTATTAAGTCCATATAATATCTTATACTCGTATATAATGTTCTATAGATGAACTAGTTATATAATGATGGAACCCTAGAGTCTAATCCTAGAGACTATATGATAACTAGTTCTTCTATAAGACATAATAGATATAAGACTATATGATAACTAATTCCTCTATAGAACATAATATAGGATATGTTATATCCTAAGTTATTCTAGTTCCATCGTTGCCTAATCCTTTTATATCCTAATATACTAGACCATATATGAGGTATAGAACATACATCCTAGGCAGACATAATATGATAGAGTTAACTACATATGGAAACTGTAGTATTTAGTGATCCTTCTACTACATGTTCCAGACACAATAAGGATTACCCAGGGTTAAGGATGTCTATTCTAGACTATTATATATGCTATATAATGAGACATCATTATATTATTATTATATATGTTGTATTCTATGTTTGTATGTTATTCTGAAACTATATTCCCTATGAGTATTTATACCGTATTCTATGAGGCATAGGGTTAGGTTAATCCTCTCTAGGACAAGGGAGACTTTGGGATTAATCTTCCGTCAGTAACTTGTATATTCTAGTTTTACAACTTAAATACGTAAACTCTAACATATGATAGTTGACATAGATGGATTATTATATGTCTAATAGATTGTCTCTATCAAAATCTAGAATAGGATTAAAATTGCTCGAAAACTAGGACCTAGGTCAATCTAGACATACACATCTACGTATATATCTAACTCTATAGTTGCCAATCTAAAAGTATATTCCCATAGGATTAAGCTAAGTTAGTTAACCTAGGACTATTTTTATTCCCATAAGATTAATCTAAGTTATGGAGGGAAATGAAGCTTATCATCTTTACTATATCAACCTAGGCTAAGTTAGTTCCTAGAACATTAGACTAGTATATATGTTATACTATGTAAGTAGTTCACTATGGAAGTAGTTCCCTACATAGTTACTTGTAGTAATTATAAATGTTAGGATTAACCCTAGTTAGATTAGGATAACCTCACTCTAAACTATAGGCTACATTACATGATATAGTTAACTAACTTATATGTTCCTCCATCTAGATGGATTCCATCGTTTTTGTATATAGTTTAGTTAGAAGTTAGGGTCCATCTAGATGAACTTGTGCATATATACTACCGTTCATATAATAGTTAATTACCATTCGTAGTGAACATATACATAGCTAATCAACCATGTAACTTATCCATCGTTATCATTATGGATGTCATATACTATGGGTACTTAATCCTAGGATATCTAAGGTTCATTATAACTTTACTTATAATTATACTTATACAGTCATCTCTAATGTTACATAGTCTCCCTAATAGGTTATAATCCAAAGTTATATAACCCATAAACTTCACATCGTTATACCTTAACTATATTATATATGTAGTTTCATGAGCATATAGGGTTATAGTTAGGATAGGGTTTAGTTAGACATTGTTCCGATCTTAGTTAGGAACTATGCCTCCATGAACTATGCCTTGTAATCCTATACTAAGTTAGGATAGAACCTTAGTTCATCTAGATGAACTTAAGGTTAATTGACAATCATGGAAGTATAATTCCTACCTAAGATCGGAATTTAGTTAACTATGTTCAAATCATATGAACTTAGGAACTTAGTTAACTATGTTCCATCTAGGCATATGAAAATCAAAACAAGATAGTCCACAACTAAGGATATATGTTATTATATGATTAACTTATAGTTCATGAACATAGTGGACTATCTAGTTCATGTTACTATGGGTTAGGGTTAAACTATATATATGTTCATGAATTGTTATATATATAACGTAGACTATGTTTTATGGAAGGGCGAGATGTTCTATCTAGCTAATTATTTGTATTAGCTTAATTAGTTTAGATGAGGCATAGTCCATAGAACAAGATTAGAGTTTATGTCTTATTAGAAGACTATGAACTTAGATAGATATGTATAACTATTTATTCTATCATAGTATATGATAGGGTTTAGGAGATAGGACTATGAACTATGTACTAGAACTATTAACTAGTATAACCATGGGATACGTAGAAATTGATAGAACTTTTAACTAGTATAACCATGGGATACGTAGAAATTGATAGAACTTTTAACTAGTTTGTTCTCCTATATGTATAATACCCTAGTATATTGAAAATTAACTGGTTTTTGGGTTATACAAACTACATCCTAGATACGTATAATAGTTCTTCATGGATATAGATAGAGACTCTATCCATTTCTTGTCCTAGCTAATACCTAAGTATAATATAGATGAGTTTAGTTAGATAGTAGGGTTACAGCTAGTTATAACTAGTTACCAAATATGACTATATGGCATATATGTATATGAGCTTATATATGCCATATCTAGATGAACCAGTCATAGGTTTACTATGTGTGGTCTATAGTCCTTATACTATAAACCTTATAGTAGTCCTTAGTTATACATATAATAGATGGTACTACATAGTTATATGAACCTATGATATAACATATAACTAAGGACTCTATATAGTCATAATCATGACTACGTTATTAGTTCTATCTATAGTTAGTACGTATAATAGAGGTTAATCCTATGTCAAACTAATAGAACTATTATTATAAATACTAGTTAAAATACTATGTTTGTATGAACTATCTAATTGTTTGTATTTGGATATCCCTCCCTACTTATTAGGATACCAGATTAATAAGGAGTACTATAGTACATGTCTTCCATACTAGATGAACATGATGACCCTAAGTTAGACTATAACATAACTTATATAGAGTACAGTTATTCATAGTCTATATTTGTTAATCTTAACTTATGTGAACATGTTCACATCCTAACCCACAACTCATTGGATGGTAATAAGTAGTTTCTAGGATTTACTATGGGAATCAAATATGTAGTATCTAGGGGTTCTTCCATCCGAAACCATTCTTAGTTGGGATGGAAGAACCCCTTGATACTATTTATTTAATTTTTTCCATCTAACGAGTTGTGAGCATTCTTAGTTGAGATGGCAGCGTCCTAAGATTATATGGAAGAAGCCACACACAACTAGTTAGACAGAAGAATGAAATACGGAGTTTTTATAGTTAAAGGTTGGGGTTTGTTATTGAGAATACACATAACTAATAATATGTCTAACTAGTTTGTATTATGGACAATGACATCCATATTATGTAATCGTTTTAGGATGAGGAGTGAATTCTAGACATGTTTAATAGTTAGGACCCATAGTAAATCCTATGTCGCTAACCCTAATACAAACTATAGTTCATGAAATATGTCTAACTGCCTCGATTTTACTATGGGTTAGGATTAAGGTTCCTGCTAATCTTAACCCTGCTAAGTATTGTCCCTTGTATTTGATTAGGGTATATGAACGTATATGTAATATAGATGGGTTACCTTAGTTATATAAACTAGTAACTATTTAGTACTATAATAGGGATATCCATATCCATATGTTAGGAACATAGTTAGTTTAACCCAGATATAATTCTTAACTTATATATAACTTATATAAGTCCCTAGTCCTTATATAATGAGATTATAGTCCTATCCTTCTTATATAATAGTCTACTATTCAGGGAACATTATATTCCCTGACTATATGCACTTCTATCTCATATACTATTATATAAAACTATGATAGTCAGTAAGAAAGAGTTAACTATATATGATAGTAACCTATACTAAGGTACCATCTACATTGTTATGTTATGACAAAGGGAGACATAGATAGATAACCTTAAGTTATCTATGTATAACTACATATATAATAGTCTAGAATAAACAATGAGAACTATCTAATTTTAATCCCACTATAGTCTTCTAGACTATGTTTATAATAATAGAGTATAGGAGACATATGACACAATTATACTCTATAGATTTTACTATGTCTCCTAGGTAATTAGACATAGTTTTCCTATCTAGTTGAGTGGAGGTGTTTGATCTAAATATGGCAACAATGAACCAGGGACAATTAGTTAGACGGAAGAATTATATATGGAAGAAACATCTATGGACTACTAGTTGTATGAATACATAGTCTCTAAGATTATATATGTAGTTTCTATGGTTTTGGATACATAGTCTCTAGGAATAGACTCTAGGGTTAGACTCTAGGAATTCACACAACTAGTAGTTGTGTATGGATCCTTCCCTAGAGACTATATGTATTCACACAACTAGTAGTTGGTATGGATCTTAGGATACATAGTCTATAGTATTAAACTCTAGGAATACCCTAGAGACTATGGGTATGGACACAAACATTATACCCTAGAGTCTAATACTAGAGACTATGTAATTCATCCTTCTTACCCCCTAGTTTAGGGTTATAACCAACGTTATAACATAACTTAGATATTATGTTATGTTTATTTATATAGCCAATATTATACGGGCTATCTGTTATATCTATGCCAATATTATACTCCTATAATAATATAAGTTACAGCAGTATAACAACTTAGAGGTTGTTAATTTGGTATTTATACCATATTCTATATTAGATACATAGTTTAATCTAGTTTATATGGTTTATGACATATATGGGAGGTAGTTCATACTAGTAATGACATATGTAGACGACATATATTATTATAATGAGATTAAAATTAATATATAATTTAATTTTAATCTCATTATAATTACATATGCACAATATGTCCCTAATACAAATTTAGGGACATATATTATATGTATTTGATCCTTGTTACCCCTAAACTATTTGATCCTTCTTACTCCTAGGTAGTCTTCTAATGATGTATATGTTATGTTCCAACTATTAGTCTAATTACTTAACCAGTATTGTAGTACTGGCCTTCGGCCCAATTTAGGGGAGTAGCCCAGTATTTCTGATGTTTGGCCTCTGGCCCAATTATATCTAATGTTTTTTGTAAAAAGGCCTCTGGCCCAAGTAGAGGGAATAGCCCAGGGGTTAGCCCAGGACCACTGCGTGGGAAGTCTATGTAAAGAGCTTAGGCTCTCTTGTTTGGATTATTGAGAATAGTTTACCCTAATTTAATCTTCTTCTTGCTTCACCCCCATCGTCCTCCTCTGCTTCAGCCGCCATTAGGCCAGCAGAGGAACCCTAGCCCATCTCGTCTCCTTCTCTTCCTCAACTTTCAACCTCTTTTCTTCTCTCCTCTTCCGTAACACGACCCCCTCTTCTTGCTGAAGAGTTGGGTCATATCATTGGTATTAGAGCAAGGATCTTAGGAATCGCGAGAACCATTCGTTATGGCCAGGAGCACCCAGCGCTCAGAGGTAGATCCCCAGGTAGCAGCCGTACCAACCATGCAAGGGGACCCCCATACTGAGGTGCCGCCCCCTCCTCCCAGAGATGATGTTCTTCGCCAGATAATGGAGCGCCAAGATCAATTTCAAGTCTTTATACAGCAATCCCAGAAGGATAAGGCGAGTCATGATCAACTTCTCCAAGTCATTCTACAGAACCAATAATGGGCGTATTGTGACGAAGTGTTGGTGGCTTGGAAGGAGAAATCCTTAGACGATGCAGAGTGGATATTAGAGGATGACTTTCTGGCCCGCTTTCCATCATGGTCGCATTGAGGGCAATGCAAAAGCGGAGCGTGGTGGAGTGTTGTGTACGTCAGCACAACAGTGGAGCGGATCATCTTCTTTCAATCTCTAGGATTAGCTTTCTTTTTTAATAAAGCCATTTATTATAATCAGGCCCGTTTGGGTATGAATATGTAATGGACTGTAAGGACGTAATTAGTGGTCAATTAGGGCCCATATGTCCAAACTGATGGCGCGGGCCTAGGGAGCCGCATCCTTCCTTTTCCTTTCTAAGGACTTCTTCTTCCTCCTTTAGGGTTATGCATTAAGAAATTACTTTAGTTTTTTACCTTTTCACTTTTTACTACTTTTCGTCAAGGCGATACCTTGTGACTCTGCCGGGTCACAACATGTTTGTTTTGGTTACTAGGGTATAGTTCATGGACTATCTTGTTTTGGTTCATAACCTGATAATATTGAGGTAGTTATGTAGATGAACTAGCATCATGTCATCTATGATGCATTCAAGATGAATGCCATATCTAGATGAACTGTATAGATGAACCAGGATCGAGGATGAATTAAATGGAGGTATACTAGTGTTAGGAACATAGTTAACTTATAATAAGTTAGGAACATTAGTTTAACCCTAATGTGTGTATGTTCATATGAGCCATATCTAAGTTAGGGTTGAATTAACTCTGTTCCTAACTAGTTGCCAAATTAATTAGTCCATCTAGCTAATTGGGCACTATCTAGATGAACATGATGATAGTATCTATCATAACGTAGACAATGTTCTATGGAAGGGCAAGCAGATATCCTAGGGTTACTTGTGCTTAGTCTACATGGTTATGTAGATGAACCAGCATCATGTCATCTATGATACTGTGAGCATTATATAAACCTATCACTAGTTCATCTAGATATGGAATTCATCTATGAATGCATCATAGATGACATGATGCTGGTTCATCTACATAACTACCTAAACATTATCAGGTTATGTCCCTAACTATGTTAGAAACCAAAACAAGATATTCCATGAACTATATACCCTAGTAACCAAAACAAACATGAGATAACTATGGTCCTAACATAGTTAACTAAGTTCTTAACTAAATAATTTGGTTACTTTTCGAAAAATATATAGTAACTAAGGATATGGAATCAGGGAATATAGTAACATAACTATCCATAACTAGATAATATATCAACCAGTAATATAAACTTTGAACATTATATTCTGAGTTCATGTTACTACAATAAGGAGAGAGTCCATCTAGATAGAGGAACATATAACTTAGTTAACCCATATCTATATAGTCATAACGATTATGACTCCAACTAGGGTTATCCATAGGACTCTAGGATCACTAGTTACTAGATTCTGGTCATATAGTTAGCATATATATATATATATATAGACATGTATAATAATCTATATATATACAACTATATAACCTAATCACAAGCTAGTTAGGAACACAACCTATAGTATACATGACTATCCCTAGGATTATGTGTTAGACTAAGGATACCTTAGTTATCCTAAACTACATAAGGTATATATATTACAACTAGTGCATACTACCGTATATTATATATATAACATTATATATGTAAGGGAGGAACCTCCATAGTATATATACAGGGAGAAACCTCCATAGTGCAATAAGTACCTATTACTTGGGGATAACTTTATGCATAATATAAGTAATATAGTATATATTGGGATACATAGTCTCCCTAATAGGTTATAATCAACCATATAACCCATGAAGTTTAGGGTCAATAGATGAACATGATACATAGGTATTAATAAATTAATAACTATAACTACATTATAACCATAGAATGTAGTCAACTACCATAGTTGACTACATTATCTAGTTAACCCTAATTATATGGACTATGCCTCATATGAACTATTTTAACCATAAGATATCTTAAGTTATTGAGGTTTAACCTAATTTTAAGTATTTATACCTTATTCTATTAACCAGATTAATAAATTAAGATTAACCCTAGGATTATGTCTTAGGAGTATCACAAACCCTTAAGTCATAGGAGTATGACTTCGAATAACTTAACTATAGTAAGGAAGGTTTCGTATGGAGGAATACACACAACCATGGAAGGTTGTTCATATTGCCCTTGTTTATTATGGAGTCTAGTGTGTGGTTTTGTATGGAAGAATAGATACAACCAGGGAAGGTTGATCATCTTGCCCTTGCTTACAATATACTATCCTAGAGACTATGTATTTGATTGTTCTATGTATTCTCAATAACATTATATATGTAGTTTCTAGGATTTACTATAGGAATTATATATGTAGTTTCTATTCTCATAGTAGTACAATTAAATTTGTAGTGTTTAGGGGTTTAGGGTCAAGTACATAGTTCCCATATATAATTCTCCCTATAAACCATAACCTCTAGGATTTACTATGAAAATATGATGGAAGGATCATACCAACTGGTTGTGTGTATTCTAGGGTTATTCTAAGTTGAATTATATATGAGTATAGATATGTATAAGGGACGATGAACATAGCTCATCGGATAACTTAAGGTTAGGGTATAAATACTGTAACTTAAGGTTTATAGAACCTATAATAACTTATATATAATATGTTAGTTTATGTCTACTATAGAATACAGTATAAATACTAAATTCATCCTAACCTTGGTAGTTAGACTAATATGGTCTATGAGGTTTATATATCACATCCTAACCGTATTATAGATAGTCTTCTAGACTTATAAATACATAGGTCATAGACCATATAAGTCTTCTATTCTATATGAACCCATAAATATTAAATTAGACATCCTAACTCTATCTAAGACATATAGTATATTCCTATAATAGTTATATTATATCATAACCCATAATTGTATTATAATGCTACAACTCTAATTAATAATACGGTATAACCCTAATATTATATTCATATTAGGGACATAAACCATATTAACCCTAGGATTAATCTATAATAATTAGATAGTTACATAATTAGTTCATACATAATATAGTATATAGACTATGCCTCATATGAACTATAACTTAAGTTAACAAATTCAGGAGTTAGGGTTAACAGATATCCTAGGGTTACAATATATGGGACCCTACATATACTGTAACCCTAGGATATCTGTTAGGGAGAGAACTATTAACTAGGTTAACTCTGATATGTTCATGAAGCATAATTTATGATAGATGCTAACTCCTGATTAAAGTTATATGGTTATAAAGTAGTTATAGGTTGTATAATATTGTTAACCCTAGAATAATCCCTAGAATAAACCCTAGATGAACATGATGATGGTAGTAACTACTACATATGATCATCTAGATACATAGTTGTTATATTCTATGTATCTAGATGATCATAACGTAGATAGTTCATAAGTTAGGATTATGAACTATCTACCTTATGATAGGATACTATGTAATATAAACTATGACATATTATATATAAGTTAACTTATTAATAACTGCATAGGTAACTCTAACTATGTAACTACATAGTTGTTTTATTACTATAAGTTATTAACGTATCTATCTATCTAATATGAACTTAGATAGTCCATCTAGCTAATTGTTTTGATTAACTTAAATAGATTAATCTTAGGGTTAGATATGCCATAATTGGCAACTATAGTAGCAACTATAGCCTATAGATTGCCAATTAACCCTAAGATATAATCTAAGTTAACGATGAGGCTTATCTAGGGTATAGTCATGTTGTCATTGAACATAGTTATCGCTGTTATTTGCCATTATCCAACAAACAAGGGTGAACGATTAGATTTACTATGAACGTAGATAGCTCATAACCCTAACTTATGAACTATCTAATTGTTTATACATCCTAATACAAACAATTAGATAGTTCATAACCCTAACTTATGAACTAGTTTATATGAGGCATAGTCCATAAGAAACAAGATTAGAGTTTCTGGTTTTCTTATAGGTTAAACTAATTTGGCAACTAGTTACATAGTTCATAGTTACAAGGATATAGTTAGGAACATAGTGGACTATCTTGTTTTGGTTCCAGTGTGTATTCTCCATACCAAACCCTAACCATAAACCCAAAACCATAGAAACTACATATCTAATTCTTCCATATACAATTCTTTCGTCTAACTAATTGTCCGTGGTTCATCATTGCCATATTTGTATCAAATACCCTCACTCAACTAGATAGGAAAACTATGTAGTTAAATATGTAAACTCATCATTGCTGGATGAGTTAGATGGAAAATTGAAATAAGTAGTTCATAGTGTGTAGTAGTTTCTACGGTTTGGGGATAGCTTTAGACCTTCACGCATCTATATTCCTGTTAATCCTAATCCTATCTCATGTATTCGTAGGGTTAACCTAGATCTAGCTTTCTAGCTTAAGCTATCCATCTAGGATTCTATAAACCTTATGTTAATAATAACTTAATTTAGAACATGTACTCCTATATTAGTCTTCTATACTCTATTATTATATATGTCCCTAGAGACTACTATAATAAGTTCTAGAACTTATTACGACTATATCCTACATTAAGTTATTAGTAATGTAAGTTAAGTTTCATACAAACATATGAATAAGTTACTAGATATCATATACATATAATTTGTAGTCTCTAGGGTATGGGTCTTAACCATTAAACATGTATAATGGTCATCCTAAATACATAGTCTCTAGAATTCACTCCTCATCCTAAAATGATGACATAATACGGATGTCATTGTCCCTAATTCAAACTAGTTAGACATATTACTAGTTATGTGTATTCTCAATAACAAACCCCAACATTTAACTAGAGAAACTTGTTATTTGATTCTTCTGTCTAACTTGTTGTGTGTGGCATCTTCCATATAATCTTAGGGTGCCATCATCCCAACTAAGAATGCTCACAACTCGTTGGATGGAAGAATCAAATATGTAGTATCTAGGGGTTCTTCCATCCCAACTAAGAATAGTTTGGGATGGAAGAACCCCTAGATACTACATATTTGATTGCCATAGTAAATCCTATAGAATACTTATTACCATCGAACGAGTTGTGGGTTAGGATGTGAACATGTTCATATAAGTTAAGATTAACTAATATAGACTATGAATAACAGTACTCTATATAAGTTATGTTATAGTCTAACTTAGGGTCATCATGTTCATCTAGTATGGAAGACATGTAGTACTCCTTATTAATCTGGTATCCTAATAAGTATGTATATCCTAATACAAACAATTAGATAGTTCATACAAACATAGTCTCATAACTAGTATTTATAATAATAGTTCTACATTATTAGTTTGACATAGGATTAACCTCTATTATACGTACTAACTATAGATAGAACCAATAATGTACTAACTATATAGTTCTTAGTTATATGTTATATCATAGGTTCATATAACTATGAAGTACCATCTATTATATGTATAACTAAGGACTACTATAAGGTTTATAGTATAAGGACTATAGACCATACATAGTAAACCTGTTACTGGTTCATCTAGGTATGACATATGTAGGCTCATAGACATATATGCCAAATAGTCATATATGATAACTAGTTATAACTGGCTGTAAGCCTACTATCTAACTAAACTCATCTATGTTATACTTAGGTATTACTGTAGATATCCTAGTGTTACTTGTGCATAGCATATATGGTTATGTAGATGAACCAGCATCATGTCATCTATGATACCGTGAGCATTATATAAACTTATTACTGGTTCATCTAGATATGGCATTCATCTATGAATGCATCATAGATGACACGATGCTGGTTCATCTACAAGATATTCCATGAACTATACCCTAGTAACCAAAACAAACATGACATAACTATGTTCCTAACATAGTTAACTAAGTTCTTAACTAAATGATTTGGTTACTTCTCGAAGAATATATAGTAACTAAGGATATAGAATCAGGGAACATAGTGGCATAACTATCCATAACTAGATACCCTATCAACCAGTAATATAAACTCTGAACATTATATTCTGAGTTCATGTTACTACAATAACGATGGAGTCCATCTAGATGGAGGAACATATAACTTAGTTACCCCATATCTATATAGTCATAAGGATTATGACTCCTTAAACTAGGGTTATTTATAGAACTCTAGGATCACTAGTTACTAGATTCTGGTTATATACTCAGCATATATATATATATATATATATATATATATATATATATACGACATATATAATAATAATATATATATATACTATATATAAACAACTTATATACTATAGAGATATATTATATATATATACAACTATATAACCTAATCACAAGATAGTTAGGAACATAACCCTAGGATTATGTGTTAGACTAAGGATACCTTATTTATCCTAAACTACATAGGATACATGTATTACAACTAGTGCATACTACCGTATGTTATACATAACATTATATATGTAACTTAATTAGACATTCTAGGGTTAACTTTGGGAATAACACAATTAGGTAGCTAACCTAATGCTACCTAATTTTCCTATCTAGTTGTTAATTAACTCGTATTTGATTAGGATTTGTATACGTATAGTTGACAAACTATAGATTTGTATACGTATAGTTGACAAACTATAGATTACGTATAGTTGACAAACTATACGTATCTATCTAAGTTAGGATAGGGTTTGTATCCTAACTTAGATAGATTCATCCTAGTGAATTTTAGATAGATAGGTATAGGATCTTAGTTAGGATAGGGTTTAGGTTAATTGGCAATGATGCATTAACCTAACCCAATGATCATCTTGCCCTAACTTAGATTACAATGCATAGTTTCTAGATTGACAACTATAGGATTAACCCTAATCCTAGATTACATCCTATAGTTGATAATAATATAGGACTATAGGATTAACTAATAGGATTAATCTGTAAAATTATACGTATCTAGGATTAACCTCTATAGCTGTATAGGACATTCATGGAGGATCTATCAATTTTCTAACTAATTGTGTGCATTATAAATATGTCTATATTATAATATATTATTATTATATACTATATTATAATATAGGACTATGTCCTATATTCTATGGACTACTAGTTGTGTTAAACCTAGTAGTCCATAGAATATTCCCTAGAGTTTAATATCAAATACAAGGTGGGTTATATAGCCTATACTCTATTATTAATAGAGACATCATTATAGATAGAGTTAACACTATAAGTTATTACATATCTTATACATATAATAAACATCCTTAGATAAGTTAGATTAAACATATCTAACCCTTGTGGGGTTTTTTTTATAATTGAGAATTTCATTAAAAAAAGAACAGAGAGTTACAAAGCAAAGAACATCAACTACCTCTAAAAAAAGATCAAGAGAAACCAAAAGAAGATGATGGACAAGAAACAAACCATAAAACAGAAAGCCTTGACTAAGAATAAATCATTCCATGGCTTATCAAGAAAAGGACAAGAAAATAGCTATCAATCTTCCCAGAAGAGTGTAAAAAGTAGTTCCTCTATAGAACATAATATAGGATACTAGTATATTATAATATATTTATTTGTGCATATCTCATAAATTACCTAATATACTAGATTAAGCATAACATATCCCACCCAACCAGGGAAATTCTATGATATATATCGTAGCCCTAATCTAGCATATCTAACCCTAAACTACATCCCTAATACAAATATATATCATATAGTTCTAATATCTATATAGTCTAGGTTACTTCTATCATAGTTCCGCATCGGAATATAGGATATGATTTGGTTAGAAAAATCAATGGCATACTAGATAGATGAACTAGTAATGAATTATAACATACTAGTTCATGATATAACATATCCTGAAGGACCCTAGACTTATGTAGGGAAGACTTATATATAATATGTTAGTTTATGTCTTCTATAGAATATGGTATAAATACCAAATTCATCATAACCTAGGTAGTTAGACTTATATGGTCTATGAGGTTTACATAGTTCACATCCTAACCGTATTATAGACAGTCTTCTAGACTTATAAATACATAGTTCATAGACCATATAAAATTAAATTAGACATCCTAACTCTATCTATGACATATAGTATATTCATATAATAGTTATATTATATCATAACCCATAATTGCATTGTAATGCTATAACTCTAATTAATAATACGGTATAACCCTAATATTATATTCCTATTAGAGACATAAACCGTATTAGCCCTAGGATTAATCTATAATAATTAGATATATACGTATTTAGTTCATACATAATATAGTATATGGACTATGCCTCATATGGACTTAACATATTCAGGAGTTTGGGTTAATAGATATCTTAGGGTTATAGTATATGGGACCCTACATATACTGTAACACTTGGATATCCGTTAGGGTTAATGTAGACATATTAGGGAGAGAACTATTAACTAGGTTAACTCTGATATGTTCATGAACCATAATATATGATAGATACTAACTCCTGAATAAAGTTATATGGTGTTAACGATGGAGACTATATAATATCGTTAACCCTATAATAAACCCTAGATTAACATGATGATAGTATCTATCATCGTTAACCCTATAATAAATCCTATATGAACATGATGATAGCATCTATCATCGTTAACCCTATGATATTTATTATGGAGGTATCTAGATGAACATTGATAGTTGACATCTAGATAGTCCATAGAAGATATCCTATGGTTCATATGATAGTTGACAACTAGTTCATACCCTAGAAGACACTCTGAACTAACTAGTTTGTAGAACATAGTCTACATAGTTCATAGGAATATAGTACATTAACAAGGGCAAGATGATCGTTGATGGGAATTTCTAGGGGTAAGAAGGATCAAATTTATAATTTCTAGGGACATAGTTTGAAGGAAAGATCAAATACATTGTTTATTCCTATAGTAAATCTTAAAGACCATGTATTTGATTTTTTCCGTTTAAGTAGATGCATGAAGGTCATCTAGTTATGTCTAGAAGACTATCACCCATATTCTAGACTATGGGTTATAATATACTCTATTATAGTTAGATAGAGTTTTTGATGGGATCCTTCTACATATAGACGTAATTATTAACATTACATATAATGTTGATCCATACAACACAACTATAGTTGATTATTCCCTAAAATAAATTCATCTAGATAACTATGTTCTACAAAATAAGTCCATGAATGCCATTATCCATATGATAGATATAATATACGTATCATATGTATACTATGTATTCATGAAGGTAGATGAATGCCTTCATGAATATATAGTATGCGAACATTACATTCCCTGGTTCATATGAACCTAGATAGATATGGATATTATAATGATAAGCCTCCATCATTATTGTTAACCTAACAAGATAGTTTACAATAGTTTGAATTGAACTATGTCCTCCATCTAGATGATTAGTAAGTAAGAGTATAATGCTCAATTATGGAGGTAGTTTACTACATATATGTTCATGAATTGTTATACTTAGTTCAGAGTTATGGTCCGTCGTTGTTACTTGTGCATATATACAGGGAGGAACCTCCATAGTGGAACTAAGTACCTATTACTTGGGGATAACTATATGCACAATATAGTTAACATAGTATATTGGGTTACATAGTCTCCCTGATAGGTTATATAATAAACCATATAACCCCTGAACTTTAGGGTCAATAGATGAACATGATACATAGGTATTACTGAATTAATACCTATAACTACATTATAACCATATAATGTAGTCAACTATATTTAGTTAACCATAATTATATGGACTATGCCTCATATGAACTAGTTTAACCATAAGATATCTTAAGTTATGGAGGTTTAACCTACTTATAAGTATTTATAACGTATTCTATTAACCAGATTAATAAGTTAAGACTAACCCTAGGATTATGTCCTAAGAGTATAATAAATCCTTAAGTCATAGGAGTATGACTTCTAATAACTTAAACTACACTATAATTACCATATAAAGTAACTAGTTTGTATTAGGGACAATGGCATTCTATCCCTCGTCAGTACTGGATGAGTTTATGTATTTAACTATGTCTCCCATAGTAAAAACCTAGGTAGTTAAACATAGTTTTCCTAGTGGAGGTATTTGATTAAAATATGGCAACGATGAACGAAGGACAATTAGTTAGACGGAAGAATTATATATGGAAGAATTAGATATGTAGTTTCTATGATTTTGGGTTTATAGTTTGGGTTTCATATGGAGAATGCACACTAGTTAGATGAAAAATTGAAATAAGTAGTTCGTACTGTGTAGTACTACGGTTTGGGGATAGCTCTAGACCTTCACGTATCTATTTAAACAGAAGAATCAAATACATAGTCTTTAGGATTTACTATGGGAATAAACAATGTAGTTGATCTTTCCTTCAAACTATGTCCCTAGAAACTATGTATTTGATGCTTCTTACCCCTAGGTAGTTATTTGATCCATCTTGCCCTTGTTAGTGTACTATATTCCTATGAACTATGTAGACTATGTTCTACAAACAAGTTAGTTCGTAGTATCTTATAGGGTAGGAACTAGTTACTATCATATGAACTCTATGATATCTTCTATGGACTATCTAGATGAACATGACAACTATGTATCATGATCATATAGATACCTCCATAACTTAAGGTTCTATGAAATTATTGTTTCCTATCTATGTTCAACATTACATGTATCAACGTTGTATCATGGATATTATGAGATAACTATGCATCATGGATATCTTCTTATGAGGCATAGTTCATGGAGGCAATTTGGTTATATGGGGCTTATCGTTGTTATGTTCACTAACTAAGTTCAATGATAGAGCCTCATCTACCTCCATAACTTATGGAGGCAGATGAGGTTTATCATCTTCACTATACAACCTAGGCTAAGTTAGTTCCTAGAACATAAGACTAGTATATATGTTATACTATGTAGGTAGTTCACTATGGAGGTAGTTCCCTATATTGTTACTTGTAGTAACTATATATGTTAGGACTAACCCTAGTTAGATACATTAGGGTTAACCCTAGTTAGATTCATGAATTGGGTGTTTTGAATGTCACACATCTATTGCTCAACATCTAAATTAGGCAGTATTATCTACTTTAATTGCTAGGATTAGTTTCTCTTTTAAATAAGGACAAATATCTAGTAATCAGGCCCGTTTGGTAACTGAATATGTAAAGGGTTGTAATGGCGTAATTAGTGCATAATTAGTGGGCAAACTGATGGTACAGGCAGGGAGTCGTGCCCATCCCCTTTGCCTTTATACGGAGGTTTTCCTCCTCCTTTAGCTTTTATGTAATAAAGAATTTAGTTTTCCTTTTACTCCTTTAGGTTTTATGACTCCAACGTTATTGTCATAGATTAGTTAGAAGTTAGGGTCCATCTAGATGTACTACTGTTCATAGTAGTAGCATATATACTACTGTTCATAGTGAACATATATATAGGTTATAATCAACCATATAACTTCTTGATTGTTATCATTAGGGATGACTATATACTATGGGTACTTAATCCTAGGATATCTAAGGTTCACATATACCCTAATAGGTTATAATCAACCATGAAGTTTACGGGTTATAACTTTACTTATAATTATACTTATACAGTCATCCCTAATGTTAAATAGTCTCCCTAATAGGTTATAATCCTAAGTTATAGCCTATAAACTTTCTTCTGGACGCTGCCGCCGCCGGTTTCGTCACTGACGACAGGCAGGTCACCGTCACTGGCGCCAAGGAGGCCGCCACCCCAATCAACGCCCGACTTCTCTGTCCAACAGCCGGTCGCCTTCCCTTCAGCTTATGCACCTTCACAATTGTCCACCACCACTATCACCACTGTCTACCCCCTCCTTCAGCCCCAGCCGCCACTGGCTCTGCCGTTGCCGGCTCTAGTTGAGATGTATGTGGACGACGAGGACGACGTAGAAAGTGAAGAGAAGGACGACCTTGCTGACGGTGTCGATGGAGTCGTTCCCACATCCATCGCCCGGTCCCCTTCCTTCAACGGCTTCTCCATTGTCTCCTCCGACTTCTCAGCAACCGCCGCAGCCATGACCCCCGCGGACATCTTCCCGGCGAAGACGAGCCTTTCGCCACTGCTGCCTCGAGATCGAGCCGCCCCGACCCTGGAATCCCTTCTTCCTGCCATCAAGATCCAAGTTGCTACTTTTGGAGATGGTGCCGCCACACTCGACGAGAAGGAGTCTCCATTAGTCAAACAAAAGCACTTACCTAGTTCAAACATAAGCACTTTCCGAGTCATGCTCAGGATGAGGAGTGAATTCTTGTACGTGAAGCAAGGGCAAGATGATCGTAGGAGTGCTACGAGTTATGTCTTCACAGTAGAAAACACAACTGTTAGTTCACACACCTATAAGGAGGGATACACATAACTAGTTTGTGTATACCCATAGTATAAGTGTGTGAACCTATACGGGGCTATAGTTGCAACTATATCATAGTACAATGCATTGTAAGAAGGATCAAATACATAGTTTCTAGGGACATAGTTCGAAAGAATACGTCCCTTGTGTATAATGGATGTCTCTTTAATAATGGGTTAATTCTAAACATATATTATTATAATGCAACTATAGTTGCCAATTATGGCATATCTAACCCTAGACTACGATGATTAGGAGTTAATCTAAGTTGAATTATTTATGGGTATAGATATGTATAAGGGACGATGAACATAGTTCATCGGATAACTTAAGGTTTATAGAACCTGTAATAACTTATATATAATATGTTAGTTTATGTCTTCTATAGAATATGGTATAAATACCAAATTCATCATAATCTAGGTAGTTAGACTTATATGGACTATGAGGTTTACATAGTTCACATCCTAACCGTATTATAGACAGTCTTCTAGACTTATAAATACATAGTTCATAGACCATATAAGTCTTCTATACTATATGAACCCATAAATATTAAATTAGATATCCTAACTCTATCTATGACATATAGTATATTCCTATAATACTTATATCATATCATAACCCATAATTGTATTGTAATGCTATAACTCTAATTAATAATACGGTATAACCCTAATATTATATTCCTATTAGGGACATAAACCGTATTAACCCTAGGATTAATCTATAATAATTAGATAGATACGTATTTAGTTCATACATAATATAGTATATGGACTATGCCTCATATGATACATATATGAACTTAAGTAACATATTCAGGAGTTTGGGTTAACAGATATCTTAGGGTTACAGTATATGGGACCCTACATATAATGTAACACTTGGATATCTGTTAGGGTTAATTTAGATATATACTATTAGGGAGAGAACTATTAACTAGGTTAACTCTGATATGTTCATGAACCATAATATATGATAGATACTAACTCATGAATAAAGTTATATGGTTATAACGTAGACATAATAGGTTATATAATATGTTAACGATGGAGACTATATAATATCGTTAATCTTATAATAAACCCTAGATGAACATGATGATAGTATCTATCATCGTTAACCCTATAATAAATCCTATATGAACATGATGATAGCATCTATCATTGTTAACCCTATGATATCTATTATGGAGGTATCTAGATGAACATTGATAGTTGACATCTAGATAGTCCATAGAAGATATCCTATGGTTCATATGATACTTGACAACTAGTTCATACCCTATAAGATACTCTGAAATAACTAGTTTGTAGAACATAGTCTACATAGTTCACAGGAATACAGTACATTAACAAGGGCAAGATGATCGTTGATGGGAATAACTGCCTAGGGGTAAGAAGGATCAAAGTTATAATTTCTAGGGACAGTTTGAAGGAAAGATTAAATAAATTGTTTATTCCCATAGTAAATCCTAAAGAATATGTATTTGATTTTTCCATTTAAGTAGATGCGTGAAGGTCATCTAGTTATGTCTAGAAGACTATCACCCATATTCTAGACTATGGGTTATAATATATACTCTATTATAGTTAGATAGAGTTTTTGATGGGATCCTTCTACATATAGACGTAATTATTAACATTACATATAATGTTGATCCATACAACACAACTATAGTTGATTATTCCCTAATCTTCCATATATAATTCTTCTGTCTAGCAGAATTATATATGGGTTAGGATACGTATATCCCTATGGGAATAACCTAGCAGTTAATCCCATATGTTAGGATTAACCCTAACCTTAACATATCCTAATAATCTAAGTTAGGATATCTAAACTAAGTTAGGATGTAATGGTGGGTTCCTATTTAATATTCTAGGTTAGGATGACTACATCCTGTTGACATCTGTAGTATATGTCAAGATTAGTTGTCTAAGTTGGCACAAGGGAAGATTAACCCTATGATTAATCTATAATAATCTAAGTAATTATTGCAACTATAGCTTGTATATTCTAGATTGACAACTATAGGGTTAGACATAGTACAATGCATTATATCATAGGTTAGAGTTTATATATTAACCTATGTCCTAGAGACTATGTATTTGATTAGGATACAATGCATTATATCATAGGTTAGAGTTTATATATTAACCTATGTCCTAGAGACTATGTATTTGATTAGGATACAATGCATAATCGTATACGATTATAAGTTAGTTAGATTGGCATTCTTAGTTGTGTGTAGTTAGGGCATTAACTAACTATAGATAGATACATTGTATAGTAAGTAAATGCCCTAACTATAGATCGAATATAGGAGGACTATGTATTCCTAGGGTTACATAGTCCTATATTAGTCCTATGTAGAATATTAGTCCTATTCTTCATGCATCTACTTAAACAGAAGAATAGGACTAATAAGAATAGTCCTATTCTTCTAGGGTTAGAATACACACACGTAGGTACTTACCCTAAATATAGATAGGGATAATCCTATAGTTGCCAATCTAGGATTAACCCTAACATTATATTCCTAGGGCTAAAATAGGACAAGAAATAGATAGATACATTGTTTATTATGTATCTATCTATATCCGTGAAGAACTATTATATATATCTAGGATGTAGTCTGTATAACCTACAACCAGTTAATTTTCAATATACTAGGGTATTATACATATAGGACAACAAAATAGTTGATTATACGTATCTATTTTGTCCTAAAATAGTTATAGTAGTTATAGTTCTATCTATTTCTACGTATCCCATGGTTATACTATTTAATAGTTCTATCTATTTCTATGTATCCCATGGTAAACTAGTTAATAGTTCTAATACATAGTTCATAGTCCTATCTATCTCCTAAACCCTATCATATATATCATAGTTCATAGTTGCCATAATTATGAACTATGATAGAATAAATAGTTATACGTATCTAAGTTCATAGTATTCCGATATGAGATAAACTCTAATCTTGTTCTATAGACTATGCCTCATATGAACTAGTTAGTTAATACAAATAATTAGCTAGATGGAATGTCTTGCCCTTCCATAGAACGTAGTCTACGTTATAATAGATACTATGATCATGTTTATCTAGATAGTCCCCAATTAGCTAGATGGACTAATTAATTTGGCAACTAGTTAGGAACATGGTTAGTTTAACCCTAACTTAGATATGCCTCATATGAACTTACACACAATAGGGTTAAACTAATGTTCCTAACTTAGTATAGGTTAACTACGTTCCTAACTAGTACACCTTCATTTAATTCATCCTCGATCCTGATTCATCTATATAGTTCATCTAGATATGGCATTCATCTTGAATGCATCATAGATGACATGATGCTAGTCCTATAGTTAGTATATATCCATTTCTAAACCAAAACCACCCATTACATAGTCCTATATTTTGTCTATAGTAGTTTCTTGTACATAAACTAATAATGTAGAACTATTATACATATCAATTTCTTATCCTATATTAGTCCTAGGAATATAATGTTAGGGTTAATCCCTAACATATAGGTTGAGACATATAATAATAGGATAACTATGTATCCCATTTCTAAGTATCTATGTTATCATTAATCCCTAACAAATACAACTACATCCTATAGGGCATTATAATAGTTGTATTAGGCAGAATATAGGACTATGTTTAGGGTTAGAATATACACACATAGGTAGCTACCCTAATATTTAGCATTTTTTATAACGAGAATGCATCCCTAACTATAGACGGAATATAGGACTATGTATTCCTAGGGTTAGGGTCAATGCATCTAGGTTAGATACTTAGATATGTATCTATATAAGTATGCGAATAAACAATGTATTTACTATGGGAATAAACATAGTCCTAGGTTAACTAACTTAGATTAATCCTATTAGAATATACATTCTAGATTGGCAACTATAGAGTTAGATAGATACGCAGATACGTATGTCTAGATTGACCTAGGTCCTAGTTTCCGAGCAATTTTAATCCTCCTATAGATTTTACTTATATGGTACATAGTACTACATAACTTGTATATTCTGTTATGCAAGTTAAATATGATACCAGTATTATATATTAGAAGACCTAACTAATATTTTAAAAAACATGTTCATTCAAACTAAAATTAATATAGTCTAGAAGACACAACTAATATATAATGGTCTAGAATAAATAATGGTTCTATATGTATGTAGAAATTAAGGTTTATAGAACCTATAATAACTTAATATATGTCCTATACAAACTTCTAGACTCTAATAGGTTATAATATACTCTATTATAGTTAGATAGTTGATAGGGACTATAATAGAGTATATTATAACCATGGGAATAAATATGTTATACCAAATAGGCTTAAGGATGTTATAACATAGGTAGTCAACTAACTACATTATAACCATATAATGTAGTCAGCTAACTACATTATTTAGTTAACCCTAATTATATGGACTATGCCTCATATGAACTAGTTTAACCATAAGATATCTTAAGTTATGGAGGTTTAACCTAATTATAAGTATTTATACCGTATTCTATTAACCGGATTAATAAGTTAAGATTAACCCTCGAATTATATCCTTGGAGTATAATAAACCCTTAAGTCATAGGATAACTATAATTACCGACTTCTAATAACTTAAATTATACTATAATTACTATATAAGTTATTCATACAAGTACTAACTAGAATACTTGTTCATAGAGTCTAGGGTAATTACAAACAATTAGACTATGAATAACAATACTAATTATAGAGGACAATTAGGCTATTATATGTGTTGTTATATAATAGATCCCAACTAATGTCATAGTCTCATTCTATCAACTAGTACTGTTAGATCATAAATAATAGCCAATTAGATAATATAAGATTATACTAGGGTTAACATATGGTTAACTTATCACAAGTAACCCTATTAGGGAGAGTTTATGGGTTATATATCTATCATATGAACTATGTTCAGGTTAACCCTAGAGTGAACTATTAACTATAGTTGCCAATTAACTATTTATACTACACTACCTGAACATATTTAGTTAACCCTATGTTCATGAACATATCCTAGGGTTTATCCTAAGGTTAACGATGATATCCTAGGGTTACATATATTATGAACTATTAACTAGGGTTTATTCAGGATATTAACATCGATGAGTTAACGATGGAGGTTATATTAACAATTCATGAACATATATGTTCATAATTATTGTTACTAACTGTCCATAAGTTAGTCCACTGTATAGTGAACTATATAGTTAACTCTATCGATAACTAAGTATAACTATCCATAACCCTATATGGTGGACTAAAACTATAGGGGTTATGGACTAACTTAGTCCTCCCTGTATATATATATATATATATATATATATATATATTTATATATATATATATATATATATATATATATATATATAATATGAGTTTACATGAGATCGTTCTCATATAAGGAGCATGAGGCCAATCTTTATTGCCATTAGATTCCAATCGGAGGGTGGATATCAAATCAGTGGGTTGGTGAGTGTGTCACATCAAGGAGTGGGTGAGATCATTATAGATATTTGTAGCCGTCTGTTCAAGATCCAACGGCTAGAATTCAAAGTGGCCTCATATAAGCAATATGAGAGCGATCTCATTTAAACTTTTCCCTTTATATATATATACACATATAGTTACTTATATATGAACATATGTACTTAGTTCATATATAAGTATAATTATACTTACTTGTGATTAAGTTAACTCACATAATATGATAACCATGTTACATAGTTAGAGTTACCTATGGTTGATTATAACCTATGTAGATACTAAACTAGTTTTACCAACGAGTTGTGAGCATTCTTATTATGATGGCAGCACCCTAAGATTATATTGAAGAAGCCACACAACTAGTTTGACAGAAGAATGAAATACGGAGTTTCTATGGTTAAAGGTTGGGGTTTGTTATTGATAATACACACAACTAGTTAGACAGAAGAATGAAATACGGAGTTTCTATGGTTAAAGGTCGGGGTTTGTTATTGAGAATACACACAATTAGTAATATGTCTAACTAGTCTGTATTAGGGACAATGGCATCCGTATTATGTCATCCTTTTAAGATGAGGAGTGAATTCTAAAGACTATGTATTTAGGATGACCATTAGACATATTTAATTGATAGGACCCATAGTAAATCCTAGAGACTACATATTTAATACATTCATGAACTAAGTCCTCCTTGAATGCATTCATGGAGGATGATCGTATGTACGTATTGTCCCTAACTCTAATACAAACTAGTTATGTACAATGCATTATATCCCTAATACAAACTAGTTACATATGGAGGATCATTATACGATGACATTGTAATATGTACAATGCATTGTACGTAACTAGTTTGCATTAGGGACAATGGCATTGTATCCCTCATCGTTGCTAGATGAGTTTACGTATTTAACTATGTCTTCCATAGTAAAACCTAGGTAGTTAAACATAGTTTTCCAATCTAGTTGAGTGGAGGTATTTGATCCAAATATGGCAACGATGAGCCAGGGACAATTAGTTAGACGAAAGAATTATATATAGCAGAATTAGATATGTAGTTTTTATGGTTTTGGGTTTGGTATAGAGAATACACACTAGTTAGATGAAAAATTGAAATAAGTAGTTCGTAGTGTGTAGTAGTTTCTACAGTTTGGGGATAGCTTTAGACCTACACGCATCTACTTAAATAGAAGAATCAAATACATAATCTTTAGGATTTACTATGGGAATAAATAATGTATTTGATCTTTCCTTCAAACTATGTCCATAGAAACTATGTATTTGATCCTTCTTGACCCTCAGTAGTTATTCCCATCAACGATCATCTTGCCCTTGTTAGTGCACTATATTCCTATGAACTATGTAGACTATGTTCTAGAAACTAGTTAGTTCATAGTATCTTATAGGGTATGAACTAGTTGTCAACTATTATATGAACCCTAGGATATCTTCGATGGACTATCTAGATGAACATGACAACTATGTATCATGTTCATTTAGATACTTCCATAACTTAAGGTTCTATGAAATTATTGTTGCCTATCTAGTTATGAGGCATAGTTCATGGAGGTAATTTGGTTATATGAGGCTTATCATTGTTATGTTCACTAACTATGTTCAACAATGGAGCCTCATCTACCTCCATAACTTATGGAGGGAAATGAAGCTTATCATCTTTACTATATCAACCTAGGCTAAGTTAGTTCCTAGAACATTAGACTAGTATATATGTTATACTATGTAAGTAGTTCACTATGGAGGTAGTTCCCTACATAGTTACATGCAGTAATTATAAATGTTAGGATTAACCCGAGTTAGATTAGGATAACCTCACTCTAAACTATAGGCTACATTACATGATATAGTTAACTAACTTATATGTTCCTCCATCTAGATGGATTCCATCGTTTTTGTATATAGTTTAGTTAGAAGTTAGGGTCCATCTAGATGAACTTGTGCATATATACTACCGTTCATATAATAGTTAATTACCATTTGTAGTGAACATATACATAGCTAATCAACCATGTAACTTATCCAACGCTATCATTATGAATGTCATATACTATGGGTACTTAATCCTAAGATATCTAAGGTTCATTATAACTTTACTTATAATTATACTTATACAGTCATCTCTAATGTTACATAGTCTCCCTAATAGGTTATAATCCTAAGTTATATAACCCATAAACTTCACATCGTTATACCTTAACTACATTATATATGTAGTTTCATGAGCATATAGGGTTATAGCTAGGATAGGGTTTAGTTAGACATTGTTCCGATCTTAGTTAGGAACTATGCCTCCATAAACTATGCCTTGTAATCCTATACTAAGCTAGGATAGAACCTTAGTTCATCTAGATGAACTTAAGGTTAATTGACAATCATGGAGGTATAGTTACTACCTAAGATCGGAATTTAGTTAACTATGTTCAAATCATATGAACTTAGGAACTTAGTTAACTATGTTCCATTTAGGCATATGAAAATCAAAACAAGATAGTCCACAGCTAAGGATATATGTTATTATAGGATTAACTTATATTTCATGAACATAGTGGACTATCTAGTTCATGTTACTATGGGTTAGGGCTAAACTATATATATGTTCATGAATTGTTATATATATAACGTAGACTATGTTTTATGGAAGGGCGAGATGTTCTATCTAGCTAATTATTTGTATTAGCTTCATTAGTTTAGATGAGGCATAGTCCATAGAACAAGATTAGAGTTTATGTCATATTAGAAGACTATGAACTTAGATAGATACGTATAACTATTTATTCTATCATAGTATATGATAGGGTTTAGGAGATAGGACTATGAACTATGTACTAGAACTATTAACTAGTATAACCATGGGATACGTAGAAATTGATAGAACTTTTAACTAGTATAACCATTTTAGGACAAAATGGATATGTATAATCAACTATTTTTTTCTCCTATATATATAATACCCTAGTATATTGAAAATTAACTGGTTTTTGGGTTATACAGACTACATCCTAGATATGTATAATAGTTCTTCATGGATATAGATAGAGACTCTATCCATTTCTTGTCCTATATTAGTCCTAGTTAGCTAATACAAATAATTAGCTAATACCTAAGTATAATATAGATGAGTTTAGTTAGATAGTAGGGTTACAGCTAGTTATAACTAGTTACCAAATATGACTATATGGCATATATGTATATGAGCCTATATATATGCCATATCTAGATGAACCAGTCATAGGTTTACTATGTGTGGTCTATAGTCCTTGTACTATAAACCTTATAGTAGTCCTTAGTTATACATATAATAGACGGTACTACATAGTTATATGAATCTATAACTACATTATTAGTTCTATCTATAGTTAGTACGTATAATAGAGGTTAATCCTATGTCAAACTAATAATGTAGAACTATTATTATAAATACTAGTTATGATACTATGTTTGTATGAACTATCTAATTGTTTGTATTTGGATATCCCTCCCTACTTATTAAGATACCAGATTAATAAGGAGTACTATAGTACATGTCTTCCATACTAGATGAACATGATGACCCTAAGTTAGACTATAACATAACTTATATAGAGTACAGTTATTCATAGTCTATATTAGTTAATCTTAACTTATGTGAACATGTTCACATCCTAACCCACAACTCATTAGATGGTAATAAGTAGTTTCTAGGATTTACTATGGGAATCAAATATGTAGTATCTAGGGGTTCTTCCATCCGAAACCATTCTTAGTTGGGATGGAAGAACCCCTAGATACTATATATTTGATTTTTCCATCTAACGAGTTGTGAGCATTCTTAGTTGAGATGGCAGCACCCTAAGATTATATGGAAGAAGCCACACACAACTAGTTAGACAGAAGAATGAAATACGGAGTTTCTATAGTTAAAGGTTGGGTTTTGTTATTGAGAATACACATAACTAATAATATGTCTAACTAGTTTGTATTATGGACAATGACATCCACATTATGTAATTGTTTAGGATGATGAGTGAATTCTAGACATGTTTAATAGTTAGGACCCATAGTAAATCCTATGTCGCTAACCCTAATACAAACTATAGTTCATGAAATATGTCTAACTACCTCGATTTTACTATGGGTTAGGATTAAGGTTCCTGCTAATCTTAACCCTGCTAAGTATTGTCCCTTGTATTTGATTAGGGTATATGAACATACATATGTAATATAGATGGGTTACCTTAGTTATATAAACTAGTAACTATTTAGTACTATAATAGGGATATCCATATCCATATGTTAGGAACATAGTTAGTTTAACCCATATATAATTCTTAACTTATATATAACTTATATAAGTCCCTAGTCCTTATATAATGAGATTATAGTCCTATCCTTCTTATATAATATTCTACTATTCAGGGAACATTATATTCCCTGACTATATGCACTTCTATCTCATATACTATTACATAAAACTATGATAGTAGTTAAGAAAGAGTTAACTATATATGATAGTAACCTATACTAAGGTACCATCTACATAGTTATTATGTTAGGACAGAGGGAGACACAGATAGATAACCTTAAGTTATCTATGTATAACTACATATATAATAGTCTAGAATAAACAATGAGAACTATCTAATTTTAATCCCACTATAGTCTTCTAGACTATGTTTATAATAATAGAGTTTAGAAGACATATGACACAATTATACTCAGTAGATTTTACTATGTCTCCTAGGTAATTAGACATAGTTTTCCTATCTAGTTGAGTGGAGGTATTTGATCTCAATATGGCAACAATGAACCAGGGACAATTAGTTAGACGGAAGAATTATATATGGAAGAAACATCTATGGACTACTAGTTGTATGAATACATAGTCTCTAAGATTATATATGTAGTTTCTATGGTTTTGGATACATAGTCTCTAGGATTAGACTCTAGGGTTAGACTCAAGGAATTCACACAACTAGTAGTTGTGTATGGATCCTTCCCTAGAGACTATATGTATTCACACAACTAGTAGTTGGTATGGATCTTAGGATACATAGTCTATAGGATTAAACTCTAGGAATACCCTAGAGACTATGGGTATGGACACAAATATTATACCCTAGAGTCTAATCCTAGAGACTATGTAATTCATCCTTCTTACCCCCTAGTTTAGGGTTATAACCAACGTTATAACATAACTTGGATATTATGTTATGTTTATTTATATAGCCAATATTATACGGGCTATCTGTTATAACCTATGCCAATATTATACTCCTATAATAATATAAGTTACAGTAGTACAACAACTTAGAGGTTATTAATATAAGTTACAGTAGTACAACAACTTAGAGGTTATTAATTTGGTATTTATACCGTATTCTATATTAGATACATAGTTTAATCTAGTTTACATGGTTTATGACATATATGGGAGGTAGTTCATACTAGTAATGACATATGTAGACGACATATATTATTATAATGAGATTAAAATTAATATATAATTTAATTTTAATCTCATTATAATTACATATGCACAATATGTCCCTAATACAAATTTAGGGACATATATTATATGTATTTGATCCTTGTCACCCCTAAACTATTTGATCCTTCTTTCCCCTAGGTAGTCTTCTAATGATGTATATGTTATGTTCCAACTATTAGTCTAATTACTTAACCAGTATTGTAGTAATGGCCTTCGGCCCAGTTTAGGGGAGTAGCCCAGTATTTCTGACGTCTGGCCTCTGGCCCAGTTATATCTGATGTTTTTTGTAATAAGGCCTCTGGCCCAAGTAGAGGGAATAGCCCAGGGGTTAGCCCAGGACCTCTGCGTGGGAAGTCTATGTAAAGAGCTTAGGCTCTCTTGTTTCGATTATTGAGAATAGTTTACCCTAATCTAATCTTCTTCTTGCTTCACCCCCAACCATGCAAGGGGACCCCCATACTGAGGTGCCGCCCCCTCCTCCCAGAGATGATGTTCTTCGCCAGATAATGGAGCGCCAAGATCAATTTCTTCAAGTCTTTATATAGCAATCCCAGAAGGATAAGGCGAGTCAGGATCAACTTCTCCAAGTCATTCTACAGAACCAGCAGCAATACCAGAAAGACATGACTATGTTTCGCGAGTCCTTCGATCGTTTCTCATTATCCATGGTGGCGCCCCCTCCATCAGGTCGGCCAGACAAAGGGGTTCTGCCGCCACCTTTGAGTGGCCCTTTTACATGTGGCACTCCTATGCCAAGCCGGCACCATGATCATCACACTACTTTCTTTGGCTCGCAGACGGCAAACACTGACCACCATCCCATGGGTGTCGGGGTATCTGGCCTACATGGTGTTCGCCATAATGCTACGTCAATGGCCTTTGCTCAGACCCAGGCCGGCTGGGGTCCAGGAGATGATAATCGTGATGGGGATTGGGAACATAATTAGGCTAAATCCAGTTGGATGAACCAAGGACACTCGCGAGACGAGCGCCATGGCCCCAAGCCAGTCGCGGAGACGAGGCTAGCACGGTTTCAGTTTCCCAAGTATTCTGGAGAGGACAACCCGGTGGACTGGTTGTATCAGGCTGAAAAATTCTTTCGCTACCAGGACACTCAAGCCGACAATGACAAAGTGACAGTAACTTCCTTTCATCTTCATGGAGATGCCTTGATTTGGTACCAATACTTCGAGAAAGAACACCCTGGTCATTCTTGGCTACAATTCACTCGAGAACTTTGTATTCAATTCGGCCCTATGGAGTATGCCGACTTTAATGAACTCATCAGCTCCTTACGACAGACAGCCACCGTGAGGGCCTATCAAATGGAATTCATGCGCATCGCCAATCGTCTCCCATATTGGACGCAGGAAGCCCTAGTGGGCAAGTTCATACATAGCATGAAGCTGGAAATCTCGGGTGCCATTCGTCATTACCCACGCACATCTATGGCGGAAGTGATTAAGCATGCAAGAATTGCGGAGGAATGCCTCACTCGTCAACGGTGATCCTGGAAACCCCCTTCGCGAACACCTTTGTCGGCACCCACTCAGGCATTGCCGGCTGGTTCTCAGGCTCCACCAGTATCGTAGCCAGCCATCCGCCGGTTGACCCAGGCCCAAATGGAGGAGCGTCGCTCCAAAGGTCTATGCTTCAATTGTGATGAACGATTTGTGCCGGGTCATCGCTGCAAGACTCGCGCCCTTCTTGCCTTGGAGGGCATATGGGACGAGGGCCCTGAGGATGACGGAGAAGGTGGATTTTCACCTGACAGTCCACTGAAATATCCTTTCATGTCTTTTCGGGTGCATACATGCTTCAGACTATGCGCGTCCAAGGCACTATCAAGAAACAACAGGTATCAGTTCTGATCGATTCTGGCAGTACTCATAACTTTATCAATGACAAAGTGGCCATGAGACTGGGATGTGCATTGCAAGCCTCGTCCCCCTTTGATGTCCGGATTGGGGATGGCTCGAACCTTCGCAGCGCTAGCATGTGTCCGCGAGTGGAGTTAACTATACAGAGTCACTGTTGTGAACGTCACACACCACCTAAGGCGCGTAATCTATCTTAGGCAGTATTTTATTATTAAGATTAGTTTCCCTTTCTGAAAGTCATTAGCGATTGTAATAAAGGCCTGATTAGATGAAACGGGCTGTAATCATGGGTTGTAATTATGTCGTCATTTTTTGCCATGATGTCGACATACAACGTCATATCATCACTATGTCATCATAGTGACAACTAAGAGTCCTCTTTATAAGGGTCTTCTTCCTCCTGGATGGAATCAATCTATTTTCCTTTACTTTCTCTCTGTCTTCTTCCTCTTCTTCTGCCATGATACCTGGCCATGTTCGTGTCCCATATGGGGACACAACATTGGTATCAGAGCAGTTGCGATCGGACGTCATCGCTTCTTACTATCCATAACCACAGCCGCAACATCTGCCTGTGTATGGCAACCCCTACAGCCAATTCTCCTCGCCGCCAGCTGCAAGATAGCCTACTTCCCCATGCTGGGCAGTGCAAACCACAGCATCAAGTCATGGCTACTCCACCGCGAGGAGGGCTGGTGCGTTCACGGATCGGGACAGTTCCACAGCTGGCCGATGGGAGACATCACGAGGGGTGCAAAAGTCAGTCGCCGCTTCACCAGCCATGGCATGGTCACTCACCGGTCGACGCTCGCTCAAAGACTCCAGCTTTTCCACCCCGACGGCCAAAGCCACAGCTTGGAATCATCCCTCACCATGGTTGAGCGCCTCGACCACCGCCGCCACGACTGGGCTTCCGACGTCAACCAGGACTCCCTGCCTAAAGACCCCCACTGGAGCGACCAGAACCGCCGGGACAGCGGAAAGCGGAGCCATGGCCTTGGCACCGTCCCTTGCGACAGCAGATTGGGGATCGGCAACAAGGGCTATGACGCCGCGAATCACCACATCCGCGATTGCCACCACTGAACCGCCAGTGAGGAGGTCCAGTCTCTCCCGACCGACGTCGACATCGATTCCGCCGCTGTCAAATGGACGCAGAACACCTTCATCTTCAGATGGCCACCACTTGTTTGATGAAATGCCTGAGTGGCAAATGGATGATCTTTCTCTAGTTCTTTCGGCTACAGTCATTTCCTCCACTTCTGTTTATATTCAAGTGGTTTACAATGCCTTTCTTGATCAATATTATTACATTCTTTACACCACTCCTGAGAAGGCTTTCAAGTTTTACCAAGATTCAAGCAGGCTCAGCCGACCGGAGCCAAAGGGTGCTCTAAGTTCTGTCATGACTTTGCAAGGGATATATGAGAAGATTTTGTCTTTCCATTCTGACAGTATGATTGCAGAAGTAGAGATTGCAGATGTTCAGGAGTTACATGATGGTGGAATTAGTATTCAGGTAACGGGCTGTCTCTCTTGCTATGACTATTCGGAAAGGAAAATTGCTCAATCCTTCCTTCTAGCACCACAATTAGGTGGCTACTTTGTTTTGCGCGATGTGATCCGATATGTAGATGAGCATGATCAAAGGGAAATAACATCAGTGTCAGTCAATTCTTCCATTGCGGATGACCCGAAAACGGAGGATGACTTGCCGACCAGCGAAGAGATAGTTGAAGGGTCGCTTGGCGATAGTTCGGCTCGAAGAGACAGTACCGCTCCTCTAGCTTTGAGTGAAAAAGATGGTGCCCTTGTCTTGGAGACAGCTGTTTCCCAGGAGGGCATTCCAAAACAGTCACATGTATCAATGCTCCAAGCTATGAAGAAGGCTCAGCTGGATAATAGGGATGCTCAATTACATGATAACCTGGAATCTTCTGTTTCTGCTACACAAGTTGATAATGCGGGTGAAACCATAAGCAACAACCCCACTCTTGTTCAAGGGCATTATGATTCTCAGCTTGTCCACAAGATTCCTTCCGCCAACAATGGTGCCTGCAAAGGTAAACCTCTACATCTCGATGGTTCTATTATTGGTAATGTTACTGAAGTTTGGTATCTGAATAGTCTCGCAGATCCGTATCTTGGTAGCTGAAAGGTCTAGGAAGCTGAAAGGTCATATGCTTTAATTACTCTAGGAAGCTGAAAGGTCATATCTTGTAATCAACCTAGGAAGCTGAAAAGTCATATGCTTTAATTATTCTAGGAAGTTGAAAGGTCATATCTTGTAATCAGGCTAGGAAGACGCGCCCTCTCTTTCTTTATAAGGAGGTCTTCTTCCTCCTTCTGGGGCATGCAATATTGAATCCAGTTTTCCTTATTCTCTTTTCTTCTTCTTCTTCTTCTTCTTCTTCTTTTCTCCCTTTTTCACCATGGCGTTTGATTTTGTTCGTGTTCCATATGGGAACACAACAAAGTCGCTAAGAGAGTTGCTGGAGTAGATGGCCCGCGATTCAATACTAAGGCCATTGCCGCTGCTCCTTATCTTGATTTGATAAATCTGACAACTTTGGAGACCCCTTCTATGGCCCATCTTATCAAGTTTGCTGCTGATTTTCTTTGCAACAGCCATGGTGTTGACGATGATGCTAAGTTTATGGAACCTGATGTTGTTATGCAAGATGTAGATGGTGTTTTTCATTCCATATAGACAGAGTGATGACCGTGGGAGAGTCCATAATAATGGAGTTGCATGGCACTTGAGACACTTGCAGGAGTTGTCAAATTGGCAGGTTCTGAAGTCGATCCCTTCATGGTCGACATTGTGCAAAATGACATACTGAAGTTGTGTGACACCATTGGGAGTTCTGATGATGGTGCTTTCTATTTCGATGAGACAAGAAGTTCACTATCTTCTAAGGCCGCATTGAGAGACAAAGGACTTGTGGTAGCCATTATATCATTGCGCCAATCCCAGAAAAGCAATCATGCTGTAAAGGTTCAGCTTTTCCGCACTCTACTTTTGGATTTACAAATGTGGAGTTTATGCAATTATGCTATGCAAAAGAAGCTTCTATCTTCATTGGCAGACATGGTTTTTACAGAGTCATCAGCCATGCGAGATGCAAATGCTGTTCAGATGCAAATGTTGTTCAGATGCTACTGGGTCATTCGTGAAAGTGCCTCTGTTAATACAATTCCTCAACAGGAAGAGTCACGCCCAATAGGTGAAGTGAATGCATTTGTGGATGAGCTTCTTGTGGTCACTGAATTTCTAGTGGGGGCAGTAGCTCCTTCATTGGCTACTGATGATGTTCGCTGCCACAGTGGTTGTATGGTTGATTGTCCACAGCCTCACCAGGTTGCCAGAGTGCTGCAGTTCAATTATAGGCTAGTAGTGCAGCCAAACATTTCTAGAGCTCGGTCATTCTCTGATTCTTTGACTTTCTGTGGAGGGATAAAAACCCCTTCTTGTCCTTCTACAACAGGAAGCAAAAGCTGGTGAGGGTTGTGTTGTTCGTGCTCCACTTGAAGAGGGACTACATTGGGCACCTGTACGCTAGTTGTTACCTATGGCTACTGCTTAAGCAGAATATACTAGGAGTATTGGATTGATACCCGGGAGCCTTTGTATATCGCCAGAATCGCCTCACGGTTTATCTTTTAGCATGGCTGCAGCAGCACAACGACTCAATCTCTTGGAGTTGGCACTGAGGTACCTTGGCATACTCTATGGAGGTTTTACAAATGTTGAAGAGATTCTACACATGGGAAAGAGTGCATCAGCTCTGGGAATTGGGCTATTGGTCCACTTAGCGGCTGCCCAGGTTGTTGCTACGGCCCTGTGTAAGGATTTCGGGCTGGTTAGTGGTCTTTATGCCCCTGGCTTGATGATTGGTGCTGCAGTTGGTGCTGTCTTTAGCGGATTCCATGCTGAAATCATTACCACATCCATTTTCGGAAATGTTGCTATTGCTCAACCACAGGTCTATGCACTGGGTAGGCTAACTACTACCTTAGTTTTTGTGTGTTCTGTTCTCTTGCCATCTATGCCAGTTCTTTTTTAGCAATTAGCACGGGATTTCCTTCGAGAGCACTTCACTACTTGGCCGCCTTGAGTTCAAGGCGGTAGCGGAAGCGTGGTGGAGTGTTGTGAACATCACACACCACCTAAGGCGCGTAATCTATCTTAGGCAGTATTTTATTATTAAGATTAGTTTCCCTTTTTGAAAGCCATTAGTGATTGTAATAAAGGCTTGATTATCACAGAAACATAATCGTATTTTTACATAATCCATATATAATTCTTTCGTCTAACTAATTGTCCGTGGTTCATCGTTGCCATATTTTTATCAAATACCCTCACTCAACTAGATAGGAAAACTATGTAGTTAAATATGTAAACTCATCATTGCTAGATGAGTTAGATGGAAAATTGAAATAAGTAGTTCGTAGTGTGTAGTAGTTTCTACGGTTTGGGGATAGCTTTAGAACTTCACGCATCTATATTCCTGTTAATCCTAATCCTATCTCATGTATTCCTAGGGTTAACCTAGATCTAGCTTTCTAGCTTAAGCTATCCATCTAGGATTCTATAAACCTTATGTTAATAATAACTTAATTTAGAACATGTATTCCTATATTAGTCTTCTATACTCTATTATTATATATGTCCCTAGAGACTACTATAATAAGTTCTAGAACTTATTACGACTATATCCTACATTAAGTTATTAGTAATGTAAGTTAAGTTTCATACAAACATATGAATAAGTTACTAGATATCGTATACATATAATTTGTAGTCTCTAGGGTATGGGTCTTAACCATTAAACATGCCTAATGGTCATCCTAAATACATAGTCTCTAGAATTCACTCCTCATCCTAAAATGATGACATAATATGGATGTCATTGTCCCTAATTCAAACTAGTTAGACATATTACTAGTTATGTGTATTCTCAATAACAAACCCCAACATTTAACTAGAGAAACTTGTTATTTGATTCTTCTGTCTAACTTGTTGTGTGTGGCGTATTCCATATAATCTTAGGGTGCTATCATCCCAACTAAGAATGCTCACAACTCGTTGGATGGAAGAATCAAATATGTAGTATCTAGGGGTTCTTCCATCCCAACTAAGAATGGTTTGGGATGGAAGAACCCCTAGATACTACATATTTGATTGCCATAGTAAATCCTATAGAGTACTTATTACGATCGAACGAGTTGTGGGTTAGGATGTGAACATGTTTATATAAGTTAAGATTAACTAATATAGACTATGAATAACAGTACTCTATACAGGTTATGTTATAGTCTAACTTAGGGTCATCATGTTCATCTAGTATGGAAGACATGTAGTACTCCTTATTAATCTGGTATCCTAATAAGTATGTATATCCTAATACAAACAATTAGATAGTTCATACAAAGATAGTCTCATAACTAGTATTTATAATAATAGTTCTACATTATTAGTTTGACATAGGATTAACCTCTATTATACGTACTAACTATAGATAGAACCAATAATGTACTAACTATATAGTTCTTAGTTATATGTTATATCATAGGTTCATATAACCATGAAGTACCATCTATTATATGTAAAACTAAGGACTACTATAAGGTTCATAGTATAAGGACTACAGACCATACATAGTAAACCTGTTACTGGTTCATCTAGGTATGACATATGTAGGCTCATAGACATATATGCCAAATAGTCATATATGGTAACTAGTTATAACTGGCTGTAACCCTACTATCTAACTAAACTCATCTATGTTATACTTAGGTATGACATGATGCTGGTTCATCTACATAACTACCTGAACATTATCAGGTTATGTCCCTAACTATGTTAGGAACCAAAACAAGATATTCCATGAACTATACCAAAGTAACCAAAACAAACATGAGATAACTATGTTCCTAACATAGTTAACTAAGTTCTTAACTAAATGATTTGGTTACTTCTCGAAGAATATATAGTAACTAAGGATATAGAATCAGGGAACATAGTGGCATAACTATCCATAACTAGATACCATATCAACTAGTAATATAAACTCTGAACATTATATTCTCAGTTCATGTTACTACAATAACAATGGAGTCCATCTAGATGGAGGAACATATAACTTAGTTACCCCATATCTATATAGTCATAAGGATTATGACTCCTTAAACTAGGGTTATTTATAGGACTCTAGGATCACTAGTTACTAGATTCTGGTTATATAGTTAGCATATGTAGTCATATATATATATATATACGACATATATAATAATCTATATATATACTATATATAAACAACTTATATACTATAGAGATATATTATATATATATATATACAACTATATAACCTAATCACAAGATAGTTAGGAACATAACCCTAGGATTATGTGTTAGACTAAGGATACCTTATTTATCTAGTTAGGAACATAACCCTAGGATTATGTGTTAGACTAAGGATACCTTATTTATCCTAAACTACATAGGATACATGTATTACAATTAGTGCATACTACCGTATGTTATACTTAACATTATATATGTAACTTAATTAGACATTCTAGGGTTAACTTTGGGAATAACACAATTAGGTAGCTAACCTAATGCTACCTAGTTTTCCTATCTAGTTGTTAATTAACTCGTATTTGATTAGGATTTGTATACGTATAGTTGACAAACTATACGTATCTATCTAAGTTAGGATAGGGTTTGTATCCTAACTTAGATAGATTCATCCTAGTGAATTCTAGATAGATACGTATAGGATCTTAGTTAGGATAGGGTTTATGTTAATTGGCAACGATGCATTAACCTAACCCAACGATCATCTTGCCCTAATGGAGCGTGTTCTGTCAACCTAAATATGGAGCGCTTTCTTACTTGGTCGCTTTGAGGGCAATGCGAAAGTGGAGTGTGGTGGAGTGTTGTATACGTCAGCACAACTTAAGGCGCATTATCTAATTTAGGTGGCTTATCTATCTAAGATTAGTTTCTTTTTTAGTACAAGTTGTAATAAGGCATGATTGGGAAATCATGCCATCATTATGTTGTCATATGACATCATTATGTTGTTATTATGACATCATAGTTGTAATGGACTCCTCTGTATAAGGGTCATCCTCTGAACCCCTAGATACTACATATTTAATTCTTCCATCCAACAAGTTGTGTGTATTATTCACACCAAACATATAACTTAAACCCTAAAAACTATATTTTCGATTCTTCCATATTACTTGTTGTGTGTATTCTCAATAACCAACCCCAACCTTTAACCATAGAAACTCGTATTTCATTCTTCTGTCTGACTAGTTGTGTGTGGCTTCTTCCATATAATCTTAACCCAAAACACCTGAAACCAGTATTTGATTCTCCCGCCTAACTAATTGGGTGTATTCTCCATACCAAACACTAACAGTAAACCATAGAAACTACATATTTAATTCTTCCCTCAAACTACATTATTTATTCTCCACAGTAAACCTTAACCCAAAACCATAAAAACTAGGTACTTGATTCTTTCGTCTAAGTAGTTTTTGTGTTTCCCTCCGTATAACACTAACCCTAAACTCTAAAAAATATTTATTTAATTGTTCCGTCAATAGTTATGTGTATTCACCATACCAAAACCATGGAAACTGCATATTTGTTGCTACCGTGTAACTAGTGGAGTGTATTTTTCTGTCTAGCTAGCTAGTTGTGTGTATTCTTTCGTCTAAATGTAAACCTAAAAACTAAAAACTACATATTATATTCTTCCATCCAACTAGGTGTGTGTATGCATACCAAACTGCAACCGTGAATCATAAAGACTATGTATTTGTTACTTCCGTCTAACTAGTTGTGTATATTTAATTCTTCCATGCAACTAGTTGTGTGAATAATTAATGTCAAACCCTAACTGAATCCTAGAAAACTATGTATTTGAATTCTTCTGTTAACTACTTATTTTTTCATTTAACTGGTATGGAGAATACACACAACCCTAACCCATCTAACTTATTTGATTCTTCTGTTTAACTACTTTTGTTTATTCCTATAGTAAATCCTATACACTATATATTTGATTCTTTTGTTTAAGTAGATGCGTGAAGGTCTAAAGTTATCCCCAAACTATAGAAACTACTTATCTAATTCTTCCATCAAACTAGAATCCCTAAACCCTAAAAATTACGTATTTAATGCCATTGTCTATGTATTTATTTCTTCGAATAACTACTTTTGTTTATTCCCATAGTAAACCATAGAGACTATGTATCTGATTCTTTTGTTTAAGTAGATGTGTGAAGGTCTAAAGTTATCCCCAAACCAGAGAAACTACTTATCTAGTTCTTCCATTGAACTAGAATCCCTAAACCCTAGAAATTACGTATTTAATGCCATTGTTTATGTATTTATTTCTTTCATCTAACTAATGTTGTTTATTCCCATAGTAAATCCTAGAGACTATGTATTTGATTCCTCTGTTTAAGTAGATGCGTGAAGGTCTAAAGTTATCCCCAAACCGTAGAAACTATGTATTTTGTTGTTCGTCTAACAAACTAGTTGTTTACGTATTTAATACTTTTTTCTAACTAGTTGTGTGTATTCCTCCATACTTCCATAGTAATGCCAAACCCTAACCCTAAGCTTACTTATCTAATTCTTCCATCAAATTAGTTGTGAACATTCTTCATACCAAAACCCTACTAGGTTATAACCCTAAACTAGGGTTAACAGATATCCTAGGGTTTCAGGAGTTAAGACCCTAACTCATAATAGGGTTACAGTATATGTAGAGGCATAATCCATATGAGGCATAGTCCATATAATTAGGGTTAATCTATAATAATAGAGGTATAATTATCCTATTTATACCATATTGGCATACGTTATAACAGAAAGCCCGTATAAACTACATACATAATAGAATGAGACTCTCTGGAATATGTATACACATATTATATAGATTAACCCTATAAGAAGACATAGTATAACCCTAATATTATACTCCTATAACCCTTATGTCATAGTCTCATAACTATTGTATTTGGACAATTATAGATGGGATTTTTCCAAAGGCTATGATCGCCACGGTGCCGCCCAACTCGCCATGTCGAACCGACGCTGCCGTCTCCTTCTACCGAAGGATCATCGCTCTCTCCAGGCTATGCCGCAGCCTCAACAGCCTCAGCATTTCCATGGGCATCCTAGGCCGTTGCATGTTCGACGAAATGCCCCAACAACACCGCAGGTGATTTATGATTGCTTCAAGTATAGTTTTGCACGAGAAGGTTTAGCATTGTCTCTTGAAGTCTATTCCGGGAAGAAAGAAGCTTGGGTACAGCCTCGAATTGGTTTTCTTCCATCGCTGGTTCTGAGTCGCTTGATAGGTGTTGATGATCAACGGTACAATAGCGATATGGATTCAATGAAGTGGTGGGCAGTTCTGTTGAATACGGGAAGATAGAGGAATGCTTTGAGCCCAATACTCTTCACCCTATTGGTTAGCTGAGTGATGGTGGAGTTTATTCGCGTCTTGGTCAAATACAGACAATTGTATTGATTCTTCGATCTTCTCCAAATTTGCCTAAGTTGAGATCTTCTGATTTTGATTCTGAAACTTCCACTATTGTTGAGGACATCTTGCTGGCTTATTCGGATGATAATCTCATTTTGAACTCAAACAGATTTTATGGCAAAAGTTTTAAGCCTTATGTTTCCTGTGAGGCCTTGACGAGGCAATGCTTAAAGGATATTAAAGGTTTCCAAAGACAAAAGGGAACAATCTATTTTCATTGATATTCTGGGTAGTTACATGGTCATCTATCAGCAGTGTTTGGCAAGCATGCTTAACAACTCTGTTATGGATCACATCATTGTTGATGGGGGGTTACCCAACAGCAATTTCACTAGGGCTATCGTGCTTAAGTATTCTTCTCATGTGATTTTCGCTAAGCCTATCGGCCGTAGTTGCGTTTCTTTTACTCTTATGTTTTTACTCACCAATCCCAATGTTGCAAATCCATGGTTGGTTGTTGGTTCATTTGGTGCGCCTGCAGTCCTTGGGACATTGGTTGGGCAGCATATAGGTTACCTCATGCTCCATCAGTACTTGTCACATGTGCCTGGACAGTCTCCAGCCATTCGAGCAGATATAATCAAGTTGGAAGCTGAAAAGTGGTTTTTTAAAGCTGGTTTTGTTCAGTGGCTTATTTTTCTGATAATTTTAGCCTATTATAAAGAGAACCATAGTTGGCGACGAACTGGTGATAGTAGTCTGTTAAACCCAAGAACCCCCTAAGACCTTTCCGAGAGGTCGAAACTAGCCAATTAACCATAGCGGCTATTTTGGAGGGGTCGGTGGACACTTGGTGATGTAAACGCAACGAAAGACCAAGAAGATGTTGATCAGTAGAGGAACTTGTACGGAATCTAACAAAGGAAATACACGCACAAACTATCGTCTACTACTTGAACATAGGTAACACTCACGAACAAGTAGGCTTCTGAAACTCAGTTCATAGAACTAGAGCCAGGAGGGGTTGGATAGTGTAGGAACAACCTCATACTCACAATATATGGTAATCTCATAAATCACAATCAAAAGCTGCTATTCCATTACTTAGAAGCCTTTATATAGGCTCAAATTCGTACACAAAGTCAAACAGTAATTAATAAAGGCTAAAACAGCTTTCTAGGAGCATTTAGAACCAAAAACAACTTCCTAGGGTGGTTGGGAAGTGACAATGGGCCATAATTATGAGTCTTGGAGTTTGAATGGTCATCTAGTGCTTGGACCAACCCATTTTGGGCTTCTTACTTCTCTTAGTGGGCCTCCACCTCCATCCCATACATAACTTTTATACAAAATTAGCAAACAACTTGAGCCCACATAATCTCCAAAGCAATCTTCCAGAAAATTGCAAATAATGGCATCAGTCAGTATAGGTTGATTCACATCACTTGGCTATTAGAGATCACATGGCCCAGATAATCAACCTGAGAAGAACAAAAAGAGCATTTGAAGCCTTTGATAAATAAAGAGTGGGCTCAAAGTACCTCAAAGACGGCGCGAAGGTGATCAAGATGCTACTCCCAGGAAGAACTATAGACGAGGATATCGTCGAAGAATACAAGAACAAAGCGGCACAAGAAATCTCGAAATATATCATTCATAAGTCCTTGAAATGTGGCTGAGGCATTAGTGAGACCGAACGGCATCACCATAAATTCAAAATGCCCGTCATAGGTATGAAAAGCCATTTTGTGGACATCCTCAGGGTGCATGCGAATCTGATGGTACCTGGCACGCAAATCCAATTTGGAAAAGATGCGGGCATGAGCTAGCTCATCTAGTAATTCTTCTATGACTGTAATGGGGTACTTATCTTTGAGTGTGATAGCGTTTAAAGCCATGTAGTCCACACAGAAACGCCATGTGCCGTCCTTATTCCGAACCAGAAGGACAGGCAAAGAATAGGAGCTGAGCTCGGCTGAATGATCCCTGTTAGTAACATCTCTTTGACCAATTTCTCAATTTCCGCCTTCTGTATATGGGGATATCTTTAAGGGCAGACGTTGGCAGGGGCAGCCCCTGGAACAATAGGAATCTGGTGGTCATGGGACCGCGGGGGTAGCAGACTAGTAGGCTCCTGGAATAACTTGTCATAAGCCAAGATTAATGCAGCCACGTCAGGGGGATCAACCGAAGGGGGGTTGTCTGCCTGGGATATCATTTGCAAGAAAAAGCCTTGAGGAGCCCCGCACACTCAAGAATCCGTGGAAAACATAGAATGTAGAGAACCTGGAAGTGCACCTGATAGCCGAATGGAATTGCCGCCAATAGAGAACTGCATCGTCATGGCCTCAAAATTCCAAATAACATTTCCGAGATCACGGAGCCACTGCACGCCTGTGTAGGCAATAAATAAAGGTCCAAGAGAAATGTGTGCCCTTGTATAGTCAGCTCCACCCGTGGACACATACCAGCACTCCGAAGGTTTGAGCCATCTCCAATCCGAACATCAAAAGGGGACGAGGCGTGCAACGACCATCCCAGCCGCATAACCACCTTGTCATTGATAAAATTATGAGTACTGGTGGAGTCAATCAGGACGGACACCTGTTGCTTCCTTATCACTCCTTGGACATGCATGGTCTAAGGCATATACGCGCCTGAGAAGGCATGGAAAGAGATATCGGGTTGTCTATCGGATGGCGGTGGGAGTGCAAATCCGGTCCCATCGTCGTCCTCAGGGCCCTCGTCCCAAATACCTTCTAAGGCCAGAAGAGCGCGGGCCTTGCAGCTATGACCCAGGACGAAGCGTTCATCACAATTAAACTATAGGCTCTTAGAGCGACGTTCTTCCAATTGTGCTTGTGTCAATCGGCGGATGGCCGGTTGCGACACATGCAGCACATGAGAATCAACCAGAAGTCCCTGCGAGGCTGATGGCAAGGGCACTCACGAAGGGGGCTTCTAGGAGCGCTGTTGCCGATTAAGACGTTCCTCCGCAATCCGCACATGTTTAATCACTTCTGCCATAGACGTGCGCGGGTAATGCCGAATAGCATCAAAGATTTCTAACTTTAGGCCGTGCTTGAACTTACCCACCAGGGCCTCCTGAGTCCAATATGGAAGACGATTGGCTATTCGGATGAATTCCATCTGATAAGCACGCACAATGGATGTCTGCATCAATGAGCTGATGCGCACATTGAAGTCGGCATACTCCGTCGGTCCAAATTGAATGCATAACTCACGAGTAAATTGTTGCCATGAATGACCAGGGTGCTCAGCCTCAAAGTACTGGTACCAAATCAAAGTATCACCAGTGAGATGGAAGGAAGTCAACGTTAATTTGTCATCATTGGATCGTGTGTCCTAGTAACGGAAGAATTTCTTGGCTTGGTACAACTAGTCCACCAGATTATCGTCCCGTGAATACTTGGGAAACTGAAACCTTGCAAGCCGTGTCTCTGCTACTGGTCTAGGATGAGCACCCTTGATTCAGCATGGTTATTTTGTCCAGTCCAAATCGCATTCCTCATCTCCTGGACCCCGTCAGGCCTGTGTTTGAACAAAGGGCGTTGACGAAGCATTGAGTCGAACACCATGCAGGCCCGATACCCCGGCGCCCAAGGGGTGTGTTGTGAACGTCACACACCTAAGGCGCGTGATCTATCTTAGGCAGCCTTTTATTATTAAGATTATTTTCCCTTTCTGAAATCCATTAGTGATTGTAGTAAAGGCATCATCAGATGTAACGGGCTATAATCATGGGTTGTAATTATGTTGTCAACATACGACATAATGATGACATTATGTCGTCATAGTGACAACTAGGAGTCCTCTTTATAAGGGGTCTTCTTCCTCCTTGATGGTTATGCAATAAAAAAACTATTTTTCCTTTAATCTTTCTCTTGTCTTCATCTCTTTCTTCGGCCGTGATGCCTGGCCCTGTTCGTGTCCCGTACGGGGACACAACATTGGTATCAGAGCCATTCCGATCCTCCATAATGGGAAATCGGGTGCTCTAACAGTGTGCTGACATACTAAGGCAGATCCAACGAATCGAGGACAACCAAAGGGCCATCGCCGTTCAGCTCCAGTACGAGGCCCACCCGCAGTGGGGCTACCCACAGCCACCGCCGCTAGTGTCTCTCTCCGTAACAACACCACCGCCAGTCCCGTCACCGTCAACCAACCCATCTACCTCGACATGCTTCTTTAAACAGATGCTGGTCTCCTTCCATTCAGCCTATGCACCACCACAATGGTCCGCCACCACCGTTCAGCCGATGGCCATGCCGTCGACCGCTACCACCGTCCTGCCTCCTCCGTCAGACCCAGCCGCCGCCTTGACAACCATCGCCGTCCCAATCGACAACATCGACGCGATCGTTCTGCCAGCCGCACCTCATCTTCCAAAGCCCTGTCGCTCCCGCAAGTTCGTTCCGGCCACCGGCGGCGTCAAGAAGCCCCGTCACGTCGCCTTCATCCCCTCCGGTACCAGACGTTTTTCTGGGTATTTGGGTAAGGAAAAAAAGGACCTTTCAGCCTTAGGAGCCTGTTGTGTTCCGGCATGGGACACGACCAGGGCCAGGTATCATGACCGGAGAAAGGGAAGAAGACAAGGAAGAAATAGTAGGAAGAAGATCAATTCATATTGCATACTTCATAATGGAGAGGACGACCTCCTTATAAATGAGATGGATGGCGCGTGCCCTAGGGAGTCGCGCCATCAATTAAGGCCTAATGGGCCGCCATGATTGACCCTAATTATTCCATTACATCTCAGTTATCCCAAACGGGCCTAATTACAATATTATTCAAAAGGCAAACTAATCCTATCAATTAAAGTAAATAATACTGCCTAATTTAGATGGTGCGCAATAGGCATGTGACGTTCACAACACTCCACCACGCTTTCGCTTCCGCCTTGTCCTCAAGGCGGCCAAGTAGTAAACGCTTCATAAACGGTACGAAAACGGCATGGAGCTTGAGCAAGCACTATACCTACCGAATCGACATTGGCACTCGAATCCACCATCCGATAGAAAACATCCAACAGCCATGCACAAACCTGTTCCTCTGTCATGTGCATGTAAGCAACTGTATAATACACCATCTCTTTGACACAATTCCCAACACGAGTAAATAGTTTGAAGTTGTCAACTATGCTCAGGAGAAATTCAAATAATTGTATCAAAAAAGCCTCAAAGCTCTGTTCTGAACCATCTGAGTCAATTCTTTCACTGTAGGAATCAGTAGTACCTCGAATATCTGAAGAGTCAGATTCCTTTAGACATGATGTAAATGGCTGCCACAATGGTTCCAATATTAAAGCAAATTCATCATGGGTAGCACTAGGGCAATTTTGCCCAAACTTCGCTAGACACTGCAAAACCTCCATCCTGATGCTCCAGTCATCGGGCTTTTCAGACAGAACAGGAGAACACAAGATATGCGAGAACTGTTCCACCATTAACCCTCGCTTTTCTGTCCGATATACACCACATAATTTTTTGCATTCTTCAATGCCATCAGCAGTGAAAGACGTTGTCAAGGACTTCAAACCAGCAGTACACACAGGAGCCTCCGGTAGAGCTGAAAAATCATTATTTTGCAATCTCTGGGTAACATCAGTGTACAGCCATTTCAACCTCTCACCCACGAACCTGAAAGCATATGTAGAAGCCAGCAATAGAAAGAGCCTGTTCTGCTGAGTTTTATAATCAAGTACCTGGGTCTCAGGATGGTCATGTATTTTAGTGAGAATTCTCCATGTCACTGCATCCGTACTGACAGGGACAGCAGCATCATCTTCCATCATGGCTGTATCTGAGCTTCCCGGAAACATAGCAAAGGCACGAGCAAGTTCATCATCTTCGTGGGTTTCTTCGGGGTGTGTGATCAGCCATTCCATTGCCATCTCCATGCTATTTGTCCCCACTTGCCTAAGTGCTTCTTCAGCCCTAGACCTGGAAAAACCCATCTCAACAATTATAGAAATTGCTGATTCATCTAGAGGAGGACCTGTTACACGACCACCTCTACTAATATGGACAAAATTCTTCACTTCAACTCTTGAGTAAATGTGCCGCACAATGGAAATAATTGCTGTAATAAATTCATAACGGCAGTCACTAAACCGAGGGTGAGTCCCGATAAGAAGTACTGCCTTAAGAACCTTTGACTGAAGTACATAACTAGCCAAAGGACTATATATCCATGAATTGGTATTTTCATTTTTTTCATGTTGTCTCAAACTTCCCTCGTAAGTATCCATAGGAGAAGCAGGTCCCCTATTTACTGCAAAAAACAACTGGCTCGTAGCTTCAAATGTTGTCAAGATTGTCTGAACAACTCCGCGGCTATAAAAACAATTCACCAGAATTGGGTTGCCTAATTCGGGTCGGTCCAATAGGATGGAATCAACAAAATCAACAACCTTACCCAGAAAACAACATTTTGTTGATATCACACCTTCTGAATTTGAAGGATCAGCAGGACCAACAAAATTCACGTGGTCCAACACGTTCTCTATGAGGTTGAAACCAATAGAACTTGCATTCCAGCATGCCAAAGAATCACGAGTCCTTAAGCAATAGCCCCTAAAATCAGTAGCAGATCCCTTCTTCCGATTTAGCAGCTTCTTCCCATTATCCAGCAAGCAATCAAACATACTCGACTTTATCTTATTCAACAACACTTTACCTGTCGAATTCGGCTTCTGGTAGTAATAGAACAGGGCATTGTCAAACTCCTCATCATACCAACAGTTGCCCCAATTAGGATCTGTCTGCAGAAAACTGAATAGAAACAGCCCTTGTAGTGTAAGCTGCAGCAACTTTTTTCCAACAGTATAATGTCCTCTGGCAAAATTTTTGGCAGCATCTTCCGACGTATCGCCAAGCACGAGGCCATCGGGCTGAATGCCATGCCAGAGGCAATAAAGCTCCCAGCAGGAATTCCCGACCTGGATCCCGGCCTGAATGCTTATGATCCCCCTCATCTCTCTTTCTTCGGCTCGCCGGATCGAAGGAGAAGGAGGTCGAGCTTTCTGAGACGGAGGGGAATTATGTGCTGCAGAATGCGACATTGTAGCTGAAGGAACCGGAGGAAAGGCATCCTTTTTCCACTCGGGCATTTCGTCGAACAGGGAACAGCCTGGGATGTCCATGGAAATACTAAGGTTGCTGAGGCTGGGGGAGAGCTTGGCGGGGTCACGCACAGTGGTGATCTCGTCGGTGATATCCTGTGCGGTCCAGTGAAGGGGAAGGTCGCCATCGGTGGTGAGAGGCGTGAAGGACTCGAGGTGGCCGTTAAAAGGGGAGAAAGACACCACCTTGTATGGTTGTTTGAAGTTGGCGGGGGAAGAGCCTGGAGAAGACGATTGCGGTTGCTGGAAGCGGCGGGGGCAGGACTCCGGTGGGCTTGGTCCCTTGGGCGAAAAGAATGAAGACGGCAGCGGAGGAAAGGTGGGAGCTTTGTTGGTGCTGGACTGTGAGAAGTCGGGATTCGTCGAGGGGACGTCCAGCATGGAGGGCGACGGAAGCAGAGGTGGTAGGGGCTGGTACGGGTTTGTCGTGGCCGGAGGAGATACTTGAGTGTCGGCGCCTGAACCTCAGACAGTTAGATCGGCGGGGCTTCTTGATGCCTCCGGTGACTAGAATCGAAGTCGGCCGGCTAATGATTCGCGATTGAATGGTGGCGACGGTTTGCTGCATCATCGTCCTCATCGTCGGAACCCAATCTGCCTGGACGGATGCCGCTGGGGCCACATGACCTCGCAACAATGATTGGGGAATCGTCTTCGCCGGGAAGTGATCCGCGCCGGCCATGGCGGCGGCTAGGGCTGAGGAGACAGAGGAAACACTGGGAAAGCTGTTGAAGGAAGGGGACGGGGCGATGGATATGGGAACGACTCCATCGACACCATCAGCAAGGTCGTCCTCCTCCTCCCCCTCACTTTCTAAGTCGTCCTCGTGATGCGGAAAGGAGACCAGCGGCGGGTTCGACTGGGGTAGCGACCTGCCTGTCAACGGTGACGGGACCGGCGGCGGCATTCTCAGGGAGAGAGTCACTGGTGGCGGTGGCTGTGGGTAGCTAAAACGAGCGTGGGATTAGGAAGGACCGTGGGGTTCTTGATGTGGGTAGTGACGTGGGTCCCACCGCGGCTGGCCGGAATACCAAGCGGCAGTGCTAGGCGGCGGGGTGGCCATGGCGGCAGCTCGCATGGCCTTCTCTTCCGCGTACTGGTGTAAATTTTAATATGATACTCGCAAGCGCACGAATCTAATGCAGAATAGTGGCTACGAGGTCGATCCCTCAGAGACTTAGTAAGATATTCAACCTAATTCTAGAGTATGTAGCAAGTAGTAATGAAATGTAAAGTTCTAATTTTTATTTTCTTTTTAAGCAATCAATTGTTCAACTAAACTAAAAACACAGAAATTGGGTAAATAAAAGATAAAATAATAATAAAAATCTTGTTTGCTGCTTTCAGTCTGTCTGTAATCCCGTTTTGCTTTGCTCTATCCTCCACCTTCTGCAACAGTCTCAACTGCACGCCTCAACCGTTTTACTCTTTCTCTTGAACAGAATAAAATAGTCCCCAATTCTAGCCAAAGCAAAGCTTCTTTCCCGTGTTGACTCAGCACCTCTTCCTCAACCAGCAATCCCCTTCTCAAAGTCTGCTTTGATTTCTTGAGCCAAAGCAGCCCTTTTCAATCAAAACAGAATCAACTTTCTCAAATCCCCCCCCGTCTGGACTGTTGGGAAAAAAATAGCGTTGCCTCTCTCTCAACGACCGATCACCAACAGTCTCTCCTCCAACAGCCACGAGCAGTACTTCCACAGCCAGCCAGCAAAATCCAGTAACAGGTCTGCCTCTCTCTCGAGCAGACAACCCTCTTCTTCTCTATTTCTCTCGGACAAAAAATAGCACCAGTTCTGCTCTCTCTCGAGCAGCAGTTCTGGTTTGCTCTCGATTCAAATCCACCACGAACAGCCCTCCTTCTTCCACAGACAGAACAGTACCCAGCCGGCCGTCCAGAACAGAGCAGCCGCCACCAAAACCTTTTTTTTTTCTCCCTTCCGATCAGCACAATGTCCTGTTTTTATAGAGACAGCTACCCAACAATTTTCCATATTCAAGACCATCCAAAGCAAGAGCTTTCCATCCTTCTGCCCTTCCAAATCAAGCCAGAACCGTCGCCCATTTGCCGCCGACGCCACGACCGAGACCCATTGTCTGCAATCTCCGCCATTCGCCTCCTCCTCCGGCGCTTGAGCAGAGCAGCGCCCCCTTTCTGTCACGGTCGAGATCTCGAGCCCACCGTCGCACTGGCGTTGTCGTCTGGAACACCCTCGCCGCCGTATGTCGCCGTGAAGCCTAGAACCACTGTCGATCGCCGTCTGACCCATGAGCTATTGCCATGTCGTCGATCATCCTCGTCAGCCGCCACATTGCAGTCGAGCTTCTCTACCGCCGTCGTTCTCGTCACCAAGCTCAGCACCGCCACCGTTGATGCTCTACAAGACCTTGCCGTCACCGTCACATCGTCGGAAGCATGACCCACCGCCTATGCCGCCGGAATTTCCTCTCGCCGACGTCTCCCTCCGCTCGAGCAGAGCCTCCAAGTGAGGCTCTGTTCTTTTGTTCCAGGCGCCCGAGCCATCGGGCTCGGGTTGCTTTCGATTTTTTTCTTTTTTTTTATTTAACCCGAACCAGACCGGTGAATTGCTGACCTGGTTCAATTCCAGATTTTTTCTTCTTTTTTTTTTCTTTTATTGGGTTAAAACCCGTCGTACCAACCACGTCCGTCGGATCTTCGATCTCTTCACATGAGCTGATTGACGCGTATTTGTGAATCTGAAACATGGAGCTCTAAGACCTGTATGAATAAAATTAAAATATAATTAGACGCTTAATAAAATATGAATCTATTAAATCCAATTAATGCATCTAAAAAACTCAATTAAGCGCGTTTAATCATTACACTCCAAATTATTCACTTAACACAGATAAACATTAATTATCCTTATTCTAACTAAAAATACGACTAACAAATAGGTAGAAAGGCATATAAAAATGTGTATATTTTGCATATATCAAATACCCCCAAACTTACATTTTGCTAGTCCTCGAGCAAAACAAAACAAAACAAAACAAAGAAATCTAACTAATCCACTTCCGTAGGAAATCGCGATTGCATTTAGCGTATGCAACAAGCCTTTTAAACCCCCAGGTGTCCCTAGCTGGACGAGTGAAGTCTCGTGAGGGTTTGCAGCCATGCTACCCACAAACATGTATTTATGAAATCAACCTATTTAATCTAAGTGTAGAAAGAAATAGAAAATCAGTGCAAAACAAACAATCCTAATATCCCTTCGAATGCAAACTGCAATGTTTAAGAAAATCAACCACATGTACTTGGATTTATAATCAACTGGAATATAGAAGCCCTCAAGTAAGTGGTTTTATTCTACACCTTCATCTTGGAAGTTTCTGCTCAATAAGATATAGCATTATACTTTATATAGTAAAAGTGTAGAACATTGTAGCAATACATTCTAAATCTCTGTTTTATACAAATCCAGTGTGACCCATTAACCAAAGAACATCAGAATCAACACAGTCGTCGTAATCTTTAGGTTCATGATAGCACAGATCTGCGTGCCTCCTTCGGGTCCAACATTCTAGATTTGAGAGGATAATACACCATAGACTTTTTTTTTTCTGTTCTGGTTTTTTCGCTAGGACTGTGTAAGGCCTGACTTCAAGATGCTTAGGTTTAGCAATGACTCAGGCCAATGACTCCCAGCCAGTTGGTTTAGGGCATTAGGTTTTAAGTAGACCGCTTCGGGCCCGAGCATCAGCCTAAGTTAATCCTATAAAGTCAAGCAACCCCTTTCTTTCATTTTGTTTTCATTTTTTTTTTGCATTTTCATTTTCAGCACATATTTTCAAGCACATCTTTATTTTGTCCAGGCTGTATTGTACTCTCAACCTATTTCCGGTTCCAATCCCTTGCCATAGCCAAGTAAATGGTCTATCATGATCTTTTAAGCTCAACAGACAACCACATATCATCCAATGACTCTGACTAAAGGTATCCCACTGTAAATTAGCATTCAACAAATCTCTAGACTGTATTACTTTATGTAACTAGTGTGTGTGAGTGAGTTTTATTAGCTCAAGCACTTTGTTCCAAGAGGACTGTAACAGAAAGATATGCTCAGTTAAGATCTCTATCCTCCAGTATACTTACTCACACTTCCAATGCAAATTAATCTCTTAAAAATTGAAGTATGCATCATAAAGTGATAAACTATCAAAACCTAAGAAAATTACTAACAAACAACCTAAAACTACGTAAATTTTTTTTTTTTTAAATGTAAACCAAAGGAATACTACTTTTCTTTTCTACACCCCCAAACCTAAACGAAACATTGCCCTCAATGTTTATCAAAATAAATATCACAATGATGAGGAAAAGAAAAGGAGTGTAAGGAAAGAAATCACCTGAATGGAGATGCCTCAGGGTAGATGTAGAGCATTGAAACACACAAACTAAGAATGAGGAATAAGTACAAAATATGGAAAAAGAAAATACACCCCCAAACCTAGATTGTAGCATCCCCACACATGTATCAACAACCTAAATATTAAACAAATATAAAAAACTATCAAAAACCAAAAATTTGGGTTGCCTCCCAAGAGCGCTAAGATTTATGTCTTCAGCCAGACGTAACCAAAAATTATGTAGGAGCATTAGGTTCATCCAAATCTAGAACAATCTCCTCCTCTGCAGTAATACCCTCTAAATATGGTTTCAATCTTTGTCCATTAACTTTGAAAACAGTTCCATCTTTAGGGTTTTGAATGTCAACCGCTCCATGGGAAAATACTTTGTGCACAATGAAAGGTCCAGACCATCGGGGAACGGAGCTTTCCTGGGAAGAGATGTAACCTGGAGTTATAGAGCAAAACTTTTTGACCGGGCTCAAATGACTTCCTCGTGATTGACTGATCATGAAAAACTTTGGTCCTTGGTTTGTAAATCTTCGCATTCTCATAAGCCTCATTACGAATTTCGTCTAATTCATTGAGTTGCAATTTTCGAAGTGTTCCAGCCTTGTCCATATCAAAATTAAAAGTTTTGATGGCCCAATAAGCACGATGTTCTAATTCCACAGGTAAATGACAAGGTTTTCTAAATACAAGTCTATAGGGAGACATTCCAATTGGTGTCTTAAAAGCAGTACGGTAAGCCCACAATGCATCAGTTAATCTTTCAGACCAATCTTTTCGGACAGGACGAACCGTTTTCTCAAGAATGCGTTTAATTTCCCTATTTGAAACTTCTACTTGTCCACAAGTTTGCGGATGATATGGAGTTGCAATTTTATGAGTAATGGAGTACTTTTTCAGAAGTGATTCAAAAGCTCTATTGCAAAAATGTGTACCACCATCACTTATAATTGCACGAGGGGTTCCAAAACGAGAAAATATGTTTTCTTTCAAGAACCGAACCACCACTTTGTGATCATTTGTTTTGCAGGGAATTGCCTCTACCCATTTGGAAACATAATCTACTGCAACAAGGATATAGAGATAACCAAACGATGGAGGAAATGGGCCCATGAAGTCAATACCCCAAACATCAAAAAGTTCAACAATCAGAATGTTGGTAAGGGGCATCATGGACCTACGTGATAATGTACCCATACGTTGGCATCTGTCACATTTTGTGCAAAATTCATGAGTATCTTTGAATAAAGTAGGCCAATAAAAACCACTCTGCAAAATTTTTGCAGCAGTCTTTTTCGCACCGAAATGGCCACCACATGCATGAGCATGGCAAAAAGAAATGATACTATCAACTTCATGCTCCGGCACACATCTCCTAATGATTTGATCTGGGCAATACTTGAACAGGTATGGATCATCCCAGAAAAAATGCTTAACCTCGGCGAAGAATTTGGATTTATCTTGTTTGCTCTTGATTAGGGACTAATACTCTCGAGCAGACAACCCTCTTCTTCTCTGTTTCTCTCGGACAAAAAATAGCACCAGTTCTGCTCTCTCTCGAGCAGCAGTTCTGGTTTGCTCTCGATTCAAATCCACCACGAACAACCCTCCTTCTTCCACAGACAGAACAGTACCCAGCCGGCCGTCCATAACAGAGCAGCCGCCACCAAAACCTTTTTTTTTTCTCCCTTCCGATCAGCACAATGTCCTGTTTTTATAGAGACAGCTACCCAACAATTTTCCATATTCAAGACCATCCAAAGCAAGAGCTTTCCATCCTTCTGCCCTTCCAAATCAAGCCAGAACCGTCGCCCATTTGCCGCCGACGCCACGGCCGAGACCCATTGTCTGCAATCTCCGCCATTCGCCTCCTCCTCCGGCGCTTGAGCAGAGCAGCGCCCCCTTTCTGTCACGGTCGAGATCTCGAGCCCATCGTCGCACTGGCGTTGTCGTCTGGAACACCCTCGCCGCCGTATGTCGCCGTGAAGCCTAGAACCACTGTCGATCGCCGTCTGACCCATGAGCTATTGCCATGTCGTCGATCATCCTCGTCAGCCGCCACATTGCAGTCGAGCTTCTCTACCGCGTCGTTCTCATCACCAAGCTCAGCACCGCCACCGTTGATGCTCTACAGGACCTTGCCGTCACCGTCACATCGTCGGAAGCATGACCCACCGCCTATGCCGCCGGAATTTCCTCTCGCCGACGTCTCCCTCCGCTCGAGCAGAGCCTCCAAGCGAGGCTCTGTTCTTTTGTTCCAGGCGCCCGAGCCATCGGGCTCGGGTTGCTTTCGATTTTTTTCTTTTTTTTTATTTAACCCGAACCAGACCGGTGAATTGCTGACCCGGTTCAATTCCGGATTTTTTCTTCTTTTTTTTTTCTTTTATTGGGTTAAAACCCGTCGTACCAACCACGTCCGTCGGATCTTCGATCTCTTCACATGAGCTGATTGACGCGTATTTGTGAATCTGAAACATGGAGCTCTAAGACCTGTATGAATAAAATTAAAATATAATTAGATGCTTAATAAAACATGAATCTATTAAATCCAATTAATGCATCTAAAAAACTCAATTAAGCGCGTTTAATCATTAAACTCCAAATTATTCACTTAACACAGATAAACATTAATTATCCTTATTCTAACTAAAAATACGACTAACAAATAGGTAGAAAGGCATATAAAAATGTGTATATTTTGCATATATCACGTACGCCAATCGCAGTTCCTTGACTTGCTTTTGGATTTCCATGAGCACGGAAAGGATTGTCTGTGTGGAGTCAGAATCAGCCCGCAGATCGAACTGCTCTGATACCAATGTTGTGTCTCGGCATGGGACACGAACAGGGCCAGGTATCATGAATGTTGTGTCCCGGCATGGGACACGAACAGGGCCAGGTATCATGAATGTTGTGTCCCGGCATGGGACACGAACAGGGCCAGGTATCATGAATGTTGTGTCCCGGCATGGGACACGAACAGGGCCAGGTATCATGAATGTTGTGTCCCGGCATGGGACACGAACAGGGCCAGGTATCATGGCCGGAGAAAGGGAAGAAGACAAGGAAGAAATAGTAGGAAGAAGATCAATTCATATTGCATACTTCATAATGGGGAGGACGACCTCCTTATAAAGGAGATGGATGGCGCATGCCCTAGGGAGTCGCGCCATCAATTAAGGCCTAATGGGCCGCCTAATGGGTCATGATTGACCCTAATTATTCCATTACATCTCAGTTATCCGAAACAGGCCTAATTACAATATTATTCAAAAGGCAAACTAATCCTATCAATTAAAGTAAACAATACTGCCTAATTTAGATGGTGCGCAATAGGCATGTGACGTTCACAACAGAGCCGCCGCCATGACCTATGTGGGCTACTTTCCGGCGAAGACAAGCCTCCCGCTGCAGTCTCGAGACCGCGCCGCCCTGAAGCTGGAGCCCCTTCTCCCTGGCCACAAGACCAAGATTCTGACTTTTGAAGACTGTGTTTTTCCCGACACCGCCGTCGCCGCCGTCTCCATCACAACCACTGCCGCCATCAGATTCGCAACGGAACACCCACCACCATCTCCACCATCCGATTCCCAGGCTCTGTCACAGCTTCAACACCATCTGCATTTCCGTGGACATCCCAGGCTGCTGCATGTTCGACGAAATGACTCAACGACATCACAGGTACGTGGGAAGCTGCAGGGTTTGAGAAAGGAGGCTGCCAAAATCAGCATCATCAAAGGTGTCAGCGGCATCATTAAGCCTTTCAGATTGACTGTGTAACTAGGTCCTCCAGGCTACGGGAAAACCACCTTGCTATTGGTACTTGCAGGCAAATTCAACATCTTCCTCAAGGTGTCTGGAGAGATTTCCTATAATGGTTGCAAATTGGAGGAGTTCATTCCCCAGAAGACATCGACTTATATCAGCCAATACGACCTTCATAATTTCGAGATGACTATAGGGGAAATACTGGACTTCTCAGCACGTTGCCAGGGTGTTGGAAGCAGATCAGAAGTCATGATGGAAGAAGGCAGAAGGAAAAAAGAGGTAGGAATTATCCCAGATCCAGAGGTTGTTACATACATGAAGGCTATTTCAGTTCAAGGATTAGAAATGAATCTCCAAACAGATTACATTCTAAAGATCCTCAGACTGGATATCTGTAATGACATTCCGGTTGGTGATGTCATGAGAAGAGGCATTTCAGGTGGCCAGAAGAAAAGGTTGACAACAGGGGAGATGCTTGTAGGGCCTAACAAGGCTCTTTTCATGGATGAAATATCTACTAGCTTCGACAACTCCACCACTTTTCAAATAGTATCATGTCTTCAGCAATTAGTTCAAATTACAGAGGCAACTGCACTAGTTTCACTTCTTCAACCTGCTCCTGAAACATATGATCTATTTGATGACATCATCTTGATGGCCGAAGGCAAGATTGTTTATCACGGGCCACAGACCAATGTTCTGAAGTTCTTTGAAGACTGTGGGTTTAGGTGTCCAGAAAGAGAAGGAGCAGTTGATTTCCTTCAGGAAGTAATCAATAGAAAGGACCAGGCAGATGCGCCCTACGATTATGTTTCTGTGATAATTTCAAGGGATCTCAAAACTGAAACAACACAGGTGGTGAGACAGGCATCTCCTAGTAGTGAATCTGAAATGTTGGTCGTTGATTCTGTGGTACCGGGTGGCCCTGCCCATAACCACATGGAGCTCTGTGATGTGCTAGTTCGGGTGAATGACGAGATTATCACTCAATTTTTAAAGTTGGAGGTTTTACTGGATGATAATGTTGGCCAGTTGATAGACATGCAGATTGAAAGGGGAGGAGTTCCTTTCATAGTACAATTGATGGTGCATAATTTGCATGTTATAACTCCGAATCATTTTCTGAAAGTCAGTGGTGCTGTAATCCATCCTCTTTCATATCAACAGGTCAGAAATTTTAGGTTCAACTGTGGTCTGGTTTATGTGATAGAAACAGGATACATGCTCTCAAGAGAAGGAGCTCCTTCTGGATTTGCACCTACTGCTGGTGCAGCTTTAGCCAGTCACATGGATGTGGATAATCTTGCCTTCACTGGATCAACTGATACAACTGTGGAGCTAGCTCGCTTTGTGGTGTTCTTCAATAAGGGACAATGTTGCTGTGCTGGGTTCCATCCATTTGTGCATGAGCGTGTGTACAATGAGTTCATTGAGAAAGCAAAGGCAAGGGCCTTGAAATGAGTTGTTGGTGATTCTTTCAGAACAGGAGTTGCACAAGGTCCTCAGATTGGCAAATGGCAGTTTGACAAGATCTTGAAGTACATAAAATCGGGTGTTGAGGTGGAGTCACACTTGTATCGCTCAATGCCATTTTCGTACTGTTTATGAAGTTTACTACTTGGCCACCTTGAGGACAAGGCGGAAGCGGAAGCGGAAGCATAGTGGAGTGTTGTGAACGTCACACACCTAAGGCGTGTGATCTATCTTAGGCAGTATTTTATTATTAAGATTATTTTCCCTTTCTAAAATTCATTAGTGATTGTAATAAAGGCCTGATTAGATGTAATGGGCTATAATCATGGGCTGTAATTATGTTGTCGACATACAACATAATGATGACATTATATCGTCATAGTGACAACTAGGAGTCCTCTTTATAAGGGGTCTTCTTCCTCCTTGATGGTTATGCAATAAAGAAACTATTTTTCCTTTCGTCTTTCTCTTGTCTTCTTTTCTTTCTTCGGCCGTGATGCCTGGTCCTGTTCGTGTCCCGTACGGGGACACAACAGGGTGATGCCCCCCGAGGTGGCCGTTTGCGATCCCACGAAAGTGGTGTTCTGAGCATGGTGCTGGGCTGTCAATGAAGGACAGCGTGCAAAAGGACCACTCATAGGGGGAGGCCGGACCCCTTTGTCGGGTCGATCTGCATGAGGAGGCGCCGCCGTGGATAGAGCAAGTCGTTTAAAAGACTCGCGGAACATTTCCTAGCCCTGTAAGAAGACTTGAAGAATTTGGTTCTGGCGTGCCAATATCTCGTGAAGGTCATTCCCCGTGGGAGAGGAGGGCTGTGCCTCAGAGTGGGAGTCCTCCTGCATGGCTGGTTCAGCTGCTGCTTGCGGATCCACTTCTGAGCACTGGTTGCTCCTAGCCATCACGAAGGGTTCTCGCACTAACAAGGACTGGTGCTCTGATACCAATGTTATGTCTCAGCAATCTGAGACAAAAGAAGGTCGAGAGATAGAGGATCAAGGAGGGATAAAGGTGGGAGAGAAGGAGGGCCAACGAAGGAGAAGGCCCTCTGTTGGACAGCCGGCGGCTCAAACAGAGGGGGATGAGGGAGGTGAAGCCAGAGGAAGGAAGAGATTAGGGTAATACTTTCTGAATAATCCAATCAAGAGAGCATAAGCTCTTTATTATGTCATCCTTTAATTATTTAGGATGGAAGAACCCCTAGATACTATATTTATTATGTCATCTATATGATAGAGTTAGCATGGAACCTTCCAACCATAGGATACCCTAGAGACACTAGATATCCTATAGACTAGATATCCTAGGGTTAGAGGAACCTGTATTATGTTCTATAGAGGAACTAGTTATCCCTATAGACTACTTATTATAGTCCATATAATAGTCTCTAGGATTAGACTCTATGGTTCCATCATTATATAACTAGTTCCTCTTAGAACATAATAGATATAGGAATGTTATGATAACTAGTTCATCTATAAAACATAATCCAATGTTGTGTCCCGGTATGGGATACGAACAGGGCTGGGCATCATGGCCGGATAAGTGGAAAAAGATAGAGAGAAAGAGGAAGAACGAGGGAGGAGGCTCCTCTGCTGGCCAGCCTGCGGCGCAGACAGAGAGGAGGAACGAAGTGGGTGAGGCCAGAGAGGAAGAAGGAGATTTAGGGTTTAATTCTTGCATCTGCCTTTGCTTGTCATCCTCTAACCCTAGGGCATCCGCCATTAGGACTTCATCAGTTTTCCTTTGTTGAGCATCTTCGGATGAGAAGTCTCTAGAAGAGACTAAATCAGCCTCAATAAATTCAGGCAACTTACCAGTAGATTTAGCAGAGTCAACAACAGTTAAATTGGTGGCAGGTCTACAGTTGACATACTCTACAACACTGTCCTCAGAAAGAAGTCATCAGAAACAGGAGATACCAGATTACCATGTGGTTGAGCATCTATATTACCCAGCTGATCCTCCTTCATTGCTTTGAGCAGTGAAAGACAGGGTAGTACTGTCTCTGAGAGCCGAACTATCTGGCGACCCTTCAACTACCTCTTCACAGATCGGCAAGTCGTCCTCATTTTCTAGGCCATCTGCCATGGATGGATTGGCTGGCACTGATGTTGTATCCCTTGGATCATGCTCATTCACATATTTTAACACATCACACAAAATAAAGTGCTCCCCTACTTATGGTGCTAGAAGGAAGGATTGAGAAATTTTCCTTTCCGAATAGTCACAGCTAGAGAGGCAGCCCATAACATGAAGGATGATTCCACCCTCATATAACTCAAGCATCTGCAATCTCTAATTCTGTGATCATGTTGTGTTGTGAATGCCACACACCCATGACGCATCATCTGTGAGATTGGAAAGACAGAACCTTCTCATATATCCCATGCAAAGTCGTGAAACCTGAATCACGGTAACACCAGAAAACTTCCTCAAGAGTGGTGTAAAGAGCGTAATAATATTGATCAATAAAAGCATTGCAAACCTCTTGAGTATAAACGGAGATTGTAGTCGAAGGAACCGGAGAAAGGGCCTCCGTTTCCCACAGACATGTCATCAAACTGTCGTGATATGTCCCAACAATCTGAGACAGTAGGAGTTGGAAAGATTGGGAATTGAGGGAAAGGAAAATAGAGAAGATGGAGTTAGGGAAGAAGAAGAGAGGGAAGGAAGAGATGAAGAGGGATAAGGAGGATCGAAGGAAGGAGGGGGCTCTCAGCTGGCCGGCGGCTCAGGCTGAGAGGGACGAGACAGGGGAGGAAGAATTAGGGTAAACCTCTTTCATAATCCAATTAGGAGAGCATGAGCTCAATATATAGTTCCCACGATGGGCTACAACTACTCACTGGGCTATTCCCTTTAATTGTGCCTGTGGCCTTATTACAGATAGTAAAATAAGATGGGCTACTCCCCTAAGCTAATACTAATATGTGGAACATAACATGTCGGCGACCAACTGAAGAGGATGATGATCTGCATACTTTTGACAGCAGCGGAATCGGTGTCGACACCGTTTTGGAGGTTTTGGTCATCCTCGCCGGAGGGTCGACCGTTAAGGCCCCAAGTGCAGCGGTTTGCATCGCCGTCGCCCTCGTCACTGAACACCAAGTCGTGGTCTTGGGATTCATGGTCAGGTTCGCTCAAGCGGTGTGGGTCGCTCCGGTGGAGGTTCCTAGTGGAGTCACCAGGCCGGAAGTCCCATGGGTGGACGAACCCAGGGTGGATTGGTCCATCGAGCCGTAAAACCTAGAAGTGGTTGCTGAGAGCCGCATCGCCTGCGAGGTGGCGGCGATGCGCTCTATTCCAGCCACCATGGCGGTGCGAATCGAAGCGTGGGTCCGAGTGCTGGACCATGTCCTGGCCGGCGGGGCAGTGGTGGAACAATCAGCTGACCACGACACTCCCCGAGGGTCGTCCCACCGCCCAGATGTAGGGCAGGCCGGGCTTGAAGCTATGCCCTGCGTGGTCCAACCCAGCAAATGAGGCAGGACGGTGGCCAGTGGCGCTGAAAAGTGGCCATAAAGGTGGTCTTAAACCGGCGAAGGTGGTTGTGGATAGGACGAAAAGATGGCATCCAATCGCAACTGCTCTAATACCAATGTTGTGTCCCGGTATGGGACATAAACAGGGCCAGACATCATGGCCGGAAAAAGGGAAGAAGACAAGAGAAAGAGAAATAAAATAAACTGATACTTATTGCATAAACCCTAGAAGGAGGAAGAAGAACTCATTATAAAGACAAGAGAAGGTAGGCACGTTTCTTCGAGAGGCACGCCATTAATTGGGCCACTAATGGGCCAAAACTACATCCATTATTCCACTAATTGATACGAAAAGCAAATCTAATCCTAATCAAATATAGCCCAGTAGATATCCCAGTGTGATGTTCGTGCGTGCTGACATCCTGGGCTTGACGTTCACAACAATAATATAGGATATGTTATCCAGAGTTATTCTAGTTCCATCGTTGTCTAATCCTTTTATATCCTAATATACTAGACCATATATGAGGTATAGAACATACATCCTAGGCAGACACAATATGATAGAGTTAACCATATATGGAAACTGTAGTATCTAGTGATCCTTCTACATGTTCCAAGCACAATAAGGACTACCTAGGGTTAAGGATGTCTATTCTAGACTATTATATATGTTATATAATGAGATATCATTATATTATTATTACATATGTCGTATTCTATGTTTATATGTTATTCTTAAACTATATTCCCTATGGGTTTTTATACTGTATTGTATGAGGCATAGGGTTAGGTTAATCCTCTCTAGGACAAAGGAGCTTTGGGATTAATCTTCCGTCAAAAACTTGTATATTCCAGTTATACAAGTAAAATACGTAAACTCTAACCTATGATAGTTGACATAGATGAATTATTATATGTCTAATAGATTGCCTCTATTAAAATCTATAGTAGGATTAAAATTGCTCGGAAACTAGATCATAGGTCAATTTAGACATACATATCTATGTATCTATCTAACTCTATAGTTGTCAATCTAAAATGTATATACCCATAGGATTAATCTAAGTTAGTTAACCTAGGACTTTGTTTATTCCCAAAGTAAATACAATGTTTATTCCCATACTTGGATAGATACGTATCTAAGAATCTAACCTAGATGCATTAACCCTAACCCTAGGAATACATAGTCCTATATTCCGTCAAATGGATAGATACTAACTATAGAACTATTAACTAGCCAGTGGTTTCCATTTCTAAATATGACATATATGATCTTAACATTATATTCTCGTTATCTTAGACATCCTAACATAGATTATTAGAGGAACTATCTAAGTTCAAATTAATTTGGAAACTAGTTACATAGTGTACACTATATGTAGACTATGTTCTATAGACTATCTAACTATGTAACTAGTTGTCTAGAAGTAGGGATATCCTAATACAAACAATTAGATAGTTCATACAAATATAGTGTAGAAGACATGTTCATATGAGGCATAGTTCATGGAGGTATCTAGATGAACATAGTCCTAGATGAAACATGACTATACTATAGTTCATAAGTTAGGGTTAATTGGCAATTTGGTTAGGAACATAGTTGGGAAAATTTAGGAACATAGTTTATTCATCTAGATAACTATGTTCTACAAAATAAGTTCGTGAATGCCATATGATAGATATAATATACGTATCATATGTATACTATATATTCATGAAGGTAGATGAATGCCTTCATGAATATATATTATACGAGCATATGCCCTGCTTCATATAAACCTAGATAGATATGGATATTATAATGATAAGCCTCCATCGTTATTTTTAACCTAACAAAATAGCTTATTATAGTTTAAATTGAACTATGTCCTCCATATGGATGATTAGTAACTAAGAGTATAATGATCAACTATGGAGGTAGTTTACTACATATATATGTTCATGAGTTTTTATACTTAGTTCGGAGTTTGGGTCCATAGTTGTTACTTGTGCATATATACAGGGAGGAACCTCCATAGTGGAATTAAGTACCTATTACTTGGGGATAACTATATGCACAATATAGTTAACATAGTATATTGGGTTACATAGTCTCCCTGATAGGTTATATAATAAACGATATAACCCCTGAAGTTTGGGGTCAATAGATGAGCATGATACATAGGTATTACTGAATTAATACCTATAACTACATTATAACCATATAATGTACTCAACTATATTTAGTTAACCATAATTATATGGACTATGCCTCATATGAACTAGTTTAACTATAAGATATCTTAAGTTATGGAGGTTTAACGTACTTATAAGTATTTATAACATATTCTATTAACCAGATTAATAAGTTAAGATTAACCCTAGGATTATGTCCTAGGAGTATAATAAATCCTTAAGTCATAGGAGTATGACTTCTAATAACTTAAACTACACTATAATTACCATATAAAGTAACTAGTTTGTATTAGGGACAATGGCATTGTATCCCTCGTCGGTACTGGATGAGTTTACGTATTTAACTATGTCTCCCATAGTAAAACCTAAGTAGTTAGACATAGTTTTCCTAGTGGAGGTATTTGATTAAAATATGGCAACGATGAACGAGGGACAATTAGTTAGACGGAAGAATTATATAGGGAAGAATTAGATATGTAGTTTCTATGATTTTGGGTTTATAGTTAGGGTTTCATATGGAGAATGCACACTAGTTAGATGAAAAATTGAAATAAGTAGTTCATACTGTGTAGTACTACGGTTTGGGGATAGCTCTAGACCTTCACGCATCTATTTAAACAGAAGAATCAAATACATAGTCTTTAGGATTTACTATGGGAATAAACAATGTAGTTGATCTTTCCTTCAAACTATGTCCCTAGAAACTATATATTTGATGCTTCTTACCCCTAGGTAGTTATTTGATTCCTCTTGCCCTTGTTAGTGTACTATATTCCTATGAACTATGTAGACTATGTTCTACAAACAAGTTAGTTCATAGTATCTTCTAGGGTAGGAACTAGTTAACTATCATATGAACTCTAGGATATCTTCTATGGACTATCTAGATGAACATGACAACTATGTATCTCCATCACTTAAGGTTCTATGAAATTATTGTTTCCTATCTATGTTCAACATTAAACGTTGTATCATAGACATTATGAGATAACTATGTATCATGGATATCTTCTTATGAGGCATAGTTCATGGAGGTAATTTGGTTATATGAGGCTTATCGTTGTTATGTTCACTAACTAAGTTCAATGATAGAGCCTCATCTACCTCCATAACTTATGGAGGCAGATGAGGCTTATCATCTTCACTATACAACCTAGGCTAAGTTAGTTCCTAGAACATAAGACTAGTATATATGTTATACTATGTAAGTAGTTCACTATGGAGGTAGTTCCCTATATTGTTACTTGTAGTAACTATATATGTTAGGACTAACCCTAGTTAGATACATTAGGGTTAACCCTAGTTAGATTCATGAATTGGGTGTTTTGAACGTCACACACCTATTGCGCACCATCTAAATTAGGCAGTATTATCTACTTTAATTGCTATGATTAGTTTCTCTTTTAAATAAGGACAAATATCTAGTAATCAGGCCCGTTTGGTAACTGAATATGTAAAGGGTTGTAATAGCGTAATTAGTGGGCAAACTGATGGTCGGGCCTAGGAGCCACGCCCATCCCCTTTGCCTTTATAAGGAGGTTTTCCTCCTCCTTTAGGTTTTATGTAATAAAGAATTTAGTTTTCCTTTTACTCTTTTCTCTCATCTTCTTCCCTTTCTCCGGCCATGATACCTGGCCCTGTTCGTGTCCCATACCGGGACACAACATTGGGTTAGGATAACCTCCATCTAAACTATAGGCTACATTACATGATATAGCTAACTATATACTATGGGTTCGTGTCCCATGCCGGGACTCCAACGTTATTGTCATAGATTAGTTAGAAGTTAGGGTCCATCTAGATGTACTTGTGCATATATACTACTGTTCATAGTGAACATATATATAGGTTATAATCAACCATATAACTTATTCATTGTTATCATTAGGGATGACTATATACTATGGGTACTTAATCCTAGGATATCTAAGGTTCACATATACCCTAATAGGTTATAATCAACCATATAACCCATGAAGTTTACGGGTTATAACTTTACTTATAATTATACTTATACAGTCATCCCTAATGTTACATAGTCTCCCTAATAGGTAATAATCCTAAGTTATAGCCTATAAACTTTCTTCTGGATGACGCCGCCACTGGTTTCGTCACTGACGACAGGCAGGTCGCCGTCACTGGCGCCAAGGAGGCCGCCACCCCAATCAACGCCCGACTTCTCTGTCCAACAGCCGATCACCTTCCCTTCAGCTTATGCACCTCCACAATTGTCCGCCACCACTATCACCACCGTCCACCCCCTCCTTCAGCCCCAGCCTCCACCGTTCAGCCACTGGCTCTGCCGTTGCCGGCTCTAGTTGAGATGTATGTGGACGGCGTAGAAAGTGAAGAGAAGGACGACCTTGCTGACGGTGTCGATGGAGTCGTTCCCACATCCATCGCCCGGTCCCCTTCCTTCAACGGCTTCTCCATTGTCTCCTCCGACTCCTCAGCAACCGCCGCAGCCATGACCCCCGCAGACGTCTTCCCGGCGAAGACGAGCCTTTTGCCACCGCCGCCTCGAGACCGAGTCGCCCCGACCCCGGAATCTGCCGCCTCGAGACCGAGCCTTTTGCCACTTTTGGAGATGGTGCCACCACCCTCGACGAGAAGGAGTCTCCATTAGTCAAACAAAAGCACTTACCTAGTTCAACCATAAGCACTTTCCAAGTCATGCTCAGGATGAGGAGTGAATTCTTGTATGTGAAACAAGGGCAAGATGATCGTAGGAGTGCTACGAGTTATGTCTTCACAGTAGAAAACACAACTGTTAGTTCACACACCTATAAGGAGGGATACACATAACTAGTTTGTGTATACCCATAGTATAAGTGTGTGAACCTATATGGGGTTATAGTTGCAACTATATCATAGTACAATGCATTGTAAGAAGGATCAAATACATAGTTCGAAAGAATACGTCCCTTGTGTATAATGGACGTCACTTTAATAATGGGTTAATTCTAGACATATATTATTATAATGCAACTATAGTTGCCAATTATGGCATATCTAACCCTAGACTACATCTGCATAGGAATAACTTATGGTTAATCATATACGATGATTAGGAGTTAATCTAAGTTGAATTATTTATGGGTATAGATATGTATAAGGGACGATGAACATAGTTCATCGGATAACTTAAGGTTTATAGAACCTATAATAACTTATATATAATATGTTAGTTTATGTCTTCTATAGAATATGGTATAAATTCCAAATTCATCCTAACCTAGGTAGTTAGACTTATATGGAATATGAGGTTTACATAGTTCACATCCTAATCGTATTATAGACAGTCTTCTAGACTTATAAATACATAGTTCATAGACCATATAAGTCTTCTATACTGTATGAACCCATAAATATTAAATTAGACATCCTAACTCTATCTATGACATATAGTATATTCCTATAATACTTATATTATATCATAACCCATAATTGTATTGTAATACTTATATTATATCATAACTCTAATTAATCATACGGTATAACCCTAATATTATATTCCTATTAGGGACATAAACCATATTAACCCTAGGATTAATCTATAATAATTAGATAGATACGTATTTAGTTCATACATAATATAGTATATGGACTATGCCTCATATGATACGTATATGGACTTAAGTTAACATATTCAGGAGTTTGGGTTAACAGATATCTTAGGGTTACTGTATATGGGACCCTACATATACTGTAACACTTGGATATCTGTTAGGGTTAATTTAGACATATACTATTAGGGAGAGAACTATTAACTAGGTTAACTCTAATATGTTCATGAACCATAATATATGATAGATACTAACTAACTCCTGAATAAAGTTATATGGTTATAACGTAGTTATAATAGGTTATATAATATGTTAACGATGGAGACTATATAATATCGTTAACCCTATAATAAACTCTAGATGAACATTATGATAGTATCTATCATCGTTAACCCTATAATAAATCCTATATGAACATGATGATAGCATCTATCATCGTTAACCCTATGATATCTATTATGGAGGTATCTAGATGAACATTGATAGTTGACATCTAGATAGTCCATAGAAGATATCCTATGGTTCATATGATAGTTGACAACTAGTTCATACCCTATAAGATACTCTGAACTAACTAGTTTGTAGAACAGTCTACATAGTTCATAGGAATATAGTACATTAACAAGGGCAAGATGATCGTTGATGGGAATAACTGCCTAGGGGTAAGAAGGATCAAATTTATAATTTCTAGGGACATAGTTTGAAGGAAAGATCAAATACATTGTTTATTACCATAGTAAATCCTAAAGACTATGTATTTGATTTTTCCGTTTAAATAGATGCGTGAAGGTCATCTAGTTATGTATAGAAGATTATCACCCATATTCTAGACTATGGGTTATAATATACTCTATTATAGTTAGATAGAGTTTTTAATGGGATCCTTCTACATATTGACGTGATTATTAACATTACATATAATGTTGATCCATACAACACAACTATAGTTGATTATTCCCTAATCTTCCATATATAACCTATATATGGGTTAGGATACGTATATCCCTATGGGAATAACCTAGCAGTTAATCCCATATGTTAGGATTAACCCTAACCTTAACATATCCTAATATTCTAAGTTAGAATATCTAAACTAAGTTAGGATGTAATGGTGTGTTCCTATTTAATATTCTAGGTTAGGATGACTACATCCTGTTGACATCTGTAGTATATGTCTAGATTGGCAAATACAGGGTTAGTTATCTAAGTTGGCACAAGGGAAAATTAACCCTAAGATTAGTCTATAATAATCTAAGTTATTATTGCAACTATAGCTTGTATATTCTAGATTGACAACTATAGGGTTAGACATAGTACAATGCATTGTATCATAGGTTAGAGTTTATATATTAACCTATGTCCTAGAGACTATGTATTTGATTAGGATACAATGCATAATCTTATACGATTATAAGTTAGTTAGATTGGCATTCTTAGTTGTGTGTAGTTAGGACATTAACTAACTATAGATAGATACATTGTATAGTAAGTAAATGCCCTAACTATAGATAGAATATAGGAGGACTATGTATTCCTAGGGTTACATAGTCCTATATTAGTCCTATCTATAGACGGAATATTAGTCCTATTCTTCATGCATCTACTTAAACAGAAGAATAGGACTAATAAGAATAGTCCTATATTAGTCCTATTCTTCTAGGGTTAGAATACACACACGTAGGTACTTACCCTAAATATAGATAGGGATAATCCTATAGTTGTCAATCTAGGATTAACCCTAACATTATATTCCTAGGACTAATATAGGACAAGAAATGGATAGATACATTGTTTATTATGTATCTATCTATATCCGTGAAGAACTATTATATATATCTAGGATGTAGTCTGTATAACCCTAAACCAGTTAATTTTCCATATACTAGGGTATTATACATATAGGACAACAAAATAGTTATAATAGTTAATAGTTCTATCTATTTCTACGTATCCCATGGTTATACTAGTTAATAGTTCTATCTATTTCTATGTATCCCATGGTAAACTAGTTAATAGTTCAAATACATAGTTCATAGTCCTATCTATCTCCTAAACCCTATCATATATATCATAGTTCATAGTTGCCCTAACTATGAACTATGATAGAATAAAGAGTTATACGTATCTAAGTTTATAGTATTCCGATATGAGATAAACTCTAATCTTGTTCTATGGACTATGCCTCATATAAACTAGTTAGTTAATACAAACAATTAGTTAGATGGAACGTCTTGCCCTTCCATAGAACATAGTCTACGTTATAATAGATACTATCATCATGTTTATCTAGATAGTCCCCAATTAGCTAGATGGACTAATTAATTTGGCAACTAGTTAGGTACATAGTTAGTTTAACCCTAACTTAGATATGCCTCATATGAACTTACACACAATAGGGTTAAACTAATGTTCCTAACTTAGTATAGGTTAACTATGTTCCTAACTAGTATCTAACTAATGCAATATTAGTTGTGTCATCTAGGTTAACTATGTTCATTTAATTCATCCTCGATCCTGATTCATCTATATAGTTCATCTAGATATGGCATTCATCTTGAATGCATCATAGATGACATGATGCTAGTTCGACAGTTAGTATATATCCATTTCTAAACCAAAACCACCCATTACATAGTCCTATATTTTGTCTATAGTAGTTTCTTGTACATAAACTAATAATGTAGAACTATTATACGTATCAATTTCTTGTCCTATATTAGTCCTAGGACTATAATGTTAGGGTTAATCCCTAACATATAGGTTGAAACATATAATAATATGATAACTATGTATCCATTTCTAAGTATCTATGTTAGCATTAATCCCTAACAAATACAACTACATCCTATAGGGCATTATAATAGTTGTATTAGGCGGAATATAGGACTCTGTTTAGGGTTAGAATACACACACATAGGTAGCTCCCCTAATATTTAGCATTGTTTATAACGAGAATGCATCCCTAACTATAGACGGAATATAGGACTATGTATTCCTAGGGTTAGGGTTAATGCATCTAGGTTAGATACTTAGATACGTATCTATATAAGTATGCGAATAAACAATGTATTTACTATGGGAATAAACATAGTCCTAGGATAACTAACTTAGATTAATCCTATTGGAATCTACATTCTAGATTGGCAACTATAGAGTTAGATAGATACGTAGATACGTATGTCTAAATTGACCTAGGTCCTAGTTTCCGAGCAATTTTAATCCTCCTATAGATTTTACTTATATGGTACATAGTACTACATAACTTGTATATTCTGTTATGCAAGTTAAATATGATACCGGTATTATATATTAGAAGACCTAACTAATATTTTAAAAAACATGTTCATTCAAACTAAAATTAATATAGTCTAGAAGACACAACTAATATATAATAGTCTAGAATAAATAATGGTTCTATATGTATGTAGAAATTAAGGTTTATAGAAACTATAATAACTTATAATATATGTCCTATACAAACTTAATACAAACTTCTAGACTCTAATAGGTTATAATATACTCTATTATAGTTAGATAGTCGATAGGGACTATAATAGAGTATATTATAACCATGGGAATAAATATGTTATACCAAATAGGGTTAAGGATGTTATAACATGTTTATTCCCATGGTTAGCAGATAAGATATACCTCCATAATAAATATTAATAGTCCATATAAACATACGAACCTTCCAAATATGTCTCTAGGACACAATCTTTAGTTGTTATGCACTATTAATATTTATTATGTCATCCTTTAATTATTTAGGATGGAAGAACCCCTAGATACTACATTAAGCTCTATAATAAGTTTATCTATATGAAAGAGTTAACATGGAGCCTTCCAACCATAGGATACCCAAGAGACATGGAACCTCATATATGAAGGTTCCCTATAGACTAGATATCCTAGTGTTAGAGGAACTTATATTATGTTCTATAGATGGAACTAGTTATCCATATAGACTACTTATTAAGTCCATATAATATCTTATACCCGTATATACTGTTCTATAGTGGAACTAGTTATGTAATGATGGAACCCTAGAGTCTAATCCTAGAGACTATATGATAACTAGTTCTTCTATAAAACATAATAGATATAAGACTATATGATAACTAGTTCCTCTATAGAACATAATATAGGATATGTTATATCCTAAGTTATTCTAGTTCCATCGTTGCCTAATCCTTTTATATCCTAATATACTAGACCATATATGAGGTATAGAATATACATCCTAAGCAAACATAATATGATAGAGTTAACCATATATGGAAACTATAGTATTTAATGATCCTTTTACTACATCTTCCATACACAATAAGGACTACCCAGGGTTAAGGATGTCTATTCTAGACTATTATATATGCTATATAATGAGACATCATTATATTATTATTATTATTATATATGTTGTATTCTATGTTTGTATGTTATTCTTAAACTATATTCCCTATGAGTATTTATACCGTATTCTATGAGGCATAGGGCTTTGGGATTAATCTTCCATCAGTAACTTGTATATTCTAGTTTTACAACTTAAATACGTAAACTCTAACCTATGATAGTTGACATAGACAGATTATTATATGGCTAATAGATTGTCTCTATCAAAATTTATAATAGGATTAAAATTGCTCGGAAACTAGGACCTAGGTCAATCTAGACATACGCATCTACGTATATATCTAACTCTATAGTTGCCAATCTAAAAGTATATTCCCATAGGATTAATCTAAGTTAGTTAACCTAGAACTATGTTTATTCCCATAAGATTAATCTAAGTTAGTTAACCTAAGGCTATGTTTATTCCCTTAGTAAATACATTGTTTATTCCCATACTTAGATAGATACGTATCTAAGAATCTAAATTAGATGCATTAACCCTAACCCTAGGAATACATAATCCTATATTCCGTCTATAGTTAGGGTTGCATTCTCATTATAAACAACGCAAAATATTATTCTCAACTAAGATTCCCTCTATAGTTAGGGTAACCACCTATGTGTGTGTATTTTAACCCTAAATATAGTCCTATATTCCACCTAATACAACTATTATAATGCCTTATAGGATGTAGTTGTATTTGTTAGGGATTAACCCTAACATAGATACTTAGAAATGGGATACATAGTTATCCTATTATTATATGTCTCTATCTATATGTTAGGGATTAACCATAACATTATATTCTTAGGAATAATATAGGACAAGAAATGGATACGTATAATAGTTCTACAATATTAGTATTAGTTTAGGTACAAGAAACTACTATAGACGGAATATAGGACTATGTAATGTGTGGTTTTGGGTTTAGAAATGGATAGATACTAACTATAGAACTATTAACTAGTATAACCAGTGGTTTCCATTTCTAAATATGAAATATATGATCCTAGACATATAATGTGTAGTTTTGAGTAGTGTTGTGTTCCCGTATGGAACACGAACAAAATCAAACGCCATGGTGAATAAGGGAGAAAAGAATAAGAAGAAGAAGAAAAGAGAATAAGGAAAACTGGATTCAATATTGCATGCCCAAGAAGGAGGAAGAAGATCTCCTTATAAAGAAAGATATGACCTTTCAGCTTCCTAGCCTGATTACAAGATATGACCTTTCAGCTTCCTAGGTTGATTACAAGATATGACCCTTCAGCTTCCTAGCATAATTACAAGATATGACCTTTCAGTTACCAAGGTACGGTTCTGCGTGCTGACCTTTCACTTACCAAAACAGGAAGGATTACAAGATGTGGTTCTGCGTGCGCGCTGATGTTCACAACACTCCACCACGCTTTCGCTATCGCCTTGTCCTTAAGGCGACCCATGGATGCTGATATAAATCTTGCCCAGGTATGCGCAGGAACCGACGGTCCGACAGCGAGGATAGGCCCAGAGAAGGCAATCTGGCAGACAGTTGTACAGTGACCGATGCGCTTTAGGTGCTCTTTGACGGTGTGCTTAGAATTGAGAAAACCATAACCGGTGATCTTACCAGACACCTGATCACAAGTGTCATTACAATCCTTCCCAAAATAACCGTTCTGGAAGGCCTCCGTACACACACGATAGAATGCGTCCCTTTGAGTGTCGACCATTGGCCTTCCTTTGCTAACCAATTTCCTCTCTATCTTCCGAAATAGTACTTCAAATGTGTGCCAGTCCAAAGCCTGGAGGCAGATGAATGAAATCAACTTAAGGTACCCATCATGATTAAGCAGCACCCCATTTTCCATCACTTCCTTAGAATACACTGTTTTGGGCTCAAAAATGCGTGATGCATCCTCCATTTGACCACCCTTAGCATAACCACTCAATCTGACACTGTAAGGAAAAACTTCAGGTTTTAGTTCGCTACTCCCTATCACCTTCTGCCTTAGTCAACTGGTCTTAGACATCCTGAATATAACTAAATTAGCATTGCCAGACGACGGGCCTTGCTTGACCATTTTGGTCATCAGCTTCTTCACTGCCTTACTGTTCTCCAGTACCCTCTCCTGAATATACTCAATTTTCTCGTCCTCCCACTCTGCAATTTCAGCCAAATCATGGAAATGACATCCCAGCATCCACCATGGAAACTTAAATGCTTTTGATGATGTGACATCCAAATCGAAAGCCACAGAACCAGCTGTGCGCAATAATAGTGCAAGAATCTCCCTAGTCGGCCTAGGGTGATGCCATGCAGCTGCCCACAGTAGCTCATCATTGTCACCATTGCTCACATAGAAGTCAGTAGCCTGGGGGCTGCTCTGATGGTATTCTGCATTGAATTCAAAGAGCTCTTTTAAGTGGTGGATCAAGTCAATCACGCAGGAGCTGCAAACCCATTCATTGTCGTACCATGAGACCACCTTGATGAATTTGGCATTAAGAACAATGCCATCAGATCCACCATAATATTTAGATACTTGTTGTTGGTTAATACAGTTTAAATAACCAGATTTATGCACTTCAGCACCATTTGTTTCTTGAATCACCTCTTGGAATGATTTAAAGGAAGATGAAATTTCAGAAAGAGCCTGAGAAGGAACTAATTCACAAAGCTTCTTGTACCTTGACAACGTCCAACCCATCAAAGAAGGATCTTTGCTGACAGCCTTGCCAAGCAAGCCGCTCTTCAAAAATGATCCTTTCAAGTGTCTATCATCAGAAGCTGCTGACAGTGTCACCCCATCATATATACCATTAATCTGATGACTCACCTGCTTGGTTAGTTTATGGATGATCGAGTTGTAGGATACCGGTGATGGAGTGAAGCCTCTCTTTCTCATTATGTAGAGAATTCTTGATGCACTATGACTTTTCCCAGACCTGCAAAGTGACTCAATCATCTGTCCATAAGCAAACTGTTTACAAACTAACTTTCCTTGAGGCATAGCTTGAGCAATTTTGAAAACCTCATGAAACAATCCCTCTCGACAGAGAGCATCCACAAGATTAGTAAAGGCAACAGTGTTAATAAATAAATCATCTTCCACATGCATCCTTTGCCACATTTCACCCCTCAATTTCATACCTTCGTCAAGTTGGCGCTTTCGAAGCACACCCTTAAGAAGAATATTGTAAATCAAGGAATTGGGAGGGACACCTCTACTCATCATCATTTCATCGAACAGTTTGCTAGCAGGACCTAAATTCCCAGTTTTGCAGTACCCATCGATGAGAGAGGAATAGAACACGACATTAGGCGAGAGCCCGACAGCTTGCATATCATCAAACACCTTATGAGCATCTGAAGGGTGAGCAAGAAACGAGAATTGGTGGATGAGGCGATTGTAGATGGTGATGGAGGGGGTGCTGTATCGGACGTGGCTGACGGAAGTGAGCGGCTTGGAGGAGTCGTCTGAGGGTGCTAGAGGCGGTGGATAGAGGGTCGACGGCGGCCTTGGTCTCGTGGAGTCGAGGATGGTGCGGGAGACGGAGAAAGGTACTGCCTTGTAGGGAAAGGCGAGCATTTCAAGGACGAGAGAGAGGTCGAGCTTTTGCGGCGGCGTCTGGAAAAGGGTCGATGGCGGCGGTGGCAGTACGTAATAGTGTCCGTGGAAGGTGGTGGTTGGTCCAGTGGCGGCGTCGGCGACTGCGGCTGCGGAGGCTGGAGGAGGTGGCAGGGTAACAAAGGATATAAAAGTACAAGAGGATGCAACGGCCTTGGCTTTGGCCTCAGCGATTTCCTCCGCAGTCTCGGCGAGGAGGCCAATGGGGGCACCAACGGGAACAGTCTCTCCCTCCCTGACGACGATTGCAGCAAGGATGCCATCATAGAGAGTCTCAACATCCATGTCTTCATTGTCGGACTTGATGATGGTTGCGGGGGAGGAGAGGGGAGGCAGGCTGGTGGCGACAGCCCATTGTGGTGGTGCATAGGATGAATGGAGGGAGACCGGCGGTTGGACAGAGAAGTCTAATGTTGACTGGGATGATGATCTGGACACCCTTGATGGAGAGGGTCGATGGGGACGGCGTTGATTGAGAGGGTCGATGGGGGCTTGCGACGGCGTTGTCAGGGAGAGGGTCGATGGGGACGGTGGCTGCCATGAAGGATGAAGTGTAGCCGGCGGATCTGAACATAGAGAGCCTACCCATTTTCCAGCTTGAACGATAGTAGCGATCTGAGGACAAGGCGCGGCCAGCGGAGCGGAGAAGCGGCCGTAATGGGTTTCATCTGACGGTGGCGGTGGCCGTGGGTAGCCCCACTGTGGCTGGAATGGAGTGGGATGCGGCGAAGCGTGAACGGCGGCGGTAGTGACGGTGGCCATTTCGGCCGCGGTGGTCAGCTCAATCTGTCCTAGCATTTCGGCACACAAGTCGAGCACATCGTCCCTCGTTCCGGGCGATCGGAATGGCTCTGATACCAATGTTGTGTTCTCGTATGGAACACGAATAAAATCAAACGCCATGGTGAAAAAGGGAGAAAAGAAGAAGAAGAAGAAAAGAGAATAAGGAAAACTGGATTCAATATTGCATGCCCAAGAAGGAGGAAGAAGATCTCCTTATAAAGAACGGCGGCGCGTCTTCCTAGCCTGATTTCAAGATATGACCTTTCAGCTTCCTAGGTTGATTACAAGATATGACCCTTCAGCTTCCTAGCATAATTACAAGATATGACCTTTCAGTTACCAAGGTACAGTTCTGCGTGCTGACCTTTCACATACCAAAACGGGTAGGATTACAAGATGTGGTTCTGCGTGCGCGCTGATGTTCACAAGTAGATAATGACATATATGATCTTAACATTATATTCTCATTATCTTAGACATCCTAACTTAGATTATTAAAGGAACTATCTAAGTTCAAATTAATTTAGCAACTAGTTACATAGTGTACTATATGTAGACTATGTTCTATAGACTATCTAACTATGTAACTAGTTTTCTAAAAGTAGGGATATTTTAATACAAACAACTAGATAGTTAATATAAACATAGTCTAGAAGACATGTTCATATGAGGCATAGTTCATGGAGGTATCTAGATGAACATAGTCCTAGATAAAACATGACTATATTATAGTTCATAAGATAGGGTTAATTGGCAATTTGGTTAAGAACATAGTTTATTCATCTAGATAACCATGTTCTACAAACTAAGTTCATGAATGCCATTGTCCATATGGTAGATATAATATGCGTATTATATGTATACTATATATTCATGAAGGTAGATGAATGCCTTCATGAATATATAGTATGCGAACATTATATTCCCTGGTTCATATGAACCTAGATAGATATGGATATTATAATGATAAACCTCCATCATTATTGTTAACCTAACAAGATAGTTTACTATAGTTTAAATGGAACTATGTCCTCCATCTAGATGATTAGTAACTAAGAGTATAATGCTCAACTATGGAGGTAGTTTACTACATATATGTTCATGAATTGTTATACTTAGTTTAGAGTTAGGGTCCGTCGTTGTTACTTCTGCATATACAGGAAGGAACCTCCATAGTGCAACTAAGTACCTATTACTTGGGGATAACTATATGCACAACATAGTTAACATAGTATATTGGGTTACATTATCTCCCTAATAGGTTATGGTCTATGCCTCATATGAACTAGTTTAAGCCATGAAGTTTATGGTCGATAGATGAACATGATACATAGGTAGTCAACTAACTACATTATTTAGTTAACCCTAATTATATAGACTATGCCTCATATGAACTAGTTTAACCATAAGATATCTTAAGTTATGGAGGTTTAACCTAATTATATGTATTTATACCGTATTCTATTAACCGGATTAATAAGTTAAGATTAACCCTCGAATTATGTCCTTGGAGTATAATAAACCCTTAAGTCATAGGATAACTATAATTACTGACTTCTAATAACTTAAATTATACTATAATTACCATATAAGTTATTCATACTAGTATTATCTAGAATACATATTCATAGAGTCTAGGGTAATTACAAACAATTAGACTATGAATAACAATACTAATTATAGAGGACAATTAGGCTATTATATGTGTAATTATATAATAGATCCCAACTAATGTCATAGTCTCATTCTATTAACTAGTAGTGTTAGATCATAAATACAGTAGCCTATAATATAAGATTAAACTAAATAGATATATGCCAATATTATACCAGGGTTAACATATGGATAACTTAATCACAAGTAACCTTATTAGGGAGAGTTTATGGGTTATATATCTATCGTATGAACTATGTTCAGGTTAACCCTAGAGTGAACTATTAACTATAGTTGCCAATTAACTATTTATACTACACTACCTGAACATATTTAGTTAACCCTATGTTCATGAACATATCCTAGGGTTTATCCTGGGGTTAACGATGATATCCTAGGGTTACATATATTATGAACTATTAACTAGGGTTTATTCAGGATATTAACATCGATGAGTTAACGATGGAGGTTATATTAACAATTCATGAACATATATGTTCATAATTATTGTTACTAACTATCCATAAGTTAGTCCACTGTATAGTGAACGATATAGTTAACTCCATCGATAACTAAGTATAACTATCTATAACCCCTATATGGTGGACTAAAACTATAGGGGTTACGGACTAACTTAGTCTTCCCTGTATGACTAAAACTATAGGGGTTATGGACTAACTTAGTCTTCCCTGTATATATATATATATATATATATATATATATATATATATATATATATATATATATATATATATATATATATATATATATATATGAGATGAGTTTACATGAGATCGTTCTCATATAAGGAGCATGAGGCCAATCTCAAAACAAGATAGTCCACAACTAAAGATATATGTTATTATAGGATTAACTTATAGTTCATGAACATAGTGGACTATCTAGTTCATGTTACTATGGGTTAGGGTTAAACTATATATATGTTCATGAATTGTTATATATATAGCGTAGACTATGTTTTATGGAAAGGCAAGATGTTCCAATAGCTAATTATTTGTATTAGCTTAATTAGTTTAGATGAGGCATAGTCAATAGAACAAAATTAGAGTTTATATCATATTAGAAGACTATGAACTTAGATAGATACGTATAACTATTTATTCTATCATAGTTCATAGTTAGGGCAACTATGAACTATGATATATATGATAGGGTTTAGAAGGTAGGACTATGAACTATGTACTAGAACTATTAACTAGTATAACCATGGGATAAGTAGAAATTGATAGAACTTTTAACTAGTATAACCATTTTAGGACAAAGTGGATATGTATAATCAACTATTTTGTTCTCCTATATGTATAATACCCTAGTATATTGAAAATTAACTGGTTTTTGGGTTATAAAGACTACATCCTAGATACGTATAATAGTTCTTCATGGATATAGATAGAGACTCTATCCATTTCTTGTCTTATATTAGTCCTAGTTAGCTAATACAAATAATTAGCTAATACCTAAGTATAATATAGATGAGTTTAGTTCGATAGTAGGGTTACAGCTAGTTATAACTAGTTACCAAATATGACTATATGGCATATATGTATATGAGCCTATATATGCCATATCTAGATGACACAGTCATAGGTTTACTATGTGTGGTCTATAGTCCTTAGTTATACATATAATAGATGGTACTACATAGTTATATAAACCTATGATATAACATATAACTAAGGACTATATAGTCATAATCATAACTACATTGTTAGTTCTATCTATAGTTAGTACGTATAATAGAGGTTAATCCTATGTCAAACTAATAATGTAGAACTATTATTATAAATACTAGTTATGATACTATGTTTGTATGAACTATCTAATTGTTTGAATTTGGATATCCCTACTTATTAGGATACCAGATTAATAAGGAGTACTATAGTACATGTCTTCCATACTAGAAGAACATGATGACCCTAAGTTAGACTATAACATAACTTATATAGAGTACAGTTATTCATAGTCTATATTAGTTAATCTTAACTTATGCGAACATGTTCACATCCTAACCCACAACTCATTGGATGGTAATAACTCATTAGTTGTGATGGAAGAACCCCTAGATACTATATATTTGATTTTTCCATCTAACGAGTTGTGAGCATTCTTAGTTGTGATGGCAGCACCCTAAGATTATATGGAAGAAGCCACATACAACTAGTTAGATAGAAGAATGAAATACGGAGTTTCTATAGTTAAAGGTTGGGGTTTGTTATTGAGAATACACATAACTAATAATATGTCTAACTGGTTTGTATTATGGACAATGACATCCATATTATGTAATTGTTTTAGGATGAGGAGTGAATTCTAGACATGTTTAATAGTTAGGACCCATAGTAAATCCTATGTCGCTAACCCTAATACAAACTATAGTTCATGAAATATGTCTAACTACCTCAATTTTACTATGGGTTAGGATTAGGGTTCCTCCTAATCTTAACCCTGCTATGTATTGTCCCTTGTATTTGATTAGGGTATATGAACATACATATGTAATATAGATGGGTTACCTTAGTTATATAAACTAGTAACTATTTAGTACTATAATAGGGATATCCATATCCATATGTTAGGAACATAGTTAGTTTAACCCATATATAATTCTTAACTTATATATAACTTATATAAGTCCCTAGTCCTTATATAATGAGATTATAGTCCTATCCTTCTTATAAAATAGTCTACTATACAGGGAACATTATATTCCCTGACTATATGCACTTCTATCTCATATACTATTATATAAAACTATGATAGTTGTTAAGAAAGAGTTAACTATATATGACAGTAACCTATACTAAGGTACCATCTACATAGTTATGTTAGGACAGAGGGAGACATAGATAGATAACCTTAATTATCCTAAATTATCTATGTATAACTACATATATAATAGTCTAGAATAAACAATGAGAACTATCTAATTTTAATCCCACTATAGTCTTCTAGACTATGTTTATAATAATAGAGTATAGAAGACATATGACACAATTATACTCTATAGATTTTACTATGTCTCCTAGGTAGTTAGACATAGTTTTCCTATCTAGTTGAGTAGAGGTATTTAATCTAAACATGGCAACAATGAACCAGGGACAATTAGTTAGACGGAAGAATTATATAAGGAAGAAACATCTATGGACTACTAGTTGTGTGAATACATAGTCTCTAAGATTATATATGTAGTTTCTATGGTTTTGGATACATAGTCTCTAGGATTAGACTCTAGGGTTAGACTCAAGGAATTCCCTAGAGACTATGTATTCACACAACTAGTAGTTGGTATGGATCTTAGGATACATAGTCTATAGGATTAAACTCTAGGAATACCCTAGAGACAATGGGTATGGACACAAACATTATACCCTAGAGTCTAATCCTAAAGACTATGTAATTCATCATTCTTACCCCTAGTTTAGGGTTATAACCTAGGTTATAACATAACTTAGATATTATGTTATGTTTATTTATATAGCCAATATTATACGGGCTATCTGTTATAACCTATGCCAATATTATACTCCTATAATAATATAAGTTATAGTAGTACAACAACTTAGAGGTTATTAATTTGGTATTTATACCGTATTTTAGATACATAGCTTAATCTAGTTTATATGGTTTATGACATATATGGGAGGTAGTTCATACTAGTAATGATATATGTAGACGACATATATTATTATAATGAGTTTAAAATTAATATATAATTTAATTTTAATCTCATTATGGACTACACAATATGTCCCTAATACAAATTTAGGTACATATATTATATGTATTTGATCCTTTTTACCCCTAAACTATTTGATCCTTCTTACCCCTAGGTAGTCTTCTAATGATGTATATGTTATGTTCCAACTATTAGTCTAATTACTTAACCAGTATTGTAGTAATGGCCTTCGGCCCAGTTTAGGGGAGTAGCCCAGTATTTCTGACGTCTGGTCTCTTGCCCAGTTATATCTGATGTTTTTTGTAATAAGGCCTCTGGCCCAAGTAGAGGGAATAGCCCAGGGGTTAGCCCAGGCCCACTGCGTGGGAAGTCTATGTAAAGAGCTTAGGCTCTCTTGTTTGGATTATTGAGAATATTTTACCCTAATCTAATCTTCTTCTTACTTCACCCCCATCGTCCTCCTCTGCTTCAGCCGCCATTAGGCCAGCAAAGGAACCCTAGCCCATCTCGTCTCCTTCTCTTCCTCAACTTTCAACCTCTTTTCTTCTCTCCTCTTCCGTAACACGACCCCCTCTTCTTGCTGAAGAGTTGGGTCATATCAGTATAATATAATACATAACTTAGACATAATTATTAACATTACATATAATGTTTGTATAGGACCTACCCTATAGACTACAAATTATATGTGTAAGATTCTAATAACTTATTCATATGTTTGTATGAACCTTAATTTACATGAATAATAACTTAATATAGGATATAGACATAATAAACTATATTCCTGTTAATCCCAGTCTTATCTCTTGTATTCCTATGGTTAATCTAGATCTAGCTTCTAGGTTAAGCTATCCATCTAGGATTCTATAAATCTGTTGTGACCTAGTAGGGCCACAAGTTATCGCTTTGATGAAAGTTAGTAAAAGAGAAGAAGAGGAGAAGGAAAATAGATAACTTTCAATTGCATACCCTAGAAGGTGGAAGAAGACCTCCTTATGAATGAAAGGGAGGGAGCGTCTTCCTAGGGAAGCACGCCACTACTAGCCTCTGATGGTCCACTACTTAGCCACTAATTACGCCATTACAACCCATTACATATTCAGTTTCCAAACGGGCCTGATTATAAGCCATGACTTTATTCAAAAAGGAAAATTAATCCTAGTAATTGATAGAAATAGGATCTGCTCCGTTGTTGTGCTGACGTACACTCTCCACCACGTTCTGCTTCCGCATTGTCCTCAATGAAACCACGATGGAAAGTGGGCCAGAAAATCATCCTCTAACATCCACTCCACATCTTCTAAAGATTTATGTTTCCAAGCCACCAGTATTTCGGCCACAATGCACCTTGAGTTGCCGAAGAACCTCATCCCGAGTCTGAAGCATATAATCCACTTCGGCAATAGAGGAGCGAAGAGGCAAATACGATAACACTGAAGGAGGGGAGCGATCGTAGATAACCTCAAATGGGGTGAACCCAACACACGTGTGGTAGGCCGTGTTGTACGACCAGTAGGCCCATGGAAGAGGCTGATCCCCAATAAAGCAGCATAAATACTACTTGAGACAACGATTTACCACCTTAGTCTGACCATCTGACTGAGGGTGCAAAGCTGCATGGTATGCCACATATTATTGTGTTAGATCGAGATCGGGTTTTCATCTCTCAGTTCTGGCGAGAGTTCTTTACTTTGCAAGGTACGGAGCTTCATATGAGTACGGCATATTAAGGCGGTAAACGGATGGCTCAAGGCACAAAAATGAGCATACTTCGATAAACGGTCTACCACCACCATATTATTCCGACTTACCTTGGACCATGGGTAAGGCTTCCACGAAATCTATGGACATGTCCTCCCAAACTTTGTCAAGAATAGGAAGGGGCTGAAGGAGCCCTACCGGGGGTCGTGGATGCTGATTTAGCCCTCTGGCATGTGTCACAAGCTGCCACAAAGTTATGCACATCCTTCTGCCATAAAAAGCTATGACTCACTCGCTTGAATGTTCTGAAGGACCCTTCATGACTGGCAACTGGAGTATCATGGAAATGGGAATAATCGATCCTTCTAGAACAAAAGATTCTCTTGCCAAACAAACGGAGGCTCTACAGTTGGGTCAGCCTGGAAATGGTCAATCAACTCTTTGGTGGGGGAATCTCCACATAGGCACGTTTCAGCTCCGGAAGAAGGGGCAGCACGGAACTAATAATGCCAAACAGACCCCCTCCGTAGGCCGTCGAGACAGGGCATCGACAGCAGTGTTTTCAGCGCCCTTCTTATACACCACTTCATAGTCATATCCCAACAGTTTGCTGACCCAACGCTGTTCGAGGAAGTATTTTAACGGTTGGCGGTCTGTCCGAATGAGAAAATGATGTCCTAGCAGGTACGGCCGCCACTTGGTAATGGCGTGGACAATAGCAAGCATCTCCTTTTCGTATGCAGACAGGGTCAAGGAATGCCCCGAGAGTGCTTTGCTAAAGAATGCAATAGGCCATTCCTTCTGTAGAAGAACAGCCCCGAGGCCAGTATTAGATGCATCAGTCTCTATCTGTTGTGAACGTCAGCGCGCATGCAGAACCACATCTTGTAATCCTTCCTGTTTTGGTAAGTGAAAGGTCAGCACGCAGAACCATACCTTGGTAATTGAAAGGTCATATCTTGTAATTATGTTAGGAAGCTGAAAGGTCATATCTTGTAATCAACCTAGGAAGCTGAAAGGTTATATCTTGTAATCAGGCTAGGAAGACGCGCCCTCTCTTTCTTTATAAGGAGGTCTTCTTCCTCCTTGGGCATGCAATATTGAATCCAGTTTTCCTTATTCTCTTTTTTTTTCTTATTCTTTTCTCCCATTTTCACCATGGCGTTTGATTTTGTTCGTGTTCCATACGGGAACACAACATTGGTATCAGAGCACTTCCGATCCTCCGGAACGAGGAACGATGTGTTATACTCAGGCGGATTCAATGAATTGAGGAGGCCTATACCTCCGCCGCTGTTCAGTCACCGGCCAGGTCGCCGACGGCCCCGCCGCCGCCAACACCGTTACCGAGCCCCTCCGCCTCGCTGACCCCCGGGCCTTCGCACTATCCTCTGATTTCTACTCTCGTTTGCAATGGAAAATGGGTAGGTTCTTCATATACAGATCCTTCTCCTCCGGTTTACTCCTAACTGCCGCTCTGAGCGTCACCCACGTGTTCTACATGGTTGGCATCACAGTCACCTCCTTCAGTGCCAGCCGCTCGTTCCCTCGATGAATCCGGACTTCTCACAGTCCAGCACCGAAAAAGCTCTCACCTTTCCTCCGCCGTCGTCTCCATTCCCACTGGTGTCCTGCCCACGCCGCATCCAGCAACTGCAGTCGTCTCCTCCAGGCTCTTCCCCTCCGCCTTCAAGCGACAATACAAGGTGGCGTCTTTGTCCGCTTTCAATGGCCACATTGACTCCTTCACCCCTCTCACCGCCGATGGCGACCTTCCCCCTCACTGGGCCATACAGGACGTCACCGTGTGCGACCTCGCCAAGCTCTGCCACCGCCTCAGCAACCTTAGTATTTCCATGGACCTCCCAGGCTATTACCTGTTCGACGAGCGATGAGGCACACAAGACAAGACTGAAGGAGGAGGTTGTCCATAGACAATCTCGAATGGAGTGAACCCTACTGGTGTGTGATAGGCCGTGTTGTACAACCATTCAGCCCATGGAAGCATTTGAAGCCAACGTCGGGGTTGATCCTTGACATTGCAGCGTAAGTATTGCTTTAGACACTGGTTGACCACTTCGGTCTAACCATCCGTCTGAGGGTGATAGGCCATACTCATATGAAGCTCCGTACCTTGCAGTGTGAAGAACTCCCGCCAGAACTGTGAAATAAATACCAGATCTCTGTCTGAGACTATAGTACGTGGCATACCATGTAACTTAGCGATCTCTTTCACATAGAGTTCCGCAACTATTCGGGCATAAAATGGATGGCTCAAAGTGCAAAAGTACTTATTTTGTGGATGTTAACAAAAGATATAGTGAGGTTGTGGCTGAATTGCATGCTATTTAATTATCTTTTCAAAGTGATCCTTTTATTCGTGAAAGGGAAAAAAATGTCAGGCATAAGGTTTTTCATGAAGAAGAAATTAGAGAAATTTCTATAGGGAAAAATCAAGGGTCAATTGGATAACCCAAGGGGATCGTTGTACCAAGTTTTTCCATGCTATTGTGGCCTCTCATAGTATTACTAATTTTATTCATGAAATCATAAATGAAGTTGGGCAGATTTTGAATGATCAAGAAGCAATTGCTCGAGAGGCAAAAACCTATTATAAAAGCCTCTTTACTCCATCTCCTACAGAAGGTACTTTTAACATTCCGTTTACTCAAGTATTAAATGATAATCAACGTGAGTTTTTGTCTCAACCTGTGGATGTGGATGAAATTAAATCAGTCATATCTGCGGCTCCTAATGGTAAGGCGCCAGGCCCTGATGATTTTCCGAAAGCGTTTTTTACCTCTTTCTGGGATATTGTGGGATCTGATTTGGTGGCAGCAGTTCAATACTTTTTTAATTCAGGAGATTCCTTACAATGTCTTAATCATACTTTTCTCACACTCATTCCCACGAAATGGGGATCTAAAACCTTTGATGATTTCCGTCCCATCTCTTTGTGTAGTTTTGTTTATAAAACTATAACAAAGATTATGGCTAATAGGTTGTCCATGGTGTTGCCCTTTCTTGGTAGTCATAATCAATCCGCCTTTATTAAAGGTCGCTTCATTGGTGAGAATATCCTATTGGCTCATGAGTTGGTTCGTAATTATCATCTTCACGGAGGGGGGCGTAGGTTTTGTATCAAAGTAGACCTGAGAAAAGCTTTTTGATAAAGTAAAATGGGAATATGTTTTGGCGACACTTTCTGCAATGGATGGGTGCTCTGATACCAATGTTATATCTCAACAATTCAAGAAGGGGAAAGGGATAAAGTGATAAAGGATAAGAGAGGAGTTGGGGAGAGAGAAGGGAAGATCTACGAGGAAGGAGGCCATCTAATGGCAGCCGGTGGCTCCAACAGAGGGGGACGAGAGGGGGAGGCCAGAGACGAAGAGATTAGGGTAAACTTTCTTAATAATCCAATCATGAGAGTCTTGGGCCATTCCCCTAATTGGGCCTGCGGCCTTATTTCATAATACGGACGAAGCTGGGCTACTTCCCTAAGCTGGCCGACTGGGCCAGCAGCAATACAATTAGCCTACTCATGAAATTACTATTTCTAAATAAATGGAACATAACATTAATAGTTCTCTCCCTAATAGTATATGTCTAAATTAACCCTAACAGATATCCTAGGGTTACAGTATATGTAGGGTCCTATATACTGTAACCCTAGGATATTTGTTAACCCTAACTCTTGAATATGCTAACTTGAGTTATAGTTCATATGAGGCATAGTCCATATACTATATTTATGTATGAACTAAATACGTACCTATCTAGTTATTATAGATTAATCATAGGGTTAATATGATATGTCCATAATAGGAGTATAATATTATAGTTATACCGTATTATTAATTAGAGTTATAGCATTACAATACAATTATGGGTTCTGATATAATATAACTATTATAGGAATATACTATATATATGTCTTAGATAGAGTTAGGATGTCTAACTTAATATTTATGGGTTCATATAGTATAGAAGACTTATATTATCTAAGAACTAAGTATTTATAAGTCTAGAAGACTGTCTATAATACGGTTAGGATGTGAACTATATAAACCTCATAGACCATATAAGTCTAACTACCTAGGTTAGGATGAATTTGGTTTTTATACCGTATTCTATAGAAGACATAAACTAACATTATATATAAGTTATTATGGGTTCTATAAACCTTAAGTTATAGTATTTATACCCTAACCTTAAGTTATCCGATGAATTATGTTCATCGTCCTTTATACATATCTATACCGATATATAATTCAACTTAGATTAACCCTAATCATCGTATACCATTAACCCTAAGTTATTCCTATGCAGATGTAATCTAGGGTTAGATATGCCCTAATTGACAACTATAGTTGCATTATAATAATTTATGTCTAGAATTAACCCATTATTAAAGGGGCGTCTATTAAACATAAGGAACGTATTCCTTCAAACTATGTCCCTAGAAACTATGTATTTGATCCTTCTTAAAATGCATTATACTATGATATAGTTGCAATTATAGCCCCGTATAGGTTCACACACTTATACTATGGGGTATACACAAACTAGTTATGTGTATCCCTTCGTATAGGTGTGTGAACTAGCAGTTGTGTTTTCTACTGTGAAAACATAACCCGTAGTACTCCTACGATCATCTTCCCTTGTTTCAGGTACAAGAATTTACTCCTCATCCTTTGCATGACTCGGAAAGTGCTTATGCTTGAACTAGGTAAGTGCTTTTGTTTGAAGACTACAAATTTAATTGTTCGTATACCAACTATGGGAACCCCTAGATACTACATATTTGATCCTTCCATAGCTATCTCCATACCAAAAAAATCGAAACAACATATATCCCTAACCCTAGCAAGGCTATGGAAGGGCTAGGGATATATTTAGTTTCTTGCCAAACCCTAACCCTAAGCCATAGAAACTACATGGCTTCGAATGGAGGAACACACACAATCAGGGAAGGTTTCATATGGAGGAATACACAACCAGTTGGTATGATCCTTCCATCGTATTTTCATAGTAAATCCTAGAGAGTATGAATTTAGGTTATGGTTTATAGGGAGAATTATATATGGAAAGTATGTATTTGACCCTAAACCCCTAAACACTACAAATTTATTTGTACTACTATGAGAATAGAAACTACATATATAATTCTCATAGTAAATCCAAGAAACTACATATATAATGTTATTGAGAATAAACAGAAGAATCAAATATATAATCTCTAGGATAGTATATTCTAAACAAGGGCAAGATGATTAACCTTCCTTGATTGTGTGTATTCCTCCCTACGAAACCTTCCCTAGTATAGTTTAAGTTATTATAAGTCATATTCCTATGACATAAGGGTTTATTATACTCCTAGGACATAATCCTAGGGTTAATCTTAACTTATTAATCTTGTTAATAGAATACGGTATAAACACTTAGAATTATGTTAAACCTCCATAACTTAAGATACATTAGTTAAACTAGTTCATATGAGGCATAGTTCATATAATTAGGGTTAACTAAATAATGTAGTCAACCATGGTAGTTGACTACATTCTATGGTTATAATGTAGTTATAGGTATGAATTCAGTAATATCTGTGCATCATGTTCATCATTGACCCTAAACTTCATGGGTTATATGGTTGATTATAACCTATTAGGGAGACTATGTAACCCAATATACTATGTTAACTATATTATATTTCTAAGTATCTTTGTTAGGGTTAATCCCTAACAAATACAACTACATCCTATAGTGCATTATAATGGTTGTATTAGGCGGAATATAGGACTATCTTTAGGGTTAGAATACAAACACGTAGATAGTTACCCTAACTATAGACGGAATCTTAGTTGGGAATAATATTTAGCATTGTTTATAATGAGAATGCAACCCTAACTATAGACGGAATATAGGATTATGTATTCATTGGGTTAGGGGTTAATGCATCTTGGTTAGATTCTTAGATACGTATCTATCTAAGTATGAGAATAAACAATGTATTTATTATGAGAATAAACATAGTGCTAGGTTAACTAACTTAGATCAATCCTATGGGAATATACATTTTAGATTGGCAACTATAGAGTTAGATAGATACGTCTGTCTAGATTGACCTAGGTCCTAGTTTCCGAGCAATTTTAATAGAGTATAGAAGACTACTATAGGAGTACTTATTAGAGTTAAACCTATATATAGTTAGGGTTCTATATATATAACTATGTAGTTATGAGACTAATACACATAGAGGAATAACCCTAGTCTGGAACTAAATACCCTATACGCTAGGAACCATAGGTATAGAAGACTAGTTATGAACTATAGTCTTCTATAACTATGATTAGACTATTTTCCTAAGATGGTAATAACTACCTAGGATGGTCATAACTATAGGTAGTTGGACTTATATTCTAAACAAGGGCAAGATTATCAACCTTCCCTTGTTTATATAATTATACTATAATAATACAGGGGGGAATGGCGTCCCTGTCCGACCAGGGGGGTTCCATGTGCCTGAAGGCTCAGCACCAGGCCAATCCACAGCAAATTCTCTCCATCATGGAATTCAAATTGGGTCTGTTGTGAACGTCACACACCTAAGGCACGTAGTCTATCTTAGGCTGTATTTTATTATTAAGATTAGTTTCCCATTCTGAAATCAATTAGTGATTGTAATAAAGGCCTGATTAGAAATAACGGGCTGTAATTATGGGTTATAATTATGTCGTCATTTGTTGTCATGATGTCGACATATGACATCATGTCATCATTATGTCGTCATTGTGACAACTAGGAGTCCTCTTTATAAGGGGGTCTTCTTCCTTCTGGATGGTTATGTAATAAAGTACTTATTTCCCTACTCTTCTTCTTCTTCTTCTTCCTCCTTGCCGTCAAGGCAAACTATTGTGACCTTGCTGGTCACAACAGGGTCCTTTAACCCAGACGCAGAAGGTGGCCGCCGTGGTCTTGATGCACGAGGTATGCCAAGTGCTCGTGGAAATGCCTCAATGGCTACACATCCACAAAACGTTCAGCAAGAGATCGATGAGGAGTGGGAGGAGTTCCATGGGTCTCGTGGAGGCTAGAGGGGCAGCGCTGAGCCCAGACTGGCTCGTTTACAGTTTTCAAGATATAATGGAGATGAGGACCCCGTCGAATGGTTGTACAAGGCAGACAAGTTCTTCGCTTACCAAGGGACATACTCTGATGAAGAACGCCTACGTGTTGCAGCCTTCCATCTTGATGGAGATGCCTCTATTTGGTTTCAGACCTTTGAAAAGGAGGTGTGTTATCCTACTTGGATGTCCTTCTCCGATGAGTTGTGCGTCCAATTTGGACCAAATGAATTTCAAGATTTCAATGAAATGTTGTCCAGCCTAAGGCAGACCACCACAGTAAGGGCATATTATTCAGAATTCATGAAGATTGCCAATCGCCTACCAGATTGGCCAATAGCAGCTCTCGTGGGCATCTTCAAGCGTGGGCTAAAACCAGAGATTTCTGATGAGATGCACCATCCGGGAACACAACATTGGTATCAGAGCCGATTGTTCCTTACCGGCCACACGAGGACGCAACAGATCCCTACTAGCCACGCAGGGGTGCCGCCTGGTTTTCCTCCCAGCCGGGATGGGACTCACACTATCTTCATCGTCTACACCACCATCAACAACTGACCCTCGGCCCTTCTCACTATCCTCAGATTGCCACTATCGTTCGAGCCGGAAAATGGGTAGACTCTCCATGTTTAGATCCGTCAGCCCTGCCCTGCTGGGGCTGCGATCCTCCCCCTCCGGTTTACTCCCGACCGCCGTCAGCAGCGTCGCCCACATGTTCTGCATGGTTGGCATCCCGGTCACCTCCATCAGCCCCAGCCGCCGCCACGACCTCCGTGGTCCACTTCCCGGTGGAGTCGAGCCTTCCGCCGCCACCTCGGGACCGAGCCGCCCCGACCCCGGAGTCCCTTCTTCCTGCCATCAAGACCCAAGTTGCCACTTTTGGAGACGGTGCCGCCCCGACGGTTATTATTGTCGGTTTATTGGACGGTATGGGCCAATTGCTGGCCCACTCACATCCTTGCTCAAGAAGGGTGCTTTCATATGGTCTGGCGAAGCCCAAGCCGGCTTTGATAAATTGAAACAGAAGATGGCCCAGGCTCCGGTGTTGGTTCTTCCAAACTTCTCGCTGCCTTTTGTGGTTGAGACGGATGCTTCTGATATGGGCCTCGGTGCAGTCCTACTCCAGAAAGAGCGGCCGATAGCATTCTACAGTAAAGCACTATCGGGCCGGTCTTTATCTTTGTCTGTATACGAGAAGGAGATGTTGGCTATTATGCACACCATCTCCAAGTGGCGGCCTTATCTGCTGGGCCGACGATTTATTATCCGAACCGATCATCAACCTCTCAAGTACTTCTTGGACCAGCCGGTATCTACACCTTCTCAACAGCGCTGGGTAAGTAAGTTATTGGGCTATGACTGCGAAGTGGTCTACAAGAAGGGCGTCGACAACACAGTGGCTGATGCTTTATCACGTCGGCCCACAGAGGGAGCCTGCTTCGCATTTTCTGTCCCTGGCTGTCCTTTTATTCTGGACTTGAAGCAGGCTTATGTGACGGACCCACCTACCAAGGAGCTGATTGCCCGACTTCAGGCCACCCACATGCGGAGCCCCCTTTTGTGTGGCGCGACCATCTATTGTTCTGGAAAGACCGGTTGTGGGTGCCAGCTATTCCGGATTTGCATCAATGGGTTATAGCCCACTTTCATGATACTCCGGTGGCTGGCCATGAAGTCACGTTCAGAACCTTTAAGCGGGTCAGTCAGAGTTTCCTGTGGGCGGGAATTCGGAAAGAGGTACATGCATATGTGGCCGCATGTGATATATGACAGAGGGCTAAGGCGTCGTCTACATCACCTGCGGGTTTTCTGCAGCCCCTTCCCATTCCGGACAAGGTGTGGGAAGAGGTGTTAATGGATTTTATTAAGGCTTTGCCGGCGGTCAGTGGTAAGACGGTTATTATGGTGGTGGTAGACCATCTCTCTAAGTACGCCCACTTCTGTGCTCTGAGTCATCCATATTCTGCCCGCACGGTTGCTGAGTTCTATGTGAAGGAGGTCGCTAAATTACATGGGATGCCTCGGACTATCGTCTCTGACCGAGATCGAGTCTTCATTTCCCAGTTCTGGCGGGAATTCTTTAAATTACAAGGGACGGAGCTTCATATGAGTACAGCGTATCACCCTCAGACAGACGGCCAAACTGAAGTGGTGAATCAGTGTCTCGAGCAGTACTTGCGCTGCTTTGTGGGGGATCAGCCCCGCCGTTGACTCCAATTGCTTCCTTGGGCGGAATGGTCGTACAACACGACTTATCACACACGTGCTGGCTTTACACCATTCGAGATTGTCTATGGCCCCCTCCTCCATCCATTCTGTCTTATGTGCCCCATCGTTCCTCCATTGCCGAGGTGGATTACATGCTGCAGACACGTGATGAGGTCCTTCGCCAACTTAAAGCCAACTTGGCTTCAGCGCAGAACAGGATGAAACAATTATATGATAAGCACCGCTCTAATAGGGAATTCCAGGTTGGCGACCTCGTTTATGTGTCAGTCATGCCCCAACGTCAGACTTCTTTGTTTCGGGCTGATTAGAAGCTGACCACTCACTTTCACGGGCCTTACGCAGTTGTGCAGAGAGTGGGACCGGTAGCGTATCATCTCTCCTTGCCTCCGGGGTCCCTGGTACACCCTGTATTCCATGTGTCTCGTCTTCGTGGGGGACCCTCGGTTGATTGCTGATAGTGCTCCTCCGCCTCTCATGGGCCCTGCGGACATTACTGACCCTGTTCCAGCTTCTCTTGTTGATAAAAGGAGGGTGCGGCGTGCTAGGCATATTGTGACTAAAGTGCTTGTGGCTTGGAAGGGCCAACCGCTCGAGGATGCTGAGTGGGTGCTGGAGGATGATTTTCTAGCCCGGTTTCCATCGTGGTCGCATTGAGAACAATACGTTAGCGGAAGCGTAGTGGAGTGTTGTGAACGTCATGCCAGGACGTCAGAACACGTACGTAATCAAGCGTGGATATCGCTGGATTCTCTGATTAGGATTAGTTTCCCTTTTCGTGTCAATTAGTGATTGTAATAAAGGCCTGATTGGATGTAATCATGGCCTGTGATGTCGTCATAGTGACATCATGTCGTCATAGTGATGTCATTATGTCATCTAGAGTCTTCTATATAAGGGGGTCTTTCTCCTCCTTTAGGACTTATGCAATAAAGAACTTATTTCCCTACTCTTCTTCTTCTTCTTCTTCTTCCTCCTTGCTTTCAAGGCGAACTCTTGTGACCTTGCTGGTCACAACACGAGGTGACTTACATTATCGCCCCAACCATGATCCACTTTGAATCCATTTCCCAGGGGCCATCCTCCTATGAGGGAGGCAAGTCCGGCCGCTTTGTGAACTTTGCCAATGCCGAAGTTGGTCACAAATACAAGCTTGTCTCGCCTTGCCGACAAGGCGATAACGGAAGCGTGGTGGAGTGTTATGAGCATATCCTTCCTATTTTGGTAACTAAAACGTCAGCATGTAGAATCATATCATGTAATCAGGCTAGGAAGACGTGCCCTCTCTTTCTTTATAAGGAGGTCATCTTCCTCCTTCTAGGGCATGTAATAAGAAACCAGTTATTTTCCTTTACATTTCTCTCGTCTTCTTCCCATTTTCTGGCCATGATGTCTGGCCCTGTTCGTGTCCCATAAGAGGATACAACAGAACTAGATACTTCACTATGTTCCTGAACTATAAGTTAATCCTATAATAACATATATCCTTAGTTATGGACTATCTTGTTTTGATTGCCATATGCCTAGATGGAACATAGTTAACTAAGTTCCTAGGTTCATATGGTTTGAACATAGTTAATTAAGTTCTGATCTTAGTTAGGAACTATACCTCCATGATTGCCCAATTAACACTAAGTTCATCTAGATGAACTAAGGTTCTATCCTAACTTAGTATAGGATTATAAGGCATAGTTCATGGAGGCATAATTCTGCACTAAGATCAGAACTATGTCTAACCAAACCCTATCCTAACTATAACCCTATATGTTTATGAAACTACATAACGATGTGAAGTTTATCGGTGAGAATTATAACCTATTAGGGAGACTATGTAACATTAGGGATGACTATATAAGTATAATTATAAGTAAAGTGACCATAAACATCATGGGATATATTGTTGATTATAACCTATTAGGGTATATAGTGAACCTTGGATATCATAGGATTAAGTACCCATAGTATATAGTCATCCCTAATGATAACGATGGAGAAGTTATATGGTTGATTATAACCTATATATATGTTCACTATGAACGGTAGTTAACTATATGAACGGTGGTAGTATATATCCACAACTTCATCTAAATGGACCCTAACTTCTAACTAAACTATATCCAATAACGATGGAGTTCATCTAGATGGAGGAACATATAACTTAGTTAACCATATCATGTAATGTAGCCTATAGTTTAGATGGAGGTTATCCTAACCCTATTCATGAATCTAACTAGGGTTAACCTTAATGTATCTAACTAGGGTTAATCCTAACATATATAGATATATAGTTACTACAAGTAACTATATAAGGAACTACCTCCATAGTGAACTAGCTACATAGTATAACATATATACTAGTCTAATGTTCTACGAACGAACTTAGCCTAGGTTGATATAGTGATGATGAGAAGCCTCATCTACCTCTATAAGTTATGGAGGTAGCTGAGGCTCTATCGTTGAACATAGTTAGTGAACATAACAATGATAAGCCTCATGGCTCCTCCATGGCCTATCACACACGAGCAGTGTTCACTCCATTCGAGATTATCTATGGACGGCCTCCTCCTTCAGTCTTGTCCTGTGTGCCTCATCGCTCCTCCATTGCCGAGGTGGATTACATGCTCCAGACGCGGGATGAGGTCCTTCGCCAACTCAAGGCCAACTTGGCTTCAGCTCAGAACCGGATGAACTATATAGTTAACTCCATCGATAAGTATAACTATCCATAACCCCTATATGGTGGACTAAAACTATGGGGGTTATGGACTAACTTAGTTCATATTATCTATAGGATGTAGTTGTATTTGTTAGGGATTAACCCTAACATAGATACTTAGAAATGGGATACATAGTTAACCTATTATTATATGTCTTTATCTATATGTTAGGGATTAACACTAACATTATATTCTTAGGACTAATATAGGACAAAAAATTGATACGTATAATAGTTCTACACTATTAATTTAGGTACAAGAAACCACTATAGCCGGAATATAAAACTATGTAATGTGTGGTTTTGGGTTTAGAAATGGATAGATACTAACTATAGAACTATTAACTAGTATAACCAGTTGTTTCTATTTCTAAATATGACATATATGATCCTAGACATATAATGTATGGTTTTGAGTAGATAATAACATATATGATCTTAACATTATATTCTCATTATCTAAGACATCATAACTTAGATTATTAGAGGAACTATCTAAGCTCAAATTAATTTGGAAACTAGTAACATAGTCTATTATATAAAGACTATGTTCTATGGACTATCTAACTACGTAACTAGTTGTCTAGAAGTAGGGAAATCTTAATACAAACAATTACATAGTTCATACAAACATAGTCTAGAAGTCATGTTCATATGAGGCATAGTTCATGGAGGTATCTAGATGAACATAATCCTAGATGAAACATGACTATACTATAGTTCATAAGTTATGGTTAATTGCCAATTTGGTTAGGAACATTTAGGAACGTAGTTTATTCATCTAGATAACTATGTTCTACAAACTAAGTTCATGAATACCATTGTCCATATGATAGATATAATATACGTATCATGTGTATACTATATATTCATGAAGGCATATGGATATTATATTTGTGTTCCTTCATGAATATATAGTATACGAACATTATATTCCCTGGTTCATATGAACCTAGATAGATATGGATATTATGACGATAAGCCTCCATCGTTATTGTTAACCTAACAAGATAGTTTACTATAGTTTAAATGCAACTATGTCCTCCATCTAGATGATTAGTAACCAAGAGTATAATGCTCAACTATGGAGGTAGTTTACTACATATATGTTCATAAATTGTTATACTTAGTTTAGAGTTAGGGTCCATCGTTGTTACTTGTGCATATATACAAGGAGGAACCTCCATAGTGCAACTAAGTACCTATTACTTGGGGATAATTATATGCATAATGTAGTTAACATAGTATATTGGGCTACATAGTCTCCCTAATACGTTTTTAATCAACCATATAACCCATGAAGTTTAGGGTCCATAGATGAACATGATATAGTTTAGGGTATACTAAATTAATACCTATAACTACATTATAACCATATAAAGTAGTCAACTACCATAATTGACTACATTATTTAGTTAACCCTAATTATATGGACTATGCCTCATATGAACTAGTTTAACTATAAGATATCTTAAGTTATGGAGGTTTAACCTAATTATAAGTATTGATACCGTATTCTATTAACCAGATTAATAAGTTAAGATTAAACCTAGGATTATGTCCTAGGAGTATAAGATTTGGTCCTATGTGGGTTCATCTACATAATTATGTATGGAAAGAAACTATCTCATTATTATTTTCTAAAATGTTTAGGATAGTCTATATGACATATATGATCTTAACCTATAACATTATATTATAGGAATATAATGTTACTATAAACGGAACAACTATGTAGACTATGAACTATGATAAGTACCTAGGTTTACTATGAAGACCATAGTTATGTTGATATTTACATATATCTATCTATGTATCTATACATCATAGGTTTATAAACAATTAACTAGATGGAAAAAGATTAGAGTTTTTGATGGAATAATATACTTAAGGTACTATGAACTAACTACTTTGTAGAACATAGTCTACGTCCCTTGTGTAAATTGTTTGTATACAAGCTAATACAAACACTTAGCCTATAAGTTAGAGTCAAAACCTATATCAACGATGATGCAGAATATAGGTTTTGACTAATACAACGATGAGCTAATTGTTTGTATTAGCTTGTATAAAGTAAGTTATACTAGCATTAGGGTTCTATGGACAACTAGTTACATAGTCTCTAGGGTATAATGTTTGATAGTATCTATCATATGAACCCTAGGATATCCTATGATATAAACTCTAAGCTAGGGTTATGATCTATGAACTTAGATCTTACCAAATTAATTTAACCTTAAGTTATGGAGGAACATCTAAATACAAACATGAGACTATGAACTAGGATCGAGGATGAATTAAATGGAGATATTTAGTTAGGAACATAGTTAACTAAATATATGCATAAATTATTGAGGTAGATGAGGCTCCATCGTTGAACATAGTTAGTGGAGGCATTTAGGGTTCATATAATGACAAGATGAACTATGTAACAAGTTGCCAAATTAGTTTATGAATTGTTCATAACATAGTTAACTAAGTTCATAAATTAACTAAATTGTCTCCATGAACTAGATACTATATTATTGAAATGGTGATATATCCTTAGTTACTAATCATATGAACCTGATTTTATATCCTCGTTCATCGTTCACTATGTAGGGAACTACATAGTCATGGTTGATATAGTCCTAGGAATAATATATATGTTCTACATAGGTCCCTACATAGTCTAGAAGGATTCAACAGAAACTCTAAACTATGTAGGGAACTACATAGCTCAGAGTTTATATTAACAATTCATGAACATATATGTTCATAATTATTGTTACTTGTAGGTACAAGTAAGGGAACTACCTATGTAGGGAACTATGGAGGCAATAATCTTAATGGGTTAGGATAACCTCCATCTAGATGGAGTAATCTAAACTATATATAGTTAACAATTCATGAGCATATAGATGGAGTAATCTAAACTATATATAGTGAACAATTCATGAACATATATCCTTAGTTATGGATAGTAGTTTCTTATACCTAAACTAAAAATGTAGAACTATTATACGTATCAATTTCTTGTCCTATATTAGTCCTACGAATATAATGTTAGGGTTAATCCCTAACATATAGATAGAGACATATAATATTAGGATACCTATGTATCCTAATTCTAAGTATCTATGTTTGGGTTAATCCCTAACATATACAACTACATCCTATAGGGCATTATAATAGTTGTATTAGGTGGAATATAGGACTATGTTTAGGGTTAGAATACACACACGTAGGTAGTTACCCTAACTATAGATGGAATCTTAGTTGTTAACTCTATCTAGGGATTATTATAATGGATGGATTGTAATAGTAAATTAGCATTAGGTCCATGGACAATAACTGGAATATACAACCAATTATTCCTATCTGTACTATATGAGTTCTCTTATCTGTACCAATAATACTATATACACTATCTCATGACTTAGATAGGCTTATACTAACCATTTGTATAGTATTATTATAGTATGAATACTTTATGTATAAACTAGCATAATATGAGCTGATTTCTTATACCGTTATCTTATACAGTTATATGTCTCTAGACGTTTGTAAATTTGAATCTTCTATGGTGCTGCCAGTTCTTAGGTCAATCAAAGACCCTTTGTTCCAACCAAGGTAGAGAAAGTTGATGTACTTCTGGAGTCGTACATCTCTTGTCCAGTGACTACAGTCACCATCCAGTGAGATATCTTTAAAATTGACATTCAGGTTGATGTGAATCAACCTATACCGACTAATGCCATTATTTGCAATATTCTGGAAGATTGCTTTGGAGATTATGTAGGCTCAAGTTGTTTGCTAATTTTGTATGAAAGTTATGTATGGGATGGAGGTGGAGGCCCACTAAAAGAAGTAAGAAGCCCAAAATGGGTTGGTCCAAGCACTAGATGACCATTCAAACTCCAAGAATTAAGGCCCATTGTCACTTCCCAACACCCTAGGAAGTTGTTTTTAGTTTTAAATGCACCTAGAATGCTGTTTTAGCCTTTATTAATTACTGTTTGACTCTATGTACGAATTTGAGCCTATATAAAGGCTTCTAAGTAATGGAATAGTAGCTTTTGATTGTGTTTTATGAGATTACTCTATGTTGTGAGTATGAGGTTATTCCTACACTATCCAACCCCTCCCTAGCTCTAGTTCTATGAACTAAGATTCAGAAGCCTATTTGTTCGCGAGTGTTACCTCTGTTCATGTAGTAGACGATAGTTTGTGCGTGTATTCCCTTTGCTGGATTCCGTTTAAGTTCTTCTACCGATCAACATCTTCTTGGTCTTCCGCTGTGTATACATCACAGGTGACTGCAAACTTGAGCAAATAAACACCTAGTCATAAAGGCATCATATCCTGCTTCATGATTGTCCCCAGTTTTCCAACTTGATGACCTCATTCCTTCGGCCTAGACCTGAACCTTCATAAGGTGCTTAGTGTCAATAATATAAGGGAAATGTTGGTGAAGACATGATGCAAATTCATTAATTTACGAAGGTAGAGGACCAAAAAACTTGCTATATACATGTGCCATATCCAGAAAGCAATTATGACTAGCCACCAGTCTCTTCTTCGAGACTTACAGATCAATAACGTGCCGAACACCGACAGCTGCATTAACTCTTGCCTGTGCTTCTTTCTGTAAATTCTCATCTCTTTCATAAGAAAACATGTATCGCTATCTGAATCTGTGTATACCCCTAACTATAAGGTTAATCCTCATTGACCTCTTTCATAAGAAAATATGTCTTGCTATCTGAAATGGCATACGATTCTCCATATGTAAATGGAGGATTAGGGATATAATGAATTGTATGTAAATGGAGGACATAGTTCATGAATGTATTAAATATGTCTAATAGTCATCCTAAATACATAGTTTCTAAAATTCAATACTTAGTTGCACTATAGAGGTTCCTTCCTGCATATATACACAAGTAACAACGATGGACCGTAACTCTGAACTAAGTATAACAATTCATGAACATATATGTAGTAAACTGCCTCCACAGTTGAGCATTATACTCTTCGGCACTAATCATCTAGATGGAGGACATAGTTACATGTAAACTATAGTAAACTGTCTTGTTAGGTAAACAATAATGACGGAGGCTTATCATTATAATATCCATATCTATCTAGGTTCATATGAACAAGGGAATATAATGTTCGTATACATATGATACGTATATTATATCTATCATATGCACAATGGCATTCATGAACTTAGTTTGTAGAACATAATTATCTAGACGAATAAACTATGTTCCTAACCAAATTACCAATTAATCCTAACTTATGAACTATGGTATAGTCATGTTTCATCCAGGACTATGTTCATCTAGATACCTCAATGAACTATGCCTCATATGAACATGTCTTCTAGACTTTGTTTGTATGAACTATCTAATTGTTTGTATTAGGATATCCCTACTTCAAGCTAGTTACATAGTTAGATAGTCTATAGAACATAGTCTACATATAGTACACTATGTAACTAGTTTCCAAATTAATTTGAACTTTGATAGTTCCTCTAATAATCTAAGTTATGATGTCTAAGATAACGAGAATATAATGTTAAGATCATATATGTCATTATCTACTCAAAACCACAAAATATATGTCATATTTAGAAATGGAAACCAGTGGTTATACTAGTTAATAGTTTTATAGTTAGTATCTATCCATTTCTAAACCCAAGACCACACATTACATAGTCTTATATTCCTTCTACAGTAGTTTCTTATACCTAAACTAATAATGTAGAACTATTATACGTATTAATTTCTTGTCCTATATTAGTCCTAGGAATATAATGTTAGGGTTAATCCCTAACATATAGATAGAGACATATAATATTAGGATACCTATGTATCCTAATTCTAAGTATCTATGTTTGGGTTAATCCCTAACATATACAACTACATCCTATAGGGCATTATAATAGTTGTATTAGGTGGAATATAGGACTATGTTTAGGGTTAGAATACACACACGTAGGTAGTTACCCTAACTATAGATGGAATCTTAGTTGTTAACTCTATCTAGGGATTATTATAATGGATGGATTGTAATAGCAAATTAGCATTAGGTCCATGGACAATAACTGGAATATACAACCAATTATTCCTATCTGTACTATATGAGTTCTCTTATCTGTACCAATAATACTATATACACTATCTCATGACTTAGATAGGCTTATACTAACCATTTGTATAGTAATATTATAGTATGAATACTTTATGTATAAACTAGCATAATATGAGCTGATTTCTTATACCGTTATCTTATACAGTTATATGTCTCTAGACGTTTGCAAATTTGAATCTTCTATGGTGCTGCCAGTTCTTAGGTCAATCAAAGACCCTTTGTTCCAACCAAGGTAGAGAAAGTTGATGTACTTCTGGAGTCGTACATCTCTTGTCCAGTGACTACAGTCACCATCCAGTGAGATATCTTTAAAATTGACATTCAAGTTGATGTGAATCAACCTATACCGACTAATGCCATTATTTGCAATATTCTGGAAGATTGCTTTGGAGATTATGTAGGCTCAAGTTGTTTGCTAATTTTGTATGAAAGTTATGTATGGGATGGAGGTGGAGGCCCACTAAAAGAAGTAAGAAGCCCAAAATGGGTTGGTCCAAGCACTAGATGACCATTCAAACTCCAAGAATTAAGGCCCATTGTCACTTCCCAACACCCTAGGAAGTTGTTTTTAGTTTTAAATGCACCTAGAATGCTGTTTTAGCCTTTATTAATTACTGTTTGACTCTATGTACGAATTTGAGCCTATATAAAGGCTTCTAAGTAATGGAATAGTAGCTTTTGATTGTGTTTTATGAGATTACTCTATGTTGTGAGTATGAGGTTATTCCTACACTATCCAACCCCTCCCTAGCTCTAGTTCTATGAACTAAGATTCAGAAGCCTATTTGTTCGCGAGTGTTACCTCTGTTCATGTAGTAGACGATAGTTTGTGCGTGTATTCCCTTTGCTGGATTCCGTTTAAGTTCTTCTACCGATCAACATCTTCTTGGTCTTCCGCTGTGTATACATCACAGGTGACTGCAAACTTGAGCAAATAAACACCTAGTCATAAAGGCATCATATCCTGCTTCATGATTGTCCCCAGTTTTCCAACTTGATGACCTCATTCCTTCGGCCTAGACCTGAACCTTCATAAGGTGCTTAGTGTCAATAATATAAGGGAAATGTTGGTGAAGACATGATGCAAATTCATTAATTTACGAAGGTAGAGGACCAAAAAACTTGCTATATACATGTGCCATATCCAGAAAGCAATTATGACTAGCCACCAGTCTCTTCTTCGAGACTTACAGATCAATAACGTGCCGAACACCGACAGCTGCATTAACTCTTGCCTGTGCTTCTTTCTGTAAATCCTCATCTCTTTCATAAGAAAACATGTATCGCTATCTGAATCTGTGTATACCCCTAACTATAAGGTTAATCCTCATTGACCTCTTTCATAAGAAAATATGTCTTGCTATCTGAAATGGCATACGATTCTCCATATGTAAATGGAGGATTAGGGATATAATGCATTGTATGTAAATGGAGGACATAGTTCATGAATGTATTAAATATGTCTAATAGTCATCCTAAATACATAGTTTCTAAAATTCAATACTTAGTTGCACTATAGAGGTTCCTTCCTGCATATATACACAAGTAACAACGATGGACCGTAACTCTGAACTAAGTATAACAATTCATGAACATATATGTAGTAAACTGCCTCCACAGTTGAGCATTATACTCTTCGGCACTAATCATCTAGATGGAGGACATAGTTACATGTAAACTATAGTAAACTGTCTTGTTAGGTAAACAATAATGACGAAGGCTTATCATTATAATATCCATATCTATCTAGGTTCATATGAACAAGGGAATATAATGTTCGTATACATATGATACGTATATTATATCTATCATATGGACAATGGCATTCATGAACTTAGTTTGTAGAACATAATTATCTAGACGAATAAACTATGTTCCTAACCAAATTACCAATTAATCCTAACTTATGAACTATGGTATAGTCATGTTTCATCCAGGACTATGTTCATCTAGATACCTCAATGAACTATGCCTCATATGAACATGTCTTCTAGACTTTGTTTGTATGAACTATCTAATTGTTTGTATTAGGATATCCCTACTTCAAGCTAGTTACATAGTTAGATAGTCTATAGAACATAGTCTACATATAGTACACTATGTAACTAGTTTCCAAATTAATTTGAACTTTGATAGTTCCTCTAATAATCTAAGTTATGATGTCTAAGATAACGAGAATATAATGTTAAGATCATATATGTCATTATCTACTCAAAACCACAAAATATATGTCATATTTAGAAATGGAAACCAGTGGTTATACTAGTTAATAGTTTTATAGTTAGTATCTATCCATTTCTAAACCCAAGACCACACATTACATAGTCTTATATTCCTTCTATAGTAGTTTCTTATACCTAAACTAATAATGTAGAACTATTATACGTATTAATTTCTTGTCCTATATTAGTCCTAGGAATATAATGTTTGGGTTAATCCCTAACATATAGATAGAGACATATAATATTAGGATACCTATGTATCCTAATTCGAAGTATCTATGTTTGGGTTAATCCCTAACATATACAACTACATCCTATAGGGCATTATAATAGTTGTATTAGGTGGAATATAGGACTATGTTTAGGGTTAGAATACACACACGTAGGTAGTTACCCTAACTATAAATGGAATCTTAGTTGTTAACTCTATCTAGGGATTATTATAATGGATGGATTGTAATAGTAAACTAGCATTAGGTCCATGGACAATAACTGGAATATACAACCAATTATTCCTATCTGTACTATATGAGTTCTCTTATCTGTACTAATAATACTATATACACTATCTCATGACTTAGATAGGCTTATACTAACCATTTGTATAGTATTATTATAGTATGAATACTTTTATGTATAAACTAGCATAATATGAGCTGATTTCTTATACCGTTATCTTATACAGTTATATGTCTCTAAGCTATAGAGGTTAATCCTATGTCATAGTCTCATTCTATTAACTAGTATAACCATGGGATACGTAGAAATGGACTACTAGTTGTGTAAAACCTAGGTATACTATATATACTATGAACTATGACTATGATATATATCATAGTTCTAGGACAAAATAATAGTTCATAGTTAGGGCACTATCTATAAGAATACCCTATAAGAATACCATAAACTCTAATCTTGTTCTATGGATTTTGTCTCATATGAACTAGTTCTTGGTATCTATCCAAGAACTATGAACTATGTAATTTATATTCTATGGACTACTAACTATGAGAATAATGTAGTTACACTATACAAACTATGTTATACGTATCTACCTAGGTTTACAATGACATCTACAGTAAACATGTCTAGAATATACTATATGTCCTATATTATATAAAAGACTACTAGGTTTTACACAACTAGTAGTCTATAGGACAAATTATATAGGACATAGTCCTATATTATAATATAATAATACTATATTATAATATAGGACGTTTTTATAATGCACACAATTAGTTAGAAAATTGATAGATCCTCAATGAATGTTCTATACAGCTATAGAGGTTAATCCTAGATACGTATAATTTTAGAGATTAACCCTATAGGTTAATCCTATAGTCCTATATTATTAGCAACTTGTTGTGTCCCCGTATGGGACACGAACAAGGCCGGCCATCATGGCCAGAGAAAGGGAAGAAAATGAGCGAAGAGAGTAAAAGAAAAGTAGTTTCTTTATTACATAACTATCCAGGAGGAATGAGACCCACTTATAAAGAGGACTCCTAGGTGTCACAATGATGTCATAATGATGATGACATCATGACAACATAATTACAACCCATGATTACAGCCCGTGACATGTAATCAGGCATTTATTACAATCACTAATGGATTTCAGAAAGGGAAACTAATCCTAATAATAAAATACTACCTAAGATAGATTAGGCGCCTTAGGTGTGTGATGTTCACAACACTCCACCACGCTTCCGGTACCGCCTTGTCCTCAAGGCGGCCAAGTAATGAAGCACTCCCTAATTAAATCCAGCCTAATTGCTTCCCCCGGTCGCAGAATTCCGGAGCGGAACTTGGCAAGTGTTTCTTGCCGTTTGTTTTAATGCGAACCCAGTCCCCAACAGAAAAACCTGAGTTCACCCTCTCTAAAGTTGAAGAGGCTGGAAACATCACCAATCCAGACGTCAAAGGGAGACGAGGCTTGCAAAGGACATCCCAGCCGCAAGGCAACCTTATCATTGATGAAGTTATGAGTACTACCAGAATCGATAAGGACAGATACCTTCTGTTTCTTGATAGCTCCTTGGAAACGCATAGTTTGAGGCATGTACGCGCCCGAGAATGCATGGAAGGAGATCTCGGGTTGATCATCAGGGGGCGGTTCCGGTGCAAATCCAGCCCCGTCTAGATGAACTAAGGTTCTATCCTAACTTAGTATAGGATTATAAGGCATAGTTCATGGAGGCATAATTCTGCACTAAGATCAGAACTATGTCTAACTAAACCCTATCCTAACTATAACCCTATATGTTTATGAAACTACATAACGATGTGAAGTTTATCGGTGAGAATTATAACCTATTAGGGAGACTATGTAACATTAGGGATGACTATATAAGTATAATTATAAGTAAAGTGACCATAAACATCATGGGATATATTGTTGATTATAACCTATTAGGGTATATAGTGAACCTTGGATATCATAGGATTAAGTACCCATAGTATATAGTCATCCCTAATGATAACGATGGAGAAGTTATATGGTTGATTATAACCTATATATATGTTCACTATGAACGGTAGTTAACTATATGAACGGTGGTAGTATATATCCACAACTTCATCTAAATGGACCCTAACTTCTAACTAAACTATATCCAATAACGATGGAGTTCATCTAGATGGAGGAACATATAACTTAGTTAACCATATCATGTAATGTAGCCTATAGTTTAGATGGAGGTTATCCTAACCCTATTCATGAATCTAACTAGGGTTAACCTTAATGTATCTAACTAGGGTTAATCCTAACATATATAGATATATAGTTACTACAAGTAACTATATAAGGAACTACCTCCATAGTGAACTAGCTACATAGTATAACATATATACTAGTCTAATGTTCTACGAACGAACTTAGCCTAGGTTGATATAGTGATGATGAGAAGCCTCATCTACCTCTATAAGTTATGGAGGTAGATGAGGCTCTATCGTTGAACATAGTTAGTGAACATAACAATGATAAGCCTCATATAACCAAATTGCCTACATGAACTATGCCTCATAACTAGATAGGCAATAATAATTTCATAGAACTTTAAGTTATGGAGGTATCTAGATGAACATGATACATAGAAGATATCCTAGGGTTCATATAATAGTTGACAACCAGTTCATACCCTATAAGATATTATGAACTAACTAGTTTGTAGAACATAGTCTACATAGTTCATAGGAATATAGTACACTAACAAGGGCAAGATGATCGTTGTTGGGAACATACCTAGGGGTAAGAAGGATCAAATACATTGTTTATTCCCAACGTATATCCTAAAAGACTATGTATTTTATTCTTCTGTTTAAGTAGATCAGTGAAGGTGTAAAGCTATCCCCAAACCGTAGAAACTACTACACACTACGAACTATTTATTTCAATTTTTCATCAAACTAGTGTGTATTCTCCATACCCAACCCTAACCATATACCCTAAATCATAGAAACTACATATCTAATTCTTCAATATAAAATTCTTCCGTCTAACTAATTGTCCCTAGTTCATCGTTGCCATATTTTGATCAAATACCTCCACTCAACTAGATATGAAAACTATGTCTAACTACCAAGGTTTTACTATGGGAGACATAGTTAAATACGTAAACTCATCCAGCAATGATGTGGTAACATGTACTTAGTTGCACTATAGAGGTTCCTCCCTGTATATATGCACAAGTAACAACGATGGACCCTAACTCTAAACTAAGTATAACAATTCATGAACATACTCAACTACCTCCATAGTTGAGCATTATACTCTTAGTTACTAATCATCTAGATGGAGGACATAGTTCCATTTAAACTATATTAAACTATCTTGTTAGGTTGACAATAACAATGGAGGCTTAAGGATATTAACATCGATGGAGGTTTATATTAACAATTCATGAACAAATGTTTGTTATTATTGTTACTAACTATCCATAAGTTAGTGAATTATATAGTTAACTCCATCGATAACTAAGTATAACTATCCATAACGCCTATATGGTGGACTTAAAACTATGGGGGTTATGGACTAACTTAGTTCATATTATCTATAGGATGTAGTTGTATTCGTTAGGGATTAACCCTAACATAGATACTTAGAAATGGGATACATAGTCAACCTATTATTATATGTCTTTATCTATATGTTAGGGATTAACCCTAACATTATATTCTTAGGACTAATATAGGACCAGAAAGTGATATGTATAATAGTTCTACTTAAAACTATGTGTGGTTTTGATTAGATAATAACATATATGATCTTAACATTATATTCTCGTTATCTTAGACATCATAATTTAGATTATTAGAGGAACTATCTAAGCTCAAATTAATTTGGAAACTAGTTACATAGTGTATTATATGAAGACTGTGTTCTATGGACTATCTAACTATGTAACTAGTTGTCTAGAAGTAGGGATAGCTTAATACAAATAATTACATAATTCATACAAACATAGTCTAGAAGTCATGGAGGTATCTATATGAACATAGTCCTAGATGAAACATGATTATACTATAGTTCATAAGTTATGGTTAATTGCCAATTTGGTTAGGAACATTTAGGAACATAGTTTATTCATCTAGATAACTATGTTCTACAAACTAAGTTCATGAATGCCATTGTCCATATGATTGATATAATATATGTATCATGTGTAAACTATATATTCATGAAGGCATATGGATATTATATTTGTGTTCCTTCATGAATATATAGTATACAAACATTATATTCCCTGGTTCATCTGAACCTAAATAGATATGGATATCATGAACATAGGGTTAACTAAATATTTTCAGGTAGTGTAGTATAAATAGTTAATTGGCAACTATAGTTAATAGTTCACTCTAGGGTTAACCTGAACATAGTTCATATGATAGATATGTAAACCATAAACTCTCCCTAATAGGGTTACCTGTGATTAAGTTAACCATATGTTAACCCTATTATAATATTGGCTTATGTCTAACTTGTTTAATCTAAAATTATAGGTTACCGTATTTATGATCTAACAGTACTAGTTAATAGAATGAGACTACAACATTAGTTGGGATCTATTATATAACTATATATATAATAGCTTAATTATCCTATATAATTACTACTGTTATTTATAGTCTAATTGTTTATAATTACTACTGTTATTTATAGTCTAATTGTTTATAATATTTTCAGGTAGTGTAGTATAAATAGTTAATTGGCAACTATAGTTAATAGTTCACTCTAGGGTTAACCTGAACATAGTTCATATGATAGATATGTAAACCATAAACTCTCCCTAATAGGGTTACCTGTGATTAAGTTAACCATATGTTAACCCTATTATAATATTGGCTTATGTCTAACTTGTTTAATCTAAAATTATAGGTTACCGTATTTATGATCTAACAGTACTAGTTAATAGAATGAGACTACAACATTAGTTGGGATCTATTATATAACTATATATATAATAGCTTAATTATCCTATATAATTACTACTGTTATTTATAGTCTAATTGTTTATAATTACCCTAGACTCTATGAACATGTCTTCTAGACAGTATTAGTATGAATAACTTATATGGTAATTATAGTATAGTTTGAGTTATTAGAATTCATACTCCTATGACTTAAGGGTTTATTATAATAATCCTAGGACATAATCCTAGGGTTAATCTTAACTTATTAATCTGGTTAATAGAATACGGTATAAATACTGATAATTAGGTTAAACCTTCATAACTTAAGATATCTTTCACATAGAGTTCCGCAACTGTTCGGGCAGAAAATGGATGGCTCAAAGTGCGGAAGTACTTATTTTGGGGATGTTAACAAAAGATATAGTGAGGTTGTGGCTGAATTGCATGCTATTTAATTATCTTTTCAAAGTGATCCTTTTAATGCAGATCTTCGTGAAAGGGAAAAAAATATCAAGCAAAGATTTTTCATGAAGAAGAAATTAGAGAAAGTTTCTATAGGGAAAAATCAATGGTCAATTGGATAACCCAAGGGGATCGTTGTACCAAGTTTTTCCATGCTACTGTGGCCTCTCATAGTGTTACTAATTCTATTCATGAAATCATAAATGAAGCTGGGCAGACTTCGAATGATCAAGAAGCAATTGCTCGAGAGGCAAAAACCTATTATAAAGCCTCTTTAGTCCATAACCTACAGAAGGTACTTTTAACATTCCATTTACTCAAGTATTAAATGATAATCAACGTGAGTTTTTGTCTCAGCCTGTGGATGTGGATGAAATTAAATCAGTCATATCTGCGGCCCCTAATGGCAAGGCACCTGGCCCTAATGGTTTTTCGAAAGAGTTTTTTACCTCTTTCTGGGATATTGTGGGATCTGATTTGGTGGCAGCAGTTCAATACTTTTTTAATTCAGGAGATTCCTTACAATGTCTTAATCATACTTTTCTCACACTCATTCCCAAGAAATGCGGATCGAAAACCTTTGATGATTTTTGCCCCATCTCGTCATGTAGTTTTGTTTATAAAACTAAAACAAAGATTATGGCTAATAGGTTGTCCATGGTGTTGCCCTTTCTTGTTAGTCATAATCAATCCGCCTTTATTAAAGGTCGCTTCATTGGTGAGAATATCCGTAGGTTTTGTATCAAAGTGGACCTGAGAAAAGCTTTTGATAAAGTAAAATGGGAATATGTTTTGGCAACACTTTATGCACTTGGGTTTGATAAGAAATGGATGGGTGCTGTGATACCAATGTTATATCTAAGCAATTCAAGAAGGGGAAAGGGATAAAGTGATAGAGAATAAGAGAGGAGTTGGGGAGAGAGAAGGGAAGATCTACGAGGAAGGAGGCCCTCTAATGGAAGCCGGCGGCTCCAAGAGAGGGGGACGAGAGGGGGGAGGCCAGAGAGGAAGAGATTAGGGTAAACGTTCTCAATAATCCAATCAAGAGAGTCTTGGGCTATTCCCCTAATTGAGCCTGCAGCCTTATTACATAATACAAACGAAGCTGGGCTACTCCCCTAAGCTGGCCGGCTGGGCCAGCAGCAATACAATTAGCCTACTCATGCAATTACTATTACTAAATAAATAGAACATAACATTAATAGTTCTCTCCCTAATAGTATATGTCTAAATTAACCCTAACAAATATCCTAGGGTTACAGTATATGTAGGGTCCCATATACTATAACCCTAGGATATCTGTTAACCCTAACTCCTGAATATGCTAACTTAAGTTATAGTTCATATGAGGCATAATCCATATACTATATTATGTATGAACTAAATGCGAACCTACCTAATTACTATAGATTAATCCTAGGGTTAATATGATATGTCCCTAATAGGAGTATAATATTATGGTTATACCATATTATTAATTAGAGTTATAGCATTACAAATACAATTATGGGTTCTGATATAATATAACTATTATAGGAATATACTATATATATGTCTTAGATAGAGTTAGGATGTCTAACTTAATATTTATGGGTTCACATAGTATAGAAGACTTATATTATCTAAGAACTAAGTATTTATAAGTCTAGAAGAATGTCTATAATACGGTTAGGATGTGAACTATATAAACCTCATAGACCATACAAGTCTAACTACCTAGGATGAATTTGGTCTTTATACCGTATTCTATAGAAGACATAAACTAACATTATACATAAGTTATTATGGGTTCTCTAAACCTTAAGTTATAGTATTTATACAACAATGAAGTTCTTCAACAATGCGTACCTTGATACATGCATGATCACGTGTGAGATTGGCCATAAAGTTTGGGACCCAACTACTCCACGTCCATGGAACCAATAGCGGGAGTTCTTCACACTGCAAGGTTCGGAGCTTCATATGAGTATGGCCTATCACCCTCAGACGGATGGTCAGATCTAAGTGGTCAACTAGTGTCTAGAGCAATACTTGCGCTGCTATGTCAGGGATCAACCCCGACGTTGGCTTCAAATGCTTCCATGGGCTGAATGATCGTACAACATGGCCTATCACACACGAGCAGTGTTCACTCCATTCGAGATTATCTATGGACGGCCTCCTCCTTCAGTCTTGTCCTGTGTGCCTCATCGCTCCTCCATTGCCGAGGTGGATTACATGCTCCAGACGCGGGATGAGGTCCTTCGCCAACTCAAGGCCAACTTGGCTTCAGCTCAGAACCGGATGAACTATATAGTTAACTCCATCGATAAGTATAACTATCCATAACCCCTATATGGTGGACTAAAACTATGGGGGTTATGGACTAACTTAGTTCATATTATCTATAGGATGTAGTTGTATTTGTTAGGGATTAACCCTAACATAGATACTTAGAAATGGGATACATAGTTAACCTATTATTATATGTCTTTATCTATATGTTAGGGATTAACACTAACATTATATTCTTAGGACTAATATAGGACAAAAAATTGATACGTATAATAGTTCTACACTATTAATTTAGGTACAAGAAACCACTATAGCCGGAATATAAAACTATGTAATGTGTGGTTTTGGGTTTAGAAATGGATAGATACTAACTATAGAACTATTAACTGGTATAACCAGTTGTTTCTATTTCTAAATATGACATATATGATCCTAGACATATAATGTATGGTTTTGAGTAGATAATAACATATATGATCTTAACATTATATTCTCATTATCTAAGACATCATAACTTAGATTATTAGAGGAACTATCTAAGCTCAAATTAATTTGGAAACTAGTAACATAGTCTATTATATGAAGACTATGTTCTATGGACTATCTAACTACGTAACTAGTTGTCTAGAAGTAGGGAAATCTTAATACAAACAATTACATAGTTCATACAAACATAGTCTAGAAGTCATGTTCATATGAGGCATAGTTCATGGAGGTATCTAGATGAACATAATCCTAGATGAAACATGACTATACTATAGTTCATAAGTTATGGTTAATTGCCAATTTGGTTAGGAACATTTAGGAACGTAGTTTATTCATCTAGATAACTATGTTCTACAAACTAAGTTCATGAATACCATTGTCCATATGATAGATATAATATACGTATCATGTGTATACTATATATTCATGAAGGCATATGGATATTATATTTGTGTTCCTTCATGAATATATAGTATACGAACATTATATTCCCTGGTTCATATGAACCTAGATAGATATGGATATTATGACGATAAGCCTCCATCGTTATTGTTAACCTAACAAGATAGTTTACTATAGTTTAAATGCAACTATGTCCTCCATCTAGATGATTAGTAACCAAGAGTATAATGCTCAACTATGGAGGTAGTTTACTACATATATGTTCATAAATTGTTATACTTAGTTTAGAGTTAGGGTCCATCGTTGTTACTTGTGCATATATACAAGGAGGAACCTCCATAGTGCAACTAAGTACCTATTACTTGGGGATAATTATATGCATAATGTAGTTAACATAGTATATTGGGCTACATAGTCTCCCTAATACGTTTTTAATCAACCATATAACCCATGAAGTTTAGGGTCCATAGATGAACATGATATAGTTTAGGGTATACTAAATTAATACCTATAACTACATTATAACCATATAAAGTAGTCAACTACCATAATTGACTACATTATTTAGTTAACCCTAATTATATGGACTATGCCTCATATGAACTAGTTTAACTATAAGATATCTTAAGTTATGGAGGTTTAACCTAATTATAAGTATTGATACCGTATTCTATTAACCAGATTAATAAGTTAAGATTAAACCTAGGATTATGTCCTAGGAGTATAAGATTTGGTCCTATGTGGGTTCATCTACATAATTATGTATGGAAAGAAACTATCTCATTATTATTTTCTAAAATGTTTAGGATAGTCTATATGACATATATGATCTTAACCTATAACATTATATTATAGGAATATAATGTTACTATAAACGGAACAACTATGTAGACTATGAACTATGATAAGTACCTAGGTTTACAATGAAGACCATAGTTATGTTGATATTTACATATATCTATCTATGTATCTATACATCATAGGTTTATAAACAATTAACTAGATGGAACAAGATTAGAGTTTTTGATGGAATAATATACTTAAGGTACTATGAACTAACTACTTTGTAGAACATAGTCTACGTCCCTTGTGTAAATTGTTTGTATACAAGCTAATACAAACACTTAGCCTATAAGTTAGAGTCAAAACCTATATCAACGATGATGCAGAATATAGGTTTTGACTAATACAACGATGAGCTAATTGTTTGTATTAGCTTGTATAAAGTAAGTTATACTAGCATTAGGGTTCTATGGACAACTAGTTACATAGTCTCTAGGGTATAATGTTTGATAGTATCTATCATATGAACCCTAGGATATCCTATGATATAAACTCTAAACTAGGGTTAGGATCTATGAACTTAGATCTTACCAAATTAATTTAACCTTAAGTTATGGAGGAACATCTAAATACAAACATGAGACTATGAACTAGGATCGAGGATGAATTAAATGGAGATATTTAGTTAGGAACATAGTTAACTAAATATATGCATAAATTATTGAGGTAGATGAGGCTCCATCGTTGAACATAGTTAGTGGAGGCATTTAGGGTTCATATAATGACAAGATGAACTATGTAACAAGTTGCCAAATTAGTTTATGAATTGTTCATAACATAGTTAACTAAGTTCATAAATTAACTAAATTGTCTCCATGAACTAGATACTATATTATTGAAATGGTGATATATCCTTAGTTACTAATCATATGAACCTGATTTTATATCCTCGTTCATCGTTCACTATGTAGGGAACTACATAGTCATGGTTGATATAGTCCTAGGAATAATATATATGTTCTACATAGGTCCCTACATAGTCTAGAAGGATTCAACAGAAACTCTAAACTATGTAGGGAACTACATAGCTCAGAGTTTATATTAACAATTCATGAACATATATGTTCATAATTATTGTTACTTGTGGGTACAAGTAAGGGAACTACCTATGTAGGGAACTATGGAGGCAATAATCTAAATGGGTTAGGATAACCTCCATCTAGATGGAGTAATCTAAACTATATATAGTTAACAATTCATGAGCATATAGATGGAGTAATCTAAACTATATATAGTGAACAATTCATGAACATATATCCTTAGTTATGGATAGTAGTTTCTTATACCTAAACTAAAAATGTAGAACTATTATACGTATCAATTTCTTGTCCTATATTAGTCCTAGGAATATAATGTTAGGGTTAATCCCTAACATATAGATAGAGACATATAATATTAGGATACCTATGTATCCTAATTCTAAGTATCTATGTTTGGGTTAATCCCTAACATATACAACTACATCCTATAGGGCATTATAATAGTTGTATTAGGTGGAATATAGGACTATGTTTAGGGTTAGAATACACACACGTAGGTAGTTACCCTAACTATAGATGGAATCTTAGTTGTTAACTCTATCTAGGGATTATTATAATGGATGGATTGTAATAGTAAATTAGCATTAGGTCCATGGACAATAACTGGAATATACAACCAATTATTCCTATCTGTACTATATGAGTTCTCTTATCTGTACCAATAATACTATATACACTATCTCATGACTTAGATAGGCTTATACTAACCATTTGTATAGTATTATTATAGTATGAATACTTTATGTATAAACTAGCATAATATGAGCTGATTTCTTATACCGTTATCTTATACAGTTATATGTCTCTAGACGTTTGTAAATTTGAATCTTCTATGGTGCTGCCAGTTCTTAGGTCAATCAAAGACCCTTTGTTCCAACCAAGGTAGAGAAAGTTGATGTACTTCTGGAGTCGTACATCTCTTGTCCAGTGACTACAGTCACCATCCAGTGAGATATCTTTAAAATTGACATTCAGGTTGATGTGAATCAACCTATACCGACTAATGCCATTATTTGCAATATTCTGGAAGATTGCTTTGGAGATTATGTAGGCTCAAGTTGTTTGCTAATTTTGTATGAAAGTTATGTATGGGATGGAGGTGGAGGCCCACTAAAAGAAGTAAGAAGCCCAAAATGGGTTGGTCCAAGCACTAGATGACCATTCAAACTCCAAGAATTAAGGCCCATTGTCACTTCCCAACACCCTAGGAAGTTGTTTTTAGTTTTAAATGCACCTAGAATGCTGTTTTAGCCTTTATTAATTACTGTTTGACTCTATGTACGAATTTGAGCCTATATAAAGGCTTCTAAGTAATGGAATAGTAGCTTTTGATTGTGTTTTATGAGATTACTCTATGTTGTGAGTATGAGGTTATTCCTACACTATCCAACCCCTCCCTAGCTCTAGTTCTATGAACTAAGATTCAGAAGCCTATTTGTTCGCGAGTGTTACCTCTGTTCATGTAGTAGACGATAGTTTGTGCGTGTATTCCCTTTGCTGGATTCCGTTTAAGTTCTTCTACCGATCAACATCTTCTTGGTCTTCCGCTGTGTATACATCACAGGTGACTGCAAACTTGAGCAAATAAACACCTAGTCATAAAGGCATCATATCCTGCTTCATGATTGTCCCCAGTTTTCCAACTTGATGACCTCATTCCTTCGGCCTAGACCTGAACCTTCATAAGGTGCTTAGTGTCAATAATATAAGGGAAATGTTGGTGAAGACATGATGCAAATTCATTAATTTACGAAGGTAGAGGACCAAAAAACTTGCTATATACATGTGCCATATCCAGAAAGCAATTATGACTAGCCACCAGTCTCTTCTTCGAGACTTACAGATCAATAACGTGCCGAACACCGACAGCTGCATTAACTCTTGCCTGTGCTTCTTTCTGTAAATTCTCATCTCTTTCATAAGAAAACATGTATCGCTATCTGAATCTGTGTATACCCCTAACTATAAGGTTAATCCTCATTGACCTCTTTCATAAGAAAATATGTCTTGCTATCTGAAATGGCATACGATTCTCCATATGTAAATGGAGGATTAGGGATATAATGAATTGTATGTAAATGGAGGACATAGTTCATGAATGTATTAAATATGTCTAATAGTCATCCTAAATACATAGTTTCTAAAATTCAATACTTAGTTGCACTATAGAGGTTCCTTCCTGCATATATACACAAGTAACAACGATGGACCGTAACTCTGAACTAAGTATAACAATTCATGAACATATATGTAGTAAACTGCCTCCACAGTTGAGCATTATACTCTTCGGCACTAATCATCTAGATGGAGGACATAGTTACATGTAAACTATAGTAAACTGTCTTGTTAGGTAAACAATAATGACGGAGGCTTATCATTATAATATCCATATCTATCTAGGTTCATATGAACAAGGGAATATAATGTTCGTATACATATGATACGTATATTATATCTATCATATGGACAATGGCATTCATGAACTTAGTTTGTAGAATATAATTATCTAGACGAATAAACTATGTTCCTAACCAAATTACCAATTAATCCTAACTTATGAACTATGGTATAGTCATGTTTCATCCAGGACTATGTTCATCTAGATACCTCAATGAACTATGCCTCATATGAACATGTCTTCTAGACTTTGTTTGTATGAACTATCTAATTGTTTGTATTAGGATATCCCTACTTCAAGCTAGTTACATAGTTAGATAGTCTATAGAACATAGTCTACATATAGTACACTATGTAACTAGTTTCCAAATTAATTTGAACTTTGATAGTTCCTCTAATAATCTAAGTTATGATGTCTAAGATAACGAGAATATAATGTTAAGATCATATATGTCATTATCTACTCAAAACCACAAAATATATGTCATATTTAGAAATGGAAACCAGTGGTTATACTAGTTAATAGTTTTATAGTTAGTATCTATCCATTTCTAAACCCAAGACCACACATTACATAGTCTTATATTCCTTCTATAGTAGTTTCTTATACCTAAACTAATAATGTAGAACTATTATACGTATTAATTTCTTGTCCTATATTAGTCCTAGGAATATAATGTTTGGGTTAATCCCTAACATATAGATAGAGACATATAATATTAGGATACCTATGTATCCTAATTCGAAGTATCTATGTTTGGGTTAATCCCTAACATATACAACTACATCCTATAGGGCATTATAATAGTTGTATTAGGTGGAATATAGGACTATGTTTAGGGTTAGAATACACACACGTAGGTAGTTACCCTAACTATAAATGGAATCTTAGTTGTTAACTCTATCTAGGGATTATTATAATGGATGGATTGTAATAGTAAACTAGCATTAGGTCCATGGACAATAACTGGAATATACAACCAATTATTCCTATCTGTACTATATGAGTTCTCTTATCTGTACTAATAATACTATATACACTATCTCATGACTTAGATAGGCTTATACTAACCATTTGTATAGTATTATTATAGTATGAATACTTTTATGTATAAACTAGCATAATATGAGCTGATTTCTTATACCGTTGTCTTATATAGTTATATGTCTCTAAGCTATAGAGGTTAATCCTATGTCATAGTCTCATTCTATTAACTAGTATAACCATGGGATACGTAGAAATGGACTACTAGTTGTGTAAAACCTAGGTATACTATATATACTATGAACTATGACTATGATATATATCATAGTTCTAGGACAAAATAATAGTTCATAGTTAGGGCACTATCTATAAGAATACCCTATAAGAATACCATAAACTCTAATCTTGTTCTATGGATTTTGTCTCATATGAACTAGTTCTTGGTATCTATCCAAGAACTATGAACTATGTAATTTATATTCTATGGACTACTAACTATGAGAATAATGTAGTTACACTATACAAACTATGTTATACGTATCTACCTAGGTTTACAATGACATCTACAGTAAACATGTCTAGAATATACTATATGTCCTATATTATATAAAAGACTACTAGGTTTTACACAACTAGTAGTCTATAGGACAAATTATATAGGACATAGTCCTATATTATAATATAATAATACTATATTATAATATAGGACGTTTTTATAATGCACACAATTAGTTAGAAAATTGATAGATCCTCAATGAATGTTCTATACAGCTATAGAGGTTAATCCTAGATACGTATAATTTTAGAGATTAACCCTATAGGTTAATCCTATAGTCCTATATTATTAGCAACTTGAGAGTAAAAGAAAAGTAGTTTCTTTATTACATAACTATCCAGGAGGAATGAGACCCACTTATAAAGAGGACTCCTAGGTGTCACAATGATGTCATAATGATGATGACATCATGACAACATAATTACAACCCATGATTACAGCCCGTGACATGTAATCAGGCATTTATTACAATCACTAATGGATTTCAGAAAGGGAAACTAATCCTAATAATAAAATACTACCTAAGATAGATTAGGCGCCTTAGGTGTGTGATGTTCACAACACTCCACCACGCTTCCGGTACCGCCTTGTCCTCAAGGCGGCCAAGTAATGAAGCACTCCCTAATTAAATCCAGCCTAATTGCTTCCCCCGGTCGCAGAATTCCGGAGCGGAACTTGGCAAGTGTTTCTTGCCGTTTGTTTTAATGCGAACCCAGTCCCCAACAGAAAAACCTGAGTTCACCCTCTCTAAAGTTGAAGAGGCTGGAAACATCACCAATCCAGACGTCAAAGGGAGACGAGGCTTGCAAAGGACATCCCAGCCGCAAGGCAACCTTATCATTGATGAAGTTATGAGTACTACCAGAATCGATAAGGACAGATACCTTCTGTTTCTTGATAGCTCCTTGGACACGCATAGTTTGAGGCATGTACGCGCCCGAGAATGCATGGAAGGAGATCTCGGGTTGATCATCAGGGGGCGGTTCCGGTGCAAATCCAGCCCCGTCATTGTCCTCAGGGTCCTCGTCCAATAGACCCTCCAAAGCCAGGAGGGCGCGGGTCTTGCAGCGGTGACCCGGAACAAATCGTTCGTCACAATTAAAACAGAGACCGTTCGATCGGCGCTCCTCCATTTGGGCTTGTGTCAACCGATGGATGGGAGGCTGAGGCGTAGGAGGCACATGAGAATCAGCATGAGGTGCTGGTAGCGCGGCTGACATGGCCGATCATGGGGGGGCCGCCATGCCCTCCGTTGTCGATTAAGGTGCTCCTCCGCAATTTGGGCATGCTTAATGACCTCAGCCATAGATGTGCGCGGGTAGTGGCGAATCGCATCAGAAATTTCGAGCTTCAAACCAGGCATAAACTTACCCACCAGGGCCTCCTGAGTCCATGACGAAACACGGCTGGCTATTCGCATGAATTCCATCTAGTAACCACACAATGTGGAGGTCTGTCATAACGAGCTAAGGAGTTCATTGAAGTCGGCATACTCCGTAGGCCCGAACTGGACACAAAGCTTCCTAATGAACTGCTGCCATGAATGCCTTGGTTGTTCCGCCTCAAAATATTGATACCAAATCAAAGCATCGCCGGTGAGATGAAAAGAAGTCACCGTTAATTTGTCCTCGTTGGATCGTGTGTCTTGGTAACGGAAGAACTTCTCAGCTTGGTACACCCAGTCCACCGGATTGTCATCGCCTGAGTACTTGGGAAACTGGAGTCGTGCGAGTCTCGTCTCGGCTGGCCTAAAGGCCTGGCACTCATCGCGCGAGAAGCCTTGGTTGGTCCAACTGGACTCACCCTGGGCTGGGCAGGGGGCCAGTCGAACTCACGTTCCTCATCACCTGGACTCCGGTCGGCATGGGGGCCCAAGGGGGTCATGGAAGCATTCTGTCAAACACCCATCTGTCCAAATGCCCCGGCGCCCAAGGGCTGAGGGCCGGCAGGGGCTGTTTGCGATCCCAAGACCGTGGTGTGCTGTTCCAGGCGTCGAGCTGGATTGGTAGGACCACGTGCAAACGGTCCACTCAGAGGAGGCGGCAACACCCCCTTTTCATATCGACCAGGAGGGTAGGCCGCTGGCGTCGACAAGGACAAGCGATCAAGGGAATCTCGTACATGGGCCATGTCCCTTTGATGTTGCTGCTGGGTCTCCCAGAATTGCACCATCTCCCTCTGGGATTGCTGCTGGTGCTGTAAAAAAATGTGAAAGAATTGATCTTGACGCGCCATCATCTCGCGAATCTCATCTCTCTGTGGGGAGGAGGGCGGCACCTCAGTGTGAGGCTCACCCTGTACGGCTGCTTCAGCCGTTGGCTGATGTTCAACTTCTGGTCGTGGGTTGCGTCTGGCCATCGCCCAAAAGATCTCGTGCTTGCAAGGACCGGTGCTCTGATACTAATGTTATGTACCAGAAATCTGATACAATACGGATTGAATGGTTTTAGTAAATTGAAGAGAAAAAGGAGAAGATAAAGACGAAGGTAGGGAAAGTGGAAGTGGATCGAAGGGGAAGAAGGGGGTCCTCTGAGAGGTCTGACGGCGGCTCAACAGTGAGACGAGAGGGAGGGACGAGATAGAGAGAGGGAATTAGGGTAACTTCTTTCATAATTTAATTAGGATAGCATGAGCTCAATATATAGTTCCCACGATGGGCTATATCTACTCACTGGGCTATTTCCTTCAGTTTGGCATGTGGCCTTATTACAGATAATAAATAAGCTGGGCTACTCCCTTAAGCTGGGCCGTGGGCTACTCCCCTAAGCTGGGCCATGGACTATTAATATAATATGCGGAACATAACACAATGCTGGTTGACTCACATCCATGATAGCACATTCCTGGAGAAATAGACCATGAGGTGTAAACTGGAAAAGAGAACTCACCTCCTGGGTCGTGTGCAGGGTGCCTGGTTGCGACCCATGTAAATGCACACGTTGACCTGCTACCTTGAAGTCCATAGTCCGATCCCGGAAGTTCCAGACGACATCGCCCAAGTCCTGAAGCCACTGGACTCCTTACACCACATCAGCCCCCTTCGTGGGTAAGAGAAATAGATCAGTGATGAAGGAATGTCCTTGAATCACCAACTCAACTTGTGCACACATGCCCACACTCCGAAGGTGTTTGCCATCGCCGATCACCACATCAAATGGTTTGGAGTCTGAGACATAGCACCCCAAACGCTGCGCCACTTTGTCATTGATAAAGTTGTGAGTAGATCCACTATCGATGAGTACCGCTACCTGTTGGCGCTTGAGCTGGCCCTGAACGCGCATAGTTCTAGGGGTGAAAGTACCTGAGAATGCATGGATGGATATCTCCGGCTGCACATGATCATAGAGGCCGGGTGCCTCTTCGGCTCAGCCACTTCCTCTTCCTCGGCTTCTTCGACAAGTAAACTACCCCGGACGGAGCAGCGATGTCCGGGGGCAAACTTCTCATCGCATTTAAAACAGAGTCCCTTATAACGCTATTCGTCTACAGGTGGAGTAGCAGGCCCTAGCAATGCCGGCCGGCTTGGGCTAGGGCAAGGCGCTGGGGCCATCACCCCACGGCTCCCTCTCCGCTGATGAGCCAATTTCTCCTCCTCGATACGTGCATGGCGCACCACATCGTGCATGGTGTGGCATGGTAAGTGGCGCATCTCATCAACAATCTCTGGTTTCAGCCCACGCTTGAAGGTGCCCACGAGAGCTGCTATTGGCCAATCTGGTAGGCGATTGGCAATCTTCATGAATTCTGAATAATAGGCCATTACTGTGGTGGTCTGCCTTAGGTTGGACAACATTTCATTGAAATCTTGAAATTCATTTGGTCCAAATTGGACAAACAACTCATCGGAGAAGGACACCTAAGTAAGATAACGCACCTCCTTTTCGAAGGTCTGAAACCAAATAGAGGCATCTCCGTCAAGATGGAAGGCTGCCATGCATAGGCGTTCCACATCAGAGTATGTCCTTGGTAAGCGAAGAACTTGTCCGCCTTGTACAGCGATTCGACGAGGTCCTCATCTCCATTATATCTTGGAAACTGTAAACGAGCCAGTCTGGACTCAACGCTCCCCCTCTGGCCTCCGCGAGACCCCTGGAACTCCTCCCACTCCTCATCAATCTCTTATTGAACGTTTCGTGGATGTGTAGCCATTGAGGCATTTCCACGAGCACTTGGCATGCCGCGTGCATCAAGGCCAGGCGGCCACCTTCTGCGTCTGGGTTAAAGGACCCAATTCGGATTCCATGAGGGAGTGAATTTGCTGTGGATTGGCCTGGTGCTGAGCCGCCAGGCACATGGAACCTCCCTGGTCGGACAGGGGCGCCATTCCCCCCTGATGGCGGCGGCAGCGTGGTCATGTTGGCAGTTTGTGTGGCCTGGTTTTGCACCTGTATAAGATCAATGTTCTGCAGCTGTATATTAATCGCATTGATCATGGAGATTAGAAGGTCTTGGCTAGAATCAGCATTCATCTGTGGGCTGGGAATCTCCTTTGCAGCCTCTGGCTCTGGGTGTGTTTCAGAGGCCATGGCTGGCTGCTTGGAGGAGGCATGTCTGGCTCCGATACCAATGTTGTGACCCAGCAGGGTCACAAGGTATCGTCTTGACAAAAAGTAGTAAAAAGAAAGGGAAAGTAAGGAAAATAGGATTAGAAAAGAGAAGTAAGGAAAACTTGATTCAATATTGCATGCCCTAGAAGGAGGAAGAGAGGGCGCGTCTACCTAGCCTGATTATAAGATATGACCTTTCAGCTTCCTAGAATAATTACAACGTATGTCCTTTCAGTTACCAAGATACGGATCTGCGTACTGCCATTCACAATAGTTAGATTCACGAATTGGGTTAGGATAACGTCCATCTAAACTATAGGCTACATTACATGTTATAGTTAACTAAGTTATATGTTCCTCCATCTAGATGGACTCCATCGTTATTGTATATAGTTTAGTTAGAAGTTAGGGTCCATCTAGATGAGCTTGGGCATATATACTACTGTTCATATAGTTAACTACCATTCATAGTGAACATATATATAGGTTATAATCAACCATATAACTTCTCCATCGTTGTCATTAGGGATGACTATATACTATGGGTATTTAATCCTATCAACCATAAACTTCACATTGTTATGCCCTAACTAAATTATATATGTAGTTTCATGAACATATAGGGTTATAGTTAGGATAGGGTTTAGTTAGACATAGTCTGTGTTGTGTTCCCGTATGGAACACGAACAAAATCAAATGCCATGGTGAAAAAGGGAGAAAAGAAGAAGAAGAAGAAGAAAAGAGAATAAGGAAAATTCGATTCATAAGGATTATGGCTAACTTATGAACATCTAAGTTAGGATGATCCTAGAGTCCTATGAACTATATAGATGAACCAGGATCGATGATGAATGAAATGGAGGTATACGAGTTAGGAACATTAGTTTAAGCCTAATGTGTGTATGTTCATATGAGGCATATCTAAGTTAGGATTAAACTAACTATGCTTCTAACTAGTTGCCAAATTATTAGTCTATCTAGCTAATCATAATTGGGTACTATCTAATTGAACATTATGATAGTATCTATCATAACATAGACTATGTTCCATCTAGCTATAGGTTAGAGTTTATAAATTAACCTATCTCCGACAGACTATGTATTTGATTATGATACAATGCATAATCGTATACGATTATAAGTTAGTTAGATTGGCAATCTTAGTTGTGTGTAGTTAGGGCATTGACTAACTATAGATAGATACATTATATAGTTAGTTAATGCCCTAACTATAGACAGAATATAGGACTATATGTTGTGTCTCGGCATGGGACACGAATAGGGCCACGTATCATGGGCGGAGAAATGGAAGAAGACAAAGAAGACATAGTAGAAAAAGATTCAATTCATATTGCATACTCCATAATGGGGAGGATGACCTCCTTATAAAGGAGATGGATGGCGCATGCCCTAGGGAGTTGCGCCATCAATTAAGGCCTAATGGGCCGCCTAATGGGTCATAATTGACCCCTAATTATTCCATTACATCTCAGTTATCCCAAACGGGCCTGATTACAATATTATTCAAAAGGCAAACTAATCCTATCAATTAAAGAAGATAATACTGCCTAATTTAGATGGCGCGCAATAGGTGTGTGACATTCACAACACTCCACCACGCTTCCGCCTCCGCCTTGTCCTCAAGGCGGCCACGATGGAAAATATACTCGAAGCACGTCAAACATAGCCGGAGTGTAGAACACGCCTACATACTGGACAGGAGCCTTCATAACTTAGGGTCTGAATTTGTAACATTCTCCAATTGTTGCATTACTGCTGGTCCATAATCATAGGAATCAAGAAATCCGCCTTCCTCGATGGTCCTTCCACCCATATGGACGAAAAATGCCAGCACAATGGCAATTGATAGTCCAACTAGATAAAACGCCCCAAAGGTCACAAAAACACCTATAAGTTGCCATCCATATCCTCTAGTAACACCTGAGAGGACGCCCCGAAGAGTAGCCATAGTGACTGAAAGAGACAACTGTAGTTCCATTACTAGAACATAGTCAACCACGTCCTTCTTGAAATCCATTATGACTGGACGAGTTCCAATGCCAGTAGACCAAACAACCATCTCGTATGGAACTGAAGAAACATCCCCACTTTGCCTTCCCTTCATCTTGATGGCCTGATCAGTTATGCTAACAACCATGTACCCTGTTTTCAAATCAATTCCCTCTCTATGAAATTTGGCGTCAGCAATGGAACTGATTCTGTTGTCGAACATGTTCAAAATATAATCACCAGCCTCAATAAGGGGTATTTTCACAAGGTCGTGCAATTTTGGGTAAAGCCTAACCAATTCCTCAGTGACACAATCGTGCAGTACTACCACAAATGCCACACCTATAGGGCCTCCACCGACGACTATAAAGTGAAGCTTTTTCTTTCTCCCTTCTTCGGTCAAATCCAGAAGGTTGGCCCTCTCAAAATAATCCATCACACTTCGTCGAATCCTTTGAGCAGCTTCAACTTCCTTGAGAAAATGGCAATTTTCAGTCACACCAGGAGTGTTAAATGTATTCACACGGGCGCCCATTGCTATAACCAAGTAGTCGTAATCAACTTCGAACTCATTCGTTCTTGCCACAGCACCAGCATGATTAGAGCGGTAGTGACCCTTCCTGCTTTTCGGATCGATCCGCACACATTCAGCTTCCCAGAATTTTATGTGACCACTTTTCTGCTCAATGATCTTACGGATGGGTTCAGCGATACTCCGAGCCGCCACAGTGCCACATGTTACACTTGGCAACAAAGGGGTCAATGCAAAGTAGTTTCGAGGTGAAACAACCTGCCCATCATACTTGGAACTATCCAAATTTTTCAAAAAACTGGTGCCAGCCCACCCAGTTCCCAACACTACCACCGTCTTCTTCTTCTCATCCATACCCGCAATTTTGCTCTTCAAAAGATCAGTCATAGCACCAGAAATATCAAAATGATCAGCATTTACGATTTCCTCCAGTGAAACAAAAATAGCAGTGGGTTTCATAGCACCATAAATATCTGATATGGAATGATTTGCTAAAGTTGCACCCCCACAAAGAAGCTTTGCTTCGGAAATCATAAACAACTGATGATTATGTTTAAGCATGCTATCAGTGGTGATCTTAAAAACAGAGCCTATAGTCAAATATTCCAGTTTTCTTCTATCAGCAAGAGATTTTATTTTGGGAACCAACGCACTCGACATCCCATCCTTATGCATAAAGAAAATTGACTGTGCAAAGCACTTCTGACCACTACACGCATAGCCTGGACTCATCAAGAGAAGCTCTGGCATCACACACCCCGGTATCAGCTTTTTGGCACTCCCAAACTCACAACGCTTCAGTTGATGAGAATGAAGATTGACTATCCAGTGTTGTGGGTTGGCGTCAAGATGGCACACACCAACTGCATTGTGAAAGTAAGCAAGAGACCGACATACCTGATACCAATAGACTGCCCGCAGTAGTTTATCATTGTAACCACTGCTCACATAAAAACCTGCAGCCTGTGGCCTGCTCTGAGGGTAATCTGCTTTGCAATTTATACCACGGTTTCTTTCCATCTCATCAGCAAATTTAACGAATCCATATCCTTGCGATCGTCCAGTATTAGGATCAGTTACAACTTTGGCACCTCTTACTAATGGATATTGAACTCTAAATGTCTCTTGCAACAAATAATCTGTTACATCAAGTGCCAAATCTCCCACAATTATGGAGTGCTCAGGGCCAGCATCAGCTCGCCTTTCACCAAGGCCAAAAGAAGCCCAGTTAAGCCTGAACAAATGTTCTGTCCCTGGCATCAGTGTCCCATTATAAGTATGCAGAATTCTTTCAGCTGCTTCATGAGATGCAAATTCAATAAAACCATAGCCTTCAGGCTGGCCAGTGACTGTTAGTATTTCCCTTACAGTCATCTCGGAAATATGAAGGTCGTATTGGCTGATATAAGTCCATGTCTTCTGGGAAATGAACTCCTCCAATTTGCAACCATTATAGGAAATCTCTCCAGACACCTTGAGGGGGATGTTGAATTTGCCTGCAAGTACCAATAGCAAGGTGGTTTTCCCGCAGCCTGGAGGACCTAGTAACAGAGTCAATCTGAAAGGCTTAATGATGCCAATGACACCTTTGATGATGCTGATTTTGGCGGCCTCCTTTCTCAAACCCCGCAGCTTCCCAAGTCCCTGTGGTGTCGTTGAGGCATTTCGTCGAACATGCAGCGGCCTGGAATGTCCACGGAAATGCAGATGCTGTTGAAGCTGCGACAGGGCCTGGAGATCGGATGGTGGAGATGGTGGTGGTGGGAGTTCCATCGCGAATCTGATGGCGGCGGTGGTTGTGTTGGAAACAGCGGCGACGGCAACGACAGTGTCGGGAAAAATGCAGTCGTCAAAAGTCGAAACTTTGGTCTCGTGGGTAGGGAGAAGGGGCTCTAGTTTCAGGGCGGCGCGGTCTCGAGACGGCGGCGGAAGGCTCGAACTCGCCGGAAAGTGGCCCGCATAGGTCATGGCGGTGGCTCCGAAGGCTGAAAGGTCTCTTTTTTCCTTACCCAAATACCCAGAAAAACGTCTGGTACCGGAGGGGATGAAGGTGATGTGACGGGGCTTCTTGACGCTGCCGGTGGCCGAAACGGACTTGCGGGAGCGACGGGGCTTTGGAAGATGAGGTGCGGCCGGCGGGACGATCGCATCGATGTTGTCGATCGGGACGGCGATGGTCGTCAAGGCGGCGGCTGGGGCTGACGGAGGAGGCGGGACGGTGGTGGCGGTCGATGGCATGGCCATCGGCTGAATGGTGGCGGCGGCCCATTGTGGTGGTGCATAGGCGGAATGGAAGGAGACCAGCGTCTGTTTAAAGAAGCATGTCGAGGTGGATGGGTCGGTTGACGGTGACGGGACCGGCTGCGGCTGTGTCAGGGAGAGAGACGCCGGCGGCGGTGGCTGTGGGTAGCCCCACTGCGGCTGGGCCTCGCAGTAGAGCTGAACGGCGATGGCCCTTTGGTTGTCCTCGATTCGTTGAATCCGCCTTAGTATCTCAGCACACAGTTCGAGCACCTGATTCCCCGTTCCGGAGGATCGGAACGGCTCTGATACCAATGTTGTGTCTCGGCATGGGACACGAATAGGGCCACGTATCATGGGCGGAGAAATGGAAGAAGACAAAGAAGACATAGTAGAAAAAGATTCAATTCATATTGCATACTCCATAATGGGGAGGATGACCTCCTTATAAAGGAGATGGATGGCGCATGCCCTAGGGAGTTGCGCCATCAATTAAGGCCTAATGGGCCGCCTAATGGGTCATAATTGACCCCTAATTATTCCATTACATCTCAGTTATCCCAAACGGGCCTGATTACAATATTATTCAAAAGGCAAACTAATCCTATCAATTAAAGAAGATAATACTGCCTAATTTAGATGGCGCGCAATAGGTGTGTGACATTCACAACACTATATATTCCTAGGGTTACATAGACCTATTGTATTTATTCCTTCCATCTAATTACTTTTGTTTATTCCCATAATTAGATAGGAAGAATTAAATACATAGACAATGACATTAAACACGTAATTTCTAAAGACTAATTGAGTGGACTTACGAATGGAGATAACTAGAAACTACTTATCTAGTTGAGTGGAGGTATTTCATCCTAGAGTTTAGGGTATAAGGGCTTAGGTTTGCCAATTAACTAGTTGTGTTTATTCCTCCATACGAAACCACAACCCTAAAACCAAGTAATTAATATATAAGTCTTCCATCTAACTAATTGTTCTTATTTCATCCATACACACATTATATAGATGATAGCTATGGAAGGATCAAATATATATGTTGTGTGAAGTTAATTAGATATGTAGTTTCTAGTAGGTATCCATATTTGATCCTTCCATAGCCATCCCCATTCCAACCATGGGGATGGAGAGTATGCATAGCTATGGTTTTATAATTAGTAAGTTATGGAGAATATTCATAGCTATGGTTTTACAATTAGTAAGTTATGGAGAATATGCATAGCTATGGTTTTATAATTAGTAAGTTATGGAGAATATGCATAGCTATGGTTTTAAAATTAGTAACTATGTATTTGATCTTTCCTTCTAACTAGTTGATCTTTCCTTCAGACTTCCATACCAACTACTAGTTGTGTGAATACATAGTCTCTAAGATTATTAGACTTTAGGGTTTTGGGTTTGCGTTCTGTGCAATAATTCAGATAACTACTTAAAAAGAAGAATTCAATAGTTAGTTTCTTTGGTTTACTAAGGAGAATAAACACAAGCAGTTATACGATGAATTAAATATGTAGTTGTTAAGGTTTTGGGTTAGGGTTTGGGATGGAGAATACTCACAACTAGCTAGACGGAAGGATCAAATTTAATTGATATGTTTAATTGGTATTGATAATACACACAACTAGTAATGTGGAAGAATCGAAAAAATTTAGCATTAGGTTTTGGTATGATTAGGGTTTACTAAGGGCAACTACATATATAATGTTTTGGTTTTGGGTTGTATGTATTCTTGCGTCTATTGCTAACTGTAAAGCCTACTTATCTAATTAATCCATCTGAGTAGTTGAGAGCATTCCATACATAGTTGGTATGGATGGGATTCCCTGGTTGCATCGAGAACTTATAGTAGGAACCCTAATCCTAACCCATATATAATTCTTCCATCTAACTATGTGTTTAATTCTTCATAACAATTAAACTTTTGTTGTTATAGCAGGAACTTATAGCTGGGTCACAAGGTAACGCCTTGATGAAAAGTAGTAAAAAGAAAAGAGAAGTAAGGAAAACTGGATTCAATATTACATGCCCCAGAAGGAGCAAGAAGACCTCCTTATAAAGAAAGAGAGGGCGCGTCTACCAAGCCTGATTACAAGATATGACCTTTCAGCTTCCTAGGTTGATTACAAGATATGACCTTTCAGCTTCCTAGCATGATTACAAGATATGACCATTCAGTTGCCAAGATACGGATTACAAGATATGACCTTTCAGTTGCCAAGATACGGATTACAAGATATGACCTTTCAGTTACCAAGATACGGTTTTGCGTACTGCCATTCACAACAAGGAGGAACCCTAATCCTATAGACTATGTATTTAATTCTTTTGTTTAAGTAGATGCGTGAAGGTCTACCCAAACCATAGAAACTAATACACACTACGAACTACTTATTTCAATTTTCCATCTAACTAGTATGTATTCTCCATACCAAACCCTAACCATAAGCCCAAAACAATAGAAACTACATATCCAATTTTTCCATATATAATTCTTCCGTCTAACTAATTTTCCCTAGTTCATTATTGCCATATTTAGATCAAATACCTTCACTCAACTAGATAGGAAAACTATGTCTAACTCATCGTTGCTGGATGAGTTTGCATACTTAACTATGTCTCCCATAGTATCCCAAAATACTCACAACTCATTGGTAAAACTAGTTTAGTAACTACATATATTATAATCAACTATAGGTAACTCTAACTATGTAACATGGTTATCATATTGTGTGAGTTAACTTAGTCACAAGTAAGTATAATTGTACTTATAATTAGGGTTATGCATTAGGGTTACTGTATATGTAGGGTTAACATAGAGGTTATCCCTATGTTCATATGGTTTAGGACATAAACTAAACCTTAAGTTTATATTTAAGTACTATAGTACCATATAAGTCTAGAAGACTTATGTTTATAAAAATAGAGTATATTATAACCTATAAGGGTAAGGATGTGTAAGTAGGTTATAAATACATGAGGTATCTAATTGTTTATGGGTTGATTCATACAACACATTAAGTTAGATAGAGTTTAGAATCTATCTAACTTAGATAAAAAACAATTAGAACTTTAGGTTTATAGAACCTATAAATCTAGCTTGTAATATATGTCTTCTAAACTATGGAGGATATAATAGTCATTTTATATAGTCTAGAACAATACATGGGGTTCATCTATTATTCCCTATGAAGGCATAGTCCATTATATATGACATATATGATCTTCCATAGAAGATCTAACTGTTTGTAAGTAGTTATAATAAATACATGACCTATGGGAAACACTATTAATTAGGGTTAACCATATATATGAGGATATCCTCATAGTTAGATAGTCTATAGGGAACTATAGATCTTGTGCATATCTTAGGGTTAGATATATGGGAAAAGTTTAAATGAGATCGCTCTCATATAGCTTATATGAGGCCATTTTAAATCATAGCCCTTGGATCTTGATCTAACGGCTACAAATACCCATAATGATCTCACCCACTCCCTGATGTGACACACTCACCTACCCACTGATTTAATATCCATCCTCCGATCGGAATCCAACGGCTATAAAGATTGGCCTCATGCTCCTTATATGAGAACGATCTCATGTAAACCCTTCTCTAGATATATAGTGTATAGATATAGGACTATATATCATAACCTTAATCCTATGCAGATGTAGTTGACTACATCCATAGGGAATAAAACCCTAGACTATCTAAGGGTTAGATATCTTCCTACTTTAGTATTTCTATAAGGATATCTATTAAATGTATTTTCTATAGTTATATCATGAACCTAGACTGTATAAATATAATGTTCCCTGTATAAAGGGAACAAATGGTTATAATTCATTTAACCCTTAGATTGTCCTATGCGGATGTAGTTGACTACATATGATTTGGTTACTACGATGCGGATCTAATCATAAGGGTTTTATATAATAGTTCTCCCATAGAACTTATGAACTAGAACTACTATAGTCCTAGTTTATGATACTAGGGTTAACAGAATACCTATGACATATATCATTTATGCGTATATTATAAATATACGATGAACCAGAATACCTAGGAGGTATTCTATACAAATGTATATAGTCTGCATGGTTCCTCTATGAGGACACAATGTCTTCATATGTGAGTTAACATGGAACCTCATATATGAAGACATAACTATATATGTCTCCATGAATATGCCTCCATGAACTAATTGCCTCCATGAATCTAAGAATGGTTTGGGATGGAATAACCCCTAGCTACTACATATTTAATTCACACAGTAAATCCTAGAGACTACTTATTACCATCCAACGAGTTGTGGGCTAGGATGTGAACATGTTCACATAAGTTAAGATTAACTAATATAGCCTATGAATAACAGTACTCTATATAAGTTATGTTATAGTCTAACTTAGGGTCATCATGTTCATCTAGTGTGGAAGACATGTATTATAGTTGCCAATTATTAACTATGTTCAGGTTAACCCTAGAGTGAACTATTAACTATAGTTGCCAATTAACTATTTAGACTACACTACCTGAACATATTTAGTTAACCCTATGTTCATGAACATATCCTTGGGTTTATCCTAGGGTTAACGATGATATCCTAGGGTTACATATACTGTGAACTATTAACTAGGGTTTATTCAGGATATTAACATCGATGGAGGTTTATATTAACAATTCATGAACATATATGTTCATAATTATTGTTACTAACTATCCATCAGATAGTGAACTATATAGTTAACTCCATCAATAACTAAGTATAACTATCCATAACCCTTATATTGTGGACTAAAACTATGGGGGTTATGGACAAACTTAGTTCACATTATCTATAGGATGTAGTTGTATTTTTTAGGTATTAACCCTAACATAGATACTTAAGAATGGGATACAAAGTTAACCTATTATTATATGCTTTTATCTATATGTTAGGGATTAACCCTAACATTATATTCTTATGACTAATATAGGACAACAAATTGATACGTATAATAGTTCTACACCATTAGTTTAGGTACAAAAAACTACTATAGACAGAATATAGGACTATGTAGTGTGTGGTTTTGGGTTTAGAAATGGATAGATACTAACTATAGAACTATTAACTAGTACCTAGTATAACCAGTGGTTTCCATTTCTAAATATGACATATATGATCCTAGACATATAATGTGTGGTTTTGAGTAGATAATGACATATATGATCTTAACATTATATTCTTGTTATCTTAGACATCCTAACTTAGATTATGAGAGGAACTATCTAAGTTCAAATTAATTTGGCAACTAGTTACATAGTGTACTATATGTAGACTATGTTTTATGGACTATCTAACTATGTAACTAATTGTCTAGAAGTAGGGATATCCTAATACAAATAATTAGATAGTTCACACAATCATAGTCTAGAAGACATGTTCATATGAGGCATAGTTCATGGAGGTATCTAGATGAACATAGTCCTAGATGAAACATGGCTATACTATAGTTCATAAGTTAGGGTTAATTGCCAATTTGGTTAGGAACATAGTTTATTGATCTAGATAACTATGTTCTACAAACAAAGTTCATGAATGCCATTGTCTATATAATAGATACTCCCTCCGTTCCAAAATGCTGTGTACATTTGGAAAATTCTACTATTCCAAAATACTGTGTACATTTCAGCAAATCACGTGACTTCCTATTTCCCTCCTTCTCTGTCACTCCAGGCTTCCACCCCATCCCCATCTTGCAGAGCCCCAGAAATCCTTCAGCAAAATTCCAAAGCCATATTTGCAGATTTTCATGGCTCTGATCCATCTTCACAGATTCGCATAAGTGCCAATCTCGCCTCCGCTCCCCCCGACGGCGCCGCTGGTCGCGGCCATTGCTGTGATCTGCGGGGAGAGGCCCGAGGTGCGGTTCCGGCTGGTGGAGGACAAGTTCCTAGAGTCGAGCATCATGGTGCTCTACTGCAAGGAGATTGATGGGAGACGATGGAAGTATCTTGCCGAGCGGGACGGTAGTGGGCCTCGTCGGTTTTGCCGGGCTTCATCGATACGTGCTGTTGGCATCCAGTCGTTGAAAGCGCCCGTTAATATGAGTAGGTGTTTTGGCAAGCCTGCTTATGTTGCTTAATTGTGCTGAATTTCTTGTTGTTATGTAGATTTTGAACATGCTGGATTGTAATGAATTTTCCTTTTTTGCTATTCTTTTCCCATTCTATGAATAAATAAGAAAAAGTAAAATAAGCAGGAGAAGATGCCACCATTTTAGCCATTTTTATGAGTATTTTTTTATGAATGTCCCAGTTTGTGGCGACCAAGTTTTCTGAAATGTGTCTGATCATGTAGCAAGCCTATGGCCATGATTTCTCTTACAGGCCAAGAAGGTCTTGCATGTGGGTATCCAAATGAGCTTAGGCTTTTTATTTTCATTAACCTTCTAAAAAAAGTTGTTCAAATTTCTAGCTTTTGATAATTTATTTTTTTCCTTGGACACAACTGTTATTATTTGGAACAATCTCATCATTTATGCACTTAATTTCAAAAATGGAATGTTAAAGCATGACTTTTTCATGGAATGACTTTTGTCTCACTATAAACAGGTACAATTCTTGGACAGACAACACCTGCTAATCAAGTTTGGCAGCATTGATGGAGGGGTAAATTTATAATCTATTTCCAATTTTAGAGCTACAATGTTATAGCAATCCTTTCAAGTAGAACCTGCCCTTTAAATTTAGGGGTTCATGATGAAGTTTTATCACAATGGAGTAATACTTTGTTTCGTGGGATTATGTTAATTACACACTTGTGAGCTTACCTTCAGACTAATTCCATTGGAATCTGATTATAATATTGCTTCATTTCCCTAGTTCTTTTGGTGCAGTCTATTTGATGAGAGTTTACCTGTCTTGAGTTTACTTTTGATGCCTTGCACTTGGACAGTCATAATTTACATATTGATTTTAAAAAAGGAGAATATCATTTTGGTTATTGTCAATGCAATTAAATCTTCAGGTATCTCGGAATATTGATCACCATCTTGCATTTTTTGCTGTTTATAACATGGAACTTTTTAGCAGTTAATTTTCTTTCTGATAGTAATTGACCAGAATTTCTTCCTCTATATGTCTGATGTTTATGCTTTTTAATGCAGAATTCTGCAGAAGAACTCTATTACTTGTTTGAACAGTTTTGCAATCACTTCCATGCACCGTCCAATAATTATATGTATATGAATTTCATATCTTCTCACTCCAATAATGTCCATGCTCTTGATCAACTTCGTAGCATTGAAAACAAAGCCAGTAGCTATTCCCAGGTAATGTTGTGTACAAAAACTAAAACAGTGTGTGGTTGTTCAATGGATCTATTGTGAGTTACCTAGATAGTTACAATTTGACTTTCTGATAACTGCACTTTGTAAAGAAGATGGCAGCGTCATTACCTTTCAGTTGCCAGTCCCAGAGTCCATCACCCTATTTTGACCAATTGCTCATTCGGTTTGATGAGAAGGTTGTTTTTAGGGGCTATACATTTGTCCATTATTTCAGCACTTTCCTTTTAATTCAGCTTGATAGAGTTCTTGCTATTTCAGCTTATCTTAGCAGTGGATCGGCACAGACAGTCAACAGATAAGCAACATTGGCCTCGGCATGGTGGCAATCGGGGACCTTATACGTAAAACAGCTGTTATAACAGCTGGTCGTAGTTTCACTCATATTATTAGGATACATTATGAAGACAATAATGAGTTAGTTACAAATGGTATCTATAAGTCGGTTTATGCCTTTAAGTCAATTGCAGATCCCTTCCTTTGGGGAGAAATTGATGACAAAAGCAGTTCCTGGGCATTGCACTTCCTTTGGGAGGTGATTTCATGAACTGTTGTGTTGTTTATCTATGGAATCGGAAACTGTTCTCTCCAGCTTTTGGCTGAATAGAAGCTCGTCAATTTATTGCGGAAACATTCATCGTCGAGAAGATGAAGGGGTTCTGGAAGGAGGAGCACGGATTGGGACCCAGAATCCTCCTTGGAGTCGTCGCCATCATCATGTCCATCTGGAGGAGCGGACTGCTGTTGTAGCTGTTCCTGCTCCATCGCTATGTCCATCGCGAGCAAAAGGTGAGGGGCGAAGAGAAGCATCTTCAGCCGAGAGGATCGGGGCGGCGGAGGTAGTGGTGGGGCGGGGGAATGTGGGTGGCCGGCGACAGCGGTGACGGCTGAGATGGGATCGGCGGAAGAAGGGAGGGGAGTGAAAATCGGAGGAGAAGAGGGCCAAAGGAAATGGGACGGGAAATCAGGGAGAGAAGTCACGTGACTTTTTTGTGGGGCCCACGGTCAAATAAAAATGACATTTTTTCTAAATGTACACAGTATTTTGGAACGGAGGGAGTATAATATATGTATCAAATGTATATTATATGTTCATGAAGGTAGATGAACGCCTTCATGAATATATCTTATACGAACATTATATTCCTTGGTTCATATGAACCTAGATAGATATGGATATTATAATGATAAGCCTCCATCGGTATTGTTAACCTAACAAGATAGTTTACTATAGTTAAAATAGAACTATGTCCTCAATCTAGATGATTAGTAACTAAGAGTATAATGCTCAACTATGGAGGTAGTTGAGTACATATATGTTCATGAATTGTTATACTTAGTTCAGAGTTAGGGTCCATCGTAGTTACTTGTGCATATTTAAAGGGAGGAATCTCCATAGTGCAACTAAGTACATGTTACTTGGGGATAACTATATGCACAATAGTTAACATAGTATATTGGGTTATATAGTCTCCCTAATAGGTTATAATCAACCATATAATGTTGTGAATGGCAGTACGCAGATCCGTATCTTGGTAGCTAAAAGGTCTAGGAAGCTGAAAGGTCATATGCTTTAATTATTCTAGGAAGCTGAAAGGTCATATCTTGTAATCAACCTAGGAAGCTGAAGGTCATATACTTTAATTATTCTAGGAAGTTGAAAGGTCATATCTTGTAATCAGGCTAGGAAGACGCACCCTCTCTTTCTTTATAAGGAGGTCTTCTTCCTTTTTCTTGGGCATGCAATATTGAATCAAGTTTTCCTTACTTCTCTTCCTGTTTTATAAGGAGGTCTTCTTCCTTTCTTTTTACTACTTTTCGTCAAGACGATACCTTGTGACTCTGCTGGGTCACAACATTGGTATCAGAGCCATTCCGATCCTCCGGAACGAGGAACGAGGTGCTCGACATGTGTACCGACATGCTTAGGCGGGTTCAACTAATTGAGGAGGCCTATACCTCTGCCGTTGTTCAGCCCTCGCCGCCATCAGCTTCGCGATGGAACTCAGATCGCCACCACCACCAACCCCATCAACATCAGAGACCTTCTCGCTTTCCTCATATCGCCACTATAGTTTGCGCAGGAAAATGGGTCGACTCTCCGTATGTCGATCCATCGACCCGGCCCTGCTGGGGCAGCAATCCGTCCCCTCCTCTTCCAAAGCTTCGATCGTCGCCATCAACCCTCGACCGGCCGCCGCCGGCCCCGTCACCGTCAAGGGCATCCAAATCACCAACCAGCCCACATATCCTGAACTGCAGGCCCCTTCCACAGTCGATGCCATACCCCTCTGGCCGACCACAATGGGCCGCCGACACCCCTGTGGTCTCCTCCGCCATCGCTATGCCTGTCTCGTCAGCCCCAGCCGCGGCCTTGACGACCATCGCCGTTCCGATCGATAGCATCGACGCGATTGTCTCCGTGGCCGCCCAAGCCTCTGTCGATCCCTCCTCGCCAGCCACGGCATTGCAGAACCCAACGACGTTGCTACCACCGTCCAACCAACCCTTCTCAAGTGGGTTCAACCTCAACCCCGCTCCCAACTTCACCGCCGTACCGTGCGACACCACTGCCGAGCACCATTGTCGGCCACAACGACCTCGCCAACTCCGCCCAAAGATCGGATTTTTCCTAACGCTACGGTCGCTACGACACCGCCCAACTCTGTGCCGCCGTCTTCGCCGACAGAACCGACGCCGTCGTCTCCGCCTACAAAAGAATTGGGTCTCTTGGAACATCATGGTCAGCAGGTATGTTCACGCTGCTCGTGCTTTGTTTGATAAAATGCCAGAGAGAGACGTTGTTGCCTGGAACAACATGTTTTCGGCGTATGCACAGTCTGGGCATGTGAATGAGGCAAGGAAAATTATGGATGCTATGCCGCATATGAATTTCATCTCGTGGAATGGGGTACCTTCGGCTTATATAATGAAGGGCCAGTTTGAAGCTGCCTGTGAATTTTTTGAGTCTAATTTGGACTGGGAAAAGATCTGTGGGAATACCATTGTTCCAGTTGCCTCCGAGCTTCTGCCAAAGTACTTTAGTGCGCCTGAGTGGCAGAAACATCACGCAGTTTTGCTAACTTTTGCTCAGATAGCTGATGGTTGCTCAAAGGTTATGATACAGAAATTGGAGCCAATGGTGAGGATGGAGTTGATTTCGTTCCAGCATCCCCATCATCATGTGCATTGGGGTGCCATTAATGCAATTGGTCAGTTGTCCACAGAATTGGGTCCGGACCTGCAAGTAAAATATCATCAAATGATGCTACCTGCATTGGCATCTGCTATGGATGATTTCCAGCATCCCAGGGTACAGATCCATGCTTCTTCTGCAGTTTTATACTTCAGTGAAAACTGTACTCCAGATATCTTAGCACCTTATTGGGATGGAGTAGTAAGCAAGTTGCTTGTACTGCTTCAAAAGGGAATGGAAATGGATCAAGATGGGGCATTGACGGCTCTGCCATCTGTTGCAGATTCTTCTCAGGAGCACTTCCAACAGTATTATGATGTTATCATGCCTTATTTGAACACTATATTGATGACTGCCACAGATAAGTTTAAGCGAAGGTTCCGTGCCAAGTCCATGGAATGTATTAGTTTGGTCGGTATGGCTGTGGGTAAGGAGAAGTTCTCGAAGGATGCTAAACAGGTTAGGGTAGTATTGATGTCCTTGCAATGCTCTAACCTAGAAGCCGATTATTCTACAACCAGCTACATACTTCAAGCAGGGGCTAGCATTTGTAACTGCCTCGGGCAGGTTTTCCTTCCTTATCTGCGCATTGTCATGCATCCATGGTTTCAGTTTGCTCAGCATCAGTCTGATGTGGCCGTTCCATTAACCGTGATGATATGTCTAACGGGGTGGTCGTCTGAGCTGTTACTCCTGCTATCTAGACTTTCCTTAAATCCAAGTCTAGAAGCATTAATCTTTTCAGATCGTGCGAAGAGTAGTGTCCTTTATGGATTCAAAGGAGGAGACCCTGCAGGGCTTCTAAAATGCAAAAATGTGGAGCTGACTGAAAAATTCGTCCACCCTTACAGAAATCAGGGTGGCTTTGATTATTCGCAGTGGAGTTTGCACATTCATGATTGATATGGAGTTTGCACTTATTAAGTATGCACATATTATAAGCTCAGCAGCTCATGTCGAGGTTATGTCAACTAAAGGGGGCATGAAAGAAAACCAGTGGAAGAGTATGTTTTTTCATCATGTCTACATGTATTGTATTTGCAGTCATTGTTCAAGTACATGCATCGGTGCTACTGGTGACAATATTTCTGTGCTTCATTATGGACATACTCCTGCAACTGACAAGACATTCGAGGATGGAGACATGGCATTGCTGGATATGGGAGCAGATTACCATTTATATGATTCCGATATTACTTGTCCATTCCCTATCAATGGAAAATTTACCAGTAACCAATGTCTTGTTTACAATAACAGATAAAAAGATGCATATTGCCCGCTGTTATTTGGTGAATGCAGCTACCGTTCATGGTGGGCTTCCCTTAGCATGTGCCATTACGCCTACTATGAATGCTCCTTTGGACCCATGTGCAAGCCTTCCGAGGTGACTTACGTTATCGCCCCAACCATGATCCACTTTGAATTCATTTCCCAGGGTCCGTCCTCCTATGAGGGAGGCAAGTCCGGCCGCTTTGTGAACTTTGCCAATGCCGAGGTTGGTCGCGAATACGAGCTTGTCTCACCTTGCGGACAAGGCGATAACGGAAGCGTGGTGGAGTGTTGTGAGCGTATCCTTCCCGTTTTGGTAACTGAAACGTCAGCACGCAGAATCATATCTTGTAATCAGGCTAGGAAGACATGCCCTCTCTTTATTTATAAAGAGGTCTAGGGCATGCAATAAGAAACCAGTTATTTTCCTTTACTTTTCTCTCATCTTCTTCTGCTTTTCCGGCCATGATGCCTGGCCCTGTTTGTGTCCCATACGAGGACACAACAGAACTAGATACTCCACTATGTTCCTAAACTATAAGTTAATCCTATAATAACATATATCCTTAGTTTTGGACTATCTTGTTTTGATTGCCATATACCTAGATGGAACATAGTTAACTAAGTTCCTAGGTTCATATGATTTGAACATAGTTAACTAAGTTCCTATCTTAGTTAGGAACTATACCTCCATGATTACCCAATTAACCCTAAGTTCATCTAGATGAACTAAGGTTCTATCCTAACTTAGTATAGGATTACAAGGCACATAGTTCATGGAGGCATAGTTCTGAACTAAGATCAAAACTATGTCTAACTAAACCCAATCCTAACTATAACCCTATATGTTCATAAAACTACATAACGATGTGAAGTTTATGGGTTAGGATTATAACCCATTAGGGAGACTATGTAACAATCCTATATATATGTTCACTATGAACGGTAGTTAACTATATGAACGGTGGTAATATATATGCACAACTTCATCTAAATGGACCCTAACTTCTAACTAAACTATATAGAATAACAATGAAGTCCATCTAGATCGAGGAACATATAACTTAATTAACTACATCATGTAATGTAGCCTATAGTTTAGATGGAGGTTATCCTAACCCAATTCATGAATCTAACTAGGGTTAACCTTAATGTATCTAACTAGGGTTAATCCTAACATATATATAGGGAACTACCTCCATAGTGAACTACCTACATAGTATAACATATATACTAGTCTAATATTCTAGGAACGAACTTAGCCTAGGTTGATATAGTGATGATGAGAGGCCTCATCTGCCTCCATAAGTTATGGAGGTAGATAAGGCTCTATCGTTGAACATAGTTAGTGAACATAACAACGATAAGCATCATATAACCAAATTGCCTCCATGAACTATGCCTCATAACTAGATAGGCAATACTAATTTCATAGAACTTTAAGTTATGGAGGTATCTAGATGAACATGATACACAGAAGATATCCTAGGGTTCATATGATAGTTGACAACTAGTTCATACCCTATAAGATATTATGAACTAACTAGTTTGTAGAACATAGTCTACATAGTTCATACGAATATAGTACACTAACAAGGGCAAGATGATCGTTGATGGGAATATACCTAGGGGTAAGAAGGATCAAATACATTGTTTATTCCCATAGTATATCCTAAAGACTATGTATTTGATTCTTCTGTTTAAGTAGATCAGTGAAGGTCTAAAGCTATCCCCAAACCGTAGAAACTACTACACCCTACGAACTACTTATTTCAATTTTTCATCAAACTAGTGTGTATTCTCCATACCCAACCCTAACCATATACCCTAAATCATAGAAACTACATATCTAATTCTTCAATGTAAAATTCTTCCATCTAACAAATTGTCCCTGGTTCATCATTGCCATATTTTGATCAAATACCTCCACTCAACTAGATAGGAAAACTATGTCTAACTACCTAGGTTTTACTATAGGAGACATAGTTAAATACATAAACTCATCCAGCAATGATGAGGTAACATGTACTTAGTTGCACTATGGAGGTTCCTCCCTGTATATATGCACAAGTAACAACGATGGACCCTAACTCTTAACTAAGTGTAACAATAAATGAACATATATTTACTCAACTACCTCCATAGTTGAGCATTATACTCTTAGTTACTAATCATCTAGATGGAGGACATAGTTCCATTTAAACTATAGTAAACTATCTTGTTAGGTTAACAATAACGATGGAGGCTTAAGGATATTAACATCGATGGAGGTTTATATTAATAATTCATGAACATATATGTTCATAATTATTGTTACTAACTATCCATAAGTCAGTGAATTATATAATTAACTCTATTGATAACTAAGTATAACTATCCATAACCCCTATATGGTGGACTAAAACTATGGGGGTTATGGACTAACTTAGTTCATATTATCTATAGGATATAGTTGTATTTGTTAGGGATTAACCCTAACATAGATACTCAGAAATGGGATACATAGTCAACCTATTATTATATGTCTTTATCTATATGTTAGGGATTAATCCTAACATTATATATAAGACAATAAATTGATACGTATAATAGTTCTACATTATTAGTTTAGGTACAAGAAACTACTATAGACGGAATATAGGACTATGTAATGTGTGGTTTTGGGTTTAGAAATAGATAGATACTAACTATAGAACTATTAACTAGTATAACCAGTGGTTCCCATTTCTAAATATGACATATATGATCCTAGACATATACTGTGTGGTTTTGAGTAGATAATAACATATATGATCTTAACATTATATTCTCGTTATCTTAGACATCGTAACTTAGATTATTAGAGGAACTATCTAAGCTCAAATTAATTTGGAAACTAGTTACATAGTGTACTATATGAAGACTATGTTCTATGGACTATCTAACTATGTAACTAGTTGTTTAGAAGTAGGGATATCTTAATACAAACAATTACATAATTCATATAAACATATTCTAGTAGTCATGGACTTATATTAAATAGATACTTAAAATTAGTAGGGTTCATCTAGATACTTCCATGAACTATGCCTCATATGAACATGACTTCTAGACTATGTTTGTATGAATTATGTAATTGTTTATATTAAGATATCCCTACTTCTAGACAACTAGTTACATAGTTAGATAGTCCATAGAACATAGTCTTCATATAGTACACTATGTAACTAGTTTCCAAATTAATTTGAGCTTAGATAGTTCCTCTAATAATCTAAGTTATGGTGTCTAAGATAACGAGAATATAATGTTAAGATCATATATGTCATTATCTACTCAAAATCACACATTATATGTCTAGGATCATATATGTCATATTTAGAAATGGAAACCACTGGTTATACTAGTTACTAGTTAATAGATCTATAGTTAGTATCTATCCGTTTCTAAACCCAAAACCACACATTACATAGTCTTATATTCCGTCTATAGTAGTTTTTTGTACATAAATTAATAGTGTAGAACTATTATACGTATCAATTTCTTGTCCTATATTAGTCCTAAGAATATAATGTTAGAGTTAATCCCTAACATATAGATAAAAACAAATAATAATAGGTTAACTATGTATCCCATTTCTAAGTATCTATGTTAGGGTTAATCCCTAACAAATACAACTACATCCTATGGATAATATGAACTAAGTTTGTCCATAACCCCCAGAGTTTTAGTCCACCATATAGGGGTTATGGATAGTTATACTTAGTTATCGATGGAGTTAACTATATAGTTCATTAACTTATGGATAGTTAGTAACAATAATTATGAACATATATGTTCATGAATTGTTAATATAAACCTCCATCGATGTTAATATCCTGAATAAACCCTAGTTAATAGTTCACAATATATGTAACCCTAGGATAAACCCTAGGATATGTTCATGAACATAGGGTTAACTAAATATGTTCAGGTAGTGAAGTATAAATAGTTAATTGGCAACTATAGTTAATAGTTCACTCTAGGGTTAATTGAACATAGTTCATATGATAGATATATAAACCATAAACTCTCCCAAATAGGGTTACCTGTGATTAAGTTAACCATATGTTAACCCTAGTATAATATTGGCTTATGTTTAACTTGTTTAATCTTAAATTATAGGTTACCGTGTTTATGATCTAACAGTACTAGTTAATAGAATGAGACTATAACATTAGTTGGGATCTATTATATAACTACATATATAATAGCCTAATTATCCTCTATAATTAGTACTTTTGTTTATAGTCTAATTGTTTGTAATTACCCTAGACTCTATGAACATGTCTTCTAGGCAGTACTAGTACGAATAACTTATATGGTAATTATAGTATAGTTTAAGTTATTAGAATTCATACTCATATGACTTAAGGGTTTATTATAATACTTCTAGGACATAATCATAGGGTTAATCTTAATTTATTAATGTGGTTAATAGAATACAGTATAAATACTTATAATTAGGTTAAACCTCCATAAGGCACAGTCAATATAATTAGGGTTAGGATATCCCTACTTATTAGGATAACAGATTAATAAGGAGTACTATAATACATGTCTTCCATACTAGATGAACAAGATGATCCTAAGTTAGACTATAACATAACTTATATAGAGTACTGTTATTCATAGTCTATATTAGTTAATCTTAACTTATGTGAACATGTTCACATTCTAACCCACAACTCGTTGGATGGTAATAAGTAGTCTCTAGGATTTACTATGTGAATTAAATATGTAGTAGCTAGGGGTTAGTCCATCCCAAACTATTCTTAAACATAGTTCATGGAGGCAATTAGTTCATGGAGGCATAGTTCATGGAGACATATATAGTTATGTCTTCATATATGAGGTTCCATGTTAACTCATATATGAAGACATTGTGTCCTCATAGAGGAACCATGTAAATTATATACATTTGTATAGAATACCTCCTAGGTATTCTGGTTCATCGTATATTTATAATATATGCATAAATGATATATATCATAGGTATTCTGTTAACCCTAGTATCATAAACTAGGACTATAGTAGTTCTAGTTCATAAGTTCTATGGGAGAACTATTATATAAAACCCTTAGGATTAGATCCGCATCGTAGTAACCAAATCATATGTAATCAACTACATCCTCATAGGACTATCTAAGGGTTAAATGAATTATAACCATATGTTCCCTGTATACATACAGGGAACATTATATTTATACAGTCTAGGTTCATGATATAACTATAGAAATACATTTAATAGATAGATATCCTTATAGAAATACTAAAGTAGGAAGATATCTAACCCTTAGATAGTCTAGGGTTTTATTGCCTATGGATGTAATCAACTACATCTGCATAGGATTAAGGTTATGATCTATACACTATATATCTAACCCTAGGATATGAACAAGATCTATAGTTCCCTATAGACTATCTAACTATGAGGATATCCTCATATATATGGTTGACCCTAATTAATAGTGTTTCCCATAGGTCATGTATTTATTATAACTACTTACAAACAGTTAGATAGTTCTAACTACCTATAGTTATGTCTTCTATGGAAGATCATATATGTCATATATAATGGACAATACCTGCATAGGGAATAATAGATGAACCCCATGTATTCTTCTAGACTTATATAAAATGACTATTATATCCTCCATAGTTTAGAAGACATATTATAAGTTATTATAGGTTCTATAAACCTTAAGTTCTAATTGTTTTTTTATCTAAGTTAGATAGATTCTAAACTCTATCTAACTTAATGTGGTATATGGATCAACCCATAAACAATTAGATACCTCATGTATTTATAACCTACTTACACATCCTTACCCTTATAGGTTATAATATACTCTATTATTACAAACATAAGTCTTCTAGACTTATATATAAACTTAAACATAAACTTAAAGTTTATTTTATGTCCTGAACCATATGAACATAGGGATAACCTCTATGTTAACCCTACATATACTGTAACCCTAATGCATAACCCTAATTATAAGTACAATTATACTTGTGATTAAGTTAACTCACACAATATGATAACCATGTTACATAGTTAGAGTTACCTATTATTGATTATAGTATATGTAGTTACTAAACTAGTTTTACCAACGAGTTGTTAGTATTTTGGGATACTATGGGAGACATAGTTAAATACGTAAACTCATCCAGCAATGATGAGTTAGACATAGTTTTCCTATCTAGTTGAGTGGAGGTATTTGATCCAAATATGGCAACGATGAACCAGGGACAATTAGTTAGACGGAAGAATTATATATGGAAGAATTAGATATGTAGTTTCTATTATTTTGGGTTTATGGTTAGGGTTTGGTATGGAGAATACATACTAGTTAGATGAAAAATTGAAATAAGTAGTTCGTAGTGTGTAGTAGCTTCTACGGTTTGGGTAGACCTTCACGCATCTACTTAAACAAAAGAATTAAATACATAGTCTCTAGGATTAGGGTTCCTGCTTGTTGTGAATGGTAATACGCAAAACCGTATCTTGGTAACTGAAAGGTCATATCTTGTAATCATGCTAGGAAGATGAAAGGTCATATCTTGTAATCAACCTAGGAAGCTGAAAGGTCATATTTTATAATCAGGCTTGGTAGACGCGCCCTCTCTTTCTTTATAAGGAGGTCTTCTTTCTCCTTCTGGGGCATGCAATATTGAATCCAGTTTTCCTTCTCTTTTCTTTTTACTACTTTTCGTCAAGGCGATACCTTGTGACATTGCTGGGCCACAACACTACTATAAGTTCCTGCTATAACAACAAAAGTTTAATTGTTATGAAGAATTAAACTGTAACGACCCGCAATTTCATACCCGTATAAAAGCATGAAATCACTAAGTACAACAACCAGTCACAATGAGATAGTACTACTGATGAAAATCCCAGGGATCCACAAGTCTGAGTACAAGTACATAATAAAGATTACAATCCAAAAGTATGGCATTTAAATTCATACAGACCCAAAAATCAAATTTAAAGTCTAAGGCCTATGAGTACAAATATTGATCTTCAAGTTTTCACTTGTACACCAACGGTTCTTCATGAGATAAAACTAAACCTTGCTAGAACCTGCAATACCTGGGAGAGGGGGGTGGTGAGTATACAAATATACTCAGTAGAGAGTGCTATACTAACAAGCATGAGTGTACACTATTAAAGAGCTAGCACATGGTTCGACATCAAGTTAATAAACATAAGTCTAGATTCAGATTGTATAACTGGGTCTCATTAAGCCACACCACAATTGTGTACATACCAACTTCGAAATACCATGACTTCACTAAGCCCAATTGAGAGAAAGTCTTCTCCATTAGTTCCAAATCAGTTCGGACTTCAATAGATCAAATCCATCATATAGCATCAGTATGCTAAATCAAATGAAAGCCCCTAAGTATCCTAGACCCCATACTCCCTTGAGGTCTATCTTGCCCTCTCTTGAGGTAATTGCCTTTACTCCGTAGAGTGGCCCTTCGTTAGGGGCGGAAGGCATCAACCTTACTCCCTTGAGCGGCCCTTCATTAGGGGCGGAAGGCTGATCCGGTAGTAATTGCCCTTCGTTAGGGGCGGAGCTACCGTTGGTACCTGGATGACTCTTGCACCCTTGCTGGAACTTACCCCTTGGCAAGGCTCCGATGAGTACCCGATGTCGGACCTCCACCACAAAGGTCTCCCGACTCATCAAAACACAAGTTTTCGTTTCAGAATACGCCCTTTCCCAAAAATGAATCAAAACAATATCAAATCCATTCAAATCACGTTCTAGCATGAAACTATCACTGTTTGAAATCATTTTTCCAGAACAAAGCATCATCCACACTACAAATCAGCAAAGCATGATTTTTACAAGTATCAATGCCAATCCACTCTCCAATCAGTGATAATACAACCTATTACTTAGAAATACCTTCTAACCGTACTATTCATGCAACATTCATGCTATGAGAAAGGATAGAAAACTCCCTACCTGTTCTGTAGCAGCAAGATCCCAACTTTATGACTTTTTGTGCTTCTTCCTCTTTGATCGTGGTGATTTCAGCTCTAATCACCCAACCCAAGCTCAAGATCTCAAAATCCCTTGCTGATCACGTTCCCCCCATGCCCCCCCTTGAAGGTTTCATGGAGGTTTTTAGATGAGGAGAACAAAACAGAAAACAGGAAAAAGAGAGAGATTTAGGGTTGAGCTCACCTTAGATTAGCTGGAGGAGGGATTTGCAACACTTGGTTTAGCTCCTTTCCAAATTTTCCTCCTTAGATCCAAACCCTAGAGTTTCCCCCAAAAACCTCTGGTCTGGACGCAATTTCAAAGGGAGAGGAAATGAAGGGGAAGAAGATGAGGTTTTATGGGCTTTCAGTCCTTACCCAGTTACCCGGATGCCCGGATCCATTTCAGACCCGTTCACTGAAAAATGCCATAACTTAGGCTCCTCAACTCCAAATTACTTCAAATTGGTACCGTTTTAAAGATCTCTTTGCCATCTATCTGGTCCTAAAATATCAGCCTTATAGTCCCTCTAGATTGAGAGATAAGCCATGAGTAAGATGCACGGCCAGTTACCACATTAGAAACCAAGTTAGTTCATTTAAAACTGAACTGATTTTTAATATAGATTTCCATCAAAAAAAGGCTTACTACTTAACGAAACTCAGCACATACTAACATGCCAACAAAGTTAAGAGCATGAAATCTATCGAATTTACACAACGATATCTTAAAACCCAATGAGTAATAGCATTTGATCAATGTCACAAAGTATTTTACAAAACAAGATGTTACATAAACACATAGTTAGATGGAAGAATTATATATGGGTTAGGATTAGGGTTCCTGCTATAAGTTCTTGATGCCAACCAGGGAATGCCATCCATACCAACTATGTATGGAATGCTCTCAACTACTCAGATGGATTAATTAGATAAGCATGCTTTACAGTTAGCAATAGACGCAAGAATACATACAACCCAAAACCAAAATATTATATATGTAGTTGCCCTTAGTAAACCCTAATCCTATATGTAGTTTCTAGTTGGTATATTCTTCATACCAAAACCTAATGCTAAATTTTTTCCATTCTTCCATATTACTAGTTGTGTGTATTATCAATACTAATTAAACATATCAATTAAATTTGATCCTTCCGTCTAGCTAGTTGTGAGTATTCTCTATCCCAAACCCTAACCCAAAACCTTATCAATTACATATTTAATTCATCGTATAACTGCTTGTGTTTATTCTCCTTAGTAAACCCAAGATACTAACTATTGAATTTTTCGATTTAAGTAGTTATCTGAATTATTGCGCAGAACGAAAACCCAAAACCCTAAAGTCTAATCTTAGTGACCATGTATTCACACAACTAGTAGTTGGTATGGAAGTATGATGGAAAGATCAACTAGTTAGAAGGAAAGATCAACTACATAGTTACTAATTTTAAAACCATAGCTATGCATATTCTCCATAACTTACTAATTGTAAAACCATAGCTATGTATATTCTCCATCCCCATGGTTGGAATGGTAATGGCTATGGAAGGATCAAATATGGATACCAACTAGAAACTACATATCTAATTAACTTCACACAACATACATATTTGATCCTTTCATAGCTATCATCTATATAATGTGTGTATGGATGAAATAAGAACAATTAGTTAGATGGAAGAATTATATATGTAATTACGTGGTTTTAGGGTTGTGGCTTCGTATGGAGGAATACACACAACTAGTTAATTGGCAAACCTAAACCCTTATACCCTAAACTCTAGGATGAAATACCTCCACTCAACTAGATAAGTAGTTTCTAGTTATGTGTATTCCTCCATTCGTAAGTCCACTCAATTAGTCTTTGGAAATTACGTGTTTAATGCCATTGTCTATGTATTTAATTCTTCCTATCTAACTATGGGAACAAACAAAAGTAATTAGATGGAAGGATTAAATACATAGACAATGGCATTAAATACGTAATTTCTAGGGTTTAGGTTATGGTTTGGGGATAGCTTTTAGACTATCACGCATCTACTTAAATAGAAGAATCAAATACATAGTCTCTCGAATTTACTATGAGAATAAATAAAAGTAGTTAGATGGAAGAATTAAATACATAGACAATGGCATTAAATACGTAATTTCTAGGGTTAATCCTAGAAATGTCCCTATGGGAATAACCTAACTGATTCCCTAACCCTAATCAAATACTAGTTGCAAATTAACATTACGTATAATGTTGATCCATATAACACAACTATAGTTGATTATTCCCTAATCTTCCATATATAATTCTTCTGTTTAGCAGAATTATATATGGGTTAGGATACGTATATCCCTATGGGAATAACCTAGCAGTTATCCCATATGTTAGGATTAACCTTAATCCTAACATATCCTAATAATCTAAGTTAGGATGTCTAAACTAAGCTAGGATGTAATGGAGGGTTCATATTTAATAATTTAAGTTAGGGTGACTACATCTTGTAGACATCTATAGTATACGTTTAGATTGGAAACTATAGGGTTAGTTATCTAAGTTGGCACAAGGGAGGATTAACCCTAGGATTAATCTATAATAATCTAAATTAGATTGGCAACTATAGCTTGTATATTCTAGATTGGCAACTATAGGTTGAGTAGATAGGACTATGAACCTATGTACTAGAACTATTAACTTGTATAAACATGGGATACGTAGAAATGGGAAGATATTGAACTATTAACTAGTATAACCATTTTAGGACAAAATGGATACGTATAATCAACTATTTTGTTGTCCTATATGTTGTCCATATACTATTAACTAGTTTATTGATAATTAACTAGTGTTGGGTAATATAGACTACATCCAAGATACATATAATAGTTCTTCACAGATATAGATGGAGACATAATAAACAATGTATCTATCCATTTCTTGTCCTATATTAGTCCTAAGAATATAATGTTAGGGTTAATCTTAGATTGGCAACTATAGGATTAACCCTATCTATAGTAAGGTTAACTACCTACGTGTGTGTATTCTAACCCCAGCAGAATAGGACTAATATAGGACTATTCTTCTGTTTAAGTAGATGCTGAAGAATATGACTAATATTCCGTCTATAGACAGATACATAGAACTAATATAGGTCTATGTAACCCTAGGAATACATAGTCCTATATTCCGTCTATAGTTAGGGCATTAACTAATTATATAATGTATCTATCTATAGTTAGTTAATGCCCTAACTACACACAACTAAGATTGCCAATCAAACTAACTTATAATCGTATACGATTATGCATTGTATCATAATCAAATACATAGTCTGTAGCACATAGGTTAATCTATAGGTTAATTTATAAACTCTAACCTATAGCTAGATGGAAGATAGTCTATGTTATGATAAATACTATCATCATGTTCAATTAGATAGTTCCCAATTATGATTAGCTAGATGGACTAATTAATTTGGACCAATTATGATTAGCTAGAAGCATAGTTAGTTTAATCCTAACTTAGATATTCCTCATATGAACATACACACATTAGGCTTAAACTAATGTTCCTAACTCGTATACCTCCATTTCATTCATCATCGATCCTGGTTCATCTAGATATGATATTCATCGTGAATGCATCATAGATGACGTGATGCGGGTTCATCTACTGTTGTGAACGTCAGACCCAGGGCGTCAGCACGCATACGTCACTCGCGCGGATCTCTGCTGGGCCACATCTATCATGATTAGATTGCTTTCCTTTTTACTAAAAAATTAAATATTTTGTAATTAGGCCCGTTTAGGCTAATTGTTAGGTAACGGACTAATAGAGAATAATCAGGGGCCAATTAAGGTCCAATTAGGGCCCATCTGGCCAAACTAATGGCGCGGGCCTAGGGAGCCGCGCCCATTTACTTTTCTTTATAAGGAGGTCTTCCTCCTCTTTTAGGGTTTATGCAATATGAATTGATTTCTCTCTACTATTTCTTCCTTGTCTTCCTCCCTTTCTCCGGCCATGATACCTGGCTCCGTTCGTGTCCCATGCCGGGACACAACATTGGTATCAGAGCAGTTCCGATCCACCGGAACGAGGTGCTCAACTTGTGTACCGACATCCAAAGACGGATTGAACAACTTACCACATTGCATCCCAAATCCACTGCCGCCGCCGTTCGGCCAATGGCTATCCCTCCGACGGCTCTGTCACCGCCGACACAGCTTCATGGCACCGCCAACTGGTACCACTTCCAGTCGACAAGGACGACTGCTCCGCAACAGCCGCTGGGTATGAAAACACAGACGGCCACTGTTCCGCATCGCTGGCCACCGTCCAGCCTCAATTGCCGGGTCGGACCACGCATGGCATAGCCTTAAGCCCGACCTGCCCCACATCCGAGCGATGGGATGACTATCTGGGAGTGCCGTGGTCAGCCGATGGTACCACCGTTGCCCTGCCGGCCAGGGCAAGGGCTAGCACACGAACCCGTGCCTCGATCCTCACTGCCGCGGTAGTCTCCTCGCGGCCCTCGACCGTGGTTGGAACAGAGAGCTTCGACACAATCTCACAGGCGCCACGGCCCCCAGCGAATCCTTCCAAATGTTACGAACTGACGGCCCGATCCACCCTGGGGCCGACCAACCATGGGTGCTTCCGGCCTGGAGAGTCCGTCGGGGACCTCCACTAGAAAGACCCACATCGCGGTGGTGCTGGATGGAAGAGAGAACCCGACCTTGTCCCTGCGATCACAGCTTGGTGTTCGACAACGAAGACGGTGGTGACGCACGCAGACGCACCGGCGGCCCTACCAGTCGAACGTCCACCCCCGGCGAGGATGACTGGTTCCTTCCGGCCGGTGTCGATACCCATTCCGACGCCAGAAACACACAGATCCTCTTCCATAACAGATGATCACCAGATGTTCGATGAAATGACTGAGTGGCCAACGGATAATTTTTATCTGTCTCCTTCGACCACTGTCTCCGATTATATGCAGAAGGTTTGCAAAGCCTTTGTGGATCAGTATTATTACATGCTTTACACCAAGCCAAAGGAAGTTTTCAGATTCTACCATGATTCAAGCAGGCTCAGTCGACCTGAGCCCAATGGTGCTATGAGTTCCGTCACGACCTTGCTAGGGATAGCTGAGAAAATTCGGTCCTTCCACCATGAATGCATGAGCACAGAAAAAGTGGTTGAAGATGTTCAGGAGTTACCTGGGGGTGGAATCCGTATTCAGATGACGGGAGTTCTCGCCCGCTACGACTATTCAACGAGGAATTTTGCTCAGTCCTTCTTGCTCGCCCCGCAAGTGGGTGGCTACTTTGTTTCCCACGATGTGTTTCGATATGTAGATGAGCCTTCGGCTACAATGGTGGAGGCAGATTCTATTGACGATGAAAGCTGTGTTATTGCAGGTAAACTTGTTAGAGCAACTCCTTCTGAGGTTGATTATGGGATTGGAGAAGTGGCGACGTGGGAATCTGACATTCTGGCCCCACCTTTGCAAGTAGCGAATGATGCTAAAAAGGTTTCTACAACCGTTGTGGAATCCTATAATAGTGTGCTTTCCACTCGTTCGCTCCTTGAGCACACTGATGTTGCAGTTCCACTAGACAATGAAGCCATTTATGATAATTGCCAACGGTCTCTTGACATGGAGATGCAGACGCCTGAATGCTATGGAATTGAAGTCTTTTCTGAAGATTCCGTGGCAGAGATTAATGTACAATCACAAACCCCTAATCAGAAAAACCTTGCTGAGGTATCTTCTTCCTTATTTGCTTCCGGTTGGTACCCTTGGACAATTGATGTGCATAGCAGGCTGCATCAATTTTTTTCAATGACTAACGATCTTCATGTTAGTGCTCCACTTGAAGTGGGACTCCCCTTGGCGCCTGTGCACTGGGTGTCATACATGGCACCTGCTATGGACACACCAAAGTCAAAAGGGGTTGGAACAGGAGCGACATCTTTGAAGGCGATTCAAAGTACTGATTGCCACAGTCTTTCGTTAAGTTTGTATACTCATTGGCTAAGAAAGTGTGCTGGACACATTGATTTCAATTCCTCCAGGCTTGGGCGTTTCTTCTCACTGTGCAGCAGCTATCACGAATTAATGCACTGCAATAAGAAGTCCTCTTATGCTCGAGGCCAAGTGGAGGATTCAAGTATAATGGATGCTTATATCATGCATTCTCTAAATCATGTTTTTCGAACTAGAACTCTTGTGACAAAGAATGAAGCCAAATTGGCTACGCGCAAGAGCAATGGCGATGAGGAGATTATTTCTGGTGATGCATTTCACGATCAAGGATATACTCGTTCCACGGTTTTGATTCTGTTGCCATCTCAAAGCATTGCAATTTGGTTTGTGCAAAAGATGATGGAATTTTCTCCTTTGGAAAATACGCTCATCTTCAGTAATAACAATCTAAACAATGACGGTAGGCTCCGTACAGTTATTGATGTGGGTTATCTGCTTTCATCTGGTATCACAGTAATGTCGATAACACCCAATGACGTGCACTAAACTCAGATTCAATTTGCTTTGGAAAGAGGAATTTCTGCAGATCTTGGTGTACGGAGGACAAAGAGATTACCATACCCTAGCAGGTCATTTGAATTTGCTCATTGTTCACGCTGTAGAATTGATTGGCTTCAGAGGGATGGGATTCTTCTTCTTGAATTGGATATGTTGCCCAGACCAGGTGGATATTTTGCTTACTCCTCTCCAGAAGCATATGCACAGGATGACGAAGATCTTCGCATATGGTGAGTGATGAGTGTTCTGGTTGAACGAATGTGTTGGAAAATTGCTGCAAAGAAAAATCAAACTGTTATTTGGGTAAAACCGTTCACAAATGACTGTTACTTGGAGAGAGAGCCTGGTACTCAGCCCCCTCTTTGCGGATCTGATGATGATCTAGATGCTGTTTGGGGTGTTCTTATGGAGGCTTGCATCACACCTTACTCTGAACAAAACCAGAGAGACCCGGGAAGTGGATTGGTTCCTTGGCCAGCACGATTAACTGCTGCTTCACCTCGTCTTGCTGATTTTGGCTTCTCAGCTGACATGTTTGAAAAAGATACTGCAATGTGGAGGCAGAGGGTTGATACTTATTGGCATCTGTTGCATCGCAAGATCAAGCTGAATACTCTGAGGAACCTGATGGACATGAAGGCAAACTTGGGATCAATTGCCGCTGATCTCAGAAAAGACGATGTTTGGGTGAGGAATGCTGTTCCAGAAGATGACCCAAACACCCTTAAAATAGTTTATGACAGAGACCTCATTGGCACTGTCCCTGACTGGTGTGAAGTTATTTCTACATATCCCAAAACCTACGATCTTCTCCATGCTTGGAATGTTTTCTCTGACATCGAGAAGAACGGAAGCAGTGGGGAGGGCCTGCTGCTTGAGATTGATTGTCTCCTACGACCCACTGGTTTTCCAATTGTTCGAGACAAGAAGTCAGTTCTTGAGTTCATTATGAAGTATTTGGAAGCATTGCACTGGGAATCAGTGGCATTGGTTGACTTGTTTTACCTGCCTGACCAATGCATTGTATCTGCAGCAAACCTACTTGTGGCATCTGTGCACTGTATACTACAGGACGTTTAGGTGCCATCCATGAAAGTGGGCAGCAAATTTTATCATGCAGCATGAGATGCGCTACTGCTGTCTGAGGCTATAGTTCCGGTTACGATGAATCGCGTTGTGGAAAAGTTTCATGACTTCTCACTCTTCTGTCCTTCTATGAAGCTAGCCACGCAGTTACAACTAGTAATTCTAAGCTTGAATGAGGCAATATATGGTGTTGATTGGTTCCAAAATACACATCAAAGGCAACAGTACACGTTTATGGTTTTCCTGATTTGGCGGAGTATGTTTCTTTGGTTGTTGATATCTCTCAATTATTATGTGACAGTTGGAAACAATTAGCGCGGGATTTCATTATGGAGCGCTTCATTTCTTGGCCGCCTTGAGGACAAGGCGGTAGCGGAAGCGTGGTGGAATGTTGTGAACATCAGACCCAGGACGTTAGCACGCATACGTCACGCGCGCGGATCTCTGCTGGGCCATATCTATCATGATTAGATTGCATTCCTTTCTACTAAAAAATCATATATTTTGTAATCAGGCCCGTTTAGGCTAATTGTTAGGTAACGGACTGATAGAGAATAATCAGGGGCCAATTAAGGGCCAATTAGGGCCCATCTAGCCAAACTAATGGCGCGGGCCTAGGAAGCCGCACCCATTTACTTTTCTTTATAAGGAGGTCTTCCTCCTCTTTTTGGGTTTATGCAATATGAATTAATTTCTCTCTACTATTTCTTCCTTGTCTTCCTCCCTTTCCCGAGCCATGATACTTGGCTCCATTCGTGTCCCATGCCAGGACACAACATCTACATAACTACTTGAGCATTTATCAGGTTATGTTCCTGAACATGATGTGGGTTCATCTATATAATTATGTATGGAAAGAAACTATTTCATTATTAGTTTCTCCTAAAATGTTTAGGGTAGTATATATGACATATATGATCTTAACCTATAACATTATATCATAGGAATATAATGTATAAACGGAACAACTATGTAGACTATGAACTATGATAACTACCTAGGTTTACTATGAAGACCATAGTTATGTTGATAGATACATAGTCTACATCATAGGTTTATAAACAATTAGCTAGATGGAGCAAGATTAGAGTTTTTGATGGGATAATATACTTAAGGTACTATGAACTAACTACTTTGTAGAACATAGTCTACGTCCCTTGTGTAAATTGTTTGTATACAAGCTAATACAAACACTTAGCCTATAAGTTAGAATTAAAACCTATATCAACGATGATGCAGAATATAGGTTTTGACTAATACAACGATGAGCTAATTGTTTGTATTAGCTTGTATAAAGTAAGTAATACTAGCATTAGGATTCTATGGACAACTAGTTACATAGTCTCTAGGGTATAATGTTTGATAGTATCTATCATATGAACCCTATGATATCCTATGATATAAACTCTAAACTAGGGTTAGGATCTATGAACTTAGATCTTACCAAATTAATTAACCTTAAGTTATGGAGGAACATCTAAATACAAACATGAGACTATGAACCAGGATCGAGGATGAAATAAATGGACGTATTTAGTTAGGAACATAGTTAACTAAATATATGCATAAATTATTGAGGTAGATGAGGCTCCATCGTTGAACATAGTTAATAGAGGCATTTATAGTTCATATAATGACAAGATGAATTATGTAACTAGTTGCCAAATTAGTTTATGAATTGTTCATAACATAGTTAACTAAGTTTATAAATTAACTAAATTGTCTCCATGAACTAGATACTATATCATTGAAATGATGATCTATCCTTAATTACTAATCATATGAACCTGATTTTATATCCTCGTTCATCGTTCATTATGTAGGGAACTACATAGTCATGGTTGATATAGTCCTAGGAATAATATATATGTTCTACATAGTTCCCTACATAGTCTAGAAGGATTCAACAGAAACTCTAAACTATGTAGGGAACTACATAGCTCAGAGTTTATATTAACAATTCATGAACATATATGTTCATAATTATTGTTACTTGTAGGTACAAGTAAGGGAGCTACCTATGTAGGGAACTATGGAGGCAATAATCTAAATGGGTTAGGATAACCTCCATCTAGATGGAGTAATCTAAACTATATATAGTTAACAATTCATGAACATATAGATGGAGTAATCTAAACTATATATAATTAACAATTCATGAATATATATCCTTAGTTATGGACTATCTTGTTTTGATTGCCATATGCCATACAGAACTAGTTGGACGGAAGAATAAAGTATGTTCATAGAAACTACTTATCTAATTCCTCCATCAAACTAGAATCTCTAAACCCTAGAAATTACGTATTTAATGTCATTGTCTTCCATCTAACTACTTTTGTTTATTCTCACAGTAAATCCCTAGAGATTATGTATTTGATTCTTCTGTTTGAGTAGATGCGTGAAGGTCTAAAGCTATCCCAAACCATAGAAACTACTACATACTACGAACTACTTATTTCAAACTAGTGTGCATTCTCTATACCAAACCCTAACAATAAACCCAAAACCGTAGAAACTACATATCTAATTCTTCCATATATAATTCTTCCGTCTAACTAATTGTCCATGGTTCATCGTTGCCATATTTTGATCTACGGGAGACATAGTTAAAAACGTAAACTTATTTAGCAACGATGAGGGATACAATGCCATTGTCCCTAATACAAACTAGTTACATACAATGCAAAGTATGTATTACAATGGCATCGTATAATGATCCTCCATATGTAACTAGTTTGTATTAGGGATAATGGCATACGATTCTCCATATGCAAATAGAGGATTAGGGATATAATGCATTGCACGTAACTAGTTTGTATTAGAGTTAGGGACAATACGTACATACGATCCTCCATGAATGCATTCAAGGGGGACATAGTTCATGAATGTATTAAATATGTCTAATGGTCATCCTAAATATACAGTTTCTAGAATTCACTCATCCTAAAAGGCTGACATAATATGGATGTCATTGTCTTTAATACAAACTAGTTAGACATATTACTAGTTGTGTGTATTCTCAATAACAAACCCCGAGCTTTAACCATAGAAACTCCGTACTTCATTCTTCTGTGTAACTAGTTGTGTGCGACTTCTTCCATATAATCTTAGGGTGCTGCCATCCCAACTAAGAATGCTCACAACTCGTTGGTAAATACATAGGTAATAATCAACCATAGGTAACTCTAACTATGTAACATGGTTATCATATTGTGTTAGTTAACTTAATCACAAGTAAGTATAATTATAGTTATATATGAACTAAGTATATATGTTCATATATAAGTAACTATAAGTGCAAATATACAGGGAGGACTAAGTTAGTAACTATATGTCCTATAGTTTTAGTCCACCATATAGGGGTTATGGATAGTTATAGTTAGTTATCGATGGAGTTAACTATATAGTTCACTATATAGTGGACTAACTTATGGATAGTTAGTAACAATAATTATGAACATATATGTTCATGAATTAAGTAACTATAACTATAGGTAACTCTAACTATGTAACATGGTTATCATATTGTGTTAGTTAACTTAATCACAAGTAAGTATAATTATAGTTATATATGAACTAAGTATATATGTTCATATATAAGTAACTATAAGTGCAAATATACAGGGAGGACTAAGTTAGTAACTATATGTCCTATAGTTTTAGTCCACCATATAGGGGTTATGGATAGTTATAGTTAGTTATCGATGGAGTTAACTATATAGTTCACTATATAGTGGACTAACTTATGGATAGTTAGTAACAATAATTATGAACATATATGTTCATGAATTATTAATATAAACCTGCATCGTTAACTCCGTCGAAGTTAATATCTTGAATAAACCTTAGTTAATAGTTTACGGTATATGTAACCCTAGGATAACATCGTTAACCCTATGATAAACCGTAGGATATGTTCATGAACATAGGGTTCACTAAATATGAACCGTAGTTTAGGGATTAATTCAGTAATACCTATGTATCATGTTCATCTATTTACTCTAAACTTCACTGGTAATATGGTTGATTATAACCTATTAGGGAGACTATGTAACCCAATATACTATGTTAACTATATTGTGTATATAGTTAACCCCAAGTAACAGGTACTTAGTTGCACTATAGAGGTTCCTCCCTGCATATATACACAAGTAATAACAATGGACCCTAACTCTGAACTAAGTATAACAATTCATGAACATATATGTAGTAACTACCTCCACAGTTGAGCATTATACTCTTAGGCACTAATCATCTAGATGGAGGACGTTGTTCCATGTAAACTATAGTAAACTGTCTTGTTAGGTTAACAATAACGATGGAGGCTTATCATTATAATATCCATATCTATCTAGGTTCATATGAACCAGGGAATATAATGTTCGTATACATATGATAAGTATATTATATCTATCATATGGACAATGGCATTCATGAACTTAGTTTGTAGAACATAATTATCTAGACGAATAAACTATGTTCCTAACCAAATTACCAATTAATCCTAACTTATGAACTATAGTATAGTCATGTTTCATCCAAGACTATGTTCATCTAGATACCTCAATGAACTATGCCTCATATGAACATGTCTTCTAGACTATGTTTGTATGAACTATCTAATTGTTTGTATTAGGATATCCCTACTTTTAGACAACTAGTTACATAGTTAGATAGTCCATAGAATATAGTCTACATATAGTACACTATGTAACTAGTTTCCAAATTAATTTGAACTTTGATAGTTCCTCTAATAATCTAAGTTATGATGTCTAAGATAACGAGAATGTAGTGTTAAGATCATATATGTCATTATCTACTCAAAACCACACAATATATATCTAGGATCATATATGTCATATTTTGAAATGGAAACCAGTGGCTATACTAGTTAATAGTTTTATAGTTAGTATCTATCCATTTCTAAACCCAAAACCACACATTACATAGTCCTATATTCCGTCTATAGTAGTTTCTTATACCTAAACTAATAATGTAGAACTATTATACGTATCAATTTCTTGTCCTATATTAGTCCTAGGAATATAATGTTAGGGTTAATCCCTAACATATAGATAGAGACATATAATACTAGGATACCTATGTATCCTAATTCGAAGTATCTATGTTTGGGTTAATCCTTAACATATACAACTACATCCTATAGGGCATTATAATAGTTGTATTAGGCGGAATATAGGACTATGTTTAGGGTTAGAATACACACACGTAGGTAGTTACCCTAACTATAGATGGAATTGTTGTGGTCGCTGCGACCACAAGGAATTGCCTGGCGGCAAGGAGGAAGGAGAAGAAGAATAGTAGAGGAAAGATAAGTTCTTATTTGCATACCCTCTTCATGAGGAAGACGATCTACATCTAAAGGGATTAGATGGCGCATTGGCTAGGGCGCCATCTGTCTATCTGATGGGCTATTAATTGGCGCTGCTCTGATGGGCCACTAATTGGCACTAATTATTCTCTATCAGCCCGTTACCTAACAATTAGCCTAAACGGGTCTGATTACAATAAATCAAATATCCTAATAATGCGTGATGGCCTGCTGACGGCTGGCCTTTGGGGACTGATGTTCACAACACTCCACCACGCTTCCGCTAACGCCTTGTCCTCAAGGCGACCATGATGGAAAACGCGCCAAAAAATCATCCTCTAGGATCCATTCGGCGTCTTCCAACGACCTGCCTTTCCAAGCCACAAGTACTTCCGTAACAATTCGTCCCGCACGTCGCACCCGACGTTTGTCAATAAGAGAAGCCGGAACTAGAATATCCGCTGCAGGAGGACCCATGAGAGGCGGGGGTGCACTAGGAGCAATCAATTGAGGGTCTCCCACGAAACGACGGAGGCGTGACACATGGAACACAGGGTGCATCAGTGACCCAAAAGGAAGAGCTAGACGATAAGCCACCGGTCCCACCCGTTCGACAACTGCATATGGTCCATGAAACCGAGCAACTAGTTTATGATCAGCCCGAAATAAAGTTGTTTGGCGCTGCGGAAGAACAGAGACATAAACCAAATCGTCCACCTGAAAGACCGGATCAGAACGATGCTTATCATAGAGTTGTTTCATCCGGTTCTGAGCGGAAGCCAAATTGGCCTTTAGTTGGCGAAGAACCTCATCACGAGTCTGTAGCATATAGTCCACCTCAGCAATGGAGGAACGGTGAGGCACATAAGACAGAACGGATGGAGGAGGCCGCCCATAGACAGTCTCGAAGGGCGTGAATCCGGCATGGGCGTGATATGCCGTGTTGTATGACCATTCAACCCAAGGAAGCATTTGTAGCCAACGGCGGGGCTGGTCCCCCACAAAGCAGCGTAAATACTGCTCCAAACACCGGTTGACCACTTCAGTCTGCTCATCAGTCTGGGGATGATAAGCCGTACTCATATGGAGCGTCGTACCTTGCAACTTAAAGAACTCGCGCCAGAACTGGGAAATAAAGACCCGATCGCGGTCAGAAATAATAGTCCGAGGCATACCATGTAATTTGGCGATGTCCTTCACATAGAGTTCAGCCACGGTGCGAGCAGAGAACGGAAGACTCAAAGCACAAAAATGAGCGTACTTCGAGAGGCGGTCAACCACCACCATAATAACCGTCTTAACCTGGGCCGCAGGTAAGGCCTCCACAAAATCCATGGACACGTCCTCCCAAACCTTATCCGGAATGGGAAGGGGCTGAAGAAGGCCAGCAGGAGATGTGGACGACGCCTTGGCTCGTTGGCATATATCACAAGTAGCCACATAAGTATGTACCGCTTTACGAATACCGGCCCACAGGAAGCTTTGACTAACCCGTTTAAAAGTTCGGAATGTGCCCTCATGACCAGCCACTGGAGAGTCATGAAAGTGGGATATCACCTGTCGACGTAAGTCCGGAATAACTGGTACCCACAACCGGTCCTTCCAGAATAACAATTGATCGCGCCAAGCAAAATGCGGCTCTGCCTGCGGGTCAGCCTGAATTCGAGCAATCAGCTCCTGGGTAGACGGGTCCGTCACATATACCTTCTGCAACTCCGGAATAAAAGGACAACAAGGAATAGAGAGGGCGAAGCAGGCCCCTTCCGTGGGTCGTCGAGATAAGGCATCAGCCACCGTGTTATTCACCCCCTTCTTGTATACCACCTCGTAGTCATAGCCCAGTAACTTACTAACCCAGTGCTGCTGTGAAGGTGTAGAAACCCGCTGAGCTAGAAAGTGACTTTTCAGAGAGGTCGGAACTGGCCAAGCAACCATAGCAGCCACCTTGGAGGGGTCAGTAGATACTTGTCCATTCGAAATCACATGACCTAGATAATCAATCTGAGAACCACCAAAAGAGCATTTGGAACGTTTGAGAAATAAAGAGTGGGTACGGAGTACCTCAAATACAGCCCGCAGGTGCGCAAGGTGGCTGTCCCAAGAAGAACTGTAGACGAGTATGTCATCAAAGAAGACCAAAACGAAGCGGCGTAAGAAGTCCCGAAAGATATCATTCATTAAGCCCTGAAAGGTGGCGGGAGCATTAGTAAGGCCGAAAGGCATCACTAAAAATTCAAAGTGGCCATCATGCGTACGGAAAGCGGTTTTGTGGACATCCGCCGGGTGCATGCGAATCTGATGGTAACCTGCACGCAAATCCAGTTTGGTGAAAACTCGGGCAGGAGCTAGTTCATCAAACAACTCCTCAATGACGGGGATCGGATATTTATCCTTGAGTGTGATGGCGTTTAAGGCGCGGTAGTCAACACAAAAACGCCACGTACCATCTTTCTTCTGGACCAACAGAACGGGTGATGAATAAGAACTGGAACTGGGTTGAATAATCCCTGTAGAAAGCATCTCCTTGACCAGCTTTTCAATCTCTGCCTTTTGAATATGAGGGTATCTATACAGCCGAACATTAGCTGGAGCAGCCCCTGGCACAATCAGTATATGGTGATCATGAGGCCGGGGTGGTGGTAGGGCGGACGGTTCCTGAAATAACGCCTCAAACTCCGAAAGCAGGGTGGCCAAGGCCGGAGGGTCCTCTGATAGAGCTGGGCCCTCCGATGATAATAACTGCAAGAAGAATCCTTGCGGAGTACCATGTAAAAGAGAATCCACCGTAATCATGGAGTTAAGTGTACCTGGAAGCCCGCCCGCGAGCTGGACGATCTGACCGCCTATGGTAAACTGCATAGTCATGGTGTCAAAATTCCAAACCACATCACCGAGACCCCGGAGCCATTGCACACCCAGGACTACATCAGCCCCCTGCGTAGGCAATAAATAGAGGTCCACAGAGAAGGCGTGGCCTTGAATAGTCAAGTCCACCCGGGGGCACATACCATCGCTGCGGAGGTTCGAACCATCACCGATGCGGACGTCAAATGGAGACGACGCGTGTAAGGTACACCCCAACCGCCCGGCTACTTTGTCATTTATAAAATTATGAGTGCTGCCTGAATCGATCAAAACCGAGACTTTTTGCTTTTTGATAGTGCCGTGAACACGCATAGTCTGCGGCATGTATGCACCCGAGAAGGCATGGAAGGAGATCTCGGGCTGATCAGCTAGGGCCATCGTCCCAAAGCCCCTCAAGAGCCAGGAGTGCACAAGTCTTGCAGCGATGGCCGCGCACAAATTGTTCATCACAATTGTAGCAAAGGCCCTTAGATTTGCGCTCCTCCAATTGGGCCTGGGTCAGACGGCTGATAGCCGGCTGCTGAACATGTAAAGGAGGGGGTTCCGTCTTTGGTACCTGGGTGGAGGACGGAAGAGGGCCTCGTGGCGGGGGCCTCCAAGCACGCCGCTGCCGGTCGAGACGTTCCTCCGCAATTCGTGCATGTCTAATAACTTCCTCCAGATTATGACGGGGGTAATGGCGAATAGCATCAGAAATCTCAGGTTTCAGGCCCTGCATGAACTTGCCCACCAACGCGTCGGGTGGCCAACCTGTGAGACGGTTGGCAATACGTGTAAATTTCATCTGGTAGGCGCGCACGGTGGAAGTTTGTCGGAGGGATCTGAGAAGCTCATTGAAATCAGCATATTCCGTCGGTCCAAATTGGACTCAAAGCTCCCGCACAAAGTGACGCCAAGAGTGGCGTGGGTAGGTCTGCTCAAAATATTGATACCATATCAAAGCATCACCCGTGAGATGAAACGAGATTGCCATAAGTTTGTCTTCGTCGGAATTGGTGCCTTGGTAACGGAAGAACTTCTCAGCCTGATAGACCCAGTCCACTGGGGCCTCCTCGCTAGAATATTTGGGGAATTGCAGACGGGCAAGGCGTGGTTCGACAGCCGGAGACCGGCGCTCATGGCGCTCCTCGCGAGAGGGGCCGTGAGTGGTCCAACTAGACTCTCCTTGTTGCGGTTGCCATGCCTCCTCGTGAGCGGCCTCGTCGAAGCCGTGGCCGGACTGGGGTTGAGCAAACGAGGTCGAGGACACATGTGGCCGGGGCCCTTGGGGGCCAAAGAGACCGGCGCCCAAGTGTGGAGTGCCAGATGCAGGCCCCTGCGAGCCCACTGGGGTGGTGGTTGTGTCGGGCTGCCGAGCGTACAAGGGGGGACAGCGCGCAAATGGACCACTGGGTGGGGGCGGTAATACTCCTTTGTCCTGCCGTGACGGAGGAGGGGGTGGTGTCAGGGAGACCGCAAGGCGAGCAAAGGACTCGCTGATCATTGTCGCCATGGCGGTCTGATGTTGTTGCTGATTCTACAAGAGCGCTGTCAGAAGAGTGGATTGCTGGTTCAACATCTCGCGCCACTCCTCGCGATGAGGGGAGGAGGGGGGGGGGACGCTGGATGGGAGCCCCCAGGCACGGAAGGCTCTGGCGCTGCTGGGGAGTCGCCGTCAGAGCGCTGGAAAAGCCGAGACATCTCAGGGGTGGGTGGGTGGGTTGTGCTGCCAAGGAACGGTGGCTCTGGATACCAATGATGCATCCCAAGGTCTGAGAGGGAAAGATAGTAGAGGAATTGGCTAATTAGAAGGGAAGGGGATAAGAGTGGAAGAGGGAAGATTAGGGGGAATGCGAAGGAGACGAGATGAAGAGGGAGAGTACCTCAATTAGCAGCCGGCGGCTGCAAAGGGGGGACGACCAGAAAGAAAGAGAGAGTTAGGGTAATTATCTTCTCATGCTCAATATCAGAGCATAAGCTCCATATAAATAGTTCCCCATTGGGCTACACTACCTTCTGGACTATTCTAATCCGATGGGCCTTAGCCTTATTACAAGTAATTGCTTAAGATGGGCTATTCCCCTAAATAGAGATGGGCTATTCCCCTAAATAGACCAGCGCTGGATGGGCTATTCCCCTAATTAAGAACCGGCTGGTTACAGGTAAGTACTTAATAAAATAAGGAGGGCGGGACATAACACCCCAGAGAGACTTCACACAGGTTGGCCGTGGCCACGATAGCATAGTCTCCACTTTGGATGGATCAGTAGCCACCCCATTCTGTGAAATGATATGGCCCAAATACTTGATCTGCGCACTGCCAAAAGAACACTTCGAGCACTTCAAGAACAATGAGTTAGCCCGTAAGATAGTAAACACAGACCGGAGATGGACAAGATGATCTGCCTAGGACGAGCTATATATCAATATATCATCAAAGAAGACGAGTACAAACCGACGGAGGTACGGGCGGAACAAGTCATTCTTCAGGCTCTGAAAAGTAGCGGGAGCATTAGTCAGGCCAAAGGGCATGACGAGGAACTCATAGTGACCTTCATGAGTCCGGAAAGCCGTCTTGTGTATGTCCTGGGGTTGCATACGGATTTGATGATAAGCCGTCTTGTGTATGTCCTGGGGCCGCCCCTGCCAGTTCGTCCAGTAGTTCTTCGATCACCGGTATGGGATATTTATCTTTGACCGTAATGGCATTGAGCGCACGATAATCCACACAGAAACGCCAGGAGCCATCTTTTTTGCGAACCAAAAGAACTGGAGAGGAAAAGGAACTAGTACTGGAGCGAATGATACCTGTTTGTAACATCTCCCGGACCAACTTCTCAATTTCAGCTTTTTGCACATGTGGATACCAGTAGGGCCGAACATTGGCGGGCAGAGCTCCAGGTGTGATCGGAATGGAGTGATCGTGCCCCCGGGCTGGCGGTAAGCCAGATGGTTCAGCAAAGATGTCGGTATGTTCGGAAAGGAGGTTGAGCATGTCGTCTGGCAACTCTGGCTGGCGCACATCTACGAGAGCACGCTACTATAGGAAAATACCCTGTGGCGCAAACCTGAAAAGAGAGCTTACCGCCTGTGCCGTATGCAAGGTTCCCGGTTGTGCACCATGAAGACGTACACACTGGCCAGCGACCTCGAAGTCCATGATCAGGTCCCGAAAATTCCAGACCACATCACCCAAGTCCTATAGCCACTGGACGCCTAGTACCACATCTGCCCCCTTCGTGGGTAGGAGAAATAAGTCGGTGATGAAAGAATGTCCCTGGATTAAAAGCTCAACCTGAGAACACACGCCCATGCTGCGAAGGTGTTTGCCATCCACTATCAGCACATCAAACGGTTTAGAGTCGGAGACATAACACCCCAACCGCTGGGCCACCTTGTCATTGATGAAGTTATGGGTCGACCCACTGTCGATGAGTACCGCAACCTGTTGACGCTTAAGCTGACCCTGAACACGTATGGTCCTGGGTGTGAAGGTGCCGGAGAAAGCATGTACGGAGATCTCAGGTTGCACATGGTCATAGAGGTCGGGCGCCTCTTCTGGCTCAGCAATTTCTTCTTCCTCAGCTTCGACGATGAGGAGACTACCCCGGATAGAGCAGCGATGTCCGGGAACAAACTTCTCATCACACTTATAACAGAGTCCTTTAGCATGCCGTTCTTCCATCTGGGCCGGCGTTAGACGTCGGACAGGAGGAGTAGTAGGACCTGGTAAGGCTGGCCGACTAAAGCCTGGACCAGGCGCTGGCGTCACGACAGGTAGGGGGTTGCTGTACGGTCGCAGGTTGGCCCCCCCACGCCCCCCTCGTCGCTGACGAGCCAGTTTTTCCTCCTCTATGCGAGCATGACGCACCACGTCCCTCATCGTGTGGCACGAAAAATGCCTCATTTCATCGCATTCTCAGGCTTCAAACAGCGCTTGAAGGTGCCAACCAGGGCCGCCATCGGCCAGTCGGGCAAGCAGTTAGCAATTTTCATAAATTCAGAGTAATAAGCCCGTACCGTAGTAGTTTGGCGCAAGGTTGATAGCATCTCATTAAAATCTTGAAACTCATTTGGGCCAAACTGGACGCACAGTTCGTCAGAGAAGGTCATCCACGTGGGGCGGCGCACCTCCTTCTCGTAAGCCCGAAACCAAACTGAGGCGTCTCCGTCCAAGCGAAAGGCAGCCACACGAAGACGTTCTTCATCAGAATAAGTGCCTTGATAAGCGAAGAATTTATCGGCCTTGTAAAGCCATTCAACAGGATCCTCATCTCCACTGTACCGTGGAAACTGTAACCGGGCCAGTCTAGGCTCAACGCTGGCTCGCTGGTCCCTGCGAGTCCCAGAGAACTCCTCCATATTATCCTCCATCTCAAACTGCATATTGCGAGGGTGGGTGTTCATTGAGGAATTAATGCGAACACCTTCCAGGCCTCGTGACTCCTGGCCGTGATGGCCCCCTTCAGCGTCTAAGTGCATAGATCCAATCTGCATACCTCGTGGAAGAGAATGACCGATAGGATTACCCAAGATTGAGCCGCCGAGTGGCTGAGAGCCCCCTGGCCGTTCTGGGCTGCCAGGCCCTCCTGCTGACGGCGGTGGAGTGGTATTGAAGGTAGCCTGGGTTGCGATCTCAGCCTTCATCTCTGTCTGAGCGATTTCAACATGCTGCAGCCGCATGTTAATTGAATTGAGTAGAGAAAGCATAACCTCTTGTGTAGATTCAGTATTCGTCCGTGGACTGGTAGCCTCTTGCGTCACTTCTGGCTCAGGCTGGGCGCCAACACCCATAGCCGGCTGCTTGCGAGGAGGCATGATCGCCTCTGGATCAGAACCTGGCTCTGATACCAATGTTGTGGTCGCTGCGACCACAAGGAATTGCCTGGCGGCAAGGAGGAAGGAGAAGAAGAATAGTAGAGGAAAGATAAGGTCTTATTTGCATACCCTCTTCATGTGGAAGACGATCTACATATAAAGGGATCAGATGGCGCATTGGCTAGGGTGCCATCTGTCTATCTGATGGGCCATTAATTGGCACTGCTCTGATGGGCCACTAATTGGCACTAATTATTCTCTATCAGCCCGTTACCTAACAATTAGCCTAAACGGGTCTGATTACAATAAATCAAATATCCTAATAATGCGTGATGGCCTGCTGGCCTCTGGCCTGCTGACGACTGGCCTTTGGGGACTGTCGTTCACAACAGGAATCTTAGTTGTTAACTCTATCTGGGGATTATTATAATGGATGGATTATAATAGTAAACTAGCATTAGGTCCATGGACAATAACTGGAATATACAACCAATTATTCCTATCTGTACTATATGAGTTCTCCTATTTGTACTAATAATACTATATACACTATCTCATGACTTAGATAGGCTTATACTAACCATTTGTATAGTATTATTATAGTATGAATACTTTATGTATAAACTAGCATAATATGAGCTGATTTCTTATACCGTTATCTTATACAGCTATATGTCTCTAGACTATAGAGGTTAATCATATGTCATAGTCTCATTCTATTAACTAGTATAACCATGGGATACGTAGAAATGGACTACTAGTTGTGTAAAACCTGGGTATACTATATATACTATGAACTATGATATATATCATAGTTCTAGTACATAACTAGGACAAATCATAGTCATAGTTAGGGCACTATCTATAAGAATACCCTATAAGAATACCATAAACTCTAATCTTGTTCTATGGATTTTGCCTCATATGAACTAGTTCCTGGTATCTATCCAAGATATATGAACTATGTAATTTATATTCTATGGACTACTAACTATGAGAATAACGTAGTTAAACTATACAAACTATGTTATACGTATCTACCTAGGTTTACAATGACATCTATAGTAAACATGTCTAGAATATACTATATGTCCTATATTATATAAAGGACTACTATGTTTTACACAACTAGTAGTCTATAGGACAAATTATATAGGAATATTATAATATAATAATACTATATTATAATATAGGACGTTTTTATAATGCACACAATTAGTTAGAAAATTGATAGATCCTCAATGAATGTTCTATACAGCTATAGAGGTTAATCCTAGATACGTATAATTTTAGAGATTAACCCTATAGGTTAATCCTATAGTCCTATATTATTAGCAACTTGTTGTGTCCCCGTATGGGACACGAACAGGGCCGGCCATCATGGCCGGAGAAAGGGAAGAAGATGAGAGAAGAGAGTAAAGGAAAAGTAGTTTCTTTATTACATAACCATCCAGGAGGAAGGAGACCCCCTTATAAAGAGGACTCCTAGGTGTCACAATGATGACATAATGATGACATGATGACGACATCATGACAACATAATTATAACCCATGATTACAGCCCGTGACATCTAATCAGGCATTTATTTCAATCACTAATGGATTTCATAAAGGGAAACTAATCCTAATAAGAAAATACTGCCTAAGATAGATTAGCCGCCTTAGGTGTGTGACGTTCACAACACTCCACCACGCTTCCAATACCGCCTTATCCTCACAGCGGCCAAGTAATGGAGCACTCCCTAATTAAATCCAGCGCTAATTGCTTCCCGCGGTAGCAGAATTCTGGAGCGGAACTTGGCAAGTGTTTCTTGCCGTCTGTCTTAATGCGAACCCGGTCCCCAACAGAAAAACCTGAGTCACCCTCTCTAAAGTTGAAGAGTGAAATCGAAGAGGGTCATGAATACCATGAACCCGCACAAGTACATGCCCATGACTATCTGAACCCACAATTTTGCCTGCTGGAACATACATATTTTCTGGCTTGTAGGAATCAGGTGACTTTCTTGAGTGACTGTATCACCCACTTGAAGGACATCCTTGGACATAAACCACTTGGAGTAAGCACCAAATGTTGAATTATTGTCTACAAGATTACTAAGTTCAGGATCAATCTAGCTGTTATCTCCAGAGACTGCAATCTGGCATCTTCCAAGCACCTGCAAAATATCTGCAATGAAAGGGCGATTGCACATACCATACTCAAAGCATCCATTGAGAATAATCTCCATAACTAAAGGCAAGCCACGAGGAATATTTGACTTTTCTTGCTTTGACACAACCAAGTGATAAATTTCTTCTAGTACAGCGTTCCATTTAACACCTATTGCTTGTGCCTGTTCTGCAAAAGTGAACTTTGAGATAAGTGAGCCGACATTTTGCGTGTAGGCTTCAGAGCTTGCTACATGAGTATTTGCACCTTCCAGCAATTTTGCCGGAGGATGCAATACAGATAGGGGATCATTTTTTCTGTTCAGGTCCTCTTTGAGCTTTAGAAAAACAGATACAGATTTCTCCTTGCTAAACTGAATGAATGCAGCAGTATCATCCAAGTAGTATATATAGATACGACAGAGCCTGGGCCAAAATCTTTGTTGATGCATTGTCTTAATCCGCCTGATGGGGAGTCCCTAGATAAGAACAATGTTGGAATGTATAATTTTTGCAAGTCTTTTTTTAGACGTTTGCAAATTTGAATCTTCTATGGTGCTGCCAGTTCTTAGGTCAATCAAAGACCCCTTGTTCCAACCAAGGTAGAGAAAGTTGATGTACTTCTAGAGTCGTACATCTCATGTCCAGTGACTACAGTCACCATCCAGTGAGATATCTTTAAAATTGACACCTAGGTGACTGCAAACTTGAGCAAATAAACCCAGTCATAAAGGCATCATATCCTGCTTCATGATTGTCCCCAGTTTTCCAACTTGATGACCTCATTCCTTCGGCCTGGACCTGAACTTTCATAAGGTGCTTAATGTCAATAATATAAGGGAAATGTTGGTGAAGACATGATGCAAATTCGTTAATTTATGAAGGTAGAGGACCAAAAAACTTGCTATATACATGTGCCATATCCAGAAAGTAATTATGACCAGCCACCAGTCTCTTCTCTGAGACTAAGAGATCAATAACGTGCTGAACACCGACAGCTGCATTAACTCTTGCCTGTGCTTCTTTCTATAAATCCTCATTGACCTCTTTCATAAGAAAACATGTATTGCTATCTGAATCTGTGTATACCACTAACTTTTTCTCCAAGAAATCTTCACCAATCGCATGAATAAAAACAAGATCTTTGAAATACTTCTCAACAACCAGCTGAAGCAATCTCATCTGATGAGAGGTGAACCCATTCAGCAGAATAGCTGGACGCACATTAGTTTGTATAGTCTAATTGTTATATCATGTTTATTCCTCCAAATTAGATTCTAAACACTATCTAACTATAATAGAGTTTAAATATATTGTTAACTATTAAATATGATAGAGGTCAATAGTTATATTATATCATAACCTATAATATGGTACTCCCTGTATACCCTAAACACTACAAATTATATATAAGTTATTATAGGTTCTATGAACATGTCTTCTAGATTATGCTTAATTATTATGTCTCCCATAGTAAAACCAAATTATATATTAGAAGACCTAACTATTATATAATTCCATATAACTTATAGATAACTAGGGAGATAACTATCACCCATCGTTGATATAGTTAACTAAGTTATATGTTCCTCCATCTAGATCGACTCCACGTTATTGTAGTAACATGAACTCATAATATAATGTTCAGAGTTTATATTACTAGTTGATATAGTATCTAGTTATGGATAGTTATGCTACTATGTTGTAACATCCGGTTTTGTATAATACATTGTGACATTGATCTAATGCTATTACCCCTTGGGTTTTATGATATCGTTGTATGATGATTTCATGTTCACGCTCTTAGCATTGATAGTGTGTTAGTAGGTGTTGAGTTTCTTTTTAGTAGTAAGCCTTATTGAGATGGCTACCTATACTAAAAATCAGTTTTGTTGTAAATAAGCTAATTTAGTTTCTAATGTGGTAACTTGCCTGTATAGCTTACTTTTATCTTATCTCTTAATCTAGAGGGAATATAAGGCTGATATTTTAGGACCAGATCGAGGGTAAAGAGATCTTTAAAACGGTACCAAGTTGAAGTAATTTGGAGTTGAGGAGCCTAAGTTATGTCCTTATATAGTGAGCAGGTCTGAAATGGATCCGGGCATCCGGGTAGCTGGGTATGGACTGAAAAGCTATAAAACCCTACCCATCTTCTTCCCCTTCATTTCCTCTCCCATTGAAGCTGCATCCAGACCAGAACCTTTTTGGGGTTTCTAGGGTTTGGATCTACGGAGAAAAAACTGAAAGGGAGGTAGACCAAGTGTTGCAAATCCCTCCTCCGACTAATCCAAGGTGAGCTCAACCCCAAATCTCTCCCCTATTTCTTGTTTTCTGTTTTTGTTCTTCTCATCTAAAAACCTCCATGAAACCTTCAAGGTAGGCATGGGGGGAACGTGATTAGCAAGGGCTATTGAGATTTTGAGCTTCGGTTGGGTGATTAGAGCTGAATCACCACGATCAAAGAGATAGAAGTGCTAAAGTAGAAAAGTTGAGATCTTGCTGCTACAGAACCAAGGTAGGGAGTTTTTATCCTTTTTATAGCATAATTTTAGCATAAATAATTCTATCATAAGGTATTTCTAAGAATATGTTGTATTATCGTAGATTAGAGAGTGGATTGGCATTGATAGTTGTAAAAATGCATGTTTTACTGATTTGTGGTATGGGTGATGCTATGTTCAGGAAAAAGGGTTTCAAATAGTGATATTTCCAGTCTCGAACGTGGTGATTTGAATGGATTTGAATTGATGTCATTCATTAAAGGAAATGACATGTTTGAATCGAAAAATGTTGTTTTCATGAGTCAGGAGACTTTTATGGTGGATGTTCGATATTGGGTACTCAGTGGAGCTTTGCGAAGGGGTAAACTCCAGCAAGGATGCAAGATTTATGTGCCAACGGTAGCTCCGCCCCTAGAGAAGGGCAACTACTACCGGATCAGCCTTCTACCCCTAATGAAGGGTCACTCAAGGGAGTAAGGTTGATACCTTCCGCCCCTAACGAAGGGCCGCTCTATGGAGTAAAGGCAATTGCCCCAAGAGAGGGCAAGATAGGCCTCAAGGGAGTAGGGGTCTAAGATGCTGGTTTGAAACTTAGGGGCTTTCATTTAATTTGGGCATACTGCTGCTATGTGGTTGATTTGATCTATTGAAGTCCAAACTGTTTTGGAAGTAATAGAGAATGCTTCATTGTTATTTGGCTTAATGAGACCTAGTTACACAATCTGAATTTAGACTTATGTTTTATTGACTTAAATGTCTGACCATGTACTAGTTCTATATTCGTGCATAATTATGCTTGTTAGTATAACTCTCCCTACTGAGTATAGTTGTATACTCACCACCCCCTCCCCCAGACATTGCAGGTTCTAGCAGGGTTGCTTAGTAAATTTCTCTTGAAGGACTGTTGGGGTACAAGTGGGAACCTGAAGATCAATATTTGTACTCATAGGCCTTAGACTTTAACTTTCATTTTGGGTCTGTATGAATTTAAATGCCACACTTTTGGATTTGTAAATTTTATTATGTGCTTGAACATAGTTAACCTATATTAAGTTAAGAACATTAGTTTAACCCTAATGTGTGTATGTTCATATGAGGCATATCTAAGTTAGGGTTAAACTAACTATGTTCTTAACTAGTTGCCAAATTTAATATTCCATCTAGCTAATTGGGGACTATCTAGATGAACATGATGATAGTATCTATCATAACGTAGACAATGTTCTATGGAAGGGGAAGATGTTCCATCTAGCTAATTGTTTGTATTAGCTAACTAGGACTAATATAGGACAAGAAATGGATAGATAAATTGTTTATTATGTCTCTATCTATATCCATGAAGAACTATTATAAGTATCTATGATGTAGTCTGTATAACCCAAAACCAGTTAATTTTCCATATACTAGGATATTATACATATAGGACAATAAAATAGTTGATTATATATATCCATTTTGTCCTAAAATGGTTATACTCGTTAATAGTTCTATCTATTATACGTATCCCATGGTTATACTAGTTAATAGTTCTAGTACATAGTTCATAGTCCTATCTCTTAAACCCTATCATATATATCATAGTTCATAGTTGCCGCAACTATGAACTATGATAGAATAAATAGTTATACGTATCTATCTAAGTTCGTAGTATTCCGGTATGACATAAACTCTAATCTTGTTCTATGGACTATGCTTCATATGAACTAGTTAGCTAATACAAACAATTAGCTAGATGGAACATCCTGCCCTCCCATAAAACATAGTTTACGTTATATATGCTTCATATGAACTAGTTCACTATGTTCATGAACTATAAGTTAATCCTATAATAACATATATCCTTAGTTATGGACTATCTTGTTTTGATTGTCATATGCCTAGATGGAACATAATTAACTAAGTTCCTAGGTTCATATGATCTGAACATAGTTAACTAAGTTCTTATCTTAGTTAGGAACTATACCTCCATGATTGCCAATTAACCCTATGTTCATCTAAATGAACTAAGGTTCTATCCTAACTTAGTATAGGATTACAAGGCATAGTTCATGGAGGCATAGTTCCTAACTAAGATTGGAACTATGTCTAACTAAACCCTATCCTAACTATAACCCTACATGTTCATCAAACTACATATATAATTTAGTTAGTGTATAACGATGTGAAGTTTATGGTTGATTATAACCTATTAGGGGTATATAGTGAACCTTAGATATCCTAGGATTAAATACCCATAGTATATAGTCATCCCTAATGATAACGATGGAGAAGTTATATGGTTGATTATAACCTATATATATGTTCACTATGAATGGTAGTTAACTATATGAACGGTAGTATATATGCACAAGTTCATCTAGATGGCCTAACTTCTAACCAAACTATATACAATAACGATGGAGTCCATCTAGATGGAAGAACATAAAACTTAGTTAACTATAACATGTAATGTAGCCTATAGTTTAGATGGATGTTATCCTAACCCAATTCATAAATCTAACTGGGGTTAATCCTAACATATATAGTTACTACAAGTATCTATGTGGGGAACTACCTACATAGTATAACATATATATTAGTCTAATGTTCTAGGAACTAACTCAGCCTAGGTTAATATAGTGAAGATGATAAGCCTCATCTGCCTCCATAAGTAGATGAGGCTCCATCGTTGGACATAGTTAGTGAACATAACAATGATAAGCCTCATATAACCAAATTGCCTCCATGAACTATGCCTCATAACTATATAGGCAACAATAATTTTATAGTATTACGTATCTATCTAAGTTCATGAACTATGCCCTAACTATGAATTATGATAGAATAAATAGTTATATGTATCTATCTAAGTTCATAGTATTTCGATATGACATAAACTCTAATCTTGTTCTATGGACTATGCCTTATATGAACTAGATAGCTAATACAAACAATTAGCTAGATATTACATCTTGCCCTTCCATAGAACATAGTCTACATTATATATATACCAATTCATGAACATATATATAGTTTAACCCTAACCCATAGTAACATGAACTTGTTGTGAACTCTATAATTAGTACTATTATTCATAGTCTAATTATTTGTAATTACCCTAGACTCTATGAACATGTCTTCTAGACAGTACTAGTATGAATAACTTATATGGTAATTATAATATAGTTTAAGTTATTAGAAGTCACACTCCTATGACTCAAGAGTTTTTTAGACTCCAAGGACATAATCCTAGGGTTAATCTTAACTTATTAATCTGGTTAATAGAATACGGTATAAATACTTATAATTAGGTTAAACCTCCATAACTTAAGATATCTTATAGTTAAACTAGTTCATATGAGGCATAGTCCATATAATTAGGGTTAACTAAATAATGTAGTCAACTACCATAGTTGACTACATTATACGGTTATAATGTAGTTAGAGGTATTAATTCAGTAATACCTATGTATCATGTTCATCTATTGACCCTAAACTTCATGGGTTATATGGTTGATTATAACCTATTAGGGAAACTATGTAACCCAATATACTATGTTAACTACATTGTGCATATAGTTATCCCCAAGTAACAAGTACTTAGTTGCACTATGGAGGTTCCTCCCTGTATATATGCACAAGTAACAATGATGGACCCTAACTCTAAACTAAGTATAACAATTCATGAACATATATGTAGTAAACTACCTCGATAGTTGAGCATTATACTCTTAGTTACTAATCATCTAGATGGAGGACATAGTTGCATTTAAACTATCGTATCTTATTAGGTTAACAATAACGATAGAGGCTTATCATCATAATATCCATATCTATCTAGGTTCATATGAACCAGGAAATATAATGTTCATATACTATATATTCATGAAGGAACACATATAATATCCAGATGCCTTCATGAATATATAGTATACACATGATACGTATATTATATCTATCATATGGACAATGGCATTCATGAACTTAGTTTGTAGAACATAGTTATCTAGATGGATAAACTACGTTCCTAAATGTTCCTAACTATGTTCCTAACCAAATTGGCAATTAACTCCAACTTATGAACTATAGTATAGTCATGTTTCATCTAGGACTATGTTAATCTAGATACCTCTATGAACTATGCTTCACATGAACATGTCTTCTAGACTATGCTTTTGTGACCTATCTAATTGTTTGTATTAGGATATCCCTACTTCTAGACAACTAGTTACATTGTTAGATAGTCCATAGAACATAGTCTTCATATAGTACACTATGTAACTAGTTTTCAAATTAATTTGAGCTTAGATTGTTCCTCTAATAATCTAAGTTATGATGTCTAAGATAACGAGAATATAATGTTAAGATCATATAGGTCATTCATTATCTACTCAAAATCACACATTATATGTCTATGATCATATATGTCATATTTAGTAATGGAAACCACTGGTTATACTAGTTAATAGTTCTATAGTTAGTATCTATCCATTTCTAAACTCAAAACCACACATTACATAGTCTAATATTCCTTTTATAGTAGTTTCTTGTACCTAAACTAATAATGTAGAACTATTATATGTATCAATTTCTTGTCCTATATTAGTGCTAAGAATATAATGTTAGGGTTAATCGCTAACATATAGATAAAGACATATAATAATAGGTTAACTATGTATCCCATTTCAAAGTATCTATGTTAGGGTTAATCCCTAATAAATACAACTATATCCTATAGATAATATGAACTAAGTTAGTCCATAACCCCCCATAGTTTTAGTCCACCATATAGGGTTATGGATAGTTATACTTTGTTATCGATTGAGTTAACTATATAGTTCACTAACTTATGGATAGTAAGTAACAATAATTATGAACATATATGTTCATGAATTGTTAGTATAAACCTCCATCGATGTTTATATGTGACCCTAGGATATCATCGTTAACCCTAGGATATGTTCATAAACATTGGGTTAACTAAATATGTTCCGGTAGTGTAGTATAAATAGTTAATTGACAACTATAGTTAATAGTTCACTCTAGGGTTAACCTGAACATAGTTCATATGATAGATATATAAACCATAAACTCTCCCTAATAGGATTGCCTGTGATTAAGTTAACCATATGTTAACCCTAGTATAATATTGGCTTATGTCTAACTAGATTAATCTTAGATTATAAGTTACCGTATTTATGATCTAACAGTACTAGTTAATAGAATGAGACTATAACATTAGTTGGGATCTATTATATTAATTATCCCCTATAATTAGTGCTGTTATTTATAGTCTAATTGTTTGTAATTACCCTAGACTCTATGAACATGTCTTCTAGACAGTACTAATATGAATAACTTATATGGTAATTATGGTATAGTTTAAGTCATTAGAATTCATACCCCTATGACTTAAGGGTTTATTATAATACTCCTAGGACATAATCCTAGGGTTACTCTTAAGTCATTAATCTGGTTAATAGAATACGTTATAAATACTTATAATTAGGTTAAACCTCCATAACTTAAGATATCTTATGGTTAAACTAGTTCATATGGGGCACAGTCTATATAATTAGGTTTAACTAAATAATGTAGTCAACTATAGTAGTTGACTACATTCTATAGTTATAATGTAGTTATAGGTATTAATTTAGAAATACCTATGTATCATGTTCATCTATTGACCCTAAACTTCATGGGTTATATGGTTGATTATAACCTATTAGGGAGACTATGTAACCCAATATACTATGTTAACTATATTGTGCATATAGTTATCCCCAAGTAATAGGTACTTAATTGCACTATGGAGGTTCCTCCCTGTATATATGCACAAGTAACTACAATGGACCCTAACTCCGAACTAAGTATAAAAATTCAAGAACATATATGTACTCAACTACCTCCATAGTTGAGCATTATACTCTTGATGGAGGACATAGTTCCATTTAAACTATAGTAAGCTATCTTGTTAGGTTAACAATAACGATGATGGCTTATCATTATAATATCCATATCTATCTAGGTTCATATGAACCAGGGAATATAATGTTCGTATACGATATGTTCATGAAGACATTCCTCTACCTTCATGAATATATAGTATACATATGATACATATATTATATCTATCATATAGACAATGCCATTTATGAACTTTGTTTGTAGAACATAGTTATCTAGATGAATAAACTATGTTCCTAACCAAATTGGCAATTAACCCTAACTTATGAATTATAGTATAGTCATGTTTCATCTAGGACTATGTTCATCTAGATACCTTCATGAACTATGCTTCATGTGAACATGTCTTCTAGACTATGCTTGTGTGAACTATCTAATTGTTTGTATTAGGATATCCTTACTTCTAGACAACTAGTTACATAGTTAAATAGTCCATAGAACATAGTCTACATATAGTACACTATGTAACTAGTTGCTAAATTAATTTGAACTTAGCTAGTTCCTCTAATGATCAAAGTTAGGATGTCTATGATAACGAGAATATAATATTAAGATCATATAGGTGTAGCATCATATATGTCATATTTAGAAATGGAAACCACTTGTTATACTAGTTAATAGTTCTATAGTTAGTATCTATCCAGTTTTAAGCCCAAAACCACACATTACATAGTCTAATATTCCTTTTATAGTAGTTTCTTGTACCTAATCTAATAATATAGAACTATTATACGTATCATTTTCTTTTCCTATATTAGTCCGAAGAATATAATGTTAGGGTTAATCCTTAACATATAGATAGAGACATGTAATAATAGGTTAACTATGTATCCCATTTCTAAGTATCTATGTTAGGGTTAATCCTAATAAATACAACTACATCCTATAGGGCTTTCTAATAGTTATATTAGGCGGAATATAGGACTATGTTTAGGGTTAGAATACACACACGTAGGTAGTTACCCTAACTATAGACGGAATCTTAGTTGGGAATAATATTTAGCATTGTTTATAATGTGAATGCAACCGTAACTATAGACGTAATATTGGACTATGCATTCCTAGGGTTAGGGTTATTGCATCTTGGTTAGATTCTTAGATATGTATCTATGTAAGTATGGGAATAAATAATGTATTTACTATAGGAATAAACATAGTGCTAGGTTAAATAACTTAGATTAATCCTATGGGAATATACATTTTAGATATGCAATTATAGAGTTAGATTGATACGTATGTCTAGATTGACCTAGGTCCTAGTTTCCGAGAAATTTTAATCCTACTATAGATTTTAATAGAGGCAATATAATAGACATATAATAATCCGTCTATGTCAACTATCATAGGTTATGGTTTACGTATTTAACTTGTATAACTAGAATATACAAGTTATTGATGGAAGATTGATCCCAAAGTCTCCCTTGTCCTAGAGAGGATTAACCTAACCCTATGCCTCATAGAATACAGTATAAATACCCATAGGGAATATAGTTTAAGAATAACATACAAACATAGAGTATGACATATATAATAATATAATAATGTCTAATTATATAACATATATAATAGTCTAGAATAGACATCCTTAACCCTATGTAGTTCTTATTGTGTCTGGAACATGTAGAAGGATCACTAGATACTACAATTTCAATATATGATTAACTCTATCATATTGTGTCTGCCTAGGATGTATGTTCTATACCTTATATATGGTATAGTATATTAGGATATAAAAGGATCAGGCAACGATGGAACTAGAATAACTTAGGATATAACATATCTATATTATGTTTTATAGAGGAACTAGTTATATAATGATGGAACCTTAGAGTTTAATCCTAGAGACTATTATATGGATTATAATAAGTAGTCTATAGGGAACCTTCATATATAAGGTTCGATGTCTCTAAGGTATCCTATGGTTGGAAGGCTCCATGTTAACTCTATCATATAGATAGACTTATTATAGAGCTTAATGGGGTTCTTCCATCTAAATAATTAAAGGATGATATAATAAATATTAATAGTCCATATAAACATATGAACCTTCCAAATATGTCTCTAGGACACAATGTTTAGTTGTTATGGACTATTAATATTTATTATGGAGGTAAATCTTATCTGCTAACCATGGGAATAAACATGTTATAACATCCTTAACCCTATTTGTTATAACATATTTATTCCGATGGTTATAATTTATTCTATTATAGTCCATATAGACTATCTAACTATAATAGAGTATATTATAACCTATTAGAGTCTAGAAATTTGTATTAAGTTTGTATAGGACATATATTATAAGTTATTATAGGCTCTATAAACCTTAAGTTCTACATACATATTGAACCATTGTTTATTCTAGACTATTATATATTAGTTGTGTCTTCTAGACTATATTAATGTTAGTTTGTATGAACATGTCTTCTAAAATAATAGTTAGGTCTTCTAATATATAATACCGGTATCATATTTCACTTGTATGACTAGAATATACAAGTTATGTGGTACATAGTACAATATAAGTAAAATCTATAGTAGGATTAAAATTACTCGGAAACTAGGACTCTATAGTATCTATCTATCTAACTCTATAGTTGCCAATCTAGAATGCATATTCCCATAGGATTAATCTAAGTTAGTTAACTTAGGACTATACATCAACTTTCTCTACCTTGGTTGGAACAAGGGGTCTTTGATTGACCTAAGAACTGGCAGCACCATAGAAGATTCAAATCTGCAAACGTCTAGAGACATATAACTGTATAAGATAATGGTATAAGAAATCAGCTCATATTATGCTAGTTTATACATAAAGTATTCATACTATAAAAATACTATACAAATGGTTAGTATAAGCCTATCTAAGTCATGAGATAGTGTATATAGTATTATTGGTACAGATAAGAGAACTCATATAGTACAGATAGGAATAATTGGTTGTATATTCCAGTTATTGTCCATGGACCTAATGCTAATTTACTATTACAATCCATCCATTATAATAATCCCTAGATAGAGTTAACAACTAAGATTCCATCTATAGTTAGGGTAACTACCTACGTGCGTGTATTCTAACCCTAAACATAGTCCTATATTCCACCTAATACAACTATTATAATGCCATATTGGATGTAGTTGTATATGTTAGGGATTAACTCAAACATAGATACTTAGAATTAGGATAAATAGGTATCCTAATATTATATGTCTCTATCTATATGTTAGGGATTAACCCTAACATTATATTCCTAGGACTAATATAGGACAAGAAATTGATACGTATAATAGTTCTACATTATTAGTTTAGGTATAAGAAACTACTATCCATAACTAAGGATATATGTTCATGAATTGTTCACTATATATAGTTTAGATTACTCCATCTATATGTTCATGAATTGTTAACTATATATAATTTAGATTACTCCATCTAGATGGAGGTTATCCTAACCCATTTAGATTATTGCCTCCATAGTTCCCTACATAGGTAGTTCCCTTACTTGTACCTACAAGTAACAATAATTATGAACATATATGTTCATGAATTGTTAATATAAACTTTGAGCTATGTAGGACTACATAATTTAGAGTTTCTGTTGAATCCTTCTAGACCATGTAGAACATATATATTATTCCTAGGACTATATCAACCATGACTATGTAGTTCCCTACATAGTGAACGATGAACGAGGATATAAAATCAGGTTCATATGATTAGTAACTAAGGATATATCATCATTTCAATAATATAGTATCTAGTTCATGGAGACAATTTAGTTAATTTATGAACTTAGTTAACTCTGTTATGAACAATTAACAAACTAATTTGGCAACTAGTTACATAGTTCATCTTGTCATTATATGAACCCTAAATGCCTCCACTAACTATGTTCAACAATGGAACCTCATCTACCTCAATAATTTATGCATATATTTAGTTAACTATGTTCCTAACTAAATATCTCTATTTAATTCATCCTCGATCCTGGTTCATAGTCTCATGTTTGTATTTAGATGTTCCTCCATAACTTAAGGTTAAATTAATTTGGTAAGATCTAAGTTCATAGATCCTAACCCTAGTTTAGAGTTTATATCATAGGTTATCCTAGGGTTCATATGATAGATACTATCAAACATTATACCCTAGAGACTATGTAACTAGTTGTCCATAGAACCCTAATGCTAGTATAACTTACTTTATACAAGCTAATACAAACAATTAGCTCATCGTTGTATTAGTCAAAACCTATATTCTGCATCATCGTTGATATAGGTTTTGACTCTAACTTATAGGCTAAGTGTTTGTATTAGCTTGTATACAAACAATTTACACAAGGGACGTAGACTATGTTCTACAAAGTAGTTAGTTCATAGTACCTTAAGTATATTATCCCATCAAAAACTCTAATCTTGTTCCATCTAGTTAATTGTTTATAAACCTATGATGTATAGATACATAGATAGATATATGTAAATATGAATATAACTATGGTCTTCTTAGTAAATCTAGGTACTTATCATAGTTCATAGTCTACATAGTTGTTCCGTTTATAGTAACATTATATTCCTATAATATAATGTTATAGGTTAAGATCATATATGTTATATAGACTATCCTAAACATTTTAGAAAATAATAATGAGATAGTTTCTTTCCATACATAATTATGTAGATGAACCCACATAGGACCAAATCTTATACTCCTAGGACATAATCCTAGGTTTAATCTTAACTTATTAATCTGGTTAATAGAATACGATATTAATACTTATAATTAGGTTAAACCTACATAACTTAAGATATCTTATAGTTAAACTAGTTCATATGAGGCATAGTCCATATAATTAGGGTTAACTAAATAATGTAGTCAACTATGGTAGTTGACTACTTTATATGGTTATAATGTAGTTATAGATATTAATTCAGTATACCCTAAACTATATCATGTTCATCTATGGACCCTAAACTTCATGGGTTATATGGTTGATTAAAAACGTATTAGGGAGACTATGTAGCCCAATATACTATGTTAACTACATTATGCATATAATTATCCCCAAGTAATAGGTACTTAGTTGCACTATGGAGGTTCCTCCTTGTATATATGCACAAGTAACAACGATGGACCCTAACTCTAAACTAAGTATAACAATTCATGAACATATATGTAGTAAACTACCTCCATAGTTGAGCATTATACTCTTGGTTACTAATCATCTAGATGGAGGACATAGTTGCATTTAAACTATAGTAAACTATCTTGTTAGGTTAACAATAACGATGGAGGCTTATCGTCATAATATCCATATCTATCTAGGTTCATATGAACCAGGGAATATAATGTTCGTATACTATATATTCATGAAGGAACACAAATATAATATCCATATGCCTTCATGAATATATAGTATACACATGATACGTATATTATATCTATCATATGGACAATGGTATTCATGAACTTAGTTTGTAGAACATAGTTATCTAGATGAATAAACTACGTTCCTAAATGTTCCTAACCAAATTGGCAATTAACCATAACTTATGAACTATAGTATAGTCATGTTTCATCTAGGACTATGTTCATCTAGATACCTCCATGAACTATGCCTCATATGAACATGACTTCTAGAATATGTTTGTATGAACTATGTAATTGTTTGTATTAAGATTTCCCTACTTCTAGACAACTAGTTACGTAGTTAGATAGTCCATAGAACATAGTCTTCATATAATAGACTATGTTACTAGTTTCCAAATTAATTTGAGCTTAGATAGTTCCTCTAATAATCTAAGTTATGATGTCTTAGATAACGAGAATATAATGTTAAGATCATATATGTTATTATCTACTCAAAACCATACATTATATGTCTAGGATCATATATGTCATATTTAGAAATCGAAACAACTGGTTATACCAGTTAATTGTTCTATAGTTAGTATCTATCAATTTCTAAACCCAAAACCACACATTACGTAGTCTTATATTCTGGCTATAGTAGTTTCTTGTACCTAAACTAATAGTGTAGAACTATTATACGTATCAATTCCTTGTCCTATATTAGTCCTAAGAATATAATGTTAAGTGTTAATCCCTAACATATAGATAAAGACATATAATAATAGGTTAACTATGTATCCCATTTCTAAGTATCTATGTTAGGGTTAATCCCTAACAAATACAACTACATCCTATAGATCATATGAACTAAGTTAGTCCATAACCCCCATAGTTTTAGTCCACCGTATAGGGGTTATGGATAGTTATACTTAGTTGTCGATGGAGTTAACTATATAGTTCATCCGGTTCTGAGCTGAAGCCAAGTTGGCCTTGAGTTGGCGAAGGACCTCATCCCGCGTCTGGAGCATGTAATCCACCTCGGCAATGGAGGAGCGATGAGGCACGCAAGACAAGATTGAAGGAGGAGGCCGTCCATAGACAATCTCGAATGGAGTGAACCCTGCTCGTGTGTGATAGGAGTGTACGATCATTCAGCCCATGGAAGCATTTGAAGCCAACGTCGAGGTTGATCCCTGACATAGCAGCGCAAATATTGCTCTAGACACTGGTTGACCACTTAGATCTGACCATCCGTCTGAGGGTGATAGACCATACTCATATGAAGCTCCGAACCTTGTAGTGTGAAGAACTCCCGTCAAAACTGTGAAATAAATACCTGATCTCTGTCTGAGACTATAGTACGTGGCATACCATGTTCACATAGAGTCTAGAAGACATGTTCATACAAACATAGTTCATACAAACATAGTCTAGAAGACATGTTCATATGAGACATAGTTATGGTTTAATATGGGAGATATAGTCTATGCCTCATATGAACTAGCTCATAGTTACATAGACTATAACTCTATATAAGGCAAACTACTAATATAAACTCTAATCTAAGTTAGGGTTACACTATGCTCATGATTCTAACTTATTAATCTGGTTAATAGAATGAGACTAGGTTATCCCCAAGTAACATGTAATCATAAATACAATAATCTAACTTAAGATTATATATGATCTTATTATAGGAATATACTCTATGAGTATATTAACTAGTACTCATATAGTTAGATTAATCAATAATTGTCCAAATGCAACAGTTATGAGACTATGACTTAGGGTTATACTATGTCTTCTTATAGGGTTAATCTATATAATATGTGTATACATATGTGGGAGAGTCTCATTCTATTATATATGTAGTTTATATGAGCTTTCTGTCATAACCTATGCCAATACGGTATAAATATTATAATTATGCCTCTATTATTATAGATTAACCCTAATTATATGGACTATGCCTCATATGGATTATGCCTCTACATATACTGTAACCCAATTATGAGTTAGGGTCTTTACTCCCAAATTTATTATTCAGGAGTTAGGGTCCTGAATACTAGGATTATACAGTGTAGTATAACTATAGTATATAGTTAATAGTTCACAGTTATATGTAATAAACCCTAGGATATCTGTTAACCCTAGTTTAGGGTTATAACCTAGTAGGGTTTTGGTATGAAGAATGTTCACAACTAGTTTGATGGAAGAATTAGATAAGTAGGGTTAGGGTTTGGCATTAATATGGAAGTATGGAGGAATACACACAACTTGTTAGACTAAAGTATTAAATATTTAAACAACTAGTTAGTTAGACGAACAACAAAATACATAGTTTCTAGGGTTTTAGCATTAGGTTTTGGTATGAACAATGCTCACAACTAGTTTGATGGAAGAATTAGATAAGTAGTTTATATGGTTTGGGGATAGCTTTAGACCTTCATGCATCTATTTAAACAGAATAATCAAATACATAGTCTCTAGGATTTACTATAGGAATAAACAAAAGTAGTTACATGGAAGAATTAAATACATAGACAATGGCATTAAATACGTAATTTTAAGGGTTAATCCTAGAAATGTCCCCATGGGACTAACTTATTCCCTAACCCTAATCAAATACTAGTTGCCAAATAATTAACATTACGTATTATGTTGATCCATACAACACAACTATAGTTGATTATTCCCTATTCTTCCATATATAATTCTTCCGTCTAGCAGAATTATATATGGGTTAGGATACGTATATTCCTATGGGAATAACCTAGCAGTTAATCTCATATGTTAGGATTAACCCTAATCCTAACGTATCCTAATAATCTAAGTTAGGATGCCTAAGCTAAGTTAGAATGTAATGGAGGGTTCCTATTTAATAATCTAAGTTAGGATGACTGCATCCTGTAGACATCTATAGTATATGTCTAGATTGGCAACTATAGGGTTAGTTATCTAAGTTGGCACAAGGAAGGATTAACCCTAGGATTAATCTATAATAATCTAAGTTATTATGGCAACTATAGCTCGTATATTCTAGATTGGCAACTATAAGGTTAGACATAGTACAATGCATTGTATCATAGGTTAGAGTTTATATATTAACCTATGTCCTATAGACTACGTATTTGATTATGATACAATGCATAATCATATATGATTATAAGTTAGTTAGATTGGCAATCTTAGTTGTGTGTAGGTAGGGCATAAATAACTATAGATAGATACATTATATAGTTAGTTAATGCTCTAACTATAGACGGACTATAGGACTATGTATTCCTAGGGTTATATAGTCCTATATTAATCCTATGTATCTATCTATAGACGGAATGTTAGTCCTATTCTTCACGCATCTTCTTCAACAGAAGAATAGTCCTATATTAATCCTATTCTTCTAAGGTTAGAATACACACACGTAGGTAGTTGCCCTAACTATAGATAGGGTTAATCCTATAGTTGCCAATCTAGGATTAACCCTAATATTATATTCCTACGAGTAATATAGGACAAGAAATGGATAGATACATTGTTTATTATGTTTCTATCTATATCCGTGAAGAACTATTATACATATCTAGGATGTAGTCTGTATAATCCAAAACAAATTAATTTTCCATATACTAGGGTATTATATATAGGATAACAAAATAGTTGATTATACGTATCCAATTTGTCCTAAAATGGTATTACTAGTTAATAGTTCTATAGTTAGTATCTATCCATTTCTACGTATCTCATAGTTATACTAGATAATAGTTCTAATACAAAGTTCATAGTCTTATCTCCTAAACCCTATCATATATATCATATTTCATAGTTACCCTAACTATGAACTATGATAGAATAAATAGTTATATGTATCTATCTAAGTTCATAGTATTCCGATATTACATAAACTCTAATCTCATTATATGGACTATGCTTCGGAGAAAGAGATTAGGGTAAACTGATCTGAATAATCCAACAAGAGAGCCTAAGCTCATTACAAATACTTCCAATGCAGTGGGCCTGGGCAAACCCCTGGGCTATTCCCTCTAGTTGGGCCAGAGGCCTTATTACAAAAGACGTTAGATATAACTGGGCCAGAGGCTAGACGCCAGACAGATTGGGCTACTCCCCTAAAGTGGGCCAAAGGCCAATAATACAAATAAACTAAGAAAATAGACTAATAGTTGGAACATAACATTCTACCACGCTCCACTGCTAGCCTTGACCTCAAGGCGACCAACCCAGATATTGGGCTAAAAACTCATCCTCATGAATCCAAGAAGCATCCTCCAGTGGCCGGTTCTGCCACGCAATGAGAACCTCAGTAATAATGCAGCCAGAACGACGCACTCGACAAGAATCTATGATCGATGCTGGTACCAATGACAATTCAGTTGGCATAGATGGAGGAGGAGGAGTAGATACCAAACGAGAGGGATCACCCACAACACGACGAAGGTGGGAGACGTGAAAAACTGGGTGGACTGTAGAATCGTCTGGAAGTTGTAGGCGGTAAGCCACTGGGCCAATGAGCTCTGAAACCGGATAGGGCCCATGAAACCGATCAGCCAACTTGACACTAGCCGGCTGATAAAAAGGAAGACTGTCGTGCGGGAAGAAAACTAACATAGACCCAGTCACCTACTTGAAACTCACAGTCAGAATGGCGCTTGTCATAAATCTGCTTCATACGATTTTGAGCCAATGCCAAATTGCATTTTAATTGCCATAAAATATCATCGCGAGTCTGCAAGGTATAATCAACTTCACTGACTGAAGCACGCTGAGGGACATAATGAAGTAAGGTCGGGGTGGCTGGCCATAAACAACCTGAAATGGGGAAAATCCGGTAGAAGTATGGTAGGCAGTATTGTAAGACCAATCCACCCATGGAAGAAACTGAAGCCAGCGCCTGGGATTTTCACCTGCGAAGCAACGGAGATACTGTTCCAAACAACGATTAACCAGTTTTGTTTGACCATCCATTTGCGGGTGATATGCCGAACTCATGAGGAGGCGAGAACCATGAAGAGTGAAAAATTCTTGCCAAAACTGTGATATAAATACCTGGTCACGGTCCGACACAATCATACGAGGCATCCCATGGAGTTGAGCCACATCTCTGACATAAGGCTCAGCAATGGTCTTGGCTGTATAAGGATGTCCTAAGGCTAAAAAATGAGCATATTTAGAAAGCCGATCGACCACCACCATCACCACGGATTTGCCTTGCACCATCAGAAGGGCTTCAATAAAATCCATTGAAACATCCTCCCAAATCTGTTCCGGAATAGGCAACGGCTGCAAGAGTCCTGAAGGAGTAATAGTAGAGACTTTGGCACGTTGACAGACTTCACATTCCACCACAAATTTCTGAACGGAGCTCTTAATACCGCGCCATAGAAAACACTGAGAGACCTATTTGTGATCCGAAAGGAGCCTTCATGTCCGGCCGTCGGAGTGGAATGAAAATGGGTTAAAATAGTATGACAAATGTGATCACAGTGAGGAACCCACAGCCGATTCTTCCAATAAATCAAATCATTCTTCAGAACGGAAGATGCATCATCCGAAGTGTTAGCCTGAAGCCGATTCAAGAGAGTAACCGCCGCTAGATCATCCTGATAGGAATCCCGTAAGATGGCAAGGAAAGGAAAAGATGGAGCGGACATACCGAGAGAAGAGGCATCCTCAAACTGGCGAGATAAAGCATCGGCAACTGTGTTTTTAGAGCCCCGTTTATAAACCAGCTCATAATCATAACCCAATAACTTCGTTACCCAACGCTACTGTGCATGAGTGGCACTCTCTGATCCAGAAAATATTTGAGCAGTTGATGGTCCGTTCGGATAATAAAATGGCGCCCCAACAAGTACGGCCTCCATTTGGTCACTGCGTGTACAATAGCTAACATTTCTTTCTCATAAGCTGATAGGGACACTGAGCGACTTGATAAAGCTTTGCTCCAAAAAGCAATGGGATGGCCCTCTTGAAGCAGTACTGCACCAAGGCCGTGGCCAGACGCGTCCGTCTCCACCACGAAAGGCTGAGAAAAATCAGGAAGGGCTAGAATAGGGGCCTTGCACATAGTAGCTTTTAAAGTGTCAAAGGCTTGCTGGGCAATATCCGACCAAACAAATGTGCCCTGTTTAGGAGGCTGGTCAAGGGGGCGGCGAGAGAACCATAGTTAGCCACAAATCGGCGATAGTAGCCAGTTAAACCTAAGAACCCCCAAAGCCCTTTTAGTGATGTTGGAATAGGCCAATTCAGCATCGCCTCCACCTTGGATGGGTCAGTAGACACGCCCATTCGAGATGACATGGCCAAGATAATCAACCTGAGAACACCAAAACGAACATTTGGACCATTTAATAAACAAGGAATGGTGGCGAAGTACCTAAAAATGGAACGAAGATGCTCAATATGTTGATCCCAGGATGCACTATAGACGAGAATATCGTCAAAGAAGACCAACACAAACCGGCGCAAGAACTCCCGAAATATATCATTCATAAGCCCTAGGAATGTGGCTGGAGCAGTAGTGAGACCGAATGGCATAACCATGAACTCAAAGTGGCTGTCATGTGTGCGAAAAGCAGTTTTGTCCATGTCCTCTGGATGCATGCGAATCTGATGGTAACTCGCACGCAGATCCAGTTTAGAAAGACCTGCTCATGAGTTAGAGTTAGTTCATCCAGCAATTCTTCAATGACGGGAATGGGGTATTTATGAACATATATGCACATATATAACAATTCATGAACATATATGCACCCAACTACCTCCATAGTTCAACATTATACTCTTAGTTATTAATCATCTGGAGGACAAAGTTCCATTTAAACTATAGTAAATTATCTTGTTAGGTTAACAATAACGATGGAGGCTTATCATTATAATATCCACATCTATCTAGGTTCATATGAAGCAGGGAATATAATGTTCATTTACGATTTATTCATGAAGGCGTTCATCTACCTTCATGAATATAAAATATACATATGATATATATTATATCTATCATATAGACAATGGCATTCATGAACTTTGTTTGTTGAATATAGTTATCTAGATGAATAAACTATGTTCCTAACCAAATTGGCAATTAACCCTAACTTATGAATTATAGTATAGTCATGTTTCATCTAGGACTATGTTCATCTAGATACCTCCATGAACTATGCCTCATATGAACATGTCTTCTAGACTATGCTTGTGTGAACTATCTAATTGTTTGTATTAGGATATTCCTACTTCTAGACAACTAGTTACATAGTTAGATAGTCCATAGAACATAGTCTACATATAGTACGCTATGTAACTAGTTGCCAAATTAATTTGAACTTAGATAGTTCCTCTCATAATCTAAGTTAGGTTGTCTAAGATAATGAGAATATAATGTTAAGATCATATATGTCATTATCTACTCAAAACCACACATTATATGTCTAGGATCATATATGTCATATTTAGAAATGGAAACCACTGGTTATACTAGTTAATAATTCTATAGTTAGTATCTATCCATTTCTAAACCCAAAACCACACATTACATTCCATCTATAGTAGTTTCTTGTACCTAAACTAATAGTGTAGAACTATTATATGTATCAATTTCTTGTCCTATATTAGTCCTGAGAATATAATGTTAGGGTTAATCCCTAACATATAGATGAAGACATATAATAATAGGTTAACTATGTGTCCCATTTCTAAGTATCTATGTTAGGGTTAATCCCTAACAAATACAACTACATCCTATAGATAATATGATCTAAGTTAGTCCATAACCCCCATACTTATTAGTCCACCATATAGGGGTTATGGATAGTTATACTTAGTTGACTAACTTATGGATAGTTAGTAACAATAATTATGAACATATATGTTCATGAATTGTTAATATAAACCTCCATCGATGTTAATATCCTGAATAAACCCTAGTTAATAGTTCATAGTATATGTAACCCTAGGATATCATCGTTAACCCTAGGATAAACCCAAGGATATGTTCATGAACATAGGGTTAACTAAATATGTTCAGGTAGTGTAGTCTAAATAGTTAATAGTTCACTCTAGGGTTAACCTGAACATAGTTCATATGATAGATATATAAACCATAAACTCTCCCTAATAGGGTTACCTGTGATTAAGTTAACCATATGTTAACCCTAGTATAATATCAGCTTATGTCTAACTTGTTTAATCTTAAATTATAGGTTACCGTATTTATGATATAACAGTACTAGTTAATAGAATGAGACTATAACATTAGTTGGGATCTATTATATAACTACATATATAATAGCTTAATTATCCTCTATAATTAGTACTGTTATTTATAGTCTAATTGTTTGTAATTACCCTAGACTCTATGAACATGTCTTCTAGCCAGTTCTAGTATGAATAACTTATATGGTAATTATAGAATAGTTTAAGTTATTAGAATTCATACTCCTATGACTTAAGAGTTTATTATAATACTCCTAGGACATAATCCTAGGGTTAATCTTAACTTATTAATCTGGTTAATCGAATACGGCATAAATACTTATAATTAGGTTAAACCTACATAACTTAAGATATCTTATAGTTAAACTAGTTCATATGAGGCACGGTCCATATAATTAATGTTAACTAAATAATGTAGTCAACTATGGTAGTTGACTACATTCTATGGTTATAATGTAGTTATAGGTATTAATTCAGTAATTCTTATGTATCATGTTCATTTATTGACCCTAAACTTTATGGGTTATATGGTTGATTATAACCTATTAGGGAGACTATTGAACCCAATATACTATGTTAACTATATTGTGCATACAAGTAACATGTTCTTAGTTGCACTATGGAGGTTCCTCCCTTTATATATGCACAAGTAACTACGATGGACCCTAACTCTGGCCTAAGTATAACAATTCATGAACATATATGTACTCAACTACCTCCAAAGTTGAGGATTATACTCTTAGTCACTAATCATCTAGATTGAGGACTTTCATTTTAAGTATAGTAAACTACGATGGAGGCTTATCATTATAATATCCATATCTATCTAGGTTCATATGAACTAAGGAATATAATGTTCGTATACGATATATTCATGAAGGCGTTCATCTACCTTCATGAATATATAATATACATTTGATACATATATTATATCTATCATATAGACAATGACATTCATGAACTTTGTTTGTAGAACATAGTTATCTAGATGAATAAACTATTTTCCTAAATGTTCCTAACTATGTTCCTAACGAAATTGGCAATTAACCCTAACTTATGAACTATAGTATAGCCATGTTTCATCTAGGACTATGTTCATCTAGATACCTCCATGAACTATGCCTCATATGAACATGTCTTCTAGACTATGCTTGTGTGAACTATCTAATTGTTTGTATTAGGATATCCCTCTTGTAGACAACTAGTTACATAGTTAGATAGTCCATAGAACATAGTCTACATATAGTACACTATGTAACTAGTTGCCAAATTAATTTGAACTTTGATAGTTCCTCTAATAATCTAAGTTATGATGTCTAAGATAACGAGAATATAATGTTAAGATCAGATATGTCATTATCTACTCAAAACGACACATTATATGTCTAGGATCATATATGCCATATTTAAAAATGGAAACCACTGGTTATACTAGTTACTAGTTAATAGTTCTATAGTTAGTATCTATCCAGTTTTAAGCCCAAAACCACACATTACATAGTCTAATATTCCTTTTATAGTAGTTTCTTGTACCTAATCTAATAATATAGAACTATTATACGTATCAATTTCTTTTCCTATATTAGTCCGAAGAATATAATGTTAAAGTTAATCCCTAACATATAGATAAAAATATATAATAATAGGATAAATATGTATCCCATTTTTAATTATCTATGTTAGGGTTAATCCCTAACAAATAAAACTACATCCTATAGATAATATGAACTAAGTTTGTCCATAACCCCCATAGTTTTAGTCCACAATATAGGGGTTATGGATAGTTATACTTAGTTATCGATGGAGTTAACTATATAGTTCACTAACTTATGGATAGTTAGTAACAATAATTATGAACATATATGTTCATGAATTGTTAATATAAACATCCATCGATGTTAATATCCTGAATAAACCCTAGTTAATAGTTCACAGTATATGTAACCCTAGTATATCATCCTTAACCGTAGGATAAACCCAAGGATATGTTCATGAACATAGGGTTAACTAAATATGTTCAGGTAGTGTAGTCTAAATAGTTAATTGGCAACTATAGTTGATAGTTCACTCTAGGGTTAACCTGAACATAGTTAATAAGGAGTACTATAATACATGTCTTCCATACTAGATGAACATGATGACCCTAAGTTAGACGATAATATAACTTATATAGAGTACAGTTATTCAGAGTCTATATTAGTTAATCTTAACTTATGTGAACATGTTCACATCCTAACCCACAACCCATTAGATGGTAATAAGTAGTCTCTAGGATTTACTATGTGAATTAAATATGTAGTAGCTGGGGTTCTTCCATCCCAAACCATTCTTAGACATAGTTCATAGAGGCAATTAGTCCATGGAGGCATAGTTCATGGAGACATATATAGTTATGTCTTCATATATGAGGTTCCATGTTAACTCATATATGAAGACATTGTGTCCTCATAGAGGAACCATGTAGACTTTATACATTTGTATAGAATACCTCCTATGTATTCTAGTTCATCGTATATTTATAATATACGCATAAATGATATATATCATAGGTATTCTGTTAACCCTAGTATCATAAACTAGGACTATAGTAGTTCTAGTTCATAAGTTCTATGGGAGAACTATTATATAAAACCCTTACGATTAGATCCGTATCGTAGTAACCAAATCATATGTAGTCAACTACATCCGCATAGGACTATCTAAGGGTTAAATGAATTATAACCATATACAGGGAACATTATATTTATATAGTCTAGGTTCATGATATAACTATAGAAAATACATTTAATAGATATCCTTATAGAAATACTAAAGTAGGAAGATATCTAACCCTTAGATAGTATAGGGTTTTATTCCCTATGGATGTAGTCAACTACATCTGCATAGGATTAAGGTTATGATATATATCAAACTCATATAGTCCTATATCCATACACTATATATCTAACCCTAATATATGCACAAGATCTATAGTTCCCTATAGACTATCTAACTATTAGGATATCCTCATATATATGGTTAACCCTAATTAATAGTGTTTCCCATAGGTCATGTATTTATTATAACTACTTACAAATAGTTAGATAGTTCTAACTACCTATAGTTATGTCATCTATGGAAGATCATATATGTCATATATAATGGACTATGCCTTCATAGGGAATAATAGATGAACCCCATGTATTCTTCTAGACTTATATAAAATGACTATTATATCCTCCATAGTTTAGAAGACATATATTATAAGTTATTATAGGTTCTATAAACCTTAAGTTCTAATTAATTTTTTTATCTAAGTTAGATAGATTCTAAACTCTATCTAACTTAATGTGTTGTATGGATCAACCCATAAACAATTAGATGCCTCATGTATTTATAACATACTTACATATCTTTACCCTTATAGGTTATAATATACTCTATTATTATAAACATAAGTCTTCTTAACTTATATGTTACTATAGTACTTAAATATAAACTTAAGGTTTAGTTTATGTCCTAAACCATATGAACATAGGGATAACCTCTATGTTAACCCTACATATACTGTAACCCTAATGCATAACCCTAATATTAAGTACAATTATACTTACTTGTGATTAAGTTAACTCACACAATATGATAACCATGTTACATAGTTAGAGTTACCTATAGTTGATTATAATATATGTAGTTACTAAACTAGTTTTACCAACGAGTTGTGAGTATTTTGGAATACTATGGGAGACATAGTTAAATACGTAAACTCATCCAGCAACGATGAGTTAGACATAGTTTTCCTATCTAGTTGAGTGGAGGTATTTGATCCAAATATGGCAATGATGAACCAGGGACAATTAGTTAGACGGAAGAATTATATATGGAAGAATTAGATATATAGTTTCTATTGTTTTGGGTTTATGGTTAGGGTTTGGTATGGAGAATACATACTAGTTAGATGGAAGATTAAAATAAGTAGTTCGTAGTGTGTAATAGTTTCTACGGTTTGGGTAGACCTTCACACATCTACTTAAACAAAAGAATTAATTACATAGTCTCTAGGATTAGGGTTCCTGCTTGTTGTGAATGGCAGTACGCAAAACTGTACTTGGTAACTGAAAAGTCATATCTTGTAATCATGCTAGGAAGCTGAAAGGTCATATCTTGTAATCAACCTAAGAAGCTGAAAGGTCATATTTTGTAATCAGGCTTGGTAGACGCGCCCTCTCTTTCTTTATAAGGAGGTCTTTTTGCTCCTTCTGGAGCATGCAATATTGAATCCAGTTTTCATTACTTCTCTTTTCTAATCCTATTTTCCTTACTTCTCTTTTCTTTTTACTACTTTTCGTCAAGGCGTTACCTTGTGACCCAGCTGGGTCACAACACTGCTATAAGTTCCTGCTATAACAACAAAAGTTTAATTGTTATGAAGAATTAAACACATAGTTAGATGGAAGAATTATATATGGGTTAGGATTAGGGTTCCGGCTATAAGTTCTCGATGCCAACCAGGGAATCCCATCCATAGCAACTATGTATGGAATGCTCTCAACTACTCAAATGGATTAATTAGATAAGCAGGCTTTACAGTTAGCAAAAGACGCAAGAATACACACAACCCAAAACCAAAACATTATATATGTAGTTGCCCTTAGTAAACCCTAATCCTATAAGTAGTTTCTAGTTGGTATATTCTTCATACCAAAACCTAATGCTAAATTTTTTCGATTCTTCTATATTACTAGTTGTGTGTATTATCAATAGCATTTAAACATATCAATTAAATTTGATCCTTCCGTCTAGCTAGTTGTGAGTATTCTCCATCCCAAACCCTAACCCAAAACCCTAAACAAGTACATATTTAATTCATCGTATAACTGCTTGTGTTTATTCTCCTTAGTAAACCAAAGAAACTAACTATTGAATTCTTCCATTTAAGTAGTAATCTGAATTATTGCGCAGAACACAAACCCAAAACCCTAAAGTCTAATCTTAGAGACTATGTATTCACACAACTAGTAGTTCGTATGGAAGTATGAAGGAAAGATCAACTAGTTAGAAGGAAAGATCAAATACATAGTTACTAATTTTAAAACCATAGCTATGCATATTCTCCATAACTTACTAATTGTAAAACCATAGTTATGCATATTCTCCATCCCCATGGTTGGAATGGCTACTCCCCTAATTAGGCCTGCGGCCTTATTACATAATATAGACGAAGCTGGGCTACTCCCCTAAGCTGGCCGACTGGGCCAGCAGCAATACAATTTAGCCTACTCGCGCAATTACTATTACTAAATAAATGGAACATAACATTAATAGTTCTCTCCTTAATAGTATATGTCTAAATTAACCCTAACAGATATCCTAGGGTTACAGTATATGTAGGGTCCCATATACTGTAACCCTAGGCTATTTGTTAACCCTAACTCCTTAATATGCTAACTTAAGTTATAGTACATATGAGGCATAGTCCATATACTATGGGGCCGTTTGGGGCGTGATTAAAACCAAATATCCATGTGGATAATCCACTTTCAGGTGGGATTTTTGAAATTATCCACTATCCAGCTGAAACACCTCCTGAGGTGTTTCAGCTGGATAGTGGATAATTTCAAAAAATCCACCTGAAAGTGGATTATCCACAGTGGATATTTGGTTTTTATCAATCCCCAAACGGCCCCTATATTATGTATGAACTAAATATGTACCTATCTAATTATTATAGATTAATCCTAGGGTTAATATGATATGTCCCTAATAGGAGTATAATATTATGGTTATACCGTATTATTAATTAGACTTATAGCATTACAATACAACTATTGGTTCTAATATAATATAACTATTATAGGAATATACTATATATATGTCTTAGATAGAGTTAGGATGTCTAACTTAATATTTATGGGTTCATATAGTATGGAAGACTTATATTATCTAAGAACTAAGTATTTATAAGTCTAGAAGATTGTCGATAATACGGTTAGGATGTGAACTATATAAACCTAATAGACCATATAAGTCTAACTACCTAGGTTAGGATGAATTTGGTCTTTATACGGTATTCTGTAGAAGACATAAACTAACATTATATATAAGTTATTATGGGTTCTATAAACCTTAAGTTATAGTATTTATACCCTAACCTTAAGTTATCCGATGAATTATGTTTATCGTCCTTTATACATATCTATACCGATATATAATTCAACTTAGATTAACCCTAATCATCGTATACGATTAACCCCATGTTATTCCTATGCGGATGTAGTCAAGGGTTAGATATGCCCTAATTGACAACTATAGTTGCATTATAATAATAAATGTCTAGAATTAACCCATTACTAAAGGGACGTCTATTAAACATAAGGAACGTATTCCTTCAAACTATGTCCCTAGAAACAATGTATTTGATCCTTCTTAAAATGCATTATACTATGATATAGTTGCAATTATAGCCCCGTATAGGTTCACACACTTATACTATGGGGTATACACAAACTAGTTATGTGTATCCCTCCGTATAGGTGTGTGAACTAACAGTTGTGTTTTCTACTGTGAAGACATAACCCGAAGTACTCCCATGATCATATTCCCTTGTTTCAGGTACAAGAATTTACTCCTCATCCTTTGCATGACTCGGAAAGTGCTTATGTTTGAACTAGGTAAGTGCTTTTGTTTGAAGACTACAAATTTAATTGTTCGCATACCAACTATGGGAACCCCTAGATACTACATATTTGATCCGTCCATAGCTATCCCCATACCAAAAAAATCGAAACTACATATATCCCCAACCCTAGCAAGGCTATGGAAGGGTTAGGGATATATTTAGTTTCTTGCCAAACCCTAACCCTAACCCATAGAAACTACATGGCTTCGAATGGAGGAACACACACAACCAGGGAAGGTTTCGTATGGAGGAATACACAACCAGTTGGTATGATCCTTCCATCGTATTTTCATAGTAAATCCTAGAGAGTATGAATTTAAGGTTATGGTTTATAGGGAGAATTATATATGGAAACTATGTATTTGACCCTAAACCCCTAAACACTACAAATTTAATTGTACTACTATGAGAATAGAAACTACATATATAATTCTCATAGTAAATCCTAGAAACTACGTCTATAATGTTATTGAGAATAAACAGAAGAATCAAATATATAATCTTTAGGATAGTATATTCTAAACAAGGGCAAGATGATCAACCTTCCCTGATTGTGTGTATTCCTCCCTACAAAACCTACCCTAGTATGGTTTAAGTTATTAGAAGTCATATTCCTATGACATAAGGGTTTATTATACTCCTAGGACATAATCCTATGGTTAATTTTAACTTATTAATCTTGTTAATAGAATCCGGTATAAATACTTAGAATTATGTTAAACCTCCATAACTTAAGATATCTCATAGTTAAACTAGTTCATATGAGGCATAGTCCATATAATTAGGGTTAATTAAATAATGTAGTCAACTATGGTAGTTGACTACATTCTATGGTTATAATGTAGTTATACGTATGAATTCAGTAATACCTAAGCATCATGTTCATCTATTGACCCTAAACTTCATGGGTTATATGGTTGATTATAACCTATTAGGGAGACTATGTAACCCAATATACTATGTTAACTATATTGTGCATATATTTATCCCCAAGTAACAGGTACTTAGTTACACTATGGAGGTTCTTCCCTGTATATATGCATAAGTAACAACGATAGATCCTAACTCTGAACTAAGTATAACAATTCATGAACATATATGTAGTAAACTACCTCCATAGTTGAGCATTATACTCTTAGTTACTAATCATCTAGTTGCAAGACAAAGTTCCATTTAAACTATAGTAAACTATCTTGTTAGGTTAATAATGACGATGGAGACTTATCATTATAATATCAATATCTATTATCTAGGTTCATATGAACCAGGGAATATAATGTTTGTATACTATATATTCATGAAGGCATTCATCTACCTTCATGAATATATAGTATACATATGATACGTATATTATATTTATCATATTGATAATGGCATTCATGAACTTAGTAAGTAAAACATAGTTGTCTAGATGAATAAACTATGTTCCTAAATGTTCCCAACCAAATTGCCAATTTACCCTAACTTATGAACTATAGTATAGTCATGTTTCATCTAGGACTATGTTCATCTAGATACATCCATGAACTATGCCTCATATGAGCAAATCTTTTAGACTATGTTTGTATGAACTATGTAATTGTTTGTATTAAGATTTCCCTACTTCTAGACAACTAGTTACTATGTAACGAGAATATAATGTCTAAGATAACGAGAATATAATGTTAAGATCATATATATCATTATCTACTCAAAACCACACATTATATGTCTAGAATCATATATGTCATATTTAGAAATTGAAAACACTTGTTATACTAGTTAATAGTTCTATAGTTAGTATCTATCCAGTTCTAAGCCCAAAACCACACATTACATAGTCCTATATTCCGTCTATAGTAGTTTCTTGTATGTAAACTAATAATGTAGAACTATTATACGCATCCATTTTTTGTCCTATATTAGTCCTTAGAATATATTGTTAGGGTTAATCCCTAACATATAGATAGAGACATATGATAATAGGATAACTATGTATCACATTTCTAAGTATCTATGTTAGGGTTAATCCCTAATAAATACAACTACATCCTATAGGGCATTATAATGGTTGTATTAGGCGGAATATAGGACTATGTTTTGGGTTAGAATAAAAACACGTTGGTAATTACCCTAACTACAGACGGAATCTTAGTTGGGAATAATATTTAGCATTGTTTATAACGAGAATGCAACCCTAACTATAGACGGAATATAGGACTATGTATTCATTGGGTTAGGGTTAATGCCTCTTGGTTAGATTCTTAGATATGTATCTATCTAAGTATGAGAATAAACAATGTATTTATTATGGGAATAAACATGGTGCTAGGTTAACTAACTTAGATCAATCCTGTGGGAATATATATTTTAGATTGGCAACTATAGAGTTAGATAGATACATAGATATGTATGTCTAGATTGGCCTAGGTCCTAGTTTTCGAGCAATTTTAATAGAGTATAGAAAACTAATATAGGAGTACTTATTAGAGTTAAACCTATATATAGATAGGGTTCTATATATATAACTATGTAGTTATGAGACTAATACACATAGAGGAATAACCCTAGTCTGGAACTAAATACCCTATACGCTAGACTTCTATAACTATGATTAGACTACTTTCCTAAGATGGTAATAACTACCTAGGATGGTCATAACTATAGGCTGTTGGACTTATATTCTAAACAAGGGCAAGATTATCAACCTTCCCTTGTTTATATAATTATACTATATCCTTTTTATACCTGTAACTATATAATAACTTAGATAGGCTTATCATTATAATAATATACTGGGGTTACTAGACTAGAAACCTACCATATATAATGTTGTTCCTAATTATAAACTACTATCTACCTATATACCCTATTATAAACCCCATCCACTGTATATGGCTAGAGCATATATAAGGTTTATACTACTAGCATTGGACCTATGATAGTATAAACCTTAGGAATCCTATGTTGCTTACCCTAATACAAACTATAGTTAATGAACTATGTCTAACTACCTAGGTTTTACTATGGGTTAGGATTAGGGTTCCTGCTAATCCCTGCTAAGTATTGTCCCTTGTATTCTATTAGGGTTAGGGTTAATCCTAACTCATAGGACATACCCAGCTAAGTATTAATAGTCGTTTAATATAGGGTAAATCTACCCTAGAGACTACTAATTTAAACATATATAATAATATAATATTTGCATGAACATTACTATATATGTTAATTGTATGAACATGTCTGCTAGACTATGTTTGTATAGTCTAATTGTTATATCATGTTTATTCCTCCAAATTAGATTCTAAACATTATCTAACTATAATAGAGTTTAAATATATTGTGAACTATTAACTATGATAGAGTTCAATAGTTATATTATATCACCTATAATATAGTACTCCCTTTGTACCCTAAACACCAAAATTATATATAAGTTATTATAGGGTTCTATGAACATGTCTTCTAGATTATGTTTAATTATTATGTCTCCCATAGTAAAACCAAATTATATATTAGAAGACCTAACTATTATATAATTCCAAATAACTTATAGATAACTAGGGAGATAACTATCACCCATCGTTGATATAGTTAACTAAGTTATATGTTCCTCCATCTAGATCGACTCCATCGTTATTGCAGTAACATGAACTCATAATATAATGTTCAGAGTTTATATTACTACTTGATATAGTATCTAGTTATGGATAGTTATGCTACTATGTTCCCGGATTCTATATCCTTAGTTACTATATATTCTTCGAGAAGTAACCAAATCATTTAGTTAAGAACTTAGTTAACTATGTTAGGAATATAGTTATCTCATGTTTGTTTTTGTTATAAGTATAGTTCATGGACTATCTTATTTTGGTTCCTAACATAGTTAGGAACATAACCTAATAATGTTCAAGTAGTTATGTAGATGAACCAACATTATGTCATCTCTGATGCATTCAAGATGAATGCCATATCTAGATGAACTATATAGATGAACCAAGATCGATGATGAATTAAATAGAGGTATACTAGTTAAACACAGTTAACCTATACTAAGTTAGGAACATTAGTTTAACCCTAATGTGTGTATGTTCATATAAGGCATATCTAAGTTAGGGTTAAACTAACTATGTTCTCAACTAGTTGCCAAATTAATTAGTCCATCAATCTAATTGGGGACTATCTAGATGAACATCAGGATAGTATCTATCATAATGTAGACAATGTTTTATGGAAGGGGAAGATGTTCCATCTAGCTAATTGTTTGTATTAGCTACCTAGGACTAATATAGGACAAGAAATGGATAGATAAATTGTTCATTATGTCTCTATCTATATCCATGAAGAACTATTATACGTATCTATGATGTAGTCTGTATAACCCAAAAACTAGTTAATTTTTCATATACTAGGGTATTATACATATAGAACAATAAAATAGTTGATTATATGTATCCATTTTGTCCTAAAATGGTTATACTCGTTAATAGTTCTATCTATTATACGTATCCAATGGTTATATTAGTTAATAGTTCTAGTACATAGTTCATAGTCCTATCTCCTAAACCCTATCATATATATCATAGTTCATAGTTGCCCTAACTATGAACTATGATAGAATAAATAGTTATACGTATCTATCTAAGTTCATAGTATTCCGGTATGACAAACTCTAATCTTGTTCTATGGACTATGCTTCATATGAACTAGTTAGCTAATACAAACAATTAGCTAGATGGAACATCCTGCCCTTCCATAAAACATAGTCTACGTTATATATATAACAATTCATCAACATATATATAGTTTAACCCTAACCCATAGGAACATGAACTAGATAGTCCACTATGCTCATGAACTATAAGTTAATCCTATAATAACATATATCCTTAGTTATGGACTATCTTGTTTTGATTGTCATATGCCTAGATGGAACATAGTTAACTAAGTTCCTAGGTTCATATGATCTGAACATAGTTAACTAAGTTCTTATCTTAGTTAGGAACTATACCTCCATGATTGCCAATTAACCCTAAGTTCATCTAAATAAACTAAGGTTCTATCCGAACTTAATATAGGATTACAAGGCATATGTTGTGAACGTCAACGCGCACGCAGAACCACATCTTGTAATCCTTCCCGTTTTGGTAAGTGAAAGGTCAGCACGCAGAACCGTACCTTGGTAACTGAAAGGTCGTATCTTGTAATTATGCTAGGAAGCTGAAAGGTCATATCATGTAATCATCCTAGGAAGATGAAAGGTCATATCTTGCAATCAACCTAGGAAGCTAAAAGGTCATATCTTGTAATCAGGCTAGGAAGACGCGCCCTCTCCTTCTTTATAAGGAGGTCTTCTTTCTCCTTCTTGGGCATGCAATATTAAATCCAGTTTTCGTTATTCTCTTTTCTTCTTCTTCTTCTTCTTTTCTGCCTTTTTCACCGTGGTGGTTGATTTTGTTTGTGTTCCATACGGGAACACAACATTGGTATCAAAGCCGTTCCTATCTACCGGAATGAGGGACGATGTGCTCGACTTGTGTGCAGAAATCCTAGAATGGATTGAGCGGATCACCGCGGCCGAAAATGGCCATCGTCACTACTGCCGCAGTTCAGGCTTCGCCGCATCCCACTCCATTCCAGCCGCTGTGGGGCTACCCACGGCCACCGCCACCGTCAGATGAAACCCATTACGGCCGCTTCTCCGCTCCGTCGGCCGCGCCTTGTCCTCAAATCACTACTATCGTTCAAGCTGGAAAATGGGTAGGCTCTCTATGTTCAGATCCGCCGGCCACACTTCATCCTCCTCGGCAGTCACCGTCACCATCGACCCTCTCCCTAACAATGCCATCGCAAGCCCCATCACCGTCAAGGGTGTCCAGATCATCATCCCAATCAACGTCAGACTTCTCTGTCCAATCGCCGGCCTCTCTCCATTCATTCTATGCACCACCACAATGGGCTGCCACCACCGTCCCGCCTCCCCTCTCCTCCCCCGCAACCGGCATCAAGTCCAACAAGGAAGACATGGACGTTGAGACTCTCTATGATGGCATCCTTGCTGCAATCGTCATCGAGGAGGGAGAGACTACTCCTGTTGGTGCCCCCATTGGCCTCCTTGTCGAGACTGCGGAGGAAATCGCTGAGGCCAAAGCCAAGGCTGTTGCATCCTCTTGTGCTTTTGTATCCTCTGCTACCCCGCCGCGTCTTCCAGTCTCCGCAGCTGCCGACGCCACCGTTGGACCAACCACCACCTTCCACGAACACTGTTATGTACCGCCACCGCCGCCATCGATCATTTTCCAGACGACGCTGCAAAAGCTCGACCTCTCTCTCGTCCTTGAAAAGCTCGCCTTTCCCTACAAGGCAGTGCCTTTCTCCATCTCCAGCACCATCCTCGACTCCACGAGACCAACACCACCGTCGACCCTCCATCCGCCACCTCCAGCACCCTCAGTCGGCTCCTCCAAGCCACTCACTGTCGTCAGCCACGTCCGATACAGCACCCCCTCCATCACCATCTATAATTGCCTCATCCACCAATTCTCATTTCTCGCGCACCCTTCAGATGCTCACAAGGTGTTTGATGATATGCAAGCTGTTGGGCTCTCGCCTAATGTCGTGTTCTATTCCTCTCTCATCGATGGATACTGCAAAACTGGGAATTTAGGTCCTGCTAGCAAACTGTTCGATGAAATGATGAGTAGAGGTGTCCCTCCTAATTCCTTGATTTACAATATTCTTCTTAAGGGTGTGCTTCGAAAGCGCCAATTTGACAAAGGTATAAAACTGAGGGGTGAAATGTGGCAAAGGATTGTTGTGTCCCGATATGGGACATGAACAATATATCATGGCCGAAGGAGGAAGAGACAAGGAAGAAAGAGTAAGAGGAATAGTAATTTCTTAATGCATAACCTAAGCTGAGGAGGATGACCTCCTTATAAAGGGAGAAAGGTGGCGCGGTGCCCTAGAGGGATGCGCCACTAATTGGGCCACTAACGGGCCTGGAATACATCCATTATTCAATTAAACAGATACTCAAAGCAAATCTCATATCCTAATAAAGCTCAATCAATTATCCCGCGTGATGTCCGTTCATGTAACGTGTGCGTGCTGACGTCCTGAGCCTGACGTGCACAACAATCCACCGCGCTCCGCTATCGCCTTGTCCTCAAGGCGACCAATGCATGCTTAGCAAAAGGTTAAAGGAAGAAATCAGCACCTCCTCACATGATTGTAAAAGCAGGCCCGTACCATTGGCCATACGTTCGTCGGACACTGCATGTCCAGAAATAGCTAGGATAACCCAAAATGCAGCTTGAGGCAGTTCCAGCGAATGAACTAGAGCAACCAGCCCAACCACAGCGCAGATGAGGAACTTGACCCAGTCTAGTGGTGGGAAACGTGGGTTTTGCTTCGGTGGTAGTACGAGAAACGCTCTGTCGCTTACATATAGACACACTCCGATAACCAAATTATCAAGTACTTTCCGTAAATCATCTAGTTGTAAACAGGATTCCAACACGGACATGATACCTAGAACTGCCAGGAGACCTTGCTGGACTGAGAAAGTCGGGAGCTGGGCTAGAACGGTGGTGAAGATGATGGTGCAAACGAAGATTGGAATGAGAGAAAAGATGGTCTGCACTTGATCCACTTGGGCGGCGGAGTATAGCCCCCACGGGCGCTCCTTCATGTGGGATCCATTTTGGATCTGGAGGCAATACTTGGTCAAAAACCAGAACTTTTGGATGTGGCTAGGTGGAGGGTCATGTGTACTTAACTGGTCAACCCCATGAGAGATCATGTTTGAATTGAGACACCCACATCCCAATGCCACTAAATAGAGGGTCATAAAAAATAAGATTGCCTTAGAACCCTTGGCTTCGACACACACTTCTCCTTCAGTCAACATGTTGCATGGTGGTGGCCTTAGCTGAGACATATGTGTATAAGCTTTGGCATCATACGTCATGTAAAGTGTTAAATGAGTTCCCCTGGGAATCAAGTTAGCAATATCTGTCGCTTCTGGAATCGCATTAAAACAATTGGCACCCAACTCATGATGTACACATAAAAAAGCCGTGGAAGAAGGGAGAGTTTCGACCGGTATAGAGAGCAAAGAAAGACCTTGGAAACTCATATCATGCAAATCAGAGAAGCGGGTGATATCCATGTGAAGAATTGCACTCATAACAGTCATTGCAGGAAAAATGACAATCAAAGTGTTGGTTCTGCCAGTTACTGTATCAACGTCTACCTTCAGCTCTTGAGCCCAAAGCTCGAGTTCACCCAGATGTTTGACCAAGGAAACAGCTGCATTGCTGTAATCCATAAACTGTTGGGATGTGTTTATGGCAAAGCACACAAGGCCAAAACTGGCTGAATCAGCAACCTGCAGGAGGGTTATAAGAGTAGAAACCATCCCAGGTCCTCTTATGGAACTGTCTGAACTCGAAGGAGAGATGACATGAAGCAAGTAAAAGTGCAAGAGAGCTTCAACAAATAGAAAAGACAATGGATCACTGGAGTTGGCAGTCAATAAATGAACAGCTTCCTGAAGAAGACGCAAGAGAACCATCCGATTTCCACTGATAGATATAATGCTGGATCCACTTAATATCCTTATATGAGTTAGCAAGTAAAACCTGTGCGTTGGAGGCACATCATATTCACGAACAAGCTGCTCCAAAAGGGTCCTATCATCCTGTACACTGGAATGACGTCCAGATGCAAACCTTAAACTTGATGCACCTTCTGTATCTACTCGCGGATGAAAACCATACCATGACAAATATCACGAGACAAGTTAATTAGATCAGCAAATTGAAACTCAACACTCCAACCAGAAGCCCATCTTCTAAGCAAAGGATCAATAAACTGCCGGAGAGAAGTAAACCTTGGGTCCTCTGGCTCATTGGTGGAGCTTGTTTCCAAACTTCGAGAATTACTGAAGCCAGAACTGGGACCATCGCCCACCATTGCAATATGTGAATCATCCAATAGTGAAATTTGCCATAAAATTTCCCTATGGACAATTCTCATATCAACAAGCGCATCCTGACTGCCATCTCCACTCGCAGACAGTAATGAGGTCACCCATCGAGTATCCTGTGGTTCAGCAAGGAAAATAAGAAACTCAACAATAAGGAGAGATGAGAAGATCTCACTATCCGGAGTGGTCCCAGGCTCAAGCAAAAAAGAACCTCCAACAGAAATTATCCCACTCCAAGCTTTCTTCAATTGATCTCGTAGAGAACAACAAAAAACCAGTGCTAGTATCATGAATTTATCAGACTTAATGGGCTCCGTAGGATCCTTCCCAACCGTATCATGTCCATGGCTGAGATTGGCGGTATCATCGTCCTTGCTAGGAGGAAGTTGTTCTGGAAGAAGTTGCTGTCTGTAGGCTCCCGTGCTAACTGACTCATCCCTAGGCATGAGACCATAGGGCGGAATTCCATAGTCAAAGCAGGCGAACTCCAAGCAGCACTTGTCGGCAATTGGATCTCCGTGTTAGAGTCAGCTGTAATGGAAGGAATAGCCGTCACTGACGCTGCTTCCCTCATATCAAGTTCATCCGCATAGCATAACACATCACTCCAAACGAAGTAGCCACCCACTTGTGGGCCGAGCACGAAGGACTGAGCAAAGTTACTCGTCGAATAGTCGTAGCCAACGAGACATCCAGTCACCTGAATAAGGATTCCACCCTCAGGTAACTCCTGAACCTCTTTGACTTCTATTTCTGTGCTCATACATTCATGGTGGAAAGATCGAATTTTCTGAGCTATCCCTTGAAGAGTCGTGACGGAATTCATAGTACCATTGGGCTCAGGTCGGCTGAGCCTGCTTGAATCATGGTAGAATCTGAAGACTTCCTCTGGCTTGGTGAAAAGAAGGTAATAATAATGATCAATAAGGAGCTTGCAAACCTTCTGTGTATACTCAGAGATTGTGTTGAAGGGACCGTAGAGAAACCATCCTTGTGCCGGTCAGGCATTTCCTCAAAGAGGCGATGGACAACTGAAGAAGAGGGTGTCATTTGCCACTTAGGCATTTCAACAAACAAGTTGTGGCCATCTGAAGGGAAAGATCGACCTCGGCCGAGGAAGACTGGACCTCCTCACCGGCAGCTTGGTGGCGGATGTCATGGATGCGGCGACCTGCGGCGTCGTCGCCCTTGATGCCAGTCTCCAACCCGCCATTGCAAGTGGCGATGTCAGGGCTTTGGTTCCTCTTTCCGCCGTCCCGACGGGGTTCATCGTTCCGGCGAGGGTGTTCAGGCAGGGAGTCCTCTGGTTGGACGATGCAGAGCTCCCAGTTGGGGGGGTCGCAGCCGAGGCGTGCGGCCATGGTGAGGGGTGACTCCAATGGGTGGAGTTGGCCGTTGGGGTGGTAAAGCTGGTACCTTTGTGCGACGGTCGGCTGGTGGGGGACCTCGCCTTGGCCGACGGGCCATCGGGGATGGAGTCCGTCCACTGCACGACTCGAGGTTCCTTCCATTGACCCGATGTGGGTGAAGGTAGATCGGGATATGGGTTGAAGGAACTGGAATCGGAATTTGACGAAGTGGAGTACCAAGCGTCGGGGCTCGGCAACGGCGGCGGAGCCGTCGGCGACCTGGCTGGTGACTGAACAGTAGCGGCCCTTTGGGAGGATCTGAGTTGTTCAATCCGTCGTTGTTGGGTGTCGACACACAAGTCGAGCACCTCATTCCTCGTTTCGACGGATCGGAACTGCTCTGATACCAATGTTGTGTCCTGATATGGGACACGAACAAGGCCAGGTATCATGGCCGGAGAAGGAGGAAGAGACAAGGAAGAAAGAGTAAGAGGAATAGTAATTTCTTAATACATAACCTAAGCTGAGGAGGATGACCTCCTTATAAAGGGAGAAAGGTGGCGCGGTGCCCTAGAGGGACGCGCCACTAATTGGGCCACTAACGGGCCTGGAATACATCCATTATTCAATTAAACAGATACTCAAAGCAAATCTCATATCCTAATAAAGCTCAATCAATTATCCCGCGTGATGTCCGTTCATGTAACGTGTGCGTGCTGACGTCCTGAGCCTGACGTGCACAACAGGATGCATGTGGAAGATGATTTATTTATTAACACTGCTGCCTTTACTAATCTTGTAGATGCTCTCTGTCGAGAGGGATTGTTTTATGAGGTTTTCAAAATTGCTGAGGCTATGCCTCGGACTATCGTCTCTGACCGAGATCGAGTCTTCATTTCCCAGTTATGGCGGGAATTCTTTAAATTACAAGGGACGGAGCTTCATATGAGTATAGCGTATCACCCTCAGACAGACGGCTAAACTAAAGTGGTGAATCAGTGTCTCGAGCAGTACTTGCGCTGCTTTGTGGGAGATCAGCCCCGCCGCTGGCTGCAATTGCTTCCCTAGGCTCAATGGTCATACAACACAGCTTATCACACACGTGCTGGCTTTACGCCGTTCGAGATTGTCTATGGCCACCCTCCTCCATCTGTTCTGTCTTATGTGCCCCATTGTTCCTCCATTGCCGAGGTGGATTACCTCCTGCAGACACGTGATGAGGTCCTACGCCAGCTTAAAGCCAATTTAGCATCTGCGCAGAACAGGATGAAACAAATCTATGATAAGCAACGCTCTGATAGGGAATTCCAGGTTGGCGACCTCGTTTATATGTCAGTCATGCCCCAACGTTAGGCTTCTTTGTTTCGGGCTAATCAGAAGCTGACTGCTTGCTTTCACGGTCCTTACACAGTTGTGCATAGAATGGGACCGGTAGCGTATCGTCTCTCCTTTCCTCCAGGGTCCCTAGTACACCCTGTATTCCATGTGTTCCGTCTTCATTGTTTCGTGGGGGACCCTCGGTTGACTGCTGATAGTGCTCCTCTGCCTCTCATGGGCCCTGCAGACATTACTGACCCTGTTCCAGCTTCTCTTGTTGATAAATGGAGGGTGCGGCATGCTGGGCATATTAGGACTGAAGTGCTTGTGGCTTGGAAGGGCCAACCGCTCGAGGATGCTGAGTGGGGTACTGGAGGATGATTTTCTGGCCCGGTTTCCATTGTGGTCGCATTGAGGACAATGTGTTAGCGGAAGCGTGGTGGAGTGTTGTGAACGTCATGCCAGGACGTCAGCACACGTACGTCATCACACGTGGATATCGCTGGATTCTCTGACTAGGATTAGTTTCCCTTTTCGTGTCAATTAGTGATTGTAATAAAGGCTTGATTGGATATAATCATGGCCTGTGATGTTGTCATAGTGACGTCGGGGTCTTTCTCCTCCTTTAGGACTTATGCAATAAAGAACTTATTCCCCTACTCTTCTTCTTCTTCTTCTTCCTCTTTGCCGTCAAGGCGAACTCTTGTGACCTTGCTGGTCACAACAAGTTCACTCTAGGGTTAACCTGAACATAGTTCATATGATAGATATATAACCCATAAACTCTCCCTAATAGGCTAACTTGTGATTAAGTTAACTATATGTTAACCCTAGTATAATATTGGCATATGTCTAACTAGTTTAATCTTAGATTATAGGATACCGTATTTATGATCTAACAGTACTAGTAAATAGAATGAGACTATGACATTAGTTGGGATCTATTATATCACTACATATATAATAGCCTAATTAGTATTGTTATTCATAGTCTAATTGTTTGTAATTACCCTAGACTCTATGAACATGTTTTCTAGACAGTACTAGTAGGAATAACTTATATGGTAATTATAGTATGGGAAAAGTTTAAATGAGATCGCTCTCATATTGCTTATATGAGGACACTTTGAATCGTAGCCATTGGATCTTGATCTGACGGCTACAAATATCCATAATGATCTCACCCACTCCTTGATGTGACACACTCACCTACTCACTGATTTGATATCCACCATCCGATCGGAATCTAACGGCAATAAAGATTGGCCTCATGCTCCTTATATGAGAACGATCTCATGTAAACTCATCTCATATAATGTAGTCAACTATGGTAGTTGACTTCATTCTATGGTTATAATGTGGTTATAGGTATTAATTTAGTAATACCTATGTATCATGTTCATCTATTGACCCTAAACTTCATGGGTTATATGTTGTGAACATCAGCGCACACACGGAACCACATCTTGTAATCCTTCCCGTTTTGGTAACTGAAAGGTCAGCACGTAGAACCGTATCTTGTAATCAGTCTAGCAAACCATATCTGATAATCAAGCTAGGAAGACTCACCCTCACTTTCTTTATAAGGAGGTCTTCTTGGGCATGCAATATTGAATCCAGTTTTCTTTACTTCTCTTTTCTTCATGTTTTTCTTCTTCGTTTCCCCTTTTTTCAAAATGGCGTTTGATTTTGTTCGTGTTCCATACTGGAACGCAACATTGGTATCAGAGCCAGGCCGATCCATCTGAACGATGGACGATGTGGTCGACCTGTGTGCCGACATCAAAAGACGGTTGAGCGAATCACTGTGGCCCAAATGGCCACCGCCACTGCCTTTCTATTAACTGTTGTTCTAAAGGAAGTGAATGCTGCTATTGCAACTATTAAGACTAACAGAATTGTTCAGTTTGTTGACTGGTGCCCCATTGGATTCTTTTTTTTTGACACATAAATCCCCAACAGGGCACTACTCAATAGAATTAATCAGATGGGGCAAAGCCCGACCCGACCAGTTACGTCAGCCCGAAGAACCTCCAAAATGAAGGGTGGAGGAGCATTAATCCAACAACAAGAGTATGCATCTAAAGCGAAATTTGCCACAGTGTCCGCAGCACAGCTTACCTCCCGATAGCAGTGCACCAGAGACCAGCTGAAGAAACGATCAAACTGAGAACGTATGTTGAGGACAATGTCAAGGATACTCCACGGAGTAGGATATTGACCCAGGACACAATGAACAAGAGTAAGGGAGTCTCATTGTAGAATGATTTTGTTAGCATAAGGTACTCTGCAAGTTCCAGAGCATGCAAAAGTGCATACGCCTCAGCCACCAGCGGAAGAGTGGAACCAATGGAGCAGGCAGAGGCCATGAGAAAGTTACCATACTGATCCCGAGCAATGACACCCGTGGCTGCAAAAATACGGCCATGACGGACGGCACAATCAAAATTAATTTTGACATGACCTTCAGGAAGTGGAATCCATCGAATGCAAGTCCAGTCCTTGTTCCAATTGATGCACCCAACTGCAGGAGGAGGCGGTGGTACCGCGCTGGACGTCATCGTGGCGACCGTACACCTAGGAAAAATCCGATCTTTGGCCTGTGTAGAAGTCAGCGATACTGCGGTGGTCATCTCCGAGGTAGCTGAGGCATTTGAGTCCATCGGCCTTGAGAACAACCGTGTTCCGGCCATCTGTGGTGTGCCGGATGTGACCGTGAAGGAAGTGGCAGACGCGGTTGAGGTCTCGATATGGCATCGGACAGCACAATTTCGTTGGAACCAACGCTCGCGGAAGCCATGGTGGCAATGGGCTGGAGGACCTCCATCCTGTCTTTGGTGGTGACAGAGGAGGGCAAGACGATCGGGGCGGTGGTGGAGGAGTCCGGATGGCCGTCGGCATGGGTGGCCGCATCTTCAGAAGCTATGGTGGTGGCTGGGATGGTGCTCGCCGGGACTAATGGAGTCTCCTTCTTTGGGTCGGCAGTGGATGGGGAAACTGTGTGGGCTCCGATTGTGACCATGTCACCCATGAGGGTGCTGGAGGTGGAGAAAGGTAGCACCTTGCAGAGAAAGTCGGCCTTTTTCGGGGCTAGAGGGGAGAAGTCGAGCTTCTGCATGGCAGCTATAGCGTCAACAGGGTGGTGGCCGCTCATCTCGAGCTCGATCTGGTCTGTCCCAGTAGCTAGCGGCAGCCGCACATCGGAGGTAGTCGGAAAGCACGACGGTATGAGGCAGAAGGTGCGGCTGGTGGAGGCGGTCGGGGGTAGGTAGAGACAATGGTGGAAGACCATGCTGGTTTGGCAATGGTAGAAGAGGCGGTTTGGCCGGGGCTGTAATGGGTTTCGTATGACTGCGGATGTAACTGTGGGGAGGAAAAGCTATGTGGGTGATGATTTGGGTCCCACCATGGCTGACCGGAATACCATGCGGCAATGCTAGGCGACGGGGTGGCCATGGCGGCAGCTCGCACGGCCTTCTCTTCAGCATATGCCAAGTGCAGTTCCTTGAGTTGCTCTTGGATTCCTATTAACACGGAAAGAAGGATCGTAGAGTCAGAATCAGCCCGTAGATCGAACTGCTATGATACAATGTTGTGTCCCGGCATGGGACACGAACAGGGCCAGGTTTCATGGCCGGAGAAAGTGAGGAAGACAAGGAAGAAATGGTAGAAAGAAGATCAATTCATATTACATAAATCCTAAAGGAGGAGGAAGACCTCCTTATAAAGAAAAGGTAATGGGCACGGCTCACAAGGCCCGTGCCATCAGTCTGGCCAGATGGGCCCTAATTGGACCTTAAATGGCCCCTGATTATTCTCTATCAGTCCGTTACCTAACAATTAGCCTAAACGGGCCTGACTACAATATGATACTTATCAATCAACTATCCTACGGAGAGATCTGCTCAGATGATGTGCTGACGTACACAACACATGAACTCAGAATATAATGTTTAGAGTTTATACTACTAGTTGATATAGTATCTAGTTATGGATAGTTATGCCACTATGTTCCCTGATTCTATATCATTAGTTACTATATATTCTTCAAGTAACCAAATTATTTAGTTAAGAACTTAGTTAACTATGTTAGGAACATAGTTCTCTTATGTTTGTTTTGGTTACTAGGGTATAACCTATACTAAGTTATGTAGATCAACCCACATCATGTCATTTATGATGCATTCAAGACGAATGCCATATCTAGATGAACAATCTAGATGAACCAGGATCGAGGATGAATTAATTAGTTAGGAACATAGTTAACCTATACTAAGTTAGGAACATTAGTTTAAACCTAATGTGTGTATATTCATATGAGGCATATCTAAGTTATGGTTAAACTAACTATGTTCCTAACTCGTTGCCAAATTAATTAATCCATCTAGCTAATTGGGGACTATCTAGATGAACATGATGATTGTATCTATCATAACGTAGACTATGTTCTATGGAAGGGCAAGATGTTCCATCTAGCTAATTGTTTGTATTAGCTAAATTGTTCATATGAAGCATAGTCCATAGAACAAGATTAGAGTTTATGTCATACTGGAATACTATGAACTTAGATAGATACATATAACTATTTATTCTATTTAGTTCATAGTTATGGCAACTATAAACTATGATATATATGATAGGGTTTAGGAGATAGGACTATGAACTTTGTATTAGAACTATTATCTAGTATAACCATGAGATACGTAGAAATGGATAGATACTAACTATAGAACTATTTATTAACTAGTAATACCATTTTAGGACAAATTGGATACTTATAATCAACTATTTTGTTGTCCTATATATATAATACCCTAGTATATGGAAAATTAATTTGTTTTGGGTTATACATACTACATCCTAGATATGTATAATAGTTCTTCACGGATATAGATAGAGACATAATAAACAATGTATCTATCCATTTTTTGTCCTATATTAGTCGTAGGAATATAATGTTAGGGTTAATCCTAGATTGGCAACTATAGGATTAACCCTATCTATAGTTAGGGCAACTACCTACGTGTGTGTATTCTAACCCTAGAAGAATAGGATTAATATAGGAGTATTTTTCGGTTTAAGTAGATGCGTGAAGAATAGGCCTAACATTCCGTCTATAGATAGATACATAGGATTAATATAGGACTATGTAACCCTAGGAATACATAGTCCTATATTCCGTCTATAATTAGAGCATTAACTAACTATATAATGTATCTATCTATAGTTAGTTAATGCCCTAACTACACACAAATAAGATTGCCAATCTAACTTATTTATAATCATATATGATTATGCATTGTATCATAATCAAATACATAGTCTCTAGGGCATAGGTTAATATATAAACTCTAACCTATAATACAATGCATTGTACTATGTCTAACCTTATAGTTGCGACTCTAGAATATACAAGCTATAGTTGCCATAATAACTTAGATTATTATAGATTAATCCTAGGGTTAATCCTTCCTTGTGCCAACTTAGATAACTAACCCTATAGTTGCCAATCTAGACATATACTATAGATGTCTACAGGATGTAGTCATCCTAACTTAGATTATTAAATAGGAACCCTCCATTACATTCTAACTTAGTTTAGACATCCTAACTTAGATTATTAGGATATGTTAGGATTAACCCATATATAATTCTGCTAGACGAAAGAATTATAAATGGAAGATTAGGGAATAATCAACTATAGTTGTGTTGTATGGATCAACATAATATGTAATGTTAATTGGCAACTAGTATTTGATTAGGGTTAGGGAATAAGTTAGGTTATTCCTATAGGGACATTTCTAGGATTAATCCCAAAAATTACGTATTTAATGCCATTGTCTATGTATTTAATTCTTCCATATAACTACTTTTGTTTATTCCCATAGTAAATCCTAGAGACTGTGTATTTGATTATTCTGTTTAAGTAGATGCATGAAGGTCTAAAGCTATCCCCAAACCGTATAAACTACTTATCTAATTCATCCATCAAACTAGTTGTGAGCATTGTTCATACCAAAACCTAATGCTAAACCCCTAGAAACTATGTATTTTGTTGTTCATCTAACTAACTTGTTGTTTACATATTTAATATTTTAGTCTAACTAGTTGTGAGCATTGTTCATCCCAAAACCTAATGCTAAACCCCTAGAAACTATGTATTTTGTTGTTCGTCTAACTAACTAGTTGTTTACATATTTAATACTTTAGTCTAACTAGTTGTGTGTATTCCTCCATACTTCCATATTAATGCAAAACCCTAACCCTACTTATCTAATTCTTCCATCAAACTAGTTGTGAACATTCTTCATACCAAAACCCTACTAGGTTATAACCCTATGTTATAACCCTAAACTAGGGTTAACAGATATCCTATGGTTTATTACATATAACTGTGAACTATTAACTATATACTATAGTTATACTACACTAGTATATGTAATCCTAGTATTCAGGACCCTAACTCCTGAATAATAAATTCGGGAGTTAAGACCCTAACTCATAATAGGGTTACAGTATATGTAGAGGCATAATCCATATGAGGCATAGTCCATATAATTAGGGTTAATCTACAATAATAGAGGCATAATTACAATATTTATACCATATTCGCATAGGTTATGACAGAAAGCCTGTATAAACTACATACATAATAGAATGATACTCTCCCTAATATGTATACACATATTATATAGATTAACCCTATAAGAAGACATAGTATAACCCTAATATTATACTGTTATAACCCTTAAGTCATAGTCTCATAACTGTTGCATTTGGACAATTATAGATTAATCTATCTATATGAGTACTAGTTAATATACTCATATAGTATATTCCTATAATAAGATCATATATAATCTTAAGTTAGATTATTGTATTTATGATTACCTATTACTTGGGGAGAACCTAGTCTCATTCTGTTAACCAGATTAATAAGTTAGACATCATGAGCATAGGGTAACCCTAACTTAGATAGATTGGAGTTTATATTAGTAGATGCCCTTATATAGAGTTATAGTCTATGTAACTATGAGCTAGTTCATATGAGGCATAGACTATATCTCCCATATTAAACCATAACTATGTCTCATATGACTATGCCTCATATGAACATGTCTTCTAGACTATGTTTGTATGAACTATCTAATTGTTTGTATTAGGATATCCCTACTTCTAGACAACTAGTTACATAGTTAGATAGTCCATAGAACATAGTCTACATATATTACACAATATAAGTAGTTGCCAAATTAATTTGAACTTAGATAATTCCTCTAATAATCTAAGTTAGGGTGTCTAAGATAATGAGAATAGAATGTTAAGATCATATATGTCATTATCTACTCAAAACCACACATTATATGTCTAGGATCATATATGTAATATTTAGAAATGGAAACCACTGGTTATACTAGTTATAGTTCTATAGTTAGTATATGTCAATTTCTAAACCCAAAACACACATTACATAGTCCTATATTCCGTCTATAGTAGTTTCTTGTACCTAAACTATTAATGTAGAACTATTATACGTATTCATTTCTTGTCTTATATGAATCCTAGGAATATAATGTTAGGGCTAATCCCTAACATATAGATAGAGACATATAATAATAGGATAACTAAGTATCCCATTTTTAAGTATCTATGTTAGGGTTAATCGCTAACAAATACAACTACATCCTATAGGGCATCATAATAGTTGTATTAGGTGGTTAGAATACACACACGTAGGTAGTTACCCTAACTATAGACAGAATCTTAGTTGGCAATAATATTTAGCATTGTTTATAATGAGAATGCAACCCTAACTATAGACGGAATATAGGACTATGTATTCCTAGGGTTAGGGTTAATGTATCTAGGTTAGATACTTAGATACGTATCTATCTAAGTATGTGAATAAATAATGTATTACTATGTGAATAAACATAGTCCTAGGTTAACTAACTTAGATCAATCCTATGGGAATATACATTCTAGATTGGCAACTATAGAGTTAGATAGATAGATACTATAGAGTCCTAGTTTTCGAGTAATTTTAATCCTACCATAGATTTTACTTATATTGTACTATTTACCACATAACTTGTGTATTCTAGTCATACAAGTGAAATATGATACCGGTATTATATATTAGAAGACCTAACTAATATTTTAGAAGACATGTTCAAACAAACTAAAATTAATATAGTCTAGAAGACACAACTAATATATAATAGTCTAGAATAAACAATGGTTCAATACGTATGTAGGTCACAACGCAACTTAAGGTTTATAAAACCTATAATAACTTATAATATATGTCCTATACAAACTTAATACAAATTTCTAGTCTCTAATAGGTTATAATATACTCTATTATAGTTAGATAGTCCATATGGACTATAATAGAATAAATTATAACCATGGGAATAAATCTGTTATAACAAATAGGGTTAAGGATGTTATAACATGTTTATTCCCATTGTTAGCAAATAAGATTTACCTCCATAATAAATATTAATAGTCCATAACAACTAAACATTTTGTCCTAGAGACATATTTGGAAGGTTCATATGTTTATATGGACTAATATGTCTCTAGGACAAAATGTTTAGTTGTTATGGACTATTAATATTTATTATGTCATCCTTTAATTATTTTGATGGAAGAACCCCTAGATACTACATTAAGCTCTATAATAAGTCTATCTATATGATAGAATTAACATGAAGCCTTCCAACCATAGGATACCCTAGAGACATGGAACCTCATATATTAAGGTTCCCTATAGACTACTTATTATAATCCATATAATAGTCTCTAGGATTAAACTCTAGGGTTCCATCATTATATAACTAGTTTCTCTATAGAACATAATTGATATAGGACTATATGATAACTAGTTCCTCTATAAAATATAATATAGATATGTTATATCCTAAGTTATTCTAATTCCATCGTTGCTTGATCCTTTTATATCCTAATATACTAGACCATATATAAGGTATAGAACATACATCCTAGGCAGACACAATATGATAGAGTTAATCATATATTGAAATTGTAGTACCTAGTGATCCTTCTACATGTTCCAGACACAATAAGAACTACCTAGGGTTAAGGATGTCTATTCTAGACTATTATTTATGTTATATATTTAGACATCATTATATTATTAAGAAGACATGTTCATATGAAGCATAGTTCATAGAGGTATCTAGATGAACATAATCCTAGATGAAACATGACTATACTATAATTCATAAGTTAGGGTTAATTGCCAATTTGGTTAGGAACATAGTTTTATTCATCTAGATAACTATGTTCTACAAACAAAGTTCATGAATACCATTGTCTATATGATAGATATAATATATGTATCAAATGTATACGAACATTATATTCCCTGGTTCATATGAACCTAGATAGATATGGATATTATAATGATAAGTCTCCATCGTTATTGTTAACCTAACATGATAGTTTACTATAGTTTAACTGCAACTATGTCCTCCATCTAGATGATTAGTAACTAAGAGTATAATGCTCAACTATGGAGGTAGTTTACTACATATATGTTCAAGAATTGTTATACTTAGTTCAGAGTTAGGGTCCATCGTATTTACTTGTGCATATATACAGGGAGGAACCTCTATACTGCAATTAAGTACCTTTTACTTGGGGATAACTATATGGACAATATAGTTAACATAGTATATTAGGTTACATAGTCTCCCTAATAGGTTATAATCAACCATATGACCCATGAAGTTTAGGGTCAATAGATGAACATGATACATAGGTATTACTAAATTAATACTTATAACTACATTATAACTATAGGATGTAGCCCTAATTATATAGACTGTGTCTCATATGAACTAGTTTAACCATAAGATATCTTAAGTTATGGAGGTTTAACCGAATTATAAGTATTTATAGAGGATAATTAGGCTATTATATATGTAGTTATATAATAGATCCCAACTAATGTTACAGACTCATTCTATTAACTAGTACTGTTAGATCATAAATACGGCAACCTATAATCAAAGATTAAACTAGTTAGACATTAGCCAATATTATACTAGGATTAACATATGGTTAACTTAATCACAGGTAATCCTATTAGGGAGAGTTTATGGTTTATATATCTATCATATGAACAATGTTCAGGTTAAACCCTAGAGTGAACTATTAACTATAGTTGTCAATTAACTATTTATACTATACTACCTGAACATATTTAGTTAACCCTATGTTCATGAACATATCCTAGGGTTAATGATGATATCCTAGGGTTACATATACTGTGAATTATTAACTAGGGTTTATTCAGGATATTAACATCGATGGAGGTTTAAATTAACAATTCATGAACATATATGTTCATAATTATTGTTACTAACTATCCATAAGTTAGTGAACTATATAGTTAACTCAATCGATAACTAAGGATAACTATCCATAACCCCTATATGGTGGACTAAAACTATGGGGGGTTATGGACTAACTTAGTTCATATTATCTATAGGATATAGTTGTATTTGTTATGGATTAACCCTAACATAGATACTTTGAAATGGGACACATAGGTAACCTATTATTATATGTCTTTATCTATATGTTAGGGATTAACCCTAACATTATATTCCTTGATACATATGTAGGGACAAGAAATTGATACATATAATAGTTCTACATTATTAGTTTAGGTACAAGAAACTAATATAAAAGGAATATTAGACTATGTAATGTGTGGTTTTGTGTTTAGAAATGGATAGATACTAACTATAGAACTATTAACTAGTATAACCAGTGGTTTCCATTACTAAATATGATATATATGATCTTAGAAATATAATTTGTAGTTTTGAGTAGATAATGAATGAACTATATGATCTTAACATTATATTCTTGTTATCTTAGACATCATAACTTAGATTATTAGAGGAAGTATCTAAGCTCAAATTAATTTGGAAACTAGTTACATAGTGTACTATATGAAGACTATGTTCTATAGACTATCTAACTATGTAACTAGTTGTCTAGAAGTAGGGACATCCTAATATAAACAATTAGATAGTTCACAAAAGCATAGTCTAGAAGACATGTTCATATGAAGCATAGTTCATGGAGGTTTCTAGATGAACATAGTCCTAGATGAAACATGACTATACTATAGTTCATAAGTTAGGGTTAATTGTCAATTTGGTTAGGAACATAGTTAGGAACATTTAGGAACATAGTTTATTCATCTAGATAACTATGTTCTACAAACTAAGTTCATGAATGCCATTGTCCATATGATAGATATAATATATGTATTATGTGTATACTATATATTCATGAAGGCATATGGATATTATATGTGTTCCTTCATGAATATATAGTATACGAACATTATATTCCCTGGTTCATATGAACCTAGATAGATATGGATATTATGATGATAAGCCTCCATCGTTATTGTTAACCTAACATGATAGTTTACTATAGTTTAACTGCAACTATGTCCTCCATCTAGATGATTAGTAACTAAGAGTATAATGCTTAACTATGGAGGTAGTTTACTACATATATGTTCATGAATTGTTATACTTAGTTCAGAGTTAGGGTCCATCGTTGTTACTTGTGCATATATACAGGGAGGAACCTCCATAGTGCAACTAAGTTCCTGTTACTTGGGGATAACTACATGCACAATGTAGTTAACATAGTATATTGGGTTACATAGTCTCCCTAATATGTTATAATCAACCATATAACCCATGAAGCTTAGGGTCAATAGATGAACACGATACATATGTATTATTGAATTAATACCTCTAACTACATTATAACCATATAATGTAGTCAACTATGGTAGTTGACTACAGTATTTAGTTAACCTAATTATATGGACTATGCCTCATATGAACTAGTTTAACTATAAGATATCTTAAGTTATGGAGGTTTAACCTAATTATAAGTATTTAGACCATATTCTGTTAACCAGATTAATAAATTAAGATTAACCCTAGGATTATGTCCTAGGAGTATAAAAAACTCTGAAGTCATAGGAGTATGACTTCTAATAACTTAAATTATACTATAATTTCCATATAAGTTATTCATACTAGTACTGTCTAGAAGACATGTTCATAGAGTCTAGGGTAATTACAAACAATTAGACTATGAATAATAGTACTAATTATAGAGTTCACAACAAGTTCATGTTATTATGGGTTATGGTTAAACTATATATATGTTCATAAATTATTATATATATAACGTAGACTATGTTCTATCTAGCTAATTGTTTGTATTAGCTATCTAGTTCATATAAGGCATAGTCCATAGAACAAGATTAGAGTTTATGTCATATCGGAATACTATGAATTTAGATAGATACGTATAACTATTTATTCTATCATAGTTCATAGTTAGGGCAACTATGAACTATGATATATATGATAGGGTTTAGGAGATAGGACTATCAACGATATTCTTGCCCTTGTTAGTGTACTATATTCCTATGGACTATCTAGGTGAAGATGACAACTATGTATCATGTTCATCTAAATACCTCAATAACTTAAGGTTCTATGAAATTATTGTTGCCTATCTAGTTATGAGGCATAGTTCAGGGAGGCAATTTGGTTATATGAGGCTTATCGTTGTTATGTTCACTAACTTATGTCCAACAATGGAGCCTCATCTACTTATAGAGGCAGATGCGGCTTATCATCTTCACTATATCAGCCTAGGCTAAGCTAGAGAGGCAGTCGACCACCACCATAATGACTGTCTTACCGCGAACCATGGGTAAGGCCTCAACAAAGTCCATGGAGATATCCTCCCAAACCTTGTCAGGGATAGGAAGGGGCTAGAGGAGACCCGCAGGGGTTGTGGACACTGATTTTGCCCGCTGGCATGTGTCACAAGCTGCCACATAGGAATGCACATCCTTCTGAATACCGGCCCAAAGAAGCTATGACTTACCCGCTTGAATGTTCTGAACGTCCTTTCATGGCCAGCCATAGGAGTATCATGGAAATGGGACACCGCATGCCGTCGCAAACCCAGGATGGCAGGTACCCATAAGCGGTCCTTCCAGAATAAGAATTTTCTCGCCAAGCAAAAGGAGGCTCAGCGGCGGGATCAGCCTGAAGACGGTCAATCAGCACCTTGGTGGTAGGGTCCTCCACATATGCTCGTTTCAATTATGGTACAAAGGGCAACATGGCATAGATAAGGCTAAGTATCCCCCGTTCTTGGGCCAACGAGACAAGGCATCAGCCACAATGTTGTCCGCACCGCTCTTGTATACCACTTCATAATCATAGCCCAATAATTTACTAACCCAACGCTGCTGAGAGGGCATAGATACCCGCTGGTCTAAGAAGTATTTGAGTGGTTGATGATCTGTCTGAATAAAGAACCGTCGGCCGAGCAAGTAGGGCCGCCACTTGTTGATGGCGTGCATAATAGCGAGCATTTCCTTCTCGTATGCTAATAAAGTCAAAGATCGCCCCGAGAGTGCTTTGCTGAAGAACGCAATAGGACGTTCTTTTTGGACAAGGACAGCTCCAAGACCAGAATCAGATGCATCGGTCTCAATCACAAATGGTAAGCTGAAATCTGGAAGAACTAATACCGGGGTTGTTGCCATAGCTTGCTTCAATTGGTCAAAGGCTGTCTGTGCTTCATAGGACAATGAAAAGGCCCCCTTCTTGAGCAAGGACGTGAGGGGCCCAGCTATCACCCCATACCGCCCAATAAACCGCCGATAGTAACCAGTGAGTCCCAAGAAACCACGGAGAGACTTCACACAAGTGGGCCGAGGCCACGAAAGCATAGTTTCCACTTTCGACGGATCAGTGGCCACCCCTTCATGCGAGATAATGTGGCCCAAATAATCTACCTGTGCGCTGCCAAAGGAGCGCTTCAAAAATAATGAATTAGCACGTAGGATGGTAAAAACTGACCTGAGGTGGCATAGATGGTCCTCCCAGGACGCGCTATAAATAAGTATGTCATCAAAGAACACGAGCACAAACTGGCAGAGATAGGGCCTAAATAGATCGTTTATCAAGCTCTAAAAAGTGCCCGGAGCATTGGTCAGGCCAAATGGCATGACGAGGAACTCATAGTGCTCGTCATGAGTCCGAAAGGCAGTCTTGTTGATGTCGTGGGGCTGCATATGTATCTGATGATAACCCGAACGCAAGTCAAGTTTGCTGAAAACGGCAGCCCCTGCCAACTCATCCAGGAGCTCCTCGATCACCGGGATAGGATATTTATCCTTCATCGTAATCGCATTGAGTGCACGGTAGTCAACACAGAAGCGCCAATAACCGTCCTTCTTACGAACCTATAGGACCGGAGATGAAAATGAACTAGTGCTGGAACGGATTATACCTGATTGCAACATCTCTTGCACTAACTGTTTGATTTCCGGTTTTTGAACATAAGGATACCGGTAGGGTTGGACATTGGCGGGGGAAGCTCTAGGCGTGATAGGGATGTGATGGTCGTGGTTTCGGGCTGGCGGAAGGCCAGATGGCTCTGTAAAGATATCCTCATGCTCGGCCAGGAGGCGGAGCATGTCATCTAGCAATGCTGGTTGACTCACATCCATGATAGCACGTTGCTGGAGAAATAGACCATGAGGAGTAAATCGGAAAAGAGAAATCACCTCTTGGGCCGTGTGCAGGGTGCCTGGTTGCGACCCATGTAAACGCACATGTTGACCTGTTACCTCGAAGTCCATAGTCAGATCCCGGAAGTTCCATACGACATCGCCCAAGTCCTGAAGCCACTGGACTCCTAACACCACATCAACCCCCTTCGTGGGTAAGAGAAATAGATCAGTGATGAAGGAATGTCCTTGCATCACTAACTCAACTTGTTCACACATGCCCACACTCCGGAGGTGTTTGCCATTGCTGATCACAACAACAAATAGTTTGGAGTTCGAGACATAGCACCCCAAACGCTGCGCCACTTTGTCATTGATAAAGTTGTGAGTAGAGCCCCTATCGATGAGTACCGCTACCTGTTGGTGCTTGAGCTGGCCCTGAACGCGCATGGTTCTGGGGGTGAAAGTACCTGAGAATGCATGGACGGATATCTCCAACTGCACGTGATCATAGAGGCCGGGTGCCTCTTCTGGCTCAGCTACTTCCTCTTCCTCAGCTTCTTCGACAAGTAAACTAACCCGGACAGAGCAGCGATGTCCGGGGGCAAACTTCTCGTTGCATTTAAAACAGAGTCCCTTAGAACGCCGTTTGTCTATTTGGGCTGGCGTTAGGCGACGGACAGGTGGAGTAGCAGGCCCTGGCAATGCCAGCCGGCTTGGGTTGGGGCCAGGCGCTGGGGCCGAGACATATGTGGGGCTGGTAAGGGGGCGCATAGCCATCACCCCATGGCTCCCTCTCTGCTGACGAGCCAATTTCTCCTCCTCGATACGTGCATGGCGCACCACATCGCGCATGGTATGGCATGGGAAGTGGCACATCTCATCAGCAATCTCTGGTTTTAGCCCACGCTTGAAGGTGCCCACGAGAGCTGCTATTGGCTAATCGGGTAGGCGATTGGCAATCTTCATGAATTCTGAATAATATGCCCTTATTGTGGTGGTCTGCCTTAGGCTGGACAACATTTCATTGAAATCTTGAAATTCATTTGGTCCAAATTGGATGCACAACTCATCGGAGAAGGACATCCAAGTAGGATAACGCACCTCCTTTTCAAAGGTCTGAAACCAAATAGGGGCGTCTCCATCAAGATGGAAGGCTGCCACACGTAGGCATTCTGCATCAGAGTATGTCCCTTGGTAAGCGAAGAACTTGTCCGCCTTGTACAACCATTCGACGGGGTCCTCATCTCCATTATATCTTGGAAACTGTAAACGAGCCAGTCTGGGCTCAGCGCTGCCCCTCTGGCCTCCGCGAGACCCATGGAACTCCTCCCACTCCTCATCAATCTCTTGCTGAACGTTTCGTGGATGTGTAGCCATTGAGGCATTTCCACGAGCACTTGGCATGCCTCGTGCATCAAGACCAGGGCGGCTACCTTCTGCGTCTGGGTTAAAGGACCCAATTCGGATTCCATGAGGGAGAGAATTTGCTGTGGATTGGCCTGGTGCTGAGCCTCCAGGCACATGGGACCCCCCTGGTCGGACAGGGACGCCATTCCCCCTTGATGGGGGCGGCGTGGTCATGTTGGCAGTTTGTGGCCTGATTTTGCGCCTGTATAAGCTCGATGTTCTGCAGCCGTATATTAATCGCATTGATCATGGAGATTAGAATGTCTTGGCTGGAATCAGTATTCATCCGTGGGCTGGGAATCTCCTTCGCAGCCTCTGGCTCTTACTGTGCTTCAGAGGCCATGGCTGGCTGCTTGCGAGGAGGCATGTCTGGCTCTGATACCAATGTTGTGACCCAGCAGGGTCACAAGCTATCGTCTTGACAAAAAATAGTAAAAAGAAAGGAGAAGTAAGGAAAACAGGATTAGAAAAGAGAAGTAAGGAAAACTTGATTCAATATTGCATGCCCCAGAAGGAGGAAGAAGACCTCCTTATAAAGAAAGAGAGGGCGCGTCTACCTAGCCTGATTACAAGATATGACCTTTCAACTTCCTAGGTTGATTACAAGATATGACCTTTCAGCTTCCTAGAATAATTACAACATACGACCTTGCAACATATGACGTTTCAGCTTCCTAGAATAATTACAACATATGACCTTTCAGTTACGGATTTGCGTACTGCCATTCACAACAGATTCATGAATTGGGTTAGGATAACGTTCGTCTAAACTATAAGCTACATTACATTTTATAGTTAACTAAGTTATATGTTCCTCCATCTAGATGGACTCCATCGTTATTGTATATAGTTTAGTTAGAAGTTAGGGTCCATCTAGATGAACTTGTGCATATATAGGTTATAATCAACCATATAACTTCTCCATCGTTATCATTAGGGATGACTATATACCATGGGTATTTAATCCTAGGATATTTAAGGTTCACTATATACCCCTAATAGGTTATAATCAACCATAAACTTCACATCGTTATACCCTAACTAAATTATATATGTAATTTTATGAACATATAGGGTTATAGTTAGGATAGGGTTTAGTTATTAGACATACTATGAACTATGCCTCCATGAACTATGCCTTGTAATCCTATACTAAGTTAGGATAGAACCTTAGTTCATTTAGATGAACTTAGGGTTAATTGGCAATCATGGAGGTATGTTCCTAAGATAAGAACTTTGTAAACTATGTTCAGATCATATGAACCTAGAAACTTAGTTAACTATGTTCCATCTAGGCATATGACAATCATAACAAGATAGTCCATAACTAAGGATATATCTTATTATAGGATTAACTTATAGTTCATGAACATAGTGGACTATCTAGTTCATGTTCCTATGGGTTAGGGTTAAACTATATATATGTTCATGAATTGTTATATATATAACGTAGACTATGTTTTATGGAAGGACAGGATGTTCCTTATAGCTAATTGTTTGTATTAGCTAACTAGTTCATATGAAGCATAGTCCATAGAACAAGATTAGAGTTTATGTCATACCGGAATACTATGAACTTAGATAGATACGTATAACTATTTATTCTACCATAGTTCATAGTTAGGGCAACTATGAACTATGATATATATGATAGGGTTTAGGAGATAGGACTATGAACTATGTACTAGAAACTATTAAAAAGTATAACCATGGGATACGTATAATAGATAGAACTATTAACGAGTATAACCATTTTAGGACAAAATAGATACATATAATCAACTATTTTATTGTCCTATATGTATAATACCCTAGTATATGGAAAATTAACTGGTTTTGGGTTATACAGACAACATCATAGATACATATAATAGTTCTTCATGGATATAGATAGAGACATAATAAACAATTTAACTATCCATTTCTTGTCCTATATTAGTCCTTGTTAGCTAATACAAACAATTAGCTAGATGGAACATCTTCCCCTTCCATAGAACATTGTCTACGTTATGATAGATACTATCATCATGTTCATCTAGATTGTCCCCAATTAGCTAGATGGACTAATTAATTTGGCAACTAGTTAAAAACATAGTTAGTTTAACCCTAACTTAGATATGCCTCATATGAACATACACACATTAGGGCTAAACAAATGTTCCTAACTTAGTATAGGTTAACTGTGTTTAACTAGTATACCTCCATTTAATTCATTTGTGGTCCTGGTTCATCTATATAGTTCATCTAGATATGGCATTCATCTTGAATGCATCATAGATGAAATAATGCTGGTTCATCTACATAACTACTTGAACATTATTAGGTTATGTTCCTAGCTATGTTAGGAACCAAAATAAGATAGTCCATGAACTATACTAGTAACCAAAACAAACATGAGATAACTATGTTCCTAACATAGTTAACTATGTTCTTAACTAAATGATTTGGTTACTTCTCGAAGAATATATAGTAACTAACGATATAGAATCAGGGAACATAGTAGCACAACTATCCATAACTAGATACTATATCAACTAGTAATATGAACTTTGAACATTATATTATGAGTTCATGTTACTACAATAAGGATGGAGTCGATCTAGATGGAGGAACATATAACTTAATTAACTATATCAACGATGGGTGATAGTTATCTCCCTAGTTATCTATAAGTTAAATGGAATTATATAATAGTTAGGTCTTCTAATATATAATTTGGTTTTACTATGGGAGACATGATAATTAAACATAATCTAGAAGACATGTTCATAGAACCTATAATAACTTATATATAATTTGTAGTGTTTAGGGTACAGAGGGAGTACCATATTATAGGTTATGATATAATATAACTATTGAACTCTATCATAGTTAATAGTTCACAATATATTTAAACTCTATTATAGTTAGATAGTGTTTAGAATCTAATTTGGAGGAATAAACATTATATAACAATTAGACTATACAAACATAGTCTAGATGACATGTGCATAGAATTAACATATATAGTAATGTTCATGCAAATATTATATTATTATATATGTTTAAATTAGTAGTCTCTAGGGTAGATTAACCCTATATTAAACGACTATTAATACTTAGCTATGTATGTCCTATGAATTATGTCCTATGAGTTAGGATTAACCCTAACCCTAATAGAATACAAGGGACAATACTTAGCAGGGATTAGCAGGAACCCTAATCCGAACCCATAGTAAAACCTAGGTAGTTAGACATAGTTCATGAACTATAGTTTGTATTAGGGTTAGCAACATAGGATTCCTAATGTTTATACTATCATAGGTCCAATGCTAGTAGTATAAACCTTCTATATGCTCTAGCAATATATGGTGGATGGGGTTTATAATAGGGGATATAGGTAGATAGTAGTTTATAATTAGGAACAACATTATATATGGTAGGTTACTAGTCTAGTAACCCAAGTATATTATTATAATGATAAGCCTATCTAAGTTATTATATAGTTACAGGTATAAAGGATATCCATATAGTATAATTATATAAACAAGGGAAGGTTGATAATCTTGCCCTTGTTTAGAATACAAGTCCAACTGCCTATAGTTATGACCATTCTAGGTAGTTATTACCATCTTAGGAAAATAGTCTAATCATAGTTATAGAAGACTATAGTTCATAACTAGTCTTCTATACCTATGGTTCCAAGCGTATAGGTTATTCCTCTATGTGTATTAATCTTATAACTACATAGTTATATATATAGAACCCTAACTATATATAGGTTTAACTCTAATAAGTACTCCTATATTAGTCTTCTATGCTCTATTAAAATTGCTCGAAAACTAGGACCTAGGTCAATCTAGACATCCGTATCTATCTAACTCTATAGTTGCCAATCTAAAATATATATTCCCATAGGATTGATCTAAGAAAGTTAACCTAGCACCATGTTTATTCCCATCATTAATACATTATTTATTCTCATACTTAGATAGATACGTATCTAAAAATCTAACCAAGATGCAATAACCCTAACCCAATGAATACATAGTTTTATATTCCGTCTATAGTTAGGGTTGCATTCTCATTATAAACAATGCTAAATATTATTCCCAACTAAGATTCCGTCTATATTTAGGGTAACTACCTACGTGTTTGTATTCTAACCCTAAAGATAGTCCTATATTCCACCTAATACAACCATTATAATGCACTATAGGATGTAGTTGTATTTGTTAGGGATTAACCCTAACATAGATACTTAGAAATGTGATACATAGTTATCCTAACATTATATTCCAAGGACTAATATAGGACAAGAAATAGATGCGTATAATAGTTCTACATTATTAGTTTACGTGCAAGAAACTACTATAGATGGAATATAGGACTATGTAATGTGTGGTTTTGGGCTTAGAAGTGGATAGATACTAACTATAGAACTAAATATAGAACTATTAACTAGTATAACAAGTGTTTTCCATTTCTAAATATTACATATATGATCCTAGACATATAATGTGTGGTTTTGAGTAGATAATGACATATATAATCTTAACATTATATTCTCGTTATCTTAGACGTCATAACTTAGATCATTAGAGGAACTATTTAAGCTCAAATTAATTTGGAAACTAGTTACATAGTGTACTATATGAAGACTATGTTCTATGGACTATCTAACTATGTAACTAGTTGTCTAGAAGTAGGGAAATCTTAATACAAACAATTACATAGTTCATACAAACATAGTCTAGAAGACATGCTCATATGGGGCATAGTTCATGGAGGTATCTAGATGAACATAGTCCTAGATGAAACATGACTATACTATAGTTCATAAGTTAGGGTAAATTGGTAATTTGGTTGGGAGCATTTAGGAATATAGTTTATTCATCTAGACAACTATGTTCTACTTACTAAGTTCATGAATGCCATTATCATATGTGTACTATATATTCATGAAGTTAGATGAATGCCTTCATGAATATATAGTATATGAACATTATATTCCCTCATTCATATAAACCTAGATAGATATTGATATTATAATGATAAGCCTCCATCGTTATTGTTAACCTAACAAGATAGTTTATTATAGTTTAAATGGAACTATGTTTTGCATCTAGATGATTAGTAACTAAGAGTATAATGCTCAACTATGGAGGTAGTTTACTAAATATATGTTCATGAATTGTTATACTTAGTTCAGAGTTAGGGTCTATCGTTGTTACTTGTGCATATATACAGGGAAGAACCTCCATAGTGTAACTAAGTACCTGTTACTTGGGGATAACTATATGCATAATATAGTTAACATAGTATATTGGGTAACATAGTCTCCCTAATAGGTTATAATCAACCATATAACCCATGAAGTTTAGGGTCAATGATGAACATGATGCACAGGTATTACTGAATTCATACCTATAACTACATTATAACCATAGAATGTAGTCAACTGCATAGTTGACTACATTATTTAGTAATCCTAATTATATGGACTATGCCTCATATGAACTAGTTTAACCATAAGATATCTTAAGTTATGGAGGTTTAACATAATTCTAAGTGTTTATACCGTATTCTATTAACAAGATTAATAAGTTAAGATTAACCCTAGGATTATGTCCTAGGAGTATAATAAACCCTTATGTCATAGGAATATGACTTCTAATAACTTCAACTATACTAAGGAAGGTTTCATAGGGAGGAATACACACAATCAAGGAAGGTTGATCATCTTGCCCTTGTTTAGAATATACTATCCTAGAGATTATATATTTGATTCTTCTGTTTATTCTCAATAACATTATATATGTAGTTTCTAGGATTTACTCTGAGAATTATATATGTAGTTTCTATTCTCATAGTACTACAAATAAATTTGTAGTGTTTAGGGGTTTAGGGTCAAATACATAGTTTCCATATATAATTCTCCCTATAAACCATAACCTAAATTCATACACTCTAGGATTTACAATGAAAATACGATGGAAGGATCATACCAACTGGTTGTGTATTCCTCCATATGAAACCTTCCCTGGTTGTGTGTGTTCCTCCATTCGAAGCCATGTAGTTTCTATGGCTTAGAGTTAGGGTTTCGCAAGAAACTAAATATATCCCTAACCCTTTCATAGCCTTGCTAGGGTTAGGGATATACGTTGTTTCGATTTTTTGTATGGAGATAGCTATGGAAGGATCAAATATGTAGTATCTAGGGGTTCCCATAGTTGGTATGCGAAGAATTAAATTTGTAGTCTTAAAAAAAAGCACTTACCTAGTTCAAACATAAGCACTTTCCAAGTCATGCAAAAGATGAGGAGTAAATTCTTGTACCTGAAACAAGGGAAGATGATCGTAGGAGTACTACGGGTTATGTTTTCACAGTAGAAAACACAACTGTTAGTTCACACACCTATACGAAGGGATACACATAACTAGTTTGTGTATACCACATAGTATAAGTGTGTGAACCTATACGGGGCTATAATTGCAACTATATCATAGTATAATGCATTTTAAGAAGGATCAAATACATAGTTTCTAAGGACATAGTTTGAAGGAATACGTTCCTTATGTTTAATAGTCGTCCCTTAAATAATGGGTTAATTCTATACATATATTATTATAATGCAACTATAGTTGTCAATTAGGGCATATCTGACCCTAGACTACATCCGCATAGGAATAACTTAGGGTTAATCGTATACGATGATTAGGGTTAATCTAAGTTGAATTATATATCGGTATAGATATGTATAAAGGATGATGAACATAATTCATCGAATAACTTAAGGTTAGGGTATAAATACTATAACTTAAGGTTTATAGAACCCATAATAACTTATATATAATGTTAGTTTATGTCTTCCATAGAATACGGTATAAAGACCAAATTCATCGTAACCCAGGTAGTTAGACTTATATGGTCTATGAGGTTTATATAGTTCACATCCTAACCATATTATAGACAGTCTTCTAGACTTATAAATACTTAGTTCTTAGATAATATAAGTCTTCTATACTATATGAACCCATAAATATTAAGTTAGACATCCTAACTCTATCTAAGACATATATATAGTATATTCCTATAATAGTTATATTATATCAGAACCCATAATTGTATTGTAATGCTATAACTCTAATTAATAATACGGTATAACCATAATATTATACTCCTATTAGGGACATATCATATTAACCCTAGGATTAATCTATAATAATTAGATAGGTACGTATTTAGTTCATACATAATATAGTATATGGACTATGCCTCATATGAACTATAACTTAAGTTAGCATATTCAAGAGTTAGGGTTAACAAATATCCTAGGGTTACAGTATATGGGACCCTACATATACTGTAACCCTAGGATATCTGTTAAGGTTAATTTAGACATATACTATTAGGGAGAGAACTATTAATGTTATGTTCCATTTATTTAGAAATAGTAATTTCATGAGTAGGCTAATTGTATTGCTGCTGGCCCAGTCGGCAAGCTTAGGAGAGTAGCCCAGCTTCGTCCGTATTATGTAATAAGACCGCAGGCCCAATTAGGGGAATAGCCCAAGACTCTCATGATTGGATTATTGAGAAAGTTTACCTTAATCTCTTCCTCTCTGGCCTCCCCCTCTCGTCCCCCTTTGTCGGAGCCGCCGGCTGCCATTAGAGGGCCTCCTTCCTCATTGATCTTCCCTTCTCTCTCCCCAACTCCTCTCTTATCCTCTATCACTTTATCCCTTTCCCCTTCTCGAATTGTTGAGATATAAAACCCAAGTGTAGAAAGTGTCGCCAAAACATATTCCCATCCATTTCTTATCAAACCCAAGTGTAGAAAGTGTCGCCAAAACATATTCCCATTTTACTTTATCAAAAAGCTTTTCTCAGGTCCACTTTGATACAAAACCTACGCCCCCCCTCCGTGAAGATGATAATTACGGACCAACTCATGAGCCAATAGGATATTCTCACCAATGAAGCGACCTTTAATAAAGGTGGATTGATTATGACTACCAAGAAAGGGCAACACCATGGACAACCTATTAACCATAATCATTGTTAAAGTTTTATAAACAAAACTACACAAAGAGATGGGACGGAAATCATCAAAGGTTTTCCTGAATTAAGTATGATTAAGACACTGTAAGGAATCTCCTGAATTAAAAAAGTATTGAACTGCTGCCACCAAATCAGATCCCACAATATCCCAGAAAGAGGTAAAAAACTCTTTCGGAAAACCATAAGGGCCAGGCACCTTGCCATTAGGGGCCGCAGATATGACTGATTTAATTTCATCCACATCCACAGGCTGAGATAAAAACTCATGTTGATTATCATTTAATACTTCAGTAAACGGAATGTTAAAAGTACCTTCTGTAGGAGATGGACTAAAGAGGCTTTTATAATAGGTTTTTGCCTCTCGAGCAATTACTTCTTGATCATTCAAAGTCTGCCCAGCTTCATTTATGATTTCATGAATATAATTAGTAATACTATGAGAGGCCACAGTAGCATGGAAAAACTTGGTACAACGATCCCCTTGGGTTATCCAACTTGAATTTTCCCTATAGAAACTTTCTCTAATTTCTTCTCCATGAAAAACCTTATGCCTGACATTTTTTTCCCTTTCACGAAGATCTGCATTAAAAGGATCACTTTGAAAAGATAATTAAATAGCATGCAATTCAGCCACAACCTCACTAAATCTTTTGTTAACATCCACAAAATAAGTACTTTTGTGCTTTGAGCCATCCATTTTCAGCCCGAACAGTTGCGAAACTCTATGTGAAAGAGATCGTTAAGTTACATGGTATGCCACGTACTATAGTGTCAGACAGAGATCAGATATTTATTTCACAGTTCTGGCGGGAGTTCTTCACATTGCAAGGTACGGAGCTTCATATGAGCATGGCCTATCACCCTCAGACAGATGGTCAGACCGAAGTGGTCAACCAGTGTCTAGAGCAATACTTACGCTGCTATGTCAGGGATCAACCCCGACATTGGCTTCAAATGCTTCCATGGGCTGAATGGTCATACAACACGGCCTATCACACACGAGTAGGGTTCACTCCATTCGAGATTGTCTATGGACGACTGATGTGAATGATGTGGATCATGTTACTGACAAGTACCTGGACAAGCTAGATGCAGCAAAGCCATTGAAAGCCCAGTTAAAGGCCCATCATTCTTATTTAAGAAGAAGCCCAAGAATCCATGAGAAGACCAAAGGCCAAGGATTAATTAAGCCCAACTACAAAGATTATTTTCCTGACCTGCAACCTTTGGAGTCCCAAGGCCTCATTAATTAAAGCAAGCTAATGCAGCCAAGGCACCCTTTCATATGTACTCCACTTAGGGACTTGTTTTAGGACTTTTATTGCTTTTTGGACTGGTTTTCACTTTATTTAATGCTATTTCAAATGCTTGTACGAAATTAAGCCTATATATATGGCTTCTATGTAATGAAATGGTAGTTTTTTGGCTTGTTCATCTCAGAATTTATCTTCCCTGGCTATCTCTCCTCAGAGACAGTTTCAGCTACCCTCAAGCTTGGATACCTCAAGCTTAAGGAAATCGTCGTAGTCCTTGTGATCTTTCCTCTCAGCGAGTTCTGTTCAAAGTTCATTTTTGCTCTGGCAAGCATCTTCTTTCTCTGTGCTACACATCATTTGGTATCAGAGTGCTAGGTTGCTTTCTAGTTTCCAGAAATGCCGCCTAGAAGGAGACCTGTTGTTGCTGATAAAGTGAACAATGATAATATTCGCGAGGAGATCGCTGAACTGCGTCGAGCTGTGGAGTCCCTTTCACAGCAATTATCAAAACAATCCACTCATCAATCTGAAGGTGAAAATGAAGTTGAAGAAAATCATTTTCACAGCATGCCTCCAAGGAGAAGGATTGATATTCCAGAGTTCAATGGTGGACTATCTGCTGAAGATTTTATTGATTGGTTATATGCAGTGGAAGAGGCCCTTGATTTCAAAGAAGTTCCAGAAAATAAGAAGGTTCCACTTGTTGCCACTAGATTGAGAAGACGTGCTGCTGCATGGTGGCAGCAATTGAAGATTACTCGCCAAAGGCAAGGAAAAGTTAGCATCACCACATGGGAGAACATGAAGAGAAAGATGAGAGAAGCCTTCCTGCCGTTCAATTACAAGCGAGTCATGAATCAGAGACTCCAGAATTTAAAGCAAGGATCAAGAACTGTTGATGAATATACTGAAGAGTTCTACAATCTGGTTGCTCATTGTGAACTTGCTGATGCGCCGGATGAATTAGTAGATCGTTATGTTGGTGGTCTTCGTCAAAATTTTCAAGATTCTCTTAATATGTTTGACTTATGGGAGGTTTCTGATGCACACCAAAGAGCTTTACAGATTGAGAAACAATAACATCGTTTTAAGGCTAATTTGGGTGCTAATTTAGTGCCTAAAGCCACCAAGCCCTTTATGCCAGTTCCTACCACTATTGAAACTGCCCAACAGAAACAGAAGGGTGGAATTAGCTCTGGAGTTCGTTGCTTTAATTGTCATGGATTGGGTCATATGTCTCGAGAATGTCCTCAAAACTCTAGACGTGCTGGCAAGCAGTTATTAATTGAAGACCATGAAGAGGGAGTGGACTTCAATGCCCCACCAGAGTTTGATGAAGAGATGGAGGAAGAACTGCATGGTGATGAGGGTGAGCTCCTTGTCATTCGGAAGACTCTTTTGTCTCCACGAGGAGAATCTAGTGAAGATTGGTTGCGCCACAACATTTTTAGAACTACTTGCACTATCGGAGGAAAAGTTTGCTCGTTACTTATTGATAGCGGAAGCTGCAAGAATGTCATCTCTGAAGAGGCTGTGAAGAAGTTGAGCATTCCAACTGAATCACATCCCCGGCCCTATAAACTCACTTGGTTTAGAAAAGAAAATGAGGTAACAATCTCAAAACGTTGCCTTGTTTCATTTTCGATTGGAAATAGATATAGTGATTCTGTGTGGTGCGATGTAGCCCCTATATGGATGCTTGTCACCAATTATTAGGTAGACCATGGCAGTATGATAAATCTGTTATGCATGATGGTCGACGAAATACTTATAGTTTCATGTTGGAAAATGTGAAATTTACATTAGTGCCTTCAAGGGACATTGAAAAGAAACCTAAATCAGATAGTTCAAAGTTGTTAGCTTTGACACAATTTGAAAGAGATGTGAAGGAAAAAGGAGTTGTTTATGTACTTCTTTCCAGGCAGGAGTCCAAGGAGCAAGTAATACCCCTTTGTGCTAAACCTCTTATTGATGAGTTTTCAGAGTCTTCCCTGATGAATTACCAATTGACTTACTTCCACTAAGGGACATTCAGCACCAAATTGATTTGGTTCCTGGTGCTAGCCTTCTTAACAGGCCATACTATCGTATGAGTCCTAAAGAGCATGAAGAATTGAATAGACAAGTTGTTGAACTATTGAAGAAGGGGTATATCAAAGAAAGTTCGAGTCTGTGTGGTGTCCCAGCTCTCTTGGTGCCAAAAAAAGATGGTACTTGGAGAATGTGCATAGATAGTCGCGCTATTAATAAGATAACAGTGAAATATAGATTTCCAATTCCAAGATTGGATGATATGTTAGATAATTTGGCTGGAGCAACTATCTTCTCAAAGCTTGATCTTAAATGCGGGTAGTCAGAATGAAACCAGGAGATGAATGGAAGACAGCATTTAAGACGCGTGAGGGCTTATATGAATGGCTTGTCATGCCTTTTGGTTTGTCAAATGCACCAACCACTTTTATGCGAGTGATGAACCATGTGCTGAACCAAATGCACCATATACTTTGATGATATCTTCATTTATAGTGTTAACAGTGTGAGTTTATGAAAAAGTGTGAGTTTACGCAGGGAAAAATTATTTGTGCAGCTGAAAAAGTGTGAGTTTATGACTCCTCAAGTCCTATTTTTGGGATTCATTGTTTCTGGAGATGGCATCAAGGCTGATGATGACAAGGTGCGAGCAATTGTTGAATGGCCCCGCCCCGCTACAATTACTGAAGTAAGGTCTTTCCATGGACTTGCTTCTTTTTATAGACGATTTATTCATCATTTCAGCACAATTGTAGCACCAATCACAGAATGCATAAAAAGGCAAAAGCTAGAGTGGACTAATGAAGCGGAGAAGAGTTTCCTTGAGATAAAGGCAAGATTATCAGCTACACCTCTACTTGCATTGCCAGACTTTGAAATGCTGTTTGAATTTGATTGTAATGCTTCTAAAGTTGGTATTGGCGCTGTTTCCTACTTTAGTGAAAAGTTTGGTGGAGTAAAGCAACGGTATTCTACCTATGATATGGAGTTCTATGCTGTATATCAAACATTAAGGCATTGGCGGCATTATCTAATCCAACGAGACTTCGTCTTGTACTCTGACCATGAAGCATTGAAGCACCATCATAGCCAACAAAAGCTCAACCACAGACATGCAAAATGGGCCTCCTATCTCCAAGAGTTCACATTCACCCTGAAGCACAAATCTGGAGTGCAAAATTGAGTAGCTGATGCTTTAAGTCGCCGGACTTCTCTGCTCTCTAGAATCAAGCTGAAGTCATTGGATTTGGAACAATTCGAGAACTCTATCCCACTGATGATTACTTTTCTCATATAATTGCAGGTATCAAAGAAAGAACAAAGTCTGAGTATTTTCTCAGTGATAGTTTCCTTTTCAAAGGGAATCAGTTGTGTATTCCAGAGTGTTCTCTGCGGCTAAAGATTACTCAAGAGCTCCACAATGAAGGACACTTTGGAGAAAAGAAGACTTTTGATCTCATCTCTAAAGACTACTATTGGCCTTCAATCCGAAAGGAGGTTACTCGTTATGTGAAAAGATGTCATGTGTGCCAAGTCTCAAAGGGAACTTCCACAAATGCCGGACTTTATATGCCATTTCCCATCCCTGAAGGACCATCGACAGATGTAAGCATGGATTTTGTTTTGGGGCTGCCAAGAACACAAAGAGGCCTCGATTCTATCTTTGTTGTTGTAGACCGTTTTTCGAAGATGGCTCATTTCATATCTTGCAGAAAGACTATGGATGCCTCACATATTGCTTCAATCTATTTTCGTGAAGTAGTTCGTTTCCATGGTGTTCCCAAGTCCATCACTTCAGATCGTGATCCAAAATTTATCAGCCACTTTTGGAGGAGTCTTTGGAGGTTACTTAGCACAAATCTTCAATTCAGTAGTGCATATCACCTTCAAACAGATGGGCAAACTGAGGTTATCAATAGAAGCCTTGGTAATTTATTGAGATGCTTAACTGGGGAAAATCTGAAGAAATGGGATCAAGCTCTAGCACAATCTGAATTTGCTTACAACAGGTCCACTAACCGCTCTACAGGTTTTAGTCCTTTTGAAGTTGTTTATGGTGTAAACCCGAGGGCTGCCTTAGATCTTGCTCCTCTCCCTAACTTGAAGCGGCCCAGCAAGAAGGTGGAAGATTTTGTTTCTGAGATGCTTCAAGTTCATGAAGAAGTTAAAACTAACTTGATAAAGACAACGGCACAATACAAGGTTGCAGCAAACAAACACCGCAGAAAGTTAGTTTTTGAAAATGGCGACTATGTGTGGGCTGTTCTTACAAAGGATCGCTTTCCACAAGGAGAGTATAGCAAGCTAAGCCCACAAAAGATCGGTCCATATGAGATTGTTGAGAAGATCAATGACAATGCCTTAGATTGAAGCTTCCTAGCCATATCCGCACTCATGATGTTTTCAATGTTAAGCATCTGATTCCATATCATGGAGATAATTCAGAAGATGCAATTGCAAACTCGAGGACGAGTTTTCTTCCACCTGGGGAGAATGATGTGAATGATGTGGATCATGTTACTGACAAGTACCTGGACAAGCTAGATGCAGCAAAGCCATTGAAAGCCCAGCTAAAGGCCCATCATTCTTATTTAAGAAGAAGCCCAAGAATCCATGAGAAGACCAAAGGCCAAGGATTAATTGAGCTCAACTACAAAGATTATTTTCCTGACCTGCAACCTTTGGAGTCCCAAGGCCTCATTAATTAAAGCAAGCTAATGCAGCCAAGGCACCCTTTCATATGTACTCCACTTAGGGACTTGTTTGAGGACTTTATCGCTTTTTGGACTAGTTTTCACTTTATTTAATGCTATTTCAAATGCTTGTACGAAATTAAGCCTATATATATGGCTTCCATGTAATGAAGTGGTAGTTTTTTGGCTTGTTCATCTCAGAATTTATCTTCCCTGGCTATCTCTCCTCAGAGACAGTTTTAGCTGCCTTCAAGCTTGGATACCTCAAGCTTAAGGAAGTCGTCGTATGTTGTGGTCGCTGAGACCACAAGGAATTGCCTGGCGGCAAGGAGGAAGGAGAAGAAGAATAGTAGAGGAAAGATAAGTTCTTATTTCCATACCCTCTTCATGAGGAAGACGATCTACATATAAAGGGATCAGATGGCGCATTGGCTAGGGCGCCATCTGTCTATCTGATGGGCCATTAATTGGCGCTGCTCTGATGGGCCACTAATTGGCACTAATTATTCTCTATCAGCCCGTTACCTAACAATTAGCCTAAACGGGTCTGATTACAATAAATCAAATACCCTAATAATGCGTGATGGCCTGCTGGCCTCTGGCCTGCTGACGGCTGGCCTTTGGGGACTGACGTTCACAACACTCCACCACGCTTCCGCTGACGCCTTGTCCTCAAGGCGACCATGATGGAAAACACGACAAAAAATCATCCTCGAAGATCCATTCGGCGTCTTCCAACGACCTGCCTTTCCAAGCCACAAGTACTTCCGTAACAATTCGTCCCGCACGTCACACCCGACGTTTGTCAATAAGAGAAGCCGGAACTGGAATATCCGCTGCAGGAGGACCCATGAGAGGCGGGGGTGCACTAGGAGCGATCAATCGAGGGTCTCCCACGAAACGACGGAGGCGTGACACATGGAACACAGGGTGCACCAGTGACCCAGAAGGAAAAGCTAGACGATAAGCCACCGGTCCCACCCGTTCGACAACTGCAGTATGGTCCATGAAACCGAGCAACTAGTTTATGATCAGCCCGAAATAAAGTTGTCTGGCGCTGCGGAAGAACAAAGACATAAACCAGATCGTCCACCTGAAAGACCAGATCAGAACGATGCTTATCATAGAGTTGTTTCATCCGGTTTTGAGCGGAAGCCAAATTGGCCTTTAGTTGGCGAAGAACCTCATCACGAGTCTGCAGCATATAGTCCACCTCAGCAATGGAGGAACGGTGAGGCACATAAGACAGAACGGATGGAGGAGGGCGCCCATAGACAATCTCGAAGGGCGTGAATCCGGCACGGGTGTGATATGCCGTGTTGTATGACCATTCAGCCCAAGGAAGCATTTGTAGCCAACGGCGGGGCTGGTCCCCGACAAAGCAGCGTAAATACTGCTCCAAACACCGGTTGACCACTTCAGTCTGCCCATCAGTCTGGGGATGATAAGCCGTACTCATATGGAGCGCCGTACCTTGCAACTTAAAGAACTCGCGCCAGAACTGGGAAATAAAGACCCGATCGCGGTCAGAAATAATAGTCCGAGGCATACCATGTAATTTGGCGATGTCCTTCACATAGAGTTCAGCCACGGTGCGAGCAGAGAACGGATGACTCAAAGCACAAAAATGAGCGTACTTCGAGAGGCGGTCAACCACCACCATAATAACCGTCTTACTCTGGGCCGCAGGTAAGGCCTCCACAAAATCCATGGACACGTCCTCCCAAACCTTATCCGGAATGGGAAGGGGTTGAAGAAGGCCAGCAGGAGATGTGGACGACGCCTTGGCTCGTTGGCATATATCACAAGTAGCCACATAAGTATGTACCGCTTTACGAATACCGGCCCACAAGAAGCTTTGACTAACCCGTTTAAAAGTTCGATATGTGCCCTCATGACCAACCACCGGAGAGTCATGAAAGTGGGATATCACCTGTCGACGTAATTCCGGAATAGCTGGTACCCACAACCGGTCCTTCCAGAATAACAATTGATCGCGCCAAGCAAAATGCGGCTCTGCCTGCGGGTCAGCCTGAATTCGAGCAATCAGCTCTTGGGTAGACGGGTCCGTCACATATACCTTCTGCAACTCCGGAATAAAAGGACAACAAGGAATAGAGAGGGCGAAGCAGGCCCCTTCCGTGGGTCGTCGAGATAAGGCATCAGCCACCGTGTTATCCACCCCCTTCTTGTATACCACCTCGTAGTAATCAGGAAGAACCAAGACCGGAGCGTGGACCATAGCCTATTTTAATTTGTCAAAAGCAGTCTGGGCCTCGGCCGACCATACAAAAGCCCCCTTCTTGAGTAACGCTGTGAGTGGGCCAGCGATTAGCCCATAGCGCCCAATAAACCGACGATAATAGCCCGTGAGGCCCAAGAAGCCCCGGAGAGACTTCACACAGGTGGGCCGTGGCCACGATAGCATAGTCTCCACTTTGGATGGATCAGTAGCCACCCCATTCTGCGAAATGATATGGCCCAAATACTCGACCTGCGCACTGCCAAAAGAACACTTCGAGTGCTTCGAGAACAATGAGTTAGCCCGCAAGATAGTAAACACAGACCGGAGATGGACAAGATGATCTGCCCAGGACGAGCTATATATCAATATATCATCAAAGAAGACGAGTACAAACCGACGGAGGTATGGGCGAAACAAGTCATTCATCAGGCTCTGAAAAGTAGCGGGAGCATTAGTCAGGCCAAAGGGCATGACGAGGAACTCATAGTGACCGTCATGAGTCCGGAAAGCCGTCTTGTGTATGTCCTAGGGTTGCATACGGATTTGATGATAACCCGAATGCAAATCCAGTTTGCTGAACACGGCCGCCCCTGCCAGTTCGTCCAGTAGTTCTTCGTTCACCAGTATGGGATATTTATCTTTGACCGTAATGGCATTGAGCGCACGATAATCCACACAGAAACGCCAGGAGCCATCTTTTTTGCGAACCAAAAGAACTGGAGAGGAGAAGGAACTAGTACTGGAGCAAATGATACCTGTTTGTAACATCTCCCAGACCAACTTCTCAATTTTAGCTTTTTACACATGTGGATACCGGTAGGGCCGAACATTGGCGGGCGGAGCTCCAGGTGTGATCGGAATGGAGTGATCGTGGCCCCGGGCTAGCGGTAAGCCAGATGGTTCAGCAAAGATGTCGGTATGTTCGGAAAGGAGGTCGAGCATGTCGTCTGGCAACTCTGGTTGGCGCACATCTACGAGAGCACGCTGCTGTAGGAAAATACCCTGTGGCGCAAACCTGAAAAGAGAGCTTACCGCCTGTGCCGTGTGCAAGGTTCCCGGTTGTGCACCATGAAGACGTACACGCTGGCCAGCGACCTCGAAGTCCATGATCAGGTTCCAAAAATTTCAGACCACATCACCCAAGTCCTGTAGCCACTGGACGCCTAGTACCACATCTGCCCCCTTCGTGGGTAGGAGAAACAAGTCGGTGACGAAAGAATGTCCCTAGATTAAAAGCTCAACCTGAGAACACACGCCCATGCTGCGAAGGTGTTTGCCGTCCCCTATCAGCACATCAAACGGTTTAGAGTCGGAGACATAACACCCCAACCACTGGGCCACCTTATCATTGATGAAGTTATGGGTCGACCCACTGTCGATGAGTACCGCAACCTGTTGACGCTTAAGCTGACCCTGAACACGCATGGTCCTGGGTGTGAAGGTGCCGGAGAAAGCATGTACGGAGATCTTCGGTTGCACATGGTCATAGAGGTCGGGCGCCTCTTCTGGCTCAGCAATTTCTTCTTCCTCAGCTTCGACGATGAGGAGACTACCCCGGACGGAGCAGCGATGTCCGGGAACAAACTTCTCATCACACTTATAACAGAGTCCTTTGGCACGCAGTTCTTCCATCTGGGCTGGCGTTAGACGTCGGACAGGAGGAGTAGTAGGACCTGGTAAGGCTGGCCGACTAAAGCCTGGACCAGGCGCTGGCGTCACGACAGGTAGGGGGTTGCTGTACGGTCACAGGTTGGTCTCCCCACGCCCCCCTCGTCGCTGACGAGCCAGTTTTTCCTCCTCTATGCGAGCATGACGCACCACGTCCCTCATCGTGTGGCACGAAAAATGCCTCATTTCATCAGCAATCTCAGGCTTCAAACCGCGCTTGAAGGTGCCAACCAGGGCCGCCATCGGCCAGTCGGGCAAGCGGTTAGCAATTTTCATAAATTCAGAGTAATAAGCCCGTACCGTAGTAGTTTGGCGCAAGGTTGATAGCATCTCATTAAAATCTTGAAACTCATTTGGGCCAAACTGGACGCACAGTTCGTCAGAGAAGGTCATCCACGTGGGGCGGCGCACCTCCTTCTCGTAAGCCCGAAACCAAACTGAGGCATCTCCGTCCAAGTGAAAGGCAGCCACACGAACACGTTCTTCATCAGAATAAGTGCCTTGATAAGCGAAGAATTTATCGGCCTTGTAAAGCCATTCAACAGGATCCTCATCTCCACTGTACCATGGAAACTGTAACCGGGCCAGTCTAGGCTCAACGCTGGCTCGCTGGCCCCTGCGAGTCCCAGCGAACTCCTCCATATCATCCTCCATCTCAAACTGCATATTGCGAGGGTGGGTGTTCATTGAGGAATTAATACGAACACCTTCCAGGCCTCGTGACTCCTGGCCGTGATGGTCCCCTTCAGCGTCTAAGTGCATAGATCCAATCTGCATACCTCGTGGAAGAGAATGACCGATAGGATTACCCAAGATTGAGCCGCCGAGTGGCTGAGAGCCCCCTGGCCGTTCTGGGCCGCCAGGCCCTCCTGCTAACGGCGGTGGAGTGGTATTGAAGGTAGCTTGGGTTGCGATCTCAGCCTTCATCTCTGTCTGAGCGATTTCAACATGCTGCCGCCGCATGTTAATTGAATTGAGTAGAGAAAGCATAACCTCTTGTGTAGATTCAGTATTCGTCCGTGGACTGGTAGCCTCCTGCGTCACTTCTGGCTCAGGCTGGGCGCCAGCACCCATAGCCGGCTGCTTGCGAGGAGGCATGATCGCCTCTGGATCAGAACCTGGCTCTGATACCAATGTTGTGGTCGCTGCGACCACAAGGAATTGCCTGGCGGCAAGGAGGAAGGAGAAGAAGAATAGTAGAGGAAAGATAAGTTCTTATTTGCATACCCTCTTCATGAGGAAGACGATCTACATATAAAGGGATCAGATGGCGCATTGGCTAGGGCACCATCTGTCTATCTGATGGGTCATTAATTAGCGCTGCTCTGATGGGCCACTAATTGGCACTAATTATTCTCTATCAGCCCGTTACCTAACAATTAGCCTAAACGGGTCTGATTACAATAAATCAAATATCCTAATAATGCGTGATGGCCTGCTGACGGCTAGCCTCTGGGGACTGACGTTCACAACATCGTAGTCCTTGTGATCTTTCCTCTCAGCGAGTTCCATTCAAAATTCATTTTTGCTCTGGCAAGCATCTTCTTTCTCTGTGCTACACATCAACGACCTCCTCTTTCAGTCTTGTCTTGTGTGCCTCATCGCTCCTCCATTGCCGAGGTGGATTATATGCTCTAGACGCGGGATGAGGTCCTTCGCCAACTCAAGGCCAACTTGGCTTCAGGTTAGAACTGGATGAACTATATAGTTAACTCCATCGATAACTAAGTATAACTATCCATAACCCCTATATGGTGGACTAAAACTATGGGGGTTATGGACTAACTTAGTTCATAGTATCTATAGGATGTAGTTGTATTTGTTAGGGATTGACCCTAACATAGATGCTTAGAAATGGGATACATAGTTAACCTATTATTATATGTCTTTATCTATATGTTAGGGATTAACACTAACATTATATTGTTAGGACTAATATAGGACAAGAAATTGATATGTATAATAGTTCTAAATTATTAGTTTAGGTACAAGAAACTACTATAGACGGAATATAGGACTATGTAATGTGTAGTTTTGGGAAAATCCTTAGATGACGCTGAGTGGATCTTGGAGGATGTCTTTCTGGCCAGCTTTCCATCGTGGTCGTATTGAGGCCAATGCGGAAGCGGAGCATGGTGGAGTGTTGTGTACATCAGCACAACAGTGGAGCGGATCTTCTTTGAATCTCTCTAGGATTAGATTTCTTTTGAATAAATCAAGCCCGTTTTAGTAACTGAATATGTAATGGACTGTAATAGGCATAATTAATATATAATGGACTGTAATAGGTATAATTAATATATAGTAGACTGTAATATACATAATTAATATGTAATGGACTGTAATAGGCATAATTGTGGTCGATTAGGGCCCAACTAATGGCGCGGGCCTACGGAGCAGCGCCATCCCTTTTCTTTTATAAGGAGGTCATCTTCCTCCTCTAGGGTTATGCAATAAAGAATTCTATGGACGACTTGCCTATCCGTGGAGAGGTAGTTGAAGGGGTCGCGTCGCCAGATGATAGTCTGGCTCTAAGAGATAGTACAGCACCTCTGGCTATGAGTGAAAAGGAGGTTGCCCTGGTCTTGGAGACAACTGTTGCCCAGAAAGATATTCCAAAAATGCCAAAGTATCAATGCTTGCAGCTATGAAGGAGGACCAGTTGGTAATATAGATGTTCAACCACATGGTAATCTGGTATCTCCTATTTCTGATGACTTATTTGCTAAGGAAAATGAAGAGGACAGTGTTGTAGAGTCGGTCAACTGTAGCCCTACACCCGATTTAACTGTTGTTGACTCTGCTAAATCTGCTGATACGTTGCCTAAATTTATTGATGCTGATTCAGTTTCTTCTAGAGACTTCTCATCCGAAGCTGCTCAACAGAGGAAAACTGATGAAGTACTAATGGCGGATGCCCCAGGGTTACAGGATGACAAGCAAAGACAAATGCAAGATGCGCTAGTGAAAGAGTTTCTGGTTACATCTTTAGTATTGTCAGAAATTAGTGGACAAATAGCTTCCACGGCCGCAGAGAGTGCTTGTGTTGACAGCATTATTTCAAGATTCATTCTTGGACCCAAGGACAGAGGACCTATGGAACAGACGAGACCAAAAAGTTCTGCAAATAAGAAAAAGAAATAGGAGCTTTTGATGAAAGCAAATGCTACAGGCATAATTTTTATGTATTTCCCCGCAAAGAGCTTCCTGTTGGTGGGCCATCAAAAGAATTTCTATGCCAGACAACATCAATTGATTTCCTGGCGAACTACAAATTTGATTTCAATGCGTGCATTCATGAAGGTTTCATCTCGAATGTCTTATTTATCCAGAATTCAAGAAGCGGAAGCACTTCATACCTTCAGCTTGCCTTGCAAAAATGAGATTGGTAACCGAGGTATAGGGAAAGTGATAGTGAGTACTTTTGACATTCTTTTCGCTGAGAGGATGAAGATCAGAATGTGTGCATGGCGGGAGAGGCTGTTACAAGGCTCAGCAACAGTTTCAGACTGTCTTCTATAATGTGCGTCCAGCTATTCTATTGAATGGGTTCACCTCTCATCAGATGAGATTGCTTCAGCTGGTTGTTGAGAAGTATTTCAAAGATCTTGTTTTTATTCATGCAACTGGTGAAGATTTCTTGAAGAAAAAGTTAGTGGTATACACAGTTAATGCAGCTGTCAGTGTTCGGCACGTTATTGATCTCTAAGTCTCGAAGAAGAGATTGGTGGCTGGTCATAATTGCTTTTTGGATATGGCACATGTATATAGCAAGTTTTTTGGTCCTCTACCTTCATAAATTAACGAATTTTCATCATGTCTTTACCAACATTTCCCTTATATTATTGACACTAAGCACCTTATGAAGGTTCAAGTCCAGGCCGAAGGAATGAGGTCACCAAGTTGGAAAACTGGGGACAATCATGAAGCAGGATATGATGCCTTTATGACTGGGTGTTTATTTGCTCAAGTTTGCTGTCACCTGGGTGTCAATTTTAAAGATATCTCACTGGATGGTGACTGTAGTCACTGGACAAGGATGTACGACTCTAGAAGTACATCAACTTTCTCTACCTTGGTTGGAACAAGGGGTCTTTGATTGAGCTAAGAACTGGCAGCACCATAGAAGATTCAAATTTGCAAACGTCTAAAAAAAGACTTGCAAAAATTATACATTCCAACATTGTTCTTATCTGGGGACTCCCCATTAGGTGGATTAAGACATTGCATCAACAAAGATTTTGGCCCAGGCTCTGTCGTATCTATATACTACTTGGATGATACTGTTGCATTCATTCAGTTTAGCGAGGAGAAAATTGTATCTGATTTTCTTAAGCTCAAAGAGGACCTGAACAGAAAAAATGATCCCCTATCTGTATTGCGTCCTCCGGCAAAATTGCTGGAGGGTGCAAATACTCATGTAGCAAGCTCTGAAGCCTACACGCAAAATGTGTGCTCACTTGTCTCAAAGTTCACTTTTGCAGAACAGGCACAAGCAACGGGTGTTAAATGGAACACTGTACTAGAAGAAATTTATCACTTGATTGTGTCAAAGCAAGAAAAGTCAAATATTCATCGTGGCTTGCCTCTAGTTATGGAGATTATTCTCAATGGATGCTTTGAGTATGGTATGTGCAATCGCCCTTTCGTTGCAGATATTTTGCAGGTGCTTGGAAGATGCCCGATTGCAGTCTCTGGAGATAACGGCTGGATTGATCCTGAACTTAGTAATCTTGTAGACAATAATTCAACATTTGGTGCTTACTCCAAGTGGTTTCTGTCCAAGGATATCCTTCAAGTGGGTGATCCAGTCCGCTCAAGAAAGTCACCTGATTCCTGCAAGCCAGAAAATTTGTATGTTCCAGCAGGCAAAATTGTGGGTTCAGATAGTCATGGGCATGTACATGTGCAGGTTCATGGTATTCATGACCCTCTTCAATTTCATTCTTCAACTTTAGAGAGGGTGAACTCAGGTTTTTCTGTTGGGGACTGGGTTCGCATTAAGACAGACGGCAAGAAACACTTGCCAAGTTCCGCTCTGGAATTCTGCGACCACGGGAAGCAATTAGCGCTGGATTTAATTAGGGAGTGCTTCATTACTTGGCCGCCGTGAGGACAAGGCGGTATTGGAAGTGTGGTGGAGTGTTGTGAACGTCACACACCTAAGGCGCCTAATCTATCTTAGGCAATATTTTATTATTAGGATTAGTTTCCCTTTCTGAAATCCATTAGTAATTGTAATAAATGCCTGATTAGATGTCACGGGCTGTAATCATGGTTTGTAATTATGTTGTCATGATATCATCATCATGTCATCATTATGTCGTCATTGTGACACCTAGGAGTCCTCTTTATAAGGGGGTCTCTTTCCTCCTAGATGGTTATGTAATAAAGAAACTACTTTTCCTTTACTCTCTTCTCTCACCTTCTTCCCTTTCTCAGGCCATGATGGCCGGCCCTGTTCGTGTCCCATACAGGGGACACAACAAGTTGCTAATAATATAGGACTATAGGATTAACCGATAGGGTTAATCTCTAAAATTATACATATCTAGGATTAACTTCTATAGCTGTAGAGAACATTCATTGACGATCTATCAATTTTCTAACTAATTGTGTGCATTATAAAAACGTCCTATTTTATAATATAGTATTATTATATTATAATATAGGACTATGTCCTATATAATTTGTCCTATAGACTGCTAGTTGTGTAAAACCTAGTAGTCCTTTATATAATATAGGACATATAGTATATTCTAGACATGTTTACTATAGATGTCATTGTAAACCTAGGTAGATACGTATAACATAGTTTGTATAGTTTGTATAATTACATAGTTCATATATCTTGGATAGATACCAAGAACTAGTTCATATGAGGCAAAATCCATAGAACAAGATTAGAGGTTATGGTATTCTTATAGGGTATTCTTATAGATAGTGCCCTAACTATGAACTATGATTTGTCCTAGTTATGTACTAGAACTATGATATATATCATAGTTCATAGTATATATAGTATACCTAGGTTTTACACAACTAGTAGTCCATTTCTACGTATCCCATGGTTATACTAGTTAATAGAATGAGACTATGACATAGGATTAACCTCTATAGTTTAGAGACATATAATTGTATAAGATAACGGTATAAGAAATCAGCTCATATTATGCTAGTTTATATATAAAGTATTCATACTATAATAATACTATACAAATGGTTAGTATAAGCCTATCTAAGTCATGAGATAGTGTATATAGTATTATTAGTACAGATAGGAGAACTCATATAGTACAGATAGGAATAATTGGTTGTATATTCCAGTTATTGTCCATGGACCTAATGCTAGTTTACTATTATAATCCATCCATTATAATAATCCCCAGATAGAGTTAACAACTAAGATTCTATCTATAGTTAGGGTAACTACCTACGTGTGTGTATTCTAACCCTAAACATAGTCCTATATTTCGCCTAATACAACTATTATAATGCCCTATAGGATGTAGTTGTATATGTTAGGGATTAACCCAAACATAGATACTTTGAATTATGATACATAGGTATCCTAGTATTATATGTCTCTATCTATATGTTAGGGATTAACCCTGACATTATATTCCTAGGACTAATATAGAACAAGAAATTGATACGTATAATAGTTCTACATTATTAGTTTAGGTATAAGAAACTACTATAGACGGAATATAGGACTATGTAATGTGTGGTTTTGGGTTTAGAAATGGATAGATACTAACTATAAAACTATTAACTAGTATAACCACTGGTTTCCCTTTCTAAATATGACATATATGATCCTAGACATATATTGTGTGGTTTTGAGTAGATAATGACATATATGATCTTAACATTATATTCTCATTATCTTAGACATCATAACTTAGATTATTAGAGGAACTATCAAAGTTCAAATTAATTTGGAAACTAGTTACATAGTGTACTATATGTAGACTATGTTCTATGGACTATTTAACTACGTAACTAGTTGTCTAGAAGTAGGGATATCCTAATACAAACAGTTAGATGGTTCATACAAACATAGTCTAGAAGACATGTTCATATGAGGCAAAGTTCATTGAGGTATTCAGATGAACATAGTCTTGGAAGAAACATGACTATACTATAGTTCATAAGTTAGGATTAATTGGTAATTTGGTTAGGAACATAGTTTATTCGTCTAGATAATTATGTTCTACAAACTAAGTTCATGAATGCCATTGTCCATATGATAGATATAATATACGTATCATATGTATACGAACATTATATTCCCTGGTTCATATGAACCTAGATAGATATGGATATTATAATGATAAGCCTCCATCGTTATTGTTAACCTAACAAGACAGTTTACTATAGTTTACATGGAACTATGTCCTCCATCTAGATGATTAGTGCCTAAGAGTATAATGCTCAACTGTGGAGGTAGTTGTTATGTCCCAAAAATCTGATACAATACGGATTGAATGGTTTTAATAGTTTGAAGGGAAAAAGGAGAAGATAAAGAAGAAGGTAGGGGAAGTGGAGGTAGATCGATGGGGAAGAAGGGGGTCCTCTGAGAGGCCTGACGGCGGCTCAACAGTGGGACGAGAGGAAGAGACGAGATAGAGAGAGAGAATTATGTAGTTATATAATAGATCCCAACTAATGTTATAGTCTCATTCTATTAATTAGTACTGTTAGATCATAAATACGGTAACCTATAATTTAAGATTAAACAAGTTAGACATAAGCCAATATTATACTAGGGTTAACATATGGTTAACTTAATCACAGGTAACTCTATTAGGGAGAGTTTATAGTTTATATATCTATCATATGAACTATGTTCAGCTTAACCCTAGAGTGAACTATTAACTATAGTTGCCAATTAACTATTTATACTTCACTACCTGAACGTATTTAGTTAACCCTATGTTCATGAACATATCCTAGGGTTTATCCTAGGGTTACATATATTGTGAACTATTAACTAGGGTTGATTCAGGATATTAACATCGATGGAGGTTTATATTAACAAATCATGAACATATATGTTCATAATTATTGTTACTAACTATCCATAAGTTAGCGAACTATATAGTTAACTCCATCGATAACTAAGTATAATGATCCATAACCCCTATATGGTGAACTAAAACTATGGGGGTTATGGACTAACTTAGTTCATATTATCTATAGGATGTAGTTGTATTTGTTCGGGATTAACCCTAACATTGATACTTATAAATGGGATACATAGTCAACCTATTATTATATGTTTTTATCTATATGTTAGGGATTAACTCTAACATTATATTCTTATGACTAATATAGGACAAGAAATTGATACGTATAATAGTTCTAGACTATTAGTTTAGGTACAAAAAACTACTATAGACGGAATATAGGACTATGTAATGTGTGGTTTTGGGTTTAGAAATGGATAGATACTAACTATAGAACTAGTAACTAGTAACTAGTATAACCAGTGGTTCCCATTTCTAAATATGACATATATGATCCTAGACATATAATGTGTGGTTTTGAGTAGATAATGACATATATGGTCTTAACATTATATTATTGTTATCTTAGACATCATAACTTAGATTATTAGAGGAACTATCAAAGCTCAAATTAATTTGGAAACTAGTTACATAGTGTACTATATGAAGACTATGTTCTATGGACTATCTAACTATGTAACTAGTTGTCTAGAAGTAGGGATATCTTAATACAAACAATTAAATAATTCATACAAACATAGTCTAGAAGTCATGTTCATATGAGGCATAGTTCATGGAAGTATCTAGATGAACATAGTCCTAGATGAAACATGACTATACTATAGTTCATAAGTTAGGGTTAATTGCCAATTTGGTAGGAACATAGTTTATTCATCTAGATAACTATGTTCAACAAACAAAGTTCATGAATGCCATTGTCTATGATAAATATAATATAAGTATCATATGTATATTATATATTCATGAAGGTAGATGAACGCCTTCATGAATATATCGTATACGAACATTATATTCCCTGGTTCATATGAACCTAGATAGATATGGATATTATAATGATAAGCCTCCATCGTTATTGTTAACCTAACAAGATAGTTTTCTATAGTTTAAACGGAACTATGTCCTCCATCTAAATGATTATTAACTAAGAGTATAATGTCGAACTATGGAGGTAGTTGAGTACATATAAGTTCATGAATTGTTATACTTAGTTCAAAGTTAGGGTCCATCGTAGTTACTTGTGCATATATAAAGGGAGGAACCTCCATAGTGCAACTAAGTACTTGTTACTTGGGGATAACTATATGCACAATATAGTTAACATAGTATATTGGGTTATATAGTCTCCCTAATAGTTAACATAATCAACCATATAACCCATGAAGTTTAGGGTCAATAGATGAACATGAAACATAGGTATTACTGAATTAATACTTATAACTACATTATAACTATAGAATGTAATCAACTACCGTAGTTGACTACATTATTTAGTTAACGCTAATTATATGGACTGTGCCTCATATGAACTTAACTATAAGATATCTTAAGTTATGGAGGTTTAACCTAATTATTAGTATTTATACCATATTCTATTAACCCTAGGATTATGTCCTAGGAGTATTATAATAAACCCTTAAGTCATAGGAGTATGAATTCTAATAACTCAAACTATACTATAATTACCATATAAGTTATTCATACTAGCACTGTCTAGAAGACATGTTCATAGAGTCTAGGGTAATTACAAATAATTAGACTATAAATAACAGTAGTAATTATAGAGGATAATTAAGCTATTATATATGTAGTTATATAATAGATCCCTACTAATTTTATAGTCTTATTCTATTAACTAGTACTGTTAGATCATAAATACGGTAACCTATAATTTAAGATTAAATAAGTTAGACATAAGCTAATATTATACTAGGGTTAACATATGGTTAACTTAATCACAGGTAACCCTATTAGGGAGAGTTTATAGTTTATATATCTATCATATGAACTATGTTCAGCTTAACCCTAGAATGAAGTATAGTTGCCAATTAACTATTTATACTTCACTACCTGAACATATTTAGTTAACCCTATGTTCAAGATATCCATATCTATCTAGGTTCATATGAACCAGGGAATATAATGTTTGTATACTATATATTCATGAAGGAACACAAATATAATATCCATATGCCTTCATGAATATATAGTATACACATGATACGTATATTATATCAATCATATGGACAATGGCATTCATGAACTTAGTTTGTAGAACATAGTTATCTAGATGAATAAACTATGTTCCTAACCAAATTGGCAATTAATCATAACTTATGAATTATAGTATAGTTATATTTCATCTAGGACTATGTTCATCTAGATACTTCCATGAACTATGCCTCATATGAACATGACTTCAAGACTATGTTTGTATAAATTATGTAATTGTTTGTATTAAGATATCCCTACTTCTAGACAACTAGTCACATAGTTAGATAGTCCATAGAACATAGTCTTCATATAGTACACTATGTAACTAGTTTCTAAATTAATTTGAGCTTAGATAGTTTCTCTAATAATCTAAGTTATGATGTCTAAGATAACGAGAATATAATGTTAAGTTCATAGAGTCTAGGGTAATTACAAATAATTAGACTATAAATAACAGTAGTAATTATAGAGGATAATTAAGCTATTATATATGTAGTTATATAATAGATCCCTACTAATTTTATAGTCTTATTCTATTAACTAGTACTGTTAGATCATAAATACGGTAACCTATAATTTAAGATTAAATAAGTTAGACATAAGCTAATATTATACTAGGGTTAACATATGGTTAACTTAATCACAGGTAACCCTATTAGGGAGAGTTTATGGTTTATATATCTATCATATGAACTATGTTCAGCTTAACCCTAGAATGAACTATAGTTGCCAATTAACTATTTATACTTCACTACCTGAACATATTTAGTTAACCCTATGTTCAAGATATCCATATCTATCTAGGTTCATATGAACCAGGGAATATAATGTTTGTATACTATATATTCATGAAGGAACACAAATATAATATCCATATGCCTTCATGAATATATAGTATACACATGATACGTATATTATATCAATCATATGGACAATGGCATTCATGAACTTAGTTTGTAGAACATAGTTATCTAGATGAATAAACTATGTTCCTAACCAAATTGGCAATTAATCATAACTTATGAATTATAGTATAGTTATATTTCATCTAGGACTATGTTCATCTAGATACTTCCATGAACTATGCCTCATATGAACATGACTTCAAGACTATGTTTGTATAAATTATGTAATTGTTTGTATTAAGATATCCCTACTTCTAGACAACTAGTCACATAGTTAGATAGTCCATAGAACATAGTCTTCATATAGTACACTATGTAACTAGTTTCTAAATTAATTTGAGCTTAGATAGTTTCTCTAATAATCTAAGTTATGATGTCTAAGATAACGAGAATATAATGTTAAGATCATATATGTTATTATCTAGTCAAAACCACACAGTATATGTCTAGAATTATATATGTCATATTTAGAAATGGAAACCACTGGTTATACTAGTTAATAGTTCTATAGTTCGTATCTATCTATTTCTAAACCCAAAACCACACATTACAAAGTCCTATATTCCGTATATAGTAGTTTCTTGTACCTAAACTAATAATGTAGAACTATTATACGTATCAATTTCTTGTCCTATATTGGTCCTAAGAATATAATGTTAGGGTTAATCCCTAAAATATAGATAAAGACATATAATAATAGGTTGACTATGTATCCCATTTCTAAGTATCTATGTTAGGGTTAATCCCTAACAAATACAACTATATCCTATAGATAATATGAACTAAGTTAGTCTATAACCCCCATAGTTTTAGTCCACCATATAGGTGTTATGGATAGTTATACTTAGTTATCGATGGAGTTAACTATATAATTCACTAACTTATGGATAGTTAGTAACAATAATTATGAACATATATGGAACAAGATAACGAGGTTTGTACCTCCATCGATGTTAATATCCTTAAGCCTCCATCGTTATTGTTAACCTAACAAGATAGTTTACTATAGTTTAAATGGAACTATGTCCTCCATCTAGATGATTAGTAACTAAGAGTATAATGCTCAACTATGGAGGTAGTTCAATAAATATATGTTCATGAATTGTTATACTTAGTTCAGAGTTAGGGTCCATCGTTGTTACTTTTGCATATATACAGGGGGGAACCTCTATAGTGCAACTAAGTAATGTTACGTCATCATTGCTAGATGAGTTTACGTATTTAACTATGTGTCCTATAGTAAAACCTAAGTAGTTAGACATAGTTTTCCTATCTAGTTGAGTGGAGGTATTTGATCAAAATATTGCAACGATGAACCAGGGACAATTTGTTAGACAGAAGAATTTTATATTGAAGAATTAGATATGTAGTTTCTATGATTTTGGGTATATGGTTAGGGTTGGGTATGGATAATACACACTAGTTTGATGAAAAATTGAAATAAGTAGTTCGTAGTGTGTAGTAGTTTCTACGGTTTGGGGATAGCTTTAGACCTTCACTGATCTACTTAAACAGTAGAATCAAATATATAGTCTTTAGGATATACTATGGGAATAAACAATGTATTTGATCCTTCTTACCCCTAGGTATATTCCCATCAACGATCATCTTACCCTTGTTAGTGTACTATATTCCTATGAACTATGTTCTACAAACTAGTTAGTTTATAATATCTTATAGGAACTAGTTGTCAACTATCATATGAACCCTAGGATATCTTCTATGTATCATGTTCATCTAGATACCTCCAAACTTAAAGTTCTATGAAATTATTATTCCCTATCTAGTTATGAGGCATAGTTCATGGAGGTAATTTGGTTATATGATGCTTATCGTTGTTATGTTCACTATGTTCAACGATAGAGCCTCATCTACTTCCATAACTTATGGAGGCAGATGAGGCTTCTCATCATCACTATATCAACCTAGGCTAAGTTCGTTCCTAGAACATTAGACTAGTATATATGTTATACTATGTAGGTAGTTCACTATGGAGGTAGTTCCCTATATAGTTACTTGTAGTAACTATATATGTTAGGATTAACCGTAGTTAGATACATTAAGGTTAACCCTAGTTAGATTCATGAATTGGGTTAGGATAACCTCCATCTAAACTATAGGCTACATTACATGATATAGTTAACTAAGTTATATGTTCCTCCATCTAGATAGACTCTATTGTTATTGTATATAGTTTAGTTAGAAGTTAGGGTCCATTTAGATGAAGTTGTGCATATATACTACCACCGTTCATATAGTTAACTGCCATTCATAGTGAACATATATATAGGTTATAATCAACCATATAACTTCTCCATCGTTATCACTAGGGATTACTATATACTATGGGTACTTAATCCTAGGATATCAAAGGTTCACTATATACCCTAATAGGTTATAATCAACAATATAACCCATGATGTTTATGGTCACTTTACTTATAATTATACTTATACAGTCATACCTAATGTTACATAGTCTCCCTAATAGGTTATAATCCTAACCAATAAACTTCACATCGTTATGTAGTTTCATGAACATATAGGGTTATAGTTAGGATAGGGTTTAGTTAGACATAGTTTTGATCTTACTTAAATAAGTTAGGATAGAATCTTAGTTCATCTAGATGACCTTAGGGTTAATTGGGCAATCATGGAGGTATAGTTCCTAACTAAGATCGGAACTTAATTAACTTTGTTAACTATGTTCAAATAATATGAACCTTGGAACTTAGTTAACTATGTTCCATCTAGGCATATCGCAATCGAAACAAGATAGTCCATAACTAAGGATATATGTTATTATAGGATTAACTTATAGTTCAGGAACATAGTGGAGTATCTAGTTCTGTTGTGTCCTCGTATGGGACACGAACAGGGCCAGGCATCATGGCCAAAAAAGCGGTAGAAGACGAGAGAAAAGTAAAGAAAAATAACTAGTTTCTTATTACATGCCCTAGAAGGAGGAAGAAGACCTCCTTATAAAGAAAGCGAGGGCGTCTTCCTAGCCTGATTACAAGATATGATTCTGTGTGCTGACATTTCAGTTACCAAAGCGGGAAGGATACACTCACAACACTCCACCACGCTTCCGTTATCGCCTTGTCAGCAAGGCGAGACAAGCTTGTATTTGCGACCAACCTCGGCATTGGCAAAGTTCACAAAGCGGCCGGACTTGCCTCCCTCATAGGAGGATGGTTGGGGCGATAATGTAAGTCACCTCGGAGGGCTTGCACATGGGTCCAAAGGAGCATTAATAGTAAGCGTACATGGCACATGCTAAGGGAAGCCCACCATGAACGGCAGCTGCATTCACCAAATAACAGCAATATGCATCTTTTTATCTATTATGTAACCTGAAAGGGCAATTACCTCCATTCTGGCCAATAGAGGACTGGGTATCATCTCCACGACATTAGTAGTGCAAACAAAGAAAACCTCTGATACGTCAATAGGAACATCCAAATAATGGTCAAGAAAATTAGCATTCTGCTCAGGAGCAAGGAGCTCCAGCAAAACATTCGCATGATCACCAGCATGACCCTTCTTATTGTCATCACTTGCTAACTCTTCTTTCTTTGTCAAATATTGGTTCCATGGACGTGGAGTAGTTGGGTCCCAAACTTTATGGCCAATCTCACCCGTGATCCTGCTTGTTGAAGAACCTGATTGCCTCTTCCAGTAATAAAATCCCTGAAACACGACAACTAAATGTACCAGTATCCTCATCAGAAACATATTGATGAGCATCCAACAGCCATGCACAACCCTGTTCCTCTGTCATCTACATGTAAGCAACTGTATAATACATCAGTTCTTTGACACAATTCACAACGAGATTTAAAAGTTGAGTTGCCAACTATGCTAAGGAGAAATTCAAATAACTGTATCACAAAGACCTCAAGGCTCTGTTCTGAACCATCTGAGTCAACTCTTGACATTGCTTTTCTTCAATCAGAAATGGATGATTTAATCTGAGTCGTAACTTCAGATGGGATCTTTTCCCTGTACTCGCTCAAGCTCTTCTCAATACTGTGGATAGTTGTGTCGACACTGTTTATGATGTCAATCAGAACTTTCCTCTTTTTATCCTGCTGAGAGTGCAACTCAGCCCCCTTAACCATTTTCTCAATCGCAACATCAGAAAGACCACCAGAGGACCAGACAGTGATCTGAGGCTCCTTGCCTGGAGACATGTCCTTTGCAGAAACAGTCACAATGCCGTTGGCGTCAATATCAAATGTGACAGCTCCTCGAAGTATTCCGCTCTGAATAGCAGCTCCCATTGCAATTCCTTCATCAGGATTTACTCCTTTGCTTGGAGTCTTTCCAAATATTTCTGAAACAACCTCCTGTACCTTGGGTACATGGTTCATTCCTCCAACAATAAGCACCTCATCCACTTCTTCATGGTGCCCATTTTCCGAGTAACCCTTAAGCATGGCATTGTAGAAGCTGGTGGTGCAGTCTCCAAAAGTCAGAACTTTGGTCTTGTGGGCAGGAAGAAGGAGCTCCAGTTTCAGGGCCGCGCGGTCTCGAGACTGCGGCAGGAGGCTCGTCTTCGCTGGAAAGATGTCTGCGGAGGTCATGGCTGTGGGGGTTGCTGAGGAGACGGAGGAGACAATGGAGAAGCAGTTGAAGGAAGGGGACAGGATGATGGATGTGGAAACGACTCCATCGACATTGTCAGCAAGGTCGTCCTTCTCCTCACTTTCTACGTCGTTCTCGTCTTCCACATCTATCTCTACAGGAGCATCGACGGCAGCGCCAGTGGCTGAACGGCGGCGGCTGGGGCTGATGGAGGTGACCGGGATGCCGACCACATAGGATATGTGAGCGACGCTCCTGGCGGCGGTTGGGAGTAAACCAGAGGGAAAGAAGCGATTTGGCTAGGGCCTGATGCTGAGACGTGTGCGGTCTAGCACGGAGGAGGAGGAGGATGATGACAAGGTGCGGCTGGCGGAGTGGTGAATCAACTCTAAAGGGGTTCGTCTGATGGCCGCGGTGGCTGTGGGTAGCCCCACTGCGGCTTGGCCTGGTACTGGAATGGAGCGGGGGTGGTATAGTTCCTAACTAAGATCGGAACTTAGTTAACTATGTTCAAATCATATGAACCTAGGAACTTGATTAACTATGTTCCATCTAGGCATATGGGATTCAAAATAAGATGGTCCATAAGCAAGGATATATGTTATTATAATATTAACTTATAGTTCATGAACATAGTGGACTATCTAGTTCATGTTACATGGGTTAGGACTATGTAGTCTCATAACTACATAGTTATATATATAGAACCCTAACTATATATAGGTTTAACTCTAATAAAATACTCCTATTAGTCTTCTATACTCTATTAAAATTGCTCGGAAACTAGGACCTAGGTCAATCTAGACATGCGTATCTACGTATCTATCTAACTCTGTAGTTGCCAATCTAGAATGTCTATTCCCATAGGATTAATCTAAGTTAGTTAACCTACTATGTCTATTCCCGTAGTAAATATATTGTTTATTCCCATACTTGATAGATACATATCTAAGTATCTAACCTAGATGCATCAACCCTTACATAGTCCTATATTCTGTCTATAGTTAGTTGCATTCTCGTTATAAACAATGTTAAATATTATTCTCAACTAAGATTCCATCTATAGTTGGGGCAACTACCATAGTTCAGAGTTATTCTCGTTATACTCTTAGTTCAGAGTTACAGTCCATCGTTGTTACTTGTGCGTATATAAAGGGAGGAACCTCCATAGTGCAACTATATGCACAATATAGTTAATATAGTATATTGGGTTACATAGTTTCCCTAATAGGTTATAATCAACCATATAACCCATGAAGTTTAGGGTCAATATATGAACATGATACATTGGTATTACTGAATTAATATCTATAACTACATTATAACCATAGAATGTAGTCAACTACCATAGTTGACTACATTATTTAGTTAACCCTAATTATATGGACTATGCCTCATATGAACTAGTTTAACCATAAGATATCTTAAGTTATGGAGGTTTAACCTAATTATAAGTTATATATAATGTATTCTATTAACCAGATTAATAAGTTAAGATTAACCCTAGGATTATGTTTAGGAGTATAATAAACATATTGTGCATTAAGGTTAACCGTAGTTAGATACATTAAGGTTAACCCTAGTTAGATTCATGAATTGGGTTAGGATAACAAGAACCATCAGGAGGTTTGAAATCCGGGACGTGACCAAATACTCGATCATTCTCATTCCCATTACAAATTCATGGGATCACATAAGATCGATATGACTTAAACATCATTCACGTACTCAAATTTTAAGCATAACCCTGACCAGGAACTATTTAATTTTTTACATCACAAAAGAATCCTTCAACGGTAAATAAAATCTTAGGCACAAAGTAGCCATAGTTCAACACAGCTGATTAATAAAAGAAAAGTCTTCATTTGCCAAACATTAGCCAACCATTCTAGCATCAAAAGCTCTTCCTGACTTGTAGAATATACCAGAATATCATCTACAAACACGATTAAAAACTGATCCAATAATTCGGTAAAGATTCTATTCATCATGTCCATAAACGCTGCAGGGGCATTTGTTAAACCAAACAGCATCACCAAAAACTCATAATGTCCATATCTGGTTCTGAACACTGTCTTGGATATGTTTTCTTCCTTAATCCTCAGCTGATGGTATCCGGACCTCAAATCAATCCTTGAGAAAACTTTTGCTGATTGCAGCTGGTCAAATAAATCATCGATCCCATGCTAGGCAGAATAAGGCATTTGTCCAACAACACTTGTAACTGATCCTCCAATTCTTTCAGTTCAGCAGGTGCCATCCGATATGGTGCCTTCAATATCGGTGCAGTCCCCGACATCAGATCTACGGTAAAGTCAATATCCCTTCTTGGTGGCAAACCAGACCGGAAGGACATCTAGGAATTCTTTCACCACCTCAATTTCTTCTATACTAGGGGTAGTCTTCTCGATTGATACCACAGTCGCTAAAAAGGCTCTACAACCTTTAGCTACTAATTTCTGAACTTTCATTACAGAAATTAGAAAAATTTCCTTCTTTGATCGAATTCCTTGAAACACTAATTCTCTCTTTCCCAGAACAACACCTCCTATCACAACAGGAGAATCTTCAAGATACTCAGTTGCTACCACTGAGTCTCCGATGCGAGTAGAAATAAAGAGATCACAATCTAGTCTAGACAGTTTTTTTTTCTACACTTGTAGCAAACACAACAGAAATAAAGGACCTCAATGATCCAAGATCAATCAAAACTCTAGCCAATCTATCCAAGATAAGTAGAGTACCTTCAATTACATCGTCTGAGCTGAGGTCAAAGCGAAGACTCGTGCCTGAGCCTTCTTGCTTGACTCCCCTCCTGACTTCTTATCATGGTTGGGGCAGTAAGGCGAGATATGCCCGATCTCATTACACCTGTAGCACCTTCTGGTGTCTTGTGGACACGGCCTCCCAGCATGCGACTGTTGTCCGCAAAATCTGCATTTGCCTCTGGTTTATTGACAGTTGTTACGCTGAGGTTGACGATACAGTACCACTGCTCGATTCTGACCAATGCCGTGGTTCACCTGTGGCTACTGTTTCAACGGTCAGTTGTTGTAACGACCACCATTCCCAAACCGCTTGAAGCCAGTACGCTTGAAGTTGTTGTCTTGACTTTTACTCGAACTCCCTTTTCTTTCTTGAGTTCTTTTAAAATCATCCTCAAGAATCAAGGCTAACTCTACCACCTTTGCCACAGTGGTAGGTTAAGAAACCAGTACCTTCGCTCTCAGCCCATTGCGAAGTCCATCCATGAAACGTCTCCCTCTCAGCCCATTGCTTTCAGAATATCATTAATGTAAGGGTACTACTTCTTTAAATCTTCTAGGGTTCTACGCACACAACAAGATAATGTTATTCAAAATTGTCGTACAGTGAATAATTTGTTTAAGTAATTCTGAGCTCTGATACCAAGCTATCACGTCCCAGATCTCAAACCTCCTGGCAGTCTTAGATTGGTAGCTTCCGCACTCTAATTGATGAGGTTTTGAAATTTGGGGTGTGACAAATAGACACAACCAGGGAAGGTTGATCATCTTGCCATTGCTTAGAATATACTATCCTAGAGACTATGTATTTGATTCTTCTGTGTATTCTCAATAACATTGTATATTGTAGTTTCTAGGATTTACTATGGGAATTATATATGTAGTTTCTATTCTCATAGCAGTACAATTAAATTTGTAGTGTTTAGGGGTTTAGGGTCAAATACATAGTTTCCATATATAATTCTCCCTATAAACCATAACCTAAATACATAATATCTCGGATTTACTATGAAAATACGATGGAAAGATCATACTAACTGGTTGTGTGTATTCCTCCATAAGAAACCTTCCTTGTTGTGTGTATTCCTCCATACGAAGCCATATGTAGTTTCTATGGCTTAGGGTTAGGGTTTGGCACGAAACTACATATATTCCTAACCCTTTCATAGCCTTTCTTGGGTTAGGGATATATTTAATTTCTATGGTTTTGGTATGGGGATACCTATGGAAGGATCAAATATGTAGTATCTAGGGGTTCCCAAACAATTAAATTTGTAGTCTTCAAAGAAAAGCACTTACCTAGTTCAAACATAAGCACTTTTTGAGTCACACTTAGGATGAGGAGTAAATTCTTGTACCTGAAACAAGGGCAAGATGATCGTAGGAGTACTACGGGTTGTGTCTTGACAGTAGAAAACACAACTGTTAGTTCACACACCTATATGGAGGGATAAACAAAACTAGTTTGTATATACCCCATAGTATAAGTTTGTGAATCTATACGGGGCTATAGTTGCAACTATATCATAGTACAATGCATTGTAAGATGGATCAAATATATAGTATGAAGGAATACATCCCTTGTGTATAATAGCCGTCCCTTTAATAATGGGTTATTTCTAGACATATATTATTATAATGCAACTATAGTTTTCAATTACGGCATATCTAACCCTAGACTACGTCTGCATAGGAATAACTTAGGGTTAATCGTAAAGGATGATTAGGGTTAATCTAAATTGAATTATATATGGGTATAGATATGTATAAGGGACGATGAACATAGTTCATCGGATAACTTAAGGTTATTAGGGTATAAATACTGTATCTTAATGTTTATAGAACCTATAATAACTTATATATAATATGTTAGTTTATGTCTTCTATAGAATAAATACCAAATTCATCCTAACCTAGGTAGTTAGACTTATATGGTCTATGAGGTTTATATAGTTCACATCCTAACCGTATTATAGACAGTCTTCTAGACTTATAAATACATAGTTCATAGACCATATAAGTCTTCTATAATATCTGAACCCATAAATATGTTGTGTTCCCGTATGGAACACGAACAAAATCAAACGCCATGGTGAAAAAGGGAGAAAAGAAGAAGAAAAACAAGAAGAAAAGATAAGGAAAAACTGGATTCAATATTGCATGCCCAAGAAAGAGGAAGAAGACCTCCTTATAAAGAAAGAGAGGGCGTGTCTTCCAAGCCTAATTACAAGATATGACCTTTCAACTTCTTAGGTTGATTACAAGATATGACCTTTCAGTTACCAAGGTACGGTTATGCGTACTGACCTTTCACTTACCAAAATAGGAAGGATTACAAGATGTGGTTCTGCGTGCGCCACTGCCGTCAGCCACGTCGAATACAGCACCCCCTCCATCACCATCTACAATCGCCTCATCCACCAATTCTCATTTCTCGCGCACCCTTCAGATGCTCATACGGTGTTTGATGATATGCAAGCCGTCGGGCTCTCGCCTAAAGTCGTGTTCTATTCCTCTCTCATCGATGGGTACTGCAAAACTGAGAATTTAGGTCCTGTTCGCAAACTGTTCGATGAAATGATGAGTATAGGTGTCCCTCCTAATTCCTTGATTTACAATATTCTTCTTAAGGGTGTGCTCCAGAAGTGCCAATTTGATGAAGGTATGAAATGTGGCGAAGGATGCATGTGGAAGATGATTTATATATTAACAATGCTGCCTTTACTAATCTTGTGGATGCTCTCTGTCGAGAGGGATTGTTTCATGAGGTTTTCAAAATTGTTGAAGCTATGCCTCAAGGAAAGTTCGTTTGTAAACAGTTTGCTTATGGACAGATGATTGAGTCACTTGGCCGGTCTGGGAAAAGTCATGGTGCATCAAGAATTCTCTACATAATGAGAAAGAGAGGCTTCACTCCATCACAGGTATCCTACAACTCGATCATCCATGAACTAACCAAGCAGGTGAGTCATTAGATTGATGGTATATATGATGGGGTGACACTGTCAACAGATTCTGATGATAAACACTTGAAAGGATCATTTTTGAAGAGCGGCTTGCTTGGCAAGGCTGTCAGCAAAGATCCTTCTTTGATGGGTTGGACATTGTCAAGGTAAAAGAAGCTTTGTGAATTAGTTCCTTCTCAGGCTCTTTCTGAAATTTCATCTTCCTTTAAATCTTTCCAAGAGGTGATTCAAGAACAAATGGTGCTGAAGTGCATAAATCTGGTTGTTTAAACTGTATTAGCCAACAACAGGTATCTAAATATTCTGGTGGATCTGATGGCATTGTTCTTAATGCCAACTTCATCAAGGTGGTCTCATGGTGCGACAACGAATGGGGTTGCAGCTCTTGCGTGATTGACTTGATCTGCCACTCAAAAGAGCTCTTTGAATTCAATGCAGAATACCATCAGAGAAGCCCCCAGGTTACTTACTTCTATGTGAGCAATGGTGACAATGATGAGCTGTTGTGGGCAGCTGCATGGCGTCACCCTAGGCCGACTAAGGAGATGCTTGCACTATTATTGCGCACAGCTGGTTCTGTGGCTTTCGATTTGGATGTCACGTCATCAAAAGCCCTTAAGTTTCCATCGTGGACGCTGGGATGCCATTTCCATGATTTGGCTGAAATTGCAGGGTGGGAGGACGAGAAAATTGAGTATATTCAGGAGAGGGTACTGGAGAACAGTAAGGCAGTGAAGAAGCTGATGACCAAAATGGTAGAGCAAGGCCCGTCGTCTGTCAATGCTAATTTGGTTATATTCAGGATGTCTAAGACCAGCGGACTAAGGCAGAAGGTGAGGAGCAATGGACTAAGGCCTAAAGCTTTTCCTTATAGTGTCAGATTGAGTGGTTATGCTAAGGGTGGTCAAATGGAGGATGCATCACGCATTTTTGAGCCAAAACAGTGTATTCTAAGGCAATGATGGAAAATGGGGTGCAGCTTAATCATGATGGGTACCTTAAGTTGATTCCATTCATCTGCCTCCAGGCTTTGGACTGGCACACATTCGAAGTACTATTTCTGAAGATGCAGAGGAAATTGGTTAGCAAAGGAAGGCCAATGGTCGACACTCAAAGGGACGCATTCTACCGTGTGTGTACGGAGGCCTTCCAGAACGGTTATTTGGGGAAGGATTGTAATGACACTTGTGATAAGGTGTCTGGTAAGACCACCGGTTATGGTTTTCTCAATTCTAATCACACCGTCAATGTTGTGAATGGCAGTACGCAGATCCGTATCTTGGTAGCTGAAAGGTCTAGGAAGCTGAAAGGTCATATGCTTTAATTATTCTAGGAAGCTGAAAGGTCATATGCTTTAATTATTCTAGGATGCTGAAAGGTCATATGCTTTAATTATTCTAGGAAGCTGAAGGGTCATATCTTGTAATCAACCTAGGAAGCTGAAAGGTCATATGTTATAATTATTCTAGGAAGTTGAAAGGTCATATCTTGTAATCAGGCTAGGGAGACGTGCCCTCTCTTTCTTTATAAGGAGGTCTTCTTCCTCCTTCTGGGGCATGCAATATTGAATCCAGTTTCCCTTATTCTATTTTCTTCTTCTTTTCTCCCTTTTTCACAATGGCGTTTGATTTTGTTCGTGTTCCATACGGGAACACAACATTGGTATCAGAGCCGTTCCGATCCGCCAGAACGAGGGACGATGTGCTCGACTTATGTGCCGAAATCCTAGAACGGATTGAGCAGATCACCGCGGCCGAAATGGCTACCATCACTACTGCCGCCGTTCAGGCTTCACCGCTCCCTGCTCCGTTCCAGCCACAGTGGGGCTACCCACAGCCACTGCCGCCGTCAGACGACACCCATTACAGTCGCTTCTCCCCGCCGCCGGCCGCACCTTGTCCGCAGATCGCCACTATCGTTCAAGCCGGAAAATGGGTAGACTCTCCATATTTAGATCCGTCGGCCCTTCCCTGCTGGGGCAGCAATCCTTCCCCTCCTCCCCGACTGTCACAATCGACCCTCAGCCGGCCGCCGCCACCGCCGGTCCTATTGCCATCGACAGGCAGGCCACTACACCAGTCGACCCCCGCGTCGTCGATACCATGCCTTTCTGTCCAGCCGATGGTCTCCTTCATGCATCAGGAGGACGACCTTGCTGATGGAGACCTTGCTGATGCAGTCGTCACCACACCAAAGCCGTTGGAGACTCCGAAATCGATGGAAATGGGTGATCTGGTTGTTTCCAAAAATGACAACTTGATGGTGGAAGATCAGGAAGTTGATTCATCCACTGCACCGGGAGCCTCTCTTAGTGACGCCTTCCTCAGTACCGCCGTGACCACCGAGGTTCAAACCTCCATTGTTGGACATGCCCGCTCCTCCACCGTCGCCTCCATAGTGTGATGAGAAGTACGTGCCCGGACATCGCTGCTCTGTTCGCGGTAGTCTACTCATCGAAGAAGCGGACGATGGAGAGATAGCTGAGAACGACGAGGGAACTGGCCTCTACGACCAGGTATAGCTTGAGATATCTGTCCATGCCTTCTCAGGCACGTTCACTCCCCGGACCATGCGAGTGCAGGGCCAGCTGAAACGCCAAAATGTTGCAGTCCTGATTGACAGTGGGTCGACTCACAATTTTATTAATGACAAGGTGGCCCAACGTCTAGGGTTCTATGTCTCTGATTCTAAGCCCTTTGACGTATTAATTGGGGACGGCAAGCATCTCCGCAGCATGGGGGTTTGTTCGCAGGTAACATTGGTAATCCAGGGGCATTATTTTATTACTGATTTATTTTTATTACCCACGAAAGGGGCAGACGTAGTGCTCGGCATCCAATGGCTGCAAGAATTAGGGGATGTGATGTGGAACTTTCGGGATTTGACGATGGACTTTGTGGTGTCCGGCCAGCGTATCCGCCTGCATGGATTACAACCGGGAACTTTGCACACTGCACAGGAGGTAGGCTCTTTATTTCGGTTTACACCTCAAGGCTTCTTTTTACAACAGTGTGCTATGGTCGATGTGCGCCAACCGGATCTACCAGCGGCCATGATTGATCTCCTTGATGAATATGCGGAACTCTTCCTCGAGCCATCGGGTCTTCCGCCACCAAGGACCCATGACCACTGCATTACTATCATGCCTGGGGCCCCACCGGCCAATGTTCGGCCCTATAGATATCCTCATGTGCAAAAGACGGAGATTGAGAAGCTGGTCCAGGTAATGTTACAATCCGGCATTGTTCGTCCTAGTACCAGTTCGTACTCGTCTCCGGTACTATTGGTTTGAAAAAAAGATGGGTCTTGGCGTTTTTGTGTGGATTATTGGGCTCTTAATGCAATCACAGTCAAGGATAAGTATCCCATTCCAGTAATCGAGGAGCTATTAGATGAATTGACGGGGGCAGCGGTGTTCAGCAAGCTCGACCTGCGCTCGGGATATCATCAGATTCGAATGCAGCCTCATGACGTTCACAACACGGCTTTCAGGATGCATGATGGCCATTATGAGTTTCTTGTGATGCCCTTTGGATTGACGAATGCCCCGACGACCTTTCAAAGCCTCATGAATGATTTATTCTGGCCTTATCTCCGCCGTTTTGTGCTCGTCTTCTTCGACGACATATTGATATACAGTTCATTATTAGCAGACCATATAGACCACTTGAGGTCCGTATTCACTATCTTGCATGCGCATTCTTTATTCTTAAAAAGATCGAAGTGTTCCTTTGGCAGTCCACAGGTCGAGTACTTGGGCCATATTGTTTCACACGCTGGAGTGGCTACTGACCCATCTAAGGTGGACGCTATGCTCTCGTGGCCACGACCCACCTGTGTCAAATCTCTTCGTGGCTTCTTGGGCCTCACAGGTTATTACAGGCGGCTTATTTCAAAGTATGGGGTTAGTGCTAGCCCACTTACATCTTTACTCAAAAAGGGAGCTTTTATGTGGTCGGGCAAGGCCCAGGAGGTGTTCGATCTATTGAAACAGGCCATGGTCCAGGCCCCCGTTCTGACGTTCCCAGATTTCGCCTTGCCTTTTGTCTTTGAGACAGATGCTTCTGATGTGGATCTCGGGGCTGTCCTCCTTCAGAAAGAGCGGCCTATTGCATTCTACAGTAAAGCATTGTCTGGTCGATCTTTGACACTCTCGGCCTATGAAAAGGAAATGCTTGCTATTGTGCACGCTATCTCAAAGTGGAGGCCCTACTTGCTTGGGCGACGATTCCTCATCCGGAGTGATCACCAGCCACTGAAATACTTCTTGGACCAGCGGGTCTCTACCCCCTCTCAGCAGCGTTGGGTCAACAAATTATTGGGTTATGACTATGAAGTTACCTATAAGAAGGGGGTCGATAACACGGTCGCGGATGCTTTATCGCGTCGACCTGTGGATGGAACCTCGTATGCATTCTCTATTCCTAGCTGTCCTTTTATTCCTGAACTCAAACGTGCCTATATTGATGACACGGGCACCAAGGACTTGATTGGTCGACTACATGCCGATCCCCATGCTGAGCCTCCCTTCGTGTGGCGGGATAATCTTTTGTTTTGGAAGGAGCAGTTATGGGTGCCGGCTTCTTCGGATCTCCGACGCCGTGTGATTTCCCACTTTCATGATACTCCAGTTGCAGGGCATGAGGGCACGTTCCGCACTTTCAAACGAGTTAGTCAAAGTTTTTTGTGGGCCGGTCTCAGGAAGGACATCCATAACTATATTGCTGCTTGTGATATCTGCCAACGGGCCAAAGCTGCATCCTCTTCTCCTGCGGGCCTTCTACAACCACTTCCTATCCCGGACAGGGTCTGGGAAGATATATCCATGGATTTTATTGAGGCCTTGCCTACCTCCAGTGGGAAGACGGTGATTATGGTGGTGGTTGACCATCTTTCTAAGTACGCCCATTTCTGTGCTTTGAGTCATCCATACTAGGCCCGCACGGTTGCCGAAACCTTTGTGCGAGATGTCGCCAAGCTCAATGGCATGTCGCGGACTATAGTCTCTGATCGTGATCGGATCTTCATTTCTCAGTTTTGGCGGGAATTCTTTTAATTACATGGGACCGAACAGCATATGAGTACAGCATATCATCCGCAGACAGACGGCCAAACTGAAGTTGTGAACCGATGTCTTGAGCAATACTTACGTTGCTTTGTAGGGGATCAGCCCCGCCGCTGGCTGCAATTGCTTCCCTGGGCTGAGTGGTCGTACAATACAGCATATCACACACGTGCCGGCTTCACACCATTCGAAATTGTATATGGTCGTCCTCCTCCCACCATTCTATCTTATGTGCCTCACCGCTCATTTATAGCGGAGGTGGATTACATGCTCCAGACACGTGATGAAGTCCTCCGCCAGTTGAAAGTCAATCTCGCGTCAGCCTAGAACAGGATGAAATAGATTTATGATAAGCGACGTTCTGATAGAGAGTTTCAGGTGGGTGATTACGTTTATGTCTCCATTATGCCCCAGCGCCAGACCTCATTATTTCGGGCTGATCAGAAGTTGGCCCCTCGCTTTCATGGACCGTATGCTATTGTGGAGAGGGTCGGTTTGGTGGCGTATCGTCTCAATCTGCCTCAAGGGTCCCTGGTTCACCCGGTGTTCCACGTACCTCATCTTCGCCATTTTGTGGGCAACCCTCCACTGGCAGATACTGTTCCACCATTGCCTCTCATGGGTTCCCCCGACACTGGCGATCGCTCGCCAACTTCTCTCATTGATAAACGACGCGTGCGTCGTGCTGGACGTATTGTGACAGAGGTATTGGTCGCTTGGCAGGGCTGGCCGTTAGAGGACGCAGAGTGGGTCCTTGAGGATGAGTTTCTGCTTCGTTTTCCATCCTGGTCGCATTGAGGACAATGCGATAGCGGAGCGTGGTGCAGTGTTGTGAATGCCCAGCGCCAGGGCCAACAGGCTAGCAGGCCTTCACGCAACATCAGCAGGCCATCACGCGTGATTCCAGTCATTAGGATATTTGATTTATTTTAATCAGACCCGTTTAGACTAATTATTAGGAAATGGGCTGATAGAGAATAATTAGCACCAATTAGTGGCTCATCAGAGTAGCGCCACTTAATGGCCCATCAGAGTAGCGACACTTAATGGCCCATCAGAGTAGACAGATGGCGCCCTAGTCAAATGCGCCATCTGATCTCTTTATATTGAGATCGTCTTCCTCATGAGGAGGCTATGCAGTGAAGAACTTCTATTCCTTTACTCTTATTCTTTTCCTTCTTCCTCCTTGCCGCCAGGCAATCCCCTGTGGTCTCAGGACCACAACAGGTTAATTGGCAATCATGGAGGTATAGTTCCTAACTAAGATCAGAACTTAGTTAACTATGTTTAGATCATATGAACCTAGGATCTTAGTTAACTATGTTCCATCTAAGCATATGGCAATCAAAACAAGATAGTCCATAACTAAGGATATATGTTATTATAGGATTAACTTATAGTTCATGAACATAGTGGACTATCTAGTTCATGTTACTATGGGTCAGGGTTAAACTATATATATGTTCATGAATTGTTATATATATATATATATAATATAGACTATGTGTTATGGAAGGGCAAGATGTTCCATCTAGCTAATTGTTTGTATTAGCTAACTAGTTCATATGAAGCATAGTCCATAGAACAAGATTAGAGATTATGTCATATCGGAATACTATGAACTTAGATAGATACGTATAACTATTTATTCTATCATAGTTCATAGTTAGGGCAACTATGAACTATGATATATATGATAGGGTTTAGGAGATAGGACTATGAACTATGTACAAGAACTATTAGCTAGTATAACCATGGGATACGTAGATAGAACTATTAACTAGTGTAACCATGGGATACGTAGAAATGGATAGAACTATTAACTAGTATAACCATTTTAAGTCAAATTGGATACGTATAATCAACTATTTTGTTGTCCTATATGTATAGTACCCTAGTATATGGAAAATTAACTGGTTTTAGATTATACAGACTACATTCTAGATACGTATAATAGTTCTTCATGGATATAGATAGATACATAATAAACAATGTATCTATCCATTTCTTGTCCTATATTAGTCCTAGTTAGCTAATACAAACAATTAACTAGATAGAACATCTTGCCTTTCCATAGAACATTGTCTACGCTATGACCCCAATTAGCGAGATGGTCTAATTAAGTTGGCAACTTAGATATGCCTCATATGAAGAACATACACACATTAGGGTTAAACTAATGTTCCTAACTTAGCATAAGTTAACTATGTTCCTAACTAGTATACCTCCATTTAATTCATCCTCGATCCTGGTTCATCTAGATATGACATTGATTTTGAATGCATCACAGATGACATGATGCTGGTTCATCTACATAACTACCTGAACATTATCAGGTTATGTTCATAACTATATTAGGAACCAAAATAAGATAGTCCATGAATTATACCCTAGTAACCAAAACAAACATGAGATAACTATGTTCCTAACATAGTTGACTAAGTTCTTATCTAAATAATTTGGTTACTTCTCAAAGAATATATAGCAACTAAGGATATAGAATCTGGGAATATAGTGGCATAACTATCTATAACTAGATACTATATCAACTAGTAATATAAACTCTGAACATTATATTCTGAGTTCATGTTGCTACAACAACGATGGAGTTGATCTAGATGGAGGAATATATAACTTAATTAACTATTTCAATGATGGGTGTTAGTTATCTCCCTAGTTATCTATAAGTTATATGGAATTATATAATAGTTAGGTCTTCGAATATATAATGAGGACGGTTTACATGAGATCGCTCTCATATAAGGAGCATGAGGCCAATCTTTTGGGCCATTAGATTCTGATCTGATGGTGAATATCAAATCAGTGGGTAGGTAAGTTTGTCACATCAGGGAGTATGTGAGTTCTATGTAGTTATTTATAGCCGTCAGATCAAGATCCAACAGCTACGAATGGAATTGGCCTCATATAAGCTATATGAGAGCGATCTCATTTAAACTTTTCCCATATATAATTTGGTTTTACTATGGGAGACATAATTAAACATAGTCTAGAAGACATGTTCATAGAACCTATAATAACTTATATATAATTTATAGTGTTTAAGGTACAGAGGGAGTACTATATTATGGGTTATGATATAGTATAACTATTGAACTCTATCATAGTTAATAATAGTTCACAGTATATGTAAACTCTATTATAGTTAGATATAGAGTTTAGAAACTAATTTGGAGGAATAAACATGATATAACAATTACACTATACAAACATAGTCTAGAAAACATGTTCATGCAATTAATATATATAATAAATGTTCATACAAACATTATATTATTATATATGTTAAAATTAGTAGTCTCTAGGGTAGATTAACCCTATATTAATTGACTATTAATACTTAGCATGGTATATCCTATGATCTATGTCCTATGAGTTAGGATTAACCCTAACCCTAATCAAATACAAGGGACAATACTTACCAGGGTTAAGATTAGCAGGAACCCTAATCCTAACTCATACTATGTAGTTAGATATAGTTCATGAACTATAGTTTGTATTAGGGTTAGCAACATACAATTCCTAAGGTTTATATAGTAGTTTATAATTAGGAACAACATTATATATGGTGGCTTACTAGTCTACTGACCACAGTATTTATTATAATGATAAGCCTATCTAAGTTATTATATAGTTACATGTATAAGAAGGATATCCCAATGGAAGGTTGATCATCTTGCCCTTGTTTAGTTATGACCATCTTAAGAACATAGTCTAATCATAGTTATAGAAGACTAGGTTCCTCACTAGTCTTCTATACCTGTGATTCCGAGCTTATAGGGTATTTAGTTCCAGATTAGGGTTATTCCTAGTTTTTCCTCTATGCGTATTAGTCCTATAACTACATAGTTACATATATAGAACCCTAACTATATATAGGTTTAACTCTAATAAGTACTCCTATATTAGTCTTCTATAGGAGAGACAAGGGAAGATCGACGAGGAAGGAGGCCCTCTAATGGCAGCCGGCGGCTCAACAGAGGGAGACGATAGGGGGGAAGGCCAGAGAGGAAGAGATTAGGGTAAACTTTCTGAATAATTCAGTCAAGAGTGCCTAAGCTCGTTACATACTAGTCCCACAAAATGGGCTTGGGCTAACCCTAATTGGGCCTACGGCCTTATTACATAATACGGACGAAGCTAGGCTACTCCCCTAAGCTGGGCCGGCTGGGCCAGCAATACAATTAGCCTACTCATGCAATTACTATTACTAAATAATTTGAACATAACATTAACCTAAGACTATGTTTATTCCCATAGTAAATACATTGTCTATTCTCATACTTAGATAGATATGTATCTAAGTATCTAATGTATATGCATTAACCCTAACCCTAGGAATACATAGTTCTATATTCCGTCTATAGTTAGGGTTGTATTCTCGTTATAAATAATGCTAAATATTATTCCCAACTAAGATTCCGTCTATAGTTAGGGTAACTACCTATAGTATTAACCCTAACCCTAATCAAATACAAGGAACCCTAATCCTAACTCATACTATGTAGTTAGGCATTGTTCATGATCTATAGTTTGTATTAGGGTTAACAACATAGGATTCCGAAGGTTTATACTAGCATGGGTCCAATGCTAGTATAAACCTTATATATGCTATAGCCCTATATGGTGGATAGTAGTTTATAATTAGGAACAACATTATATATGGTGGGTTACTAGTCTACTAACCACAGTATTTATTATAATGATAAGCCTATCTAAGTTATTATATAGTTACAGGTATAAGAAGGATATCCCAATGGAAGGTTGATCATCTTGCCCTTGTTTAGTTATGACCATCTTAAGAACATAGTCTAATCATAGTTATAGAAGACTAGGTTCCTCACTAGTCTTCTATACCTGTGATTCCTAGCTTATAGGGTATTTAGTTCCAGACTAGGGTTATTCCTAGTTTTTCCTCTATGCGTATTAGTCCTATAAATACATAGTTATATATATAGAACCCTAACTATATATAGGTTTAACTCTAATAAGTACTCCTATATAAGTCTTCTATAGGAGAGAGAAGGGAAGATCGATGAGGAAGGAGGCCCTCTAATGGCAGCCAGCGGCTCAAATAGAGGGAGACGATAGGGGGGAAGGCCAGAGAGGAAGAGATTAGGGTAAACACTAAGATTCCGTCTATAGTTAGGGTAACTACCTACGTGTGTGTTCCTAAACATAGTCCTATATTTTGCCTAATATAACTATTATAATGCCCTATAGGATGTAGTTGTATTTGTTAACCCTAACATAGATATTTAGAAATGGGATACAAAGTTATCCTATTATTATATGTCTCTATCTATATGTTAGGGATTAACCCTAAGATTATATTCCTAGGACAAATATAGGACAAGAAATTTATACATATAATAGTTCTACATTATTAGTTTAGGTACAAGAAACTACTATAAATGGAATATTGGACTATGTAATGTGTGGTTTTGGGATTAGAACTGGATCGATACTAACTATAGAACTATTAACTAGTATAACCAGTGGTTTCCATTTCTAAATATGACGTATATGATCCTGGACATATAATGTGTGGTTTAGAGTAGATAATGACCTATATGATCTTAACATTATATTCTCGTTATCTTAGACATCCTAACTTAGATTATTAGAGGAACTATCTAAGTTCAAATTAATTTGGCAACTAGTTACATAGTGAACTATATGTAGACTGTGTTTCTAACTATGTAACTAGTTGTCTAGAAGTAGGGATATCCTAATACAAACAATTAGCTAGTTCACACAACATGACTATTAACTAGGGTTTATTCAGGATATTAACATCGATGGAGGTTTATATTAACAATTCATGAACATATATGTTCATAATTATTGTTACTAACTATCCATAAGTTAGTGAACTATATAGTTAACTCCATCGATAACTAAGTATAACTATCTATAACCCCTATATGGTCGACTGAAACTATGGGGGTTATGGACTAACCTAGTTCATATATAAGTATAATTATACTTACTTGTGATTAAGTTAACTCATACAATATGATAACCATGTTACATAGTTAGAGTTACCTATGGTTGATTATATCCTATGTAGTTACTAAGGGGCCGTTTGGGGCGTGATTATTGCAAAACATCCAGACTGGATTCTGGATATCTACTGTAGCATTCAGGTGGATTTTTACATCCAGCTGAAACACCTCCTGAGGTGTTTCAGCTGGATATATAAAATATCCAGATGCTACAGTGTAACAAAACATCCCATCTGGATGTTTTGCTTTTAATCACGCCCCAAACGGCCCCTAAACTAGTTGTGAGCATTTTTAGATGGGATGGCAGCACCCTAAGATTATATGGAAGAAGCCACACAGAACTAGACAGAAGAATGAAATATGGAGTTTCTCTAGTTAAAGGTTGGGGTTTGTTATTGAGAATACACACAACTAGTAATATGTATAACTGGTTTGTATTATGGGCAATGGCATCCGTATTATGTCATCCTTTAAGGATAAGGAGTGAATTCTACAGACATGTTTAAAGGTTAGGACCCATAGTAAATCCTAGAGACTACGTATTTAATACATTTATGAATGTTATGAACGTTAGCGCGCACGCGGAACCACATCTTGTAATCCTTCCCATTTTGGTAACTGAAAGGTCAGCACGCAGAACCGTATCTTGTAATCCTTCCCATTTTGGTAACTGAAAGGTCAGCATGCAGAACCGTATCTTGTAATTCTGCCTATTTTGGTAACTGAAAGGTCATTTCTTGAACCGTCCCTTGTAATTTAAAGAATTCCCGCCAAAACTGAGAAATGAAGACTTGATCTCTGTCAGAGATGATAGTCCAAGGCATCCCATGTAATTTAGCGACCTCCTTCACATAGAACTCAACAACCGTGCGGGCATAATATGGATGACTAAGAGCACAGAAGTGGGTGTACTTAAAGAGACAGTCTACCACCACCATAATAACCGTCTTACCATTTACCGCCGGCAAAGCCTCAATAAAATCCATTGACACATCTTCCCACACCTTGTCCGGAATGGGAAGGGGCTGCAGAAAACCCGCAGGTGATGTAGACGATGCCTTAGCCCTCTGGCATATATCACATGCGGCCACATATGCATGTACCTCTTTCCGAATTCCCGCCCACAGGAAACTCTGACTGATCCGCTTAAAGGTTCTGAACGTAGTACTCCTACGATCATCTTCCCTTGTTTCAGGTACAAGAATTTACTCCTCATCCTTTGCGTGACTCGGAAAGTGCTTATGTTTGAACTAGGTAAGTGCTTTTGTTTGAAGACTACAAATTTAATTGTTCGCATACCAACTATGGGAACCCCTAGATACTACATATTTTGATCCTTCCATAGCTATCTCCATACCAAAAAAATCGAAACAACATATATCCCTAACCCTAATACAAACTATAGTTCATGGATATATTTAGGGTGCGTTTGGAAAGCTGAAAAATCAATATTTCAGCCCTGAAAGGTGAAAATTTTCATCTTTCAGGGTGAAAAGTGTTTGTTTGCTGAAATGGTGAAAAATGGTCGGTGACAGTGATAGGTGAAAATTTTCACCTTTTCACCTTTCAGGCCTGTTTTGTGTTTGTTTGCTGAAAGGCTAAAAATCAGACCTGAAAGGTGAAAGGTGACAATTTTTCACCTTTCACCCTGAAAGGCTGATTCTCACCCGAGTGAGAATCAGGCTGACGAATTGATCCTCTCGTCTCTTCAACGAAAAAAACCAACTCTCGCTCAGAGATTCGTCCCCCCCGGTGAGTACCCCCACTTCGATGGTGCCCAGTTGAGCCAGGAGAATCTGTGCCTCCCATCCCCGCCGCCGCTCGTTGAGACCCCCCCCCCTTCGTCGACGCCGTCACCCCGTTGAGCCGAGGGAACCCATGCCCACCCCTCCCGGGCAACTGCTCGGGTCGTCCAAAGATGATCACCCTGGTATTTGCCCCGACACCTCCGCTGCCGCACCGTTAAGCCGAGGGGCCCCCACTGCCCGTCATATCTCCCTCATTTTTAGTCCGTTTTGGACATTTTTTCATTGTTATAAGAAAGAACACTAAAAATGAGGAAGAATGAAAAAAAAATGGGCCAAAACGGATTAGAAATGAGTAAGATATGCATCGGTGAAGTTTGCCCATTAAAAAAGTTATCGCGTAATCGATTACTCGATATGCAGTACTATAGTGTATCTAATTACTCGATATGCAGTACTATAGTGTATCAAATTACTCGATATGCAGTACTATAGTGTATCAAATTACTTGATATGCAGTACTATAGTGTATCAAATTACTCGATATGCAGTACTATAGTGTAACCAGTTACTCGATATGCAGTACTATAGTGTATCAAATTACTCGATATGCAGTACTATAGTGTATCAAATTACTCGATATGCAGTATAGTGTAACCAGTTACTCGATATGCAGTACTATAGTGTATCAAATTACTCGATATGCAGTACTATAGTGTAACCAGTTACTCGATATGCAGTACTATAGTGTATCAAATTACTCGATATGCTGACGAATATTCCTATCAGCGTGACTTATTTTCAGTTCCCAAACATATTTCACCTTTCACAAATTAGGCGTGAAAATTTTCACCCTGACGCCGAATTATTTTCAGCTTCCAAACGAGCTGTCACCAATCAGGAAAAAACACCCTTGATTATTTTCAGGCTGACATAAATTTTCACCTTTCACCTATCAGCTTCCAAACGCCCCCTTAGTTTCTTGCCAAACCCTAACCCTAAGCCATAGAAACTACATGGCTTCGAATGGAGGAACACACACAACCAGGGAAGGTTTCATATGGAGGAATACACAACCAATTGGTATGATCCTTCTATCGTATTTTCATAGTAAATCCTAGAGAGTATGAATTTAGGTTATGGTTTATAGGGAGAATTATATATGGAAACTATGTATTTGACCCTAAACCCCTAAACACTACAAATTTATTTGTACTACTATGAGAATAAAAACTACATATATAATTCTCATAGTAAATCCTAGAAACTACATATATAATGTTTTTGAGAATAAACAGAAGAATCAAATATATAATCTCTAGGATAGTATATTCTAAACAAGGGCAAGATGATCAACCTTCCTTGATTGTGTGTATTCCTCCCTACGAAACCTTCCCTAGTATAGTTGAAGTTATTAGAAGTCATATTCCTATGACATAAGGGTTTATTATACTCCTAGGACATAATCCTAGGGTTAATCTTAACTTATTAATCTTGTTAATAGAATACGGTATAAACACTTAGAATTATGTTAAACCTCCATAACTTAAGATATCTTATAGTTAAACTAGTTCATATGAGGCATAGTCCATATAATTAGAGTTAACTAAATAATGTAGTCAACTATGGTAGTTGACTACATTCTATGGTTATAATGTAGTTATAGGTATGAATTCAGTAATACATGTGCATCATGTTCATCATTGACCCTAAACATCATGGGTTATATGGTTGATTATAACCTATTAAGGAGACTATGTAACCCAATATACTATGTTAACTACATTGTGCATATAGTTATCCCCAAGTAACAAGTACTTAGTTGCACTATAGATGTTCCTGTCACGCCCCAAATTTCCAACCCCAAAATACACGGAAGCAGTAAGCCGTTGAAGGTAACAGGGCCACAAATCTGGGACGGACCGAATACTCGATTTATCACCATAAATCCCATGCACAAATGTGGGAATAGCCGGATCAAAATGACGTAAATAATTGTTCAAATATCTCAAAATAAGATAAAGCTAACCAACTTAAACAATCCAAATAATCCCACGAAAACAAATAAATAAAGCAAGTGACACGCAGGCCACCAAAATAACTAATATCGAAAATAACCACTATCATCAATTAAAATAAATTCTACGCAAACAAGTCTTCACGACTCCTACGAGCACCAACCTCCACGTCAAAAGAATGCTGATCACGCCTCTTCAGCTCTACGCCCTGCATCAGAAGATGCGTGAGTATTCCAGAAGAAATACTCAATAGGATGCTAGAAAAACTCACAGTAGAAACAAACAATAAAGGAACCAATAAACAATCAGGTCCGATAACTCAGAATAACATGACGCAGATGGTACTTACCAGGAAAAGATACCGCACCCAAAATATCTCATCGATCAGGGTGGAAATAAATTACAATAATCAATATGACTCCAGACTTCCAAAGAGTAAGGAGATAAACAAATATCTGATCTAGAGAACCAAAGTGTCGAAGATGTCAATTTCTGCTCTCTTATCAGTCCACTTCCTCTATGAACTTCAATACCAGAACATCCTAGAGGTTCTACGTAGGAACCCGGCCAAGCGTCTAGGGATGCTGGCCCCATCGGTGCTTACGGGCACAATGGGCGGAGATTGCAGACCTTCCGTAATGTCTAATAATCTAAAGCGCACGCGTTGCCGTACTCGGCTGAACTACGGAGGTTCATAATCATCGGAGACCACTCTGGGTCTAGCTATGGCTCGTGAGCATACTATGATCCAACCTAAGAGTGTTCAACAAGGCTCTTAGTGGAGAAGCAGTTTACATGGAACTGAGTTTGACTAACCACAACTAAGGGTATTCTCATGAATTACTAATTTCAGAAATTAGACTTTCAAGGGAGTACAAAGGAATTCTCAGCATTTAACAATGACTGACTCTCAAGAGATTAACCAATGATCAGCTTGTGCCTATGCACGAGCTGACTCGAAATCGAACTCCTCGGTATAGACTCTGCCGACGTCATCACCATGCACTATTACATATAATATATATATTTATATATATACTTATATATATATAGTTTTAGCATAGCGTTTTATTAAATACCGTGAAAGGATACTGTTATGGACACAACAGCTCCATTCCCGGCGATCCTCCAGTCTACACAGAACTTGTCAGTCCCTGAAATTTTTATAGCAGACAGCCCCGTGTCTGTAGATCATTACCTAATTTACAGAATATTTTTCCGAATTTTCTACAATTAGTTATGAATTTGTGAATGCAGTCTGTCAGCACAGGATACATCCTGGCCGAGAGCACTATACTAAGTAATAACTCGATTTTCACTTGTTATCCTTCATCCTAATCACAACTAGAGTCTTTTATACTCAAACCCTCTTACATTAGGCCTTTATTAACTTCTGGTCAGATCATTAATCATGCATTAACTCACCTAGTAACCCCTTTTAAAACCTGTTTTGCATCATAGCCCTAAGGATTCATTAACTGGCAAACTAGACAACTTTTCCCGGACACTTAAGCTTCAAATCAGACTTAATGACAGAGGACTGAAGGTCCACGAACAATGACTCTTAAGTATTATCACGTTCATCTTGTTAGTACATCCATTAATCTCTTTTAGATAGTCTTATTACCTATATACCACATCAATTAAGGTAAACACTACATAAAGTAGACAATTTTATCCGGACACAAGACAAAACCATGAAATACGACTTAAGACATATAAGAACGCATCAAACCAGTAGGATTACCTTTGAAAGCTTGCTGCTTTTGGATGAGAAACATAAGAGTTATACCAATCAATAGATCAATTAGGTCGATACATAGACAAATGAGAGATCGGGTGACTAATAGCAAGAAAGAAGACAACTTTTCTTAAACAGACCCTCATCTACACAAATCAGAGAACATTACTCAATATTAGACATCAGATACATGACTCACATAAGTCGAAATCGACACACACTATCAGGGACGACTTGATCGAATTGTGCATGAGAGATTCACATCAAGAAATCAATCGGTAAATCAATAATGGTATAGATTTCAGCAAATAGAACAATTAAACCAGGACGACATGCTCATACAAGATACACACAACATCAGAACGTGGTACACATATAATGATCAAAAATTTAATGAAATCACTCTGTGAGAAAAAGAACATCTTACCGATGAACTGGTACTAATTGCACGTCAACCGGTTCGGATTCGAACTTGCTTTCTTGGCCGGCCCTCTCAAAGTGGGTTTAAATAATTCATGCCCTTTGCTCTCAATCGTCCATCTCCACTCCATCCAAGGGCCAAGGATCATCCCAGCCCTTCCCAAAACCACCAGCACAATCTCCTCTAACTCCAAGATCCTTTGATTTGATTGCAATAAGGTAGGGTTTTATCTTTTCTCAAAATCTTACTAATTTACTAATGTAACTTACCAAGTAAAAAGAAGTCTTTTGAGGCTACTCTTGACGCCAAATACCAGCAAGGAAAGGCCACATCAGTCATCCCAAATGGGCGTCCAACTCATAATTCAAATATGCTTTAGTTAGCCTAATTAAATCCTTCATAAACTTGATTCTCAATTAAGTATCAATTAGGGTTTTGACTACAACTCAATTTACCACGTTTAGATCCCCTAAACTAGGTAAATCAGGCATAACACGTCCCAAAGAAATCCCCCAAAATCAGCCCAAGACGTTTCCCAACGGAATTGCCTCGAGAATCGCAAAACCACCGGCAATCGATCGGTCCGTATTACGCGATCGATCGTCTTGCGATCGATGCCTTACAAAAACGATCGATCGTTTCCCGATCGATGCCGTTTGAAGGCGATCGATCGGTCTGACGGAAAAACTTCAAATTTCAATTATTTAATGAAATTTATAGAATTCAAAATTACTCCCAATTTGTGATGACGGTCGCTACATCCTCCCCTCCTTAAAGAACATTTCGTCCCCGAAATGCTGCAATTATTCTTCAAAGAGTTGAGGGTAGGACCTCTTCATTTCATCCTCGGTTTCCAATGTCATTTCCTCGGAGTGTTGGTTTTGCCACAGAACCTTCACCAAAGATATAGTCTTCCTTCGTAGAACCTGATCCTTCTTATCCAAAATCTTGATCGGTCTCATCGGAAAGGATAAGTCTGCCTCAAGTTCCATCGTGGTATAATCCAATACATGAGACTCATCCGGCACATATTTCCTCAACATCGATACGTGAAATGTATTGTGTACCTCTGCCAGCTGTGGGGGTAAGGCCAATCTGTAGGCAACCGGCCCAACCCTTTTCAAGATCTCAAAGGGTCCAACGAACCTCGGGCTCAGCTTCCCTTTCCTACCAAACCTCATAACTCCCTTTGACGGAGAAACTTTTAAGAATACCTTGTCTCCTTCCTGAAACTCTAGCTCTCGTCGTCGATTATCCGCATAGCTCTTCTGCCTGCTCTGCGCTGTCTGTATTCTTTGTCGGATCTGTTTCACCTTCTCTGCACAATACTGTATCAATTCTGACTTCATTACCTGACACTCTCCAACTTCAGTCCAACATGTAAGTGATCTACACGGTCTTCCATATAGTGCCTCAAATGGTGTCATTCCAATACTAGAGTGGTAACTGTTAGTATAGGCAAATTCGATCAGTGGTAAATGATCGTCCCAATTTCCTTCCCAATTCCAAAGTCTGAATCGTTCTTTCTGACTGTCCATCGCTCTGCGGGTGAAATGCTGTACTGAAACTAAGCTTCGTACCCAATGCCTCCTGAATACCTTTCCATGTTCTGGTCTGGATGTGAACCTTGGATCTCGATCAGATACGATTGATATCGGTGTACCGTGCAGTCTTACTATTTCTCTGATATACAGCTCAGCTAAACTCTCTGGGTTCTGTTTCCATCGAATCGGTAGAAAATGCGCTGTCTTTGTGAGTCGGTCCACGATCACCCAAATTGCATCCTTTTGTTTCTGGGTCTTTGGTAGTGCTACCACGAAATCCATGGTAATATGATCCCATTTCCAGTGGAATCTCTAGCGGTTGTAATAATCCTGCCAGTTTCTGATGTTCTGCTTTTACTTGCTGACATGTTAAACATCTGGAGATGAACCTTCCAATGTCTCGCTTCATTCCGTTCCACCAAAAGTTCCTCTTCAAGTCCTGATACAACTTGGTGCTCCCGAGATGAATCGCATACCGTGAGTGATGCGCGCTCTTGGATGAGTTCTTGTCTCAGCTCCGTGTTCTTTGGCACGACCAATCTTCCTTGGAATAAGAAGCTTCCATCAATTCCTTTTTTGAAACCTGGATTCTCCAACATCTTTTGCAACTGAGGACTATTCTTTTGTGCGTCAAGCACCTTCTCATACATCGTTGATCTCACCGAGATATTTCCTAAGAATGACGCTCTCTTAGTGGTTGGCCATTCTAGGTTACACGCTCCTAAATCTTCCATCATTCGCCATTCTTGTACCATCATATATGCTACTACTCCTGTCTTTCTACTTAATGCATCAGCAACCACATTCGCCTTACCGGGATGGTAGTGGATAGAGAAGTCATAGTCCTTCAGATACTCCAACCATCGCCTTTGTCTCATATTCAGGTCTTTCTGAGAAAAGATGTACTTCAGACTCTTGTGATCAGTGAATACTTCGAAAGTTTCTCCATACAAATAATGCCTCCAAATTTTTAAAGCAAAGACTACGGCCGCCAGCTCCAAATCATGAGTGGGATAATTCTGCTCATGAATTTTTAGTTGTCTCGATGCATATGCAACCACATGTCCATTCTGCATCAACACGCACCCCAGACCGCATCTCGATGCGTCGCTGTAAATAACAAACCCACCAGATCCTGATGGAAGTTTCAGAATCGGTGCAGAAGTCAGTCTTCTTTTTAGCTCTTGAAAACTCTTCTCACAATCCTCGTTCCAATTATACTTCACTCCCTTCCTGGTTAACTTAGTCATTGGCAGCACCAAGCTAGAAAATCCTTCGATGAATCTTCGATAATATCCTGCTAATCCCAGGAAACTCCTTATCTCAATTACGGTCTTTGGTTGTTCCCAATGCAGAACGGCTTCCACCTTCGTCGGGTCCACCGAAACTCCATCTTTTGATATCACATGGCCCAGGAAGTTTACTCTGTCCAACCAAAATTCGCACTTGCTGAACTTAGCATATAACTGGTTCTCTCGCAAAATTTGTAACACTTGAGCTAAGTGTCTTCTATGCTCTTCCTGGCTTGCGGAGTAGACCAAAATATCATCGACGAACACAATCACAAACTGATCCAGCAGTGCCTTAAAGATTCTGTTCATCATATCCATGAATGCTGCAGGGGCATTTGTCAGACCAAACGGCATCACTAGAAACTCATAGTGTCCGTATCGTGTCCTGAAAGCTGTTTTGGAGATGTCTTCCTCCTTAATCCTCAACTGATGGTATCCTGACCGCAGATCGATCCTTGAGAAAACTCTTGCTGATTGCAGTTGATCAAATAGGTCATCAATCCTTGGCAACGGATACTTATTCTTTATTGTCACTTGATTCAGCATCCGGTAGTCTATACACAATCTCATGGATCCATCTTTCTTCTTCACGAACAATACTGGCGCTCCCCAGGGAGATACACTTGGTCGAATCAGACGTTTATCTAGCAACTCCTGTAGCTGCTCTTTCAATTCTTTTAATTCTACAGGTGCCATCCGATATGGTGCCTTCGATATCGGTGTAGTTCCCGGTAATAGGTCTATAGAGAAGTCGACATCCCGCTTTGGTGGCAAACCCGGCAACTCCTCCGGAAACACATTGGAAAATTCGCTTACTACTTCAATTTCTTCTATTCTCGAAGTAGTTTTCTCTTCCGTTACTACGGTAGCTAAAAAGGCTTTACACCCTTTTGCTACTAATTTCTGAACTTTCATTGCAGAAATTAGACAATTTTCTTTCTTTAAACGAATTCTTCGGAACATTAATTCTCTCCTTCCCGGAATTCTAAAATATACTCTTTTCTTACTACAATCAACTGTAGCGCCAAATCTAGCTAACCAATCCATGCCCAAAATCACATCAAAGTCAAACATCTCAAGCAGAACAAGGTTAGCAGTCAACACCACATCATCAACCACAACAGGAGAGTCCTCCAGATACTCAGTTGCTATCACTGAGTCCCCAACAGGAGTAGAAATGGAAAGATCACACCCAAGTCTAGAAGGTTTCTTTTCTAGACTAGCAGCAAACACCACAGAAATAAAGGATCTAGATGATCCCGGGTCTATCAATACTCTAGCTAATCTATCCAAGATAAGTAGAGTACCTTCAATGACATCATCCGAAGCTTGGGCGTCCGCCGAAGTTAGAGCAAAGACTCGCGCCTGAGCCTTTTTACCTGACTCCCCTTCTGCTTTCTTGTCACGATTAGGGCAGTAGGTTGCAATGTGACCGACTTCATTGCAGCTGTAACAGCTCCGAGTATCTTGTGGACACGGCTTCCCCGCATGAGATTGCTGCCCGCAAAATCTGCACTTGCCTCCCGCTCCTGGACCATCGATACGCTGAGGCTGACGATAAGGAACCATTGCCCGATTCTGTCCATTCCCGAGGTTTTGTTGAGGTTGTTGCTGTCTCTGCTGTTTGGCTGGCCGATTATTAAAACGTCCACCATTCCCGAACCTCTTAAATCCGGATCGCTTGACAGTACTATCCTGACCCTTACCGGCATTCCCTTTCCGCTCTTGGGTCCTTTTGTAATCGTCTTCCAAAATAGAAGCGAGTTCGACCGCCTTTGCCACAGTTGCTGGTTGCGAAACTAGCACCTTCGCCCTTAGACCGTCGCGTAAACCATCCACGAATCTTCTTGCCTTCACAAGATCGTTAGGGCAAGCATCCGTTGCAAATCGTTGCAGTTGCTCAAATTTAGTCTCGTACTGAAGTACGGACATCGATCCCTGAACCAGCTCCAGAAACTCTTTCTCTTTCCTGCGCTGCACATGCGGAGGAAAGTATTTCCTGTTGAATACCTCCTTAAACTCTTCACACGTAATGTCTTGTCCAACTCCGAAGTTGTTTCGTTCTGCTGACTCCCACCAGAAGACAGCTTCTCCCACAAATAAATAGGTTGCGAAGACCACCCTTTCGTCTGTCGGAACTTTCATCCCCTTGAAAAGACGTTCCACTTCCACAATCCAGCGCTCTGCCTTCTCAGGGTTGTCGTCACCCGAGAATGCGGGTCCTGCTCTCTTGAACTGTTCCAGCGTTGGTGGTTTCACACTTGGAGTGTTGCTAGCTCCACGGTCGTTCCTGAACTCTCTGGCCAACTCGCGCACCACATCAGACATGTTTTGGCTCGATGCCTCCTCCTGCTGAGCGTTTGGTCCAGTACCAGATCGTCTGCCTCGAGTTCCCGTTGTTGCCATCTCTGAAAATCTACAGTCAAGGAAAGAAGGAGAATTAGAACTTAACACCATGCTTCATTTTAATTCTTCCTTCAGTCCAAGACTCCTAGCGCGACAACCAAACAGTCACACATACACAACCAACGAATGCAAATAACACAAGGAACACACCAGAACTGAAATCAAAATGGAGTCTTTTATTCAATTTCGAAATAGCAATTACACCTAAATCCTTGATAAGAACGCAGGGTTTTTAAAAATCCTACTCAATTTAAAGAGCTTCCTAGTCGAGTCCCTGAACACCACATCTCAGAGGTACTCGTCTAGAATGGCTAAGGACACAAACATCGGTGCAAACACTAGGTGATTCCCATACCATTTAATCTCCCAATCAGTCATGTGAGGCCACCTATAACCTAGGGATTTAAACCTAAGATATAGCTTATAGAAAAGATCAGGATCATCCCTCGCGCGAATGTAAACTGGATGCTCCAAAACCTTCAAAAACTCCTGGTGTATCACGTAACCAACGAACTGCACCTCTTCCTCAGGATCCTCTTCCGGGTCTTCCTCCGGATCTTCTTCCGGATCTTCCTCCGGATCTTCATCCTCAAAGTCAGGCTCTTTTTCGACGTCGATCAGGAAAGGGTCTTCCGCAGTTCCGTGCCCAACGTCCTGAAGCTTCCACTCATCTTGCCACAGACGTGCTGCCTCCTTCTCGTAAATTCGTCCGCTACGAGTTCTCGCCATTACCTAAAGCAAAGTACTAATTAGTCCTTAGGTACAATTAGGGTTCAACTCTCATTCTAGGGTTTCACACTTTAAATCCCAAAGTCATTTCTAATCTTAGAACAATTATTTAGGTCATCCTGAGGCTCTGATACCAAGCTGTCACGCCCCAAATTTCCAACCCCAAAATACGCGGAAGCGGTAAGCCGTTGAAGGTAACAGGGTCACAAATCTAGGACGGACCGAATACTCGATTTATCACCATAAATCCCATGCATAAATGTGGGAATAGCCGGATCAAAATGACGTAAATAATTGTTCAAATATCTCCAAATAAGATAAAGCTAACCAACTTAAACAATCCAAATAATCCCACGAAAACAAATAAATAAAGCAAGTGACACGCAGGCCACCAAAATAACTAATATCGAAAATAACCACTATCATCAATTAAAATAAATTCTACGCAAACAAGTCTTCACGACTCCTACGAGCACCAACCTCCACGTCAAAAGAATGCTGATCACGCCTCTTCAGCTCTACGCCCTGCATCAGAAGATGCGTGAGTATTCCAGAAGAAATACTCAATAGGATGCTAGAAAAACTCACAGTAGAAACAGACAATAAAGGAACCAATAACAACCAGGTCCGATAACTCAGAATTACATGACGCAGATGGTACTTACCAGGAAAAGATACCGCACCCAAAATATCTCATCGATCAGGGTGGAAATAAATTACAATAATCAATATGACTCCAGACTTCCAAAGAGTAAGGAGATAAACAAATATCTGATCTAGACAAGCAAAGTGTTATGTTCCAGCCCAGGTTCTCTTTTCATATTGGCCGGCCCAGCTTAGGGGAGTAGCCCAGCCGGCCCTAATAAGGGGAATAGCCCATCCTATTTTCTTAATTATTGTAATAAGGCCAAGGGCCCAATTAAAGGGAATAGCCCATTAGGCAGATGTAGCCCATCAGGGAACCTATATATTGAGCTCATGCTCTCCTAATTGAGTAATGAAAAACTATTAACCCTAATCTCTTCCCTTCTTGTCTCATCTCTCTCGCCCCTCTCAGCTAGAGCCGCCGGCCCTAGCTGAGTGCCCCCCTCCTCTTCTTCGTTCCCTTCCTCCTTCCTGACCCTCTTCCCAATCCTTCTTCCCCCTCTTTTCCTCTATTCTTCTCTAATATCTCAGGTTCCATTGTCTCATACCGCTGAGACGTATCATTGGTATCAGAGCCACTGTTCCTTGGAAGCACAAACCACCCACCCAACCCTTACGATGTCAGCGCCAGAGCCTTCCATCCGTGGGGGCTCCCGTCCAGCGTCCATATTTGTTGGGGCGACATTTTATTATTTGCACGGACCATCAACCCCTCAAGTATTTTTTGGACCAGCGTATTGCCACTCCTGCCCAGCAGCGTTGGGTGACTAAGTTGTTGGGCTATGATTATGAATTGAAATATAAGCGGGGTTCTGAGAATATAGTTGCCGATGCTCTCTCCCGTCAGTTTGAGGACGCCTCGCATTTGGGTATGTCCGCTCCTGTGTTTCCTTTTTTTACAGATTTGCAACAGGCCTACCAACAGGACCCCGCCACGGTTGCTTTATTGGATAAGCTTCGGGTCCAGCCATCTGCCGATCCTTCTTATGCTTTGCGGGATGATATTCTCTATTGGAAAGGTCGGTTGTGGGTCCCGAATTGTGCCAGCATTCGTCGGACGATTATTGATCATTTTCATTCTGCTCCTTCGGCGGGTCATGAAGGCTCATTTCGAACTTATAAACGGGTCTCCCAATGTTTTTTATGGCGTGGTCTTAAGCGTGCAGTTCAACACTTCGTGGCTGAGTGTGCAGTTTGCCAACGAGCCAAGGCTTCTACCATTACTCCCTCCGGCCTTCTACAGCCTCTACCTATTCCGGAGCACGTTTGGGAAGACATCTCCATGGATTTTATTGAAGCATTGCCTGTTGCTCAAGGCAAATCAGTTATCATGGTGGTGGTCGATCGCTTGTCTAAGTATGCTCATTTTTCAGCTCTAGGCCATCCTTATACCGCGAAAGTTGTTGCTGAGATTTATGTACGGGATGTAGCCAAACTCCATGGCATGCCCGGACTATAGTTTCAGACCGTGATCGTGTCTTCATCTCCCAGTTTTGGCAGGAATTCTTCCTTCTTCAAAATTCGCGCCTCCTTATGAATTCCGCCTATCACCCTCAAACTGATGGTCAGACTGAAGTGGTTAATCGTTGCCTTGAACAGTATCTTCGTTGTTTTGTGGGTGATCATCCTCGGCGTTGGCTACAGTTTCTTCCTTGGGCGGAATGGTCTTACAATACCACCTACCATACTTCGACTGGTTTCACGCCTTTTCAGGTTGTCTATGGTCGGCCCTCGCCGGCCTTACTACATTATGTGCCTCAGCGAGCTACTGTAAGCGAGGTTGATTATCTCTTGCAGACTAGAGATGAGGTTTTGCAGCAGCTCAAGCTTAATTTGGCTACCGCCCAGAACCGCATGAAGCAGATTTATGACCAACATCACCGCGATCGTGAATTTCAAGTTGGTGATTGGGTCTACGTCAATTTTCTTCCGGCACGCCAATCCTCTTTATATCAGCCTGCTAATGTTAAGTTAGCCTATCGGTTCCATGGTCCATACCAGGTTATTGAGCGCATTGGTCCTGTGGCCTACCGCCTCCTCTTGCCCGCGGATTCCACTGTCCACCCCGTTTTTCATGTTTCTCGGCTCAAGCGTGTGGTCGGAGATCCTACTCTTGTGGTTCCGACTCCACCTCCTCCGGCACCTTCTTCCGACTTGGCTTTGATTCCATCCTCTCAGGTGGATTCTCGTCGCGTTCGTCGTTCAGGTCGCATTGTCACGGAGCTTCTTATTGCATGGCAAGGACGGCCCTTGGAAGAAGCTTCCTGGGTTTTGGAAGATGAGTTTCTTACTCAATATCCTGATTGGGCGCCTTGAGGACAAGGCTAGCAGCGGAGCGTGGTGGAATGTTATGTTCCAGCCCAGGTTCTCTTTTCATATTGGCCGGCCCAGCTTAGGGGAGTAGCCCAGCCGGCCCTAATCAGGGGAATAGCCCATCCTATTTTCTTAATTATTGTAATAAGGCCAAGGGCCCAATTAAAGGGAATAGCCCATTAGGCAGATGTAGCCCATCAGGGAACCTATATATTGAGCTCATGCTCTCCTAATTGAGTAATGAAAAACTATTAACCCTAATCTCTTCCCTTCTTGTCTCATCTCTCTCGCCCCTCTCAGCTAGAGCCGCCGGCCCTAGCTGAGTGCCCCCCTCCTTTTCTTCGTTCCCTTCCTCCTTCCTGACCCTCTTCCCAATCCTTCTTCCCCCTCTTTTCCTCTATTCTTCTCTAATATCTCAGGTTCCATTGTCTCATACCGCTGAGACGTATCACAAAGTGTCGAAGATGTCAATTTCTGCCCTCTTATCAGTCCACTTCCTCTATGAACTTCAATACCAGAACATCCTAGAGGTTCTACGTAGGAACCCGGCCAAGCGTCTAGGGATGCTGGCCCCATCGGTGCTTACGGGCACAATGGGCGGAGATTGCAGACCTTCCGTAATGTCTAACAATCTAAAGCGCACGCGTTGCCGTACTCGGCTGAACTACGGAGGTTCATAATCATCGGAGACCACTCTGGGTCTAGCTATGGCTCGTGAGCATACTATGATCCAACCTAAGAGTGTTCAACAAGGCTCTTAGTAGAGAAGCAGTTTACATGGAACTGAGTTTGACTAACCACAACTAAGGGTATTCTCATGAATTACTAATTTCAGAAATTAGACTCTCAAGGGAGTACAAAGGAATTCTCAGCATTTAACAATGACTGACTCTCAAGAGATTAACCAATGATCAGCTTGTGCCTATGCACGAGCTGACTCGAAATCGAACTCCTCGGTATAGACTCTGCCGACATCATCACCATGCACTATTACAATCAAGCTTATCCCTGGATCACAAGACTCCTGAATCGGTGTCCCAAAAACTTTAATAGAATTGATAAGAATAACCCTAATCTAATATCAGGGTTTCAAAAGATTGAAGATACGCGATGTTAGGCACCGCGAGCAAAGACATTGATGACCACGACATTTAGAATAGAGACAAAACTCCACACGTATTATCATCATAAATACCCTCTGGAATTCTTACACCATAGTACCCTCCTTATGTTATATAATATATATATTTATATATATACTTATATATATGTAGTTTTAGCATAGCGTTTTATTAAATACCGTGAAAGGATACTGTTATGGACACAATAGCTCCATTCCCGGCGATCCTCCAGTTTACACAGAACTTGTCAGTCCCTGAAATTTTTATAGCAGACAGCCCCGTGTCTGTAGATCATTATCCAATTTACAGAATATTTTTCCGAATTTTCTACAATTAGTTATGAATTTTTGAATGCAGTCTGTCAGCGCAGGATACATCCTGGCCGAGAGCACTATACTAAGTAATAACTCGATTTTCACTTGTTATCCTTCATCCTAATCACAACTAGAGTCTTTTATACTCAAACCCTCTTACATTAGGCCTTTATTAACTTCTGGTCAGATCATTAATCATGCATTAACTCACCTAGTAACCCCTTTTAAAACCTGTTTTGCATCATAGCCCTAAGGATTCATTAACCGGCAAACTAGACAACTTTTCCTGGACACTTAAGCTTCAAATAAGACTTAATGACAGAGGACTTAAGGTCCACGAACAATGACTCTTAAGTATTATCACGTTCATCTTGTTAGTACATCCATTAATCTCTTTTAGATAGTCTTATTACCTATATACCACATCAATTAAGGTAAACACTACATAAAGTAGACAACTTTATCCGGACACAAGATAAAACCATGAAATACGACTTGAGACATATAAGAACGCATCAAATTAGTAGGATTACCTTTGAAAGCTTGCTGCTTTTGGATGAGAAACATAAGAGTTATACCAATCAATAGATCAATTAGGTCGATACATAGACAAATGAGAGATCGGGTGACTAATAGCAAGAAAGAAGACAACTTTTCTTAAACAGACCCTCATCTACACAAATCAGAGAACATTACTCAATATTAGACATCAGATACATGACTCACATAAGTCGAAATCGACACACACTATCAGGGACGACTTGATCGAATTGTGCATGAGAGATTCACATCAAGAAATCAATCGGTAAATCAATAATGGTATAGATTTCAGCAAATAGAACAATTAAACCAGGACGACATGCTCATACAAGATACACACAACATCAGAACGTGGTACACATATAATGATCAAAAATTTAATGAAATCACTCTGTGAGAAAAAGAACATCTTACCGATGAACTGGTACTAATTGCACGTCAACCGGTTCGGATTCGAACTTGCTTTCTTGGCCGGCCCTCTCAAAGTGGGTTTAAATAATTCATGCCCTTTGCTCTCAATCGTCCATCTCCACTCCATCCAAGGGCCAAGGATCATCCCAGCCCTTCCCAAAACCACCAGCACAATCTCCTCTAACTCCAAGATCCTTTGATTTGATTGCAATAAGGTAGGGTTTTATCTTTTCTCAAAATCTTACTAATTTACTAATGTAACTTACCAAGTAAAAAGAAGTTTTTTGAGGCTACTCTTGACGCCAAATACCAGCAAGGAAAGGCCACATCAGTCATCCCAAATGGGCGTCCAACTCATAATTCAAATATGCTTTAGTTAGCCTAATTAAATCCTTCATAAACTTGATTCTCAATTAAGTATCAATTAGGGTTTTGACTACAACTCAATTTACCACGTTTAGATCCCCTAAACTAGGTAAATCAGGCATAACACGTCCCAAAGAAATCCCCCAAAATCAGCCCAAGACGTTTCCCAACGGAATTGCCTCGAGAATCGCAAACCACCGGCGATCGATCGGTCCGTATTATGCGATCGATCGTCTTGCGATCGATGCCTTACAAAAACGATCGATCGTCTCCCGATCGATGCCGTTTGAAGGCGATTGATCGGTCTGACGGAAAAACTTCAAATTTCAATTATTTAATAAAATTTATAGAATTCAAAATTACTCCCAATTTGTGATGACGGTCGCTACATCCTCCCCTCCTTAAAGAACATTTCGTCCCCGAAATGCTGCAATTATTCTTCAAAGAGTTGAGGGTAGGACCTCTTCATTTCATCCTCGGTTAACAATAACGATGGAGGCTTATCATCATAATATCCATATCTATCTAGGTTCAGGCATTCATCTACCTTCATGAATATATAGTATACATATGATACGTATACATATTTAGTTCTATCTTTAGTTCTATAGTTAGTATCTATCCAGTTCTAAGCCCAAAACCACACATTAGTCCTATATTCCATCTATAGTAGTTTCTTCCTCGTAAACTAATAATGTAAAACTATTATACGCATCCATTTCTTGTCCTATATTAGTCCTTAGAATATAATGTTAGGATAACTATGTATCATATTTCTAAGTATCTATGTTAGGGTTAATCCCTAACAAATATAACTACATCCTATAGTGCATTATAATGGTTGTATTAGGTGGAATATAGGACTATCTTTAGGGTTAGAATACAAACACGTATGTAGTTACCCTAACTATAGACAGAATCTTAGTTGGAAATAATATTTAGCATTGTTTATAATGCGAATGCAACCCTAACTATAGTCGGAATATAGGACTATGTATTCATTGGGTTAGGGTTAATGCATCTTGGTTAGATTCTTAGATACGTATCTATCTATGTATGAGAATAAACAATGTATTTATTATGGGAATAAACATAGTGCTAGGTTAACTAACTTAGATCAATCCTATGGGAATATACATTTTAGATTGGCAACTATAGAGTTAGATAGATACGTATGTCTAGATTGACCTAGGTCCTAGTTTCCGAGCAATTTTAATAGAGTATAGAAGACTAATATAGGAGTACTTATTAGAGTTAAACCTTTATATAGTTAGGGTTCTATATATATAACTATGTAGTTATGAGACTAATACACATAGAGGAATAACCCTAGTCTGGAACTAAATACCCTATACGCTAGGAACCATAGGTATAGAAGACTAGTTATGAACTATAGTCTTCTATAACTATGATTAGACTATTTTCTAAGATGGTAATAACTACCTAGGATGGTCATAACTATAGGCAGTTGGACTTATATTCTAAACAAGGGCAAGATTATCAACCTTCCCTTGTTTATATAATTATACTATATGGATATCCTTTTTATACCTGTAACTATATAATAACTTAGATAGGCTTATCATTATAATAATATACTGGGGTTACTAGACTAGTAACCTACCATATATAATGTTGTTCATAATTATAAACTACTATCTACCAATATCGCGTATTATAAACCCCATCCACCATATATTGCTAGAGCATATAGAAGGTTTATACTGCTAGCATTGGACCTATGATAGTATAAACCTTAGGAATCCTATGTTGCTAACCCTAATACAAACTATAATTCATGAACTATGTCTAACTACCTAGGTTTTACTATGGGTTAGAATTAGGGTTCCTACTAATCCCTGCTAAGTATTGTCCCTTGTATTCTATTAGGGTTAGGGTTAATCCTAACTCATAGGACATAATTCATAGGACATACCCAGCTAAGTATTAATAGTCGTTTAATATAGGGTTAATCTACCCTAGAGACTACTAATTTAAACATATATAATAATATAATATTTGCATGAACATTACTATATATGTTAATTGTATGCACATGTCTTCTAAACTATGTTTGTATAGTCTAATTGTTATATCATGTTTATTCCTCCAAATTAGATTCTAAACACTATCTAACTATAATAGAGTTTAAATATATTGTGAACTATTAACTATGATAGAGTTCAATAGTTATAATATGGTACTCCCTCTGTACCCTATCATAACTTATAATATGGTACTCCCTCTGTACCCTAAACACTACAAATTATATATAAGTTATTATAGGTTCTATGAACATGTCTTCTAGATTATGTTTAATTATCATGTCTCCCATAGTAAAACCAAATTATATATTAGAAGACCTAACTATTATATAATTCCATATAACTTATAGATAACTAGGGAGATAACTATCATCCATCGTTGATATAGTTAATTAAGTTATATGTTCCTCCATCTAGATCAACTCCATCCTTATTGTAGTAACATGAACTCATAATATAATGTTCAAAGTTTATATTACTAGTTGATATAGTATCTAGTTATGGATAGTTATGCTACTATGTTCCCTGATTCTATATCCTTAGTTACTATATATTCTTCGAGAAGTAACCAAATCATTTAGTTAAGAACATAGTTAACTATGTTAGGAACATAGTTATCTCATGTTTGTTTTGGACTATCTTATTTTGGTTCTTAACATAGTTAGGAACATAACCTAATAATGTTCAAGTAGTTATATAGATGAACCAGCATTATGTCATCTATGATGCATTCAAGATGAATGCTATATCTAGATGAACTATATAGATGAACGAGGATCGAGGATGAATTAAATAGAGGTATGCTAGTTAAACACAGTTAACCTATACTAAGTTAGGAATATTTGTTTAACCCTAATGTGTGTACGTTCATATGAGGCATATCTAAGTTAGGGTTAAACTAACTATGTTCTTAACTAGTTGCCAAATTAATTAGTCCATCTAGTTAATTGGGGACTATCTAGATGAACATGATGATAGTATCTATCATAACGTAGACAATGTTCTATGGAAGGGGAAGATGTTCCATCTAGCTAATTGTTTGTATTAGCTAGCTAGGACTAATATAGGACAAGAAATGGATAGATAAATTGTTTATTATGTCTCTATCTATATCCATGAAGAACTATTATATGTATCTATGATGTTGTCTGTATAACCCAAAACCAGTTAATTTTCCATATACTAGGGTATTATACATATAGGACAATAAAATAGTTGATTATATGTATCCATTTTGTCCTAAAATGGTTATACTCGTTAATAGTTCTATCTATTATACGTATCCCATGGTTATACTAGTTAATAGTTTCTAGTACATAGTTCATAGTCCTATCTCCTAAACCATATCATATATATCATAGTTCATAGTTGCCCTAACCATGAACTATGACAGAATAAATAGTTATACGTATCTATCTAAGTTCATAGTATTCCGGTATGACATAAACACTAATCTTGTTCTATGGACTATGCTTCATATGAACTAGTTAGCTAATACAAACAATTAGCTAGAAGGAACATCCTGTCCTTCCATAAAACATAGTCTACGTTATATATATAACAATTCATGAACATATATATAGTTTAACCCTAACCCATAGGAACATGAACTAGATAGTCCACTATGTTCATGAACTATAAGTTAATCCTATAATAACATATATCCTTAGTTATGGACTATCTTGTTATGATTGTCATATGCCTAGATGGAACATAGTTAACTAAGTTTCTAGGTTCATATGATCTGAACATAGTTTACAAAGTTCTTATCTTAGGAACTATACCTCCATGATTGCCAATTAACCCTAAGTTCATCTAAATGAACTAAGGTTCTATCCTAACTTAGTATAGGATTACAAGGCATAGTTCATGGAGGCATAGTTCATAGTATGTCTAACTAAACCCTATCCTAACTATAACCCTATATGTTCATGAAATTACATATATAATTTAGTTAGGGTATAACGATGTGAAGTTTATGGTTGATTATAACCTATTAGGGGTATATAGTGAACCTTAAATATCCTAGGATTAAATACCCATAGTATGTAGTCATCCCTAATGATAACGATGGAGAAGTTATATGGTTGATTTTAACCTATATATGTTCACTATGAATGGTAGTTAACTATATGAACGGTAGTATATATGCACAGGTTCATCTAGATGGACCCTAACTTCTAACTAAACTATATACAATAATGATGGAGTCCACCTAGATGGAGGAACATATAACTTAGTTAACTATAACATGTAATGTAGCCTATAGTTTAGACGAACGTTATCCTAACCCAATTCATGAATCTGTTGTGAATGGCAGTACGGAGATCCGTAACTGAAAGGTCATATGTTATAATTATTCTAGGAAGCTGAAAGGTCATATATTGCAAGGTCATATGTTGTAATTATTCTAGGAAGCTGAAAGGTCATATCTTGTAATCAGCCTAGGACGCTGAAAGGTCATATCTTGTAATCAACCTAGGAAGTTGAAAGGTCATATCTTGTAATCAGGCTAGGTACTCTTTCTTTATAAGGAGGTCTTCTTCCTCCTTCTGGGGCATGCAATATTGAATCAAGTTTTTCTTACTTCTCTTTTCTAATCCTGTTTTCCTTACTTCTCCTTTCTTTTTACTATTTTTCATCAAAACGATACCTTGTGACCTTGCTGGGTCACAACATTGATATCATAGCCAGACATGCCTCCTCGCAAGCAGCCAGCCATGGCCTCTGAAGCACAGCCAGAGCTAGAGGCTGCGAAGGAGATTCCCAGCCCACGGATGAATGCTGATTCCAGCCAAGACATTCTAATCTCCATGATCAATGCGATTAATATACGGCTGCAGAACATCGAGCTTATACAGGCGCAAAACCAGGCCACACAAACTGCCAACATGACCACGCCGCCGCCATCAGGGGGGAATGGCGTCCCTGTCCGACCAGGGGGACTCCATGTGCCTAGAGGCTCAGCACCAGGCCAATCCACAGCAAATTCTCTCCCTCATGGAATCCGAATTGGGTCCTTTAACCCAGACGCAGAAGGTGGCCGCCCTGGTCTTGATGCACGAGGCATGCCAAGTGCTCGTGGAAATGCCTCAATGGCTACACATCCACGAAACGTTCAGCAAGAGATCGATGAGGAGTGGGAGGAGTTCCATGGGTCTCGCTGAACCCAGACTGGCTCGTTTACAGTTTCCAAGATATAATGGAGATGAGGACCCCGTCGAATGGTTGTACAAGGCGGACAAGTTCTTCCCTTACCAAGGGACATACTCTGATGCAGAACGCCTACGTGTGGCAGCCGTCCATCTTGATGGAGACGCCTCTATTTGGTTTCAGACCTTTGAAAAGGAGGTGCATTATCCTACTTGGATGTCCATCTCCGATGAGTTGTGCATCCAATTTGGACCAAATGAATTTCAAGATTTCAATGAAATGTTGTCCAGCCTAAGGTAGACCACCACAGTAAGGGCATATTATTCAGAATTCATGAAGATTGCCAATTGCCTACCAGATTAGCCAATAGCAGCTCTCGTGGGCACCTTCAAGCGTGGGCTAAAACCAGAGATTGCTGATGAGATGCACCACTTCCCATGCCATACCATGCGCGATGTGGTGCGCCATGCACATATCGAGGAGGAGAAATTGGCTCGTCAAAGGAGAGGGAGCCGTGGGGTGATGGCTATGCGCCCCCTTACCTGTCCCACATATGTCTCGGCCCCAGCCCCTGGCCCCAACCCAAGCCGGCCGGCATTGCCAGGGCCTGCTACTCCACCTGTCTATCGCCTGATGCCAGCCCAAATAGACGAACGGCATTCTAAGGGACTCTGTTTTAAATGCGACGAGAAGTTTGCCCCCGGACATCGCTGCTCCGTCCGGGGTAGTTTACTTGTCGAAGAAGCCGAGGAAGAGGACAGTGGCATTCATGAACTTAGTTTGTAGAACATAGTTATCTAGATGAATAAACTATGTTCCTAAATGTTCCTAACTATGTTCCTAACCAAATTGGCAATTAACCCAAACTTATGAACTTTAGTATAGTCATGTTTCATTTTGATGGAAGAATTAGATAAGTAGTTTATACAGTTTGGGGATAGCTTTAGACCTTCATGCATCTACTTAAACAAAATAATCAAATACATAGTCACTAGGATTTACTTTGGAAATTGTTCTGAATAATCTAACAAGAGAGCCTAAGCTCATTACAAATACTTCCCATGCTAACCCCTGGGCTATTCCCTCTAGTTGGGCCAGAGGCCTTATTACAAAAGGCGTCATATATAATTTGGCCAGAGGCCAGACGCCAGATAGATTGGGCTACTCCCCTAAACTGGGCCAAAGGCCAATAATACAAATAAACTAAGAAAATAGACTAATAGTTGGAACATAACAACCCTAGATAAGCTTCATCGTTAACTTAGATTATCTTAGGGTCAATTGGCAATCTATAGGCTATAGTTGCCAATTAGGGCATATCTAACCCTAGGATTAATCTATCTAAGTTTGGGTTACCTAACTTAAATATATTAATCCAAACGATTAGCTAGATGAACTATCTAAGTTCATCTTAGATAGATAGATACATTCATAACTTATAGTAATATAACAAATATGTAGTTACATAGTTAGAGTTATCTATGTAGTTACTAATAAGTTAACTTATATATAATATGTCATAGTTTATATTACATAGTATCTATCATAACGTAGATAGTTCATAACCCTAACTTATGAACTATCTACGTTATGATCATCTTTAGTAGTTACTACTATCATAGAACATAACAACAATGTATCTAGATGATCATATGTAGTAGTTACTACTATCGTCATGTCTAGGGTTTATTCTAGGGTTAACGATATTATATAGTCTCCATCGTTAACATATTATATAACCTATAACTATATTATAACCATATAACTTTATTCAGCAGTTAGTATCTATCATATATCAGAGTTAACCTAATTAATAGTTCTCTCCCTAATAGTATATGTCAAAATTAACTCTAACAGATATCCTAGGGTTACAGTATATGTAAGGTCCCATATACTGTAATCCTAAGATATCTGTTAACCCTAACTCCTGAATATGTTAAGTTATAGTTCATATGACGCATAGTCCATATACTATATTATGTATGAACTAAATACGTACCTATCTAATTATTATAGATTAATCCTAAGGTTAATATGGTTTATGTCCCTAATAGGAATATAATATTAGGGTTATACCGCATTATTAATTAGAGTTATAGCATTACAATACAATTATGGGTTCTGATATAATATAACTATTATAGGAATATACTATATGTCTTAGATAGAGTTAGGATGTCTAACTTAATATTTGTTGTGAACGTCAGGGCGCACGCAGAACCACATCTTGTAATCCTTCCCGTTTTGGTAAGTGAAAGGTCAGCAAGCAGAACTACACCTTGGTAACTGAAAGGTCATATCTTGTAATTATGCTAGGAAGCTGAAAGGTCATATCTTGTAATCAACCTAGGAAGTTGAAAGGTCATATCTTGTAATTAGGCTAGGAAGACGTGCCCTCTCTTTTCTTTATAAGGAGGTCTTCTTCCTCTTTCTTGGGCATGCAATATTGAATCCAGTTTTTCCTTACTTATCTTTTCTTCTTGTTTTTCTTCTTCTTTTCTCCTTTTTCACCATGGCGTTTGATTTTGTTCGTGTTCCATACGGGAACACAACATTGGTATCAGAGCCATTCTGATCCGCCGGAACGAGGGACGATGTGCTCAACTTGTGGGCCGAAATCCTAGAATGGATTGAGCAGATCACCGTGACCCAAATGGGCACCGTCACTACCGCCACCGTTCAGGCTTCGCCGCATCCCACTCCGTTCCAGCGGCAGTGGGGCTACCCACAGCCACCGCCGCCGTCAGACAAAACCCATTACAGTCTCTTCTCCGCTCCACCGGCCACGCCTTGTCCTCAGATCGCTACTATCGTTCAAGCTGGAAAATGGGTAGGCTCTCTATGTTCAGATCCGCCGGTCACACTTCATCCTCCACGACAGCCACCGTCACCATCGACCCTCTCCCTGACAACACCGCCACTGGCCCCATCACCGTCAATGGTGTCCAGATCATCATCCCAGTCAACGCCAGACTTCTCTGTCCAACCGTCGGCCTCCCTACATTCATCCTATGCACCGTCCCGTCTCCTCTCCTCCCTTGCAATCGGTGATGCCCTCTCTCCAAGGGCGAGAGCACTGTCGTCATCAAGTCCGACAAGGGAGACATGGACATTGAGACTCTCTATGATGGCATTCTCGCTACAATCATCGTCAAGGAGGGAGAGACTGCTCCTTTTGGTGCTCCCATCGGCCTCCTCGCCGAGACTGCGGAGGAAATCGCTAAGGCCAAAGCCAAGGCCATTGCATCCTCTTGTGCTTTTATATCCTCTGCTACCCCGCCGCCTCCTCCAGCCTCTGCAACCGCCGACGCCTCCGCTGGACTGACCACCACCTTCCACGGACATTGTTACGTACCCCCGCCATCGCCATCGACCCTTTTCCAGATGACAGCGCAAAAGATTGACTTCTCTCTCGCCCCTGAAAAGCTCGCTTTTCCCTACAAGACAGTACCTTTCTCCTTCTCCAGCACCATCCTCGACTCCACGAGACCAAGGCCACTGTTAACCCTCCATCCGCTGCCTCCTGCACCCTCAGTCGACTCCTCCAAGCCACTCACTGCCGTCAGCCACGTCCGATACAGCACCCCCTCCATCACCATCTACAATCGCCTCATCCACCAATTCTCGTTTCCTGCGCACCCTTCAGATGCTCATAAGGTGTTTGATGACATGTAAGCCGTCGGGCTCTCGCCCAAGAAAGAGGAAGAAGACCTCCTTATAAAGAAAGAGAGGGCACGTCTTCCTAACCTAATTACAAGATATGACCTTTCAACTTCCTAGGTTGACTACAAGATATGACCTTTCAGCTTCCTAGCATTATTACAAGATAATATCTTGGAAATTGAAAGGTCATATCTTGTAATTATGCTAGGAAGCTGAAAAGTCATATCTTGTAATCAACCTAGGAAGTTGAAAGGTCATATCTTGTAATTAGGCTAGGAAGACGCGCCCTCTCTTTCTTTATAAGGAGGTCTTCTTCCTCTTTTTTGGGCGAGAGCCCGATGGCTTGCATATCATCAAACACCTTATGAGCATCTGAAGGGTGCGCGAGAAATGAGAATTGGTGGATGAGGCAATTGTAGATGGTGATGGAGGGGGTGCTGTATCGGACGTGGCTGACGGCAGTGGCACACGCAGAACCACATCTTGTAATCCTTCCCGTTTTGGTAAGTGAAAGGTCAGCACGCAGAATCGTACCTTGGTAACTGAAAGTTCATATCTTGTAATTATGCCAGGAAGCTGAAATGTCATATCTTGTAATCAATCTAGGAAGTTGAAAAGTCATATCTTGTAATTAGGCTAGGAAGACGTGCCCTCTCTTTCTTTATAAGGAGGTTTTCTTCCTCTTTCTTGAGCATGCAATATTGAATCCAGTTTTTCCTTATCTTTTCTTCTTGTTTTTCCTCTTCTTTTCTCCCTTTTTCACCATGGCATTTGATTTTGTTCATGTTCTATACGAGAACACAACATATTTATGGGTTCATATAGTATAGAAGACTTATATGGTCTATGAACTATGTATTTATAAGTCTAGAAGACTGTCTATAATACGATTAGGATGTGAACTATATAAACCTCATAGACCATATAAGTCTAACTACCTAGGTTAGGATGAATTTGGTATTTATTCTATAGAAGACATAAACTAACATATTATATATAAGTTATTATAGGTTCTATAAACGTTAAGTTACAGTATTTATACCCTAATAACCTTAAGTTATCCGATGAACTATGTTCCTCGTCCCTTATACATATCTATACCCATATATAATTCAACTTAGATTAACTCCAATCATCGCATACGATTAACCCTAAGTTATTCCTATGCGGAGGTAGTCTAGGGTTAGATATGCCGTAATTGAAAACTATAGTTGCATTATAATAATAACCTATAATATGGTACTCCCTCTGTACCCTAAACACTACAAATTATATATAAGTTATTATAGGTTCTATGAACATGTCTTCTAGATTATGTTTAATTATTATGTCTCCCATAGTAAAACCAAATTATATATTAGAAGACCTAACTATTATATAATTCCATATAACTTATAGATAACTAGGGAGATAACTATCACCCATCGTTGATATGGTTAACTAAGTTATATGTTCCTCCATCTAGATTGACTCCATCGTTATTGTAGTAACATGAACTCATAATATAATGTTCAGAGTTTATATTACTACTTGATATAGTATCTAGTTATGGATAGTTATGCTACTATGTTCCCTGATTCTATATCCTTAGTTACTATATATTCTTCGAGAAGTAACCAAATCATTTAGTTAAGAACTTACTTAACTATGTTAAGAGCATAGTTATCTCATGATTGTTTTGGTTACTAGTATAGTTCATGGACTATCTTATTTTGGTTCTTAACATAGTTAGGAACATAACCTAATAATGTTCAAGTAGTAATGTAGATGAACCAGCATTATGTCATTAAGATGAATGCCATATCTAGATGAACTATATAAATGAACCAGGATTGAGGATGAATTAAATAGAGGTATACTAGTTAAACACAGTTAACCTATACTAAGTTAGGAACATTAGTTTAACCCTAATGTGTGTATGTCCATATGAGGCATATCTAAGTTAGGGTTAAACTAATTATGTTCTTAACTAGTTGCCAAATTAATTAGTCCATCTAGCTAATTGGGGACTATCTAGATGAACATGATGATAGTATCTATCATAACGTAGACAATGTTCTATGGAAGGGGAAGATGTTCCATCTAGCTAATTGTTTATATTAGCTAACTAGGACTAATATAGGACAAGAAATGGATAGATAAATTGTTTATTATGTCTCTATCTATATCCATGAAGAACTATTATACGTATCTATGGACTATGCTTCATATGAACTAGTTAGCTAATACAAACAATTAGCTAGATGGAACATCCTGCCCTTCTAAAAAACATAGTCTACGTTATATATATATAACAATTCATGAACATATATATAGTTTAACCCTAACCCATAGGAACATGAACTAAATAGTCCACTATGTTCATGAACTATAAGTTAATCCTATAATAACATATATCCTTAGTTATGGACTATCTTGTTTTGATTATCATATGCCTAGATGGAACATAGTTAACTAAGTTCCCAGGTTCATACGATCTGAACATAGTTAACTAAGTTCTTATCTTTGTTAGGAACTATACCTCCAGGATTGCCAATTAACCCTAAGTTCATCTAAATGAACTAAGGTTCTATCCTAACTGTGTATAGGATCACCAGGCATAGTTAATGGAGGCATAGTTCCTAACTAAGATCGGAACTATGTCTAACTAACCCTATCCTAACTATAACCCTATATGTTCATGAAATTACATATATAATTTAGTTAGGGTATAACGATGTGAAGTTTATGGTTGATTATAACCTATAAGGGGTATATAGTGAACCTTAGATATCCTAGGATTAAATACCCATAGTATATAGTCATCCCTAATGATAACGATGGAGAAGTTATATGGTTGATTATAACCTATATATATGTTCACTATGAATGGCAATTAACTATATGAACGGTAGTATATATGCACAAGTTCATCTAGATGAACCCTAACTTCTAACTAAACTATATACAATAACGATGGAGTCCATCTAGATGGAGGAACATATAACTTAGTTAACTATAATATATAATGTAGCCTATAGTTTAGATGGACGTTATCCTAACCCAATTCATGAATCTAACAGGGTTAATCCGAACATATATAGTTACTACAAGTATCTATGTGGGGAACTACCTACATAGTGAACTACCTACATAGTATAACATATATATTAGTCTAATGTTCTAGGAACTAACTTAGCCTAGGTTGATATAGTAAAGATGATAAGCCTCATCTGCCTCTATAAACATGTTATAACATCCTTAACCCTATTTGTTATAACATATTTATTCCCATGGTTATAATTTATTCTATTATAGTCCATATGGACTATCTAACTATAATAGAGTATATTATAACCTATTAGAGTCTAGAAATTTGTATTAAGTTTGGATAGGACATATAAATGGGGCTGAGTTGCACTCTCAGCAGGATAAAAAGAGGAAAGCTCTGATTGACATCATAAACAGTGTCGACACAATTATCCACAGTATTGTGAAGAGCTTGAGTGAGTACAGGGAAAAGATCCCATCTGAAGTTACTACTGAGATTAAATCATCCGTTTCTGATTTAAGAAAAGCAATGTCAAGAGTTGACTCAGATGGTTCAGAACAGCCTTAGGCCTTTGTGATACAGTTATTTGAATTTCTCCTTAGCATAGCTGGCAACTCAACTTTTAAATCTCGGTGTGAATTGTGCCAAAGAACTGATGTATTATACAGTTTCTTAGATGCAGATGACAGAGGAACCGGGTTGTGCATGGCTGTTGGATGCTCATCAATATGTTTCTGACGAGGATACTGATGCATTTAGTTGTCGTGTTTCAGGGATTTTATTACTGGAAGAGGCAATCAGGTTCTTCAACAAGCAGGATCACGTGTGAGATTGGCCATAAAGTTTGGGACCCAACTACTCCACGTCCATGGAACCAATATTCGACAAAGAAAGAAGAGTTAGCAAGTGATGACAATAAGAAGGGTCATGCTGGTGATCATGCGAGTGTTTTGCTGGAGCTCCTTACTCCTGAGCAGAATGCTAATTTTCTTGACCATTATTTGGATGTTCCTATTGACGTATCAGAGGTTTTCTTTGTTTGCACTGCTAATGTCGTGGAGATGATACCCAGTCCTCTATTGGTCAGAATGGAGGTAATTGCCCTTGTAGGTTACATAACAGATAAAAAGATGCATATTGCCCGCTGTTATTTGGTGAATGCAGCTGCCGTTCATGGTGGGCTTCCCTTAGCATGTGCCATGTACGCCTACTATGAATGCTCCTTTGGACCCATGTGCAAGCCCTCTGAGGTGACTTACGTTATCGCCCCAACCATGATCCACTTTGAATTCATTTCCCAGGGGCCGTCCTTCTATGAGAGAGGCAAGTCCGGCCGCTTTGTGAACTTTGCCAATGCCGAGGTTGGTCGCGAATACGAGCTTGTCTCGCCTTGCGGACAAGGCGATAACTGAAGCGTGTGGAGTGTTGTGAGCGTATCCTTCCCGTTTTGGTAACTGAAACGTCAGCACGCAGAATCATATCTTGTAATCAGGCTAGGAAGACATGCCCTCTCTTTCTTTATAAGGAGGTCTAGGGCATGCAATAAGAAACCAGATATTTTCCTTTACTTTTCTCTCATCTTCTTCTGCTTTTCCGGCCATGATGCCTGGCCCTGTTCGTGTCCCATACGAGGACACAACAGAACTAGATACTCCACTATGTTCCTAAACTATAAGTTAATCCTATAATAACATATATCCTTAGTTTTGGACTATCTTGTTTTGATTGCCATATACCTAGATGGAAGATAGTTAACTAAGTTCCTAGGTTCATATGATTTGAACATAGTTAACTAAGTTCCTATCTTAGTTAGGAACTATACCTCCATGATTGCCCAATTAACCCTAAGTTCATCTAGATGAACTAAGGTTCTATCCTAACTTAGTATAGGATTACAAGGCACATAGTTCATGGAGGCATAGTTCTGAACTAAGATCAGAACTATGTCTAACTAAACCCTATCCTAACTATAACCCTATATGTTCATAAAACTACATAACGATGTGAAGTTTATGGGTTAGGATTATAACCTATTAGGGAGACTATGTAACATTAGGGATGACAATATAAGTATAATTATAAAGTAAAGTGACCATAAACATCATGGGTTATATTGTTGATTATAACCTATTAGGGTATATAGTGAACCTTAGATATCCTAGGATTAAGTACCCATAGTATATAGTCATCCCTAATGATAACGATGGAGAAGTTACATGGTTCATTATAACCTATATATATGTTCACTATGAACGGTAGTTAACTATATGAACGGTGGTAGTATATATGCACAACCTCATCTAAATGGACCCTAATTTCTAACTAAACTATATAGAATAACGATGAAGTCCATCTAGATCGAGGAACATATAACTTAATTAACTATATCATGTAATGTAGCCTATAGTTTAGATGGAGGTTATCCTAACCCAATTCATGAATCTAACTAGGGTTAACCTTAATGTATCTAACTAGGGTTAATCCTAACATATATATAGGGAACTACCTCCATAGTGAACTACCTACATAGTATAACATATATACTAGTGTAATATTCTAGGAACGAACTTAGCCTAGGTTGATATAGTGATGATGAGAGGCCTCATCTGCCTCCATAAGTTATGGAGGTAGATAAGGCTCTATCGTTGAACATAGTTAGTGAACATAACAACGATAAGCATCATATAACCAAATTGCCTCCATGAACTATGCCTCATAACTAGATAGGCAATACTAATTTCATGGAACTTTAAGTTATGGAGGTATCTAGATGAACATGATACACAGAAGATATCCTAGGGTTCATATGATAGTTGACAACTAGTTCATACCTTATAAGATATTATGAACTAACTAGTTTGTAGAACATAGTCTACATAGTTCATACGAATATAGTACACTAACCAGGGCAAGATGATCGTTGATGGGAATATACCTAGGGGTAAGAAGGATCAAATACATTGTTTATTCCCATAGTATATCCTAAAGACTATGTATTTGATTCTTCTGTTTAAGTAGATCAGTGAAGGTCTAAAGCTATCCCCAAACCGTAGAAACTACTACACCCTACGAACTACTAATTTCAATTTTTCATCAAACTAGTGTGTATTCTCCATACCCAACCCTAACCATATACCCTAAATCATAGAAACTACATATCTAATTCTTCAATATAAAATTGTCCCTGGTTCATCGTTGCCATATTTTGATCAAATACCTCCACTCAACTAGATAGGAAAACTATGTCTAACTACCTAGGTTTTGCTATAGGAGACATAGTTAAATACATAAACTCATCCAGCAATGATGAGGTAACATGTACTTAGTTGCACTATGGAGGTTCCTCCCTGTATATATGCACAAGTAACAACGATGGACCCTAACTCTTAACTAAGTGTAACAATAAATGAACATATATTTACTCAACTACCTCCATAGTTGAGCATTATACTCTTAGTTACTAATCATCTAGATGGAGGACATAGTTCCATTTAAACTATAGTAAACTATCTTGTTAGGTTAACAATAACGATGGAGGCTTAAGGATATTAACATCGATGGAGGTTTATATTAACAATTCATGAACATATATGTTCATAATTATTGTTACTAACTATCCATAAGTCAGTGAATTATATAGTTAACTCTATTGATAACTAAGTATAACTATCCATAACCCCTATATGGTGGACTAAAACTATGGGGGTTATGGACTAACTTAGTTCATATTATCTATAGGATATAGTTGTATTTGTTAGGGATTAACCCTAACATAGATACTCAGAAATGGGATACATAGTCAACCTATTATTATATGTCTTTATCTATATGTTAGGGATTAATCCTAACATTATATATAGGACAATAAATTGATACGTATAATAGTTCTACATTATTAGTTTAGGTACAAGAAACTACCATAGACGGAATATAGGACTATGTAATGTGTGTTTTTGGGTTTAGAAATAGATAGATACTAACTATAGAACTATTAACTAGTATAACCAGTGGTTCCCATTTCTAAATATGACATATATGATCCTAGACATATACTGTGTGGTTTTGAGTAGATAATAACATATATGATCTTAGCATTATATTCTCGTTATCTTAGACATCATAACTTAGATTATTAGAGGAACTATGTAAGCTCAAATTAATTTGGAAACTAGTTACATAGTGTACTATATGAAGACTATGTTCTATGGACTATCTAACTATGTAACTAGTTGTCTAGACGTTGGGATATCTTAATACAAACAATTACATAATTCATACAAACATAGTCTAGTAGTCATGGACTTATATTAAATAGATACTTAAAATTAGTAGGGTTCATCTAGATACTTCCATGAACTATGCCTCATATGAACATGACTTCTAGACTATGTTTGTATGAATTATGTAATTGTTTATATTAAGATATCCTACTTCTAGACAACTAGTTACATAGTTAGATAGTCCATAGAACATAGTCTTCATATAGTACACTATGTAACTAGTTTCCAAATTAATTTGAGCTTAGATAGTTCCTCTAATAATCTAAGATATGATGTCTAAGATAACGAGAATATAATGTTAAGATCATATATGTCATTATCTACTCAAAATCACACATTATATGTCTAGGATCATATATGTCATATTTAGAAATGGAAACCACTGGTTATACTAGTTACTAGGTAATAGATCTATAGTTAGTATCTATCCATTTCTAAACCCAAAACCACACATTACATAGTCCTATATTCCGTTTATAGTAGTTTTTTGTACATAAACTAATAGTGTAGAACTATTATATGTATCAATTTCTTGTCCTATATTAGTCCTAAGAATATAATGTTAGAGTTAATCCCTAACATATAGATAAAAATAAATAATAATAGGTTAACTATGTATCCCATTTCTAAGTATCTATGTTAGGGTTAATCCCTAACAAATACAACTACATCCTATGGATAATATGAACTAAGTTTGTCCATAACCCCCAGAGTTTTAGTCCACCATACAGGGGTTATGGATAGTTATACTTAGTTATCGATGGAGTTAACTATATAGTTCATTAACTTATGGATAGTTAGTAACAATAATTATGAACATATATGTTCATGAATTGTTAATATAAACCTCAATCGATGTTAATATCCTGAATAAACCCTAGTTAATAGTTCACAGTATATGTAACCCTAGGATAAACCCTAGGATATGTTCATGAACATAGGGTTAACTAAATATGTTCAGGTAGTGAAGTATAAATAGTTAATTAGCAACTATAGTTAATAGTTCACTCTAGGGTTAATTGAACATAGTTCATATGATAGATATATAAACCATAAACTCTCCCAAATAGGGTTACCTGTGATTAAGTTAACCATATGTTAACCCTAGTATAATATTGGCTTATGTCTAACTTGTTTAATCTTAAATTATAGGTTACCGTATTTATGATCTAACAGTACTAGTTAATAGAATGAGACTATAACATTAGTTGGGATCTATTATATAACTACATATATAATAGCCTAATTATCCTCTATAATTAGTACTATTATTTATAGTCTAATTGTTTGTAATTACCCTAGACTCTATGAACATGTCTTCTAGGCAGTACTAGTATGAATAACTTATATGGTAATTATAGTATAGTTTAAGTTATTAGAATTCATACTCATATGACTTAAGGGTTTATTATAATACTTCTAGGACATAATCATAGGGTTAATCTTAATTTATTAATGTGGTTAATAGAATACGGTATAAATACTTATAATTAGGTTAAACCTCCATAAGGCACAATCAATATAATTAGGGTTAGGATATCCCTACTTATTAGGATAACAGATTAATAAGGAGTACTATAATACATGTCTTCCATACTAGATGAACAAGATGATCCTAAGTTAGACTATAACATAACTTATATAGAGTACTGTTATTCATAGTCTATATTAGTTAATCTTAACTTATGTGAACATGTTCACATTCTAACCCACAACTCGTTGGATGGTAATAAGTAGTCTCTAGGATTTACTATGTGAATTAAATATGTAGTAGCTAGGGGTTAGTCCATCCCAAACTATTCTTAAACATAGTTCATGGAGGTAATTAGTTCATGGAGGCATAGTTCATGGAGACATATATAGTTATGTCTTCATATATGAGGTTCCATGTTAACTCATATATGAAGACATTGTGTCCTCATAGCGGAACCATGTAGACTATATACATTTGTATAGAATACCTCCTAGGTATTCTGGTTCATCGTATATTTATAATATATGCATAAATGATATATATCATATGTATTCTGTTAACCCTAGTATCATAAACTAGGACTATAGTAGTTCTAGTTCATAAGTTCTATGGGAGAACTATTATATAAAACCCTTAGGATTAGATCCGCATCGTAGTAACCAAATCATATGTAATCAACTACATCCTCATAGGACTATCTAAGGGTTAAATGAATTATAACCATATGTTCCCTGTATACATACAGGGAACATTATATTTATACAGTCTAGGTTCATGATATAACTATAGAAAATACATTTAATAGATAGATATCCTTATAGAAATACTAAAGTAGGAAGATATCTAACCCTTAGATAGTCTAGGGTTTTATTCCCTATGGATGTAGTCAACTACATCTGCATAGGATTAAGGTTATGATATATATCAAACTCATATAGTCCTATATCTATACACTATATATCTAACCCTAGGATATGAACAAGATCTATAGTTCCCTATAGACTATCTAACTATGAGGATATCGTCATATATATGGTTGACCCTAATTAATAGTGTTTCCCATAGGTCATGTATTTATTATAACTACTTACAAACAGTTAGATAGTTCTAACTACCTATAGTTATGTCTTCTATGGAAGATCATATATGTCATATATAATGGACTATGCCTGCATAGGGAATAATAGATGAACCCCATGTATTCTTCTAGACTTATATAAAATGACTATTATATCCTCCATAGTTTAGAAGACATATTATAAGTTATTATAGGTTCTATAAACCTTAAGTTCTAATTGTTTTTTATCTAAGTTATATAGATTCTAAACTCTATCTAACTTAATGTGTGTTGTGAACGCCAGTAGCAGGCCATCAGGCCAGGCGTCAGCAGGCCCATCAGCCCTGGCGTCAGCAGGCCAGCAGGCCAGACGTCAGGAGGCCATCACGCGTCTTTAGGATATTTGATTTATATTTGATTTATTGTAATCAGACCCGTTTAGGCTAATTGTTAGGTAACGGGCTGAGATTGAGAGATTAACGTACATTAGGGAGTGATTTATGGCCCATCAGAGGCCCATCAGCTTGTAACAGATGGCGCAGCCCCCAAAGGCCAGCGCCATCCCTCTCCTTTATAAGGAGGGCGTCTCTTCATTATTAGGTATGCAATAAGAAACCTCTATTTCCCTTACTTCTTCTTCTTCTTCCCTTCCCCTGCCGCCAAGGCCTCCCTTGTGACCCCTAAGCGGTCACAACAATGTGTTATATGGATCAACCCATAAACAATTAGATACCTCATGTATTTATAACCTACTTGCACATCCTTACCCCTTATAGGTTATAATATACTCTATTATTATAAACATAAGTCTTCTAGACTTATATATAAACTTAAACATAAACTTAAAGTTTATTTTATGTCCTAAACCATATGAACATAGGGATAACCTCTATGTTAACCCTACATATACTGTAACCCTAATGCATAACCCTAATTATAAGTACAATTATACTTGTGATTAAGTTAACTCACACAATATGATAACCATGTTACATAGTTAGAGTTACCTATTATTGATTATAGTATATATAGTTACTAAACTAGTTTTACCAACGAGTTGTGAGTATTTTGGGATACTATGGGAGACATAGTTAAATACGTAAACTCATCCAGCAATGATGAGTTAGACATAGTTTTCCTATCTAGTTGAGTGGAGGTATTTGATCCAAATATGGCAACGATGAACCAGGGACAATTAGTTAGACGGAAGAATTATATATGGAAGAATTAGATATGTAGTTTCTATTGTTTTGGGTTTATGGTTAGGGTTTGGCATGGAGAATACATACTAGTTAGATGGAAAATTGAAATAAGTAGTTCGTAGTGTGTAGTAGCTTCTACGGTTTGGGTAGACCTTCACGCATCTACTTAAACAAAAGAATTAAATACATAGTCTCTAGGATTAGGGTTCCTGCTTGTTGTGAATGGTAATACGCAAAACCGTATCTTGGTAACTGAAAGGTCATATCTTGTAATCATGCTAGGAAGATGAAAGGTCATATCTTGTAATCAACCTAGGAAGCTGAAAGGTCATATTTTATAATCAGGCTTGGTAGACGCGCTCTCTCTTTCTTTATAAGGAGGTCTTCTTTCTCCTTCTGGGGCATGCAATATTGAATCCAGTTTTCCTTCTCTTTTCTAATCCCGTTTTCTTTACTTCTCTTTTCTTTTTACTACTTTTCGTCAAGGCGATACCTTGTGACATTGCTGGGCCACAACACTACTATAAGTTCCTGCTATAACAACAAAAGTTTAATTGTTATGAAGAATTAAACACATAGTTAGGTGGAAGAATTATATATGGGTTAGGATTAGGGTTCCTGCTATAAGTTCTTGATGCCAACCAGGGAATCCCATCCATACCAACTATGTATAGAATGCTCTCAACTCCTCAGATGGATTAATTAGATAAGCATGCTTTACAGTTAGCAATAGACGCAAGAATACATACAACCCCAAACCAAAATATTATATATGTAGTTGCCCTTAGTAAACCCTAATCCTATATGTAGTTTCTAGTTGGTATATTCTTCATACCAAAACCTAATGCTAAATTTTTTCCATTCTTCCATATTACTAGTTGTGTGTATTATCAATACTAATTAAACATATCAATTAAATTTGATCCTTCCGTCTAGCTAGTTGTGAGTATTCTCTATCCCAAACCCTAACCCAAAACCTTATCAATTACATATTTAATTCATCGTATAACTGCTTGTGTTTATTCTCCATAGTAAACCCAAGATACTAACTATTGAATTTTCGATTTAAGTAGTTATCTGAATTATTGCGCAGAACGCAAACCCAAAACCCTAAAGTCTAATCTTAGTGACCAATGTATTCACACAACTAGTAGTTGGTATGGAAGTATGATGGAAAGATCAACTAGTTAGAAGGAAAGATCAACTACATAGTTACTAATTTTAAAACCATAGCTATGCATATTCTCCATAACTTACTAATTGTAAAACCATAGCTATGAATATTCTCCATCCCCATGGTTGGAATGGGGATGGCTATGGAAGGATCAAATATGGATACCAACTAGAAACTACATATCTAATTAACTTCACACAACATACATATTTGATCCTTCCATAGCTATCATCTATATAATGTGTGTATGGATGAAATAAGAACAATTAGTTAGATGGAAGAATTATATATGTAATTACTTGGTTTTAGGGTTGTGGTTTCGTATAGAGGAATACACACAACTAGTAAATTGGCAAACCTAAACCCTTATACCCTAAACTCTAGGATGAAATACCTCCACTCAACTAGATAAGTAGTTTCTAGTTATGTGTATTCCTCCATTCGTAAGTCCACTTAATTAGTCTTTGGAAATTACGTGTTTAATGCCATTGTCTATGTATTTAATTCTTCCTATCTAACTATGGGAACAAACAAAAGTAATTAGATGGAAGGATTAAATACATAGACAATGGCATTAAATACGTAATTTCTAGGGTTTAGGTTATGGTTTGGGGATAGCTTTTAGACCTTCACGCATCTACTTAAATAGAAGAATCAAATACATAGTCTCTCGAATTTACTATGAGAATAAACAAAAGTAGTTAGATGGAAGAATTAAATACATAGACAATGGCATTAAATACATAATTTCTAGGGTTAATCCTAGAAATGTCCCTATGGGAATAACTTAACTGATTCCCTAACCCTAATCAAATACTAGTTGCCAATTAACATTACGTATAATGTTGATCCGTATATCCCTATGGGAATAACCTAGCAGTTATCCCATATGTTAGGATTAACCTTAATCCTAACATATCCTAATAATCTAAGTTAGGATGTCTAAACTAAGCTAGGATGTAATGGAGGGTTCATATTTAATAATTTAAGTTAGGATGACTACATCTTGTAGACATCTATAGTATACGTCTAGATTGGAAACTATAGGGTTAGTTATCTAAGTTGGCACAAGGGAGGATTAACCCTAGGATTAATCTATAATAATCTAAATTAGATTGGCAACTATAGCTTGTATATTCTAGATTGGCAACTATAGGTTGAGGAGATAGGACTATGAACCTATGTACTAGAACTATTAACTTGTATAAACATGGGATACGTAGAAATGGGAAGATATTGAACTATTAACTAGTATAACCATTTTAGGACAAAATGGATACGTATAATCAACTATTTTGTTGTCCTATATGTTGTCCATATACTATTAACTAGTTTATGGATAATTAACTAGTGTTGGGTAATATAGACTACATCCAAGATATATATAATAGTTCTTCACAGATATAGATGGAGACATAATAAACAATGTATCTATCCATTTCTTGTCCTATATTAGTCCTAAGAATATAATGTTAGGGTTAATCTTAGATTGGCAACTATAGAATTAACCCTATCTATAGTAAGGTTAACTACCTACCATGGAAAATCGTCTCGCCGATATATCGGCACTAAACCGATACATCGATACCAACCCGTATCGTTTTTTCGAAAAATTCCAAATATCGCCAATATATCGCTGATATATCGGTTTCGGACCGATATATCGGTATTTTTTGAATTAAAAAAATATTTTTAAAAAAAAAAATTTCAAATTTTTTTTTTTTTTGAAAAAAAAAACCTTTCATGTTTGTTTTCTATGCTAATATGCATATTTTGAAATTTATTCTTTGTTTAAATTAGTATAAGTCATTTTAGAAGCTAGATTGTGAAAATATAAGGTAAAAACTAGTTTTTAACTGCCGATATTTTTTTACACAATATCTCCGATATATCTCCGATATTTCATCTCTTAGGCCGACCGATATTTTACCGATATCCGATACGACATTCCATGCTACCTACGTGTGTGTATTCTAACCCCAGAAGAATAGGACTAATATAGGACTATTCTTCTGTTTAAGTAGATGCTGAAGAATATGACTAATATTCCGTCTATAGACAGATACATAGGACTAATATAGGTCTATGTAACCCTAGGAATACATAGTCCTATATTCCATCTATAGTTAGGGCATTAACTAATTATATAATGTATCTATCTATAGTTAGTTAATGTCCTAACTACACACAACTAAGATTGTCAATCTAACTAACTTATAATCGTATACGATTATGCATTGTATCATAATCAAAGACATAGTCTGTAGGACATAGGTTAATCTATAGGTTAATTTATAAACTCTAACCTATAGCTAGATGGAAGATAGTCTACGTTATGATAAATACTATCATCATGTTTAATTAGATAGTTCCCAATTATGATTAGCTAGATGGACTAATTAATTTGGACCAATTATGATTAGCTAGAAGCATAGTTAGTTTAATCCTAACTTAGATATTCCTCATATGAACATACACACATTAGGCTTAAACTAATGTTCCTAACTCGTATACCTCCATTTCGTTCATCATCGATCCTGGTTCATCTAGATATGATATTCCTCTTGAATGCATCATAGATGACATGATGCGGGTTCATCTACTGTTGTGAACGTCAGACCCAGGACGTCAGCACGCATACGTCACTCGCGCGGATCTCTGCTGGGCCACATCTATCATGATTAGATTGCTTTCCTTTTTACTAAAAAAATAAATATTTTGTAATTAGGCCCGTTTAGGCTAATTGTTAGGTAACGGACTGATAGAGAATAATCAGGGGCCAATTAAGGTCCAATTAGGGCCCATCTGGCCAAACTAATGGTGCGGGCTTAGGGAGCTGCGCCCATTTACTTTTCTTTATAAGGAGGTCTTCCTCCTCTTTTAGGGTTTATGCAATATGAATTGATTTCTCTCTACTATTTCTTCCTTGTCTTCCTCCCTTTCTCCGGCCATGATACCTGGCTCCGTTCGTGTCCCATGCCGAGACACAACATTGGTATCAGAGCAGTTCCGATCCACCAAAACGAGGAACGAGGTGCTCAACTTGTGTACCGACATCCAAAGACGGATTGAACAACTTACCACATTGCATCCCAAATCCACTGTCGCCGCCGTTCGGCCAATGGCTATCCCTCCGACGGCTCTGTCACCGCCGACACAGCTTCATGGCACTGCCAACTGGTACCACTTCCAGTCGACAAGGACGACTGCTCCGCAACAGCCGCTGTCGTATGAAAACACAGACGGCCACTGTTCCGCATCGCTGGCCACCGTCCAGCCTCAATTGCCGGGTCGGACCACGCATGGCATAGCCTTGAGCCCGACCTGCCCCACATCCGAGCGATGGGATGACTATCTGGGAGTGCCGTGGTCAGCCGATGGTACCACCGTTGCCCTGCCGGGCAGGGCAAGGGCTAGCACACGAACCCGTGCCTCGATCCTCACTGCCGCGGTAGTCTCCTCGCGGCCCTCGACCGTGGTTGGAACAGAGAGCTTCGACACAATCTCACAGGCGCCACGGCCCCCAGCGAATCCTTCCAAATGTTACGAACTGACGGCCCGATCCACCCTGGGGCCGACCAACCATGGGTGCTTCTGGCCTCGAGAGTCCGTCGGGGACCTCCACTAGAAAGACCCACATCGCGGTGGTGCTGGATGGAAGAGAGAACCCGACCTTGTCCCTGCGATCACGGCTTGGTGTTCGACAACGAAGACGGTGGTGACGCACGCAGACACACCGGTGGCCCTACCAGTCGAACGTCCACCCCCGGCGAGGATGACTGGTTCCTTCCGGCCGGTGTCGATACCCATTCCGACGCCAGAAACACACAGATCCTCTTCCATAACAGATGATCACCAGATGTTCGATGAAATGACTGAGTGGCCAACGGATAATTTTTATCCGTCTCCTTCGACCACTGTCTCTGATTATATGCAGAAGGTTTGCAAAGCCTTTGTGGATCAGTATTATTACATGCTTTACACCAAGCCAGAGGAAGTTTTCATATTCTACCATGATTCAAGCAGGCTCAGTCGACCTGAGCCCAATGGTGCTATGAGTTCCGTCACGACCTTGCTAGGGATAGCTGAGAAAATTCGGTCCTTCCACCATGAATGCATGAGCACAGAAAAAGTGGTTGAAGATGTTCAGGAGTTACCTGGGGGTGGAATCCGTATTCAGATGACGGGAGTTCTCGCCCGCTACGACTATTCAACGAGGAATTTTGCTCAGTCCTTCTTGCTCGCCCCGCAAGTGGGTGGCTACTTTGTTTCCCACGATGTGTTTCGATATGTAGATGAGCCTTCGGCTACAATGGTGGAGGCAGATTCTATTGACGATGAAAGCTGTGTTATTGCAGGTAAACTTGTTAGAGCAACTCCTTCTGAGGTTGATTATGGGATTGGAGAAGTGGCGACGTGGGAATCTGACATTCTGGCCCCACCTTTGCAAGTAGCGAATGATGCTAAAAAGGTTTCTACAGCCGTTGTGGAATCCTATAATAGTGTGCTTTCCACTCGTTCGCTCCTTGAGCACACTGATGTTGCAGTTCCACTAGACAATGAAGCCATTTATGATAATTGCCAACGATCTCTTGACATGGAGATGCAGACGCCTGAATGCTATGGAATTGAAGTCTTTTCTGAAGATTCCGTGGCAGAGATTAATGTACAATCACAAACCCCTAATCAGAAAAACCTTGCTGAGGTATCTTCTTCCTTATTTGCTTCCGGTTGGTACCCTTGGACAATTGATGTGCATAGCAGGCTGCATCAATTTTTTTCAATGACTAACGATCTTCATGTTAGTGCTCCACTTGAAGTGGGACTCCCCTTGGCGCCTGTGCACTGGGTGTCATACATGGCACCTGCTATGGACACACCAAAGTCAAAAGGGGTTGGAACAGGAGCGACATCTTTGAAGGCGATTCAAAGTACTGATTGCCACAGTCTTTCGTTAAGTTTGTATACTCATTGGCTAAGAAAGTGTGCTGGACACATTGATTTCAATTCCTCCAGGCTTGGGCGTTTCTTCTCTCTGTGCAGCAGCTATCACGAATTAATGCACTGCAATAAGAAGTCCTCTTATGCTCGAGGCCAAGTGGAGGATTCAAGTATAATGGATGCTTATATCATGCATTCTCTAAATCATGTTTTTCGAACTAGAACTCTTGTGACAAAGAATGATGCCAAATTGGCTACGCGCAAGAGCAATGGCGATGAGGAGATTATTTCTGGTGATGCATTTCACGATCAAGGATATACTCGTTCCACGGTTTTGATTCTGTTGCCATCTCAAAGCATTGCAATTTGGTTTGTGCAAAAGCTGATGGAATTTTCTCCTTTGGAAAATACGCTCATCTTCAGTAATAACAATCTAAACAATGACGGTAGGCTCCGTACAGTTATTGATGTGGGTTATCTGCTTTCATCTGGTATCACAGTAATGTCGATAACACCCAACGACGTGCACTCAACTCAGATTCAATTTGCTTTGGAAAGAGGAATTTCTGCAGATCTTGGTGTACGGAGGACAAAGAGATTACCATACCCTAGCAGGTCATTTGAATTTGCTCATTGTTCACGCTGTAGAATTGATTGGCTTCAGAGGGATGGGATTCTTCTTCTTGAATTGGATATGTTGCCCAGACCAGGTGGATATTTTGCTTACTCCTCTCCAGAAGCATATGCACAGGATGACGAAGATCTTCGCATATGGCGAGTGATGAGTGTTCTGGTTGAACGAATGTGTTGGAAAATTGCTGCAAAGAAAAATCAAACTGTTATTTGGGTAAAACCGTTCACAAATGACTGTTACTTGGAGAGAGAGCCTGGTACTCAGCCCCCTCTTTGCGGATCTGATGATGATCCAGATGCTGTTTGGGGTGTTCTTATGGAGGCTTGCATCACACCTTACTCTGAACAAAACCAGAGAGACCCGGGAAGTGGTTTGGTTCCTTGGCCAGCACGATTAACTGCTGCTTCACCTCGTCTTGCTGATTTTGGCTTTTCAGCTGACATGTTTGAAAAAGATACTGCAATGTGGAGGCAGAGGGTTGATACTTATTGGCATCTGTTGCATCGCAAGATCAAGCTGAACACTCTGAGGAACCTGATGGACATGAAGGCAAACTTGGGATCAATTGCCGCTGATCTCAGAAACGACGATGTTTGGGTGAGGAATGGCGTTCCAGAAGATGGCCCAAACACCCTTAAAATAGTTTATGACAGAGGCCTCATTGGCACCGTCCCTGACTGGTGTGAAGTTATTTCTACATATCCCAAAACCTACGATCTTCTCCATGCTTGGAATGTTTTCTCTGACATCGAGAAGAACGGAAGCAGTGGGGAGGGCCTGCTGCTTGAGATTGATTGTCTCCTACGACCGACTGGTTTTCTAATTGTTCGAGACAAGAAGTCAGTTCTTGAGTTCATTATGAAGTATTTGGAAGCATTGCACTGGGAATCAGTGGCATTGGTTGACTTGTTTTACCTGCCTGACCAATGCATTGTATCTGCAGCAAACCTACTTGTGGCATCTGTGCACTGTATACTACAGGACGTTTAGGTGCCATCCATGAAAGTGGGCAGCAAATTTTATCATGCGGCACGAGATGCGCTACTGCTGTCTGAGGCTATAGTTCCGGTTACGATGGATTGCGTTGTGGAAAAGTTTCATGACTTCTCACTCTTCTGTCCTTCTATGAAGCTAGCCACGCAGTTACAACTAGTAATTCTAAGCTTGAATGAGGCAATATATGGTGTTGATCGGTTCCAAAATACACATCAAAGGCAACAGTACACGTTTATGGTTTTCCTGATTTGGCGGAGTATGTTTCTTTGGTTGTTGATATCTCTCAATTATTATGTGACAGTTGGAAACAATTAGCGCAGGATTTCATTATGGAGCGCTTCATTTCTTGGCCGCCTTGAGGACAAGGTGGTAGCGGAAGCGTGGTGGAATGTTGTGAACGTCAGACCCAGGACGTCAGCACGCATACGTCACGCGCGCGGATCTCTGCTGGGCCATATCTATCAGGATTAGATTGCTTTCCTTTCTACTAAAAAATCATATATTTTGTAATCAGGCCCGTTTAGGCTAATTGTTAGGTAACGGACTGATAGAGAATAATCAGGGGCCAATTAAGGTCCAATTAGGGCCCATCTGGCCTAACTAATGGTGCGGGCCTAGGGAGCCGCGCCCATTTACTTTTCTTTATAAGGAGGTCTTCCTCCTCTTTTAGGGTTTATGCAATATGAATTGATTTCTCTCTACTATTTCTTCCTTGTCTTCCTCCCTTTCTCCGGCCATGATACCTGGCTCCATTCGTGTCCCATGCCGGGACACAACATCTACATAACTACTTGAGCATTTATTAGGTTATGTTCCTGAACATGATGTGGGTTCATCTATATAATTATGTATGGAAAGAAACTATTTCATTATTAGTTTCTCCTAAAATGTTTAGGGTAGTCTATATGACATATATGATCTTAACCTATAACATTATATCATAGGAATATAATGTTACTATAAATGGAACAACTATGTAGAATATGAACTATGATAACTACCTAGGTTTACTATGAAGACCATAGTTATGTTGATAGATACATAGTCTATAAACAATTAGCTAGATGGAGCAAGATTAGAGTTTTTGATGGGATAATATACTTAAGGTACTATGAACTAACTACTTTGTAGAACATAGTCTACGTCCCTTGTGTAAATTGTTTGTATACAAGCTAATACAAACACTTAGCCTATAAGTTAGAGTTAAAACCTATATCAACGATGATGCAGAATATAGGTTTTGACTAATACAACGACGAGCTAATTGTTTGTATTAGCTTGTATAAAGTAAGTAATACTAGCATTAGGATTCTATGGACAACTAGTTACATAGTCTCTAGGGTATAATGTTTGATAGTATCTATCATATGAACCCTAGGATATCCTATGATATAAACTCTAAACTAGGGTTAGGATCTATGAACTTAGATCTTACCAAATTAATTAACCTTAAGTTATGGAGGAACATCTAAATACAAACATGAGACTATGAACCAGGATCGAGGATGAATTAAATGGACGTATTTAGTTAGGAACATAGTTAACTAAATATATGCATAAATTATTGAGGTAGATGAGTCTCCATCGTTGAACATAGTTAATAGAGGCATTTATGGTTCATATAATGACAAGATGAACTATGTAACTAGTTGCCAAATTAGTTTATGAATTGTTCATAACATAGTTAACTAAGTTCATAAATTAACTAAATTGTCTCCATGAACTAGATACTATATCATCGAAATGATGATCTATCCTTAGTTACTAATCATATGAACCTGATTTTATATCCTCGTTCATCGTTCATTATGTAGGGAACTACATAGTCATGGTTGATATAGTCCTAGGAATAATATATATGTTCTACATAGTTCCCTACATAGTCTAGAAGGATTCAACAGAAACTCTAAACTATGTAGGGAACTACAAAGCTCAAAGTTTATATTAACAATTCATGAACATATATGTTCATAATTATTGTTACTTGTAGGTACAAGTAAGGGAGCTACTGATCGTTTAAAATTAAACCCTTGCAAGTGCACAAGGCAATTGTACTACAGTGAGTATTAAAGGGTTGTCGAACCTCAGGGACGGACTAATATTTTATCAAATTCAAATAAAAGCAAATTTTGTTTTAATTAATCTAGAGAAAGCAATAAGATTTAACTACTTTTAAATGGATTTTAACTAATATGGAGAAGTGCCAAGGCTTCGAATCCACCACACAATAAACCAGCTTATCGTCTCTCTCTTTTGAATAAATTCCTGATTGGCTAGTATATTCCTCTCGGACATATACTTGTCAATTCAAAATATACTGCTCTCCTCTCGGACGTAACACATAAGCAATTAAAATATGAAACTGTGATCTATCTCTCTCGAGCATAAACCAATGAAATCTTATTCCTTTATAACACCTTAGTCTACTTACGTTCCTCTCGGACAAGCAAATATTCCTTGGATTGAAATTAACAAGAATTCACTCTAGCCTCTCTCGAGCACATAGAATAAATCTCAATAAATTAACAGTAATTCTATAATAAGATTCATACACCAATCAAGGTAAATTAAGATTAAGATGAAAGAAAACGATACAACCAATTTATTCGGGTTTCATCTACGCCTTGGACAAGGATTTAGCCGACCATCGGACGTGGATAACGTTGTTGATTCGTTGGCGTCGTTTTGCACTATTCACCGGAAAACACTGTTCACTGTAGCAAAAATCACTGTTCACAACCAGGAGTACTGTTCATCGTCTTCTCCAACTCGCAGTGCACTGTAGCAGTACAAATCTCAGTCTTTTCCGGCGCTTTCTTCCTCCCCTCCGGCCACTTCTTCTCCCTCTTCACTTCCTCTTCACTTCTTCCGGCCAAAGCCACCGGATTCCGGCGTCAATCGCACAGGAAATCGTCTGTTTTCCGGCCGGTTTTCCCTTTCCAAAAGCTCTGAAATTTCTCCCCCGGGTGTTCTCCTTTTTCCAGCGGCTCTGGCTCTGTTTTTATAGACCTCAGCCCTGTCCCAAATCGAACACGATTCCCAGTCCAATTTGAAGTGGAATTGAGCCCAAATCCGGCACCCACTTTCCCATTTCGGCGGACTGTTTTCGTTTTTTTCTTTCCCGATTGAGCACGGCTCTCGTCGTGGGCTGCTCCGCCGCCGTGCCTCGTCGTCGAATGAAGCTTCATCGCCTTCCTTCACCGTACCATCTCCGGCACCGGCCCACGGTCATCGTCGCCGGTCCAGTCCGCCGTCATCGTCATCGTCGCCGTCACCATCCTTACCACCGTCGAGACCCACCTCCGCCGTGAACGTCTGCCGTCAAGATCAACCCACCGGCGCTCGAGCAGAAGCTCGAGCGCTTCTGTTTTGGATGAACGGCCCGAGCTTTGGCTCGGGCCGGTTTTCTCTTTTTTTTTCCTTTAATTGATCCGGACCGGAACGGAACCGGTTCATATTCCTTTTCTATTTTTTTTCTTTATTAAACAAAAAATCCGTTGCATCGATCTCATCCATCCAATCTCATCTTGACGGTTCTTCTCTTTAATTGTGTCTCTTTCGCATGCGATATTTCAAATGATCATAACTTTTTGCTCAGAACTCCAAATTGCGAACAGTCAGTGGCGTTGGAAAGCTGACTTCGTGTACTTCAACATGAAGCTTAAATCAATCCCATCAGAGATATGCAATCGAAGTTGTAAATATTCAATCATTAGAATCGCGTTTTACCCCATTTCTGCGTTTTGCTCTTGTTTCCTACAAAAACCGAAAACTATATTAAAGTAGCAATAATTCTAAATAAACACTAGCAGAAACATAAGTTTAGGAGATAATAAAATGCATATTTCATGTATAGATCAGCTACCTATGTAGGGAACTATGGAGGCAATAATCTAAATGGGTTAGGATAACCTCCATCTAGATGGAGTAATCTAAACTATATATAGTTAACAATTCATGAACATATAGATGGAGTAATCTAAACTATATATAATTAACAATTCATGAACATATATCCTTAGTTATGGACTATCTTGTTTTGATTGCCATATGCCATACAAAACTAGTTAGACGGAAGAATAAAGTATGTCCATAGAAACTACTTATCTAATTCTTCCATCAAACTAGAATATCTAAACCCTAGAAATTATGTATTTAATGTCATTGTCTTCCATCTAACTACTTTTGTTTATTCTCACAGTAAATCCCTAGAGATTATGTATTTGATTCTTCTATTTGAGTAGATGCGTGAAGGTCTAAAGCTATCCCAAACCATAGAAACTACTACATACTACGAACTACTTATTTCAAACTAGTGTGCATTCTCTATACCAAACCCTAACAATAAACCCAAAACCATAGAAACTACATATCTAATTCTTCCATATATAATTCTTCCGTCTAACTAATTGTCCATGGTTCATCGTTGCCATATTTCGATCTACGGGAGACATAGTTAAAAACGTAAACTTATTTAGCAACGATGAGGGATACAATGCCATTGTCCCTACTACAAACTAGTTACATACAATGCAAAGTATGTATTACAATGGCATCGTATAATGATCCTCCATATGTAACTAGTTTGTATTAGGGATAATGGCATACGATTCTCCATATGTAAATAGAGGATTAGGGATATAATGCATTGTACGCAACTAGTTTGTATTAGAGTTAGGGACAATACGTACATACGATCCTCCATGAATGCATTCAAGGGGGACATAGTTCATGAATGTATTAAATATGTCTAATGGTCATCCTAAATATACAGTTTCTAGAATTCACTCATCCTAAAAGGATGACATAATATGGATGTCATTGTCTTTAATACAAACTAGTTAGACATATTACTAGTTGTGTGTATTCTCAATAACAAACCCGGAGCTTTAACCATAGAAACTCCGTACTTCATTCTTCTGTGTAACTAGTTGTGTGCGGCTTCTTCCATATAATCTTAGGGTGCTGCCATCCCAACTAAGAATGCTCACAACTCGTTGGTAAAACTAGTTTAGTAACTACATAGGTAACAATCAACCATAGGTACCTCTAACTATGTAACATGGTTATCATATTGTGTTAGTTAACTTAATCACAAGTAAGTATAATTATAGTTATATATGAACTAAGTATATATGTTCATATATAAGTAACTATATGTGCAAATATACAGGGAGGACTAAGTTAGTAACTATATGTCCTATAGTTTTAGTCCACCATATAGGGGTTATGGATAGTTATAGTTAGTTATCGATGGAGTTAACTATATAGTTCACTATATAGTGGACTAACTTATGGATAGTTAGTAACAATAATTATGAACATATATGTTCATGAATTATTAATATAAACCTGCATCGTTAACTCCGTCGATGTTAATATCTTGAATAAACCTTAGTTAATAGTTTACGGTATATGTAACCCTAGGATAACATCATTAACCCTATGATAAACCGTAGGATATGTTCATGAACATAGGGTTCACTAAATATGAACCGTAGTTTAGGGATTAATTCAGTAATACCTATGTATCATGTTCATCTATTTACCCTAAACTTCACTGGTAATATGGTCGATTATAAACTATTAGGGAGACTATGTAACCCAATATACTATGTTAACTATATTGTGTATATAGTTAACCCCAAGTAACAGGTACTTAGTTGCACTATAGAGGTTCCTCCCTGCATATATACACAAGTAATAACAATGGACCCTAACTCTGAACTAAGTATAACAATTCATGAACATATATGTAGTAACTACCTCCACAGTTGAGCATTATACTCTTAGGCACTAATCATCTAGATGGAGGACATAGTTCCATGTAAACTATAGTAAACTGTCTTGTTAGGTTAACAATAACGATGGAGGCTTATCATTATAATATCCATATCTATCTAGGTTCATATGAACCAGGGAATATAATGTTCGTATACATATGATACGTATATTATATCTATCATATGGACAATGGCATTCATGAACTTAGTTTGTAGAACATAATTATCTAGATGAATAAACTATGTTCCTAACCAAATTACTAATTAATCCTAACTTATGAACTATAGTATAGTCATGTTTCATCCAGGACTATGTTCATCTAGATACCTCAATGGACTATGCCTCATATGAACATGTCTTCTAGACTATGTTTGTATGAACTATCTAATTATTTGTATTAGGATATCCCTACTTCTAGACAACTAGTTACATAGTTAGATAGTCCATAGAATATAGTCTACATATAGTACACTATGTAACTAGTTTCCAAATTAATTTGAACTTTGATAGTTCCTCTAATAATCTAAGTTATGATGTCTAAGATAACGAGAATGTAGTGTTAAGATCATATATGTCATTATCTACTCAAAACCGCACAATATATGTCTAGGATCATATATGTCATATTTAGAAATGGAAACCAGTGGCTATACTAGTTAATAGTTTTATAGTTAGTATCTATCCATTTCTAAACCCAAAACCACACATTGCATAGTCCTATATTCCGTTTATAGTAGTTTCTTATACCTAAACTAATAATGTAGAACTATTATACGTATCAATTTCATGTCCTATATTAGTCCTAGAAATATAATGTTAGGGTTAATCCCTAACATATAGATAGAGACATATAATACTAGGACACCTATGTATCCTAATTCGAAGTATCTATGTTTGGGTTAATCCTTAACATATACAACTACATCCTATAGGGCATTATAATAGTTGTATTAGGCGGAATATAGGACTATGTTTAGGGTTAGAATACACACACGTAGGTAGTTACCCTAACTATAGATGGAATCTTAGTTGTTAACTCTATCTGGGGATTATTATAATGGATGGATTATAATAGTAAACTAGCATTAGGTCCATGGACAATAACTGGAATATACAACCAATTATTCCTATCTGTACTATATGAGTTCTCCTATTTGTACTAATAATACTATATACACTATCATGACTTAGATAGGCTTATACTAACCATTTGTATAGTATTATTATAGTATGAATACTTTATGTATAAACTAGCATAATATGAGCTGATTTCTTATACCGTTATCTTATACAGCTATATGTCTCTAAACTATAGAGGTTAATCCTATGTCATAGTCTCATTCTATTAACTAGTATAACCATGGGATACGTAGAAATGGACTACTAGTTGTGTAAAACCTAGGTATACTATATATACTATGAACTATGATATATATCATAGTTCTAGTACATAACTAGGACAAATCATAGTCATAGTTAGGGCACTATCTATAAGAATACCCTATAAGAATACCATAAACTCTAATCTTGTTCTATGGATTTTGCCTCATATGAACTAGTTCTTGGTATCTATCCAAGATATATGAACTATGTAATTTATATTCTGTGGACTACTAACTATGAGAATAACCTAGTTAAACTATACAAACTATGTTATACGTATATACCTAGGTTTACAATGACATCTATAGTAAACATGTCCTATATTATATAAAGGACTACTATGTTTTACACAACTAGTAGTCTATGGGACAAATTATATAGGACATAGTCCTATATTTTTATAATGCACACAATTAGTTAGAAAATTGATAGATCCTCAATGAATGTTCTATACAGCTATAGAGGTTAATCCTAGATACGTATAATTTTAGAGATTAACCCTATAGGTTAATCCTATAGTCCTATATTATTAGCAACTTGTTGTGTCCCCGTATGGGACACGAACAGGGCCGGCCATCATGGCCAGAGAAAGGGAAGAAGATGAGAGAAGAGAGTAAAGGAAAAGTAGTTTCTTTATTACATAACCATCCAGGAGGAAGGAGACCCCCTTATAAAGAGGACTCCTAGGTGTCACAATGATGACATAATGATGACATGATGACGACATCATGACAACATAATTATAACCCATGATTACAGCCCGTGACATCTAATCAGGCATTTATTTCAATCACTAATGGATTTCATAAAGGGCAACTAATCCTAATAAGAAAATACTGCCTAAGATAGATTAGCCGCCTTAGGTGTGTGACGTTCACAACACTCCACCACGCTTCCAATACTGCCTTATCCTCACGGCGGCCAAGTAATGAAGCACTCCCTAATTTAATCCAGCGCTAATTGCTTCCCGCAGTAGCAGAATTCCGGAGCGGAATTTGGCAAGTGTTTCTTGCCGTCTGTCTTAATGCGAACCCAGTCCCCAACAGAAAAACCTGAGTTCACCCTCTCTAAAGTTGAAGAGTGAAATCGAAGAGGGTCATGAATACCATGAACCCGTACAAGTACATGCCCATGACTATCTGAACCCACAATTTTGCCTGCTGGAACATACATATTTTCTGGCTTGCAGGAATCAGGTGACTTTCTTGAGTGACTGGATCACCCACTTGAAGGATATCCTTGGACATAAACCACTTGGAGTAAGCACCAAATGTTGAATTATTGTCTACAAGATTACTAAGTTCAGGAACAATCTAGCTGTTATCTCCAGAGACTGCAATCTGACATCTTCCAAGCACCTGCAAAATATCTGCCACGAAAGGGCGATTGCACATACCATACTCAAAGCATCCATTGAGAATAATCTCCATAACTAGAGGCAAGCCACGAGGAATATTTGACTTTTCTTGCTTTGACACAACCAAGTGATAAATTTCTTTGTTGTGAACGTCAGTCCCCAAAGGCCAGCCATCAGCAGGCCAGAGGCCAGCAGGCCATCACGCATTATTAGGATATTTGATTTATTGTAATCAGACCCATTTAGGCTAATTGTTAGGTAACGGGCTGATAGAGAATAATTAGTGCCAATTAGTGGCCCATCAGAGCAGCGCCAATTAATGGCCCATCAGATAGACAGATGGCGCCCTAGCCAATGCGCCATCTGATCCCTTTATATGTAGATCGTCTTCCACATGAAGAGCGTATGCAAATAAGAACTTATCTTTCCTCTACTATTCTTCTTCTCCTTCCTCCTTGCCGCCAGGCAATTCCTTGTGGTCGCAGCGACCACAACATTGGTATCAGAGCAGTTCTGATCCAGAGGCGATCATGCCTCCTCGCAAGCAGCCGGCTATGGGTGCTGGCGCCCAGCCTGAGCCAGAAGTGACGCAGGAGGCTACCAGTCCATGGACGAATACTGAATCTACACAAGAGGTTATGCTTTCTCTACTCAATTCAATTAACATGCGGCTGCAGCATGTTGAAATCCCTCAGACAGAGATGAAGGCTGAGATCGCAACCCAGGCTACCTTCAATACCACTCCACCGCCGTTAGCAGGAGGGCCTGGCGGCCCAGAACGGCCAGGGGGCTCTCAGCCACTCGGCGGCTCAATCTTGGGTAATCCTATCGGTCATTCTCTTCCACGAGGTATGCAGATTGGATCTATGCACTTAGACGCTGAAGGGGGCCATCACGGCCAGGAGTCACGAGGCCTGGAAGGTGTTCGTATTAATTCCTCAATGAACACGCACCCTCGCAATATGCAGTTTGAGATGGAGGATGATATGGAGGAGTTCTCTGGGACTCGCAGGGGCCAGCGAGCCAACGCTGAGCCTAGACTAGCCCGGTTACAGTTTCCACGGTACAGTGGAGATGAGGATCCTGTTGAATGGCTTTACAAGGCCGATAAATTCTTCCCTTATCAAGGCACTTATTCTGATGAAGAACGTCTTCGTGTGGCTGCCTTTCACTTTGACGGAGATGCCTCAGTTTGGTTTCGGGCTTACGAGAAGGAGGTGCGCCGCCCCACGTGGATGACCTTCTCTGACGAACTGTGCGTCCAGTTTGGCCCAAATGAGTTTCAAGATTTTAATGAGATGCTATCAACCTTGCGCCAAACTACTACGGTACGGGCTTATTACTCTGAATTTATGAAAATTGCTAACCGCTTGCCCGACTGGCCGATGGCGGCCCTGGTTGGCACCTTCAAGCGCGGTTTGAAGCCTGAGATTGCTGATGAAATGAGGCATTTTTCGTGCCACACGATGAGGGACGTGGTGCGTCATACTCGCATAGAGGAGGAAAAACTGGCTCGTCAGCGACGAGGGGGGCGTGGGGGGACCAACCTGCGACCGTACAGCAACCCCCTACCTGTCGTGACGCCAGCGCCTGGTCCAGGCTTTAGTCGGCCAGCCTTACCAGGTCCTACTACTCCTCCTGTCCGACGTCTAACGCCGGCCCAGATAGAAGAACGGCGTGCCAAAGGACTCTGTTATAAGTGTGATGAGAAGTTTGTTCCCGGACATCGCTGCTCCGTCCAGGGTAGTCTCCTCATCGTCGAAGCTGAGGAAGAAGAAATTGCTGAGCCAGAAGAGGCGCCCGACCTCTATGACCATGTGCAACCGGAGATCTCCGTACATGCTTTTTCCGGCACTTTCACACCCAAGACCATGCATGTTCAGGGTCAGCTTAAGCGTCAACAGGTTGCGGTACTCATCGACAGTGGGTCGACCCATAACTTCATCAATGATAAGGTGGCCCAACGGTTGGGGTGTTATGTCTCCGACTCTAAACCGTTTGATGTGCTGATAGGGGACGGCAAACACCTTCGCAGCATGGGCGTGTGTTCTCAGGTTGAGCTTTTAATCCAGGGACATTCTTTCGTCACCGAATTGTTTCTCCTACCCACGAAGGGGGCATATGTGGTACTAGGCGTCCAGTGGCTACAGGACTTGGGTGATGTGATCTGGAATTTTCGGGACCTGATCATGGACTTCGAGGTCGCTGGCCAGCGTGTACGTCTTCATGGTGCACAACCGGGAACCTTGCACACGGCACAGGCGGTAAGCTCTCTTTTCAGGTTTACGCCACAGGGTATTTTCCTACAGCAGCGTGCTCTCGTAGATGTGCGCTAACCAGAGTTGCCAGACGACATGCTCGACCTCCTTTCCAAACTACCGACATCTTTGCTGAACCATCTGGCTTACCGCCAGCCCGGGGCCACGATCACTCCATTCCTATCACACCTGGAGCTTCGCCCGCCAATGTTCGGCCCTACCGGTATCCACATGTGCAAAAACCTGAAATTGAGAAGTTGGTCCAGGAGATGTTACAAACAGGTATCATTCGCTCCAGTACTAGTTCCTTCTCCTCTCCAGTTCTTTTGGTTCGCAAAAAAGATGGCTCCTGGCGTTTCTGTGTGGATTATCGTGCGCTCAATGCCATTACGGTCAAAGATATTTCCCATACCGGTGATCGAAGAACTACTGGACGAACTGGCAGGGGTGGCCGTGTTCAGCAAACTGGATTTGCGTTCGGGTTATCATCAAATCCGTATGCAACCCCAGGACATACACAAGACGGCTTTCCGGACTCATGACGGTCACTATGAGTTCCTCGTCCTGCCCTTTGGCCTGACTAATGCTCCCGCTACTTTTCAGAGCCTGATGAATGACTTGTTCCGCCCGTACCTCCGTCGGTTTGTACTCGTCTTCTTTGATGATATATTGATATATAGCTCGTCCTGGGCCGATCATCTTGTCCATCTCCGGTCTGTGTTTACTATCTTACAGGCTAACTCATTGTTCTTGAAGCGCTCGAAGTGTTCTTTTGGCAGTGCGTAGGTCGAGTATTTGGACCATATCATTTTGCAGAATGGGGTGGCTACTGATCCATCCAAAGTGGAGACTATGCTATCGTGGCCACGACCCACCTGTGTGAAGTCTCTCCGGGGCTTCTTGGGCCTCACGGGCTATTATCGTCGGTTTATTGGGCGCTATGGGCTGATCACTGGCCCACTCACTGCGTTACTCAAGAAGGGGGCTTTTGTATGGTCGGCCGAGGCCCAGACTGCTTTTGACAAATTAAAACAGGCTATGGTCCACGCTCCGGTCTTGGTTCTTCCTGATTTCAAATTACCTTTTGTTATTGAAACGGACGCCTCGGATGCGGGATTAGGGGCTGTCCTTCAGCAAGAACGTCCTATTGCCTCTACAGCAAGGCCCTATCGGGCCGCTCCTTGACTCTCTCTGCATATGAAAAGGAGATGCTAGCTATTGTGCACGCCATCCAGAAATGGCGACCCTATTTGCTTGGACGGAAATTCCTCATACGGACGGATCATCAACCTCTCAAATACTTTCTAGCTCAGCGGGTTTCTACACCTTCACAGCAGCACTGGGTTAGTAAGTTGCTGGGCTATGACTATGAGGTGGTATACAAGAAGGGGGTGGATAACACGGTGGCTGATGCCTTATCTTGACGACCCACGGAAGGGGCCTGCTTCGCCCTCTCTATTCCTTGTTGTCCTTTTATTCTGCAGTTGCAGAAGGTATATGTGACGGACCCGTCTACCCAGGAGCTGATTGCTCGAATTCAGGCTGACCCGTAGGCAGAGCCGCATTTTGCTTGGCGCGATCAATTGTTATTCTGGAAGGACCGGTTGTGGGTACCAGCTATTCCGGAATTACGTCGACAAGTGATATCCCACTTTCATGACTCTCCGGTGGCTGGTCATGAGGGCACATTTCGAACTTTTAAACGGGTTAGTCAAAGCTTCTTGTGGGCCGGTATTCGTAAAGCGGTACATACTTATGTGGCTACTTGTGATATATGCCAACGAGCCAAGGCGTCATCCACATCTCCTGCTGGCCTTCTTCAGCCCCTTCCCATTCCGGATAAGGTTTGGGAGGACGTGTCCATGGATTTTGTGGAGGCCTTACCTGCGGCCCAGGGTAAGACGGTTATTATGGTGGTGGTTGACCGCCTCTCGAAGTATGCTCATTTTTGTGCTTTGAGTCATCCGTTCTCTGCTCGCACCGTGGCTGAACTCTATGTGAAGGACATCACCAAATTATATGGTATGCCTCGGACTATTATTTCTGACCGCGATCGGGTCTTTATTTCCCATTTCTGGCGCGAGTTCTTTAAGTTGCAAGGTACGGCGCTCCATATGAGTACGGCTTATCATCCCCAAACTGATGGGCAGACTGAAGTGGTCAACCGGTGTTTGGAGCAGCATTTACGCTGCTTTGTCGGGGACCAGCCCCGCCGTTGGCTACAAATGCTTCCTTGAGCTGAATGGTCATACAACACGGCATATCACACCCGTGCCGGATTCACGCCCTTCGAGATTGTCTATGGGCACCCTCCTCCATCCGTTCTGTCTTATGTGCCTCACCGTTCCTCCATTGCTGAGGTGGACTATATGCTGCAGACTCGTGATGAGGTTCTTTGCCAACTAAAGGCCAATTTGGCTTCCGCTCAGAACCGGATGAAACAACTCTATGATAAGCATCGTTCTGATCCGGTCTTTTAGGTGGACAATCTGGTTTATGTCTCTGTTCTTCCGCAACGCCAGACAACTTTATTTCGGGCTGATCATAAACTAGTTGCTCGGTTTCATGGACCATATACAGTTGTCGAACGGGTGGGACCGGTGGCTTATCGTCTAGCTCTTCCTTCTGGGTCACTGGTGCACCCTGTGTTCCATGTGTCACGCCTCTGTCGTTTCGTGGGAGACCCTCGATTGATCGCTCCTAGTGCACCCCTGCCTCTCATGGGTCCTCCTGCAGCGGATATTCCAGTTCCGGCTTCTCTTATTGACAAACGTCGGGTGCGACGTGCGGGACGAATTGTTACGGAAGTACTTGTGGCTTGGAAAGGCAGGTCGTCGGAAGACGCCGAATGGATCCTCGAGGATGATTTTTTGGCGCGTTTTCCATCATGGTCGCCTTGAGGACAAGGCGTTAGCGGAAGCGTGGTGGAGTGTTGTGAACGTCAGTCCCCAAAGGCCAGCCGTCAGCAGGCCAGAGGCCAGCAGGCCATCACGCATTATTAGGATATTTGATTTATTGTAATCAGACCCGTTTAGGCTAATTGTTAGGTAACGGGCTGATAGAGAATAATTAGTGCCAATTAGTGGCCCATCAGAGCAGCGCCAATTAATGGCCCATCAGATAGACAGATGGCGCCCTAGCCAATGCGCCATCTGATCCCTTTATATGTAGATCGTCTTCCTCATGAAGAGGGTATGCAAATAAGAACTTATCTTTCCTCTACTATTCTTCTTCTCCTTCCTCCTTGCCGCCAGGCAATTCCTTGTGGTCGCAGCGACCACAACATTCTTCTAGTACAACGTTCCATTTAACACCCGTTGCTTGTGCCTGTTCTGCAAAAGTGAACTTTGAGATAAGTGAGCAGACATTTTGCGTGTAGGCTTCAGAGCTTGCTACATGAGTATTTGCACCCTCCAGCAATTTTGCCGGAGGACGCAATACAGATAGGGGATCGTTTTTTCTTTTCAGGTCCTCTTTGAGCTTTCGAAAAACAGATACAGATTTCTCCTTGCTAAACTGAATGAATGCAGCAGTATCATCCAAGTAGTATATATAGATACGACAGAGCCTGGGCCAAAATCTTTGTTGATGCATTGTCTTAATCCGCCTGATGGGGAGTCCCTAGATAAGAACAATGTTGGAATGTATAATTTTTGCAAGTCTTTTGTTAGACGTTTCCAAATTTGAATCTTCTATGGTGCTGCCAGTTCTTAGGTCAATCAAAGACCCCTTGTTCCAACCAAGGTAGAGAAAGTTGATGTACTTCTGGAGTCGTACATCTCATGTCCAGTGACTACAGTCACCATCCAGTGAGATATCTTTAAAATTGACACCTAGGTGACTGCAAACTCGAGCAAATAAACCCAGTCATAAAGGCATCATATCCTGCTTCATGATTGTCCCCAGTTTTCCAACTTGATGACCTCATTCCTTCGGCCTGGACCTGAACTTTCATAAGGTGCTTAATGTCAATAATATAAGGGAAATGTTGGTGAAGACATGATGCAAATTCGTTAATTTATGAAGGTAGAGGACCAAAAAACTTGCTATATACATGTGCCATATCCAGAAAGCAATTATGACCAGCCACCAGTCTCTTCTCTGAGACTAAGAGATCAATAACGTGCTGAACACCGACAGCTGCATTAACTCTTGCCTGTGCTTCTTTCTATAAATCCTCATTGACCTCTTTCATAAGAAAACATGTATTGCTATCTGAATTTGTGTATACCACTAACTTTTTCTCCAAGAAATCTTCACCAATCGCATGAATAAAAACAAGATCTTTGAAATACTTCTCAACAACCAGCTGAAGCAATCTCATCTGATGAGAGGTGAACCCATTCAACAGAATAGCTGGACGCACATTATAGAAGACAGTCTGAAACTGTTGTTGAGTGCTAGCCGAAGTTTGATCCCCATCCAATGAGCCTTGTAACAGCCTCTCCCACCATGCACACAATCTGATCTTCATCCTCTCATCGAAAAGAATGTCAGAAGTACTCACTATCACTTTCCCTATACCTCGGTTACCAATCTCATTTTTGCAAGGCAAGCTGAGGGTATGAAGTGCTTCTGCTTCTTGAATTCTGGATAAATAAGACATTCAAGATGAAACCTTCATGAATGCACGCATTGAAATCAAATTTGTATTTCGCCAGGAAATCAATTGATGTTGTCTGACATAGAAATTCTTTTGATGGCCCACCAATAGGAAGCTCTTTGAGGGGAAATACATAAAAATTATGCCTGCAGCATCTGCTTTCATTAAAAGCTTCTGTTTCTTTTTCTTATTTGCAGAACTTTTTGGTCTCGCCTGTTCCATAGGTCCTCTGTCCTTGGGTCCAGGAATGAATCTTGAAATAATGCTGTCAACACAAGTACCCTCTGTGGCCGTGGAAGCTTCTTGTCCACTAATTTCTGACAATACTAAAGATGTAACCAGAAACTCTTTTCACTAGCGCATCTTGCATTTGTCTTTGCTTGTCATCCTGTAACCCTGGGGCATCCGCCATTAGTACTTCATCAGTTTTCCTCTGTTGACCAGCTTCGGATGTGAAGTCTCTAGAAGAAACTGAATCAACATCAATAAATTCAAGCAACATATCAGCAGATTTAGCAGAGTCAACAACAGTTAAATCGGGTGTAGGGCTACAGTTGACCGACTCTACAACACTGTCCTCTTCATTTTCCTTAGCAAATAAGTCATCAGAAATAGGAGATACCAGATTACCATGTGGTTGAACATCTATATTACCAGCTGGTCCTCCTTCATAGCTGCGAGCATTGATACTTGTGGCATTTTTGGAATATCTTTCTGGGCAACAGTTGTCTCCAAGACCAGGGCAACCTCCTTTTCACTCATAGCGAGAGGTTCGGTATTATCTCTTAGAGCCAGACTATCGTCTGGCTATGCGACCCCTTCAACTACCTCTTCAAGGATCGGCAAGTCGTCCATAGAATTCTTTATTGCATAACCTTAGAGGAGAAAGATGACCTCCTTATAAAGGAAAAGGGATGGCGCGGCTCCCTAGGCCTGCGCCATTAGTTGGGTCCCAATCGACCACTAATTATGCCTATTACAGTCCATTACATATTAATTATGCCCATTACAGTCCACTACATATTAATTATGCATATTACAGTCCATTATATATTAATTATGCCTATTACAGTCCATTACATACTCAGTTACTTAAACGGGCTTGATTTATTCAAAAGAAATCTAATCCTAGAGAGATTCAAAGAAGATCCGCTCCACTATTATGCTGATGTACACAACACTCCACTATGCTCCGCTTCCGCATTGGCCTCAAGCGACCACAATGGAAAGCTGGCCAGAAAGTCATCCTCCAAGATCCACTCAGCGTCATCTAAGGATTTTCCCAAAACCACACATTACATAGTCCTATATTCCGTCTATAGTAGTTTATTGTACCTAAACTAATAATGTAGAACTATTATACATATCAATTTCTTGTCCTATATTAGTCCTAAGAATATAATGTTAGTGTTAATCCCTAACATATAGATAAAGACATAATAATAGGTTAACTATGTATCCCATTTCTATGTATCTATGTTAGGGTTAATCCCTAACAAATACAACTACATCCTATAGATAATATGAACTAAGTTAGTCCATAGCCCCCATAGTTTTAGTCCACCATATAGGGGTTATGGATAGTTATACTTAGTTATCGATGGAGTTAACTATATAGTTCATCCGGTTCTGAGCTGAAGCCAAGTTGGCCTTGAGTTGGCGAAGGACCTCATCCCGCGTCTGGAGCATATAATCCACCTCGGCAATGGAGGAGCGATGAGGCACACAAGACAAGACTGAAGGAGGAGGCCGTCCATAGACAATCTCGAATGGAGTGAACCCTGCTCGTGTGTGATAGGCCGTGTTGTACGACCATTCAGCCCACGGAAGCATTTGAAGCCAACGTCGGGGTTGATCCCTGACATAGCAGCGTAAGTATTGCTCGAGACACTGGTTGACCACTTCGATCTGACCATCCGTCTGAGGGTGATAGGCCATACTCATATGAAGCTCCGTACCTTACAGTGTGAAGAACTCCCGCCTGAACTATGAAATAAATACCTAATCTCTATCTGAGACTATAGTACGTGGCATACCATGTAACTTGGCGATCTCTTTCACATAGAGTTCTGCAACTATTCGGGCAGAAAATGGATAGCTCAAAGCACAAAAGTACTTATTTTGGGGATGTTAACAATAGATATAGTGAGGTTGTGGCTGAATTGCATGCTATTTAATTATCCTTTTAATGCAGATCTTCGTGAAAGGGAAACAAATGTCAGGCATAAGGTTTTTCATGAAGAAGAAATTAGAGAAAGTTTCTATAGGGAAAAATCAATGGTCAATTGGATAACCCAAGGGGATCGTTGTACCAAGTTTTTCCATGCTACTATGGCCTCTCATAGTATTACTAATTCTATTCATGAAATCATAAATGAAGCTGGGCAGACTTTGAATGATCAAGAAGCAATTGCTCGAGAGGCAAAAACCTATTATAAAAGCCTCTTTAGTCCATCTCCTACAGAAGGTACTTTTAACATTCCGTTTACTCAAGTATTAAATGATAATCAACGTGAGTTTTTGTCTCAGCCTGTGGATGTGGATGAAATTAAATCAGTCATATCTGCGGCCCCTAATGGCAAGACGCCTAGCCCTGATGGTTTTCCGAAAGAGTTTTTTACCTCTTTCTGGGATATTGTGGGATCTGATTTGGTGGCAGCAGTTTAATACTTTTTTAATTCAAGAGATTCCTTACAATGTCTTAATCAAACTTTTCTCACACTCATTCCCACGAAATGGGGATCTAAAACCTTTGATGATTTCCGTCCCATCTCTTTGTGTAGTTTTGTTTATAAAACTATAACAAAGATTATGGCTAATAGGTTGTCCATGGTGTTGCCCTTTCTTGTTAGTCATAATCAATCCGCCTTTATTAAAGGTCGCTTCATTGGTGAGAATATCCTATTGGCTCATGAGTTGGTCCTTAATTGTTGTGTACATCAGCACAACATTGGAGCTTATCGCATTAAGATTAGTTATTTAGTAGCTTTCCTTTTAATAATATTGTAATAAGACCCGTCTGGGATAACTGATATGTAATGGAGTAATTAGGGGTCAATCATGGCCCATTAGGCCGTAATAGATGGTGTGGTCTCCTAGGGCCTGCGCCATCCTTCGTCTTTATAAGGAGGCCGTCCTCCTCAATTGAGACTTATGCAATAAAGAACTTATCTTTTCTCTACTCCTCTTCTCCTTCTTCCTTCTTGCCGTCAGGCAATTCCTTGTGACCAGACCGGTCACAACACTGGTATCAGAGCAGTTCTGATCCAAGGGCGATCATGCCTCCTCGCTGCTTAGTCATGGCCGCTGGAGCATCATCAGAGCCAGAGGCGACACAGGAGATGACCAGCCCACGAGTGAACGCTGATTCAACCCATGATCCTGTCCTCTCTCTACTCAGTTCGATAGACATACGATTGCGGAACGTCGAGCTCGTACAGACGCAAATGAAGACTGATAGAGACACGCTGACTGCTGCTATGACCACTCCTCCACCGTCAATAGAGGGGCTGGAGGCCATGGCCGACCAGGGGGTTATCAAGCACTGGGCGGCTCACTACTTGGCCACCCTACTGGCCAATCTGTTCCGCATGGCATGCAATTCAAATCTGTTTACATGGATGCGCAGGGTGGCCGCCATGGCCTGGAGGCCCAAGGCATGGAAGGTGTTCGTGGAAATGGCCCAATGGCTCCACGACCACGAAATATTCAGCACGAGATGGATGATGATTTGGAGGAACTTTATGGGTCTCGTGGAGGACAGAGGGCCAACGCTGAGCCCAGACTGGCTCGGTTGCAATTTTTGAGATACAATGGCGAGGAGGATCCTATCGAGTGGCTATACAAGGCGGACAAATTCTTTGCATACCAGGGAACATATTCTGATGACGAGCGCCTCCGTGTAGCCGCTTTCCACCTGGACGAAGATGCCTCAATCTGGTTTCGATCCTACGAGAAAGAGATGCGCTACCCCACTTGGGTGTCCTTCTCCGACGAGTTGTGCATCCAGTTCGGACCGAACGAGTTTCAAGATTTCAACGAGATGCTGTCTACTCTGAGGCAAACTACCACGGTGAGGGCATACTACTATGAATTTATGAAAATCGCTAATCGCTATCGCTTGCCCGATTGGCCGATGGCAGCCCTCGTTGGCACCTTCAAGCACGAGCTGAAGCCTGAGATTGCTGATGAGATGCGTCACTTTCCATGCCATACTATGCGCGAGGTGGTGCATCATGGTCGAATCGAGGAGGAAAAACTAGCTCGTCAGCGGCGAGGGGGGCTTGGGGAGCCAAACCTGCGGCCGTACAGCAACCACCTACCTGTCGTGACGCCAGTGCCTGGCCCAGGCTCTAGTCGGCCAGCCTTGCCACGGCCTACTTCTCCTCCTGTCCGCCACCTAACGCTTGCCCAAATGGAAGAAAGGCATGCCAAGGGACTCTGTTATAAGTGCGATGAAAAGTTTGTTCCCGGACATCGCTGTTCCGTCAGGGGGCAGCCTGCTCATCGTCGAAGATGAGGAAGAAGAAATGGCTGAGCCAGAAGAGGCAACTGGCCTCTATGACCATGTGCAACCGGAGATCTTCGTACATGCCTTATCCGGCACTTTCACACCCAGGACCATGCGTGTCCAGGGCTAGCTCAAATGTCAACAGGCCGCGGTACTCATCGACAGTGGATCGACCCATAACTTCATCAACGATAAGGTGGCCCAGCGGTTGGGATGTTATGTCTCCGACTCCAAACCATTTGATGTGCTGATTGGGGATGGCAAACACCTTCGTAGCATGGGCATTTCTTCGTAGCATGGGCATTTCTTTCTCAGGTTGAGCCGTTAATCTAGGGTCATTTCTTTGTCACCGACTTGTTTCTCCTACCTACAAAAGGGGCGGATGTGGTCCTAGGCGTCCAGTGGTTACAGGACTTAGGTGATGTGGTTTGGAACTTTCGGGACCTAATCATGGACTTCGAGGTAGCTGGCCAGCGTATACGCCTACATGGTGCACAGCCGGGCACTTTGCACACGACACAGGCGGTCAGCTCTCTTTTCAGGTTTGGCCAGGGTATTTTTCTATAGCAGCGTGCTCTAGTCAATGTGCGCCAACCAGATTTGCCAGACGACATGCTCGACCTCCTTTCAGAACATGCCGACATCTTTGCTGAACCAACTGGCCTTCCGCTAGCTCCGCCCGCCAATGTTCATCCTTATCGGTATCCACATGTGCAAAAAGCTAAAATCGAGAAGTTGGTCCGGGAGATGTTGCAAACAAGTATCATTCGCTCTAGTACTAGTTCCTTCTCCTCTCCAGTTCTCCTGGTTCGCAAAAAAGATGGATCATGGCATTTCTGTGTGGATTATCGTGCGCTCAATGCAATTACGGTCAAAGATAAATATCCAATACCGGTGATAGAAGAACTACTGGACGAGTTAGCTGGGGCGGCCGTGTTCAGCAAACTGGACTTGCGTTCGGGTTATCATCAAATCCATATGCAACTGCAGGACATACACAAGACGGCCTTCCGGACTCATGACGGCCACTATGAGTTCCTCGTCATGCCCTTTGGCCCAACCAATGCTCCAGCCACTTTTCAGAGCCTGATGAATGACTTGTTTCGGCCGTACCTCCGTCGATTTGTACTCGTCTTCTTTGATGATATATTGATATATAGCTCGTCCTGGGCAGACCATCTTGACCACCTCAGGTCTGTGTTTACTATTTTGCGGGCTAACACATTGTTCTTGAAGCGCTCGAAGTGCTCTTTTGGCAGTACGCAGGTCGAGTATTTGGGCCATATCATTTCGCGAGATGGGGTGGCTACTGATCCATCCAAAGTGGAGACCATGCTATCGTGGCCATGGCCCACCTGTGTGAAGTCTCTCCGGGGATTCTTGGGCCTTGCGGGTTATTGTCGTCGGTTTATTGGGCGGTACGGGCTACTTGGTGGCCCACTCACAGCGTTACTCAAGAAGGGAGCTTTTGTCTGGTCAGTCGAGGCCTAGACTGCTTTTGACAAATTAAAACAGGCTTTGGTCCACGCCCTGGCCTTGGTTCTTCCTGATTTCACTTTGCCTTTTGTCATTGAGACGGATGCTTCTGATGCGGGCTTAGGGGCCGTACTCCTTCAGCAAGAACGCCTTATTGCCTTCTACAGCAAGGCACTATCGGGCCGGTCCTTGACTCTATCAGCCTATGAAAAGGAGATGCTAGCTATTGTGCATGCCATCTCGAAATGGCGACCCTATTTGCTTGGACGCAAGTTCCTCATACGGACGGATCATCAACCTCTCAAATACTTTCTAGACCAGCGAGTTTCTACACCTTCACAGCAGCGCTGGGTTAGTAAGTTATTGGGCTATGACTATGAGGTGGTATACAAGAAGGGTGTGGATAACACGGTGGCTGATGCATTATCTCGACGACCCACGGATGGGGCCTGCTTCGCCCTCTCTCTTCCTTGCTGTCCTTTTATTCCTGATTTACAGAAGGCTTATCTGATGGACCCGTCTACCCAGGAGCTGATTGCTCGACTGCAGGATGATCTGCAGGCGGAGCCGCATTTTGCTTGGCGCGACCAATTGATTTTCTGGAAGGACCAGTTGTGGGTACCAGCTATGCCGGATTTACGTCGGCAGGTGATAGCCCACTTTCATGACTCTCCGGTGGCTGGTCATGAAGGCACATTCCAAACTTTTAAGCGAGTCAGTCAAAGCTTCCTGTGGGCCGGTATTCGGAAAGAGGTGCATGATTATGTTGCTGCGTGTGATATATGCCAACGAGCCAAGGCGTCGTCTACATCTCCTGCGGGTCTTCTTCAGCCCCTTCCCATTCCGGATAAGGTTTGGGAGGACGTGTCCATGGATTTTGTTGAGGCCCTACCTGCAGCCCATGGTAAGACGGTTATTATGGTGGTGGTTGACCGTCTCTCAAAGTATGCTCATTCTTGTTCTTTGACTCATCCATTCTCTGCTCGCACTGTTGCTGAACTCTATGTGAAGGACATCGCCAAATTACATGGTATGCCTCGGACTATTACTTCTGACAGGGATCGGGTATTTGCTTCCCAGTTATGGTGTGAGTTCTTTAAGTTGCAAGGTATGGCGCTCCATATGAGTACGGCTTATCATCCACAGATTGATAGGCAGACGGAAGTGGTCAACAGGTGTCTGGAGTAGTATTTCTAACTAGGACTAATACGCATAGAGGAAAAACTAGGAATAACCCTAGTCTAAAACTAAATACCCTATATAAGCTAGGAACCATCGGTATAGAAAACTAGTTAGGAACCTAGTCTTCTATAACTATGATTAGACTATGTTCCTAAGATGGTCATAACTACCTAGGATGGTCATAACTAAACAAGGGCAAGATTATCAACCTTCCATTGTTTATATAATTATACTATTGGGATATCCTTCTTATACCTGTAACTATATAATAACTTAGATAGGCTTATCATTATAATAAATATTCTGGTTAGTAGACTAGTAACCCACCATATATAATGTTGTTCCTAATTATAAACTACTATCCACCATATAGGGCTATAGCATATATAAGGTTTATACTAGCATTGGACCTATGCTAGTATAAACCTTAGGAATCCTATGTTGCTAACCCTAATACAAACTATAGTTCATGAACTATGTCTAACTACATAGTATGAGTTAGGATTAGGGTTCTTGCTAATCTTAACCCTGCTAAGTATTGTCCCTTGTATTTGATTAGGGTTAGGGTTAATCCTAACTCATAGGACATAGATCATAGGACATACCCTGCTAAGTATTAATAATCGTTTAATATAGGGTTAATCTACCCTAGAGACTACTAATTTTAACATATATAATAGAGAGGGGTTTACATGAGATCGTTCTCATATAAGGAGCATGAGGCCAATTCTTATAGCCATTGGATTCCGATCGGAGGATGGATATTAAATCAGTGGGTTGGTGAGTGTGTCACATCAAAGAGTGGGTGAGATCATGATGGCTATATGTAGCCGTTAGATCAAGATCGAAGGGCTACGATTCAAAGTGGCCTCATATAAGCTATATGAGAGCGATCTCATTTAAACTTTTCCCTATATAATAATATAATGTTTGTATGAACATTTACTATATATATTAATTGCATGAACATGTCTTCTAGACTATGTTTGTATAGTGTAATTGTTATATCATGTTTATTCCTCCAAATTAGATTCTAAACTCTATATCTAACTATAATAGAGTTTGCATATACTGTGAACTATTATTAACTATGATAGAGTTCAATAGTTATATTATATCATAACCCATAATATAGTACTCCCTTTGTACCCTAAACACTATAAATTATATATAAGTTATTATAGGTTCTATGAACATGTCTTCTAGACTATGTTTAATTATGTCTCCCATAGTAAAACCAAATTATATATGTGAAAAGTTTAAATGAGATCGCTCTCATATAGCTTATATGAGGCCAATTCCATTTGTAGATGTTGGATCTTGATCTGACGGCTATAAATAACTACATAGAACTCACATACTCCCTGATGTGACACACTCACCTACCTACTGATTTGATATTCAAAATCGGATCAGAATCTAATGGCCCAAAAGATTGGCCTCATGCTCCTTATATGAGAGCGATCTCATGTTAACCGTCCTCATTATATATTAGAAGACCTAACTATTATATAATTCTATATAACTTATAGATAACTAGGGAGATAACTAACACCCATCATTGATATAGTTAATTATGTTCCTCCATCTAGATCAACTCCATCGTTGTTGTAGGAACATGAACTCAGAATATAATGTTCAGAGTTTATATTACTAGTTGATATAGTATCTAGTTATGGATAGTTATGCCACTATGTCCCCTGATTCTATATCCTTAGTTACTATATATTCTTTGAGAAGTAACCAAATTATTTGGATAAGAACTTAGTTAACTATGTTAAGAACATAGTTATCTCATGTTTGTTTTGGTTACTATGGTATAGTTCATGGACTATCTTATTTTGGTTCCTAATATAGTTATGAACATAACCTGATAATGTTCAGGTAGTTATGTAGATGAACCAGCATCATGTCATCTATGATGCATTCAAAATGAATGCCATATCTAGATGAACTGTATAGATGAACCAGGATCGAGGATGAATTAAATGGAGGTATACTAGTTAGGAACATAGTTAACCTATACTAAGTTAGGAACACTAGTTTAACCCTAATGTGTGTATGTTCATATGAGGCATATCTAAGTTGCCAAATTAATTAGACCATCTAGCTAATTGGGGACTATCTAGATTAACATGATGATAATATCTATCATAACGTAGACAATGTTCTATGGAAGGGCAAGATGTTCTATCTAGTTAATTGTTTGTATTAGCTAACTAGGACTAATATAGGACCAGAATGGATAGATATATTGTTTATTATGTATCTATCTATATCCGTGAAGAACTATGATACGTATCTAGGATGTAGTCTGTATAACCCAAAACCAGTTAATTTTCCATATACTAGGGTACTATATATATAGGACAACAAAATAGCTGATTATACGTATCCATTTTGTCCAAAAATGGTTATACTAGTTAATAGTTCTATCCATTTCTATCCCATGGTTATACTAGTTAATAGTTCTTGTACATAGTTCATAGTCCTATCTCCTAAACCCTATCATATATATCATAGTTCATAGTTGTCCTAACTATAAACTATGAAAGAATAAATAGTTATATGTATCCATCTAAGTTCATAGTATTCCGATATGACATAATCTCTAATCTTGTTCTATTGACTATGCTTCATATGAACTAGTTAGCTAATACAAACAATTAGCTAGATGGAACATCTTGCCCTTCCATAAAAACATAGTCTACATTATATATATATATATATAACAATTCATGAACATATATATAGTTTAACCCTAACCCATAGTAACATGAACTAGATAGTCCACTATGTTCATGAACTATAAGTTAATCCTATAATAACATATATCCTTAGTTATGGACTATCTTATTTTAATTGCCATATGCTTAGATGGAACATAGTTAACTAAGTTCCTAGGTTTATATGATCTGAACATAGTTAACTAAGTTCTGATCTTAGTAAGGAACTATACCTCCATGATTGCCAATTAACCCTAAGTTCATCTAAATGAACTAAGGTTTTATCCTAACTTAGTATAGGATTATAAGGCATAGTTCCTAACTAAGATCGGAACTATGTCTTACTAAACCCTATCCTAACTATAACCCAATATGTTCATGAAACTGCATATATAATTTAGTTAGGGTATAACGATGTGAAGTTTATGGTTGATTATAACCTATTAGGGGTATATAGTGAACCTTAGATATCCTAGGATTAAATACCCATGGTATATAGTCATCCCTAATGAAAACGATGGAGAAGTTATATGGTTGATTATAACCTATATATATGTTCACTATGAATGATAGTTAACTATATGAACGGTAGTATATATGCACAAGTTCATCTAGATAAGCCTCATATAACAACGATAAGCCTCATATAACCAAATTGCCTCAATGAACTATGCCTTATAACTAGATAGGCAACAATAATTTCATAGAACCTTAAGTTATGGTGGTATCTAGATGAACATGATACATAGTTGTCGTGTTCACCTAGATAGTCCATAAAAGATATCCTAGGGTTCATATGATAGTTGACAACTAGTTCATACCCTATAAGATATTATGAACTAACTAGTTTGTAGAACATAGTCTATATAGTTCATAGGAATATAGTACACTAACAAGGGCAAGATGATCGTTGATGGGAATAACTACCGAGGGGTAAGAAGGATCAAATACATAGTTTCTAGGGACATAGTTTAAAGGAAAGATCAAATACATTGTTTATTCCTATAGTAAATCCTAAAGACTATTTATTTGATTCTTCTATTTAAGTAGATGCGTGAAGGTCTAAAGCTATCCCCAAACTATAGAAACTACTACACACTACGAACTACTTATTTCAATTTTTCATCTAACTAGTGTGTATTCTCCATACCAAATCCTAACCATAAACCTAAAACCATAGAAACTACATATCTAATTCTTCCATATATAATTCTTTCGTCTAACAAATTATCCCTGGTTCATGATTGCCATATTTGGATCAAATATCTAAATAGGAAAAGTATGTTTACTACCTAGGTTTTATGTACACACGATCATCCTCCATGAATGCATTTAAGGAGGACATAGTTCATGAATGTATTAAATACATGGTCTCTAGGGCTTGCTATGGCTCCTAACCATTAAACATGTCTAATGGTCATCCTAAATACATAGTCTCTAGAATTCAGACCTCATCCTAAAAGGATAACATAATATGGATGCCATTGTCCCTAATACAAACTACTTCGACATATTACTAGTTGTGTGTATTCTCAATAACAAACCCCAACCTTTAACCATAGAAACTCCGTATTTCATTTTCTATCTAACTAGTTGTGTGTGACTTCTTCTATATAATCTTAGGGTGCTACCATCCCAACTAAAATCCTCACAACTCATTGGTAAAACTAGTTTAGTAACTACATAGTTAATAATCAACAATAGGTAACTCTAACTATGTAACTTCGTCACCAACTATGTTCATATGCATATATTTAGTTAACTATGTTCCTAACTAAATATCTCCATTTAATTCATCCTCGATCCTGGTTCATAGTCTCATGTTTGTATTTAGATGTTCCTCCATAACTTAAGGTTAAATTAATTTGGTAAGATCTAAGTTCATAGATCTTAACCCTAGTTTAGAGTTTATATCATAGGTTATCCTAGGGTTCATATGATAGATACTATCAAACATTATACCCTAGAGACTATGTAACTAGTTGTCCATAGAACCCTAATGCTAGTATAACTTACTTTATACAAGCTAAAACAAACAATTAGCTCATCGTTGTATTAGTCAAAACCTATATTCTGCATCATCGTTGATATAGGTTTTGACTCTAACTTATAGGCTAAGTGTTTGTATTAGCTTCTATACAAATAATTTACACAAGGGACGTAGACTATGTTCTACAAAGTAGTTAGTTCATAGTACCTTAAGTATATTATCCCATCAAAAACTCTAATCTTGTTCCATCTAGTTAATTGTTTATAAACCTATGATGTATAGATACATAGATAGATATATGTAAATATCAATATAACTATGGTCTTCATAGTAAACCTAGGTACTTATCATAGTTCATAGTCTACATAGTTGTTCCGTTTATAGTAACATTATATTCCTATAATATAATGTTATAGGTTAAGATCATATATGTCATATAGACTATCCTAAACATTTTAGAAAATAATAACGAGATAGTTTCTTTCCATACATAATTATGTAGATGAACCCACATAGGACCAACTCTTATACTCCTAGGACATAATCCTAGGTTTAATCTTAACTTATTAATCTGGTTAATAGAATACGGTATTAATACTTATAATTAGGTTAAACCTACATAACTTAAGATATCTTATAGTTAAACTAGTTCATATGAGGCATAGTCCATATAATTAGTATTTAGGTTATGGTTTTTAGGGAGAATTATATATGGAAACTATGTATTTGACCCTAAACCCCTAAACACTACAAATTTAATTGTACTACTATGAGAATAGAAACTACATATATAATTCCCATAGTAAATCCTAGAAACTACCTATACAATGTTATTGAGAATACACAGAAGAATCAAATACATAGTCTCTAGGATAGTATATTCTAAGCAATGGCAAGATGATCAACCTTCCCTGGTTGTGTCTATTTGTCACACCCCAAATTTCAAAACCTCGATTAGAGTGCGGAAGCTACCAATCTAAGACTGTCAGGAGGTTTGAGATCTGGGACGTGATAGCTTGGTATCAGAGCTCAGAATTACTTAAACAAATTATTCACTGTACGACAATTTTGAATAACATTATTTTGTTGTGTGCGTAGAACCCTAGAAGATTTAAAGAAGTAGTACCCTTACATTAATGATATTCTGAAAGCAATGGGCTGAGAGGGAGACGTTTCATGGATGGACTTCGCAATGGGCTGAGAGCGAAGGTACTGGTTTCTTAACCTACCACTGTGGCAAAGGCGGTAGAGTTAGCCTTGATTCTTGAGGATGATTTTAAAAGAACTCAAGAAAGAAAAGGGAGTTCGAGTAAAAGTCAAGACAACAACTTCAAGCGTACTGGCTTCAAGCGGTTTGGGAATGGTGGTCGTTACAACAACTGACCGTTGAAACAGTAGCCACAGGTGAACCACGGCATTGGTCAGAATCGAGCAGTGGTATTGTATCGTCAACCTCAGCGTAACAACGGTCAATAAACCAGAGGCAAATGCAGATTTTGCGGACAACAGTCGCATGCTGGGAGGCCGTGTCCACAAGACACCAGAAGGTGCTACAGGTGTAATGAGATCGGGCATATCTCGCCTTACTGCCCCAACCATGATAAGAAGTCAGGAGGGGAGTCAAGCAAGAAGGCTCAGGCACGAGTCTTCGCTTTGACCTCAGTGGATGCACAGGCCTCAGACGATGTAATTGAAGGTACTCTACTTATCTTGGATAGATTGGCTAGAGTTTTGATTGATCTTGGATCAATGAGGTCCTTTATTTCTGTTGTGTTTGCTACAAGTATAGAAAAAAAAACTGTCTAGACTAGATTGTGATCTCTTTATTTCTACTCGCATCGGAGACTCAGTGGTAGCAACTGAGTATCTTGAAGATTCTCCTGTTGTGATAGGAGATGTTGTGTTGAGTGCTAACCTGTGCTGCTTGAGATGATTGACTTTGATGTGATTTTGGGTATGGACTGGTTAGGTAAATTTGGTGCTACGGTAGACTATGGCAAGGAGAGAGTTTCCTTTAGAATTCTGGGAAAGAGAGAATTAGTGTTTCAAGGAATTCGATCAAAGAAGGAAATTTTTCTAATTTCTGTAATGAAAGTTTAGAAATTAGTAGCTAAAGGTTGTAATGAAAGTTTAGAAATTTTTAGCGACTGTGGTATCAGTCGAGAAGACTACCCCTATTATAGAAGAAATTGAGGTGGTGAAAGAATTCCTAGATGTCCTTCCGGCCTGGTTTGCCACCAAGAAGGGATATTGACTTTACCGTAGATCTGATGTAGGGGACTACACCGATATTGAAGGCACCATATCGGATGGCACCTGCTGAACTGAAAGAATTGAAGGATCAGTTACAAGTGTTGTTGGACAAATGCCTTATTCTGCCTAGCGTGGGATCGATGATTTATTTGACCAGCTGCAATCAACAAAAGTTTTCTCAAGGATTGATTTGAGGTCCGGATACCATCAGCTGAGGATTAAGGAAGAAAACATATCCAAGACAGTGTTCAGAACCAGATATGGACATTATGAGTTTTTGGTGATGCTGTTTGGTTTAACAAATGCCCCTGCAGCGTTTATAGACATGATGAATAGAATCTTTACCGAATTATTGAATCAGTTTGTAATTGTGTTTGTAGATGATATTCTGGTATATTCTACAAGTCAGGAAGAGCTTTTGATGCTGGAATGGTTGGCTAATGTTTGGCAAATGAAGACTTTTCTTTTATTAATCAGCTGTGTTGAACTATGGCTACTTTGTACCTAAGATTTTATTTACCGTTGAAGGATTCTTTTGTGATGTAAAAAATTAAATAGTTCCTGGTCAGGGTTATGCTTAAAATTTGAGTACGTGAATGATGTTTAAGTCATATCGATCTTATGTGATCCCATGAATTTGTAATGGGAATGAGAATGATCGAGTATTCGGTCACGTCCCGGATTTCAAACCTCCTGATGGTTCTTGGATTGGTGCTTCCGCGCTCTAATCGAGATTTTGAAATTTGGGGCATGACACTATTCCTCCATACAAAACCACAACCCTAGACTCCATAATAAACATGAGCAAGATAATCAACCTTCCCTAGTTGTGTGTATTCCTCCATACAAAAGCTTCCCTAGTATAGTTTAAGTTATTAGAAGTCATACTCCTATGACTTATGGGTTTATTATACTCCTAAACATAATCCTAGGGTTAATCTTAACTTATTAATCTGGTTAATAGAATACAGTATATATAACTTATAATTAGGTTAAACCTCCATAACTTAAGATATCTTATGGTTAAACTAGTTCATATGAGGCATAGTCCATATAATTAGGGTTAACTAAATAATGTAGTCAACTATGGTAGTTGACTACATTCTATGGTTATAATGTAGTTATAGATATTAATTCAGTAATACCTATGTATCATGTTCATATATTGACCCTAAACTTCATGGGTTATATGGTTGATTATAACCTATTAGGGAAACTATGTAACCCAATATACTATATTAACTATATTGTGCATAGGGATGAGTTTACATGAGATCGTTCTCATATAAGGAGCATGAGGCCAATCTTTATAGCCGTTAGATTCCGATCGGAGGGTGGATATCAAATCAGTGGGTAGGTGTGTCACATCAAGGAGTGGGTGAGATCATTATGGATATTTATAGCCGTCAGATCAAGATCCAACGGCTACGATTCAAAGTGGCCTCATATAAGCAATATGAGAGCGATCTCATTTAAACTTTTCCCTTGTGCATATAGTTGCACTATGGAGGTTCCTCCCTTTATATACGCACAAGTAACAACGATGGACCATAACTCTGAACTAAGAGTATAACAAAAATAACTCTGAACTATGGTAGTTGCCCCAACTATAGATGGAATCTTAGTTGAGAATAATATTTAACATTGTTTATAACGAGAATGCAACTAACTATAAACAGAATATAGGACTATGTATTCTTAGGGTTAGGGTTGATGCATCTAGGTTAGATACTTAGATATGTATCTATCTAAGTATGGGAATAAACAATATATTTACTATGGGAATAGACATAGTACGTTAACTAACTTAGATTAATCCTATGGGAATAGACATTCTAGATTGGCAACTATAGAGTTAGATAGATACGTCGATACGCATGTCTAGATTGACCTAGGTCCTAGTTTTCGAGCAATTTTAATAGAGTATAGAAGACTAATAGGAGTATTTTATTAGAGTTAAACCTATATATAGTTAGGGTTCTATATATATAACTATGTAGTTATGAGACTACATAGTCCTAACCCATGTAACATGAACTAGATAGTCCACTATGTTCATGAACTATAAGTTAATATTATAATAACATATATCCTTGCTTATGGACCATCTTATTTTGAATCCCATATGCCTAGATGGAACATAGTTAATCAAGTTCCTAGGTTCATATGATTTGAACATAGTTAACTAAGTTCCGATCTTAGTTAGGAACTATACCACCCCCGCTCCATTCCAGTACCAGGCCAAGCCGCAGTGGGGCTACCCACAGCCACCGCGGCCATCAGACGAACCCCTTTAGAGTCGATCACCGCTCCGCTAGCCGCACCTTGTCATCATCCTCTTCCTCCTCCGTGCTAGACCGCACACGTCTCAGCATCAGGCCCTAGCCAAATCGCTTCTTTCCCTCCAGTTTACTCCCGACCGCCGCCAGGAGCGTCGCTCACATATTCTATGTGGTCGGCATCCCGGTCACCTCCATCAGCCCCAGCCGCCGCCGTTCAGCCACTGGCACTGCCGTCAATGCTCCGGTAGAGATAGATGTGGAAGACGAGAACGACGTAGAAAGTGAGGAGAAGGACGACCTTGCTGACAGTGTCGATGGAGTCGTTTCCACATCCATCATCTTGTCCCCTTCCTTCAACTGCTTCTCCATTGTCTCCTCTGTCTCCTCAGCAACCCCCGCAGCCATGACCTCCGCAGACATCTTTCCAGCGAAGACGAGCCTCCTGCCGCAGTCTCGAGACCGCACGGCCCTGAAACTGGAGCTCCTTCTTCCTGCCCACAAGAGACCAAAGTTCTGACTTTTGGAGACTGCACCACCAGCTTCTACAATGCCATGCTTAAGGGTTACTCGGAAAATGGGCGCCATGAAGAAGTGGATGAGGTGCTTATTGTTGGAGGAATGAACCATGTACCCAAGGTACAGGAGGTTGTTTCAACAATATTTGGAAAGACTCCAAGCAAAGGAGTAAATCCTGATGAAGGAATTGCAATGGGAGCTGCTATTCAGAGCGGAATACTTCGAGGAGCTGTCACATTTGATATTGACGCCAACGGCATTGGACTGTTTCTGCAAAGGACATGTCTCCAGGCAAGGAGCCTCAGATCACTGTCTGGTCCTCTGGTGGTCTTTCTGATGCTGCGATTGAGAAAATGGTTAAGGGGGCTGAGTTGCACTCTCAGCAGGATAAAAAGAGGAAAGTTCTGATTGACATCATAAACAGTGTCGACACAATTATCCACAGTATTGAGAAGAGCTTGAGCGAGTACAGGGAAAAGATCCCATCTGAAGTTACGACTCAGATTAAATCATCCATTTCTGATTGAAGAAAAGCAATGTCAAGAGTTGACTCAGATGGTTCAGAACAGAGCCTTGAGGTCTTTGTAATACAGTTATTTGAATTTCTCCTTAGCATAGTTGGCAACTCAACTTTTAAATCTCGTCGTGAATTGTGTCAAAGAACTGATGTATTATATAGTTGCTTACATGTAGATGACAGAGGAACAAGGTTGTGCATGGCTGTTGGATGCTCATCAATATGTTTCTGACGAGGATACTGGTACATTTAGTTGTCGTGTTTCAGGGATTTTATTACTGGAAGAGGCAATCAGGTTCTTAAACAAGCAGGATCACGGGTGAGATTGGCCATAAAGTTTGGGACCCAACTACTCCACGTCCATGGAACCAATATTTGACAAAGAAAGAAGAGTTAGCAAGTGATGACAATAAGAAGGGTCATGCTGGTGATCATGCGAATGTTTTGCTAGAGCTCCTTGCTCCTGAGTAGAATGCTAATTTTCTTGACCATTATTTGGATGTTCCTATTGACGTATCAGAGGTTTTCTTTGTTTGCACTACTAATGTCGTGGAGATGATACCCAGTCCTCTATTGGCCAGAATTGAGGTAATTGCCCTTCCAGGTTAAATAATAGATAAAAAGATGCATATTGCCCGCTGTTATTTGGAGAATGCAGCTGCCGTTCATGGTGGGCTTCCCTTAGCATGTGCCATGTACGCTTACTATTAATGCTCCTTTGGACCCATGTGCAAGCCCTCCAAGGTGACTTACATTATCGCCCCAACCATGATCCACTTTGAATTCATTTCCCAGGGTCCATCCTCCTATGAGGGAGGCAAGTCCGGCCGCTTTGTGAACTTTGCCAATGCCGAGGTTGGTCGCAAATACAAGCTTGTCTCGCCTTGCTGACAAGGCGATAACGGAAGCGTGGTGGAGTGTTGTGAGCGTATCCTTCCCGTTTTGGTAACTGAAATGTCAGCACACATAATCATATCTTGTAATCAGGCTAGGAAGACGCCCTCTCTTTCTTTATAAGGAGGTCTTCTTCCTCCTTCTAGGGCATGTAATAAGAAACTAGTTATTTTTCTTTACTTTTCTCTCGTCTTCTACCGCTTTTTCGGCCATGATGCCTGGCCCTGTTCGTGTCCCATGCGAGGACACAACAGAACTAGATACTCCACTATGTTCCTGAACTATAAGTTAATCCTATAATAACATATATCCTTAGTTATGGACTATCTTGTTTCGATTGCGATATGCCTAGATGGAACCATGGAAAATTGTCTCGCCGATATATCGGTATCGGCACTAAACCGATACATCGATACCAACCCGTACCGTTTTTTTGAAAAATTCCAAATATCGCCGATATATCGGTATTTTTTGAATTAAAAAAATATTTTTTAAAAAAAAAAAATTTTTCAAAATTTTTTTTTTTTGAAAAAAAAAACCTTTCATGTTTGTTTTCTATCCTAATATGCATATTTTGAAATTTATTCTTTGTTTAAATTAGTATAACTCATTTTAGAAGCTAGATTATGAAAATATATGGTAAAAACTAGTTTTTAACTACCGATATTTTTTTACACAATATCTCCGATATATCTCCGATATTTCGTCTCTTAGGCCGACCGATATTTTACCGATATCCGATACAACATTCCATGGATGGAACATAGTTAACTAAGTTCCAAGGTTCATATGATTTGAACATAGTTAACAAAGTTCCTAGGTTCATATGATTTGAACATAGTAAACAAAGTTCCTAGGTTCATATGATTTGAACATAGTTAATTAAGTTCCGATCTTAGTTAGGAACTATACCTCCATGATTGCCCAATTAACCCTAAGGTCATCTAGATGAACTAAGGTTCTATCCTAACTTATTTAACTAAGATCAAAACTATGTCTAACTAAACCCTATCCTAACTATAACCCTATATGTTCATGAAACTACATAACGATGTGAAGTTTATTGGTTAGGATTATAACCTATTAGGGAGACTATGTAACATTAGGGATGACTATATAAGTATAATTATAAGTAAAGTGACCATAAATATCATGGGTTATATTGTTGATTATAACCTATTAGGGTATATAGTGAACCTTAGATATCCTAGGATTAAGTACCCATAGTATATAGTAATCCCTAGTGATAACGATGGAGAAGTTATATGGTTGATTATAACCTATATATATGTTCACTATGAATGGTAGTTAACTATATGAACGGTGGTAGTATATATGCACAACTTCATCTAAATGGACCCTAACTTCTAACTAAACTATAATACAATAACGATAGAGTCTATCTAGATGGAGGAACATATAACTTAGTTAACTATATCATGTAATGTAGCCTATAGTTTAGATGGAGGTTATCCTAACCCAATTCACGAATCTAACTAGGGTTAACCTTAATGTATCTAACTACGGTTAATCCTAACATATATAGTTACTACAAGTAACTATATAGGGAACTACCTCCATAGTGAACTACCTACATAGTATAACATATATACTAGTCTAATGTTCTAGGAACGAACTTAGCCTAGGTTGATATAGTGATGATGAGAAGCCTCATCTGCCTCCATAAGTTATGGAGGTAGATGAGGCTCTATCGTTGAACATAGTGAACATAACAACGATAAGCATCATATAACCAAATTACCTCCATGAACTATGCCTCATAACTAGATAGGGAATAATAATTTCATAGAACTTTAAGTTATGGAGGTATCTAGATGAACATGATACATAGAAGATATCCTAGGGTTCATATGATAGTTGACAACTAGTTCCTATAAGATATTATAAACTAACTAGTTTGTAGAACATAGTCTGCATAGTTCATAGGAATATAGTACACTAACAAGGGCAAGATGATCGCTGATGGGAATATACCTAGGGGTAAGAAGGATCAAATACATTGTTTATTCCCATAGTATATCCTAAAGACTATGTATTTGATTCTTCTTTTTAAGTAGATCAGTGAAGGTCTAAAGCTATCCCCAAACCGTAGAAACTACTACACACTACGAACTACTTATTTCAATTTTTCATCAAACTAGTGTGTATTATCCATACCCAACCCTAACCATATACCCTAAATCATAGAAACTGCATATCTAATTCTTCAATATAAAATTCTTCAGTCTAACAAATTGTCCCTGGTTCATCGTTGCAATATTTTGATCAAATACCTCCACTCAACTAGATAGGAAAACTATGTCTAACTACCTAGGTTTTACTATAGGAGACATAGTTAAATACGTAAACTCATCTAGCAATGATGACGTAACATTACTTAGTTGCACTATGGAGGTTCCCCCCTGTATATATGCAAAAGTAACAACGATGGACCCTAACTCTGAACTAAGTATAACAATTCATGAACATATATTTATTGAACTACCTCCATAGTTGAGCATTATACTCTTAGTTACTAATCATCTAGATGGAGGACATAGTTCCATTTAAACTATAGCAAACTATCTTGTTAGGTTAACAATAACGATAGAGGCTTAAGGATATTAACATCGATGGAGGTACAAATCTCGTTATCTTGTTCCATTTATGTTCATAATTATTGTTACTAACTATCCATAAGTTAGTGAATTATATAGTTAACTCCATCGATAACTAAGTATAACTATCCATAACACCTATATGGTGGACTAAAACTATGGGGGTTATAGACTAACTTAGTTCATATTATCGATAGGATATAGTTGTATTTGTTAGGGATTAACCCTAACATAGATACTTAGAAATGGGATACATAGTCAACCTATTATTATATGTCTTTATCTATATGTTAGGGATTAACCCTAACATTATATTCTTAGGACCAATATAGGACAAGAAATTGATACGTATAATAGTTCTACATTATTAGTTTAGGTACAAGAAACTACTATAGACGGAATATAGGACTTTGTAATGTGTGGTTTTGGGTTTAGAAACAGATAGATACGAACTATAGAACTATTAACTAGTATAACCAGTGGTTTTGAGTAGATAAGAACATATATGATCTTAATATTATATTCTCGTTATCTTAGACATCATAACTTAGATTATTAGAGAAACTATCTAAGCTCAAATTAATTTGGAAACTAGTTACATAGTGTACTATATGAAGACTATGTTCTATGGACTATCTAACTATGTGACTAGTTGTCTAGAAGTAGGGATATCTTAATACAAACAATTATATAATTCATACAAACATACTCTAGAAGTCATGTTCATATGAGGCATAGTTCATGGAAGTATCTAGATGAACATAGTCCTAGATGAAATATAACTATACTATAATTCATAAGTTATGATTAATTGCCAATTTGGTTAGGAACATAGTTTATTCATCTAGATAACTATGTTCTACAAACTAAGTTCATGAATGCCATTGTCCATATGATTGATATAATATACGTATCATGTGTATACTATATATTCATGAAGGCATATGGATATTATATTTGTGTTCCTTCATGAATATATAGTATACAAACATTATATTCCCTGGTTCATATGAACCTAGATAGATATGGATATCTTGAACATAGGGTTAACTAAATATGTTCAGGTAGTGAAGTATAAATAGTTAATTGGCAACTATAGTTCACTCTAGGGTTAAGCTGAACATAGTTCATATGATAGATATATAAACCATAAACTCTCCCTAATAGGGTTACCTGTGATTAAGTTAACCATATGTTAACCCTAGTATAATATTAGCTTATGTCTAACTTGTTTAATCTTAAATTATAGGTTACCGTATTTATGATCTAACAGTACTAGTTAATAGAATGAGACTATAACATTAGTTGGGATCTATTATATAACTACATATATAATAGCTTAATTATCCTCTATAATTACTACTGTTATTTATAGTCTAATTGTTTGTAATTACCCTAGACTCTATGAACATGTCTTCTAGACAGTACTAGTATGAATAACTTATATGGTAATTATAGTATAGTTTGAGTTATTAGAATTCATGCTCCTATGACTTAAGGGTTTATTATAATACTCCTAGTACATAATCCTTGACTTAAGGAATACGGTATAAATACTAATAATTAGGTTAAACCTCCATAACTTAAGATATGTTATAGTTAAACTAGTTCATATGAGGCACAGTCCATATAATTAGCGTTAACTAAATAATGTAGTCAACTATGGTAGTTGATTACATTCTATAGTTATAATGTAGTTATAGGTATTAATTCAGTAATACCTATGTTTCATGTTCATCTATTGACCCTAAACTTCATGGGTTATATGGTTGATTATGTTAACTATTAGGGAGACTATATAACCCAATATACTATGTTAACTATATTGTGCATATACTTATCCCCAAGTAACAAGTACTTAGTTGCACTATGGAGGTTCCTCCCTTTATATATGCACAAGTAACTACGATGGACCCTAACTTTGAACTAAGTATAACAATTCATGAACTTATATGTACTCAACTACCTCCATAGTTTGATATTATACTCTTAGTTACTAATCATTTAGATGGAGGACATAGTTCCGTTTAAACTATAGAAAACTATCTTGTTAGGTTAACAATAACGATAGAAGCTTATCATTATAATATCCATATCTATCTAGGTTCATATGAACCAGGGAATATAATGTTCGTATACGATATATTCATGAAGGCGTTCATCTACCTTTATGAATATATAATATACATATGATACTTATATTATATTTATCGTATAGACAATGGCATTCATGAACTTTGTTTGTTGAACATAGTTATCTAGATGAATAAACTATGTTCCTACCAAATTGGCAATTAACCCTAACTTATGAACTATAGTATAGTCATGTTTCATCTAGGACTATGTTCATCTAGATACTTCCATGAACTATGCCTCATATGAACATGACTTCTAGACTATGTTTGTATGAATTATTTAATTGTTTGTATTAAGATATCCCTACTTCTAGACAACTAGTTACATAGTTAGATAGTCCATAGAACATAGTCTTCATATAGTACACTATGTAACTAGTTTCCAAATTAATTTGACCTTAGATAGTTCCTCTAATAATCTAAGTTATGATGTCTAAGATAACAAGAATATAATGTTAAGACCATATATGTCATTATCTACTCAAAACCACACATTATATGTCTAGGATCATATATGTCATATTTAGAAATGGGAACCACTGATTATACTAGTTACTAGTTAATAGTTCTATAGTTAGTATCTATCCATTTCTAAACCCAAAACCACACATTACATAGTCCTATATTCCGTCTATAGTAGTTTTTTGTACCTAAACTAATAGTCTAGAACTATTCCGTCAATTTCTTGTCCTATATTAGTCATAAGAATATAATGTTAGAGTTAATCCCTAACATATAGATAAAAACATATAATAATATGTTGACTATGTATCCCATTTCTAAGTATCAATGTTAGGGTTAATCCCTAACAAATACAACTACATCCTATAGATAATATGAACTAAGTTAGTCCATAACCCCCATAGTTTTAGTTCACCATATAGGGGTTATGGATCATTATACTTAGTTATCGATGGAGTTAACTATATAGTTCGCTAACTTATAGATAGTTAGTAACAATAATTATGAACATATATGTTCATGATTTGTTAATATAAACCTCCATCGATGTTAATATCCTGAATCAACCCTAGTTAATAGTTCACAGTATATGTAACCCTAGGATAAACCCTAGGATATGTTCATGAACATAGGGTTAACTAAATATGTTCAGGTAGTGAAGTATAAATAGTTAATTGGCAACTATTGTTAATAGTTCACTCTAGGGTTAAGCTGAACATAGTTCATATGATAGATATATAAACTATAAACTCTCCCTTACCTCTGATTAAGTTAACCATATGTTAACCCTAGTATAATATTTGCTTATGTCTAACTTGTTTAATCTTAAATTATAGGTTACCGTATTTATGATCTAACAGTACAAATTAATAGAATGAGACTATAACATTAGTTGGGATCTATTATATAACTACATAATTCTCTCTCTCTATCTCGTCTCTTCCCTTGTCCCACTGTTGAGCCGCCGTCAGGCCTCTCAGAGGACCCCCTTCTTCCCCATCAATCTACCTTCACTTCCCCTACCTTCGTCTTTATCTTCTCCTTTTTCCCTTCAAACTATTAAACCCATTCAATCTGTATTGTATCAGATTTCTGGGACATAACAACTACCTCCACAGTTGAGCATTATACTCTTAGGCACTAATCATCTTGATGGAGGACATAGTTCCATGTAAAGTATAGTAAACTGTCTTGTTAGGTTAACAATAACGATGGAGGCTTATCATTATAATATCCATATCTATCTAGGTTCATATGAACCAGGGAATATAATGTTCGTATACATATGATACGTATATTATATCTATCATATGGACAATGGCATTCATGAACTTAGTTTGTAGAACATAATTATCTAGACGAATAAACTATGTTCCTAACCAAATTACCAATTAATCCTAACTTATGAACTATAGTATAGTCATGTTTCATCCAAGACTATGTTCATCTGGATACCTCAATGAACTATGCCTCATATAAACATGTCTTCTAGACTATGTTTGTATGAACCATCTAACTGTTTGTATTAGGATATCCCTACTTCTAGACAACTAGTTACATAGTTAAATAGTCCATAGAACATAGTCTACATATAGTACACTATGTAACTAGTTTCCAAATTAATTTGAACTTTGATAGTTCCTCTAATAATCTAAGTTATGATGTCTAAGATAATGAGAATATAATGTTAAGATCATATATGTCATTATCTACTCAAAACCACACAATATATGTCTAGGATCATATATGTCATATTTAGAAAGGGAAACCAGTGGTTATACTAGTTAATAGTTTTATAGTTAGTATCTATCCATTTCTAAACCCAAAACCACACATTACATAGTCCTATATTCCGTCTATAGTAGTTTCTTATACCTAAACTAATAATGTAGAACTATTATACGTATCAATTTCTTGTTCTATATTAGTCCTAGGAATATAATGTTAGGGTTAATCCCTAACATATAGATAGAGACATATAATACTAGGATACCTATATATCATAATTCAAAGTATCTATGTTTGGGTTAATCCCTAACATATACAACTACATCCTATAGGGCATTATAATAGTTGTATTAGGCGGAATATATGACTATGTTTAGGGTTAGAATACACACACGTAGGTAGTTACCCTAACTATAGATGGAATCTTAGTTGTTAACTCTATCTGGGGATTATTATAATGGATGGATTATAATAGTAAACTAGCATTAGGTCCATGGACAATAATTGGAATATACAACCAATTATTCCTATCTGTACTATATGAGTTCTCCTATCTGTACTAATAATACTATATACACTATCTCATGACTTAGATAGGCTTATACTAACCATTTATATAGTTTTATTATAGTATGAATACTTTATATATAAACTAGAATAATATGAGCTGATTTCTTATACCGTTATCTTATACAATTATATGTCTCTAAACTATAGAGGTTAATCCTATGTCATAGTCTCATTCTATTAACTAGTATAACCATGGGATACGTAGAAATGGACTACTAGTTGTGTAAAACCTAGGTATAGTATATATATCATAGTTCTAGTACATAACTAGGACAAATCATAGTTCATAGTTAGGGCACTATCTATAAGAATACCCTATAAGAATACCATAACCTCTAATTTTCTTGGTATCTATCCAAGATATATGAACTATGTAATTTATATTCTATGGACTACTAACTATGAGTATATGGTAGTTAAACTATACAAACTATGTTATACGTATCTACCTAGGTTTACAATGACATCTATAGTAAACATGTCTAGAATATACTATATGTCCTATATTATATAAAGGATTACTAGGTTTTACACAACTAGTAGTCTATAGGACAAATTATATAGGACAGTCCTATATTATAATATAATAATACTATATTATAATATAGGACGTTTTTATAATGCACACAATTAGTTATAAAATTGATAGATCGTCAATGAATGTTCTATACAGCTATAGAAGTTAATCCTAGATATGTATAATTTTAGAGATTAACCCTATCGATTAATCCTATAGTCCTATATTATTAGCAACTTGTTGTGTCCCCTGTATGGGACACGAACAGGGCCGGCCATCATGGCCTGAGAAAGGGAAGAAGGTGAGAGAAGAGAGTAAAGGAAAAGTAGTTTCTTTATTACATAACCATCTAGGAGGAAAGAGACCCCCTTATAAAGACGACTCCTAGGTGTCACAATGATGACATAATGATGACATGATGATGACATCATGACAACATAATTACAAACCATGATTACAGCCCGTGACATCTAATCAGGCATTTATTTCAATCACTAATGGATTTCAGAAAGGGAAACTAATCCTAATAATAAAATACTGCCTAAGATAGATTAGGCGCCTTAGGTGTGTGACGTTCACAACACTCCACCACACTTCCAATACCGCCTTGTCCTCACGGCGGCCAAGTAATGAAGCACTCCCTAATTAAATCCAGTGCTAATTGCTTCCCGTGGTCGCAGAATTCCGGAGCGGAACTTGGCAAGTGTTTCTTGCCGTCTGTCTTAATGCGAACCCAGTCCCCAACAGAAAAACCTGAGTTCACCCTCTCTAAAGTTGAAGAGTGAAATTGAAGAGGGTCATGAATACCATGAACCTGCACATGTACATGCCCATGACTATCTGAACCCACAATTTTGCCTGCTGGAACATACAAATTTTCTGGCTTGCAGGAATCAGGTGACTTTCTTGAGCGGACTGGATCACCCACTTGAAGGATATCCTTGGACAGAAACCACTTGGAGTAAGCACCAAATGTTGAATTATTGTCTACAAGATTACTAAGTTCAGGATCAATCCAGCCGTTATCTCCAGAGACTGCAATCTGGCATCTTCCAAGCACCTGCAAAATATCTGTAACGAAAGGGAGATTGCACATACCATACTCAAAGCATCCATTGAGAATAATCTCCATAACTAGAGGCAAGCCACGATGAATATTTGACTTTTCTTGCTTTGACACAACCAAGTGATAAATTTCTTCTAGTACAGCGTTCCATTTAACACCCGTTGCTTGTGCCTGTTCTGCAAAAGTGAACTTTGAGACAAGTGAGCAGACATTTTGCGTGTAGGCTTCAGAGCTTGCTACATGAGTATTTGCACCCTCCAGCAATTTTGCCAGAGGACGCAATACAGATAGGGGATCATTTTTTCTGTTCAGGTCCTCTTTGAGCTTAAGAAAATCAGATACAATTTTCTCCTTGCTAAACTGAATGAATGCAACAGTATCATCCAAGTAACATATAGATACGACAGAGCCTGGGCCAAAATCTTTGTCGATGCAATGTCTTAATCCGCCTAATGGGGAGTCCCCAGATAAGAACAATGTTGGAATGTATAATTTTTGGAAGTCTTTTTTTAGACGTTTGCAAATTTGAATCTTCTATGGTGCTGCCAGTTCTTAGCTCAATCAAAGACCCCTTGTTCCAACCAAGGTAGAGAAAGTTGATGTACTTCTAGAGTCGTACATCCTTGTCCAGTGACTACAATCACCATCCAGTGAGATATCTTTAAAATTGACACCCAGGTGACTGCAAACTTGAGCAAATAAACACCCAGTCATAAAGGCATCATATCCTGCTCATGATTGTCCCCAGTTTTCCAACTTGGTGACCTCATTCCTTCGGCCTGGACTTGAACCTTCATAAGGTGCTTAGTGTCAATAATATAAGGGTAATGTTGGTGAAGACATGATGCAAATTCGTTAATTTATGAAGGTAGAGGACCAAAAAACTTGCTATATACATGTGCCATATCCAGAAAGCAATTATGACCAGCCACCAATCTCTTCTTCGAGACTTAGAGATCAATAACGTGCTGAACACCGACAGCTGCATTAACTGTGTATGCCACTAACTTTTTCTTCAAGAAATCTTCACCAGTTGCATGAATAAAAACAAGATCTTTGAAATACTTCTCAACAACCAGCTGAAGCAATCTCATCTGATGAGAGGTGAACCCATTCAATAGAATAGCTGGACTCACATTATAGAAGACAGTCTGAAACTGTTGTTGAGCCTTGTAACAGCCTCTCCCGCCATGCACACATTCTGATCTTCATCCTCTCAGCGAAAAGAATGTCAGAAGTACTCACTATCACTTTCCCTATACCTCGGTTACCAATCTCATTTTGCAAGGCAAGCTGAAGGTATGAAGTGCTTCCGCTTCTTGAATTCTGGATAAATAAGACATTCGAGATGAAACCTTCATGAATGCACGCATTGAAATCAAATTTGTAGTTCGCCAGGAGATCAATTGATGTTGTCTGGCATAGAAATTCTTTTGATGGCCCACCAACAGGAAGCTCTTTGCGGGGAAATACATAAAAATTATGCCTACAGCATCTGCTTTCATCAAAAGCTCCTATTTCTTTTTCTTATTTGCAGAACTTTTTGGTCTCGTCTGTTCCATAGGTCCTCTGTCCTTGGGTCCATGAATGAATCTTGAAATAATGCTGTCAACACAAGCACTCTTTGTGGCCGTGGAAGCTATTTGTCCACTAATTTCTGACAATACTAAAGATGTAACCAGAAACTCTTTCACTAGCGCATCTTGCATTTGTCTTTGCTTGTCATCCTGTAACCCTGGGGCATCCGCCATTAGTACTTCATCAGTTTTCCTCTGTTGAGCAGCTTCGGATGAGAAGTCTCTAGAAGAAACTGAATCAGCATCAATAAATTTAGGCAACGTATCAGCAGATTTAGCAGAGTCAACAACAGTTAAATCGGGTGTAGGGCTACAGTTGACCGACTCTACAACACTGTCCTCTTCATTTTCCTTAGCAAATAAGTCATCAGAAATAGGAGATACCAGATTACCATGCGGTTGAACATCTATATTACCAGCTGGTCCTCCTTCATAGCTGCGAGCATTGATACTTTGGCATTTTTGGAATATCTTTCTGGGCAACAGTTGTCTCCAAGACCAGGGCAACCTCCTTTTCACTCATAGCCAGAAGTGCTGTACTATCTCTTAGAGCCAGACTATCATCTGGCGACGCGACCCCTTCAACTACCTCTCCACGGATAGGCAAGTCATCCATAGAATTCTTTATTGCATAACCCTAGAGGAGGAAGATGACCCCCTTATAAAGGAAAAGGGATGGCGCTGCTCCGTAGGCCCGCGCCATTAGTTGGGCCCTAATCGACCACTAATTATGCCTATTACAGTCCATTATATATTAATTATGCATATTACAGTCTACTACATATTAATTATACCTATTACAGTCCATTATATATTAATTATGCCTATTACAGTCCATTACATATTCAGTTACTCAAACGGGCTTGATTTATTCAAAAGAAATCTAATCCTAGAGAGATTCAAAGAAGATCCGCTCCACTGTTGTGCTGATGTACACAACACTCCACCATGCTCCGCTTCCGCATTGGCCTCAATATGACCACGATGGAAAGCTGGCCAGAAAGTCATCCTCCAAGATCCACTCAGCGTCATCTAAGGATTTTCCCAAAACCACACATTACATAGTCCTATATTCCGTCTATAGTAGTTTCTTGTACCTAAACTAATAATTTAGAACTATTATACATATCAATTTCTTGTCCTATATTAGTCCTAACAATATAATTTTAGTGTTAATAACTAACATATAGATAAAGACATATAATAATAGGTTAACTATGTATCCCATTTCTAAGCATCTATGTTAGGGTCAATCCCTAACAAATACAACTACATCCTATAGATACTATGAACTAAGTTAGTCCATAACCCCCATAGTTTTAGTCCACCATATAGGGGTTATGGATAGTTATACTTAGTTATCGATGGAGTTAACTATATAGTTCATCCGGTTCTGAGCTGAAGCCAAGTTGGCCTTGAGTTGGTGAAGGACCTCATCCCGCGTCTAGAGCATATAATCCACCTCGGCAATGGAGGAGCGATGAGGCACACAAGACAAGACTGAAGGAGGAGGTCGTTGATGTGTAGCACAGAGAAAGAAGATGCTTGCCATAGCAAAAATGAATTTTGAACGGAACTCGCTGAGAGGAAAGATCCCAAGGACTACAACGACTTCCTTAAGCTTGAGGTATCCAAGCTTGAAGGCAGCTGAAACTGTCTCTGAGGAGAGATAGCCAGGGAAGATAAATTCTGAGATGAACAAGCCAAAAAACTACCATTTCATTACATGGAAGCCATATATATAGGCTTAATTTCGTACAAGCATTTGAAATAGCATTAAATAATGTGAAAACTAGTCCAAAAAGCGATAAAGTCCTAAAACAAGTCCCTAAGTGGAGTACATATGAAAGGGTGCCTTGGCTGCATTAGCTTGCTTTAATTAATGAGGCCTTGGGACTCTAAAGGTTGCAGGTCAGGAAAATAATCTTTGTAGTTGAGCTCAATTAATCCTTGGCCTTCGGTCTTCTCATGGATTCTTGGGCTTCTTCTTAAATAAGAATGATGGGCCTTTAGTTGGGCTTTCAATGGCTTTGCTGCATCTAGCTTGTCCAGGTACTTGTCAGTAACATGATCCACATCATTCACATCATTCTCCCCAGGTGGAAGAAAACTCATCCTCGAGTTTGCAATTGCATCTTCTGAATTGTCTCCATGATATGGAATCAGATGCTTAACATTGAAAACATCATGAGTGCGGATATGGCTAGGAAGCTTCAATCTATAGGCATTGTCATTGATCTTCTCAACAATCTCATATGGATCAATCTTTTGTGGGCTTAGCTTGCTATACTCTCCTTGTGGAAAGCGATCCTTTGTAAGAACAGCCCACACATAGTCACCATTTTCAAAAACTAACTTTCTGCGGTGTTTGTTTGCTGCAACCTTGTATTGTGCCGTTGTCTTTATCAAGTTAGTTTTAACTTCTTCATGAACTTGAAGCATCTCAGAAACAAAATCTTCCACCTTCTTGCTGGGCCGCTTCAAGTTAGGGAGAGGAGCAAGATCTAAGGCAGCCCTCGGGTTTACACCATAAACAACTTCAAAAGGACTAAAACCTGTAGAGCGGTTAGTGGACCTGTTGTAAGCAAATTCAGATTGTGCTAGAGCTTGATCCCATTTCTTCAGATTTTCCCCAGTTAAGCATCTCAATAAATTACCAAGGCTTCTATTGATAACCTCAGTTTGCCCATCTGTTTGAAGGTGATATGCACTACTGAATTGAAGATTTGTGCTAAGTAACCTCCAAAGACTCCTCCAAAAGTGGCTGATAAATTTTGGATCACGATCTGAAGTGATGGACTTGGGAACACCATGGAAACGAACTACTTCACGAAAATAGATTGAAGCAATAGGTGAGGCATCCATAGTCTTTCTGCAAGATATGAAATGAGCCATCTTCGAAAAACGGTCTACAACAACAAAGATAGAATCGACGCCTCTTTGTGTTCTTGGCAGCCCCAAAACAAAATCCATGCTTACATCTATCCATGGTCCTTCAGGGATGGGAAATGGCATATAAAGTCCGGCATTTGTGGAAGTTCCCTTTGAGATTTGGCACACATGACATCTTTTCACATAACGAGTAACCTCCTTTCGGATTGAAGGCCAATAGTAGTCTTTAGAGATGAGATCAAAAGTCTTCTTTTCTCCAAAGTGTCCTTCATTGTGGAGCTCTTGAGTAATCTTTAGCCGCAGGGAACACTCTGGAATACACAACTGATTCCCTTTGAAAAGGAAACTATCACTGAGAAAATACTCAGACTTTGTTCTTTCTTTGATACCTGCAATTATATGAGAAAAGTAATCATCAGTGGGATAGAGTTCTCGAATTGTTCCAAACCCAATGACTTCAGCTTGCATTCTAGAGAGCAGAGAAGTCCGGCGACTTAAAGCATCAGCTACTCGATTTTGCACTCCAGATTTGTGCTTCAGGGTGAATGTGAACTCTTGGAGATAGGAGGCCCATTTTGCATGTCTGTGGTTGAGCTTTTGTTGGCTATGAAGGTGCTTCAATGCTTCATGGTCAGAGTACAAGACGAAGTCTCGTTGGATTAGATAATGCCGCCAATGCCTTAATGTTTGATATACAGCATAGAACTCCATATCATAGGTAGAATACCGTTGCTTTGCTCCACCAAACTTTTCACTAAAGTAGGAAACAGCGCCAATACCAACTTTAGAAGCATTACAATCAACTTCAAACAGCTTTTCAAAGTCTGGCAATGCAAGTAGAGGTGCAGCTGATAATCTTGCCTTTATCTCAAGGAAACTCTTCTCCGCTTCATTAGTCCACTCTAGCTTTTGCCTCTTTATGCATTCTGTGATTGGTGCTACAATTGTGCTGAAATGATGAATAAATCGTCTATAAAAAGAAGCAAGTCCATGGAAAGACCTTACTTCAGTAATTGTAGTGGGGCGGGGCCATTCAACAATTGCAGCACCTTGTCATCATCAGCCTTGATGCCATCTCCAGAAACAATGAATCCCAAAAATAGGACTTGAGGAGTCATAAACTCACACTTTTTCAGCTGCACAAATAATTTTTCCCTGCGTAAACTCACACTTTTTCATAAACTCACACTGTTAACACTATAAATCAAGATATCATCAAAGTAAACTACGACGCATCGCCCAATGAAGGGTTTCAGCACATGGTTCATCACTCGCATAAAAGTGGTTGGTGCATTTGACAAACCAAAAGGCATGACAAGCCATTCATATAAGCCATCACGCGTCTTAAACGCTGTCTTCCATTCATCTCCGGGTTTCATTCTGACTACCCGCTTTTAAGATCAAGCTTTGAGAAGATAGTTGCTCCAGCCAAATTATCTAGCATATCTTCCAATCTTGGAATTGGAAATCTATATTTCACTGTTATCTTATTAATAGCGCGACTATCTATGCACATTCTCCAAGCACCATCTTTTTTTGGCACCAAGAGAGCTGGCACACCACACGGACTCAAACTTTCTTTGATATACCCCTTCTTCAATAGTTCAGCAACTTGTCTATTCAATTCTTCATGCTCTTTAGGACTCATACGATAGTATGGCCTGTTAGGAAGGCTAGCACCAGGAACCATCTGATTTAGGTTTCTTTTCAATGTCCCTTGAAGGCACTAATGTAAATTTCACATTTTCCAACATGAAACTATAAGTATTTCGTCGACCATCATGCATAACAGATTTATCATACTGCCATGGTCTACCTAATAATAGGTGACAAGCATCCATATAGGGGCTACATCGCACCACACAGAAACACTATATCTATTTCCAATCGAAAATGAAACAAGGCAACGTTTTGAGATTGTTACCTCATTTTCTTTTCTAAACCAAGTGAGTTTATAGGGCCGGGGATGTGATTCGGTTGGAATGCTCAACTTCTTCACAGCCTCTTCAGAGATGACATTCTCGCAGCTTCCGCTATCAATAAGTAACGAGCAAACTTTTCCTCCGATAGTGCAAGTAGTTCTAAAAATGTTGTGGCGCAACCAATCTTCACTAGATTCTCCTCGCGGAGACAAAAGAGTCTTCTGAATGACAAGGAGCTCACCCTCATCACCATGCAGTTCTTCCTCCATCTCTTCATCAAACTCTGGTGGGGCATTGAAGTCCACTCCCTCTTCATGGTCTTCAATTAATAACTGCTTGCCAGCACGTCTAGAGTTTTGAGGACATTCTCGAGACATATGACCCAATCCATGACAATTAAAGCAACGAACTCCAGAGCTAATTCCACCCTTCTATTTCTGTTGGGCAGTTTCAATAGTGGTAGGAACTGGCATAAAGGGCTTGGTGGCGTTAGGCACTAAATTAGCACCCAAATTAGCCTTAAAACGATGTTATTGTTTCTCAATCTGTAAAGCTCTTTGGGTGCATCAGAAACCTCCCATAAGTCAAACATATTAAGAGTATCTTGAAAATTTTGACGAAGACCACCAACATAACGATCTATTAATTCATCCGGCGCATCAGCAAGTTCACAATGAGCAACCAGATTGTAGAACTCTTCAGTATATTCATCAACAGTTCTTGATCCTTGCTTTAAATTCTGGAGTCTCTGATTCATGACTCGCTTGTAATTGAATGGCAGGAAGGCTTCTCTCATCTTTCTCTTCATGTTCTCCCATGTGGTGATGCTAACTTTTCCTTGCCTTTGGCGAGTAATCTTCAATTGCTGCCACCATGCAGCAGCACGTCCTCTCAATCTAGTGGCAACAAGTGGAACCTTTTTATTTTCTGGAACTTCTTTGAAATCAAGGGCCTCTTCCACTGCATATAACCAATCAATAAACTCTTCAGCAGATAGTCCACCATTGAACTCTGGAATATCAATTCTTCTCCTTGGAGGCATGCTGTGAAAAGGATTTTCTTCAACTTCATTTTCACCTTCAGATTGATGAGTGGATTGTTTTGATAATTGCTGTGAAAGGGACTCCACAGCTCGACGCAGTTCAGCGATCTCCTCGCGAATATTATCATTGTTCACTTTATCAGCAACAACAGATCTCCTTCTAGGCGGTATTTCTGGAAACTAGAAAGCAACCTAGCGCTCTGATACCAAATGATGTGTAGCACAGAGAAAGAAGATGCTTGCCAGAGCAAAAATGAACTTTGAACAGAACTCGCTGAGAGGAAAGATCACAAGGACTACGACGATTTCCTTAAGCTTGAGGGTAGCTGAAACTGTCTCTGAGGAGAGATAGCCAGGGAAGATAAATTCTGAGATGAACAAGCCAAAAAACTACCATTTCATTACATAGAAGCCATATATATAGGCTTAATTTCGTACAAGCATTTGAATTAACCCATTATTTAAGGGACAACTATAGTTGCATTATAATAATATATGTATAGAATTAACCCATTATTTAAGGGACGTCTATTAAACATAAGGAACGTATTCCTTCAAACTATGTCCTTAGAAACTATGTATTTAATCCTTCTTAAAATGCATTATACTATGATATAGTTGCAATTATAGCCCCGTATAGGTTCACACACTTATACTATGTGGTATACACAAGCTAGTTATGTGTATCCCTTCGTATAGGTGTGTGAACTAACAGTTGTGTTTTCTACTGTGAAAACATAACCCGTAGTACTCCTACGATCATCTTCCCTTGTTTCAGGTATAAGAATTTACTCCTCATCCTTTGCATGACTTGGAAAGTGCTTATGTTTGAACTAGGTAAGTGTTTTTTTTTTAAGACTACAAATTTAATTGTTCGCATACCAACTATGGGAACCCCTAGATACTACATATTTGATCCTTCCATAGCTATCTCCATAACAAAAAAATCGAAACAACGTATATCCCTAACCCTAGCAAGGCTATGGAAGGGTTAGGGATATATTTAGTTGCTTGCCAAACCCTAACTCTAAGCCATAGAAACTACATGGCTTCGAATGGAGGAACACACACAACCAGGGAAGGTTTCATATGGAGGAATACACAACCAGTTGGTATGATCCTTCCATCGTATTTTTCATAGTAAATCCTAGAGTGTATGAATTTAGGTTATGGTTTATAGGGAGAATTATATATGGAAACTATGTATTTGACTCTAAACCCCTAAACACTACAAATTTATTTGTACTACTATGAGAATAGAAACTACATATATAATTCTCAGAGTAAATCCTAGAAACTACATATATAATGTTATTGAGAATAAACAGAAGAATCAAATATACAATCTCTAGGATAGTATATTCTAAACAAGGGCAAGATGATCAACCTTCCTTGATTGTGTGTATTCCTCCCTATGAAACCTTCCTTAGTATAGTTGAAGTTATTAGAAGTCATATTCCTATGACATAAGGGTTTATTATACTCCTAGGACATAATCCTAGGACATAATCCTAGGGTTAATCTTAACTTATTAATCTTATTAATAGAATACGGTATAAACACTTAGAATTATGTCAAACCTCCATAACTTAAGATATCTTATAGTTAAACTAGTTCATATGAGGCATAGTCCATATAATTAGGATTACTAAATAATATAGTCAACTATGCAGTTGACTACATTCTATGGTTATAATCTAGTTATAGGTATGAATTCAGTAATACATGTGCATCATGTTCATCATTGACCCTAAACTTCATGGGTTATATGGTTGATTATAACCTATTAGGGAGACTATGTTACCCAATATACTATGTTAACTATATTATGCATATAGTTATCCCCAAGTAACAGGTACTTAGTTACACTATGGAGGTTCTTCCCTGTATATATGCACAAGTAACAACGATAGACCCTAACTCTGAACTAAGTATAACAATTCATGAACATATATTTAGTAAACTACCTCCATAGTTGAGCATTATACTCTTAGTTACTAATCATCTAGATGCAAGACATAGTTCCATATAAACTATAGTAAACTATCTTGTTAGGTTAACAATAACGATGGAGGCTTATCATTATAATATCAATATCTATCTAGGTTTATATGAATGAGGGAATATAATGTTCATATACTATATATTCATGAAGGCATTCATCTACCTTCATGAATATATAGTATACATATGATACGTATATTATATCTATCATATTGATAATAGCATTCATGAACTTAGTAAGTAGAACATAGTTGTCTAGATGAATAAACTATATTCCTAAATGCTCCCAACCAAATTACCAATTAACCCTAACTTATGAACTATAGTATAGTCATGTTTCATCTAGGACTATGTTCATCTAGATACCTCCATGAACTATGTATGCCTCATATGAGCATGTCTTCTAGACTATGTTTGTATGAACTATGTAATTGTTTGTATTAAGATTTCCCTACTTCTAGACAACTAGTTACATAGTTAGATAGTCCATAGAACATAGTCTTCATATAGTACACTATGTAACTAGTTTCCAAATTAATTTGAGCTTAGATAGTTCCTCTAATGATCTAAGTTATGACGTCTAAGATAACGAGAATATAATGTTAAGATTATATATGTCATTATCTACTCAAAACCACACATTATATGTCTAGGATCATATATGTAATATTTAGAAATGGAAAACACTTGTTATACTAGTTAATAGTTCTATATTTAGTTCTATAGTTAGTATCTATCCACTTCTAAGCCCAAAACCACACATTACATAGTCCTATATTCCATCTATAGTAGTTTCTTGCACGTAAACTAATAATGTAGAACTATTATACGCATCTATTTCTTGTCCTATATTAGTCCTTGGAATATAATGTTAGGATAACTATGTATCACATTTCTAAGTATCTATGTTAGGGTTAATCCCTAACAAATACAACTACATCCTATAGTGCATTATAATGGTTGTATTAGGTGGAATATAGGACTATCTTTAGGGTTAGAATACAAACACGTAGGTAGTTACCCTAACTATAGACGGAATCTTAGTTGGGAATAATATTTAGCATTGTTTATAATGAGAATGCAACCCTAACTATAGACGGAATATGGAACTACGTATTCATTGGGTTAGGGTTATTGCATCTTGGTTAGATTTTTAGATACATATCTATCTAAGTATGAGAATAAATAATGTATTAATTATGGGAATAAACATAGTGCTAGGTTAACTTACTTAGATCAATCCTATGGGAATATATATTTTAGATTGGCAACTATAGAGTTAGATAGATACGTATGTTTAGATTGACCTAGGTCCTAGTTTTCGAGCAATTTTAATAGAGTATAGAAGACTAATATAGGAGTACTTATTAGAGTTAAACCTATATATAGTTAGGGTTCTATATATATAACTATGTAGTTATGAGACTAATACACATAGAGGAATAACCCTAGTCTGGAACTAAGTACCCTATACGCTTGGAACCATAGGTATAGAAGACTAGTTATGAACTATAGTCTTCTATAACTATGATTAGACTATTTTCCTAAGATGGTAATAACTACCTAGAATGGTCATAACTATAGGCAGTTGGACTTGTATTCTAAACAAGGGCAAGATTATCAACCTTCCCTTGTTTATATAATTATACTATATGGATATCCTTTATACCTGTAACTATATAATAACTTAGATAGGCTTATCATTATAATAATATACTGGGGTTACTAGACTAGTAACCTACCATATATAATGTTGTTCCTAATTATAAACTACTATCTACCTATATCCCCTATTATAAACCCCATCCACCATATATTGCTAGAGCATATAGAAGGTTTATACTACTAGCATTGGACCTATGATAGTATAAACATTAGGAATCCTATGTTGCTAACCCTAATACAAACTATAGTTCATGAACTATGTCTAACTACCTAGGTTTTACTATGGGTTAGGATTAGGGTTCCTGCTAATCCCTGCTAAGTATTGTCCCTAACTCATAGGACATACCTAGCTAAGTATTAATAGTCGTTTAATATAGGGTTAATCTACACTAGAGACTACTAATTTAAACATATATAATAATATAATATTTGCATGAACATTACTATATATGTTAATTGTATGCACATGTCTTCTAGACTATGTTTGTATAGTCTAATTGTTATATAATGTTTATTCCTCCAAATTAGATTCTAAACACTATCTAACTATAATAGAGTTTAAATATATTGTGAACTATTAACTATGATAGAGTTCAATAGTTATATTATATCATAACCTATAATATGGTACTCCCTCTGTACCCTAAACACTACAAATTATATATAAGTTATTATAGGTTCTATGAACATGTCTTCTAGATTATGTTTAATTATCATGTCTCCCATAGTAAAACCAAATTATATATTAGAAGACCTAACTATTATATAATTCCATATAACTTATAGATAACTAGGGAGATAACTATCACCCATCGTTGATATAGTTAATTAAGTTATATGTTCCTCCATCTAGATCGACTCCATCCTTATTGTAGTAACATGAACTCATAATATAATGTTCAAAGTTTATATTACTAGTTGATATAGTATCTAGTTATGGATAGTTGTGCTACTATGTTCCCTGATTCTATATCCTTAGTTACTATATATTCTTCGAGAAGTAACCAAATCATTTAGTTAAGAACATAGTTATCTCATGTTTGTTTTGGTTACTAGTATAGTTCATGGACTATCTTATTTTGGTTCCTAACATAGCTAGGAACATAACCTAATAATGTTCAAGTAGTTATGTAGATGAACCAGCATTATTTCATCTATGATGCATTCAAGATGAATGCCATATCTAGATGAACTATATAGATGAACCAGGACCACGGATGAATTAAATAGAGGTATACTAGTTAAACACAGTTAACCTATACTAAGTTAGGAACACTTGTTTAGCCCTAATGTGTGTATGTTCATATGAGGCATATCTAAGTTAGGGTTAAACTAACTATGTTTTTAACTAGTTGCCAAATTAATTAGTCCATCTAGCTAATTGGGGACTATCTAGATGAACATGATGATAGTATCTATCATAACGTAGACAATGTTCTATGGAAGGGGAAGATGTTCCATCTAGCTAATTGTTTGTATTAGCTAACTAGGACTAATATAGGACAAGAAATGGATAGTTAAATTGTTTATTATGTCTCTATCTATATCCATGAAGAACTATTACATGTATCTATGATGTTGTATGTATAACCCAAAACCAGTTAATTTTCTATATACTAGGGTATTATACATATAGGACAATAAAATAGTTGATTATATGTATCCATTTTGTCCTAAAATGGGTATACTCGTTAATAGTTCTATTTATTATACGTATCCCATGGTTATACTAGTTAATAGTTTCTAGTACATAGTTCATAGTCCTATCTCCTAAACCCTATCATATATATCATAGTTCATAGTTGCCCTAACTATGAACTATGACAGAATAAATAGTTATACGTATCTATCTAAGTTCATAGTATTCCGGTATGAAATAAACTCTAATCTTGTTCTATGGACTATGCTTCATATGAACTAGTTAGCTAATACAAATAATTAGCGAGATGGAACATCCTGTCCTTCCATAAAACATAGTCTACGTTATATATATAAAAATTCATGAACATATAGATAGTTTAACCCTAACCCATAGGAACATGAACTAGATAGTCCACTATGTTCAATCCTATAATAACATATATTCTTAGTTATGGACTATCTTGTTATGATTGTCATATGCCTAGATGGAACATAGTTAACTAAGTTCCTACGTTCATATGATCTGAACATAGTTTACTAAGTTCTTATCTTAGTGAGGAACTATACCTCCATGATTGCCAATTAACCCTAAGTTCATCTAAATGAACTAAGGTTCTATCCTAACTTAGTATAGGATTACAAGGCATAGTTCATGGAGGCATAGTTCATAGTATGTCTAACTAAACCCTATCCTAACTACAACCCTATATGTTCATAAAATTACATATATAATTTAGTTAGGGTATAACGATGTGAAGTTTATGGTTGATTATAACCTACTAGGGGTATATAGTGAACCTTAAATATCCTAGGATTAAATACCCATGGTATATAGTCATCCCTAATGATAACGATGGAGAAGTTATATGGTTGATTATAACCTATATATGTTCACTATGAATGGTAGTTAACTATATGAATGGTAGTATATGTGCACAAGTTCATCTAGATGGACCCTAACTTCTAACTAAACTATATACAATAACGATGGAGTCCATCTAGATGGAGGAACATATAACTTAGTTAACTATAAAATGTAATGTAGCTTATAGTTTAGACAAACGTTATCCTAACCCAATTCATGAATCTGTTGTGAATGGCAGTACGCAAATCCGTAACTGAAAGGTCATATGTTGTAATTATTCTAGGAAGCTGAAACGTCATATGTTGCAAGGTCGTATGTTGTAATTATTCTAGGAAGCTGAAAGGTCATATCTTGTAATCAACCTAGGAAGTTAAAAGGTCATATATTGTAATCAGGCTAGGTAGACGCGCCCTCTCTTTCTTTATAAGGAGGTCTTCTTCCTCCTTCTGGGGTATGCAATATTGAATTAAGTTTTCCTTACTTCTCTTTTCTAATCCTGTTTTCCTTACTTCTCCTTTCTTTTTACTATTTTTCGTCAAGACGATACCTTGTGACCCTGCTGGGTCACAACATTGGTATCAGAGCCAGACATGCCTCCTCGCAAGCAGCCAGCCATGGCCTCTGAAGAACAGCAAGAGCCAGAGGCTGCGAAGGAGATTCCCAGCCCACGGATGAATACTGATTCCAGCCAAGACATTCTAATTCCATGATCAATGCGATTAATATACGGCTGCAGAACATCGAGCTTATACAGGCGCTTTACCAGGCCACAAACTGCCAACATGACCACGCCGCCGCCATCAAGGGGGAATGGCGTCCCTGTCCGACCAGGGGAGTCCCATGTGCCTGGAGGCTCAGCACCAGGCCAATCCACAGCAAATTCTCTCCCTCATGGAATCCGAATTAGGTCCTTTAACCCAGACGCAGAAGGTGGCCGCCCTGGTCTTGATGCACGAGGCATGCCAAGTGCTCGTGGAAATGCCTCAATGGCTACACATCCACGAAATGTTCAGCAAGAGATTGATGAGGAGTGGGAGGAGTTCCATGGGTCTCGCAAAGGCCAGAGGGGCAGCGCTGAGCCAAGACTGGCTCGTTTACAGTTTCCAAGATATAATGGAGATGAGGACCCCGTTGAATGGTTGTACAAGGCAGACAAGTTTTTCGCTTACCAAGGGACATACTCTGATGCAGAATGCCTATGTGTGGCAGCCTTCCATCTTGATGGAGACGCCTCTATTTGGTTTCAGACCTTTGAAAAGGAGGTGCGTTATCCTACTTGGATGTCCTTCTCTGATGAGTTGTGCATCCAATTTGGACCAAATGAATTTCAAGATTTCAATGAAATGTTGTCCAGCCTAAGGCAGACCACCACAGTAAGGGCATATTATTCAAAATTCATGAAGATTGCCAACGCCTCCCAGATTAGCCAATAGCAGCTCTCGTGGGCACCTTCAAGCGTGGGCTAAAACCAGAGATTGCTGATGAGATGTGCCACTTCCCATGCCATACCATGCGCGATGTGGTGCGCCATGCACGTATCGAGGAGGAGAAATTGGCTCGTCAGCGGAGAGGGTGCCGTGGGGTGATGGCTATGCGCCCCCTTACCAGCCCCACATATGTCTCGGCCCCAGCGCCTGGCCCCAACCCAAGCCGGCCGGGATTACCAGGGCCTGCTACTCCACCTGTCCGTCGCCTAACGCCAGCCCAAATAGACAAACGGCTTTCTAAGGGACTCTGTTTTAAATGCGACGAGAAGTTTGCCCCCGGACATCGCTGCTCTGTCCGGGTTAGTTTACTTGTCGAAGAAGCTGAGGAAGAGGAAGTGGCTGAGCCAGAAGAGGCACCCGGCCTCTATGATCATGTGCAGTTGGAGATATTCGTCCATGCATTGTCAGGTACTTTCACCCCCAGAACCATGCGCGTTCAGGGCCAGCTCAAGCGCCAACAGGTAATGGTACTCATCGATAGTGGCTCTACTCACAACTTTATCAATGACAAAGTGGTGCAGCGTTTGGGGTGCTATGTCTCGGACTCCAAACCATTTGTTGTTGTGATCGGCGATGGCAAACACCTCCGGAGTGTGGGCATGTGTGAACAAGTTGAGTTAGTGATGCAAGGACATTCCTTCATCACTGATCTATTTCTCTTACCCACGAAGGGGGTTGATGTGGTGTTAGGAGTCCAGTGGCTTCAGGACTTGGGCGATGTCGTATGGAACTTCCGGGATCTGACTATGGACTTCGAGGTAACAGGTCAACGTGTGCGTTTACATGGGTCGCAACTAGGCACCCTGCACACGGCCCAAGAGGTGATTTCTCTTTTCCGATTTACTCCTCATGGTCTATTTCTCCAGCAACGTGCTATCATGGATGTGAGTCAACCAGCATTGCTAGATGACATGCTCCGCCTCCTGGCCGAGCATGAGGATATCTTTGCAGAGCCATCTGGCCTTCCGCCAGCCCGGAACCACGACCATCACATCCCTATCACGCCTAGAGCTTCCCCCGCCAATGTCCAACCCTACCGGTATCCTTATGTTCAAAAACCGGAAATCAAACAAGTAGTGCAAGAGATGTTGCAATCAGGTATAATCCGTTCCAGCACTAGTTCATTTTCATCTCCGGTCCTATTGGTTCGTAAGAAGGACGGTTCTTGGCACTTCTGTGTTGACTATCGTGCGCTCAACACGATTACGATGAAGGATAAATATCCTATCCCGGTGATCGAGGAGCTCCTGGATGAGTTGGCAGGGGCTGCCGTTTTTAGCAAACTTGACTTGCGTTCGGGTTATCATCAGATACGCATGCAGCCCCACGACATCCACAAGACTGCCTTTCGGACTCATGACGAGCACTATGAGTTCCTCGTCATGCCATTCGGCCTGACCAATGCTCCGACCACTTTTTAGAGCTTGATAAACGATCTATTTAGGCCCTATCTCCGCCAGTTTGTGCTCGTATTCTTTGATGACATACTTATTTATAGCGCATCTTGGGAGGACCATCTATGCCACCTCAGGTCAGTTTTTACCATCCTGCGTGCTAATTCATTATTTTTGAAGCGCTCGAAGTGCTCCTTTGGCAGCGCACAGGTAGATTATTTGGGCCACATTATCTCGCATGAAGGGGTGGCCACTCATCCGTCGAAAGTGGAAACTATGCTTTCGTGGCCTCGGCCCACTTGTGTGAAGTCTCTCTGTGGTTTCTTGGGACTCACTGGTTACTATCGGCGGTTTATTGGGCGGTATGGGGTGATGGCTGGGCCCCTCACGTCCTTGCTCAAGAAGGGGGCCTTTTCATTGTCCTATGAAGCACAGACAGCCTTTGACCAATTGAAGCAAGCTATGGCAACAACCCTGGTATTAGTTCTTCCAGATTTCAGCTTACCGTTTGTGATTGAGACCGATGCATCTGATTCTGGTCTTGGAGCTGTCCTTGTCCAAAAAGAACGTCCTATTGCGTTCTTCAGCAAAGCACTCTCGGGGCGATCTTTGACTTTGTTGGCATACGAGAAGGAAATGCTCGCTATTATGAACGCCATCAACAAGTGGCGGCCCTACTTGCTCGGCCGACGGTTCTTTATTCAGACAGATCATCAACCACTCAAATACTTCTTAGACCAGCGGGTATCTACGCCCTCTCAGCAGCGTTGGGTTAGTAAATTATTGGGCTATGATTACGAAGTGGTATACAAGAGCGGTGCGGACAACATTGTGGCTGATGCCTTGTCTCGCTGGTCAAGAACGGGGGATACTTAGCCCTATCTATGCCATGTTGCCCTTTGTGCCATAATTGAAACGAGCATATGTGGAGGACCCTACCACCAAGGTGCTGATTGACCGTCTTCAGGCTGATCCCGTCGCTGAGCCTCCTTTTGCTTGGCGGGAAAATTCTTATTCTGGAAGGACCGCTTATGGGTACCTGCCATCCTGGATTAGCGACGGCGTGTGGTGTCCCATTTCCATGATACTCCTATGGCTGGCCATGAAAGGACGTTCAGAACATTCAAGCGGGTAAGTCATAGCTTCTTTGGGCCGGTATTCAGAAGGATGTGCATTCCTATGTGGCAGCTTGTGACACATGCCAGCGGGCAAAATCAGCGTCCACAACCCCTGCGGGTCTCCTCCAGCCCCTTCCTATCCCTGACAAGGTTTGGGAGGATGTCTCCATGGACTTTGTTGAGGCCTTACCCATGGTTCGCGGTAAGACAGTCATTATGGTGGTGGTCGACTGCCTCTCTAGCTTAGCCTAGGTTGATATAGTGAAGATGATAAGCCGCATCTGCCTCTATAAGTAGATGAGGCTCCATCGTTGGACATAGTTAGTGAACATAACAACGATAAGCCTCATATAACCAAATTGCCTCCCTGAACTATGCCTCATAACAAGATAGGCAACAATAATTTCATAGAACCTTAAGTTATTGAGGTATTTAGATGAACATGATACATAGTTGTCATCTTCACCTAGATAGTCCATAGGAATATAGTACACTAACAAGGGCAAGAATATCGTTGATAGTCCTATCTCCTAAACCCTATCATATATATCATAGTTCATAGTTGCCCAAACTATGAACTATGATAGAATAAATAGTTATACGTATCTATATAAATTCATAGTATTCCGATATGACATAAACTCTAATCTTGTTCTATGGACTATGCCTTATATGAACTAGATAGCTAATACAAACAATTAGCTAGATAGAACATAGTCTACGTTATATATATAATAATTCATGAACATATATATAGTTTAACCATAACCCATAATAACATGAACTTGTTGTGAACTCTATAATTAGTACTATTATTCATAGTCTAATTGTTTGTAATTACCCTAGACTCTATGAACATGTCTTCTAGACTGTACTAGTATGAATAACTTATATGGAAATTATAGTATAATTTAAGTTATTAGAAGTCATACTCCTATGACTTAAGAGTTTTTTATACTCCTAGGACATAATCCTAGGGTTAATCTTAATTTATTAATCTGGTTAACAGAATATGGTCTAAATACTTATAATTAGGTTAAACCTCCATAACTTAAGATATCTTATAGTTAAACTAGTTCATATGAAGCATAGTCCATATAATTAGGTTAACTAAATACTGTAGTCAACTACCATAGTTGACTACATTATATGGTTATAATGTAGTTAGAGGTATTAATTCAATAATACCTATGTATCGTGTTCATCTATTGACCCTAAGCTTCATGGGTTATATGGTTGATTATAACATATTAGGGAGACTATGTAACCCAATATACTATGTTAACTACATTGTGCATGTAGTTATCCCCAAGTAACAGGAACTTAGTTGCACTATGGAGGTTCCTCCCTGTATATATGCACAAGTAACAACGATGGACCCTAACTTTGAACTAAGTATAACAATTCATGAACATATATGTAGTAAACTACCTCCATAGTTAAGCATTATACTCTTAGTTACTAATCATCTAGATGGAGGACATAGTTGCAGTTAAACTATAGTAAACTATCATGTTAGGTTAACAATAACGATGGAGGCTTATCATCATAATATCCATATCTATCTAGGTTCATATGAACCAGGGAATATAATGTTCGTATACTATATATTCATGAAGGAACACATATAATATCCATATGCCTTCATGAATATATAGTATACACATGATACATATATTATATCTATCATATGGACAATGGCATTCATGAACTTAGTTTGTAGAACATAGTTATCTAGATGAATAAACTATGTTCCTAAATGCTCCTAACTATGTTCCTAACCAAATTGGCAATTAACCCTAACTTATGAACTATAGTATAGTTATGTTTCATCTAGGACTATGTTCATCTAGAAACCTCCATGAACTATGCTTCATATGAACATGTCTTCTAGACTATGCTTTTGTGAACTATCTAATTGTTCATATTAGGATGTCCCTACTTCTAGACAACTAGTTACATAGTTAGATAGTCCATAGAACATAGTCTTCATATAGTACACTATGTAACTAGTTTCCAAATTAATTTGAGCTTAGATAGTTCCTCTAATAATCTAAGTTATGATGTCTAAGATAACAAGAATATAATGTTAAGATCATATAGTTCATTCATTATCTACTCAAAACCACAAATTATATTTCTAAGATCATATATATCATATTTAGTAATGGAAACCACTGGTTATACTAGTTAATAGTTCTATAGTTAGTATCTATCCATTTCTAAACACAAAACCACACATTACATAGTCTAATATTCCTTTCATATTAGTTTCTTGTACCTAAACTAATAATGTAGAACTATTATATGTATCAATTTCTTGTCCCTACATATATATCAAAGAATATAATGTTAGGGTTAATCCCTAACATATAGATAAAGACATATAATAATAGGTTAACTATGTGTCCCATTTCAAAGTATCTATGTTAGGGTTAATCCATAACAAATACAACTATATCCTATAGATAATATGAACTAAGTTAGTCCATAACCCCCCATAGTTTTAGTCCACCATATAGGGGTTATGGATAGTTATACTTAGTTATCGATTGAGTTAACTATATAGTTCACTAACTTATGGATAGTTAGTAACAATAATTATGAACATATATGTTCATGAATTGTTAATTTAAACCTCCATCGATGTTAATATCCTGAATAAACCCTAGTTAATAATTCACAGTATATGTAACCCTAGGATATCATCGTTAACCCTAGGATATGTTCATGAACATAGGGTTAACTAAATATGTTCAGGTAGTGTAGTATAAATAGTTAATTGACAACTATAGTTAATAGTTCACTCTAGGGTTTAACCTGAACATTGTTCATATGATAGATATATAAACCATAAACCCTCCCTAATAGGATTACCTGTGATTAAGTTAACCATATGTTAACCCTAGTATAATATTGGCTAATGTCTAACTAGTTTAATCTTTGATTATAGGTTACCGTATTTATGATCTAACAGTACTAGTTAATAGAATGAGACTATAACATTAGTTGGGATCTATTATATAACTACATATATAATAGCCTAATTATCCTCTATAAATACTTATAATTCGGTTAAACCTCCATAACTTAAGATATCTTATGGTTAAACTAGTTCATATGAGACACAGTCTATATAATTAGGGTTAACTAAATAATGTAGTCAACTATGGTAGTTGACTACATCCAATAGTTATAATGTAGTTATAAGTATTAATTTAGTAATACCTATGTATCATGTTCATCTATTGACCCTAAACTTCATGGGTCATATGGTTGATTATAACCTATTAGGGAGACTATGTAACCTAATATACTATGTTAACTATATTGTCCATATAGTTATCCCCAAGTAACCGGTACTTAATTGCAGTATAGAGGTTCCTCCCTGTATATATGCACAAGTAACTACGATGGACCCTAACTCTGAACTAAGTATAACAATTCTTGAACATATATGTAGTAAACTACCTCCATAGTGTAGCATTATACTCTTAGTTACTAATCATCTAGATGGAGGACATAGTTGCAGTTAAACTATAGTAAACTATCATGTTAGGTTAACAATAACGATGGAGACTTATCATTATAATATCTATATCTATCTAGGTTCATATGAACCAGGGAATATAATGTTCGTATACATATGATACATATATTATATCTATCATATAGACAATGGTATTCATGAACTTTGTTTGTAGAACATAGTTATCTAGATGAATAAAACTATGTTCCTAACCAAATTGGCAATTAACCCTAACTAAGTATAGTCATGTTTCATCTAGGACTATGTTCATCTAGATACCTCTATGAACTATGCTTCATATGAACATGTCTTCTTAATAATATAATGATGTCTAAATATATAACATAAATAATAGTCTAGAATAGACATCCTTAACCCTAGGTAGTTCTTATTGTGTCTGGAACATGTAGAAGGATCACTAGGTACTACAATTTTAATATATGATTAACTCTATCATATTGTGTCTGCCTAGGATGTATGTTCTATACCTTATATATGGTCTAGTATATTAGGATATAAAAGGATCAAGCAACGATGGAATTAGAATAAGTTAGGATATAACATATCTATATTATATTTTATAGAGGAACTAGTTATCATATAGTCCTATATCAATTATGTTCTATAGAGAAACTAGTTATATAATGATGGAACCCTAGAGTTTAATCCTAGAGACTATTATATGGATTATAATAAGTAGTCTATAGGGAACCTTAATATATGAGGTTCCATGTCTCTAGGGAATCCTATGGTTGGAAGGCATCATGTTAATTCTATCATATAGATAGACTTATTATAGAGCTTAATGTAGTATCTAGGGGTTCTTCCATCAAAATAATTAAAGGATGACATAATAAATATTAATAGTCCATATAAACATATGAACCTTCCAAATATGTCTCTAGGACAAAATGTTTAGTTGTTATGGACTATTAATATTTATTATGGAGGTAAATCTTATTTGCTAACCATGGGAATAAACATGTTATAACATCCTTAACCCTATTTGTTATAACATATTTATTCCCATGGTTATAATTTATTCTATTATAGTCCATATGGACTATCTAACTGTAATAGAGTATATTATAACCTATTAGAGAGTAGAAATTTGTATTAAGTTTGTATAGTACATATATTATAAGTTATTATAGGTTTTATAAACCTTAAGTTCTACATACATATTGAACCATTGTTTATTCTAGACTATTATATATTTAGTTGTGTCTTCTAGACTATATTAATTTTAGTTTGTTTGAACATGTCTTCTAAAATATTAGTTAGGTCTTCTAATATATAATACCAGTATCATATTTCACTTGTATGACTAGAATACACAAGTTATGTGGTAAATAGTACAATATAAGTAAAATCTATGGCAGGATTAAAATTACTCGAAAACTAGGACTCTATAGTATCTATCTATCTAACTTTAGTTGCCAATCTAGAATGTATATTCCCATAGGATTGATCTAAGTTAGTTAACCTAGGACTATGTTTATTCACATAGTAAATACATTATTTATTCACATACTTAGATAGATACATATCTAAGTATCTAACCTAGATACATTAACCCTAACCCTAGGAATACATAGTCCTATATTCCGTCTATAGTTAGGGTTGCATTCTCATTATAAACAATGCTAAATATTATTGCCAACTAAGATTCTGTCTATAGTTAGGGTAACTACCTACGTGTGTGTATTCTAACCACCTAATACAACTATTATAATGCCCTATAGGATGAAGTTGTATTTGTTAGCGATTAACCCTAACATAGATACTTAAAAATGGGATACATAGTTATCCTAATATTATATGTCTCTATCTATATGTTAGGGATTAGCCCTAACATTATATTCCTAGGATTCATATAAGACAAGAAATGAATACGTATAATAGTTCTACATTATTAGTTTAGGTACAAGAAACTACTATAGACGGAATATAGGACTATGTAATATGTGGTTTTGGGTTTAGAAATTGACATATACTAACTATAGAGCTATAACTAGTATAACCAGTGGTTTCCATTTCTAAATATTACATATATGATCCTAGACATATAATGTGTGGTTTTGAGTAGATAATGACATATATGATCTTAACATTCTATTCTCATTATCTTAGACACCCTAACTTAGATTATTAGAGGAATTATCTAAGTTCAAATTAATTTGGCAACTACTTATATTGTGTACTATATGTAGACTATATTCTATGGACTATCTAACTATGTAACTAGTTGTCTAGAAGTAGGGATATCCTAAGACAAACAATTAGATAGTTCATACAAACATAGTCTAGAAGACATGTTCATATGAGGCATAGTCATATGAGACATAGTTATGGTTTAATATGGGAGATATAGTCTATGCCTCATATGAACTAGCTCATAGTTGCATAGACTATAACTCTATATAAGGGCATCTACTAATATAAACTCCAATCTATCTAAGTTAGGGTTACCCTATGCTCATGATGTCTAACTTATTAATCTGGTTAATAGAATGAGACTAGGTTATCCCCAAGTAATAGGTAATCATAAATACAATAATCTAACTTAAGATTATATATGATCTTATTATAGGAATATACTATATGAGTATATTAACTAGTACTCATATAGATAGATTAATCTATAATTGTCCAAATGCAACAGTTATGAGACTATGACTTAAGGGTTATAACAGTATAATATTAGGGTTATACTATGTCTTCTTATAGGGTTAATCTATATAATATGTGTATACATATTAGGGAGAGTATCATTCTATTATGTATGTAGTTTATACGGGCTTTCTGTCATAACCTATGCCAATATGGTATAAATATTGTAATTATGCCACTATTATTGTAGATTAACCCTAATTATATGGACTATGCCTCACATGGATTATGCCTCTACATATACTGTAACCCTATTATGAGTTAGGGTCTTAACTCCCGAATTTATTATTCAGGAGTTAGGGTCCTGAATACTAGGATTACATATACTAGTGTAGTATAACTATAGTATATAGTTAATAGTTCACAGTTATATGTAATAAACCGTAGGATATCTGTTAACCCTAGTTTAGGGTTATAACATAGGGTTATAACCTAGTAGGGTTTTGGTATGAAGAATGTTCACAACTAGTTTGATGGAAGAATTAGATAAGTAGGGTTAGGGTTTTGCATTAATATGGAAGTATGGAGGAATACACACAACTAGTTAGACTAAAGTATTAAATATGTAAACAACTAGTTAGTTAGACGAACAACAAAATACATAGTTTCTAGGGGTTTAGCATTAGGTTTTGGGATGAACAATGCTCACAACTAGTTAGACTAAAGTATTAAATATGTAAACAACTAGTTAGTTAGATGAACAACAAAATACAAAGTTTCTAGGGGTTTAGCATTAGGTTTTGGTATGAACAATGCTCAGAACTAGTTTGATGGATGAATTAGATAAGTAGTTTATACGGTTTGGGGATAGCTTTAGACCTTCATGCATCTACTTAAACAGAATAATCAAATACATAGTTTTTAGGATTTACTATGGGAATAAACAAAAGTAGTTACATGGAAGAATTAAATACATAGACAATGGCATTAAATACGTAATTTTTAGGGTTAATCCTAGAAATGTCCCTATAGGAATAACCTAACTTATTCCCTAACCCTAATCAAATACTAGTTGCCAATTAACATTACATATTATGTTGATCCATACAACACAACTATAGTTGATTATTCCCTAATCTTCCATTTATAATTCGTCCGTCTAGCAGAATTATATATGGGTTAAACCTAACATATCCTAATAATCTAAGTTAGGATGTCTAAACTAAGTTAAAATGTAATGGAGGGTTCCTATTTAATAATCTAAGTTATGATGACTACATCCTGTAGACATCTATAGTATATGTCTAGATTGGCAACTATAGGGTTAGTTATCTAAGTTGGCACAAGGAAGGATTAACCCTAGGATTAATCTATAATAATCTAAGTTATTATGGCAACTATAGCTTGTATATTCTAGAGTCGCAACTATAAGGTTAGACATAGTACAATGCATTGTATCATAGATTAGAGTTTATATATTAACCTATGCCCTAGAGACTATGTATTTGATTATGATACAATGCATAATCATATATGATTATAAGTTAGTTAGATTGGCAATCTTAGTTGTGTGTAGTTAGGGCATTAACTAACTATAGATAGATACATTATATAGCTAGTTAATGCTCTAATTATAGACGGAATATAGGACTATGTATTCCTAGGGTTACATAGTCCTATATTAATCCTATGTATCTATCTATAGACGGAATGTTAGTCCTATTCTTCATGCATCTACTTAAACAGAAAAATACTCCTATATTAATCCTATTCTTTTAGGGTTAGAATACACACACGAAGGTAGTTGCCCTAACTATAGATAGGGTTAATCCTATAGTTGCCAATCTAGGATTAACCCTAACATTATATTCCTACGACTAATATAGGACAAAAAATGGATAGATACATTGTTTATTATGTCTCTATCTATATCCGTGAAGAACTATTATACATATCCAGGATGTAGTATGTATAACCCAAAACAAATTAATTTTCTATATACTAGGGTATTATATATAGGACAACAAAATAGTTGATTATAAGTATCCAATTTGTCCTAAACTGGTATTACTAGTTAATAGTTCTATAGTTTTCTACGTATCTCATGGTTATACTAGATAATAGTTCTAATACAAAGTTCATAGTCCTATCTCCTAAACCCTATCATATATATCATAGTTTATAGTTGCCCTAACTATGAACTAAATAGAATAAATAGTTATATGTATCTATCTAAGTTCATAGTATTCCAGTATGACATAAACTCTAATCTTGTTCTATGGACTATGCTTCATATGAACAATTTAGCTAATACAAACAATTAGCTAGATGGAACATCTTGCCCTTCCATAGAACATAGTCTACGTTATGATAGATACTATCATCATGTTCATCTAGATAGTCCCCAATTAGCTAGATGGATTAATTAATTTGGCAACGAGTTAGGAACATAGTTAGTTTAACCATAACTTAGATATGCCTCATATGAACATACACACATTAGGGTTAAACTAATGTTCCTAACTTAGTATAGGTTAACTATGTTCCTAACTAATTAATTCATCCTCGACCCTGGTTCATCTAGATTGTTCATCTAGATATAGCATTCGTCTTGATTGCATCATAAATGACATAATGTGGGTTCATCTACATAACTTAGTATAGGTTATACCCTAGTAACCAAAACAAACATAAGAGAACTATGTTCCTAACATAGTTAACTAAGTTCTTAACTAAATAATTTGGTTACTTCTCGAAGAATATATAGTAACTAATGATATAGAATCAGGGAACATAGTGGCATAACTATCCATAACTAGATACTATATCAACTAGTAGTATAAAATCTAAACATTATATTCTGAGTTCATGTGTTGTGTACGTCAGCACATCATCTGAGCAGATCTCTCCGTAGGATAGTTGATTGATAAGTGTCATATTGTAGTCAGGCCCGTTTAGGCTAATTATTAGGTAACGGACTGATAGAGAATAATCAGGGGCCATTTAAGGTCCAATTAAGGCCCATCTGGCCAGACTGATGGCACGGGCCTTGTGAGCCGCGCCCATTACCTTTTCTTTATAAGAAGGTCTTCCTCCTCCTTTAGGGTTTATGTAATATGAATTGATCTTCTTTCTACTATTTCTTCCTTGTCTTCCTCACTTTCTCTGGCCATGAAACCTGGCCCTGTTCGTGTCCCATGCCGGGACACAACATTGGTATCATAGCAGTTCGATCTATGGGCTGATTCTGACTCTACGATCCTTCTTTTCGTGTTAATAGGAATCCAAGAGCAACTCAAGGAACTGCACTTGGCATATGCTGAAGAGAAGGCCATGCGAGCTGCCGCCATGGCCACCCCGCCGCCTGGCATTGCCGCATGGTATTCCGGTCAGCCATGGTGGGACCCACATCATCACCCACATAGCTTTTCCTCCCCACAGTTACATCCGCAGTCATACGAAACCCATTACAGCCCCGCCAAACCGCCTCTTCTACCATTGCCAAACCAGAATGGTCTTCCACCATTGTCTCTACCTACCCCCGACCGCCTCCACCAGCCGCACCTTCTGCATACCGTCGTGCTTTCCGACTACCTCCGATGTGCGGCTGCCGCTAGCTACCGGGACAAACCAGATCGAGCTCGAGATGAGCGGACACCACCCTGTTGATGCTATAGCCGCCATGTAGAAGCTCGACTTCTCCCCTCTAGCCCCGAAAAAGGCCGACTTTCTCTGCAAGGTGCTACCTTTCTCCACCTCCAGCACCCTCGTGGGTGACATGGTCACAATCGGAGCCCACACAGTTTCCCCATCCACTGCCGAACCAAAGAAGGAGACTCCATTAGTCCCGGCGAGCACCATCCCAGCCACCACCATAGCTTCTGAAGATGCGGCCACCCACGCCGACGGCCATCCGGACTCCTCCACCACCGCCCCGATCGTCTTGCCCTCCTCTGTCACCACCAAAGATAGGATGGAGGTCCTCCAGCCCATTGCCACCATGGCTTCCGCGAGCGTTGGTTCCGACAAAATTGTGCTGTCCGATGCCATATCGAGACCTCAACCGCGTCTGCCACTTCCTTCACGGCCACATCCGGCACACCACAGATGGCCGGAACACGGTTGTTCTCAAGGCCGATGGACCCAAATGCCTCAGCTACCTCGGAGATGACCACCACAGTATCGCTGACTTCTGCACAGGCCAAAGATCGGATTTTTCCTAGATGTACGGTCGCCACGATGACGTCCAGCGCGGTGCCACCGCCTCCTCCTGCAGTTGGGTGCATCAATTGGAACAAGGACTGGAGTTGCATTCGATGGATTCCACTTCCTGAAGGTCATGTCAAAATCAATTTTGATTGTGCCATCCGTCATGGCCGCATTTTTGCAGCCACGGGTGTCATTGCTCGGGATCAGTATGGTAACTTTCTCATGGCCTCTGCCTGCTCCATTGGTTCCACTCTTCCGCTGGTGGCTGAGGCGTATGCACTTTTGCATGCTCTGGAACTTGCAGAGTACCTTATGCTAACAAAATCATTCTACAATGAGACTCCCTTACTCTTGTTCGTTGTGTCCTGGGTCAATATCCTACTCCGTGGAGTATCCTTGACATTGTCCTCAACATACGTTCTCAGTTTGATCGTTTCTTTATCTGGTCTCTGGTGCACTGCTATCGGGAGGGAAACTGTGCTGCGGACACTGTGGCAAATTTCGCTTTAGATGCATACTCTTGTTGTTGGATTAATGCTCCTCAACCCTTCATTTTGGAGGTTCTTCGGGCTGATGTAACTGGTCGGGTCGGGCTTTGCCCCATCTGATTAATTCTATTGAGTAGTGCCCTGTTGGGGATTTATGTGTCAAAAAAAAAAGAATCCAATGGGGCACCAGTCAACAAACTGAACAGTTCTCTTAGTCTTAATAGTTGCAATAGCAGCATTCACTTCCTTTAGAACAACAGTTAATAGAATGGCAGTGGCGGTGGCCATTTGGGCCACAGTGATTCGCTCAATCCATCTTTTGATGTCGGCACACAGGTCGACCACATCGTCCATCGTTCAGATGGATCGGCCTGGCTCTGATACCAATGTTGCGTTCCCGTATGGAACACGAACAAAACCAAACGCCATTTTGAAAAAAGGGGAAACGAAGAAGAAAAACAAGAAGAAAAGAGAAGTAAAGAAAACTGGATTCAATATTGCATGCCCAAGAAGACCTCCTTATAAAGAAAGTGAGGGTGAGTCTTCCTAGCTTGATTATAAGATATGGTTTGCTAGACTGATTACAAGATACAGTTCTACGTGCTGACCTTTCAGTTACCAAAACGGGAAGGATTACAAGATGTGGTTCCGTGTGTGCGCTGATGTTCACAACGTATAACCTATGAAGTTTAGGGTCAATAGATGAACATGATACATAGGTATTACTAAATTAATACCTATAATCCCCTAACTGGTCATGAGAGCATTATTACATGATACTCAATAGATTGGGCTATTCCCCCTAGGCTGGGCCTAAGACCAGCATTACAAATAGACCAATAAAGCATAAGAGACGACTTGGGTCTAGTGGAACATATCGTTTACTTAACTCTAATTATATGGATTGTGCCTCATATGAACTAGTTTAACCATAAGATATCTTAAGTTATGGAGGTTTAACCTAATTATAAGTATTTATACCATATTCTATTAACCAAATTAATAAGTTCAGATTAACCCTAGGATTATGTCCAAGGAGTATAATAAACCCTTAAGTCATAGGAGTATGACTTCTAATAACTTAAACTATACTATAATTACCATATAAGTTATTCGTACTAGTACTGTCTAGAAAACATGTTCATAGAGTCTAGGGTAATTACAAACAATTAGACTATGAATAGCAATACTAATTAGGCTATTATATATGTAGTGATATAATAGATCCCAACTAATGTCATAGTCTCATTCTATTTACTAGTATTGTTAGATCATAAATACGGTAACCTATAATCTAAGATTAAACTAGTTAGACATATGCCAATATTATACTAGGGTTAACATATGGTTAACTTAATCACAAGTTAGCCTATTAGGGAGAGCTTATGGGTTATATATCTATCATATGAACTATGTTCAGGTTAACCCTAGAGTGAACTTGTTGTGACCAGCAAGGTCACAAGAGTTCGCCTTGACGGCAAAGAGGAAGAAGAAGAAGAAGAGTAGGGAAATAAGTTCTTTATTGCATAAGTCCTAAAGGAGGAGAAAGACCCCGACGTCACTATGACGACATCACAGGCCATGATTATATCCAATCAAACCTTTATTACAATCACTAATTGACATGAAAAAGGAAACTAATCCTAGTCAGAGAATCCAGTGATATCCACGTGTGATGACGTACGTGTGCTGACGTCCTGGCATGACGTTCACAACACTCCACCATGCTTCCGCTAACACATTGTCCTCAATGCGACCACGATGGAAACCGGGCCAGAAAATCATCCTCCAGTACCCACTCAGCATCCTCGAGCAGTTGGCCCTTCCAAGCCACAAGCACTTCAATCCTAATACGCCCAGCATGCCGCACCCTCCATTTATCAACAAGAGAAGCTGGAACAGGGTCAGTAATGTCTGCAGGGCATGAGAGGTGGAGGAGCACTATCAACAATCAACCGAGGGTCCCCCACGAAACGATGAAGACGGAACACATGGAATACAGGGTGTACTAGGGACCCTGGAGGAAAGGAGAGACGATACGCTACCGGTCCCACTCTATGCACAACTGTGTAAGGCCCGTGAAAGCGAGCAGTCAGCTTCTGATTAGCCCGAAACAAAGAAGCCTAACGTTGGGGCATGACTGACACATAAACGAGGTCGCCAACCTGGAATTCCCTATCAGAGCGTTGCTTATCATAGATTTGTTTCATCCTGTTCTGTGCTGATGCTAAATTGGCTTTAAGCTGGCGTAGAACCTCATCACGTGTCTGCAGCAGGTAATCCACCTCGGCAATGGAGGAACGATGGGGCACATAAGACAGAACGGATGGAGGAGGGTGGCCATAGACAATCTCGAACGGCGTAAAGCCAGCACGTGTGTGATAAGCTGTGTTGTATGACCATTGAGCCCAGGGAAGCAATTGCAGCCAGCGGCGGGGCTGATCTCCCACAAAGCAACGCAAGTACTGTTTGAGACACTGATTTACCACTTCAGTTTAGCCGTCTGTCTGAGGGTGATACGCTATACTCATATGAAGCTCCGTCCCTTGTAATTTAAAGAATTCCCGCCATAACTGGGAAATGAAGACTCGATCTCGGTCAGAGACGATAGTCCGAGGCATCCCATGTAATTTAGCGACCTCCTTCATATAGAACTCAGCAACCGTGCGGGCAGAATATGGATGAATCAGAGCACAGAAGTGGGCATACTTAGAGAGACGTTTTACCACCACCATAATAACTGTCTTACCACTTACCGCCAGCAAAGCCTCAATAAAATCCATTGACAACATCTTCCCACACCTTGTCCGGAATGGGAAGGGGCTGCAGAAAACCCCAAAGTGATGTAGACGACGCCTTAGCCCTCTGGCATATATCACATGCGGCCACATATGCATGTACCTCTTTCTGAATTCCCGCCCACAGAAAACTCTGACTGACCCGCTTAAAGGTTCTGAACGTGCCTTCATGGCCAGCCACCGGAGTATTATGAAAGTGGGCAATAACCCGTCGATGCAAATCTGGAATAGCTGGCACCCACAACCGGCCCTTCCAAAACAATAGATGGTCACGCCACCCAAAAGGGGGCTCCGCATGTGGGTTGGTCTGTAGTCGGCCAATCAGCTCCTTGGTAGGCGGGTCCGCCACATAAGCCTGCTTCAAGTCCGGAATAAAAGGACAGCTAGGGACAGAAAATGCGAAGCAGGCTCCCTTAGTGGGCCGACGTGATAAAGCATCAGCCACCGTGTTGTCAACGCCCTTCTTGTAGACCACTTCGTAGTCATAGCCCAATAACTTACTTACCCAGCGCTGTTGAGAAGGTGTAGATACCCGCTGGTCCAAGAAGTACTTGAGAGGTTGATGATTGGTTCGGATAATAAATCGTCGGCCCAGCAGATAAGGCCGCCACTTGGAGATGGCATGCACAATAGACAACATCTCCTTCTCGTATGCAGACAAAGATAAGGACCGGCCCGATAGTGCTTTACTGTAGAATCCTATTGGCCACTCTTTCTAGAGTAGGACTGCACCGAGGCCCATATCAGAAGCATCCGTCTCAACCATAAAAGGCAGCAAGAAGTCTGAAAGAACCAACACCGGAGCCTGTGCCATCGCCTGTTTCAATTTGACAAAGGCAGCTTGGGCTTCGCCAGACCATATGAAAGCACCCTTCTTGAGCAAGGATGTGAGTGGGCCAGCAATTAGCCCATACCGCCCAATAGACCGATGATAATAACCTGTGAGGCCCAACAAGCCGCGGAGAGACTTCACACCAGTGGGCCGGAGCCAATAAAGCATGGTCTCCACCTTAGATGGATTAGTAGCCACCCCCTCAGATGAAATGATGTGGCCCAAATAGTCGACTTGCGCACGGCAATAAGAGCACTTCGAACGCTTCAAGAATAAAGTGTTAGCCCGTAAGATAGTAAAGACTGACCTGAGGTAGTCCGCCCAGGATGAACTATAGATCAATATGTCATCAAAGAAGACGAGCACAAACCGATGGAGATATGGGCGAAACAGGTCGTTCATCAAACTCTGGAAGGTTGCTGGAGCATTGGTCAGTCCAAAAGGCATGACGAGGAACTCATAATAACCATCATGAGTCCAAAAGGCCGTCTTGTATATGTCCTGGGGCTGCATACGGATCTGATGATAACCTGAGTGTAAGTCAAGTTTGCTGAACACAGTCGCCCCCGCCAACTCGTCCAGGAGCTCTTCTATCACAGGAATTGGGTACTTATCCTTCACCGTTATTGCATTAAGCGCACGGTAATCCACACATAACCGCCATGATCCGTCTTTTTTGCTAACCAAAAGGACGGGAGAGGAGAATGAACTGGTGCTGGAGTGGATAATACCAGAGTGCAACATCTCCTCGACCAACCGTTTAATTTCTGCCTTTTGCACATGCGGATACCGGTAGGGTCGCACATTGACGGGTGAAGCCCTGGGCATGATAGGAATGGAATGATCATGGCCCCGTGCTGGCGGAAGTGCAGATGGCTAAGCAAATATGTTGGTGTGTGCCGCAAGCAGTTCAATGATATCGGCCGGTAATTCAAGTTACGGCACATCCACTATAGCACGCTGCTGTAAGAATAGACCATGAGCTGTGAATAAAAAAAAGAGCTCACCTCCTGCGTCGAGTGCAAGTTGCCCGGCTGCGATCCATGTAGACGAATGAGCTGGCCTGCTACCTCGAAATCAATAGTCAGATCCCGAAAGTTCCATACCACATCACCCAAGTCTTGCAGCCACTGGACACTGAGAACCACATCATCCCCTTTCGTAGGCAAGAGAAATAAGTCTGTGATAAAGGAATGCCCCTGAATTGCCAGTTCGACCTGCGAGCATACGCCTACGCTCCTAAGATGTTTGCAATCCCCAATCAATACGTCAAAGGGTTTGGAGTCAGAGACATAACAACCCAAACGCTATGCCACCTTATGATTAATAAAGTTATGAGTCAACCCACTATCAATAAGAACCGCGACCTGTTGGCGCTTCAACTGGCCCTGAACACGCATGGTCCTGGGGGTGAACGTGCCAGAGAATGCATGGACTGAGATCTCCGGCTGCACATGGTTCAGCTAGCTCCTCGTCTTCAGCTTCTTCGATGAGTAAACTACCCCGGACTGAGCAGCGGTGTCCATGGACGAATTTCTCATCGCACTTATAACAGAGTCCCTTGGCGCGCCTTTCTTCCATCTGGGCTTGTGTCAAACGGCGGACAGGAGGAGGATTAGGCCCTGGCAAGGGTGGCCGGCTAGGGCTGTGGCTAGGCGTTGGAGTCAAGACAGGCGGCTGGCTGGTGTACGACCTCAGAGCCAGCCCCCCACGTCCCCCTCTTCGATGACGAGCTAACTTTTCCTCCTCTATCCGAGCACGAAGTACTACATCCCGCATAGTGTGGCACAAGAAGTGTCGCATCTCATCAGCGATCTCAGGCTTTAATCCACGCTTGAAGGTGCCAACAAGGGCTGCCATTGGCCAATCTGGCAAGCGGTTAGCAATTTTCATGAATTTAGAATAGTAAGCCCGTACCGTAGTAGTTTACCACGAACACCTTCCATGCCTCGTGTCTCTTGTCTAGTGCGCCTCCCTTCAGCACCTATGTTTACAGAACCAATTTGGATGCCATGAGGGATAGAATGGCCGGCAGGATGGCCTAAGACTGAGCCGCCCAACACTTGTGAGCCCCCTGGCCGATTCTGGCCTCCAGGCCCCCGGCTGACTGCGGTGGCGTGGTCATGGCTGTAGCCTGTGTCGCCATGTCCGTCTTCATCTGTGTCTGGGCAAGCTCTACATTCTGTAGTCGTATGTTGATCGAGTTGAGCAGGGAGAGAATAGCATCCTGGTTGGAATCAGCGTTCCCCTGTGGGCTGAGAGCAACTCTCGTCATCTCTGGCTCCAACGGCACCTCAGCGGCCATGGCTGGCTGCTTGCGAGGAGGCATGATCGTCCTCAGATCGTCACTGCTCTGATACCAGTGTTGTGACCAGCAAGGTCACAAGAGTTCGCCTTGACGGCAAAGAGGAAGAAGAAGAAGAAGAAGAAGAGTAGGGAAATAAGTTCTTTATTGCATAAGTCCTAAAGGAGGAGAAAGACCCCCTTATATAGAAGACTATAGATGACATAATGACGTCACTCTGATGACATCACAACTATGACGACATCACAGACCATGATTACATCCAATCAGGCCTTTATTACAATCACTAATTGACACGAAAAGGAAAATTAATCCTAGTCAGAGAATCCAGCGATATCCACGCGTGATGACGTACATGTGCTGACGTCCTGGCATGACATTCACAACAGAACTATATTAACTATAGTTGCCAATTAACTATTTATACTACACTACCTGAACATATCCTAGTTAACGATGTTCATAATTATTGTTACTAACTATCCATAAGTTAGTCCACTATATAGTTAACTCCATCGATAACTAAGTATAACTATCCATAACCCCTATATGAAGGACTAAAACTATAGGGATTATAGACTAACTTAGTCTTCCCTGTATATATGCACATATAGTTACTTATATATGAACATATGTACTTAGTTCATATATAAGTATAATTATACTTACTTGTGATTAACTTAACTCACACAATATGATAACCATGTTACATAGTTAGAGTTACCTATGGTTGATTATTACCTATGTAGTCACTAAACTAGTTTTACCAACGAGTTGTGAGGATTTTTAGTTGGGATGGCAGCACCCTAAGATTATATGGAAGAAGCCACACACAACTAGTTAGACAGAAAATAAAATACGGAGTTTCTATGGTTAAAGGTTGGGGTTTGTTATTGAGAATACACACAACTAATAATATGTCGAAGTAGTTTGTATTAGGGACAATGGCATCCGTATTATGTCATCTTTTTAGGATGAGGTCTGAATTCTATAGACTATGTATTTAGGATGACCATTAGACATGTTTAATGGTTAGGAGCCATAGTAAGCCCTAGAGACTACGTATTTAATACATTCATGAACTATGTCCTCCTTGAATGCATTTATGGAGGATGATCCTGTGTACGTAAAACCTAGGTAGTAAACATACTTTTCCTATTTAGATATTTGATCCAAATATGGCAATGATGAACCAGGGATAATTAGTTAGATGGAAGAATTATATATGGAAGAATTAGATATGTAGTTTCTATGGTTTTAGGTTTATGGTTAGGGTTTGGTATGGAGAATACACACTAGTTAGATAAAAAATTGAAATAAGTAGTTCGTAGTATGTAGTAGTTTCTATAGTTTGGGGATAGCTTTTGACCTTCACGCATCTACTTAAATAGAAGAATCAAATAAATAGTCTTTAGGATTTACTATAGGAATAAACAATGTATTTGATCTTTCCTTCAAATTATGTCCCTAGAAACTATGTATTTGATCCTTCTTACCCCTCGGTAGTTATTCCTATCAACGATCATCTTGCCCTTGTTAGTGTACTATATTCCTATGAACTATGTAGACTATGTTCTACAAACTAGTTAGTTCATAATATCTTCTAGGGTATGAACTAGTTGTCAACTATCATATGAACCCTAGGATATCTTCTATGGACTATCTAGGTGAACATGACAACTATGTATCAAATTGCCTCCATGAACTATGCCTCATAACTAGATAAGCAACAATAATTTCATAGAACCTTAAGTTATGAGGTGAACATGACAACTATGTATCATGGTCATCTAGATACCTCCATAACTTAAGGTTCTATGAAATTATTGTTGCCTATCTAGTTATGAGGCATAGTTCATGGAGGCAATTTGGTTATATGAGGCTTATCGTTGTTATGTTCACTAACTATGTTCAACGATGGAGCCTCATCTACCTCCATTACTTATAGAGGCAGATGAGGCTTATCATCTTCACTAGATCAACCTACGCTAAGTTAGTTCCTAGAACATTAGACTAGTATATATGTTATACTATGTAGGTAGTTCACTATGGAGGTAGTTCCCCACATAGTTACTTGTAGTAACTATATATGTTAGGATTAACCCTAGTTAGATTCATGAATTGGGTTAGGATAACGTCCATCTAAACTATAGGCTACATTACATGTTATAGTTAACTAAGTTATATGTTCCTCCATCTAGATGGACTCCATCGTTATTGTATATAGTTTAGTTAGAAGTTAGGGTCCATCTAGATGAACTTGTGCATATATACTACCGCTCATATAGTTAACTATCATTCATAGTGAACATATATATATAGGTTATAATCAACTATATAACTTCTCCATCGTTATCATTAGGGATGACTATATACTATGGGTATTTAATCCTAGGACATCTAAGGTTCACTATATACCCCTCCCCTAATAGGTTATAATCAACCATAAACTTCACATCGTTATACCATAACTAAATTATATATGTAGTTTCATGAACATATAGGGTTATAGTGTAGGATAGGGTTTAGTTAGACATAGTTCTGATCTTAGTTACGAACTATGCCTTCTAATCCTATACTAAGTTAAGATAGAACCTTAGTTCATTTAGATGAACTTAGGGTTATGTTGTGAATGCCCAGGCCCAGGCCCGAGCGCCAGCAGGCCAGCATGCCTTCATGCAACGTCAGCAGGTCATCACGCGTGATTCCAGTCATTAGGATATTTGATTTATTGTAATCAGACCCGTTTAAGCTAATTGTTAGGAAACGGGCTGATAGAGAATAATTAGCGCCAATTAGTGGCCCATCAGAGTAGCGCACTTAATGGCCCATCGAAGTAGACAGATGGCGCCCTAGTCAAATGGCCATCTGATCTCTTTATATTGAGATCGTCTTCCTCATGAGGAGGCTATGCAATAAAGAACTTCTATTCCTTTACTCTTATTCTTCTCCTTCTTCCTCCTTGTCACCAGGCAATCCCCCTGTGGTCTCAGGACCACAACATTGGTATCAGAACCATTCTGATCCAGAGGCGATCATGCTCCTCGCAAGCAACCGGCTATGGGTGCTAGCACCCAGCCTGAGCCAGATGTGATGCAGGAGGCTGCCAGTCCACGGGGGAAAGCTGATTCTACACAAGAGGTTATGCTTTCTCTACTCAATTCGATTAACATGCGATTGCAGCATGTCGAACTCGCCCCAGACACAGATGAAGAGATCGCATCCCAGGCTACCCTCAAGACCACTCCACCGCGGTCAGCAGGAGGGCTTGATGGCCCAGATCGGCCAGGGGGGTCTCAGCCAATTGGCGGATCAATCCTTGGTAATCTAGCGGTCATTCTCTTCCGAGAGGTATGCAAATTGGATCTATGCACTTAGACGCTGATGGAGGCTATAATGGCCAGGAGTCACGAGGCCTGGAAGGTGTTTGTATTAATTCCTCAATGAACACGCACCCTCGCAATATGAAGTTTGAGATGGAGGGTGATATGGAGGAGTTCTCTGGGACTCGCAGGGGCCAGCGAGCCAGCGCTGCGCCTAGACTGGCCCGGTTACAGTTTCCACGGTACAGTGGAGAGAAGGATCCTATTGAATGGCTTTACAAGGCTGATAAATTCTTTGCTTATCAAGGCACTTATTCTGATGAAGAACGTCTTCGTGTGGCTGCCTTTCACTTGGGACGGAGACGCCTCAGTTTGGTTTCGGGCTTACGTGAAGGGAGGTGCGCCGCCCCACGTGGATGACCTTCTCTGACGAACTGTGCGTCCAGTTTGGCCCAAATGAGTTTCAAGATTTTAATGAGATGCTTTCAACCTTGCCGCCAAACTACTACGGTACGGTTTATTACTCTGAATTTATGAAAATTGCTAACTGCCTGCCCGACTGGCCGATGGCGGCCCTAGTTGGCACCTTCAAGCGCCGTTTGAAGCCTGAGATTGCTGTTGACATTAGGCATTTTTCGTGCCACACTATGAGGGATGTTGTGCACCATGCCCGAATAGAAGAAGAGAAGTTAATTCGTCAGCGGAGAGGGGGTAGAGGGAGGTTGATGCCGAGACCATACACCGGCCATAACCCAGCCATTCCTCCAGCCCCTGGCTCTGGCCCAAGTCGGCCTCTCCTGCCAAGCACCAATAACCCTCCCATCCGTCGCCTGACACAAGCTCAGATGGAGGAAAGGCATGCCAAGGGACTCTGTTATAAGTGTGATGAGAAGTACGTGCCCGGACATCGCTGCTCTGTTCGCGGTAGTCTACTCATCGAAGAAGTGGACGACGGAGAGATAGCTGAGAACGACGAGGGAACTGGCCTCTACGACCAGGTACAACCTGAGATATCTGTCCATGCCTTCTCAGGCACGTTCACTCCCCGGACCATGCGAGTGCAGGGCCAGCTGAAACGCCAAAATGTTGCAGTTCTGATTGACAGTGGGTCGACTCACAATTTTATTAATGACAAGGTGGCCCAACGTCTAGGGTGCTATGTCTCTGATTCTAAGCCCTTTTACGTATTAATTGGGGACGGCAAGCATCTCCGCAGCATGGGGGTTTGTTCGCAGGTAACATTGGTAATCCAGGGGCATTATTTTATTACTGACTTATTTTTATTACAAACGAAAGGGGCGGACGTAGTGCTCGGCGTCCAATGGCTGCAAGAATTAGGGGATGTGATGTGGAACTTTCGGGATTTGACGATGGACTTTGAGGTGTCCGCCTGCATGGATTACAACCGGGAACTTTGCACACTACACAGGAGGTAGGGTCTTTATTTCGGTTTACACCTCAAGGCTTCTTTTTACAACAGCGTGCTGTGGTCGATGTGCGCCAACCGGATCTACCAGCGGCCATGATTGATCTCCTTGATGAATATGCAGAACTCTTCCTTGAGCCATCGGGTCTTCCGCCACCAAGGACCCATGACCACTGCATTACTATCATGCCCGGGGCCCCACCGGCCAATGTTCGGCCCTATAGATATCCTCATGTGCAAAAGACAGAGATTGAGAAGCTGGTCCAGGAAATGTTACAATCCGGCATTGTTCGTCCTAGTACCAGTTCGTACTCGTCTCCGGTACTATTGGTTCGGAAAAAAGATGGGTCTTGGCATTTTTTGTGTGGATTATTGGGCTCTTAATGCAATCACAGTCAAGGATAAGTATCCCATTCCAGTAATCGATGAGCTATTAGATGAATTGACGGGGGCAGTGGTGTTCAGTAAGCTCGACCTGCGTTCGGGATATCATCAGATCCGAATGCAGCCTCATGACGTTCACAAGACGGCTTTCAGGACGCATGATGGCCATTATGAGTTTCTTGTCATGCCCTTTGGACTGACGAATGCCCCGGCGACCTTTCAAAGCCTCATGAATGATTTATTCCGGCCTTATCTCCGCCGTTTTGTGCTCGTCTTCTTCGACGACATATTGATATACAGTTCATTATTAGCCTCATGAATGACGTATTCACTATCTTGCGTGCGCATTCTTTATTCTTAAAAACATCGAAGTGTTCCTTTGGCAGTCCACAGGTCGAGTACTTGGGCCATATTGTTTCACAAGCTGGAGTGGCTATTGACCCATCTAAGGTGGACGCTATGCTCTCGTGGCCACGACCCACCTCTGTCAAATCTCTTCGTGGCTTCTTGGGCCTCACAGGTTATTACAGGCGGTTTATTTCAAAGTATGGGCTTATTGCTAGCCCACTTACATCTTTACTCAAAAAGGGAGCTTTTATGTGGTCGGGCAAGGCCCAGGAGGCGTTCGATCTATTGAAACAGGCCATGGTTCAGGCCCCCATTCTGACGCTCCCAGATTTTGCCTTGCCTTTTGTCATTGAGACAGATGCTTCTGATGTGGGTGTCGGGGCTGTCCTCCTTCAGAAAGAGCGGCCAATTGCATTCTACAGTAAAGCATTGTCTGGTCGATCTTTGACACTCTCGGCCTATGAAAAGGAAATGCTTGCTATTGTGCACGCTATCTCAAAGTGGAGGCCCTACTTGCTTGGGCGACGATTCCTCATCCGGACTGATCGCCAGCCACTGAAATACTTCTTGGACCAGAGGTCTCTTCTTGGGCGACGATTCCTCTCAGCAGCGTTGGGTTAGCAAATTATTGGGTTATGACTATGAAGTTACCTATAAGAAGGGGGTCGATAACACGGTCGCGGATGCTTTATCGCGTCGACCTGCGGATGGAACCTTGTATGCATTCTCTATTCCTGGCTGTCCTTTTATTCCTGAACTCAAACGTGCCTATATTGATGACACGGGCACCAAGGACTTGATTGGTCGACTACAGGCCGATCCCCATGCTGAGCCTCCCTTCGTGTGGCAGGATAATCTTTTGTTCTGAAAGGATCGGTTATGGGTACCGGCTTCTTCGGATCTCCGACGCCGTGTGATTTCCCACTTTCATGATACTCCAGTTGCAGGGCATGAGGGCACGTTCCGCACTTTCAAACGAGTCAGTCAAAGTTTTTTGTGGGCCGGTCTCAGGAAGGACGTCCATAACTATATTGCTGCTTGTGATATCTGCCAACGAGCCAAAGCTGCATCCTCTTCTCCTGCGGGCCTTCTACAACCACTTCCTGTCCCGGACAGGGTCTGGGAAGATATATCCATGGATTTTATTGAGGCCTTGCCTGCCTCCAGTGGGAAGACGGTGATTATGGTGGTGGTTGATCGTCTTTCTAAGTACGCCAATTCCTGTGCTTTGAGTCATCCATACTCGGCCCGCACGGTTGCCGAAACCTTTGTGCGAGATGTCGCCAAGCTCCATGGCATGCCGCGGACTATAGTCTCTGATCGTGATCGGATCTTCATTTCTTAGTTTTGGCGGGAATTCTTTAAGTTACATGGGACCGAACAGCATATGAGTACAACATATCATCCGCAGACAGACGGCCAAACTGAAGTTGTGAACCGATGTCTTGAGAAATACTTACGTTGCTTTGTAGGGGATCAGCCCCGCCGCTGGCTGCAATTGCTTCCCTGGGCTGAGTGGTCGTACAATACAGCATATCACACACGTGCCGGCTTCACACCATTCGAAATTGTATATGGTCGTCCTCCTCCCACCATTCTATCTTATGTGCCTCACCGCTCATCTATAGCGGAGGTGGATTACATGCTCCAGACACGTGATGAAGTCCTCCGCCAGTTGAAAGTCAATCTCGCGTCAGCCCAGAACAGGATGAAACAGATTTATGATAAGCAACGTTCTGATAGAGTCAGGTGGGTGATTACGTTTATGTCTCCATTATGCCCCAGCGCCAGACCTCATTATTTCGGGCTGATCAGAAGTTGGCCCCTCGCTTTCATGGACCGTATGCTATAGTGGAGAGGGTCGGTTTGGTCGCATATCGTCTCAATCTGCCTCAAGGGTCCCTGGTTTACCCGGTGTTCCACGTATCTCATCTTCGCCATTTTGTGGGCGACCCTCCACTGGCAGATACTGTTCCACCATTGCCTCTCATGGGTTCCCCCGACACTGGCGATCGCTCGCCAGCTTCTCTCATTGATAAACGTCGCGTGCGTCGTGCTGGACGTATTGTGACAGAGGTATTGGTCGCTTGGCTGAGCCGGCCGTTAGAGGACGCGGAGTGGGTCCTTGAGGATGAGTTTCTGCTTCGTTTTCTGTCCTAGTCTCATTGAGGACAATGCGATAGCGGAGCGTGGTGGAGTGTTGTGAATGCCCAGGCCCAGGCCCAGCGCCAGGGCCAGCAGGCCTTCACGCAACGTCAGCAGGCCATCACGCATGATTCCAGTCATTAGGATATTTGATTTATTCTAATCAGACCCGTTTAGGCTAATTGTTAGGAAATAGGCTGATAGAGAATAATTAGCGCCAATTAGTGGCCCATCAGAGTAGCGCCACTTAATGGCCCATCAAAGTAGACAGATGGCGCCCTAGTCAAATGCGCCATCTGATCTCTTTATATTGAGATCATCTTCCTCATGAGGAGGCTATGCAATAAAGAACTTCTATTCCTTTACTCTTATTCTTCTCCTTCTTCCTCCTTGCCGCCAGGCAATCCCCTGTGGTCTCAGGACCACAACAGGTTAATTGGCAATCATGGAGGTATAGTTCCTAACTAAGATCAGAACTTACTTAACTATGTTTAGATCATATGAACCTAGGATCTTAGTTAACTATGTTCCATCTAAGCATATGGCAATCAAAACAAGATAGTCCATAACTAAGGATATATGTTATTATAGGATTAACTTATAGTTCATGAACATAGTGGGCTATCTAGTTCATATTACTATGGGTCAGGGTTAAACTATATATATGTTCATGAATAAATATATATATATATATATATATAACGTAGACTATGTGTTATGGAAGGGCAAGATGTTCCATCTAGCTAATTGTTTGTATTAGCTAACAATTTCATATGAAGCATAGTCCATAGAACAAGATTAGAGATTATGTCATATCGGAATACTATGAACTTAGATAGATATGTATAACTATTTATTCTATCATAATTCATAGTTAGGGCAACTATGAACTATGATATATATGATAGGGTTTAGGAGATAGGACTATGAACTATGTACAAGAACTATTAGCTAGTATAACCATGGGATACGTAGATAGAACTATTAACTAGTGTAACCATGGGATACGTAGAAATGGATAGAACTATTAACTAGTATAACCATTTTAAGTCAAATTGGATACGTATAATCAACTATTTTGTTGTCCTATATGTATAGTACCCTAGTATATGGAAAATTAACTGGTTTTAGATTATACAGACTACATCCTAGATACGTATAATAGTTCTTCATGGATATAGATAGATACATAATAAACAATGTATCTATCAATTTCTTGTCCTATATTAGTCCTAGTTAGCTAATACAAACAATTAACTAGATAGAACATCTTGCCTTTCCATAGAACATTGTCTACGTTATGACCCCAATTAGCGAGATGGTCTAATTAAGTTGGCAACTTACATATGCTTCATATGAAGAACATACACACATTAGGGTTAAACTAATGTTCCTAACTTAGCATAGGTTAACTATGTTCCTAACTAGTATACCTCCATTTAATTCATCCTCGATCCTGGTTCATCTATACAGTTCATCTAGATATGACATTCATTTTGAATGCATCACAGATGACATGATGCTGGTTCATCTACATAACTACCTGAACATTATCAGGTTATGTTCATAACTATATTAGGAACCAAAATAAGATAGTCCATGAATTATACCCTAGTAACCAAAACAAACATGAGATAACTATGTTCCTAACATAGTTGACTAAGTTCTTATCTAAATAATTTGGTTACTTCTCAAAGAATATATAGCAACTAAGGATATAGAATCTGGGAATATAGTGGCATAACTATCCATAACTAGATACTATATCAACTAGTAATATAAACTCTGAACATTATATTCTGAGTTCATGTTGCTACAACAACGATGGAGTTGATCTAGATGGAGGAATATATAACTTAATTAACTATTTCAATGATGGTGTTAGTTATCTCCCTAGTTATCTATAAGTTATATGGAATTATATAATAGTTAGGTCTTCGAATATATAATGAGGATGGTTTACATGAGATCGCTCTCATATAAGGAGCATGAGGCCAATCTTTTGGGCCATTAGATTCTGATCTGATGGTGAATATCAAATCAGCGGGTAGGTGAGTTTATCACATCAGGGACTATGTGAGTTCTATGTAGTTATTTATAGCCGTCAGATCAAGATCCAACAGCTACGAATGGAATTGGCCTCATATAAGCTATATGAGAGCGATCTCATTTAAACTTTTCCCATATATAATTTGGTTTTACTATGGGAGACATAATTAAACATAGTCTAGAAGACATGTTCATAGAACCTATAATAACTTATATATAATTTATAGTGTTTAGGGTACAGAGGGAGTACTATATTATGGGTTATGATATAATATAACTATTGAACTCTATCATAGTTAATAATAGTTCACAGTATATGTAAACTCTATTATAGTTAGATATAGAGTTTAGAATCTAATTTGGAGGAATAAACATGATATAACAATTACACTATACAAACATAGTCTAGAAGACATGTTCATGCAATTAATATATATAATAAATGTTCATACAAACATTATATTATTATATATGTTAAAATTAGTAGTCTCTAGGGTAGATTAACCCTATATTAATTGACTATTAATACTTAGCATGGTATATCCTATGAGTTAGGATTAACCCTAACCCTAATCAAATACAAGGGACAATACTTACCAGGGTTAAGATTAGCAGGAACCCTAATCCTAACTCATACTATGTAGTTAGATATAGTTCATGAACTATAGTTTGTATTAGGGTTAGCAACATACAATTCCTAAGGTTTATACTAGCATAGGTCCAATGCTAGTATAAACCTTATATATGCTATAGCCCTATATGGTGGATAGTAGTTTATAATTAGGAACAACATTATATATGGTGGCTTACTAGTCTACTAACCACAATATTTATTATAATGATAAGCCTATCTAAGTTATTATATAGTTACAGGTATAAGAAGGATATCCCAATGGAAGGTTGATCATCTTGCCCTTGTTTAGTTATGACCATCTTAAGAACATAGTCTAATCATAGTTATAGAAGACTAGGTTCCTCACTAGTCTTCTATACCTGTGATTCCTAGCTTATAGGGTATTTAGTTCCAGACTAGGGCTATTCCTAGTTTTTCCTCTATGCGTATTAGTCCTATAACTACATAGTTACATATATAGAACCCTAACTATATATAGGTTTAACTCTAATAAGTACTCCTATATTAGTCTTCTATAGGAGAGAGAAGGGAAGATCGACGAGGAAGGAGGCCCTCTAATGGTAGCCGGCGGCTCAACAGAGGGAGACGATAGGGGGGAAGGCCAGAGAGGAAGAGATTAGGGTAAACTTTCTGAATAATTCAGTCAAGAGTGCCTAAGCTCGTTACATACTAGTCCCACGAAATGGGCTTGGGCTATTCCCCTAATTGGGCCTACGGCCTTATTACATAATACGGACGAAGCTAGGCTACTCCCCTAAGCTGGGCCGGCTGGGCCAGCAATACAATTAGCCTACTCATGCAATTACTATTACTAAATAATTTGAACATAACATTAACCTAGGACTATGTTTATTCTCATAGTAAATACATTGTCTATTCTCATTCTTAGATAGATACGTATCTAAGTATCTAATGTATATGCATTAACCCTAACCCTAGGAATACATAGTTCTATATTCCGTTTATAGTTAGGTTGCATTCTCGTTATAAATAATGCTAAATATTATTCCCAACTAAGATTCCGACTATAGTTAGGGTAACTACCTACGTGTGTGTCCCTAAACATAGTCCTATATTTTGCCTAATATAACTATTATAATGCCCTATAGGATGTAGTTGTATTTGTTAACCCTAACATAGATATTTGGAAATGGGATACAAAGTTATCCTATTATTATATGTCTCTATCTATATGTTAGGGATTAACCCTAAGATTATATTCCTAGGATAAATATAGGACAAGAAATTTATACATATAATAGTTCTACATTATTAGTTTAGTCCAATATGCCCTAAACGGAATATTGGACTATGTAATGTGTGGTTTTGGGCTTAGAACTGGATCGATACTAACTATAGAACTATTAACTAGTATAACCAGTGGTTTCCATTTCTAAATATGACGTATATGATCCTGGACATATAATGTGTGGTTTAGAGTAGATAATAACCTATATGATCTTAACATTATATTCTCGTTATCTTAGACATCTTAACTTAGATTATTAGAGGAACTATCTAAGTTCAAATTAATTTGGCAATTAGTTACATAGTGGACTAGTAACTGTGTAGACTGTATTTCTAACTATGTAACTAGTTGTCTAGAAGTAGGGATATCCTAATACAAATAATTAGCTAGTTCACACAACATGACTATTAACTAGGGTTTATTCAGGATATTAACATCGATGGAGGTTTATATTAACAATTCATGAACATATATGTTCATAATTACTGTTACTAACTATCCATAAGTTAGTGAACTATATAGTTAACTCCATCGATAACTAAGTATAACTATCTATAACCCCTATATGGTCAACTGAAACTATGGGGGTTATGGACTAACCTAGTTCATATATAAGTATAATTATACTTACTTGTGATTAAGTTAACTCATACAATATGATAACCATGTTACATAGTTAGAGTTACCTATGGTTGATTATATCCTATGTAGTTACTAAACTAGTTTTACCAACGAGTTGTGAGTATTTTTAGATGGGATGGCAGCACCCTAAGATTATATGGAAGAAGCCACACAGAACTAGACAGAAGAATGAAATATGGAGTTTCTCTAGTTAAAGGTTGGGGTTTGTTATTGAGAATACACACAACTAGTAATATGTATAACTGGTTTGTATTATGGGCAATGGCACCCGTATTATGTCATCCTTTAAGGATGAGGAGTGAATTCTACAGACATGTTTAAAGGTTAGGACCCATAGTAAATCCTAGAGACTACGTATTTAATACATTTATGAATGTTGTGAACGTCAGCGCGCACGCGGAACCACATCTTGTAATCCTTCCCATTTTGGTAACTGAAAGGTCAGCACGCAGAACCGTATCTTGTAATCCTTCCCATTTTGGTAACTGAAAGGTCAGCATGCAGAACCGTATCTTGTAATTCTGCCTATTTTGGTAACTGAAAGGTCATTTCTTGAACTGCCCCTTGTAATTTAAAGAATTCCCGCCAGAACTGAGAAATGAAGACTTGATCTGTCAGAGACGATAGTCCGAGGCATCCCATGTAATTTAGCGACCTCCTTCACATAGAACTCAGCAACCGTGCGGGCATAATATGGATGACTAAGAGCACAGAAGTGGGTGTACTTAAAGAGACGGTCTACCACCACCATAATAACCGTCTTACCATTTACCGCCGGCAAAGCCTCAATAAAATCCATTGACACATCTTCCCACACCTTGTCCGGAATGGGAAGGGGCTGCAGAAAACCCGCAGGTGATGTAGACGATGCCTTAGCCCTCTGGCATATATCACATGCGGCCAAATATGCATGTACCTCTTTCCGAATTTCCGCCCACAAGAAACTCTGACTGATCCGCTTAAAGGTTCTGAACGTAGTACTCCTACGATCATCTTCCCTTCTTTCAGGTACAAGAATTTACTCCTCATCCTTTGCGTGACTCGGAAAGTGCTTATGTTTGAACTAGGTAAGTGCTTTTGTTTGAAGACTACAAATTTAATTGTTCGCATACCAACTATGGGAACCCCTAGATACTACATATTTGATCCTTCCATAGCTATCTCCATACCAAAAAAATCGAAACAACATATATCCCTAACCCTAGCAAGGCTATGGAAGGGTTAGGGATATATTTAGTTTCTTGCCAAACCCTAACCCTAAGCCATAGAAACTACATGGCTTCGAATGGAGGAACACACACAACCAGGGAAGGTTTCATATGGAGGAATATACAACCAGTTGGTATGATCCTTCCATCGTATTTTCATAGTAAATCCTAGAGAGTATGAATTTAGGTTATGGTTTATAGGGAGAATTATATATGGAAACTATGTATTTGACCCTAAACCCCTAAACACTACAAATTTATTTGTACTACTATGAGAATAGAAACTACATATATAATTCTCAAAGTAAATCCTAGAAACTACATATATAATGTTTTTGAGAATAAACAGAAGAATCAAATATATAATCTCTAGGATAGTATATTCTAAACAAAGGCAAGATGATCAACCTTCCTTGATTGTGTGTATTCCTCCCTACGAAACCTTCCCTAGTATAGTTAAAGTTATTAGAAGTCATATTCCTATGACATAAGGGTTTATTATACTCCTAGGACATAATCCTAGGGTTAATCTTAACTTATTAATCTTGTTAATAGAATACGGTATAAACACTTAGAATTATGTTAAACCTCCTTAACTTAAGATATCTTATAGTTAAACTAGTTCATATGAGGCATAGTCCATATAATTAGAGTTAACTAAATAATGTAGTCAACTATGGTAGTTGACTGCATTCTATGGTTATAATGTAGTTATAGGTATGAATTCAGTAATACCTGTGCATCATGTTCATCATTGACCCTAAACTTCATGGGTTATATGGTTGATTATAACCTATTAAGGAGACTATGTAACCCAATATACTATGTTAACTACATTGTGCAAATAGTTATCCCCAAGTAACAGGTACTTAGTTGCACTATGGATGTTCCTCTCTGTATATATGCACAAGTAATAACGATGGACCCTAACTCTGAACTAAGTATAACAATTCATGAACATATATGTAGTAAACTGCCTCCATAGTTGAGCATTATACTCTTAGTTACTAATCATCTAGATGGAGGACATAGTTGCATTTAAACTATAGTAAACTATCTTGTTAGGTTAACAATAACGATGGAGGCTTATCATCATAATATCCATATCTATCTAGGTTCATATGAACCAGGGAATATAATGTTCGTATACTATATATTCATGAAGGCATTCATCTACCTTCATGAATATATAGTATACATATGATACGTATATTATATCTGTCATATTGATAATGGCATTCATGAACTTAGTAAGTAGAACATAGTTGTCTAGATGAATAAACTATGTTCCTAAATGCTCCCAACCAAATTGCCAATTAACCCTAACTTATGAACTATAGTATAGTCATGTTTCATCTAGGACTATGTTCATCTAGATACCTCCATGAACTATGCCTCATATGAGCATGTCTTCTAGACTATGTTTGTATGAACTATGTAATTGTTTGTATTAAGATTTCCCTACTTCTAGACAACTAGTTACATAGTTAGATAATCCATAGAACATAATCTTCATATAGTACAGTATGTAACTAGTTTCCAAATTAATTTGAGCTTAGATAGTTCCTCTAATGATTTAAGTTATGATGTCTAAGATAACGAGAATATAATGTTAAGATTATATATGTCATTATCTACTCAAAACCACACATTATATGTCTAGGATCATATATGTAATATTTAAAAATGGAAAACACATGTTATACTAGTTAATAGTTCTATATTTAGTTCTATCTTTAGTTCTATAGTTAGTATCTATCCAGTTCTAAGCCCAAAATCACACATTACATAGTCCTATATTCCATCTATAGTAATTTCTTCCACGTAAACTAATAATGTAGAACTATTATACGCATCCATTTCTTGTCCTATATTAGTCCTTGGAATATAATGTTAGGATAACTATATATCACATTTCTAAGTATCTATGTTAGGGTTAATCCCTAACAAATACAACTACATCCTATAGTGCATTATAATGGTTGTATTAGGTGGAATATAGGACTATCTTTAGGGTTAGAATACAAACACGTAGGTAGTTACCCTAACTATGGACAGAATCTTAGTTGGAAATAATATTTAGCATTGTTTATAATGCGAATGCAACCCTAACTATAGACGGAATATAGGACTATGTATTCATTGGGTTAGGGTTAATGCATCTTGGTTAGATTCTTAGATACGTATCTATCTAAATATGAGAATAAACAATGTATTTATTATGGGAATAAACATAGTGCTAGGTTAACTAATTTAGATCAATCCTATGTGAATATACATTTTAGATTGGCAACTATAGAGTTAGATAGATACGTATGTCTAGATTGACCTAGGTCCTAGTTTCCGAGCAATTTTAATAGAGTATAGAAGACTAATATAGGAGTACTTATTAGAGTTAAACCTTTATATAGTTAGGGTTCTATATATATAACTATGTAGTTATGAGACTAATACACATAGAGGAATAACCCTAGTCTGGAACTAAATACCCTATACGCTAGGAACCATAGGTATAGAAGACTAGTTATAAACTATAGTCTTCTATAACTATGATTAGACTATTTTCCTAAGATGGTAATAACTACCTAGGATGGTCATAACTATAGGCAGTTGAACTTATATTCTAAACAAGGGCAAGATTATCAACCTTCCCTTGTTTATATAATTATACTATATGGATATCCTTTTTATACCTGTAACTATATAATAACTTAGATAGGCTTATCATTATAATAATATACTGGGGTTACTAAACTAGTAACCTACCATATATAATGTTGTTCCTAATTATAAACTACTATCTACCAATATCCCGTATTATAAACCCCATCCATCATATATTGCTAGAGCATATAGAAGGTTTATACTGCTAGCATTGGACCTATGATAGTATAAACCTTAGGAATCCTATGTTGCTAACCCTAATACAAACTATAGTTCATGAACTATGTCTAACTACCTAGGTTTTACTATGGGTTAGGATTAGGGTTCCTACTAATCCCTGCTAAGTATTGTCCCTTGTATTCTATTAGGGTTAGGGTTAATCCTAACTCATAGGATATAATTCATAGGACATGCCCAGCTAAGTATTAATAGTCGTTTAATATAGGGTTAATCTACCCTAGAGACTACTAATTTAAACATATATAATAATATAATATTTGCATGAACATTACTATATATGTTAATTGTATGCACATGTCTTCCAGACTATGTTTGTATAGTCTAATTGTTATATCATGTTTATTCCTCCAAATTAGATTCTAAACACTATCTAACTATAATAGAGTTTAAATATATTGTGAACTAATAACTATGATAGAGTTCAATAGTTATATTATATCATAACTTATAATATAGTACTCCCTCTGTACCCTAAACACTACAAATTATATATAAGTTATTATAGGTTCTATGAACATGTCTTCAAGATTATGTTTAATTATCATGTCTCCCATAGTAAAACCAAATTATATATTAGAAGACCTAATTATTATATAATTCCATATAACTTATAGATAACTAGGGAGATAACTATCATCCATCGTTGATATAGTTAATCAAGTTATATGTTCCTCCATCTAGATCGACTCCATCCTTATTGTAGTAACATGAACTCATAATATAATGTTCAAAGTTTATATTACTAGTTGATATAGTATCTAGTTATGGATAGTTATGCTACTATGTTCCCTGATTCTATATCCTTAGTTACTATATATTCTTTGAGAAGTAACCAAATCATTTAGTTAAGAACATAGTTAACTATGTTAGGAACATAGTTGTCTCATGTTTATTTTGGACTATCTTATTTTGGTTCCTAACATAGTTAGGAACATAACCTAATAATGTTCAAGTAGTTATATAGATGAACCAGCATTATGTCATCTATGATGCATTCAAGATGAATGCTATATCTAGATGAACTATATAGATGAACGAGGATCGAGGATGAATTAAATAGAGGTATACTAGTTAAACACAGTTAACCTATACTAAGTTAGGAATATTTGTTTAACCCTAATGTGTGTACGTTCATATGAGGCATATCTAAGTTAGGGTTAAACTAACTATGTTCTTAACTAGTTGCCAAATTAATTAGTCCATCTAGTTAATTGGGGACTATCTAGATGAACATGATGATAGTATCTATCATAACGTAGACAATGTTCTATGGAAGGGGAAGATGTTCCATCTAGCTAATTGTTTGTATTAGCTAACTAGGACTAATATAGGACAAGAAATGGATAGATAAATTGTTTATTATGTCTCTATCTATATCCATGAAGAACTATTACATGTATCTATGATGTTGTCTGTATAACCCAAAACCAGTTAATTTTCCATATACTAGGGTATTATACATATAGGACAATAAAATAGTTGATTATATGTATCCATTTTGTCCTAAAATGGTTATACTCATTAATAGTTCTATCTATTATATGTATCCCATGGTTATACTAGTTAATAGTTTCTAGTACATAGTTCATAGTCCTATCTCCTAAACCATATCATATATATCATAGTTCATAGTTGTCCTAACCATGAACTATGACAGAATAAATAGTTATACGTATCTATCTAAGTTCATAGTATTCCGGTATGACATAAACTCTAATCTTGTTCTATGGACTATGCTTCATATGATCTAGTTAGCTAATACAAACAATTAGCTAGAAGGAACATCCTGTCCTTCCATAAAACATAGTCTACGTTATATATATAACAATTCATGAACATATATATAGTTTAACCCTAACCCATAGGAACATGAACTAGATAGTCCACTATGTTCATGAACTATAAGTTAATCCTATAATAACATATATCCTTAGTTATGGACTATCTTGTTATGATTGTCATATGCCTAGATGGAACATAGTTAACTAAGTTCCTAGGTTCATATGATCTGAACATAGTTTACAAAGTTCTTATCTTAGGAACTATACCTCCATGATTGCCAATTAACCCTAAGTTCATCTAAATGAACTAAGGTTCTTTCCTAACTTAGTATAGGATTACAAGGCATAGTTCATAGTATGTCTAACTAAACCCTATCCTAACTATAACCCTATATGTTCATGAAATTACATATATAATTTAGTTAGGGTATAACGATGTGAAGTTTATGGTTGATTATAACCTGTTAGGGGTATATAGTGAACCTTAAATATCCTAGGATTAAATACCCATAGTATGTAGTCATCCCTAATGATAACGATGGAGAAGTTATATGGTTGATTTTAACCTATATATGTTCACTATGAATGGTAGTTAACTATATGAACGGTAGTATATATGCACAGGTTCATCTAGATGGACCCTAACTTCTAACTAAACTATATACAATAATGATGGAGTCCACCTAGATGGAGGAACATATAACTTGGTTAACTATAACATGTAATGTAGCCTATCGTTTAGACGAACGTTATCCTAACCCAATTCATGAATCTGTTGTGAATGGCAGTACGCAGATCCGTAACTGAAAGGTCATATGTTATAATTATTCTAGGAAGCTGAAAGGTCATATGTTGCAAGGTCATATGTTATAATTATTCTAGGAAGCTGAAAGGTCATATGTTGCAAGGTCATATGTTATAATTATTCTAGGAAGCTGAAAGGTCATATCTTGTAATCAGCCTAGGAAGCTGAAAGGTTACATCTTGTAATCAACCTAGGAAGTTGAAAGGTCATATCTTGTAATCAGGCTAGGTAGACGCGCCCTCTCTTTCTTTATAAGGAGGTCTTCTTCCTCCTTCTGGGGCATGCAATATTGAATCAAGTTTTCCTTACTTCTCATTTCTAATCCTGTTTTCCTTACTTCTCCTTTCTTTTTACTATTTTTCATCAAAACGATACCTTGTGACCTTGCTGGGTCACAACATTGATATCATAGCCAGACATGCCTCCTCGCAAGCAGCCAGCCATGGCCTCTGAAGCACAGCCAGGGCTAGAGGCTGCGAAGGAGATTCCCAGCCCACGGACGAATGCTGATTCCAGCCAAGACATTCTAATCTCCATGATCAATGCGATTAATATACGGCTGCAGAACATCGAGCTTATACAGGCACAAAACCAGGCCACACAAACTGCCAACATGACCACGCTGCCGCCATCAGGGGGAATGGCGTCCCTGTCTGACCAGGGGGGCTCCATGTGCCTAGAGGCTCAGCACCAGGCCAATCCACAGCAAATTCTCTCCCTCATGGAATCCGAATTGGGTCCTTTAACCCAGACGCAGAAGGTGGCCGCCCTGGTCTTGATGCACGAGGCATGCCAAGTGCTCGTGGAAATGCCTCAATGGCTACACATCCATGAAACGTTCAGCAAGAGATCGATGAGGAGTGGGAGGAGTTCCATGGGTCTCGCGGAGGCTAGAGGGGCAGCGCTGAGCCCAGACTGGCTCGTTTACAGTTTCCAAGATATAATAGAGATGAGGACCCCGTCAAATGGTTGTACAAGGCGGACAAGTTCTTCGCTTACCAAGGGACATACTCTGATGCAGAACGCCTACGTGTGGCAGCCTTCCATCTTGATGGAGACGCCTCTATTTGGTTTTAGACCTTTGAAAAGGAGGTGCATTATCCTACTTGGATGTCCATCTCCGATGAGTTGTGCGTCCAATTTGGACCAAATGAATTTCAAGATTTCAATGAAATGTTGTCCAGCCTAAGGTAGACCACCACAGTAAGGGCATATTATTCAGAATTCATGAAGATTGCCAATTGCCTACCAGATTAGCCAATAGCAGCTCTCGTGGGCACCTTCAAGCGTGGGCTAAAACCAGAGATTGCTGATGAGATGCACCACTTCCCATGCCATACCATGCGCGATGTGGTGCGCCATGCACATATCGAGGAGGAGAAATTGGTTCGTCAGCGGAGAGGGAGCCGTGGGGTGATGGCTATGCGCCCCCTTACCTGTCCCACATATGTCTCGGCCCCAGCCCCTGGCCCCAACCCAAGCCGGCCGGCATTGCCAGGGCCTGCTACTCCACCTGTCCGTCGCCTGACGCCAGCCCAAATAGACGAACGGCATTCTAAGGGACTCTGTTTTAAATGCGACGAGAAGTTTGCCCCCGGACATCGCTGCTCCGTCCGGGGTAGTTTACTTGTCGAAGAAGCCAAGGAAGAGGACAGTGGCATTCATGAACTTAGTTTGTAGAACATAGTTATCTAGATGAATAAACTATGTTCCTAACCAAATTGGCAATTAACCCTAACTTATGAACTATAGTATAGTCATGTTTCATCTAGGACTATGTTCATCTAGATACCTCCATGAACTATGCTTGATATGAACATGTCTTCTAGACTATGCTTTTGTGAACTATCTAATTGTTTATATTAGGATATCCCTACTTCTAGACAACTAGTTACATAGTTAGATAGTCCATAGATCATAGTCTTCATATAACTAGTTTCCAAATTATGGATAGTACACTATATAACTAGTTTCCAAATTAATTTGAGCTTAGATAGTTCCTCTAATAATCTAAGTTATGATGTCTAAGATAACAAGAATATAATGTTAAGATCATATAGGTCATTCATTATCTACTCAAAACCACAAATTATATGTCTAAGATCATATATATCATATTTAGCAATGGAAACCATTGGTTATACTAGTTAATAGTTCTATAGTTAGTATCTATCTATTTCTAAACACAAAACCACACATTACATAGTCTAATATTCCTTTTATAGTAGTTTCTTGTACCTGAACTAATAATGTAGAACTATTATATGTATCAATTTCTTGTCCTATATTAGTCCTAAGAATATAATGTTAGGGTTAATCCCTAACATATAGATAAAGACATATAATAATAGGTTAACTATGTGTCCCATTTCAAAGTATCTATGTTAGGGTTAATCCATAACAAATACAACTATATCCTATAGATAATATGAACTAAGTTAGTCCATAACCCCCCATAGTTTTAGTTCACCATATAGGGGTTATGGATAGTTATACTTAGTTATCGATTGAGTTAACTATATAGTTCACTAACTTATGGATAGTTAGTAACAATAATTATGAACATATATGTTCATGAATTGTTAATATAAACCTCCATCGATGTTAATATCGTGAATAAACCATAGTTAATAATTCACGGTATATGTAACCCTAGGATATCATCGTTAACCCTAGGATATGTTCATGAACATAGGGTTAACTAAATATGTTCAGGTAGTGTAGTATAAATAGTTAATTAACAACTATAGTTAATAGTTCACTCTAGGGTTTAACCTGAACATTGTTCATATGATAGATATAAACCATAAACTCTCCCTAATAGGATTACCTGTGATTAAGTTAACCATATGTTATGATGTGGATCATGTTACTGACAAGTACTTGTATGTAATGAAATGGTAGTTCACTCTAGGGTTTAACCTGGACAAGCTAGATGCAGCAAAGCCTTTGAAAGCCCAGCTAAAGGCCCATCATTCTTATTTAAGAAGAAGCCCAAGAATCCATGAGAAGACCAAAGGCCAAGGATTAATTGAGCCCAACTACAAAGATTAATTTCATGACCTGCAACCTTTGGAGTCCCAAAGCCTCATTAATTAAAGCAAGCTAATGCAGCCAAGGCACCCTTTCTTATGTACTCCACTTAGGGACTTGTTTTTGGACTTTTATTGCTTTTTGGGACTAGTTTTCACTTTATTTAATGCTATTTCAAATGCTTGTACGAAATTAAGCCTATATATATGGCTTCTATGTAATGAAATGGTAGTTTTTTGGCTTGTTCATCTCAGAATTTATCTTCCATGGCTATCTTGGATACCTCAAGCTTGGATACCTCAAGCTTAAGGAAGTCGTCGTAGTTCTTGTGACCTTTCCTCTCAGCAAGTTCCGTTCAAAGTTCATTTTTGCTCTGGCAAGAATCTTCTTTCTCTGTGCTATACATCATTTGGTATCAGAGCGCTAGGTTACTTTCTTGTTTCCAGAAATGCCACCTAGAAGGAGACCTGTTGTTGCTGATGAAGTGAACAATGATAATATTCGCGAGGAGATCGCTGAACTGCGTCGAGCTGTGGAGTCCCTTTCATAGCAATTATCAAAACAATCCACTCATCAATCTGAAGGTGAAAATGAAGTTGAAGAAAATCCTTTTTACAACATGCCTCCAAGGAGAAGGATGCGTGGTGAAGAGGAGGAAATCCACCATCAACCTAACTATCGCCGTTGGGAATCTGGCTTGAAGATTGATATTCCAGAGTTCAATGGTGGACTATCTGCTGAAGAGTTTATTGATTGGTTATATGCAATGGAAGAGGCCCTTGATTTCAAAGAAGTTCCAGAAAATAAGAAGGTTCCACTTGTTGCCACTAGATTGAGAGGACGTGCTGCTCCATGGTGGCAGGAATTGAAGATTACTCGCCAAAGGCAAGGAAAAGTTAGCATCACCACATGGGAGAACATGAAGAGAAAGATGAGAGAAGCCTTGCTGCCGTTCAATTACAAGCGAGTCATGAATCAGAGACTCCAGAATTTAAAGCAAGGATCAAGAACTGTTGATGAATATACTAAAGAGTTCTACAATCTGGTTGCTCGTTGTGAACTTCCTGATGCACCGGATGAATTAGTAGATCGTTATGTTGGTGGTCTTCGTCAAAATTTTCAAGATACTCTTAATATGTTTGACTTATGGGAGGTTTCTGATGCACACCAAAGAGCTTTACAGATTGAGAAACAACAACATCGTTTTAAGGCTAATTTGGGTGCTAATTTAGTGCCTAAAGCCACCAAGCCCTTTATGCCAGTTCCTACCACTATTGAAACTGCCCAACAGAAACAGAAGGGTGGAACTAGCTCTGGAGTTCGTTGCTTTAATTGTCATGGATTGGGTCATATGTCTCGAGAATGTCCTCAAAACTCTAGACGTGCTGGCAAGCAGTTATTAATTGAAGACCATGAAGAGGGAGTGGACTTCAATGCCCCACCAGAGTTTGATGAAGAGATGGAGGAAGAACTGCATGGTGATGAGGGTGAGCTCCTTGTCATTCAGAAGACTCTTTTGTCTCCGCGAGGAGAATCTAGTGAAGATTGGTTGCGCCACAACATTTTTAGAACTACTTGCACTATCGGAGGAAAAGTTTGCTCGTTACTTATTGATAGCGGAAGCTGCGAGAATGTCATCTCTGAAGAGGCTGTGAAGAAGTTGAGCATTCCAACCGAATCACATCCCTGGCCCTATAAACTCACTTGGTTCAGAAAAGAAAATGAGGTAACAATCTCAAAACGTTGCCTTGTTTCATTTTCGATTGGAAATAGATATAGTGATTCTGTGTGGTGTGATGTGGCCCCTATGGATGCTTGTCACCTATTATTAGGTAGACCATGGCAGTATGGTAAATCTGTTGTCCATGATGGTCGACGAAATACTTATAGTTTCATGTTGGAAAATGTGAAATTTACATTAGTGCCTTCAAGGGACATTGAAAAGAAACCTAAATCAGATAGTTCAAAGCTGTTATCTTTGACACAATTTGAAAGAGATGTGAAGGAAAAAGGAGTTGTTTATGTACTTCTTTCCAGGAAGGAGTCCAAGGAGCAAGTAATACCCCTTTGTGCTAAACCTCTTATTGATGAGTTTTCAGATGTCTTCCCTGATGAATTACCAATTGGCTTACCTCCACTAAGGGACATTCAGCACCAAATTGATTTGGTTCCTGGTGCTAGCCTTCCTAACAGGCCATACTATCGTATGAGTCCTAAAGAGCATGAAGAATTGAATAGACATGTTGCTGAACTATTGGAGAAGGGGTATATCAAAGAAAGTTTGAGTCCGTGTGGTGTCCTAGCTCTCTTGGTGCCAAAAAAAGATGGTACTTAGAGAATGTGCATAGATAGTCGTGCTATTAATAAGATAACAGTGAAATATAGATTTCCAATTCCAAGATTGGATGATATGCTAGATAATTTAGCTGGAGCAACTATCTTCTCAAAGCTTGATCTTAAAAGCGGCTACCATCAAATCAGAATGAAACCCGGAGATGAATGGAAGACAGCGTTTAAGACGCGTGAAGGCTTATATGAATGGCTTGTCATGCCTTTTGGTTTGTCATATGCACCAAGCACTTTTATGCGGGTGATGAACCATGTGCTGAAACACTTCATTGGGCGATGCGTCAAAGTTTACTTTGATGATATCTTGATTTATAGTGTTAACAGTGTGTTACATTTGCAGCACCTTCGTGAAGTACTGAATACTTTACGCAGGGAAAGATTATTTGTGCAGCTGAAAAAGTGTGAGTTTATGACTCCTCAAGTCCTATTTTTGGGATTCATTGTTTCTAGAGATGGCATCAAGGCTGATGATGACAAGGTGCGAGCAATTGTTGAATGGCCCCGCCCCACTACAATTACTGAAGTAAGGTCTTTCCATGGACTTGCTTCTTTTTATAGACAATTTATTCATCATTTCAGCACAATTGTAGCACCAATCACAGAATGCATAAAGAGGCAAAAGCTAGAGTGGACTCATGAAGCGGAGAAGAGTTCCCTTGAGATAAAGGCAAGATTATCAGCTGCACCTCTACTTGCATTGCCAAACTTTGAAAAGCTGTTTGAAGTTGATTGTGATGCTTCTAAAGTTGGTATTGGCGCTGTGCTAAGTCAGTCAAGATGGCAAACCAGTTGCCTACTTTAGTGAAAAGTTTGGTGGAGCAAAGCAACGGTATTCTACCTATGATATGGAGTTCTATGCTGTATATCAAACATTAAGGCATTGGCGGCATTATCTAATCCAACGAGACTTCGTCTTGTACTCTGACCATGAAGCATTGAAGCACCTTCACAGCCAACAAAAGCTCAACCACAGACATGCAAAATGGGCCTCCTATCTCCAAGAGTTCACATTCACCCTGAAGCACAAATCTGGAGTGCAAAATCGAGTAGCTGATGCTTTAAGTCGCCGGACTTCTCTGCTCTCTAGAATGCAAGCTGAAGTCATTGGGTTTGGAACAATTCGAGAACTCTATCCCACTGATGATTACTTTTCTCATATAATTGCAGGTATCAAAGAAAGAACAAAGTCTGAGTATTTTCTCAGTGATGGTTTCCTTTTCAAAGGGAATCAGTTGTGTATTCCAGAGTGTTCCCTGCGGCTAAAGATTACTCAAGAGCTCCATAATGAAGGACACTTTGGAGAAAAGAAGACTTTTGATCTCATCTCTAAAGACTACTATTGGCCTTCAATCTGAAAGGAGGTTACTCGTTATGTGAAAAGATGTCATGTGTGCCAAGTCTCAAAGGGAACTTCCACAAATGCCGGACTTTATATTCCACTTCCCATCCCTGAAGGACCATGGACAGATGTAAGCATGGATTTTGTTTTGGGGCTGCCAAGAACACAAAGAGGCGTCGATTCTATCTTTGTTGTTGTAGACCGTTTTTCGAAGATGGCTCATTTCATATCTTGCGGAAAGACTATGGATGCCTCACATATTGCTTCAATCTATTTTCGTGAAGTAGTTCGTCTCCATGGTGTTCCCAAGTCCATCACTTCAGATCGTGATCCAAAATTTATCAGCCACTTTTGGAGGAGTCTTTGGAGGTTACTTGGCACAAATCTTCAATTCAGTAGTGCATATCACCCCCAAACAGATGGGCAAACTGAGGTTATCAATAGAAGCCTTGGTAATTTATTGAGATGCTTAACTGGGGAAAATCTGAAGAAATGGGATCAAGCTCTAGCACAAGCTGAATTTGCTTACAACAGGTCCACTAACCGCTCTACAGGTTTTAGTCCTTTTGAAGTTGTTTATGGTGTAAACCCGAGGGCTGCCTTAGATCTCGCCCCTCTCCCTAATTTGAAGCGGCCCAGCAAGAAGGTGGAAGATTTTGTTTCTGAGATGCTTCAAGTTCATGAAGAAGTTAAGACTAACTTGATAAAGACAACGGCACAATACAAGCTTGCAGCAGACAAACACCGCAGAAAGTTAGTTTTTGAAAATGGCGACTATGTGTGGCCTGTTCTTACAAAGGATCGCTTTCCACAAGGAGAGTATAGCAAGCTAAGCCCACGAAAGATCGGTCCATATGAGATTGTTGAGAAGATCAATGACAATGCCTACAGATTGAAGCTTCCTAGCCATATCTGCACTCATGATGTTTTCAATGTTAAGCATCTGATTCCATATCATGGAGACAATTCAGAAGATGCAATTGCAAACTCGAGGACGAGTTTTCTTCCACCTGGGGAGAATGATGTGGATCATGTTACTGACAAGTACCTGGACAAGCTAGATGCAGCAAAGCCTTTGAAAGCCCAGCTAAAGGCCCATCATTCTTATTTAAGAAGAAGCCCAAGAATCCATGAGAAGACCAAAGGCCAAGGATTAATTGAGCCCAACTACAAAGATTCATTTCCTGACCTGCAACCTTTGGAGTCCCAAAGCCTCATTAATTAAAGCAAGCTAATGCAGCCAAGGCACCCTTTCTTATGTACTCCACTTAGGGACTTGTTTTAGGACTTTTATTGCTTTTTGGGACTAGTTTTCACTTTATTTAATGCTATTTCAAATGCTTGTACGAAATTAAGCTTATATATATGGCTTCTATGTAATGAAATGGTAGTTTTTTGGCTTGTTCATCTCAGAATTTATCTTCCCTGGCTATCTCTCCTCAGAGACAGTTTCAGCTACCCTCAAGCTTGGATACCTCAAGCTTAAGGAAGTCGTCGTAGTCCTTGTGACCTTTCCTCTCAGCGAGTTCCGTTCAAAGTTCATTTTTGCTCTGGCAAGCATCTTCTTTCTCTGTGTTATACATCATGTTAACCCTAGTATAATATTGGCTTATGTCTAACTAGTTTAATCTTAGATTATAGGTTACCGTATTTATGATCTAACAGTACTAGTTAATAGAATGAGACTATAACATTAGTTGGGATCTATTATATAACTACATATATAATAGCCTAATTATCCTCTATAATTAGTACTGCTATTTATAGTCTAATTGTTTGTAATTACCCTAGACTCTATGAACATGTCTTCTAGACAGTGCTAGTATGAATAACTTATATGGTAATTATGGTATAGTTAAGTCATTAGAATTTATACTCCTATGACTTAAGGGTTTATTATAATACTCCTAGGATATAATCCTAGGGTTACTCTTAACTCATTAATCTGGTTAATAGAATAAGGTATAAATATTTATAATTATGTTAAACCTCCATAACTTAAGATATCTTATGGTTAAACTAGTTCATATGAGACACAGTCTATATAATTAGAGTTACCTAAATAATGTAGTCAACTATGGTAGTTGACTACATTCTATAGTTATAATGTAGTTATAAGTATTAATTCAGTAATACCTATGTATCATGTTCATCTATTGACCCTAAACTTCATGGGTCATATGGTTGATTATAACCTATTAGGGAGACTATGTAACCCAATATACTATGTGAACTATATTGTGCATATAGTTATCCCCAAGTAACAGGTACTTAATTGCACTATAGAGGTTCCTCCCTGTATATATGCACAAGTAACTACGATGGACCCTAACTCTGAACTAAGTATAACAATTCTTGAACATATATGTAGTAAACTACCTCCATAGTTGAGCATTATACTCTTAGTTACTAATCATTTAGATGGAGGACATAGTTGCAGTTAAACTATAGTAAACTATCATGTTAGGTTAACAATAACGATGGAGGCTTATCATTATAATATCCATATCTATCTAGGTTCATATGAACCAGGGAATTTAATGTTCGTATAAGATATGTTCATGAAGGCATTCATCTACCTTCATGAATATATACTATACATATGATACATATATTATATATCTATCATATAGACAATGGTATTCATGAACTTTGTTTGTAGAACATAGTTATCTAGATGAATAAACTATGTTCCTAACCAAATTGGCAATTAACCCTAACTTATGAATTATAGTATAGTCATGTTTCATCTAGGACTATGTTCATCTAGATACCTCTATGAACTATGCTTCATATGAACATGTCTTCTTAATAATATAATGATGTCTAAATATATAACATAAATAATAGTCTAGAATAGACATCCTTAACCCTAGGTAGTTCTTACTGTGTCTGGAACATGTAGAAGGATCACTAGGTACTACAATTTCAATATATGATTAACTCTATCATATTGTGTCTGCCTAGGATGTTTGTTCTATTCCTTATATATGGTCTAGTATATTAGGATATAAAAGGATTAGGCAACGATGGAATTAGAATAACTTAGGATATAACATATCTATATTATGTTTTATAGAGGAACTAGTTATCATATAGTCCTATATCAATTATGTTCTATAGAGAAACTAGTTATATAATGATGGAACCCTAGAGTTTAATCATAGAGACTATTATATGGATTATAATAAGTAGTCTATAGGGAACCTTAATATATGAGGTTCCATGTCTCTAGGGTATCCTATGGTTGGAAGGCTTCATGTTAATTCTATCATATAGATAGACTTATTATAGAGCTTAATGTAGTATCTAGGGGTTCTTCCATCTAAATAATTAAAGGATGACATAATAAATATTAATAGTCCATATAAACATATGAACCTTCCAAATATGTCTCTAGGACACAATGTTTTGTTGTTATGGACTATTAATATTTATTATAGAGGTAAATCTTATTTGCTAACCATGGGAATAAACATGTTATAACATCCTTAACCCTATTTGTTATAACATATTTATTCCCATGGTTATAATTTATTCTATTATAGTCCATATGGACTATCTAACTATAATAGAGTATATTATAACCTATTAAAGACTAGAAATTTGTATTAAGTTTGTATAGGACATATATTATAAGTTATTATAGGTTTTATAAACCTTAAGTTCTACATACATATTGAACCATTGTTTATTCTAGACTATTATATATTAGTTGTGTCTTCTAGACTATATTAATTTTAGTTTGTTTGAACATGTCTTCTAAAATATTAGTTAGGTCTTCTAATATATAATACCAGTATCATATTTCACTTGTATGACTAGAATACACAAGTTATGTGGTAAATAGTACAATAGAAGTAAAATCTATAGTAGGATTAAAATTACTCAAAAACTAGGACTCTATAGTATCTATCTATCTAACTCTATAGTTGCCAATCTAGAATGTACATTCCCATAGGATTAATCTAAGTTAGTTAACCTTGGACTATGTTTATTCACATAGTAAATACATTATTTATTCACATACTTAGATAGATACGTATCTAAGTATCTAACCTAGATACATTAACCCTAACCCTAGGAATACATAGTCCTATATTCCATCTATAGTTAGGGTTGCATTCTCATTATAAACAATGCTAAATATTATTGCCAACTAAGATTCTGTCTATAGTTAGGGTAACTACCTAACTGTTCATGAATTTCAAATGGCTAAAACTTTCTATTCTAAACTCCGAATTATGTGTAGTTGGTGGCGTTGGAAAGCTAACTTCTTAAAATTTAACCTGAATCTTAAATCAGTCCAATCAGAGATTTTCACACGAAGTTATGATGATTTAACCATTGAAGTCTATTTTTACCTCATTTCTGTGTATTACTCTTGTTTCCTACAAAAACCAAAAACTATATTAAAGTAGTAAAAATTCTAATCAAACACTAGCATAATCATAAGTTTATGAGATAATAAAATTCATAATTCATGTGTAGATCAGCTTTCAACCACAAAGGGTATAAAAAGTGTTGGAGGAAATGAAGTCCATAGACTTTAAGTCTCACATTGAAGTAAGAGATGTCATGCTTGTGACAATTGGAAGGGGATGAAAGTGTTTAAGGGATTTGACAGGAAGGTTAGCTTTAACCTGAGAAAAGGGGATAGGCGAAACTGGGAAATTTTGGGTGTAGGAAGTGTGGCAAACAACACTTCAGAAAGGATTGTGAAGGAAAATCACTCTTGTGTTGGAATTGTGGAGAGGAGGGCCATATCGCCCTTAACTCTCCCAAGCCCTCTAGTGGTTCTTGCAAGGGACCAACCGACAAGGATACCAAAGAAGAGGGAATTGCTCATGTTTTCGATCTGAATGCGGAGGAGACAAATGATCACGTTGTCATGGAAGGGTATGCCTTTGATTTTGAATTTTTGTGCTAAGGTGCTTTTCGATTCGGGTGCTTTACATTCTTTTGTTTCCCATTATGAATATTAAACTGACATGGTATAAACTAGAACTACCCTTAACCATAGCTTCCCCTATGGAGAACTCGATGACCTTAAAACGTTGTCTGAAGGATGTTCCAATTGTTCTAGAGGGGGTGAGTATGGAGATGTCAGAATTCGATGTAATCTTAGGACTGGATTGGTTCTTCCATTTGGGAGAACTCTTAGATTGTACAAAGAAGATACTATTGTTCTGTAGAGCTAGATGTTAGAAGGCCAGATTTCTGGGACCATATTGGAAAGGAGATGCTCACTTAGGGTGCGTTTGTTTACTGATTATCTCAAAAAAATCAGGCTGAATCAGCCTGATTCTTCTGATTGCCATTTGTTTACCGATTTTACTGATAGGAGCTGCTGATGGTGATAGGTGAAAAAAATCACCTATTTTCACCTATCAGCTGATAGTGTGTTTGGTTACTGATTTGCTCAATTTTCACTCCTGACGGAGATAACTGAAAAAAATCAGCAAATCACCCCTGAAAGAGGCGATTTTGCTGATTCTCATTCAAATGAGCATCAGCCTAAAATTTTTTTCCTCGTCACCTCCACCATCGCCACCGCCCACGACCGGCACTACCCACCACCCACCACCCACCACCACTACCACTGCCTACCGCCGCTGCCACCTACCGCCCACCACCATTGCCGGCCATCGCCCACTGCCCGCCGGCCACCGCCACCCACCGCACACCACCATCGCCAGCCACCTCCTACTGCCGCCGGCACCGCCTACCGCCAATCGCCGGCCACCGCTGTCACCACCACCCACTGCCTAACCGCCACCGACCACCACCACCGCCCACCACCATCACCGCCGCCACCCTCCGCCCACCACCATCGCCAGCCACCGGCCACTACCCATCGCCGCCGTCGCCGGCCATTGGCCACCACCCACCACCACCATTGCCGCCATCACCGACACCACCCACCACCAACGCCGCCGCCCACGGCTGCCACCCGCCGTCCAAAACATATATTTTTCACCGACTTTACCAAACACAAATCACACCTGATTTTTTTTTAGGTTCCCAAACGCAAGTTACCAATCAAGAATTAGGCTGATGGTGAAAGACTGAAAATATGATTAATTTTATGTTCCCAAACAGGTTTTCTACAATCAGAAAAATCACTTACAAATCACCTTGATTATTTTCAGCCTGATTTTTTTTTTCAATTTTCACTATCAATTTCCAAATGCATCCTTAGTCTCAGCCATGAAAGTGTAATGCCCCATATTTTTAAAAATTCAATTTGTATGAAAACTTGGAGTAAAGTTCCACGGAAGACAAATTCAATGATAAATCACATTAAATTGGAGCCACAGCTCGAGCCCATCTCATTCAAAAATTTTGGCTAAACTAATCAAGGGCATTACTTTCGACCATTTTCAAACATGATTTAGTTTGACGCTAATTTCATAATTAATTATTTAAATAACATTTAAAAAGGATCCATATCGAAGCATCACATGTCACAATCCACAAATAATCATTACAATACTAATTAACTCGCACACACACGTGCCATAGTCATACTGAATTGAAATATAACTAAAGAAACATATCCTAATTTCTTCTTGCTTCTAGCCTCTCTGCTCTCACCCGCATCCCATGCTTCTACGTCTATTCTTTAGAACCTGCGGAGAAAGCATGTTGAGTACATGTGCCTCATTAGGAAAAGCTATAACCACTGACCTTGCATTCATTAGTCAACTATAAACAAAAGTACAGTTGTTCTAGCATTCACTTATTAGTTCAATTTTCTTACTTATCATTCTTCTACCACTATTGATGCTTAATAGTATACTACCCTACGCCTCAATTCTAAGGTCATGGGTTGTGACGCCCCAAAATCTTTACCTCGATCGGAGTAGGGAAGTCTTTTTCAATACCATCTTTGGTGAGGTAGGAACCCTGGGATGTGACTTGGGATAGTCGAATCAACCGGCCAATTACATCATCTCAAAAGAATGTGTAATCGACATCACCAGGAACACTCAAGAACGTGGGAACTCATCATCAAATCTCAAAATAAAACATTATATATGTATTAAATGAATCCTACATAGTCTTTATTACAGCAATTCTCATAAATTGTCAATCAAAAGATAGCATCAAAGATATATATGGCACACAATGGCTAGAAATATCAAACTAAACAAATAAATGAAAATTTTTTATTCATCTTCAAGTCTTCTACGCCACCTTCCTGTTCTGCAATCGTCCTGAATCACTGATCTTTCACGCTTGTATCAGAGGATGCATGAGTATTCTACAAAAATACCTAGTAGGAAGCAAAAACCCACCAGAGACACAATAATAGCGTGAAGAAAGATTTACTCAATAGAAACAGAAATATATAATATCTGAAGGACTGATCACAAGGTTTACTTCACATGAATAGAAAAGTTAGTCAACATCAACAGTCTCAATTCGCAAGTATAGAGAAAATAACAATAAGACTATGAATAAACATATGTGCAAGGAGATAATAACAATTTTATCAAAGGCTCCAAGCATCTATAGTGCAAGGAGTTATAATTTCTGCTTGCTAAACTGATCACTCGCAAGTGACTAAATAATATACCAGAACCATCGTAGGGTTTCTCCCTTTGGAACCCTGCCATGCGTCTAGGATGCTGGCCCCACCAGTGCTTACGGACACGATGGGCGGAGACTGAGGACCTTCCGTAATGGCAACAGTCTAACGTACGCATAGCGTCTCCCTTGGGGCATAAATATCAGAGACCTCGCAAGATCTAGCAATGGCTTTAATGAGCATACTATGAATCCACTTCGGAGAGAGCCTCGCAAGGTCTCTAGTGGAGAAAACAGTCATGTAACAGTATGGGCAATATTTCAAAGGAATAGAGGTCGCAGCACTCTAAGATTATAAGGTATCATTTACCGGATAGATTCACTATTTGGAGTATAAACAAATCATCAATAGGATTAGACTCACTCTCTGGAGTACAATTAAGTCATCAATATGTCAATAGAATAAGGTTTCTCGCAAGAATACAGTTGAGACTCCAACGTCTAGATCAACAAGTAACTCGTTAATGGAGTAATAATGGATCGTAATCACAATTCAAACAACATGCTTCATGTCTAGCCTTAGATAGGAACATATCTGGAATTTAAGTTCTACTATTTATGAGACTGAATTCAAGATGAAAGAATGATTGTAATGGTTTGATCTACAATTGGAACTCAAACTGACACAAAGATGGAATTAGAATCTTAGTATTATAAGACTCTAGGTTGTAATGACTTACACATAATATTAATCTTTTAGATCAAATAGTTTTACAGTAATAGTCCATACCATCTCCTACATTATATATTAGTGATATTTTAATCAAATTGGATGATATCATTAAGTATTAATAGGTACTAGTTACTTAGACCTTATTTATAGTATAACTGTTTTATTGATAATAGCTCTGTTCCGACTGTCCCCACAGTAGGCACACTAGGAATCTAAGTTTGAAAGTTAAATAGTAGATAGCCCTATGTGTCTAGTTTCCAACCCAATAGACGGCATATTTTTTTTATTTTTCTGTGATTAGTTATGAATTTTATAATGCAGGTCGTTGGCGCAGGAATAGTCTTGGCCGAGACCTTTGAGTCTTAACCATACATACTAATTACGGTTTATTAACCCTTAATCATGCTAACAGAATATTAATAACCTTAAATAATCCCCTCCTAGGATTGTTACAGGTCCTTATATGTTCTGAAATTAATCATCACATGCTTTCATATACCTTTAATTACATAAACTGATTTAAGATAATCCCCTTGGTATAATGAAGACCTTAACACAAGAATCCTAACTTATAATCATATGATAAAATTAAACCAGAACATTTATAGAATCAAATAGAACTTTCTGATATCCAAACGATCAAAAAATGAATAATATTCTCATCTAAAACTATCATGCAAGTATTAGAAGATATATCACTCAAAGAATATCAATAATCATACTCATAATCATAATTAATATCTAAATCCTCTTATTAGAAGCTTCTCATAGGTAGAACGGATGTCCTAAACTTAATCCTCCTTGATTAGTTAGGATTTGATATCTATTTTAACTAGGTTTCCTAAAAACAACACTTTCTGGATTCAATCGCGTACCCCGGCGATCAATCGCATACCCCGATTGCATACTAAAATTTAAACTAGCATAACTTTTTGCTTCGAACTCCGAATTATGCACCGTCAGTGGCGTTAAAAAGCTCTCTTCATGCTCTTTAACATCACAATCCGAGACATAACAAATATGTTATGATCCTATTTTAATTAGGATTAGGATTAGCCTACTTCGATGTCAATTAGGACTGTAGCTTAGGGTCTATCCTATGTCAATTAGGATTATGGCTTAAGAGCCTATAAATATGTAATGGGGTCTTCCCTAATCAAAAATCAATGATCAATGACATAGTTTATTTTTTAGTTTACTTTAATTTAGTTTTTCTTAGCCCTAATCTGACTTTTTCTTCCCTTTCTCCTACGATGGGTTCTTATGTAGATTACAGTCTACATCATTGGTATCAGAGCGTTCATTCCTTCGGACCATTGCATAGGCAACATGTCTTGTAAACACTTGTCGCACTTAAAGCCAAGTGGAAGCGAGAAGATGAAGAGATACAAGGCTGGCAGAAACTTCAAAACGAAGAACACGAACGGAGTTGGAAGGCCTACCAGGAGCATTGGTCGCCACCACCTCCTGTCGGGCCGTACATTGTCTCGGCCCCGAGCACCGCCGTCGCAGATGCTGTTGAAGACTCCCCACTGCCGTCACAGTTGCAAACCCAGCCACACCCATCCAAAACGCCACTTTCAAGCCCACCCATGCCGCCCTCCTCGCTTGGCAGTGACACCTCGATCTATACATGAAATATGGAGCAAAGATGCAAAAATATGGTGAAACATGACTTCAATGGTTAAACCTTCATAACTCGTGTATATGATATATTAAAGTTCAAGAAGTCAGCTTTCCAACGCCACCAACTACGCATAATTCGGAGTTTGGAACAAAAAGTTATGACCATTGGAAAATTATATTGCAGGATGAATAGTAACCGATCGATCGGCTAAATGTCGTGATCGATCATCGCCGTTTGATTGATTGCATCTACTGGAAAAATTTTATGAACAGTAACTGATCGATCGGTGAATAATGCCGATCGATTGCCGTATATGGAAAAAGTGATTTTGACCTATTTTGACTCAGATTTGGAAGGGGATTTCGTGGTTTCTCTTCAAACTTATAAATAGGCCATAAGAGAGAACGTATTGGATACTAGAGAACATACTTTGGAGGCTAGAGAGGAGCAAGAGAAGGAGTCTTTCGGAGCAAAGAAGAAGAAGGATTTATGATGATGGATCTACATAAACAGTCTTCTCTTTTCTTTCTTTCTATATGTAACTAAACTTTCATTCAAGGCTAGATGAAGCCCTAGATGTATATTGCTACTCTTGTTAGTTTAATTTTATAAAGTTGATTATGATTCATGCTTAATGTAATTTCATGAGTATTCTTTTCAGTGCTTGACCATAGACTTGATTGATTATGAATGAAATTAGATATTGTGATTGATTTTATGCCCGACCAAGGATAGGATTAATTACATTATAACAGGTTTGTGATTGATTTTATGCCCGACCAAGGATAGAATTGATTACACCATAGTGGATGAACTTTTGTGTCCGACCAAGAACGTAAGTGAATTCATTATGATTTGTGTGTCTGGCCATGAATACAAGTTACCATATCATGTCAATTTGCATGTAATAATAATCAAGAGTAGTAATTGTATGTCTAGTGGTGGATTCATTGCATTGATACTTCTCCATATTGATTAAATCTCAGTTAGATTAGCTAAAGTTCATTGCTTTCTTTAGAATTAATTAAACTACATCTTTTTTTCTCTTGAGTTTGGTAAAATATTTAACCACCCCTGAGGTTCGACAACCCTTTCTATATTCGCAGTAGTACAATTGTCTTGTGCACTTGCAAGGGGTTTATATTTAAACAATCACACCTCGCACATAGTGGCGTTCGATAAGCCGACAGAGGTGAAGAAGGCCGAGAAGACTACTCTTCCAGTGGTGCTGGCCTTTGTCTAGCCTCCGCCCCCACCAAAGGCCCCGCCTTTATGCTGCCAACTTGCCTCGGCCATCGCCATGCAGCCCAAGTTTGACCCGACCTAGGTGATGGACTTCTTCGTCCGCGTGACTGGTGATGCGGAAGCATTGGTGGAATGTTATGATCCTATTTTAATTAGGATTAGGATTAGCCTACTCCTATATCAATTAGGACTATAGCTTAGGGTCTATCCTATGTCGATTAAGATTATGGCTTAAGAACCTATAAATATGTAAATGGGTCTTCCCTAATTAAAAATCAATGATCAATGACATAGTCTATTTACTAGTTTAGTTTAATTTAGTTTTTCTTAGCCCTAATCCTACTTTTTCTTCCCTTTCTCCTATGATGGATTCTTATGTAGATTACAGTCTACATCAAAATCATAATATAAACATGCATCAAAACTTCTTATTTTAGATCAATTAGTTTTAGTAAGTATACCGATTTTTTTTCGGGTGTCACATGGGTATTTCCTTCTTAGATCTTGTCTCTAGTTGAGTCAATCCCTATTCCTTTTTCTATCTTTTTTTTATCATTATGACTATCTCTCATTTAGGAACTATTCTCTTGAGGAATTGTCCTGAATGATTCCTACATGCTCTGGCAGGTGGTTCCGAAGGGAATTCATAGTCTCCTCCGGTTTGGAATATGGGCACAATGAACTTTGTCATAATCCTACATGCTTACTTTGATCTCTTCTAGAGAAGAACCCTCGAGGTGGCCAACCTCAGTAATGGGTTTGTGCCTTCTAACTTACACAGTGGCCATGGTATTCATTCTTCTTTTATGTTTCCTTCTTTGAGGATCTTCCTCAATTCTTTATCTCATTGCTCATGTGTTGAACCAAGATGGTTGACTCTACTGGTCATTCTCACATGTTACAACATGTCTTTATATTCTTCCACTGTGACTTAATTATTAGGGGAATTTATAAAATAAATCATCAAAAAAAAATTATGAAAATGACACACTTTAGAAAATATTTGCAAAATAGGGTATCTGACAAGCCACGCAGGCGCCCGCGTGGCGCAGGCACTTGCGTGGCTTTTTTTTAAACCAAACCAAAAGGCGTCGGTTGAACCGACGCCTCTCGGTTAAAAGAGAAAGGCATCGGTTGAACCGACGCCTTAACAGAGGCGTCGCCTTTCCGTCCCATTTTAAATAGGCTGTCACTTCAACGATACATATCTCTCTCATTTCTAACCCATTTTCACTTATTTTTTTTTCATTCTTTCTTATTTTTAGTGCTCTTTCTAGTCATTATGATATCACAAAGATGTTGAGCCATCACATACCATTTATCGTAGTTTTTGTAGTATTTGTTTCGATAAATAGCATGCGATGGATCAATATCTTTGCGATATCATTATGACCAGAAAGACCACTAAAAATAAGGAAGAATGAAAAAAAAATGGGCGAAAATGGATGAAGAATGAGAGAGATATGCATCATTGAAATTTATCCCACTAAAACAAATCTGTCCCATTTTAAAGGGGTGATAACTTAAATGATGCATATCTCTCTCATTCTTTATCCATTTTCGACAATTTTTTTTTCATTCTTCCTTATTTTTAGTGGTCATTCTGGTCATAATGATATCGCAACGATGTTGATCCATCGCATGCTATTTATCGAAAAAAATACTACAAAAACTACGATAAATGGTATGTGATGGCTCAACATCTTTGTGATATCATAATTAATAGAAAGAGCACTAAAAATAAGGAAGAATGAAAAAACAATGAGTGAAAATGGGTTAGAAATGAGAGAGATATGTATCGTTGAAGTGACAGCCTATTTAAAATGGGACGGAAAATCATAAGGCACTAAGAGGCGTCCGTGCCATGCGGGCGCCTGCGTGGCTGGTCAGATACCCTATTTTGCAAATATTTTCTACAGTGTGTCATTTTCATAATTTTTTTTTGATGATTTATTTTATTATTTTCCCTAATTATTACGAAGCCTCTTAGCTATTGAGATGTGTATTTCCTATAAGTCATCTCGTATTATTAGTTTTCATGTTGTATAACATGTCTAACACACAGTATACATTATTCTTCTGTTGGTTCTCTTAGGAAACATAAGAGTCTAGCTCTCATTTTTCTTAGTCCCACTATTTCCTTCTTAGTGTGGATTATGCCATTGTTATAATGTCTAATAATTTAGTTCATTGTTTCCATCCTAACGATCTCAAGGCAACTTATTAATACTACTTCTACCTTACTAATTGCTATATGTTCAACCTATGGTTCATACTTTCATTACTTCTCCATCTTGCTTATTGTCGGATTTCACCAACAAATCATTCAATGACACATGTCGCTGACCAATTGCCAATTGGCTGTCGGGGAGGGTTGTCGCTGGCATCTAGGAGGAATCAAACCTTCCAATTTGATTCAATAGTTAATATATTTTGTAACTAAGCCTGTTTTGTGGTTGAAGGGGTATTAGTTGTGATCTAGCATGATATACTGCCTTAGAAAAGAATTGCATGGTTTGGGTTGTGTGAACTAATGTATCAACCCGGTATCCTTTAGGCTATGTTTGGATTAGTGGAAAATAGGGAAAAGGAAAAGAAAATAGTTAAAATCCAGTACTTTTCATTGTTTGGTGAGATGGGGAAAGAGAAGGTGGAGTGGAAAGTGGTGGAAAGGGAGTGGCAAAGTACATAAAATTTCCACCCCTCAATCCGTGGATTTTGGGAGAAACTCCATGCACTCCCAAAACAACAGGTAGTGGGCCTTGTACACATGCCACATAAGCCATGTCCACCGTCCCCCTAACCGTCTCTCTCGCTCTCTCTCTCTCTCTCTCTCTCTCTTTCTCTCTCTCTCTCTCTCGATCTGCTGGAGAAAATTTCGAAGGGATGGCCTCTTTCTCGTCAATTCTCTCTCGCACATCGAAACACTGGAAACTTTGTGGCAATCCTAATTTTTCTCTTTCTCCCATTTTCACTTTCTTTTTCTCTTTCACTTTCTTGCACTTTCCAACAATCCAAACATAGCCTTAATTATGAGTTTTATCGAATATGTAATATAGGATTTCAATTATGAATTATGTTCAAAATTCTAGATTTAATGCCCCGGTATTAGTATGTGCTGGCGTATTTTGTTTTTGTGAATGTTCTCCAGTGATTTCAAAACACCACCTGCTTGCAATGAAATATTGAAAAAAATTCGTAATTTTTACTTTGATGTGATTTAAAATGTTTATGAACATCCGGGGCATTCCACTGCTCAAAAAAATTATTATTAAAATAATAGTAAACACAAAGTAAAATTCTTTTCCCATAACAATAGTTCAATAATTCTCTCTTGTTATTCACCACAAATTCTCCCCATTTTTGTTACCAAATAACAAAGGTAGAAAAAGAACTTCTTTCACCACAAAATTTAAAGGACCAAGGTCATTCGGTTGTATGTACCACTCTTGTATCCAAAATCAGAAGGTTGTCCTCTCCATTCTATTGTGGAATCTTTTGGGGCCGTAATAATGGCTAGTATATATATTGTATACAAAAATAAGAGTGATTTATAATCAGAAGGTTCTTTAACACCTATGCAGAGAATGTCATTCTAATTGTGTGCTCTTATTTTTTGCCTTTCATTAATGTTGTGGTTGTAAAAAGTTTAAACACCTTGTTTTGGCTCAATGGTTGGAAATTTTACTTCATTGCAGGTATTTAGCCATTGCTGTATCAGTCAATTTCATAATCAAAACTTGAATGTCTAAAATTGTTTTTATTGATTCCTGGACTTTTAACATTAGAAATTGTGGTCATCTGGGCTACATTAACTCTAGCACCCTTTCTTCTTCTTATGGGCTTGACTATATATATGTGGGACGTGCAATTAGAGAGCATTTTCCTCAATCTCTATCCATTCTTGAGGGCTGCTTCATCACATTGTGATTCGAGTGGTCATTTATCTTTCTTGAAATTGTCATAATTTGAGGACTTGTAGCACCTGCCCCAGATTGGAAGGCCTTTTCGTATGCACATGAAATGAGTGAAATTTATTGGACTGTAAGGAACAGATATAGTTGAGAAACTGTAAATTGTATTGATGTATCAACAGGTTATAGAATTTGCTTACAAGTTTCTCAGATTTTCTAATATGCAAACAACAACTACAGATTTTAACAACAAACGAACAAAAATCAGAAGGAGGAAGAAAGATCAAACCCAGTCCAGGAATTCGATCACAGCTAGAACAAGCTAGCTAGAACAGAGCATTCCAGCTCTCTGCAGCACCAAATGACATTTCAATCTTTTCCAAAAGTCCCCTTTTAATTGAAAGCTCCGTCCTATTTATCGCATTCTGAATGCCATAAAATTCGAAATTCAAAGTTCTCCTTTCAGCAGGAAATCCGATTGTTTCTTCAAAAGACTTTGTTTTGCCGCTAACCGTTGTAACTAACTGAAATGGAGTAAAGTTACTCAAATACCCCTGCTATCGGATACAAGTTAAAAATCCCATCTGCATCAATTTTTTCCCCCCTTGAGAATGAACCTCGTCTTGAGGTACAGTAATAGGTGGATGATATGCAGTTAGATCAACAATAACATTGAAGGTGGAGGAAATGTTGTATGCAGGTGGCAAATCAAGAATATATGCATTGGTCCCAAGACGTTTAATAATTCGAAATGGTCCAATTTTTCGAGGTTGTAGCTTGTTATAAGAACCAGCAGGTAATCGTTCTTTTCTCAAGTAAACCATCACCAAATCACCAGAATGGAAGACTTGCTCTCGACGAAAATGGTCAACATCAGTTTTATATTGAAGAGAAGATTTCTGCAGGATGCTGCGAACAATCTGCTATATGTCTGAAATATGAGAAAAAATTTGTTTAGCAGAAGAAGATTGTCAAACTTTGGACTGAACTAATGGTAAGTCTAAAACTTGTTTGGGATTGTGTCCACATAGGATCTCGAAAGGAGAATATCCAGTGGATCAATGAGGAGCAAAGTTATATGCAAATTCAGCTTGACACAGTATACGATATTGTTTTGGATGTCCATTGGATAAACAACGAAGGATATTGCCCAAAGTTCTGTTGGTCACTTCTGTCTGTCCATCAGTCTGGGGATGACAGGTTGTGCTAAAATGAAGAGAAGTATTTAATCTTGCCCACAATGCCTTCCAGAAATTGCTCAAGAAGCGAGAATTACGATCAGAAGTTATAATAAGAGGAACACCATGGAGCTTCATAATTTCTTAAAAATACAGCTTAGCAACTTGAGAAGCATCATCAGTCTTCTTGCAGGCAACAAAATGTGCCATTTTTGAAAATCGATCCACAACTACAAAGATGGAATTAGTTCCTTTTTGAGTTTTTGGTAATCTCAAAATAAAGTCTATAGAGACATCTTCCCATGGATTGTTTGGAATGGGTAATAGAGTGTATAATCCTGTATTGTGTATGCCTCCCTTATTATGCTGACAGATAAAACACTGTCTAACAATTCTGACCACATCTTGATTCAAAGATGGCCAATAAATCGTTGTTTAGCTAAGAAAAGTGTTTTATCTTTACCAAAATGTCCAGCCATAACTCCATGTAACTCTAGTAATAATTTGTTTCGAAGGGAATGCTCAGGAATGAAAAAGTAGCTCCTTTAAAAAGATATCCATCTGAAAGCAGATAATCTTCAAATTTAGAATTGTTACCAAGACATGATTACAAAATGGTTGAAAAGTCTTTGTCATGACAATAAAGATCTTTTATGCACTCAAATCCAAATACTTCCAATTGGAGGGAAGTGAGAAGGGAATCTTTTATGCTGAGAGCATCAGCCACTCGATTTAATTTTCCAGCTTTATGCGTAATGGAAAAAGTGTATTCTTGAAGTTCAGTGATCCATTTAGCATGCAGTCTATCCAGTTTTGTCTGACTCTGTAGATATCTTAATGCTTGATGGTCAGTGTGGACAATGAAGTCTCAATGAACAAGGTAATGATGCCAATGTTTTAAAGATTGAACCAAGGCAAACAGTTCTAGTTTGTATGTGCTCCACTTCTGCTTTACCGTAAACAGTTTTTCACTGTAATATGCAATAGGTCTTCCATTTTGACTGAGAACAGCACCAATACCAGAGCATGAGGCATCACAATCAAGCTCAAAGACCTTATCAAAGTCAGGTAAAGCTAAAATTGGAGTGGAACAAAGTCTGTCTTTCAAAGAATTAAAACTTTGTTGAGCTTCAATAGTCCAATGAAAATTGTTCTTCTTTAAGCAATTTGTAAGAGGAGCTGCTATAACAGCAAAGTTTCTTACAAATCTTCTGTAAAATGTGGCTAATCCCAAAAAGCTTCGTAATTGAGTCACTGTTGTGGGTACTACTACTACTGACTAATCACGAATAGCAAAAATCTTTGCTGTATCAACATGTATGCCTTCGTCACAAATAACATGTCCTAAGAAGAGTGATTGTGTTGTCATAAATGAACATTTTTAGAGATTGACGAATAATGCAGTCTGCGTTAAAACTTCCAAAATAGAACAAAGATGTAGAAGATGGTCTTCCTGGGATTTGCTATAAACCAAGATGTCATCAAAATAAACTACTACATATTGTCCCAAAAATGGTTTCAATACTTGTGTCATGAGCCTCATAAAAGTGATAGGAGCATTTGACAATCCAAAAGGCATGATGCCTTCTTTAGTCTTAAATGTTGTTTTCCATTCATCACCTGGCCTGATTCTAATTTGATGATATCCACACTCTTTAAATCCAGCTTAGAAAATACTTTTGATCTCAGCAAGTTGTCTAACATATCATCTAATCGAGGAATTGGAAATCTATATTTAATAGTAATTTTGTTGACAACTCTACCATCAATATACATACGCCAGGTGCCATCTTTCTTTGGTACTGGCAATGATGGAACAACACAAGGACTAAGAGATTCTCGGATCAAACCCTTAGATAACAATTCTTCCACTTGTTCTTGTAAACTTTGATGTTCTCTAGGACTGAGTCTGTAATGAGACAAATTAGGTATTGTAGATCCAGGTATAAAATCGATTGCATGTTGGAAATCTCTCATTGGAGGAAGAGAATCAAAGTTTTCAGATAATAAGGCTTGAAACTCTTGTAAGATCTGCTGTATCTTTGGATGAAGCTGAGAAGTTTGCAGACTGGTTGTATAAGGAATTAATAAAGTGATAAAAGCTATCACTATTACAGCTTGCTTAATGTCTTTATCAATATTCTGTACAAGAAAAAGAGATTTATGTTTCGGAATAGTTGTTACAGATACTTGAAGAGAAGGAGTCCGAGCTGTCTGATAAGCAAGTTGGTTGATAGACTTTGATGATTCAGCACAGTTAATACCAGATTTAGAAACTGCAACAGAAAATTGAGGTTTTGGTTGCAATGTAATTTTGACTTCTTCAAAATAGAAGGTATAATTGTTCAATCGGCCATTATCTATAGCTTCCACATCATATAACTAGGGTCGTCCAAGAAGGACCTAACAAGAAGTCATCTCAATTACATCACATTCAAGCTGGGTTTTATAATGTTTTCCAATAGAGAAGGGGAAGGTGCACGAACGAGTGACAAGTAGTGGACCAGTAGCATTAATCCATCCAAGTGTATAAGGTGTGAATTTTTTCTGCACAGATAACTGCAATTTTTCTACCAAATTCTTGGATACAATGTTCTCGCAGCTTCCTCCATCAATAATAACCGAACAAACTCTTTGATTCATAGTTCTTTGAATTCGGAAGATGTTGTGTCTTTGATTCTCATAGGATGTAATAGCAGAACAAAGAATTTTTTCGATTACCAAAGTTTGAGGAAAACCTTCTTCCCAATTCAATTCTTCATCTTCCGTAACTTCTTCCACTTTTGTTTCAAATTCATCACGTTCATTTCCAACAGATTTTTCAGTTGGAATAGCCACTGCAGTTGTAGATTTATGAGGCTGATCTCATAATGGACAAGCATTGGAAACATGACAAAGTTGCTGACATCTATAATAAATTTTAGGAGTCGAATAGGCATAAGGATTGTGCTTGGGGTTATTAACTCTAGCTGTTGATTTGAAACTAGAATTAAGAGGTGGCTTCACAGTTACAGGAGGTTGAGACTTTTCTTTAGTCACTGATGAGAATGAAGAATTAGGCTCAAAAGATTTTATTTGAGGGGCTTGGGAGGATTCAACATAGTTTCTGTTATAGAAAGTAGTTCTGCCAGGTTGAAAAGATAATGACTCATACTTCAAAGCAGCTTGAATAGCCTCATTAAAAGATCGAAGAGTTTGATTAGCTAGCTTTATCTGTAATTTAGTTCTCAGCCCTCTAGTAAATCGAGAAATCCTGAATTGCTCATTTTCCTGCAGGTTAGTTCTGGCCACCGATCTCTGGAAATCAACTAAATATTCTGAAATAGAATAGTTGTTTTGCCTGCAGTCATGTAGCTGTCTGAATAAAGTTTGCTCATAGTCAGTAGGTAAGAATCGAGCTCTAATCATATTTTTCATGCGAGACCATGATTTAATTGGATGTTTGCCTAGCTGATTTCTTTAGAATTGAATTTGACTCCACCAGGCAGTTGCTCCATGTTTCAGTTTACATGTAATTAACTTCACTTTATACTCATCTGACACTTCCATGCATTCAAAATAATTCTCAACTTCAAAGATCCAGTCTAATAATTACTCCACATTCATTTGACCATTAAATGAAGATAGCTCTAGTTTTGAACTGAATTTGAAAGCATCTGAAACACTACCTCTGGTATTTGGAGATATCAGAAATTCCTCTTCTTCATCGTTGGAATAATATTCTTCAGATCTAACCACAGGAATAGATTGAACACCCTGTGATCTGTTTTCTGCTGGTCGATGTTCATTATAAGCTGTGGTCGTGTCTTGTCTTCTTGATACATTTGTAGGATTTTGTAATCCTATAGCAGGATTATGTTCCACAATTTGCGGAGGCAGTCGATTTCCTAGATTTCGAATTTCTAGGAGTAATTGTTGCAACATCTGCAACATTTGTTGTTGTACACCATCATCTTCCACAAGATTGACAGAAGCCATTAGAAGACTTCTGATACTGCTCTGATACCACTTGATGCAACTAGAAATCAAAGTCATCTTCTGAAGTGGTTGCTGACTCCAGGAAACAATAGTAGAAATTGATGCAGCTAAAATCAACTGATTCATGAAGAGTTGAAACTTGAGGAGAATTTTTAGCTATAATGCTACTTGATGCAAATTTGGAACAGATATAGTTGAGAAACTGTAGATGTATCAACAAATTACAGAATTTGCTTACAAGTTTCTCATATTTTCTAATATCCAAACAACAACTACAGAATTTAACAACAAACAAACAAAAATCAGAAGGAGGAAGAAAGATCAAACCCAGTCCAGGAATTCGATCACATCTAGAACAAGCTAGCTAGAACATAGCATTCCAGCTCTCTACAGCACCAAATGGCATTTCAATCTTTTCCAAAAGTCCCCTTTTAATTGAAAGCTCCATCCTAGTTATAGCATTTTGAATGCCATAAAATTCAAAATTCAAAGTTCTCCTTTCAGCGGAAAATCTGATCGTTTCTTCAAAAGACTTTGTTTTGCCGCTAACTGTTGTAACTAACTGAAATGGAGTAAAGTTACTCAAACACCCCTGCTATCGGATACAAGTAAAAATCCTATCTGCATCACAATGTGACGTCTTATATGTGAAGTGCACTTAGGATGTGCTCGATATGGCACAAATATAAAGAAGGGGAATTTATATAATAAATCACGAAAAAACATAACAAAAATGATGCACTGTTCAAAATAATTGCAGAATAGGGTATTTGCAGTGCACACTTGCGTGGCTTTGTTTTAAAACCGACCCGAAAGGCATCGACTGATGCCTTTTATGTTTAACCAAAAGGCGTCAGTTCTTCTCTCCTTCTTTGTCCAACATCTTCCCATGCTACAAAATTCAACTTTTTTTAACACCTGATAACACATATACATTTATATAACATAGAACACAACATCAAAAAAATTAATGGATACATCTATTACAAAGTTATACAAAATACAAATGTTCAATCAACTCTCCTCAACCTATTCCCCGTCCTCGTGCTCGAGTTGGAATATGCTCAGGCTCAATGTCAGGTATAACATCTGACTTCAAAGGTGCCTGATGTAGAGCACGAAGTGCACGCTGTCGCCGAGTATATACTTTCGAAGAAAGAGGCCTTTCAACTTGATCGAGCGGGGCATTTGGAACACCTAGTGATGGGGTAAAATCCGTCGTGTCGGTTGATGATGTCACAATATCATGTAAAGCTGATAAAAGTCCTGGAACAACCTCCAGTCCTAGAATCTCTATTATAACTGGCTGAAGTAATGGCAAACTCGCAAGAACATGTCCAGAGATATCATGTAGCATCTGACATGCCGCTAGCAAGCTCTCATAGGATCGGTCCACCAAAGCTCCCTCCGTCTGAGCTAATGTATGTCTCACACAAGTAAGCTAGAAAAAAAAATGTTATCTACTCACCAATGCACATAAAAATAGTGAATTAAATCAAGTATGAAGTCAAAAATACTCACCAACGCCCGCTCAATGTCGCCCTCGATTGATATAACATCTGCAGCAATTAATCAAGATATATGTTAATAATTGCTCTTGGCAGTTCCTGTACTAACGAGCAGTGATCAGAAAATCATAAGTAATTTTACAAAATTCAGAAAAATATGATATTGGTTGGGTTAAAACCTAGACACTTTGGGCTGTCTGGGATAAAAATTTCAGAAAATAATTCGTGCTGTGTAGATGGTGTCAGTAGATGGAAATTGGCTGTTATACATGGGGCAGTATACTATATTATGTATTAAAACCCTAATTCGGGTTACTACTATATATTATAAGTATATATGGTATTAATGATCTAATTCTATAATGTAACACGTTGATGGTACATGGTACAGTAATATTACAATATGAGTATGAGTAGTGAGTTAAGGGTTTCTATCCGAAATTAATTGTCCCAAGTGTCCAAGTTCTTGAAGACTTCTCATTCAAGAAACTCTCTGCTACAGATTCAACACCTTGTACACCATGGTTGATCTATTTTTGATAATGAGAATCTTGTATCCATATTCTAGGGGGATTGCCATATCTAGGGCTAGGTACGGTGATGCAGTTTCGTGTTCCGATTCTTGATGAGTCATAAGTTGAGTTCTCCGATGTTGATCACTCTAAGATCTTGAGTACTCCTATGTGAGTCAATTCAGATTGTATTTCTTGAGTACTCCTATGTGAGTCAATTCAGATTTATCAATGAGATTGTTACTTTACTCCTCTGTGAGTCAGATTTTGGAAAATTGATGTTTGAGTCTCTAGATGAGAGAGCTCTTGATATTTTTCTTGATTGATTCAGTTCAATGTAAACTGTTTCTCCACTAAGAGTTTTTGATGAACGCTCTTAGAGTGAAATCATAGTATGCTCACGAGCCATTGTTAGATCCTTTGTGATCTCAGATTATATAATGAACATCTGTAGTTCAGCCGATGACGGCAACGCGTGCGGTTTAGACTGTATGATATTACGGAAGGTTTGCAGTCTCAGCCCATTGTGCCCATAAGCACCGATGGGGCCAGCATCCCTAGACGCATGGCTGGGTTCCTCTGAAGAACCTCTAGGAAGTTCTGGTATTGATGTCCATAGGGGAAGTGGACTGAACAGAGAGCAGAAATTGTTATCTCCGACACTCTGGATGTTTGGAGTCAGTATTCATTTTTATTTTCCTCCTGACGCACTGTATGTTTGGAGTTTTGAGTTTAATGTTTATCTATCTCTTGATCGTTGATGGTCCTTGATGATGATTACTATCCAGGTAAGTAAACCCTGTATTTGCTCGTCTTGACATTGTTAAACGTGCCTTCATTTCTCTATACCATATTGTTAGTATTCCTGTGGTTATCTTGCTTGTGGGTTTTTCTTGGCTCCTACTGGGTATTTCTTATGGAATATTCATCTCTCGATGCAGGAATCAAAGAGGAAAAGAATTGACAAGGTACATTTGATGGAGCTAGATGGTGAATAGCTGATTGAAGTGAATTTAATCTTTATTATGCTTTAATATTTTGCTCGTGGAGAACTTATCAGCCTGTGTACTGAATTAGGTTTTATTTTTGTGATTTGTTGAGACTTGATTATTGTAATAATTTAGTAAACTCGAGATTTTATTATTTAAGATTTTTGTTAGCGGATATTGTTTATCATTCTGGATCCTGTAACTGTCCCAGTTTATGTCAATGGGAACGAAGTTGATCAAGTATTTGGTCGCATCCTGGGTTTCAACCTCACTACTTTTATTGTGTTGGTGCTTCTACGCTCTTATAGGGGTTTTGAAATTCGGGGCGTGACACAAGGAAATACTTTCTCCCTCTTACACTCTATGTTCTCATGGGTCCAACTAAATCCATATGTAGAAGTTCAAGAGGTCTAGAGGCATTGATAGTATTTACCTTTTTGTGTGAGACTCTAACTTGTTTACCTATCTGACATTCGCCGCACTATTTCTTATCCTTAAGACTAATGATAGGTAGACCCCTAAGAATCCCTTTCTTACTTAGTCAAGATAAGTCTATAATTTACATGACCAAGACGCTTGTGCCATAGTTTTGCTTCATTTGTTTGCGATATGTGGCATTGAGAAGAGTTTGGTTGACATGTTTCCTCAACTCTATAGCAATTGTCAGTAGTTCTAACACCTCTCATAATGGTTTTTCCTTTCTTGTTGGTGATCTTACAATTGTGACTCCCAAAGCTAACATAGTGATTTTGGTCACAAATTTGGGAAATACTAAGGAGATTATGTTTCAGCCCTTCAACACATAGCACATCCTTAAGGTGGGGCATGTTTGGTACTCTTAGAGTTCCTTTGCCAATGATGTTTGTAGTACTACCATCTCCAAAGGTGACCGATCCTCCATCAAATTCTTTTAGCTCAAAAAAGTTTTCTTTTTCTCCAGTCATGTGCCTAGAGCACCCACTATCTAAGTACCATTTAGAGGAATTTTCTGCTAAGAGGGCTGTGTGAACAACTAGACTCTTTTCCTTTGTTTTAGGTCTCCATACAGTGGTGTTAGACGTTCTCCCTATTTTATACCTAGAAGATGGACTATTTGAGATGGTTGTTTTACTCTTGCTTTCCTTGCTCTTGAGTTCTGTTTGAGTATTCCTATGCTTTAGGGTTATTTTAGCAATCTCTTCAAAAAGTTGAACCATCCTAGTAGTCACAGGAATAAGTCTAGTAGGAACAACATTATGTGAGGAATTAATGAATTTTAAACGTTCACTTTTGGTGTAATCATTATTTTTCCTAGAAATCTTCTTTGCATTATATCCCCTATTAAATGGTGCATTTTTATCTTGAGACAATTCTCCTAAGATAGAATTTTCTTTCTTATGATAGGTCTAGGATTGATTCTTTGGTGTTCCTCTTCAATTGATGACTTGTTACAACTTTCTTTTACAAAGATAGTTTGAGTTTCACCTTTAGACTTGTTTATACCAGTGTAACCAAGCCCATTCTTATCCATTGGACTCTTTCCTAGCCTTAGCATTGGTTGAAGAGTTTGACTACTTTAAGAAAATTTCTCAACTAGACTATCCTTGGATTTGCTAAGTTCTTCTTTTAGAGTTGAGTTTTCAGAGATGACTACTTTTAATTCTTCTAATTTTTCTTTATGTATCTGCTCTCTAATTTTCAATTCGTTTTTCAACTTAACAATTTCTTGTGTTTGCATATCATTCATAGCAAAATCAAGTTCTTTCTTAAGCCTAAGATTTTCCCTTTTTAGCATAGTGATCTTCTCAGTCATTCTAGTGTTTTCTTTGAATAAAGAATTATATGAACTTTGAAGGTCATTATTATCGTTGTCAGAGGTAATAGAATCTGAATCACTTTGAGATGATTCTTCATTTGGCATTTTCACCTTAGATAAGTCATTAGTGATTGATGAGGAAGTCATAAAGACTTTTAAAGATTCTACCTCATCTCGGTCAGATGAATCTTCTGAGTCCTCCTCAGATTCTGAGGATTCATCCCATGAAGCTTTAGCTACTATTTCCCTTTTCTTAAATTTTTGCTTTGACGGGCACTCAGTAGCAATATGACCAAGCCCATGACAATTATAACATTCAATGTTTCTTAAGGTTGATTTACTTTTTCTTTTTGAGTTGTCTATAGGTTTAGTTTCAGAAAAACTTTTCCCTCTAAATCTTCCATTAAAATGTTTAGCAAACTTTTTAGCAAGGAAAGCAATTTCTTCATCGACCTCATCATCTGACGCTTGACTTTGTTTGCTAGTAGATTTCAAAGCTACAGGTTTTTTAATCTGGTGGGAAGTTGCATTTCATAAGTTTGTAAAAAGCCAACTAAATCTTCTACTTTCATTAGGTCAGTATTTCTACATTCCCCAATTGCTGTCACTTTAGGAGAAAATCTAATAGGGAGAGACCTAAGGATTTTTTCTACAATGTCAGGCTCAGGTAGTTTTTTACCAAGTCCCCACATGGAATTTACAATATCATTAAGTTTAGAATAGAATTCCATGAATGTTTCATCTTCTCCCATTTTGATATTTTCAAACCTAGTAACAAGGAGTTGGAGTTTAGATTTCTTAACTAAACTAGTTCCTTCATGTGATACTTCTAAAATATCCCAAGCTTCCTTAGCACTCTCACACAAACATATATGTTTATACTCATCAGGGGATACATCACAAGTAATGGCACTAAGGGATTTGTTATTTTCCATACTCAATTTTTTATCCATCTCGGACAACCTAAGTATATTTAGGGGACGCTCAATAGTAACCCCATTTGTTTCTATGGTTTTGCATACATGATCATATCACAACATGAATGGAGAATAGAGTCATAATTCAACAATTCTCACATGAATCAAAGCAATATATCATGATACTGATTAGGAACATCATAAACATCACATTAATAAAGAAAAGTGAAGGGGAAAAATCATCCTACTCTTAAATCACTGAAAATTCCACTTTTTACGTGTTGCTTGCCTTCCTTGCTTCGCAACCAATCTCCTGCTCCAAGCTCTTGTGAAACTCTCCCCAAGAAGAAGCTTTTAGGAGAAGGGTGAACGTGAGAAGGTGGGGAATAAGACTCTGGACTTTCTAAGGCTAGGGTTTTAATAGCACAAGCCAACCTCTCAAGGGTTTATATAGAGTTTGGAGATATCTTTTCTTAGAACAAATCCTTCCATATCATAAACTCTTTCCTCCAATAAGAATGCTCCAAGATCTTCTTAGGAATGTGCAATCCAAGCCTAGTTAGGATATGGTATCTTCCCCATAAAAATCAATCTCAAAAACCGCAAGTCTCTATACGGGATGATCGATCGGCGCCACGACGATCGATTGTCGCCTGCTTTCCGCAAGCTACTGCGATCTAGACGATCGATCATCGCCTCAGTGTTCGATCATTGCAAGCGCATAACACAAACCGAGAGAACGATCAATCATCCACGACGATCGATCGTTGCCAACGTGCACAACACCAGACCGAGAGGACGAGATGATCGATCGTCTACATCGCGGTAGCTTGCGGAAAGCAGGCGATGATCGATCGTCGTGGCGCCAATCGATCGTCCCATATAGAGACTTGCGGCTTTTGAGATTTTTGCGAGTTTTTTATTAGGATTTTTATGGGGAAGATAGCTTATTACTCTGAATTTATGAAAATTACTAACCGCTTGCCCGACTGGCCGATGGCGGCCCTGGTTGGCACCTTCAAGCGCAGTTTGAAGCCTGAGATTGCTGATGAAATGAGGCATTTTTCGTGCCACACGATGAGGGACGTGGTGCGTCATGCTCGCATAGAGGAGGAAAAACTGGCTCGTCAGCGACGAGGGGGGCGTGGGGGGACCAACCTGCGACCGTACAGCAACCCCCTACCTGTCGTGATGCCAGCGCTTGGTCCAGGCTTTAGTCGGCCAGCCTTACCAGGTCCTACTACTCCTCCTGTCCGACGTCTAACGCCGGCCCAGATGGAAGAACGGCGTGCCAAAGGACTCTGTTATAAGTGTGATGAGAAGTTTGTTCCCGGACATCGCTGCTCCGTCCGGGGTAGTCTCCTCATCGTCGAAGCTGAGGAAGAAGAAATTGCTGAGCCAGAAGAGGCGCCCGACCTCTATGACCATGTGCAACCGGAGATCTCCGTACATGCTTTCTCCGGCACTTTCACACCCAGGACCATGCATGTTCAGGGTCAGCTTAAGCGTCAACAGGTTGCGGTACTCATCGACAGTGGGTCGACCCATAACTTCATCAATGATAAGGTGGCCCAGCGGTTGGGGTGTTATGTCTCCGACTCTAAACCGTTTGATGTGCTGATAGGGGACGGCAAACACCTTCGCAGCATGGGCGTGTGTTCTCAGGTTGAGCTTTTAATCCAGGGACATTCTTTCGTCACCGACTTGTTTCTCCTACCCACGAAGGGGGCAGATGTGGTACTAGGCATCCAGTGGCTACAGAACTTGGGTGATGTGGTCTGGAATTTTCAGGACCTGATCATGGACTTCGAGGTCGCTGGCCAGCGTGTACGTCTTCATGGTGCACAGCCGGGAACCTTGCACACGGCACAGGCGGTAAGCTCTCTTTTCAGGTTTACGCCACAGGGTATTTTCCTACAGCAGCGTGCTCTCGTAGATGTGCGCCAACCAGAGTTGCCAGATGACATGCTCGACCTCCTTTCCGAACTACCGACATCTTTGCTGAACCATCTGGCTTACCGCCAGCCCGGGGCCACGATCACTCCATTCCGATCACACCTGGAGCTTCGCCCGCCAATGTTCGGCCCTACTGGTATCCACATGTGCAAAAACCTGAAATTGAGAAGTTGGTCCAAGAGATGTTGTTACAAACAGGTATCATTCGCTCCAGTACTAGTTCCTTCTCCTCTCCAGTTCTTTTGGTTCGCAAAAAAGATGGCTCCTGGCGTTTCTGTGTGGATTATCGTGCGCTCAATGCCATTACGGTCAAAGATAAATATCCCATACCGGTGATCGAAGAACTACTGGACGAACTGGCAGGGGCGGCCGTGTTCAGCAAACTGGATTTGCGTTCGGGTTATCATCAAATCTGTATGCAACCCCAGGACATACACAAGACGGCTTTCCGGATTCATGACGGTCACTATGAGTTCCTCGTCATGCCCTTTGGCCTGACTAATGCTCCCGCTACTTTTCAGAGCCTGATGAATGACTTGTTCCGCCCGTACCTCCGTCGGTTTGTACTCGTCTTCTTTGATGATATATTGATATATAGCTTGTCCTGGGCAGATCATCTTGTCCATCTCCGGTCTGTGTTTACTATCTTGCAGGCTAACTCATTGTTCTTGAAGCGCTCGAAGTGTTCTTTTGGCAGTGCGCAGGTCGAGTATTTGGGCCATATCATTTCGCAGAATGGGGTGGCTACTGATCCATCCAAAATGGAGACTATGCTATCGTGGCCACGACCCACCTGTGTGAAGTCTCTCCGGGGCTTCTTGGGCCTCACGGGCTATTATCGTCGGTTTATTGGGCGCTATGGGCTGATCACTGGCCCACTCACTGCGTTACTCAAGAAGGGGGCTTTTGTATGGTCGGCCGCGGTCCAGACTGCTTTTGACAAATTAAAACAGGCTATGGTCCACGCTCCGGTCTTGGTTCTTCCTGATTTCAAATTACCTTTTGTTATTGAAACGGACGCCTCGGATGCGGGATTAGGGGTTGTCCTTCTTCAGCAAGAACGTCCTATTGCCTCTACAGGAAGGCCCTATCGGGCCGCTCCTTGACTCTCTCCGAATATGAAAAGGAGATGCTAGCTATTGTGCACGCCATCCAGAAATGGCGACCCTATTTGCTTGGACGGAAATTCCTCATACGGACGGATCATCAACCTCTCAAATACTTTCTAGCTCAGCGGGTTTCTACACCTTCACAGCAGCACTGGGTTAGTAAGTTACTGGGCTATGACTACGAGGTGGTATACAAGAAGGGGGTGGATAACACGGTGGCTGATGCCTTATCTTGACGACCCACGGAAGGGGCCTGCTTCGCCCTCTCTATTCCTTGTTGTCCTTTTATTCCGCAGTTGCAGAAGGTATATGTGACGGACCCGTCTACCCAGGAGCTGATTGCTCGAATTCAGGCTGACCCGCAGGCAGAGCCGCATTTTACTTGGCGCGATCAATTGTTATTCTGGAAGGACCGGTTGTGGGTACCAGCTATTCCGGAATTACGTCGACAGGTGATATCCCACTTTCATGACTCTCCGGTGGCTGGTCATGAGGGCACATTCCGAACTTTTAAACGGGTTAGTCAAAGCTTTCCTGTGGGCCGGTATTCGTAAAGCAGTACATACTTATGTGGCTACTTGTGATATATGCCAACGAGCCAAGGCGTCATCCACATCTCGTGCTGGCCTTCTTCAGCCCCTTCCCATTCCGGATAAGGTTTGGGAGGACGTGTCCATGGATTTTGTGGAGGCCTTACCTGCGGCCCAGGGTAAGACGGTTATTATGGTGGTGGTTGACCGCCTCTCGAAGTATGCTCATTTTTGTGCTTTGAGTCATCCGTTCTCTGCTCGCACCGTGGCTGAACTCTATGTGAAGGACATCACCAAATTACATGGTATGCCTCGGACTATTATTTCTGACCGCGATCGGGTTTTTATTTCCCAGTTCTGGCGCGAGTTCTTTAAGTTGCAAGGTACGGCGCTCCATATGAGTACGGCTTATCATCCCCAGACTGATGGGCAGACTGAAGTGGTCAACCGGTGTTTGGAGCAGCATTTACGCTGCTTTGTCGGGGACCAGCCCCGCCGTTGGCTACAAATGCTTCCTTGAGCTGAATGGTCATACAACATGGCATATCACAACCGTGCTGGATTCACGCCCTTCGAGATTGTCTATGGGCACCCTCCTCCATCCGTTCTGTCTTATGTGCCTCACCGTTCCTCCATTGCTGAGGTGGACTATATGCTGCAGACTCGTGATGAGGTTCTTCGCCAACTAAAGGCCAATTTGGCTTCCGCTCAGAACCGGATGAAACAACTCTATGATAAGCATCGTTCTGATCCGGTCTTTCAGGTGGACAATCTGGTTTATGTCTCTGTTCTTCCGCAACGCCAGACAACTTTATTTCGGGCTGATCATAAACTAGTTGCTCGGTTTCATGGACCATATGCAGTTGTCGAATGGGTGGGACCGGTGGCTTATCGTCTAGCTCTTCCTTCTGGGTCACTGGTGCACCCTGTGTTCCATGTGTCACGCTTCCGTCGTTTCGTGGGAGACCCTCGATTGATCGCTCCTAGTGCACCCCCGCCTCTCATGGGTCCTCCTGCAGCGGATATTCCAGTTCCGGCTTCTCTTATTGACAAACGTCGGGTGCGACGTGCGGGACGAATTGTTACGGAAGTACTTGTGGCTTGGAAAGGCAGGTCGTTGGAAGACGCCGAATGGATTCTCGAGGATGATTTTTTGGCGCGTTTTCCATCATGGTCGCCTTGTGGACAAGGCGTTAGCGGAAGCGTGGTGGAGTGTTGTGAATGTCAGTCCCCAAAGGCCAGCCGTCAGCAGGCCAGAGGCCAGCCGGCCATCACGCATTATTAGGATATTTGATTTATTGTAATCAGACCCGTTTAGGCTAATTGTTAGGTAACGGGCTGATAGAGAATAATTAGTGCCAATTAGTGGCCCATCAGAGCAGCGCCAATTAATGGCCCATCAGACAGACAGATGGCGGCCTAGCCAATGCGCCATCTGATCCCTTTATATGTAGATCGTCTTCCTCATGAAGAGGGTATGCAAATAAGAACTTATCTTTCCTCTACTATTCTTCTTCTCCTTCCTCCTTGCCGCCAGGCAATTCCTTGTGGTCGCAGCGACCACAACATTCTTCTAGTACAACGTTCCATTTAACACCCGTTGCTTGTGCCTGTTCTGCAAAAGTGAACTTTGAGATAAGTGAGCAGACATTTTGCGTGTAGGCTTCAGAGCTTGCTACATGAGTATTTGCACCCTCCAGCAATTTTGCCGGAGGACGCAATACAGATAGGGGATTGTTTTTTCTTTTCAGGTCCTCTTTGAGCTTTAGAAAAACAGATACAGATTTCTCCTTGCTAAACTGAATGAATGCAGCAGTATCATCCAAGTAGTATATATAGATACGACAGAGCCTGGGCCAAAATCTTTGTTGATGCATTGTCTTAATCCGCCTGATGGGGAGTCCCTAGATAAGAACAATGTTGGAATGTATAATTTTTGCAAGTCTTTTTTTAGACGTTTGCAAATTTGAATCTTCTATGGTGCTGCCAGTTCTTAGGTCAATCAAAGACCCCTTGTTCCAACCAAGGTAGAGAAAGTTGATGTACTTCTGGAGTCGTACATCTCATGTCCAGTGACTACAGTCACCATCCAGTGAGATATCTTTAAAATTGACACCTAGGTGACTGCAAACTCGAGCAAATAAACCCAGTCATAAAGGCATCATATCCTGCTTCATGATTGTCCCCAGTTTTCCAACTTGATGACCTCATTCCTTCGGCCTGGACCTGAACTTTCATAAGGTGCTTAATGTCAATAATATAAGGGAAATGTTGGTGAAGACATGATGCAAATTCGTTAATTTATGAAGGTAGAGGACCAAAAAACTTGCTATATACATGTGCCATATCCAGAAAGCAATTATGACCAGCCACCAGTCTCTTCTCTGAGACTAAGAGATCAATAACGTGCTGAACACCGACAGCTGCATTAACTCTTGCCTGTGCTTGTTTCTATAAATCCTCATTGACCTCTTTCATAAGAAAACATGTATTGCTATCTGAATCTGTGTATACCACTAACTTTTTCTCCAAGAAATCTTCACCAATCGCATGAATAAAAACAAGATCTTTGAAATACTTCTCAACAACCAGCTGAAGCAATCTCATCTGATGAGAGGTGAACCCATTCAACAGAATAGCTGGACGCACATTATAGAAGACAGTCTGAAACTGTTGTTGAGTACTAGCCGAAGTTTGATCCCCATCCAATGAGCCTTGTAACAGCCTCTCCCACCATGCACACATCTGATCTTCATCCTCTCATCGAAAAGAATGTCAGAAGTACTCACTATCACTTTCCCTATACCTCGGTTACCAATCTCATTTTTGCAAGGCAAGCTGAGGGTATGAAGTGCTTCTGCTTCTTGAATTCTGGATAAATAAGACATTCAAGATGAAACCTTCATGAATGCACGCATTGAAATCAAATTTGTATTTCGCCAAGAAATCAATTGATGTTGTCTGACATAGAAATTCTTTTGATGGCCCACCAATAGGAAGCTCTTTGAGGGGAAATACATAAAAATTATGCCTGCAGCATCTGCTTTCATTAAAAGCTCCTGTTTCTTTTTCTTATTTGCAGAACTTTTTGGTCTCGTCTGTTCCATAGGTCCTCTGTCCTTGGGTCCAGGAATGAATCTTGAAATAATGCTGTCAACACAAGTACTCTCTGTGGCCGTAGAAGCTTCTTGTCCACTAATTTCTGACAATACTAAAGATGTAACCAGAAACTCTTTTCACTAGCGCATCTTGCATTTGTCTTTGCTTGTCATCCTGTAACCCTGGGGCATCCGCCATTAGTACTTCATCAGTTTTCCTCTGTTGACCAGCTTCGGATGTGAAGTCTCTAGAAGAAACTGAATCAGCATCAATAAATTCAAGCAACATATCAGCAGATTTAGCAGAGTCAACAACAGTTAAATCGGGTGTAGGGCTACAGTTGACCGACTCTACAACACTGTCCTCTTCATTTTCCTTAGCAAATAAGTCATCAGAAATAGGAGATACCAGATTACCATGTGGTTGAACATCTATATTACCAGCTGGTCCTCCTTCATAGCTGCGAGCATTGATACTTGTGGCATTTTTGGAATATCTTTCTGGGCAACAGTTGTCTCCAAGACCAGGGCAACCTCCTTTTCACTCATAGCGAGAGGTTCTGTATTATCTCTTAGAGCCAGACTATCGTCTGGCGATGCGACCCCTTCAACTTCCTCTTCTGGATCGGCAAGTCGTCCATAGAATTCTTTATTGCATAACCTTAGAGGAGGAAGATGACCTCCTTATAAAGGAAAAGGGATGGCGCGGCTCCCTAGGCCTGCGCCATTAGTTGGGTCCCAATCGACCACTAATTATGCCTATTACAGTCCATTACATATTAATTATGCCTATTACAGTCCACTACATATTAATTATGCATATTACAGTCCATTATATATTAATTATGCCTATTACAGTCCATTACATACTCAGTTACTTAAACGGGCTTGATTTATTCAAAAGAAATCTAATCCTAGAGAGATTCAAAGAAGATCCGCTCCACTATTATGCTGATGTACACAACACTCCACTATGCTCCGCTTCCGCATTGGCCTCAAGCGACCACAATGGAAAGCTGGCCAGAAAGTCATCCTCCAAGATCCACTCAGCGTCATCTAAGGATTTTCCCAAAACCACACATTACATAGTCCTATATTCCGTCTATAGTAGTTTATTGTACCTAAACTAATAATGTAGAACTATTATACATATCAATTTCTTGTCCTATATTAGTCCTAAGAATATAATGTTAGTGTTAATCCCTAACATATAGATAAAGACATATAATAATAGGTTAACTATGTATCCCATTTCTAAGTATCTATGTTAGGGTTAATCCCTAACAAATACAACTACATCCTATAGATAATATGAACTAAGTTAGTCCATAGCCCCCATAGTTTTAGTCCACCATATAGGGGTTATGGATAGTTATACTTAGTTATCGATGGAGTTAACTATATAGTTCATCCGGTTCTGAGCTGAAGCCAAGTTGGCCTTGAGTTAGCGAAGGACCTCATCCCGCGTCTGGAGCATATAATCCACCTCGGCAATGGAGGAGCGATGAGGCACACACGACAAGACTGAAGGAGGAGGCCGTCCATAGACAATCTCGAATGGAGTGAACCCTGCTCGTGTGTGATAGGCCGTGTTGTACGACCATTCAGCCCACGGAAGCATTTGAAGCCAACGTCAGGGTTGATCCCTGACATAGCAGCGTAAGTATTGCTCGAGACACTGGTTGACCACTTCGATCTGACCATCCGTCTGAGGGTGATAGGCCATACTCATATGAAGCTCCGTACCTTACAGTGTGAAGAACTACCGCCTGAACTATGAAATAAATACCTAATCTCTATCTGAGACTATAGTACGTGGCATACCATGTAACTTGGTGATCTCTTTCACATAGAGTTCTGCAACTATTCGGGCAGAAAATGGATGGCTCAAAGCACAAAAGTACTTATTTTGGGGATGTTAACAATAGATATAGTGAGGTTGTGGCTGAATTGCATGCTATTTAATTATCCTTTTAATGCAGATCTTCGTGAAAGGGAAACAAATGTCAGGCATAAGGTTTTTCATGAAGAAGAAATTAGAGAAAGTTTCTATAGGGAAAAATCAATGGTCAATTGGATAACCCAAGGGGATCGTTGTACCAAGTTTTTCCATGCTACTATGGCCTCTCATAAATGAAGCTGGGCAGACTTTGAATGATCAAGAAGCAATTGCTCGAGAGGCAAAAACCTATTATAAAAGCCTCTTTAGTCCATCTCCTACATAAGGTACTTTTGACATTTCGTTTACTCAAGTATTAAATGATAATCAACGTGAGTTTTTGTCTCAGCCTGTGGATGTGGATGAAATTAAATCAGTCATATCTGCGGCCCCTAATGGCAAGACGCCTAGCCCTGATGGTTTTCCGAAAGAGTTTTTTACCTCTTTCTGGGATATTGTGGGATCTGATTTGGTGGCAGCAGTTTAATACTTTTTTAATTCAAGAGATTCCTTACAATGTCTTAATCAAACTTTTCTCACACTCATTCCCACGAAATGGGGATCTAAAAACCTTTGATGATTTACATCCCATCTCTTTGTGTAGTTTTGTTTATAAAACTATAACAAAGATTATAGCTAATAGGTTGTCCATGGTGTTGCCCTTTCTTGTTAGTCATAATCAATCCGCCTTTATTAAAGGTCGCTTCATTGGTGAGAATATCCTATTGGCTCATGAGTTGGTCCTTAATTGTTGTGTACATCAGCACAACATTGGAGCTTATCGCATTAAGATTAGTTATTTAGTAGCTTTCCTTTTAATAATATTGTAATAAGACCCGTCTGGGATAACTGATATGTAATGGAGTAATTAGGGGTCAATCATGGCCCATTAGGCCGTAATAGATGGTGTGGTCTCCTAGGGCCTGCGCCATCCTTCGTCTTTATAAGGAGGCCGTCCTCCTCAATTGAGACTTATGCAATAAAGAACTTATCTTTTCTCTACTCCTCTTCTCCTTCTTCCTTCTTGCCATCAGGCAATTCCTTGTGACCAGACCGGTCACAACACTGGTATCAGAGCAGTTCTGATCCAAGGGCGATCATGCCTCCTCGCTGCTTAGTCATGGCCGCTGGAGCATCATCAGAGCCAGAGGTGACACAGGAGATGACCAGCCCACGAGTGAACGCTGATTCAACCCATGATCCTGTCCTCTCTCTACTCAGTTCGATAGACATACGATTGCGGAACGTCGAGCTCGTACAGACGCAAATGAAGACTGATAGAGACACGCTGACTGCTGCTATGACCACTCCTCCACCATCAATAGGGGGGCTGGAGGCCATGGCCGACCAGGGGGTTATCAAGCACTGGGCGGCTCACTACTTGGCCACCCTACTGGCCAATCTGTTCCGCATGGCATGCAATTCAAATCTGTTTACATGGATGCGCAGGGTGGCCGCCATGGCCTGGAGGCCCAAGGCATGGAAGGTGTTCGTGGAAATGCCCCAATGGCTCCACGACCACGAAATATTCAGCACGATATGGATGATGATTTGGAGGAACTTTATGGGTCTCGTGGAGGACAGAGGGCCAACGCTGAGCCCAGACTGGCTCGGTTGCAATTTTTGAGATACAATGGCGAGGAGGATCCTATCGAGTGGCTATACAAGGCGGACAAATTCTTTGCATACCAGGGAACATATTCTGATGACGAGCGCCTCCGTGTAGCCGCTTTCCACCTGGACGAAGATGCCTCAATCTGGTTTCGATCCAATTGTGTGTCCTTCTCCGACGAGTTGTGCATCCAGTTCGGACCGAACGAGTTTCAAGATTTCAACGAGATGCTGTCTACTCTGAGGCAAACTACCACGGTGAGGGCATACTACTATGAATTTATGAAAATCGCTAATCGCTAATCGCTTGCTCGATTGGCCGATGGCAGCCCTCGTCGGCACCTTCAAGCACGAGCTGAAGCCTGAGATTGCTGATGAGATGCGTCACTTTCCATGCCATACTATGCGCGAGGTGGTGCATCATGGTCGAATCGAGGAGGAAAAACTAGCTCGTCAGCGGCGAGGGGGGCTTGGGGAGCCAAACCTGCGGCTGTACAGCAACCACCTACCTGTCGTGACGCCAGTGCCTGGCCCAGGCTCTAGTCGGCCAGCCTTGCCACGGCCTACTTCTCCTCCTGTCCGCCACCTAACGCTTGCCCAGATGGAAGAACGGCATGCCAAGGGACTCTGTTATAAGTGCGATGAAAAGTTTGTTCCCGGACATCGCTGTTCCATCAGGGGTAGCCTGCTCATCGTTGAAGATGAGGAAGAAGAAATGGCTGAGCCAGAAGAGGCAACTGGCCTCTATGACCATGTGCAACCGGAGATCTTCGTACATGCCTTATCCGGCACTTTCACACCCAGGACCATGCGTGTCCAGGGCTAGCTCAAATGTCAACAGGTCGCGGTACTCATCGACAGTGGATCGACCCATAACTTCATCAACGATAAGGTGGCCCAGCGGTTGGGATGTTATGTCTCCGACTCCAAACCATTTGATGTGCTGATTGGGGATGGCAAACACCTTCGTAGCATGGGCATTTCTTTGTCACCTTCGTAGCATGGGCATTTCTTTCTCAGGTTGAGCTGTTAATCTAGGGTCATTTCTTTGTCACCGACTTGTTTCTCCTACCTACGAAAGGGGCGGATGTGGTCCTAGGCGTCCAGTGGTTACAGGACTTAGGTGATGTGGTTTGGAACTTTCGGGACCTAATCATGGATTTCGAGGTAGCTGGCCAGCGTATACGCCTACATGGTGCACAGCCGGGCACTTTGCACACGACACAGGCGGTCAGCTCTCTTTTCAGGTTTGCCCAGGGTATTTTTCTACAGCAGCGTGCTCTAGTCAATGTGCGCCAACCAGATTTGCCAGACGACATGCTCAACCTCCTTTCAGAACATGCCGACATCTTTGCTGAACAACTGGCCTTCCGCCAGCTCGGGGCCATGACCAATCCATTCCGATTACACCTGGGGCTCTGCCCGCCAATGTTCATCCTTATCGGTATCCACATGTGCAAAAAGCTAAAATCGAGAAGTTGGTCCGGGAGATGTTGCAAACAGGTATCATTCGCTCTAGTACTAGTTCCTTCTCCTCTCCAGTTCTCCTGGTTCGCAAAAAAGATGAATCATGGCATTTCTGTGTGGATTATCGTGCGCTCAATGCAATTACGGTCAAAGATAAATATCCAATACCGTGATAGAAGAACTACTGGACGAGTTAGCTGGGGCGGCCGTGTTCAGCAAACTGGACTTGCGTTCGGGTTATCATCAAATCCATATGCAACTGCAGGACATACACAAGACGGCCTTCCGGACTCATGACGGCCACTATGAGTTCCTCGTCATGCCCTTTGGCCCAACCAATGCTCCAGCCACTTTTCAGAGCCTGATGAATGACTTGTTTCGGCCGTACCTCCGTCGATTTGTACTCGTCTTCTTTGATGATAAATTAAAACAGGCTATGGTCCACGCCCTGGCCTTGGTTCTTCCTGATTTCACTTTGCCTTTTGTCATTGAGACGGATGATTCTGATGCGGGCTTAGGGGCTGTACTCCTTCAGCAAGAACGCCTTATTGCCTTCTACAGCAAGGCACTATCGGGCCGGTCCTTAACTCTATCAGCCTATGAAAAGGAGATGCTAGCTATTGTGCATGCCATCTCGAAATGGCGACCCTATTTGCTTGGACGCAAGTTCCTCATACGGACGGATCATCAACCTCTCAAATACTTTCTAGACTAGCGAGTTTCTACACCTTCACAGCAGCGCTGGGTTAGTAAGTTATTGGGCTATGACTATGAGGTGGTATACAAGAAGGGTGTGGATAACACGGTGGCTGATGCATTATCTCGACGACCCACGGACGGGGCCTGCTTCGCCCTCTCTCTTCCTTGCTGTCCTTTTATTCCTGATTTACAGAAGGCTTATCTGACGGACCCGTCTACCCAGTAGCTGATTGCTCGACTGCAGGATGATCTGCAGGGGGAGCCGCATTTTGCTTGGCACGACCAATTGATTTTCTGGAAGGACCAGTTGTGGGTACCAGCTATGCCGGATTTACGTCGGCAGGTGATAGCCCACTTTCATGACTCTCCGGTGGCTGGTCATGAAGGCACATTCCGAACTTTTAAGCGAGTCAGTCAAAGCTTCCTGTGGGCCGGTATTCGGAAAGAGGTGCATGATTATGTTGCTGCGTGTGATATATGCCAACGAGCCAAGGCGTCGTCTACATCTCCTGCGGGTCTTCTTCAGCCCCTTCCCATTCCGGATATGGTTTGGGAGGATGTGTCCATGGATTTTGTTGAGGCCCTACCTGCAACCCATGGTAAGACGGTTATTATGGTGGTGGTTGACCGTCTCTCAAAGTATGCTCATTCTTGTTATTTGACTCATCCATTCTCTGCTCGCACTGTTGCTGAACTCTATGTGAAGGACATCGCCAAATTACATGGTATGCCTCGAACTATTACTTCTGACAGGGATCGGGTATTTGCTTCCCAGTTATGGTGTGAGTTCTTTAAGTTGCAAGGTACGGCGCTCCATATGAGTACGGCTTATCATCCACAGATTGATAGGCAGACGGAAGTGGTCAACAAGTGTCTGGAGCAGTATTTCTAACTAGGACTAATACGCATAGAGGAAAAACTAGGAATAACCCTAGTCTAAAACTAAATACCCTATATAAGCTAGGAACCATAGGTATAGAAGACTAGTTAGGAACCTAGTCTTCTATAACTATGATTAGACTATGTTCCTAAGATGGTCATAACTACCTAGGATGGTCATAACTAAACAAGGGCAAGATTATCAACCTTCCATTGTTTATATAATTATACTATTGGGATATCCTTCTTATACCTGTAACTATATAATAACTTAGATAGGCTTATCATTATAATAAATATTGTGGTTAGTAGACTAGTAACCCACCATATATAATGTTGTTCCTAATTATAAACTACTATCCACCATATAGGGCTATAGCATATATAAGGTTTATACTAGCATTGGACCTATGCTAGTATAAACCTTAGGAATCCTATGTTGCTAACCCTAATACAAACTATAGTTCATGAACTATGTCTAAACTACATAGTATGAGTTAGGATTAGGGTTCTTGCTAATCTTAACCCTGCTAAGTATTGTCCCTTGTATTTGATTAGGGTTAGGGTTAATCCTAACTCATAGGACATAGATCATAGGACATACCCTGCTAAGTATTAATAGTCGTTTAATATAGGGTTAATCTACCCTAGAGACTACTAATTTTAACATATATAATAATATAATGTTTGTATGAACATTTACTATATATATTAATTGCATGAACATGTCTTCTAGAATATGTTTGTATAGTGTAATTGTTATATCATGTTTATTCCTCCAAATTAGATTCTAAACTCTATATCTAACTATAATAGAGTTTGCATATACTGTGAACTATTATTAACTATGATAGAGTTCAATAGTTATATTATATCATAACCCATAATATAGTACTCCCTTTGTACCCTAAACACTATAAATTATATATAAGTTATTATAGGTTCTATGAACATGTCTTCTAGACTATGTTTAATTATGTCTCCCATAGTAAAACCAAATTATATATGTGAAAAGTTTAAATGAGATCGCTCTCATATAGCTTATATGAGGCCAATTCCATTTGTAGCTGTTGGATCTTGATCTGACGGCTATAAATAACTACATAGAACTCACATACTCCCTGATGTGACACACTCACCTACCTACTGATTTGATATTCACAATCGGATCAGAATCTAATGGCCCAAAAGATTGGCCTCATGCTCCTTATATGAGAGCGATCTCATGTTAACCGTCCTCATTATATATTAGAAGACCTAACTATTATATAATTCTATATAACTTATAGATAACTAGGGAGATAACTAACACCCATCATTGATATAGTTAATTATGTTCCTCCATCTAGATCAACTCCATCGTTGTTGTAGGAACATGAACTCAGAATATAATGTTCAGAGTTTATATTACTAGTTGATATAGTATCTAGTTATGGATAGTTATGCCACTATGTCCCCTGATTCTATATCCTTAGTTACTATATATTCTTTGAGAAGTAACCAAATTATTTTGATAAGAACTTAGTTAACTATGTTAAGAACATAGTTATCTCATGTTTGTTTTGGTTACTATGGTATAGTTCATGGACTATCTTATTTTGGTTCCTAATATAGTTATGAACATAACCTGATAATGTTCAGGTAGTTATGTAGATGAACCAGCATCATGTCATCTATGATGCATTCAAAATGAATGCCATATCTAGATGAACTGTATAGATGAACCAGGATCGAGGATGAATTAAATGGAGGTATACTAGTTAGGAACATAGTTAACCTATACTAAGTTAGGAACACTAGTTTAACCCTAATGTGTGTATGTTCATATGAGGCATATCTAAGTTGCCAAATTAATTAGACCATCTAGCTAATTGGGGACTATCTAGATGAACATGATGATAATATCTATCATAACGTAGACAATGTTCTATGGAAGGGCAAGATGTTCTATCGAGTTAATTGTTTGTATTAGCTAACTAGGACTAATATAGGACCAGAATGGATAGATATATTGTTTATTATGTATCTATCTATATCCGTGAAGAACTATGATACGTATCTAGGATGTAGTCTGTATAACCCAAAACCAGTTAATTTTCCATATACTAGGGTACTATATATATAGGACAACAAAATAGCTGATTATACGTATCCATTTTGTCCAAAAATGGTTATACTAGTTAATAGTTCTATCCATTTCTATCCCATGGTTATACTAGTTAATAGTTCTTGTACATAGTTCATAGTCCTATCTCCTAAACCCTATCATAGTTCATAGTCCTATCATAGTTCATAGTTGTCCTAACTATAAACTATGAAAGAATAAATAGTTATATGTATCCATCTAAGTTCATAGTATTCCGATATGACATAATCTCTAATCTTGTTCTATTGACTATGCTTCATATGAACTAGTTAGCTAATACAAACAATTAGCTAGATGGAACATCTTGCCCTTCCATAAAAACATAGTCTACATTATATATATATATAACAATTCATGAACATATATATAGTTTAACCCTAACCCATAGTAACATGAACTAGATAGTCCACTATGTTCATGAACTATAAGTTAATCCTATAATAACATATATCCTTAGTTATGGACTATCTTATTTTAATTGCCATATGCTTAGATGGAACATAGTTAACTAAGTTCCTAGGTTTATACGATCTGAACATAGTTAACTAAGTTCTGATCTTAGTAAGGAACTATACCTCCATGATTGCCAATTAACCCTAAGTTCATCTAAATGAACTAAGGTTCTTTCCTAACTTAGTATAGGATTACAAGGCATAGTTCCTAACTAAGATCGGAACTATGTCTAACTAAACCCTATCCTAACTATAACCCAATATGTTCATGAAACTGCATATATAATTTAGTTAGGGTATAACGATGTAAAGTTTATGGTTGATTATAACCTATTAGGGGTATATAGTGAACCTTAGATATCCTAGGATTAAATACCCATGGTATATAGTCATCCCTAATGAAAACGATGGAGAAGTTATATGGTTGATTATAACCTATATATATATGTTCACTATGAATGATAGTTAACTATATGAACGGTAATATATATGCACAAGTTCATCTAGATAAGCCTCATATAACAACGATAAGCCTCATATAACCAAATTGCCTCAATGAACTACGCCTTATAACTAGATAGGCAACAATAATTTCATAGAACCTTAAGTTATGGTGGTATCTAGATGAACATGATACATAGTTGTCATGTTCACCTAGATAGTCCATAAAAGATATCCTAGGGTTCATATGATAGTTGACAACTATTTCATACCCTATAAGATATTATGAACTAACTAGTTTGTAGAACATAGGGTGCGTTTGTTTACTGATTCTCTGAAAAAAATCAGGCTCATTCGGCCTGTTTCTTCTGATTCGTGTTTGTTTACTAATTTTACTGATAGGAGGTGCTGATGGTGATAGGTGAAAAAAATCACCTATTTTCACCTATCACCTGATAGGGTGTTTGGTTACTGATTTGCTCAATTTTCACTCCTGACGGTGAAAACTAAAAAAAATCAGCAAATCACCCCTGAAAGAGGTGATTTTGCTGATTCTCATTCGAATGAGCATTAGCCTGAAAATTTTTTTTTTCGTCACCTCCACCATCGCCACCGCCCATGATCGGCACCACCCACCACCACTGCCACCGCCCACCATCGTCGCCACCCACCGCCTACCACCATCGTTGGCCATTGCCTGTCGCCGGCCACCACCCACCACCACCATCGCCACCGACCACCACTGCTGTCGTCGTCGGCCACCACCCACCATCGCCGCCGACCGCCATCACCGTCGGCGCCGGCCATCGCCCACCGCCCACGGCAGGCACCACCTACCACTACCACCACCCACCGCCCACCACCAACGTTAGCCACTGCCCGTCACCGGCCACCACCATCGCCGTCAACCACCACCGCCGCCGTCGCCGGCCACCACCCACCATCGCCATCGATCACCCCCGCCCGCCAACGCCATCGACCACCGACCACCACCCACCACCGCCGCCGCCACCACTGCCTTCGTCGCCGGCCACCGACCACCTGCCATCGGCCACCATCGCCGCTGACCACCACCGCCGCTGCCGCCAGCCACCGCCACCAACCACCACCATCGCCGCCGTCGCCGGCCACTGCCCACTCGCCGCCGGCACCACCCACCACCAATGCCGCCATCCGCCGTCCAAAAAAGAAATTTTTCACCGGCCTTGCCAAACACAAATCAGGCCTAATTTTTTTTTAGGTTCCCAAACGCAAGTCACCAATCAAGAGTTAGGCTGATGGTGAAAGACTGAAAATATGATTAATTTCAAGTTCCCAAACGGATTTTCTACAATCAGAAAAATTACCTATAAATCACCTTGATTATTTTTAGCCTGACTCTTTTTTTTTACCAATCACTATCAGTTTCCAAACGCACCCATAGTCTATATAGTTCATAGGAATATAGTACACTAACAAGGGCAAGATGATCGTTGATGGGAATAACTACCGAGGGGTAAGAAGGATCAAATACATAGTTTCTAGGGACATAGTTTAAAGGAAAGATCAAATACATTGTTTATTCCCATAGTAAATCCTAAAGACTATTTATTTGATTCTTCTATTTAAGTAGATGCGTGAAGGTCTAAAGCTATCCCCAAACTATAGAAACTACTACACACTACGAACTACTTATTTCAATTTTTCATCTAACTAGTGTGTATTCTCCATACCAAATCCTAACCATAAACCTAAAACCATAGAAACTACATATCTAATTCTTCCATATATAATTCTTTGGTCTAACAAATTATCCCTGGTTCATGATTGCCATATTTGGATCAAATATCTAAATAGGAAAAGTATGTTTACTACCTAGGTTTTATGTACACACGATCATCCTCCATGAATGCATTTAAGGAGGACATAGTTCATGAATGTATTAAATACATGGTCTCTAGGGCTTACTATGGCTCCTAACCATTAAACATGTCTAATGGTCATCCTAAATACATAGTCTCTAGAATTCAGACCTCATCCTAAAAGGATAACATAATATGGATGCCATTGTCCCTAATACAAACTACTTCGACATATTACTAGTTGTGTGTATTCTCAATAACAAACCCCAACCTTTAACCATAGAAACTCCGTATTTCATTTTCTATCTAACTAGTTGTGTGTGACTTCTTCTATATAATCTTAGGGTGCTACCATCCCAACTAAAAATCCTCACAACTCATTGGTAAAACTAGTTTAGTAACTACATAGTTACTCTAACTATGTAACTTCGTCACCAACTATGTTCATATGCATATATTTAGTTAACTATGTTCCTAACTAAATATCTCCATTTAATTCATCCTCGATCCTGGTTCATAGTCTCATGTTTGTATTTAGATGTTCCTCCATAACTTAAGGTTAAATTAATTTGGTAAGATCTAAGTTCATAGATCTTAACCCTAGTTTAGAGTTTATATCATAGGTTATCCTAGGGTTCATATGATAGATACTATCAAACATTATACCCTAGAGACTATGTAACTAGTTGTCCATAGAACCCTAATGCTAGTATAACTTACTTTATACAAGCTAATACAAACAATTAGCTCATCGTTGTATTAGTCAAAACCTATATTCTGCATCATCGTTGATATAGGTTTTGACTCTAACTTATAGGCTAAGTGTTTGTATTAGCTTCTATACAAACAATTTACACAAGGGACGTAGACTATGTTCTACAAAGTAGTTAGTTCATAGTACCTTAAGTATATTATCCCATCAAAAACTCTAATCTTGTTCCATCTAGTTAATTGTTTATAAACCTATGATGTATAGATACATAGATAGATATATGTAAATATCAATATAACTATGGTCTTCATAGTAAACCTAGGTACTTATCATAGTTCATAGTCTACATAGTTGTTCCGTTTATAGTAACATTATATTCCTATAATATAATGTTATAGGTTAAGATCATATATGTCATATAGACTATCCTAAACATTTTAGAAAATAATAATGAGATAGTTTCTTTCCATACATAATTATGTAGATGAACCCACATAGGACCAAATCTTATACTCCTAGGACATACTCCTAGGTTTAATCTTAACTTATTAATCTGGTTAATAGAATACGGTATTAATACTTATAATTAGGTTAAACCTACATAACTTAAGATATCTTATAGTTAAACTAGTTCATATGAGGCATAGTCCATATAATTAGTATTTAGGTTATGGTTTATAGGGAGAATTATATATGGAAACTATGTATTTGACCCTAAACCCCTAAACACTACAAATTTAATTGTACTACTATGAGAATAGAAACTACATATATAATTCCCATAGTAAATCCTAGAAACTACCTATACAATGTTATTCATAGTTCATGGAGGCAATTTGGTTATATGAGGCTTATCGTTGTTATGTTCACTAACTATGTTCAACGATGGAGCCTCATCTACCTCCATTACTTATAGAGGCAGATGAGGCTTATCATCTTCACTAGATCAACCTACGCTAAGTTAGTTCCTAGAACATTAGACTAGTATATATGTTATACTATGTAGGTAGTTCACTATGGAGGTAGTTCCCCACATAGTTACTTGTAGTAACTATATATGTTAGGATTAACCCTAGTTAGATTCATGAATTGGGTTAGGATAACGTCCATCTAAACTATAGGCTACACTACATGTTATAGTTAACTAAGTTATATGTTCCTCCATCTAGATGGACTCCATCGTTATTGTATATAGTTTAGTTAGAAGTTAGGGTCCATCGAGATGAACTTGTGCATATATACTACCGTTCAATAGTTAACTATCATTCATAGTGAACATATATATATAGGTTATAATCAACCATATAACTTCTCCATCGTTATCATTAGGGATGACTATATACTATGGGTATTTAATCCTAGGACATCTAAGGTTCACTATATACCCCTCCCCTAATAGGTTATAATCAACCATAAACTTCACATCGTTATACCATAACTAAATTATATATGTAGTTTCATGAACATATAGGGTTATAGTTAGGATAGGGTTTAGTTAGACATAGTTCTGATCTTAGTTACGAACTATGCCTTCTAATCCTATACTAAGTTAAGATAGACCCTTAGTTCATTTAGATGAACTTAGGGTTATGTTGTGAATGCCCAGGCCCAGCGCCAGCGCCAGCAGGCCTTCACGCAACGTCAGCAGGCCATCACGCGTGATTCCAATCATTAGGATATTTGATTTATTGTAATCAGACCCGTTTAGGCTAATTGTTAGGAAACGGGCTGATAGAGAATAATTAGCGCCAATTAGTGGCCCATCAGAGTAGCGCCACTTAATGGCCCATCAGAGTAGACAGATGGCGCCCTAGTCAAATGCGCCATCTGATCTCTTTATATTGAGATCGTCTTCCTCATGAGGAGGCTATGCAATAAAGAACTTCTATTCCTTTACTCTTATTCTTCTCCTTCTTCCTCCTTGTCGCCAGGCAATCCCCTGTGGTCTCAGGACCACAACATTGGTATCAGAGCCATTCTGATCCAGAGGCGATCATGCCTCCTCGCAAGCAACCGGCTATGGGTGCTGGCACCCAGCCTGAGCCAGACGTGACGCAGGAGGCTGCCAGTCCACGGGCGAATGCTGATTCTACACAAGAGGTTATGCTTTCTCTACTCAATTCGATTAACATGCGATTGCAGCATGTCGAACTCGCCCAGACACAGATGAAGGCTGAGATTGCATCCCAGGCTACCCTCAAGACCACTTCACTGCCATCAGCAGGAGGGCTTGATGGCCCAGATCGGCCAGGGGGGTCTCAGCCAATTGGCGGATCAATCCTTGGTAATCCTAGCGGTCATTCTCTTCCGAGATGTATGCAAATTGGATCTATGCACTTAGACGCTGATGGAGGCCATAACGGCTAGGAGTCACGAGGCCTGGAAGGTGTTCGTATTAATTCCTCAATGAACACGCACCCTCGCAATATGCAATTTGAGATGGAGGAGTTCTCTGGGACTCGCAGGGGTCAGCGAGCCAGCGCTGCGCCTAGACTGGCCCGGTTATAGTTTCCACGGTACAGTGGAGAGGAGGATCCTGTTGAATGGCTTTACAAGGCCGATAAATTCTTCGCTTATCAAGGCACTTATTCTGATGAAGAACGTCTTCGTGTGGCTGCCTTTCACTTGGACGGAGACGTCTCAGTTTGGTTTCGGGCTTACGAGAAGGAGGTGCGCCGCCCGACGTGGATGACCTTCTCTGACGAACTGTGCATCCAGTTTAGCCCAAATGAGTTTCAAGATTTTAATGAGATGCTTTCAACCTTGCGCCAAACTACTACGGTACGGGCTTATTACTCTGAATTTATGAAAATTGCTAACCGCCTGCCCGACTGGCCGATGGCGGCCCTGGTTGGCACCTTCAAGCGCGGTTTATAGCCTGAGATTGCGGATGACATGAGGCATTTTTCGTGCCACACTATGAGGGATGTTGTGCACCATGCCCGAATAGAAGAAGAGAAGTTAATTCGTCAGCGGAGAGGGGGTAGAGGGGGGTTGATGCCGAGACCATACACCGGCCATAACCCAGCCATTCCTCCAGTCCCTGGCTCTGGCCCAAGTCGGCCTCTCCTGCCAAGCACCAATAACCCTCCCATCCGTCGCCTGACACAAGCTCAGATGGAGGAAAGGCATGCCAAGGGACTCTGTTATAAGTGTGATGAGAAGTACGTGCCCGGACATCGCTGCTCTGTTCGCGGTAGTCTACTCATCGAAAAAGCGGACGACGGAGAGATAGCTAAGAACGACGAGGGAACTGGCCTCTACGACCAGGTACAGCCTGAGATATCTGTCCATGCCTTCTCAGGCACGTTCACTCCCCGGACCATGCGAGTGCAGGGCCAGCTGAAACGCCAAAATGTTGCAGTCCTGATTGACAGTGGGTCGACTCACAATTTTATTAATGACAAGGTGGCCCAACGTCTAGGGTGCTATGTCTCTGATTCTAAGCCCTTTGACGTATTAATTGGGGACGGCAAGCATCTCCGCAGCATGGGGGTTTGTTCACAGGTAACATTGGTAATCCAGGGGCATTATTTTATTACTGACTTATTTTTATTACCCACGAAAGGGGCGGACGTAGTGCTCGGCGTCCAATGGCTGCAAGAATTAGGGGATGTGATGTGGAACTTTCGGGATTTGACGATGGACTTTGAGGTGTCCGGCCAGCGTATCCGCCTGCATGGATTGCAACCGGGAACTTTGCACACTGCACAGGAGGTAGGCTCTTTATTTCGGTTTACACCTCAAGGCTTCTTTTTACAACAGCGTGCTGTGGTCGATGTGCGCCAACCGGATCTACCAGCGGCCATGATTGATCTCCTTGATGAATATGCGGAACTCTTCCTCGAGCCATCGGGTCTTCCGCCACCAAGGACCCATGACCACTGCATTACTATCATGCCCCCCCACCGGCCAATGTTCGGCCCTATAGATATCCTCATGTGCAAAAGACGGAGATTGAGAAGCTGGTCCAGGAAATGTTACAATCCGGCATTGTTCGTCCTAGTACCAGTTCATACTCGTCTCCGATACTATTGGTTCGGAAAAAAGATGGGTCTTGGCATTTTTGTGTGGATTATTGGGCTCTTAATGCAATCACAGTCAAGGATAAGTATCCCATTCCAGTAATCGAGGAGCTATTAGATGAATTGACGGGGGCAGTAGTGTTCAGCAAGCTCGACCTGCGTTTGGGATATCATCAGATTCGAATGCAGCCTCATGACGTTCACAAGACGGCTTTCAGGACGCATGATGGCCATTATGAGTTTCTTGTCATGCCCTTTGGACTGACGAATGCCCCGGCGACCTTTCAAAGCCTCATGAATGATTTATTCCGGCCTTATCTCCGCCGTTTTGTGATCGTCTTCTTCGACGACATATTGATATACAGTTCATCATTAGCAGACCATATAGACCACTTGAGGTCCATATTCACTATCTTGCGTGCGCATTCTTTATTCTTAAAAAGATCGAAGTGTTCCTTTGGCAGTCCACAGGTCGAGTACTTGGGCCAAATTATTTCACACGCTGGAGTGGCTACTGACCCATCTAAGGTGGACGCTATGCTCTCGTGGCCGCGACCCACCTGTGTCAAATCTTTTCGTGGCTTCTTGGGCCTCACAGGTTATTACTGGCGGTTTATTTCAAAGTATGGGGTTATTGCTAGCCCACTTACATCTTTACTCAAAACGGGAGCTTTTATGTGGTCGGGCAAGGCCCAGGTGGCGTTCGATCTATTGAAACAGGCCATGGTCCAGGCCCCCGTTCTGACGCTCCTAGATTTCGCCTTGCCTTTTGTCATTGAGACAGATGCTTCTGATGTGGGTCTTGGGGCTGTCCTCCTTCAGAAAGAGCGGCCTATTGCATTCTACAGTAAAGCATTGTCTGGTCGATCTTTGACACTCTCAGCCTATGAAAAGGAAATGCTTGCTATTGTGCACGCTATCTCAAAGTGGAGGCCCTACTTGCTTGGGCGACGATTCCTCATCCAGACTGATCACCAGCCACTGAAATACTTCTTAGACCAGCGGGTCTCTACCCCCTCTCAGCAGCGTTGGGTCAGCAAATTATTGGGTTATGACTATGAAGTTACCTATAAGAAGGGGGTCGATAACACGGTCGCGGATGCTTTATTGCGTCGACCTGCGGATGGAACCTTGTATGCATTCTCTATTCCTAGCTCTCCTTTTATTCCTAAACTCAAACGTGCCTATATTGATGACACGGGCACCAAGGACTTGATTGGTCGACTACAGGCCGATCCCCATGCTGAGCCTCCCTTTGTGTGGCGGGATAATCTTTTGTTCTGGAAGGAGCGGTTATGGGTGCCGGCTTCTTCGGATCTCCGGTGCCGTGTGATTTCCCACTTTCATGATACTCCAGTTGCAGGGCATGAGGGCACGTTCCGCACTTTCAAACGAGTCGGTCAAAGTTTTTTGTGGGCCGGTCTCAGGATGGACGTCCATAACTATATTGCTGCTTGTGATATCTGCCAACGGGCCAAAGCTGCATCCTCTTCTCCTGCGGGCCTTCTACAACCACTTCCTATCCCGGACAGGGTCTGGGAAGATATATCCATGGATTTTATTGAGGCCTTGCCTGCCTCCAGTGGGAAGACGGTGATTATGGTGGTGGTTGACCGTCTTTCTAAGTATGCCCATTTCTGTGCTTTGAGTCATCCATACTCGGCCCGCACGGTTGCCGAAACCTTTGTGCGAGATGTCACCAAGCTCCATGGCATGCCGTGGACTATAGTCTCTGATCGTGATCGGATCTTCATTTCTCAGTTTTGGCGGGAATTCTTTAAGTTACATGGGATCGAACAGCATATGAGTACAGCATATCATCCGCAGACAGACGGCCAAACTGAAGTTGTGAACCGATGTTTTGAGCAATACTTACATTGCTTTGTAGGGGATCAGCCCCGCCGCTGGCTGCAATTGCTTCCCTAGGCTGAGTGGTCGTACAATACAGCATATCACACACGTGCCGGCTTCACACCATTCGAAATTGTATATGGTCGTCCTCCTCCCACCATTCTATCTTATGTGCCTCACCGCTCATCTATAGCGGAGGTGGATTACATGCTCCAGACACGTGATGAAGTCCTCCGCCAGTTGAAAGTCAATCTCGCGTCAGCCCAGAACAGGATGAAACAGATTTACGATAAGCGACATTCTGATAGAGAGTTTCAGGTGGGTGATTACGTTTATGTCTCCATTATGCCCCAGCGCCAGACCTCATTATTTCAGGCTGATCAGAAGTTGGCCCCTCGCTTTCATGGACCGTATGCTATTGTGGAGAGGGTCGGTTTGGTCGCGTATCGTCTCAATCTGCCTCAAGGGTCCCTGGTTCACCCGGTGTTCCACGTATCTCGTCTTCGCCATTTTGTGGGCGACCCTCCACTGGCAGATACTGTTCCACCATTGCCTCTCATGGGTTCCCCCGACACTGGCGATCGCTCGCCAACTTCTCTCATTGATAAACGTCGCGTGCGTCGTGCTGGACGTATTGTGACAGAGGTATTGGTCGCTTGGCAGGGCTGGCCGTTAGAGGACGTGGAGTGGGTCCTTGAGGATGAGTTTCTGCTTCGTTTTCCGTCCTGGTCGCATTGAGGACAATGCGATAGCGGAGCGTGGTGGAGTGTTGTGAATGCCCAGGCCCAGCGCCAGCGCCAACAGGCCATCACGCGTGATTCCAGTCATTAGGATATTTGATTTATTGTAATCAGACCCGTTTAGGCTAATTGTTAGGAAACGGGCTGATAGAGAATAATTAGCGCCAATTAGTGGCCCATCAGAGTAGCGCCACTTAATTGCCCATCAGAGTAGACAGATGGCGCCCTAGTCAAATGCGCCATCTGGTCTCTTTATATTGAGATCGTCTTCCTCATGAGGAGGCTATGCAATAAAGAACTTCTATTCCTTTACTCTTATTCTTCTCCTTCTTCCTCCTTGCCACCAGGCAATCCCCTGTGGTCTCAGGACCACAACAAGTTAATTGGCAATCATGGAGGTATAGTTCCTAACTAAGATCAGAACTTAGTTAACTATGTTTAGATCAAATGAACCTAGGATCTTAGTTAACTATGTTCCATCTAAGCATATGGCAATCAAAACAAGATAGTCCATAACTAAGGATATATGTTATTATAGGATTAACTTATAGTTCATGAACATAGTGGACTATCTAGTTCATGTTACTATGGGTCAGGGTTAAACTATATATATGTTCATTAATTGTTATATGGGAAAAGTTTAAATGAGATCGCTCTCATATAGCTTATATGAGGCCACTTTGAATCGTAGCCCTTCGATCTTGATCTAACGGCTACATATAGCCATCATGATCTCACCCACTCCTTGATGTGACACACTCACCTACCCACTGATTTAATATCCATCCTCCGATCGGAATTCAATGGCTATAAGAATTGGCCTCATGCTCCTTATATGAGAACGATCTCATGTAAACCCCTCTCTTGTTATATATATATAACGTAGACTATGTGTTATGGAAGGGCAAGATGTTCCATCGAGCTAATTGTTTATATTAGCTAACTAGTTCATATGAAGCATAGTCCATAGAACAAGATTAGAGATTATGTCATATCGGAATACTATGAACTTAGATAGATACGTATAACTATTTATTCTATCATAGTTCATAGTTAGGGCAACTATGAACTATGATATATATGATAGGGTTTAGGAGATAGGATTATGAACTATGTACAACAACTATTAGCTAGTATAACCATGGGATACGTAGATAGAACTATTAACTAGTGTAACCATGGGATACGTAGAAATGTATAGAACTATTAACTAGTATAACCATTTTAAGACAAATTGGATACGTATAATCAACTATTTTGTTGTCCTATATGTATAGTACCCTAATATATGGAAAATTAACTGGTTTTAGATTATACAGACTACATCCTAGATACGTATAATAGTTTTATAATAAACAATGTATCTATCCATATCTTGTCCTATATTAGTCCTAGTTAGCTAATACAAACAATTAACTAGATAGAACATCTTGCCTTTCCATAGAACATTGTCTACGTTATGACCCCAATTAGCGAGATGGTCTAATTAAGTTGGCAACTTAGATATGCCTCATATGAAGAACATACACACATTAGGGTTAAACTAATGTTCCTAACTTAGCATAGGTTAACTATGTTCCTAACTAGTATACCTCCATTTAATTCATCCTCGATCCTGGTTCATCTATACAGTTCATCTAGATATGGCATTCATTTTGAATGCATCACAGATGACATGATGCTGGTTCATCTACATAACTATCTGAACATTATCAGGTTATGTTCATAACTATATTAGGAACCAAAATAAGATAGTCCATGAATTATACCCTAGTAACCAAAACAAACATGAGATAACTATGTTCCTAACATAGTTGACTAAGTTCTTATCTAAATAATTTGGTTACTTCTCAAAGAATATATAGCAACTAAGGATATAGAATCTGGGAATATAGTGGCATAACTATCCATAACTAGATACTATATCAACTAGTAATATAAACTCTGAACATTATATTCTGAGTTCATGTTGCTACAACAATGATGGAATTGATCTAGATGGAGGAATATATAACTTAATTAACTATTTCAATGATGGGTGTTAGTTATCTCCCTAGTTATCTATAAGTTATATGGAATTATATAATAGTTAGGTCTTCTAATATATAATGAGGACGGTTTACATGAGATCGCTCTCATATAAGGAGCATGAGGCCAATCTTTTGGGCCATTAGATTCTGATCTGATGGTGAATATCAAATCAGTGGGTAGGTGAGTTTGTCACATCAGGAAGTATGTGAGTTCAAGATCCAACAGCTATTTATAGCCGTCAGATCAAGATCCAACAGCTACGAATGGAATTGGCCACATATAAGCTATATGAGAGCGATCTCATTTAAACTTTTCCCATATATAATTTGGCTTTACTATGGGAGACATAATTAAACATAGTCTAGAAGACATGTTCATAGAACCTATAATAACTTATATATAATTTATAGTGTTTAGGGTACAGAGGGAGTACTATATTATGGGTTATGATATAATATAACTATTGAACTCTATCATAGTTAATAATAGTTCACAGTATATGTAAACTCTATTATAGTTAGATATAGAGTTTAGAATCTAATTTGGAGGAATAAACATGATATAAAAATTACACTATACAAACATAGTCTAGAAGACATGTTCATGCAATTAATATACATAGTAAATGTTCATACAAACATTATATTATTATATATGTTAAAATTAGTAGTCTCTAGGGTAGATTAACCCTATATTAAATGACTATTAATACTTCGCATGGTATGTCCTATGATCTATGTCCTATGAGTTAGGATTAACCCTAACCCTAATCAAATACAAGGGACAATACTTAGCAGGGTTAAGATTAGCAGGAACCCTAATCCTAACTCATACTATGTAGTTAGACATAGTTCATGAACTATAGTTTGTATTAGGGTTAGCAACATACGATTCCTAAGGTTTATACTAGCATAGGTCCAATGCTAGTATAAACCTTATATATGCTATAGCCCTATATGGTGGATAGTAGTTTATAATTAGGAACAACATTACATATGGTGGGTTACTAGTCTACTAACCACAGTATTTATTATAATGATAAGCCTATCTAAGTTATTGTATAGTTACAGGTATAAGAAGGATATCCCAATGGAAGATTGATCATCTTGCCCTTGTTTAGTTATGACCATCTTAAGAACATAGTCTAATCATAGTTATAGAAGACTAGGTTCCTCACTAGTCTTCTATACCTGTGATTCGTAGCTTATAGGGCATTTAGTTCCAGACTAGGGTTATTCCTAGTTTTTACTCTATGCGTATTAGTCCTATAACTACATAGTTATATATATAGAACCCTAACTATATATAGGTTTAACTCTAATAAGTACTCCTATAGTAGTCTTCTATAGGAGAGAGAAGGGAAGATCGACGAGGAAGGAGGCCCTCTAATGGCAGTCGGCGGCTCAAACAGAGGGAGACGATAGGGGGGAAGGCCAGAGAGGAAGAGATTAGGGTAAACTTTCTGAATAATTCAGTCAAGAGTGCCTAAGCTCGTTACATACTAGTCCCACGAAATGGGCTTGGGCTATTCCCCTAATTGGGCCTACAGCCTTATTACATAATACGGACGAAGCTAGGCTACTCCCTTAAGCTGGGCCGGCTGGGCCAGCAATACAATTAGCCTACTCATGCAATTACTATTACTAAATAATTTGAACATAACATTAACCTAGGACTATGTTTATTCCCATAGTAAATACATTGTCTATTCTCATACTTAGATAGATATGTATCTAAGTATCTAATGTATATGCATTAACCCTAACCCTAGGAATACATAGTTCTATATTCCGTCTATAGTTAGGGTTGTATTCTCGTTATAAATAATGCTAAATATTATTCCCAACTAAGATTCCGTCTATAGTTAGGGTAACTACCTACGTGTGTGTCCCTAAACATAGTCCTATATTTTGCCTAATATAACTATTATAATGCCCTATAGGATGTAGTTGTATTTGTCAACCCTAACATAGATATTTAGAAATGGGATAGAAAGTTATCCTATTATTATATGTCTCTATCTATATGTTAGGGATTAACCTTAAGATTATATTCCTAGGACAAATATAGGACAAGAAATTTATACATATAATAGTTCTACATTATTAGTTTAGGTACAAGAAACTACTATAAACGGAATATTGGACTATGTGTGGTTTTGGGCTTAGAACTGGATCGATACTAACTATAGAACTATTAACTAGTATAACCAGTGGTTTCCATTTCTAAATATGACGTATATGATCCTGGACATATAATGTGTGGTTTAGAGTAGATAATGACCTATATGATCTTAACATTATATTCTCGTTATCTTAGACATCCTAACTTAGATTATTAGAGGAACAATCTAAGTTCAAATTAATTTGGCAACTAGTTACATAGTGGACTATATGTAGACTGTGTTTCTAACTATGTAACTAGTTGTCTAGAAGTAGGGATATCCTAATACAAACAATTAGCTAGTTCACACAACATGACTATTAAGTAGGGTTTATTCAGGATATTAACATCGATGGAGGTTTATATTAACAATTCATGAACATATATGTTCATAATTACTGTTACTAACTATCCATAAGTTAGTGAACTATATAGTTAACTCCATCGATAACTAAGTATAACTATCTATAACCCCTATATGGTCGACTGAAACTATGGGGGTTAGGACTAACCTAGTTCATATATAAGTATAATTATACTTACTTGTGATTAAGTTAACTCATACAATATGATAACCATGTTACATAGTTAGAGTTACCTATGGTTGATTATATTCTATGTAGTTACTAAACTAGTTTTACCAACGAGTTGTGAGCATTTTTAAATGGGATGGCAGCACCCTAAGATTATATGGAAGAAGCCACACAGAACTAGATAGAAGAATGATATATGGAGTTTCTCTAGTTAAAGGTTGGGGTTTGTTATTGAGAATACACACAACTAGTAATATGTATAACTGGTTTGTATTATGGGCAATGGCATCCGTATTATGTCATCCTTTAAGGATGAGGAGTGAATTCTATAGACATGTTTAAAGGTTAGGACCCATAGTAAATCCTAGAGACTACGTATTTAATACATTTATGAATATTGTGAACGTCAGCGCACACGCGGAACCACATCTTGTAATCCTTCCCATTTTGGTAACTGAAAGGTCAGCACGTAGAACCGTATCTTGTAATCCTTCCCATTTGGGTAACTGAAAGGTCAGCATGCAGAACCGTATCTTGTAATTCTGCCTATTTTGGTAACTGAAAGGTCATTTCTTGTAATCAGGCTAGGAAGCTGAAAGGTCATATCTTGTAATCAGGCTAGGAAGCTGAAAGGTCATATCTTATAATCAGGCTAGTTAGACACGCCCAATCTTTTCTTCTTCTTTTTTTCCCCCTTTTTCACCATGGCGTTTGATTTTGTTCGTGTTCCATACGGGAACACAACAATGAACTATGTCCTCCTTGAATGCATTCATGGAGGATGATCGTATGTATGTATTGTCCCTAACCGTAATACAAACTAGTTACAAACAATGCATCGTATCCCTAACCATATCCATAACCCTCCATTTACATATGGAGGATCGTTATACAATGCCATTGTAATTTGTACAATGCATTACCATCCAACGAGTTGTGGGTTAGGTCATCATGTTCATCTAGAATGGAAGACATGTATTATTGTACTCATAACTAGTATAGTAACTAGTATTTAGATAGTTCATACAAACATAGTCTCATAGCTAATATTTATAATAATACTTCTACATTATTAGTTTGACATAGGATTAACCTCTATTATACGTACTAACTATTGATAGAACTAATAATGTAGTTATAATTATGACTATATAGTCCTAAGTTATATGTTATATCATAGGTTCATATAACTATGTAGTACCATCTATTATATGTATAACTAAGGACTACTATAGACCATACATAGTAAACCTATGATTGGTTCATCTAGATATGGCATATATAGGCCCACATACATATATGCTATATAGTCATATATGGTAACTAGTTATAACTAGCTGTAACCCTACTATCTAACTAAACACATCTATCTATTACTTAGGTATTACCATAGATATCCTAGGGTTATTTGTGCGTAGTCTACATGGTTAAGTAGATGAACCAGCATCATGTCATCTATGATACTATGAGCATGTTGTGTCCCCATATGGGACATGAACAGGGCCAGACATCATGGCCGGAGAAGAGGAAGAAGACAAAGAGAAAATAAAGGAAAATATATTGATTCTTATTGCATACCCATCCAAGAGGAAGAACACCCCTTTATAAAGAGGACTCCTAGTTGTCACAATGACGACATAGTGATGACATGACGTCGTATGTCGACATCATGACAACAAATGATGACATAATTAGAACCCAGCCCATTTCATCTAATCAGGCCTTTATTACAATCATTAATAGCTTTCAGAAAGGGAAACTAATCTTGATAATAAAATACTGCCTAAGATAGATTACTCGCCTCAGGTGTGTGACGTTCACAACACTCTACCACGCTTCCACTACCGCCTTGTCCTCAAGGCGGCCAAGTAGTGAAGTGCTCCCGAAGGAAATCCCGCACTAATTGCTTCCTGCAGCTATAGTCCTTTCTCAGCTCAAAAAGAAGTAGCACAGATGGCAAGAGAACATAACACACAAAAACTAAGGTAGCAGTTAGCCCACCCAGTGCATAGGCCTGTGGTTGAGCAACAGCAACATTTTTGGAAATGGATGTGGTAATGATTTCAGCATGGAATCCGCTAAAGACAGCACCAACTGCAGCACCAATCATCAAGCCAGGGGCATAAAGACCAACAACCAGCCCGGAATCCTTACATAGGGCCGTAGCAACAACCTGGGCAGCCGCTAAGTGGACCAATAGCCCAATTCCTGGAGCTGATGCACTCTTTCCCGTGTGCAGAATCTCTTCAATATTTGTGAAACCCCAATAGAGTATGCCAAGGTACCTCAGTGCTAACTCCAAGAGATTGAGTCGTTGTGCTGCTGCAGCCATGCTAAAAGATAAACCGTAAGGCAATTCTGGCAATATATGAAGGCTCCCGAGTATCAATCCAATACTGCTAGCATATTCCACCTACGCAGTAGCCATAAGTAAAAGCCAGCGTACAGGCGCCCAATGTAGTCCCTCTTCAAGTGGAGCACGAACAACACAACCCTCACCAGCCTTTGCTTCCCGTTGTAGAAGGACAGGAAGGGTTTTTATCCCTCCACAGAAAGTCAAAGAATCAGAGAATGACCGAGCTCTAGAAGTGTTTGGCTGCACTACTAGCCTGTAATTGAACTGTAGCACTCTGGCATACTGGTGAGGCTGTGGACAATCAACCATACAGCCACTATGGCAGCGAACATCATCAGTAGCTTGTGAAGGAGCTGCTGTCCCCACTAGAAATTCAGTGACCACAAGAAGCTCATCCACAAGTGCATTCACTTCACCTACAGGGCGTGACTCTTCCTGCTGAGGAATTGTATTAACAGAGGCACTTTCACGAATGACCCAGTAGCATCTGAACAACATTTGCATCTGAACAGCATTTGCATTTCGCATGGCTGATGAGGAAGATGGGGTCGGTGGAAGCGATTGGGGGTACGGACAGGCAGAGGTGGAAGTGGAGAGTCGAATCCCCTGCAAGGTGGTGGCAGTGGGCTTTGTTCCAGCTACTACCGAGTGTGACAAGGAGGCCTCCGCGGCGGTGAGGATTGGGGCGAGGGTCTGGGTGGCAGACCAAGCCATGGTCGGCGGAGCAGCGGTGGACTTCCTCCATCTGCCCGACGTGGGGCAGGCCAGCTCCGTGAACGCTCGAGCTCCCCTAGTGGTGGAGTAGTCATGGCTTGAAGCCTTGGCTTGCGCGACCCGGCACGGGAAAGGCGTCTGACTTGCGGTCGGCGGCGTGGAAAATTGACTGTAGGGGTTTTCGTTCGCCAGTAAAAGTTGTTGTAGTAGTTGTGGATAGTAAGAAGCGATGACATCTGATTGCAACTGCTCTGATACCAATGTTGTGTCCCCATATGGGACACGAACAGGGCCAGGCATCATGGCCGGAGAAGAGGAAGAAGACAAAGAGAAAATGAAGGAAAATAGATTGATTCTTATTGCATACCCATCCAAAAGGAAGAAGACCCCCTTATAAAGAGGACTCCTAGTTGTCACAATGACAACATAGTGATGACATGACGTCATATGTCGACATCATGATAACAAATGACGACATAATTACAACCCAGCCCATTTCATCTAATCAGGCCTTTATTACAATCATTAATAGCTTTCAGAAAGGGAAACTAATCTTAATAATAAAATACTGCCTAAGATAGATTAATCGCCTTACGTGTGTGACGTTCACAACAGAGCATTATATAAACCTATGACTAGTTCATCTAGATATGGTATTTATCTATGAATGCATCATAGATGACATGATGCTGGTTCATCTACATAACTACCTGAACATTATCAGGTTATGTTCCTAACTATGTTAGGAACCTAAACAAGATAGTCCATGAACTCTACCCTAGTAACCAAAACAAACATGAGGTAACTATGTTAGGAACATAGTTAACTAAGTTCTTAACTAAATGATTTGGTTACTTCTCGAAGAATATATAGTAACTAAGGATATAGAATCAGGGAACATAGTGGCTTAAATATCCATAACTAGATACTATATCAACTAGTAATATAAACTCTAAACATTATATTCTGAGTTCATGTTACTACAATAACGATGGAGTCCATCTAGATAGAGGAACATATAACTTAGTTAACCCATATCAATATAGGGTGCATTTGGAAGCTGAAAAAACCCATCTTTCAGCACTGAAAGGTGAAAATTTTCACCTATCAAGGTGAAAAGTGTTTGGAAGCTGAAAGGTTGAAAAGTGGTTGGTGACGGTGATAGGTGAAATTTTTTATCTTTTCACCTTTCGGACCTGTGGTTGTGTTTGGTTGCTGAAAGGCTGAATAGTGGCCCTGAAAAAGTGAAAGATGACAATTTTTCACCTTTCACATTAAAAGGCTGATTCTCACCAGGCAGACGAGGGAGAACTGACAGAAAAAACTACCCACCGCCCCCTCTCCCGTTGTCGGGCTCACTCGTTGTTGCCCTCTTTCTCCCAGGTGGTGATGGCTATGACGGCCTCGTTGAGCCCCACCTCGGTCGCCGCCGCCGCTGGCTCATTGAGCTTCCCACCTCGACGTTACCGCCGCTCCGTTGAGCCAAGGGAGCCCATGCCGTCCCTCCCAGGCAAGTGCTCAGGTCGTCCAAAGCCGGTCACCCTGGTGTTTGCCTACACCCTTACCCCTCCGTCGCCGCACCGCTGAGCTGAGGGAGCCCCCCCGTCATATCTCCCTCATTTTTAGTCCGTTTTTGGACTTTTTTTTCATCAGTATAAGAAGAGCACTAAAAATGAGGAAGAATGAAAAAAAATAAGCAAAAATGGATCAAAAATTACACGAACAGGAATCTATTACACAATACAATGAGATATCGTGTAATCGATTACATTATAAAGTGTGCTATAGTGTAATCGATTATACTATAGCACACTGGATCATGTAATTCCCCATTAAAATGGAACAAATTTTAATAGTTCATATCTCCCTCATTTTTAGTCCGTTTTTTTTATGACCAGCAAGGTCACAAGAGTTCGCCTTGACGGCAAAGAGGAAGAAGAAGAAGAGTAGGGAAATAAGCTCTTTATTGCATAAATCCTAAAGGAGGAGAAAGACCCCCTTATATAGAAGACTTTAGATGACATAATGACGTCACTATGACAACATGACGTCACTATGATGACATCACAGGCCATGATTACATCCAATCAGGCCTTTATTACAATCACTAATTGACACGAAAAGGGAAACTAATCCTAATCAGAGAATCCAGCGATATCCACGCGTGATGACGTATGTGTGCTGACGTCCTGGCATGACGTTCACAACACTCCACCACGCTTCTGCTAACACATTGTCCTCAATGCGACCACGATGGAAACCGGGCCAGAAAATCATCCTCCAGTACCCACTCAGCATCCTCGAGTGGTTGGCCCTTCCAAGCCACAAGCACTTCAGTCCCAATACGCCCAGCACGCCGCACCCTCCGTTTATCAACAAGAGAAGCTGGAACAGGGTCAGTAACGTCCGCAGGGCCCATGAGAGGCGGAGGAGCACTATCAGCAATCAACCGAGGGTCCCCCACGAAACGACGAAGACTGGACACATGGAATACAGGGTGTACCAGGGACCCTGGAGGCTAGGAGAGACGATACGCTACTGGTCCCACTCTATGCACAACTTCGTAAGGCTTGTGAAAGCGAGTGGTCAGCTTCTGATCAGCCTGAAACAAAGAAATCTGACATTGGGGCATGACTGACACATAAACGAGGTTGCCAACCTGGAATTCCCTATCAGAGCGTTGCTTATCATAGATCTGTTTCATCCTGTTCTGCGTGGATGCTAAATTGGCTTTAAGCTGGCGTAGGACCTCATCACGTGTCTGCAGCAGGTAATCCACCTCGGCAATGGAGGAACGATGGTGCACATAAGACAGAACGGATGGAGGAGGGCGGCCATAGACAATCTCGAACGGCGTAAAGCCAGCACGTGTGTGATAAGCTGTGTTGTATGACCATTCAGCCCAGGGAAGCAATTGCAGCCAGTGGCGGGGCTGATCTCCAACAAAGCAGCGCATGTATTACTCGAGACACCGATTCACCACTTCAGTTTGGCCGTCTGTCTGAGGGTGATACGCTGTAATCATATGAAGCTCCATCCCTTGTAATTTAAAGAATTCCCGCCAGAACTGAGAAATGAAGACTTGATCTCTGTCAGAGACGATAGTCCGAGGCATCCCATGTAATTTAGCGACCTCCTTCACATAGAACTCAGCAACCGTGCGGGCATAATATGGATGACTAAGAGCACAGAAGTGGGTGTACTTAAAGAGAGGGTCTACCACCACCATAATAACCGTCTTACCATTTACCGCTGGCAAAGCCTCAATAAAATCCATTGACACATCTTCCCACACCTTGTCCGGAATGGGAAGGGGCTGTAGAAAACCCGCAGGTGATGTAGACGATGCCTTAGCCCTCTGGCATATATCACATGCGGCCACATATGCATGTACCTCTTTCCGAATTCCCGTCCACAGGAAACTCTGACTGATCCGCTTAAAGGTTCTGAACGTAGTACTCCTACGATCATCTTCCCTTGTTTCAGGTACAAGAACTTACTCCTCATCCTTTGCGTGACTCGGAAAGTGTTTATGTTTGAACTAGGTAAGTGCTTTTGTTTGAAGACTACAAATTTAATTGTTCACATACCAACTATGGGAACCCCTAGATACTACATATTTGATCCTTCCATAGCTATCTCTATACCAAAAAAATCGAAACAACATATATCCCTAACCCTAGCAAGGCTATGGAAGGGTTAGGGATATATTTAGTTTCTTGCCAAACCCTAACCCTAAGTCATAGAAACTACATGGCTTCGAATGGAGGAACGCACACAACCAGGGAAGGTTTCATATGGAGGAATACACAACCAGTTGGTATGAACCTTCCATCGTATTTTCATAGTAAATCCTAGAGAGTATGAATTTAGGTTATAGTTTATAGGGAGAATTATATATGGAAACTATGTATTTGACCCTAAACCCCTAAACACTACAAATTTATTTGTACTACTATGAGAATAGAACCTACATATATAATTCTCATAGTAAATCCTAGAAACTACATATATAATGTTTTTGAGAATAAACAGAAGAATCAAATATATAATCTCTAGGATAGTATATTCTAAACAAGGGCAAGATGATCAACCTTCCTTGATTGTGTGTATTCCTCCCTACGAAACCTTCCCTAGTATAGTTGAAGTTATTAGAAGTCATATTCCTATGACATAAGGGTTTATTATACTCCTAGGACATAATCCTAGGGTTAATCTTAACTTATTAATCTTGTTAATAGAATATGGTATAAACACTTAGAATTATGTTAAACCTCCATAACTTAAGATATCTTATAGTTAAACTAGTTCATATGAGGCATAGTCCATATAATTAGAGTTAACTAAATAATGTAGTCAACTATCGTAGTTGACTACATTCTATGGTTATAATGTAGTTATAGGTATGAATTCAGTAATACCTGTGCATCATGTTCATCATTGACCCTAAACTTCATGGGTTATATGGTTGATTATAACCTATTAGGGAGACTATGTAACCCAATATACTATGTTAACTACATTGTGCATATAGTTATCCCCAAGTAACAGATACTTAGTTGCACTATGGATGTTCCTCCTTGTATATATGCACAAGTAGCAACGATGGACCCTAACTCTGAACTAAGTATAACTATTCATGAACATATATGTAGTAAACTACCTCCATAGTTGAGCATTATACTCTTAGTTACTAATCATCTAGATGGAGGACATAGTTGCATTTAAACTATAGTAAACTATCTTGTTAGGTTAACAATAACGATGGAGGCTTATCATCATAATATCCACATCTATCTAGGTTCATATGAACCAGGGAATATAATGTTCGTATACTATATATTCATGAAGGCATTCATCTACCTTCATGAATATATAGTATATATATGATACGTATATTATATCTATCATATTGATAATGGCATTCATGAACTTAGTAAGTAGAACATAGTTGTCTAGATGAATAAACTATGTTCCTAAATACTCCCAACCAAATTGCCAATTAACCCTAACTTATGAACTATAGTATAGTCATGTTTCATCTAGGACTATGTTCATCTAGATACCTCCATGAACTATGCCTCATATGAGCATGTCTTAAGACTATGTTTGTATGAACTATGTAATTGTTTGTATTAAGATTTCCCTACTTCTAGACAACTAGTTACATAGTTAGATAATCCATAGAACATAGTCTTCATATAGTACACTATGTAACTAGTTTCCAAATTAATTTGAGCTTAGATAGTTCCTCTAATGATCTAAGTTATGATGTCTAAGATAACGAGAATATAATGTTAAGATTATATATGTCATTATCTACTCAAAACCACACATTATATGTCCAAGATCATATATGTAATATTTAGAAATGGAAAACACTTATTATACTAGTTAATAGTTCTATATTTAGTTCTATCTTTAGTTCTATAGTTAGTATCTATCCAGTTCTAAGCCCAAAACCACACATTACATAGTCTTATATTCCATCTATAGTAGTTTCTTCCACGTAAACTAATAATGTAGAACTATTATACGCATCCATTTCTTGTCCTATATTAGTCCTTGGAATATAATGTTAGGATAACTATGTATCACATTTCTAAGTATCTATGTTAGGGTTAATTCCTAACAAATACAACTACATCCTATAGTGCATTATAATGGTTGTATTAGGTGGAATATAGGACTATCTTTAGGGTTAGAATACAAACACGTAGGTAGTTACCCTAACTATAGACAGAATCTTAGTTGGAAATAATATTTAGCATTGTTTATAATGCGAATGCAACCCTAACTATAGATGGAATATAGGACTATGTATTCATTGGGTTAGGGTTAATGCATCTTGGTTAGATTCTTAGATACGTATCTATCTAAGTATGAGAATAAACAATGTATTTATTATGGGAATAAACATAGTGCTAGGTTAACTAATATAGATCAATCCTATGGGAATATACATTTTAGATTGGCAACTATAGAGTTAGATAGATACGTATATCTAGATTGACCTAGGTCCTAGTTTCTGAGCAATTTTAATAGAGTATAGAAGACTAATATAGGAGTACTTATTAGAGTTAAACCTTTATATAGTTAGGGTTCTATATATATAACTATGTAGTTATGAGACTAATACACATAGAGGAATAACCCTAGTCTGGAACTAAATACCCTATACGCTAGGAACCATAGGTATAGAAGACTAGTTATGAACTATAGTCTTCTATAACTATGATTAGACTATTTTCCTAAGATGGTAATAACTACCTAGGATGGTCATAACTATAGGCAGTTGGACTTATATTCTAAACAAGGGCAAGATTATCAACCTTCCCTTGTTTATATAATTATACTATATAGATATCCTTTTTATACCTGTAACTATATAATAACTTAGATAGGCTTATCATTATAATAATATACTGGGGTTACTAAACTAGTAACCTACCATATATAATGTTGTTCCTAATTATAAACTACTATCTACCAATATCCCGTATTATAAACCCCATCCACCATATATTGCTAGAGCATATAGAAGGTTTATACTGCTAGCATTGGACCTATGATAGTATAAACCTTAGGAATCCTATGTTGCTAACCCTAATACAAACTATAGTTCATGAACTATGTCTAACTACCTAGGTTTTACAATGGGTTAGGATTAGGGTTCCTACTAATCCCTGCTAAGTATTGTCCCTTGTATTCTATTAGGGTTAGGGTTAATCCTAACTCATAGGACATAATTCATAGGACATACCCAGCTAAGTATTAATAGTAGTTTAATATAGGGTTAATCTACCCTAGAGACTACTAATTTAAACATATATAATAATATAATATTTGCATGAACATTACTATATATGTTAATTGTATGCACATGTCTTCTAGACTATGTTTGTATAGTCTAAATGTTATATCATGTTTATTCCTCCAAATTAGATTCTAAACACTATCTAACTATAATAGAGTTTAAATATATTGTGAACTATTAATTATGATAGAGTTCAATAGTTATATTATATCATAACTTATAATATGGTACTCCCTCTGTACCCTAAACACTATAAATTATATATAAGTTATTATAGGTTCTATGAACATGTCCTCTAGATTATGTTTAATTATCATGTCTCCCATAGTACAACCAAATTATATATTAGAAGACCTAACTATTATATAATTCCATATAACTTATAAATAACTAGGGAGATAACTATCATCCATCGTTGATATAGTTAATTATGTTATATGTTCCTCCATCTAGATCGACTCCATCCTTATTGTAGTAACATGAACTCATAATATAATGTTCAAAGTTTATATGACTAGTTGATATAGTATCTAGTTATGGATAGTTATGCTACTATGTTCCTTGATTCTATATCCTTAGTTACTATATATTCTTCGAGAAGTAACCAAATCATTTAGTTAAGAACATAGTTAACTATGTTAGGAACATAGTTATCTCATGTTTGTTTTAGATTATCTTATTTTGGTTCCTAACATAGTTAGGAACATAACCTAATAATGTTCAAGTAGTTATATAGATGAACCAGCTTTATGTCATCTATGATGCATTCAAGATGAATGCTATATCTAGATGAACTATATAGATGAACCAGGATCGAGGATGAATTAAATAGAGGTATACTAGTTAAACACAGTTAACCTATACTAAGTTAGGAATATTTGTTTAACCCTAATGTGTGTACGTTCATATGAGGCATATCTAAGTTAGGGTTAAACTAACTATGTTCTTAACTAGTTGCCAAATTAATTAGTCCATCTAGTTAATTGGGGACTATCTAGATGAATATGATGATAGTATCTATCATAACGTAGACAATGTTCTATGGAAGGGGAAGATGTTCCATCTAGCTAATTGTTTGTATTAGCTAACTAGGACTAATATAGGACAAGAAATGGATAGATAAATTATTTATTATGTCTCTATCTATATCCATGAAGAACTATTATATGAACTATGACAGAATAAATAGTTATACGTATCTATCTAAGTTCATAGTATTCCGGTATGACATAAACTCTAATCTTGTTCTATGGACTATGCTTCATATGAACTAGTTAGCTAATATAAACAATTAGCTAGAAGGAACATCATATCCTTCCATAAAACATAGTCTACGTTATATATATAACAATTCATAAACATATATATAGTTTAACCCTAACCCATAGGAACATGAACTAGATAGTCCACTATGTTCATGAACTATAAGTTAATCCTATAATAACATATATCCTTAGTTATAGACTATCTTGTCATGATTGTCATATGCCTAGATGGAACATAGTTAACTAAGTTCCTAGGTTCATATGATCTGAACATAGTTTACAAAGTTCTTATCTTAGGAACTATACCTCCATGATTGCCAATTAACCCTAAGTTCATCTAAATGAACTAAGGTTCTATCCTAACTTAGTATAGGATTACAAGGCATAGTTCATGGAGGCATAGTTCATAGTATGTCTAACTAAACCCTATCCTAACTATAACCCTATATGTTCATGAAATTACATATATAATTTAGTTAGGGTATAACGATGTGAAGTTTATGGTTGATTATAACCTATTAGGGGTATATAGTGAACCTTAAATATCCTAGGATTAAATACCCATAGTATGTAGTCATCCCTAATGATAACGATGGAGAAGTTATATGGTTGATTTTAACCTATATATTTTCACTATGAATGGTAGTTAACTACATGAACGGTAGTATATATGCACAAGTTTATCTAGATGGACCCTAACTTCTAACTAAACTATATACAATAATGATGGAGTCCACCTAGATGGAGGAACATATAACTTAGTTAATTATAACATGTAATATAGCCTATAGTTTAGACGAACGTTATCCTAACCCAATTCATGAATCTGTTGTGAATGGCAGTACGCAAATCCGTAACTGAAAGGTCATATGTTGTAATTATTCTAGGAAGCTGAAACGTCATATGTTGCAAGGTCGTATGTTGTAATTATTCTAGGAAGCTGAAAGGTCATATCTTGTAATCAACCTAGGAAGCTGAAAGGTCATATCTTGTAATCAACCTAGGAAGTTGAAAGGTCATATCTTGTAATTAGGCTAGGTAGACGCCCTCTCTTTCTTTATAAGGAGGTCTTCTTCCTCCTTCTGGGGCATGCAATATTGAATCAAGTTTTCCTTACTTCTCTTTTCTAATCCTGTTTTCCTTACTTCTCCTTTCTTTTTACTATTTTTCATCAAAATGATACCTTGTTAACTTGCTGGGTCACAACATTGATATCATAGCCAGCCATGGCCTCTGAAGCACAGCCAGAGCTAGAGGCTGCGAAGGAGATTCCCAGCCCACGGATGAATGCTGATTCCAGCCAAGACATTCTAATCTCCATGATCAATGCGATTAATATACAGCTGCAGAACATCGAGCTTATACAGGCGCAAAACCAGGCCACACAAACTGCCAACATGACCACGCCGCCGCCATCAGGGGGGAATGGCATCCCTGTCCGACCAGGGGGGCTCCATGTGCCTAGAGGCTCAGCACCAGGCCAATCCACAGCAAATTCTCTCCCTCATGGAATCCGAATTGGGTCCTTTAACCCAGACGCAGAAGGTGGCCACCCTGGTCTTGATGCACGAGGCATGCCAAGTGCTCGTGGAAGTGCCTCAATGGCTACACATCCACGAAACGTTCAGCAAGAGATCGATGAAGAGTGGGAGGAGTTCCATGGGTCTCGCGGAGGCCAGAGGGGCAGCACTGAGCCCAGATTGGCTCGTTTACAGTTTCCAAGATATAATGGAGATGAGGACCCCGTCGAATGGTTGGACAAGGCGGACAAGTTCTTCGCTTACCAAGGGACATACTCTGATGCAGAACACCTACGTGTGGCAGCCTTCCATCTTGATGGAGACGCCTCTATTTGGTTTCAGACCTTTGAAAAGGAGGTGCATTATCCTACTTGGATGTCCATCTCCGATGAGTTGTGCATCTAATTTGGACCAAATGAATTTCAAGATTTCAATGAAATGTTGTCCAGCCTAAGGCAGACCACCACAGTAAGGGCATATTATTCAGAATTCATGAAGATTGCCAATCGCCTACCAGATTAGCCAATAGCAGCTCTCGTGGGCACCTTCAAGCGTGGGCTAAAACCAGAGATTGCTGACGAGATGCACCACTTCCCATGCCATACCATGCGCGATGTGGTGCACCATGCACGTATCGAGGAGGAAAAATTGGCTCGTCAGCGGAGAGGGAGCCGTGGGGTGATGGCTATGCGCCCCCTTACCTGTCCCACATATGTCTCGGCCCCAGCCCCTGGCCCCAACCCAAGCCGGCCGACATTACCAGGGCCTGCTACTCCACCTGTCCGTCGCCTGACGCTAGCCCAAATAGACGAACGTCATTCTAAGGGACTCTGTTTTAAATGCGACGAGAAGTTTGCCCCCAGACATTGCTGCTCTGTCCGGGGTAGTTTACTTGTCAAAGAAGTCGAGGAAGAGGACAGTGGCATTCATGAACTTAGTTTGTAGAACATAGTTATCTAGATGAATAAACTATGTTTCTAAATGTTCCTAACTATGTTCCTAACTATGTTCCTAACCAAATTGGTAATTAACCCTAACTTATGAACTATAGTATAGTCATGTTTCATCTAGGACTATGTTCATCTAGATACCTCCATGAACTATGCTTCATATGAACATGTCTTCTAGACTATGCTTTTGTGAACTATCTAATTGTTTATATTAGGATATCCCTACTTCTAGACAACTAGTTACATAGTTAGATAGTCCATAGAACATAGTCTTCATATAGTACACTATGTAACTAGTTTCCAAATTAATTTGAGCTTAGATAGTTCCTCTAATAATCTAAGTTATGATGTTTAAGATAACAAGAATATAATATTAAGATCATATAGGTCATTCATTATATACTCAAAACCACAAATTATGTCTAAGATCATATATATCATATTTAGTAATGGAAACCATTGGTTATACTAGTTAATAGTTCTATAGTTAGTATCTATCCATTTCTAAACACAAAACTACACATTACATAGTCTAATATTCCTTTTATAGTAGTTTCTTGTACCTAAACTAATAATGTAGTCTATTATATGTATCAATTTCTTGTCCTATATTAGTCCTAAGAATATAATGTTAGGGTTAATCCCTAACATATAGATAAAGACATATAATAATAGGTTAACTATGTGTCCCATTTCAAAGTATCTATGTTAGGATTAATCCATAACAAATACAACTATATCCTATAGATAATATGAACTAAGTTAGTCCATAACCCCCCATAGTTTTAGTCCACCATATAGGGGTTATGGATAGTTATACTTAGTTTTCGATTGAGTTAACTATATAGTTCTCTAACTTATGGATAGTTAGTAACAATAATTATGAACATATATGTTCATGAATTGTTAATATAAACCTCCATCGATGTTAATATCCTGAATAAACCATAGTTAATAATTCACAGTATATGTAACCCTAGGATATGTTCATGAACATAGGGTTAACTAAATATGTTCAGGTAGTGTAGTATAAATAGTTAATTGATAACTATAGTTAATAGTTCACTCTAGGGTTTAACCTGAACATTGTTCATATGATAGATATAAACCATAAACTCTCCCTAATAGGATTACCTGCGATTAAGTTAACCATATGTTAACCCTAGTATAATATTGGCTTATGTCTAACTAGTTTAATCTTAGATTATAGGTTACCGTATTTATGATCTAACAGTACTAGTTAATAGAATGAGACTATAACATTAGTTGGGATCTATTATATAACTACATATATAATAGCCTAATTATCCTCTATAATTAGTACTGTTATTTATAGTCTAATTGTTTGTAATTACCCTAGACTCTATGAACATGTCTTCTAGACAGTGCTAGTATGAATAACTTATATGGTAATTATGGTATAGTTAAGTCATTAGAATTTATACTCCTATGACTTAAGGGTTTATTATAATACTCTTAGGACATAATCCTAGGGTTACTCTTAACTCATTAATCTGGTTAATAGAATACGGTATAAATATTTATAATTAGGTTAAACCTCCACAACTTAAGATATCTTATTGTTAAACTAGTTCATATGAGACATTCTATATAATTAGGGTTAACTAAATAATGTAGTCAACTATGGTAGTTGACTACATTCTATAGTTATAATGTAGTTATAAGTATTAATTCAGTAATTACCTATGTATCATGTTCATCTATTGACCCTAAACTTCATGGGTCATATGGTTGATTATAACCTATTACGGAGACTATGTAACCCAATATACTATGTGAACTATATTGTGCATATAGTTATCCCCAAGTAACAGGTACTTAATTGCACTATAGAGGTTCCTCCCTGTATATATGCACAAGTAACTACGATGGACCCTAACTCTGAACTTAGTATAACAATTCTTGAACATATATGTAGTAAACTACCTCCATAGTTGAGCATTATACTCTTAGTTACTAATCATTTAGATGGAGGACATAGTTGTAGTTAAACTATTGTAAACTATCATGTTAGGTTAACAATAATGATGGAGGCTTATCATTATAATATCCATATCTATGTAGGTTCATATGAACCAGGGAATTTAATGTTCGTATAAGATATGTTCATGAAGGCATTCATCTACCTTCATGAATATATACTATACATATGATACATATATTATATCTATAATATAGACAATGGTATTCATGAACTTTGTTTGTAGAACGTAGTTATCTAGATGAATAAACTATGTTCCTAACCAAATTGGCAATTAACCCTAACTTATGAACTATAGTATAGTCATGTTTCATCTAGGACTATGTTCATCTAGATACCTCTATGAACTATGCTTCATATGAACATGTCTTCTTAATAATATAATGATGTCTAAATATATAACATAAATAATAGTCTAGAATAGACATCCTTAACCCTAGGTAGTTCTTACTGTGTCTGGAACATGTAGAAGGATCACTAGGTACTACAATTTCAATATATGATTAACTCTATCATATTGTGTCTGCCTAGGATGTATGTTCTATACCTTATATATGGTCTAGTATATTAGGATATAAAAGGATCAGGCAACGATGGAATTAGAATAACTTAGGATATAAAATATCTATATTATGTTTTATAGAGGAACTAGTTATCATATAGTCCTATATCAATTATGTTCTATAGAGAAACTAGTTATATAATGATGGAACCCCTAGAGTTTAATCATAGAGACTATTATATGGATTATAATAAGTAGTCTATAGGGAACCTTAATATATGAGGTTCCATGTCTCTAGGGTATCCTATGGTTGGAAGGCTTCATGTTAATTCTATCATATAGATAGACTTATTATAGAGCTTAATGTAGTATCTAGGGGTTCTTCAATCTAAATAATTAAAGGATGACATAATAAATATTAATAGTCCATATAAACATATGAACCTTCCAAATATGTATCTAGGACACAATGTTTTGTTGTTATGGACTATTAATATTTATTATAGAGGTAAATCTTATTTCCTAACCATGGGAATAAACATGCTATAACATCCTTAACCCTATTTCTTATAACATATTTATTCCCATGGTTATAATTTATTCTATTATAGTCCATGTGGACTATCTAACTATAATAGAGTATATTATAACCTATTAGAGACTAGAAATTTGTATTAAGTTTGTATAGGACATATATTATAAGTTATTATAGGTTTTATAAACCTTAAGTTCTACATACATATTGAACCATTGTTTATTCTAGACTATTATATATTAGTTGTGTCTTCTAGACTATATTAATTTTAGTTTGTTTGAACATGTCTTCTAAAATATTAGTTACGTCTTCTAATATATAATACCGGTATCATATTTCACTTGTATGACTAGAATACACAAGTTATGTGGTAAATAGTACAATAGAAGTAAAATCTATAGTAGGATTAAAATTACTCAAAAATTAGGACTCTATAGTATCTATCTATCTAACTCTATAGTTGCCAATCTAGAATGTATATTCCCATAGGATTAATCTAAGTTAGTTAACCTTGGACTATGTTTATTCACATAGTAAATACATTATTTATTCACATACTTAGATAGATACGTATCTAAGTATCTAACCTAGATACATTAACCCTAACCCTAAGAATACATAGTCCTATATTCCGTCTATAGTTAGGGTTGCATTCTCATTATAAACAATGCTAAATATTATTGCCAACTAAGATTCTGTCTATAGTTAGGGTAACTACCTACGTGTGTGTATTCTAACCGCCTAATACAACTATTATAATGCCCTATAGGATGTAGTTGTATTTGTTAGCGATTAACCCTAACATAGATACTTAAAAATGAGATACATAGTTATCCTATTATTATATGTCTCTATCTATATGTTAGGGATTAACCCTCACATTATATTCCTAGGATTAATATAAGACAAGAAATGAATACGTATAATAGTTCTACATTATTAGTTTAGGTACAAGAAACTACTATAGACGGAATATAGGACTATGTAATGTGTGGTTTTGGGTTTAGAAATTAACATATACTAACTATAGAACTATTAACTAGTATAACCAGTGGTTTCCATTTCTAAATATTACATATATGATCCTGGACATATAATGTGTGGTTTTGACATCCTAACTTAGATTATTAGAGGAACTATCTAAGTTCAAATTAATTTGGCAACTACTTATATTGTGTACTATATGTAGACTATGTTCTATGGACTATCTAACTATGTAACTAGTTGTCTAGAAGTAGGGATATCCTAATACAAACAATTAGATAGTTCATACAAACATAGTCTAGAAGACATGTTCATATGAGGCATAGTCATATGAGACATAGTTATGGTTTAATATGGGAGATATAGTCTATGCCTCATATGAACTAGCTCATAGTTACATAGACTATAACTCTATATAAGGGCATCTAGTAATATAAACTCTAATCTATCTAAGTTAGGGTTACCCTATGCTCATGATGTCTAACTTATTAATCTAATTAATAGAATGAGACTAGGTTATCCCCAAGTAACAGGTAATCATAAATACAATAATCTAAAGATTATATATGATCTTATTATAGGAATATACTATATGAGTATATTAACTAGTACTCATATAGATAGACTAATCTATAATTGTCCAAATGCAACAGTTATGAGACTATGACTTAAGGGTTAGCAGTATAATATTAGGGTTATACTATGTCTTCTTATAGGGTTAATCTATATAATATGTGTATACATATTAGGGAGAGTATCATTCTATTATGTATGTAGTTTAAACGGGCTTTCAATATGTTATAAATATTGTAATTATGCCTCTATTATTATAGATTAACCCTAATTATATGAACTATGCCTCATATGGATTATGCCTCTACATACACTGTAACCCTATTATGAGTTAGGGTATTAACTCCCGAATTTATTATTCAGGAGTTAGGGTCCTGAATACTAGGATTACATATACTAGTGTAGTATAACTATAGTATATAGTTAATAGTTCACAGTTATATGTAATAAACCATAGAATATCTGTTAACCCTAGTTTAGGGTTATAACATAGGGTTATAACCTAGTAGGGTTTTGGTATGAAGAATGTTCACAACTAGTTTGATGGAAGAATTAGATAATTAGGGTTAGGGTTTGGCATTAATATGGAAGTATGGAGGAATACACACAACTAGTTAGACTAAAGTATTAAATATGTAAATAACTAGTTAGTTAGACGAACAACAAAATACATAGTTTCTAGGGGTTTAGCATTAGGTTTTGGTATGAACAATGCTCACAACTAGTTAAAGCACATAGACCTTCAAGCATCAACTTAAACAGAATACTCAAATACATAGTCTCTAGGATTTACTATGGGAATAAACAAAAGTAGTTAGATGGAAGAATTAAATACATAGACAATGGCATTAAATACATAATTTTTAGGGTTAATCCTAGAAATGTCCCTATGGGAATAACCTAACTTATTCCCTAACCCTAATCAAATACTAGTTGCTAATTAACATTACGTATTATGTTGATCCATGCAACACAATTATAGTTGATTATTCCCTAATCTCCCATATATAATTCTTCCGTCTAGCAGAATTATATATGGGTTAATCCTAACATATCCTAATAATCTAAGTTAGGATGTCTAAACTAAGTTAGAATGTAATGGAGGGTTCCTATTTAATAATCTAAGTTAGGATGACTACATCCTGTAGACATCTATAGTATATGTCTAGATTGGCAACTATAGGGTTAGTTATTTAAGTTGGCACAGGGAAGGATTAACCCTAGGATTAATCTATAATAATCTAAGTTATTCTGGCAACTATAGCTTGTATATTCTAGATTCGCAACTATAAGGTTAGACATAGTACAATGCATTGTATCATAGGTTAGAGTTTATATATTAACCTATGTCCTAAAGACTATATATTTGATTATCATACAATGCATAATCATATATGATTATAAGTTAGTTAGACTGGCAATCTTAGTTGTGTGTAGTTAGGGCATTAACTAACTATAGATAGATACATTATATAGTTAGTTAATGGTCTAACTATAGACGGAATATAGGACTATGTATTCCTAGGGTTACATAGTCCTATATTAATCCTATGTATCTATCTATAGACGGAATGTTAGTCCTATTCTTCACGCATCTACTTAAACAGAAAAATACTCCTATATTAATCCTATTCTTCTAGGGTTATAATACACACACGTAGATAGTTGCCCTAACTATAGATAGGGTTAATCCTATAGTTGCCAATCTAGGATTAACCCTAACATTATATTTCTACGACTAATATAGGATAAGAAATGGATGGATACATTGTTTATTATGTCTCTATCTATATCCGTGAAGAACTATTATACATATCTAGGATGTAGTATGTATAACCCAAAACAAATTAATTTTCCATATACTAGGGTATTATATATACAGGACAACAAAATAGTTGATTATAAGTATCCAATTTGTCCTAAAATGGTATTACTAGTTAATAGTTCTATAGTTAGTATCTATCCATTTCTACGTATCTCATGGTTATACTAGATAATAGTTCTAATACAAAGTTCATAGTCCTATCTCCTAAACCCTATCATATATATCATAGTTTACAGTTGCCCTAACTATGAACTAAATAGAATAAATAGTTATATGTATCTATCTAAGTTCATAGTATTCCAGTATGACATAAACTCTAATCTTGTTCTATGGATTATGCTTCATATGAACAATTTAGCTAATACAAACAATTAGCTAGATGGAACATTTTGCCCTTCCATAGAACATAGTCTACGTTATGATAGATACTATCATCATGTTCATCTAGATAGTCCCCAATTAGCTAGATGAATTAATTAATTTGGCAATGAGTTAGGAATATAGTTAGTTTAACCCTAAGTTAGATATGCCTCATATGAACATACACACATTAGGGTTAAACTAATGTTCCTAACTTAGTATAGGTTAACTATGTTCCTAACTAATTAATTCATCCTCAATCCTGGTTCATCTAGATTGTTCATCTAGATATAGCATTCGTCTTGAATGCATCATAAATGACATGACGTGGGTTCATCTACATAACTTAGTATAGGTTATACCCTAGTAACCAAAACAAACATAAGAGAACTATGTTCCTAACATAGTTAACTAAGTTCTTAACTAAATAATTTCGTTACTTCTCGAAGAATATATAGTAACAAAGGATATAGAATCAGGGAACATATGTACCAGGGACCCTGGAGGAAAGGAGAGACGATACACTACCAGTCCCACTCTATGCACAACTGTGTAAGGCCCGTGAAAGCGAGCAGTCAGCTTCTGATTAGCCCAAAACATAGAAGCCTAACGTTGGGGCATGACTGACACATAAACGAGGTCGCCAACCTGGAATTCCCCATTAGAGCGTTGCTTATCATAGATCTGTTTCATCCTGTTCTGCGCGGATGCTAAATTGGCTTTAAGCCGGTGTAGGACCTCATCACGTGTCTACAGCAGGTAATCCACCTCGGCAATGGAGGGAACGATGGGGCATATAAGACAGAAAGGAAGGAGGAGGGCGGCCATAGACAATCTCGAACGGCGTAAAGCCAGCACGTGTGTGATAAGCTGTGTTGTATGACCATTGAGCCCAGGGAAGCAATTGCAGCCAGCGGTGGGGCTGATCTCCCACAAAGCAGCGCAAGTACTGCTCGAGACACTGATTCACCACTTCAGTTTGGCCGTCTGTCTGAGGGTGATACGCTATACTCATATGAAGCTCCGTCCCTTGTAATTTAAAGAATTCCCGCCAGAACTGGGAAATGAAGACTCAATCTCGGTCAGAGACGATAGTCCGAGGCATCCCATGTAATTTAGCGACCTCCTTCACATAGAACTCAGCAATTGTGCGGGCAGAATATGGATGACTCAGAGCACAGAAGTGGGCATACTTAGAGAGATGGTCTACCACCACCATAATAACAATCAAACCACTTACCACCGGCAAAGCCTCAATAAAATCTATTGACACATCTTCCCACACCTTGTCCAGAATGGGAAGGGGCTACAGAAAACCCCAAAGTGATGTAGACGACGCCTTAGCCCTCTGGCATATATCACATGCGGCCACATATGCATGTACCTCTTTCCGAATTCCTGCCCACAGGAAACTCTGACTGGCCCGCTTAAAGGTTCTGAACGTGCCTTCATGGCCAGCCATCGGAGTATCATGAAAGTGGGCTATAACCCGTCGACGTAAATCCGGAATAGCTGGCACCAACAACCGGTCCTTCCAAAACAATAGATGGTCGCGCCACCCAAAAGGGGGCTCCGCATGTGGGTTGGTCTCAAGTCGGGCAATCAGCTCCTTGGTAGGCGGGTCCAGGGACAAATTTCTCATCACACTTATAACAGAGTCCCTTGGCGCGCATTTCTTCCATCTGGGTTGGTGTCAAACGGCGGACGGGAGGAGGATTAGGCCCTGGCAAGGGTGGCCGGCTAGGGCCGTGGCCAGGCGTTGGAGCCAAGACAGGCAGCTGGCTGGTGTACGGCCTCAGAGCCAGCCCCCAACGTCCCCCTCTTCGTTGACGAGCCAACTTTTCCTCCTATATCCGAGCATGAAGCACTACATCCCGCATAGTGTGGCACGAGAAGTGTCACATCTCATCAGCGATCATAGGCTTTAATCCACGCTTGAAGGTGCCAACAAGGGCTGCCATTGGCCAATCTGGCAAGCGGTTAGCAATTTTCATGAATTTAGAATAGTAAGCCCGTACCATAGTAGTTTACCACGAACACCTTCCATGCCTCGTGTCTCTTGTCCAGTGCGCCTCCCTTTAGCACCTATGTTTACGGAACCAATTTGAATGCCATGAGGGATAGAATGGCCGGCAGGATGGCCTAGGACTGAGCCGCCCAACACTTGAGGGCCCCTTGGCTGATTCTGGCCTCCAGGCCCCCTGCTGACGGTGGTGGCATGGTCATGGCTGCAGTCTGTGTCGCCATGTCCGTCTTCATCTGTGTCTGGGCAAGCTCTACATTCTGTAGTCGTATGTGGATCGAGTTGAGCAGGGAGAGAATAGCATCCTGGTTGGAATCAGCGTTCCCCTGTGGGCTGAGAGCAAATCTCGTCGTCTCTGGCTCCGACGGCACCTCAGCGGCCATGGCTGGCTGCTTGCGAGGAGGCATGATCGTCCTCAGATCGTCACTGCTCTGATACCAGTGTTGTGACTAGCAAGGTCATAAGAGTTCACCTTAACGGCAAAGAGGAAGAAGAAAAAGAAGAAGAGTAGGGAAATAAGTTCTTTATTGCATATGTCCTAAAGGAGGAGAAAGACCCCCTTATATAGAAGACTCTAGATAACATAATGACGTCACTATGACATCCAATCAGGCCTTTATTACAATCACTAATTGACACGAAAAGGGAAATTAATCCTAGTCAGAGAATCCAGCGATATCCACGCGTGATGACGTACATGTGCTGACGTCCTAGCATGACGTTCACAACAGAACTATATTAACTATAGTTGCCAATTAACTATTTATACTACACTACCTGAACATATCCTAGTTAACGATGTTCATAATTATTGTTACTAACTATCCATAAGTTAGTCCACTATATAGTGAACTTATAGTTAACTCCATCGATAACTAAGTATAACTATCTATAACCCCTATATGAAGGACTAAAACTATAGGGATTATGGACTAACTTAGTCTTCCCTGTATATATGCACATATAGTTACTTATATATGAACATATGTACTTAGTTCAAATATAAGTATAATTATACTTACTTGTGATTAACTTAACTCACACAATATGATAACCATGTTACATAGTTAGAGTTACCTATTGTTGATTATTACCTATGTAGTCACTAAACTAGTTTTACCAACGAGTTGTGAGGATTTTTAGTTGGGATGGCAACACCCTAAGATTATATGGAAGAAGCCACACACAACTAGTTAGACAGAAAATAAAATACGGAGTTTCTATGGTTAAAGGTTGGGGTTTGTGATTGAGAATACACACAACTAGTAATATGTCGAAGTAGTTTGTATTAGGGACAATGGCATCCGTATTATGTCATCTTTTTAGGATGAGGTCTGAATTCTATAGACTATGTATTTAGGATGACCATTAGACATGTTTAATGGTTAGGAGCCATAGTAAGCCCTAGAGACTACGTATTTAATACATTCATGAACTATGTCCTCCTTGAATGCATTTATGGAGGATGATCCTGTGTATGTAAAACCTAGGTAGTAAACATACTTTTCCTATTTAGATATTTGATCCAAATATGGCAATGATGAACCAGGGATAATTAGTTAGACGGAAGAATTATATATGGAAGAATTAGATATGTAGTTTCTATGGTTTTAGGTTTATGGTTAGGGTTTGGTATGGAGAATACACACTAGTTAGATAAAAAATTAAAATAAGTAGTTCGTAGTATGTAGTAGTTTCTATAGTTTGGGGATAGCTTTTGACCTTCACGCATCTACTTAAATAGAAGAATCAAATAAATATTCTTTAGGATTTACTATGGGAATAAACAATGTATTTAATCTTTCCTTCAAACTATGTCCCTAGAAACTATGTATTTGATCCTTCTTACCCCTCGGTAGTTATTCCTATCAACGATCATGTTGCCCTTGTTAGTGTACTATATTCCTATGAACTATGTAGACTATGTTCTACAAACTAGTTAGTTCATAATATCTTCTAGGGTATGAACTAGTTGTCAACTATCATATGAACCCTAAGATATCTTCTATGGACTATCTAGGTGAACATGACAACTATGTATCATGTTCATCTAGATACCTCCATAACTTAAGGTTCTATGAAATTATTGTTGCCTATCTAGTTATGAGGCATAGTTCATGGAGGCAATTTGGTTATATGAGGCTTATCGTTGTTATGTTCACTAACTATGTTCAACGATGGAGCCTCATCTACCTCCATTACTTATAGAGGCAGATGAGGCTTATCATCTTCACTATATCAACCTACGCTAAGTTAGTTCCTAGAACATTAGACTAGTATATATGTTATACTATTTAGGTAGTTCACTATAGAGGTAGTTCCCCACATAGTTACTTGTAGTAACTATATATGTTAGGATTAACCCTAGTTAGATTCATGAATTGGGTTAGGATAACGTCCATCTAAACTATAGGCTACATTATATGATATAGTTAACTAAGTTATATGTTCCTCCATCTAGATGAACTCCATCGTTATTGTATATAGTTTAGTTAGAAGTTAGGGTCCATCTAGATGAACTTGTGCATATATACTACCGTTCATATAGTTAACTATCATTCATAGTGAACATATATATAGGTTATAATCAACCATATATATAACTTCTCCATCGTTATCATTAGGGATGACTACATACTATGGGTATTTAATCCTAGGATATTTAAGGTTCACTATATACCCCTAATAGGTTATAATCAACCATAAACTTCACATCGTTATACCATAACTAAATTATATATGTAGTTTCATGAACATATAGGGTTATAGTTAGGATAGGGTTTAGTTAGACATAGTTCCGATCTTAGTTAGGAACTATGCCTTGTAATCCTATACTAAGTTAGGATAGAACCTTAGTTCATTTAGATGAACTTAGGGTTAATTGGCAATCATGGAGGTATAGTTCCTAACTAAGATCAGAACTTAGTTAACTATGTTTAGATCATATGAACCTAGAAACTTAGTTAACTATGTTCCATCTAAGCATATGGCAATCAAAACAAGATAGTCCATAACTAAGGATATGTTATTATAGGATTAACCTATAGTTCATGAACATAGTGGACTATCTAATTCATGTTACTATGGGTCAGGGTTAAACTATATATATGTTCATGAATTGTTATATATATAACGTAGACTATGTTTTATGGAAGAGCAAGATGTTCCATCTAGCTAATTGTTTGTATTAGCTAACTAGTTCATATGAAGCATAGTCCATAGAACAAGATTAGAGATTATGTCATATCGGAATACTATAAACTTAGATAGATACGTATAACTATTTATTCTATCATAGTTCATAGTTAGGGCAACTATGAACTCTGATATATATGATAGGGTTTAGGAGATAGGACTATGAACTATGTACAAGAACTATTAACTAGTATAACCATGGGATACGTAGATAGAACTATTAACTAGTGTAACCATGGGATACGTAGAAATGGATAGAAGTATTAACTAGTATAACCATTTTAAGACAAATTGGATACGTATAATCAACTATTTTGTTGTCCTATATGTATAGTACCTTAGTATATGGAAAATTAACTGGTTTTAGGTTATACAGACTACATCCTAGATACATATAATAGTTCTTCACGGATATAGATAGATACATAATAAACAATGTATCTACCCATTTCTTGTCCAATATTAGTCCTAGTTAGCTAATACAAACAATAAACTAGATAGAACATCTTGCCCTTCCATAGAACATTGTCTACGTTATGACCCCAATTAGCTAGACGGTCTAATTAAGTTGGCAACTTAGATATGCCTCATATGAAGAACATACACACATTAGGGTTAAACTAATGTTCCTAACTTAGTATAGGTTAACTATGTTCCTAACTAGTATACCTCTATTTAATTCATCCTCGATCCTGGTTCATCTATCCAGTTCATCTAGATATGGCATTCATTTTGAATGCATCACAGATGACATGATGCTGGTTCATCTACATAACTACCTGAACATTATCAGGTTATGTTCATAACTATATTAGGAACCAAAATAAGATAGTCCATGAATTATACCCTAGTAACCAAAACAAACATGAGATAACTATGTTCCTAACATAGTTGACTAAGTTCTTATCTAAATAATTTGGTTACTTCTCAAAGAATATATAGTAACTAAGGATATAGAATCAGGGAACATAGTGGCATAACTATCCATAACTAGATACTATATCAACTAGTAATATAAACTCTGAACATTATATTCTGAGTTCATGTTACTACAACAACGATGGAGTCGATCTAGATGGAGGAATATATAACTTAATTAACTATATCAATGATGGGTGTTAGTTATCTCCCTAGTTATCTATAAGTTATATAGAATTATATAATAGTTAGGTCTTCTAATATATAATGAGGACGGTTTACATGAGATCGCTCTCATATAAGGAGCATGAGGCCAATCTTTTGGGCCATTAGATTCTGATCCGATGGTGAATATCAAATCAGTGGGTAGGTGAGTTTGTCAAATCAGGGAGTATGTGAGTTCTATGTAGTTATTTATAGCCGTTAGATCAAGATCCAACAGCTATGAATGGAATTGGCCTCATATAAGCTATATGAGAGCTATCTCATTTAAACTTTTCCCATATATAATTTGGTTTTACTATGGGAGACATAATTCAACATAGTCTAGAAGACATGTTCATAGAACCTATAATAACTTATATATAATTTATAGTGTTTAGGGTACAGAGGGAGTACTATATAACTATTGAACTCTATCATAGTTAATAATAGTTCACAGTATATGTAAACTCTATTATAGTTAGATATAGAGTTTAGAATCTAATTTGGAGGAATAAACATGATATAACAATTACACTATATAAACATAGTCTAGAAGACATGTTCATGCAATTAATATATATAGTAAATGTTCATACAAACATTATATTATTATGTATCTTAAAATTAGTAGTCTGTAGGGTAGATTAACCCTATATTAAATGACTATTAATACTTAACAGGGTATGTCCTATGAGTTAGGATTAACCCTAACCCTAATCAAATACAAGGGACAATACTTAGCAGGGTTGAGATTAGCAGGAACCCTAATCCTAACTCATACTATGTAGTTAGACATAGTTCATGAACTATAGTTTGTATTAGGGTTAGCAACATACGATTCCTAAGGTTTATACTAGCATAGGTCCAATGCTAGTATAAACCTTATATATGCTATAGCCCTATATGGTGGATAGTAGTTTATAATTGGGAACAACATTATATATGGTGGGTTACTAGTCTACTAACCACAGTATTTATTATAATGATAAGCCTATCTAAGTTATTATATAGTTACAGGTATAAGAAGGATATCCCAATGGAAGGTTGATCATCTTGCCCTTATTTAGTTATGACCATCTTAGGAACATAGTCTAATCATAGTTATAGAAGACTAGGTTCCTAACTAGTCTTCTATACCTGTGGTTCCTAGCTTTTCCTCTATGCGTATTAGTTAGGGTTCTATATATATAACTACATAGTTATATATATAGAACCCTAACTATATATAGGTTTAACTCTAATAAGTACTCCTATATTAGTCTTCTATAGGAGAGATAAGGGAAGATCGATGAGGAACGAGGCCTTCTAATGGCAGCCGGCGGCTCAAACAGAGGGAGACGATAGGGGGGAAGGCCAGAGAGGAAGAGATTAGGGTAAACTTTCTGAATAATTCAGTCAAGAGTGCCTAAGCTCATTACATACTAGTCCCACGAAATGGGTTTGGGCTATTCCCCTAATTGGGCATGCGACCTTATTACATAATACGGATGAAGCTAGGCTACTCCCCTAAGCTGGGCCGGCTGGGCCGGCAATACAATTAGCCTACTCATGCAATTACTATTACTAAATATGCAATTACTATTACTAAATAATTTGAACATAACATTAACCTAGAACTATGTTTATTCCCATAGTAAATACATTGTTTATTCTCATACTTAGATAGATACGTATCTAAGTATCTAACTTATATGCATTAACCCTAACCCTAGGAATACATAGTTCTATATTCCGTCTATAGTTAGGGTTGCATTCTCGTTATAAATAATGCTAAATATTATTCCCAACTAAGATTCCGTCTATAGGTAGGGTAACTACCTACGTGTGTGTATTATAACCCTAAACATAGTCCTATATTTCACCTAATTTAACTATTATAATGCCCTATAGGATGTAGTTGTATTTGTTAACCCTAACATAGATACTTAATGGGATACAAAGTTATCCTATTATTATATGTCTCTATCTATATGTTAGGGATTAACCCTAAGATTATATTCCTAGGACAAATATAGGACAAGAAATTTATACATATAATAGTTCTACATTATTAGTTTAGGTACAAGAAACTACTATAAACGGAATATTGGACTATGTAATGTGTGGTTTTGGGCTTAGAACTGGATCGATACTAACTAGGGCTGGGAATCGGGTCGGGTTGGGTAAAATAGGGTCGGGTCGCCCTTTACCCTACCTAAATAGGGTCGGGTAATTACCCGACCCTATTCATGAGTAGGGTCGAGAATGGCCGACCCTAACCCTACTTTGATCGGGTCGGGTCGGGTAATGACCCGACCCTACTTTTAAAAAATAAAATAAAAATAAGTAATTTTATTTGCTAATCTAGTATTTAAAAAGTCAAAATTGACCTTTATTTGACTAAATTTTAATATAAATATGGTTAATATAAAGTTTTTGGTGATTTAAAACTAAAATTATATTTAAAAATTAGATTATTCAATATTAAATATATATTATAATATTTTATAATATGTACATCGGGTAAAATAGGGTTGTGCGGGTAATACGGGTAATTACACTACCTGACCCTATTTTAAATAGGGTAAAATTTTCAAACCCGCACCCGACCCTATTTTGCAATAGGGTCGGGTCGGGTCGGGTAATTTTAGGGTCGGGTCAGGTCGGGTAATAGGGTCGGGTAGGATTTTCCACCCCTAATACTAACTATAGAATTATTAACTAGTATAACCAGTGGTTTCCATTTCTAAATATGACGTATATGATCCTGGACATATAATGTGTGGTTTTGAGTAGTTAATGACCTATATGATCTTAACATTATATTCTCGTTATCTTAGACATCCTAACTTAGATTATTAGACGAACTATCTAAGTTCAAATTAATTTGGCAACTAGTTACATAGTGGACTATATGTAGACTGTGTTTTATGGACTATCTAACTATGTAACTAGTTGTCTAGAAGTAGGGATATCCTAATACAAACAATTAGCTAGTTCACACAACATGACTATTAACTAGGGTTTATTCAGGATATTAACATCGATGGAGGTTTATATTAACAATTCATGAATATATGTGTTCATAATTACTGTTACTAACTATCCATAAGTTAGTGAACTATATAGTTAACTCCATCGACAACTAAGTATAACTATCTATAACCCCTATATGGTCGACTGAAACTATGGGGATTATGGACTAACCTAGTTCATATATAAGTATAATTATACTTACTTGTGATTAAGTTAACTCATACAATATGATAACCATGTTACATAGTTAGAGTTACCTATGGTTGATTATATCCTATGTAGTTAGTAAACTAGTTTTACCAACGAGTTGTGAGCATTTTTAGATGGGATGGCAGCACCCTAAGATTATATGGAAGAAGCCACACAGAACTAGTTAGACAGAAGAATGAAATATGGAGTTTCTCTAGTTAAAGGTTGGGGTTTGTTATTGAGAATACACACAACTAGTAATATGTATAACTAGTTTGTATTATGGGCAATGACATCCGTATTATGTCATCCTTTAAGGATGAGGAGTGAATTCCACATACTATGTATTTAATATGAGCATTAGACATGTTTAAAGGTTAGGACCCATAGTAAATCCTAGAGACTACGTATTTAATACATTTATGAATGTTGTGAATGTCAGCGTGCACGCGGAACCATATCTTGTAATCCTTCCCATTTTGGTAACTGAAAGGTCAGAACGCAGAACCGTATCTTGTAATCCTTCCCATTTTTGTAACTGAAAGGTCAGCATGCAAAACCGTATCTTGTAATTCTGCCTATTTTGGTAACTGAAAGGTCATTTCTTGTAATCAGGCTACGAAGCTGAAAGGTCATATCTTGTAATCAGGCTAGAAATCTGAAAGGTCATATCTTGTAATCAGGCTAGGAAGCTGAAAAGTCATATCTTGTTATCAGGCTAGTTAAACACGCCCAATCTTTTCTTCTTCTTTTTTCCCCCTTTTTCACTATGGCGTTTGATTTTGTTCGTGTTCCATATGGGAACACAACAATGAACTATGTCCTCCTTGAATGCATTCATGGAGGATGATCGTATGTACGTATTGTCCCTAACCGTAATACAAACTAGTTACATACAATGCATCGTATGCCTAACCATAACCATAACCCTCCATTTACATATGGAGGATCGTTATACAATGCCATTGTAATTTGTACAATGCCTTACCATCCAACGAGTTGTGGGTTAGGTCATCATGTTCATCTAGAATGGAAGACATGTATTATAGTACTCATAACTAGTATAGTAACTAGTATTTAGATAGTTCATACAAACATAGTCTCATAACTAATATTTATAATAATAGTTCTACATTATTAGTTTGACATAGGATTAACCTCTATTATACGTACTAACTATTGATAGAACTAATAATGTAGTTATAATTATGACTATAGTCCTAAGTTATATGTTATATCATAGGTTCATATAACTATGTCGTACCATCTATTATATTTATAACTAAGGACTACTATAAGGTTTATAGTATAAGGACTATAGACCATACATAGTAAACCTATGATTGGTTCATCTAGATATGGCATATATAGGCCCACATACATATATGCCATATAGTCATATATGGTAACTAGTTATAACTGGCTGTAACCCTACTATCTAACTAAACTCATCTATCTAATACTTAGGTATTACCATAGATATCCTAGGGTTATTTGTGCATAGTCTACATGGTTATGTAGATGAACCAGCATCATGTCATCTATGATACTATGAGCATGTTGTGTCCCCATATGGGACATGAACAGGGCCAGGCATCATGGCCGGAGAAGAGGAAGAAGACAAAGAGAAAATAAAGGAAAATAGATTGATTCTTATTGCATACCCATCCAGGAGGAAGAAGACCCCTTTATAAAGAGGACTCCTAGTTGTCACAATGACGACATAGTGATGACATGACGTCGTATGTCGACATCATGACAACAAATGATGACATAATTACAACCCAGCCCATTTCATCTAATCAGGCCTTTATTACAATCATTAATAGCTTTTAGAAAGGGAAACTAATCTTGATAATAAAATACTGCCTAATATAGATTACTCGCCTTAGGTGTGTGACGTTCACAACACTCCACCATGCTTCCGCTACCGCCTTGTCCTCAAGGCAGCCAAGTAGTGAAGTGCTCCCGAAGGAAATCCCGCGCTAATTGCTTCCTGCAGCTATAGTCCTTTCTCAGCTCAAAAAGAAGCGGCACAAATGGCAAGAGAACATAACACACAAAAACTAAGGTAGCAGTTAGCCCACCCAGTGCATAGGCTTGTGGTTGAGCAACAGCAACATTTTTGGAAATGGATGTGGTAATGATTTCAGCATGGAATCCACCAAAGACAACACCAACTGCAGCACCAATCATCAAGCCAGGGGCATAAAGACCAACAACCTGCCCGGAATCCTTACACAGGGCTGTAGCAACAACCTGGGCAGCCGCTAAGTGGACCAATAGCCCAATTCCTGGAGCTGATGCACTCTTTCCTGTGTGCAAAATATCTTCAATATTTGTGAAACCCCAATAGAGTATGCCAAGGTACCTCAGTGCTAACTCCAAGAGATTGAGTCGTTGTGCTGCTGCAGCCATGCTAAAAGATAAACCGTGAGGCGATTCTGGCAATATATGAAGGCTCCTGAGTATCAATCCAATACTGAGCATATTCCGCCTACGCAGTAGCCATAAGTAAAAGCCAGCGTACATGCGCCCAATGTAGTCCCTCTTCAAGTGGAGCACGAACAACACAACCCTCACCAGCTTTTGTTTCCCGTTGTCAAAGAATCAGAGAATGATTTGGCTACACAGGAAGGGTTTTTATCCCTCCACAGAAAGTCAAAGAATCAGAGAATGACCACGCCCTAGAAGTGTTTGGCTGCACTACTAGCCTGTAATTAAACTGCAGCACTCTGGCAACCTGGTGAGGCTGTGGACAATCAACCATACAGCCACTATGGCAGCGAACATCATCAGTAGCCTGTGAAGGAGCTGCTGCCCCCACTAGAAATTCAGTGACCACAAGAAGCTCATCCACAAGTGCATTCACTTCACCTACTGGGCGTGACTCTTCCTGCTGAGGAATTGTATTAACAGAGGCACTTTCACGAATGACCCCGTAGCATCTGAACAACATTTGCATCTTAACAGCATTTGCATCTCGCATGGCTGATGACTCTGTGAAAACCATGTCTGCCAACGAAGATAGAAGCTTCTTTTGCCTAACATAATTGCATAAACTCCACATTTGTAAATCCAAAAGTAGAGTGTGGAAAAGCTGAACCTTTACAGCACGATTGCTTTTCTGGGATGGGCGCAATGATACAATTGCCACCACAAGTCCTTCGTCCCTCAATGTGGCCTTAGGAGATAGTGAACTTTTTGTCTCATCGAAATAGAAAGCACCATCATCAGAACTCCCAATGGTGTCACACAACTTCAGTATGCCATTTTGCACAATGTCGATCATGAAGGGATCGACTTCAGAACCTGCCAATTTGACAACTCTTGCAAGTGTCTCAAGTGCCATACTAGCAGCATATGTGCTAGACACAACTCCATTATTATGGACTCTCCCACAGTCATAACTCTGTATAAATGTCTTCATGAAATGAAAAACACCATCTACATCTTGCAAAACAATATTAGGTTCCATAAACTTAGCATCATCGTCAACACCACGGCTGTTGCAAATAAAATCAGCAGCAAACTTGGCAAGATGGGCCATAGAAGGGGTCCCCAAAGTCGTTAGATTTATCAAATCAAGATAAGAAGCAGTGGCAATGGCCTTAGTATTGAATCACCGGCCATCTACTCCAGCAACTCTCTTTGCAACTTCAGTAACATCACCAATAATAGAACCATCGAGATGTAGAGGTTTACCTTTGCAGACACCATTGTTGGCGGAAGGAATTTTGTGGACAAGCTGAGAGTCATAATGCCCTTGAACAAGAGTGGGGCTGTTGCTTATGGTTTCACCCGTATTATCAACTTGTGTAGCAAAAACAGGAGATACCAGGTTATCATGTAAGTGAGCATCCCCATTATCCAGCTGAGCCTCCTTCATAGCTTGGAGCATTGATACATGTGACCTTTTTGGAATGCCCTCCTGAGAAACAGCTGTCTCCAAGACCAGGGCAACCTCCTTTTCACTAAGAGCTAGAGGTGCGGTACTGTCTCTTAGAGCCGAAGGGTCGCCTAGCGACCCTTCAACTATCTCTTCGCTGGTCGGCAATTCATCCTCCGTTTGCAGGTCATCTGCAATGGAAGGATTGGCCGCCACTGATGTTGTTTCCCTTGGATCATGCTCATTCACATATCGGATCACATCGAATTGTGGTGCTAGAAGGAAGGATTGAGCAATTTTCCTTTTCGAATAGTCATAGCGAGAGAGACAACCCATTACCTGAATACTGATTCCACCATCATGTAACTCCTGAACATCTGCAATCTCTACTTCTGCGATCATACTGTCAGAATGGAAAGACAAAATCTTCTCATATATCCCTTGCAAAGTCGTGACAGAACTTAGAGCACCCTTTGGCTCCATTCGGTTGAGTTTGCTTGAATCTTGGTAAAACTTGAAAGCCTTCTCAGGAGTGGTGTAAAGAATGTAATAATATTGATCAAGAAAGGCATTGCAAACTACTTGAATATAAACGGAGGTGGAGGAAGTGACTGTAGCCGAAAGAACCGGAGAAATATCATCCGTTTGCCACTCAGGCATTTCATCAAACAATCGGCGGTCATCTTCAGATCGGCTACCGCAGAATCTGCCAACGGGGCTGAAGTGGTCTGTCGTCGTAGTGGTGAAGCCATCGCCAGCGAGGTGGACGGTTCGGGAGCCGTCAGGAACCATGGCGCCCACGAGGGTGCTGGAGGCTACGGAAGGCACTGTCCTATAGGAAAGGTCGGTCTTTTGCGGGGCAGTGATAGTATCAGCCGGATGGAGACCGCTCGCCTCGAGCGCGGTCGGATCTGTCCCAGCCATCAGCAACGGCCACACATCGGAGGTAGTTGGCGGCGTGTAGGAAGATGCGGTCGGTGGAAGCGATTGGGGGTAGGGACAGGCAGAGGCGGAAGTGGAGAGTCGAATCCCCTGCAAGGTGGTGGCAGTGGGCTTTGTTCCAGCTACGACCGAGAGTGACAAGGAGGCCTCCGCGGCGGTGAGGATTGGGGCGAGGGTCCGGGTGGCAGACCACGCCATGGCCGGCGGAGCAGCGGTGGACTTCCTCCATCTGCCCGATGTGGGGCAGGCCAGCTCCGTGAACGCTCAAGCTCCCCTAGTGGTGGAGTAGCCATGGCTTGAAGCCTTGGCTTGCACAACCCGGCACGGGAAAGGCGTCTGACTTGTGGTCGGCGGCGTGAAAAATTAACAGTAGGGGTTTCCGTTCGCCGGTAAAAGTTGTTGTAGTCGTTGTGGATAGTAAGAAGCGATGACGTCTGATCGCAACTGCTCTGATACCAATGTTGTGTCCCCATATGGGACACGAACAGGGCTAGGAATCATGGCCGGAGAAGAGGAAGAAGACAAAGAGAAAATAAAGGAAAATAGATTGATTCTTATTGCATACCCATCCAGGAGGAAGAGTACCCCCTTATAAAGAGGACTCCTAGTTGTCACAATGACGACATAGTGATGACATGACGTCGTATGTCGACATCATGATAACAAATGACGACATAATTACAACCCAGCCCATTTTATCTAATCAGGCCTTTATTACAATCATTAATATCTTTTAGAAAGGGATACTAATCTTAATAATAAAATACTGCCTAAGATAGATTAATCGCCTTAGGTGTGTGACGTTCACAATAGAGCATTATATAAACCTATGACTTGTTCATCTAGATAGTTCATCTAGTTATGGCATTTATCTATGAATGCATCATAGATGACATGATGCTGGTTCATCTACATAACTACCTGAACATTATTAGGTTATGTTCCTAACTACGTTAGGAACCTAAACAAGATAGTCCATGAACTCTACCCTAGTAACCAAAACAAACATGAGATAACTATGTTAGGAACATAGTTAACTAAGTTCTTAACTAAATGATTTGGTTACTTCTCAAAGAATATATAGTAACTAAGGATATAGTATAGAATCAGGGAACATAGTGGCTTAAATATCCATAACTAGATACTATATCAACTAGTAATATAAACTCTGAACATTATATTCTGAGCTCATATTACTACAATAACAATGGAGTCCATCTAGATGGAGGAACATATAACTTAGTTAACCCATATCAATATAGGGTGCATTTGGAAGCTGAAAAAACCCATCTTTCAGCACTGAAAGATAAAAATTTTCACCTATCAAGGTGAAAGGTGTTTGGAAGCTGAAAGGTTGAAAAGTGGTCGGTGACGGTGATAGGTGAAATTTTTTACCTTTTCACCTTTCGGACCTGTGGTTGTGTTTGGTTGCTAAAAGGCTAAAAAGTGGCCCTGAAAAAGTGAAAGGTGACAATTTTTCACCTTTCACATTAAAAGTCAGGCAGACGAGGGAGAACTGACAGAGAAAACTACCCACCGCCCCCTCGCCCGTTGTCGGGCTCACTCGTTGTAGCCCTCTTTCTCCCAGGTGGTGATGGCTGCGGCGGCCTCGTTGAGCCCCCCTCGATCGTCGCCGTCGCTGGCTCATTGAGCTCCGCACCTCGATCGTCGCGCCGCTCCGTTGAGCCAAGGGAGCCCGTACCCCCCCTCCCAGGCAAGTGCTCAGGTCGTCCAAAACCGATCACCCCAGTGTTTGCCTACACCCTTACCCCGTCGTCATCGCACCGCTGAGCCGAGGGAGCCCCCCCGTCATATCTCCCTCATTTTTAGTCTGTTTTTGGACTTTTTTTTCATAAGTATAAGAAGAGCACTAAAAATGAGATAGAATGAAAAAAATAAGCCAAAACGGATCAGAAATTACATGATCAGGAATCTATTACACGATACAATGAGATATCGTATAATCGATTATATTATAAAGTTGCTATGGTGTAATCGATTATACTATAGCACACTGGATCATGTAATTCCCCATTAAAATGGAACAAATTTTAATAGTTCATATCTCCCTCATTTTTAGTCCGTTTTTGTTGTGACCAGCAAGGTCACAAGAGTTCGCCTTGACGGCAAAGAGGAAGAAGAAGAAGAAGAAGAAGAAGAAGTTCTTTATTTCATAAGTTCTAAAGGAGGAGAAAGACCCCCTTATATAGAAAACTTTAGATGACATAATGACATCACTATGACGACATGACGTCACTATGACGACATCACAGGCCATGATTACATCTTTATGATATTATCATTATAAGAAAGAGCAGTAAAAATGAGGAAGAATGAAAAAAATGGGCCAAAAAGGATCAAAAATGGGTAAGAAACGCATCGTTGAAGTTTGTCCTATTAAAAAAGTTATTGTGCAATCGATTACACAATAACAGTGCTATCATGTAATCGATTACACGATAACCAGTGCTATCATGTAATCGATTACACAATAGCTGAGTTATCGTGTAATCGATTACACAATAGCACACTGGATCGTGTAATTCCCCATTAAAATTGGACAAACTTTAACAGTTCATATCTCCATCATTTTTAGTCCGTTTTCGGCTATTTTTTTTCTTCTTTCTTATTTTTATGCTCTTTCTAATCATCATGATATCCTAATAACCTTGATATTTTATTCAAAATTCCCAAAAAATCCACAATAAATAGTACGTGGTGGCTCAACATATTTATGATATCATCATTATAAGAAAGAGCACTAAAAATGAGGAAGAATGAAAAAAATAGGCCAAAATAGATCAGAAATGAGTAAGAAATGCATCGTTGAAGTTTGTCCCATTAAAAAGCTTTCGTGTAATCGATTATACGATAGCTCTTCCTATCGTGTAATCGATTACGCGATACCCGAAGATGACGAATATTCATTTCCAAACACACATCAGCATGATTTATTTTCAGTTCCCAAACATATTTCACCTTGACGCTTGATTACTTCCAGGTTCCCAAACGGGTAGTTTTTCATGTTTAAGTTTACGGTTTAAGAACCCGTAACCCTCTTCTACTAGTTGTGTGTGTACTCTTACAGTATGTAATAAGTAATGAATTTATAATAAGTTGTGGTTAGCTCGTGAGGATACCATTCTTTTGGTTAGCGTTAGACTTCTGTGCATTCTATAAAAATTAGACAGGTAACATAATACTAAGTTGTGTGTTGTACCCCTCTTCTTCTAATTATGTGTATATTCTTTTGTTTAATTATAATCCTAAACCGTAGTCTACTAGTTGTGTGTATATTCTTTTGCTTAGACTTTTAACCCTCTTATTCTAGTTGTGTGTGTATTCTTTTATTTAATTGTTATCCTAAACCCTAAACCCATAAAATTAAGACCATAATTAGTTGGTAAGTAACCAAAGTTTATGGTAAGCGGAAGAATACACACAACTCTTACCATGTTGGTTATGATTTAATTGTAATCCAAAACAGTAAGTACTATGTAAGACAGTTGTAATCCTAACCCTCTTCAAAATCACTTATGTAGTCTACTAATTGTGTGTACTTTTGCTTAAACCCATAACCCTCTTCTACTAGTTGTATGTGTATTCTTTTGTTTAATTGTAATGCTAAGTGAAAGAGGCTAGAATACACACTACTTAGGGTATAGCAAGACTTATTGGGATTCTGTTACCTAGTTGTATCTAATCTTCAAAATTTAAACCCTTTAGTGAATAGGCTTAGGGGTCTAAAATTTGAGTTTGTTTTATTGTATGCGTCAGAGGCAAGAATACACACAACCACCTGGTAAGATAGTTGTGTGTGTATTCTTAATTTACTTCCGTTTAATTAGTTTTGCGTGTATTCTTCCGCTTACCCCTATACTATGCCATTCTGGTTTAATTATATGAGTTTTAACTAACTCCATAACAAACTCCGTTATACTATACCGGAGAATACCTAAAGACTATGTATTTAATGGTCTGTCTATCTAATTGTGTTACCTATCTAACTTTCCTACTCTAAACCCTAGAAACTGTATGTATTCTTTTGGTTACCGTAAATGGTTATAAATCACCCTAACCCATTACCATAATAACTGGTAACAGGTTAGGATACCCGTTACCACAACTCTTAGAGAACACACACAACTTAGTATTGCATCGTAAACCATAACCCTAAATTACTTATTAAAAACTCAAATTCCTATGCAGAATAAACATTCTACATAGGAAATTGAGTTTGTAATAAGTAATTTAAGTTCTGTAATAAACTCCACAACACATTTATTATACCAATAGGAACCATGCTTCCATCTAACTGTGTGCTTAGTTAGGCAGAGTCATAAATACATACATACATGGTTAGCAACAACACTATAGTTGCTGAAGTTGTCTCCATAAGTGATCACAAAGTTGAGCTAATGTGTGCAAGGCCTACCTTATCTCCATTGCGACCTCCAAAGCAGCTCCAAACTGTGACTTTAATACTCGGCTGGGCAGTGCCTGTATTGATTGCAAGTGATGAGAAGACTGCCGAGTCTTACAAGCAGACTGCATGGACGTCTAAGTTTGAGGTTGAGAAGGGAAAACAGAAGGTGGGATTCACATAGCATGCGCCATGTACACCTACTATGATTGCTCCTTTAAGCCCATGTGCAAGGCCTATGACGTGACTTACGTTATCGCTCCCACCATGATCTATTATGACTTCATTTCCCAGGGGCCATCCTCCTATGCGGGAGGCAAGTCCGGCCGCTTTTGACCTTTGCCCATGTCGAGGTTGGTTGTGAATACGAGCCTGTCTCTCCTTGTGGACAAGGCGATAGCGAAAGCGTGGTGGAATGTTGTGAACGTCAGCTCGCACGCGGAACCAAATCTTGTAATCCTTCCCCATTGTGGTAACTGAAAGGTCAGCATGCAGAACCGTATCTTGTAATCCTTCCCATTTTGGTAACTGAAAGGTCAGCATTAGGGATGGAACCGGGGCGGGTTTGGGCCGGGTATTGGCATACCCGGCCCCGGAACCATTTTAATTCTTCAAACCCAGAACCGTCCCAGACCCACCACGGGTCCAGTTTCAAGGACCCGGACCCGCCCCGGTGCCAGAACTTGAAACCCGGACCCGCCCCGCCCCGGTACCAATTTTTTTTATATTTTTAATATTGTATACATTAAACTATTAACTCCTTTAATTTTTTTATTAATAATATATATTTATAAAAATCCAAACTACTCAAATCAAGAGATATGAGTACTTTCGCCCAAAAAATATTTATAAAAAAAATAAATATGGGTCCAAGTATATGATATATATATATATATATATATATCATATACCCGGGTCGGGTCCGGGTTTTACATGAAAACCCGGACCCGACCCGACCCGATGGGTCGGTTCCTCTTTCAAACCCGGAACCGGAACCGGTATTGCATAAGCAATCCCAGAACCGGCCCAATAAGGCCGGGTCTTGTCGGGTCGGGTAAAAACCCGACCCAAGTTCCATCCCTAGTCAGCATGCAGAACCGTATCTTGTAATCAGGCTGGCAAACCATATCTTGTAATCAGGCTAGGAAGACGTGCTAGCAAACCATATCTTGTAATCAGGCTAGGAAGACGCGCTAGCAAACCATATCTTGTAATCATGCTAGGAAGGCGTGCCCTCTCTTTCTTTATAAGGGTCTTCTTCCACCTTCTTGGGCATGTAATATTGAATTCAGTTTTCCTTACTTCTATTTTCTTCTGGTTTTTCTTCTCTTCTGGTTTTTCTTCTTCTTTTCCCCCTTTTTCACCATGGCGTTTGATTTTGTTCATGTTCCGTATGGGAACACAACATTATATAGTTGATTATATAGTATAACCAGTGGTTTCTATTTCTAAATATAACATACATCATCCTAGACATATAATGTGTGGCTTTGAGTAGATAATGACATATATGATCTTAACATTCTATTCTCATTATCTTAGACATCCTAACTTAGATTATTAGAGGAACTATCTAAGTTCAAATTAATTTGGCAACTAGTTATATAGTGTACTATATGTAGACTATGTTCTATGGACTATCTGACTATGTAACTAGTTGTCTAGAAGTAGGGATATCCTAATACAAACAATTAGATAGTTCATACAAACATAGTCTAGAAGACATGTTCATATGAGGCATAGTCATATGAGACATAGTTATGGTTTAATATGGGAGATATAGTCTATGCCTCATATGAACTAGCTCATACTTGCATAGACTATAACTCTATATAAGGGCAACTACTAATATAAACTCTAATCTATCTAAGTTAGGGTTACCCTATGCTCATGATCTCTAACTTATTCTCGAGCTGCCCCGACCCAGGAGCCCCTTCTTCCTGCAATCAAGACCCAAGTTGCTACTTTTGGAGACGGTGCCGCAACCCTCGACGAGAAGGAGTCTCCATTAGTCATGGCAGACTCCCACCTCGCCACCACCATCGCTGCCCAGGTCGACATCTCCGACGCACCACCTCGCCGACCCCAGCAACCTCGCCGGCAACAACAACCTCACCGATTTCAAAGCTGCCACCATTCCCCTCTCCACTGCCTAAAGATGGGATTTTTTCAAAGGATACAGTCGCCACGGCGCTGCCCAACTCGACTCAGGCCGAACCGATGCCGCCGTCTCCGTCTATTGAAGGATCCTCGCTCTCTCCAAGCTCTCCCGCAGCCTCAACAGCCTCAGCAGTCCCATGGACATCCCAAGCCACTACACCAGTCAACCCCCGCGTCATTGATACCATGCCTTTCTGTCCAGCCGATGGTCTCCTTCATGCATCAGGAGGACGACCTTGCTGATGGAGACATTGCTGATGCAGTCGTCACCACAGCAAAGCCATTGGAGACTCCGAAATCGATGGATATGGGTGATCTGGTTGTTTCCAAAGATGACAACTTGATGGTGGAAGATCAAAAAGTCGATTCATCCACTGCACCGGGAGCCTCTCTCAGTGACGCCTTCCTCAGTACCGCCGTGACCACTGAGGTCCAAACCTCCATTGTCGGACATGCCCGCTCCTCCACCGTCGCCTCCATATTTCCTGCCGTCCGGTTCACGATCCCAACCTTTAGAGCCGGTGCCACCATCCGCAAGCTGCTCCAATCCAAGGGCTTCCGCCGCCTTGGCGTCGACCACCTCAGCCTCCACAAGTTCGTCCTCTTCACCGGTGCCCCACCGCTCGACCAACCAGAACGCCATGGGTGGCCGGTACAATCCGTAATGGGGAAGATCCTCCGCGATTCCGACAACACGGCCAGCGCGTCCGAGGATTATGAGCCCTTCAAGTACGTCCTTCCTTCCAAAAACTTGTCTTTCTCGATTCTTGATCTCCAAAAAGTCCATGCACATATCATCCGATCCATTGTATATTCTGATGGCTTTCTGGGCGATCAATTGGTTTCACGTTATGCCAAATCTGGGCTGCGTGATGCAACACTCCAGCTATTTGATGAAATTGCAATTAAAGACTTGACAGCATGGAATTTTGCAATTTCCGTACTGGCCCAATGTGGTTCTGGTGGGGAGAGCTTGGCCATGTTCTGCCGGATAATATTGGGTTCTAGTTTGAAGCCGAATGGTGTTACAGTTATGTTGATACTGCCTCGCATGGGAAAGTCTGCTAGTGACATTTCTATTGAGACACAACTTTTATTCGTAGAAGCAACAGCAAAGTCGCCCATTGATGATGGAATACAGTCTTCATTCCAGTGGAAGAGTATGTTTTTTCATGTCTACATGCATGGTATTTGCAGTCATTGTTCAAGTACATGCATCGGTGCTACTGGTGGCAATATTTCTGTGCTTCATTATAGACATACTCCTGCAACTGACAAGACATTCGAGGATGGAGACATGGCATTACTGGATATGGGAGCAGATTACCATTTCTATGATTCCGATATTACTTCTTCATTCCTTGTCAATGGAAAATTTACCAGTGACCAATGTCTTGTTTACAATGCTGTTCTCAAAGCTCATGAGTCCGTCATATCTACAATGAAATCAGGAGTAAATTGGATAGATATGCACAAATTAGCAGCGAAATTTATTCTCGAGTCACTCAAGATTGGTGGTATCATGCAAGGTGAGGTGGATCAAATGATGGTGACGAGGTTGGGTGCTGTTATCAAGAGGTCCGTAGCTTCCTCAAACAGAAGGGCAACATTATGTTTTTTGGCTCTCAAAAAGAGAAGATATTGGTTTCCTTTGCCGGTTGGAATTGGACTACTTTGTCTGCAACAGCTAAGCATAACTTCTTTTATTGCAATCTTTGCAGCGGCTGGAGTTTCGTCAAGTAATTCCACAATTGGTAGCACTCCATTGGGCAGCGGACCATCACCTGTGGTAATCAACATGGCAAAAGCAGAGTGGTTCCTTATGCTCCTCCACCCACTACAAAAAAGGGTCTTGCTGGTACCCAACTGGCTGGGACGTTGGAAGTCAACTAACTTATGTACTTGCTTCTCTTGGGTCGCCAAATCAATTAGCGCGGGCTTTTCTTAGGGAGCACTTCATTACTTGGCCGCCTTGAGGACAAGGCGGAAGCGGAAGTGTGGTGGAGTGTTGTGAATGGCAGTACGCAGATCCGTATCTTGGTAGCTGAAAGGTCTAGGAAGTTGAAAGGTCATATGCTTTAATTATTCTAGGAAGCTGAAAGGTCATATGCTTTAATTATTCTAGGAAGCTGAAAGGTCATATCTTGTAATCAACCTAGGAAGCTGAAAGGTCATATGCTTTAATTATTCTAGGAAGTTGAAAGGTCATATCTTGTAATCAGGCTAGGTAGACGCGCCCTCTCTTTATAAGGAGGTCTTCTTCCACCTTCTGGGGCATGTAATATTGAAACCAGTTTTCCTTACTCTTCTTGTTTTCCTTCTTCTTTTCCCCTTTTTCACCATGGCATTTGATTTTGTTCGTGTTCCATACGGGAACACAACATATGAACAATGCTCACAACTAGTTTGCTGGAAGAATTAGATAAGTAGTTTATACAGTTTGGGGATAGCTTTAGACCTTCATGCATCTACTTAAACAGAATAATCAAATACATAGTCACTAGGATTTACTATGGGAATAAACAAAAGTAGTTAAATAGAAGAATTAAATACATAGACAATTGTAACATCCGGTTTTATATAATACCTTATGACATTGATCTAATGTTATTACCCATGGGTTTTATGATATTATCTTAATAGTAAGCCTTATTGAGATGGCAACCTATATTAAAAGTCAATTCAGTTGTAAATGAACTAACTTGGTTTCTAATGTGATAACTGGCCTGTATAGCTTTCTTATGGCTTATCTTTTAATCTAGAGGGAATATAAGGTTGATATTTTAGGACAAGATGGAGGGCAAAGAGATCTTTAAAATGGTACCAAGTTGAAGTAATTCAGAGTTGAGCCTAAGTTATGGGCTTTTGCAATGTGCGGGTCTGAAATGGATCCGGGCATCCGGGTAGCTGGGTAGGGACTAAAAACCCATAAAACCCTACCCATCTTCTTCCCCTTTATTTCCTCTCCCATTGAAGCTGCGTCCAGACCAGAACCTTTTTGGGGGAAACTCTAGGGGTTGGATCTAAGGAGGAAAAACTGAAAGGGAGCTAAACCAAGTGTTGCAAATCTCTCCTCCAACTAATCCCAAGTGAGCTCAACCCCAAATCTCTCCCTATTTCCTATTTTATGTTTATGCTCTCCTCCTCTAAAAACCTCCATGAAACCTTCAAAGGAGGCATGGGTGAACGTGATCAAGGGAGGCTAAGGGGATTTTGAGCTTGGGTTGGCCGATTAGAGCTGAAATCACCACGATCAAAGAGATAGAAGTGCTAAAGTAGGAAAGTTGGGATCTTGCAGCTACAGAACCAAGGCAGGGAGTCTCTATCCTTTCTTATAGCTTGATTGTTGCATAAGTAGTCCTATTAGAAGGTGATATATGCAAAATGTACACATTTTTATATGCCTTTCTACCTATTTGTTAGTCGTATTTTTAGTTAAAGTAAGGATAATTAATGTTTATCTGTGTTAAGTGAATAATTAGGAGTTTAATGAATAAACACGCTTAATTGAGTTATTTAGATGCATTAATTGATTTAATAAGATTTATATTTTATTAAGCGTCTGATTACGATTTTAATTTTATTCATACAGGTTTTAGAGCTCCAGGTTTCAGATTAACAAATACGCGTCAATCAGCTCATATGAAGAGATCGAAGATCCGGTGGTTGAGATCGGTACGACGGGTTTTAACCCAAGAAAAGAGAAAAGAACTGGAGTTGGTTTGGTCAGTGGCCGGTCTGGTTCGGAGGAATTAAAAAAAAAAAGAAAAACGAAAATAACCCGAGCCCGATGGCTCGGGCGTCGGGCGCCTGGAACAGAACAGAACTCGCTTGGAGTCTCTGTTCGGGCACCGAAGAGTGAAGACGAAGCTGAGAAGCGGCGGCCATGGGTGATGGGTCTCACTTCCGGCGACTCGGCGGCGGAGCCACGGTGGCGGCGGAGTGAGGCGGCGAAGCAACGGCGAAGTAAGGGCTGTGAACAGTAAAAGAAAAGAAAAAAAAGGGCCGCGATTGGGAAGTCTAAATCGAGGAGATCAGGGGCGTTCTTCAAATGGAAAGTTTCTTCGATTGGGGAGGAGATTAGGGCTAGCCGGAATGTTATAAAGGAGGAGGTTTTTGAGTCGAAGGGGGGCTGTTCTGCTGTGTGAAAAGGAGGGAGGCGGCCGGCTGTACTGCTCTGTTTTGGGTGACCGGTTGGGCAGGAGGAAGCCGAAGTTCTGTTCTGTTGTGGTTCTGGTGGCTTTTGAGAGGAAGAGAGGTGAGGCCGGCGGGGCATTGTGTGGCTCTGCTTTTCTGGGTGATGCTCTGGCTGTGTCGGCTGTGTAGGAACGGAAGAGAAGAGGACTGTACTGAGCGGCTCTGGTTGGTTTTGGACGGCTGTGGAGAAGGGAAGCTGGCTGGGCAAACGGGAGAGAAGAATCTTTTTGGTGTCTATTGATGTGAGAACAAAACTGCCGGAGGAGAGGCTGCTTTGGCTCGAGAGAGTGAAGCAGGTTGGTTTTGTCTTCTGGCAGTTTAGCTGAGAAAGGAAGAACTGTTCTGTTGCTCGAGAGGGGGCAGAGGTGCTGAGTCAACATGGGAAAGAAGCTTTGCTTCGGCTGGAATTGGGGACTGTCTACTCTGTTCGAGAGAAAGAGTAGAACGGTTGAGGCGTGCAGTTGAGAGACTGTTGCTGAAGGTGGAGGAGAGAGCAAAGCAGGACGGAGAAGCAAGACAGACTGAAAGCAGAACACATGATTTTTCTTTATTATTTTATCTTTTGTTTAGTTAATTTCTGTGTTTTTAGTTTAGTTGAACAATTGATTGCTTAAAAAGAAAATAAAAATTAGAACTTTACATTTCATTACTACTTGCTACGTACTCTAGAATTAGGTTGAATATCCTTCTAAGTCTCTGAGGGATCGACCTCGTAGCCACTATTCTGCATTAGATTCGTGCGCTTGCGAGTATCATATTAAAATTTACATCAAGTTTTTGGCGCCCCTGCCGGGGACTACGTAGGATAATTTACCGAATTCTTAGAGTAGTTTAGTTTCAATTCAATTTAGTTTAATTTTTGTTGCTTATTAGTATTTTGTCTTTTTGTAGGAGTAAGAGAAGACGTGGAATTCTTGCCAACGTTGGAAGGGCCACCCCTTCCCCTCGTTTGCATTCTTTTACCTTTTTTAAATTTTCTAGGTGTTTGGTATTTTTTATATTGCTTTATGTGATTGCATGCTTGTGTTGGTTGCGATTTAGGTTTGTTTTAGGTATTTAATTTTTAGTGCCGTTAATTAGTGTATGCTTGGTCGTCGGTCACTGGGTGAAAAGCTTGCACCTCTTGACCTAGAAATTGAAAGAACTTTTAAAGCAAGACTCAAACATACAATGGATGTTACAAATCAATTAGGTAACATGAAAAATGAGAATGTGAGGAAGACATTAAAAGATTATTCATCCCCCATTCAATTCAACTCACCTTCCTGCATAGTGTTGCCGCTCACCACGGCACACCACTTTGAGTTGAAACCAGGGGTGATGCAACTTTTGCCCACATTCTATGGTTCTAATAAAGAAGATCCCTATAATCATGTTAAAGAGTTCCTTGACATTTGTGCTACATTTAAATTCCAAAATTTCTCTGATGAATCTGTTAGGTTGCGCCTCTTTCCCTTTTCTTTGAAAGAAAAAGCGAAAGCGTGGTTGAACTCTTTAGAAGTTGGAACAATTAGGAGTTGGGATCAATTAGCTGAAAATTTTTTGAACAAATTCTTCCCTGTTCATAAAACTCATGCCCTTCGTAGAGAAATTACAAATTTCATGCAGAAGGAGGGTGAACACTTTTATGAGTGTTGGGAAAGATGGAAGAATTTGCTCCTTAAGTGTCCACACCATGGATTTTTAAAGTGGCAACAAGTTCAATTCTTCTATGACGGTTTAACACCTCAGAACCGTCAAATGGTTGATGCCGCTAATGGTGGGTCAGTTATGATGAAGAGTGCCGAAGAAGCATGGGATTTTATTGAGACTCTATGCAAGAATTCTCAGCAATGGGATTGCTTAAGTAGAGTTGACAAAACGTTTCCTTTTCAAAAGAAAGGAGGCGTATATGAGGTAGACAATAATGCACATTTGATTTCCAAGATCGATAGCCTGACACAACGCTTTGATGCGTTGATGTCTGCTGGTGGGCTCCAAATGCCATCACATGTCAATGCGTGTGCTATTTGCTCTAACCCCTCCCATGTCACATAAAATTGTCCCTCTAACACCTCTGGAGTGGAATACAATAGTGATCAGGCTAATGATATAAATGCCTTTCCTCGACCTGGCAATAACTCATATTCGGAAACTTATAACCCAGGTTGGGCAAGGCATCCTAATTTTTCATGGTCCAAAGGACCGCATCAAGGAGGACCTCCAGGGTACCCTCCCAATCAATCTTACCCTCAACAAGTTCAAACATTCCCTACACAACCCAAGAAACCATCTCTTGAGGATACTTTGAATTTGTTCATGCAAAGCTCTCTACAATTTCAAAAAGATACCCAACATTCTTTACATGCCAACTCGCAAGCAATTGCGAAGCTGGAACTTCAAATGGGTCAATTGGCTTCTGCATTAAATGAGAGGGAAAAAGGTAGGTTCCCTAGTCAACCTGTAGCTAATCCCAAAGGACAATTTGAAGTGGGATCTAATTCTTGTCAAGACCAACCTCCAGCGCAAGTTAAAGCCATAACTACACTTAGGAGTGGAAAACAAATTGACAATAATGTTGAACCACCTAAAACTGCCATAGAAACAATCGCTAGAAAGGGTGAGGACCAAGAGAGCACCACTAGACCAGACGTGAGTCCTAATACATCGAAGAAGAGCCTAGAAGCTTCTTCGTGTCCTGAGTCTAGCCATATGCCACCCTATATACCCAAGGCACCTTTTCCTCAAAGACTTGCAAAAACATCTCAAGGGAACAAACTTGATGAGACAATGGAAATTTTTAAGAAAGTGCAAATCAATATTCCATTGCTCGATGCTATTAAGCAAGTTCCCGCTTATGCAAGATTCTTAAAAGACATGTGCACCCAGAAAAGAAAATTGAATGCACACAAGAAAGTGTTTCTCACTGAACAAGTTAGCTCAATTCTTAAGTATAACACTCCTCCTAAGTTTAGAGATCCAGGATGTCCCACAATTTCATGCGTTATAGGAAACCATAAGGTGGAGAGGGCATTATTGGACTTAGGAGCTAGTGTAAATTTGCTGCCATTCTCTGTTTATGAGCAACTTGGGTTAGGAGAGTTGAAACCGACTACCATAACACTGCAACTTGCGGACAGATCAGTTAAAGTTCCACGCGGTGTTATTGAGGATGTTCTGGTTCAGGTGGATAAATTTTACTTCCCATTAGACTTTATTGTCTTAGATACCCAACCTGTGCAGAATCCTGGTAGTCAGATTCCTGTGATTTTGGGAAGGCCATTTTTAGCCACATCCAATGCCATAATAAATTGTAGAAATGGGGTTATGAAGTTGTCTTTTGGCAATTTAAAGGTCAAACTCAATGTCTTTAATGTTAGACAACAACCCCCGGAGACGGATGATTCTTTTGCAGTGAATATGATTGAAAGTTTGGTAGAGGAATCCCTGCAAACTGTTTTAAATGATGATCCCCTCCAGACATGTTTAACTCATTTTGGCTTAGACTTTGACATCGAAGGGTCCATTAGAGACGTCAATGCATTGCTTGACTCTACCCCTATTTTGGACCCGACCAAATGGACAGCCAGGGTGGAACCTCTTCCAGTTCCCGAGTCTAAACTCGTCCCATCTATTGAAAAACCACCCCAACTTGACCTAAAACCATTACCTGATACACTTAAATATGCATTTTTAGGTTCTTCTGATACCTTGCCTGTTATCATCTCTTCAGACCTTAATTCAGAACAGGAAGGCAAGTTGCTTAATGTTCTTCGCGAACATAAGACAGCTTTGGGGTGGACAATAGCAGACATTAAGGGTATAAGTCCTGCTCTGTGTATGCATCACATTTACCTTGAGGAGCATGCAAAATCTTCCCGTGAAATGCAACGCAGACTTAACCCTAATACGAAGGAGGTCGTTAGAACCGAGGTGCTAAAATTGTTAGATGTTGGCATCATTTACCCCATATCAGATAGCACTTGGGTCAGCCCAGTTTAGGTTGTTCCTAAAGAAGTCAGGAATCACAGTAGTCAAAAATGATAATAATGAATTAGTCCCCACCCGAATGACCACTGGGTGGCGGGTTTGTATTGACTACAGAAAATTGAACTCGGTCATAAGGAAAGACCACTTTCCTTTGCCATTCATTGATCAGATGCTTGAGAGACTTGTTGGGCATAGCTACTATTGCTTTTTAGATGGCTATTCAGGTTACAATCAAATTCCCATTGCTCCAGAGGATCAAGAAAAGACCACATTCACTTGTCCTTTTGGAACATATGCCTATCGCCGCATGCCATTTGGGTTATGTAATGCACCCGCCACATTCCAGCGGTGCATGATGAGCATATTTTCAGATATGGTTGAGCGATTTCTGGAAATTTTTATGGATGACTTCTCGGTGTTTGGATCCTCTTTTGATGAATGTTTACACCACTTGTCTCTTGTCTTGGCAAGGTGTAAAGAAACAAATCTTGTGCTAAATTGGGAGAAATGTCACTTTATGGTTCGTCAAGGGATAGTTCTGGGGCATGTTATTTCTAATAAAGGAATTGCAGTTGATAAGGCCAAAGTTGACTTAATTTCAAGTCTGCCTCCACCAAAATCAGTAAAGGAGGTTCGATCTTTTCTTGGCCATGCTGGGTTTTATAGAAGATTCATGAAAGACTTTAGCAAAATTTCAAGACATTTGTGCAATTTGCTTGCTAAAGAAACTCCTTTTGTCTTTGATGATGATTGCTCTAAAGCGTTTGATCAACTCAAGCAATTTCTCACATCTGCACCCATCATCCAACCACCGGACTGGAATTTACCTTTTGAGCTTATGTGTGATGCATCCGATTATACGGTTGGAGCTGTCTTGGGGCAGCGGGTGAATAAGATACCCCATGTCATCTATTATGCAAGTAGAACTCTCAATGATGCTCAACTCAATTATTCTACTACAGAAAAAGAGTTGTTGGCTGTAGTTTTTGCTCTAGACAAGTTCCGATCATATCTCTTAGGATCCAAGGTCATAGTGTTTTCAGATCATGCAGCTTTGAAATATCTTCTTTCAAAGAAAGACACTAAACCTCGTTTAATTCGATGGGTCCTATTACTTCAAGAATTTGATATTGAGATAAGAGATAAGAAAGGTTCTGTAAATGTTGTTGCTGATCATTTGTCTAGACTTATTGACGAGTCTGCTGAAGAACACTTACCTTTGAATGAGTCATTCCCTGATGAACAACTTTTTGCTATCTCTCAATTGCCTTGGTATGCTGATATTGTTAATTATCTTGTCACAACTCAACTTCCTGAACATTGGACAAAACAAGATAAATCCAAATTCTTTGTCGAGGTTAAGTATTTCTTCTGGGATGATCCATACCTATTCAAGTATTGCCCAGATCAAATCATTAGGAGATGTGTGCCGGAGCATGAGGTTGATAGTATCATTTCTTTTTGCCATGCTCATGCATGTGGTGGCCATTTCGGTGCGAAAAAGACTGCTGCAAAAATTTTGTAGAGTGGTTTTTATTGGCCTACTTTATTCAAAGATACTCATGAATTTTGCACAAAATGTGACAGATGCCAACGTATGGGTACATTATCACGTAGGTCCATGATGCCCCTTACTAACATCCTGATTGTTGAACTTTTTGATGTTTGGGGTATTGACTTCATGGGCCCATTTCCTCCATCGTTTGGTTATCTCTATATCCTCGTTGCTGTAGATTATGTTTCCAAATGGGTAGAGGCCATTCCCTGCAGAACAAATGATCACAAAGTGGTGGTTCGGTTCTTGAAAGAAAACATATTTTCTCGTTTTGGAACCCCTCGTGCAATTATAAGTGATGGTGGTACACTTTTTTGTAATAAAGCTTTTGATTCACTTCTGAAAAAGTACTCCATTACTCATAAAATTGCAACTCCATATCATCCGCAGACTTGTGGACAAGTAGAAGTTTCAAATAGGGAAATTAAACGCATTCTTGAGAAAACGGTTCGTCCCGACCGAAAGGATTGGTCTGACAGATTAAATGATGCATTGTGGGCTTACCGTACTGCTTTTAAGACACCAATTGGAATGTCTCCCTATAGACTTGTATTTGGAAAACCTTGTCATTTGCCTGTGGAATTAGAGCATCGTGCTTATTGGGCAATCAAAACTTTTAACTTTGATATGGACAAGGCTGGAACACTTCGTAAATTGCAGCTCAATGAACTAGACGAAATTCGTAATGAGGCTTATGAGAATGCGAAGATTTACAAAGCAAGGACCAAAGTTTTTCATGATCAGTCAATCCTGAGAAAGTCATTTGCGCCCGGTCAAAAAGTTTTGCTCTATAACTCCAGGTTACATCTCTTCCCAGGAAAGCTCCGTTCCCAATGGTCTGGACCTTTCATTGTGCACAAAGTATTTTCCCATGAAGCGGTTGACATTCAAAACCCTAAAGATGGAACTATTTTCAAAGTTAATGGGCAAAGATTGAAACCATATTTAGAGGGTTTTACTGAGAGAGAGGAGATTGTTCTAGATTTGGATGAACCTAATGCTCCTACATGATTTTTGGTTACGTCTGGCTGAAGACATAAAACTTAGCGCTCTTGGGAGGCAACCCAAATTTTTGGTTCTTGATAGCTTTTTATTTGTTTAATATTTAGGTTGTTGATACATGTGTGGGGATGCTACAATCTAGGTTTGGGGGTGTATTTTCTTTTTTTTTTTCATATTTTGTACTAACTCCTCATTCTTAGTTTATGTGTTTCAATGCTCTACATCTACCATGAGGCATCTCCATTCAGGTGATTTCCTTCCTTACACTCCTTTTCTTTTCCTCATCATTGTGATATTTATTTTGGTAAACATTGAGGGCAATGTTTCGTTTAGGTTTGGGGGTGTAGAAAAGAAAAGTAGTATTCCTTTTGTTTTTATTATTTCAAAAAAAAAAAAAAACCATAAAAATTTACTTAGTTTTAGGTTGTTTGTTAGTATTTTCTTAGGTTTTGATAGTTTATCCCTTTATGATGCATACTTCAATTTTTAAGAGATTAATTTGCATTGGAAGTGTGAGTAAGTATACTGGAGGATAGAGAACTTAACTGAGCAATATCTTTTTGTTACAGTCCTCTTGGAACAAAGTGCTTGAGCTAATAAAACTCACTCACACACACTAGTTACATAAAGTAATACCGTCTAGAGATTTGTTGAATGCTAATTTACAGTGGGATATCTTTAGTCAGAGTCATTGGATGATATGTGGTTGTCTGTTGAGCTTAAAAGATCATGATAGACCATTTACTTGGCTATGGCAAGGGATTGGAACCGGAAATAGGTTGAGAGTATAATACAGCCTGGACAAAATAAAGATGTGCTGAAAAATATGAATGATGAAAATAAAAATGCGAAAAATGAAACAAAATAAATAAAAGAAAGGGGCTGCTTGACTTTATAGGATTAACTTAGGCTGATGCTCGGGCCCGAAGCGGTCTACTTAAAACCTAATGCCCTAAGCCAAATTGGTTGGGAGTCATTGGCCTGAGTCATTGCTAAACCTAAGCATCTTGAAGTCAGGCCTTACACAGTCCTAGCGAGAAAAAAAAAGAAAAAGAAAAAGTCTATGGTGTATTATCCTCTCAAATCTAGAATGTTGGACCTGAAGGAGGCGCGCAGACCTGTGCTATCATGAACCTAAAGATTACGACGGCTGTGTTGATTCTGATGTTCTTTGGTTAATGGGTAACACTGGATCTGTATAAAATAGAGATTTAGAATGTATTGCTACAATGTTCTACACTTTTACTATATAAAGTATAATGATATATCATATTGAGCAGAAACTTCCAAGATGAAGGTGTAGAATAAAACCACTTACTTGAGGGCTTCTATATTCCAGTTGATTATAAATCCAAGTACATGTGGTTGATTTTCTTAAACATTGCAGTTTGCATTCGAAGGGATATTAGGATTGTTTGTTTTGTAGTGATTTTCTATTTCTTTTTACACTTAGATTAAATAGGTTTATTTCATAAATACATGTTTGTGGGTAGCATGGCTGCAAACCCTCACGAGACTTCACTCGTCCAGCCAGGGACACCTGGGGGTTTAAAAGGCTTGTTGCATGCGCTAAATGCAATCGCGATTTCCTGCGAAAGTGGATTAGTTAGATTTCTTTGTTTTGTTTTGCTCGAGGACTAGCAAAATGTAGGTTTGGGGGTATTTGATATATGCAAAATGTACACATTTTTATATGCCTTTCTACCTATTTGTTAGTCGTATTTTTAGTTAAAGTAAGGATAATTAATGTTTATCTGTGTTAAGTGAATAATTAGGAGTTTAATGAATAAACACGCTTAATTGAGTTATTTAGATGCATTAATTGATTTAATAAGATTTATATTTTATTAAGCGTCTGATTATGATTTTAATTTTATTCATACAGGTTTTAGAGCTCCAGGTTTCAGATTAACAAATACGCATCAATCAGCTCATATGAAGAGATCGAAGATCCGGCGGCTGAGATTGGTACGACGGGTTTTAACCCAAGAAAAGAGAAAAGAACTGGAGTTGGTTTGGTCAGTGGCCGGTCTGGTTCGGAGGAATTCAAAAAAAAAAGAAAAAACGAAAATAACCCGAGCCCGATGGCTCGGGCGTCGGGCGCCTGGAACAGAAGAACAGAACTCGCTTGGAGTCTCTGTTCGGGCACCGAAGAGTGAAGACGAAGCTGAGAAGCGGCGGCCATGGGTGATGGGTCTCACTTCCGGCGACTCGGCGGCGAAGCCACGGTGGCGGCGGAGTGAGGCGGCGAAGCAACGGCGAAGTAAGGGCTGTGAACAGTAAAAGAAAAGAAAAAAAAGGGCCGCGATTGGGAAGTCTAAATCGAGGAGATCAGGGGCGTTCTTCAAATGGAAAGTTTCTTCGATTGGGGAGGAGATTAGGGCTAGCCGGAATGTTATAAAGGAGGAGGTTTTTGAGTCGAAGGGGGGCTGTTCTGCTGTGTGAAAAGGAGGGAGGCGGCCGGCTGTACTGCTCTGTTTTGGGTGACCGGTTGGGCAGGAGGAAGCCGGAGTTCTGTTCTGTTGTGGTTCTGGTGGCTTTTGAGAGGAAGAGAGGTGAGGCCGGCGGGGCATTGTGTGGCTCTGCTTTTCTGGGTGATGCTCTGGCTGTGTCGGCTGTGTAGGAACGGAAGAGAAGAGGACTGTACTGAGCGGCTCTGGTTGGTTTTGGACGGCTGTGGAGAAGGGAAGCTGGCTGGGCAAACGGGAGAGAAGAATCTTTTTGGTGTCTTTTGATCTATACATGAAATATGCATTTTATTATCTCCTAAACTTATATTTATGCTAGTGTTTGATTAAGAATTACTACTACTTTAATATAGTTTTTGGTTTTTGTAGGAAACAAGAGTAATATACAAAAATGAGGTGAAAACGGACTTCAATGGTTAAATCTTCATAACTTCGTGTACACATATCAGATTGGACTGATTCAAGCTTCATGTTAAAGCTCAAGAAGTCATCTTTCCAATGCCACCGACCGCGCATAATTCGGAGTTCGGAGCGAAAAGTTATGACCATTGGAAAATCGTGCTGCAAAATGAATAGTAAACCGATCGATCGGCACAAAAGTGATAGATCGCAAAGCGATCGATCGTCTAGAAAAGTGATCGATCGCCGTATACGCAGAATTGAAATAAGGCCTATTTTGACTTGGATTTGGAAGGGGATTTGAGGGTTTTCCTTCATCCCTATATATATGCCTTAAGGGAGAACGTATTGGGGATTAGAGAATAGAGTTTTGAGTCCCTTGGAGGCTAGAGCAAAGGAAGAAGAAGATGATGAAGATGAAGATGATGGATTCTCTTCCCATGCTTGGCTAAACTCCTATCCAAGGCGTAGATGAAGCCCAATAATCTGGTTGTGTAGTTTCTTTTCTCTCATATTATTTTTACTCTAGTTGGTGTATGAACCTTTGTTATGCAATTAAAGTTAATTCATTGAGTTTATTCTTTGTGCTTGAGAGAGACAAGAGTGGATTTTATGAATTTCAATCTGAAAGATTACTTGCATGTCTGAGAGGAATGTGAGTATTCTGATTTGTCATATATTAATAAAGTTTCATTGATTTATGCTTGAGAGAGATAGATCACAATTCCATATGCTTAATTGATTTATGTGTTACGTCCGAGAGGAGAGCACTATAATTTAAATTGACAGGTGTATGTCTGAGAGGAATACACCAGCCAATTGGAAATCTTTATTTAAAAGAGAGAGAGAGACTTTACACTAGTTTATTGTGGTGGATTCGAAGCCTTGGTATTCCACATATTGATTAAATCTCAACTAGATTAGTTAAAGTTTATTGCTTTTCTTTAGATTAAACTAAAAACTGCTGCTTTCCTTGAGTTTGGTAAAATTATTCATCCGTCCCTGAGGTTCGACAACCCTTCAATACTCACCGTAGTACAATTGCCTTGTGCACTTGCAAGTGTTTAATTTTAAACGATCAAGTTTTTGGCGCCGTTGCCGGGGACGGAAGATAATAATTTACCAGATTCTTAGCATAATTAGTGTTAGAGTAGTTTAGTGAGTCTTAATTTAGATTATTTGTCAGTAGCTTAATTTGTGTTTTTCTTTCTTTTTTGCAAGGTTAAGAGAAGACGTGAAATTCTCGCCAACGAGGAAGGGCCACCCCTACCCCTAGTTTGCATTCTCTTATCCTTCCCTTTTTAGATTAATTTGTGTGTTTGGTGTTTTTCTTTTCTTTCTGTGACTGCATGTTGTGCTAGTTGTGGTTATTAGGACTGCTAGTTGTTGATATCTAGGACTGATGATTGATAGTTATGGATATCTAGGGTTGATTTTCTGATTTGTAGATGTGTGATATTTTGGTTCGGTTGATGAATGCATGGTGAAGAAATGTCTTCACCTTTCTATGGATTTAGCCATGAGAACCCATATAGGAGCTTTAATGATTATTGTTCTTCACACACACCTAATCCCCCTCCCTATGAAGTGCCCTACCACCCACGACCCTTATATGCTGATACTTATAACCGTGGTTGGGATAATCACTCTAATTTTTGGAGTGGCACATCTTCCCTACAATATACAACTCCTTATATGTCGGAACCATGTGCCCTCTGTTTAAGTCCCATTCACACCCCAGTGGAGTGCCCTTTGGCCCATGAGTACCCTTATTTTATAAGAAAATATGTGAATGAAGCCCAAAGTCTTCATAGGTGAGAAGATCATCCTAACAACCCTTGGGAGCAACCCAACCCTGGGCCCACTCTTCATCAGGCCCCTAGACAAGATTTCCTAAGCCATCAATTACCTTACCAATTAGCCTCTACTCCTCAGTTTGGCCAACCGACCTTGGAAGACCAGATGAGTCAAATGAGCCAAATGCTCCTCTCACACTTAACCGAGATTAAAACTGAATGTGAGGAGATGAGAGTTGAAATACGGACTCATGCCCAGATTGTCCATTCTCACACACAAGCTCTTGCCAACATTGAAATACAGTTAGAACAGCTAACACATGCCGTGAATATGAACGAAGAATGCATTTTACCTGTCCAACTTCAATATCCGATGGGCCAATTTTCTGATGAAGGGATCTGTGTTTCCCCTGATTATGATGTTACATCCCTTCATAATGCCCAAAGGTTTGACAATGAGCTTGAGTGGGCTTTACATAATGATCAAGAGGGTGTAGAAATTAAAGAAGAAGTGAGTGCGTTGATAGAACCAAATTTTCAACCTTCTTCTATATCTGAGGAGTTGCAGTCTACAACACTATTAACAGAACCTTATATTCCTGAAGCACCATTCATATCTTGTCTAGATCAATCTAACTCTTTGTTTATTGACAGTAACTTCGACTGTTTCATAGATAGTTTAGTTGATTCACTAATTGAGGAAGCTTTCCCAATTGGGTTGCTAGAAGAGGCCCCTAAGGCCAAAATGGTTGATGTGGGGGAGGAGGTTCCCTTTATATTAAAATTTTCGAATGACCTTCTTCCATTGACAATGCAGGGATCCCTCTTTCCAAAGCTTCCCTACCCACCACTTCATCCTTTTATTCCACGATGTGCTCCATACTTAGGCAACAAGGATAGGAGTGTGTGGGGCAATCATTTAATTGATCCAGGCTGAATTCATGAGGATCCGAACCCCGCACAAGACCGTGGCTCAGTCTGGCTGAAGACGTTAAACTTAGCGCTTGGTGGAAGGCAACCCACGTATTCAGGTGTATTCTCTCCTTTATCTGATTTTCTTTGATATATGATCATTGTCATTTCATATTTTTGTTCACATTGAAGACAATGTTCATAATAGGTTTGGGGGAGGGAATATTGCTTGCATATAAAAACAAAAAAAAAATTAAAAATTGAAAAATCATAAAAATTTGATTAGTTTTTAGGTTGTTTGTTAGTATTTTTGTTCGGATTTGATAGTTTATCCCCTAATAATGCATGTTACAATTCTTAGGAGCTTAATTTGCATTGGAAGTGTGAGTAAGTATACTGGAGGATAGATACACTTAACTGAGCATATCTTTCTATTACAGTCCTCTTGGAACAAAGTGCTTGAACTAAGAAAATTCATTTACACACACTAGTTACATAAAGTAATACCCTCTAGAGATTTGTTGAATACTAATCTTCAGTGGGATATCTTTAGTCAGAGTCATTGGGTGATATGTGGTTGTCCTTTGAGCTTAAAAGATCATGATAGACCATTTACTTGGCTATGGCAAGGGATTGGAACCGGAAATAGGTTGAGAGTATAATACAGCCTGGACAAAATAAAGATGTGCTGAAAATATGAATGCTGAAAATGAAAATGCGAAAAAATGAAAACAAAATGAAAGAAAGGGGCTGCTTGACTTTATAGGATTAACTTAGGCTGATGCTCGGGCCCGAAGCGGTCTCTTAAAACCTAATGCCCTAAGCCAACTGGTTGGGAGTCATTGGCCTGAGTCATTGCTAAACCTAAGCATCTTGAAGTCAGGCCTTACACAGTCCTAGCGAAAAAAGGAAAAAAAAAAAAGTCTGTCGTGTATTATCCTCTCAAATCTAGAATGTTGGACCCGAAGGAGGCGCACAGATTTGTGCTATCATGAACCTAAAGATTACAATGACTATGTAGATTCTGATGTTCTTTGGTTAATGGGTAACACTGGATCTGTATAAACAGAAATTTAGAATGTATTGCTACAATGTTCTACACTTTCTATTATTTATGTTATCATGCTATATTATATTGAGCAGAAAATTCCAAGATGAAAGTGTAGAATAAAACCACTTACTTGAGGGCTTCTATATTCCTGTTGATTATGAACCAAGTACATGTGGTTGATTTTCTTAAGCATTGTAGTGTGCATTTGTCGGGATAATAGGTTGTTTGTTTTGCAATATTTTTATTTTTGCTTTGTTTTTGCACTTAGGTTAATTAGATTAATAAATACATGTTTGTGGGTAGCATGGCTGCAAACCCTCACGAGACAACACTCGTCCTACTAGGGACACCTAGAGGTTTAACGGCTTGTTGCATACGCTCAATGCAATCGTGTTCCCTACGAAAGTGGTGTTTACTTTTATGCATTAGTTCCTTAGTTTGTTTGATTTAATTTTATTTTGTTTTGCTTTGCTAGGGACTAGCAAAATCTAGGTTTGGGGGTGTGATCTATACATGAAATATGCATTTTATTATCTCCTAAACTTATATTTATGCTAGTGTTTGATTAAGAATTACTACTACTTTAATATAGTTTTTGGCTTTTGTAGGAAACAAGAGTAATATACAAAAATGAGGTGAAAACGGACTTCAATGGTTAAATCTTCATAACTTCGTGTACACATATCAGATTGGACTGATTCAAGCTTCATGTTAAAGTTCAAGAAGTCAGCTTTCCAATGCCACCGACCGCGCGTAATTCGGAGTTCGGAGCGAAAAGTTATGACCATTGGAAAATCGTGCTGCAAAATGAATAGTAAACCGATCGATCGGCACAAAAGTGATAGATCGCAAAGCGATCGATCGTCCAGAAAAGTGATCGATCGCCGTATACGCAGAATTGAAATAAGGCCTATTTTGACTTGGATTTGGAAGGGGATTTGAGGGTTTTCCTTCACCCCTATATATATGCCTTAAGGGAGAACGTATTGGGCATTAGAGAATAGAGTTTTGAGTCCCTTGGAGGCTAGAGCAAAGGAAGAAGAAGATGATGAAGATGAAGATGATGGATTCTCTTCCCATGCTTGGCTAAACTCCTATCCAAGGCGTAGATGAAGCCCAATAATCTGGTTGTGTAGTTTCTTTTCTCTCATATTATTTTTACTCTAGTTGGTGTATGAACCTTTGTTATGCAATTAAAGTTAATTCATTGAGTTTATTCTTTGTGCTTGAGAGAGACAAGAGTGGATTTTATGAATTTCAATCTGAAAGATTACTTGCATGTCTGAGAGGAATGTGAGTATTCTGATTTGTCATATATTAATAAAGTTTCATTGATTTATGCTTGAGAGAGATAGATCACAATTCCATATGCTTAATTGATTTATGTGTTACGTCCGAGAGGAGAGCACTATAATTTAAATTGACAGGTGTATGTCTGAGAGGAATACACCAGCCAATTGGAAATCTTTATTTAAAAGAGAGAGAGAGACTTTACACTAGTTTATTGTGGTGGATTCGAAGCCTTGGTATTCCACATATTGATTAAATCTCAACTAGATTAGTTAAAGTTTATTGCTTTTCTTTAGATTAAACTAAAAACTGCTGCTTTCCTTGAGTTTGGTAAAATTATTCATCCGTCCCTGAGGTTCGACAACCCTTCAATACTCACCGTAGTACAATTGCCTTGTGCACTTGCAAGGGTTTAATTTTAAACGATCATCTGTTGATGTGAGAACAAAACTGCCGGAGGAGAGGCTGCTTTGGCTCGAGAGAGTGAAGCAGGTTGGTTTTGTCTTCTGGCAGTTTAGCTGAGAAAGGAAGAACTGTTCTGTTGCTCGAGAGGGGGCAGAGGTGCTGAGTCAACACGGGAAAGAAGCTTTGCTTCGGCTGGAATTGGGGTCTGTCTACTCTGTTCGAGAGAAAGAGTAGAACGGTTGAGGCGTGCAGTTGAGAGACTGTTGCTGAAGGTGGAGGAGAGAGCAAAGCAGGACGGAGAAGCAAGACAGACTGAAAGCAGAACACAGGATTTTTCTTTATTATTTTATCTTTTGTTTAGTTAATTTCTATGTTTTTAGTTTAGTTGAACAATTGATTGCTTAAAAAGAAAATAAAAATTAGAACTTTACATTTCATTACTACTTGCTACGTACTCTAGAATTAGGTTGAATATCTTACTAAGTCTCTGAGGGATCGACTTCGTAGCCACTATTCTGCATTAGATTCGTGCGCTTGCGAGTATCAATTAAAATTTACATCAGAAGGTATTTTCAAATGATAGGTGGTATTTTCACCGATTAGAGAGTAGATTGGCACTGAGAATTGTAAAAATGCCTGCTTTCCTTAGCTCTTGTAGGAATGATACTCTGTTCTGGAAAAAGGGTTTCAAAGAATGATATCACAATGCTAGAACGTGGTGATTTAAATGGATTTGATAATGATTGATCCATTTTTGGGAAATGGCCTACTTTGAAATGAAAATTTCTGTTTTGATGAGTTGGGAAACTTTTATGGTGGAGGTCCGACATTGGCTACTCAGCGGAGCCTTGCCAAGGGGTAAATTCCAGCAAGGATGCAAGAGTCATCCATGTACCAATGGTAGCTCCGCCCCTAACGAAGGGCAACTACTACCGGATCAACCTTCTTCCCCTAATGAAGGGCCGCTCTACGGAGTAAAGAAAATTGCCCCAAGAGTGGGCAAGGTAGACCTCAAGGGAGTAGGGTCTAAAATACTGGTTTGAAACATAGGGGTTTTCACTTAATTGGGCATACTGATGCTATGGGGTTGATTGGATCTATTGAAGTCCAAACTGCTTTGGAAGTAATAGAGAATGCTTCATTGTTGTTTGGCTTAATGAGACCTAGTTACACAATTTGAAATTAGACTTATGTTTTATTGACTTAAATGTCTAACCATGTGCTAGTTCTACATTTGTGCATAATTATGTTTGTTATTATAGCTCTCCCTACTGAGTATACTTGTATACTCACTACCACCCCTCCCCCAGATATTGCAGGTTCTAGCAAGGTTTAGTAAGTTCTCATGAAGGACTGTTGGAGTACAAGAGAAAACTTGAAGATTAATATTTGTACTTATAGGCCCTAGACTTTAACTTTCATTTTGGGTTTGTATGAATTTAAATGCCACACTTTTGGATTTGTAAAATTTGTTATGTGCTTGTACTCAGATTTGTGGATCCGTGGGATTTTTATTTAGTAGTACCACCTCGTGACTGGTTGTCGTACTTAGCGATTTCATGCTTTTATAAGGGTATGAAATTGCGGGTCGCTACAACAATGACATTAAATACGTAATTTTTAGGGTTAATCCTAAAAATGTCCCTATGGGAATAACCTAACTTATTTCCTAACCCTAATCAAATACTAGTTGCCAATTAACATTACGTATTATGTTGATCCATACAACACAACTATAGTTGATTATTCCCTAATCTTCCATATATAATTCTTTAGTCTAGCAGAATTATATATGGGTTAGGATACGTATATTCCTATAGGAATAACCTAGCAGTTAATCCCATATGTTAGTATTAACCCTAATCCTAACATATCCTAATAATCTAAGTTAGGATGTCTAAACTAAGTTAGAATGCAATGGAGGGTTCTTTTTAATAATATAAGTTAGGATGACTACATCCTGTAGACATTAGGGTAAACTGTTCTGAATAATCCAACAAGAGAGCCTAAGCTCATTACAAATACCTCCCATGCAGTGGGCCTGGGCTAACCCCTGAGCTATTCCCTCTAGTTGGGCCAGAGGCCTTATTACAAAAGACGTCAGATATAACTGGGCTAGAGGCCAGACGCCAGACAGATTCGGCTACTCCCCTAAACTGGGCCAAAGGCCAATAATACAAATAAACTAAGAAAATAGACTTATAGTCGGAACATAACATTCCACCACGCTCCACTGCTAACCTTGACCTCAAGGCGACCAACCCGGATATTGGGCCAAAAACTCATCCTCATGAATCCAAGAAGCATCTTTCAGTGGCCGGTTCTGCCACGCAATGAGAACCTCAGTAATAATGCGGCCAGAACGACGCACTCGATGAGAATCTATGATCGATGCTGGTACCAATGGCAATTCAGCTGGCATAGATGGAGGAGGAGGAGTAGATACCAAACGAGAGAGATCACCCACAACACGACGAAGGTGGGAGACGTGAAAAACTGGGTGAACTGTAGAATCGTCTGGAAGTTGCAGGCAGTAGCCACTGGGCCAATGCGCTCTGAAACCAGATAGGGCCCATGAAACTGATGAGCCAACTTGACACTAGCCGGCTGATACAAGGAAGACTGTCGTGCGGAAAGAAAACTAACATAGACCCAGTCCCCTACTTGAAACTCACTTTCAGAATGGCGCTTGTCATAAATCTGCCTCATACGATTTTGAGCCAATGCGAAAACTGCATTTTAATTGCCGTAAAATATCATCGTGAGTCTACACGCTATAATCAACTTCACTGACTGAAGCACGCTGAGGGACATAATGAATAGGAACTAGAGCTCGGCCTGATTACCCCCGTCAACAACATATCTTGATCAGTTTTTCAATTTTGTCTTTTTGGATATGAGGATACTGGTACGGCCGTACATTGGCCGGTGCAGCCCCTGGTATGATAGGAATTGGTGGTCTTGAGACCACTGGGGCGGCAACCTAGAAGGCTCGTGGAAGAGATCTTCATAACCCGAAATGAGGGCGGCGAAGTCCAGGGGGGGTCTCCGAAGGAGTAGTGCCCTCCAACGATAGCAGTTGCAAGAAAAAACCTTGAGGAGTACCATGTGATAATGAATACCGAGAACATAGAATGGAGAGTACACCGCCCGAGAGCCGAACAGAATGGCCGCCTATAGTAAACTGCATCGTCATGGCGTCGAAGTTCCAAACCACATTGCACGCCTAGGACCACATCAGCCCCCTGTGTAGGTAATAATAAATAAAGGTCCAAAAGGAAGGCATGACCTTGTATAGTTAACTCCACTCGGGGACACATGCCAGCGCTGCAGAGGTTCTAGCCATCGCCAATCCGGACATCAAAGGGAGACAAGGCTTGCAACAGACACCCCAGCCGCAAAGCCACCTTGTCATTAATAAAATTATGAGTACTACCGGAATCGATAAGGACAGATACCTGCTGCTTCTTGATAGCGCCTTGGACACGCATAGTCTAAGGCATGTATTCGCCCAAGAAGGCATGGAAGGAGATCTCAGGTTGATCAGTAGGTGGCATGTCTGATGAAAAGCCAGCCCCATCTTCGTCCTCAAGGCCCTCATCCCATATGCCTTCCAAGGCAAGCAGGGCATGAGTCTTGCAGTGGTGACCCAGAACACAACGTTCATCACAATTAAAGAAAAGGCCTTTGGATCGGCACTCCTCCATTTGCGCTTGGGTCAATCGGCGGATCGTTGGCTGCACCGTAGGTGGAGCATGGGCGTCAAGGTGAGGGGCCTGGAATGTGGAGGAGTTGGGCGCTCGTGAAGGGGGCCTCCAGACTCTCCGCTGACGATTAAGCCGTTCCTCCGCAATCCGTGTGTGTTTGATCACCTTAGCCATAGACGCACGCGGATAGTGCCGAATAGCATCCGAGATTTCCAGTTTAAGCCCGTGCATGAACTTACCCATCAGGACCTCCTGTGTCCAATACGGCAGACGATTGGCGATGCGCATGAACTCCATTTGATAGGCGCGCACTGTGGATGTCTGCCTCAAGGAACTGATGAGTTCATTGAAGTCTGCATATTGTGTAGGACCAAATTGGATGCACAATTTGCGAGTAAACTGTTGCCAAGAATGATCTCAGGGTGCTCTGCCTCGATGTATTGGTACCAGATCAAAGCATCGCCTGTAAGATGGAAAGAGGATATCGTCAATTTGTCATCATATGAGCGAGTGTTCTGGTATCGAAAAAATTTCTTGGCTTGGTAAAACTAGTCCACCGGATTGTTATCCCCTGAATACTTGGGAAACTGGAAATGCGCCAGCCTCATCTCTGCTACTAGCCTGGGCCCATGGCGCTCGTCTTGCGAATACCCATGGTTGGTCCAACTAGATTAAGCCTGGTTGGCTGTCCAGTCCAAATCTCGTTCATCGTCTCCTGGCCCCCGGTGGTTTGCGTCTGCACAAAGGGGATGGAAGTGGCATTCTGTCGAACACCATGCAAGCTTGATGCCTCGGTGCCCATGGAGTTGTACCCTGTGGCTGCCGTCTGTGACCCAAAGATGGTAGTCTGATCCTGATGCCGGCCGGCTCCTAGAGGGTAACATGTGAAGGGACCACTCAGAGGGGGCAGAAGGACCCCCTTGTCAGGCCGGCCAGCATGAAGGGGTGTCGTCGTGGGCAGAGACAATCGCTCAAAGGACTCGCGAAACATCGTCATCTATTGCTGGAATTGCTGATGTCCTTGTAGAAGGATTTGAAAAAATTGGTCTTGGCGCACCATGGACGCTGTCATTATCTTGCGAAGATCATCTCCTCGGGGGGAGGAGGGCGGCGCCTTAGTGCGGGAGTCCCCCTGCATGGCTGGTTCAATGGCTTCCTGAGGGTCTCCGTCTGAGCGCTAGTTGCTCTTGGCCATCGCAAAGGGGTCTTGTGCTTCCGAGGATCGGTGCTCTGATCCCAATGATAAGTCCCAACTCTTCAGGAAGAAGAGGGGAACGTGATATAGATGAAAAGAGGGAGAGAGACGAGAAGAGGGAGGGTCGACAAGGAAGGAGACCCCATGATGGTCGGCCGGCGGCTCCAACAGAGGGGGATAAGAGGGGAGTGAAGACAGAGGAGAAAGAGATTAGGGTAAATTGTTCTGAATAATCTAACAAGAGAGCCTAAGCTCATTACAAATACTTCCCATGCAGTGGGCCTGGGCTAACCCCTGGGCTATTCCCTCTAGTTGGGCCAGAGGCCTTATTACAAAAGGCATCATATATAATTGGGCCAGACGCCAGACGCCAAACAGATTGGGCTACTCCCCTAAACTGGGCCAAAGGCTAATAATACAAATAAACTAAGAAAATAGACTAATAGTTGGAACATAACAACCCTAGATAAGCTTCATCGTTAACTTAGATTATCTTAGGGTCAATTGGCAATCTATAGGCTATAGTTGCCAATTAGGGCATATCTAACCCTAGGATTAATCTATCTAAGTTTGGGTTACCTAACTTAAATAGATTAATCCAAACAATTAGCTAGATGAACTATCTAAGTTCATCTTAGATAGATAGATACATTCATAACTTATAGTAATATAACAAATATGTAGTTACATAGTTAGAGTTACCTATGTAGTTACTAATAAGTTAACTTATATATAATATGTCATAGTTTATATTACATAGTATCTATCATAACGTAGATAGTTCATAACCCTAACTTATGAACTATCTACGTTATGATCATCTTTAGTAGTTACTACTATCATAGAACATAACAACTATGTATCTAGATGATCATATGTAGTAGTTACTACTATCATCATGTCTAGGGTTTATTCTAGGGTTAACGATATTATATAGTCTCCATCGTTAACATATTATATAACCTATAACTATATTATAACCATATAACTTTATTCAGCAGTTAGTATCTATCATATATCAGAGTTAACCTAATTAATAGTTCTCTCCCTAATAGTATATGTCAAAATTAACTCTAATAGATATCCTAGGGTTACAGTATATGTAAGGTCCCATATACTGTAATCCTAGGATCTTCCTGTGCTACTGTTGGAGAGGGACACAAATGTGGACTTCTGTAAGACTCCAGTTGGGGATGATCCCACGTTAGGACTAGCATCCCACCCGTCTGTCATAAGGTTCAATCCTGATGTGTTACTAAGATCTCCTGGAGTGCTGTTAGTTTTGTTAAGGACCTCCCCCAGGGGACCACCCATAGAAGCCTCCCAGGAGATGGGAATCCAATTAGCTTGCCTCTGATTTGCCTCATGAAGGATTCCCCCAACACCTAAGCCCATCTGAATTGAGTCTAGTTCGCGAGACAACTTTAGTGGTGAGAGTGTCAGTTTTTCATGAGTAGGAGAGGAAGTAGAAGAAGAGAAGTCTGCAGTGGCAAACGGGATTGAGATAGAGAGCTGAGTTCTATAGGACTGGCTTTCTTCCATTTCTGGCCAACTAAATGATGACCAGTCGGATTGACCCTTTGGCCAATCATCAATGAAATGACGAAGAGGGTGGGATTGGCGTTCTCTCTCATCAATATTGGATGAAGAATTTAGACTTTGATTCTCTGTGCAGGTACTTCTAACTGGATTCAGGAGAGAATCGGATGAGACAAGTCCAAACTCATGTCTAGGAGTCTCTTCAAATGGATTTTGCTGCTTTAGCACTGAACGCGAAGCATCTTTGATGGAGAGTGTCTGTGAATCTTGCATCAGTTCATCCACATTTGGTTTATTTGTAATAATCCTGCACAATAAAGAAGAAGTCTAAAATAAAACAAAGAAGATGCCCTCAAACAATCATAAAACAATCTTAACAATCAAGCACTCAATGATAAGTGGAACTCAGTTGCCACTTTAAATAAACGAAATGTAAGCTACTTAGATTTCCTTAAGTTATACTGTTTGAAAGAACAACCTGCCAATAGTTGTCGTGGAAGGATCAGAACCATTTTGCATGCTCTTGATATGCTGAGGAGTAATGGCAATGCTGTTGGATGTGCCAAACCCTAACTCCTGAATATGTTAAGTTATAGTTCATATGACGCATAGTCCATATACTATATTATGTATGAACTAAATGCGTACCTATCTAATTATTATAGATTAATCCTAAGGTTAATATGGTTTATGTCCCTAATAGGAATATAATATTAGGGTTATACTGCATTATTAATTAGAGTTATAGCATTACAATACAATTATGGGTTCTGATATAATATAACTATTATAGGAATATACTATATGTCTTAGATAGAGTTAGGATGTCTAACTTAATATTTGTTGTGAACGTCAGGGCGCACGCAGAACCACATCTTGTAATCCTTCCCGTTTTGGTCAGTGAAAGGTCAGCACGCAGAACCACACCTTGGTAACTGAAAGGTCGTATCTTGTTCAGATCCGCCGGTCACACTTCATCCTCCACGACAGCCACCGTCACCATCGACCCGCTCCCTGACAATGCCGCCACTTTCCCCATCACCGTCAAGGGTGTCCAGACCATCATCCCAGTCAACGCCAGACTTCTCTGTCCAACCGCCGGCCTCCCTACATTCATCCTATGCACCACCACAATGGGCTGCCGCCACCGTCCCGCCTCCCCTCTCCTCCCTTGCAACCGGTGATGCCCTCTCTCCAAGGGCGAGAGCACTGTCGTCATCAAGTCCGACAAGGGAGACATGGACGTTGAGACTCTCTATGATGGCATCCTCGCTGCAATCGTCGTCAAGGAGGGAGAGACTGCTCCTTTTGGTGCCCCCATCGGCCTCCTCGCCGAGACTGCGGAGGAAATCGCTAAGGCCAAAGCCAAGGCCATTGCATCCTCTTGTGCTTTTGTATCCTCTACTACCCCGCTGCCTCCTCCAGCCTCTGCAGCCGCCGACGCCTCCGCTGGACCGACCACCACCTTCCACGGACATTGTTACGTACCGCCGCTTCAATATTGCATGCTCAAGAAAGAGGAAGAAGACCTCCTTATAAAAAAAGAGAGGGCACGTCTTCCTAGCCTAATTACAAGATATGACCTTTCAACTTCCTAGATTGATTACAAGATATGACATTTCATCTTCCTGGCATAATTACAAGATATGACCTTTCAGTTACCAAGGTACAGTTCTGCGTGCTGACCTTTCACTTACCAAAACGGGAAGGATTACAAGATGTGGTTCTGCGTGTGCCACTGTCGTCAGCCACGTCCGATGCAGCACCCCCTCCATCACCATCTACAATTGCCTCATCCACCAATTCTCATTTCTCGCGCACCCTTCAGATGCTCATAAGGTGTTTGATGATATGCAAGCCATCGGGCTCTCGCCCAAAAAAGAGGAAGAAGACCTCCTTATAAAGAAAGAGAGGGCGCGTCTTCCTAGCCTAATTACAAGATATGACCTTTCAACTTCCTAGGTTGATTACAAGATATGACCTTTCAACTTCCAAGATATTATCTTGTAATCATGCTAGGAAGCTGAAAGGTCATATCTTGTAACCAACCTAGGAAGTTGAAAGGTCATATCTTGTAATTAGGTTAGGAAGACGTACCCTCTCTTTCTTTATAAGGAGATCTTCTTCCTCTTTCTTGGTTGAGAGCCCGACGGCTTGCACGTCATCAAACACCTTATGAGCATCTGAAGGGTGCGCAAGAAACGAGAATTGGTGGATGAGGCGATTGTAGATGGTGATGGAGGGGGTGCTGTATCGGACGTGGCTGACAGCAGTGAGCGGCTTGGAGGAGTCGACTGAGGGTGCTGGAGGCAGCGGATGGAGGGTTAACAGTGGCCTTGGTCTCGTGGAGTCGAGGATGGTGCTCGAGAAGGAGAAAGGTACTGTCTTGTAGGGAAAAGCGAGCTTTTCAGGGACGAGAGAGAAGTCAAGCTTTTGCGCTGTCATCTGGAAAAGGGTCGATGGCGTCTTTTCTTCTTGTTTTTCCTCTTCTTTTCTCCCTTTTTCACCATGGCGTTTGATTTTGTTCATGTTCCATACGGGAACACAACATATTTATGGGTTCATATAGTATAGAAGACTTATATGGTCTATGAACTATGTATTTATAAGTCTAGAAGACTGTCTATAATACGGTTAGGATGTGAACTATATAAACCTCATAGACCATATAAGTCTAACTACCTAGGTTAGGATGAATTTGGTATTTATTCTATAGAAGACATAAACTAACATATTATATATAAGTTATTATAGGTTCTATAAACGTTAAGTTACAGTATTTATACCCTAATAACCTTAAGTTATCCGATGAACTATGTTCCTCGTCCCTTATACATATCTATACCCATATATAATTCAACTTATATTAACTCCAATCATCGCATATGATTAACCCTAAGTTATTCCTATGCGGATGTAGTCTAGGGTTAGATATGCCGTAATTGAAAACTATAGTTGCATTATAATAATAACCTATAATATGGTACTCCCTCTGTACTCTAAACACTACCAATTATATATAAGTTATTATAGGTTCTATGAACATGTCTACTAGATTATGTTTAATTATTATGTCTCCCATAGTAAAACCAAATTATATATTAGAAGACCTAACTATTATATAATTCCATATAACTTATAGATAACTAGGGAGATAACTATCACCCATCGTTGATATAGTTAACTAAGTTATATGTTCCTCCATCTAGATCGACTCCATCGTTATTGTAGTAACATTAACTCATAATATAATGTTCAGAGTTTATATTACTACTTGATATAGTATCTAGTTATGGATAGTTATGCTACTATGTTCCCTGATTCTATATCCTTAGTTACTATATATTCTTCGAGAAGTAACCAAATCATTTAGTTAAGAACTTAGTTAACTATGTTAGGAGCATAGTTATCTCATGATTGTTTTGGTTCCTAGTATAGTTCATGGACTATCTTATTTTGGTTCCTAACATAGTTAGGAACATAACCTAATAATGTTCAAGTAGTTATGTAGATGAACCAGCATTATGTCATCTATGATGCATTCAAGATGAATGCCATACCTAGATGAACTATATAAATGAACCAGGATCGAGGATGAATTAAATAGAGGTATACTAGTTAAACACAGTTAACCTATACTAAGTTAGGAACATTAGTTTAACCCTAATGTGTGTATGTCCATATGAGGCATATCTAAGTTAGGGTTAAACTAATTATGTTCTTAACTAGTTGCCAAATTAATTAGTCCATCTAGCTAATTGGGGACTATCTAGATGAACATGATGATAGTATCTATCATAACGTAGACAATGTTCTATGGAAGGGGAAGATGTTCCATCTAGCTAATTGTTTATATTAGCTAACTAGGACTAATATAGGACAAGAAATGGATAGATAAATTGTTTATTATGTCTCTATCTATATCCATGAAGAACTATTATACGTATCTATGGACTATGCTTCATATGAACTCGTTAGCTAATACAAACAATTAGCTAGATGGAACATCCTGCCCTTCTAAAAAACATAGTCTACGTTATATATATATAACAATTCATGAACATATATATAGTTTAACCCTAACCCATAGGAACATGAACTAGATAGTCCACTATGTTCATGAACTATAAGTTAATCCTATAATAACATATAGCCTTAGTTATGGACTATCTTGTTTTGATTATCATATGCCTAGATGGAACATAGTTAACTAAGTTCTCAGGTTCATACGATCTGAACATAATTAACTAAGTTCTTATCTTTGTTAGGAACTATACCTCCATGATTGCCAATTAACCCTAAGTTCATCTAAATGAACTAAGGTTCTATCCTAACTGTGTATAGGATCACCAGGCATAGTTAATGGAGGCATAGTTCCTAACTAAGATCGGAACTATGTCTAACTAACCCTATCCCAACTATAACCCTATATGTTCATGAAATTACATATATAATTTAGTTAGGGTATAACGATGTGAAGTTTATGGTTGATTATAACCTATAAGGGGTATATAGTGAACCTTAGATATCCTAGGATTAAATACCCATAGTATATAGTCATCCCTAATGATAACGATCGAGAAGTTATATGGTTGATTATAACCTATATATATGTTCACTATGAATGGCAGTTAACTATATGAACGGTAGTATATATGCACAAGTTCATCTAGATGGACCCTAACTTCTAACTAAACTATATACAATAACGATGGAGTCCATCTAGATGGAGGAACATATAACTTAGTTAACTATAATATGTAATGTAGCCTATAGTTTAAATGGACGTTATCCTAACCCAATTCATGAATCTAACAGGGTTAATCCGAACATATATAGTTACTACAAGTATCTATGTGGGGAACTACCTACATAGTGAACTACCTACATAGTATAACATATATATTAGTCTAATGTTCTAGGAACTAACTTAGCCTAGGTTGATATAGTGAAGATGATAAGCCTCATCTGCCTCTATAAACATGTTATAACATCCTTAACCCTATTTGTTATAACATATTTATTCCCATGGTTATAATTTATTCTATTATAGTCCATATGGACTATCTAACTATAATAGAGTATATTATAACCTATTAGAGTCTAGAAATTTGTATTAAGTTTGTATAGGACATATAAAGGGGGCTGAGTTGCACTCTCAGCAGGATAAAAAGAGGAAAGCTCTGATTGACATCATAAATAGTGTCGACACAATTATCCACAGTATTGTGAAGAGCTTGAGCGAGTACAGGGAAAAGATCCCATCTGAAGTTACGACTGAGATTAAAACATCCGTTTCTGATTTAAGAAAAGCAATGTCAAGAGTTGACTCAGATGGTTCAGAACAGCCTTAGGCCTTTGTGATACAGTTATTTGAATTTCTCCTTAGCATAGTTGGCAACTCAACTTTTAAATCTCGGTGTGAATTGTGTCAAAGAACTGATGTATTATACAGTTGCTTACATGCAGATGACAGAGGAACCGGGTTGTGCATGGCTGTTGGATGCTCATCAATATGTTTCTGACGAGAATACTGATGCATTTAGTTGTCGTGTTTCAGGGATTTTATTACTAGAAGAGGCAATCAGGTTCTTCAACAAGCAGGATCACGTGTGAGATTGGCCATAAAGTTTGGGACCCAACTACTCCACGTCCATGGAACCAATATTCGACAACGAAAGAAGAGTTAGCAAGTGATGACAATAAGAAGGGTCATGCTGGTGATCATGCGAGTGTTTTGCTGGAGCTCCTTGCTCCTGAGCAGAATGCTAATTTTCTTGACCATTATTTGGATGTTCCTATTGACGTATCAGAGGTTTTCTTTGTTTGCACTGCTAATGTCGTGGAGATGATACCCAGTCCTCTATTGGTCAGAATGGAGGTAATTGCCCTTGCAGGTTACATAACAGATAAAAAGATGCATATTGCCCGCTGTTATTTGGTGAATGCAGCTGCCGTTCATGGTGGGCTTCCCTTAGCATGTGCCATGTACGCCTACTATGAATGCTCCTTTGAACCCATGTGCAAGCCCTCCGAGGTGACTTATATTATCGCCCCAACCATGATCCACTTTGAATTCATTTCCCAGGGGCCGTCCTCCTTTGAGGGAGGCAAGTCCGGCCGCTTTGTGAACTTTGCCAATGTCGAGGTTGGTCGCGAATACGAGCTTGTCTCGCCTTGCGGACAAGGCGATAACGGAAGCGTGGTGGAGTCTTGTGAGCGTATCCTTCCCGTTTTGGTAACTGAAATGTCAGCACGCAGAATCATATCTTGTAATCAGGCTAGGAAGACATGCCCTCTCTTTCTTTATAAGGAGGTCTAGGGCATGCAATAAGAAACCAGTTATTTTCCTTTACTTTTCTCTCATCTTCTTCCTCTTTTCCGGCCATGATGCCTAGCCCTGTTCGTGTCCCATACGAGGACACAACAGAACTAGATACTCCACTATGTTCCTAAACTATAAGTTAATCCTATAATAACATATATCCTTAGTTTTGGACTATCTTGTTTTGATTGCCATATACCTAGATGGAACATAGTTAACTAAGTTCCTAGGTTCATATGATTTAAACATAGTTAACTAAGTTCCTATCTTAGTTAGGAACTATACCTCCATGATTGCCCAATTAACCCTAAGTTCATCTAGATGAACTAAGGTTCTATCCTAACTTAGTATAGGATTACAAGGCACATAGTTCATGGAGGCATAGTTCTGAACTAAGATCAGAACTATGTCTAACTAAACCCTATCCTAACTATAACCCTATATGTTCATAAAACTACATAACGATGTGAAGTTTATGGGTTAGGATTATAACCTATTAGGGAGACTATGTAACATTAGGGATGACTATATAAGTATAATTACAAAGTAAAGTGACCATAAACATCATGGGTTATATTGTTGATTATAACCTATTAGGGTATATAATGAACCTTAGATATCCTAGGATTAAGTACCCATAGTATATAGTCATCCCTAATGATAACGATGGAGAAGTTATATGGTTGATTATAACCTATATATATGTTCACTATGAACGGTAGTTAACTATATGAACGGTGGTAGTATATATGCACAACTTCATCTAAATGGACCCTAACTTCTAACTAAACTATATAGAATAACGATGAAGTCCATCTAGATGGAGGAACATATAACTTAATTAACTATATCATGTAATGTAGCCTATAGTTTAGATGGAGGTTATCCTAACCCAATTCATGAATCTAACTAGGGTTAACCTTAATGTATCTAACTAGGGTTAATCCTAACATATATATAGGGAACTACCTACATAGTATAACATATATACTAGTCTAATATTCTAGGAACGAACTTAGCCTAGGTTGATATAGTGATGATGAGAGGCCTCATCTGCCTCCATAAGTTATGGAGGTAGATAAGGCTCTATCGTTGAACATAGTTAGTGAACATAACAACGATAAGCATCATATAACCAAATTGCCTCCATGAACTATGCCTCATAACTAGATAGGCAATACTAATTTCATAGAACTTTAAGTTATGGAGGTATCTAGATGAACATGATACACAGAAGATATCCTAGGGTTCATATGATAGTTGACAACTAGTTCATACCCTTTAAGATATTATGAACTAACTAGTTTGTAGAACATAGTCTACATAGTTCATACGAATATAGTACACTAACAAGGGCAAGATGATCGTTGATGGGAATATACCTAGGGGTAAGAAGGATCAAATACATTGTTTATTCCCATAGTATATCCTAAAGACTATGTATTTGATTCTTCTGTTTAAGTAGATCAGTGAAGGTCTAAAGCTATCCCCAAACCGTAGAAACTACTACACCCTACGAACTACTTATTTCAATTTTTCATCAAACTAGTGTGTATTCTCCATACCCAACCCTAACCATATACCCTAAATCATAGAAACTACATATCTAATTCTTCAATATAAAATTCTTCCGTCTAACAAATTATCGCTGGTTCATCGTTGCCATATTTTGATCAAATACCTCCACTCAACTAGATAGGAAAACTATGTCTAACTACCTAGGTTTTACTATAGGAGACATAGTTAAATACATAAACTCATCCAGCAATGATGACGTAACATGTACTTAGTTGCACTATGGAGGTTCCTCCCTGTATATATGCAGAAGTAACAACGATTGACCCTAACTCTTAACTAAGTGTAACAATAAATGAACATATATTTACTCAACTATCTCCATAGTTGAGCATTATACTCTTAGTTACTAATCATCTAGATGGATGACATAGTTCCATTTAAACTATAGTAAACTATCTTGTTAGGTTAACAATAACGATGGAGGCTTAAGGATATTAACATCGATGAAGGTTTATATTAACAATTCATGATCATATATGTTCATAATTATTGTTACTAACTATTCATAAGTCAGTGAATTATATAGTTAACTCTATTGATAACTAAGTATAACTATCCATAACCCCTATATGGTGGACTAAAACTATGGGGGTTATGGACTAACTTAGTTCATATTATCTATAGGATATAGTTGTATTTGTTAGGGATTAACCCTAACATAGATACTCAGAAATGGGATACATAGTCAACCTATTATTATATGTCTTTATCTATATGTTAGGGATTAACCCTAACATTATATTCTTAAGACTAATATAGGACAATAAATTGATACGTATAATAGTTCTACATTATTAGTTTAGGTACAAGAAACTACTATAGACGGAATATAGGACTATATAATGTGTGGTTTTGGGTTTATAAATAGATAGATACTAACTATAGAACTATTAACTAGTATAACCAGTGGTTCCCATTTCTAAATATGACATATATGATCCTAGACATATACTGTGTGGTTTTGAGTAGATAATAACATATATGATCTTAACATTATATTCTCGTTATCTTAGACATCATAAATTAGATTATTAGAGGAACTATCTAAGCTCAAATTAATTTGGAAACTAGTTACATAGTGTACTATATGAAGACTATGTTCTATGGACTATCTAACTATGTAACTAGTTGTCTAGAAATAGGGATATCCTAATACAAACAATTACATAATTCATACAAACATAGTCTAGTAGTCATGGACTTATATTAAATAGATACTTAAAATTAGTAGGGTTCATCTAGATACTTCCATGAACTATGCCTCATATGAACATGACTTCTAGACTATGTTTGTATGAATTATGTAATTGTTTATATTAAGATATCCCTACTTCTAGACAACTAGTTACATAGTTAGATAGTCCATAAAACATAGTCTTCATATAGTACACTATGTAACTAGTTTCCAAATTAATTTGAGCTTCGATAGTTCCTCTAATAATCTAAGTTATGATGTCTAAGATAACGAGAATATAATGTTAAGATTATATATGACATTATCTACTCAAAATCACACATTATATGTCTAGGATCATATATGTCATATTTAGAAATGGAAACCACTGGTTATACTAGTTACTAGTTAATAGATCTATAGTTAGTATCTATCCATTTCTAAACCCAAAACCACACATTACATAGTCCTATATTCCGTCTATAGTAGTTTTTTGTACATAAACTAATAGTGTAGAACTATTATCGTAGCAATTTCTTGTCCTATATTAGTCCTAAGAATATAATGTTAGAGTTAATCCCTAACATATAGATAAAAACAAATAATAATAGGTTAACTATGTATCCCATTTCTAAGTATCAATGTCAGGGTTAATCCCTAACAAATACAACTACATCCTATGGATAATATGAACTAAGTTTGTCCATAACCCCCAGAGTTTTAGTCCACCATATAGGGGTTATGGATAGTTATACTTAGTTATCGATGGAGTTAACTATATAGTTCATTAACTTATGGATAGTTAGTAACAATAATTATGAATATATATGTTCATGAATTGTTAATATAAACCTCTATCGATGTTAATATCCTGAATAAACCCTAATTAATAGTTCACAGTATATGTAACCCTAGGATAAACCCTAGGATATGTTCATGAACATAGGGTTAACTAAATATGTTCAGGTAGTGAAGTATAAATAGTTAATTGGCAACTATAGTTAATAGTTCACTCTAGGGTTAACTGAACATAGTTCATATGATAGATATATAAACCATAAACTCTCCCAAATAGGGTTACCTATGATTAAGTTAACCATATGTTAACCCTAGTATAATATTGGCTTATGTCTAACTTGTTTAATCTTAAATTATAGGTTACCGTATTTATGATTTAACAGTACTAGTTAATAGAATGAGACTATAACATTAGTTGGGATCTATTATATAACTACATATATAATAGCCTAATTATCCTCTATAATTAGTACTTTTATTTATAGTCTAATTGTTTGTAATTACCCTAGACTCTATGAACATGTCTTCTAGGCAGTACTAGTATGAATAACTTATATGGTAATTATAGTATAGTTTAAGTTATTAGAATTCATACTCATATGACTTAAGGGTTTATTATAATACTTCTAGGACATAATCATAGGGTTAATCTTAATTTATTAATGTGGTTAATAGAATACAGTATAAATACTTATAATTCGGTTAAACCTCCATAACTTAAGATATCTTATGGTTAAACTAGTTCATATGAGGCACAGTCAATATAATTAGGGTTAGGATATCCCTACTTATTAGGATAATAGACCCCCTGTGGCTTTCATTGTCGTGCACAAGCACTACTATCCTAGTATAGTTCCAGCAGATCCTCAAAGTCGGGATATGACATGCCGAAGTGGAAACATTTTACCTGGTACAAGCAGACCTACACACTATTTAGTCTATTTCAAAGTCAGGATATGTTATGCCGAAGTGGAAACATTTTACCTGGTACAAGCAGACCTAAACACTATTTAGTCTATTTCAAAGTCGGGATATGTTCTTCTTTCTTCACAGTTTCTTCCATTGAAAATGAGGAAAGATCCCAGGAATCCGCAGTTTATCCATCTTTAAAGAAAAAGGGAGGTGTACATAAAAGCCCTGCTGTGATGGCAGTTGTTTGAGGTGGTTCTTATGATAGTACGAGTGTCCAGATTAATACTGCAGGTTCGGTGACTTCTGAACAGATAAATAATTTTATATCTAATTTAAATCTACTAGAGCAGATTGGAAGCTTTGAGCTGAATCACATATTCGCTCATAGCCAGAGGTTGAACACTGAGGCTATAGTAGCTTTTGTTAAGGCACTTTGTTATGTTTTCATGTCAGAGTGGCAATCACTATCTGATCCCCGCGACTTCAGCCTTACAAAGATAGTTGAAATAGCGTACTACAATATGGCCCGGATTAGGTTGGTCTGGACCCGCATATGGATTGTGCTTTCGGATTTCTTTGTCTCAGTTGGCTTGTCAGAAAACCTCTCCGTCGCTATTTGTTATGGATTCATTGCGACAGTTGGCTATGAAGTTTCTCGAGCGTGAGGAACTTGCAAATTACAATTTTGAAAATGAAGTTCTAAGACCTTTTGTGATAGTGATGCAGAAAAGCAACTCAGCTGAAATTAGGGAACTAATTGTCTTCAGTCGTGTCATCAATGTGAAATTCGGATGGAAAAGTGTTTTTATGGTTTTTACGGTTGCAGCGGCTGGTGAACGCAAGAACATTGAGTTATTGGCATTTGCGACTAGGGAGAAAATCGTTAGAGGTTATTTTTCCTATATAACTGAGACAGAGACCACAACCTTTACTGACTGTGTTAGATGCCTCATTACCCTAACTAGTAACAGATTTAACAGTGCTGGAAGCCTAAATGCTATTGCATTTCTACGATTTTGTGCTGATACACTAGCTGAAGGAGGGCTTGTTTGTTATGAGAAGACGAAAGAAACTGCTCTATCTATTTCAGTTAATGCAGATGCTTCAGATGGTCTTACTTTTACAGATAAAGATGATTATGTATACTTTTGGGTTCCCTTGCTAACAGGTTTATCGAAACTCACATCTGAACCAAGCACTACCATCAGAAAAAGTTCACTGGAGAATCATTCCACTGATCATGAGGAATCTATATGGAGCTCCAAAGCTTGTGGTGTTGCAGCGCAATGTCTAGTGGGTTTGTTCATAAATTTCTTTAATGTCTTGCAACCACTATTACTAATTGTTGTCTCAGTTCTTACAAGCCTTATGAAGAGTCGAAATCAGGGTTATGCTAGCCCCGGGATGTCTTCATTGCTGCATTTGAACCGTAGCCTCGGCAACAAGCTTTGGGAGAAAGACTGGGTAGATATTCTATTGTCTTTGAAGGAAGCTGCTCTTTCCATGCTATCTGAAATTATGAAAGTTGTGCGGATTATGGATAGTGTTGAGATACCTGAAACAAATCAAGCGTATTCTGATATAGACTTGTATTCATCTGAACTTTTCACCAATGATGACCTGGAGGATTCTTCATGGCTTCATAAGGCTGAATTTTTGGCCCAATATCCGGGTTGGATGCCTTGAGGTCAAGGCTAGCAGCGGAGCGTAGTGGAATGATATGTTCCAATAGGCCCAAAGTCATTTCTTATGCTTTATTAGTCTATTTGTAATGTTGGTCTTAGGCCCAGCCTAGGGGGAATAGCCCAATCTATTGAGTATCATGTAATAAGGCTCTCAGGCCCAGTTAGGGGATTAGCCCAAGCCCATGATGAGATAGTATGTAAAGGACTTATGCCCTCTTTGATTCATTATGCAATAGTTAACCCTAAAATCTATCTTCTTCCTCTTGCTTCACCTCCTTCATCCCTCTCTGCCTGAGCCGCCATCTGGCTAGCAGAGGGTCTTCTCCCTCGTCGACCCTCCCTCTTTCCTCCTTCTTTCCCTCTTTTATCCACTATTTCTCGATCCTCTTTTCCCTTAAAATGTTGAGATATAACACTGCTGCATAGCCACCCAAAGTGGTTGTTGGGATGGCTGACCCTCAGGTTCTGCTGTTCGCGCCTCAGGCTGCCATGATCATGGCCAGGCCGGGCGATGTGTGTGGCCCATCATACGGTTATATGCATCGACTCCGATAGGACCACTCCCATGAGATAATCTTGAAAGCTCTGGAAACTGTACCTCATGTTTCTGGAATATCGGCTCAAGAATATAAGGGTATGGTAACCGTTCATCTTTGCGTCCTACCACCATTTGCTTCATCCGGCCAGCAGTCGCATAAAACTCTGTGACTGCATCCTCATGCACCATTTGATACACGTTCTGCTCCTTGGCGGCGATGTGGGTGAAATAATGCACCCAATCCGGGATACATGGTTGAAGGAGAACTTGCCTCTCGTACTAAATGGGCCAAGGCTGTGAAGGCATCTGAGATGCAGAGGTGGAAGGTACAGGGCGTGACATAGAGGCCTCACCCCTATGGCGTTTGCACGCGACCATCTTCTGCGGTGCCATTTGTACCTACAAACCACAAATACTCGTGAAAACCACAGGCAATCACATATTTCCAGCATATAAATAAAATGCAGTGTTATTGTCAAGAAATGGTCGTGCCGACAGAAAAAATTGACATAAATAACCTTGGTGGCTTAGCGATGGCACAACGAAAAATCCAAACTTTAATCATCACAGCAACATGTAACAGCAGATAACTCAAGATAGTAGATCCAATTCATATTTTTTGAATTTTTTTATAATATGAACGAAAATCTTAGAAATTGATGAAAACCACACTAAATTGAAGAATCAGAGACTATCAATCATGCATATTGGTCGCAATCATCAATCCAGGAACATGCATAAGACAAATTTCATAGAGATCTAGCATAAACCATGAAAAATCAAAATTTTAGGTTTAGGGCTTACTAGAAGAAATGATGCAAATGCAAGGAAAGGAGAAGGAGATGGCGAAAATAGATGCCGGATTCGGAATCTACGCTCGAAAAGCCTTCGGGAGCCGGTATTTCTGTCAAAAAGGGGGTCGAAAACGACGAGTCGAGCGGAGATCGATCTCCTCCTCGCCGCCGCCACTAAACTTTATAACTGGAGAAGACGACCCGCGATCGATCGTGCTTTTACTATGATCGATCATCCTTCGATCGATCCGTCAAATCGGAATTCGATCTCGTACAGTATTTTTTTTTCCTCTCTCACTACGTGATTTTTTCGATCGATGGCAGTGGAATGCGATTTATCGTATTTACTCCCGAATGATCGATCGCCTTATTGACGATCAATCATTCCTACTGTTCTTCATTTTTTTTTTCAAAACAAACTCATGCAATATCCTCTCACCCAAACCTATTATGTACATTGTCCCCAATGTAAACAAAAATAGAAAAATAAAAATGTAACATAACAGGGACACGAGGAAAATGAGAGAATACACCTGGCTACGTGGGTTGCCTTCCACCAAGCGCTAAGTTTAACGTCTTAAGCCAGATGGAGCCATGATCATGCGGTAATATTTGGAGCAGTGAAATATACCATTGTGTCATCTAAGTCACTAACAGCTTCAAGATATGGTTTCAAGCGGTGGCCATTCACTTTGAATGTACTTCTATCTTTTGGATTGCAGATCTCAACAGCACCATGTGGAAATACTTCGGTCACAATAAAAGGCCCAAACCACCGAGATCGGAGCTTCCCAAGAAATATGTGTAGCCGAGAATTGTAAAGTAATACTTTCTAATCAGGCTGAAAGGACTTTATGGAAATCATCTTGTCATGTATAGCCTTAGTTCTCATCTTGTACAACTTGGCATTCTGATATGCATCAAAGCGCATCTCCTCTAACTCACTCAGTTGGAGTTTTCACTGCTCACCGGCTTTATCCATATCAAAGTTATAGGCCTTAATAGCCCAATAAGCCCGGTGTTCCAACTCAACAAGTAAATGGCAATCTTTTCTATATACCAACCCGTAAGGAGACATGCCAATAGGTGTCTTGAATGCTGTCTGGTAAGCCCATAATGCATCATTCAATCGCAAGGACCAATCCTTTCGATCAGGGAGAACCATCTTCTCAAGAATCTACTTGATTTGGCGATTGGAGACCTCCACTTGGCCGCTCGTCTGAGGATGATACGGTGTGGCAACCTTATGGGTAACAGAGTATGTCTTGAGAAGAGCCGCAAACGACCTGTTGCAAAATGAGAACCTCTGTCACTAATTATAGCTCGAGGAGTTCCAAACCTACTAAAAATGTTAGATTTCAGAAATTCCAGCACAACTTTATGGTCATTGGTCCTAGTGGCAATAGCTTCAATCCACTTGGACACATAATCAACAGCAATAAGAATATGTGTAATACCCAAAAAATTGGTATGTTTATTGAAACTGCATTAAGACCTTTTTTATGTTTGATTTTGTTATGTTTTGGTTCATGGTGCTAAAGATGGTGAAAAGAGCTTTCCAACGCCACCACCTATACGCGATTTGGAGTTTGGAGCAAAAAGTTATAAAATTTTGAAATTTGGTTTCCGGTGGTGACGATCGATCGGCTTAGGAATGTGCAATCCAAGCCTAGTTAGGATATGGTATCTTCCCCATAAAAATCCTAATAAAAAACTCGCAAAAATCTCAAAAACCGCAAGTCTCTATACGGGACGATCGATTGGCGCCACGACGATCGATCATCGCCTGCTTTCCGCAAGCTACCGCGATGTAGACGATCGATCATCTCGTCCTCTCGGTCTGGTGTTGTGCACGTTGGCAACGATCGATCGTCGTGGATGATTGATCGTTCTCTCGGTTTGTGTTATGCGCTTGCAATGATCGAACACCGAGGCGATGATCGATCGTCTACATCGCCGTAGCTTGCGGAAAGCAGGCGACAATCGATCGTCGTGGCGCCGATCGATCATCCCGTATAGAGACTTGCGGTTTTTGAGATTGATTTTTATGGGGAAGATACCATATCCTAACTAGGCTTGGATTGCACATTCCTAAGAAGATCTTGGAGCATTCTTATTGGAGGAAAGAGTTTATGATATGGAAGGATTTGTTCTAAGAAAAGATATCTCCAAACTCTATATAAACCCTTGAGAGGTTGGCTTGTGCTATTGAAACCCTAGCCTTAGAAAGTCCAGAGTCTTATTCCCCACCTTCTCACGTTCACCCTTCTCCTAAAAGCTTCTTCTTGGGGAGATTTTCACAAGAGCTTGGAGCAGGAGATTGGTTGCGAAGCAAGGAAGGCAAGCAACACGTAAAAAGTGGAATTTTCAGTGATTTAAGAGTAGGATGATTTTTCCCCTTCGCTTTTCTTTATTAATGTGATGTTTATGATGTTCCTAATCAGTATCATGATATATTGCTTTGATTCATGTGAGAATTGTTGAATTATGACTCTATTCTCCATTCATGTTGTGATATGATCATGTATGCAAAACCATAGAAACAAATGGGGTTACTATTGAGCGTCCCCTAAATATACTTAGGTTGTCCGAGATGGATAAAAAATTGAGTATGGAAAATAACAAATCCCTTAGTGCCATTACTTGTGATGTATCCCCTGATGAGTATAAACATATATGTTTGTGTGAGAGTGCTAAGGAAGCTTGGGATATTTTAGAAGTATCACATGAAGGAACTAGTTTAGTTAAGAAATCTAAACTCCAACTCCTTGTTACTAGGTTTGAAAATATCAAAATGGGAGAAGATGAAACATTCATGGAATTCTATTCTAAACTTAATGATATTGTAAATTCCATGTGGGGACTTGGTAAAAAACTACCTGAACCTGACATTGTAGAAAAAATCCTTAGGTCTCTCCCTATTAGATTTTCTCCTAAAGTGACAGCAATTGGGGAATGTAGAAATACTGACCTAATGAAAGTAGAAGATTTAGTTGGCTTTTTACAAACTTATGAAATGCAACTTCCCACCAGATTAAAAAACCTGTAGCTTTGAAATCTACTAGCAAACAAAGTCAAGCGTCAGATGATGAGGTAGATGAAGAAATTGCTTTCCTTGCTAAAAAGTTTGCTAAACATTTTAATGGAAGATTTAGAGGGAAAAGTTTTTCTGAAACTAAACCTATAGACAACTCAAAAAGAAAAAGTAAATCAACCTTAAGAAACATTGAATGTTATAATTGTCATGGGCTTGGTCATATTGCTACTGAGTGCCCGTCAAAGCAAAAATTTAAGAAAAGGGAAATAGTAGCTAAAGCTTCATGGGATGAATCCTCAGAATCTGAGGAGGACTCAGAAGATTCATCTGACCGAGATGAGGTAGAATCTTTAAAAGTCTTTATGACTTCCTCATCAATCACTAATGACTTATCTAAGGTGGAAATGCCAAATGAAGAATCATCTCAAAGTGATTCAGATTCTCTTACCTCTGACAACGATAATAATGACCTTCAAAGTTCATATAATTCTTTATTCAAAGAAAGCACTAGAATGACTGAGAAGATCACTATGCTAAAAAGGGAAAATCTTAGGCTTAAGAAAGAACTTGATTTTGCTATGAATGATATGCAAACACAAGAAATTGTTAAGTTGAAAAACGAATTGAAAATTAGAGAGCAGATACATAAAGAAAAATTAGAAGAATTAAAAGTAGTCATCTCTGAAAATTCAACTCTAAAAGAAGAACTTAGCAAATCCAAGGATAGTCTAGTTGAGAAATTTTCTTAAAGTAGTCAAACTCTTCAACCAATGCTAAGGCTAGGAAAGAGTCCAATGGATAAGAATGGGCTTGGTTACACTGGTATAAACAAGTCTAAAGGTGAAACTCAAACTATCTTTATAAAAGAAAGTTGTAACAAGTCATCAATTGAAGAGGAACACCAAAGAATCAATCCTAGACCTATCATAAGGAAAGAAAATTCTATCTTAGGAGAATTGTCTCAAGATAAAAATGCACCATTTAATAGGGGATATAATGCAAAGAAGATTTCTAGGAAAAATAATGATTACACCAAAAGTGAACGTTTAAAATTCATTAATTCCTCACATAATGTTGTTCCTACTAGACTTATTCCTGTGACTACTAGGATGGTTCAACTTTTTGAAGAGATTGCTAAAATAACCCTAAAGCATAGGAATACTCAAACAGAACTCAAGAGCAAGGAAAGCAAGAGTAAAACAACCATCTCAAATAGTCCATCTTCTAGGTATAAAATAGGGAGAACGTCTAACACCACTGTATGGAGACCTAAAACAAAGGAAAAGAGTCTAGTTGTTCACACAGCCCTCTTAGCAGAAAATTCCTCTAAATGGTACTTAGATAGTGGGTGCTCTAGGCACATGACTGGAGAAAAAGAAAACTTTTTTGAGCTAAAAGAATTTGATGGAGGATCGGTCACCTTTGGAGATGGTAGTACTACAAACATCATTGGCAAAGGAACTCTAAGAGTACCAAACATGCCCCACCTTAAGGATGTGCTATGTGTTGAAGGGCTGAAACATAATCTCCTTAGTATTTCCCAAATTTGTGACCAAAATCACTATGTTAGCTTTGGGAGTCACAATTGTAAGATCACCAACAAGAAAGGAGAAACCATTATGAGAGGTGTTAGAACTACTGACAATTGCTATAGAGTTGAGGAAACATGTCAACCAAACTCTTCTCAATGCCACATATCGCAAACAAATGAAGCAAAACTATGGCACAAGCGTCTTGGTCATGTAAATTATAGAGACTTATCTCGACTAAGAAAGGGATTCTTAGGGGTCTACCTATCATTAGTCTTAAGGATAAGAAATAGTGCGGCGAATGTCAGATAGGTAAACAAGTTAGAGTCTCACACAAAAAGGTAAATACTATCAATGCCTCTAGACCTCTTGAACTTCTACATATGGATTTAGTTGGACCCATGAGAACATAGAGTGTAAGAGGGAGAAAGTATTTCCTTGTGTCACGCCCCGAATTACCCCTATAAGAGCGTAGAAGCACCAACACAATAAAAGTAGTGAGGTTGAAACCCAGGATGCGACCAAATACTTGATCAACTTCGTTCCCATTGACATAAACTGGGACAATTACAGGATCCAGAATGATAAACAATATCCGCTAACAAAAATCTTAAATAATAAAATCTCGAGTTTACTAAATTATTACAATAATCAAGTCTCAACAAATCACAAAAATAAAACCTAATTCAGTACACAGGCTGATAAGTTCTCCACGAGCAAAATATTAAAGCATAATAAAGATTAAATTCACTTCAATCAGCTATTCACCATCTAGCTCCATCAAACGTACCTTGTCAATTCTTTTCCTCTTTGATTCCTGCATCGAGAGATGAGTATTCCATAAGAAATACCCAGTAGGAGCCAAGAAAAACCCACAAGCAAGATAACCACAGGAATACTAACAATATGGTATAGAGAAATGAAGGCACGTTTAACAATGTCAAGACGAGCAAATACAGGGTTTACTTACCTGGATAGTAATCATCATCAAGGACCATCAACGATCAAGAGATAGATAAACATTAAACTCAAAACTCCAAACGTACAGTGCGTCAGGAGGAAAATAAAAATGAATACTGACTCCAAACATCCAGAGTGTCGGAGATAACAATTTCTGCTCTCTGTTCAGTCCACTTCCCCTATGGACATCAATACCAGAACTTCCTAGAGGTTCTTCAGAGGAACCCAGCCATGCGTCTAGGGATGCTGGCCCCATCGGTGCTTATGGGCACAATGGGCTGAGACTGCAAACCTTCCGTAATATCATACAGTCTAAACTGCACGCGTTGCCGTCATCGGCTGAACTACAGATGTTCATTATATAATCTGAGATCACAAAGGATCTAACAATGGCTCGTGAGCATACTATGATTTCACTCTAAGAGCGTTCATCAAAAACTCTTAGTGGAGAAACAGTTTACATTGAACTGAATCAATCAAGAAAAATATCAAGAGCTCTCTCATCTAGAGACTCAAACATCAATTTTCCAAAATCTGACTCACAGAGGAGTAAAGTAACAATCTCATTGATAAATCTGAATTGACTCACATAGGAGTACTCAAGAAATACAATCTGAATTGACTCACATAGGAGTACTCAAGATCTTAGAGTGATCAACATCGGAGAACTCAACTTATGACTCATCAAGAATCGGAACACGAAACTGTATCACCGTACCTAGCCCTAGATATGGCAATCCCCCTAGAATATGGATACAAGATTCTCATTATCAAAAATAGATCAACCATGGTGTACAAGGTGTTGAATCTGTAGCAGAGAGTTTCTTGAATGAGAAGTCTTCAAGAACTTGGACACTTGGGACAATTAATTTCGGATAGAAACCCTTAACTCACTACTCATACTCATATTGTAATACTACTGTACCATGTACCATCAACGTGTTACATTATAGAATTAGATCATTAATACCATATATACTTATAATATATAGTAGTAACCCGAATTAGGGTTTTAATACATAATATAGTATACTGCCCCATGTATAACAGCCAATTTCCATCTACTGACACCATCTACACAGCACGAATTATTTTCTGAAATTTTTATCCCAGACAGCCCAAAGTGTCTAGGTTTTAACCCAACCAATATCATATTTTTCTGAATTTTGTAAAATTACTTATGATTTTCTGATCACTACTCGTCAGTGCAGGAACAGTCCTGGCCGAGAGCAATTATTAACATATATCTTGATTAGTTGCTGCAGATGTTATATCAATCGAGGGCGACACTGAGCGGGCGTTGGTGAGTATTTTTGACTTCATACTTGATTTAATTCACTATTTTTATGTGCGTTGGTGAGTAGATAACATTTTTTTTCTAGCTTACTTGTGTGAGACATACATTAGCTCAGACGGAGGGAGCTTTGGTGAGAGCTTGCTAGCGGCATGTCAGATGCTACATGATATCTCTGGACATGTTCTTGCGAGTTTGCCATTACTTCAGCCAGTTATAATAGAGATTCTAGGACTAGAGGTTGTTCTAGGACTTTTATCAGCTTTACATGATATTGTGACATCATCAACCGACACGACGGATTTTACCCCATCACTAGGTGTTCCAGATGCCCCGCTCGATCATGTTGAAAGGCCTCTTTCTTCGAAAGTATATACTCGGCGACAGCGTGCACTTCGTGTTCTACATCAGGCACCTTTGAAGTCAGATGTTATACCTGACATTGAGCCTGAGCATATTCCAACTCGAGCACGAGGACGGGGAATAGGTTGAGGAGAGTTGATTGAACATTTGTATTTTGTATGACTTTGTAATAGATGTATCCATTAATTTTTTTGATGTTGTGTTCTATGTTATATAAATGTATATGTGTTATCAGGTGTTAAAAAAAGTTGGATTTTGTAGCATGGAAGACGTTGGACAAAGAAGGAGAGAAGAACTGACGCCTTTTGGTTAAACATAAAAGGCATCAGCCGATGCCTTTCGGGTCGGTTTTAAAACAAAGCCACGCAAGTGTGCACTGCAAATACCCTATTCTGCAATTATTTTGAACAGTGCATCATTTTTGTTATTTTTTTTCGTGATTTATTATATAAATTCCCCTTCTTTATATTTGTGCCATATCGGGCACATCCTAAGTGCACTTCACATATAAGACGTCACATTGTGATGCAGATAGGATTTTTAACTTGTATCCGATAGCAGGGGTGTTTGAGTAACTTTACTCCATTTCAGTTAGTTACAACAGTTAGCGGCAAAACAAAGTCTTTTGAAGAAACGATCAGATTTTCCGCTGAAAGGAGAACTTTGAATTTTGAATTTTATGGCATTCAGAATGCTATAAATAGGATGGAGCTTTCAATTAAAAGGGGACTTTTGGAAAAGATTGAAATGCCATTTGGTGCTGTAGAGAGCTGGAATGCTATGTTCTAGCTAGCTTGTTCTAGATGTGATCGAATTCCTGGACTGGGTTTGATCTTTCTTCCTCCTTCTGATTTTTGTTTGTTTGTTGTTAAATTCTGTAGTTGTTGTTTGGATATTAGAAAACATGAGAAAAGCAAATTCTGTAATTTGTTGATACATCAATACAATTTACAGTTTCTCAACTATATCTGTTCCAAATTTGCATCAAGTAGCATTATAGCTAAAAATTCTCCTCAAGTTTCAACTCTTCATGAATCAGTTGATTTTAGCTGCATCAATTTCTACTATTGTTTCCTGGAGTCAGCAACCACTTCAGAAGATGACTTTGATTTCTAGTTGCATCAAGTGGTATCAGAGCAGTATCAGAAGTCTTCTAATGGCTTCTGTCAATCTTGTGGAAGATGATGGTGTACAACAACAAATGTTGCAGATGTTGCAACAATTACTCCTAGAAATTCGAAATCTAGGAAATCGACTGCCTCCGCAAATTGTGGAACATAATCCTGCTATAGGATTACAAAATCCTACAAATGTACCAAGAAGACAAGACACGACCACAGCTTATAATGAACATCGACCAGCAGAAAACAGATCACAGGGTGTTCAATCTATTCCTGTGGTTAGATCTGAAGAATATTATTCCAACGATGAAGAAGAGGAATTTCTGATATCTCCAAATACCAGAGGTAGTGTTTCAGATGCTTTCAAATTTAGTTCAAAACTAGAGCTATCTTCATTTAATGGTCAAATGAATGGGGAGTAATTATTAGACTGGATCTTTGAAGTTGAGAATTATTTTGAATGCATGGAAGTGTCAGATGAGTATAAAGTGAAGTTAATTACATGTAAACTGAAACATGGAGCAACTGCCTGGTGGAGTCAAATTCAATTCTAAAGAAATCAGCTAGGCAAACATCCAATTAAATCATGGTCTCGCATGAAAAATATGATTAGAGCTCGATTCTTACCTACTGACTATGAGCAAACTTTATTCAGACAGCTACATGACTGCAGGCAAAACAACTATTCTATTTCAGAATATTTAGTTGATTTCCAGAGATCGGTGGCCAGAACTAACCTGCAGGAAAATGAGCAATTCAGGATTTCTCGATTTACTAGAGGGCTGAGAACTAAATTACAGATAAAGCTAGCTAATCAAACTCTTCGATCTTTTAATGAGGCTATTCAAGCTGCTTTGAAGTATGAGTCATTATCTTTTCAACCTGGCAGAACTACTTTCTATAACAGAAACTATGTTGAATCCTCCCAAGCCCCTCAAATAAAATCTTTTGAGCCTAATTCTTCATTCTCATCAGTGACTAAAGAAAAGTCTCAACCTCCTGTAACTGTGAAGCCACCTCTTAATTCTAGTTTCAAATCAACAGCTAGAGTTAATAACCCCAAGCACAATCCTTATGCCTATTCGACTCCTAAAATTTATTATAGATGTCAGCAACTTTGTCATGTTTCCAATGCTTGTCCATTATGAGATCAGCCTCATAAATCTACAACTGCAGTGGCTATTCCAACTGAAAAATCTGTTGGAAATGAACGTGATGAATTTGAAACAAAAGTGGAAGAAGTTACGGAAGATGAAGAATTGAATTGGGAAGAAGGTTTTCCTCAAACTTTGGTAATCGAAAAAATTCTTTGTTCTGCTATTACATCCTATGAGAATCAAAGACACAACATCTTCCGAATTCAAAGAACTATGAATCAAAGAGTTTGTTCGGTTATTATTGATGGAGGAAGCTGTGAGAACATTGTATCCAAGAATTTGGTAGAAAAATTGCAGTTATCTGTGCAGAAAAAATTCACACCTTATACACTTGGATGGATTAATGCTACTGGTCCACTACTTGTCACTCATTCGTGCACCTTCCCCTTCTCTACTGGAAAACATTATAAAACCCAGCTTGAATGTGATGTAATTGAGATGACTGCTTGTTAGGTCCTTCTTGGACGACCCTAGTTATATGATGTGGAAGCTATAGATAATGGGCGATTGAACAATTATACCTTCTATTTTGAAGGAGTCAAAATTACATTGCAACCAAAACCTCAATTTTCTGTTGCAGTTTCTAAATCTGGTATTAACTGTGCTGAATCATCAAAGTCTATCAACCAACTTGCTTATCAGACAGCTCGGACTCCTTCTCTTCAAGTATCTGTAACAACTATTCCGAAACATAAATCTCTTTTTCTTGTACAGAATATTGATAAAGACATTAAGCAAGCTGTAATAGTGATAGCTTTTATCACTTTATTAATTCCTTATACAACCAGTCTACAAACTTCTCAGCTTCATCCAAAGATACAGCAGCTCTTACAAGAGTTTCAAGCCTTATTACCTGAAAACTTTGATTCTCTTCCTCCAATGAGAGATATCCAACATGCAATCGATTTTATACCTGGATCTACAATACCTAATTTGCCTCATTACAGACTCAGTCCTAGAGAACATCAAAGTTTACAAGAACAAGTGGAAGAATTGTTATCTAAGGGTTTGATCCGAGAATCTCTTAGTCCTTGTGTTGTTCCATCATTGCCAGTACCAAAGAAAGATGGCACCTGGCGTATGTATATTGATGGTAGAGTTGTCAACAAAATTACTATTAAATATAGATTTCCAATTCCTCGATTAGATGATATGTTAGACAATTTGCTGAGATCAAAAGTATTTTCTAAGCTGGATTTAAAGAGTGTGGATATCATCAAATTAGAATCAGGCCAGGTGATGAATGGAAAACAACATTTAAGACTAAAGAAGGCATCATGCCTTTTGGATTGTCAAATGCTCCTATCACTTTTATGAGGCTCATGACACAAGTATTGAAACCATTTTTGGGACAATATGTAGTAGTTTATTTTGATGACATCTTGGTTTATAGCAAATCCCAGGAAGACCATCTTCTACATCTTTGTTCTATTTTGGAAGTTTTAACGCAGACTGCATTATTCGTCAATCTCTAAAAATGTTCATTTATGACAACACAATCACTCTTCTTAGGACATGTTATTTGTGATGAAGGCATACATGTTGATACAGCAAAGATTTTTGCTATTCGTGATTAGTCAGTAGTAGTAGTACCCACAACAGTGACTCAATTACGAAGCTTTTTGGGATTAGCCACATTTTACAGAAGATTTGTAAGAAACTTTGCTGTTATAGCAGCTCCTCTTACAAATTGCTTAAAGAAGAACAATTTTCATTGGACTATTGAAGCTCAACAAAGTTTTAATTCTTTGAAAGACAGACTTTGTTCCACTCCAATTTTAGCTTTACCTGACTTTGATAAGGTCTTTGAGCTTGATTGTGATGCCTCATGCTCTGGTATTGGTGCTGTTCTCAGTCAAAATGGAAGACCTATTGGCATATTACAGTGAAAAACTGTTTACGGTAAAGCAGAAGTGGAGCACATACAAACTAGAACTGTTTGCCTTGGTTCAATCTTTAAAACATTGGCATCATTACCTTGTTCATTGAGACTTCATTGTCCACACTGACCATCAAGCATTAAGATATCTACAGAGTCAGACAAAACTGGATAGACTGCATGCTAAATGGATCACTGAACTTCAAGAATACACTTTTTCCATTACGCATAAAGCTGGAAAATTAAATCGAGTGGCTGATGCTCTCAGCATAAAAGATTCCCTTCTCACTTCCCTCCAATTGGAAGTATTTGGATTTGAGTGCATAAAAGATCTTTATTGTCATGACAAAGACTTTTCAACCATTTTGTAATCATGTCTTAGTAACAATTCTAAATTTGAAGATTATCTGCTTTCAGATGGATATCTTTTTAAAGGAGCTACTTTTTCATTCCTGAGCATTCCCTTCGAAACAAATTATTACTAGAGTTACATGGAGGAGGTATGGCTGGACATTTTGGTAAAGATAAAACACTTTTCTTAGCTAAACAACGATTTATTGGCCATCTTTGAATCAAGATGTGGTCAGAATTGTTAGACAGTGTTTTATCTGTCAGCATAATAAGGGAGGCATAGACAATACAGGATTATACACTCTATTACCCATTCCAAACAATCCATGGGAAGATGTCTCTATAGACTTTATTTTGAGATTACCAAAAACTCAAAAAGGAACTGATTCCATCTTTGTAGTTGTGGATCGATTTTCAAAAATGGCACATTTTGTTGCCTGCAAGAAGACTGATGATGCTTCTCAAGTTGCTAAGCTGTATTTTTAAGAAATTATGAAGCTCCATGGTGTTCCTCTTATTATAACTTCTGATCGTAATTCTCGCTTCTTGAGCAATTTCTGGAAGGCATTGTGGGCAAGATTAAATACTTCTCTTCATTTTAGCACAACCTGTCATCCCCAGACTGATGGACAGACAGAAGTGACCAACAGAACTTTGGGCAATATCCTTCATTGTTTATCCAATGGACATCCAAAACAATGGGATAGTATACTGTGTCAAGCTGAATTTGCATATAACTTTGCTCCTCATTGATCCACTGGATATTCTCCTTTCGAGATCCTATGTGGACACAATCCCAGACAAGTTTTAGACTTACCATTAGTTCAGTCCAAAGTTTGACAATCTTCTTCTGCTAAACAAATTTTTTCTCATATTTCAGACATATAGCAGATTGTTCGCAGCATCCTGCAGAAATCTTCTCTTCAATATAAAACTGATGTTGATCATTTTCGTCGAGAGCAAGTCTTCCATTCTGGTGATTTGGTGATGGTCTACTTGAGAAAAGAACGATTACCTGCTGGTTCTTATAACAAGCTACAACCTCGAAAAATTGGACCATTTCGAATTATTAAACGTCTTGGGACCAATGCATATATTCTTGATTTGCCACCTGCATACAACATTTCCTCCACCTTCAATGTTGTTGTTGATCTAACTGCATATCATCCACCTATTACTGTACCTCAAGACGAGGTTCATTCTCAAGGGGGGAAAAAATTGATGCAGATGGGATTTTTAACTTGTATCCGATAGCATGGGTATTTGAGTAACTTTACTCCATTTCAGTTAGTTACAACGGTTAGCGGCAAAACAAAGTCTTTTGAAGAAACAATCGGATTTCCTGCTGAAAGGAGAACTTTGAATTTCGAATTTTATGGCATTCAGAATGCGATAAATAGGACGGAGCTTTCAATTAAAAGGGGACTTTTGGAAAAGATTGAAATGTCATTTGGTGCTGCAGAGAGCTGGAATGCTCTGTTCTAGCTAGCTTGTTCTAGCTGTGATCGAATTCCTAGACTGGGTTTGATCTTTCTTCCTCCTTCTGATTTTTGTTCGTTTGTTGTTAAAATCTGTAGTTGTTGTTTGCATATTAGAAAATCTGAGAAACTTGTAAGCAAATTCTATAACCTGTTGATACATCAATACAATTTACAGTTTCTCAACTATATCTGTTCCTTACAGTCCAATAAATTTCACTCATTTTATGTGCATACGAAAAGGCCTTCCAATCTGGGGCAGGTGCTACAAGTCCTCAAATTATGACAATTTCAAGAAAGATAAATGACCACTCGAATCACAATGTGATGAAGCAGCCCTCAAGAATGGATAGAGATTGAGGAAAATGCTCTCTAATTGCACGTCCCACATATATATAGTCAAGCCCATAAGAAGAAGAAAGGGTGCTAGAGTTAATGTAGCCCAGATGACCACAATTTCTAATGTTAAAAGTCCAGGAATCAATAAAAACAATTTTAGACATTCAAGTTTTGATTATGAAATTGACTGATACAGCAATGGCTAAATACCTGCAATGAAGTAAAATTTCCAACCATTGAGCCAAAACAAGGTGTTTAAACTTTTTACAACCACAACATTAATGAAAGGCAAAAAATAAGAGCACACAATTAGAATGACATTCTCTGCATAGGTGTTAAAGAACCTTCTGATTATAAATCACTCTTATTTTTGTATACAATATATATACTAGCCATTATTACGGCCCCAAAAGATTCCACAATAGAATGGAGAGGACAACCTTCTGATTTTGGATACAAGAGTGGTACATACAACCGAATGACCTTGGTCCTTTAAATTTTGTGGTGAAAGAAGTTCTTTTTCTACCTTTGTTATTTGGTAACAAAAATGGGGAGAATTTGTGGTGAATAACAAGAGAGAATTATTGAACTATTGTTATGGGAAAAGAATTTTACTTTGTGTTTACTATTATTTTAATAATAATTTTTTTGAGCAGTGGAATGCCCCGGATGTTCATAAACATTTTAAATCACATCAAAGTAAAAATTACGAATTTTTTTCATCAGATGAGAATATTATTCATTTTTTAGATGAGAATATTATTCATTTTTTGATCGTTTGGATATCAGAAAGTTCTATTTGATTCTATAAATGTTCTGGTTTAATTTTATCATATGATTATAAGTTAGGATTCTTGTGTTAAGGTCTTCATTATACCAAGGGGATTATCTTAAATCAGTTTATGTAATTAAAGGTATATGAAAGCATGTGATGATTAATTTCAGAACATATAAGGACCTGTAACAATCCTAGGAGGGGATTATTTAAGGTTATTAATATTCTGTTAGCATGATTAAGGGTTAATAAACCGTAATTAGTATGTATGGTTAAGACTCAAAGGTCTCGGCCAAGACTATTCCTGCGCCAACGACCTGCATTATAAAATTCATAACTAATCACAGAAAAATAAAAAAAATATGCCGTCTATTGGGTTGGAAACTAGACACATAGGGCTATCTACTATTTAACTTTCAAACTTAGATTCCTAGTGTGCCTACTGTGGGGACAGTCGGAACAGAGCTATTATCAATAAAACAGTTATACTATAAATAAGGTCTAAGTAACTAGTACCTATTAATACTTAATGATATCATCCAATTTGATTAAAATATCACTAATATATGATGTAGGAGATGGTATGGACTATTACTGTAAAACTATTTGATCTAAAAGATTAATATTATGTGTAAGTCATTACAACCTAGAGTCTTATAATACTAAGATTCTAATTCCATCTTTGTGTCAGTTTGAGTTCCAATTGTAGATCAAACCATTACAATCATTCTTTCATCTTGAATTCAGTCTCATAAATAGTAGAACTTAAATTCCAGATATGTTCCTATCTAAGGCTAGACATGAAGCATGTTGTTTGAATTGTGATTACGATCCATTATTACTCCATTAACGAGTTACTTGTTGATCTAGACGTTGGAGTCTCAACTGTATTCTTGCGAGAAACCTTATTCTATTGACATATTGATGACTTAATTGTACTCCAGAGAGTGAGTCTAATCCTATTGATGATTTGTTTATACTCCAAATAGTGAATCTATCCGGTAAATGATACCTTATAATCTTAGAGTGCTGCGACCTCTATTCCTTTGAAATATTGCCCATACTGTTACATGACTGTTTTCTCCACTAGAGACCTTGCGAGGCTCTCTCCGAAGTGGATTCATAGTATGCTCATTAAAGCCATTGCTAGATCTTGCGAGGTCTCTGATATTTATGCCCCAAGGGAGACGCTATGCGTACGTTAGACTGTTGCCATTACGGAAGGTCCTCAGTCTCCGCCCATTGTGTCCGTAAGCACTGGTGGGGCCAGCATCCTAGACGCATGGCAGGGTTCCAAAGGGAGAAACCCTACGATGGTTCTGGTATATTATTTAGTCACTTGCGAGTGATCAGTTTAGCAAGCAGAAATTATAACTCCTTGCACTATAGATGCTTGGAGCCTTTGATAAAATTGTTATTATCTCCTTGCACATATGTTTATTCATAGTCTTATTGTTATTTTCTCTATACTTGCGAATTGAGACTGTTGATGTTGACTAACTTTTCTATTCATGTGAAGTAAACCTTGTGATCAGTCCTTCAGATATTATATATTTCTGTTTCTATTGAGTAAATCTTTCTTCACGCTATTATTGTGTCTCTGGTGGGTTTTTGCTTCCTACTAGGTATTTTTGTAGAATACTCATGCATCCTCTGATACAAGCGTGAAAGATCAGTGATTCAGGACGATTGCAGAACAGGAAGGTGGCGTAGAAGACTTGAAGATGAATAAAAAATTTTCATTTATTTGTTTAGTTTGATATTTCTAGCCATTGTGTGCCATATATATCTTTGATGCTATCTTTTGATTGACAATTTATGAGAATTGCTGTAATAAAGACTATGTAGGATTCATTTAATACATATATAATGTTTTATTTTGAGATTTGATGATGAGTTCCCACGTTCTTGAGTGTTCCTGGTGATGTCGATTACACATTCTTTTGAGATGATGTAATTGGCCGGTTGATTCGACTATCCCAAGTCACATCCCAGGGTTCCTACCTCACCAAAGATGGTATTGAAAAAGACTTCCCTACTCCGATCGAGGTAAAGATTTTGGGGCGTGACAACCCATGACCTTAGAATTGAGGCGTAGGGTAGTATACTATTAAGCATCAATAGTGGTAGAAGAATGATAAGTAAGAAAATTGAACTAATAAGTGAATGCTAGAACAACTGTACTTTTGTTTATAGTTGACTAATGAATGCAAGGTCAGTGGTTATAGCTTTTCCTAATGAGGCACATGTACTCAACATGCTTTCTCCACAGGTTCTAAAGAATAGACGTAGAAGCATGGGATGCGGGTGAGAGCAGAGAGGCTAGAAGCAAGAAGAAATTAGGATATGTTTCTTTAGTTATATTTCAATTCAGTATGACTATAGGCATGTGTGTGTGCGAGTTAATTAGTATTGTAATGATTATTTGTGGATTGTGACATGTGATATGGATCCTTTTTAAATGTTATTTAAATAATTAATTATGAAATTAGCTTCAAACTAAATCATGTTTGAAAATGGTCGAAAGTAATGCCCTTGATTAGTTTAGCCAAAAATTTTGAATGAGATGGGCTCGAGCTGTGGCTCCAATTTAATGTGATTTATCATTGAATTTGTCTTCCGTGGAACTTTACTCCAAGTTTTCATACAAATTGAATTTTAAAAAATATGGGGCATTACACTTTCATGGCTGAGACTAAGTGAGCATCTCCTTTCCAATATGGTCCCAGAAATCTGGCCTTCTAACATCTAGCTCTACAGAACAATAGTATCTTCTTTGTACAATCTAAGAGTTCTCCCAAATGGAAGAACCAATCCAGTCCTAAGATTACATCGAATTCTGACATCTCCATACTCACCCCCTCTAGAACAATTGGAACATCCTTCAGACAACGTTTTAAGGTCATCGAGTTCTCCATAGGGGAAGCTATGGTTAAGGGTAGTTCTAGTTTATACCATGTCAGTTTAATATTCATAATGGGAAACAAAAGAATGTAAAGCACCCGAATCGAAAAGCACCTTAGCACAAAAATTCAAAATCAAAGGCATACCCTTCCATGACAACGTGGTCATTTGTCTCCTCCGCATTCAGATCGAAAACATGAGCAATTCCCTCTTCTTTGGTATCCTTGTCGGTTGGTCCCTTGCAAGAACCACTAGAGGGCTTGGGAGAGTTAAGGGCGATATGGCCCTCCTCTCCACAATTCCAACACACAAGTGATTTTCCTTCACAATCCTTTCTGAAGTGTTGTTTGCCACACTTCCTACACCCAAAATTTCCCAGTTTCGCCTATCCCCTTTTCTCAGGTTAAAGCTAACCTTCCTGTCAAATCCCTTAAACACTTTCATCCCCTTCCAATTGTCACAAGCATGACATCTCTTACTTCAATGTGAGACTTAAAGTCTATGGACTTCATTTCCTCCAACACTTTTTATACCCTTTGTGGTTGAAAGCTGATCTACACATGAATTATGAATTTTATTATCTCCTAAACTTATGATTATGCTAGTGTTTCATTAGAATTTCTACTACTTTAATATAGTTTTTGGTTTTTGTAGGAAACAAGAGTAATACACAGAAATGAGGTAAAAATAGACTTCAATGGTTAAATCATCATAACTTCGTGTGAAAATCTCTGATTGGACTGATTTAAGATTCAGGTTAAATTTTGAGAAGTCAGCTTTTCAACGCCACCAACTACACATAATTCGGAGTTTAGAATAGAAAGTTTTAGCCATTTGAAATTCATGAACAGTTAGGTAGTTACCCTAACCATAGACAGAATCTTAGTTGGCAATAATATTTAGCATTGTTTATAATGAGAATGCAACCCTAACTATAGATGGAATATAGGACTATGTATTCCTAGGGTTAGGGTTAATGTATCTAGGTTAGATACTTAGATACGTATCTATCTAAGTATGTGAATAAATAATGTATTTACTATGTGAATAAACATAGTTCAAGGTTAACTAACTTAGATTAATCCTATGGGAATGTACATTCTAGATTGGCAACTATAGAGTTAGATAGATAGATACTATAGAGTCCTAGTTTTTGAGTAATTTTAATCCTACTATAGATTTTACTTCTATTGTACTATTTACCACATAACTTGTGTATTCTAGTCATACAAGTGAAATATGATACTGGTATTATATATTAGAAGACCTAACTAATATTTTAGAAGACATGTTCAAACAAACTAAAATTAATATAGTCTAGAAGACACAACTAATATATAATAGTCTAGAATAAACAATGGTTCAATATGTATGTAGAACTTAAGGTTTATAAAACCTATAATAACTTATAATATATGTCCTATACAAACTTCATACAAATTTCTAGTCTCTAATAGGTTATAATATACTCTATTATATAGTTAGATAGTCCATATGGACTATAATAGAATAAATTATAACCATGGGAATAAATATGTTATAACAAATAGGGTTGAGGATGTTATAACATGTTTATTCCCATGGTTAGCAAATAAGATTTACCTCTATAATAAATATTAATAGTCCATAACAACAAAACATTGTGTCCTAGAGACATATTTGGAAGGTTCATATGTTTATATGGACTATTAATATTTATTATGTCATCCTTTAATTATTTAGATGGAAGAACCCCTAGATACTACATTAAGCTCTATAATAAGTCTATCTATATGATAGAATTAACATGAAGCCTTCCAACCATAGGATACCCTAGAGACATGGAACCTCATATATTAAGGTTCCCTATAGACTACTTATTATAATCCATATAATAGTCTCTATGATTAAACTCTAGGGTTCCATCATTATATAACTAGTTTCTCTATAGAACATAATTGATATAGGACTATATGATAACTAGTTCCTCTATAAAACATAATATAGATATGTTATATCCTAAGTTATTCTAATTCCATCGTTGCCTAATCCTTTTATATCCTAATATACTAGACCATATATAAGGAATAGAACAAACATCCTAGGCAGACACAATATGATAGAGTTAATTATATATTGAAATTGTAGTACCTAGTGATCCTTCTACATGTTCTAGACACAGTAAGAACTACCTAGGGTTAAGGATGTCTATTCTAGACTATTATTTATGTTATATATTTAGACATCATTATATTATTAAGAAGACATGTTCATATGAAGCATAGTTCATAGAGGTATCTAGATGAACATAGTCCTAGATGAAACATGACTATACTATAATTCATAAGTTAGGGTTAATTGCCAATCTGGTTAGGAACATAGTTTATTCATCTAGATAACTATGTTCTACAAACAAAGTTCATGAATACCATTGTCTATATGATAGATATAATATATGTATCATATGTATAGTATATATTCATGAAGGTAGATGAATGCCTTCATGAACATATCTTATACGAACATTAAATTCCCTGGTTCATATGAACCTAGATAGATATGGATATTATAATGATAAGCCTCCATCGTTATTGTTAACCTAACATGATAGTTTACTATAGTTTAACTGCAACTATGTCCTCCATCTAAATGATTAGTAACTAAGAGTATAATGCTCAACTATGGAGGTAGTTTACTACATATATGTTCAAGAATTGTTATACTTAGTTCAGAGTTAGGGTCCATCGTAGTTACTTGTGCATATATACAGGGAGGAACCTCTATAGTGCAATTAAGTACCTGTTACTTGGGGATAACTATATGCACAATATAGTTCACATAATATATTGGGTTACATAGTCTCCCTAATAGGTTATAATCAACCATATGACCCATGAAGTTTAGGGTCAATAGATGAACATGATACATAGGTATTACTGAATTAATACTTATAACTACATTATAACTATAGAATGTAGTCAACTACCATAGTTGACTACATTATTTAGGTAACCCTAATTATATAGACTGTGTCTCATATGAACTAGTTTAACCATAAGATATCTTAAGTTATGGAGGTTTAACCTAATTATAAATATTTATACCTTATTCTATTAACCAGATTAATGAGTTAAGAGTAACCCTATGATTATATCCTAGGAGTATTATAATAAACCCTTAAGTCATAGGAGTATAAATTCTAATGACTTAACTATACCATAATTACCATATAAGTTATTCATACTAGCACTGTCTAGAAGACATGTTCATAGAGTCTAGGGTAATTACAAACAATTAGACTATAAATAACAGTACTAATTATAGAGGATAATTAGGCTATTATATATGTAGTTATATAATAGATCCCAACTAATGTTATAGTCTCATTCTATTAACTAGTACTGTTAGATCATAAATACGGTAACCTATAATCTAAGATTAAACTAGTTAGACATAAGCCAATATTATACTAGGGTTAACATGATGTATAGCACAGAGAAAGAAGATGCTTGCCAGAGCAAAAATGAACTTTGAACGGAACTCGCTGAGAGGAAAGGTCACAAGGACTACGACGACTTCCTTAAGCTTGAGGTATCCAAGCTTGAGGGCAGCTGAAACTGTCTCTGAGGAGAGATAGCCAGGGAAGATAAATTCTGAGATGAACAAGCCAAAAAATTACCATTTCATTACATAGAAGCCATATATATAGGCTTAATTTCGTACAAGCATTTGAAATAGCATTAAATAAAGTGAAAACTAGTCCCAAAAAGCAATAAAAGTCCTAAAACAAGTCCCTAAGTGGAGTACATAAGAAAGGGTGCCTTGGCTGCATTAGCTTGCTTTAATTAATGAGGCTTTGGGACTCCAAAGGTTGCAGGTCAGGAAATGAATCTTTGTAGTTGGGCTCAATTAATCCTTGGCCTTTGGTCTTCTCATGGATTCTTGGGCTTCTTCTTAAATAAGAATGATGGGCCTTTAGCTGGGCTTTCAAAGGCTTTGCTGCATCTAGCTTGTCCAGGTACTTGTCAGTAACATGATCCACATCATTCTCCCCAGGTGGAAGAAAACTCGTCCTCGAGTTTGCAATTGCATCTTCTGAATTGTCTCCATGATATGGAATCAGATGCTTAACATTGAAAACATCATGAGTGCAGATATGGCTAGGAAGCTTCAATCTGTAGGCATTGTCATTGATCTTCTTAACAATCTCATATGGACCGATCTTTCGTGGGCTTAGCTTGCTATACTCTCCTTGTGGAAAGCGATCCTTTGTAAGAACAGCCCACACATAGTCGCCATTTTCAAAAACTAACTTTCTACGGTGTTTGTCTGCTGCAAGCTTGTATTGTGCCGTTGTCTTTATCAAGTTAGTCTTAACTTCTTCATGAACTTGAAGCATCTCAGAAACAAAATCTTCCACCTTCTTGCTGGGCCGCTTCAAATTAGGGAGAGGGGCGAGATCTAAGGCAGCCCTCGGGTTTACACCATAAACAACTTCAAAAGGACTAAAACCTGTAGAGCGGTTAGTGGACCTGTTGTAAGCAAATTCAACTTGTGCTAGAGCTTGATCCCATTTCTTCAGATTTTCCCCAGTTAAGCATCTCAATAAATTACCAAGGCTTCTATTGATAACCTCAGTTTGCCCATCTGTTTGGGGGTGATATGCACTACTAAATTGAAGATTTGTGCCAAGTAACCTCCAAAGACTCCTCCAAAAGTGGCTGATAAATTTTGGATCACGATCTGAAGTGATGGACTTGGGAACACCATGGAGACGAACTACTTCACGAAAATAGATTGAAGCAATATGTGAGGCATCCATAGTCTTTCCACAAGATATGAAATGAGCCATCTTCGAAAAACGGTCTACAACAACAAAGATAGAATCGACGCCTCTTTGTGTTCTTGGCAGCCCCAAAACAAAATCCATGCTTACATCTGTCCATGGTCCTTCAGGGATGGGAAGTGGAATATAAAGTCCGGCATTTGTGGAAGTTCCCTTTGAGACTTGGCACACATGACATCTTTTCACATAACGAGTAACCTCCTTTCAGATTGAAGGCCAATAGTAGTCTTTAGAGATGAGATCAAAAGTCTTCTTTTCTCCAAAGTGTCCTTCATTGTGGAGCTCTTGAGTAATCTTTAGCCGCAGGGAACACTCTGGAATACACAACTGATTCCCTTTGAAAAGGAAACCATCACTGAGAAAATACTCAGACTTTGTTCTTTCTTTGATACCTGCAATTATATGAGAAAAGTAATCATCAGTGGGATAGAGTTCTCGAATTGTTCCAAACCCAATGACTTCAGCTTGCATTCTAGAGAGCAGAGAAGTCCGGCGACTTAAAGCATCAGCTACTCGATTTTGCACTCCAGATTTGTGCTTCAGGGTGAATGTGAACTCTTGGAGATAGGAGGCCCATTTTGCATGTCTGTGGTTGAGCTTTTGTTGGCTGTGAAGGTGCTTCAATGCTTCATGGTCAGAGTACAAGACGAAGTCTCGTTGGATTAGATAATGCCGCCAATGCCTTAATGTTTGATATACAGCATAGAACTCCATATCATAGGTAGAATACCGTTGCTTTGCTCCACCAAACTTTTCACTAAAGTAGGCAACTGGTTTGCCATCTTGACTGACTTAGCACAACGCCAATACCAACTTTAGAAGCATCACAATCAACTTCAAACAGCTTTTCAAAGTTTGGCAATGCAAGGAGAGGTGCAGCTGATAATCTTGCCTTTATCTCAAGGGAACTCTTCTCCGCTTCATGAGTCCACTCTAGCTTTTGCCTCTTTATGCATTCTGTGATTGGTGCTACAATTGTGCTGAAATGATGAATAAATTGTCTATAAAAAGAAGCAAGTCCATGGAAAGACCTTACTTCAGTAATTGTAGTGGGGCGGGGCCATTCAACAATTGCTCGCACCTTGTCATCATCAGCCTTGATGCCATCTCCAGAAACAATGAATCCCAAAAATAGGACTTGAGGAGTCATAAACTCACACTTTTTCAGCTGCACAAATAATCTTTCCCTGCGTAAAGTATTCAGTACTTCACGAAGGTGCTGCAAATGTAACACACTGTTAACACTATAAATCAAGATATCATCAAAGTAAACTTTGACGCATCGCCCAATGAAGGGTTTCAGCACATGGGGGGTTCATCACCCGCATAAAAGTGCTTGGTGCATATGACAAACCAAAAGGCATGACAAGCCATTCATATAAGCCTTCACGCGTCTTAAACGCTGTATTCCATTCATCTTCGGGTTTCATTCTGATTTGATGGTAGCCGCTTTTAAGATCAAGCTTTGAGAAGATAGTTGCTCCAGCCAAATTATCTAGCATATCATCCAATCTTGGAATTGGAAATCTATATTTCACTGTTATCTTATTAATAGCACGACTATCTATGCACATTCTCCAAGTACCATCTTTTTTTGGCACCAAGAGAGCTAGGACACCACACGAACTCAAACTTTCTTTGATATACCCCTTCTCCAATAGTTCAGCAACTTGTCTATTCAATTCTTCATGCTCTTTAGGACTCATACGATAGTATGGCCTGTTAGGAAGGCTAGCACCAGGAACCAAATCAATTTGGTGCTGAATGTCCCTTAGTGGAGGTAAGCTAATTGGTAATTCATCATGGAAGACATCTGAAAACTCATCAATAAGAGGTTTAGCACAAAGGGGTATTACTTGCTCCTTGGACTCCTGCCTGGAAAGAAGTACATAAACAACTCCTTTTTCCTTCACATCCCTTTCAAATTGTGTCAAAGATAACAACTTTGAACTATCTGATTTAGGTTTCTTTTCAATGTCCCTTGAAGGCACTAATGTAAATTTCACATTTTCCAACATGAAACTATAAGTATTTCGTCGACCATCATGGACAACAGATTTACCATACTGCCATAGTCTACCTAATAATAGGTGACAAGCATCCATAGGGGCCACATCACACCACACATAATCACTATATCTATTTCCAATCGAAAATGAAACAAGGCAACGTTTTGAGATTGTTACCTCATTTTCTTTTCTGAACCAAGTGAGTTTATAAGGCCGGGGATGTGATTCGGTTGGAATGCTCAACTTCTTCACAGCCTCTTCAGAGATGACATTCTCGCAGCTTCCGCTATCAATAAGTAACGAGCAAACTTTTCCTCCGATAGTGCAAGTAGTTCTAAAAATGTTGTGGCACAACCAATCTTCACTAGATTCTCCTCGCGGAGACAACCAATCTTCACTAGTCTTCTGAATGACAAGGAGCTCACCCTCATCACCATGCAGTTCTTCCTCCATCTCTTCATCAAACTCTGGTGGGGCATTGAAGTCCAACTCCCTCTTCATGGTCTTCAATTAATAACTGCTTGCCAGCATGTCTAGAGTTTTGAGGACATTCTCGAGACATATGACCCAATCCATGACAATTAAAGCAACGAACTCCAGAGCTAGTTCCACCCTTCTGTTTCTGTTGGGCAGTTTCAATAGTGGTAGGAACTGGCATAAAGGGCTTGGTGGCTTTAGGCACTAAATTAGCACCCAAATTAGCCTTAAAACGATGTTGTTGTTTCTCAATCTGTAAAGCTCTTTGGTGTGTATCAGAAACCTCCCATAAGTCAAACATATTAAGAGTATCTTGAAAATTTTGACGAAGACCACCAACATAACGATCTACTAATTCATCCGGCGCATCAGCAAGTTCACAACGAGCAACCAGATTGTAGAACTCTTCAGTATATTCATCAACAGTTCTTGATCCTTGCTTTAAATTCTGGAGTCTCTGATTCATGACTCGCTTGTAATTGAACGGCAGCAAGGCTTCTCTCATCTTTCTCTTCATGTTCTCCCATGTGGTGATGCTAACTTTTCCTTGCCTTTGGCGAGTAATCTTCAATTGCTCCCACCATGGAGCAGCACGTCCTCTCAATCTAGTGGCAACAAGTGGAACCTTCTTATTTTCTGGGACTTCTTTGAAATCAAGGGCCTCTTCCATTGCATATAACCAATCAATAAACTCTTCAGCAGATAGTCCACCATTGAACTCTGGAATATCAATCTTCAAGCCAGATTCCCAACGGCGATAGTCAGGTTGATGGTGGATTTCCTCCTCTTCACCACGCATCCTTCTCCTTGGAGGCATGTTGTAAAAAGGATTTTCTTCAACTTCATTTTCACCTTCAGATTGATGAGTGGATTGTTTTGATAATTGCTGTGAAAGGGACTCCACAGTTCGACGATCTCCTCGCGAATATTATCATTGTTCACTTCATCAGCAACAACAGGTCTCCTTCTAGGTGGCATTTCTGGAAACAAGAAAGCAACCTAGCGCTCTGATACCAAATGATGTATAGCACAGAGAAAGAAGATTCTTGCCAGAGCAAAAATGAACTTTGAACGGAACTTGCTGAGAGGAAAGGTCACAAGGACTACGACGACTTCCTTAAGCTTGAGGTATCCAAGCTTGAGGGCAGCTGAAACTGTCTCTGAGGAGAGATAGCCATGGAAGATAAATTCTGAGATGAACAAGCCAAAAAACTACCATTTCATTACATAGAAGCCATATATATAGGCTTAATTTCGTACAAGCATTTGAAATAGCATTAAATAAAGTGAAAACTAGTCCCAAAAAGCAATAAAAGTCCAAAAACAAGTCCCTAAGTGGAGTACATAAGAAAGGGTGCCTTGGCTGCATTAGCTTGCTTTAATTAATGAGGCTTTGGGACTCCAAAGGTTGCAGGTCATGAAATTAATCTTTGTAGTTGGGCTCAATTAATCCTTGGCCTTTGGTCTTCTCATGGATTCTTGGGCTTCTTCTTAAATAAGAATGATGGGCCTTTAGCTGGGCTTTCAAAGGCTTTGCTGCATCTAGCTTGTCCAGGTACTTGTCAGTAACATGATCCACATCATAACATATGGTTAACTTAATCACAGGTAATCCTATTAGGGAGAGTTTATGGTTTATATCTATCATATGAACAATGTTCAGGTTAAACCCTAGAGTGAACTATTAACTATAGTTGTTAATTAACTATTTATACTACACTACCTGAACATATTTAGTTAACCCTATGTTCATGAACATGTCCTAGGATTAACGATGATATCCTAGGGTTACATATACCGTGAATTATTAACTATGGTTTATTCACGATATTAACATCGATGGAGGTTTATATTAACAATTCATGAACATATATGTTCATAATTATTGTTACTAACTATCCATAAGTTAGTGAACTATATAGTTAACTCAATCGATAACTAAGTATAACTATCCATAACCCCTATATGGTGAACTAAAACTATGGGGGGTTATGGACTAACTTAGTTCATATTATCTATAGGATATAGTTGTATTTGTTATGGATTAACCCTAACATAGATACTTTGAAATGGGACACATAGTTAACCTATTATTATATGTCTTTATCTATATGTTAGGGATTAACCCTAACATTATATTCTTAGGACTAATATAGGACAAGAAATTGATACATATAATAGTTCTACATTATTAGTTCAGGTACAAGAAACTACTATAAAAGGAATATTAGACTATGTAATGTGTGGTTTTGTGTTTAGAAATAGATAGATACTAACTATAGAACTATTAACTAGTATAACCAATGGTTTCCATTACTAAATATGATATATATGATCTTAGACATATAATTTGTGGTTTTGAGTAGATAATGAATGACTATATGATCTTAACATTATATTCTTGTTATCTTGGACATCATAACTTAGATTATTAGAGGAACTATCTAAGCTCAAATTAATTTGGAAACTAGTTATATAGTGTATGTTGTGACCAGCAAGGTCACAAGAGTTCGCCTTGACGGCAAAGAGGAAGAAGAAGAAGAAGAAGAGTAGGGAAATAAGTTCTTTATTGCATACCCATCCAGGAGGAAGAAGACCTCCTTATAAAGAGGACTCCTACTTGTCACAATGACGACATAATGTTGTCATGATGTCACATGTCGACATCATGACAACAAATGATGACATAATTACAATCCATGATTACAGCCCGTTACATCTAATCAGGCATTTATTACAATCACTAATTGATCTTAATAATAAAATACTGCCTAAGATAGACTACGCGCCTTAAGTGTGTGACGTTCACAACACTCCACCACGCTTCCACTAATGCCTTGTCCTCAAGGCGACCATGATGGAAAACGGGCCAAAAAATCATCCTCTAGGATCCATTCAGCATCTTCTAAGGATTGTCCCTTCCAAGCCACAAGCACTTCAGTCATAATGCGCCCAGCACGCCGCACCCTCCGTTTATCGACAAGAGAAGCTGGAACAGGATCAGTAATGTCCGCAGGGCCCATGAGAGGCGGAGGTGCACTATCAACAATCAACCGAGGGTCCCCCACGAAACGACGAAGACGGGACACATGGAATACAGGGTGCACCAGGGACCCTGGAGGCAAGGAGAGACGATACGTTACTGGTCCCACTCTTTCCACAACTGTGTAAGGCCCGTGAAAGCGAGCGGTCAGCTTTCGATCAGCCCGAAACAAAGAAGTCTGACGTTGGGGCATGACTGACACATAAACGAGGTCGCCAGCCTGGAATTCCCTATCAGAGCGGCGCTTATCATAGACTTGTTTCATCCTGTTCTGCGCTGAAGCAAAGTTGGCTTTAAGTTGGCGAAGGACCTCATCACGTGTCTGCAGCATGTAATCCACCTCAGCAATGGAGGAACGATGGGGCACATAAGACAGAACGGATGGAGGAGGGCGGCCATAGACAATCTCGAATGGCGTAAAGCCGGCACGTGTGTGATAAGCCGTGTTGTACGACCATTCTGCCCAAGGAAGTAATTGGAGCCAACGGCGGGGCTGATCCCCCACAAAGCAGCGCAAGTACAGCTCGAGACACCGGTTCACCACTTCAGTTTGGCCGTCTGTCTGAGGGTGATACGCTGTACTCATATGAAGCTTTGTCCCTTGTAATTTGAAGAATTCCCACCAGAACTGGGAAATGAAGACCCGATCTCGGTCAGAGACGATAGTCCGAGGCATCCCATGTAATTTAGCGACCTCCTTCACATAGAACTCAGCAACCGTGCGGGCAGAATATGGATGACTCAGAGCACAGAAGTGGGCGTACTTAGAGAGACGGTCTACCACCACCATAATAACCGTCTTACCACTGACCTCCGGCAAAGCCTCAATAAAATCCATGGACACGTCTTCCCACACCTTGTCCGGAATGGGAAGGGGCTGTAGAAAACCTGCAGGTGATGTAGACGACGCCTTAGCTCTCTGGCATATATCACATCTGGCCACATATGCATGCACCTCTTTCCGAATACCGGCCCACAGGAAACTCTGACTGACCCGCTTAAAGGTTCTGAACGTGCCTTCATGGCCTGCCACCGGAGTATCATGAAAGTGGGCTATAACCCGTCGACGCAAATCCGGAATAGCTGGCACCCACAACCGGTCCTTCCAGAACAATAGATGGTCGCGCCACACAAAAGGGGGCTCCGCATGCGAGTCGGTCTGAAGTCGGTCAATCAGCTCCTTGGTAGGTGGGTCTGCCACATAAGCCTGCTTCAAGTCCGAAATAAAAGGACAGCCAGGGACAGAAAATGAGAAGCAGGCTCCCTCCGTGGGCCGACGTGATAAAGCATCAGCCACCGTGTTGTCGACACCCTTCTTGTAGACCACTTCGTAGTCATAGCCCAATAACTTACTTACCCATCGTTGTTGAGAAGGTGTAGATACCCGCTGGTCCAAGAAGTACTTGAGAGGTTGATGATCGGTTCGGATAATAAATCGTCAGCCCAGCAGATAAGGCCGCCACTTGGAGATGGCGTGCACAATAGCCAACATCTCCTTCTCGTATGCAGACAAAGATAAGGACCGGCCCGATAGTGCTTTACTGAAGAATGCTATCGGCCGATCTTTTTGGAGTAGGACTGCACCGAGGCCCATATCAGAAGCATCCGTCTCAACCACAAAAGGCAACGAGAAGTCTGGAAGAACCAACACCGGGGCCTGGGCCATTGCCTGTTTCAATCTGTCAAAGGTGGCTTGGGCGTCACCAGACCATATGAAAGCACCCTTCTTGAGCAAGGATGTGAGGGGGCCAGCAATTAGCCCATACCGTCCAATAAACCGACGATAATAACCTGTGAGGCCCAAGAAGCCGCGGAGAGACTTCACACTAGTGGGTCGGGGCCACGAAAGCATGGTCTCCACCTTAGATGGATCAGTAGCCACCCCCTCAGATGAAATGATGTGGCCCAAATAGTCGACCTGTGCACTGCCAAAAAAGCACTTCGAACGCTTCAAGAACAAGGCGTTAGCCCGTAAGATAGTAAAGACTGACCTGAGATGGTCAATGTGGTCCGCCCAAGACGAACTATAGATCAATATGTCATCAAAGAAGACGAGCACAAACCGACGAAGATATGGGCGAAACAGGTCGTTCATCAAACTCTGGAAGGTTGCCGGAGCATTGGTCAGTCCAAAAGGCATGACAAGGAACTCATAATGACCATCGTGAGTTCGAAAGGCTGTCTTGTGTATGTCCTGGGGCTGCATACGGATTTGATGATAACCTGAGCGTAAGTCAAGTTTGCTGAACACAGTTGCCCCTGCCAACTCGTCCAGGAGCTCTTCTATCACCGGAATTGGGTACTTATCCTTCACAGTTATTGCATTAAGCGCACGGTAATCCACACAGAACCACCATGATCCATCCTTTTTGCGAACCAGAAGGACGGGAGAGGAGAATGAACTGGTGCTGGAGCGGATAATGCCAGAGTGCAACATCTCCTGGACCAACCGTTCAATTTCTGCCTTTTGCACATGTGGATACCGGTAGGGTCGCACATTGGCGGGTGAAGCCCCGGGCATGATAGGAATGGAATGATCATGGCCCCGTGCCGACGGAAGTCCAGAAGGCTCAGCAAATATGTCGGCGTGCGCCGCAAGCAGTTCAATCATATCGGCCGGTAAGTCAGGTTGGGGCACATCCACTATGGCACGTTGCTGTAAGAATAAACCATGAGGTGTGAATCGAAAAAAAGAGCTCACCTCCTGCGCCGAGTGCAAGGTGCCCAGCTGCGATCCATGTAGACGAATGCGCTGGCCTGCTACCTCGAAATCCATAGTCAGATCCCGAAAGTTCCATACCACATCACCCAGGTCTTGCAGCCACTGGACACCAAGAACCACATCAGCCCCCTTCGTAGGCAAGAGAAATAAGTCTGTGATAAAGGAATGCCCCTGAATTGCCAGCTCGACTTGCGAGCATACGCCTATGCTCCTGAGATGTTTGCCGTCCCCAATCAATACGTCAAAGGGTTTGGAGTCAGAAACATAACAACCCAAACGCTATGCCACCTTATCATTAATAAAGTTATGAGTCGACCCACTATCAATAAGAACCGCGACTTGTTGGCGCTTCAGCTGGCCCTGAACACGCATGGTCCTGGGGGTAAACGTGCTAGAGAATGCATGAACTGAGATCTCTGGTTGCACATGGTCATAGAGGCCGGATGCCTCTTCTGGTTCAGCTAGCTCCTCGTCCTCAGCTTCTTCGATGAGTAAACTACCCCAGACTGAGCAGCGGTGTCCAGGGACGAATTTCTCATCGCACTTATAACAGAGTCCCTTGGCGCGCCTTTCTTCCATCTGGGCTGGTGTCAAACGGCGGACGAGAGGAGGATTAGGCCCTGGCAAGGGTGACCGGCTAGGGCCTTGGCCAGGCGTTGGCGTCAAGACAGGCGGGTGGCTGGTGTACGGCCTCAGAGCCAGCCCCGCACGTCCCCCTCTTCGCTGACGAGCCAACTTTTCCTCTTCTATCCGAGCATGACGCACTACATCCCGCATAGTGTTGCACGGAAAATGTCGCATCTCATCAGCAATCTCAGGCTTTAATCCACGCTTGAAGGTGCCAACAAGGGCCGCCATTGGCCAATCTGGCAAGCGGTTAGCAATTTTCATGAATTCAGAATAGCAAGCCCGTACCGTAGTAGTTTGCCGCAGGGTTGATAGCATCTCGTTAAAGTCTTGAAATTCGTTCGGTCCAAATTGGATGCACAGCTCATCAGAGAAGGTCACCCATGTGGGAAATCGCGTCTCCTTCTCAAAAGACTGAAACCAGATTGAGGCATCTCCATCAAGGTGGAAGGCCGCCACCCGCAAGCGCTCTGCATCAGAATGCGTACCCTGGTACGAAAAGAATTTATCCGCCTTGTACAGCCATTCGACGGGATCCTCCTCGCCATTGTATCGCGGAAACTGCAATCGAGCTAGCCTGGGCTCAGCGCTGGCCCTCTGGCCTCCGCGAGAGCCCGAAAACTCTTCCAGATCATCCTCCATTTCATACTGAATGCGTCGTGGGTGTGGGGCCATTGAGGCATTACCACGAACACCTTCCATGCCTCGTGTCTCTTGTCCAGTGCGCCCCCCTTCATCACCTATGTTTACGGATCCAATTTGGATGCCATGAGGGATAGAATGTCCGGCATGATGGCCTAGGACTGAGCCGCCAAACACTTGTGAGCCCCCTAGCCGATTATGGCCTCCAGGCCCCCCTGCTGACGGCGGTGGCGTGGCCATGGCTGCAGCCTGTGTCGCCATGTCCATCTTCATCTGTGTCTGGGCAAGCTCTACGTTCTGTAGTCGTATGTTGATCGAGTTGAGCAGTGAGAGAATAGCATCCTGGTTGGAATCAGTGTTCTCCCGTGGGCTGGAAGCATCTCTCGTCGTCTCTGGCTCTGATGGCACCTCGCGGCCATGGCTGGCTGCTTGCGAGGAGGCATGATCGTCCTCAGATCGTCACTGCTCTGATACCAGTGTTGTGACCAGCAAGGTCACAAGAGTTCGCCTTGACGGCAAAGAGGAAGAAGAAGAAGAAGAAGAGTAGGGAAATAAGTTCTTTATTGCATACCCATCCAGGAGGAAGAAGACCTCCTTATAAAGAGGACTCCTACTTGTCACAATGACGACATAATGTTGTCATGATGTCACATGTCGACATCATGACAACAAATGACGACATAATTACAATCCATGATTACAGCCCGTTACATCTAATCAGGCATTTATTACAATCACTAATTGATCTTAATAATAAAATACTGCCTAAGATAGACTACGCGCCTTAAGTGTGTGACGTTCACAACAGTGTACTATATGAAGACTATGTTCTATGGACTATCTAACTATGTAACTAGTTGTCTAGAAGTAGGGATATCCTAATATAAACAATTAGATAGTTCACAAAAGCATAGTCTAGAAGACATGTTCATATGAAGCATAGTTCATGGTGGTATCTAGATGAACATAGTCCTAGATGAAACATGACTATACTATAGTTCATAAGTTTGGGTTAATTGCCAATTTGGTTAGGAACATAGTTAGGAACATTTAGGAACATAGTTTATTCATCTAGATAACTATGTTCTACAAACTAAGTTCATGAATGCCACTGTCCTCTTCCTCGGCTTCTTCGACAAGTAAACTACCCCGGACGGAGCAGCGATGTCCGGGGGCAAACTTCTCGTCGCATTTAAAACAGAGTCCCTTAGAATGCCGTTCGTCTATTTGGGCTGGCGTCAGGCGACGGACAGGTGGAGTAGCAGGCCCTGGCAATGCCGGCCGGCTTGGGTTGGGGCCAGGGGCTGGGGCCGAGACATATGTGGGACAGGTAAGGGGGCGCATAGCCATCACCCCACGGCTCCCTCTCCGCTGACGAGCCAATTTCTCCTCCTCGATATGTGCATGGCGCACCACATCGCGCATGGTATGGCATGGGAAGTGGTGCATCTCATCAGCAATCTCTGGTTTTAGCCCACGCTTGAAGGTGCCCACGAGAGCTGCTATTGGCTAATCTGGTAGGCAATTGGCAATCTTCATGAATTCTGAATAATATGCCCTTTCTGTGGTGGTCTGCCTTAGGCTGGACAACATTTCATTGAAATCTTGAAATTCATTTGGTCCAAATTGGACGCACAACTCATCGGAGATGGACATCCAAGTAGGATAATGCACCTCCTTTTCAAAGGTCTCCATCAAGATGGAAGGCTGCCACACGTAGGCGTTCTGCATCAGAGTATGTCCCTTGGTAAGCGAAGAACTTGTCCGCCTTGTACAACCATTTGACGGGGTCCTCATCTCCATTATATCTTGGAAACTGTAAACGAGCCAGTCTGGGCTCAGCGCTGCCCCTCTGGCCTTCGCGAGACCCATGGAACTCCTCCAACTCCTCATCGATCTCTTGCTGAACGTTTCATGGATGTGTAGCCATTGAGGCATTTCCACGAGCACTTGGCATGCCTCGTGCATCAAGACCAGGGCGGCCACCTTCTGCGTCTGGGTTAAAGGACCCAATTCAGATTCCATGAGGGAGAGAATTTGCTGTGGATTGGCCTGGTGCTGAGCCTCTAGGCACATGGAGCCCCCCTGGTCAGACAGGGATGGCATTGCCCCTGATGGCGGCGGCGTGGTCATGTTGGCAGTTTGTGTGGCCTGGTTTTGTGCCTGTATAAGCTCGATGTTCTGCAGCCGTATATTAATCGCATTGATCATGGAGATTAGAATGTCTTGGCTGGAATCAGCATTCGTCCGTGGGCTGGGAATCTCCTTCGCAGCCTCTAGCTCTGGCTGTGCTTCAGAGGCCATGGCTGGCTGCTTGCGAGGAGGCATGTCTGGCTATGATATCAATGTTGTGACCCAGCAAGGTCACAAGGTATCGTTTTGATGAAAAATAGTAAAAAGAAAGGAGAAGTAAGGAAAACAGGATTAGAAATGAGAAGTAGGGAAAACTTGATTCAATATTGCATGCCCCAGAAGGAGGAAGAAGACCTCCTTATAAAGAAAGAGAGGGCGCATCTACCTAGCCTGATTACAAGATATGACCTTTCAACTTCCTAGGTTGATTACAAGATGTAACCTTTCAGCTTCCTAGGCTGATTACAAGATATGACCTTTCAGCTTCCTAGAATAATTATAACATATGACCTTGCAACATATGACCTTTCAGCTTCCTAGAATAATTATAACATATGACCTTTCAGTTACGGATCTGCGTACTGCCATTCACAACAGATTCATGAATTGGGTTAGGATAACGTTCGTCTAAACTATAGGCTACATTACATGTTATAGTTAACCAAGTTATATGTTCCTCCATCTAGGTGGACTCCATCATTATTGTATATAGTTTAGTTAGAAGTTAGGGTCCATCTAGATGAACCTGTGCATATATACTACCGTTCATATAGTTAACTACCATTCATAGTGAACATATATAGGTTAAAATCAACCATATAACTTCTCCATCGTTATCATTAGGGATGACTACATACTATGGGTATTTAATCCTAGGATATTTAAGGTTCACTATATACCCCTAACAGGTTATAATCAACCATAAACTTCACATCGTTATACCCTAACTAAATTATATATGTAATTTCATGAACATATAGGGTTATAGTTAGGATAGGGTTTAGTTAGACATACTATGAACTATGCCTTGTAATCCTATACTAAGTTAGGATAGAACCTTAGTTCATTTAGATGAACTTAGGGTTAATTGGCAATCATGGAGGTATAGTTCCTAAGATAAGAACTTTGTAAACTATGTTCAGATCATATGAACCTAGGAACTTAGTTAACTATGTTCCATCTAGGCATATGACAATCATAACAAGATAGTCCATAACTAAGGATATATGTTATTATAGGATTAACTTATAGTTCATGAACATAGTGGACTATCTAGTTCATGTTCCTATGGGTTAGGGTTAAACTATATATATGTTCATGAATTGTTATATATATAACGTAGACTATGTTTTATGGAAGGACAGGATGTTCCTTCTAGCTAATTGTTTGTATTAGCTAACTAGATCATATGAAGCATAGTCCATAGAACAAGATTAGAGTTTATGTCATACCGGAATACTATGAACTTAGATAGATACGTATAACTATTTATTCTGTCATAGTTCATGGTTAGGACAACTATGAACTATGATATATATGATATGGTTTGGAGATAGGACTATGAACTATGTACTAGAAACTATTAACTAGTATAACCATGGGATACATATAATAGATAGAACTATTAACGAGTATAACCATTTTAGGACAAAATGGATACATATAATCAACTATTTTATTGTCCTATATGTATAATACCCTAGTATATGGAAAATTAACTGGTTTTGGGTTATACAAACAACATCATAGATACATGTAATAGTTCTTCATGGATATAGATAGAGACATAATAAACAATTTATCTATCCATTTCTTGTCCTATATTAGTCCTAGTTAGCTAATACAAACAATTAGCTAGATGGAACATCTTCCCCTTCCATAGAACATTGTCTACGTTATGATAGATACTATCATCATGTTCATCTAGATAGTCCCCAATTAACTAGATGGACTAATTAATTTGGCAACTAGTTAAGAACATAGTTAGTTTAACCCTAACTTAGATATGCCTCATATGAACGTACACACATTAGGGTTAAACAAATATTCCTAACTTAGTATAGGTTAACTGTGTTTAACTAGTATACCTCTATTTAATTCATCCTCGATCCTCGTTCATCTATATAGTTCATCTAGATATAGCATTCATCTTGAATGCATCATAGATGGCATAATGCTGGTTCATCTATATAACTACTTGAGCATTATTAGGTTATGTTCCTAACTATGTTAGGAACCAAAATAAGATAGTCCAAAACAACCATGAGACAACTATGTTCCTAACATAGTTAACTATGTTCTTAACTAAATGATTTGGTTACTTCTCGAAGAATATATAGTAACTAAGGATATAGAATCAGGGAACATAGTAGCATAACTATCCATAACTAGATACTATATCAACTAGTAATATAAACTTTGAACATTATATTATGAGTTCATGTTACTACAATAAGGATGGAGTCGATCTAGATGGAGGAACATATAACTTGATTAACTATATCAACGATGGATGATAGTTATCTCCCTAGTTATCTATAAGTTATATGGAATTATATAATAGTTAGGTCTTCTAATATATAATTTGGTTTTACTATGGGAGACATGATAATTAAACATAATCTTGAAGACATGTTCATAGAACCTATAATAACTTATATATAATTTGTAGTGTTTAGGGTACAGAGGGAGTACTATATTATAAGTTATGATATAATATAACTATTGAACTCTATCATAGTTATTAGTTCACAATATATTTAAACTCTATTATAGTTAGATAGTTTTTAGAATCTAATTTGGAGGAATAAACATGATATAACAATTAGACTATACAAACATAGTCTAGAAGACATGTGCATACAATTAACATATATAGTAATGTTCATGCAAATATTAATTATTATATATGTTTAAATTAGTAGTCTCTAGGGTAGATTAACCCTATATTAAACGACTATTAATACTTAGCTGGGTATGTCCTATGAATTATATCCTATGAGTTAGGATTAACCCTAACCCTAATAGAATACAAGGGACAATACTTAGCAGGGATTAGTAGGAACCCTAATCCTAACCCATAGTAAAACCTAGGTAGTTAGACATAGTTCATGAACTATAGTTTGTATTAGGGTTAGCAACATAGGATTCCTAAGGTTTATACTATCATAGGGTTAGCAGTATAAACCTTCTATATGCTCTAGCAATATATGATGGATGGGGTTTATAATACGGGATATTGGTAGATAGTAGTTTATAATTAGGAACAACATTATATATGGTAGGTTACTAGTCTAGTAACCCCAGTATATTATTATAATGATAAGCCTATCTAAGTTATTATATAGTTACAGGTATAAAAAGGACATCCATATAGTATAATTATATAAACAAGGGAAGGTTGATAATCTTGCCCTTATTTAGAATATAAGTCCAACTGCCTATAGTTATGACCATCCTAGGTAGTTATTACCATCTTAGGAAAATAGTCTAATCATAGTTATAGAAGACTATAGTTCATAACTAGTCTTCTATACCTATGGTTCCTAGCATATAGGGTATTTAGTTGCAGACTAGGGTTATTCCTCTATGTGTATTACTCTCATAACTACATAGTTATATATATAGAACCCTAACTATATAAAGGTTTAACTCTAATAAGTACTCCTATATTAGTCTTCTATACTCTATTAAAATTGCTCGGAAACTAGGACCTAGGTCAATCTAGACATACGTATCTATCTAACTCTATAGTTGCCAATCTAAAATGTATATTCACATAGGATTGATCTAAATTAGTTAACCTAGCACTATGTTTATTCCCATTATAAATACATTGTTTATTCTCATATTTAGATAGATACGTATCTAAGAATCTAACCAAGATGCATTAACCCTAACCCAATGAATACATAGTCCTATATTCCGTCTATAGTTAGGGTTGCATTCGCATTATAAACAATGCTAAATATTATTTCCAACTAAGATTCTGTCCATAGTTAGGGTAACTACCTACGTGTTTGTATTCTAACCCTAAAGATAGTCCTATATTCCACCTAATACAACCATTATAATGCACTATAGGATGTAGTTGTATTTGTTAGGGATTAACCCTAACATAGATACTTAGAAATGTGATATATAGTTATCCTAACATTATATTCCAAGGACTAATATAGGACAAGAAATGGATGCGTATAATAGTTCTACATTATTAGTTTACGTGGAAGAAATTACTATAGATGGAATATAGGACTATGTAATGTGTGATTTTGGGCTTAGAACTGGATAGATACTAACTATAGAACTAAAGATAGAACTAAATATAGAACTATTAACTAGTATATGATCCTAGACATATATAATCTTAACATTATATTCTCGTTATCTTAGACATCATAACTTAGATCATTAGAGGAACTATCTAAGCTCAAATTAATTTGGAAACTAGTTACATAGTGTACTATATGAAGATTATGTTCTATGGATTATCTAACTATGTAACTAGTTGTCTAGAAGTAGGGAAATCTTAATACAAACAATTACATAGTTCATACAAACATAGTCTAGAAGACATGCTCATATGAGGCATAGTTCATGGAGGTATCTAGATGAACATAGTCCTAGATGAAACATGACTATACTATAGTTCATAAGTTAGGGTTAATTGGCCATTTGGTTGGGAGCATTTAGGAAGATAGTTTATTCATCTAGACAACTATGTTCTACTTACTAAGTTCATGAATGCCATTATCAATATGACAGATATAATATACGTATCATATGTATACTATATATTCATGAAGGTAGATGAATGCCTTCATGAATATATAGTATACGAACATTATATTCCCTGGTTCATATGAACCTAGATAGATATGGATATTATGATGATAAGCCTCCATCGTTATTGTTAACCTAACAAGATAGTTTACTATAGTTTAAATGCAACTATGTCCTCCATCTAGATGATTAGTAACTAAGAGTATAATGCTCAACTATGGAGGCAGTTTACTACATATATGTTCATGAATTGTTATACTTAGTTCAGAGTTAGGGTCCATCGTTATTACTTGTGCATATATACAGAGAGGAACATCCATAGTGCAACTAAGTACCTGTTACTTGGGGATAACTATATGTACAATGTAGTTAACATAGTATATTGGGTTACATAGTCTCCTTAATAGGTTATAATCAACCATATAACCCATGAAGTTTAGGGTCAATGATGAACATGATGCACAGGTATTACTGAATTCATACCTATAACTACATTATAACCATAGAATGTAGTCAACTACCATAGTTGACTACATTATTTAGTTAACTCTAATTATATGGACTATGCCTCATATGAACTAGTTTAACTATAAGATATCTTAAGTTAAGGAGGTTTAACATAATTCTAAGTGTTTATACCGTATTCTATTAACAAGATTAATAAGTTAAGATTAACCCTAGGATTATGTCCTAGGAGTATAATAAACCCTTATGTCATAGGAATATGACTTCTAATAACTTCAACTATACTAGGGAAGGTTTCGTAGGGAGGAATACACACAATCAAGGAAGGTTGATCATCTTGCCCTTGTTTAGAATATACTATCCTAGAGATTATATATTTGATTCTTCTGTTTATTCTCAAAAACATTATATATGTAGTTTCTAGGATTTACTTTGAGAATTATATATGTAGTTTCTATTCTCATAGTAGTACAAATAAATTTGTAGTGTTTAGGGGTTTAGGGTCAAATACATAGTTTCCATATATAATTCTCCCTATAAACCATAACCTAAATTCATACTCTCTAGGATTTACTATGAAAATACGATGGAAGGATCATACCAACTGGTTGTATATTCCTCCATATGAAATCTTCCCTGGTTGTGTGTGTTCCTCCATTCGAAGCCATGTAGTTTCTATGGCTTAGGGTTAGGGTTTGGCAAGAAACTAAATATATCCCTAACCCTTCCATAGCCTTGCTAGGGTTAGGGATATATGTTGTTTCGATTTTTTTGGTATGGAGATAGCTATGGAAGGATCAAATATGTAGTATCTAGGGGTTCCCATAGTTGGTATGCGAACAATTAAATTTGTAGTCTTCAAACAAAAGCACTTACCTAGTTCAAACATAAGCACTTTCCGAGTCACGCAAAGGATGAGGAGTAAATTCTTGTACCTGAAACAAGGGAAGATGATCGTAGGAGTACTAGGTTCAGAACCTTTAAGCGGATCAGTCAGAGTTTCTTGTGGGCGGAAATTCGGAAAGAGGTACATGCATATTTGGCCGCATGTGATATATGCCAGAGGGCTAAGGCATCGTCTACATCACCTGCGGGTTTTCTGCAGCCCCTTCCCATTCCGGACAAGGTGTGGGAAGATGTGTCAATGGATTTTATTGAGGCTTTGCCGGCGGTAAATGGTAAGACGGTTATTATGGTGGTGGTAGACCGTCTCTTTAAGTACACCCACTTCTGTGCTCTTAGTCATCCATATTATGCCCGCACGGTTGCTGAGTTCTATGTGAAGGAGGTCGCTAAATTACATGGGATGCCTCGGACTATCGTCTCTGACAGATCAAGTCTTCATTTCTCAGTTCTGGCGGGAATTCTTTAAATTACAAGGGACGGTTCAAGAAATGACCTTTCAGTTACCAAAATAGGCAGAATTACAAGATACGGTTCTGCATGCTGACCTTTCAGTTACCAAAATGGGAAGGATTACAAGATACGGTTCTGCGTGCTGACCTTTTAGTTACCAAAATGGGAAGGATTACAAGATGTGGTTCCACGTGCGCGCTGACGTTCACAACATTCATAAATGTATTAAATACGTAGTCTCTAGGATTTACTATGGGTCCTAACCTTTAAACATGTCTGTAGAATTCACTCCTCATCCTTGAAGGATGACATAATACGGATGCCATTGCCCATAATACAAACCAGTTATACATATTACTAGTTGTGTGTATTCTCAATAACAAACCCCAACCTTTAACTAGAGAAACTCCATATTTCATTCTTCTGTCTAGTTCTGTGTGGCTTCTTCCATATAATCTTAGGGTGCTGCCATCCCATCTAAAAATACTCACAACTCGTTGGTAAAACTAGTTTAGTAACTACATAGGATATAATCAACCATAGGTAACTCTAACTATGTAACATGGTTATCATATTGTATGAGTTAACTTAATCACAAGTAAGTATAACTATACTTTATATATGAACTAGGTTAGTCCATAACCCCCATAGTTTCAGTTGACCATATAGGGGTTATAGATAGAGTTATACTTAGTTATCGATGGAGTTAACTATATAGTTCACTAACTTATGGATAGTTAGTAACAGTAATTATGAACATATATGTTCATGAATTGTTAATATAAACCTCCATCGATGTTAATATCCTGAATAAACCCTAGTTAATAGTCATGTTGTGTGAACTAGCTAATTATTTGTATTAGGATATCCCTACTTCTAGACAACTAGTTACATAGTTAGAAACACAGTCTACACAGTTACTAGTCCACTATGTAACTAGTTGCCAAATTAATTTGAACTTAGATAGTTCCTCTAATAATCTAAGTTAGGATGTCTAAGATAACGAGAATATAATGTTAAGATCATATAGGTCATTATCTACTCTAAACCACACATTATATGTCCAGGATCATATACGTCATATTTAGAAATGGAAACCACTGGTTATACTAGTTAATAGTTCTATAGTTAGTATCGATCCAGTTCTAGGCCCAAAACCACACATTACATAGTCCAATATTCCGTTTAGGGCATATTGGACTAAACTAATAATGTAGAACTATTATATGTATAAATTTCTTGTCCTATATTTATCCTAGGAATATAATCTTAGGGTTAATCCCTAACATATAATAGAGACATATAATAATAGGATAACTTGTATCCCATTTCCAAATATCTATGTTAGGGTTAACAAATACAACTACATCCTATAGGGCATTATAATAGTTATATTAGGCAAAATATAGGACTATGTTTAGGGACACACACGTAGGTAGTTACCCTAACTATAGACGGAATCTTAGTTGGGAATAATATTTAGCATTATTTATAACGAGAATGCAACCTAACTATAAACGGAATATAGAACTATGTATTCCTAGGGTTAGGGTTAATGCATATACATTAGATACTTAGATACGTATCTATCTAAGAATGAGAATAGACAATGTATTTACTATGAGAATAAACATAGTCCTAGGTTAATGTTATGTTCAAATTATTTAGTAATAGTAATTGCATGAGTAGGCTAATTGTATTGCTGGCCCAGCCGGCCCAGCTTAGGGGAGTAGCCTAGCTTCGTCCGTATTATGTAATAAGGCCGTAGGCCCAATTAGGGGAATAGCCCAAGCCCATTTCGTGGGACTAGTATGTAATGAGCTTAGGCACTCTTGACTGAATTATTCAGAAAGTTTACCCTAATCTCTTCCTCTCTGGCCTTCCCCCCTATCGTCTCCCTCTGTTGAGCCGCCGGCTGCCATTAGAGGGCCTCCTTCCTCCTCAATCTTCCCTTCTCTCTCCTATAGAAGACTAATATAGGAGTACTTATTAGAGTTAAACCTATATATAGTTAGGGTTCTATATATGTAACTATGTAGTTATAGGACTAATACGCATAGAGGAAAAACTAGGAATAACCCTAGTCTGGAACTAAATACCCTATAAGCTAGGAATCACAGGTATAGAAGACTAGTGAGGAACCTAGTCTTCTATAACTATGATTAGACTATGTTCTTAAGATGGTCATAACTAAACAAGGGCAAGATGATCAACCTTCCATTGGGATATCCTTCTTATACCTATAACTATATAATAACATAGATAGGCTTATCATTATAATAAATACTGTGGTTAGTAGACTAGTAAGCCACCATATATAATGTTGTTCCTAATTATAAACTACTATCCACCATATAGGGCTATAGCATATATAAGGTTTATACTAGCATTGGACCTATGCTAGTATAAACCTTAGGAATCGTATGTTGCTAACCCTAATACAAACTATAGTTCATGAACTATATCTAACTACATAGTATGAGTTAGGATTAGGGTTCCTGCTAATCTTAACCCTGGTAAGTATTGTCCCTTGTATTTGATTAGGGTTAGGGTTAATCCTAACTCATAGGACATAGATCATAGGATATACCATGCTAAGTATTAATAGTCAATTAATATAGGGTTAATCTACCCTAGAGACTACTAATTTTAACATATATAATAATATAATGTTTGTATGAACATTTATTATATATATTAATTGCATGAACATGTCTTCTAGACTATGTTTGTATAGTGTAATTGTTATATCATGTTTATTCCTCCAAATTAGATTCTAAACTCTATATCTAACTATAATAGAGTTTACATATACTGTGAACTATTATTAACTATGATAGAGTTCAATAGTTATATTATATCATAACCCATAATATAGTACTCCCTCTGTACCCTAAACACTATAAATTATATATAAGTTATTATAGGTTCTATGAACATGTCTTCTAGACTATGTTTAATTATGTCTCCCATAGTAAAACCAAATTATATATGGGAAAAGTTTAAATGAGATCGCTCTCATATTCCATTCGTAGCTGTTGGATCTTGATCTGACGGCTATAAATAACTACATAGAACTCACATAGTCCCCGATGTGATAAACTCACCTACCCACTGATTTGATATTCACCATCAGATCAGAATCTAATGGCCCAAAAGATTGGCCTCATGCTCCTTATATGAGAGCGATCTCATGTAAACCGTCCTCATTATATATTCGAAGACCTAATTATTATATAATTCCATATAACTTATAGATAACTAGGGAGATAACTAACACCCATCATTGAAATAGTTAATTAAGTTATATATTCCTCCATCTAGATCAACTCCATCGTTGTTGTAGCAACATGAACTCAGAATATAATGTTCAGAGTTTATATTACTAGTTGATATAGTATCTAGTTATGGATAGTTATGCCACTATATTCCCAGATTCTATATCCTTAGTTGCTATATATTCTTTGAGAAGTAACCAAATTATTTAGATAAGAACTTAGTCAACTATGTTAGGAACATAGTTATCTCATGTTTGTTTTGGTTACTAGGGTATAATTCATGGACTATCTTATTTTGGTTCCTAATATAGTTATGAACATAACCTGATAATGTTCAGGTAGTTATGTAGATGAACCAGCATCATGTCATCTGTGATGCATTCAAAATGAATGTCATATCTAGATGAACTGTATAGATGAACCAGGATCGAGGATGAATTAAATGGAGGTATACTAGTTAGGAACATAGTTAACCTATGCTAAGTTAGGAACATTAGTTTAACCCTAATGTGTGTATGTTCTTCATATGAAGCATATCTAAGTTGCCAACTTAATTAGACCATCTCGCTAATTGGGGTCATAACGTAGACAATGTTCTATGGAAAGGCAAGATGTTCTATCTAGTTAATTGTTTGTATTAGCTAACTAGGACTAATATAGGACAAGAAATGGATAGATACATTGTTTATTATGTATCTATCTATATCCATGAAGAACTATTACACGTATCTAGGATGTATTCCGTATAATCTAAAACCAGTTAATTTTCCATATACTAGGGTATATACATATAGGACAACAAAATAGTTGATTATACGTATCCAATTTGACTTAAAATGGTTATACTAGTTAATAGTTCTATCCATTTCTACGTATCCCATGGTTACACTAGTTAATAGTTCTATCTATGTATCCCATGGTTATACTAGCTAATAGTTCTTGTACATAGTTCATAGTCCTATCTCCTAAACCCTATCATATATATCATAGTTCATAGTTGCCCTAACTATGAATTATGATAGAATAAATAGTTATACATATCTATCTAAGTTCAAAGTATTCCGATATGACATAATCTCTAATCTTGTTCTATGGACTATGCTTCATATGAAATTGTTAGCTAATACAAACAATTAGCTAGATGGAACATCTTGCCCTTCCATAACACATAGTCTACGTTATATATATATAACAATTCATGAACATATATATAGTTTAACCCTGACCCATAGTAATATGAACTAGATAGTCCACTATGTTCATGAACTATAAGTTAATCCTATAATAACATATATCCTTAGTTATGGACTATCTTGTTTTGATTGCCATATGCTTAGATGGAACATAGTTAACTAAGATCCTAGGTTCATATGATCTAAACATAGTTAAGTAAGTTCTGATCTTAGTTAGGAACTATACCTCCATGATTGCCAATTAACCTGTTGTGGTCCTGAGACCACAGGGGATTGCCTGGCGGCAAGGAGGAAGAAGGAGAAGAATAAGAGTAAAGGAATAGAAGTTCTTTATTGCATAGCCTCCTCATGAGGAAGACGATCTCAATATAAAGAGATCAGATGGCGCATTTGACTAGGGCGCCATCTGTCTACTTTGATGGGCCATTAAGTGGCGCTACTCTGATGGGCCACTAATTGGCGCTAATTATTCTCTATCAGCCTATTTCCTAACAATTAGCCTAAACGGGTCTGATTAGAATAAATCAAATATCCTAATGACTGGAATCATGCGTGATGGCCTGCTGACGTTGCGTGAAGGCCTGCTGGCCTGTTGGCCCTGGCGCTGGGCCTGGGCCTGGGCATTCACAACACTCCACCACGCTCCGCTATCGCATTGTCCTCAATGAGACCAGGACAGAAAACGAAGCAGAAACTCATCCTCAAGGACCCACTCCGCGTCCTCTAACGGCCGGCTCAGCCAAGCGACCAATACCTCTGTCACAATACGTCCAGCACGACGCACGCGACGTTTATCAATGAGAGAAGCTGGCGAGCGATCGCCAGTGTCGGGGGAACCCATGAGAGGCAATGGTGGAACAGTATCTACCAGTGGAGGGTCGCCCACAAAATGGCGAAGATGAGATACGTGGAACACCGGGTAAACCAGGGACCCTTGAGGCAGATTGAGAGGATACGCGACCAAACCGACCCTCTCCACAATAGCATACGGTCCATGAAAGCGAGGGGCCAACTTCTGATCAGCCCGAAATAATGAGGTCTGGCGCTGGGGCATAATGGAGACATAAACGTAATCACCCACCTGAAACTCTCTATCAGAACGTCGCTTATCATAAATCTGTTTCATCCTATTCTGGGCTGACGCGAGATTGACTTTCAACTGGCGGAGGACTTCATCACGTGTCTGGAGCATGTAATCCACCTCCGCTATAGATGAGCGGTGAGGCACATAAGATAGAATGGTGGGAGGAGGACGACCATATACAATTTCGAATGGTGTGAAGCCGGCACGTGTGTGATATGCTGTATTGTACGACCACTCAGCCCAGGGAAGCAATTCCAGCCAGCGGCGGGGCTGATCCCCTACAAAGCAACGTAAGTATTTCTCAAGACATCGGTTCACAACTTCAGTTTGGCCGTCTGTCTGCGGATGATATGCTGTACTCATATGCTGTTCGGTCCCATGTAACTTAAAGAATTCCCGCCAAAACTAAGAAATGAAGATCCGATCACGATCAGAGACTATAGTCCGCGGCATGCCATGGAGCTTGGCGACATCTCGTACAAAGGTTTCGGCAACCGTGCGGGCCGAGTATGGATGACTCAAAGCACAGGAATGGGCGTACTTAGAAAGATGATCAACCACCACCATAATCACCGTCTTCCCACTGGAGGCAGGCAAGGCCTCAATAAAATCCATGGATATATCTTCCCAGACCCTGTCCGGGATAGGAAGTGGTTGTAGAAGGCCCGCAGGAGAAGAGGATGCAGCTTTGGCCCGTTGGCAAATATCACAAGCAGCAATATAGTTATGGACGTCCTTCCTGAGACCGGCCCACAAAAAACTTTGACTGACTCGTTTGAAAGTGCGGAATGTGCCCTCATGCCCTGCAACAGGAATATCATGAAAGTGGGAAATCACACGGCATCGGAGATCCGAAGAAGCCGGTACCCATAACCGCTCCTTTCAGAACAAAAGATTATCCTTCCACACGAAGGGAGGCTCAGCATGGGGATCGGCCTGTAGTCGACCAATCAAGTCCTTGGTGCCCGTGTCATCAATATAGGCACGTTTGAGTTCAGGAATAAAAGGACAGCCAGGAATAGAGAATGCATACAAGGTTCCATCCGCAGGTCGACGCGATAAAGCATCCGCGACCGTGTTATCGACCCCCTTCTTATAGGTAACTTCATAGTCATAACCCAATAATTTGCTGACCCAACGCTGCTGAGAGGGGGTAGAGACCCGCTGGTCCAAGAAGTATTTCAGTGGCTGGCGATCAGTCCGGATGAGGAATCGTCGCCCAAGCAAGTAGGGCCTCCACTTTGAGAAAGCGTGCACAATAGCAAGCATTTCCTTTTCATAGGCCGAGAGTGTCAAAGATCGACCAGACAATGCTTTACTGTAGAATGCAATTGGCCACTCTTTCTGAAGGAGGACAGCCCCGACACCCACATCAGAAGCATCTGTCTCAATGACAAAAGGCAAGGCGAAATCTGGGAGCGTCAGAATGGGGGCCTGGACCATGGCCTGTTTCAATAGATCGAACGCCTCCTGGGCCTTGCCCGACCACATAAAAGCTCCCTTTTTGAGTAAAGATGTAAGTGGGCTAGCAATAAGCCCATACTTTGAAATAAACCGCCTGTAATAACCTGTGAGGCCCAAGAAGCCACGAAGAGATTTGACACAGGTGGGTCGTGGCCACGAGAGCATAGCGTCCACCTTAGATGGGTCAGTAGCCACTCCAGCTTGTGAAACAATATGGCCCAAGTACTCGACCTGTGGACTGCCAAAGGAACACTTTGATGTTTTTAAGAATAAAGAATGCGCACGCAAGATAGTGAATACGGACCTCAAGTGGTCTATATGGTCTGCTAATAATGAACTGTATATCAATATGTCGTCGAAGAAGACGAGCACAAAACGGCGGAGATAAGGCCGGAATAAATCATTCATGAGGCTTTGAAAGGTCGCCGGGGCATTCGTCAGTCTAAAGGGCATGACAAGAAACTCATAATGGGCATCATGCGTCCTGAAAGCCGTCATGAGGCTGCATTCGAATCTGATGATATCCCGAACGCAGGTCGAGCTTGCTGAACACCGCTGCCCCCGTCAATTCATCTAATAGCTCATTGATTACTGGAATGGGATACTTATCCTTGACTGTGATTGCATTAAGAGCCCAATAATCCACACAAAAAATGCCAAGACCCATCTTTTTTCCAAACCAATAGTACCGGAGACGAGTACGAACTGGTACTAGGACGAACAATGCCGGATTGTAACATTTCCTGGACCAGCTTCTCAATCTCTGTCTTTTGCACATGAGGATATCTATAGGGCCGAACATTGGCCGGTGGGGCCCCAGGCATGATAGTAATGCAGTGGTCATGGGTCCTTGGTGGCGGAAGACCCGATGGCTCGAGGAAGAGTTCTGCATATTCATCAAGGAGATCAATCATGGCCGCTGGTAGATCCGGTTGGCGCACATCGACCACAGCACGCTGTTGTAAAAAGAAGCCTTGAGGTGTAAACCAAAATAAAGAGCCTACCTCCTGTGTAGTGTGCAAAGTTCCTGGTTGTAATCCATGCAGGCGGATACGCTGGCCGGACACCTCAAAGTCCATCGTCAAATCCCGAAAGTTCCACATCACATCCCCTAATTCTTGTAGCCATTGGACGCCGAGCACTACGTCCGCCCCTTTCGTGGGTAATAAAAATAAGTCAGTAATAAAATAATGCCCCTGGATTACCAATGTTACCTGCGAACAAACCCCCATGCTGCGGAGATGCTTGCCGTCCCCAATTAATACGTCAAAGGGCTTAGAATCAGAGACATAGCACCCTAGACGTTGGGCCACCTTGTCATTAATAAAATTGTGAGTCGACCCACTGTCAATCAGGACTGCAACATTTTGGCGTTTCAGCTGGCCCTGCACTCGCATGGTCCGGGGAGTGAACGTGCCTGAGAAGGCATGGACAGATATCTCAGGTTGTACCTGGTCGTAGAGGCCAGTTCCCTCGTCGTTCTCAGCTATCTCTCCGTCGTCCGCTTCTTCGATGAGTAGACTACCGCGAACAGAGCAGCGATGTCCGGGCACGTACTTCTCATCACACTTATAACAGAGTCCCTTGGCACGCCTTTCCTCCATCTGAGCTTGTGTCAGGCGACGGATGGGAGGGTTATTGGTGCTTGGCAGGAGAGGCCGACTTGGGCTAGAGCCAGGGGCTGGAGGAATGGCTGGGTTATGGCCGGTGTATGGTCTCGGCATCAACCCCCCTCTCCGCTGACGAATTAACTTCTCTTCTTCTATTCGGGCATGGTGCACAACATCCCTCATAGTGTGGCACGAAAAATGCCTCTTGTCAACAGCAATCTCAGGCTTCAAACGGCGCTTGAAGGTGCCAACCAGGGCCGCCATCGGCCAGTCGGGCAGGCGGTTAGCAATTTTCATAAATTCAGAGTAATAAACCCGTACCGTAGTAGTTTGGCGCAAGGTTGAAAGCATCTCATTAAAATCTTGAAACTCATTTGGGCCAAACTGGACGCACAGTTCGTCAGAGAAGGTCATCCACGTGGGGCGGCGCACCTCCTTCACATAAGCCCGAAACCAAACTGAGGCGTCTCCGTCCAAGTGAAAGGCAGCCACACGAAGACGTTCTTCATCAGAATAAGTGCCTTGATAAGCAAAGAATTTATCAGCCTTGTAAAGCCATTCAATAGGATCCTCCTCTCCACTGTACCGTGGAAACTGTAACCGGGCCAGTCTAGGCGCAGCGCTGGCTCGCTGGCCCCTGCGAGTCCCAGAGAACTCCTCCATATCATCCTCCATCTCAAACTTCATATTGCGTGTTCATTGAGGAATTAATACGAACACCTTCCAGGCCTCGTGACTCCTGGCCATTATAGCCTCCATCAGCGTCTAAGTGCATAGATCCAATTTGCATACCTCTCGGAAGAGAATGACCGCTAGGATTACCAAGGATTGATCCGCCAATTGGCTGAGACCCCCCTGGCCGATCTGGGCCATCAAGCCCTCCTGCTGACCGCGGTGGAGTGGTCTTGAGGGTAGCCTGGGATGCGATCTCTTCATCTGTGTCTGGGCGAGTTCGACATGCTGCAATCGCATGTTAATCGAATTGAGTAGAGAAAGCATAACCTCTTGTGTAGAATCAGCATTCCCCCGTGGACTGGCAGCCTCCTGCATCACGTCTGGCTCAGGCTGGGCGCTAGCACCCATAGCCGGTTGCTTGCGAGGAGGCATGATCGCCTCTGGATCAGAATGGTTCTGATACCAATGTTGTGGTCCTGAGACCACAGGGGATTGCCTGGCGACAAGGAGGAAGAAGGAGAAGAATAAGAGTAAAGGAATAGAAGTTCTTTATTGCATAGCCTCCTCATGAGGAAGACGATCTCAATATAAAGAGATCAGATGGCCATTTGACTAGGGCGCCATCTGTCTACTCCGATGGGCCATTAAGTGGCGCTACTCTGATGGGCCACTAATTGGCGCTAATTATTCTCTATCAGCCCGTTTCCTAACAATTAGCTTAAACGGGTCTGATTACAATAAATCAAATATCCTAATGACTGGAATCACGCGTGATGACCTGCTGACGTTGCATGAAGGCATGCTGGCCTGCTGGCGCTGGCGCTGGGCCTGGGCCTGGGCATTCACAACATAACCCTAAGTTCATCTAAATGAACTAAGGTTCTATCCTAACTTAGTATAGGATTAGAAGGCATAGTTCGTAACTAAGATCAGAACTATGTCTAACTAAACCCTATCCTAACTATAACCCTATATGTTCATGAAACTACATATATAATTTAGTTATGGTATAACGATGTGAAGTTTATGGTTGATTATAACCTATTAGGGGAGGGGTATATAGTGAACCTTAGATGTCCTAGGATTAAATACCCATAGTATATAGTCATCCCTAATGATAACGATGGAGAAGTTATATGGTTGATTATAACCTATATATATATGTTCACTATGAATGATAGTTAACTATATGAGCGGTAGTATATATGCACAAGTTCATCTAGATGGACCCTAACTTCTAACTAAACTATATACAATAACGATGGAGTCCATCTAGATGGAGGAACATATAACTTAGTTAACTATAACATGTAATGTAGCCTATAGTTTAGATGGACGTTATCCTAACCCAATTCATGAATCTAACTAGGGTTAATCTTAACATATATAGTTACTACAAGTAACTATGTGGGGAACTACCTCCATAGTGAACTACTGATATATGCAAAATATACACATTTTTATATGCCTTTCTACCTATTTGTTAGTCGTATTTTTAGTTAAAATAAGGATAATTAATGTTTATCTGTGTTAAGTGAATAATTAGGAGTTTAATGATTAAACGCGCTTAATTGAGTTATTTAGATGCATTAATTGGTTTTAATAGATTCATGTTTTATTAAGCGTCTAATTACATTTTAATTTTATTCATACAGGTCTTAGAGCTCCATGTTTCAGATTCACAAATACGCGTCAATCAGCTCGTGTGAAGAGATCGAAGATCCAGCGGCTGAGATAGATATGGCGGGTTTTAAATAAGAAAAAGAAAAAAAAAGAAAGGAAATGAATTGAACCGACCGGTTCTGGTTCGGTTCAGAGAAAAAAAAAAGGAAAGCAACCCGAGCCCGATGGCTCGGGCGCCTGAAACAGAAGAACAGAAAGCAGAGTGCTGATGCCGGATGCTCTGCTCGAAGCTCTGTTCGTGCGTTGGCGATCGTGAGGAGTCCAGTGGCGGCGGCCTGGGCACATCGAGGGCTCGACGACGACGGATTGAATCAACCACTGGATTTCGAGGAGGAACGCCGGCGATACAAAGGAAGAAGCTCGAGCAGAAGCGGTGATCGACAGAGAAACAGAGCAGAGCTCTGCTCGAATAAATCCGGCGATGCGACGGCGTTTCCGGCGATGGGCCTTGCTTCCGGCGACTCGGTGGCGAAGCTATGGTGGCGGAGGATTGAGCCGGCGAAGTAAGGATGGCAAAACAGGGCAAAGGGAAGGAAAGTTCTCGATTTGGAAAATTTCTGGAGTTGGCCGAAACGGAGACTCAAATTGCAAGTTTGGTTCACAATTGGAACATAGCAGCGTTTGCTCGATTTAGGTGTCTCTGATTTGGAAAAAACTGCTAATTTGAGAGGAGGGGCTGTTCGGTTGGTTTATATAAAGGAGCTCTGTCTGGTTGGTTTTGGAACGGCCGTGGTAGAAGGGGGGCCGTGCTGTTGGTGGGTGTGTTCGGTCTGTTCTGTGTCGTGCTGTGCAGGAAGGGGCGCTTTCGGTTAGAAGGGGGAGACGACTGGGCTGCTCGAGAGGGAGGCCCTGTTTTGTTCAGAGGTGAGGCCGGCTGGCTTTTGGGGGAACTGTTGTGGCTGCTGGGTTTCAAGAGAGGCGGCCGGCTGTTCTGCTGTGCAAGGGGTGGCTTTTGGGTCCGTGGCAGAGAGGGGCCGGCGGGGGAGAGGAACTGTTCTGGTCATAAAGGAAGAGAGGCAGTGGTCGGTTAGAAGGGGGAGAAGGCTGTGCTGTCGAGAAGCAGAGGAGGAGTAGAAGGGGGCTTTGCTTTTGCTCGAGAGAGGGAAGCAGGATTGTTTTCAAGCAAAGGAAAATTGCTCCACGAATAGAAAAGGGCTGCTTTACTTTGGCTGGAATTGGGGACTATTCTGTTCTATACGAGAGAAAGATCAGAACGGTTGAGGCGTGCAATCGAGAGATTATTGCTGAAGGTGGAGGAAAGAGGAAAGCAGGACGGGATTAAAGACAGACTGAAAGCATAACACAGGATTTTTCTTTATTATTTTATCTTTTGTTGGTTAATTTTTGTGCTTTTGGTTTAGTTGAACAATTGATTTCTTAAAAAGAAAATAAAAATTAGAACTTTACATTACATTACTACTTGCTACATACTCTAGAATTAGGTTGAATATCTTACTAAGTCTCTGAGGGATCGACCTCGTAGCCACTATTCTGCTATAGATTCGTGCGCTTGCGAGTATCATATTAAAATTTACATCAAGTTTTTGGCGCCGTTGCCGGGAACTACGTAGGATAATTTACCGAATTCTTAGAGTAGTTTAGTTTTGAGTTTAGTTTTGAGTTTAATTTAGTTTAATTTTTGTTGCTTATTAGTGTTTTGTTTTTTTTGTAGGAGTCAGAGAAAACGCGGAATTCTCGCCAACGTTGGAAGGGCCACCCCTTCCCCTCGTTTGCATTCTTTTACCTTCTCTTTTAATTTTTCTAGGTGCTTAGTATTTTTATATTTCTTGCTGTGATTGCTTGCTTGTGTTAGTTGCAATTTTTAGGTTGTTCTAGATATTTGATTTTTAGTGTCGTTAATTAGTGTATGCTTGGTCGTCGGTCACTGGGTGAACAGCTTGCACCTCTTGACCTAGAAATTGAAAGAACTTTCAAAGCAAGATTAAAACATACAATGGATGTTACAAATCAATTAGGTAACATGGAAAATGAGAATGTGAGGAAGACACTAAAAGATTATTCATCCCCCATTCAATTCAACTCACCTTCCTGCATAGTGTTGCCGCTCACCACGGCACACCACTTTGAGTTGAAACCAGGGGTGATGCAACTCTTGCCCACATTCTATGGTTCTAATAAAGAAGATCCCTATAATCATGTTGAAGAGTTCCTTGACATTTGTGCTACATTTAAATTCTAAAACTTCTCTGATGAATCTGTTAGATTGCGCCTCTTTCCCTTTTCTTTGAAAGAAAAAACGAAAGCATGGTTGAACTCTTTAGAAGTTGGAACAATTAGGAGTTGGGATCAATTAGCTGAAAAATTTTTGAACAAATTCTTCCCTGTTCATAAAACTCATGCCCTTCGTAGAGAAATTACAAATTTCATGCAGAAGGAGGGTGAACACTTTTATGAGTGTTGGGAAAGATGGAAGAATTTGCTCCTTAAGTGTCCACACCATGGATTTTTAAAGTGGCAACAAGTTCAATTTTTCTATGACGGTTTAACACCTCAGAACCGTCAAATGGTTGATGCCGCCAGTGGTGGGTCAGTTATGATGAAGAGTGCCGAAGAAGCATGGGATTTTATTGAGACTCTATGCGAGAATTCTTAGCAATGGGATTGCTCAAATAGAGTTGACAGAACGTTTCCTTTTCAAAAGAAAGGAGGCGTATATGAGGTAGACAATAATGCACATTTGATTTCCAAGATCGACAGCCTGACACAACGCTTTGATGCGTTGATGTCTGCTGGTGGGCCCCAAATGCTATCACATGTCAATGTGTGTGCTATTTGCTCTAACCCTTCCCATGTCACACAAAACTGTCCTTCTAACACCTCTGGAGTGGAATACAATAGGGATCAGGCTAATGCTATAAATGCCTTTCCTCGACCTGGCAATAACCCATATTCGGAAACTTATAACCCAGGTTGGGCAAGGCATCCCAATTTTTCATGGTCCAAAGGACCGCATCAAGGAGGACCACCAGGGTACCCTCCCAATCAATCTTACCCTCAACAAGTTCAAACATTCCCTACACAACCCAAGAAACCATCTCTTGAGGATACTTTGAATTTGTTCATGCAAAGCTCTCTAAAATTTCAAAAAGATACCCAACATTCTTTACATGCCAACTCGCAAGCAATTGCGAAGCTAGAACTTCAAATGGGTCAATTGGCTTCTGCATTAAATGAGAGGGAAAAAGGTAGGTTCCCTAGTCAACCTGTAGCTAATCCCAAAGGACAATTTGAAGTGGGATCTAATTCTTGTCAAGACCAACCTCCAGCGCAAGTTAAAGCCATAACTACACTTAGGAGTGGAAAACAAATTGACAATAATGTTGAACCACCTAAAACTGCCATAGACACAACTGCTAGAAAGGGTGAGGACCAAGAGAGCACCACTAGACCAGACGTGAGTCCTAATACATCGAAGAAGAGCCTAGAAGCTTCTTCGTGTCCTGAGTCTAGTCATATGCCACCCTATATACCCAAGGCACCTTTTCCTCAAAGACTTGCAAAAACATCTCAAGGGAACAAACTTGATGAGACAATGGAAATTTTTAAGAAAGTGCAAATCAATATTCCATTGCTCGATGCTATTAAGCAAGTTCCCGCTTATGCAAGATTCTTAAAAGACATGTGCACCCAGAAAAGAAAACTGAATGCACACAAGAAAGTGTTTCTCACTGAACAAGTTAGCTCAATTCTTAAGCATAACACTCCTCCTAAGTTTAGAGATCCAGGATGTCCCACAATTTCATGCGTTATAGGAGACCATACTGTGGAGAGGGCATTGTTGGACTTAGGAGCTAGTGTAAATTTGCTGCCATTCTCTGTTTATGAGCAACTTGGATTAGGAGAGCTGAAACCGACTACCATAACACTGCAACTTGCAGACAGATCAGTTAAAGTCCCACGCGGTGTTATTGAGGATGTTCTGGTTCAGGTGGATAAATTTTACTTCCCAGTAGACTTTATTGTCTTAGATACCCAACCTGTGCAGAATCCTGGTAGTCATATTCCTGTGATTTTGGGAAGGCCATTTTTAGCCACATCCAATGCCATAATAAATTGTAGAAATGGGGTTATGAAGTTGTCTTTTGGCAATTTAAAGGTCAAACTCAATGTCTTTAATGTTAGACAACAACCCCCGGAGACGGATGATTCTTTTGCAGTGAATATGATTGAAAGTTTGGTAGAGGAATCCCTGCAAACTGTTTTAAATGATGATCCCCTCCAGACATGTTTAACTCATTTTGGCTTAGACTTTGACATCGATGGGTCTATTAGAGACGTCAATGCATTGCTTGACTCTACCCCTATATTGGACCCGACCAAATGGACAGCCAGGGTGGAACCTCTTCCAGTTCCCGAGTCTAAACTTGTCCCATCTATTGAAAAACCACCCCAACTTGACCTAAAACCATTACCTGATACACTTAAATATGCGTTTTTAGGTTCTACTGATACCTTGCCTGTTATCATCTCTTCAGACCTTAATTCAGAACAGGAAGGCAAGTTACTTGATGTTCTTCGCGAACATAAGACAGCTTTGGGATGGACAATAGCAGACATTAAGGGTATAAGTCCTGCTCTGTGTATGCATCATATTTACCTTGAGGAGCATGCAAAATCTTCCCGTGAAATGCAACGCAGACTTAACCCTAATATGAAGGAGGTCGTTAGAACCGAGGTGCTAAAATTGTTAGATGTTGGCATCATTTATCCCATATCAGATAGTACTTGGGTCAGCCCAGTTCAGGTTGTTCCTAAGAAGTCAGGAATCACAGTAGTCAAAAATGATAATAATGAATTAGTCCCCACCCGAATGACCACTGGGTGGCGGGTTTGTATTGACTACAGAAAATTGAACTCGGTCACAAGGAAAGACCACTTTCCTTTGCCATTCATTGATCAAATGCTTGAGAGACTTGCTGGGCATAGCTACTATTGTTTTTTAGATGGCTATTCAGGCTACAATCAAATTCCCATTGCTCCAGAGGATCAAGAAAAGACCACATTCACTTGTCCTTTTGGAACATATGCATATTGCCGCATGCCATTTGGGTTATGTAATGCACCCGCCACATTCCAGCGGTGCATGATGAGCATATTTTCAGATATGGTTGAGCGATTTCTTGAAATTTTCATGGATGACTTCTCGGTGTTTGGATCTTCTTTCGATGAATGTTTACACCACTTGTCTCTTGTCTTGACAAGGTGTAAAGAAACAAATCTTGTGCTAAATTGGGAGAAATGTCACTTTATGGTTCGTCAAGGGATAGTTTTGGGACATGTTATTTCTAATAAAGGAATTGCAGTTGATAAGGCCAAAGTTGACTTAATTTCAAGTCTGCCTCCACCAAAATCAGTAAAGGAGGTTCGATCTTTTCTTGGCTATGCTGGGTTTTACAGAAGATTCATCAAAGACTTTAGCAAAATTTCAAGACCTTTGTGCCATTTGCTTGCTAAAGAAACTCATTTTGTCTTTGATGATGATTGCTCTAAAGCGTTTGATCAACTCAAGCAATTTCTCACATCTGCATCCATCATCCAACCACCGGACTGGAATTTACCTTTTGAGCTCATGTGTGATGCATCCGATTATGCGGTTGGAGCTGTCTTGGGGTAGCGGGTGAATAAGATACCCCATGTCATCTATTATGCAAGTAGAACTCTCAATGATGCTCAGCTCAATTATTCTACTACAGAAAAAGAGTTGTTGGCTGTAGTTTTTGCTCTAGACAAGTTCCGATCATATCTCTTAGGATCCAAGGTCATAGTGTTTTCAGATCATGCAGCTTTGAAATATCTTCTTTCAAAGAAAGACACTAAACCTCGTTTAATTCGTTGGGTCCTATTACTTCAAGAATTTGATATTGAGATAAGAGATAAGAAAGGTTCTGAAAATGTTGTTGCTGATCATTTGTCTAGACTTATTGACGAGTCTGTTGAGGAACACTTACCTTTGAATGAGTCATTCCCTGATGAACAACTTTTTGTTGTCTCTCATTTGCCTTGGTATGCTGATATTGTTAATTATCTTGTCACAACTCAACTTCCTGAACATTGGACAAAACAAGATAAATCCAAATTCTTCGCCGAGGTTAAGCATTTTTTCTGCGATGATCCATACCTGTTCAAGTATTGCCCAGATCAAATCATTAGGAGATGTGTGCCGGAGCATGAAGTTGATAGTATCATTTCTTTTTGCCATGCTCATGCATGTGGTGGCCATTTCGGTGCGAAAAAGACTGCTGCAAAAATTTTGCAGAGTGGTTTTTTTTTTGCCTACTTTATTCAATGATACTCATGAATTTTGCACAAAATGTGACAGATGCCAACGTATGGGTACATTATCACGTAGGTCCATGATGCCCTTTACCAACATTCTGATTGTTGAACTTTTTGATGTTTGGGGTATTGACTTCATGGGCCCATTTCCTCCATCGTTTGGTTATCTCTATATCCTTGTTGCTGTAGATTATGTTTCCAAATGGGTAGAGGCAATTCCCTGCAAAACAAATGATCACAAAGTGGTGGTTCGGTTCTTGAAAGAAAACATATTTTCTCGTTTTGGAACCCCTCGAGCAATTATAAGTGATGGTGGTACACATTTTTGCAATAGAGCTTTTGAATCACTTCTGAAAAAGTACTCCATTACTCCTAAAATTGCAACTCCATATCATCCGCAGACTTGTGGACAAGTCGAAGTTTCAAATAGGGAAATTAAACGCATTCTTGAGAAAACGGTTCGTCCCGACCGAAAGGATTGGTCTGACAGATTGAATGATGCATTGTGGGCTTACCGTACTGCTTTTAAGACACCAATTGGAATGTCTCCCTATAGACTTGTATTTGGAAAACCTTGTCATTTACCTGTGGAATTAGAACATCGTGCTTATTGGGCCATCAAAACTTTTAATTTTGATATGGACAAGGCTGGAACACTTCGCAAATTGCAACTCAATGAATTAGACGAAATTCGTAATGAGGCTTATGAGAATGCGAAGATTTACAAAGCGAGGACCAAAGTTTTTCATGATCAGTCAATCATGAGGAAGTCATTTGAGCCCGGTCAAAAAGTTTTGCTCTATAACTCCAGGTTACATCTCTTCCCAGGAAAGCTCCGTTCCCGATGGTCTGGACCTTTCATTGTGCACAAAGTATTTTCCCATGGAGCGGTTGACATTCAAAACCCTAAAGATAGAACTATTTTCAAAGTTAATGGGCAAAGATTGAAACCATATTTAGAGGGTTTTACTGAGAGAGAGGAGACTGTTCTAGATTTGGATGAACCTAATGCTCCTACATGATTTTTGGTTACGTCTGGCTGAAGACGTAAAACTTAGCGCTCTTGGGAGGCAACCCAAACTTTTGGTTTTTGATAGCTTTTTATTTGTTTAATATTTAGGTTGTTGATACATGTGTGGGGATGCTACAATCTAGGTTTGGGGGTATATTTTCTTTTTCCATATTTTGTACTCACTCCTCATTCTTAGTTTGTGTGTTTCAATGCTCTACATCTACCATGAGGCATCTCCATTCAGGTGACTTCTTTCCTTACACTCCTGTTCTTTTTACTCGTCATTGTGATAATTATTTTGGTAAACATTGAGGGCAATGTTTCGTTTAGGTTTGGGGGTGTAGAAAAGAAAAGTAGTATTCCTTTGGCTTTTATTATTATTATTAAAAAAAAACATAAAAATTTTCTTAGGTTTTGATAGTTTATCCCTTTATGATGCATACTTCAATTTTTAAGAGATTAATTTGCATTGGAAGTGTGAGTAAGTATACTGGAGGATAGAGAACTTAACTGAGCATATCTTTCTATTACAGTCCTCTTGGAACATGTGCTTGAGCTAATAAAACTCACTCACACACACTAGTTACATAAAGTAATACAGTCTAGAGATTTGTTGAATGCTAATTTACAGTGGGATATCTTTAGTCAGAGTCATTGGATGATATGTGGTTGTCTGTTGAGCTTAAAAGATCATGATAGACCATTTACTTGGCTATGGCAAGGGATTGGAACCGGAAATAGGTTGAGAGTATAATACAGCCTTGACGGAATAAAGATTGCTGAAATATGATTGCTGAAAATGAAAAATGATAAAAATGAAAACAAAATAAATAAAAGAAAAGGGGCTGCTTGACTTTATAGGATTAACTTAGGCTGATGCTCAGGCCCGAAGCGGTCTACTTAAAACCTAATGCCCTAAGCTAAACTGGCTGGGAGTCATTGGCCTGAGTCATTGCTAAACCTAAGCATCTTGAAGTCAGGCCTTACACAGTCCTAGCGGAAAAAAGAAAAAAAAAAGTCTATGGTGTATTATCCTCTCAAATCTAGAATGTTGGACCCGAAGGAGGCGCGCAGATTTGTGCTATCATGAACCTAAAGATTACGACGACTGTGTTGATTTTGATGTTCTTTGGTTAATGGGTAACACTGGATCTGTATAAAACAGAGATTTAGAATGTATTGCTACAATGTTCTACACTTTTACTATATGAAGTATCATGCTATATCCTATTGAGCAGAAATTTCCAAGATGAAGGTGTAGAATAAAACCACTTACTTGAGGGCTTCTATATTCCAGTTGATTATAAATCCAAGTACATGTGGTTGATTTTCTTAAACATTGCAGTTTGCATTCGAAGGGATATTAAGATTGTTTGTTTTGTAGTGATTTTCTATTTCTTTTTACACTTAGATTAAAAAGGTTGATTTCATAAATACATGTTTGTGGGTAGCATGGCTGCAAACCCTCACGAGACTTCACTCGTCCAGCCAGGGACACCTGGGGGTTTAAAAGGCTTGTTGCATGCGCTAAATGCAATCGCGATTTCCTGCGGAAGTGGATTAGTTAGATTTCTTTGTTTTGTTTTGTTTTGCTCGAGGACTAGCAAAATGTAGGTTTGGGGGTATTTGATATATGCAAAATATACACATTTTTATATGCCTTTCTACCTATTTGTTAGTCGTATTTTTAGTTAAAATAAGGATAATTAATGTTTATCTGTGTTAAGTGAATAATTAGGAGTTTAATGATTAAACGCGCTTAATTGAGTTATTTAGATGCATTAATTGGTTTTAATAGATTCATGTTTTATTAAGCGTCTAATTACATTTTAATTTTATTCATACAGGTCTTAGAGCTCCATGTTTCAGATTCACAAATACGCGTCAATCAGCTCGTGTGAAGAGATCGAAGATCCAGCGGCTGAGATTGATACGGCGGGTTTTAAATAAGAAAAAGAAAAAAAAAGAAAGGAAATGAATTGAACCCACCGGTTCTGGTTCGGTTCAGAGAAAAAAAAAAGGAAAGCAACCCGAGCCCGATGGCTCGGGCGCCTGAAACAGAAGAACAGAAAGCAGAGTGCTGATGGCGGATGCTCTGCTCGAAGCTCCTTTCGTGCGTTGGCGATCGTGAGGAGTCCGGTGGCGGCGGCCTGGGCACATCGAGGGCTCGATGACGACGGATTGAATCAACCACTGGATTTCGAGGAGGAACGCCGGCGATACAAAGGAAGAAGCTCGAGCAGAAGTGGTGATCGACAGAGAAACAGAGCAGAGCTCTGCTCAAATAAATCCGGCGATGCGACGGAGTTTCCGGCGATGGGCCTTGCTTCCGGCGACTCGGTGGCGAAGCTATGGTGGCGGAGGATTGAGCCGGCGAAGTAAGGACGGCAAAACAGGGCAAAGGGAAGGAAAGTTCTCGATTTGGAAAATTTCTGGAGTTGGCCGAAACAGAGACTCAAATTGCAAGTTTGGTTCACAATTGGAACATAGCAGCGTTTGCTCGATTTAGGTGTCTCTGATTTGGAAAAAACTGCTAATTTGAGAGGAGGGGCTGTTCGGTTGGTTTATATAAAGGAGCTCTGTCTGGTTGGTTTTGGAACGGCCGTGGTAGATGGGGGGCCGTGCTGTTGGTGGGTGTGTTCGGTCTGTTCTGTGTCGTGCTGTGCAGGAAGGGGCGCTTTCGGTTAGAAGGGGGAGACGGCTGGGCTGCTCGAGAGGGAGGCCCTGTTTTGTTCAGAGGTGAGGCCGGCTGGCTTTTGGGGGAACTGTTGTGGCGGCTGGGTTTCAAGAGAGGCGGCCGGCTGTTCTGCTGTGCAAGGGGTGGCTTTTGGGTCCGTGGCAGAGAGGGGCCGGCGGGGGAGAGGAACTGTTCTGGTCATAAAGGAAGAGAGGCAGTGGTCGGTTAGAAGGGGGAGAAGGCTGTGCTGTCGAGAAGCAGAGGAGGAGTAGAAGGGGGCTTTGCTTTTGCTCGAGAGAGGGAAGCAGGATTGTTTTCAAGCAAAGGAAAATTGCTCCACGAATAGAAAAGGGCTGCTTTACTTTGGCTAGAATTGGGGACTATTCTGTTCTATTCGAGAGAAAGATCAGAACGGTTGAGGCGTACAATCGAGAGATTGTTGCTGAAGGTGGAGGAAAGAGGAAAGCAGGGCGGGATTAAAGACAGACTGAAAGCAGAACACAGGATTTTTCTTTATTATTTTATCTTTTGTTGGTTAATTTTTGTGCTTTTGGTTTAGTTGAACAATTGATTTCTTAAAAAGAAAATAAAAATTAGAACTTTACATTACATTACTACTTGCTACATACTCTAGAATTAGGTTGAATATCTTACTAAGTCTCTGAGGGATCGACCTCGTAGCCACTATTCTGCTATAGATTCGTGCACTTGCGAGTATCATATTAAAATTTACATCAACTACCTACATAGTATAACATATATACTAGTCTAATGTTCTAGGAACTAACTTAGCGTAGGTTGATCTAGTGAAGATGATAAGCCTCATCTGCCTCTATAAGTAATGGAGGTAGATGAGGCTCCATCGTTGAACATAGTTAGTGAACATAACAACGATAAGCCTCATATAACCAAATTGCCTCCATGAACTATGCCTCATAACTAGATAGGCAACAATAATTTCATAGAACCTTAAGTTATGGAGGTATCTAGATGACCATGATACATAGTTACGTTCACCTCATAACTTAAGGTTCTATGAAATTATTGTTGCTTATCTAGTTATGAGGCATAGTTCATGGAGGCAATTTGATACATAGTTGTCATGTTCACCTAGATAGTCCATAGAAGATATCCTAGGGTTCATATGATAGTTGACTACTAGTTCATACCCTAGAAGATATTATGAACTAACTAGTTTGTAGAACATAGTCTACATAGTTCATAGGAATATAGTACACTAACAAGGGCAAGATGATCGTTGATAGGAATAACTACCGAGGGGTAAGAAGGATCAAATACATAGTTTCTAGGGACATAATTTGAAGGAAAGATCAAATACATTGTTTATTCCCATAGTAAATCCTAAAGAATATTTATTTGATTCTTCTATTTAAGTAGCTGTGTGAAGGTCAAAAGCTATCCCCAAACTATAGAAACTACTACATACTACGAACTACTTATTTCAATTTTTTATCTAACTAGTGTGTATTCTCCATACCAAACCCTAACCATAAACCTAAAACCATAGAAACTACATATCTAATTATCCCTGGTTCATCATTGCCATATTTGAATCAAATATCTAAATAGGAAAAGTATGTTTACTACCTAGGTTTTACGTACACAGGATCATCCTCCATAAATGCATTCAAGGAGGACATAGTTCATGAATGTATTAAATACGTAGTCTCTAGGTCTTACTATGGCTCCTAACCATTAAACATGTCTAATGGTCATCCTAAATACATAGTCTATAGAATTCAGACCTCATCCTAAAAAGATGACATAATACGGATGCCATTGTCCCTAATACAAACTACTTCGACATATTATTAGTTGTGTGTATTCTCAATAACAAACACCAACCTTTAACCATAGAAACTCCGTATTTTATTTTCTGTCTAACTAGTTGTGTGTGGCTTCTTCCATATAATCTTAGGGTGCTGCCATCCCAACTAAAAATCCTCACAACTCGTTGGTAAAACTAGTTTAGTGACTACATAGGTAATAATCAACCATAGGTAACTCTAACTATGTAACATGGTTATCATATTGTGTGAGTTAAGTTAATCACAAGTAAGTATAATTATACTTATATATGAACTAAGTACATATGTTCATATATAAGTAACTATATGTGCATATATACAGGGAAGACTAAGTTAGTCTATAATCCCTATAGTTTTAGTCCTTCATATAGGGGTTATGGATAGTTATACTTAGTTATCGATGGAGTTAACTATATAGTTTACTATAAAGTGGACTAACTTATGGATAGTTAGTAACAATAATTATGAACATCGTTAACTAGGATATGTTCAGGTAGTGTAGTATAAATAGTTAATTGGCAACTATAGTTAATATAGTTCTGTTGTGAACGTCATGCCAGGACGTCAGCACATGTACGTCATCACGCGTGGATATCGCTGGATTCTCTGACTAGGATTAATTTTCCTTTTCGTCTCAATTAGTGATTGTAATAAAGGCCTGATTGGATGTAATCATGGTCTGTGATGTCGTCATAGTTGTGATGTCATCAGAGTGACGTCATTATGTCATCTATAGTCTTCTATATAAGGGGGTCTTTCTCCTCCTTTAGGACTTATGCAATAAAGAACTTATTTCCCTACTCTTCTTCTTCTTCCTCTTTGCCGTCAAGGCGAACTCTTGTGACCTTGCTGGTCACAACACTGGTATCAGAGCAGTGACGATCTGAGGACGATCATGCCTCCTCGCAAGCAGCCAGCCATGGCCGCTGAGGTGCCGTTGGAGCCAGAGATGACGAGAGTTGCTCTCAGCCCACAGGGGAACGCTGATTCCAACCAGGATGCTATTCTCTCCCTGCTCAACTCGATCAACATACGACTACAGAATGTAGAGCTTGCCCAGACACAGATGAAGACGGACATGGCGACACAGGCTGCAGCCATGACCACGCCACCGCAATCAGCAGGGGGCCTGGAGGCCAGAATCGGCCAGGGGGCTCACAAGTGTTGGGCGGCTCAGTCTTAGGCCATCCTGCCGGCCATCCTGCCGGCCATTCTATCCCTCATGGCATCCAAATTGGTTCTGTAAACATAGGTGCTGAAGGGAGGCGCACTAGACAAGAGACACGAGGCATGGAAGGTGTTCATGGTAAACTACTACGGTACGGGCTTACTATTCTAAATTCATGAAAATTGCTAACCGCTTGCCAGATTGGCCAATGGCAGCCCTTGTTGGCACCTTCAAGCGTGGATTAAAGCCTGAGATCGCTGATGAGATGCGACACTTCTTGTGCCACACTATGCGGGATGTAGTGCTTCGTGCTCGGATAGAGGAGGAAAAGTTAGCTCGTCATCGAAGAGGGGGACGTGGGGGGCTGGCTCTGAGGCCGTACACCAGCCAGCCGCCTGTTTTGACTCCAACGCCTAGCCACAGCCCTAGCCGGCCACCCTTGCCAGGGCCTAATCCTCCTCCTGTCCGCCGTTTGACACAAGCCCAGATGGAAGAAAGGCGCGCCAAGGGACTCTGTTATAAGTGCGATGAGAAATTCGTCCATGGACACCGCTGCTCAGTCCGGGGTAGTTTACTCATCGAAGAAGCTGAAGACGAGGAGCTAGCTGAACCAGAAGAGGCACCCGACCTCTATGACCATGTGCAGCCGGAGATCTCAGTCCATGCATTCTCTGGCACGTTCACCCCCAGGACCATGCGTGTTCAGGGCCAGTTGAAGCGCCAACAGGTCGCGGTTCTTATTGATAGTGGGTTGACTCATAACTTTATTAATCATAAGGTGGCATAGCGTTTGGGTTGTTATGTCTCTGACTCCAAACCCTTTGACGTATTGATTGGGGATGGCAAACATCTTAGGAGCGTAGGCGTATGCTCGCAGGTCGAACTAGCAATTCAGGGGCATTCCTTTATCACAGACTTATTTCTCTTGCCTACGAAAGGGGCTGATGTGGTTCTTAGTGTCCAGTGGCTGCAAGACTTGGGTGATGTGGTATGGAACTTTCGGGATCTGACTATTGATTTCGAGGTAGCAGGCCAGCGCATTCGTCTACATGGATCGCGGCCGGGCAACTTGCACTCAACGCAGGAGGTGAGCTCTTTTTTTTATTCACAGCTCATGGTCTATTCTTACAGCAGCGTGCTATAGTGGATGTGCCGCAACTTGAATTACCGGCCGATATCATTGAACTGCTTGCGGCACACACCAACATATTTGCTTAGCCAGCTGCACTTCCACCAGCACGGGGCCATGATCATTCCATTCCTATCATGCCCAGGGCTTCACCCGTCAATGTGCGACCCTACCGGTATCCGCATGTGCAGAAGGCAGAAATTAAACGGTTGGTCGAGGAGATGTTGCACTCTGGTATTATCCACTCCAGCACCAGTTCATTCTCCTCTCCCGTCCTTTTGGTTAGCAAAAAAGACGGATCATGGCGGTTATGTGTGGATTACCGTGCGCTTAATGCAATAACGGTGAAGGATAAGTACCCAATTCCTGTGATAGAAGAGCTCCTGGACGAGTTGGCGGGGGCGACTGTGTTCAGCAAACTTGACTTAGCTCAGGTTATCATCAGATCCGTATGCAGCCCCAGGACATATACAAGACGGCCTTTCGGACTCATGATGGTTATTATGAGTTCCTCGTCATGCCTTTTGGACTGACCAATGCTCCAGCAACCTTCCAGAGTTTGATGAACGACCTGTTTCGCCCATATCTCCATCGGTTTGTGCTCGTCTTCTTTGATGACATATTGATCTATAGTTCATTCTGGGCAAACTACCTCAGGTCAGTCTTTACTATCTTACGGGCTAACACTTTATTCTTGAAGCATTCGAAGTGCTCTTATGGCCGTGCGCAAGTCGACTATTTGGGCCACATCATTTCATCTGAGGGGGTGGCTACTGATCCATCTAAGGTGGAGACCATGCTTTATTGGCTCCGGCCCACTGGTGTGAAGTCTCTCCGCGGCTTGTTGGGCCTCACAGGTTATTATCATCGGTTTATTGGGCGGTATGGGCTAATTGCTGGCCCACTCACATCCTTGCTCAAGAAGGGTGCTTTCATATGGTCTGGCGAAGCCCAAGCCACCTTTGTCAAATTGAAACAGGCGATGGCACAGGCTCCGGTGTTGGTTCTTTCAGACTTCTTGCTGCCTTTTATGGTTTAGACGGATGCTTCTGATATGGGCCTCGGTGCAATCCTACTCCAGAAAGAGTGGCCAATAGGATTCTACAGTAAAGCACTATCGGGCCGGTCCTTATCTTTGTCTGCATACGAGAAGGAGATGTTGTCTATTGTGCACGCCATCTCCAAGTGGCGGCCTTATCTGCTGGGCCGACGATTTATTATCCGAACCAATCATCAACCTCTCAAGTACTTCTTGGACCAGCGGGTATCTACACCTTCTCAACAGCGCTGGGTAAGTAAGTTATTGGGCTATGACTATGAAGTGGTCTACAAGAAGGGCGTTGACAACACGGTGGCTGATGATTTATCACGTCGGCCCACTAATGGAGCCTGCTTCGCATTTTCTGTCCCTAGCTGTCCTTTTATTCCGGACTTGAAGCAGGCTTATGTGGCGAACCCGCCTACCAAGGAGCTGATTGCCCGACTACAGACCAACCCACATGCGGAGCCCCCTTTTGGGTGGCGTGACCATCTATTGTTTTGGAAGGGCCGGTTGTGGGTGCCAGCTATTCCAGATTTGCATCGATGGGTTATTGCCCACTTTCATAATACTCCCGTGGCTGGCCATGAAGGCACGTTCAGAACCTTTAAGCGGGTCAGTCAGAGTTTCCTATGGGCGGGAATTCGGAAAGAGGTACATGCATATGTGGCCGCATGTGATATATGCCAGAGGGCTAAGGCGTCGTCTACATCACTTTGGGGTTTTCTGCAGCCCCTTCCCATTCCGGACAAGGTGTGGGAAGATGTTGTCAATGGATTTTATTGAGGCTTTGCTGGCGGTAAGTGGTAAGACGGTTATTATGGTGGTGGTAAAACGTCTCTCTAAGTATGCCCACTTCTGTGCTCTGATTCATCCATATTCTGCCCGCACGGTTGCTGAGTTCTATATGAAGGAGGTCGCTAAATTACATGGGATGCCTCGGACTATCGTCTCTGACCGAGATCGAGTCTTCATTTCCCAGTTATGGCGGGAATTCTTTAAATTACAAGGGACGGAGCTTCATATGAGTATAGCGTATCACCCTCAGACAGACGGCTAAACTGAAGTGGTAAATCAGTGTCTCGAACAGTACTTGTGTTGCTTTGTGGGAGATCAGCCCCGCCGCTGGCTGCAATTGCTTCCCTGGGCTCAATGGTCATTCAACACAGCTTATCACACACGTGCTGGCTTTACGCCGTTCGAGATTGTCTATGGCCACCCTCCTCCATCCGTTCTGTCTTATGTGCCCCATCGTTCCTCCATTGCCGAGGTGGATTACCTGCTGCAGACACGTGATGAGGTCCTACGCCAGCTTAAAGCCAATTTAGCATCTGCACAGAACAGGATGAAACAAATCTATGATAAGCAACGCTCTGATAGGGAATTCCAGGTTGGCGACCTCGTTTATGTGTCAGTCATGCCCCAACGTTAGGCTTCTTTGTTTCGGGCTAATCAGAAGCTGACTGCTCGCTTTCACGGGCCTTACACAGTTGTGCATAGAGTGGGACCGGTAGCGTATCGTCTCTCCTTTCCTCCAGGGTCCCTAGTACACCCTGTATTCCATGTGTTCCGTCTTCATCGTTTCGTGGGGGACCCTCGGTTGATTGCTGATAGTGCTCCTCCACCTCTCATGCCCTGCAGACATTACTGACCCTGTTCCAGCTTCTCTTGTTGATAAATGGAGGGTGCGGCATGCTGGGCGTATTAGGACTGAAGTGCTTGTGGCTTGGAAGGGCCAACCGCTCGAGGATGCTGAGTGGGTACTGGAGGATGATTTTCTGGCCCGGTTTCCATCGTGGTCGCATTGAGGACAATGTGTTAGCGGAAGCATGGTGGAGTGTTGTGAACGTCATGCCAGGACGTCAGCACACGTACGTCATCACACGTGGATATCACTGGATTCTCTGACTAGGATTAGTTTCCCTTTTCGTGTCAATTAGTGATTGTAATAAAGGTTTGATTGGATATAATCATGGCCTGTGATGTCGTCATAGTGACGTCGGGGTCTTTCTCCTCCTTTAGGACTTATGCAATAAAGAACTTATTTCCCTACTCTTCTTCTTCTTCTTCCTCTTTGTCGTCAAGGCGAACTCTTGTGACCTTGCTGGTCACAACAAGTTCACTCTAGGGTTAACCTGAATATAGTTCATATGATAGATATATAACCCATAAGCTCTCCCTAATAGGCTAACTTGTGATTAAGTTAACCATATGTTAACCCTAGTATAATATTGGCATATGTCTAACTAGTTTAATCTTAGATTATGATCTAACAGTACTAGTAAATAGAATGAGACTATGACATTAGTTGGGATCTATTATATCACTACATATATAATAGCCTAATTAGTATTGCTATTCATAGTCTAATTGTTTGTAATTACCCTAGACTCTATGAACATATTTTCTAGACAGTACTAGTATGAATAACTTATATGGTAATTATAGTATAGTTTAAGTTATTAGAAGTCATACTCCTATGACTTAAGGGTTTATTATACTCCTTGGACATAATCCTAGGGTTAATCTGAACTTATTAATTTCGTTAATAGAATATGGTATAAATACTTATAATTAGGTTAAACCTCCATAACTTAAGATATCTTATGGTTAAACTAGTTCATATGAGGCACAATCCATATAATTAGAGTTAAGTAAACGATATGTTCCACTAGACCCAAGTCGTCTCTTATGCTTTATTGGTCTATTTGTAATGCTGGTCTTAGGCCCAGCCTAGGGGGAATAGCCCAATCTATTGAGTATCATGTAATAATGCTCTCATGACCAGTTAGGGGATTATAGGTATTAATTTAGTAATACCTATGTATCATGTTCATCTATTGACCCTAAACTTCATAGGTTATACGTTGTGAACATCAGCGCACACACAGAACCACATCTTGTAATCCTTCCCGTTTTGGTAACTGAAAGGTCAGCACGTAGAACCGTATCTTGTAATCAGTCTAGCAAACCATATCTTATAATCAAGCTAGGAAGACTCACCCTCACTTTCTTTATAAGGAGGTCTTCTTGGGCATGCAATATTGAATCCAGTTTTCTTTACTTCTCTTTTCTTCTTGTTTTTCTTCTTCGTTTCCCCTTTTTTCAAAATGGCGTTTGGTTTTGTTCGTGTTCCATACGGGAACGCAACATTGGTATCAGAGCCAGGCCGATCCATCTGAACGATGGACGATGTGGTCGACCTGTGTGCCGACATCAAAAGATGGATTGAGCGAATCACTGTGGCCCAAATGGCCACCGCCACTGCCATTCTATTAACTGTTGTTCTAAAGGAAGTGAATGCTGCTATTGCAACTATTAAGACTAAGAGAACTGTTCAGTTTGTTGACTGGTGCCCCATTGGATTCTTTTTTTTTGACACATAAATCCCCAACAGGGCACTACTCAATAGAATTAATCAGATGGGGCAAAGCCCGACCCGACCAGTTACATCAGCCCGAAGAACCTCCAAAATGAAGGGTTGAGGAGCATTAATCCAACAACAAGAGTATGCATCTAAAGCGAAATTTGCCACAGTGTCCGCAGCACAGTTTCCCTCCCGATAGCAGTGCACCAGAGACCAGCTGAAGAAACGATCAAACTGAGAACGTATGTTGAGGACAATGTCAAGGATACTCCACAGAGTAGGATATTGACCCAGGACACAACGAACAAGAGTAAGGGAGTCTCATTGTAGAATGATTTTGTTAGCATAAGGTACTCTGCAAGTTCCAGAGCATGCAAAAGTGCATACGCCTCAGCCACCAGCGGAAGAGTGGAACCAATGGAGCAGGCAGAGGCCATGAGAAAGTTACCATACTGATCCCGAGCAATGACACCCGTGGCTGCAAAAATGCGGCCATGACGGATGGCACAATCAAAATTAATTTTGACATGACCTTCAGGAAGTGGAATCCATCGAATGCAACTCCAGTCCTTGTTCCAATTGATGCACCCAACTGCAGGAGGAGGCGGTGGCACCGCGCTGGACGTCATCGTGGCGACCGTACACCTAGGAAAAATCCGATCTTTGGCCTGTGCAGAAGTCAGCGATACTGTGGTGGTCATCTCCGAGGTAGCTGAGGCATTTGGGTCCATCGGCCTTGAGAACAACCGTGTTCCGGCCATCTGTGGTGTGCCGGATGTGGCCGTGAAGGAAGTGGCAGACGCGGTTGAGGTCTCGATATGGCATCGGACAGCACAATTTTGTCGGAACCAACGCTCGCGGAAGCCATGGTGGCAATGGGCTGGAGGACCTCCATCCTGTCTTTGGTGGTGACAGAGGAGGGCAAGACGATCGGGGCGGTGGTGGAGGAGTCCGGATGGCCGTCGGCGTGGGTGGCCGCATCTTCAGAAGCTATGGTGGTGGCTGGGATGGTGTTCGCCGGGACTAATGGAGTCTCCTTCTTTGGTTCGGCAGTGGATGGGGAAACTGTGTGGGCTCCGATTGTGACCATGTCACCCACGAGGGTGCTGGAGGTGGAGAAAGGTAGCACCTTGTAGAGAAAGTCGGCCTTTTTCGGGGCTAGAGGGGAGAAGTCGAGCTTCTACATGGCGGCTATAGCGTCAACAGGGTGGTGTCCGCTCATCTCGAGCTCGATCTGGTCTGTCCCGGTAGCTAGCGGCAGCCACACATCGGATGTAGTCGGAAAGCACGACGGTATGAGGCAGAAGGTGCGGCTGGTGGAGGCGGTCGGGGGTAGGTAGAGACAATGGTGGAAGACCATGCTGGTTTAGCAATGGTAGAAGAGGCGGTTTGGCCGGGGCTGTAATGGGTTTCGTATGACTGCGGATGTAACTGTGGGGAGGAAAAGCTATGTGGGTGATGATGTGGGTCCCACCATGGCTGACCGGAATACCATGCGGCAATGCTAGATGGCGGGGTGGCCATGGCGGCAGCTCGCATGGCCTTCTCTTCAGCATATGCCAAGTGCAGTTCCTTGAGTTGCTCTTGGATTCCTATTAACACGGAAAGAAGGATCGTAGAGTCAGAATCAGCCCATAGATCGAACTGCTATGATACCAATGTTGTGTCCCGGCATGGGACACGAACAAGGCCAGGTTTCATGGCCAGAGAAAGTGAGGAAGACAAGGAAGAAATAGTAGAAAGAAGATCAATTCATATTACATAAACCCTAAAGGAGGAGGAAGACCTCCTTATAAAGAAAAGGTAATGGGCGCGGCTCACAAGGCCCGTGCCATCAGTCTGGCCAGATGGGCCCTAATTGGACCTTAAATGGCCCCTGATTATTCTCTATCAGTTCGTTACCTAATAATTAGCCTAAACGGGCCTGACTACAATATGATACTTATCAATCAACTATCCTACGGAGAGATCTGCTTAGATGATGTGCTTAGATGACGTACACAACACATGAACTCAGAATATAATGTTTAGAGTTTATGCTACTAGTTGATATAGTATCTAGTTATGGATAGTTATGCCACTATGTTCCCTGATTCTATATCATTAGTTACTATATATTCTTCGAGAAGTAACCAAATTATTTAGTTAAGAACTTAGTTAACTATGTTAGGAACATAGTTCTCTTATGTTTGTTTTGGTTACTAGGGTATAACCTATACTAAGTTATGTAGATGAACCCACATTATGTCATTTATGATGCAATCAAGACGAATGCTATATCTAGATGAACAATCTAGATGAACCAGGGTCGAGGATGAATTAATTAGTTAGGAACATAGTTAACCTATACTAAGTTAGGAACATTAGTTTAACCCTAATGTGTGTATGTTCATATGAGGCATATCTAAATTATGGTTAAACTAACTATGTTCCTAACTCGTTGCCAAATTAATTAATCCATCTAGCTAATTGGGGACTATCTAGATGAACATGATGATAATATCTATCATAACGTAGACTATGTTCTATGGAAGGGCAAGATGTTCCATCTAGCTAATTGTTTGCATTAGCTAAATTGTTCATATGAAGCATAGTCCATAGAACAAGATTAGAGTTTATGTCATACTGGAATACTATGAACTTAGATAGATACATATAACTATTTATTCTATTTAGTTCATAGTTAGGGCAACTATAAACTATGATATATATGATAGGGTTTAGGAGATAGGACTATGAACTTTGTATTAGAACTATTATCTAGTATAACCATGAGATACGTAGAAAACTATAGAACTATTAACTAGTAATACCAGTTTAGGACAAATTGGATACTTATAATCAACTATTTTGTTGTCCTATATATATAATACCCTAGTATATAGAAAATTAATTTGTTTTGGGTTATACATACTACATCCTGGATATGTATAATAGTTCTTCACGGATATAGATAGAGACATAATAAACAATGTATCTATCCATTTTTTGTCCTATATTAGTCGTAGGAATATAATGTTAGGGTTAATCCTAGATTGGCAACTATAGGATTAACCCTATCTATAGTTAGGGCAACTACCTTCGTGTGTGTATTCTAACCCTAAAAGAATAGGATTAATATAGGAGTATTTTTCTGTTTAAGTAGATGCGTGAAGAATAGGACTAACATTCCGTCTATAGATAGATACTTAGGATTAATATAGGACTATGTAACCCTAGGAATACATAGTCCTATATTCCGTCTATAATTAGAGCATTAACTAGCTATATAATGTATCTATCTATAGTTAGTTAATGCCCTAACTACACACAACTAAGATTGCTAATCTAACTAACTTATAATCATATATGATTATGCATTGTATCATAATCAAATACATAGTCTCTAGGGCATAGGTTAATATATAAACTCTAATCTATGATACAATGCATTGTACTATGTCTAACCTTATAGTTGCGACTCTAGAATATACAAGCTATAGTTGCCATAATAACTTAGATTATTATAGATTAATCCTAGGGTTAATCCTTCCTTGTGCCAACTTAGATAACTAACCCTATAGTTGCCAATCTAGACATATACTATAGATGTCTACAGGATGTAGTCATCCTAACTTAGATTATTAAATAGGAACCCTCCATTACATTTTAACTTAGTTTAGACATCCTAACTTTGATTATTAGGATATGTTAGGTTTAACCCATATATAATTCTGCTAGACGGAAGAATTATAAATGGAAGATTAGGGAATAATCAACTATAGTTTTGTTGTATGGATCAACATAATATGTAATGTTAATTGGCAACTAGTATTTGATTAGGGTTAGGGAATAAGTTAGGTTATTCCTATAGGGACATTTCTAGGATTAACCCTAAAAATTACGTATTTAATGCCATTGTCTATGTATTTAATTCTTCCATGTAACTACTTTTGTTTATTCCCATAGTAAATCCTAGAGACTATGTATTTGATTATTCTGTTTAAGTAGATGCATGAAGGTCTAAAGCTATCCCCAAACCGTATAAACTACTTATCTAATTCATCCATCAAACTAGTTGTGAGCATTGTTCATACCAAAACCTAATGCTAAACCCCTAGAAACTTTGTATTTTGTTGTTCATCTAACTAACTAGTTGTTTACATATTTAATACTTTAGTCTAACTAGTTGTGAGCATTGTTCATCCCAAAACCTAATGCTAAACCCCTAGAAACTATGTATTTTGTTGTTCGTCTAACTAACTAGTTGTTTACATATTTAAAACTTTAGTCTAACTAGTTGTGTGTATTCCTCCATACTTCCATATTAATGCAAAACCCTAACCCTACTTATCTAATTCTTCCATCAAACTAGTTGTGAACATTCTTCATACCAAAACCCTACTAGGTTATAACCCTATGTTATAACCCTAAACTAGGGTTAACAGATATCCTACGGTTTATTACATATAACTGTGAACTATTAACTATATACTATAGTTATACTACACTAGTATATGTAATCCTAGTATTCAGGACCCTAACTCCTGAATAATAAATTCGGGAGTTAAGACCCTAACTCATAATAGGGTTACAGTATATGTAGAGGCATAATCCATATGAGGCATAGTCCATATAATTAGGGTTAATCTACAATAATAGTGGCATAATTACAATATTTATAACATATTGGCATAGGTTATGACAGAAAGCCCGTATAAACTACATACATAATAGAATGATACTCTCCCTAATATGTATACACATATTACATAGATTAACCCTATAAGAAGACATAGTATAACCCTAATATTATACTGTTATAACCCTTAAGTCATAGTCTCATAACTGTTGCATTTGGACAATTATAGATTAATCTATCTATATGAGTACTAGTTAATATACTCATATAGTATATTCCTATAATAAGATCATATATAATCTTAAGTTAGATTATTGTATTTATGATTACCTATTACTTGGGGATAACCTAGTCTCATTCTATTAACCAGATTAATAAGTTAGACATCATGAGCATAGGGTAACCCTAACTTAGATAGATTGGAGTTTATATTAGTAGATGCCCTTATATAGAGTTATAGTCTATGCAACTATGAGCTAGTTCATATGAGGCATAGACTATATCTCCCATATTAAACCATAACTATGTCTCATATGACTATGCCTCATATGAACATGTCTTCTAGACTATGTTTGTATGAACTATCTAATTGTTTGTATTAGGATATCCCTACTTCTAGACAACTAGTTACATAGTTAGATAGTCCATAGAATATAGTCTACATATAGTACACAATATAAGTAGTTGCCAAATTAATTTGAACTTAGATAATTCCTCTAATAATCTAAGTTAGGGTGTCTAAGATAATGAGAATAGAATGTTAAGATCATATATGTCATTATCTACTCAAAACCACACATTATATGTCTAGGATCATATATGTAATATTTAGAAATGGAAACCACTGGTTATACTAGTTATAGCTCTATAGTTAGTATATGTCAATTTCTAAACCCAAAACCACATATTACATAGTCCTATATTCCGTCTATAGTAGTTTCTTGTACCTAAACTAATAATGTAGAACTATTATACGTATTCATTTCTTGTCTTATATGAATCCTAGGAATATAATGTTAGGGCTAATCCCTAACATATAGATAGAGACATATAATATTAGGATAACTATGTATCCCATTTTTAAGTATCTATGTTAGGGTTAATCGCTAACAAATACAACTTCATCCTATAGGGCATTATAACAGTTGTATTAGGTGGTTAGAATACACACACGTAGGTAGTTACCCTAACTATAGACAGAATCTTAGTTGGCAATAATATTTAGCATTGTTTATAATGAGAATGCAACCCTAACTATAGACGGAATATAGGACTATGTATTCCTAGGGTTAGGGTTAATGTATCTAGGTTAGATACTTAGATATGTATCTATCTAAGTATGTGAATAAATAATGTATTTACTATGTGAATAAACATAGTCCTAGGTTAACTAACTTAGATCAATCCTATGGGAATATACATTCTAGATTGGCAACTATAGAGTTAGATAGATAGATACTATAGAGTCCTAGTTTTCGAGTAATTTTAATCCTGCCATAGATTTTACTTATATTGTACTATTTACCACATAACTTGTGTATTCTAGTCATACAAGTGAAATATGATACCGGTATTATATATTAGAAGACCTAACTAATATTTTAGAAGACATGTTCAAACAAACTAAAATTAATATAGTCTAGAAGACACAACTAATATATAATAGTCTAGAATAAACAATGGTTCAATATGTATGTAGAACTTAAGGTTTATAAAACCTATAATAACTTATAATATATGTACTATACAAACTTAATACAAATTTCTACTCTCTAATAGGTTATAATATAATCTATTACAGTTAGATAGTCCATATGGACTATAATAGAATAAATTATAACCATGGGAATAAATATGTTATAACAAATAGGGTTAAGGATGTTATAACATGTTTATTCCCATGGTTAGCAAATAAGATTTACCTCCATAATAAATATTAATAGTCCATAACAACTAAACATTTTGTCCTAGAGACATATTTGGAAGTTTCATATGTTTATATGGACTATTAATATTTATTATGTCATCCTTTAATTATTTTGATGGAAGAACCCCTAGATACTACATTAAGCTCTATAATAAGTCTATCTATATGATAGAATTAACATGATGCCTTCCAACCATAGGATTCCCTAGAGACATGGAACCTCATATATTAAGGTTCCCTATAGAGTACTTATTATAATCCATATAATAGTCTCTAGGATTAAACTCTAGGGTTCCATCATTATATAACTAGTTTCTCTATAGAACATAATTGATATAGGACTATATGATAACTAGTTCCTCTATAAAATATAATATAGATATGTTATATCCTAAGTTATTCTAATTCCATCGTTGCTTGATCCTTTTATATCCTAATATACTAGACCATATATAAGGTATAGAACATACATCCTAGGCAGACACAATATGATAGAGTTAATCATATATTAAAATTGTAGTACCTAGTGATCCTTCTACATGTTCCAGACACAATAAGAACTACCTAGGGTTAAGGATGTCTATTCTAGACTATTATTTATGTTATATATTTAGACATCATTATATTATTAAGAAGACATGTTCATATGAAGCATAGTTCATAGAGGTATCTAGATGAACATAGTCCTAGATGAAACATGACTATACTTAGTTAGGGTTAATTGCCAATTTGGTTAGGAACATAGTTTTATTCATCTAGATAACTATGTTCTACAAACAAAGTTCATGAATACCATTGTCTATATGATAGATATAATATATGTATCATATGTATACTAACATTATATTCCCTGGTTCATATGAACCTAGATAGATATAGATATTATAATGATAAGTCTCCATCGTTATTGTTAACCTAACATGATAGTTTACTATAGTTTAACTGCAACTATGTCCTCCATCTAGATGATTAGTAACTAAGAGTATAATGCTCAACTATGGAGGTAGTTTACTACATATATGTTCAAGAATTGTTATACTTAGTTCAGAGTTAGGGTCCATCGTAGTTACTTGTGCATATATACAGGGAGGAACCTCTATACTGCAGTTAAGTACCAGTTACTTGGGGATAACTATATGGACAATATAGTTAACATAGTATATTAGGTTACATAGTCTCCCTAATAGGTTATAATCAACCATATGACCCATGAAGTTTAGGGTCAATAGATGAACATGATACATAGGTATTACTAAATTAATACTTATAACTAGATTATAACTATTGGATGTAGTCAACTACCATAGTTGACTACATTATTTAGTTAACCCTAATTATATAGACTGTGTCTCATATGAACTAGTTTAACCATAAGATATCTTAAGTTATGGAGGTTTAACCGAATTATAAGTATTTATAGAGGATAATTAGGCTATTATATATGTAGTTATATAATAGATCCCAACTAATGTTATAGTCTCATTCTATTAACTAGTACTGTTAGATCATAAATACGGTAACCTATAATCAAAGATTAAACTAGTTAGACATTAGCCAATATTATACTAGGGTTAACATATGGTTAACTTAATCACAGGTAATCCTATTAGGGAGAGTTTATGGTTTATATATCTATCATATGAACAATGTTTAGGTTAAACCCTAGAGTGAACTATTAACTATAGTTGTCAATTAACTATTTATACTACACTACCTGAACATATTTAGTTAACCCTATGTTCATGAACATATCCTAGGGTTAACGATGATATCCTAGGGTTACATATACTGTGAATTATTAACTAGGGTTTATTCAGGATATTAACATCGATGGAGGTTTAAATTAACAATTCATGAACATATATGTTCATAATTATTGTTACTAACTATCCATAAGTTAGTGAACTATATAGTTAACTCAATCGATAACTAAGTATAACTATCCATAGCCCCTATATGGTGGACTAAAACTATGGGGGGTTATGGACTAACTTAGTTCATATTATCTATAGGATATAGTTGTGTTTGTTATGGATTAACCCTAACATAGATACTTTGAAATGGGACACATAGTTAACCTATTATTATATGTCTTTATCTATATGTTAGGGATTAACCCTAACATTATATTCTTTGATACATATGTAGGGACAAGAAATTGATACATATAATAGTTCTACATTATTAGTTTAGGTACAAGAAACTAATATGAAAGGAATATTAGACTATGTAATGTGTGGTTTTGTGTTTAGAAATGGATAGATACTAACTATAGAACTATTAACTAGTATAACCAGTGGTTTCCATTACTAAATATGATATATATGATCTTAGAAATATAATTTGTGGTTTTGAGTAGATAATGAATGAACTATATGATCTTAACATTATATTCTTGTTATCTTAGACATCATAACTTAGATTATTAGAGGAACTATCTAAGCTCAAATTAATTTGGAAACTAGTTACATAGTGTACTATATGAAGACTATGTTCTATGGACTATCTAACTATGTAACTAGTTGTCTAGAAGTAGGGACATCCTAATATGAACAATTAGATAGTTCACAAAAGCATAGTCTAGAAGACATGTTCATATGAAGCATAGTTCATGGAGGTTTCTAGATGAACATAGTCCTAGATGAAACATGACTATACTATAGTTCATAAGTTAGGGTTAATTGCCAATTTGGTTAGGAACATAGTTAGGAACATTTAGGAACATAGTTTATTCATCTAGATAACTATGTTCTACAAACTAAGTTCATGAATGCCATTGTCCATATGATAGATATAATATATGTATCATGTGTATACTATATATTCATGAAGGCATATGGATATTATATGTGTTCCTTCATGAATATATAGTATACAAACATTATATTCCCTGGTTCATATGATCCTAGATAGATATGGATATTATGATGATAAGCCTCCATCGTTATTGTTAACCTAACATGATAGTTTACTATAGTTTAACTGCAACTATGTCCTCCATCTAGATGATTAGTAACTAAGAGTATAATGCTTAACTATGGAGGTAGTTTACTACATATATGTTCATGAATTGTTATACTTAGTTCAAAGTTAGGGTCCATCGTTGTTACTTGTGCATATATACAGGGAGGAACCTCCATAGTGCAACTAAGTTCCTGTTACTTGGGGATAATACATGCACAATGTAGTTAACATAGTATATTGGGTTACATAGTCTCCCTAATATGTTATTATCAACCATATAACCCATGAAGCTTAGGGTCAATAGATGAACACGATACATAGGTATTATTGAATTAATACCTCTAACTACATTATAACCATATAATGTAGTCAACTATGGTAGTTGACTACAGTATTTAGTTAACCTAATTATATGGACTATGCCTCATATGAACTAGTTTAACTATAAGATATCTTAAGTTATGGAGGTTTAACCTAATTATAAGTATTTAGACCATATTCTGTTAACCAGATTAATAAATTAAGATTAACCCTAGGATTATGTCCTAGGAGTATAAAAAACTCTTAATTCATAGGAGTATGACTTCTAATAACTTAAATTATACTATAATTTCTATATAAGTTATTCATACTAGTACTGTCTAGAAGACATGTTCATAGAGTCTAGGGTAATTACAAACAATTAGACTATGAATAATAGTACTAATTATAGAGTTCACAACAAGTTCATGTTATTATGGGTTATGGTTAAACTATATATATGTTCATGAATTATTATATATATAACGTAGACTATGTTCTATCTAGCTAATTGTTTGTATTAGCTATCTAGTTCATATAAGGCATAGTCCATAGAACAAGATTAGAGTTTATGTCATATCGGAATACTATGAATACGTATAACTATTTATTCTATCATAGTTCATAGTTAGGGCAACTATGAACTATGATATATATGATAGGGTTTAGGAGATAGGACTATCAACGATATTCTTGCCCTTGTTAGTGTACTATATTCCTATGGACTATCTAGGTGAAGATGACAACTATGTATCATGTTCATCTAAATACCTCAATAACTTAAGGTTCTATGAAATTATTGTTGCCTATCTAGTTATGAGGCATAGTTCAGGGAGGCAATTTGGTTATATGAGGCTTATCGTTGTTATGTTCACTAACTATGTCCAACGATGGAGCCTCATCTACTTATAGAGGCAGATGCGGCTTATCATCTTCACTATATCAACCTCGGCTAAGCTAGAGAGGCAGTCGACCACCACCATAATGACTGTCTTACCGCGAACCATGGGTAAGGCCTCAACAAAGTCCATGGAGACATCCTCCCAAACCTTGTCAGGGATAGGAAGGGGCTGGAGGAGACCCGCAGGGGTTGTGGACGCTGATTTTGCCCGCTGGCATGTGTCACAAGCTGCCACATAGGAATGCACATCCTTCTGAATACCGGCCCAAAGAAGCTATGACTTACCCGCTTGAATGTTTTGAACGTCCTTTCATGGCCAGCCATAGGAGTATCATGGAAATGGGACACCACACGCCGTCGCTAATCCAGGATGGCAGGTACCCATAAGCGGTCCTTCCAGAATAAGAATTTTCCCGCCAAGCAAAAGGAGGCTCAGCGACGGGATCAGCCTGAAGACGGTCAATCAGCACCTTGGTGGTAGGGTCCTCCACATATGCTCGTTTCAATTATGGCACAAAGGGCAACATGGCATAGATAAGGCTAAGTATCCCCCGTTCTTGACCAGCGAGACAAGGCATCAGCCACAATGTTGTCCGCACCGCTCTTGTATACCACTTCGTAATCATAGCCCAATAATTTACTAACCCAACGCTGCTGAGAGGGCGTAGATACCCGCTGGTCTAAGAAGTATTTGAGTGGTTGATGATCTGTCTGAATAAAGAACCGTCGGCCGAGCAAGTAGGGCCGCCACTTGTTGATGGCGTGCATAATAGCGAGCATTTCCTTCTCGTATGCCAACAAAGTCAAAGATTGCCCCGAGAGTGCTTTGCTGAAGAACGCAATAGGACGTTCTTTTTGGACAAGGACAGCTCCAAGACCAGAATCAGATGCATCGGTCTCAATCACAAACGGTAAGCTGAAATCTGGAAGAACTAATACCAGGGTTGTTGCCATAGCTTGCTTCAATTGGTCAAAGGCTGTCTGTGCTTCATAGGACAATGAAAAGGCCCCCTTCTTGAGCAAGGACGTGAGGGGCCCAGCCATCACCCCATACCGCCCAATAAACCGCCGATAGTAACCAGTGAGTCCTAAGAAACCACGGAGAGACTTCACACAAGTGGGCCGAGGCCACGAAAGCATAGTTTCCACTTTCGACGGATCAGTGGCCACCCCTTCATGCGAGATAATGTGGCCTAAATAATCTACCTGTGCGCTGCCAAAGGAGCACTTCGAGCGCTTCAAAAATAATGAATTAGCACGCAGGATGGTAAAAACTGACCTGAGGTGGCATAGATGGTCCTCCCAGGATGCGCTATAAACAAGTATGTCATCAAAGAATACGAGCACAAACTGGCGGAGATAGGGCCTAAATAGATCGTTTATCAAGCTCTAAAAAGTGGTCGGAGCATTGGTCAGGCCGAATGGCATGACGAGGAACTCATAGTGCTCGTCATGAGTCCGAAAGGCAGTCTTGTGGATGTCGTGGGGCTGCATGCGCATCTGATGATAACCCGAACGCAAGTCAAGTTTGCTAAAAACGGCAGCCCCTGCCAACTCATCCAGGAGCTCCTCGATCACCGGGATAGGATATTTATCCTTCATCGTAATCGTGTTGAGCGCACGGTAGTCAACACAGAAGTGCCAAGAACCGTCCTTCTTACGAACCAATAGGACCGGAGATGAAAATGAACTAGTGCTGGAATGGATTATACCTGATTGCAACATCTCTTGCACTACTTGTTTGATTTCCGGTTTTTGAACATAAGGATACCGGTAGGGTTGGACATTGGCGGGGGAAGCTCTAGGCGTGATAGGGATGTGATGGTCGTGGTTCCGGGCTGGCGGAAGGCCAGATGGCTCTGCAAAGATATCCTCATGCTCGGCCAGGAGGCGGAGCATGTCATCTAGCAATGCTGGTTGATTCACATCCATGATAGCACGTTGCTGGAGAAATAGACCATGAGGAGTAAATCGGAAAAGAGAAATCACCTCTTGGGCCGTGTGCAGGGTGCCTGGTTGCGACCCATGTAAACGCACACGTTGACCTGTTACCTCGAAGTCCATAGTCAGATCCCGGAAGTTCCATACGACATCGCCCAAGTCCTGAAGCCACTGGACTCCTAACACCACATCAACCCCCTTCGTGGGTAAGAGAAATAGATCAGTGATGAAGGAATGTCCTTGCATCACTAACTCAACTTGTTCACACATGCCCACACTCCGGAGGTGTTTGCCATCGCCGATCACAACAACAAATGGTTTGGAGTCCGAGACATAGCACCCCAAACGCTGCACCACTTTGTCATTGATAAAGTTGTGAGTAGAGCCACTATCGATGAGTACCGCTACCTGTTGGCGCTTGAGCTGGCCCTGAACGCGCATGGTTCTGGGGGTGAAAGTACCTGACAATGCATGGACGGATATCTCCAACTGCACATGATCATAGAGGCCGGGTGCCTCTTCTGGCTCAGCCACTTCCTCTTCCTCAGCTTCTTCGACAAGTAAACTAACTCGGACAGAGCAGCGATGTCCGGGGGCAAACTTCTCGTCGCATTTAAAACAGAGTCCCTTAGAAAGCCGTTTGTCTATTTGGGCTGGCGTTAGGCGACGGACAGGTGGAGTAGCAGGCCCTGGCAATGCCGGCCGGCTTGGGTTGGGGCCAGGCGCTGGGGCCGAGACATATGTGGGGCTGGTAAGGGGGCGCATAGCCATCACCCCACGACTCCCTCTCCGCTGACGAGCCAATTTCTCCTCATGGTATGGCATGGGAAGTGGCACATCTCATCAGCAATCTCTGGTTTTAGCCCACGCTTGAAGGTGCCCACGAGAGCTGCTATTGGCTAATCTGGGAGGCGTTGGCAATCTTCATGAATTTTGAATAATATGCCCTTACTGTGGTGGTCTGCCTTAGGCTGGACAACATTTCATTGAAATCTTGAAATTCATTTGGTCCAAATTGGATGCACAACTCATCGGAGAAGGACATCCAAGTAGGATAACGCACCTCATTTTCAAAGGTCTGAAACCAAATAGAGGCGTCTCCATCAAGATGGAAGGCTGCCACACATAGGCATTCTGCATCAGAGTATGTCCCTTGGTAAGCGAAAAACTTGTCTGCCTTGTACAACCATTCAACGGGGTCCTCATCTCCATTATATCTTGGAAACTGTAAACGAGCCAGTCTTGGCTCAGCGCTGCCCCTCTGGCCTTCGCGAGACCCATGGAACTCCTCCCACTCCTCATCAATCTCTTGCTGAACGTTTCGTGGATGTGTAGCCATTGAGGCATTTCCACGAGCACTTGCCATGCCTCGTGCATCAAGACCAGGGCGGCCACCTTCTACGTCTGGGTTAAAGGACCCAATTCGGATTCCATGAGGGAGAGAATTTGCTGTGGATTGGCCTGGTGCTGAGCCTCCAGGCACATGGGACTCCCCTGGTCGGACAGGGACGCCATTCCCCCTTGATGGCGGCGGCGTGGTCATGTTGGCAGTTTGTGGCCTGGTAAAGCGCCTGTATAAGCTCGATGTTCTGCAGCCGTATATTAATCGCATTGATCATGGAGATTAGAATGTCTTGGCTGGAATCAGTATTCATCCGTGGGCTGGGAATCTCCTTCGCAGCCTCTGGCTCTTGCTGTTCTTCAGAGGCCATGGCTGGCTGCTTACGAGGAGGCATGTCTGGCTCTGATACCAATGTTGTGACCCAGCAGGGTCACAAGGTATCGTCTTGACGAAAAATAGTAAAAAGAAAGGAGAAGTAAGGAAAACAGGATTAGAAAAGAGAAGTAAGGAAAACTTGATTCAATATTGCATACCCCAGAAGGAGGAAGAAGACCTCCTTATAAAGAAAGAGAGGGCGCGTCTACCTAGCCTGATTACAATATATGACCTTTTAACTTCCTAGGTTGATTACAAGATATGACCTTTCAGCTTCCTAGAATAATTACAACATACGACCTTGCAACATATGATGTTTCAGCTTCCTAGAATAATTACAACATATGACCTTTCAGTTACGGATTTGCGTACTGCCATTCACAACAGATTCATGAATTGGGTTAGGATAACGTTTGTCTAAACTATAAGCTACATTACATTTTATAGTTAACTAAGTTATATGTTCCTCCATCTAGATGGACTCCATCGTTATTGTATATAGTTTAGTTAGAAGTTAGGGTCCATCTAGATGAACTTGTGCACATATACTACCATTCATATAGTTAACTACCATTCATAGTGAACATATATAGGTTATAATCAACCATATAACTTCTCCATCGTTATCATTAGGGATGACTATATACCATGGGTATTTAATCCTAGGATATTTAAGGTTCACTATATACCCCTAGTAGGTTATAATCAACCATAAACTTCACATCGTTATACCCTAACTAAATTATATATGTAATTTTATGAACATATAGGGTTGTAGTTAGGATAGGGTTTAGTTAGACATACTATGAACTATGCCTCCATGAACTATGCCTTGTAATCCTATACTAAGTTAGGATAGAACCTTAGTTCATTTAGATGAACTTAGGGTTAATTGGCAATCATGGAGGTATAGTTCCTCACTAAGATAAGAACTTAGTAAACTATGTTCAGATCATATGAACGTAGGAACTTAGTTAACTATGTTCCATCTAGGCATATGACAATCATAACAAGATAGTCCATAACTAAGAATATATGTTATTATAGGATTAACTTATAGTTCATGAACATAGTGGACTATCTAGTTCATGTTCCTATGGGTTAGGGTTAAACTATCTATATGTTCATGAATTTTTATATATATAACGTAGACTATGTTTTATGGAAGGACAGGATGTTCCATCTAGCTAATTATTTGTATTAGCTAACTAGTTCATATGAAGCATAGTCCATAGAACAAGATTAGAGTTTATGTCATACCGGAATACTATGAACTTAGATAGATACGTATAACTATTTATTCTGTCATAGTTCATAGTTAGGGCAACTATGAACTATGATATATATGATAGGGTTTAGGAGATAGGACTATGAACTATGTACTAGAAACTATTAACTAGTATAACCATGGGATATGTATAATAGATAGAACTATTAACGAGTATACCCATTTTAGGACAAAATGGATACATATAATCAACTATTTTATTGTCCTATATGTATAATACCCTAGTATATAGAAAATTAACTGGTTTTGGGTTATACATACAACATCATAGATACATGTAATAGTTCTTCATGGATATAGATAGAGACATAATAAACAATTTAACTATCCATTTCTTGTCCTATATTAGTCCTAGTTAGCTAATACAAACAATTAGCTAGATGGAACATCTTCCCCTTCCATAGAACATTGTCTACGTTATGATAGATACTATCATCATGTTCATCTAGATAGTCCCCAATTAGCTAGATGGACTAATTAATTTGGCAACTAGTTAAAAACATAGTTAGTTTAACCCTAACTTAGATATGCCTCATATGAACATACACACATTAGGGCTAAACAAGTGTTCCTAACTTAGTATAGGTTAACTGTGTTTAACTAGTATACCTCTATTTAATTCATCCGTGGTCCTGGTTCATCTATATAGTTCATCTAGATATGGCATTCATCTTGAATGCATCATAGATGAAATAATGCTGGTTCATCTACATAACTACTTGAACATTATTAGGTTATGTTCCTAGCTATGTTAGGAACCAAAATAAGATAGTCCATGAACTATACTAGTAACCAAAACAAACATGAGATAACTATGTTCCTAACATAGTTAACTATGTTCTTAACTAAATGATTTGGTTACTTCTCGAAGAATATATAGTAACTAAGGATATAGAATCAGGGAACATAGTAGCACAACTATCCATAACTAGATACTATATCAACTAGTAATATAAACTTTGAACATTATATTATGAGTTCATGTTACTACAATAAGGATGGAGTCGATCTAGATGGAGGAACTTATAACTTAATTAACTATATCAACGATGGGTGATAGTTATCTCCCTAGTTATCTATAAGTTATATGGAATTATATAATAGTTAGGTCTTCTAATATATAATTTGGTTTTACTATGGGAGACATGATAATTAAACATAATCTAGAAGACATGTTCATAGAACCTATAATAACTTATATATAATTTGTAGTGTTTAGGGTACAGAGGGAGTACCATATTATAGGTTATGATATAATATAACTATTGAACTCTATCATAGTTAATAGTTCACAATATATTTAAACTCTATTATAGTTAGATAGTGTTTAGAATCTAATTTGGAGGAATAAACATTATATAACAATTAGACTATACAAACATAGTCTAGAAGACATGTGCATACAATTAACATATATAGTAATGCTCATGCAAATATTATATTATTATATATGTTTAAATTAGTAGTCTCTAGTGTAGATTAACCCTATATTAAACGACTATTAATACTTAGCTAGGTATGTCCTATGAATTATGTCCTATGAGTTAGGATTAACCCTAACCCTAATAGAATACAAGGGACAATACTTAGCAGGGATTAGCAGGAACCCTAATCCTAACCCATAGTAAAACCTAGGTAGTTAGACATAGTTCATGAACTATAGTTTGTATTAGGGTTAGCAACATAGGATTCCTAATGTTTATACTATCATAGGTCCAATGCTAGTAGTATAAACCTTCTATATGCTCTAGCAATATATGGTGGATGGGGTTTATAATAGGGGATATAGGTAGATAGTAGTTTATAATTAGGAACAACATTATATATGGTAGGTTACTAGTCTAGTAACCCCAGTATATTATTATAATGATAAGCCTATCTAAGTTATTATATAGTTACAGGTATAAAGGATATCCATATAGTATAATTATATAAACAAGGGAAGGTTGATAATCTTGCCCTTGTTTAGAATACAAGTCCAACTGCCTATAGTTATGACCATTCTAGGTAGTTATTACAATCTTAGGAAAATAGTTTAATCATAGTTATAGAAGACTATAGTTCATAGCTAGTCTTCTATACCTATGGTTCCAAGCGTATAGGGTACTTAGTTCCAGACTAGGGTTATTCCTCTATGTGTATTAGTCTCATAACTACATAGTTATATATATAGAACCCTAACTATATATAGGTTTAACTCTAATAAGTACTCCTATATTAGTCTTCTATACTCTATTAAAATTGCTCGGAAACTAGGACCTAGGTCAATCTAGACATACGTATCTATCTAACTCTATAGTTGCCAATCTAAAATATATATTCCCATAGGATTGATCTAAGTAAGTTAACCTAGCACTATGTTTATTCCCATAATTAATACATTATTTATTCTCATACTTAGATAGATATGTATCTAAAAATCTAACCAAGATGCAATAACCCTAACCCAATGAATACGTAGTTCTATATTCCGTCTATAGTTAGGGTTGCATTCTCATTATAAACAATGCTAAATATTATTCCCAACTAAGATTCCGTCTATAGTTAGGGTAACTACCTACGTGTTTGTATTCTAACCCTAAAGATAGTCCTATATTCCACCTAATACAACCATTATAATGCACTATAGGATGTAGTTGTATTTGTTAGGGATTAACCCTAACATAGATACTTAGAAATGTGATACATAGTTATCCTAACATTATATTCCAAGGACTAATATAGGACAAGAAATAGATGCGTATAATAGTTCTACATTATTAGTTTACGTGCAAGAAACTACTATAGATGGAATATAGGACTATGTAATGTGTGGTTTTGGGCTTAGAAGTGGATAGATACTAACTATAGAACTAAATATAGAACTATTAACTAGTATAACAAGTGTTTTCCATTTCTAAATATTACATATATGATCCTAGACATATAATGTGTGGTTTTCAGTAGATAATGACATATATAATCTTAACATTATATTCTCGTTATCTTAGACGTCATAACTTAGATCATTAGAGGAACTATTTAAGCTCAAATTAATTTGGAAACTAGTTACATAGTGTACTATATGAAGACTATGTTCTATGGACTATCTAACTATGTAACTAGTTGTCTAGAAGTAGGGAAATCTTAATACAAACAATTACATAGTTCATACAAACATAGTCTAGAAGACATGCTCATATGAGGCATACATAGTTCATGGAGGTATCTAGATGAACATAGTCCTAGATGAAACATGACTATACTATAGTTCATAAGTTAGGGTTAATTGGTAATTTGGTTGGGAGCATTTAGGAATATAGTTTATTCATCTAGACAACTATGTTCTACTTACTAAGTTCATGAATGCTATTATCAATATGATAGATATAATATACGTATCATATGTATACTATATATTCATGAAGGTAGATGAATGCCTTCATGAATATATAGTATATGAACATTATATTCCCTCATTCATATAAACCTAGATAGATATTGATATTATAATGATAAGCCTCCATCGTTATTGTTAACCTAACAAGATAGTTTACTATAGTTTATATGGAACTATGTCTTGCATCTAGATGATTAGTAACTAAGAGTATAATGCTCAACTATGGAGGTAGTTTACTAAATATATGTTCATGAATTGTTATACTTAGTTCAGAGTTAGGGTCTATCGTTGTTACTTGAACATATATACAGGGAAGAACCTCCATAGTGTAACTAAGTACCTGTTACTTGGGGATAACTATATGCATAATATAGTTAACATAGTATATTGGGTAACATAGTCTCCCTAATAGGTTATAATCAACCATATAACCCATGAAGTTTAGGGTCAATGATGAATATGATGCACAGGTATTACTGAATTCATACCTATAACTAGATTATAACCATAGAATGTAGTCAACTGCATAGTTGACTATATTATTTAGTAATCCTAATTATATGGACTATGCCTCATATGAACTAGTTTAACTATAAGATATCTTAAGTTATGGAGGTTTAACATAATTCTAAGTGTTTATACCGTATTCTATTAACAAGATTAATAAGTTAAGATTAACCCTAGGATTATGTCCTAGGAGTGTAATAAACCGTTATGTCATAGGAATATGACTTCTAATAACTTCAACTATACTAAGGAAGGTTTCATAGGGAGGAATACACACAATCAAGGAAGGTTGATCATCTTGCCCTTGTTTAGAATATACTATCCTAGAGATTATATATTTGATTCTTCTGTTTATTCTCAATAACATTATATATGTAGTTTCTAGGATTTACTCTGAGAATTATATATGTAGTTTCTATTCTCATAGTAGTACAAATAAATTTGTAGTGTTTAGGGGTTTAGGGTCAAATACATAGTTTCCATATATAATTCTCCCTATAAACCATAACCTTAAATTCATACACTCTAGGATTTACTATGAAAAATACGATGGAAGGATCATACCAACTGGTTGTGTATTCCTCCATATGAAACCTTCCCTGGTTGTGTGTGTTCCTCCATTCGAAGCCATGTAGTTTCTATGGCTTAGAGTTAGGGTTTGGCAAGCAACTAAATATATCCCTAACCCTTCCATAGCCTTGCTAGGGTTAGGGATATACGTTGTTTCGATTTTTTTGTTATGGAGATAGCTATGGAAGGATCAAATATGTAGTATCTAGGGGTTCCCATAGTTGGTATGCGAACAATTAAATTTGTAGTCTTAAAAAAAAACACTTACCTAGTTCAAACATAAGCACTTTCCAAGTCATGCAAAGGATGAGGAGTAAATTCTTATACCTGAAACAAGGGAAGATGATCGTAGGAGTACTACGGGTTATGTTTTCACAGTAGAAAACACAACTGTTAGTTCACACACCTATACGAAGGGATACACATAACTAGCTTGTGTATACCACATAGTATAAGTGTGTGAACCTATACGGGGCTATAATTGCAACTATATCATAGTATAATGCATTTTAAGAAGGATCAAATACATAGTTTCTAAGGACATAGTTTGAAGGAATACGTTCCTTATGTTTAATAGACGTCCCTTAAATAATGGGTTAATTCTATACATATATTATTATAATGCAACTATAGTTGTCAATTAGGGCATATCTAACCCTAGACTACATCCGCATAGGAATAACTTAGGGTTAATCGTATACGATGATTAGGGTTAATCTAAGTTGAATTATATATCGGTATAGATATGTATAAAGGACGATGAACATAATTCATCGAATAACTTAAGGTTAGGGTATAAATACTATAACTTAAGGTTTATAGAACCCATAATAACTTATATATAATGTTATTTTATGTCTTCTATAGAATACGGTATAAAGACCAAATTCATCGTAACCTAGGTAGTTAGACTTATATGGTCTATGAGGTTTATATAGTTCACATCCTAACCATATTATAGACAGTCTTCTAGACTTATAAATACTTAGTTCTTAGATAATATAAGTCTTCTATACTATATGAACCTATAAATATTAAGTTAGACATCCTAACTCTATCTAAGACATATATATAGTATATTCCTATAAGGGAAAAGTTTAAATGAGATCGCTCTCATATTGCTTATATGAGGCCACTTTGAATCTTAACCGTTGGATCTTAATCTGACGGCTACAAATATCCATAATGATCTCACCCACTCTTTGATGTGACACACTCACCTACTCACTGATTTGATATCCACTATCCGATCGGAATCTAACGGTAATAAAGATTGGCCTCATGCTCCTTATATGAGAACGATCTCATGTAAACTCATCTCTTCCTATAATAGTTATATTATATCAGAACCCATAATTGTATTGTAATGCTATAACTCTAATTAATAATACGGTATAACCATAATATTATACTCCTATTAGGGACATATCATATTAACCCTAGGATTAATCTATAATAATTAGATAGGTACGTATTTATTTCATACATAATATAGTATATGGACTATGCCTCATATGAACTATAACTTAACTTAGCATATTAAAGAGTTAGGGTTAACAAATATCCTAGGGTAACAGTATATGGGACCCTACATATACTGTAACCCTAGGATATCTGTTAAGGTTAATTTAGACATATACTATTAGGGAGAGAACTATTAATGTTATGTTCCATTTATTTAGAAATAGTAATTTCATGAGTAGGCTAATTGTATTGCTGCTGGCCCAGTCGGCAAGCTTAGGAGAGTAGCCCAGCTTCGTCCGTATTATGTAATAAGACCGCAGGCCCAATTAGGGGAATAGCCCAAGACTCTCATGATTGGATTATTGAGAAAGTTTACCTTAATCTCTTCCTCTCTGGCCTCCCCCTCTCGTCCCCCTCTGTCGGAGCCGCCGGCTGCCATTAGAGGGCCTCCTTCCTCATAGATCTTCCCTTCTCTCTCCCCAACTCCTCTCTTATCCTCTATCACTTTATCCCTTTCCCCTTCTAGAATTGTTGAGATATAATATTGGTATCAGAGCACCCATCCATTTCTTATCAAACCCAAGTGTAGAAAGTGTCGCCAAAACATATTCCCATTTTACTTTATCAAAAAGCTTTTCTCAGGTCCACTTTGATACAAAACCTACGCCCCCCCTCCGTGAAGATGATAATTACGGACCAACTCATGAGCCAATAGGATATTCTCACCAATGAAGCGACCTTTAATAAAGGCGGATTGATTATGACTACCAAGAAAGGGCAACACCATGGACAACCTATTAGCCATAATCATTGTTAAAGTTTTATAAACAAAACTACACAAAGAGATGGGACGGAAATCATCAAAGGTTTTAGATCCCCATTTCGTGGGAATGAGTGTGAGAAAAGTATGATTAAGACATTGTAAGGAATCTCCTGAATTAAAAAAGTATTGAACTGCTGCCACCAAATCAAATCCCACAATATCCCAGAAAGAGGTAAAAAACTCTTTCGGAAAACCATCAGGGCCAGGCGCCTTGCCATTAGGGGCCGCAGATATGACTGATTTAATTTCATCCACATCCACAGGCTGAGATAAAAACTCACGTTGATTATCATTTAATACTTGAGTAAACGGAATGTTAAAAGTACCTTCTGTAGGAGATGGACTAAAGAGGCTTTTATAATAGGTTTTTGCCTCTCGAGCAATTGCTTCTTGATCATTCAAAGTCTGCCCAGCTTCATTTATGATTTCATGAATAGAATTAGTAATACTATGAGAGGCCACAGTATCATGGAAAAACTTGGTATAACGATCCCCTTGGGTTATCCAACTTGATTTTTCCCTATAGAAACTTTCTCTAATTTCTTCTCCATGAAAAACCTTATGCCTGACATTTTTTTCCCTTTCACGAAGATCTGCATTAAAAGGATCACTTTGAAAAGATAATTAAATAGCATGCAATTCAGCCACAACCTCACTATATCTTTTGTTAACATCCACAAAATAAGTACTTTTGCGCTTTGAGCCATCCATTTTCTGCCCGAACAGTTGCAAAACTCTATGTGAAAGAGATCGTTAAGTTACATGGTATTTATAGTCTCAGACAGAGATCAGGTATTTATTTCACAGTTCTGGCGGGAGTTCTTCACATTGCAAGGTACGGAGCTTCATATGAGCATGGCCTATCACCCTCAGACAGATGGTCAGACCGAAGTGGTCAACCAGTGTCTAGAGCAATACTTATGGTGCTATGTCAGGGATCAACCCCGACGTTGGCTTCAAATGCTTCCATGGGCTGAATGATCGTACAACACGGCCTATCACACACGAGTAGGGTTCACTCCATTCGAGATTGTCTATGGACGACTGATGTGAATGATGTGGATCATGTTACTGACAAGTACCTGGACAAGCTAGGTGCAGCAAAGCCATTGAAAGCCCAGTTAAAGGCCCATCATTCTTATTTAAGAAGAAGCCCAAGAATCCATGAGAAGACCAAAGGCCAAGGATTAATTGAGCCCAACTACAAAGATTATTTTCCTGACCTGCAACCTTTGGAGTCCCAAGGCCTCATTAATTAAAGCAAGCTAATGCAGCCAAGGCACCCTTTCATATGTACTCCACTTAGGGACTTGTTTTAGGACTTTTATTGCTTTTTGGACTGGTTTTCACTTTATTTAATGCTATTTCAAATGCTTGTACGAAATTAAGCCTATATATATGGCTTCTATGTAATGAAATGGTAGTTTTTTGGCATGTTCATCTCAGAATTTATCTTCCCTGGCTATCTCTCCTCAGAGACAGTTTCAGCTACCCTCAAGCTTAGATACCTCAAGCTTAAGGAAATCGTCGTAGTCCTTGTGATCTTTCCTCTCAGCGAGTTCTGTTCAAAGTTTATTTTGGCTCTGGCAAGCATCTTCTTTCTCTGTGCTACACATCATTTGGTATTAGAGCGCTAGGTTGCTTTCTAGTTTCCAGAAATACCGCCTAGAAGGAGACCTGTTGTTGCTGATAAAGTGAACAATGATAATATTCGCGAGGAGATCACTGAACTGCGTCGAGCTGTGGAGTCCCTTTCACAGCAATTATCAAAACAATCCACTCATCAATCTGATGGTGAAAATGAAGTTGAAGAAAATCCTTTTCACAGCATGCCTCCAAGGAGAAGAATTGATATTCCAGAGTTCAATGGTGGACTATCTGCTGAAGAGTTTATTGATTGGTTATATGCAGTGGAAGAGGCCCTTGATTTCAAAGAAGTTCCAGAAAATAAAAAGGTTCCACTTGTTGCCACTAGATTGAGAGGACGTGCTGCTGCATGGTGGCAGCAATTGAAGATTACTCGCCAAAGGCAAGGAAAAGTTAGCATCACCACATGGGAGAACATGAAGAGAAAGATGAGAGAAGCCTTCCTGCCGTTCAATTACAAGCGAGTCATGAATCAGAGACTCCAGAATTTAAATCAAGGATCAAGAACTGTTGATGAATATACTGAAGAGTTCTACAATCTGGTTGCTCATTGTGAACTTGCTGATGCGCCGGATGAATTAATAGATCGTTATGTTGGTGGTCTTCGTCAAAATTTTCAAGATACTCTTAATATGTTTGACTTATGGGAGGTTTCTGATGCACCCAAAGAGCTTTACAGATTGAGAAACAATAACATCGTTTTAAGGCTAATTTGGGTGCTAATTTAGTGCCTAAAGCCACCAAGCCCTTTATGCCAGTTCCTACCACTATTGAAACTGCCCAACAGAAATAGAAGGGTGGAATTAGCTCTGGAGTTCGTTGCTTTAATTGTCATGGATTGGGTCATATGTCTCGAGAATGTCCTCAAAACTCTAGACGTGCTGGCAAGCAGTTATTAATTGAAGACCATGAAGAGGGAGTGGACTTCAATGCCCCACCAGAGTTTGATGAAGAGATGGAGGAAGAACTGCATGGTGATGAGGGTGAGCTCCTTGTCATTCGGAAGACTCTTTTGTCTCCACGAGGAGAATCTAGTGAAGATTGGTTGCGCCACAACATTTTTAGAACTACTTGCACTATCGGAGGAAAAGTTTGCTCGTTACTTATTGATAGCGGAAGCTGCGAGAATGTCATCTCTGAAGAGGCTGTGAAGAAGTTGAGCATTCCAACCGAATCACATCCCCGGCCCTATAAACTCACTTGGTTTAGAAAAGAAAATGAGGTAACAATCTCAAAACGTTGCCTTGTTTCATTTTCGATTGGAAATAGATATAATGTTTCTGTGTGGTGCGATGTAGCCCCTATATGGATGCTTGTCACCTATTATTAGGTAGACCATGGCAGTATGATAAATCTGTTATGCATGATGGTCGACGAAATACTTATAGTTTCATGTTGGAAAATGTGAAATTTACATTAGTGCCTTCAAGGGACATTGAAAAGAAACCTAAATCAGATGGTTCCTGGTGCTAGCCTTCCTAACAGGCCATACTATCGTATGAGTCCTAAAGAGCATGAAGAATTGAATAGACAAGTTGCTGAACTATTGAAGAAGGGGTATATCAAAGAAAGTTTGAGTCCGTGTGGTGTGCCAGCTCTCTTGGTGCCAAAAAAAGATGGTGCTTGGAGAATGTGCATAGATAGCCGCGCTATTAATAAGATAACAGTGAAATATAGATTTCCAATTCCAAGATTGGATGATATGCTAGATAATTTGGCTGGAGCAACTATCTTCTCAAAGCTTGATCTTAAAAGCGGGTAGTCAGAATGAAACCCGGAGATGAATGGAAGACAGCGTTTAAGACGCGTGATGGCTTATATGAATGGCTTGTCATGCCTTTTGGTTTGTCAAATGCACCAACCACTTTTATGCGAGTGATGAACCATGTGCTGAAACCCTTCATTGGGCGATGCGTCGTAGTTTACTTTGATGATATCTTGATTTATAGTGTTAACAGTGTGAGTTTATGAAAAAGTGTGAGTTTACGCAGGGAAAAATTATTTGTGCAGCTGAAAAAGTGTGAGTTTATGACTCCTCAAGTCCTATTTTTGGGATTCATTGTTTTTGGAGATGGCATCAAGGGCTGATGATGACAAGGTGCGAGCAATTGTTGAATGGCCCCGCCCCACTACAATTACTGAAGTAAGGTCTTTCCATGGACTTGCTTCTTTTTATAGACGATTTATTCATCATTTCAGCACAATTGTAGCACCAATCACAGAATGCATAAAGAGGCAAAAGCTAGAGTGGACTAATGAAGCGGAGAAGAGTTTCCTTGAGATAAAGGCAAGATTATCAGCTGCACCTCTACTTGCATTGCCAGACTTTGAAAAGCTGTTTGAAGTTGATTGTAATGCTTCTAAAGTTGGTATTGGCGCTGTTTCCTACTTTAGTGAAAAGTTTGGTGGAGCAAAGCAATGGTATTCTACCTATGATATGGAGTTCTATGCTGTATATCAAACATTAAGGCATTGGCGGCATTATCTAATCCAACGAGACTTCGTCTTGTACTCTGACCATGAAGCATTGAAGCACCTTCATAACCAACAAAAGCTCAACCACAGACATGCAAAATGGGCCTCCTATCTCCAAGAGTTCACATTCACCCTGAAGCACAAATCTGGAGTGCAAAATCGAGTAGCTGATGCTTTAAGTCGCCGGACTTCTCTGCTCTCTAGAATGCAAGCTGAAGTCATTGGGTTTGGAACAATTCGAGAACTCTATCCCACTGATGATTACTTTTCTCATATAATTGCAGGTATCAAAGAAAGAACAAAGTCTGAGTATTTTCTCAGTGATAGTTTCCTTTTCAAAGGGAATCAGTTGTGTATTCTAGAGTGTTCCCTGCGGCTAAAGATTACTCAAGAGCTCCACAATGAAGGACACTTTGGAGAAAAGAAGACTTTTGATCTCATCTCTAAAGACTACTATTGGCCTTCAATCCGAAAGGAGGTTACTCGTTATGTGAAAAGATGTCATGTGTGCCAAGTCTCAAAGGGAACTTCCACAAATGCCGGACTTTATATGCCATTTCCCATCCCTGAAGGACCATGGACAGATGTAAGCATGGATTTTGTTTTGGGGGCTGCCAAGAACACAAAGAGGCGTCGATTCTATCTTTGTTGTTGTAGACCGTTTTTCGAAGATGGCTCATTTCATATCTTGCAGAAAGACTATGGATGCCTCACCTATTGCTTCAATCTATTTTCGTGAAGTAGTTCGTTTCCATGGTGTTCCCAAGTCCATCACTTCAGATCGTGATCCAAAATTTATCAGCCACTTTTGGAGGAGTCTTTGGAGGTTACTTAGCACAAATCTTCAATTCAGTAGTGCATATCACCTTCAAACAGATGGGCAAACTGAGGTTATCAATAGAAGCCTTGTAATTTATTGAGATGCTTAACTGGGGAAAATCTGAAGAAATGGGATCAAGCTCTAGCACAATCTGAATTTGCTTACAACAGGTCCACTAACCGCTCTACAGGTTTTAGTCCTTTTGAAGTTGTTTATGGTGTAAACCCGAGGGCTGCCTTAGATCTTGCTCCTCTCCCTAACTTGAAGCGGCCCAGCAAGAAGGTGGAAGATTTTGTTTCTGAGATGCTTCAAGTTCATGAAGAAGTTAAAACTAACTTGATAAAGACAACGGCACAATACAAGGTTGCAGCAAACAAACACCGCAGAAAGTTAGTTTTTGAAAATGGTGACTATGTGTGGGCTGTTCTTACAAAGGATCGCTTTCCACAAGGAGAGTATAGCAAGCTAAGCCCACAAAAGATCGGTCCATATGAGATTGTTGAGAAGATCAATGACAATGCCTATAGATTGCTTCCTAGCCATATCCGCACTCATGATGTTTTCAATGTTAAGCATCTGATTCCATATCATGGAGACAATTCAGAAGATGCAATTGCAAACTCGAGGACGAGTTTTCTTCCACCTGGGGAGAATGATGTGAATGATGTGGATCATGTTACTGACAAGTACCTGGACATGCTAGATGCAGCAAAGCCATTGAAAGCCCAGCTAAAGGCCCATCATTCTTATTTAAGAAGAAGCCCAAGAATCCATGAGAAGACCGAAGGCCAAGGATTAATTGAGCTCAACTACAAAGATTATTTTTCTGACCTGCAACCTTTGGAGTCCGCCTCATTAATTAAAGCAAGCTAATGCAGCCAAGGCACCCTTTCATATGTACTCCACTTAGGGACTTGTTTTAGGACTTTATCGCTTTTTGGACTAGTTTTCACTTTATTTAATGCTATTTCAAATGCTTGTACAAAATTAAGCCTATATATGTGGCTTCCATGTAATGAAATGGTAGTTTTTTGGCTTGTTCATCTCAGAATTTATCTTCCCTGGCTATCTCTCCTCAAAGACAGTTTCAACTGCCTTCAAGCTTGGATACCTCAAGCTTAAGGAAGTCGTCGTTGTCCTTGTGATCTTTCATCTCAGCGAGTTCCGTTCAAAATTCATTTTTGCTATGGCAAGCATCTTCTTTCTCTGTGCTACACATCAACGACCTCCTCCTTCAGTCTTGTCTTGTGTGCCTCATCGCTCCTCCATTGCCGAGGTGGATTATATGCTCTAGACGCGGGATGAGGTCCTTCACCAACTCAAGGCCAACTTGGCTTCAGCTCAGAACCGGATGAACTATATAGTTAACTCCATCGATAACTAAGTATAACTATCCATAACCCCTATATGGTAGACTAAAACTATGGGGGTTATGGACTAACTTAGTTCATAGTATCTATAGGATGTAGTTGTATTTGTTAGGGATTGACCCTAACATAGATGCTTAAAAATGGGATACATAGTTAACCTATTATTATATGTCTTTATCTATATGTTAGTTATTAACACTAAAATTATATTGTTAGGACTAATATAGGACAAGAAATTGATATGTATAATAGTTCTAAATTATTAGTTTAGGTACAAGAAACTACTATAGACGGAATATAGGACTATGTAATGTGTGGTTTTGGGAAAATCCTTAGATGACGCTGAGTGGATCTTGTAGGATGACTTTCTGGCCAGCTTTCCATCGTGGTCATATTGAGGCCAATGCGGAAGCGGAGCATGGTGGAGTGTTGTGTACATCAGCACAACAGTGGAGCGGATCTTCTTTGAATCTCTCTAGGATTAGATTTCTTTTGAATAAATCAAGCCCGTTTGAGTAACTGAATATGTAATGGACTGTAATAGGCATAATTAATATATAATGGACTGTAATAGGTATAATTAATATGTAGTAGACTGTAATATGCATAATTAATATATAATGGACTGTAATAGGCATAATTAGTGGTCGATTAGGGCCCAACTAATGGCGCGGGCCTACGGAGCAGCGCCATCCCTTTTCCTTTATAAGGAGGTCATCTTCCTCCTCTAGGGTTATGCAATAAAGAATTCTATGGATGACTTGCCTATCCGTGGAGAGGTAGTTGAAGGGGTCGCGTCGCCAGATGATAGTCTGGCTCTAAGAGATAGTACAGCACCTCTGGCTATGAGTGAAAAGGAGGTTGCCCTGGTCTTGGAGACAACTGTTGCCCAGAAAGATATTCCAAAAATGCCAAAGTATCAATGCTCGCAGCTATGAAGGAGGACCAGCTGGTAATATAGATGTTCAACCACATGGTAATCTGGTATCTCCTATTTCTGATGACTTATTTGCTAAGGAAAATGAAGAGGACAGTGTTGTAGAGTCGGTCAACTGTAGCCCTACACCCGATTTAACTGTTGTTGACTCTGCTAAATCTGCTGATACGTTGCCTAAATTTATTGATGCTGATTCAGTTTCTTCTAGAGACTTCTCATCCGAAGCTGCTCAACAGAGGAAAACTGATGAAGTACTAATGGCGGATGCCCCAGGGTTACAGGATGACAAGCAAAGACAAATGCAAGATGCGCTAGTGAAAGAGTTTCTGGTTACATCTTTAGTATTGTCAGAAATTAGTGGACAAATAGCTTCCACGGCCACAGAGAGTGCTTGTGTTGACAGCATTATTTCAAGATTCATTCTTGGACCCAAGGACAGAGGACCTATGGAACAGACGAGACCAAAAAGTTCTGCAAATAAGAAAAAGAAATAGGAGCTTTTGATGAATGCAGATGCTGCAGGCATAATTTTTATGTATTTCCCCGCAAAGAGCTTCCTGTTGGTGGGCCATCAAAAGAATTTCTATGCCAGACAACATCAATTGATCTCCTGGCGAACTACAAATTTGATTTCAATGCGTGCATTCATGAAGGTTTCATCTCGAATGTCTTATTTATCAAGAATTCAAGAAGCGGAAGCACTTCATACCTTCAGCTTGCCTTGCAAAAATGAGATTGGTAACCGAGGTATAGGGAAAGTGATAGTGAGTACTTCTGACATTCTTTTCGCTGAGAGGATGAAGATCAGAATGTGTGCATGGCGGGAGAGGCTGTTACAAGGCTCAACAACAGTTTCAGACTGTCTTCTATAATGTGCGTCCAGCTATTCTATTGAATGGGTTCACCTCTCATCAGATGAGATTGCTTCAGCTGGTTGTTGAGAAGTATTTCAAAGATCTTGTTTTTATTCATGCAACTGGTGAAGATTTCTTGAAGAAAAAGTTAGTGGCATACACAGTTAATGCAGCTGTCGGTGTTCAGCACGTTATTGATCTCTAAGTCTCGAAGAAGAGATTGGTGGCTGGTCATAATTGCTTTCTGGATATGGCACATGTATATAGCAAGTTTTTTGGTCCTCTACCTTCATAAATTAACGAATTTGCATCATGTCTTCACCAACATTTCCCTTATATTATTGACACTAAGCACCTTATGAAGGTTCAAGTCCAGGCCGAAGGAATGAGGTCACCAAGTTGGAAAACTGGGGACAATCATGAGCAGGATATGATGCCTTTATGACTGGGTGTTTATTTGCTCAAGTTTGCAGTCACCTGGGTGTCAATTTTAAGGATATCTCACTGGATGGTGATTGTAGTCACTGGACAAGGATGTACGACTCTAGAAGTACATCAACTTTCTCTACCTTGGTTGGAACAAGGGGTCTTTGATTGAGCTAAGAACTGGCAGCACCATAGAAGATTCAAATTTGCAAACGTCTAAAAAAAGACTTGCAAAAATTATACATTCCAACATTGTTCTTATCTGGGGACTCCCCATTAGGCGGATTAAGACATTGCATCGACAAAGATTTTGGCCCAGGCTCTGTCGTATCTATATGCTACTTGGATGATACTGTTGCATTCATTTAGTTTAGCAAGGAGAAAATTGTATCTGATTTTCTTAAGCTCAAAGAGGACCTGAACAGAAAAAATGATCCCCTATCTGTATTGCGTCCTCCGGCAAAATTGCTGGAGGGTGCAAATACTCATGTAGCAAGCTCTGAAGCCTACACGCAAAATGTCTGCTCACTTGTCTCAAAGTTCACTTTTGCAGAACAGGCACAAGCAACGGGTGTTAAATGGAACGCTGTACTAGAAGAAATTTATCACTTGGTTGTGTCAAAGCAAGAAAAGTCAAATATTCATCGTGGCTTGCCTCTAGTTATGGAGATTATTCTCAATGGATGCTTTGAGTATGGTATGTGCAATCGCCCTTTCGTTACAGATATTTTGCAGGTGCTTGGAAGATGCCAGATTGCAGTCTCTGGAGATAACGGCTGGATTGATCCTGAACTTAGTAATCTTGTAGACAATAATTCAACATTTGGTGCTTACTCCAAGTGGTTTCTGTCCAAGGATATCCTTCAAGTGGGTGATCCAGTCCGCTCAAGAAAGTCACCTGATTCCTGCAAGCCAGAAAATTTGTATGTTCCAGCAGGCAAAATTGTGGGTTCAGATAGTCATGGGCATGTACATGTGCAGGTTCATGGTATTCATGACCCTCTTCAATTTCACTCTTCAACTTTAGAGAAGGTGAAACACTTGCCAAGTTCCGCTCCGGAATTCTGTGACCACGGGAAGCAATTAGCACTGGATTTAATTAGGGAGTGCTTCATTACTTGGCCGCCGTGAGGACAAGGCGGTATTGGAAGTGTGGTGGAGTGTTGTGAACGTCACACACCTAAGGCGCCTAATCTATCTTAGGCAGTATTTTATTATTAGGATTAGTTTCCCTTTCTGAAATCCATTAGTGATTGTAATAAATGCCTGATTAGATGTCACGGGCTGTAATCATGGTTTGTAATTATGTTGTCATGATGTCATCATCATGTCATCATTATGTCGTCATTGTGACACCTAGGAGTCCTCTTTATAAGGGGGTCTCTTTCCTCCTAGATGGTTATGTAATAAAGAAACTACTTTTCCTTTACTCTCTTCTCTCACCTTCTTCCCTTTCTCAGGCCATGATGGCCGGCCCTGTTCGTGTCCCATACAGGGGACACAACAAGTTGCTAATAATATAGGACTATAGGATTAATCGATAGGGTTAATCTCTAAAATTATACATATCTAGGATTAACTTCTATAGCTGTATAGAACATTCATTGACGATCTATCAATTTTATAACTAATTATGTGCATTATAATATAATAATACTATATTATAATATAGGACTGTCCTATATAATTTGTCCTATAGACTACTAGTTGTGTAAAACCTAGTAATCCTTTATATAATATAGGACATATAGTATATTCTAGACATGTTTACTATAGATGTCATTGTAAACCTAGGTAGATACGTATAACATAGTTTGTATAGTTTAACTACAATATACTCATAGTTAGTAGTCCATAGAATATAAATTACTTAGTTCATATATCTTGGATAGATACCAAGAACTAGTTCATATGAGGCAAAATCCATAGAACAAGATTAGAGGTTATGGTATTCTTATAGGGTATTCTTATAGATAGTGCCCTAACTATGAACTATGATTTGTCCTAGTTATGTACTAGAACTATGATATATATCATAGTTCATAGTATATATAGAGGCCGTTTGGGGCGTGATTAAAAGCAAAACATCCAGATGGGATGTTTTGCTACACTGTAGCATCTGGATATTTTATATATCCAGCTGAAACACCTCATGAGGTGTTTCAGCTGGATGTAAAAATCCACATGGATACTACAGTAAATATCCAATATCCAGTCTGGATATTTTGCAATAATCACGCCCCAAACGGCCCCATAGTATACCTAGGTTTTACACAACTAGTAGTCCATTTCTACGTATCCCATGGTTATACTAGTTAATAGAATGAGACTATGACATAGGATTAACCTCTATAGTTTAGAGACATATAATTGTATAAGATAACGGTATAAGAAATCAGCTCATATTATTCTAGTTTATATATAAAGTATTCATACTATAATAATACTATACAAATGGTTAGTATAAGCCTATCTAAGTCATGAGATAGTGTATATAGTATTATTAGTACAGATAGGAGAACTCATATAGTACAGATAGGAATAATTGGTTGTATATTCCAGTTATTGTCCATGGACCTAATGCTAGTTTACTATTATAATCCATCCATTATAATAATCCCCAGATAGAGTTAACAACTAAGATTCCATCTATAGTTAGGGTAACTACCTACGTGTGTGTATTCTAAGCCTAAACATAGTCATATATTCCGCCTAATACAACTATTATAATGCCCTAGAGGATGTAGTTGTATATGTTAGGGATTAACCCAAACATAGATACTTTGAATTATGATATATAGGTATCCTAGTATTATATGTCTCTATCTATATGTTAGGGATTAACCCTAACATTATATTCCTAGGACTAATATAGAACAAGAAATTGATACGTATAATAGTTCTACATTATTAGTTTAGGTATAAGAAACTACTATAGATGGAATATAGAACTATGTAATGTGTGGTTTTGGGTTTAGAAATGGATAGATACTAACTATAAAACTATTAACTAGTATAACCACTGGTTTCCCTTTCTAAATATGACATATATGATCCTAGACATATATTGTGTGGTTTTGAGTAGATAATGACATATATGATCTTAACATTATATTCTCATTATCTTAGACATCATAACTTAGATTATTAGAGGAACTATCAAAGTTCAAATTAATTTGGAAACTAATTACATAGTGTACTATATGTAGACTATGTTCTATGGACTTCCAAAATAGCATTTTCCCTTGACCCAATCTTTTTTTTCTCCTTTTCGTTTAGGAAAGACAAGAAAATTTCAGGGTAACAAACATTCTCTAGAATTTCTCTTAAATTCGAACCCATAGCCGATGATAGAACTAGAATAGATATTTTTTGTTTCCTACTCACACGAGCCCATATCCTTGCTTTTCTATCAATCTCTAATTCTGATCTTCCTCCCCAATCTGATATTATAGTTCCGGTATAGATAGAAATTCCGTTATGGTCCAATTCTGAACGATAATAAATGCCGGGACTTTGCAATATTTGATTGATCACAATTCTGTATATTCCATTTACTATAGAGGTTCCCAAGGAATTCATTAGAGGAATGTTTCCAATAAATACGGTCTGTTCTTGCATATCTTTACCCGGTTTCCAAATTAATCCTGCGGGTACATATAATTCAGAAGAATATGTGAGTGATTCATACACAGCATCTCTCTCTTTTATCAAAGGTTCTGCCAATTGATATGTTTCTACAAATAATTGAAATTCAATTTCTTGATCTGTATCTTCAATTTTTGGAAACTTATGAAGTTCTTCGGTCAAACCCCGATCAATGAACCTACAAAATCCCTCAAATTGTATCTGACCAAATCCTGGTATTGTAGACATTCCCTCATTTCTATCCCGGAGCATCTTAATTAAGTTTCCCGTTTCTCGAAAAATCCCATTATTGGCTCACTCTTCATCGAACCATATGGGTCTAGAAGTATGTAACTAGTTGTCTAGAAGTAGGGATATCCTAATACAAACAGTTAGATGGTTCATACAAACATAGTCTAGAAGACATGTTTATATGAGGCATAGTTCATTGAGGTATCCAGATGAACATAGTCTTGGATGAAACATGACTATACTATAGTTCATAAGTTAGGATTAATTGGTAATTTGGTTAGAAACATAGTTTATTCGTCTAGATAATTATGTTCTACAAACTAAGTTCATGAATGCCATTGTCCATATGATAGATATAATATACGTATCATATGTATACGAACATTATATTCCCTGGTTCATATGAACCTAGATAGATATGGATATTATAATGATAAGCCTCCATCGTTATTGTTAACCTAACAAGACAGTTTACTATAGTTTACATGGAACTATGTCCTCCATCAAGATGATTAGTGCCTAAGAGTATAATGCTCAACTGTGGAGGTAGTTGTTATGTCCCAGAAATCTGATACAATACAGATTGAATGGTTTTAATAGTTTGAAGGGAAAAAGGAGAAGATAAAGACGAAGGTAGGGGAAGTGAAGGTAGATCGATGGGGAAGAAGGGGGTCCTCTGAGAGGCCTGACGGCGGCTCAACAGTGGGACGAGAGGAAGAGACGACATAGAGAGAGAGAATTATGTAGTTATATAATAGATCCCAACTAATGTTATAGTCTCATTCTATTAATTAGTACTGTTAGATCATAAATACGGTAACCTATAATTTAAGATTAAACAAGTTAGACATAAGCAAATATTATACTAGGGTTAACATATGGTTAACTTAATCAGAGGTAAGGGAGAGTTTATAGTTTATATATCTATCATATGAACTATGTTCAGCTTAACCCTAGAGTGAACTATTAACTATAGTTGCCAATTAACTATTTATACTTCACTACCTGAACATATTTAGTTAACCCTATGTTCATGAACATATCCTAGGGTTTATCCTAGGGTTACATATACTGTGAACTATTAACTAGGGTTGATTCAGGATATTAACATCGATGGAGGTTTATATTAACAAATCATGAACATATATGTTCATAATTATTGTTACTAACTATCCATAAGTTAGCGAACTATATAGTTAACTCCATCGATAACTAAGTATAACGATCCATAACCCCCTATATGGTGAACTAAAACTATGGGGGTTATGGACTAACTTAGTTCATATTATCTATAGGATGTAGTTGTATTTGTTAGGGATTAACCCTAACATTGATACTTAGAAATGGGATACATAGTCAACCTATTATTATATGTTTTTATCTATATGTTAGGGATTAACTCTAACATTATATTCTTATGACTAATATAGGACAAGAAATTGACGGAATAGTTCTAGACTATTAGTTTAGGTATAAAAAAACTACTATAGACGGAATATAGGACTATGTAATGTGTGGTTTTGGGTTTAGAAATGGATAGATACTAACTATAGAACTATTAACTAGTAACTAGTATAACCAGTGGTTCCCATTTCTAAATATGACATATATGATCCTAGACATATAATGTGTGGTTTTGAGTAGATAATGACATATATGGTCTTAACATTATATTCTTGTTATCTTAGACATCATAACTTAGATTATTAGAGGAACTATCTAAGTTCAAATTAATTTGGAAACTAGTTACATAGTGTACTATATGAAGACTATGTTCTATGGACTATCTAACTATGTAACTAGTTGTCTAGAAGTAGGGATATCTTAATACAAACAATTAAATAATTCATACAAACATAGTCTAGAAGTCATGTTCATATGAGGCATAGTTCATGGAAGTATCTAGATGAACATAGTCCTAGATGAAACATGACTATACTATAGTTCATAAGTTAGGGTTAATTGCCAATTTGGTAGGAACATAGTTTATTCATCTAGATAACTATGTTCAACAAACAAAGTTCATGAATGCTATTGTCTATACGATAAATATAATATAAGTATCATATGTATATTATATATTCATAAAGGTAGATGAACGCCTTCATGAATATTTCGTATACGAACATTATATTCCCTGGTTCATATGAACCTAGATAGATATGGATATTATAATGATAAGCTTCCATCGTTATTGTTAACCTAACAAGATAGTTTTCTATAGTTTAAACGGAACTATGTCCTCCATCTAAATGATTAGTAACTAAGAGTATAATATCGAACTATGGAGGTAGTTGAGTACATATAAGTTCATGAATTGTTATACTTAGTTCAAAGTTAGGGTCCATCGTAGTTACTTGTGCATATATAAAGGGAGGAACCTCCATAGTGCAACTAAGTACTTGTTACTTGGGGATAAGTATATGCACAATATAGTTAACATAGTATATTGGGTTATATAGTCTCCCTAATAGTTAACATAATCAACCATATAACCCATGAAGTTTAGGGTCAATAGATGAACATGAAACATAGGTATTACTGAATTAATACCTATAACTACATTATAACTATAGAATGTAATCAACTACCATAGTTGACTACATTATTTAGTTAACGCTAATTATATGGACTGTGCCTCATATGAACTAGTTTAACTATAACATATCTTAAGTTATGGAGGTTTAACCTAATTATTAGTATTTATACCGTATTCCTTAAGTCAAGGATTATGTCCTAGGAGTATTATAATAAACCCTTAAGTCATAGGAGCATGAATTCTAATAACTCAAACTATACTATAATTACCATATAAGTTATTCATACTAGTACTGTCTAGAAGACATGTTCATAGAGTCTAGGGTAATTACAAACAATTAGACTATAAATAACGGTAGTAATTATAGAGGATAATTAAGCTATTATATATGTAGTTATATAATAGATCCCAACTAATGTTATAGTCTCATTCTATTAACTAGTACTGTTAGATCATAAATACGGTAACCTATAATTTAAGATTAAACAAGTTAGACATAAGCTAATATTATACTAGGGTTAACATATGGTTAACTTAATCACAGGTAACCCTATTAGGGAGAGTTGATGGTTTATATATCTATCATATGAACTATGTTCAGCTTAACCCTAGAGTGAACTATAGTTGCCAATTAACTATTTATACTTCACTACCTGAACATATTTAGTTAACCCTATGTTCAAGATATCCATATCTATCTAGGTTCATATGAACCAGGGAATATAATGTTTGTATACTATATATTCATGAAGGAACACAAATATAATATCCATATGCCTTCATGAATATATAGTATACACATGATACGTATATTATATCAATCATATGGACAATGGCATTCATGAACTTAGTTTGTAGAACATAGTTATCTAGATGAATAAACTATGTTCCTAACCAAATTGGCAATTAATCATAACTTATGAATTATAGTATAGTTATATTTCATCTAGGACTATGTTCATCTAGATACTTCCATGAACTATGCCTTATATGAACATGACTTCTAGAGTATGTTTGTATGAATTATGTAATTGTTTGTATTAAGATATCCCTACTTCTAGACAACTACTCACATAGTTAGATAGTCCATAGAACATAGTCTTCATATAGTACACTATGTAACTAGTTTCCAAATTAATTTGAGCTTAGATAGTTTCTCTAATAATCTAAGTTATGATGTCTAAGATAACGAGAATATAATATTAAGATCATATATGTTCTTATCTACTCAAAACCACTGGTTATACTAGTTAATAGTTCTATAGTTCGTATCTATCTGTTTCTAAACCCAAAACCACACATTACAAAGTCCTATATTCCGTCTATAGTAGTTTCTTGTACCTAAACTAATAATGTAGAACTATTATACGTATCAATTTCTTGTCCTATATTGGTCCTAAGAATATAATGTTAGGGTTAATCCCTAACATATAGATAAAGACATATAATAATAATAGGTTGACTATGTATCCCATTTCTAAGTATCTATGTTAGGGTTAATCCCTAACAAATACAACTATATCCTATAGATAATATGAACTAACTTAGTCTATAACCCCCATAGTTTTAGTCCACCATATAGGTGTTATGGATAGTTATACTTAGTTATCGATGGAGTTAACTATATAATTCACTAACTTATGGATAGTTAGTAACAATAATTATGAACATATATGGAACAAGATAACGAGGTTTGTACCTCCATCGATGTTAATATCCTTAAGCCTCCATCGTTATTGTTAACCTAACAAGATAGTTTACTATAGTTTAAATGGAACTATGTCCTCCATCTAGATGATTAGTAACTAAGAGTATAATGCTCAACTATGGAGGTAGTTCAATAAATATATGTTCATGAATTGTTATACTTAGTTCAGAGTTAGGGTCCATCGTTGTTACTTTTGCATATATACAGGGGGGAACCTCCATAGTGCAACTAAGTAATGTTACGTCATCATTGCTAGATGAGTTTACGTATTTAACTATGTCTCCTATAGTAAAACCTAGGTAGTTAGACATAGTTTTCCTATCTAGTTGAGTGGAGGTATTTGATCAAAATATTGCAACGATGAACCAGGGACAATTTGTTAGACTGAAGAATTTTATATTGAAGAATTAGATATGCAGTTTCTATGATTTAGGGTATATGGTTAGGGTTGGGTATGGATAATACACACTAGTTTGATGAAAAATTGAAATAAGTAGTTCGTAGTGTGTAGTAGTTTCTACGGTTTGGGGATAGCTTTAGACCTTCACTGATCTACTTAAACAGAAGAATCAAATACATAGTCTTTAGGATATACTATGGGAATAAACAATGTATTTGATCCTTCTTACCCCTAGGTGTATTCCCATCAACGATCATCTTGCCCTTGTTAGTGTACTATATTCCTATGAACTATGCAGACTATGTTCTACAAACTAGTTAGTTTATAATATCTTATAGGAACTAGTTGTCAACTATCATATGAACCCTAGGATATCTTCTATGTATCATGTTCATCTAGATACCTCCATAACTTAAAGTTCTATGAAATTATTATTCCCTATCTAGTTATGAGGCATAGTTCATGGAGGTAATTTGGTTATATGATGCTTATCGTTGTTATGTTCACTGTGTTCAACGATAGAGCCTCATCTACCTCCATAACTTATGGAGGCAGATGAGGCTTCTCATCATCACTATATCAACCTAGGCTAAGTTCGTTCCTAGAACATTAGACTAGTATATATGTTATACTATGTAGGTAGTTCACTATGGAGGTAGTTAGTTCCCTATATAGTTACTTGTAGTAACTATATATGTTAGGATTAACCATAGTTAGATACATTAAGGTTAACCCTAGTTAGATTCATGAATTGGGTTAGGATAACCTCCATCTAAACTATAGGCTACATTACATGATATAGTTAACTAAGTTATATGTTCCTCCATCTAGATAGACTCTATCGTTATTGTATATAGTTTAGTTAGAAGTTAGGGTCCATTTAGATGAAGTTGTGCATATATACTACCACCGTTCATATAGTTAACTACCATTCATAGTGAACATATATATAGGTTATAATCAACCATATAACTTCTCCATCGTTATCACTAGGGATTACTATATACTATGGGTACTTAATCCTAGGATATCTAAGGTTCACTATATACCCTAATAGGTTATAATCAACAATATAACCCATGATATTTATGGTCACTTTACTTATAATTATACTTATATAGTCATCCCTAATGTTACATAGTCTCCCTAATAGGTTATAATCCTAACCAATAAACTTCACATTGTTATGTAGTTTCATGAACATATAGGGTTATAGTTAGGATAGGGTTTAGTTAGACATAGTTTTGATCTTAGTTAAATAAGTTAGGATAGAACCTTAGTTCATCTAGATGACCTTAGGGTTAATTGGGCAATCATGGAGGTATAGTTCCTAACTAAGATCGGAACTTAATTAACTATGTTCAAATCATATGAACCTAGGAACATAGTTAACTAAGTTCCAATCATATGAACCTTGGAACTTAGTTAACTATGTTCCATCCATGGAATGTCGTATCGGATATCGGTAAAATATCGGTCGGCCTAAGAGACGAAATATCGGAGATATATCGGAGATATTGTGTAAAAAAATATCGGTAGTTAAAAACTAGTTTTTACCATATATTTTCATAATCTAGCTTCTAAAATGAGTTATACTAATTTAAACAAAGAATAAATTTCAAAATATGCATATTAGGATAGAAAACAAACATGATAGGTTTTTTTTTTCATAAAAAAAAATTTTTGAAAATTCAAAAAATACCGATATATCGGCGATATTTGGAATTTTTCGAAAAAACGGTACGGGTTGGTATCGATGTATCGGTTTAGTGCCGATACCGATATATCGCCAATATATCGGCGAGACAATTTTCCATGGTTCCATCTAGGCATATCGCAATCGAAACAAGATAGTCCATAACTAAGGATATATGTTATTATAGGATTAACTTATAGTTCAGGAACATAGTGGAGTATCTAGTTCTGTTGTGTCCTCGTATGGGACACGAACAGGGCCAGGCATCATGGCCGAAGAAAGCGGTAGAAGACGAGAGAAAAGTAAAGAAAAATAACTAGTTTCTTATTACATGCCCTAGAAGGAGGAAGAAGACCTCCTTATAAAGAAAGAGAGGACGCCCTAGCCTGATTACAAGATATGATTATGTGTGCTGACATTTCAGTTACCAAAACGGGAAGGATACGCTCACAACACTCCACCACGCTTCCGTTATCGCCTTGTCAGCAAGGCGAGACAAGCTTGTATTTGCGACCAACCTCGGCATTGGCAAAGTTCACAAAGCGGCCGGACTTGCCTCCCTCATAGGAGGATGGACCATGGGAAATGAATTCAAAGTGGATCATGGTTGGGGCGATAATGTAAGTCACCTTGGAGGGCTTGCACATGGGTCCAAAGGAGCATTAATAGTAAGCGTACATGGCACATGCTAAGGGAAGCCCACCATGAACGGCAGCTGCATTCTCCAAATAACAGCGGGCAATATGCATCTTTTTATCTATTATGTAACCTGGAAGGGCAATTACCTCAATTCTGGCCAATAGAGGACTGGGTATCATCTCCACGACATTAGTAGTGCAAACAAAGAAAACCTCTGATACGTCAATAGGAACATCCAAATAATGGTCAAGAAAATTAGCATTCTACTCAGGAGCAAGGAGCTCCAGACTGTTAGTCCTATTCTTCACGCATCTACTTAAACAGAAGAGTAGTCTTATATTCATCCTATTCTTCTAGGGTTAGAATACACACACGTAGGTAGTTGCCCTAACTATAGATAGGGTTAATCCTATAGTTGTCAATCTAGGATTAACCCTAACATTATATTCCTATGACTAATATAGGACAAGAAATAGATTGATACATTTTATTATGTCTCTATTTATATCCGTGAAGAACTATTATACATATCTAGGATGTAGTCTGTATAACCCAAAACAAATTAATTTACCATATACTCGGGTATTAGGACAACAAAATAGTTGATTATACGTATCCAATTTGTCCTAAAATGGTATTACTTGTTAATAGTTCTATAGTTAGTATCTATCCATTTCTACGTATCTCATGGTTATACTAGATAATAGTTCTAATACAAAGTTCATAGTCCTATCTCCTAAACCCTATCATATATATCATAGTTCATAGTTGCCCTTAACTATGAACTATGATAGAATAAATAGTTATATGTATCTATTCAAGTTCATAGTCTTCCGATATTACATAAACTCTAATCTCATTATATGGACTATGCTTCGGAGAAAGAGATTAGGGTAAATTGTTCTGAATAATCCAACAAGAGAGCCTAAGCTCATTACAAATATCTCCCATGCAGTGGGCCTGGGCTAACCCCTGAGCTATTCCCTCTAGTTGGGCCAGAGGCCTTATTACAAAAGACGTCAGATATAACTGGGCTAGAGGCCAGACGCCAGACAGATTCGGCTACTCCCCTAAACTGGGCCAAAGGCCAATAATACAAATAAACTAAGAAAATAGACTAATAGTTGGAACATAACATCCCACCACGCTCCACTGCTAGCCTTGACCTCAAGGCGACCAACCCGGATATTGGGCTAAAAACTCATCCTCATGAATCCAAGAAGCATCCTCCAGTGGCCGGTTCTGCCACGCAATGAGAACCTCAGTAATAATGCGGCCAGAACGACGCACTCGACGAGAATCTATGATCGATGCTGGTACCAATAGCAATTCAGCTGGCATAGATGGAGGAGAAGGAGTAGATACCAAACGAGAGAGATCACCCACAACACGACGAAGGTGGGAGACGTGAAAAACTGGGTGGACTGTAGAATCGTCTGGAAGTTGCAGGCAGTAAGCCACTGGGTCAATGCGCTCTGAAACCGGATAGGGCCCATGAAACTGATGAGCCAACTTGACACTAGCCGGCTGATACAAGGAAGACTGTCATGCGGGAAGAATAACATAGACCCAGTCACCTACTTGAAACTCACTTTCAGAATGGCGCTTGTCATAAATCTGCTTCATACGATTTTGAGCCAATGCGAAAACTGCATTTTAATTGCCGTAAAATATCATCGCGAGTCTACAAGCTATAATCAACTTTATTGACTGAAGCACGCTGAGGGACGTAATGAATAGGAACTAGAGCTCGGCCTGATTACCCCCGTCAACAACATATCTTGATCAGTTTTTCAATTTCTTCTTTTTGGATATGAGGATACCGGTACGGCCGTACATTGGCCGGTGCAGCTCCTGGTATGATAGGAATTGGTCTTGAGACCACTGGGGCGGCAACCCAGAAGGCTCGTGGAAGAGATCTTCATAACCCGAAATGAGGGCGGCCAAGTCCGGGGGGGGGGTCTCCGAAGGAGTAGTGCCCTCCAACGATAGCAGTTGCAAGAAAAAACTTTGAGGAGTACCATGTGATAATGAATCCACCAAGAACATAGAATGGAGAGTACACCGCCCGAGAGCCGAACAGAATGGCCGCCTATAGTAAACTGCATCGTCATGGCGTCGAAGTTCCAAACCACATCCCCGAGATCGCAGAGCCATTGCACGCCTAGGACCACATCAGCCCCCTGTGTAGGTAATAATAAATAAAGGTCCAAAAGGAAGGCGTGACCTTGTATAGTTAACTCCATTCGGGGACACATGCCAGCGCTGCGGACGTTCTAGCCATCGCCAATCCGGACATCAAAGGGAGACAAGGCTTGCAACGGACACCCCAGCCGCAAAGCCACCTTGTCATTAATAAAATTATGAGTACTATCGGAATCGATAAGGACAGATACCTGCTGCTTCTTGATGGCGCCTTGGACACGCATAGTCTGAGGCATGTATTCACCCAAGAAGGCATGGAAGGAGATCTCAGGTTGATCAGTAGGTGGCATGTCTGTTGATCAGTAGGTGGCATGTCTGATGGCAAGCAGGGCATGAGTCTTGCAGTGGTGACCCAGAACAAAACGTTCATCACAATTAAAGAAAAGGCCTTTGGATCGGCGCTCCTCCATTTGCGCTTTGGTCAATCGGTGGATCGTTGGCTGCACCGTAGGTGGAGCATGGGCATCAAGGTGAGGGGCCTGGAATGTGGAGGAGTTGGGCGCTCGTGAAGGGGGCCTCCAGACTCTCCGCTGACGATTAAGCCGTTCCTCCGCAATCCGCGTGTGTTTGATCACCTTAGCCATAGACGCACGCGGATAGTGCCGAATAACATCCGAGATTTCCAGTTTAAGCCCGTGCATGAACTTACCCATCAGGACCTCCTGTGTCCAATACGGCAGACGATTGGCGATGCGCATGAACTCCATTTGATAGGCGCGCACTGTGGTTGTCTGCCGCAAGGAACTGATGAGTTCATTGAAGTCTGCATATTGTGTAGGACCAAATTGGATGCACAATTTGCGAGTAAACTGTTGCCAAGAATGATCTCAGAGTGCTCTGCCTCGATGTATTGGTACCAGATCAAAGCATCGCCTGTAAGATGGAAAGATGATACCGTCAATTTGTCATCATCTGAGCGAGTGTCCTGGTATCGAAAGAATTTCTTGGCTTGGTACAACTAGTCCACCGGATTGTTATCCCTTGAATACTTGGGAAACTGGAATTGCGCCAGCCTCATTTCTGCTACTAGCCTGGGCGCATGGCGCTAGTCTCGCGAATACCCATGGTTGGTCCAACTAGATTCAGCCTGGTTGGCTGTCCAGTCCAAATCTCGTTCATTGTCTCCTGGCCCCCGGTGGTTTGCGTCTGGACAAAGGGGATGGAAATGGTATTCTGTCGAACACCATGCAAGCTTGATGCCCCGGCGCCCATGGAGTTGTGCCCTGTGGCTGCCATCTGTGACCCAAAGAAGGTAGTCTGATCCTGATGCCGGCCGGCTCCTAGGGGGTAACGTGTGAAGGGACCACTCAGAGGGGGCGGAAGGACCCCCTTGTCAGGCCGGCCAGCATGAAGGGGTGTCATCGTGAGCAGAGACAATTGCTCAAAGGACTCGCGAAACATCGTCATCTACTGCTGAAATTGTTGTTGGAATTGTTGCTGTCCTTGTAGAAGGATTTGAAAAAATTGGTCTTGGCGCACCATGGACGCTGTCATTATCTCGCGAAGATCATCTCCTCGGGGGGAGGAGAGCGGCACCTTAGTGCGGGAGTCCCCCTGCATGGCTGGTTCAATGGCTGCCTGAGGGTCTCCGTCTGAGCACTAGTTGCTCCTGGCCATCGCAAAGGGGTCTTGTGCTTCCGAGGATCGGTGCTCTGATCCCAATGATAAGTCCCAACTCTTCAGGAAGAAGAGGGGAACGTGATATAGATGAAAAGAGGGAGAGAGACGAGAAGAGGGAGGGTCGACAAGGAAGGAGACCCCATGATGGTCAGCCGGCGGCTCCAACAGAGGGGGGCGAAAGGGGGGTGAAGACAGAGGAGAAAGAGATTAGGGTAAATTGTTCTGAATTACTTCCCATGCAGTGGGCTAACCCCTGGGCTATTCCCTCTAGTTGGGCCAGAGGCCTTATTACAAAAGGCGTCATATATAATTGGGTCAGAGGCCAGACGCCAGACAGATTGGGCTACTCCCCTAAACTGGGCCAAAGGCCAATAATACAAATAAACTAAGAAAATAGACTAATAGTTGGAACATAACAACCCTAGATAAGCTTCATCGTTAACTTCGATTATCTTAGGGTCAATTGGCAATGTATAGGCTATAGTTGCCAATTAGGGCATATCCAAACAATTAGCTAGATGAACTATCTAAGTTCATCTTAGATAGATTGATACATTCATAACTTATAGTAATATAACAAATAAGTAGTTACATAGTTAGAGTTACCTATGTAGTTACTAATAAGTTAACTTATATATAATATGTCATAGTTTATATTACATAGTATCTATCATAACTTATGAACTATCTACGTTATGATCATCTTTAGTAGTTACTACTATCATAGAACATAACAACTATGTATCTAGATGATCATATGTAGTAGTTACTACTATCATCATGTCTAGGGTTTATTCTAGGGTTAACGATATTATATAGTCTCCATCGTTAACATATTATATAACCTATAACTATATTATTATAACCATATAACTTTATTCAGCAGTTAGTATCTATCATATATCAGAGTTAACCTAATTAATAGTTCTCTCCCTAATAGTATATGTCAAAATTAACTCTAACAGATATCCTAGGGTTACAGTATATGTAAGGTCCCATATACTGTAATCCTAAGATATCTGTTAACCCTAACTCCTGAATATGTTAAGTTATAGTTCATATGACGCATAGTCCATATACGATATTATGTATGAACTAAATACATACCTATCTAATTATTATAGATTAATCCTAAGGTTAATATGGTTTATGTCCCTAATAGGAATATAATATTAGGGTTATACCGCATTATTAATTAGAGTTATAGCATTACAATACAATTATGGGTTATGATATAATATAACTATTATAGGAATATACTATATGTCTTAGATAGAGTTAGGATGTCTAACTTAATATTTGTTGTGAACGTCAGGGCGCCCGCAGAACCACATCTTGTAATCCTTCCCGTTTTGGTAAGTGAAAGGTCAGCACGCAGAACCACACCTTGGAAACTGAAAGGTCGTATCTTGTAATTATGCAAGGAAGCTGAAAGGTCATATCTTGTAATCAACCTAGGAAGTTGAAAGGTCATATCTTGTAATTAGGCTAGGAAGACGTGCCCTCTCTTTTCTTTATAAGGAGGTCTTCTTCCTCTTTCTTGGGCATGCAATATTGAATCCAGTTTTTCCCTCCTTATCTTTTCTTCTTGTTTTTCTTCTTCTTTTCTCCTTTTTCACCATGGCGTTTGATTTTGTTCGTGTTCCATACAGGAACACAACATTGGTATCAGAGCCGTTCCGATCCGCTGGAACGAGGGACGATGTGCTCAACTTGTGTGCCGAAATCCTAGAACGGGTTGAGCGGATCACCGTGGCCCAAATGGGCACCGTCACTACCACCACCGTTCAGGCTTCGCCACATCCCACTCCGTTCCACCCGCAGTGGGGCTACCCACAGCCACCGCCGCTGTCAGACAAAACCCATTACAGTCTCTTCTCCGCTCCACCGTCCACGCCTTGTCCTCAGATCGCTACTATCGTTCAAGCTGAAAAATGGGTAGGCTCTCTATATTCAGATCCGCCGGTCACACTTCATCCTCCACGACAGCCACTGTCACCATCGACCTTCTCCCTGACAACGCCGCCACTGGCCCCATCACCGTCAAGGGTGTCCAGATCATCATCTCAGTCAACGCCAGACTTCTCTGTCCAACCGCCGGCCTCCCTACATTCATCCTATGCACCACCACAATGGGCTGCCGCCACCGTCCCGCCTCCCCTCTCCTCCCTTGCAACCGGTGACGCCCTCTCTCCAAGGGCGAGAGCACTGTCGTCATCAAGTCCGACATGGGAGACATGGACGTTGAGACTCTCTATGATGGCATCCTCGCTGCAATCGTCGTCAAGGAGGGAGAGACTACTCCTTTTGGTGCCCCCATCGGCCTCCTCGCCGAGACTGCGGAGGAAATCGCTAAGGCCAAAGCCAAGGCCAATGCATCCTCTTGTGCTTTTGTATCCTCTGCTACCCCGCCGCCTCCTCCAGCCTCTGCAGCCGCCAACGCCTCCGCTGAACCAACCACCACCTTCCACGGACATTGTTACGTATCGCCGCCACCGCCATCGACCCTTTTCCAGATGACAGTGCAAAAGCTTGACTTCTCTCTCGTCCCTGAAAAGCTCGCTTTTCCCTACAAGACAGTACCTTTCTCCTTCTCCAGCACCATCCTCGACTCCATGAGACCAAGGCCACTGTTAACCCTCCATCCGCTGCCTCCAGCACCCTTAGTCGACTCCTCCAAGCCGCTCACTGCCGTCAGCCACGTCCGATACATCACCATCTACAATCGCCTCATCCACCAATTCTCGTCTCTTGCGCACCCTTCAGATGCTCATAAGGTGTTTGATGACATGCAAGCCGTCGGGCTCTCGCCCAAGAAAGAGGAAGAAGACCTCCTTATAAAGAAAGAGAGGGCACGTCTTCCTAACCTAATTACAAGATATGACCTTTCAACTTCCATCACCTATTACTTGGGGATAATTATATGCATAATGTAGTTAACATAGTATATTGGGCTACATAGTCTCCCTAATACGTTTTTAATCAACCATATAACCCATGAAGTTTAGGGTCCATAGATGAACATGATATAGTTTAGGGTATACTGAATTAATACCTATAACTACATTATAACCATATAAAGTAGTCAACTACCATAGTTGACTACATTATTTAGTTAACCCTAATTATATCGACTATGCCTCATATGAACTAGTTTAACTATAAGATATCTTAAGTTATGGAGGTTTAACCTAATTATAAGTATTGATACCGTATTCTATTAACCAGATTAATAAGTTAAGATTAAACCTAGGATTATGTCCTAGGAGTATGAGATTTGGTCCTATGTGGGTTCATCTACATAATTATGTATGGAAAGAAACTATCTCATTATTATTTTCTAAAATGTTTAGGATAGTCTATATGACATATATGATCTTAACCTATAACATTATATTATAGGAATATAATGTTACTATAAACGGAACAACTATGTAGACTATGAACTATGATAAGTACCTAGGTTTACCATGAAGGCCATAGTTATGTTGATATCAATTTACATATATCTATCTATGTATCTATACATCATAGGTTTATAAACAATTAACTAGATGGAACAAGATTAGAGTTTTTGATGGAATAATATACTTAAGGTACTATGAACTAACTACTTTGTAGAACATAGTCTACGTCCCTTGTGTAAATTATTTGTATACAAGCTAATACAAACACTTTAGCCTATAAGTTAGAGTCAAAACCTATATCAACGATGATGCAGAATATAGGTTTTGACTAATACAATGATGAGCTAATTGTTTGTATTAGCTTGTATAAAGTAAGTTATATATGTATTGTTCGAATTAGGATACATAGGTATCCTAATATTATATGTCTCTATCTATATGTTAGGGATTAACCCTAACATTATATTCCCAGGACTAATATAGGACAAGAAATTAATACGTATAATAGTTCTACATTATTAGTTTAGGTATAAGAAACTACTATAGAAGGAATATAAGACTATGTAATGTGTGGTCTTGGGTTTAGAAATGGATAGATACTAACTATAAAACTATTAACTAGTATAACCACTAGTTTCCATTTCTAAATATGACATATATTTTGTGGTTTTGAGTAGATAATGACATATATGATCTTAACATTATATTCTCGTTATCTTAGACATCATAACTTAGATTATTAGAGGAACTATCAAAGTTCAAATTAATTTGGAAACTAGTTACATAGTGTACTATATGTAGACTATGTTCTATAGACTATCTAACTATGTAACTAGTTGTCTTGAAGTAGGGATATCCTAATACAAACAATTAGATAGTTCATACAAACATAGTCTAGAAGACATGTTCATATGAGGCATAGTTCATTGAAGTATCTAGATGAACATAGTCCTGGATGAAACATGACTATACCATAGTTCATAAGTTAGGATTAATTGGTAATTTGGTTAGGAACATAGTTTATTCATCTAGATAATTATGTTCTACAAACTAAGTTCATGAATGCCATTGTCCATCTGATAGATATAATATACGTATCATATGTATACGAACATTATATTCCCTAGTTCATATGAACCTAGATAGATATGGATATTATAATGATAAGCCTCCGTCATTATTGTTAACCTAACAAGACAGTTTACTATAGTTTACATGTAACTATGTCCTCCATCTAGATGATTAGTGCCTAAGAGTATAATGCTCAACTGTGGAGGTAGTTTACTACATATATGTTCATGAATTGTTATACTTAGTTCAGAGTTACGGTCCATCGTTGTTACTTGTGTATATATGCAGGGAGGAACCTCTATAGTGCAACTAAGTACCTGTTACTTGGGGTTAACTATATACACAATATAGTTAACATAGTATATTGGGTTACATAGTCTCCCTAATAGGTTATAATCAACCATACTACCAGTGAAGTTTAGGGTAAATAGATAAACATGATACATAGGTATTACTGAATTAATCCCTATACTACACTACCTGAACATATTTAGTGAACCCTATGTCAACATACTCAGAATCAATCATTTCATTATTAGCAAAGTCATTGGATACATCAAGTTTGAATAAACCATAAACTAAAAAAGCAGTAAATAGAATATTATTCTTCTGCCCCACAGTTCCCTTGCCACCCTTGAACCTGACTTCAAATCCCTTTTGAGTCAGAAGAGGGATTGAAATCAGATTCCTACGAATAGTAGGTGCAAACAAGACATCTGTGAGGACTAGAGTGTTTCCTCCTAAGAGAGGAATACGAACAGAGCCAGTCCCTAGCACGTCACAATAGGTGTTATTCCCCATGTAGATCTTGTGCACTCCGGGACTAATCTCTTTCATCTCAGCAAAAGACTCCTTTGCCATGGTCACATGACGGGTTGCAGCCGAGTCAAGCCACCAACCTCTAGTGTTAGTGTTCACAATTAGTGCCTCAGAAATCATACACACTATGTCCTTTCCTCCACCCTGCTGTTTCTTTTTCTCGTTGCCCTGGGAGCCATTAGGACAGTTCCTGCTAAAGTGACCCATCTGGCCATAAGTAAAGCAGGCCCCCTTCTTCTTGTTTTTGGCCTTGTCTCCACCCTGTAACTGAGGCTTCTTTCCTTTCCTCTTGAAGTTCTTCTTTGAGGTGCCTGCATAGGACCCACCTTTCTTAGAGCCAACATGGTGAGCAAGGTTGGCAGATATATTAGAGGCCCTCATATGCTCTCTCCTTTCCTGCTCCAAGCCCAGCTTGGCAGTAAGGTCATCGAGAGTGAGTTTCTTGTCACTCAGGTTCAACGCCACCACAACTGCTTCCCATGATGGAGGGAGGCTAGTGAGTATCGTAGACACTTGGACTCCCAATGAAATTGGATCTCCAAGCATCTCCAACTCACTAGCTATAATGGTCATAGCATTTATGTGCTCAAGCACATTCTTGCCCTCCTCCATCCTCATGTTGGTGTAGCGAGTGTGGAGCAACCTAATGTGTGCCTCAGTATGCTCTCCATACCTCCTCTCAATGGCCTCATACATTTCTTTGGCCGTTTTGTGCTTCTCAAAAAGCAACTCCATAGTAGGCTCCATAAAGGTAAGCATCGTGGTCCTTGCTCATGCATCCTCCTTCCTGAACTTCTCGTACTCTCTCTTTTGAGCATGAGTACTACTTTCACCCGAAGGTTCAACAACTTGGTCTAACAAGAGCAAGGTGTCGGCGGAAATCAGCGGCTTCCCGACGGCCGAGGGGACGAACCTGGGCGGAGTTGAGACCGCTGAGAAGGTTTCTGATGGCGCTACAGCCGACCAAGGCGATATGCCGGCTGGCGGCTAGTGTGTGCCGGCTGGGAAAGACGGTGGCGGAAACCCGAACGGATAAGCAGCGTAGCTCGAAGGAGGAGCCGACACCATCTGACGATGGAAGGACAGCAGGAGCGCCTCAAGGCGACGATCGCGAAGATCGTTCTCCTGGTCGCGACGATGGTTCTCCTAATCGCGACGACGGTTGGACTCCGCAATCTCGGCAATCACTGTCTTCAAATCGAACATATCCTACGATTTATCATAGGGTTAATGATGTTATCCTAGGGTTACATATACCGTAAACTATTAACTAGGGTTTATTCAAGATATTAACATCGACGGAGTTAACGATGGAGGTTTATATTAACAATTCATGAACATATATGTTCATAATTATTGTTACTAACTATCCATAAGTTAGTCCACTATATAGTGAACTATATAGTTAACTCCATCGATAACTAAGTATAACTATCCATAACCTCTATATGGTGGACTAAAACTATAGGACATATAGTTACTAACTTAGTCCTCCCTGTATATTTGCACATATGGTTACTTATATATGAACATATATACTTAGTTCATATATAAGTATAATTATACTTGTGATTAAATTAACTAACACAATATGATAACCATGTTACATAGTTAGAGTTACCTCTGATTGATTATTACCTATGTAGTTACTAAACTAGTTTTACCAACGAGTTGTGAGCATTCCTAGTTTGGATGGCAGCACCCTAGGATTATATGGAAGAAGCCACACACAACTAGTTACACAGAAGAATGAAGTACGGAGTTTCTATGGTTAAAGGTCGGGGTTTGTTATTGAGAATATACACAACTAGTAATATGTCTAACTAGTTTGTACTAGGGACAATGACATCCGTATTATGTCATCCTTTTAGGATAAGGATTGAATTCTAGAAACTATGTATTTAGGATGACTATTAGACATATTTAATACATTCATGAACTATGTCCTCCATTTACATACAATGCATTATATCCCTAATCCTCCATTTACATATGGAGAATCGTATGCCATTTCAGATAGCAATACATATTTTCTTATGAAAGAGGTCAATGAGGATTAACCTTATAGTTAGTGGTATACACAGATTCAGATAGCGATACATGTTTTCTTATGAAAGAGATGAGGATTTACATAAAGAAGCACATGCAAGAGTTAATGCAGCCGTCGGTGTTCGGCACGTTATTGATCTGTAAGTCTCGGAGAAGAGACTGGTGGCTGGTCATAATTGCTTTCTAGATATGGCACATGTATATAGCAAGTTTTTTGGTCCTCTACCTTCGTAAATTAATGAATTTGCATCATGTCTTCACCAACATTTCCCTTATATTGTTGACACTAAGCACCTTATGAAGGTTCAGGTCCAGGCCAAAGGAATGAGGTCATCAAGTTGGAAAACTGGGGACAATCATGAAGCAGGAAATGATGCTTTTATGACTGGGTGTTTATTTGCTCAAGTTTGCAGTCACCTATGATGTATACACAGCGGAAGACCAAGAAGATGTTGATCGGTAGAGGAACTTGAACGGAATCCAGCAAAGGGAATACACGCACAAACTATCGTCTACTACATGAACAGAGGTAACACTCGCGAACAAATAGGCTTCTGAATCTTAGTTCATAGAACTAGAGCCAGGGAGGGGTTGGATAGTGTAGGAATAACCTCACACTCAAACATAGAGTAATCTCATAAAACACAATCAAAAGCTACTATTCCATTACTTAGAAGCCTTTATATAGGCTCAAATTCGTACATAGAGTCAAACAGTAATTAATAAAGGCTAAAACAGCATTCTAGGTGCATTTAAAACTAAAAACAACTTCCTAGGGTGTTGGGAAGTGACAATGGGCCTTAATTCTTAGAGTTTGAATGGTCATCTAGTGCTTGGACCAACCCATTTTGGGCTTCTTGCTTCTTTTAGTGGGCCTCCACCTCCATCCCATACATAACTTTCATACAAAATTAGCAAACAACTTTATCTCCAAAGCAATCTTCCAGAATATTGCAAATAATGGCATTAGTCGGTATAGGTTGATTCACATCAACCTGAATGTCAATTTTAAAGATATCTCACTGGATGGTGACTGTAGTCACTGGACAAGAGATGTACGACTCCAGAAGTACATCAACTTTCTCTACCTTGGTTGGAACAAGGGGTCTTTGATTGACCTAAGAACTGGCAGCACCATAGAAGATTCAAATTTGCAAACGTCTAGAGACATATAACTGTATAAGATAACGGTATAAGAAATCAGCTCATATTATGCTAGTTTATTACATAAAGTATTCATACTATAATAATACTATACAAATGGTTAGTATAAGCCTATCTAAGTCATGAGATAGTGTATATAGTATTATTGGTACAGATAAGAGAACTCATATAGTACAGATAGGAATAATTGGTTGTATATTCTAGTTATTGTCCATGGACCTAATGCTAATTTACTATTACAATCCATCCATTATAATAATCCCTAGATAGAGTTAACAACTAAGATTCCATCTATAGTTAGGGTAACTACCTATGTGTGTGTATTATAACCCTAAACATAGTCCTATATTCCACCTAATACAACTATTATAATGCCCTATAGGATGTAGTTGTATATGTTAGGGATTAACCCAAACATAGATACTTAGAATTAGGATACATAGGTATCCTAATATTATATGTCTCTATATATATGTTAGGAATTAACCCTAACATTATATTCCTAGGACTAATATAGGACAAGAAATTGATACGTATAATAGTTCTACATTATTAGTTTAGGTATAAGAAACTACTATCCATAACTAAGGATATATGTTCATGAATTGTTCACTATATATAGTTTAGATTACTCCATCTATATGTTCATGAATTGTTAACTATATATAGTTTAGATTACTCCATCTAGATGGAGGTTATCCTAACCCATTTAGATTATTGCCTCCATAGTTCCCTACATAGGTAGTTCCCTTACTTGTACCTACAAGTAACAATAATTATGAACATATATGTTCATGGATTGTTAATATAAACTCTGAGCTATGTAGTTCCCTACATAGTTTAGAGTTTCTGTTGAATCCTTCTAGACCATGTAGGAACCTATGTAGAACATATATATTATTCCTAGGACTATATCAACCATGACTATGTAGTTCCCTACATAGTGAACGATGAACGAGGATATAAAATCAGGTTCATATGATTAGTAACTAAGGATATATCATCATTTCAATAATATAGTATCTAGTTCATGGAGACAATTTAGTTAATCTATGAACTTAGTTAACTATGTTATGAACAATGCATAAACTAATTTGGCAACTAGTTACATAGTTCATCTTATCATTATATGAACCCTAAATGCCTCCACTAACTATGTTCAACGATGGAGCTTCATCTACCTCAATAATTTATGCATATATTTAGTTAACTATGTTCCTAACTAAATATCTCCATTTAATTCATCCTTGATCCTGGTTCATAGTCTCATGTTTGTATTTAGATGTTCCTCCATAACTTAAGGTTAAATTAATTTGGTAAGATCTAAGTTCATAGATCCTAACCCTAGTTTAGAGTTTATATCATAGGATATCCTAGGGTTCATATGATAGATACTATCAAACATTATACCCTAGAGACTATGTAACTAGTTGTCCATAGAACCCTAATGCTAGTATAACTTACTTTATACAAGCTAATACAAACAATTAGCTCATCGTTGTATTAGTCAAAACCTATATTCTGCATCATCGTTGATATAGGTTTTGACTCTAACTTATAGGCTAAGTGTTTGTATTAGCTTGTATACAAACAATTTACGCAAGGGACGTAGACTATGTTCTACAAAGTAGTTCGTTCATAGTACCTTAAGTATATTATTCCATCAAAAACTCTAATCTTGTTCCATCTAGTTAATTGTTTATAAACCTATGATGTATAGATACATAGATAGATATATGTAAATATCAACATAACTATGGTCTTCATAGTAAACCTAGGTACTTATCATAGTTCATAGTCTACATAGTTGTTCCGTTTATAGTAACATTATATTCCTATAATATAATGTTATAGGTTAAGATCATATATGTCATATAGACTATCCTAAACATTTTAGAAAATAATAATGAGATAGTTTCTTTCCATACATAATTATGTAGATGAACCCACATAGGACCAAATCTTATACTCCTAGGACATAATCCTAGGTTTAATCTTAACTTATTAATCTGGTTAATAGAATACGGTATCAATACTTATAATTAGGTTAAACCTCCATAACTTAAGATATCTTATAGTTAAACTAGTTCATATGGGGCATAGTCGATATAATTAGGGTTAACTAAATAATGTAGTCAACTATGGTAGTTGACTACTTTATATGGTTATAATGTAGTTATAGGTATTAATTCAGTATACCCTAAACTATATCATGTTCATCTATGGACCCTAAACTTCATGGGTTATATGGTTGATTAAAAACGTATTAGGGAGACTATGTAGCCCAATATACTATGTTAACTACATTATGCATATAATTATCCCCAAGTAATAGGTGATGGAGGGGGTGCTGTATCGGACGTGGCTGACGGCAGTGGCACACGCAGAACCACATCTTGTAATCCTTCCCGTTTTGCTAAGTGAAAGGTCAGCACGCAGAACCGTACCTTGGTATCTGAAAGGTCATATCTTGTAATTATGCCAGGAAGCTGAAATGTCATATCTTGTAATCAATCTAAGAAGTTGAAAGGTCATATCTTGTAATTAGGCTAGGAAGACGTGCCCTCTCTTTCTTTATAAGGAGGTCTTCTTCCTCTTTCTTGAGCATGCAATATTGAATCCAGTTTTTCCTTATCTTTTCTTCTTGTTTTTCCTCTTCTTTTCTCCCTTTTTCACCATGGCGTTTGATTTTGTTCATGTTCCATATGGGAACACAACATATTTATGGGTTCATGTAGTATAGAAGACTTATATGGTCTATGAACTATGTATTTATAAGTCTAGAAGACTGTCTATAATACGGTTAGGATGTGAACTATGTAAACCTCATAGACCATATAAGTCTAACTACCTAGGTTAGGATGAATTTGGTATTTATTCTATAGAAGACATAAACTAACATATTATATATAAGTTATTATAGGTTCTATAAACGTTAAGTTACAGTATTTATACCCTAATAACCTTAAGTTATCCGATGAACTATGTTCCTTGTCCCTTATACATATCTATACCCATATATAATTCAACTTAGATTAACTCCAATCATCGCATACGATTAACCCTAAGTTATTCCTATGCGGACATAGTCTAGGGTTAGATATGCCGTAATTGAAAACTATAGTTGCATTATAATAATAACCTATAATATGGTACTCCCTCTGTACCCTAAACACTACAAATTATATATAAGTTATTATAGGTTCTATGAACATGTCTTCTAGATTATGTTTAATTATTATGTCTCCCATAGTAAAACCAAATTATATATTAGAAGACCTAACTATTATATAATTCAATATAACTTATAGATAACTAGGGAGATAACTACCACCCATCGTTGATATAGTTAACTAAGTTATATGTTCCTCCATCTAGATCGACTCCATCGTTATTGTAGTAACATGAACTCATAATATAATGTTCAGAGTTTATATTACTACTTGATATAGTATCTAGTTATGGATAGTTATGCTACTATGTTCCCTGATTCTATATCCTTAGTTACTATATATTTTTCGAGAAGTAATCAAATCATTTAGTTAAGAACTTAGTTAACTATGTTAGGAGCATAGTTATCTCATGATTGTTTTGGTTACTAGTATAGTTCATGGACTATCTTATTTTGGTATGTTAGGAACATAACCTAATAATGTTCAAGTAGTTATGTAGATGAACCAGCATTATGTCATCTATGATGCATTCAAGATGAATGCCATATCTAGATGAACTATATAAATGAACCAGGATCGAGGATGAATTAAATAGAGGTATACTAGTTAAACACAGTTAACCTATACTAAGTTAGGAACATTAGTTTAACCCTAATGTGTGTATGTCCATATGAGGCATATCTAAGTTAGGGTTAAACTAATTATGTTCTTAACTAGTTTCCAAATTAATTAGTCCATCTAGCTAATTGGGGACTATCTAGATGAACATGATGATAGTATCTATCATAACGAAGGGGAAGATGTTCCATCTAGCTAATTGTTTATATTAGCTAACTAGGACTAATATAGGACAAGAAATGGATAGATAAATTGTTTATTTTGTCTCTATCTATATCCATGAAGAACTATTATATGTATCTATGGACTATGCTTCATATGAACTAGTTAGCTAATACAAACAATTAGCTAGATGGAACATCCTGCCCTTCTAAAAAACATAGTCTACGTTATATATATATAACAATTCATGAACATATATATAGTTTAACCCTAACCCATAGGAACATGAACTAGATAGTCCACTATGATCATGAACTCTAAGTTAATCCTATAATAACATATATCCTTAGTTGTGGACTATCTTGTTTTGATTATCATATGCCTAGATGGAACATAGTTAAAGTTCCCAGGTTCATACGATCTGAACATAGTTAACTAAGTTCTTATCTTTGTTAGGAACTATACCTCCATGATTGCCAATTAACCCTAAGTTCATCTAAATGAACTAAGGTTCTATTCTAACTGTGTATAGGATCACCAGGCATAGTTAATGGAGGCATAGTTCCTAACTAAGATCGGAACTATGTCTAACTAACCCTATCCTAACTATAACCCTATATGTTCATGAAATTACATATATAATTTAGTTAGGGTATAACGATGTGAAGTTTATGGTTGATTATAACCTATAAGGGGTATATAGTGAACCTTAGATATCCTAGGATTAAATACCCATGGTATATAGTCATCCCTAATGATAACGATGGAGAAGTTATATGGTTGATTATAACCTATATATATGTTCACTATGAATGGCAGTTAACTATATGAACGGTAGTATATATGCACAAGTTCATCTAGATGGACCCTAATGTCTAACTAAACTATATACAATAACGATGGAGTCCATCTAGATGGAGGAACATATAACTTAGTTAACTATAATATGTAATGTAGCCTATAGTTTAGATGGACGTTATCCTAACCCAATTCATGAATCTAACAGGGTTAATCCAAACATATATAGTTACTACAAGTATCTATGTGGGGAACTACCTACATAGTGAACTACCTACATAGTATAACATATATATTAGTCTAATGTTCTAGGAACTAACTTAGCCTAGGTTGATATAGTGAAGATGATAAGCCTCATCTGCCTCTATAAACATGTTATAACATCCTTAACCCTATTTGTTATAACATATTTATTCCCATGGTTATAATTTATTCTATTATAGTCCATATGGACTATCTAACTATAATAGAGTATATTATAACCTATTAGAGTCTAGAAATTTGTATTAAGTTTGGATAGGACATATAAAGGGGGCTGAGTTGCACTCTCAGCAGGATAAAAAGAGGAAAGCTCTGATTGACATCATAAACAGTGTCGACACAATTATCCACAGTATTGTGAAGAGCTTGAGCGAGTACAGGGAAAAGATCCCATCTGAAGTTACGACTGAGATTAAATCATCCGTTTCTGATTTAAGAAAAGCAATGTCAAGAGTTGACTCAGATGGTTCAGAACAGCCTTAGGCCTTTGTGATACAGTTATTTGAATTTCTCCTTAGCATAGTTGGCAACTCAACTTTTAAATCTCGGTGTGAATTGTGTCAAAGAACTGATGTATTATACAGTTGCTTACATGCAGATGACAGAGGAACCGGGTTGCGCATGGCAGTTGGATGCTCATCAATATGTTTCTGACGAGGATACTGATGCATTTAGTTGTCGTGTTTCAGGGATTTTATTACTGGAAGAGGCAATCAGGTTCTTCAACAAGCAGGATCACGTGTGAGATTGGCTATAAAGTTTGGGACCCAACTACTCCACGTCCATGGAACCAATATTCGACAAAGAAAGAAGAGTTAGCAAGTGATGACAATAAGAAGGGTCATGCTGGTGATCATGCGAGTGTTTTGCTGGAGCTCCTTGCTCCTGAGCAGAATGCTAATTTTCTTGACCATTATTTGGATGTTCCTATTGACGTATCAGAGGTTTTCTTTGTTTGCACTGCTAATGTCGTGGAGATGATACCCAGTCCTCTATTGGTCAGAATGGAGGTAATTGCCCTTGCAGGTTACATAACAGATAAAAAGATGCATATTGTCCGCTGTTATTTGGTGAATGCAGCTGCCATTCATGGTGGGCTTCCTTTAGCATGTGCCATGTATGCCTACTATGAATGCTCCTTTGGACCCATGTGCAAGCCCTCCGAGGTGACTTACATTATTGCCCCAACCATGATCCACTTTGAATTCATTTCCCAGGGGCCATCCTCCTATGAGGGAGGCAAGTCCGGCCGCTTTGTGAACTTTGCCAATGCCGAGGTTGGTTGCGAATACGAGCTTGTCTTGCCTTGCGGACAAGGCGATAACGGAAGCGTGGTGGAGTGTTGTAAGCGTATCCTTCCCGTTTTGGTAACTGAAACGTCAGCACGCAGAATCATATCTTGTAATCAGGCTAGGAAGACATGCCCTCTCTTTCTTTATAAGGAGGTCTAGGGCATGCAATAAGAAACCAGTTATTTTCCTTTACTTTTCTCTCTTCTTCTTCCGCTTCTCAGGCCATGATGCCTGGCCCTGTTCGTGTCCCATACGAGGACACAACAGAACTAGATACTCCACTATGTTCCTAAACTATAAGTTAATCCTATAATAACATATATCCTTAGTTTTGGACTATCTTGTTTTGATTGCCATATACCTAGATGGAACATAGTTAACTAAGTTCCTAGGTTCATATGATTTGAACATAGTTCACTAAGTTTCTATCTTAGTTAAGAACTATACCTCCATGATTGCCCAATTAACCCTAAGTTCATCTAGATGAACTAAGGTTCTATCCTAACTTAGTATAGGATTACAAGGCACATAGTTCATGGAGGCATAGTTCTGAACTAAGATCAGAACTATGTCTAACTAAACCCTATCCTAACTATAACCCTATATTTTCATAAAACTACATAACGATGTGAAGTTTATGGGTTAGGATTATAACCGATTAGGGAAACTATGTAACATTAGGGATGACTATATAAGTATAATTATAAAGTAAAGTGACCATAAACATCATGGGTTATATTGTTGATTATAACCTATTGGGTTAAATAGTGAACCTTAGATATCCTAGGATTAAGTACCCATAGTATATAGTCATCCCTAATGATAACGATGGAGAAGTTATATGGTTGATTATAACCTATATATATGTTCACTATGAACGGTAGTTAACTATATGAACGGTGGTAGTATATATGCACAACTTCATCTAAATGGACCCTAACTTCTAACTAAACTATATAGAATAACGATGAAGTCCATCTAGATGGAGGAACATATAACTTAATTAACTATATCATGTAATGTAGCCTATAGTTTAGATGGAGGTTATCCTAACCCAATTCATGAATCTAACTATGGTTAACCTTAATGTATCTAACTAGGGTTAATCCTAACATATATATAGGGAACTACCTCCATAGTGAAACTACCTACATAGTATAACATATATACTTGTCTAATATTCTAGGAACGAACTTAGCCTAGGTTGATATAGTGATGATGAGAGGCCTCATCTGCCTCCATAAGTTATGGAGGTAGATAAGGCTCTATCGTTGAATATAGTTAGTGAACATAACAACGATAAGCATCATATAACCAAATTGCCTCCATGAACTATGCCTCATAACTAGATAGGCAATACTAATTTCATAGAACTTTAAGTTATGGAGGTATCTAGATGAACATGATACACAGAAGATATCCTAGGGTACATATGATAGTTGACAACTAGTTCATACCCTATAAGATATTATGAACTAACTAGTTTGTAGAACATAGTCTACATAGTTCATAGGAATATAGTACACTAACAAGGGCAAGATGATCGTTGATGGGAATATACCTAAGGGTAAGAAGGATCAAATATATTGTTTATTCCCATAGTATATCCTAAAGACTATGTATTTGATTCTTCTGTTTAAGTAGATCAGTGAAGGTCTAAAGCTATCCCCAAACAGTAGAAACTACTACACCCTACGAACTACTTATTTCAATTTTTCATCAAACTAGTGTGTATTCTCCATACCCAACCCTAACCATATACCCAAAATCATAGAAACTACATATCTAATTCTTCAATATAAAATTCTTCCGTCTAACAAATTGTCCCTGGTTCATCGTTGCCATATTTTGATCAAATACCTCCACTCAACTAGATAGGAAAACTATGTCTAACTACCTAGGTTTTACTATAAGAGACATAGTTAAATACATAAACTCATCTAGCAATGATGAGGTAACATGTACTTAGTTGCACTATGGAGGTTCCTCCCTATATATATGCACAAGTAACAACGATGGACCCTAACTCTTAACTAAGTATAACAATAAATGAACATATATTTACTCAACTACCTCCATAGTTGAGCATTATACTCTTAGTTACTAATCATCTAGATGGAGGACATGGTTCCATTTAAACTATAGTAAACTATCTTGTTAGGTTAACAATAACGATGGAGGTTTAAGGATATTAACATCGATGGAGGTTTATATTAACAATTCGTGAACATATATGTTCATAATTATTGTTACTAACTATCCATAAGTCAGCGAATTATATAGTTAATTTTATCCTTTTTTATAGCATAATTTTAGCATAAATAATTCTATCATAAGGTATTTCTAAGAATATGTTGTATTATCGCAGATTAGAGAGTGGATTGGTATTGATAGTTGTAAAAATGCATGTTTTACTGATTTGTGGTATGGGTGATCCTATGTTCAGGAAAAAGGGTTTCAAATAGTGATATTTCCAGGCTAGAACGTGGTGATTTGAATGGATTTGAATTGATGTCATTCATTAAAGGAAATGACATGTTTGAATCGAAAAATGTTGTTTTCATGAGTCAGGAGACTTTTATGGTGGATGTCCGATATTGGGTACTCAGTGGAGCTTTGCAAAGAGGTAAACTCCAGCAAGGATGCAAGATTTATGTGCCAACGGTAGCTCCGCCCCTAGAGAAGGGCAACTACTACCGGATCAGCCTTCCGCCCCTAATGAAGGGTCACTCAAGGGAGTAAGGTTGATACCTTCCGCCCCTAACGAAGGGCCGCTCTATGGAGTAAAGGCAATTGCCCCAAGAGAGGGCAAGATAGGCCTCAAGGGACTAGGGGTCTAAGATGCTGGTTTGAAACTTAGGGGCTTTCATTTAATTTGGGCATACTGATGTTATGTGGTTGATTTGATCTATTGAAGTCCAACTGTTTTGGAAGTAATAGAGAATGCTTCATTGTTATTTGGCTTAATGAGACCTAGTTAAACAATCTGAATTTAGACTTATGTTTTATTGACTTAAATGTCTGACCATGTACTAGTTCTATATTCGTGCATAATTATGCTTGTTAGTATAACTCTCCCTACTGAGTATAGTTGTATACTCACCACCCCCTCCCCCAGACATTGCAGGTTCTAGCAGGGTTGCTTAGTAAATTTCTCTTAAAGGACTGTTGGGGTACAAGTGGGAACCTGAAGATCAATATTTGTACTCATAGGCCTTAGACTTTAACTTTCATTTTGGGTCTGTATGAATTTAAATGCCACACTTTTGGATTTGTAAATTTTATTATGTGCTTGAACATAGTTAACCTATATTAAGTTAGGAACATTAGTTTAACCCTAATGTGTGTATGTTCATATGAGGCATATCTAAGTTAGGGTTAAACTAACTATGTTCTTAACTAGTTGCCAAATTTAATATTCCATCTAGCTAATTGGGGACTATCTACATGAACATGATGATAGTATCTATCATAACGTAGACAATGTTCTATGGAAGGGGAAGATGTTCCATCTATCTAATTGTTTGTATTAACTAACTAGGACTAATATAGGACAAGAAATGGATAGATAAATTGTTTATTATGTCTCTATCTATATCCATAAAGAACTATTATACGTATCTATGATGTAGTCTGTATAACCCAAAACCAGTTAATTTTCCATATACTAGGGTATTATACATATAGGACAATAAAATAGTTGATTATATATATCCATTTTGTCCTAAAATGGTTATACTTGTTAATAGTTCTATCTATTATACGTATCCTATGGTTATACTAGTTAATAGTTCTAGTACATAGTTCATAGTCCTATCTCTTAAACCCTATCATATATATCATAGTTCATAGTTGCCCTAACTATGAACTATGATAGAATAAATAGTTATACGTATCTATCTAAGTTCGTAGTATTCCGGTATGACATAAACTACAATCTTGTTCTATGGACTATGCTTCATATGAACTAGTTAGCTAATACAAACAATTAGCTAGATGGAACATCCTGCCCTCCCATAAAACATAGTTTATGTTATATATATACCAATTCATGAACATATATATAGTTTAACCTTAACCCGTAGGAACAAGAACTAGATAGTTCACTATGTTCATGAACTATAAGTTAATCCTATAATAACATATATCCTTAGTTATGGACTATCTTGTTTTGATTGTCATATGCCTAGATGGAACATAATTAACTAAGTTCCTAGGTTCATATGATCTGAACATAGTTAACTAAGTTCTTATCTTAGTTAGGAACTATACCTCCATGATTGCCAATTAACCCTATGTTCATCTAAATGAACTAAGGTTCTATCCTAACTTAGTATAGGATTACAAGGCATAGTTCATGGAGGTATAGTTCCTAACTAAGATTGGAACTATGTCTAACTAAACCCTATCCTAACTATAACCCTACATGTTCATCAAACTACATATATAATTTAGTTATGTATAACGATGTGAAGTTTACGGTTGATTATAATCTATTATGGGTATATAGTGAACCTTAGATATCCTAGGATTAAATACCCATAGTATACAGTCATCCCTAATGATAACGATGGAGAAGTTATATGGTTGATTATAACCTATATATATGTTCACTATGAATGGTAGTTAACTATATGAACGGTAGTATATATGCACAAGTTCATCTAGATGGCCTAACTTCTAACCAAACTATATACAATAATGATGGAGTCCATCTAGATGGAAGAACATAAAACTTAGTTAACTATAACATGTAATGTAGCCTATAGTTTAGATGGATGTTATCCTAACCCAATTCATGAATCTAACTGGGGTTAATCCTAACATATATAGTTACTACAAGTATCTATGTGGGGAACTACCTACATAGTGAACTACCTACATAGTATAACACATATATCAGTCTAATGTTCTAGGAATAACTTAGCCTAGGTTAATATAGTGAAGATGATAAGCCTCATCTGCCTCTATAAGTAGATGAGGCTCCATCGTTGGACATAGTTAGTGAACATAACAATGATAAGCCTCATATAACCAAATTACCTCCATGAACTATGCCTCATAACTATATAGGCAACAATAATTTCATAGTATTACGTATCTATCTAAGTTCATGAACTATGCCCTAACTATGAATTATGATAGAATAAATAGTTATATGTATCTATCAAAGTTCATAGTATTTTGATATGACATAAACTCTAATCTTGTTCTATGGACTATGCCTTATATGAACTAGATAGCTAATACAAACAATTAGCTAGATATTACATCTTGCCCTTCCATAGAACATAGTCTACATTATATATATACCAATTCATGAACATATATATAGTTTAACCCTAACCCATAGTAACATAAACTTCTTGTGAACTCTATAATTAGTACTATTATTCATAGTCTAATTATTTGTAATTACCCTAGACTCTATGAACATGTCTTCAAGACAGTACTAGTATGAATAACTTATATGGTAATTATAATATAGTTTAAGTTATTAGAAGTCATACTCCTATGACTTAAGAGTTTTTTAGACTCTAAGGACATAATCCTAGGGTTAATCTTAACTTATTAATCCTAGGGTTTAACCTAATACGGTATAAATACTTATAATTAGGTTAAACCTCCATAACTTAAGATATCTTATAGTTAAACTAGTTCATATGAGGCATAGTCCATATAATTAGGGTTAACTAAATAATGTAGTCAACTACCATAGTTGACTACATTATATGGTTATAATGTAGTTAGAGGTATTAATTCAGTAATACCTATGTATCATGTTCATCTATTGACCCTAAACTTCATGGGTTATATGGTTGATTATAACCTATTAGGGAGACTATGTAACTCAATATACTATGTTAACTACATTGTGCATATAGTTATCCCCAAGTAACAAGTACTTAGTTGCACTATGGAGGTTCCTCTCTGTATATATGCACAAGTAACAATGATGTACCCTAACTCTAAACTAAGTATAACAATTCATGAACATATATGTAGTAAACTACCTCTATAGTTGAGCATTATACTCTTAGTTACTAATCATCTAGATGGAGGACATAGTTGCATTTAAACTGTAGTATCTTATTAGGTTAACAATAACGATAGAGGCTTATCATCATAATATCCATATCTATCTAGTTCATATGAACCAGGGAATATAATGTTCATATACTATATATTCATGAAGGAACACATATAATATCCAGATGCCTTCATGAATATATAGTATATACATGATACGTATATTATAACTATCATATGGACAATGGCATTCATGAACTTAGTTTGTAGAACATAGTTATCTAGATGAATAAACTATGTTCCTAACCAAATTGGCAATTAACCCCAACTTATGACCCCAACTTATGAACTATAGTATAGTCATGTTTCATCCAGGACTATGTTCATCTAGATACCTCTATGAACTATGCTTCATATGAACATGTCTTCTAGAATATGCTTTTGTGAACTATCTAATTGTTTGTATTAGGATATCCCTACTTCTAGACAACTAGTTACATTGTTAGATAGTCCATAGAACATAGTCTTCATATAGTACACTATGTAACTAGTTTTCAAATTAATTTGAGCTTAGATTGTTCCTCTAATAATCTAAGTTATGATGTCTAAGATAACAAGAATATAATGTTAAGATCATATAGGTCATTCATTATCTACTCAAAACCACACATTATATGTCTATGATCATATATGTCATATTTAGTAATGGAAACCACTGGTTATACTAGTTAATAGTTCTATAGTTAGTATCTATCCATTTCTAAACTCAAAAGCACACATTACATAGTCTAATATTCCTTTTATAGTAGTTTCTTGTACCTAAACTAATAATGTAGAACTATTATATGTATCAATTTCTTATCCTATATTAGTGCTAAGAATATAATGTTAGGGTTAATCCCTAACATATAGATAAAGACATATAATAATAGGTTAACTATGTATCCCATTTCAAAGTATCTATGTTAGGGTTAATCTCTAATAAATACAACTATATCCTATAGATAATATGAACTAAGTTAGTCCATAACCCCCCTTAGTTTTAGTCCACCATATAGGGGTTATGGATAGTTATACTTTATTATCGATTGAGTTAACTATATAGTTCACTAACTTATGGATAGTAAGTAACAATAAATATGAACATATATGTTCATGAATTGTTAATATAAACCTCCATTGATGTTCACAGTATATGTGACCCTAGGATATCATCGTTAACCCTAGGATATACTCATGAACATTAGGTTAACTAAATATGTTCCGGTAGTGTAGTATAAATAGTTAATTGACAACTATAGTTAATAGTTTACTCTAGGGTTAACCTGAACATAGTTCATATGATATATATATAAACCATAAACTCTCCCTAATAGGATTACATGTGATTAAGTTAACCATATGTTAACCCTAGTATAATATTGGCTTATGTCTAACTAGTTTAATCTTAGATTATAAGTTACCGTATTTATGATCTAACAGTACTAGTTAATAGAATGAGATTATAACATTAGTTGGGATCTATTATATTAATTATCCTCTATAATTAGTACTGTTATTTATAGTCTAATTGTTTGTAATCACCCTAGACTCTATGAACATGTCTTCTAGACAGTACTAGTATGAATAACTTATATGGTAATTATGGTATAGTTTAAGTCATTAGAATTCATACCCCTATGACTTAAGGGTTTATTATAATACTCCTAGGACATAATCCTAGGGTTACTCTTAAGTCATTAATCTAGTTAATAGAATACGTTATAAATACTTATAATTAGGTTAAACCTCCATAACTTAAGATATCTTATGGTTAAACTAGTTCATATGGGGCACAGTCTATATAATTAGGTTTAACTAAATAATGTAGTCAACTATGGTAGTTGACTACATTTTATAGTTATAATGTAGTTATAGGTATTAATTTAGTAATACCTATGTATCATGTTCATCTATTGACCCTAAACTTCTGATTATAACCTATTAGGGAGACTATGTAACCCAATATACTATGTTAACTATATTGTGCATATAGTTACCCCCAAGTAACAGGTACTTAATTGCACTATGGAGGTTCCTCCCTGTATATATGTACAAGTAACTACGATGGACCCTAACTCCGAACTAAGTATAAAAATTCATGAATATATATGTACTCAACTACCTCCATAGTTGAGCATTATACTCTTAGTTACTAATCATCTAGATGGAGGACATAGTTCCATTTAAACTATAGTAAGCTATCTTGTTAGGTTAACAATAACGATGATGGCTTATCATTATAATATCCATATCTATCTAGGTTCATATGAACCAGGGAATATAATGTTCGTATACGATATGTTCATGAAGACATTCCTCTACCTTCATGAATATATAGTATACATATGATACATATATTATATCTATCATATAAACAATGCCATTCATGAACTTTGTTTGTAGAACTTAGTTATCTAGATGAATAGACTATGTTCCTAACCAAATTGGCAATTAACCCTAACTTATGAATTATAGTATAGTCATGTTTCATCTAGGACTATGTTCATCTAGATACCTCCATGAACTATGCTTCATATGAACATGTCTTCTAGACTATGCTTGTGTGAACTATCTAATTGTTTGTATTAGGATATCCTTACTTCTAGACAACTAGTTACATAGGTAAATAGTCCATAGAACATAGTCTACATATAGTACACTATGTAACTAGTTGCTAAATTAATTTGAACTTAGATAGTTCCTCTAATGATCAAAGTTAGGATGTCTAAGATAACGAGAATATAATGTTAAGATCATATAGGTGTAGCATCATATATGTCATATTTAGAAATGGAAACGACTTGTTATACTAGTTAATAGTTCTATAGTTAGTATCTATCCAGTTTTAAGCCCAAAACCACACATTACATAGTCTAATATTCCTTTTATAGTAGTTTCTTGTACCTAATCTAATAATATAGAACTATTATACGTATCAATTTCTTTTCCTATATTAGTCCGAAGAATATAATGTTAGGGTTAACATTATATAGATAGAGACATATAATAATAGGTTAACTATGTATCCCATTTCTAAGTATCTATGTTAGGGTTAATCCTAATAAATACAACTACATCCTATAGGGCTTTCTAATAGTTATATTAGGCGGAATATAGGACTATGTTTAGGGTTAGAATACACACACGTAGGTAGTTACCCAACTATAGACGGAATCTTAGTTGGGAATAATATTTAGCATTGTTTATAATGTGAATGCAACCGTAACTATAGACGTAATATAGGACTATGCATTCCTAGGGTTAGGGTTATTGCATCTAGGTTAGAATCTTAGATACGTATCTATGTAAGTATGGGAATAAATAATGTACTTACTATAGGAATAAACATAGTGCTAGGTTAAATAACTTAGATTAATCCTATGGGAATATACATTTTAGATAGGCAATTATAGAGTTAGATAGATACGTATGTCTAGATTGACCTAGGTCCTAGTTTCCGAGCAATTTTAATCCTACTATAGATTTTTAATACATGCAATATATTAGACATATAATAATCCGTCTATGTCAACTATCATAGGTTAGGGTTTACGTATTTAACTTGTATAACTAGAATATACAAGTTATTGATGGAAGATTGATCCCAAAGTCTCCCTTGTCCTAGAGAGGATTAACCTAACCCTATGCCTCATAGAATACAGTATAAATACCCATAGGGAATATCATTTAAGAATGACATACAAACATAGAGTATGACATATATAATAATATAATAATGTCTAATTATATAACATATATAATAGTCTAGAATAGACATCCTTAACCCTATGTAGTTCTTATTGTGTTTGGAACATGTAGAAGGATCACTAGATACTAGAATTTCAATATATGATTAACTTTATCATATTGTGTCTGCCTAGGATGTATGTTCTATACCTTATATATGGTATAGTATATTAGGATATAAAAGGATCAGGCAACGATGGAACTAGAATAACTTAGGATATAACATATCTATATTATGTTTTATAGAGGAACTAGTTATATAATGATGGAACCCTAGAGTTTAATCCTAGAGACTATTATATGGATTATAATAAGTAGTCTATAGGGAACCTTCATATATAAGGTTCGATGTCTCCAAGGTATCCTATGGTTGGAAGGCTCGATGTTAACTCTATCATATAGATAGACTTATTATAGAGCTTAATGGGGTTCTTCCATCTAAATAATTAAAGGATGACATAATAAATATTAATAGTCCATATAAACATATGAACCTTCCAAATATGTCTCTAGGACACAATGTTTAGTTGTTATGGACTATTAATATTTATTATGGAGGTAAATCTTATCTGCTAACCATGGGAATAAACATGTTATAACATCCTTAACCCTATTTGTTATAACATATTTATTCCGATGGTTATAATTTATTCTATTATAGTCCATATAGACTATCTAACTATAATAGAGTATATTATAACCTATTAGAGTCTAGAAATTTGTATTAAGTTTGTATAGGACATATATTATAAGTTATTATAGGCTCTATAAACCTTAAGTTCTACATACATATTGAACCATTGTTTATTCTAGACTATTATATATTAGTTGTGTCTTCTAGACTATATTAATTTTAGTTTGTATGAACATGTCTTCTAAAATAATAGTTAGGTCTTCTAATATATAATACCGGTATCATATTTCACTTGTATGACTAGAATATACAAGTTATGTGGTACATAGTACAATATAAGTAAAATCTATAGTAGGATTAAAATTACTCAGAAACTAGGACTCTATAGTATCTATCTATCTAACTCTATAGTTGCCAATCTAGAATGCATATTCCCATAGGATTAATCTAAGTTAGTTAACTTTGGACTATACACCAACTTTCTCTACCTTGGTTGGAACAAGGGGTCTTTGATTGACCTAAGAACTGGCAGCACCATAGAAGATTCAAATTTGCAAACGTCTAGCGACATATAACTGTATAAGATAACGGTATAAGAAATCAGCTCATATTATGCTAGTTTATACATAAAGTATTCATACTATAATAATACTATACAAATGGTTAGTATAAGCCTATCTAAGTCATAAGATAGTGTATATAGTATTATTGGTACAAATAAGAGAACTCATATAGTACAGATAGGAATAATTGGTTGTATATTCCAGTTATTGTCCATGGACCTAATGCTAATTTACTATTACAATCCATCCATTATAATAATCCCTAGATAGAGTTAACAACTAAGATTCCATCTATAGTTAGGGTAACTACCTACGTGTGTGTATTCTAACCCTAAACATAGTCCTATATTCCACCTAATACAACTATTATAATGCCCTATAGGATGTAGTTGTATATGTTAGGGATTCACCCAAACATAGATACTTAGAATTAGGATACATAGGTATCCTAATATTATATGTCTCTATCTATATGTTAGGGATTAACCCTAACATTATATTCCTAGGACTAATATAGGACAAAAAATTGATACGTATAATAGTTCTACATTATTAGTTTAGGTATAAGAAACTACTATCCATAACTAAGGATATATGTTCATGAATTGTTCACTATATATAGTTTAGATTACTCCATCTATATGTTCATGAATTGTTAACTATATATAGTTTAGATTACTCCATCTAGATGGAGGTTATCCTAACCCATTTAGATTATTGCCTCCATAGTTCCCTACATAGGTAGTTCCCTTACTTGTACCTACAAGTAACAATAATTATGAACATATATGTTCATGAATTGTTAATATAAACTCTGAGCTATGTAGTTCCCTACATAGTTTAGAGTTTCTGTTGAATCCTTCTAGACCATGTAGGGACCTATGTAGAACATATATATTATTCCTAGGACTATATCAACCATGACTATGTAGTTCCCTACATAGTGAACGATGAACGAGGATATAAAATCAGGTTCATATGATTAGTAACTAAGGATATATCATCATTTCAATAATATAGTATCTAGTTCATGGAGACAATTTAGTTAATTTATGAACTTAGTTAACTCTGTTATGAACAATTCATAAACTAATTTGGCAACTAGTTACATAGTTCATCTTGTCATTATATGAACCCTAAATGCCTCCACTAACTATGTTCAACGATGGAGCCTCATCTACCTCAATAATTTATGCATATATTTAGTTAACTATGTTCCTAACTAAATATCTCCATTTAATTCATCCTCGATCCTGGTTCATAGTCTCATGTTTGTATTTAGATGTTCCTCCATAACTTAAGGTTAAATTAATTTGGTAAGATCTAAGTTCATAGATCCTAACCTTAGTTTAGAGTTTATATCATAGGATATCCTAGGGTTCATATGATAGATACTATCAAACATTATACCCTAGAGACTATGTAACTAGTTGTCCATAGAACCCTAATGCTAGTATAACTTACTTTATACAAGCTAATACAAACAATTAGCTCATCGTTGTATTAGTCAAAACCTATATTCTGCATCATCGTTGATATAGGTTTTGACTCTAACTTATAGGCTAAGTGTTTGTATTAGCTTGTATACAAACAATTTACACAAGGGACGTAGACTATGTTCTACAAAGTAGTTAGTTCATAGTACCTTAAGTATATTATCCCATCAAAAACTCTAATCTTGTTCCAGCTAGTTAATTGTTTATAAACCTATGATGTATAGATACATAGATAGATATATGTAAATATCAATATAACTATGGTCTTCATAGTAAACCTAGGTACTTATCATAGTTCATAGTCTACATAGTTGTTCCGTTTATAGTAACATTATATTCCTATAATATAATGTTATAGGTTAAGATCATATATGTCATATAGACTATCCTAAACATTATAGAAAATAATAATGAGATAGTTTCTTTCCATACATAATTATGTAGATGAACCCACATAGAACCAGATCTTATACTCCTAGGACATAATCCTAGGTTTAATCTTAACTTATTAATCTGGTTAATAGAATACGGTATTAATACTTATAATTAGGTTAAACCTACATAACTTAAGATATCTTATAGTTAAACTAGTTCATATGAGGCATAGTCCATATAATTAGGGTTAACTAAATAATGTAGTCAACTATGGTAGTTGACTACTTTATCTGGTTATAATGTAGTTATAGGTATTAATTCAGTATACCCTAAACTATATCATGTTCATCTATGGACCCTAAACTTCATGGGTTATATGGTTGTTTAAAAACGTATTAGGGAGACTATGTAGCCCAATATACTATGTTAACTACATTATGCATATAATTATCCCCAAGTAACAGGTACTAAGTTGCACTATGGAGGTTCCTCCTTGTATATATGCACAAGTAACAACGATGGACCCTAACTCTAAACTAAGTATAACAATTCATGAATATATATGTAGTAAACTACCTCCATAGTTGAGCATTATACTCTTGGTTACTAATCATCTAGATGGAGGACATAGTTGCATTTAAACTATAGTAAACTATCTTGTTAGGTTAACAATAACGATGGAGGCTTATCGTCATAATATCCATATCTATCTAGGTTCATATGAACCAGGGAATATAATGTTCGTATACTATATATTCATGAAGGAACACAAATATAATATCCATATGCCTTCATGAATATATAGTATACACATGATACGTATATTATATCTATCATATGGACAATGGCATTCATGAACTTAGTTTGTAGAACATAGTTATCTAGATGAATAAACTATGTTCCTGAATGTTCCTAACCAAATTGGCAATTAACCATAACTTATGAACTATAGTATAGTCATGTTTCATCTAGGACTATGTTCATCTAGATACCTCCATGAACTATGCCTCATATGAACATGACTTCTAGACTATGTTTGTATGAACTATGTAATTGTTTGTATTAAGATTTCCCTACTTCTAGACAACTAGTTACGTAGTTAGATAGTCCATAGAACATAGTCTTCATATAATAGACTATGTTACTAGTTTCCAAATTAATTTGAGCTTAGATAGTTCCTCTAATAATCTAAGTTATGATGTCTTAGATAACGAGAATATAATGTTAAGATCATATATGTTATTATCTACTCAAAACCATACATTATATGTCTAGGATCATATATGTCATATTTAGAAATAGAAACAACTAGTTATACCAGTTAATAGTTCTATAGTTAGTATCTATCCATTTCTAAACCCAAAACCACACATTACATAGTCTTATATTCTGGCTATAGTAGTTTCTTGTACCTAAACTAATAGTGTAGAACTATTATACGTATCAATTCCTTGTCTTATATTAGTCCTAAGAATATAATGTTAGTGTTAATCCCTAACATATAGATAAAGACATATAATAATAGGTTAACTATGTATCCCATTTCTAAGTATCTATGTTAGGGTTAATCCCTAACAAATACAACTACATCCTATAGATCATATGAACTAAGTTAGTCCATAACCCCCATAGTTTTAGTCCACCATATAGGGGTTATGGATAGTTATAGTTAGTTATCGATGGAGTTAACTATATAGTTCATCCGGTTCTGAGCTGAAGCCAAGTTGGCCTTGAGTTGGCGAAGGACCTCATCCCGCGTCTGGAGCATGTAATCCACCTCGGCAATGGAGGAGCGATGAGGCACACAAGACAAGACTGAAGGAGGAGGCCGTTCATAGACAATCTCGAATGGAGTGAACCCTGCTCGTGTGTGATAGGAGTGTACGATCATTCAGCCCATGGAAGCATTTGAAGCCAACGTCGGGGTTGATCCCTGATATAGCAGCGCAAGTATTGCTCTAGACACTGGTTGACCACTTAGATCTGACCATCCGTATGAGGGTGATAGGCCATACTCATATGAAGCTCTGAACCTTGCAGTGTGAAGAACTCCCGCCAGAACTGTGAAATAAATACCTGATCTCTATCTGAGACTATAGTACGTGGCATACTATGTTCACATAGAGTCTAGAAGACATGTTCATATGAGGCATAGTCATATGAGACATAGTTATGGTTTAATATGGGAGATATAGTCTATGCCTCATATGAACTAGCTCATAGTTACATAGACTATAACTCTATATAAGGGCAACTACTAATATAAACTCTAATCTAAGTTAGGGTTACACTATGCTCATGATGTCTAACTTATTAATCTGGTTAATAGAATGAGACTAGGTTATCCCCAAGTAACATGAAATCATAAATACAATAATCTAACTTAAGATTATATATGATCTTATTATAGGAATATACTCTATGAGTATATTAACTAGTACTCATATAGTTAGATTAATCAATAATTGTCCAAATGCAACAGTTATGAGACTATGACTTAGGGTTATACTATGTCTTCTTATAGGGTTAATCTATATAATATGTGTATACATATGTAGGAGAGTATCATTCTATTATATATGTAGTTTATATGAGCTTTCTGTCATAACCTATGCCAATACGGTATAAATATTATAATTATGCCTCAATTATTATAGATTAACCCTAATTATATGGACTATGCCTCATATGGATTATGCCTCTACATATACAGTAACCCTATTATGAGTTAGGGTCTTAACTCCCAAATTTATTATTCAGGAGTTAGGGTTCTGAATACTAGGATTACATAGTGTAGTATAGCTATAGTATATAGTTAATAGTTCACAGTTATATGAAATAAACCCTAGGATATCTGTTAACCCTAGTTTAGGGTTATAACCTAGTAGGGTTTTGGTATGAAAAATGTTTACAACTAGTTTGATGGAAGAATTAGATAAGTAGGGTTAGGGTTTGGCATTAATATGGAAGTATGGAGGAATACACACAACTAGTTAGACTAAAGTATTAAATATGTAAACAACTAGTTAGTTAGACGAACAACAAAATACATAGTTTCTAGGGGTTTAGCATTAGGTTTTGGTATGAACAATGCTCACAACTAGTTTGATGGAAGAATTAGATAAGTAGTTTATATGGTTTGGGAATAGCTTTAGACCTTCATGCATCTATTTAAACAGAATAATCAAATACATAGTCTCTAGGATTTACTATAGGAATAAACAAAAGTAGTTACATGGAAGAATTAAATACATAGACAATGGCATTAAATACGTAATTTTTAGGGTTAATCCTAGAAATGTCCCCATGGGACTAACTTATTCCCTAACCCTAATCAAATACTAGTTGCCAATTAATTAACATTACGTATTATGTTGATCCATACAACACAACTATAGTTGATTATTCCCTATTCTTCCATATATAATTCTTCCGTCTAGCAGAATTATATATGGGTTAGGATACGTATATTCCTATGGGAATAACCTAGCAGTTAATCTCATATGTTAGGATTAACCCTAATCCTAACATATCCTAATAATCTAAGTTAGGATGTCTAAGCTAAGTTAGAATGTAATGGAGGGTTCCTATTTAATAATCTGAGTTAGGATGACTACATCCTGTAGACATCTATAGTATATGTCTAGATTGGCAACTATAGGGTTAGTTATCTAAGTTGGCACAAGGAAGGATTAACCCTAGGATTAATCTATAATAATCTAAGTTATTATGGCAACTATAGCTTGTATATTCTAGATTGGCAACTATAAGGTTAGACATAGTACAATGCATTGTATCATAGGTTAGAGTTTATATATTAACCTATGTCCTATAGACTACGTATTTGATTATGATACTATGCATAATCATATATGATTATAAGTTAGTTAGATTGGCAATCTTAGTTGTGTGTAGGTAGGGCATAAATAACTATAGATAGATACATTATATAGTTAGTTAATGCTCTAACTATAGACGGACTATAGGACTATGTATTCCTAGGGTTATATAGTCCTATATTAATCCTATGTATCTATCTATAGACGGAATGTTAGTCCTATTTTCTTCACGCATCTACTTCAACAGAAGAATAGTCCTATATGAATCTTATTCTTCTAGGGTTAGAATACACACACGTAGGTAGTTGCCCTAACTATAGATAGGGTTAATCCTATAGTTGCCAATCTAGGATTAACCCTAATATTATATTCCTACGAGTAATATAGGACAAGAAATGGATAGATACATTGTTTATTATGTCTCTATCTATATCCGTGAAGAACTATTATACATATCTAGGATGTAGTCTGTATAATCCAAAACAAATTAATTTTCCATATACTAGGGTATTATATATAGGACAACAAAATAGTTGATTATACGTATCCAATTTGTCCTAAAATAGTATTACTAGTTAATAGTTCTATAGTTAGTATCTATCCATTTCTACGTATCTCATGGTTATACTAGATAATAGTTCTAATACAAAGTTCATAGTCTTATCTCCTAAACCCTATCATATATATCATAGTTCATAGTTGCCCTAACTATGAACTATGATAGAATAAATAGTTATATGTGTCTATCTAAGTTCATAGTATTCCGATATTACATAAACTCTAATCTCATTATATGGACTATGCTTCGGAGAAAGAGATTAGGGTAAACTGTTCTGATTAATCCAACAAGAGAGCCTAAGCTCATTACAAATACTTCCAATGCAGTGGGCCTGGGCAAACCCTTGGGCTATTCCCTCTAGTTGGGCCAGAGGCCTTATTACAAAAGACGTTAGATATAACTGGGCCAGAGGCCAGACGCCAGACAGATTGGGCTACTCCCCTAAAGTGGGCCAAAGGCCAATAATACAAATAAACTAAGAAAATAAACTAATAGTTGGAACATAACATTCCACCACGCTCCACTGCTAGCCTTGACCTCAAGGCGACCAACCCAGATATTGGGCTAAAAACTCATCCTCATGAATCCAAGAAGCATCCTCCAGTGGCCGGTTCTGCCACGCAATGAGAACTTCAGTAATAATGCAGCCAGAACGACACACTCGACAAGAATCTATGATCGATGCTGGTACCAATGACAATTCAGTTGGCATAGATGGAGGAGGAGGAGTAGATACCAAACGAGAGGGATCACCCACAACACGACGAAGGTGGGAGACGTGAAAAACTGGGTGGACTGTAGAATCGTCTGGAAGTTGCAGGCGGTAAGCCACTGGGCCAATGCGCTCTGAAACCGGATAGGGCCCATGAAACCGATCAGCCAACTTGACACTAGCCGGCTGATAAAAGGAAGACTGTCGTGCGGGAAGAAAACTAACATAGACCCAGTCACCTACTTAAAACTCACAGTCAGAATGGCGCTTGTCATAAATCTGCTTCATACGATTTTGAGCCAATGCCAAATTGCATTTTAATTGCCATAAAATATCATCGCGAGTCTGCAAGGTATAATCAACTTCACTGACTGAAGCACGCTGAGGGACATAATGAAGTAAGGTCGGGGTGGCCGGCCATAAACAACCTGAAATGGGGAAAATCTGGTAGAAGTATGGTAGGCAGTATTGTAAGACCAATCCACCCATGGAAGAAACTGAAGCCAGTGCCTGGGATTTTCACCTGCGAAGCAACGGAGATACTGTTCCAAACAACGATTAACCACTTCTGTTTGACCATCCATTTGCGGGTGATATGCCGAACTCATGAGGAGGCGAGAACCATGAAGAGTGAAAAATTCTTGCCAAAACTGTGATATAAATACCTGGTCACGGTCCGACACAATCATACGAGGCATCCCGTGGAGTTGAGCCACATCTCTGACATAAGGCTCAGCAATGGTCTTGGCTGTATAAGGATGTCCTAAGGCTAAAAAATGAGCATATTTAGAAAGCCGATCGACCACCACCATCACCACGGATTTGCCTTGCACCATCGGAAGGGCTTCAATAAAATCCATTGAAACATCCTCCCAAATCTGTTCCGGAATAGGCAACGGCTGCAAGAGTCCTGAAGGAGTAATAGTAGAGACTTTGGCACGTTGACAGACTTCACATTCCACCACAAATTTCTGAACGGAGCTCTTAATACCGCGCCATAGAAAACACTGAGAGACCTATTTGTGATCCGAAAGGAGCCTTCATGTCCGGCCGTCGGAGTGGAATGAAAATGGGTTAAAATAGTATGACAAATGTGATCACAGTGAGGAACCCACAGCCAATTCTTCCAATAAATCAAATCATTCTTCAGAACGGAAGATGCATCATCCAAAGTGTTAGCCTGAAGCCGATTCAAGAGAGTAACCGCCGCTAGATCATCCTGATAGGAATCCCGTAAGATGGCAAGGAAAGGAAAAGATGGAGCGGACATACCGAGAGAAGAGGCATCCTCAAACTGGCGAGACAAAGCATCGGCAACTGTGTTTTTAGAGCCCCGTTTATAAACCTGCTCATAATCATAACCCAATAACTTCGTTACCCAACGCTACTGTGCATGAGTGGCACTCTCTGATCCATAAAATATTTGAGCTGTTGATGGTCCGTTCGGATAATAAAATGGCGCCCCAACAAGTACGGCCTCCATTTGGTCACTGCGTGTACAATAGCTAACATTTCTTTCTCATAAGCTGATAGGGACACTGAGCGACCTGATAAAGCTTTGCTCCAAAAAGCAATGGGATGGCCCTCTTGAAGCAGTACTGCACCAAGGCCGTGGCCAGACGCGTCCGTCTCCACCACGAAAGGCTGAGAAAAATCAGGAAGGGCCAGAATAGGGGCCTTGCACATAGTAGCTTTTAAAGTGTCAAAGGCTTGCTGGGCAATATCCGACCAAACAAATGTGCCCTGTTTAGGAGGCTGGTCAAGGGGGCGGCGAGAGAACCATAGTTAGCCACAAATCGGCAATAGTAGCCAGTTAAAACCAAGAACCCCCAAAGCCCTTTTAGTGATGTAGGAATAGGCCAATTCAACATCGCCTCCACCTTGGATGGGTCAGTAGACACGCCCATTCGAGATGACATGGCCAAGATAATCAACCTGAGAACACCCAAACGAACATTTGGACCATTTAATAAACAAGGAATGGTGGCGAAGTACCTAAAAAATGGAATGAAGATGCTCAATATGTTGATCCCAGGATGCACTATAAACGAGAATATCGTCAAAGAAGACCAACACAAACCGGCGCAAGAACTCCTGAAATATATCATTCATAAGCCCCAGGAATGTGGCTGGAGCATTAGTGAGACCGAATGGCATAACTATAAACTCAAAGTGGCTGTCATGTGTGCGAAAAGTAGTTTTGTCGACGTCCTCTGGATGCATGCGAATCTGATGGTAACTCGCACGCAGATCCAGTTTGAAAGACCTGCTCATGAGTTAGTTCATCCAGCAATTCTTCAATGACGGGAATGGGGTATTTATGAACATATATGCACATATATAACAATTCATGAACATATATGCACTCAACTACCTCCATAGTTCAACATTATACTCTTAGTTATTAATCATCTAGAGGACAAAGTTCCATTTAAACTATAGTAAACTATCTTGTTAGGTTAACAATAACGATGGAGGCTTATCATTATAATATCCACATCTATCTAGGTTCATATGAACCAGGGAATATAATGTTCGTATACGATATATTCATGAAGGCGTTCATCTACCTTCATGAATATAAAATATACATATGATATATATTATATCTATCATATAGACAATGGCATTCATGATCTTTGTTTGTTGAACATAGTTATCTAGATGAATAAACTATGTTTCTAACCAAATTGGCAATTAACCCTAACTTATGAACTATAGTATAGTCATGTTTCATCTAGGACTATGTTCATCTAGATACCTCCATGAACTATGCCTCATATGAACGTGTCTTCTAGACTATGCTTGTGTGAACTATCTAATTGTTTGTATTAGGATATCCCTACTTCTAGACAACTAGTTACATAGTTAGATAGTCCATAGAACATAGTCTACATATAGTACACTATGTAACTAGTTGCCAAATTAATTTGAACTTAGATAGTTCCTCTCATAATCTAAGTTAGGATGTCTAAGATAATGAGAATATAATGTTAAGATCATATATGTCATTATCTACTCAAAACCACACATTATATGTCTAGGATCATATATGTCATATTTAGAAATGAAAACCACTGGTTATACTAGTTAATAATTCTATAGTTAGTATCTATCCATTTCTAAACCCAAAACCACACATTACATTCCATCTATAGTAGTTTCTTGTACCTAAATTAATAGTGTAGAACTATTATATGTATCAATTTCTTGTCCTATATTAGTCCTGAGAATATAATGTTAGGGTTAATCCCTAACATATAGATAAAGACATATAATAATAGGTTAACTATGTGTCCCATTTCTAAGTATCTATGTTAGGGTTAATCCCTAACAAATACAAATACATCCTATAGATAATATGATCTAAGTTAGTCCATAACCCCCATACTTTTAGTCCACCATATAGGGGTTATGGATAGTTATACTTAGTTGACTAACTTATGGATAGTTAGTAACAATAATTATGAACATATATGTTCATGAATTGTTAATATAAACCTCCATCGATGTTAATATCCTGAATAAAGCCTAGTTAATAGTTCATAGTATATGTAACCCTAGGATATCATCGTTAACCCTAGGATAAACCCAAGGATATGTTCATGAACATAGGGTTAACTAAATATGTTCAGGTAGTGTAGTCTAAATAGTTAATTGGCAACTATAGTTAATAGTTCACTCTAGGGTTAACCTGAATATAGTTCATATGATAGATATATAAACCATACACTCTCCCTAATAGGGTTACCTGTGATTAAGTTAACCATATTTTAACCCTAGTATAATATCAGCTTATGTCTAACTTGTTTAATCTTAAATTATAGGTTACCATATTTATGATATAACAGTACTGGTTAATAGAATGAGACTATAACATTAGTTGGGATCTATTATATAACTACATATATAATAGCTTAATTATCCTCTATAATTAGTACTGTTATTTATAGTCTAATTGTTTGTACTTACCCTAGACTCTATGAACATGTCTTCTAGCCAGTTCTAGTATGAATAACTTATATGGTAATTATAGAATAGTTTAAGTTATTAGAATTCATACTCCTATGACTTAAGAGTTTATTATAATACTCCTAGGACATAATCCTAGGGTTAATCTTAACTTATTAATCTGGTTAATCGAATACGGTATAAATACTTATAATTAGGTTAAACCTCCATAACTTAAGATATCTTATAGTTAAACTAGTTCACATGAGGCACGGTCCATATAATTAACGTTAACTAAATAATGTAGTCAACTATGGTAGTTGACTACATTCTATGGTTATAATGTAGCTATAGGTATTAATTCAGTAATTCTTATGTATCATGTTCATTTATTGACCCTAAACTTTATGGGTTATATGGTTGATTATAACCTATTAGGGAGACTATGTAACCCAATATACTATGTTAACTATATTGCGCATATAGTTATCCCCAAGTAACATGTTCTTAGTTGCACTATGGAGGTTCCTCCCTTTATATATGCACAAGTAACTACGATGGACCCTAACTCTGAACTAAGTATAACAATGTACTCAACTACCTCCATAGTTGAGGATTATACTCTTAGTTACTAATCATCTAGATTGAGGACTTTCATTTTAAGTATAGTAAACTACGATGGAGGCTTATCATTATAATATCCATATCTATCTAGGTTCATATGAACTAAAGAATATAATGTTCGTATACGATATATTCATGAAGGCGTTCATCTACCTTCATGAATATATAATATACATTTGATACATATATTATATCTATCATATAGACAATGACATTCATGAACTTTGTTTGTAGAACATAGTTATCTAGATGAATAAACTATGTTCCTAAATGTTCCTAACTATGTTCCTAACGAAATTGGCAATTAACCCTAACTTATGAACTATAGTATAGCCATGTTTCATCTAGGACTATGTTCATCTAGATACCTCCATGAACTATGCCTCATATGAACATGTCTTCTAGACTATGCTCATGTGAACTATCTAATTGTTTGTATTAGGATATCCCTCTTGTAGACAACTAGTTACATAGTTAGATAGTCCATAGAACATAGTCTACATATAGTACACTATGTAACTAGTTGCCAAATTAATTTGAACTTTGATAGTTCCTCTAATAATCTAAGTTATGATGTCTAAGATAACGAGAATATAATGTTAAGATCAGATATGTCATTATCTACTCAAAATGACACATTATATGTCTAGGATCATATATGCCATATTTAACAATGGAAACCACTGATTATACTAGTTACTAGTTAATAGTTCTATAGTTAGTATCTATCCATTTCTAAACCCAAAACCACACATTACATAGTCCTATATTCCGTTTATAGTAGTTTTTTGTACCTAAAGTAATAGTGTAGAACTATTATACGTATCAATTTCTTGTCCTATATTAGTCATAAGAATATAATGTTAAGGTTAATCCCTAATATATAGATAAATACATATAATAATAGGTTAAATATGTATCCCATTTTTAAGTATCTATGTTAGGGTTAATCCCTAACAAATACAACTACATCCTATAGATAATATGAACTAAGTTTGTCCATAACCCCCATAGTTTTAGTCCACAATATAGGGGTTATGGATAGTTATACTTAGTTATCGATGGAGTTAACTATATAGTTCACTAACTTATGGATAGTTAGTAACAATAATTATGAACATATATGTTCATGAATTGTTAATATAAACATCCATCGATGTTAATATCCTGAATAAACCCTAGTTAATAGTTCACAGTATATGTAACCCTTGGATATCATCCTTAACCCTAGGATAAACCCAAGGATATGTTCATGAACATAGGGTTAACTAAATATGTTCAGGTAGTGTAGTCTAAATAGTTAATTGGCAACTATAGTTGATAGTTCACTCTAGGGTTAACCTGAACATAGTTAATAAGGAGTACTATAATACATGTCTTCCATACTAGATGAACATGATGACCCTAAGTTAGACGATAATATAACTTATATAGAGTACTGTTATTCAGAGTCTATATTAATTAATCTTAACTTATGTGAACATGTTCACATCCTAACCCACAACTCATTAGATGGTAATAAGTAGTCTCTAGGATTTACTATGTGGATTAAATATGTAGTAGCTGGGGTTCTTCCATCCCAAACCATTCTTAGACATAGTTCATGGAGGCAATTAGTTCATGGAGACATATATAGTTAAATCTTCATATATGAGGTTCCATGTTAACTCATATATGAAGACATTGTATCCTCATAGAGGAACCATGTAGATTATATACATTTGTATAGAATACCTCCTATGTATTCTAGTTCATCGCATATTTATAATATACGCATAAATGATATATATCATAGGTATTCTGTTAACCCTAGTATCATAAACTAGGACTATAGTAGTTCTAGTTCATAAGTTCTATGGGAGAACTATTATATAAAACCCTTACGATTAGATCTGCATCGTAGTAACCAAATCATATGTAGTCAACTACATCCGCATAGGACTATCTAAGGGTTAAATGAATTATAACCATATGTTCCCTGTATACAGGGAACATTATATTTATATAGTCTAGGTTCATGATATAACTATAGAAAATACATTTAATAGATATCCTTATAGAAATACTAAAGTAGGAAGATATCTAACCCTTAGATAGTCTAGGGTTTTATTCCCTATGGATGTAGTCAACTACATCTGCATAGGATTAAGGTTATGATATATATCAAACTCATATAGTCCTATATCTATACACTATATATCTAACCCTAAGATATGCACAAGATCTATAGTTCCAATAGACTCTCTAACTATGAGGATATCCTCATATATATGGTTAACCCTAATTAATAGTGTTTCCCATAGGTCATGTATTTATTATAACTACTTACAAATAGTTAGATAGTTCTAACTACCTATAGTTATGCCATCTATGGAAGATCATATATGTCAGATATAATGGACTATGCCTTCATAGGGAATAATAGATGAACCTCATGTATTCTTCTAGACTTATATAAAATGACTATTATATCCTCCATAGTTTAGAAGACATATATTATAAGTTATTATAGGTTCTATAAACCTTAAGTTCTAATTAATTTTTTTTATCTAAGTTAGATAGATTCTAAACTCTAACTAACTTAATGTGTTGTATGGATCAACCCATAAACAATTAGATGCCTCGTGTATTTATAACGTACTTACATATCTTTACCCTTATAGGTTATAATATACTCTATTATTATAAACATAAGTCTTCTTGACTTATATGGTACTATAGTACTTAAATATAAACTTAAGGTTTAGTTTATGTCCTAAACCATATGAACATAGGGATAACCTCTATGTTAACCCTACATATACTGTAACCCTAATGCATAACCCTAATTATAAGTACAATTATACTTACTTGTGATTAAGTTAACTCACACAATATGATAACCATGTAACAAAGTTAGAGTTACCTATAGTTGATTATAATATATGTAGTTACTTAACTAGTTTTACCAACGAGTTGTGAGTATTTTGGGATACTATGGGAGACAGTTAAATACGTAAACTCATCCAGCAACGATGAGTGGAGGTATTTGATCCAAATATGGCAATGATGAACCAGGGACAATTAGTTAGACGGAAGAATTATATATGGAAGAATTAGATATGTAGTTTCTATTGTTTTGGGTTTATGGTTAGGGTTTGGTATGGAGAATACATACTAGTTAGATGGAAAATTAAAATAAGTAGTTCGTAGTGTGTAATAGTTTCTACGGTTTGGGTAGACCTTCACACATCTACTTAAACAAAAGAATTAATTACATAATCTCTAGGATTAAGGTTCCTGCTTGTTGTGAATGGCAATACGCAAAACCGTACTTGGTAACTGAAAGGTCATATCTTGTAATCAACCTAGGAAGCTGAAAGGTCATATCTTGTAATCAACCTAGGAAGCTGAAAGGTCATATTTTGTAGTCGGGCTTGGTAGACGCGCCCTCTCTTTCTTTATAAGGAGGTCTTTTTGCTCCTTTTGGGGCATGCAATATTGAATCCAGTTTTCATTACTTCTCTTTTCTAATCCTATTTTCCTTACTTCTCTTTTCTTTTTACTACTTTTCGTCAAGGCGTTACCTTGTGACCCAGCTGGGTCACAACACTGCTATAAGTTCCTGCTATAACAACAAAAATTTAATTGTTATGAAGAATTAAACACATAGTTAGATGGGAGAATTATATATGGGTTAGGATTAGGGTTCCAGCTATAAGTTCTCGATGCCAACCAGGGAATCCCATCCATAACAACTATGTATGGAATGCTCTCAACTACTCAAATGGATTAATTAGATAAGCAGGCTTTACAGTTAGCAAAAGACGCAAGAATACACACAACCCAAAACCAAAACATTATATATGTAGTTGCCCTTAGTAAACCCTAATCCTATAAGTAGTTTCTAGTTGGTATATTCTTCATACCAAAACCTAATGCTAAATTTTTTCGATTCTTCTATATTACTAGTTGTGTATTATCAATACCATTTAAACATATCAATTAAATTTGATCCTTCCGTCTAGCTAGTTGTGAGTATTCTCCATCCCAAACCCTAACCCAAAACCCTAAACAAGTACATATTTAATTCATCGTATAACTGCTTGTGTTTATTCTCCTTAGTAAACCAAAGAAACTGTTGTGTACGTCAGCATAACATTGGAGCAGATCTCATTAGGACTAGTTATTTAGTTGGTTTCCTTTTGAATAATATTGTAATCAGGCCCGTTTGGGATAACTGATATGTAATGGAGTAATTAGGGGGCAATCATAGCCTAGTAGATGGCCCATTAGGCCGTAATTGATGGCGCGGCTCCCTAGGGCACGCGCCATCCTTTTCTTTATTAGGAGGCCATCCTCCTCGATTAGGACTTATGCAATAAGAAATTACTATTCCTTTTACCCTTTCTTCCTTGTCTCTTTCTCCTTTCTCCGGCCATGATACCTGGCCCTGTTCGTGTCCCATGCCGGGACACAACATTGGTATCAGAGCCGTTCCGATCCGCCGGAACGAGGAACCATGTGATAGACATGTGTGTCACCATCCTGAATCGGATTCAACGAATAGAGGACAACCAAAGGGCCATCGCCGTTCACCTCCAGTACTAGGCCCAGCCGCAGTGGGACTACCCACAACCACCGCCGCCAGCGTCTCTCTTCCAGATGCCGCCGCCGCCGCCGGTCCCGTCACCGTCAAGGATGTCCAGATCCCTCGCCCAACCACCCAGAGCCGCCATCACCTCCGTCCCAGATGTCGTCAAGAAGCGCCGTCGTTTTCGCAACCCCATTCCGGCCACCGGTGGCATCAAGAAGTCCCGTCGATCAAACCGTCCGCGGTTCCGGCACCATCGCTCAAGTGCTTTCTCCGGCCGTGACAAGTACATTGTCGCCACCGCCATAGCTTCGGGAGATTCGGCCACCCACGCCGACTGCCCCATCGCCGCCCCGATCGACACCTCCGACACGCCACCTCGCCGACCACAGCCACCTCATCGACTTTGACGTTGTCACCGTTCCCCTCTGCACTGGCAAAAAATTGGATTTTTCCGAAGGCTACGGTCGTCCCGGTGCCGCCCACCTCGACCCAGGCCGAACCAACGCCGCCGTCTCTGCCTATTGAAGTATCGTTGCCTTCTCGAGGCTCTGCAGCAGCCTCAACAGCCTCAGCAATTCCATGGGCATTCCAGGCCGTTACATGTTCGACGAAATGCCTCAACAATACCACAGGTACTGCCTTCTATAAGAGCAAAACATGATGAGTTCATGCTGAGAGAACTAGTCAAGAGGTGGTTAAATCATACGATGATGGCTAGATGGTTGTCTCGCTTTTCTCATTATCTTGATCGTTATTTCATTGCTTGAAGATCCCTTTCCCCACTTAACGAAGTTGGCCTGACTCGATTTCGTGAAATGGTGTACAAGGAGATTCATGAAAAAGTCAGAGATGCTGTGAATGTATTGATTGATCATGTGAGAGAAGGAAAGCAAATAGATCGTGCTTTGTTAAAAATAGTGTTGGACATATTTGTTGAAGTCGGGATGGGGAGCACGGAATTTTCTGTGAACGACTTTGACGATGCCATGCTCAAGGATACTTCTTCCTCTTACCGTCGTAAATCTTCAAATTGGATTTTGGAGGGCTTGTGTCCAGATTCACTGCTGAAGGCTGAAGACGGTTTGAAGAGGGCGAAGGATGGGACTGCTCATTATTTGCATTCAAGCAGTGGGCAGAAACTACTAGAGAAGGTGCAACATCAACTGCTTACTGCATCTGAGGGGCAGCTGCCTGAGAAGGAGCAATCAGGATGCCATGTCTTGCTTAGAGACAAGGATGATGATCTATCAAGAATGCACCGTCTATTTTCCAAAATACAAAAGGGCCTCGATCCTGTAGCTCAAATATTTAAACAGCATGTTACTGATGAAGGTATGGCCTTGGTGAAACAAGCGGACGATGCAGCAAATAACAAGAAAGTTGAGACAAGAGTTATGGTTGGTTTGCATGTGCAGGTTTTTGTTCGAAAAGTAATCGAGTTGCATGACAAGTATCTGGAATCTGTAAATGTCCGCTTCATGAATCATTCACTTTTTCCCAAGGCTCTTAAAGAAGCCTTTGAAGTTTTCTGTAACCAAGGTGTTGCTGGAAGCTCCAGTGCTGAGCTACTTGCTATCCACGACCACATGTTGGAGCCTGTGATTGGATTACTGAGTTTCTGCTGTTCAGAGAGTCAGAAGGAAGCTACATTATTAATTGGGAAAATTGCTGCAACTGATTCTGATTGTATGGGTCAGAGAGGTGCTGTAAAGTCACTTATTGAAATACTCCATTCTACGGATGTACTGCTCAGGGAGATATCAGCATTTGTTCTTGGAAGATTGGCCCCGGATTTCCATCAACAGGCCGGAATTGCTTCCAAGGGTGGTTTAATACCATTGCTGAAACCTCTTGACTCTACAAAGGGGTCTTTACAACTTAATGCTGCATTGGCTGGAGCAGGAAAAACAGTGCTTACTATGAAATTGATCAACAAGGTCGCCAAAGTTCACGGTGGTTTATCTGTCTGTGCTGGTTATGGGTTTCAGTTGGAGTACACCACTGATTGTGAACGGGAAAATGGTATTCGTTTTACTGGTCATGATGGGTTCTTGCCTACCTTTGTGTCTCTTAGTAATTCTGATTGCAAGAATGGTGAGATACTGCATGGCAGATTGGGATTTTACAATGCGTATACCGTGGTTCATTACTACCATCCTCTGGGCCCACAGCCAACGCCGGTGAGTGAAGGAGTTTGGGATGGTGAACGAAATCGGCTGAGTCTCATCGCTTGCCGGTTTCTGACTTGTGAGCCTTATCTGGTGGATGTTTCTGTTGATGAATTGTGCCTTCATATAAATGTTTTAAATTACAGCTTTGATGAACCTGGCCTTAATTGCGCCATTGGGCCAACAGACTACAAGAACTTCTTGTGTTCACTTGGGTATGATGAGACATCCTTACGACTGGTCACCAGTGATGACAGTGTCTGTGCCAGACCTTATCCTACGTCTCTGGGCTTCAATTATCCATCCATCTCAGTGCCCAATCTCCAGGGTAGCTACTCAGTCACTAGAACTGTGACTAATGTTGGTCAGGCCAGAAGCAATTATCGAGCAATCGTGACACCAACCGCAGGAATCAACGTAACAGGGATGCCAAAGCTTCTCATTTTCACCTCCAATGGTCAGAAGAAGAATTTCACTGTAAATTTCAGTGCAATAGCACCATCCAAAGGATATGTGTTGGGTTCATTGATATGGAGAAAAAGGAGTTTACTGGTTGATATCGTGTACGGTGGAAGTGAACTTGAATTTGGGACAGCCCGTGATGGCGATGGTCCCAGGATCATGCTTCTTGGGTTGTGCACCATGATTGCAAAGAACTGGTCTTTGCCCTTATGGTCTCTATACGTGGGAGCAGCTTATACAGTTTTCCAAAAAAGGTTCTCTTGGGCAGGATCGTACTGAGTGTCTGCTTCGTTCCTTGGCCGCCTTGAGGACAGGCGTTAGCAGAAGCGTGGTGGAGTGTTGTGTACGTCAGCACAACATTGGAGCAGATCTCATTAGGACTAGTTATTTAGTTGCTTTCCTTTTGAATAATATTGTAATCAGGCCCGTTTGGGATAACTGATATGTAATGGAGTAATTAGGGGGCAATCATGGCCCAGTAGATGGCCCATTAGGCCGTAATTGATGGCACGGCCATCCTTTTCTTTATAAAGAGGCCATCCTCCTCGATTAGGACTTATGCAATAAGAAATTACTATTCCTTTTACCCTTTCTTCCTTGTCTCTTTCTCCTTTCTCCGGCCATGATACCTGGCCCTGTTCGTGTCCCATGCCGGGACACAACAGAAACTAACTATTGAATTCTTCAATTTAAGTAGTAATCTGAATTATTGCGCAGAACACAAACCCAAAACCCTAAAGTCTAATCTTAGAGACTATGTATTCACACAACTAGTAGTTCGTATGGAAGTATGAAGGAAAAATCAACTAGTTAGAAGGAAAGATCAAATACATAGTTATTAATTTTAAAACCATAGCTATGCATATTCTCCATAACTTACTAACTGTAAAACCATAGTTATGCATATTCTCCATCCCCATGGTTGGAATGGCTACTCCCCTAATTGGGCCTGCGGCCTTATTACATAATACGGACGAAGCTGGGCTACTCCCCTAAGCTGGTCGACTGGGCCAGCAGCAATACAATTAGCCTACTTGTGCAATTACTATTACTAAATAAATAGAACATAACATTAATAGTTCTCTCCTTAATAGTATATGTCTAAATTAACCCCAACAGAAATCCTAGGGTTACATTATATGTAGGGTCCCATATACTGTAACCCTAGGATATTTGTTAACCCTAACTCCTTAATATGCTAACTTAAGTTATAGTTCATATGAGGCATAGTCCATATAATATATTATGTATGAACTAAATACGTACCTATCTAATTATTATAGATTAATCCTAGGGTTAATATGATATGTCCCTAATAGGAGTATAATATTATGGTTACACCGTATTATTAATTAGACTTATAGCATTACAATACAACTATGGGTTCTGATATAATATAACTATTATAGGAATATACTATATATATGTCTTAGATAGAGTTAGGATGTCTAACTTAATATTTATGGGTTCATATAGTATAGAAGACTTATATTATCTAAGAACTAAGTATTTATAAGTCTAGAAGACTGTCTATAATACGGTTAGGATGTGAACTACATAAACCTCATAGACTATATAAGTCTAACTACCTAGGTTAGGATGAATTTGGTCTTTATACCGTATTCTATAGAAGACATAAACTAACATTATATATAAGTTATTATGGGTTCTATAAAACTTAAGTTATAGTATTTATACCCTAACCTTAAATTATCTGATGAATTATGTTCATCGTCCTTTATACATATCTATACCGATATATAATTCAACTTAGATTAACCCTAATCATCGTATACGATTAACCCCAAGTTATTCCTATGCGGATGTAGTCAAGGGTTAGATATGCCCTAATTGACAACTATAGTTGCATTATAATAATAAATGTCTAGAATTAACCCATTATTAAAGGGACGTCTATTAAACATAAGGAACGTATTCCTTCAAACTATGTCCCTAGAAATAATGTATTTGATCCTTCTTAAAATGCATTATACTATGATATAGTTGCAATTATAGCCCCGTATAGGTTCACTGATACGTCTCAGCGGTATGAGACAATGGAACCTGAGATATTAGAGAAGAATAGAGGAAAAGAGGGGGAAGAAGGATTGGGAAGAGGGTCAGGAAGGAGGAAGGGAACGAAGAAGAGGAGGGGGGCGAGAGAGATGAGACAAGAAGGGAAGAGATTAGGGTTAATAGTTTTTCATATCTCAATTAGGAGAGCATGAGCTCAATATATAGGTTCCCTGATGGGCTACATCTGCCTAATGGGCTATTCCCTTTAATTGGGCCCTTGGCCTTATTACAATAATTAAGAAAATAGGATGGGCTATTCCCCTGATTAGGGCCGGCTGGGCTACTCCCCTAAGCTGGGCCGGCCAATATGAAAAAAGAACCTGGGCTGGAACATAACATTCCACCACGCTCCGCTGCTAGCCTTGTCCTCAAGGCACCCAATCAGGATATTGAGTAAGAAACTCATCTTCCAAAACCCAGGAAGCTTCTTCCAAGGGCCGTCCTTGCCATGCAATAAGAAGCTCCGTGACAATGCGACCTGAACGACAAACGCGACGAGAATCCACCTGAGAGGATGGAATCAAAGCTAAGTCGGAAGAAGGTGCCGGAGGAGGTGGAGTCGGAACCACAAGAGTAGGATCTCCGACCACACGCTTGAGCCGAGAAACATGAAAAACGGGGTGGACAGTGGAATCCGCGGGCAAGAGGAGGCGGTAGGCCACAGGACCAACGCGCTCAATAACCTGGTATGGACCATGGAACCGATAGGCTAACTTAACATTAGCAGGCTGATATAAAGAGGATTGGCGTGCCGGAAGAAAATTGACGTAGACCCAATCACCAACTTGAAATTCACGATCGCGGTGATGTTGGTCATAAATCTGCTTCATGCGGTTCTGGGCGGTAGCCAAATTAAGCTTGAGCTGCTACAAAACCTCATCTCTAGTCTGCAAGAGATAATCAACCTCGCTTACAGTAGCTCGCTGAGGCACATAATGTAGTAAGGCCGGCGGGGGCCGACCATAGACAACCTGAAAAGGCGTGAAACCAGTCGAAGTATGGTAGGCGGTATTGTAAGACCATTCCGCCCAAGGAAGAAACTGTAGCCAACGCCGAGGATGATCACCCACAAAACAACGAAGATACTGTTCAAGGCAACGATTAACCACTTCAGTCTGACCATCAGTTTGAGGGTGATAGGCGGAACTCATAAGGAGGCGCGAATTTTGAAGAAGGAAGAATTCCTGCCAAAACTGGGAGATGAAGACACGATCACGGTCTGAAACTATAGTCCGCGGCATGCCATGGAGTTTGGCTACATCCCGTACATAAATCTCAGCAACAACTTTCGCGGTATAAGGATGGCCTAGAGCTGAAAAATGAGCATACTTAGACAAGCGATCGACCACCACCATGATAACTGATTTGCCTTGAACAACAGGCAATGCTTCAATAAAATCCATGGAGATGTCTTCCCAAACGTGCTCCGGAATAGATAGAGGCTGTAGAAGGCCGGAGGGAGTAATGGTAGAAGCCTTGGCTCGTTGGCAAACTGCACACTCAGCCACGAAGCGTTGAACTGCACGCTTAAGACCACGCCATAAAAAACATTGGGAGACCCGTTTATAAGTTCGAAATGAGCCTTCATGACCCGCCGAAGGAGCAGAATGAAAATGATCAATAATCGTCCGACGAATGCTGGCACAATTCGGGACCCACAACTGACCTTTCCAATAGAGAATATCATCCCGCAAAGCATAAGAAGGATCGGCAGATGGCTGGACCCGAAGCTTATCCAATAAAGCAACCGTGGCGGGGTCCTGTTGGTAGGCCTGTTGCAAATCTGTAAAAAAAGGAAACACAGGAGCGGACATACCCAAATGCGAGGCGTCCTCAAACTGACGGGAGAGAGCATCGGCAACTATATTCTCAGAACCCCGCTTATATTTCAATTCATAATCATAGCCCAACAACTTAGTCACCCAACGCTGCTGGGCAGGAGTGGCAATACGCTGGTCCAAAAAATACTTGAGGGGTTGATGGTCCGTGCAAATAATAAAATGTCGCCCCAACAAATATGGACGCCACTTGGTCACAGCATGCACAATGGCCAACATCTCCTTCTCATACGCCGACAGGGTCAAGGAGCGACCCGTCAAGGCCTTGCTCCAGTAAGCGATGGGATGACCGTCTTGTAGCAAAACTGCCCCGAGGCCATTACCAGAGGCATCCGTCTCCACTATAAAAGGGCGTGAAAAATCCGGAAGAGCAAGAACAGGGGCGGAAGACATGGCCGCTTTTAGAGCTTCAAAAGCCTGTTGGGCCTCGGGGGACCAAACAAAAGCACCTTTCTTAAGCAACCCTGTTAAGGGGGCTGCCAACGACCCATAGTGGCCCACGAAACGGCGATAGTAGCCAGTCAACCCCAAGAAGCCGCGGAGGCTCTTCAGAGAAGTGGGAATCGGCCAATTGAGCATAGCGACCACTTTAGAAGGGTCGGTGGCGACTCCTCCATGAGAAATGACATGGCCCAAATAATCAACCTGGAAGCAAGCAAAAGAGCACTTGGACCTTTTAAGAAATGACGCCGTAAAAAATTCCGGAATAGATCATTCATGAGTCCTTGAAATGTGGCCGGGGCATTAGTGAGACCAAAAGGCATAACTAAGAACTCATAATGGCCATCATGTGTACGGAAAGCAGTTTTATGGATGTCATCAGGATGCATGCGGATCTGATGGTATCCCGCACGTAAGTCCAACTTATAAAAAACATGGGCATGAGTAAGTTCATCCAATAATTCCTCGATGACAGGAATGGGATACTTATCTTTGAGAGTAATGGCATTCAGTGCCCGATAATCCACACAAAATCTCCACGAGCCATCTTTCTTCCGAACCAACAGGACCGGGGAAGAATAAGAACTGGAGCTTGGACGAATGATTCCCGTAGACAGCATATCCCGAATCAACTTCTCAATCTCAGCCTTTTGGATATGCGGGTACCGATATGGACGGACATTGGCCGGCTTAGACCCTGGAAGGATGGGGATATGATGGTCATGGGACCTCGGGGGGTGGCAGCCCTGACGGCTCAAGGAACAGATCAGCAAACTCCAAGAGAAGGGCGGCCACGTCAGGGGGGTCCTCTGGCGGAGTAGGGTCCTCGGATGATAATAATTGTAATAGAAAGCCCTGCGGAGTACCATGCGTGAGAGAATCCACCGAAAACATAGAGTGAAGAGTACCTGGAGATCCGCCCGTAAGGTTGACAGTCTGGCCGCCGATGGTGAACTGCATGGTCATGGCATCAAAGTTCCACACCACATCGCGTAGTCCGCGAAGCCACTGCACACCCAAAACTACATCCGCTCCTTGGGTGGGCAATAAATAGAGGTCCACCGAAAAGGCGTGACCTTGAATAGACAGCTCCACTCGTGGGCACATGCCATCAGAGCGAAGATTCGAACCGTCCCCAATCCGGACATCAAAAGGAGATGAGGCCTGCAATGGGCAGCCCAGACGCCTAGCGACTTTATCATTGATAAAGTTATGAGTACTGCCCGAGTCAATGAGAACAGAGACTTTTTGTCTTTTAATAGTACCTTGGATGCGCATAGTCTGGGGCATGTACGCGCCCGAGAAAGCATGGAAAGAGATCTCTGGCAGATCAGCGGGTGGCGGTTCAGAGACGAACCCAGCCCCGTCCGCTTCAACAGGGTCTTCGTCCCAGAGTCCTTCTAAAGCGAGGAGGGCCCGGTTCTTGCAACGGTGGCCTTGCACATACTGTTCATCGCAATTAAAGCAAAGGTTTTTGGCGCAGCGTTCCGCCATTTGGGCTTGTGTCAGGCGGCGAATAGGGGGCGGTGCCGGTGGAGGAGCCTGAGAATCACTCAGAAGACCCTGTGAGGGTGGGGGCCATGGCCGGCCGAGAGAGGGGTCTCCAAGATCGCCGTTGGCGGCCAATACGCTCCTCCGCAATACGAGCATGGCGAATCACTTCCTCCAGATTATGGCGGGGATAATGGCGAATAGCATCAGAAATCTCAGGTTTCAGGCCCTGCATAAACTTGCCCACCAACGCGTCGGGTGGCCAACCTGTGAGTCGGTTGGCAATACGTGTAAATTCCATCTGGTAGGTGCGCACGGTGGACGTTTGGCGGAGGGAGCTGAGAAGCTCATTGAAATCAGCATATTCCGTCGGTCCAAATTGGACACAAAGCTCCCGTACAAAGTGATTCCAAGAATGGCGTAGATAGGTCTGCTCAAAATACTGATACCATATCAAAGCGTCACCAGTGAGATGAAAAGAAGTTACCAGAAGTTTGTCCTCGTCGGAAGTGGTGCCTTGGTAACGGAAGAACTTCTCAGCCTGATAGACCCAATCCACGGGGGTCTCTTCTCCTGAATATTTGGGAAATTGCAGACGTGCAAGGCGCGGTTCAGCAGCCGGAGACCGGCGCTCATGGCGCTCCTCGCGAGAGGGCCCGTGAGTAGTCCAACTAGAATCCCCATGGTGCGTGGTCCATGCCTCCTCATGATCGGCCTCGGCGATGCCGTGGCCGGGCTGTTGGGGAGCAAAAGAAGTCGAGGGGACATGTGGCCGGGGCCCTTGGGGGCCAAATAGGCCGCCGCCCAGGGGTTGTGGTCCAGGTTCGGGCCCCTGCGAGCTGAAGAGGTTGGCGGTTGTTTCTTGCCGTCGGGCGTACAACGGAGGATAGCGTGCAAAAGGACCACTGAAAGGGGGCGGCAACACCCCTTTGTCTGACCTGTTCGGAGGAGGGGATGGTGCCAAGGAAACAGCGAGGCGATCAAAGGGCGCACTGATCAACGCCTCCATGGCTGCATGGTGTTGCTGATTTTGTTGCTGATTCTGCAAGAGGACCTTCAGAATATCGGTCTGCTGTGCCATCACGTCGCGCCACTCCTCGCGGCGAGGAGAGGAGGGAGGGGACGCTGGACGGGAGCCCCTACGGATGGAAGGCTCTGGCGCTGACATCGCAAGGGTTGGGTGGGTGGTTTGTGCTTCCAAGGAACGGTGGCTCTGATACCAATGATACGTCTCAGCGGTATGAGACAATGGAACCTGAGATATTAGAGAAGAATAGAGGAAAAGAGGGGGAAGAAGGATTGGGAAGAGGGTCAGGAAGGAGAAAGGGAACGAAGAAGAGGAGGGGGGCACTCAGCTAGGGCCGGCGGCTCTAGCTGAGAGGGGCGAGAGAGATGAGACAAGAAGGGAAGAGATTAGGGTTAATAATTTTTCATTACTCAATTAGGAGAGCATGAGCTCAATATATAGGTTCCCTGATGGGCTACATCTGCCTAATGGGCTATTCCCTTTAATTGGGCCCTTGGCCTTATTACAATAATTAAGAAAATAGGATGGGCTATTCCCCTGATTTGGGCCGGCTGGGCTACTCCCCTAAGCTGGGCCGGCCAATATGAAAAGAGAACCTGGGCTGGAACATAACATTCACACACTTATACTATGGGGTATACACAAACTAGTATGTGTATCCCTCCGTATAGGTGTGTGAACTAACAGTTGTGTTTTCTACTATGAAGAGATAACCCGAAGCATTCCCACGATCATATTCCCTTGTTTCAGGTACAAAAATTTACTCCTCATCCTTTGCATGACTCGGAAAGTGCTTATGTTTGAACTAGGTAAGTGCTTTTGTTTGAAGACTACAAATTTAATTGTTCGCATACCAACTATGGGAACCCCTAGATACTACATATTTGATCCGTCCATAGCTATCCCCATACCAAAAAAAATCGAAACTACATATATCCCTAACCCTAGCAAGGCTATGGAAGGGTTAGGGATATATTTAGTTTCTTGCCAAACCCTAACCCTAACCCATAGAAACTACATGGCTTCGAATGGAGGAACACACACAACCAGGGAAGGTTTCGTATGGAGGAATACACAACCAGTTGATATGATCTTTTCATCGTATTTTCATAGTAAATCCTAGAGAGTATGAATTTAAGGTTACGGTTTATAGGGAGAATTATATATGGAAACTATGTATTTGACCCTAAACCCCTAAACACTACAAATTTAATTGTACTACTATGAGAAAAGAAACTACATATATAATTCTCATAGTAAATCCTAGAAACTACATCTATAATGTTATTGAGAATAAACAGAAGAATCAAATATATAATCTCTAGGATAGTATATTCTAAACAAGGGCAAGATGATCAACCTTCCCTGATTGTGTGTATTCCTCCCTACAAAACCTACCCTAGTATGGTTTAAGTTATTAGAAGTCATATTCCTATGACATAAGGGTTTATTATACTCCTAGGACATAATCCTATGGTTAATTTTAACTTATTAATCTTGTTAATAGAATCCGGTATAAATACTTAGAATTATGTTAAACCACCATAACTTAAGATATCTCATAGTTAAACTAGTTCATATGAGGCATAGTCCATATAATTAGGGTTAACTAAATAATGTAGTCAACTATGGTAGTTGACTACATTCTATGGTTATAATGTAGTTATATGTATGAATTCAGTAATACCTGAGCATCATGTTCATCTATTGACCCTAAACTTCATGGGTTATATGGTTGATTATAACCTATTAGGGAGACTATGTAACCCAATATACTATGTTAACTATATTGTGCATATATTTATCCCCAAGTAACAGGTACTTAGTTACACTATGGAGGTTCTTCCCTGTATATATGCACAAGTAACAACGATAGACCCTAACTCTGAACTAAGTATGACAATTCATGAACATATATGTAGTAAACTACCTCCATAGTTGAGCATTATACTCTTAGTTACTAATCATCTAGTTGCAGGACAAAGTTCCATTTAAACTATAGTAAACTATCTTGTTAGGTTAATAATGACGATGGAGGCTTATCATTATAATATCAATATCTATCTAGGTTCATATGAACCAGGGAATATAATGTTCGTATACTATATATTCATGAAGGCATTCATCTACCTTCATGAATATATAGTATACATATGATACGTATATTATATTTATCATATTGATAATGGCATTCATGAACTTAGTAAGTGAAACATAGTTGTCTAGATGAATAAACTATGTTCCTAAATGTTCCCAACCAAATTGCCAATTTACCCTAACTTATGAACTATAGTATAGTCATGTTTCATCTAGGACTATGTTCATCTAGATACGTCCATGAACTATGCCTCATATGAGCATATCTTTTAGACTATGTTTGTATGAACTATGTAATTGTTTGTATTAAGATTTCCCTACTTCTAGACAACTAGTTACTATGTAACGAGAATATAATGTCTAAGATAACGAGAATATAATGTTAAGATCATATATATCATTATCTACTCAAAACCACACATTATATGTCTAGAATCATATATGTCATATTTAGAAATGGAAAACACTTGTTATACTAGTTAATAGTTCTATAGTTAGTATCTATCCAGTTCTAAGCCCAAAACCACACATTACATAGTCCTATATTCCGTCTATAGTAGTTTCTTGTATGTAAACTAATAATGTAGAACTATTATACGCATCCATTTTTTGTCCTATATTAGTCCTTAGAATGTATTGTTAGGGTTAATCCCTAACATATAGATAGAGACATATGATAATAGGATAACTATGTATCACATTTCTAAATATCTATGTTAGGGTTAATCCCTAATAAATACAACTACATCCTATAGGGCATTATAATGGTTGTATTAGGCGGAATATAGGACTATGTTTTGGGTTAGAATAAAAACACGTTGGTAATTACCCTAACTATAGACGGAATCTTAGTTGGGAATAATATTTAGCATTGTTTATAACGAGAATGCAACCCTAACTATAGACGGAATATAGGACTATGTATTCATTGGGTTAGGGTTAATGCCTCTTGGTTAGATTCTTAGATATGTATCTATCTAAGTATGAGAATAAACAATGTATTTATTATGGGAATAAACATGGTGCTAGGTTAACTAACTTAGATCAATCCTATGGGAATATATATTTTAGATTGGCAACTATAGAGTTAGATAGATACGTAGATATGTATGTCTAGATTGACCTAGGTTCTAGTTTTTGAGCAATTTTAATAGAGTATAGAAGACTAATATAGGAGTACTTATTAGAGTTAAACCTATATATAGTTAGGGTTCTATATATATAACTATGTAGTTATGAGACTAATACACATAGAGGAATAACCCTAGTCTGGAACTAAATACCCTATACGCTAGACTTCTATAACTATGATTAGACTACTTTCCTAAGATGGTAATAACTACCTAGGATGGTCATAACTATAGGCTGTTGGACTTACATTCTAAACAAGGGCAAGATTATCAACCTTCCCTTGTTTATATAATTATACTATATGGATATCCTTTTTATACCTATAACTATATAATAACTTAGATAGGCTTATCATTATAATAATATACTGGGGTTACTAGACTAGAAACCTACCATATATAATGTTGTTCCTAATTATAAACTACTATCTACCTATATACCCTATTATAAACCCCATCCACTGTATATGGCTGGAGCATATATAAGGTTTATACTACTAGCATTGGACCTATGATAGTATAAACCTTAGGAATCCTATGTTGCTTACCCTAATACAAACTATAGTTAATGAACTATGTCTAACTACCTAGGTTTTACTATGGGTTAGGATTAGGGTTCCTGCTAATCCCTGCTAAGTATTGTCCCTTGTATTCTATTAGGGTTAGGGTTAATCCTAACTCATAGGACATACCCAGCTAAGTATTAATAGTCATTTAATATAGGGTTAATCTACCCTAGAGACTACTAATTTAAGCATATATAATAATATAATATTTGCATGAACATTACTATATATGTTAATTGTATACTATGTTTGTATAGTCTAATTGTTATATCATGTTTATTCCTCCAAATTAGATTCTAAACATTATCTAACTATAATAGAGTTTAAATATCTTGTTAACTATTAACAAGATAATAAAATATCTTGTTATATTATATCACCTATAATGTTGTTCCTAATTATAAACTACTATCTACCTATATACCCTATTATAAACCCCATCCACTGTATATGGCTGGAGCATATATAAGGTTTATACTACTAGCATTGGACCTATGATAGTATAAACCTTAGGAATCCTATGTTGCTTACCCTAATACAAACTATAGTTAATGAACTATGTCTAACTACCTAGGTTTTACTATGGGTTAGGATTAGGGTTCCTGCTAATCCCTGCTAAGTATTGTCCCTTGTATTCTATTAGGGTTAGGGTTAATCCTAACTCATAGGACATACCCAGCTAAGTATTAATAGTCATTTAATATAGGGTTAATCTACCCTAGAGACTACTAATTTAAGCATATATAATAATATAATATTTGCATGAACATTACTATATATGTTAATTGTATACTATGTTTGTATAGTCTAATTGTTATATCATGTTTATTCCTCCAAATTAGATTCTAAACATTATCTAACTATAATAGAGTTTAAATATCTTGTTAACTATTAACTATGATAGAGTTCAATAGTTATATTATATCACCTATAATATGGTACTCCCTCTGTACCCTAAACACCACAAATTATATATAAGTTATTGTAGGTTCTATGAACCTGTCTTCTAGATTATGTTTAATTATTATGTCTCCCATAGTAAAACCAAATTATATATTAGAAGACCTAACTATTATATAATTCCATATAACTTATAGATAACTAGGGAGATAACTATCACCCATCGTTGATATAGTTAACTAAGTTATATGTTCCTCCATCTAGATCGACTCCATCGTTATTGTAGTAACATGAACTCATAATATAATGTTCAGAGTTTATATTACTAGTTGATATAGTATCTAGTTATGGATAGTTATGCTACTATGTTCCTGGATTCTATATCCTTAGTTACTATATATTCTTCGAGAAGTAACCAAATCATTTAGTTAAAAACTTAGTTAACTATGTTAGGAACATAGTTATCTCATGTTTGTTTTGGTTACAAGTATAGTTCATGGACTATCTTATTTTGGTTCCTAACGTAGTTAGGTTGGTTCCTAACATAGTTAGGAACATAACCTAATAATGTTCAAGTAGTTATGTAGATGAACCAACATTATGTCATCTCTGATGCATTCAAGATGAATGCCATATCTAGATGAACTATATAGATGAACCAAGATCGATGATGAATTAAATAGAGGTATACTAGTTAAACACAGTTAACCTATACTAAGTTAGGAACATTAGTTTAACCCTAATGTGTGTATGTTCATATGAGGCATATCTAAGTTAGGGTTAAACTAACTATGTTCTTAACTAGTTGCCAAATTAATTAGTCCATCAATCTAATTGGGGACTATCTAGATGAACATCATGATAGTATCTATCATAACGTAGACAATGTTCTATGGAAGGGGAAGATGTTCCATCTAGCTAATTGTTTGTATTAGCTACCTAGGACTAATATAGGATAAGAAATGGATAGATAAATTGTTCATTATGTCTCTATCTATATCCATGAAGAACTATTATACGTATCTATGATGTAGTCTGTATAACCTAAAAACCAGTTAATTTTTCATATACTAGGGTATTATACATATAGAACAATAAAATAATTGATTATATGTATCCATTTTGTCCTAAAATGGTTATACTCGTTAATAGTTCTATCTATTATACGTATCCAATGGTTATATTAGTTAATAGTTCTAGTACATAGTTCATAGTCCTATCTCCTAAACCCTATCATATATATCATAGTTCATAGTTGCCCTAACTATGAACTATGATAGAATAAATAGTTATACGTATCTATCTAAGTTCATAGTATTCCCGTATGATATAAACTCTAATCTTGTTCTATGGACTATGCTTCATATGAACTAGTTAGCTAATACAAACAATTCGCTAGATGGAACATCCTGCCCTTCCATAAAACATAGTCTACGTTATATATATAACAATTCATCAACATATATATAGTTTAACCCTAACCCATAAGAACATGAACTAGATAGTCCACTATGCTCATGAACTATAAGTTAACCCTATAATAATATATATCCTTAGTTATGGACTATCTTGTTTTGATTGTCATATGCCTAGATGGAACATAGTTAACTAAGTTCCTAGGTTCATATGATCTGAACATAGTTAACTAAGTTCTTATCTTAGTTAGGAACTATACCTTGATGATTGCCAATTAACCCTAAGTTCATCTAAATAAACTAAGGTTCTATCCGAACTTAATATAGGATTACAAGGCATATGTTGTGAATGTCAACGCGCACGCAGAACCACATCTTGTAATCCTTCCCGTTTTGGTAAGTGAAAGGTCAGCACGCAGAACCGTACCTTGGTAACTGAAAGGTCATATCTTGTAATTATGCTAGGAAGCTGAAAGGTCATATCATGTAATCATCCTAGGAAGATGAAAGGTCATATCTTGTAATCAACCTAAGAAGCTAAAAGGTCATATCATGCAATATTGAATCCAATTTTCATTATTCTCTTTTCTTCTTCTTCTTCCTCTTTTCTGCCTTTTTCACCATGGTGGTTGATTTTGTTTGTGTTCCATACGGGAACACAACATTGGTATCAGAGCCGTTCCTATCCACCAGAATGAGGGACGATGTGCTCGACTTGTGTGCCGAAATCCTAGAATGGATTGAGCGGATCACCGTGGCCGAAAATGGCCATCGTCACTACTGCCGCCGTTCAGGCTTCGCCGCATCCCACTCCATTCCAGCCGCAATGGGGCTACCCACGGCCACCGCCACCGTCAGATGAAACCCATTACGGCCGCTTCTCCACTCCGCCGGCCGCGCCTTGTCCTCAAATCGCTACTATCGTTCAAGCTGGAAAATGGGTAGGCTCTCTATGTTCAGATCCGTCGGCCACACTTCATCCTCCCTGGCAGTCACCGTTACCATCGACCCTCTCCCTAAGAATGCCACCGCAAGCCCCATCACCATCAAGGGTGTCCAGATCATCATCCCAGTCAACATCAGACTTCTCTGTCCAATCCCCGGCCTCTCTCCATTCATCTTATGCACCACCACAATGGGCTGCCGCCACCGTTCCGCCTCCCCTCTCCTCCCCCGCAACCGTCATCAAGTCCAACAAGGAAGACATGGACGTTGAGACTCTCTATGATGGCATCCTTGCTGCAATCGTCATAGAGGAGGGAGAGACTGCTCCTGTTGGTGCCCCCATTGGCCTCCTTGGCGAGACTGCGGAGGAAATCCCTGAGGCCAAAGCCAAGACTGTTGCATCCTCTTGTGCTTTTGTATCCTCTGCTACCCCGCCGCGTCTTCCAGCCTCCGCAGCTGCCGACACCGCCGTTGGACCAACCACCACCTTCCACGAACACTGTTATGTACCGCCACCGCCGCCATCGATCATTTTCCAGACGACGCTGCAAAAGCTCGACCTCTCTCTCGTCCTTGAAAAGCTCGCCTTTCCCTACAAGGCAGTACCTTTCTCCATCTCCAGCACCATCCTTGACTCCACGAGACCAACACCACCATCGACCCTCCATCCGCCACCTCCAGCACCCTCAGTCGACTCCTCCAAACCGCTCACTGCCGTCAGCCACGTCCGATACAGCACCCCCTCCATCACCATCTACAATCGCCTCATCCACCAATTCTCGTTTCTCGTGCACCCTTCAGATGCTCACAAGGTGTTTGATGATATGCAAGCTGTTGGGCTCTCGCCTAATGTTGTGTTCTATTCCTCTCTCATCGATGGGTACTGCAAAACTGGGAATTTAGGTCCTGCTAGCAAACTGTTCGATGAAATGATGAGTAGAGGTGTCCCTCCTAATTCCTTGATTTACAATATTCTTCTTAAGGGTGTGCTTCGAAAGCGCCAATTTGACAAAGGTATAAAACTGAGGGGTGAAATGTGGCAAAGGATTGTTGTGTCCCGATATGGGACACGAACAAGGCCAGGTATCATGGCTAGAGAAGGAGGAAGAGACAAGGAAGAAAGAGTAAGAGGAATAGTAATTTCTTAATGCATAACCTAAGCTGAGGAGGATGACCTCCTTATAAAGGGAGAAAGGTGGCGCGATGCCCTAGAGGGACGCGCCACTAATTGGGCCACTAACGGGCCTGGAATACATCCATTATTCAATTAAACAGATACTCAAAGCAAATCTAATATCCTAATAAAGCTCAATCAATTATCCCGCGTGATGTCCGTTCATATAACGTGTGCGTGCTGACGTCCTGAGCCTGACGTGCACAACATTCCACCACGCTCCGCTATCGCCTTGTCCTCTGGGAAAGTGTTAAATGAGTTCCCCTGGGAATCAAGTTAGCAATATCTGTCGCTTCTGGAATCGCATTAAAACAATTGGCACCCAACTCATGATGTGCACATGCAAAAGCCGTGGAAGAAGGGAGAGTTTCGACTGGTATAGAGAGCAAAGAAAGACCTTGGAAACTCATATCATGCAAATCAGAGAAGCAGGTGATATCCATGTGAAGAATTGCACTCATAACAGTCATTGCAGGAAAAATGACAATCAAAGTGTTGGTTCTGCCAGTTACTGTATCAACGTCTGCCTTCAGCTCTTGAGCCCAAAGCTCGAGTTCACCCAGATGTTTGAACAAGGAAGCAGCTGCATTGCTGTAATCCATAAACTGTTGGGATGTGTTTATGGCAAAGCACACAAGGCCAAAACTGGCTGAATCAGCAACCTGCAGGAGGGTTATAAGAGTAGAAACCATCCCAGGTCCTCTTATGGAACTGTCTGAACTCGAAGGAGAGATGACATGAAGCAAGTAAAAGTCCAAGAGAGCTTCAACAAATGGAAAAGACAATGGATCACTGGAGTTGGCAGTCAATAAATGAACGGCTTCCTGAAGAAGACGCAAGAGAACCATCCGATTTCCACTGATAGATATAATGCTGGATCCACTTAATATCCTTATACGAGTTAGCAAGTAAAACCTATGCGCTGGAGGCACATCATATTCACGAACAAGCTGCTCCAAAAGGGTCCTATCATCCTGTACACTGGAATAACGTCCAGATGCAAACCTTAAACTTGATGCACCTTCTGCATCTACTCGCAGATGAAAACCAGTACCATGACCAATATCACGAGACAAGTTAATTAGATCAGCAAATTGAAACTCAACACTCCAACCAGAAGCCCATCTTCTAAGCAAAGGATCAATAAACTGCCAGAGAGAAGTAAACCTTGGGTCCTCTGGCTCATTGGTGGAGCTTGTTTCCAAACTTCGAGAATTACTGAAGCCAGAACTGGGACCATCGCCCACCATTGCAATATGTGAATCATCCAATAGTGAAATTTGCCATAAAATTTCCCTATGGACAATTCTCATATCAACAAGCGCGTCCTGACTGCCATCTCCACTCGCAGACAGTAATGAGGTCACCCATCGAGTATCCTGTGGTTCAGCAAGGAAAATAAGAAACTCAACAATAAGGAGAGATGAGAAGATCTCACTATCCGGAGTGGTCCCAGGCTCAAGCAAAAAAGAACCTCCAACAGAAATTATCCCACTCCAAGCTTTCTTCAATTGATCTCATAGAGAACAACAAAAAACCGGTGCTAGTATCATGAATTTATCAGACTTAATGGGCTCCGTAGGATCCTTCCCAACCGTATCATGTCCATGGCTGAGATTGGCGGTATCATCGTCCTTGCTAGGAGGAAGTTGTTCTGGAAGAAGTTGCTGTCTGTAGGTTCCCGTGCTAACTGACTCATCCCTAGGCATGAGACCATAGGGCGGAATTCCATAGTCGAAGCAGGCGAACTCGAAGCAGCACTTGTCGGCCCGGATTCCGACCTCCACCTCCGCTAATTCTAGCGCACTCATATGAACTGCAGAGCTATCATCGAACAAGCTTTCAATTACCTCTTCACATGTTGGCAATTCGACCTCTGTGTCAGAGTCAGCTGTAATGGAAGGAATAGCCGTCACTGACGCTGCTTCCCTCATATCAAGCTCATCCGCATAGCACAACACATCACTCCAAACGAAGTAGCCACCCACTTGTGGGGCGAGCACGAAGGACTGAGCAAAGTTACTCGTCGAATAGTCGTAGCGAACGAGACATCCAGTCACCTGAATAAGGATTCCACCCTCAGGTAACTCCTGAACCTCTTCGACTTATATTTCTGTGCTCATACATTCATGGTGGAAAGATCGAATTTTCTCAGCTATCCCTTGTAGAGTCGTGACGGAATTCATAGTACCATTGGGCTCAGGTCGGCTGAGCCTGCTTGAATCATGGTAGAATCTGAAGACTTCCTCTGGCTTGGTGAAAAGAAGGTAATAATAATGATCAATAAAGAGCTTGCAAACCTTCTGTGTATACTCAGAGATTGTAGTTGAAGGGACCGTAGAGAAACCGTCCTTGTGCCGGTCAGGCATTTCCTCAAAGAGGCGACGAACAACTGAAGAAGAGGGTGTCATTTGCCACTTAGGCATTTCATCAAACAAGTGGTGGCCATCTGAAGGGAAAGATATACAGCAGACGTCTGACGGTGGCGGTGGCCGACGTGTCGACCTCGGCCGAGGAAGACTGGACCTCCTCACCGGCAGCTTGGTGGCGGATGTCATGGATGCGGCGACCTGCGGCGTCGTCGCCCTTGATGCCAGTCCCCAACCCGCCATCGCAAGTGGCGATGTCAGGGCTTTGGCTCCTCTTTCCACCGTCCCGACGGGGTTCGTCGTTCCGGCGAGGGTGTTCAGGCAGGGAGTCCTCTGGTTGGACGATGCAGAGCTCCAGTTGGGGGGGTCGTGGCCGAAGCGCGCGGCCATGGTGAGGGGTGACTCCAATGGGTGGAGTTGGCCGTCGGGGTGGCAAAGCTGGTACCTCTGTGCGACGGTCGGCTGGTGGGGAACCTCGCCTTGGCCGGCGGGGCATCGGGGATGGAGTCCGTCCACTGCACGACTCGAGGTTCCTTCCATCGACCCGATGTGGGTGAAGGTAGATCGGGATATGGGTTGAAGGAACTGGAATCGGAATTTGACGAAGTGGAGTACCAGGCGTCGGCGACCTGGCTGGTGACTAAACAACAGCGGCCCTTTGGGAGGATCTGAGTTGTTCAATCCGTCGTTGTTGGGTGTCGACAAACAAGTCGAGCACCTCATTCCTCGTTCCGGCGGATCGGAATTGCTCTGATACCAATGTTGTGTCCCGATATGGGACACGAACAAGGCCAGGTATCATGGCCGGAGAAGGAGGAAGAGACAAGGAAGAAAGAGTAAGAGGAATAGTAATTTCTTAATGCATAACCTAAGCTGAGGAGGATGACCTCCTTATAAAGGGAGAAAGGTGGCGCGGTGCCCTAGAGGGACGCGCCACTAATTGGGCCACTAACGGGCCTGGAATACATCCATTATTCAATTAAACAGATACTCAAAGCAAATCTAATATCCTAATAAAGCTCAATCAATTATCCCGCGTGATGTCCGTTCATGTAACGTGTGCGTGCTGACGTCCTGAGCCTGACGTGCACAACAGGATGCATGTGGAAGATGATTTATTTATTAACACTGCTGCCTTTACTAATCTTGTAGATGCTCTCTGTCGAGAGGGATTGTTTCATGAGGTTTTCAAAATTGCTGAGGCTATGCCTCAAGGAAAGTTCATTTGTAAACAGTTTGCTTATGGACAGAGATGATTGAGTCACTTTGCAGGTCTAGGAAAAGTCATGGTGCATCAAGAATTCTCTACATAATGAGAAAGAGAGGCTTCACTCCATCACTGGTATCCTACAACTCGATCATCCATGAACTAACCAAGTAGGTGAGTCATCAGATTAATGGTATATATGATGGGGTGACACTGTCAACAGCTTCTGATGATAAACACTTGAAAGGATCATTTTTGAAGAGCGGCTTGCTTGGCAAGGCTGTCAGCAAAGATCCTTCTTTGATGGCTTGGACATTGTCAAGGTACAAGAAGCTTTGTGAATTAGTTCCTTCTCAAGCTCTTTCTGAAATTTCATCTTCCTTTAAATCTTTCCAAGAGGTGATTCAAGAACAAATGGTGCTGAAGTGCATAAATCTGGTTATTTAAACTGTATTAGCCAACAACAGGTATCTAAATATTCTAGTGGATCTGATGGCATTGTTCTTAATGCCAACTTCAAGGTGGTCTCATGGTACGACAACGAATGGGGTTGCAGCTCTTGCGTGATTGACTTGATCCGCCACTCAAAAGAGCTCTTTGAATTCAATGCAGAATACCATCAGAGAAGCCCCCAGGCTACTGACTTCTATGTGAGCAATGGTGACAATGATGAGCTGCTGTGGGCAGCTGCATGGCGTCACCCTAGGCCGACTAAGGAGATGCTTGCACTATTATTGCGCACAGCTGGTTCTGTGGCTTTCGATTTGGATGTCACGTCATCAAAAGCACTTAAGTTTCCATGGTGGACGCTGGGATGCCATTTCCATGATTTGGCTGAAATTGCAGAGTGGGAAGACGAGAAAATTGAGTATATTCAGGAGAGGGTACTGGAGAACAGTAAGGCAGTGAAGAAGCTGATGACCAAAATGGTCGAGCAAGGCCCATCGTCTGGCAATGCTAATTTGGTTATATTCAGGATGTCTAAGACCAGCGGACTAAGGCAGAAGGTGATAGGGAGCAGCAGACTAAGGCCTGAAGTTTTTCCTTACAGTGTCAGATTGAGTGGTTATGCTAAGGGTGGTCAAATGGAGGATGCATCACGCATTTTTGAGCCCAAAACAATGTATTCTAAGGCAATGATGGAAAATGGGGCGCTGCTTAATCATGATGGGTACCTTAAGTTGATTCCATTCATCTGCCTCCAGGCTTTGGACTGGCACACATTCAAAGTGCTATTTCGGAAGTGCAGAGGACATTGGTTAGCAAAGGAAGGCCAATGGTCGACACTCAAAAGGAATCGCAATCTACCGTGTGTGTATAGAGGCCTTCCAGAACAGTTATTTTGGGAAGGATTGTAATGACACTTGTGATAATGTGTCTGGTAAGATCACCGGTTATGGTTTTCTCAATTCTAAGCACACCGTCAAGGAGCACCTAAAGCGCATCGGTCACTGTATCACTGTCTGCCAGATTGCCTTCTCTGGGCCTATCCTCGCTGTCGGACAATCGGTTCCTATGCATACCAGTGCAAGATTTAGATCAGCATCCATGGGTCGCCTTGAGGACAAGGCGATAGCGGAAGCGTGGTGGAGTGTTGTGAACGTCAACGCGCACGCAGAACCACATCTTGTAATCCTTCCTGTTTTGGTTAGTGAAAGGTCAGCACGCAGAACCGTACCTTGGTAATTGAAAGGTCATATCTTGTAATTATGCTAGGAAGCTGAAAGGTCATATCTTGTAATCAACCTAGGAAGCTGAAAGGTCATATCTTGTTATCAGGCTAGGAAGACGCGCCCTCTCTTTCTTTATAAGGAGGTCTTCTTCCTCCTTCTTGGGCATGCAATATTGAATCCAGTTTTCATTATTCTCTTTTCTTCTTCTTCTTCTTTTCTATCTTTTTCACCATGGCGGTTGATTTAGTTCCTAACTAAGATCGGAACTATGTCTAACTGAACCCTATCCTAACTATAACCCTATATGTTCATGAAATTACATATATAATTTAGTTAGGGTATAACGATGTGAATTTTATAGTTGATTATAACCTATTAGGGGTATATAGTGAACCTTAGATATCCTAGGATTAAATATCCATAGTATATAGTCATCCCTAATGATAACGATGGAGAAGTTATATGGTTGATTATAACCTATATATATGTTTACTATGAATGGTAGTCAACTATATGAACGGTAGGTAGTATATATGCACAAGTTCATCTAGATGGACCCTAACTTCTAACTAAACTATATACAATAATGATGGAGTCCATCTAGATGGAGGAACATATAACTTAGTTAACTATAACATGTAATGTAGCCAATAGTTTAGATGGACGTTATCCTAACCCAATTCATGAATCTAACTAGCGTTAATCCTAACATATATAGTTACTACAAGTATCTATGTGGGGAACTACCTACATAGTATAACATATATATTAGTCTAATGTTCTAGGAAATAACTTAGCCTAGGTTGATATAGTGAAGATGATAAGCCTCATCTGCCTCTATAAGTAGATGTAGCTCCATCGTTGGACATAGTTAGTGAACATAACAATAATAAGCCTCATATAACCAAATTGCCTCCATGAACTATGCCTTAAAACTAGATAGGCAACAATAATTTCATAGAACCTTAAGTTATTGAGGTATTTAGATGAACATGATACATAGTTGTCATGTTCGCCTAGATAGTCCATAGGAATATAGTACACTAACAAGGGCAAGAATATCGTTGATAGTCCTATCTCCTAAACCATATCATATATATCATAGTTCATAGTTTCCCTAACTATGAACTATGATAGAATAAATAGTTATACGTATCTATCTAAGTTCATAGTATTCCGATATGACATAAACTCTAATCTTGTTCTATGGACTATGCCTTATATGAACTAGATAGCTAATACATACAATTAACTAGATAGAACATCTTGCCCTTCCATAGAACATAGTCTACGTTATATATATAACAATTCATGAACATATATATAGTTTAACCCTAACCCATAGTAACATGAACTTGTTGTGAACTCTATAATTAGTACTATAATTCATAGTCTAATTGTTTGTAATTACCCTAGACTCTATGAACATGTCTTCTAGACAGTACTAGTATGAATAACTTATATGGTAATTATAGTATAGTTTAAGTTATTAGAAGTCATACTCCTATGACTTAAGAGTTTTTTATACTCCTAGGACATAATCCTAGGGTTAATCTTAACTTATTAATCTGGTTAATAGAATACTTATAATTAGGTTATACCTCCATAACTTAAGATATTTTATAGTTAATCTAGTTCATATGAGGCATAGTCCATATAATTAGGTTAACTAAATAATGTAGTCAACTCCCATTGTTGACTACATTATATGGTTATAATGTAGTTAAGAGGTATTAATTCAGTAATACCAATGTATCATGTCCATCTATTGACCATAAACTTCATGGGTTATATGGTTGATTATAACCTATTAGGGAGACTATGTAACCCAATATACTATATTAACTACATTGTGCATATAGTTATCCCCAGGTAATAGGTACTTAGTTGCACTATGGAGGTTCCTCCTTGTATATATGCACAAGTAACAACGATGGACCCTAACTCTGAACTAAGTATAACAATTCATGAACATATATGTAGTAAACTACCTCCATAGTTGAGCATTATACACTTAGTTACTAATCATCTAGATGGAGGACATAGTTGCATTTAAACTATAGTAAACTATCTTGTTAGGTTAACAATAACGATGGAGGCTTATCATCATAATATCCATATCTAGGTTCATATGAACCAGGGAATATAATGTTCGTATACTATATATTCATGAAGGAACACATATAATATCCATATGCCTTCATGAATATATAGTATACACATGATACGTATATTATATCTATCATATGGACAATGGTATTCATGAACTTAGTTTGTAGAACATAGTTATCTAGATGAATAAACTATGTTCCTAAATATTCCTAACCAAATTAGCAATTAACCCTAACTTATGAACTATAGTATAGTCATGTTTCATCTAGGACTATGTTCATCTAGATACCTCCATGAACTATGCTTCATATGAACATGTCTTCTAGACTATGCTTTTGTGAACTATCTAATTGTTTGTATTAGGATATCCCTACTTCTAGAGAACTAGTTACATAGTTAGATAGTCCATAGAATATAGTCTTCATATAGTACACTATGTAACTAGTTTCCAAGTTAATTTGAGCTTAGATAGTTCCTCTAATAATCTAAGTTATGATGTCTAAGATAACGAGAATATAATGTTAAGATCATATAGGTCATTCATTATCTACTCAAAACCACACATGATGCATCAAAACTAGGTGGAAGGCAGCCATGGCGTGAAACCACACATGTTACTCAAAGCCACACATGGCGCGAAACCAAACTGATGCATCGTCGTCCAGGTAGAAGGCAGCCACACGAAGGCGTTCTTCGTCAGAGTATGTTCCCTAATGTGCAAAGAACTTATCGGCCTTGTACAGCCACTTGATAAGATGGTCCTCACCACTATACCTGGGGAACTACAAGCAGGCCTGTCGGGGGTCAGCGCTAGTCCTCTGGCCCCCGCGAGGCCCAGAAAACTCATCCTAGCCCTCATCCAACTCGGGCTGGATATTTCGTGGCCGTGTGTTCATTGAGGCATTACCTCGAACACCTCCCATGCCTCGTCCGTCTAGGCCAGTGCGGCCCTCATCAATGTCTATATGGATTGACCTGATTGGAATGCCCTGAGAAGCAGAAGGGCCGGTGGGTTGGCCTAGCAGTGAACCACCCATCGTCTGGGAGTCACCCTGACGAGGTGGGGGTCTATAGCCATGTGATGGTGGCGGCGGCGTGGCCATGGTGGCAGATCGCATGGCATCCTTTTCAGCTCGCCTGGCCTTCTCTGCAGCTTGAGCCAGTTGCACTTCCCTGAGTTGTTCTTGTATTCCCATTAACACGGACAAGACCACTGTTGTCCCAACGGCCATGGCTGACTGCTTGCGAGGAGGCATGAGGTTCCGCAGGTCAGAACTGCTCTGATACCACTGTTGTGACCCAGCAGGGTCACAGGGGAAGGCCTTGACAACAGGGAAGGGAAAAGAGAAGAAGAATAGAGGAATATTATTTCTTATTTCATACCCTAACAAAGAAGAGACGTCCCCCTTATAAGGAAGAGGGGCACGCGCCATCCGTTACAACCCGATGGGCCTTCAAATAGGTCCTGATTGACCATAAATTACTCCCTATCGGCCCATTACCTGATTACAATATGATAATTATGCAAAGAAATAAACGAACTGTTCCTAAGGAGAGATATGCTTCGCTGTTGTGCTGCCATACACAACACTCTCCTTCTTGAATGTGGATGCCACCACGATGGTGACCGCTGAAGACCACATGATTGCGCCCGATGTAGCCAGTGTTGGACTCAGTTCTCACTTGCACATCTTCTCCATGGCGGATGTCTTCTCTACCCACACCGTCAATGGCGGGACAACAGTGTCTTCGGCCAGCAAGTTCCCAAGACCCTCTCTTACATCTTCCAGTTGACGTTCAGCTTGATTCAGCATGTACTACATCATGTCTTTTGGCCAAAACTTGGACTGCACCTTAAGTTGTCCAGCATGAGGAAAGTTGGTGGGATGGTGCGATTAGGACATGCAGACTGGATGTGGTTAGGGACTCCACAAATATAACAAGAGTAAGGCAAAGCCTCATATTGGAACCCAATCCATTGGGGGAAGCCATCATTTGGAATGAACACACCAATCATCAATGAGACATGCATAGACAGACTCATCTTGACCGCTGCAACAATGGTATTGTCTTGACCAGTGGCAATGTCATAGTCCAGAAAGTTTCCTTCATTGGCCATAATATCCATCAAAGCCTCTTTGGAGTAGTACTCAGATGGTAGCTCCGGAAGTTGAATCCAGGTAACAAACTTCATGAATTGATAGTTTCAAGCCAGTTTCTCAGAGGCAACGTTTTCTATCAGGGCAAAACCATAACAAATAGTTCAAGGTAATCCATCAAGAACTGCATCGCATTCTAGTTCATTATTGAGTTCAACTAGAAAGCGATTTAGACCAATACGAAGAACCGAGTGCACCTGGGACTGAGCGCCAAAGTTTTCAAAGAGTGGTGACCAACGTACGTTGTTGGACGTTCCTTGTATCTTCAGAGAGTTGGATCACCAACAGCCCAAGACTCCGTTTGGCGATATCCTCCTTCACTTAAGGCGATGGTGCGTACAACTTCACACGAACGGATGGTGTGGTTACCGCCATTGCCGCCTGAGAGGTTTTCTCCATTTCTCCTCTACTCTCTTAACACAGGGGATTATGAGCAAGACTAAGACAACCTGCTGGGAAGGTTAGCTACTCATGCTGGAATGGAACGCAATTGTGGTAAGAAGTGACATAATGTGGAAATGACTGGGTTATCGGTACTTAGACTATAATATCTAATAGTATGTTAAACTGGTCAAGTTTAGGGGTAACAAGGCAAGCTGTGAAAGAATCACTGGCTTGCTGTAAGATTGCAAAATCTATGGATATGATACTACAGTAGTTGGTTTCCAAATTTATCTCTCTACGAAGCCATTGTGGATAGGAACGAGTCTAATCGGCTGATGTCATATATTAGATAATAAAATATAGCAAAGAAAAGAACCTTTGGCCTGAAGAAAAAGGAATATAGGCTTCTTTACCTTTGTCTTCCCCAAATGGGAGTTTAGGTAAGGGTCCTGAATACTACCAGACGAATGGATGTCTCTTGGAATACGCAGGATGGGACAAAGGAGGACAGGGAGGAGCAAATTCCCAGGGAACTGTGATACGCACGAGAATGGCAAAAAAGTTTTTGGACAACAAAAGTTCACAAAGGCAAAGAACCTCCGACTGGGTGAAGTAAATGAGCAGTCAGAATGAGCCAAAAAGGAACACAGGACCCAGGTGAAGTCAGAGGAACAAGCAGTGTGGCCTCCACTCACCGCACTAGCACCGCACCTGTACTCCATACATGGGAAACACCACAAATGAACCTATTCTCCACCTGAAAACACCACACACCAAATGGAAGTTAAATGCGATTGTAAAAAAGAATTGCCAACCCAAAAATATCAAAAACCACACGAATCTATAATCAGTGTTTACTTCTATAAGTTCAACAAAGAAAAAGAATAAGAATTGAGTGTGGAATTAACTACCAACCTCCAACTATGGTCTATGGAGGTGTTCTTGCCAAGTCCAGTGTGTTGTTTGCATGGTTAGCAACAACACTACAGTTGCTGAAGTTTTCTCCATAAGTGATCACAAAGTTGACCTAATGTGTGCAAGGCCTACCTTATCTCCATTGCAACCTCCAAAGCAACTCCAAACTGTGACTTTAATACTCGGCTGGGCAGTGCTTGTATTGATTGCAAGTGATGAGAAGACTGCCTAATCTTACAAGCAGACTGCATGGATGTCTAAGTTTGAGGTTGAGAGGGGAAAACAGAAGGCGGAGAATGCCGCTGTCATTCATGGTGGGATTCACATAGCATGCGCCATGTACACCTACTATGATTGCTCCTTTAAGCCCATGTGCAAGGACTCTGAGGTGACTTACATTATCGCTCCCACCATGATCTATTATGACTTCATTTCCCAGGGGCCATCCTCCTATGCGAGAGGCAAGTCCGGCCGCTTTGTGACCTTTGTCCATGTCGAGGTTGGTCATGAATACAAGCCTGTCTCGCCTTGCGGACAAGGCGATAGCGAAAGCATGGTGGAGTGTTGTGAATGTCAGTGCGCACGCGGAACCACATCTTGTAATCCTTCCCATTTTGGTAGCTGAAAGGTCAGCAAGCAGAACCGTATCTTGTAATCCGTCCCATTTTGGTAACTGAAGGTCAGTACACAGAACTGTATCTTGTAATCAGGCTAGCAAACCATATCTTGTAATCAGGCTAGGAAGACGCGCTAGCAAACCGTATCTTGTAATCATGCTAGGAAGACGCGCCCTCTCTTTCTTTATAAGGGTCTTCTTCCTCCTTCTTGGGCATGTAATATTGAATCAAGTTTTCCTTACTTCTCTTTTCTTCTTGTTTTTCTTCTTCTTTTCCCCCCTTTTCACCATGGCGTTTGATTTTGTTCGTGTTCCATACGGGAACACAACATTATATGGTTGATTATAACCTATTCGGGAGATTATGTAACCCAATATACTATGTTAACTATATTGTACATATAGTTATCCCCAAGTAACAGATACTTAGTTACACTATGGAGGTTCCTCCATGTATATATGCACAAGTAACAACGATGGACCCTAACTCTGAACTAAGTATAACAATTCATGAACATATATATAGTAAACTACCTCCATAGTTGAGCATTATACTCTTAGTTACTAATCATCTAGATGGAAGACATAGTTCCATTTAAATTATAGTAAACTATCTTGTTAGGTTAACAATAACGATGGAGGCTTATCATTATAATATCCATATCTATCTGCGTTCATATGAACCAGGGAATATAATGTCCATATACTATATATTCATGAAGGCGTTCATCTACCTTCATGAATATATAGTATACATAACATACGTATATTATATCTATCATATGGACAATGGCATTCATGAACTTAGTTTGTAGAATAGAGTTATCTAGATAAAAAAATTATGTTCCTAAATGTTCGCAACCAAAATGCCAATTTACCATAACTTATGAACTATACTATAGTCATGTTTCATCTAGGACTATGTTCATCTAGATACCTCCATGAACTATGCCTCATATAAACATGTCTTCTAGACTATGTTTGTATGAACTATCTAATTGTTTGTCAATTAACCTATAGTTTCCAGTTAACCTAAACCGTATCCTAACTAAGATCGTATACGTATCTATCTAGAATTCACTAGGACGAATCTATCTAAGTTAGGATACAAACCCTACCCTAACTTAGATAGATACGTATAGTTTGTCAACTATATGTATACAAACTCTAATCAAATACAAGTTAATTGGCAATTAGAAAGGAAAATTAGGTAGCATTAGGTTAGCTACCTAATTGTGTTATTCCCAAAGTTAACCCTAGAATGTCTAATTAAGTTACATATATAATGTTATATATAACATACGGTAGTATGCACTAGTTGTAATATATGTACCTTATGTAATTTAGGATAACTAGGGTATCCTTAGTCTAACACATAATCCTAGGGATAGTCATGTATACTATAGGTTATGTTACTAACTATCTTGTGATTGGGTTATATAGTTGTATATATATAGTATATCTCTATAGTATATAAGTTGTATATATATAGTATATCTCTATAGTATATAAGTTGTATATATATAGTATATCTCTATAGTATATAAGTTGTATATATATAGTATATATATAGATAATTATATATGTCGTATATATATGACTATATATGCTAACTATATAACCAGAATCTAGTAACTAGTGATCCTAGAGTCCTATGGATAACCCTAAATTAAGGAGCCATAATCCTTATGACTATATAAATATGGGTTAACTAAGTTATATGTTCCTCCATCTAGATGGACTCCATCGTTAGTGTAGTAACATGAACTCATAATATAATATTCAGAGTTTATATTACTAGTTGATACCCATATATTCTGATTCTATATCTACTTATGGATAGTTATGCCACTATGTTCCCTGATTTTATATCCTTAGTTACTATATAGTTTTTGAGAAGTAACTAAATCATTTAGTTAAGAACTTAGTTAACTATGTTAGGAACATAATTATCTCATGTTTGTTTTGGTTACTAGGGTATAGTTCATGGACTATCTTGTTTAGGTTTCTAACATAGTTAGGAACATAACCTGGTAATGTTCAGGTAGTTTTGTAGATGAACTAGCATCATGTCATCTACCCTAGATGAATGCCATATCTAGATGAACCAGTCATAGGTTTATATAATGCTCACAGTATCATAGATGACATGATGCTAGTTCGCCTACATAACCATGTAGAGTATGCACAAGTAACCCTATGACATCTAGGGTAAAACCTAAGTATAATATAGATGAGTTGTTAGATTGTAGGGTTACAGCCAGTTATAACTAGTTACCATATATGACAATGTGGCATATATGTATATGAGCCTATATATGCCATATCTAGATGAACTATCTAGATGAACCAGTTATAGGTTTACTATGTATGGTCTATAGTCCTTATGCTATAAACCTTATAGTAGTCCTTAGTTATACATATAATAGACAATACTACATAGTTATATGAACCTATAATATAACATATAACTAAGGACTATATAGTCATGATCATAACTACATTATTAGTTCTATCTATAGTTAGTACGTATAATAGAAGTTAATCCTATGTCAAACTAATAATGTAGAACTATTATTATAAATACTAGTTATGAGACTATGTTTGTATTATGATATCCCTACTTATTAGTTATGAGACTATCTATCTATGTTTGTATTATAATACATGTCTTCCATACTAGATGAACATGATGACCCTAAGTTAGACTATAACATAACTTATATAGAGTACTGTTATTCATAGTCTATATTAGTTAATCTAAACTTATGTGAACATGTTCACATCCTAACCCACAACTCGTTGGATGGTTGATTGATATGATTTTTTACTTATTTACTCGCAATCGCACGAGACTACGTATAGGCTAGTGGAAACGAGGTCGAACCCAAAGGACTTAGTTGATTTAACCTAGTTCTAGATTAATTCTAGTAAAAGTATTTAATTTGTAACGATTTAAAGAACTTAAGAATTTAACTTTTAACAAGAAATCAAATTGATGAGAATATCAAGGCATTGAATCCACCTCTAAACATGCAACTACTACTCTCAATTATTATTTTGCACAGGTTGATATGACACGATAACTCGTGTTCTTGGTCCGACACAAAAATTACCAATGAATGCATTACACGTTCTTGGTCGAACATGAAAGTTCATTCACTATAAATTAATGTAATTAATTTTATCCTTGGTCGGGCATAAAATTAACATACTCCTGTTCCTTGGTCAGACACAGGAATTATGAAGATCAAATTTCATTCATAATCATACAACTACTACTCTCAATTATTATTTTGTACAGGTTGATATGACACGATAACTCGTGTTCTTGGTCCGACACAAAAATTACCAATGAATACACTACACGTTCCTAGTCGAACATGAAAAGTTAATTCACTATAAATTAATGTAGTTAATTTTATCCTTGGTCGGGCATAAAATTAACATACTCCTGTTCCTTGGTCAGACACAGGAATTATTAAGATCAAATTTCATTTATAATCATACAACTACTACTCTCAATTATTATTTTGTACAAGTTGATATGACACGATAACTCGTGTTCTTGGTCCGACACAAAAATTACCAATGAATGCACTACACGTTCCTAGTCGAACATGAAAAGTTCATTCACTATAAATTAATGTAGTTAATTTTATCCTTGGTCGGGCATAAAATTAACATACTCCTGTTCCTTGGTCAGACACAGGAATTATTAAGATTAAATTTCATTCATAATCATACCAATCTATGGTCAAACACTAGATGAAAAGTCATGAAATCGCATTAAGCATGTATGCAATAATCATATCAACTATAATTAAATGAAACAATTGAAAGTAATAATACAAGTCTAGGGCTTAATCTTAGCCTTGATAAAAAGATTAGCTTGACATGAAAAGAGGAAAAGAAAAAGCCTGTTTCGATGGGGATTTCATCAGCTTTGATTAATTGTTACAATCGTCTCTCTTCTCTAACAGCACAACCCCTTCTATCTGTTTTCTTTTCTGTCCACGAACCGCCCTCCAACAGAACAGTCGACTCCGTTTTTATAGGCAAACAGTTCTCTTCATCCCCAAAATCAAAGCAACCTTCCAAATCAATCTCGATTGTAACATCAAATTCCAATTGCTACATTCCCAATCGAGCCATTTGCCCTTCAAATTGATTTCAATCCCGTCCCAATTTAAGGTAAAAATTCCAACATTATGCATTCTCAAAACAGAGCCGACACCCAAAATTGAAACCATACACTTTCCAATCCCAAATCCGACCTCTCTAAAAGCTTCAATCGAACCAAAGATTGGTACTTACCATTCTGAAATAAGGCCTTCAACACGTCTTTCCCGATTCACCCTTTTCTTTCCCAAATCAGAGCTTTCTAAAATCATAACCTCACTTCATCGTTTCTGTTGTCCATGCCGGATTCTTCATCGCCGCCAGCTTCTCTGTTGCCGCCATGAGCCAGGACCACCGTCGAGATCCATCTCCTCGCCTCTGTTGTCGACTGCCATGAGCGCTTGAGCGAAAGCTCGAGCCTCGGTTCTGCTGGAACACCCAATGGCTCGAGTCAGGTTCTTTTTGTTTGTTTTTCTAACCGAACCGACAAGCCGGTTCGGTTCATTTATTTTCTTTTCTTTTTCATTGGCTAAAAACCCGTCGCAGCAACCTCATCTGTCGGATCTTTGATCTCTTCATATAAACTGTTTGACGCGCATTCACTTTTGGCGATTTGCATTTAGACTCTTAAAATCTGCATAAATAAAATTAAATCTTAATTAGACGCATAATAAAATGTAATCTACTAAATCCAATTAATGCATCTAAATTAATTAATTAAGCACATTTATTTATTAAGTTCCTAATTGCTCACTTAACATGAATAACCATTAATTATCCTTATTTCAACTAAAATTACGACTAGCATATAGGTAGAAAGACATATAAAAATCAGTATATTTTATAGATATCAATGGTAATAAGTAGTCTCTAGGATTTACTATGGGAATCAAATATATAGTATCTAGGGTTCTTCCATCCCAAACCATTCTTAGTTGGGATGAAAGAACCCCTGGATACTACATATTTGATTCTTCCATCCAACGAGTTGTGAGCATTCTTAGTTGGGATGATAGTACCCTAAGATTATATAGAATAAGCCACACACAACTAGTTAGACAGAAGAATGAAATACGGAGTTTCTCTAGTTAAAGGTTGGGGTTTGTTATTGAGAATACACACAACTAGTAATATGTCTAACTAATTTGTATTAGGGACAATGACATCTGTATTATGTCATCCTTTTTGGATGAGGAGTGAATTCTAGAGACTATGTATTTAGGATGACTATTAGACATGTTTAATGGTTAGGACCCATACTAAATCCTATGTCGCTAACCCTAATACAAACTATAGTTCATGAACTATGTCTAACTACATAGGTTTTACTATGGGTTAGGATTAAGGTTCCTGGTAATCTTAACCCTGCTAAGTATTGTCCCTTGTATTTAATTAGGGTATATGAACATACATATATACTATAGATGGGTTACCTTAGTTATATAAACTAGTAACTATTTAGTCCTATAATAGGGATATCCATATCCATATGTTAGGAACATAGTTAGTTTAACCCATATATAATTCTTAACCTATATATAATATATAAGTCCCCAGTCCATATATAATGAGATTATAGTCCTATCCTTCTTATATATTAGTCTACTATACAGGGAACATTATATTCCCTGACCATATGCACTTCTATCTCATATACTATGATATAAAACTATGATAGTAGTTACTATAGAGTTAACTTTATATGATAGTAACCTATACTAAGGTTCTATCTACATAGTTATGTTTGGACAGAGGGAGACATAGATAACCTTAAGTTATCTATGTATATCTAAGTTCATGAATGTCATTGTCCATATGACCCTAAATTTGTATTAGTTAGAGGTGAACTAACTACATATATAATAGTCTAGAATAAACAATAGGAACTCTCTAATTTAAATCCTACTATAGTCTTCTAGACTATGTTTATAATAATAGAGTATAGAAGACATATGTCACAATTATCCTCTATAGGTTTAAATATGTCTCCTATAGTAAAACCTAGGTAAGTTAGACATAGTTTTCCTATCTAGTTGAGTGGAGGTATTTGATCCAAATATAGCAACGATGAACCAGGGACAATTAGTTAGACGGAAGAATTATATATGGATGAAACATCTATGGACTATTAGTTGTGTGAATACATAGTTTGTAGGATTATATATGTAGTTTATATGGTTTTAGATACATAGTCTCTTGGGTTAGACTCTAGAAATTCACACAACTAGTAGTTGTGTATGGATCCTTCCTTAGAGACTATGTATCCACACAACTAGTAGTTGGTATGGATCCTAGGATGCATAGTCTCTAGCATTAGAGTCTAGGAATACCCTAGAGACTATGGGTATGGAGACCCATACCAACTAGTAGTTGGGTTTATGGTTTATTATGAAGAATAACAAACATTATACCCTAGAGTCTAATCCAAGGGACTATGTAATTCATCCTTCTTACCCCTAGTTTAGGGTTATAACCTAGGTTATAACATAACTTAGATATTATGTTATGTCTAACTATATAGCTAATATTATACGGGCTATCTGTTATAACTATGCCAATATTATACTCCGATAATAAAATAAGTTAGAGTATTACAGTAACTTAGAGGTTATTAATTTGGTATTTATACCGTATACTATATTAGATACATAGTTTAATCTAGTGTATATGGTTTATGACATATATGGGAGGTAGTTCATACTAGTAATGATATATGTAGAAGACATATATTATTATAATGAGATTAAAATTAATATATGATTTAATTTTAATCTCATTATAATTCCATATGCACAATATGTCCCTAATACAAAGTTAGCCACAAATCGGCGATAGTAGCCAGTTAAGCCCAAGAACCCCCGAAGCCCTTTTAGTGATGTAGGAATAGGCCAATTCAGCATCGCCTCCACCTTGGATGGGTCAGTAGACACATGCCCATTCGAGATGACATGGCCCAGATAATCAACCTAAGAACACCCAAACAAACATTTGAACCGTTTAATAAACAAGGAATGGTGGCTAAGTACCTCAAAAACGGAACGAAGATGCTCAATATGTCAATAAACTAAGAAAATAGACTAATAGTTGGAACATAATAACCCTAGATAAGCCTCATCGTTAACTTCGATTATCTTAGGGTTAATTGGCTATAATTGCCAATTAGGGCATATCTAACCCTAGGATTAATCTATCTAAGTTAGGGTTACCTAACTTAAATAGATTAATCCAAACAATTAGCTAGATGAACTATCTAAGTTCATCTTAGATACATAGATACGTTCATAACTTATAGTAATATAACAAATATGTAGTTACATAGTTAGAGTTACCTATGGAGTTACTAATAAGTTAACTTATATATAATATGTCATAGTTTATATTACATAGTATCTATCATAACGTAGATAGTTCATAACCCTAACTTATGAACTATCTACGTTATGATCATCTTTAGTAGTTACTACTATCACAGAACATAACAACTATGTATCTAGATGATCATATGTAGTAGTTACTACTATCATCATGTCTAGGGTTTATTCTAGGGTTAACGATATTATATAGTCTCCATTGTTAACATATTATATAACCTATAACTATATTATAACCATATAACTTTATTTAGCAGTTAGTATCTATCATATATCAGAGTTAACCTAATTAATAGTTCTCTCCCTAATAGTATATGTCAAAATTAAATCTAACAGATATCTTAGGGTTACAGTATATGTAGGGTCCCATATACTGTAATCCTAGGATATCTGTTAACCCTAACTCCTGAATATGTTAACTTAAGTTATAGTTCATATGACGCATAGTCCATATACTATACTATGTATGAACTAAATACGTATCTATCTAATTATTATAGATTAATCCTAGGGTTAATATGGTTTATGTCCCTAATAGGAGTATAATATTAGGGTTATACCGTATTATTAATTAGAGTTATAGCATTACCATACAATTATGGGTTTTGATATAATATAAATATTATAGGAATATACTATGTCTTAGATAGAGTTAGGATGTCTAACTTAATATTTGTTGTGAACGTCAGCGCGCACGCAGAACCACATCTTGTAATCCTTCCCGTTTTGGTAAGTGAAAGGTCAGCACGCAGAACCGTACCTTGGTAACTGAAAGGTCATATCTTATAATTATGCTAGGAAGCTGAAAGGTCATATCTTGTAATCAACCTAGGAAGTTGAAAGGTCATATCTTGTAATTAGGCTATGAAGACGCGCCCTCTCTTTCTTTATAAGGAGGCCTTCTTCCTCTTTCTTGGGCATGCAATATTGAATCCAGTTTTTTCCTTACTTATCTTTTCTTCTTGTTTTTCTTCTTCTTTTCTCCCTTTTTCACCATAGCATTTGATTTTGTTCGTGTTCCATACGGGAACACAACATTAGTATCAGAGCCGTTCCGATCCGCCGGAACGAGGTACGATGTGCTCGACTTGTGTGCGAAAATCCTAGAACGGATTGAGCGGATCACCGTGGCCCAAATGGCCACAGTCACTACCGCCGCCATTCAGGCTTCGCCGCATCCCACTCCGTTCCAGCAGCAGTGGGGCTACCCATAGCCACTACCACCGTCAGACGAAACCCATTACGGTCACTTCTCCACTCCGCCGGCCACGCCTTGTCCTCAGATCTCTACTATTGTTCAAGCTGAAAAATGGGTAGGCTCTCTATGTTCAGATCCACCGGTCACACTTCATCCTCCACGACAGCCACCATCAAGGGTGTCCCTGACAACGCCGTCACCGGCCCCATCACCGTCAAGGGTGTCCAGATCATCATCCCAGTCAACGCCAGACTTCTCTGTCCAACCGCCAGTCTCCCTCCATTCATCCTATGCACCACCACAATGGGCTGCCGCCATCGTCCCGCCTCCCCTCTCCTCCCTTGCAACTGGTGACGCCCTCTCCAAGGGCGAGAGCACTGTCGTCATCAAGTCCAACAAGGAAGACGTGGACGTAGAGACTCTCTATGATGGCATCCTTGCTGCAATCGTAGTCAAAGAGGGAGAGACTGCTCCTTTTGGTGCCCCCATTGGCCTCACCGAGGCTGCAGAGGAAATCGCTAAGGCCAAAGCCAAGGCCGTTGCATCCTCTTGTGCTTTTGTATCCTCTGCTACCCTGCCGCCTCCTCCAGCCTCCGCAGCCGCCGACTCCTCCGCTGGACCAACCGCCACCTTCCATGGACATTGTTACGTACCACCGCCGCCGCCATCGACCCTTTTCTAAACGACGGCGCAAAAGCTCGACTTCTCTCTCGTCCCTGAAAAGCTCGCCTTTCCCTACAAGACAGTACCCTTCTCCTTCTCCAGCACCATCCTTGACTCCACGAGACCAAGGCCACCGTCGACCCTCCATCCGCCGCCTCCAGTACCCTCAGTCGACTCCTCCAAGCCGCTCACTACCGTCAGCCACGTCCGATACAGCACCCCCTCCATCACCATCTACAATCGCCTCATCCACCAATTCTCGTTTCTTGCGCACCCTTCAGATGCTCATAAGGTGTTTGATGATATGCAAGCCATCGGGCTCTCGCCCAAGAAAGAGGAAGAAGACCTCCTTATAAAGAAAGAGAGGGCGTGTCTTCCTAGGCTAATTACAAGATATGACCTTTCAACTTCCTAGGTTGATTACAAGATATGACCTTTCAGCTTCCTAGCATAATTACAAGATATGACCTTTTAGTTACCAAGGCACGGTTCTGCGTGCTGACCTTTCACTTACCAAAATGGGAAGGATTACAAGATGTGGTTCTGCGTGCGCGCTGACGTTCACAACACTCCACCACGCTTCTGCTATCGCCTTGTCCTCAAGGCGACCCATGGATGCTGATATAAATCTTGCACTGGTATGCGTAGGAACCGATGGTCCGACTGCGAGGATAGGCCCAGCGAAGGCAATCTGGCAGACAATTATACAGTGACGGATGCGTTTTAGGTGCTCCTTGACTGTTGTGTTCCCATATGGAACACAACATTGGTATCAGAGCAGTTCCGATCTGCCGGAACGAGGAACGATGTGCGAGATATGTGTGCCGACATACTCAGGCGGATTCAATGAATTGAGGCGGCATATACCTCCGTCGATGTTCAGTCACCGGCCAGGTCGCCGATGGCCCCGTCGCCGCCGAAACCGTTGCTGAGCCCCGCCGCCTGGTACTCCGTTTCACTAACCCCCGGGCCTTCGCACTAACCTCAGATCACTACGCTCGTTTGCTATGGAAAATGGGTAGGTTCTTCATATACAGATCCTTCTCCTCCGGTTCACTCCCCACCCCCGTCAGCGACTTCCTTTCGGGCGATGCCGCCACCGTTGTCGTCATCATCGACATGCTGGTCACCATCACTGACGTCAAGGAGGCCGCCACCCCAGTCGAACCCCCATCAACCCCTTCTCAGTCTGCCTTCCCCTCCGATCTACTCCAGACCGCCGCGAGGAGTGTCGTCCACAAGTCCCAGCATGGACGAGAAGGAGCCTCCACCAGTTCTGGTGGTCACTTCAGAAGATTCGGCCGCCCACGACGACTGCCAACCTGGCTCTTCCTAGCCGGCCACGATGTTGCAGAACCATCTAACGACGCCGCCACCACCGTCCATCCACCCCTTCTCGAGCAGGCTCGACCTCCCCACCACCCCCAACCCCGTCGCCGCACCGGGCGACACCTCTGACAAGGAGCCTCGCTAGCCACAGCGATCTCACCGACTCCGCCCAAAGATCGGATTTTTCTTAAAGCTACGGTTGCCACGACACTGCCCAATGCTGTGCCGCCGCATCCGCCTCTTGGGCCAGCGCCGCCGCGCATGCGGGCATGACCGATCAGGGAGGCACAGCGAGACCTGGCGACCCCTGCCCTTTCCACAATCTCCTGCCTACCATGTGTTCAATGAAATGCGTGAGTGGGTTGCGCCTCGCCCAGTGAAGTATCTTAATCCTCTCTTGTCTGCAACTGTGTGTTTGATGCGAAGTCAGGCCAAATCTTGCTCCGCCATTTCCGTCCTAGCGATGGCCGCCATATCAGGGGAGACTACTCAGAATTACGAAGCTCAGTTCAGAAATTTTCAGCTGTTAATTGATTACATTAATTTTGATGCAAGTCTTAATGCCGAAGCAAAGTTTGGCACTCTTGAAGATTACTTTCACACTGTTCATGATGAAGCAGAAAGGATAATTTTTTTCCTTCCTGGGGAGATGGGAGCAGGCGAACTTGAAGGTTTTCCTTCTCTGTCTGGTGATTAAGAAAAGAGAATAAGGGAAACTGGATTCAATATTGCATGCCCCAGAAGGAGGAAAAAGACCTCCTTCTAAAGAAAGAGAGGGCACGTCTCCCTAGCCTGATTACAAGATATGACCTTTCAACTTCCTAGAATAATTATAACATATGACCTTTCAGCTTCCTAGGTTGATTACAAGATATGACCCTTCAGCTTCCTAGAATAATTAAAGCATATGACCTTTCAGCTTCCTAGAATAATTAAAGCATATGACCTTTCTGCTTCCTAGACCTTTCAGCTACCAAGATACGGATCTGCGTACTACCATTCACAACACTCCACCACGCTTCCGCTTCCGTCTTGTCCTCAAGGCGGCCAAGTAATGAAGTGCTCCCTAAGAAAAGCCCGCGCTAATTGATTTCGCGAAGGAATAATCCGAGAGAAGCAAGTACATAAGTTAGTTGACTTCCAACATCCCAGCCAGTTGGGTACCAGCAAGACCCTTTTCTGTAGCGGGTGGAGGAGCATAAGGAACCACTCTTCTTTTGCCATGCTGATTACCACAGGTGATGGTCCGCTGCCCAATGGACTGCTACCAATTGTGGAATTACTTGACGAAACTCCAGCCGCTACAAAGATTGCAATAAAAGAAGTTCTGCTTAGCTGTTGCAGACAAAGTAGTCCAATTCCAACCAGCAAAGGAAACCAGTATCTTCTCTTTTTGAGAGCCAAAAATAATAATGTTGCCCTTCTGTTTGAGGAAGCTACGGACCTCTTGATAACAGCACTCAACCTCGTCACCATCATTTGATCCACCTCACCTTGCATGATACCACCAATCGTGAGTGACTCGAGAATAAATTTCGCCCCTAATTTGTGCATATCTATCCAATTTACTCCTGATTTCATTGTAGATATGACCGACTCATGAGCTTTGAGAACAGCATTGTAAACAAGACATTGGTCACTGGTAAATTTTCCATTGACAGGGAATGAAGAAGTAATATCGGAATCATTGAAATGGTAATCTGCTCCCATATCCAGTAATGCCATGTCTCCATCCTCGAATGTCTTGTCAATTGCAGGAGTATGTCCCTAATGAAGCACAGAAATATTGTCACCAGTAGCACCGATGCATGTACTTGAACAATGACTGCAAATACCATACATGTAGACATGAAAAAACATACTCTTCCACTGGTATTCTTTCATACTCTTCCACTGGAATGAAGACTGTATTCCATCATCAATGGGCGACTTTGCTTTTGCTTCTACGAATAAAAGTTGTGTCTCAATAGAAATGTCACTAGCAGACGAAAGTATCGAGGCAGTATCGACATAACTGTAACACCATTCGGCTTCAAACTAGAACCCAATATTATCCGGCGGAACATGGCAGAATTCCACCAGACCCACATTGGGCCAGTACGGAAATTGCAGAATTCCATGCTGCCAAGTCTTTAATTGGAATTTCATCAAACAGCTGGAGTGCTGCTTCACGTAGCCCAGATTTGGCATAACGTGAAACCAATTGATCGCCCAGAAAGCCATCAGAATAGACAATGGATCGGACGATATGTGCATGGACTTTTTGGAGATCAATAATCGAGAAAGACAAGTTTTTGGAAGGAAGGACGTACTTGAAGGGCTCATAATCCTCGGACGCGCTGGCCGTGTTGTCGGAATCGCGGAGGAACTTCCCCATTACGGATCGTACCGGCCACCCATGACACTCTGGTTGGTCGAGCGGTGGGGCACCGGTGAAGAGGGCGAACTTGTGGAGGCTGAGGTGGTCGACACCAAGGCGGCGGAAGCCCTTGGATTGGAGCAGCTTGCGGATGGTGGCACCGGCTCCAAAGGTTGGGATCGTGGACCAGACGGTAGGAAATATGGAGGCGAGGGTGGAGGAGCGCGCATGTCCAACAATGGAGGTTTGAACCTCGGTGGTCATGGCGGTACTGAGGAAGGCGTCACTGAGAGAGGCTCCCGGTGCAGTGGATGAATCGACTTCCTGATCTTCCACCATCAAGTTGTCATTTTTGGAAACAACCAGATCACCCATTTCCATCGAAAATGAAACAAGGCAACGTTTTGAGATTGTTACCTCATTTTCTTTTCTAAACCAAGTGAGTTTATAGGGCCGGGGATGTGATTCGGTTGGAATGCTCAACTTCTTCACAGCCTCTTCAGAGATGACATTCTCGCAGCTTCCGCTATCAATAAGTAACGAGCAAACTTTTCCTCCGATAGTGCAAGTAGTTCTAAAAATGTTGTGGCGCAACCAATCTTCACTAGATCCTAGCTAATGCAGCCAATCTTCACTTAGGGACTTGTTTTAGGACTTTTATTGCTTTTTGGACTGGTTTTCACTTTATTTAATGCTATTTCAAATGCTTGTACGAAATTAAGCCTATATATATGGCTTCTATGTAATGAAATGGTAGTTTTTTGGCTTGTTCATCTCAGAATTTATCTTCCCTGGCTATCTCTCCTCAGAGACAGTTTCAGCTACCCTCAAGCTTAGATACCTCAAGCTTAAGAAAATCGTCGTAGTCAGCTACGACGATTAGACGATTTTGGTTCCTAACATAGCTAGGAAAATAACCTAATAATGTTCAAGTAGTTATGTAGATGAACCAGCATTATGTCATCTATGATGCATTCAAGATGAATGTCATATCTAGATGAACTATATAGATGAACCAGGACCAAGGATGAATTAAATAGAGGTATACTAGTTAAACACAGTTAACCTATACTAAGTTAGGAACATTTGTTTAGCCCTAATGTGTGTATGTTCATATGAGGCATATCTAAGTTAGGGTTAAACTAACTATATTTTTAACTAGTTGCCAAATTAATTAATCCATCTAGCTAATTGGGGACTATCTAGATGAACATGATGATAGTATCTATCATAACGTAGACAATGTTCTATGGAAGGGGAAGATGTTCCATCTAGCTAATTGTTTGTATTAGCTAACTAGGACTAATATAGGACAAGAAATGGATAGATAAATTGTTTATTATGTCTCTATCTATATCCGTGAAGAACTATTATATGTATCTATGATGTTGTCTGTATAACCCAAAACCAGTTAATTTTCCATATACTAGGGTATTATACATATAGGACAATAAAATAGTTGATTATATGTATCCATTTTGTCCTAAAATGGTTATACTCGTTAATAGTTCTATCTATTATACGTATCCCATGGTTATACTAGTTAATAGTTTCTACTACATTGTTCATAGTCCTATCTCCTAAACCCTATCATATATATCATAGTTCATAGTTGCCCTAACTATGAACTATGACAGAATAAATAGTTATACGTATCTATCTAAGTTCAGTAGTATTCCGGTATGACATAAACTCTAATCTTGTTCTATGGACTATGCTTCATATGAACTAGTTAGCTAATACAAACAATTAGCTAGATGGAACATCCTGTCCTTCCATAAAACATAGTCTACGTTATATATATAACAATTCATGAACATATAGATAGTTTAACCCTAACCCATAGGAACATGAACTAGATAGTCCACTATGTTCATGATCTATAAGTTAATCCTATAATAACATATATTCTTAGTTATAGACTATCTTGTTATGATTGTCATATGCCTAGATGGAACATAGTTAACTAAGTTCCTAGGTTCATATGATCTGAACATAGTTTACTAAGTTCTTATCTTAGTTAGGAAATATACCTCCATGATTGCCAATTAACCCTAAGTTCATCTAAATGAACTAAGGTTCTATCCTAACTTAGTATAGGATTACAAGGCATAGTGAGGCATAGTTCATAGTATGTCTAACGAAACCCTATCCTAACTATAACCCTATATGTTCATAAAATTACATATATAATTTAGTTAGGGTATAACGATGTGAAGTTTATGGTTGATTATAACCTATTAGGGGTATATAGTGAACCTTAAATATCTTAGGATTAAATACCCATGGTATATAGTCATCCCTAATGATAACGATGGAGAAGTTATATGGTTAACTATATGAATGGTAGTATATATGCACAAGTTCATCTAGATGGACCCTAACTTCTAACTAAACTATATACAATAACGATGGAGTCCATCTAGATGGAGGAACATATAACTTAGTTAACTATAAAATGTAATGTAGCTTATAGTTTAGACGAACGTTATCCTAACCCAATTCATGAATCTGTTGTGAATGGCAGTACGCAATTCCGTGACTAAAAGGTCATATGTTGTAATTATTCTAGGAAGCTGAAACATCATATGTTGCAAGGTCGTATGTTGTAATTATTCTAGGAAGCTGAAAGGTCATATCTTGTAATCAACCTAGGAAGTTGAAAGGTCATATCTTGTAATCAGGCTAGGTAGACGCGCCCTCTCTTTCTTTATAAGGAGGTCTTCTTCCTCCTTCTAGGGCATGCAATATTGAATCAAGTTTTCCTTACTTCTCTTTTCTAATCCTGTTTTCCTTACTTCTCCTTTCTTTTTACTATTTTTCGTCAAGACGATACCTTGTGACCCTGCTAGGTCACAACATTAGTATCAGAGCCAAACATGCCTCCTCGCAAGCAGCCACCCATGGCCTCTGAAGCACAGCAAGAGCCAGAGGCTGCAAAGGAGATTCCCAGCCCACGGATGAATACTGATTCCAGCCAAGACATTCTAATCTCCATGATCAATGCGATTAATATACGGTTGCAGAACATCGAGCTTATACAGGCGCAAAACCAGGCCACAAACTGCTAACATGACCACGCCGCCGCCATCAAGGGGGAATGGTGTCCCTGTCCGACCAGGGGGGTCCCATGTGCCTGGAGGCTCAACACCAGGCCAATCCACAGCAAATTCTCTCCCTCATGGAATCCGAATTGGGTCCTTTAACCCAAACGCAGAAGGTGGCCGCCCTGGTCTTGATGCACGAGGCATGCCTAGTGCTTGTGGAAATGCCTCAATGGCTACACATCCACGAAACGTTCAGCAAGAGATCGATGAGGAGTGGGAGGAGTTCCATGGGTCTCGCGGAGGCCAGAGGGGCAGCGCTGAGCCCAGACTGGCTCGTTTACAGTTTCCAAGATATAATGGAGATGAGGACCCTGTCGAATGGTTGTACAAGGCGGACAAGTTCTTCGCTTACCAAGGGACATACTCTGATGCAGAATGCCTACGTGTGGCAGCCTTCCATCTTGATGGAGACCTTCCCTTACCAGTCCCTCTATTTGGTTTCAGACCTTTGAAAAGGAGGTGCGTTATCCTACTTGGATGTCCTTCTCCGATGAGTTGTGCATCCAATTTGGACCAAATGAATTTCAAGATTTCAATGAAATGTTGTCCAGCCTAAGGCAGACCACCACAGTAAGGGCATATTATTCAGAATTCATGAAGATTGCCAATCACCTACCAGATTAGCCAATAGCAGCTCTCGTGGGCACCTTCAAGCGTGGGCTAGAACCAGAGATTGCTGATGAGATGTGCCACTTCCCATGCCATACCATGCGCGATGTGGTGCGCCATGCACGTATCGAGGAGGAGAAATTGGCTCGTCAGCGGAGAGGGAGCCGTGGGGTGATGGCTATGCACCCCCTTACCAGTCCCACATATGTCTCGGCCCCAGCGCCTGGCCCCAACCCAAGCCGGCCGGCATTGCCAGGGCCTGCTACTCCACCTGTCCTTCGCCTAACGCCAGCCCAAATAGACGAACGGCGTTCTAAGGGACTCTATTTTAAATGTGACGAGAAGTTTGCCCCCACATCGTTGCTCTTTCCGGGTTAGTTTACTTGTCGAAGAAGCTGAGGAAGAGGAAGTGGCTGAGCCAGAAGAGGCACCCGGCCTCTATATCATGTGCAGTTGGAGATATCCGTCCATGCATTCTCAGGTACTTTCACCCCCAGAACCATGCGCGTTCAGGGCCAGCTCAAGTGCCAACAGGTAGCGGTACTCATCGATAGTGGCTCTACTCACAACTTTATCAATGACAAAGTGGCGCAGCGTTTGGGGTGCTATGTCTCGGACTCCAAACCATTTGTTGTTGTGATCGGCGATGGCAAACACCTCCGGAGTGTGGGCATGTGTGAACAAGTTGAGTTAGTGATGCAAGGACATTCTTTCATCACTGATCTATTTCTCTTACCCACGAAGGGGGTTGATGTGGTGTTAGGAGTCCAGTGGCTTCAGGACTTGGGCAATGTCGTATGGAACTTCTGGGATCTGACTATGGACTTCGAGGTAACAGGTCAACGTGTGCGTTTACATGGGTCGCAACCAGGCACCCTGCACACGGCCCAAGAGGTGATTTCTCTTTTCCGATTTACTCCTCATGGTCTATTTCTCCAGCAACGTGCTATCATGGATGTGAGTCAACCAGCATTGCTAGATGACATGCTCCGCCTCCTGGCCGAGCATGAGGATATCTTTGCAGAGCCATCTGGCCTTCCGCTAGCCCGGAACCACGACCATCACATCCCTATCACGCCTAGAGCTTCCCCTGCCAATGTCCAACCCTACCGGCATCCTTATGTTCAAAAACCGGAAATCAAACAGTTAGTGCAAGAGATGTTGCAATCAGGTATAATCCATTCCAGCACTAGTTCATTTTCATCTCCGGTCCTATTGGTTCGTAAGAAGGACGGTTCTTGGCGCTTCTGTGTTGACTACCGTGCGCTCAACGCGATTACGATGAAGGATAAATATCCTATCCCGGTGATCGAGGAGCTCCTGGATGAGTTGGCAGGGTCTGGCGTTTTCAGCAAACTTGACTTGCGTTCGGGTTATCATCAGATACGCATGCAGCCCCACGACATCCACAAGACTGCCTTTCGGACTTATGACGAGCACTATGAGTTCCTCGTCATGCCATTCGGCCTGACCAATGCTCCGGCCACTTTTTAGAGCTTGATAAACGATCTATTTAGGCCCTATCTCCGCCAGTTTGTGCTCGTGTTCTTTGATGACATACTTATTTATAGCGCGTCCTGGGAGGACCATCTATGCCACCTCAGGTCAGTTTTTACCATCCTGCGTGCTAATTCATTATTTTTGAAGCGCTCGAAGTGCTCCTTTGGCAGCGCACAGGTAGATTATTTGGGCCACATTATCTCGCATGAAGGGGTGGCCATTGATCCGTCGAAAGTGGAAACTATGCTTTCGTGGCCTCGGCCCACTTGTGTGAAGTCTCTCCGTGGTTTCTTGGGACTCACTGGTTACTATCGGTGGTTTATTGGGCGGTATGGGGTGATGATTGGGCCACTCACGTCCTTGCTCAAGAAGGGGGCATTTTCATTGTCCTATGAAGCACAGACAGTCTTTGACCAATTGAAGCAAGCTATGGCAACAACCCCGGTATTAGTTCTTCCAGTGAAGCTTACCGTTTGTGATTGAGACCGATGCATCTGATTCTGGTCTTGGAGCTGTCCTTGTCCAAAAAGAACGTCCTATTGCGTTCTTCAGCAAAGCACTCTCGGGGCAATGACTTTGTTGGCATACTAGAAGGAAATGCTCGCTATTATGCACGCCATCAACAAGTGGCGGCCCTACTTGCTCGGCCGAAGGTTCTTTATTCAGACAGATCATCAACCACTCAAATACTTCTTAGACCAGCGGGTATCTACGCCCTCTCAGCAGCATTGGGTTAGTAAATTATTGGGCTATGATTATGAAGTGGTATACAAGAGCGGTGCGGACAACATTGTGGCTGATGCCTTGTCTCGCTGGCCCAAGAACGGGGGATACTTAGCCTTATCTATGCCATGTTGCCCTTTGTGCCATAATTGAAACGAGCATATGTGGAGGACCCTACCACCAAGGTGCTGATTGATCCCGCCGCTGAGCCTCCTTTTGCTTGGTGGGAAAATTCTTATTCTGGAAAGACCTCTTATGGGTACCTGCCATCCTGGATTTGCGACGGCGTGTGGTCCATTTCCATGATACTCCTATGGCTGGCCATGAAAGGACGTTCAGAACATTCAAGCGAGTAAGTCATAGCTTCTTTGGGTCGGTATTCAGAAGGATGCGCATTCCTATGTAGCAGCTTGTGACACATGCCAGCGGGCAAAATCAGCGTCCACAACCCCTGCGGGTCTCCTCCAGCCCCTTCCTATCCCTGACAAGGTTTGGGAGGATGTCTCCATGGACTTTGTTGAGGCCTTACCCATTGTTCCCAGTAAGACGTTCATTATGGTGGTGGTCGACTGCCTCTCTAGCTTAGCCTAGGTTGATATAGTGAAGATGATAAGCCGCATCTGCCTCTATAAGTAGATGAGGCTCCATCGTTAGACATAGTTAGTGAACATAACAACGATAAGCCTCATATAACCAAATTGCCTCCCTGAACTATGCCTCATAACTAGATAGGCAACAATAATTTCATAGAACCTTAAGTTATTGGGGTATTTAGATGAACATGATACATAGTTGTCATGTTCACCTAGATAGTCCATAGGAATATAGTACACTAACAAGGGCAAGAATATCATTGATAGTCCTATCTCCTAAACCCTATCATATATATCATAGTTCATAGTTGCCCTAACTATGAACTATGATAGAATAAATAGTTATACGTATCTATCTAAATTCATAGTATTCCTATATGACATAAACTCTAATTTTGTTCTATGGACTATGCCTTATATGAACTAGATAGCTAATACAAACAATTAGCTAGATAGAACATAGTCTACGTTATATATATAATAATTCATGAACATATATATAGTTTAACCATAACCCATAATAACATGAACTTGTTGTGAACTTTATAATTAGTACTATTATTCATAGTCTAATTGTTTGTAATTACCCTAGACTCTATGAACATGTCTTCTAGACAGTACTAGTATGAATAACTTATATGGAAATTATAATATAATTTAAGTTATTAGAAGTCATACTCCTATGACTTAAGAGTTTTTTATACTCCTAGGACATAATCCTAGGGTTAATCTTAATTTATTAATCTGGTTAACAGAATACGGTCTAAATACTTATAATTAGGTTAAACCTCCATAACTTAAGATATCTTATAGTTAAACTAGTTCATATGAGGCATAGTCCATATAATTAGGTTAACTAAATAATGTAGTCAACTACCATAGTTGACTATGTATCATGTTCATCTAGTACCATAGTTGACTACATTATATAGTTATAATGTAGTTAGAGGTATTAATTCAATAATACCTATGTATCATGTTCATCTATTGACCCTAAGCTTCATGGGTTATATGGTTGATTATAACATATTATGGAGACTATGTAACCCAATATACTATGTTAACTACATTGTGCATGTAGTTATCCCCAAGTAACAGGAACTTAGTTGCACTATGGAGGTTCCTCCCTGTATATATGCACAAGTAACAACGATGGACCCTAACTCTGAACTAAGTATAACAATTCATGAACATATATGTAGTAAACTACCTCCATAGTTAAGCATTATACTCTTAGTTACTAATCATCTAGATGGAGGACATAGTTGCAGTTAAACTATAATAAACTATCATGTTAGGTTAACAATAATGATGGAGGCTTATCATCATAATATCCATATCTATCTAGGTTCATATGAACCAGGGAATATAATGTTCGTATACTATATATTCATGAAGGAACACATATAATTTCCATATGCCTTCATGAATATATAGTATACACATGATACATATATTATATCTATCATATGGACAATGGCATTCATGAACTTAGTTTGTAGAACATAGTTATCTAGATGAATAAACTATGTTCCTAAATGTTCCTAACTATGTTCCTAACTATGTTCCTAACCAAATTGGCAATTAACCCTAACTTATGAACTATAGTATAGTCATGTTTCATCTAGGACTATGTTCATCTAGAAACCTCCATGAACTATGCTTCATATGAACATGTCTTCTAGACTATGCTTTTGTGAACTATCTAATTGTTTATATTAGGATGTCCCTACTTCTAGACAACTAGTTACATAGTTAGATACTCCATAGAACATAGTCTTCATATAGTACACTATGTAACTAGTTTCCAAATTAATTTGAGCTTAGATAGTTCCTCTAATAATAGTTATACTTAGTTATCGATTGAGTTAACTATATAGTTCACTAACTTATGGATAGTTAGTAACAATAATTATGAACATATATGTTCATGAATTGTTAATTTAAACCTCCATCGATGTTAATATCCTGAATAAACCCTAGTTAACCCTAGGATATGTTCATGAACATAGGGTTAACTAAATATGTTCAGGTAGTGTAGTATAAATAGTTAATTGACAACTATAGTTAATAGTTCACTCTAGGGTTTAACCTGAACATTGTTCATATGATAGATATATAAACCATAAACTCTCCCTAATAGGATTACCTGTGATTAAGTTAACCATATGTTAACCCTAGTATAATATTGGCTAATGTCTAACTAGTTTAATCTTTGATTATAGGTTACCGTATTTATGATCTAATAGTACTAGTTAATAGAATGAGGCTATAACATTAGTTGGGATTTATTATATAACTACATATATAATAGCCTAATTATCCTCTATAAATGCTTATAATTCGGTTAAACCTCCATAACTTAAGATATCTTATGGTTAAACTAGTTCATATGAGACACAGTCTATATAATTAGGGTTAACTAAATAATGTAGTCAACTATGGTAGTTGACTACATCCTATAGTTATAATGTAGTTATAAGTATTAATTTAGTAATACCTATGTATCATGTTAATCTATTGACCTTAAACTTCATGGGTCATATGGTTGATTATAACCTATTAGGGAGACTATGTAACATAATATACTATGTTAACTATATTGTCCATATAGTTATCCCCAAGTAACAGGTACTTAATTGCAGTATAGAGGTTCCTCCCTGTATATATGCACAAGTAACTACGATGGACCCTAACTCTGAACTAAGTATAACAATTCTTGAACATATATGTAGTAAACTACCTCCATAGTTGAGCATTATACTCTTAGTTACTAATCATCTAGATGGAGGACATAGTTGCAGTTAAACTATAGTAAACTATCATGTTAGGTGAACAATAACGATGGAGACTTATCATTATAATATCCATATCTATCTAGGTTCTATGAACCAGGGAATATAATGTTCGTATACATATGATACATATATTATATCTATCATATAGACAATGGTATTCATGAACTTTGTTTGTAGAACATAGTTATCTAGATGAATAAAACTATGTTCCTAACCAAATTAGCAATTAACCCTAACTTATGAATTATAGTATAGTCATGTTTCATCTAGGACTATGTTCATCTAGATACCTCTATGAACTATGCTTCATATGAACATGTCTTCTTAATAATATAATGATGTCTAAGTATATAACATAAATAATAGTCTAGAATAGACATCCTTAACCCTAGGTAGTTCTTATTGTGTTTGGAACATGTAGAAGGATCACTGGGTACTACAATTTCAATATATGATTAACTCTATCATATTGTGTCTGCCTAGGATGTATGTTCTATACCTTATATATGGTCTAGTATATTAGGATATAAAAGGATCAAGCAACGATGGAATTAGAATAACTTAGGATATAACATATCTATATTATATTTTATAGAGGAACTAGTTATCATATAGTCCTATATCAATTATGTTTTATAGAGAAACTAGTTATATAATGATGGAACCCTAGAGTTTAATCCTAGAGACTATTATATGGATTATAATAAGTAGTCTATAGGGAACCTTAATATATGAGGTTCCATGTCTCTAGGGTATCCTATGGTTGGAAGGCTTCATGTTAATTCTATCATATAGATAGATTTATTATAGAGCTTAATGTAGTATCTAGGGGTTCTTCCATCAAAATAATTAAAGGATGACATAATAAATATTAATAGTCCATATAAACATATGAACCTTCCAAATATGTCTCTAGGACAAAATGTTTAGCTGTTATGGACTATTAATATTTATTATGGAGGTAAATCTTATTTGCTAACCATGGGAATAAACATGTTATAACATCCTTAACCCTATTTGTTATAACATATTTATTCCCATGGTTATAATTTATTCTATTATAGTTCATATGGACTATCTAACTATAATAAAGTATATTATAACCTATTAGAGAGTAGAAATTTGTATTAAGTTTGTATAGGACATATATTATAAGTTATTATAGGTTTTATAAACCTTAAGTTCTACATACATATTGAACCATTGTTTATTCTAGACTATTATATATTAGTTGTGTCTTCTAGACTATATTGATTTTAGTTTGTTTGAACATGTCTTCTAAAATATTAGTTAGGTCTTCTAATATATAATACCGGTATCATATTTCACTTGTATGACTAGAATATACAAGTTATGTGGTAAATAGTACAATATAAGTAAAATCTATGGTAGGATTAAAATTACTCAAAAATTAGGACTCTATAGTTGCCAATCTAGAATGTATATTCCCATAGGATTGATCTAAGTTAGTTAACCTAGGACTATGTTTATTCACATAGTAAATACATTATTTATTCACATACTTAGATAGATACGTATCTAAGTATCTAACCTAGATACATTAACCCTAACCCTAGGAATACATAGTCCTATATTCCGTCTATAGTTAGGGTTGCATTCTCATTATAAACAATGCTAAATATTATTGCCAACTAAGATTCTGTCTATAGTTAGGGTAACTACCTACGTATGTGTATTCTAACCGCCTAATACAACTATTATAATGCCCTATAGGATGTAGTTGTATTTGTTAGCGATTAACCCTAACATAGATACTTAAAAATGGGATACATAGTTATCCTATTATTATATGTCTCTATCTATATGTTAGGGATTAGCCCTAACATTATATTCCTAGGATTCATATAAGACAAGAAATTAATACGTATAATAGTTCTACATTATTAGTTTAGGTACAAGAAACTACTATAGACGGAATATAGGACTATGTAATGTGTCGTTTTGGGTTTAGAAATTGACATATACTAACTATAGAACTATAACTAGTATAACCAGTGGTTTCCATTTCTAAATATTACATATATGATCCTAGACATATAATGTGTGGTTTTGAGTAGATAATGACATATATGATCTTAACATTCTATTCTCATTATCTTAGACACCCTAACTTAGATTATTAGAGGAATTATCTAAGTTCAAATTAATTTGGCAACTACTTATATTGTGTACTATATGTAAACTATGTTCTATGGACTATCTAACTATGTAACTAGTTGTCTAGAAGTAGGGATATCCTAATACAAACAATTAGATAGTTCATAGAAGCATAGTCTAGAAGACATGTTCATATGAGGCATAGTCATATGAGACATACTTATGGTTTAATATGGGAGATATAGTCTATGCCTCATATGAACTAGCTCATAGTTACAATCTATCTAAGTTAGGGTTACCCTATGCTTATGATGTCTAACTTATTAATCTGGTTAATAGAATGAGACTAGGTTATCCCCAAGTAATAGGTAATCATAAATACAATAATCTAACTTAAGATTATATATGATCTTATTATAGGAATATGCTATATGAGTATATTAATTAGTACTCATATAGATAGATTAATCTATAATTGTCCAAATGCAACAGTTATGAGACTATGACTTAAGGGTTATAACAGTATAATATTAGGGTTATACTATGTCTTCTTATAGGGTTAATCTATATGATATGTGCATACATATTAGGGAGAGTATCATTCTATTATGTATGTAGTTTATACGGGCTTTCTGTCATAACCTATGCCAATATGGTATAAATATTGTAATTATGCCTCTATGATTATAGATTAACCCTAATTATATGGACTATGCCTCATATGGATTATGCCTCTACATATACTGTAACCCTATTATGAGTTAGGGTCTTAACTCCCGAATTTATTATTCAGGAGTTAGGGTCCTGAATACTAGGATTACATATACTAGTGTAGTATAACTATAGTATATAGTTAATAGTTCACAGTTATATGTAATAAACCGTAGGATATCTGTTAACCCTAGTTTAGGGTTATAACATAGGGTTATAACCTAGTAGGGTTTTGGAATGAAGAATGTTCATAACTAGTTTGATGGAAGAATTAGATAAGTAGGGGTTAGGGTTTTGCATTAATATGGAAGTATGGAGGAATACACACAACTAGTTAGACTAAAGTATTAAATATGTAAACAACTAGTTAGTTAGACGAACAACAAAATACATAGTTTCTAGGGGTTTAGCATTAGGTTTTGGGATGAACAATGCTCACAACTAGTTAGACTAAAGTATTAAATATGTAAACAACTAGTTAGTTAGATGAACAACAAAATACATAGTTTCTAGGGGTTTAGCATTAGGTTTTGGTATGAACAATGCTCACAACTAGTTTGATGGAAGAATTAGATAAGTAGTTTATACGGTTTGGGGATAGCTTTAGACCTTCATGCATCTACTTAAACAGAATAATCAAATACATAGTCTCTAGGATTTACTATGGGAATAATCAAATACATAGTCTCTAGGATTTACTATGGGAATATGTAAACAACTAGTAGTTACATGGAAGAATTAAATACATAGACAATGGCATTAACTACGTAATTTTTAGGGTTAATCCTAGAAATGTCCCTATGGGAATAACCTAACTTATTCCCTAACCCTAATCAAATACTAGTTGCCAATTAACATTACGTATTATGTTGATCCATACAACACAACTATAGTTGATTATTCCCTAATCTTCCATTTATACTTCTTCCGTCTAGCAGAATTATATATGGGTTAATCCTAACATATCCTAATAATCTAAGTTAGGATGTCTAAACTAAGTTAGAATGTAATGGAGGGTTCCTATTTAATAATCTAAGTTAGGATGTCTAAACTAAGTTAGAATGTAATGGAGGGTTCGTATTTAATAATCCAAGTTAGGATGACTACATCCTGTAGACATCTATAGTATATGTCTAGATTGGCAACTATAGGGTTAGTTATCTAAGTTGGCACAAGGAAGGATTAACCCTAGGATTAATCTATAATAATCTAAGTTATTATGGCAACTATAGCTTGTATATTCTAGATTCGCAACTATAAGGTTAGACATAGTACAATGCATTGTATCATAGGTTAGAGTTTATATATTAACCTATGCCCTAGAGACTATGTATTTGATTATGATACAATGCATGATCATATATGATTATAAGTTAGTTAGATTGGCAATCTTAGTTGTGTGTAGTTAGGGCATTAACTAACTATAGATAGATACATTATATAGTTAGTTAATGCTCTAATTATAGACGGAATATAGGACTATGTATTCCTAGGGTTACATAGTCCTATATTAATCCTTTGTATCTATCTATAGACCGAATGTTAGTCCTATTCTTCACGCATCTACTTAAACAGAAAAATACTCCTATATTAATCCTATTCTTCTAGGGTTAGAATACACACACGTAGGTAGTTGCCCTAACTATAGATAGGGTTAATCCTATAGTTGCCAATCTAGGATTAACCCTAACATTATATTCCTACGACTAATATAGGACAAAAAATGGATAGATACATTGTTTATTATGTCTCTATCTATATCCGTGAAGAACTATTATACATATCTAGGATGTAGTATGTATAACCCAAAACAAATTAATTTTCCATATACTAGGGTATTATATATATAGGACAACAAAATAGTTGATTATAAGTAGTTGATTACAACAAAATAGTTGATTATAGGTCCTAAAATGGTATTACTAGTTAATAGTTCTATAGTTAGTATCTATCCATTTCTACGTATCTCATGGTTATACTAGATAATAGTTCTAATACAAAGTTCATAGTCCTATCTACTAAACCCTATCATATATATCATAGTTTATAGTTGCCCTAACTATGAACTAAATAGAATAAATAGTTATATGTATCTATCTAAGTTCATAGTATTCCAGTATGATATAAACTCTAATCTTGTTCTATGGACTATGCTTCATATGAACAATTTAGCTAATATAAACAATTAGCTAGATGGAACATCTTGCCCTTCCATAGAACATAGTCTACGTTATGATAGATACTATCATCATGTTCATCTAGATAGTCCCCAATTAGCTAGATGGATTAATTAATTTGGCAACGAGTTAGGAACATAGTTAGTTTAACCATAACTTAGATATGCCTCATATGAACATACACACATTAGGGTTAAACTAATGTTCCTAACTTAGTATAGGTTAACTATGTTCCTAACTAATTAATTCATCCTCGATCCTGGTTCACCTAGATTGTTCATCTAGATATAGCATTCGTCTTGAATGCATCATAAATGACATGATGTGGGTTCATCTACATAACTTAGTATAGGTTATACCCTAGTAACCAAAACAAACATAAGAGAACTATGTTCCTAACATAGTTAACTAAGTTCTTAACTAAATAATTTGGTTACTTCTCGAAGAATATATAGTAACTAATGATATAGAATCAGGGAACATAGTGGCATAACTATCCATAACTAGATACTATATCAACTAGTAGTATAAACTCTAAACATTATATTCTGAGTTCATGTGTTGTGTACGTCAGCACATCATCTGAGCAGATCTCTCCGTAGGATAGTTGATTGATAAGTATCATATTGTAGTCAGGCCCGTTTAGGCTAATTGTTAGGTAACGGACTGATAGAGAATAATCAGGGGCCATTTAAGGTCCAATTAGGGCCCATCTGGCCAGACTGATGGCACGGGCCTTGTGAGCCGCGCCCATTACCTTTTCTTTATAAGGAGGTCTTCCTCCTCCTTTAGGGTTTATGTAATATGAGTTGATCTTCTTTCAACTATTTCTTCCTTGTCTTCCTCACTTTCTCCGGCCATGAAACCTGGCCCTGTTCGTGTCCCATGCCGGGACACAACATTGGTATCATAGCAGTTCGATCTATGGGCTGATTCTGACTCTACGATCCTTCTTTCCGTGTTAATAGGAATCCAAGAGCAACTCAAGGAACTGCACTTGGCATATGCTGAAGAGAAGGCCATGCGAGCTGCCGCCATGGCCACCCCGCCGCCTAGCATTGCCGCATGGTATTCCGGTCAGCCATGGTGGGACCCACATCATCACCCACATAGCTTTTCCTCCCCACAGTTACATCCGCAGTCATACGAAACCCATTACAGCCCCGGCCAAACCGCCTCTTCTACCATTGCCAAACCAGCATGGTCTTCCACCATTGTCTCTACCTACCCCCTACCGCCTCCACCAGCCGCACCGTCGTGCTTTCCGACTACCTCCGATGTGCGGCTGCTGCTAGCTACCGGGACAGACCAGATTGAGCTCGAGATGAGCGGCCACCACCCTGTTGACGCTATAGCCGCCATGCAGAAGCTCGACTTCTCCCCTCTAGCCCCGAAAAAGGCCGACTTTCTCTGCAAGGTGCTATCTTTCTCCACCTCCAGCACCCTCGTGGGTGACATGGTCACAATCGGAGCCCACACAGTTTCCCCATCCACTGCCGACCCAAAGAAGGAGACTCCATTAGTCCCGGCGAGCACCATCCCAGCCACCACCATAGCTTCTGAAGATGCGGCCACCCACGCCGATGGCCATCCGGACTCCTCCACCACTGCCCCGATCGTCTTGCCCTCCTCTGTCACCACCAACGACAGGATGGAGGTCCTCCAGTCCATTGCCACCATGGCTTCCGCGAGCGTTGGTTCCGACGAAATTGTGCTGTCCGATGCCATATCGAGACCTCAACCGCGTCTGCCACTTCCTTCACGGCCACATCCGGCACACCACAGATGGCCGGAACACGGTTGTTCTCAAGGCCGATGGACCAAAATGCCTCAGCTACCTCGGAGATGACCACCGTAGTATCGCTGACTTCTGCACAGGCCAAAGATCGGATTTTTCCTAGGTGTACGGTCGCCACGATGACGTCCAGCGCGGTGCCACTGCCTCCTCCTGCAGTTGGGTGCATCAATTGGAACAAGGACTGGAGTTGCATTCGATGGATTCCACTTCCTGAAGGTCATGTCAAAATTAATTTTGATTGTGCCGTCCGTCATGGCCGCATTTTTGCAGCCACGGGTGTCATTGCTCGGGATCAGTATGGTAACTTTCTCATGGCCTCTGCCTACTCCATTGGTTCCACTCTTCCGCTGGTGGCTGAGGTGTATGCACTTTTGCATGCTCTGGAACTTGCAGAGTACCTTATGCTAACAAAATCATGCTACAATGAGACTCCCTTACTCTTGTTCGTTGTGTCCTGGGTCAATATCCTACTCCGTGGAGTATCCTTGACATTGTCCTCAACATACGTTCTCAGTTTGATCGTTTCTTCAGTTGGTCTCTGGTGCACTGCTATCGGGAGGGAAACTGTGCTGCGGACACTATGGCAAATTTCGCTTTAGATGCATACTCTTGTTGTTGGATTAATACTCCTCCACCCTTCATTTTGAAGGTTCTTCGGGCTGATGTAACTGGTCGGGTCGGGCTTTGCCCCATCTAATTAATTCTATTGAGTAGTGCCCTGTTGGGGATTTATGTGTAAAAAAAAAAGAATCCAATGGGGCACCAGTCAACAAACTGAACAGTTCTCTTAATAGTTGCAATAGCAGCATTCACTTCCTTTAGAACAACAGTTAATAGAATGGCAGTGTCGGCGGCCATTTGGGCCACAGTGATTCGCTCAATCCGTCTTTTGATGTCGGCACACAGGTCGACAAAATCGTCCATCGTTTAGACGGATCGGCTTGGCTCTAATACCAATGTTGCATTCCCGTATGGAACACGAACAAAATCAAACGCCATTTTGAAAAAAGGGGAAACGAAGAAGAAAAACAAGAAGAAAAGAGAAGTAAAGAAAACTGGATTCAATATTGCATGCCCAAGAAGACCTCCTTATAAAGAAAGTGAGGGTGCGTCTTCCTAGCTTGATTATAAGATATGGTTTGCTAGACTGATTACAAGATACGGTTCTACGTGCTGACCTTTCAGTTACCAAAACGGGAAGGATTACAAGATGTGGTTCCGTGCGTGCACTGATGTTCACAACATATAACCCATAAAGTTTAGGGTCAATAGATGAACATGATACATAGGTATTACTAAATTAATACCTATAACCATATTATAACCATAGAATGAAGTCAACTACCATAGTTGACTACATTATATAGTGTTGTGTCCCGATGTTGGACACGAACAGGGCCAGGCATCATGGCTGGAAAAGAGGGAAGAAAATAGAAAGAAAGAGAAAAATTGAGGGAGGAAGCCCCTCTGCTGGCCAGCCGGCGGCGTAGACAAAGAGAGGGGGACGAAGGGGGTGAAGCTAGAGGAATAAGGAGATTACGGTTTACTTCTTGCATAATGAATGAAAGAGGGCATAAGCCCTTACATACTATCTCGTCATGGGCCTGGGCTAATCCCCTAACTGGTCATGAGAGCATTATTACATGATACTCAATAGATTGGGCTATTCCCCCTAGGCTGGGCCTAAGACCAGCATTACAAATAGACCAATAAAGCATAAGAGACGACTTGGGCCTAGTGGAACATATCGTTTACTTAACTCTAATTATATGGATTGTGCCTCATATTAACTAGTTTAACCATAAGATATCTTAAGTTATGGAGGTTTAACCTAATTATAAGTATTTATACCATATTCTATTAACCAAATTAATAAGTTCAGATTAACCCTAGGATTATGTCCAAGGAGTATAATTAACCCTTAAGTCATAGGAGTATGACTTCTAATAACTTAAACTATACTATAATTACCATATAAGTTATTCATACTAGTACTATCTGGAAAACATGTTCATAGAGTCTAGGGTAATTACAAACAATTAGACTATGAATAACAATACAAATTAGGCTATTATATATGTAGTGATATAATAGATCCCAACTAATATCATAGTCTCATTCTATTTACTAGTACTGTTAGATCATAAATACGGTAACCTATAATCTAAGATTAAACTAGTTAGACATATGCCAATATTATACTAGGGTTAACATATGGTTAACTTAATCACAAGTTAGCCTATTGGGGAGAGTTTATGGGTTATATATCTATCATATGAACTATGTTCAGGTTAACCCTAGAGTGAACTTGTTGTGACCAGCAAGGTCACAAGAGTTCGCCTTGACGGCAAAGAGGAAGAAGAAGAAGAAGAGTAGGGAAATAAGTTCTTTATTGCATAAGTCCTAAAGGAGGAGAAAGACCCCGACGTCACTATGACGACATCACAGGCCATGATTATATCCAATCAAGCCTTTATTACAATCACTAATTGACACGAAAAGGGAAACTAATCCTAGTCAGAGAATCCAGTGATATCCACGTGTGATGACGTCCTGGCATGACGTTCACAATACTCCACCACACTTCCGCTAACACATTGTCCTCAATAAGACCACGATGGAAACCGGGCCAGAAAATCATCCTCCAGTACCCACTCAGCATCCTCGAGCGGTTGGCCCTTCCAAGCCACAAGCACTTCAGTCCTAATACGCCCAGCATGCCGCACCCTCCATTTATCAACAAGAGAAGCTGGAACAGGGTCAGTAATGTCTGCAGGGCCCATGAGAGGCAGAGGAGCACTATCAGCAATCAATCAAGGGTCCCCCACGAAACGATGAAGACGGAACACATGGAATACAGGGTGTACTAGGAACCCTGGAGGAAAGGAGAGACGATACGCTACCGGTCCCACTCTATGCACAACTGTGTAAGGCCCGTGAAAGCGAGCAGTCAGCTTCTGATTAGCCCGAAACAAAGAAGCCTAACGTTGGGGCATGACTGATACATAAACGAGGTCGCCAACCTGGAATTCCCTATCAGAGCGTTGCTTATCATAGATTTGTTTCATCCTGTTCTGCGCGGATGCTAAATTGGCTTTAAGCTAGCGTAGGACCTCATCACGTGTCTGCAGCAGGTAATCCACCTCGGCAATGGAGGAACGATGGGGCACATAAGACAGAACGGATGGAGGAGGGTGGCCATAGACAATCTCGAACGGCGTAAAGCCAGCACGTGTGTGATAAGCTGTGTTGTATGACCATTGAGCCCAGGGAAGCAATTACAGCCAACGGCGGGGCTGATCTCCCACAAAGCAGCGCAAGTACTACTCGAGACACTGATTCACCACTTCAGTTTAGCCGTCTCTCTGAGGGTGATACGTTATACTCATATGAAGCTCCGTCCCTTGTAATTTAAAGAATTCCCGCCATAACTGGGAAATGAAGACTTGATCTCGGTCATAGACGATAGTCCGAGGCATCCCATGTAATTTAGCGACCTCCTTCATATAGAACTCAGCAACCGTGCGGGCAGAATATGGATGAATTAGAGAACAGAAGTGGGCATACTTAGAGAGACGTTTTACCACCACCATAATAACCGTCTTACCACTTACCGCCGGCAAAGCATCAATAAAATCCATTGACAACATCTTCCCACACCTTGTCCGGAATGGGAAGGGGCTGCAGAAAACCCCAAAGTGATGTAGACGACGCCTTAGCCCTCTGGCATATATCACATGCGGCCACATATGCATGTACCTCTTTCCGAATTCCCGCCCACAGGAAACTCTGACTGACCCGCTTAAAGGTTCTGAACGTGCCTTCATGGCCAGCCACCGGAGTATCATGAAAGTGGGCTATAACCCGTCGATGCAAATCCGGAATAGCTGGCACCCACAACCGGCCCTTCCAAAACAATAGATGGTCACGCCAGCCAAAAGGGGGCTCCGCATGTGGGTTGGTCTGAAGTCGGGCAATCAGCTCCTTGGTAGGCGGGTCCGCCACATAAGCCTGCTTCAAGTCCGGAATAAAAGGACAGCTAGGGACAGAAAATGTGAAGCAGGCTCCCTCAGTGGGCCGACGTGATAAAGCATCAGCCACCGTGTTGTCAACGCCCTTCTTGTAGACCACTTCGTAGTCATAGCCCAATAACTTACTTACCCAGCGCTGTTGAGAAGGTGTAGATACCCGCTGGTCCAAGAAGTACTTGAGAGGTTGATGATTGGTTCGGATAATAAATCGTCGGCCCAGCAGATAAGGCCGCCACTTGGAGATGGCGTGCACAATAGACAACATCTCCTTCTCATATGCAGACAAAGATAAGGACCGGCCCGATAGTGCTTTACTGTAGAATGCTATTGGCCACTCTTTCTGGAGTAGGACTGCACCGAGGCCCATATCAGAAGCATCCGTCTCAATCATAAAAGGCAGCAAGAAGTCTGGAAGAACCAACACTGGAGCCTGTGCCATCGCCTATTTCAATTTGACAAAGGCGGCTTGGGCTTCGCCAGACCATATGAAAGCACCCTTCTTGAGCAAGGATGTGAGTGGGCCAGCAATTAGCCCATACCGCCCAATAAACCGATGATAATAACCTGTGAGGCCCAACAAGCCGCGGAGAGACTCCACACCAGTGGGCCGGAGCCAATAAAGCATGGTCTCCACCTTAGATGGATCAGTAGCCACCCCCTCAGATGAAATGATGTGGCCCAAATAGTCGACTTGCGCACTGCCAAAAGAGCACTTCGAACGCTTCAAGAATAAAGTGTTAGCCCGTAAGATAGTAAAGACTGACCTGAGGTAGTCCGCCCAAGATGAACTATAGATCAATATGTCATCAAAGAAGACAAGCACAAACTGATGGAGATATGGGCGAAACAGGTCGTTCATCAAACTCTGGAAGGTTGCTGGAGCATTGGTCAGTCCAAAAGGCATGACGAGGAACTCATAATGACCATCATGAGTCCGAAAGGCCGTCTTGTATATGTCCTGGGGCTGCATACAGATCTGATGATAACCTGAGCGTAAGTCAACTTTGCTGAACACAGTCGCCCCAGTCAACTCGTCCAGGAGCTCTTCTATCACAGGAATTGGGTACTTATCCTTCACCGTTATTGCATTAAGTGCACGGTAATCCACACATAACCGCCATGATCCGTCCTTTTTGCTAACCAAAAGGACGGGAGAGGAGAATGAACTGGTGCTGGAGTGGATAATACCAGAGTGCAACATCTCCTCGACCAACCGTTCAATTTCCGCCTTCTGCACATGCGGATACCGGTAGGGTCGCACATTGACGGGGGAAGCCCCGGGCATGATAGGAATGGAATGATCATGGCCCCGTGCTGGCGGAAGTGCAGATGGCTAAGCAAATATGTTGGCGTGTGCCGCAAGCAGTTCAATGATATCAGCTGGTAATTCAAGTTGCGGCACATCCACTATAGCACGCTGCTGTAAGAATAGACCATGAGGTGTGAATCGAAAAAAAGAGCTCACCTCCTGCGTCGAGTGCAAGGTGCCCGGCTGCGATCCATGTAGACGAATGCGCTGGCCTGTTACCTCGAAATCAATAGTCAGATCCCGAAAGTTCCATACCACATCACCCAAGTCTTGCAGCCACTGGACACCGAGAACCACATCAGCCCCTTTCGTAGGCAAGAGAAATAAGTCTGTGATAAAGGAATGCCCCTGAATTGCCAGTTCGACCTGCGAGCATACGCCTACGCTCCTAAGATGTTTGCCGTCCCCAATCAATACGTCAAAGGGTTTGGAGTCAGAGACATAATAACCCAAACGCTATGCCACCTTATCATTAATAAAGTTATGAGTCGACCCACTATCAATAAGAACCGCGACCTGTTGGCGCTTCAACTGGCCCTGAACACGCATGGTCCTGGGGGTGAACGTGCCAGAGAATGCATGGACTGAGATCTCCGGCTGCACATGGTCATAGAGGTCGGGTGCCTCTTCTGGTTCAGCTAGCTCCTCGTCTTCAGCTTCTTCGATGAGTAAACTACCCCGGACTGAGCAGCGGTGTCCAGGGACGAATTTCTCATCGCACTTATAACAGAGTCCCTTGGCGCTCCTTTCTTCCATCTGGGCTTGTGTCAAACGGCGGACGGGAGGAGGATTAGGCCCTGGCAAGGGTGGCCGGCTAGGGCTGTGGCCAGGCATTGGAGTCAAGACAGGTGGCTGGCTGGTGTACGGCCTCAGAGCCATCCTCCCACGTCCCCCTCTTCGATGACGAGCTAACTTTTCCTCCTCTATCCGAGCATGAAGCACTACATCCCGCATAGTGTGGCACGAGAAGTGTCGCATCTCATCAGCGATCTCAGGCTTTAATCCACGCTTGAATGTGCCAACAAGGGCTGCCATTGGCAAGCGGTTAGCAATTTTCATGAATTTAGAATAGTAAGCCCGTACCGTAGTAGTTTACCACGAACACCTTCCATGCCTCGTGTCTCTTGTCTAGTGCGCCTCCCTTCAGCACCTATGTTTACGGAACCAATTTGGATGCCATGAGGGATAGAATGGCCGGCAGGATGGCCTAGGACTGAGCCGCCCAACACTTGTGAGCCCCTTGGCCGATTCTGGCCTCCAGGCCCCCTGCTGACGGCGGTGGCGTGGTCATGGCTGTAGCCTGTGTCGCCATGTCCGTCTTCATCTGTGTCTGGGCAAGCTCTACATTCTGTAGTCGTATGTTGATCGAGTTGAGCAGGGAGAGAATAGCATCCTGGTTGGAATCAGCGTTCCCCTGTGGGCTGAGAGCAACTCTCGTCATCTCTGGCTCCAACGGCACCTCAGCGGCCATGGCTGGCTGCTTGCGAGGATGCATGATCGTCCTCAGATCGTCACTACTCTGATACCAATGTTGTGACCAGCAAGGTCACAAGAGTTCGCCTTGACGGCAAAGAGGAAGAAGAAGAAGAAGAAGAAGAAGAAGAGGAAAATAAGTTCTTTATTGCATAAGTCCTAAAGGAGGAGAAAGACTCCCTTATATAGAAGACTCTAGATGACATAATGACATCACTATGATGACATCACAACTATGACGACATCACAGGCCATGATTACATCCAAGCAGGCCTTTATTACAATCACTAATTGACACGAAAAGGAAAATTAATCCTAGTCAGAGAATCCAGCGATATCCACGCGTGATGACGTACATGTGCTGACGTCCTGGCATGACGTTCACAACACTACAGTTGCCAATTAACTATTTATACTACACTACCTGAACATATCCTAGTTAACGATGTTCATAATTATTGTTACTAACTATCCATAAGTTAGTCCACTATATAGTAAACTATATAGTTAACTCCATCGATAACTAAGTATAACTATCCATAACCCCTATATGAAGGACTAAAACTATAGGGATTATGGACTAACTTAGTCTTCCCTGTATATATGCACATATAGTTACTTATATATGAACATATGTACTTAGTTCATATATAAGTATAATTATACTTACTTGTGATTAATTTAACTCACACAATATGATAACCATGTTACATTGTTAGAGTTACCTATGGTTGATTATTACCTATGTAGTCACTAAACTAGTTTTACCAACGAGTTGTGAGGATTTTTAGTTGGGATGGCAGCACCCTAAGATTATATGGAAGAAGCCACACACAACTAGTTAGACAGAAAATGAAATACGGAGTTTCTATGGTTAAAGGTTGGGGTTTGTTATTGAGAATACACACAACTAATAATATGTCGAAGTAGTTTGTATTAGGGACAATGGCATCCGTATTATGTCATCTTTTTAGGATGAGGTCTGAATTCTATAGACTATGTATTTAGGATGACCATTAGACATGTTTAATGGTTAGGAGCCATAGTAAGCCCTAGAGACTACGTATTTAATACATTCATGAACTATGTCCTCCTTGAATGCATTTATGGAGGATGATCCTGTGTACGTAAAACCTAGGTAGTAAACATACTTTTCCTATTTAGATATTTGATCCAAATATGGCAATGATGAACCAGGGATAATTAGTTAGACGGAAGAATTATATATAGAAGAATTAGATATGTAGTTTCTATGGTTTTAGGTTTATGGTTAGGGTTTGGAATGGAGAATACACACTAGTTAGATAAAAAATTGAAATAAGTAGTTCGTAGTATGTAGTAGTTTCTATAGTTTGGGGATAGCTTTTGACCTTCACGCATCTACTTAAATAGAAGAATCAAATAAATATTCTTTAGGATTTACTATGGGAATAAACAATGTATTTGATCTTTCCTTCAAACTATGTCCCTAGAAACTATGTATTTGATCCTTCTTACCCCTCGATAGTTATTCCTATCAACAATCATCTTGCCCTTCTACAAACTAGTTAGTTCATAATATCTTCTAGGGTATGAACTAGTTGTCAACTATCATATGAACCCTAGGATATCTTCTATGGACTATCTAGGTGAACATGACAACTATGTATCAAATTGCCTCCATGAACTATGCCTCATAACTAGATAAGCAACAATAATTTCATAGAACCTTAAGTTATGGACTATCTAGGTGAACATGACAACTATGTATCATGTTCATCTAGATACCTCCATAACTTAAGGTTCTATGAAATTGTTGTTGCCTATCTAGTTATGAGGGAGAATACACAAAAGAATCAAATACATAGTCTCTAGGATAGTATATTCTAAGCAATGGCAAGATGATCAACCTTCCCTGGTTGTGTCTATTTGTCATACCCCAAATTTCAAAACCTAGATTAGAGTGCGGAAGCTACCAATCTAAGACTGTCAGGAGGTTTGAGATCTGGGACGTGATAGCTTGGTATCAGAGCTCAGAATTACTTAAACAAATTATTCACTGTACGACAATTTTGAATAACATTATCTTGTTGTGTGCGTAGAACCCTAGAAGATTTAAAGAAGTAGTACCCTTACATTAATGATATTCTGAAAGCAATGGGCTGAGAGGGAGACGTTTCATGGATGGACTTCGCAATGGGCTGAGAGCGAAGGTACTGGTTTCTTAACCTACCACTGTGGCAAAGGCGGTAGAGTTAGCCTTGATTCTTGAGGATGATTTTAAAAGAACTGAAGAAAGAAAAGGGAGTTCGAGTAAAAGTCAAGACAACAACTTCAAGCGTATTGGCTTCAAGCGGTTTGGGAATGGTGGTCATTATAACAACTGACCGTTGAAACAGTAGCCACAGGTGAACCACGGCATTGGTCAGAATCGAGCAGTGGTACTGTATCGTCAACCTCAGCGTAACAACGGTCAATAAACCAGAGGCAAATGCAGATTTTGCGGACAACAGTCGCATGCTGGGAGGCCGTGTCCACAAGACACCAGAAGGTGCTACAGGTGTAATGAGATCGGGCATATCTCGCCTTACTGCCCCAACCATGATAAGAAGTCAGGAGGGGAGTCAAGCAAGAAGGCTCAGGCACGAGTCTTCGCTTTGACCTCAGTGGATGCACAGGCCTCAGACGATGTAATTGAAGGTACTCTACTTATCTTGGATAGATTGGCTAGAGTTTTGATTGATCTTGGATCAATGAGGTCCTTTATTTCTGTTGTGTTTGCTACAAGTATAGAAAAAAAAACTGTCTAGACTAGATTGTGATCTCTTTATTTCTACTCGCATCGGAGACTCAGTGGTAGCAACTGAGTATCTTGAAGATTCTCCTGTTGTGATAGGAGATGTTGTGTTGAGTGCTAACCTGTGCTGCTTGAGATGATTGACTTTGATGTGATTTTGGGTATGGACTGGTTAGGTAAATTTGGTGCTACGGTAGACTATGGCAAGGAGAGAGTTTCCTTTAGAATTCTGGGAAAGAGAGAATTAGTGTTTCAAGGAATTCGATCAAAGAAGGAAATTTTTCTAATTTCTGTAATGAAAGTTTAGAAATTAGTAGCTAAAGGTTGTAGAGCCTTTTTAGCGACTGTGGTATCAGTCGAGAAGACTACCCCTATTATAGAAGAAATTGAGGTGGTGAAAGAATTCCTAGATGTCCTTCCGGTCTGGCTTGCCACCAAGAAGGGATATTGACTTTACCGTAGATCTGATGTCGGGGACTACACCGATATTGAAGGCACCATATCGGATGGCACCTGCTGAACTGAAAGAATTGAAGGATCAGTTACAAGTGTTGTTGGACAAATGCCTTATTCTGCCTAGCGTGGGATCGATGATTTATTTGACCAGCTGCAATCAACAAAAGTTTTCTCAAGGATTGATTTGAGGTCCGGATACCATCAGCTGAGGATTAAGGAAGAAAACATATCCAAGACAGTGTTCAGAACCAGATATGGACATTATGAGTTTTTGGTGATGCTGTTTGGTTTTACAAATGCCCCTGCAGCGTTTATAGACATGATGAATAGAATCTTTACCGAATTATTGGATCAGTTTGTAATCGTGTTTGTAGATGATATTCTGGTATATTCTACAAGTCAGGAAGAGCTTTTGATGCTGGAATGGTTGGCTAATGTTTGGCAAATGAAGACTTTTCTTTTATTAATCAGCTGTGTTGAACTATGGCTACTTTGTGCCTAAGATTTTATTTACCGTTGAAGGATTCTTTTGTGATGTAAAAAATTAAATAGTTCCTGGTCAGGGTTATGCTTAAAATTTGAGTACGTGAATGATGTTTAAGTCATATCGATCTTATGTGATCCCATGAATTTGTAATGGGAATGAGAATGATCGAGTATTCGGTCACGTCCCGGATTTCAAACCTCCTGATGGTTCTTGGATTGGTGCTTCCGCACTCTAATCGAGATTTTGAAATTTGGGGCATGACACTATTCCTCCATACAAAACCACAACCCTAGACTCCATAATAAACATGAGCAAGATAATCAACCTTCCCTAGTTGTGTGTATTCCTCCATACAAAAGCTTCCCTAGTATAGTTTAAGTTATTAGAAGTCATACTCCTATGACTTATGGGTTTATTATACTCCTAAACATAATCCTAGGGTTAATCTTAACTTATTAATCTGGTTAATAGAATACAGTATATATAACTTATAATTAGGTTAAACCTCCATAACTTAAGATATCTTATGGTTAAACTAGTTCATATGAGGCATAGTCCATATAATTAGGGTTAACTAAATAATGTAGTCAACTATGGTAGTTGACTACATTCTATGGTTATAATGTAGTTATAGATATTAATTCAGTAATACCTATGTATCATGTTCATATATTGACCCTAAACTTCATGGGTTATATGGTTGATTATAACCTATTAGGGAAACTATGTAACCCAATATACTATATTAACTATATTGTGCATATAGTTGCACTATGGAGGTTCCTCCCTTTATATACGCACAAGTAACAACGATGGACCATAACTCTGAACTAAGAGTATAATGAGAATAACTCTGAACTATGGTAGTTGCCCCAACTATAGATGGAATCTTAGTTGAGAATAATATTTAACATTGTTTATAACGAGAATGCAACTAACTATAAACAGAATATAGGACTATGTATTCTTAGGGTTAGGGTTGATGCATCTAGGTTAGATACTTAGATATGTATCTATCTAAGTATGGGAATAAACAATATATTTACTACGGGAATAGACATAGTACGTTAACTAACTTAGATTAATCCTATGGGAATAGACATTCTAGATTGGCAACTATAGAGTTAGATAGATACGTCGATACGCATGTCTAGATTGACCTAGGTCCTAGTTTTCGAGCAATTTTAATAGAGTATAGAAGGACTAATAGGAGTATTTTATTAGAGTTAAACCTATATATAGTTAGGGTTCTATATATATAACTATGTAGTTATGAGACTACATAGTCCTAACCCATGTAACATGAACTAGATAGTCCACTATGTTCATGAACTATAAGTTAATATTATAATAACATATATCCTTGCTTATGGACCATCTTATTTTGAATCCCATATGCCTAGATGGAACATAGTTAATCAAGTTCCTAGGTTCATATGATTTGAACATAGTTAACTAAGTTCCGATCTTAGTTAGGAACTATACCACCCCCGCTCCATTCCAGTACCAGGCCAAGCCGCAGTGGGGCTACCCACAGCCACCGCGGCCATCAGACGAACCCCTTTAGAGTCGATTCACCGCTCCGCCAGCCGCACCTTGTCATCATCCTCTTCCTCCTCCGTGCTAGACCGCACACGTCTCAGCATCAGGCCCTAGCCAAATCGCTTCTTTTCCTCCGGTTTACTCCCGACCGCCGCCAGGAGCGTCGCTCACATATTCTATGTGGTCGGCATCCCGGTCACCTCCATCAGCCCCAGCCGCCGCCGTTCAGCCACTGGCGCTGCCGTCAATGCTCCGGTAGAGATAGATGTGGAAGACGAGAACGACGTAGAAAGTGAGGAGAAGGACGACCTTGCTGACAGTGTCGATGGAGTCGTTTCCACATCCATCATCTTGTCCCCTTCCTTCAACTGCTTCTCCATTGTCTCCTCCGTCTCCTCAGCAACCCCCGCAGCCATGACCTCCGCAGACATCTTTCCAGCGAAGACGAGCCTCCTGCCGCAGTCTCGAGACCGCACGGCCCTGAAACTGGAGCTCCTTCTTCCTGCCCACAAGACCAAAGTTCTGACTTTTGGAGACTGCACCACCAGCTTCTACAATGCCATGCTTAAGGGTTACTCGGAAAATGGGCGCCATGAAGAAGTGGATGAGGTGCTTATTGTTGGAGGAATGAACCATGTACCCAAGGTACAGGAGGTTGTTTCAACAATATTTGGAAAGACTCCAAGCAAAGGAGTAAATCCTGATGAAGGAATTGCAATGGGAGCTGCTATTCAGAGCGGAATACTTCGAGGAGCTGTCACATTTGATATTGACGCCAACGGCATTGGACTGTTTCTGCAAAGGACATGTCTGGTCCTCTGGTGGTCTTTCTGATGCTGCGATTGAGAAAATGGTTAAGGGGGCTGAGTTGCACTCTCAGCAGGATAAAAAGAGGAAAGTTCTGATTGACATCATAAACAGTGTCGACACAACTATCCACAGTATTGAGAAGAGCTTGAGCGAGTACAGGGAAAAGATCCCATCTGAAGTTACGACTCAGATTAAATCATCCATTTCTGATTGAAGAAAAGCAATGTCAAGAGTTGACTCAGATGGTTCAGAACAGAGCCTTGAGGTCTTTGTGATACAGTTATTTGAATTTCTCCTTAGCATAGTTGGCAACTCAACTTTTAAATCTCGTTGTGAATTGTGTCAAAGAACTGATGTATTATACAGTTGCTTACATGTAGATGACAGAGGAACAAGGTTGTGCATGGCTGTTGGATGCTCATCAATATGTTTCTGACGAGGATACTGGTACATTTAGTTGTCGTGTTTCAGGGATTTTATTACTGGAAGAGGCAATCAGGTTCTTAAACAAGCAGGATCACGGGTGAGATTGGCCATAAAGTTTGGGACCCAACTACTCCACGTCCATGGAATCAATATTTGACAAAGAAAGAAGAGTTAGCAAGTGATGACAATAAGAAGGGTCATGCTGGTGATCATGCGAATGTTTAATATATAAACTCTAACCTATGATACAATGCATTGTACTATGTCTAACCTTATAGTTGCCAAGCTAGAATATACAAGCTATAGTTGCCATAATAACTTAGATTATTATAGATTAATCCTAGGGTTAATCCTTCCTTGTGCCAACTTAGATAACTAACCCTATAGTTGCCAATCTAGACATATACTATAGATGTCTACAGGATGTAGTCATCCTAACTTAGATTATTAAATAGGAACCCTCCATTACATTCTAACTTAGTTTAGACATCCTAACTTAGATTATTAGGATATGTTAGGATTAGGGTTAATACTAACATATCGGATTAACTGCTAGGTTATTCCCATAGGAATATACGTATCCTAACCCATATATAATTCTGCTAGACTGAGGTTAGGGTTAGGGAATAAGTTAGGTTATTCCCATAGGGACATTTTTAGGATTAACCCTAAAAATTACGTATTTAATGTCATTGTTGTAGCGCCCCGCAATTTCATACTCTTATAAAAGCATGAAATCGCTAAGTACAACAACCAGTCACAAGGTGGTACTACTAAATAAAAATCCCAGGGATCTACAAATCTGAGTACAAGCACATAACAAATTTTACAAATCCAAAAGTGTGGCATTTAAATTCATACAAACCCAAAATGAAAGTTAAAGTCTAAGGCCTATAAGTACAAATATTAATCTTCAAGTTTTCTCTTGTACTCCAGCAGTCCTTCACGAGAACTTACTAAACCTGCAATATCTGGGGAGGGGTGGTAGTGAGTATACAAGTATACTCAGTAGGGAGAGCTATAATAACAAACATAATTATGCATAAATGTAGAACTAGCACATGGTTAGACATTGACTAGGTCTCATTAAGCCAAACAACAATGAAGCATTCTCTATTACTTCCAAAGCAGTTTGGACTTCAATAGATCCAATCAACCCCATAGCATCAGTATGCCCAATTAAGTGAAAACCCCTAAGTTTCAAACCAGTATTTTAGACCCTACTCCCTTGAGGTCTACCTTGCCCACTCTTGGGGCAATTGCCTTTACTCCGTAGAGCGGCCCTTCGTTAGGGGCTGAAGGCATCAACCTTACTCCCTTGAGCGGCCCTTTATTAGGGGCAGAAGGTTGATCCGGTAGTAGTTGCCCTTAGTTAGGGGCGGAGCTACCATTGGTACATGGATGACTCTTGCATCCTTGCTGGAATTTACCCCTTGGCAAGGCTCCGCTAAGTAGCCAATGTCGGACCTCCACCATAAAAATCTCCCAACTCATCAAAACAGAAATTTTCGTTTCAAAGTAGGCCCTTTCCTAAAAATGGATCAATCATTATCAAATCCATTTAAATCACCACGTTCTAGCATGGTGATATCATTCTTTGAAACCCTTTTTCCAGAACAGAGTATCATTCCTACAAGAGCTAAGGAAAGCAGACATTTTTAAAATTCTCAGTGCCAATCTACTCTCTAATCGGTGAAAATACCACCTATCATTTGAAAATACCTTCTAATAGGACTACTTATGCAACAATCAAGCTATAAGAAAGGATAGAGACTCCCTGCCTTGGTTCTGTAGCAGCAAGATCCCAACTTTCCTACTTTAGCACATCTATCTCTTTGATCGTGGTGATTTCAGCTCTAATCGGCCAACCCAAGCTCAAAATCCCCTTAGCCTCCCTTGATCACGTTCACCCATGCCTCCTTTGACGGTTTCATGGAAGTTTTTAGAGGAGGAGAGCATAAACAGAAAATAGGAAATAGGGAGAGATTTGGGGTTGAGCTCACCTGGGATTAGTTGGAGGAGAGATTTACAACTCTTGGTTTAGCTCCCTTTCAGTTTTTCCTCCTTAGATCCAAACCCTAGAGTTTCCCCCAAAAAGGTTCTGTCTGGACGCAGCTTCAATGGGAGAGGAAATAAAGGGAAAGAAGATGGGTAGGGTTTTATGGGTTTTTAGTCCATACCCAGCTACCCGGATGCCCGGATCCATTTCAGACCCGCACATTGCAAAAGCCCATAACTTAGTCTCAACTCTGAATTACTTCAACTTGGTCCCATTTTAAAGATCTCTTTGCCCTCTATCTTGTCCTAAAATATCAGCCTTATATTCCCTCTAGATTAAAAGATTTGCATAATAAACATTCTACATAGGAAATTGAGTTTGTAATAAGTAATTTAAGTTCCGTAATAAACTCCACAACACTTTTATTATACCAATAGGAACCATGCTTCCATCTAACTGTGTGCTTAGTTAGGCAGAGTCATAAATACATACATACATGGTTAGCAACAACACTATAGTTGCTGAAGTTGTCTCCATAAGTGATCACAAAGTTGAGCTAATGTGTGCAAGGCTTACCTTATCTCCATTGCGACCTCCAAAGCAGCTCCAAACTGTGACTTTAATACTCGGCTGGGCAGTGCCTGTATTGATTGCAAGTGATGAGAAGACTGCCGAGTCTTACAAGCAGATTGCATGGACGTCTAAGTTTGAGGTTGAGAAGGGAAAACAGAAGGTGGGATTCACATAGCATGCGCCATGTACACCTACTATGATTGCTCCTTTAAGCCCATGTGCAAGGCCTCTGACGTGACTTACGTTATTGCTCCCACCATGATCTATTATGACTTCATTTCCCATGGGCCATCCTCCTATGTGGGAGGCAAGTCCGGCCGCTTTGTGACCTTTGCCCATGTCGAGGTTGGTTGTGAATACGAGCCTGTCTCTCCTTGTGGACAAGGCGATAGCGAAAGCATGGTGGAATGTTGTGAACATCAGCTCGCACGCAGAACCAAATCTTGTAATCCTTCCCCGTTGTGGTAACTGAAAGGTCAGCATGCAGAACCGTATCTTGTAATCCTTCCCATTTTGGTAACTGAAAGGTCAGCATGCAGAACCGTATCTTGTAATCAGGCTAGCAAACCATATCTTGTAATCAGGCTAGGAAGACGTGCTAGCAAACTATATCTTGTAATCAGGCTTGGAAGACGCGCTAGCAAACTATATCTTGTAATCATGCTAGGAAGGCGCGCCCTCTCTTTCTTTATAAGGGTCTTCTTCCACCTTCTTGGGCATGTAATATTGAATTCAGTTTTCCTTACTTCTATTTTCTTCTGGTTTTTCTTCTTCTTTTCCCCCTTTTTCACCATGGCGTTTGATTTTGTTCATGTTCCGTATGGGAACACAACATTATATAGTTAATTATAACCTATTAGGGAGACTATGTTAACTATATTGTGCATATAGTTATCCCCAAGTATCAGATACTTAGTTACATTATGGAGGTTCCTCCCTGTATATATGCATAAGTAACAACGATGGACCCTAACTCTGAACTAAGTATAACAATTCATGAACATATATATAGTAAACTACCTCCATAGTTGAGCATTATACTCTTAGTTAGTAATCATCTAGATGGGGGACATAGTTCTATTTAAATTATAGTAAACTATCTTGTTAGGAAAACAATAACGATGGAGGTTTATCATTATAATATCCATATCTATCTACGTTCATATGAACCAGGGAATATAATGTCCGTATACTATATATTCATGAAGGCATTCATCTACCTTCATGAATATATAGTAAACATAAGATACGTATATTATATCTATCATATGGACAATGGCATTCATGAACTTAGTTTGTAGAACAGAGTTATCTAGATAAATAAATTATGTTAAAAAATGTTCCTAACCAAAATGTCAATTAACCCTAACTTATGAACTATAGTATAGTCATGTTTCATCTAGGACTATATTCATCTAGATACCTCCATGAACTATGCCTCAAATGAACATGTCTTCTAGACTATGTTTGTATGAACTATCTAATTGTTTGTCAATTAACCTATAATTGCCAATTAACCTAAACCTTATCCTAACTAAGATCGTATACGTATCTATCTAGAATTCACTAGGATGAATCTATCTAAGTTAGGATACAAACCCTATCTTAACTTAGATAGATACGTATAGTATGTCAACTATACGTATAGTTAAATAGTCCATAGAATATAGTCTACATATAGTACACTATGTAACTAGTTGCTAAATTAATTTGAACTTAGATAGTTCCTCTAATAATCTAATCTAGACAACTAGTTACATAGTCAAATAGTCCATAGAACATAGTCTACATATAGTTCACCATGTAACTAGTTGCTAAATTAATTTGAACTTAGATAGTTCCTTTAAAAATCTAAGTTAGGATGTCTAAGATAACGAGAATATAATGTTAATATCATATAGGTCATTATCTACTCAAAACCATACATTATATGTCTAGGATCATATATGTCATATTTAGAAATGGAAACCACTGGTTATACTAGTTAATAGTTCTATAGTTAGTATTTATCCAGTTCTAAGCCCAAAACCACACATTACATAGTCTAATATTCCTTTTATAGTAGTTTCTTGTACCTATCTAATAATGTAGAACTATTATACGTATCAATTTCTTGTCCTATATTAAACCGAAGAATATAATGTTAGGGTTAATCCCTAACATATAGATAGAGACATATAATAATAGGTTAACTATGTATCACATTTCTAAGTATCTATGTTAGGGTTAATCCTAATAAACACAACTACATCCTATAGGGCTTTATAATAGTTATATTAGGCGGAATATAGGACTATGTTTAGGGTTAGAATACACACAGGTAGGTAGTTACCCAAACTATAGACGGAATCTTAGTTGGGAATAATATTTAGCATTGTTTATAATGTGAATGCAACCGTAACTATAGACGGAATATAGGACTATGCATTCCTAGGGTTAGGGTTATTGCACCTAGGTTAGATTCTAGATACGTATCTATCTAAGTATGGGAATAAATAATGTATTTACTATAGGAATAAACATTGTGCTAGGTTAAATAACTTAGATTAATCCTATGGGAATATACATTTTAGATAGGCAATTATAGAGTTAGATAGATACGTATGTCTAGATTGACCTAGGTCCTAGTTTCCGAGCAATTTTAATCCTACTATAGATTTTAATAGAGGCAATCTATTAGACATATAATAATCCGTCTATGTCAACTATCATAGGTTAGGGTTTACGTATTTAACTTGTATAACTAGAATATACAAGTTATTGATGGAAGATTGATCCCAAAGTCTCCCTTGTCCTAGAGAGGATTAACCTAACCCTATGCCTCATAGAATACAGTATAAATAACCATTGGGAATATAGTTTAAGAATAACATACAAATATAGAGTACGACATATATAATAATATAATGATGTCTAATTATATAATATATATATATAATAGTCTAGAATAGACATCCTTAACCCTACGTAGTTGTTATTGTGTTTGGACATGTAGAAGGATCACTAGATACTACAATTTCAATATGTGATTAACTCTATCATATTGTGTCTGCCTAGGATGTATGTTCTATACCTTATATATGGTCTAGTATATTAGGATATAAAAGGATCAGGCAACGATGGAACTGGAATAACTTAGGATATAACGTATCTATATTATGTTTTATAGAGGAACTAGTTATCATATAGTCCTATATCAATTATGTTCTATAGAGGAACTAGTTATATAATGATGGAACCCTAGAGTTTAATCCTAGAGACTATTATATGGATTATAATAAGTAGTCTATAGGGAACCTTCATATATGAGGTTCCATGTCTCTAGGGTCCTATGGTTAGAAGGCTCCATGTTAACTCTATCATATAGATAGACTTATTATAGAGCTTAATGTAGTATCTAGGGTTCTTCCATCTAAATAATTAAAGGATGACATAATAAATATTAATAGTTCATATAAACATATGAACCTTCCTAATATGTCTCTAGGACACAATGTTTAGTTGTTATGGACTATTAATATTTATTATGGAGGTAAATCTTATCTGCTACTATTTGTTATAACATATTTATTCCCATGGTTATAATTTATTCTATTATAGTCCATATGGACTATCTAACTATAATAGAGTATATTATAACCTATTAGAGTCTAGAAATTTGTATTAAGTTTGTATAGGACATATATTATAAGTTATTATAGGTTCTATAAACCTTAAGTTCTACATACATATTGAACCATTGTTTATTCTAGACTATTATATATTAGTTGTGCCTTCTAGACTATATTAATTTTAGTTTGTATGAGCATGTCTTCTAAAATATTAGTTAGGCCTTCTAATATATAATACCGGTATCATATTTCACTTGTATGACTAGAATATACAAGTTATGTGGTACATAGTACAATATAAGTAAAATCTATAGTAGGATTAAAATTACTCGGAAACTAGGACTCTATAGTATCTATCTATCTAACTCTATAGTTGCCAATCTAGAATGTATATTCCCATAGAATTAATCTAAGTTAGTTAACCTAGGACTATGTATTCACATAGTAAATACATTATTTATTCACATACTTAGATAGATACGTATCTAAGTATCTAACCTAGATACATTAACCCTAATACTAGGAATACATAGTCCTATATTCCGTCTATAGTTAAGGTTGCATTCTCATTATAAACAATGCTAAATATTATTGCCAACTAAGATTCTGTCTATAGTTAGGGTAACTACCTACGTGTGTGTATTCTAACCCTAAACATAGTCCTACATTCCACCTAATACAACAATTATAATGCCCTATAGGATGTAGTTGTATTTGTTAGCGATTAACCCTAACATAGATACTTAAAAATGGGATACATAGTTATCCTATTATTATATGTCTCTATCTATATGTTAGGGATTAACCCTAACATTATATTCTTAGGATTAATATAAGACAAGAAATGAATACGTATAATAGTTCTACATCATTAGTTTAGGTACAAGAAACTACTGTAGACGGAATATAGGACTATGTAATGTGTGGTTTTGGGTTTAGAAATGGACATATACTAACTATAGAACTATTAACTAGTATAACCAGTGGTTTCCATTTCTAAATATAACATATATGATCCTAGACATATAATGTGTGGCTTTGAGTAGATAATGACATATATGATCTTAACATTCTATTCTCATTATCTTAGACATCCTAACTTAGATTATTAGAGGAACTATCTAAGTTCAAATTAATTTGGCAACTAGTTATATAGTGTACTATATGTAGACTATGTTCTATGGACTATCTGACTATGTAACTAGTTGTCTAGAAGTAGGGATATCCTAATACAAACAATTAGATAGTTCATACAAACATATTCTAGAAGACATGTTCATATGGGACATAGTTATGGTTTAATATGGGAGATATAGTCTATGCCTCATATGAACTAGCTCATACTTACATAGACTATAACTCTATATAAGGGCAACTACTAATATAAACTCTAATCTATCTAAGTTAGGGTTACTCTTAGGGGCCGTTTGGGGCGTGATTATTGCAAAACATCCAGACTTGATTCTGAATTTCTACTGTAGCATCCAGGTGGATTTTTACATCCAGGAGGTGTTTCAGCTGGATATATAAAATATCCAGATGCTACAGTGTAGCAAAACATCCCATCTGGATGTTTTGCTTTTAATCACGCCCCAAACGGCCCCTTAATCATACTTTTCTCACACTCATTCCCACGAAATGAGGATCTAAAACCTTTGATGATTTCCGTCCCATCTCTTTGTGTAGTTTTGTTTATAAAACTATAACAAAGATTATGGCTAATAGGATGTCCATGGTGTTGCCCTTTCTTGTTAGTCATAACCAATCCGCCTTTATTAAAGGTCACTTCATTGGTGAGAATATCCTATTGGCTCATGAGTTGGTCCGTAATTATCATCTTCATGGAGGGGGGCGTAGGTTTTGTATCAAAGTGGACCTGAGAAAAGCTTTTGATAAAGTAAAATGGGAATATGTTTTGGAGACACTTTCTGCCCTTGGGTTTGATAAGAAATGGATGGTTGCTCTGATACCAATGTTATATCTCAGCAATTCAAGAAGGGGAAAGGGATAAAGTGATAGAGGATAAGAGAGGAGTTGGGGAGAAAGAAGGGAAGATCTACGAGGAAGGAGGCCCTCTAATGGCAGCCGGCAGCTTCAACAGAGGGGGACGAGAGAGGGGAGGCCAGAGAGGAAGAGATTAGGGTAAACTTTCTCAATAATTCAATCAAGAGAGTCTTGGGCTATTCCCCTAATTGGGCGTGCGGCCTTATTACATAATACGGACGAAGCTGGGCTACTCCCCTAAGCTGGCCGACTGGGCCAGCAGCAATACAATTAGCCTACTCATGCAATTACTATTACTAAATAAATGTAACATAACATTAATAGTTCTCTCCCTAACAGTATTTGTCTAAATTAACCCTAACAGATATCCTAGGGTTACAGTATATGTAGGGTCTCATATACTGTAACCCTAGGATATTTGTTAACCCTAACTCTTGAATATGCTAACTTAAGTTATATTTCATATGAGGCATAGTCCATATACTATATTATGTATGAACTAAATATGTACCTATCTAATTATTATAGATTAATCCTAGGGTTAATATAATATGTCCCTAATAGGAGTATAATATTGTGGTTATACCGTATTATTAATTAGAGTTATAGCATTACAATACAATTATGGGTTCTAATATAATATAACTATTATAGGAATATACTATATATATGTCTTAGATAGAGTTAGGATGTCTAACTTAATATTTATGGGTTCATATAGTATAGAAGACTTATATTATTAAGAACTAAGTATTTATAAGTCTAGAAGACTGTCTATAATACGGTTAGGATGTGAACTATATAAACCTCATAGACCATATAAGTCTAACTACCTAGGTGGGATGAATTTGGTCTTTATACCGTATTCTATAGAAGACATAAACTAACATTATATATAAGTTATTATGAGTTTTATAAACCTTAAGTTATAGTATTTATACCCTAACCTTAAGTTATCCGATGAATTATGTTCATCGTCCTTTATACATATCTATACCGATATATAATTCAACTTAGATTAACCCTAATCATCGTATACGATTAACCCTAAGTTATTCCTATGCGGATGTAGTCTAGGGTTAGATATGCCCTAATTGACAACTATAGTTGCATTATAATAATATATGTCTAGAATTAACCCATTATTAAAAGGACGTCTATTAAACATAAGGAACGTATTCCTTCAAACTATGTCCCTAGAAACTATGTATTTGATCCTTCTTAAAATGCATTATACTATGATATAGTTGCAATAATAGCCGCGTATAGGTTCACACACTTATACTATGGGGTATACACTAACTAGTTATGTGTATCCCTCCGTATAGGTGTGTGAACTAACAGTTGTGTTTCCTACTGTGAAAACATAACCCGTAGTACTCCTACGATCATCTTCCCTTGTTTCAGGTACAAGAATTTACTCCTTATCCTTTGCATGACTCGGAAAGTGTTTATGTTTGAACTAGGTAAGTGCTTTTGTTTGAAGACTACAAATTTAATTGTTCGCATACCAACTATGGGAACCCCTAGATACTACATATTTGATCCTTCCATAGCTATCCCCATACCAAAAAAATCGAAACAACATCTATCCCTAACCCTAGCAAGGCTATGGAAGGGTTAGGGATATATTTAGTTTCTTGCGAAACCCTAACCCTAAGCCAAAGAAACTACATGGCTTCAAATGGAGGAACACACACAACCAGGGAATCAAATATATAATCTCCAAGATAGTATATTCTAAACAAGGGCAAGATGATCAACCTTCCCTGATTGTGTGTATTCCTCGCTACGAAACCTTCCCTAGTATAGTTTAAGTTATTAGAAGTCATATTCCTATGACATAACGGTTTATTCTACTCCTAGGACATAATCCTAGGGTTGATCTTAACTTATTAATCTTGTTAATAGAATACGGTATAAACACTTAGAATTATGTTAAACCTCCATAACTTAAGGTATCTTATAGTTAAACTAGTTCATATGAGGCATAGTCCATATAATTCGGGTTAACTAAATAATGTAGTCAACTATGGTAGTTGACTACATTCTATGGTTATAATGCAGTTATAGGTATGAATTCAGTAATACCTGTGCATCATGTTCATCTATTGACCCTAAACTTCATGGGTTATATGGTTGATTATAACCTATTAGGGAGACTATGTAATCCAATATACTATGTTAACTATATTGTGCATATAGTTATCCCTAAGTAACAGGTACTTAGTTACACTATGGAGGTTCTTCTCCTTATATATGCACAAATAACAATGATAGACCCTAACTCTGAACTAAGTATAACAATTCATGAACATATATGTAGTAAACTACCTCCATAGTTGAGCATTATACTCTTAGTTACTAATCATCTAGATGGAGGACATAGTTGCATTTAAACTATAGTAAACTATCTTGTTAGGTTAACAATAACGATGGAGGCTTATCATCATAATATCCATATCTATCTAGGTTCATATGAACCAGGGAATATAATGTTCGTATACTATATATATTCATGAAGGCATTCATCAACCTTTATCAATATATAGTATACATATGATACATATATTATATCTATCATATTGATAATGGCATTCATGAACTTAGTAAGTAGAACATAGTTGTCTAGATGAATAAACTATATTCCTAAATGTTCCCAACCAAATTGCCAATTAACCCTAACTTATGAACTATAGTATAGTCATGTTTTATCTAGGACTATGTTCATCTAGATACCTCCATGAACTATGCCACATATGAGCATGCCTTCTAGACTATGTTTGTATGAACTATGTAATTGTTTGTATTAAGATTTCCCTACTTCTAGACAACTAGTTACATAGTTAGATAGTCCATAGAACATAGTCTTCATATAGTACACTTTGTAACTAGTTTCCAAATTAATTTCAGCTTAGATAGTTCCTCTAATAATCTAAGTTATGATGTCTAAAATAAGGAGAATATAATGTTAAGATCATATATGTCATTATCTACTCAAAACCACACATTATATGTCTAGGATCATATATGTCATATTTAGAAATGGAAAACACTTGTTATACTAGTTAATAGTTCTATAGTTAGTATCTATCCAGTTCTAAGCCCATACTCCTATATTCCGTCTATAGTAGTTTCTTGCACGTAAACTAATAATGTAGAACTATTATACGCATCAATTCCTTGGAATATAATGTTATGGTTAATCCCTAACATATAGATAAAGACATATGATAATAGGATAACTATGTATCACATTTCTAAGTATCTATGTTAGGGTTAATCCCTAACAAATACAACTACATCCTATAGGGCATTATAATGGTTGTATTAGGTGGAATATAGGACTATCTTTAGGGTTAGAATATAAACACGTAGGTAGTTACCCTAACTATAGACGGAATCTTAGTTGGGAATAATATTTAGCATTGTTTATAATTAGAATGCAACCCTAACTATACACGGAATATAGGACTATGTATTCATTGGGTTAGGGTTAATGCATCTTGGTTAGATTCTTAGATACATATCTATCTAAGTATGAGAATAAACAATGTATTTACTATGGGAATAAACATAGTGCTAGGTTAACTAACTTAGATCAATCATATGGGAATATACATTTTAGATTGGCAACTATAGAGTTAGATAGATACGCATGTCTAGATTGACCTAGGTCGTAGTTTCCGAGCAATTTTAATAGAGTATAGAAGACTAATATAGGAGTACTTATTAGAGTTAAACCTATATATAGTTAGGGTTCTATAAATATAACTATGTAGTTATGAGACTAATACACATAGAGGAATAACCCTAGTCTGGAACTAAATACCCTATACGCTAGGAACCATAGGTATAGAAGACTAGTTATGAACTATAGTCTTCTATAACTATGATTAGACTACTTTCCTAAGATGGTAATAACTACCTAGGATGGTCATAACTATAGGCAGTTGGACTTATATTCTAAACAAGGGCAAGATTATCAACCTTCCCTTATTTATATAATTATACTATATGGATATCCTTTTTATACCTGTAACTATATAATAACTTAGATAGGCTTATCATTATAATAATATATTGGGGTTACTAGACTAGTAACCTACCATATATAATGTTGTTCCTAATTATAAACTACTATCTATCTATATACCCTATTATAAACCCCATCCACAATATATGGCTAGAGCATATATAAGGTTTATACTACTAGCATTGGACCTATGATAGTATAAACCTTAGGAATCCTATGTTTCTAAACCTAATATAAACTATAGTTCATGAACTTTGTCCAACTACCTAGGTTTTACTATGAGTTAGGATTAGGGTTCCTGCTAATCCCTGCTAAGTATTGTCCCTTGTATTCTATTAGGGTTAGGGTTAATCCTAACTCATAAGATATAATTCATAGGGCATACCCAGCTAAGTATTAATAGTCGTTTAATATAGGGTTAATCTACCCTAGAGACTACTAACTTAAACTTATATAATAATATAATATTTGCATGAACATTACTATATATGTTAATTGTATGAACATGTCTTCAAGACTATGTTTGTATAGTCTAATTGTTATATCATGTTTATTCCTCCAAATTAGATTCTAAACACTATCTAACTATAATAGAGTTTAAATATATTATGATCTATTAACTATGATAGAGGTCAATAGTTATATTATATCATAACCTATAATATGGTACTCCCTCTTACCCTAAACACTACAAATTATATATAAGTTATTATAGGTTCTATGAACATGTCTTCTAGATTATGTTTAATTATTATGTCTCCCATAATAAAACTAAATTATATATTAGAAGACCTAACTATTATATAATTCCATATAACTTATAAATAACTAGGGAGATAACTATCACCCATCGTTGATATAGTTAACTAAGTTATATGTTCCTCCATCTAGGTCGACTCCATCGTTATTGTAGTAGCATGAACTCATAATATAATATTCAGAGTTTATATTACTAGTTGATATAGTATCTAATTATGGATAGTTATGCTACTATGTTAGGAACATAGTTATCTCATGTTTGCTTTGGTTACTAGTATAGTTCATGGACTATCTTATTTTGGTTCCTAACATAGTTAGGAACATAACCTAATAATGTTCAAGTAGTTATGCAGATGAACCAGCATTATGTCATCTATGATGCATTCAAGATGAATGCCATATCTAGATGAACTATATAGATGAACCAGGATCGAGGATGAATTAAATAGAGGTATACTAGTTAAACACAGTTAACCTATACTAAGTTAAGAACATTAGTTTAACCCTAATGTGTGTATGTTCATATGAGGCATATCTAAGTTAGGGTTAAACTAACTATGTTCTTAACTAGTTGCCAAATTAATCAGTCCATCTAGCTAATTGGGGACTATCTAGATGAACATGATGATAGTATCTATCATAACGTAGACAATGTTGTATGGAAGGGGAAGATGTTCCATCTAGCTATTTGTTTGTATTAGCTAACTAGGACTAATATAGGACAAGAAATGGATAGTTAAATTGTTTATTATGTCTCTATCTATATCCATGAAGAACTGTTATACGTATCTATGATACAGCCTGTATAACCCAAAAACCAGTTAATTTTTCTTATACTAGGGTATTATACATATAGGACAATAAAATAGTTGATTATATGTATCCATTTTGTCCTAAAATGGTTATACTCGTTAATAGTTATTTCAATTATACGTATCCCATCGTTATACTAGTTAATAGTTCTAGTTCAAAGTTCATAGTCCTATCTCCTAAACCCTATCATATATATCATAGTTCATAGTTGCCCTAACTATGAACTATGATAGAATAAATAGTTATACGTATCTATCTAAATTCATAGTATTCCGGTACGACATAAACTCTAATCTTGTTCTATGGACTATGGTTCATATGAACTAGTTAGCTAATACAAACAATTAGCTAGATGGAACATCCTGCCCTTCCATAAAACATAGTCTACGTTATATATATAACAATTCATGAACATATATATAGTTTAACCCTAACCCATAGGAACATGAACCAGATAGTCCACTATGTTCATGAACTATAAGTTAATCCTATAATAACATATATCGTTAGTTATGGACTATCTTGTTTTGATTGTCATATGCCTAGATGGAACATAGTTAACTAAGTTCCTAGGTTCATATGATATGAACATAGTTAACTAAGTTCTTATCTTAGTTAGGAACTATACCTCCATGATTGCCAATTAACCCTAAGTTCATCTAAATGAACTAAGGTTCTATCCTAACTTAGTATATGATCACAAGGCATAGTTCACAGAGGCATAGTTCCGAACTAAGATCGGAACTATGTCTAACTAAACCCTATATGTTCATGAAATTACATATATAATTTAGTTAGGTATAACGATGTGAAGATTATGGTTGATTGTAACCTATAAGGGGTATATAGTGAACCTTAGATATCCTAGGATTAAATACCCATAGTATATAGTCATCCCTAATGATAACGATGGAGAAGTTATATGGTTGATTATAACCTACATATATGTTCACTATGAATGGTAGTTAACTATATGAACGGTAGTATATATGCACAAGTTCATCTAGATGGACCCTAACTTCTAACTAAACTATATACAATAACGATGGAGTCCATCTAGATGGAGGAACATATAACTTAGTTAACTATAGCATGTAATGTAGCCTATAGTTTAGATGGACGTTATCCTAACCCAATTCATGAATCTAACTAGGGTTAATCCTAACATATATAGTTACTACAAGTATGTATGTGGGGAACTACATACATAGTATAACATATATATTAGTCTAATGTTCTAGGAACTAACTTAGCCTAGGTTGATATAGTGAAGATGATAAGCCTCATCTGCCTCTATAAGTAGATGAGGCTCCATCGTTGGACATAGTTAGTGAACATAACAACTATAAGCCTTATATAACCAAATTGCCTCCATGAACTATGCCTCATAACTAGATAGGCAACAATAATTTCATAGAACCTTAAGTTATGGAGGTATTTAGATGAACATGATACATAGTTGTCATGTTCAGCTAGATAGTCCATAGAAGATAGTCCACAGGAATATAGTACACTAACAAGGGCAAGAATATCGTTGATAGTCCTATCTCCTAAACCCTATCATATATATCATAGTTCATAGTTGCCCTAACTATGAACTATGATAGAATAAATAGTTATACATATCTATCTAAGTTCATAGTATTCCGATATGACGTAAACTCTAATCTTGTTCTATGGACTATGCCTTATATGAACTAGATAGCTAATACAAACAATTAGCTAGATAGAACATCTTGCCCTTCCATAGAACATAGTCTATGTTATATATATAACAGTTCATGAACATATATATAGTTTAACCCTAACCCATAGTAACATGAACTTGTTGTGAACTCTATAATTAGTACTATTATTCATAGTCTAATTGTTTACAATTACCCTAGACTCTATGAACATGTCTTCTAGACAGTACTAGTACGAATAACTTATATGGTAATTATAGTAGAGTTTAAGTTATTAGAAGTCATAATCCTATGACTTAAGAGTTTTTTTATACTCGTAGGACATAATCCTAGGGTTACTCTTAATTTATTAATCTGGTTAATAGAATACGGTATAAATACTTATAATTAGGTTAAACCTCCATAACTTAAGATATTTTATAGTTAAACTAGTTCATATGAGGCATAGTCCATATAATTAGGGTTAACTAAATAATGTACTCAACTACCATAGTTGACTACATTATAGGGTTATAATGTAGTTAGAGGTATTAATTCAGTAATACCTATGTATCATGTTCATCTATTGACCCTAAACTTCATGGGTTATATGGTTGATTATAACCTATTAGGGAGACTATGTAACCCAATATACTATGTTAACTACATTGTGCATATAGTTATCCCCAAGTAACAGGTACTTAGTTGCACTATGGATGTTCCTCCCTGTATATATGCACAAGTAACAACGATGGACCCTAACTCTGAACTAAGTATAACTATTCATGAACATATATGTAGTAAACTACCTCCATAGTTGAGCATTATACTCTTAGTTACTAATCATCTAGATGGAGGACATAGTTGCATTTAAACTATAGTAAACTATCTTGTTAGGTTAATAATAACGATGGAGGCTTATCATCATAATATCCATATCTATCTAGGTTCATATGAACCAGGGAATATAATGTTCGTATACTATATATTCATGAAGGAACACATATAATATCCATATGCCTTCATGAATATATAGTATACACATGATACGTATATTATATCTATCATATGGACAATGGCATTCATGAACTTAGTTTGTAGAACATAGTTATCTAGATGAATAAACTATGTTCCTAAATGTTCCTAACTATGTTCCTAACCAAATTGGCAATTAACCCTAACTTATGAACATCTAGATACCGCTATGAACTATGCTTCATATGAACATGTCTTCTAGACTATGCTTTTGTGAACTATCTAATTGTTTGTATTAGGATATCCCTACTTCTAGACAACTAGTTACATAGTTAGATAGTCCATAGAACAAAGTCTTCATATGTAACTAGTTTCCAAATTAATTTGAGCTTAGATAGTTCCTCTAATAATCTAAGTTATGATGTCTAAGATAACAAGAATATAATGTTAAGATCATATAGGTCATTCATTATCTACTCAAAACCATACATTATGTCTAAGATCATATATGTCAATCTAGTAATGGAAACCATTGGTTATACTAGTTAATAGTTCTATAGTTAGTATCTATCTATTTCTAAACCGAAAACCACACATTACATAGTCTAATATTCCTTTTATAGTAGTTTCTTGTACCTAAACTAATAATATAGAACTATTACATGTATCAATTTCTTGTCCTATGTTAGTCCTAAGAATATAATGTTAGGGTTAATCCCTAACATATAGATAAAGTCATATAATAATAGGTTAACTATGTATCCCATTTCAAAATATCTATGTTAGGGTTAATCCCTAACAAATACAACTATATCCTATAGATAATATGAACTAAGTTAGTCCATAACGCCCCATAGTTTTAGTCCACCATATAGGGGTTATGGATAGTTATACTTAGTTATCGATTGAGTTAACTATATAGTTCACTAACTTATAGATAGTTAGTAACAATAATTATTAACATATATGTTCATGAATTGTTAATATAAACCTCCATCGATGTTAATATCCTGAATAAACACTAGTTAATAGTTCACAGTATATGTAACCATAGGATATCATCGTTAACCCTAGGATATGTTCATGAACATAGGGTTAACTAAATATGTTCAGGTAGTGTAGTATAAATAGTTATTTGACAACTATAGTTAATAGTTCACTCTAGGGTTAACTTGAACATAGTTCATATGATAGATATATAAATCATAAACTCTCCCTAATAGGATTACCTATGATTAAGTTAACCGTATGTTAACCCTAGTTTAATATTGGCTATTGTCTAACTAGTTTAATCTACCGTATTCTATTAACCAGATTAATGAGTTAAGACTAACCCTAGGATTATGTCCTACGAGTATTATAATAAACCCTTAAGTCATAGGAGTATGAATTCTAATGACTTAAACTATACCATAATTACCATATAAGTTATTCATACTAGTACTGTCTAGAAGACATGTTCATAGAGTCTAAGGTACTTACAGACAATTGGACTATAAATAACTGTACTAATTATAGAGGATAATTAGGATATTATATATGTAGTTATATAATAGATCCCAACTAATGTTATAGTCTCATTCTATTAACTAGTCCAACTACTGTACTATCATATCCATAGATTTTGCAATCTTACAGCAAGCCAGTGATTCTTTCACAGCTTGCCTTGTTACCCCTAAACTTGACCAGTTTAACATACTATTAGATATTACCGATAACCCAGTCATTTCCACATTATGTCACTTCTTACCACAATTGCGTTCCATTCCAGCATGAGTAGCTAACCTTCCCAGCAGATTGTCTTAGCTCTTGTTCATAATCCCCTGTGTTAAGAGAGTAGAGGAGAAATGGAGAAAACCTCTCAGGCGGCAATGGGACTATAACATTAGTAAGAAGTGTGAAGTTGGTGATCACACCATCTGTTCGTATGAAGTTGTACGCACCATCGCCTGAAGTGAAGGAGGATATCGCCAAACGGAGTCTTGGGCTGTTGGTGATCCAACTCTGTGAAGATACAAGGAACGTCCAACAACGTACGTTGGTCACCACTCTTTGAAAACTTTGGCGCTCAGTCCCAGGTGCACTCGGTCCTTCGTATTGGTCTAAATCGCTTTCTAGTTGAACTCAATAATGAACTAGAATGTGATGCAGTTCTTGATGGATTACCTTGAACTATTTGTTATGGTTTTGCCCTGATAGAAAACGTTGCCTCTGAGAAACTGGCTTGAAACCATCAATTCATGAAGTTTGTTACCTGGATTCAACTTCCGGAGCTACCATCTGAGTACTACTCCAAAGAGGCTTTGATGGATATTATGGCCAATGAAGGAAACTTTCTGGACTATGACATTGCCACTGGTCAAGACAATACCATTCTTGCAGCGGTCAAGATGAGTCTGTCTATGCATGTCTCGTTGATGATTGGTGTGTTCATTCCAAATGATGGCTTCCCCCAATGGATTGGGTTCCAATATGAGGCTTTGCCTTACTCTTGTTACATTTGTGGAGTCCCTAACCACATCCAGTCTGCATGTCCTAATCGCACCATCCCACCAACTTTCCTCATGCTGGACAACTTAAGGTGCAGTCCAAGTTTTGGCCAAAAGACATGATGCAGTACATGCTGAATCAAGCTGAACGTCAACTGGAAGATGTAAGAGAGGGTCTTGGGAACTTGCTGGCCGAAGACACTGTTGTCCCGCCATTGACGGTGTGGGTAGAGAAGACATCCGCCATGGAGAAGATGTGCAAGTGAGAACTGAGTCCAACACTGGCTACATCAGGCGCAATCATGTGGTCTTCAGCGGTCACCATCCTGGTGGCATCCACATTCAAGAAGGAGAGTGTTGTGTACGTCAGCACAACAGCGAAGCATATCTCTCCTTAGGAACAGTTCGTTTATTTCTTTGCATAATTATCATATTGTGATCAGGTAACGGGCCGATAGGGAGGAATTTATGGTCAATCAAGACCTATTTGAAGGCCCATCGGGTTGTAACGGATGGCGAATGCCCCTCTTCCTTATAAGGGGGACGTCTCTTCTTTGTTAGGGTAAGAAATAATATTCCTCTATTCTTCTTCTCTTTTCCCTTCCCTGCTGTCAAGGCCTTCCCCTGTGACCCTGCTGGGTCACAACAGTGGTATCAGAGCAGTTCTGACCTGCGAAACCTCATGCCTCCTCGTAAGCAGCCAGCCATGGCCGCTGGGACAACAGTGGTCTTGTCCGTGTTAATGGGAATACAAGAACAACTCAAGGAAGTGCAACTGGCTCAAGCTGCAGAGAAGGCCAGGCGAGCTGAAAAGGATGCCATGCGATCTGCCACCATGGCCACGCCGCCACCACCATCACATGGCTATAGACCCCCACCTCGTCAGGGTGACTCCCAGACGATGGGTGGTTCATTGCTAGGCCAACCCACTGGCCCTTCTGCTTCTCAGGGCATTCCAATCGGGTCAATCCATGTAGACATTGACGAGGGCCGCACTGGCCTAGACGGACAAGGCATGGGAGGTGTTCGAGGTAATGCCTCAATGAACACGGGCCATGAAATTTCCAGCCCGAGTTGGATGAGGGCTGGGATGAGTTTTCTGGGCCTCGCGGGGGCCAGAGGACTAGTGCTGACCCCCGACAGGCCTGTTTGTAGTTCCCGAGGTATAGTGGTGAGGACCATCTTATCAAGTGGCTGTACAAGGCCGATAAGTTCTCTGCACATCAGGGAACATACTCTGACAAAGAACGCCTTTGTGTGGCTGCCTTCTGCCTGGACGACGATGCATCAATTTGGTTTCGCGCCATGTGTGGTTTTGAGTAACATGTGTGGTTTCACGCCATGGCTGCCTTCCACCTAGTTTTGATGCATCATGTGTGGTTTTGAGTAGATACTATATGATCTTAACATTATATTCTCGTTATCTTAGACATCATAACTTAGATTATTAGAGGAACTATCTAAGCTCAAATTAACTTGGAAACTAGTTACATAGTGTACTATATGTAGACTATATTCTATGGACTATCTAACTATGTAACTAGTTCTCTAGAAGTAGGGATATCCTAATACAAACAATTAGATAGTTCACAAAAGCATAGTCTAGAAGACATGTTCATATGAAGCATAGTTCATGGAGGTATCTAGATGAACATAGTCCTAGATGAAACATGACTATACTATAGTTCATAAGTTAGGGTTAATTGCCAATTTGGTTAGGAATATCTAGGAACATAGTTTATTCATCTAGATAACTATGTTCTACAAACTAAGTTCATGAATGCCATTGTCCATATGATAGATATAATATACGTATCATGTGTATACTATATATTCATGAAGGCATATGGATATTATATGTGTTCCTTCATGAATATATAGTATACGAACATTATATTCCCTGGTTCATATGATATGGATATTATGATGATAAGCCTCCATCGTTATTGTTAACCTAACAAGATAGTTTACTATAGTTTAAATGCAACTATATCCTCCATCTAGATGATTAGTAACTAAGTGTATAATGCTCAACTATGGAGGTAGTTTACTACATATATGTTCATGAATTGTTATACTTAGTTCAGAGTTAGGGTCCATCATTGTTACTTTTACATATATACAAGGAGGAACCTCCATAGTGCAACTAAGTACCTGTTACCTGGGGATAACTATATGCACAATGTAGTTAACATAGTATATTGGGTTACATAGTCTCCCTAATAGGTTATAATCAACCATATAACCCATGAAGTTTATGGTCAATAGATGAACATGATACATAGGTATTACTGAATTAATTCCACTAACTACATTATAACCATATAATGTAGTCAATTATGGGAGTTGACTACATTATTTAGTTAACCTAATTATATGGACTATGCTTCATATGTACTAGATTAACTATAAAATATCTTAAGTTATGGAGGTTTAACCTAATTATAAGTATTTATACCGTATTCTATTAACCAGATTAATAAGTTAAGATTAACCCTAGTATTATGTCCTAGGAGTATAAAAAACTCTTAAGTCATAGGAGTATGACTTCTAATAACTTAAACTATAGTATAATTACCATATAAGTTATTCATACTAGTACTGTCTAGAAGACATGTTCATAGTGTCTAGGGTAATTACAAACAATTAGACTATGAATAATAGTACTAATTATAGAGTTCACAACAAGTTCATGTTACTATGGGTTAGGGTTAAACTACATATATGTTCATGAATTGTTCTATGGAAGGGCAAGATGTTCTATCTAGTTAATTGTATGTATTAGCTATCTAGTTCATATAAGGCATAGTCCATAGAACAAGATTAGAGTTTATGTCATATCGGAATACTATGAACTTAGATAGATACGTATAACTATTTATTCTATCATAGTTCATAGTTAGGGCAACTATGAACTATGATATATATGATATGGTTTAGGAGATACGACTATCAACGATATTCTTGCCCTTGTTAGTGTACTATATTCCTATGGACTATCTAGGTGAACATGACAACTATGTATCATGTTCATCTAAATACCTCAATAACTTAAGGTTCTATGAAATTATTGTTGCCTATCTAGTTTTGAGGCATAGTTCATGGAGGCAATTTGGTTATATGAGGCTTATCGTTGTTATGTTCACTAACTATGTCCAACGATGGAGCCACATCTACTTATAGAGGCAGATGAGGCTTATCATCTTCACTATATCAACCTAGGCTAAGTTAGTTCCTAGAACATTAGACTAATATATATGTTATACTATGTAGGTAGTTCCCCACATAGATACTTGTAGTAACTATATATGTTAGGATTAACGCTAGTTAGATTCATGAATTGGGTTAGGATAACGTCCATCTAAACTATAGGCTACATTACATGTTATAATAGTTAACTAAGTTATATGTTCCTCCATCTAGATGGACTCCATCGTTATTGTATATAGTTTAGTTAGAAGTTAGGGTCCATCTAGATGAACTTGTGCATATATACTACCTACCGTTCATATAGTTGACTACCATTCATAGTGAACATATATATAGGTTATAATCAACCATATAACTTCTCCATCGTTATCAGTAGGGATGACTATATACTATGGGTATTTAATCCTAGGATATCTAAGGTTCACTATATACCCCTAATAGGTTATAATCAACTATAAACTTCACATAGTTATACCCTAACTAAATTATATATGTAATTTCATGAACATATAGGGTTATAGTTAGGATAGGGTTCAGTTAGACATAGTTCCGATCTTAGTTAGGAACTAAATCAACCGCCATGGTGAAAAAGATAGAAAAGAAGAAAAAGAAGAAAAGAGAATAATGAAAACTGGATTCAATATTGCATGCCCAAGAAGGAGGAAGAAAACCTCCTTATAAAGAAAGAGAGGGCAATCTGACCTTTCTAGCCTGTTAGACATGTCTTCCTAGCGTGTTAGACATGTCTTCTTAGTTAGGAACTAAATCAACCGCCAGTTAGACATGTCTTCCTAGCCTGATAACAAGATATGACCTTTCAGCTTCCTAGCATAATTACAAGATATGACCTTTCAGCTTCCTAGCATAATTACAAGATATGACCTTTCAGTTACCAAGGTACGGTTCTGCGTGCTGACCTTTCACTAACCAAAACAGGAAGGATTACAAGATGTGGTTATGCGTGCGCGTTGACGTTCACAACACTCCACCACGCTTCCGCTATCGCCTTGTCCTCAAGGCGACCCATGGATGCTGATCTAAATCTTGCACTGGTATGCACAGGAACCGACTGTCCGACAGCGAGGATAGGCCCAGAGAAGGCAATCTGACAGACAGTGATACAGTGACCGATGCGCTTTAGGTGCTCCTTGACGGTGTGCTTACCAGAACCGGTGATCTTACCATACACATTATCACAAGTGTCATTACAATCCTTCCCAAAATAACCGTTCTGGAAGGCCTCTATACATACACGGTAGAATGCGTTCCTTTTGAGTGTCAACCATTGGCCTTCCTTTGCTAACCAATGTCCTCTGCACTTCCAAAATAGTACTTCGAATGTGTGCCAGTCCAAAGCCTGGATGCAGATGAATGGAATCAACTTAAGGTACCCATCATGATTAAGCAGCGCCCCATTTTCCATCATTGCCTTAGAATACATTGTTTTGGGCTCAAAAATGCGTGATGCATCCTCCATTTGACCACCCTTAGCATAACCACTCAATCTGACACTGTAAGGAAAAACTTCAGGCCTTAGTCCGCTGCTCCCTATCACCTTCTGCCTTAGTCCGCTGGTCTTAGACATCCTGAATATAACCAAATTAGCATTGCCAGACGATGGGCCTTGCTCGACCATTTTGGTCATCAGCTTCTTCACTGCCTTACTGTTCTCCAGTACCCTCTCCTGAATATACTCAATTTTCTCGTCTTCCCACTCTGCAATTTCAGCCAAATCATGGATATGGCATCCCAGCATCCACCATGGAAACTTAAGTGCTTTTGATGACGTGACATCCAAATCGAAAGCCACAGAACCAGCTGTGCGCAATAATAGTGCAAGCATCTCCTTAGTCGGCCTAGGGTGACGCCATGCAGCTGCCCACAGCAGCTCATCATTGTCACCATTGCTCACATAGAAGTCAGTAGCCTGGGGGCTTCTCTGATGGCATTCTGCATTGAATTCAAAGAGCTCTTTTGAGTGGCGGATCAAGTCAATCACGCAAGAGCTGCAACCCCATTCGTTGTCGTACCATGAGACCACCTTGATGAAGTTGGCATTAAGAACAATGCCATCAGATCCACTAGAATATTTAGATACCTGTTGTTGGCTAATACAGTTTAAATAACCAGATTTATGCACTTCAGCACCATTTGTTCTTGAATCACCTCTTGGAAAGATTTAAAGGAAGATGAAATTTCAGAAAGAGCTTGAGAAGGAACTAATTCACAAAGCTTCTTGTACCTTGACAATGTCCAACCCATCAAAGAAGGATCTTTGCTGACAGCCTTGCCAAGCAAGCCGCTCTTCAAAAATGATCCTTTCAAGTGTTTATCATCAGAAGCTGTTGACAGTGTCACCCCATCATATATACCATTAATCTGATGACTCACCTACTTGGTTAGTTCATGGATGATCGAGTTGTAGGATACCAGTGATGGAGTGAAGCCTCTCGTTCTCATTGATGCACCATGACTTTTCCTAGACCTGCAAAGTGACTCAATCATCTCTGTCCATAAGCAAACTGTTTACAAACGAACTTTCCTTGAGGCATAGCTTCAGCAATTTTGAAAACCTCATGAAACAATCCCTCTCGACAGAGAGCATCTACAAGATTAGTAAAGGCAGCAGTGTTAATAAATAAATCATCTTCCACATGCATCCTATTGTGCACGTCAGGCTCAGGATGTCAGCACGCACACGTTACATGAACGGACATCACGCGGGATAATTGATTGAGCTTTATTAGGATATTAGATTTGCTTTGAGTATCTGTTTAATTGAATAATGGATGTATTCCGGGCCCTTTAGTGGCCCAATTAGTGGCGCATCCCTCTAGGACACCGCGCCACCTTTCTCCCTTTATAAGGAGGTCATCCTCCTCAGCTTAGGTTATGCATTAAGAAATTACTATTCCTCTTACTCTTTCTTCCTTGTCTCTTCCTCCTTCTCCGGCCATGATACCTGGCCTTGTTCGTGTCCCATATCAGGACACAACATTGGTATCAGAGCAGTTCCGATCAGTCGGAATGAGGAATGAGGTGCTCGACTTGTGTGTCGACACCCAACAACGACGGATTGAACAACTCAGATCCTCCCAAAGGGCTGCTGCTGTTCAGTCACCAGCCAGGTCGCCGACGGCTCCGCCGCCGCCGATGCCGTTGCCGGGCCCCGACGCCTGATACTCCACTTCGTCAAATTCCGATTCCAGTTCCTTCAACCCATCTCCCAATCTACCTTCACCCACATCGGGTCGATGGAAGGAACCTCGAGTCGTGCAGTGGACGGACTCCATCCCCGATGCCCCGCCGGCCAAGGCGAGGTCCCCCACCAGCCGACCGTCGCACAAAGGTACCAGCTTTGCCACCCCGACAGCCAACTCCACCCATTGGAGTCACCCCTCACCATGGCCGCACGCTTCGGCCGCGACCCCCCCCAACTGGGAGCTCTGCATCATCCAACCAGAGGACTCCCTGCCTGAACACCCTCGCCAGAACGACGAACCTCGTCGGGACGGCGGAAAGACGAGCCAAAGCCCTGACATCGCCACTTGCGATGGCGGGTTGGGGACTGGCATCAAGGGCGACGACACCGCAGGTCGCCGCATCCATGACATCCGCCACCAAGCTGCCGGTGAGGAGGTCCAGTCTTCCTCGGCCGAGGTCGACAAGGCAGCCACCGCCACCGTCAGACGTCTGCTGTATATCTTTCCCTTCAAATGGCCACCACTTGTTTGATGAAATGCCTAAGTGGCAAATGACACCCTCTTCTTCAGTTGTCCATCGCCTCTTTGAGGAAATGCCTGAGCGGCACAAGGATGGTTTCTCTACGGTCCCTTCAACTACAATCTCTTAGTATATACAGAAGGTTTGCAAGCTCTTTATTGATCATTATTATTACCTTCTTTTCACCAAGCCAGAGGAAGTCTTCAGACTCTACCATGATTCAAGCAGGCTCAGCCGACCTGAGCCCAATGGTACTATGAATTCCGTCACGACTCTACAAGGGATAGCTCAAAAAATTCGATCTTTCCACCATGAATGTATGAGCACAGAAATAGAAGTTGAAGAGGTTCAGGAGTTACCTGAGGGTGGAATCCTTATTCAGGTGACTGGATGTCTCGTTCGCTATGACTATTCGACGAGTAACTTTGCTCAGTCCTTCGTGCTCGCCCCACAAGTGGGTGGCTACTTCGTTTGGAGTGATGTGTTATGCTATGCGGATGAGCTTGATATGAGGGAAGCAGCGTCAGTGACGGCTATTTCTTCCATTACAGCTGACTCTAACACGGAGGTCGAATTGCCGACAAGTGCTGCTTGGAGTTCGCCTGCTTCGACTATGGAATTCCGCCCTATGGTCTCATGCCTAGGGATGAGTCAGTTAGCACGGGAGCCTACAGACAGCAACTTCTTCCAGAACAACTTCCTCCTAGCAAGGACGATGATACCGCCAATCTCAGCCATGGACATGATACGGTTGGGAAGGATCCTACGGAGCCCATTAAGTCTGATAAATTCATGATACTAGCACCGGTTTTTTGTTGTTCTCTACAAGATCAATTGAAGAAAGCTTGGAGTGGGATAATTTCTGTTGGAGGTTCTTTTTTGCTTGAGCCTGGGACCACTCCGGATAGTGAGATCTTCTCATCTCTCCTTATTGTTGAGTTTCTTATTTTCCTTGCTGAACCACAGGATACTCGATGGGTGACCTCATTACTGTCTGCGAGTGGAGATGGCGGTCAGGATGCGCTTGTTGATATGAGAATTGTCCATAGGGAAATTTTATGGCAAATTTCACTATTGGATGATTCACATATTGCAATGGTGGGCGATGGTCCCAGTTCTGGCTTCAGTAATTCTCGAAGTTTGGAAACAAGCTCCACCAATGAGCCAGAGGACCCAAGGTTTACTTCTCTCCGGCAGTTTATTGATCCTTTGCTTAGAAGATGGGCTTCTGGTTGGAGTGTTGAGTTTCAATTTGCTGATCTAATTAACTTGTCTCGTGATATTGGTCATGGTACTGGTTTTCATCCGCAAGTAGATATAGAAGGTGCATCAAGTTTAAGGTTTGCATCTGGACGTCATTCCAGTGTACAGGATGATAGGACCCTTTTGGAGCAGCTTGTTCGTGAATATGATGTGCCTCCAGCGCACAGGTTTTACTTGCTAACTCGTATAAGGATATTAAGTGGATCCAGCATTATATCTATCAGTGGAAATCGGATGGTTCTCTTGCGTCTTCTTCAGGAAGCTGTTCATTTATTGACTGCCAACTCCAGTGATCCATTGTCTTTTCCATTTGTTGAAGCTCTCTTGCACTTTTACTTGCTTCATGTCATCTCTCCTTCGAGTTCAGACAGTTCCATAAGAGGACCTGGGATGGTTTCTACTCTTATAACCCTCCTGCAGGTTGCTGATTCAGCCAGTTTTGGCCTTGTGTGCTTTGCCATAAACACATCCCAACAGTTTATGGATTACAACAATGCAGCTGTTTCCTTGTTCAAACATCTGGGTGAACTCGAGCTTTGGGCTCAAGAGCTGAAGGCAGACGTTGATACAGTAACTGGCAGAACCAACACTTTGATTGTCATTTTTCCTGCAATGACTGTTATGAGTGCAATTCTTCACATGGATATCACCCGCTTCTCTGATTTGCATGATATGAGTTTCCAAGGTCTTTCTTTGCTCTCTATACCGGTCGAAACTCTCCCTTCTTCCACGGCTTTTTTATGTGTACATCATGAGTTGGGTGCCAATTGTTTTAATGCGATTCCAGAAGCGACAGATATTGCTAACTTGATTCCCAGGGGAACTCATTTAACACTTTACATGACGTATGATGCCAAAGCTTATACACATATGTCTCAGCTAAGGCCACCACCATGCAACATGTTGACTGAAGGAGAAGTGTGTGTCGAAGCCAAGGGTTCTAAGGCAATCTTATTTTTTATGACCCTCTATTTAGTGGCATTGGGATGTGGGTGTCTCAATTCAAACATGATCTCTCATGGGGCTGACCAGTTAAGTACACATGACCCTCCACCTAGCCACATCCAAAAGTTCTGGTTTTTGACCAAGTATTGCCTCCAGATCCAAAATGGATCCCACATGAAGGAGCGCCCGTGGGGGCTATACTCTGCCGCCCAAGTGGATCAAGTGAAGACCATCTTTTCTCTCATTCCAATCTTCGTTTGCACCATCATCTTCACCACCGTTCTAGCCCAGCTCCCGACTTTCTCAGTCCAGCAAGGTCTCCTGGCAGTTCTAGGTATCATGTCCGTGTTGGAATCCTGTTTACAACTAGATGATTTACGGAAAGTACTTGATAATTTGGTTATCGGAATGTGTCTATATGTAAGCGACAGAGCGTTTCTCGTACTACCACCGAAGCAAAACCCACGTTTTCCACCACTGGACTGGGTCAAGTTCCTCATCTGCGCTGTGGTTGGGCTGGAACTGACTCAAGCCGCATTTTGGGTTATCCTAGCTATTTCTGGACATGCAGTGTCCGACGAACGGATGGCCAATGGTATGGGCCTGCTTTTACAAACCCAGTCATTTCCACATTATGTCACTTCTTACCACAATTGCGTTCCATTCCAGCATGAGTAGCTAACCTTCCCAGCAGATTGTCTTAGCTCTTGTTCATAATCCCCTGTGTTAAGAGAGTAGAGGAGAAATGGAGAAAACCTCTCAGGCGGCAATGGGACTATAACATTAGTAAGAAGTGTGAAGTTGGTGATCACACCATCTGTTCGTATGAAGTTGTACGCACCATCGCCTGAAATGAAGGAGGATATCGCCAAACGGAGTCTTGGGCTGTTGGTGATCCAACTCTGTGAAGATACAAGGAACGTCCAACAACGTACGTTGGTCACCACTCTTTGAAAACTTTGGCGCTCAGTCCCAGGTGCACTCGGTCCTTCGTATTGGTCTAAATCGCTTTCTAGTTGAACTCAATAATGAACTAGAATGTGATGCAGTTCTTGATGGATTACCTTGAACTATTTGTTATGGTTTTGCCCTGATAGAAAACGTTGCCTCTGAGAAACTGGCTTGAAACCATCAATTCATGAAGTTTGTTACCTGGATTCAACTTCCGGAGCTACCATCTGAGTACTACTCCAAAGAGGCTTTGATGGATATTATGGCCAATGAAGGAAACTTTCTGGACTATGACATTGCCACTGGTCAAGACAATACCATTCTTGCAGCGGTCAAGATGAGTCTGTCTATGCATGTCTCGTTGATGATTGGTGTGTTCATTCCAAATGATGGCTTCCCCCAATGGATTGGGTTCCAATATGAGGCTTTGCCTTACTCTTGTTACATTTGTGGAGTCCCTAACCACATCCAGTCTGCATGTCCTAATCGCACCATCCCACCAACTTTCCTCATGCTGGACAACTTAAGGTGCAGTCCAAGTTTTGGCCAAAAGACATGATGCAGTACATGCTGAATCAAGCTGAACGTCAACTGGAAGATGTAAGAGAGGGTCTTGGGAACTTGCTGGCCGAAGACACTGTTGTCCCGCCATTGACGGTGTGGGTAGAGAAGACATCCGCCATGGAGAAGATGTGCAAGTGAGAACTGAGTCCAACACTGGCTACATCAGGCGCAATCATGTGGTCTTCAGCGGTCACCATCCTGGTGGCATCCACATTCAAGAAGGAGAGTGTTGTGTACGTCAGCACAACAGCGAAGCATATCTCTCCTTAGGAACAGTTCGTTTATTTCTTTGCATAATTATCATATTGTGATCAGGTAACGGGCCGATAGGGAGGAATTTATGGTCAATCAAGACCTATTTGAAGGCCCATCGGGTTGTAACGGATGGCGAATGCCCCTCTTCCTTATAAGGGGGACGTCTCTTCTTTGTTAGGGTAAGAAATAATATTCCTCCATTCTTCTTCTCTTTTCCCTTCCCTGCTGTCAAGGCCTTCCCCTGTGACCCTGCTGGGTCACAACAGTGGTATCAGAGCAGTTCTGACCTGCGAAACCTCATGCCTCCTCGTAAGCAGCCAGCCATGGCCGCTGGGACAACAGTGGTCTTGTCCGTGTTAATGGGAATACAAGAACAACTCAAGGAAGTGCAACTGGCTCAAGCTGCAGAGAAGGCCAGGCGAGCTGAAAAGGATGCCATGCGATCTGCCACCATGGCCACGCCGCCACCACCATCACATGGCTATAGACCCCCACCTCGTCAGGGTGACTCCCAGACGATGGGTGGTTCATTGCTAGGCCAACCCACTGGCCCTTCTGCTTCTCAGGGCATTCCAATCGGGTCAATCCATGTAGACATTGACGAGGGCCGCACTGGCCTAGACGGACAAGGCATGGGAGGTGTTCGAGGTAATGCCTCAATGAACACGGGCCATGAAATATCCAGCCCGAGTTGGATGAGGGCTGGGATGAGTTTTCTGGGCCTCGCGGGGGCCAGAGGACTAGTGCTGACCCCCGACAGGCCTGTTTGTAGTTCCCGAGGTATAGTGGTGAGGACCATCTTATCAAGTGGCTGTACAAGGCCGATAAGTTCTCTGCACATCAGGGAACATACTCTGACAAAGAACGCCTTTGTGTGGCTGCCTTCTGCCTGGACGACGATGCATCAATTTGGTTTCGCGCCATGTGTGGTTTTGAGTAACATGTGTGGTTTCACGCCATGGCTGCCTTCCACCTAGTTTTGATGCATCATGTGTGGTTTTGAGTAGATACTATATGATCTTAACATTATATTCTCGTTATCTTAGACATCATAACTTAGATTATTAGAGGAACTATCTAAGCTCAAATTAACTTGGAAACTAGTTACATAGTGTACTATATGTAGACTATATTCTATGGACTATCTAACTATGTAACTAGTTCTCTAGAAGTAGGGATATCCTAATACAAACAATTAGATAGTTCACAAAAGCATAGTCTAGAAGACATGTTCATATGAAGCATAGTTCATGGAGGTATCTAGATGAACATAGTCCTAGATGAAACATGACTATACTATAGTTCATAAGTTAGGGTTAATTGCCAATTTGGTTAGGAATATCTAGGAACATAGTTTATTCATCTAGATAACTATGTTCTACAAACTAAGTTCATGAATGCCATTGTCCATATGATAGATATAATATACGTATCATGTGTATACTATATATTCATGAAGGCATATGGATATTATATGTGTTCCTTCATGAATATATAGTATACGAACATTATATTCCCTGGTTCATATGATATGGATATTATGATGATAAGCCTCCATCGTTATTGTTAACCTAACAAGATAGTTTACTATAGTTTAAATGCAACTATATCCTCCATCTAGATGATTAGTAACTAAGTGTATAATGCTCAACTATGGAGGTAGTTTACTACATATATGTTCATGAATTGTTATACTTAGTTCAGAGTTAGGGTCCATCATTGTTACTTTTACATATATACAAGGAGGAACCTCCATAGTGCAACTAAGTACCTGTTACCTGGGGATAACTATATGCACAATGTAGTTAACATAGTATATTGGGTTACATAGTCTCCCTAATAGGTTATAATCAACCATATAACCCATGAAGTTTATGGTCAATAGATGAACATGATACATAGGTATTACTGAATTAATTCCACTAACTACATTATAACCATATAATGTAGTCAATTATGGGAGTTGACTACATTATTTAGTTAACCTAATTATATGGACTATGCTTCATATGTACTAGATTAACTATAAAATATCTTAAGTTATGGAGGTTTAACCTAATTATAAGTATTTATACCGTATTCTATTAACCAGATTAATAAGTTAAGATTAACCCTAGTATTATGTCCTAGGAGTATAAAAAACTCTTAAGTCATAGGAGTATGACTTCTAATAACTTAAACTATAGTATAATTACCATATAAGTTATTCATACTAGTACTGTCTAGAAGACATGTTCATAGTGTCTAGGGTAATTACAAACAATTAGACTATGAATAATAGTACTAATTATAGAGTTCACAACAAGTTCATGTTACTATGGGTTAGGGTTAAACTACATATATGTTCATGAATTGTTCTATGGAAGGGCAAGATGTTCTATCTAGTTAATTGTATGTATTAGCTATCTAGTTCATATAAGGCATAGTCCATAGAACAAGATTAGAGTTTATGTCATATCGGAATACTATGAACTTAGATAGATACGTATAACTATTTATTCTATCATAGTTCATAGTTAGGGCAACTATGAACTATGATATATATGATATGGTTTAGGAGATACGACTATCAACGATATTCTTGCCCTTGTTAGTGTACTATATTCCTATGGACTATCTAGGTGAACATGACAACTATGTATCATGTTCATCTAAATACCTCAATAACTTAAGGTTCTATGAAATTATTGTTGCCTATCTAGTTTTGAGGCATAGTTCATGGAGGCAATTTGGTTATATGAGGCTTATCGTTGTTATGTTCACTAACTATGTCCAACGATGGAGCCACATCTACTTATAGAGGCAGATGAGGCTTATCATCTTCACTATATCAACCTAGGCTAAGTTAGTTCCTAGAACATTAGACTAATATATATGTTATACTATGTAGGTAGTTCCCCACATAGATACTTGTAGTAACTATATATGTTAGGATTAACGCTAGTTAGATTCATGAATTGGGTTAGGATAACGTCCATCTAAACTATAGGCTACATTACATGTTATAGTTAACTAAGTTATATGTTCCTCCATCTAGATGGACTCCATCGTTATTGTATATAGTTTAGTTAGAAGTTAGGGTCCATCTAGATGAACTTGTGCATATATACTACCTACCGTTCATATAGTTGACTACCATTCATAGTGAACATATATATAGGTTATAATCAACCATATAACTTCTCCATCGTTATCAGTAGGGATGACTATATACTATGGGTATTTAATCCTAGGATATCTAAGGTTCACTATATACCCCTAATAGGTTATAATCAACTATAAACTTCACATAGTTATACCCTAACTAAATTATATATGTAATTTCATGAACATATAGGGTTATAGTTAGGATAGTGTTCAGTTAGACATAGTTCCGATCTTAGTTAGGAACTAAATCAACCGCCATGGTGAAAAAGATAGAAAAGAAGAAGAAGAAGAAAAGAGAATAATGAAAACTGGATTCAATATTGCATGCCCAAGAAGGAGGAAGAAAACCTCCTTATAAAGAAAGAGAGGGCAATCTGACCTTTCTAGCCTGTTAGACATGTCTTCCTAGCGTGTTAGACATGTCTTCTTAGTTAGGAACTAAATCAACCGCCAGTTAGACATGTCTTCCTAGCCTGATAACAAGATATGACCTTTCAGCTTCCTAGCATAATTACAAGATATGACCTTTCAGCTTCCTAGCATAATTACAAGATATGACCTTTCAGTTACCAAGGTACGGTTCTGCGTGCTGACCTTTCACTAACCAAAACAGGAAGGATTACAAGATGTGGTTATGCGTGCGCGTTGACGTTCACAACACTCCACCACGCTTCCGCTATCGCCTTGTCCTCAAGGCGACCCATGGATGCTGATCTAAATCTTGCACTGGTATGCACAGGAACCGACTGTCCGACAGCGAGGATAGGCCCAGAGAAGGCAATCTGACAGACAGTGATACAGTGACCGATGCGCTTTAGGTGCTCCTTGACGGTGTGCTTACCAGAACCGGTGATCTTACCATACACATTATCACAAGTGTCATTACAATCCTTCCCAAAATAACCGTTCTGGAAGGCCTCTATACATACACGGTAGAATGCGTTCCTTTTGAGTGTCAACCATTGGCCTTCCTTTGCTAACCAATGTCCTCTGCACTTCCAAAATAGTACTTCGAATGTGTGCCAGTCCAAAGCCTGGATGCAGATGAATGGAATCAACTTAAGGTACCCATCATGATTAAGCAGCGCCCCATTTTCCATCATTGCCTTAGAATACATTGTTTTGGGCTCAAAAATGCGTGATGCATCCTCCATTTGACCACCCTTAGCATAACCACTCAATCTGACACTGTAAGGAAAAACTTCAGGCCTTAGTCCGCTGCTCCCTATCACCTTCTGCCTTAGTCCGCTGGTCTTAGACATCCTGAATATAACCAAATTAGCATTGCCAGACGATGGGCCTTGCTCGACCATTTTGGTCATCAGCTTCTTCACTGCCTTACTGTTCTCCAGTACCCTCTCCTGAATATACTCAATTTTCTCGTCTTCCCACTCTGCAATTTCAGCCAAATCATGGATATGGCATCCCAGCATCCACCATGGAAACTTAAGTGCTTTTGATGACGTGACATCCAAATCGAAAGCCACAGAACCAGCTGTGCGCAATAATAGTGCAAGCATCTCCTTAGTCGGCCTAGGGTGACACCATGCAGCTGCCCACAGCAGCTCATCATTGTCACCATTGCTCACATAGAAGTCAGTAGCCTGGGGGCTTCTCTGATGGCATTCTGCATTGAATTCAAAGAGCTCTTTTGAGTGGCGGATCAAGTCAATCACGCAAGAGCTGCAACCCCATTCGTTGTCGTACCATGAGACCACCTTGATGAAGTTGGCATTAAGAACAATGCCATCAGATCCACTAGAATATTTAGATACCTGTTGTTGGCTAATACAGTTTAAATAACCAGATTTATGCACTTCAGCACCATTTGTTCTTGAATCACCTCTTGGAAAGATTTAAAGGAAGATGAAATTTCAGAAAGAGCTTGAGAAGGAACTAATTCACAAAGCTTCTTGTACCTTGACAATGTCCAACCCATCAAAGAAGGATCTTTGCTGACAGCCTTGCCAAGCAAGCCGCTCTTCAAAAATGATCCTTTCAAGTGTTTATCATCAGAAGCTGTTGACAGTGTCACCCCATCATATATACCATTAATCTGATGACTCACCTACTTGGTTAGTTCATGGATGATCGAGTTGTAGGATACCAGTGATGGAGTGAAGCCTCTCGTTCTCATTGATGCACCATGACTTTTCCTAGACCTGCAAAGTGACTCAATCATCTCTGTCCATAAGCAAACTGTTTACAAACGAACTTTCCTTGAGGCATAGCTTCAGCAATTTTGAAAACCTCATGAAACAATCCCTCTCGACAGAGAGCATCTACAAGATTAGTAAAGGCAGCAGTGTTAATAAATAAATCATCTTCCACATGCATCCTATTGTGCACGTCAGGCTCAGGATGTCAGCACGCACACGTTACATGAACGGACATCACGCGGGATAATTGATTGAGCTTTATTAGGATATTAGATTTGCTTTGAGTATCTGTTTAATTGAATAATGGATGTATTCCAGGCCCGTTAGTGGCCCAATTAGTGGCGCATCCCTCTAGGACACCGCGCCACCTTTCTCCCTTTATAAGGAGGTCATCCTCCTCAGCTTAGGTTATGCATTAAGAAATTACTATTCCTCTTACTCTTTCTTCCTTGTCTCTTCCTCCTTCTCCGGCCATGATACCTGGCCTTGTTCGTGTCCCATATCAGGACACAACATTGGTATCAGAGCAGTTCCGATCAGTCGGAATGAGGAATGAGGTGCTCGACTTGTGTGTCGACACCCAACAACGACGGATTGAACAACTCAGATCCTCCCAAAGGGCTGCTGCTGTTCAGTCACCAGCCAGGTCGCCGACGGCTCCGCCGCCGCCGATGCCGTTGCCGGGCCCCGACGCCTGATACTCCACTTCGTCAAATTCCGATTCCAGTTCCTTCAACCCATCTCCCGATCTACCTTCACCCACATCGGGTCGATGGAAGGAACCTCGAGTCGTGCAGTGGACGGACTCCATCCCCGATGCCCCGCCGGCCAAGGCGAGGTCCCCCACCAGCCGACCGTCGCACAAAGGTACCAGCTTTGCCACCCCGACAGCCAACTCCACCCATTGGAGTCACCCCTCACCATGGCCGCACGCTTCGGCCGCGACCCCCCCAACTGGGAGCTCTGCATCATCCAACCAGAGGACTCCCTGCCTGAACACCCTCGCCAGAACGACGAACCTCGTCGGGACGGCGGAAAGACGAGCCAAAGCCCTGACATCGCCACTTGCGATGGCGGGTTGGGGACTGGCATCAAGGGCGACGACACCGCAGGTCGCCGCATCCATGACATCCGCCACCAAGCTGCCGGTGAGGAGGTCCAGTCTTCCTCGGCCGAGGTCGACAAGGCGGCCACCGCCACCGTCAGACGTCTGCTGTATATCTTTCCCTTCAAATGGCCACCACTTGTTTGATGAAATGCCTAAGTGGCAAATGACACCCTCTTCTTCAGTTGTCCATCGCCTCTTTGAGGAAATGCCTGAGCGGCACAAGGATGGTTTCTCTACGGTCCCTTCAACTACAATCTCTTAGTATACACAGAAGGTTTGCAAGCTCTTTATTGATCATTATTATTACCTTCTTTTCACCAAGCCAGAGGAAGTCTTCAGACTCTACCATGATTCAAGCAGGCTCAGCCGACCTGAGCCCAATGGTACTATGAATTCCGTCACGACTCTACAAGGGATAGCTCAAAAAATTCGATCTTTCCACCATGAATGTATGAGCACAGAAATAGAAGTTGAAGAGGTTCAGGAGTTACCTGAGGGTGGAATCCTTATTCAGGTGACTGGATGTCTCGTTCGCTATGACTATTCGACGAGTAACTTTGCTCAGTCCTTCGTGCTCGCCCCACAAGTGGGTGGCTACTTCGTTTGGAGTGATGTGTTATGCTATGCGGATGAGCTTGATATGAGGGAAGCAGCGTCAGTGACGGCTATTTCTTCCATTACAGCTGACTCTAACACGGAGGTCGAATTGCCGACAAGTGCTGCTTGGAGTTCGCCTGCTTCGACTATGGAATTCCGCCCTATGGTCTCATGCCTAGGGATGAGTCAGTTAGCACGGGAGCCTACAGACAGCAACTTCTTCCAGAACAACTTCCTCCTAGCAAGGACGATGATACCGCCAATCTCAGCCATGGACATGATACGGTTGGGAAGGATCCTACGGAGCCCATTAAGTCTGATAAATTCATGATACTAGCACCGGTTTTTTGTTGTTCTCTACAAGATCAATTGAAGAAAGCTTGGAGTGGGATAATTTCTGTTGGAGGTTCTTTTTTGCTTGAGCCTGGGACCACTCCGGATAGTGAGATCTTCTCATCTCTCCTTATTGTTGAGTTTCTTATTTTCCTTGCTGAACCACAGGATACTCGATGGGTGACCTCATTACTGTCTGCGAGTGGAGATGGCGGTCAGGATGCGCTTGTTGATATGAGAATTGTCCATAGGGAAATTTTATGGCAAATTTCACTATTGGATGATTCACATATTGCAATGGTGGGCGATGGTCCCAGTTCTGGCTTCAGTAATTCTCGAAGTTTGGAAACAAGCTCCACCAATGAGCCAGAGGACCCAAGGTTTACTTCTCTCCGGCAGTTTATTGATCCTTTGCTTAGAAGATGGGCTTCTGGTTGGAGTGTTGAGTTTCAATTTGCTGATCTAATTAACTTGTCTCGTGATATTGGTCATGGTACTGGTTTTCATCCGCAAGTAGATATAGAAGGTGCATCAAGTTTAAGGTTTGCATCTGGACGTCATTCCAGTGTACAGGATGATAGGACCCTTTTGGAGCAGCTTGTTCGTGAATATGATGTGCCTCCAGCGCACAGGTTTTACTTGCTAACTCGTATAAGGATATTAAGTGGATCCAGCATTATATCTATCAGTGGAAATTGGATGGTTCTCTTGCGTCTTCTTCAGGAAGCTGTTCATTTATTGATGCCAACTCCAGTGATCCATTGTCTTTTCCATTTGTTGAAGCTCTCTTGCACTTTTACTTGCTTCATGTCATCTCTCCTTCGAGTTCAGACAGTTCCATAAGAGGACCTGGGATGGTTTCTACTCTTATAACCCTCCTGCAGGTTGCTGATTCAGCCAGTTTTGGCCTTGTGTGCTTTGCCATAAACACATCCCAACAGTTTATGGATTACAACAATGCAGCTGTTTCCTTGTTCAAACATCTGGGTGAACTCGAGCTTTGGGCTCAAGAGCTGAAGGCAGACGTTGATACAGTAACTGGCAGAACCAACACTTTGATTGTCATTTTTCCTGCAATGACTGTTATGAGTGCAATTCTTCACATGGATATCACCCGCTTCTCTGATTTGCATGATATGAGTTTCCAAGGTCTTTCTTTGCTCTCTATACCGGTCGAAACTCTCCCTTCTTCCACGGCTTTTTTATGTGTACATCATGAGTTGGGTGCCAATTGTTTTAATGCGATTCCAGAAGCGACAGATATTGCTAACTTGATTCCCAGGGGAACTCATTTAACACTTTACATGACGTATGATGCCAAAGCTTATACACATATGTCTCAGCTAAGGCCACCACCATGCAACATGTTGACTGAAGGAGAAGTGTGTGTCGAAGCCAAGGGTTCTAAGGCAATCTTATTTTTTATGACCCTCTATTTAGTGGCATTGGGATGTGGGTGTCTCAATTCAAACATGATCTCTCATGGGGCTGACCAGTTAAGTACACATGACCCTCCACCTAGCCACATCCAAAAGTTCTGGTTTTTGACCAAGTATTGCCTCCAGATCCAAAATGGATCCCACATGAAGGAGCGCCCGTGGGGGCTATACTCTGCCGCCCAAGTGGATCAAGTGAAGACCATCTTTTCTCTCATTCCAATCTTCGTTTGCACCATCATCTTCACCACCGTTCTAGCCCAGCTCCCGACTTTCTCAGTCCAGCAAGGTCTCCTGGCAGTTCTAGGTATCATGTCCGTGTTGGAATCCTGTTTACAACTAGATGATTTACGGAAAGTACTTGATAATTTGGTTATCGGAATGTGTCTATATGTAAGCGACAGAGCGTTTCTCGTACTACCACCGAAGCAAAACCCACGTTTTCCACCACTGGACTGGGTCAAGTTCCTCATCTGCGCTGTGGTTGGGCTGGAACTGACTCAAGCCGCATTTTGGGTTATCCTAGCTATTTCTGGACATGCAGTGTCCGACGAACGGATGGCCAATGGTATGGGCCTGCTTTTACAATCATGTGAGGAGGTGCTGATTTCTTCCTTTAACCTTTTGCTAAGCATCCATTGGTCGCCTTGAGGACAAAGCGATAGCGGAGCGTGGTGGATTGTTGTGCACGTCAGGCTCAGGACGTCAACACGCACACGTTACATGAACGGACATCACGCGGGATAATTGATTGAGCTTTATTAGGATATTAGATTTGCTTTGAGTATCTGTTTAATAGAATAATGGATGTATTCTAGGCCCGTTAGTGGCCCAATTAGTGGCGTGTCCCTCTAGGGCACCGCGCCACCTTTCTCCCTTTATAAGGAGGTCATCCTCCTCAGCTTAGGTTATGCATTAAGAAATTACTATTCCTCTTACTCTTTCTTCCTTGTCTCTTCCTCCTTCTCCGGCCATGATACCTGGCCTTGTTCGTGTCCCATATCGGGACACAACAATCCTTTGCCACATTTCACCCCTCAGTTTTATACCTTTGTCAAATTGGCGCTTTCGAAGCACACCCTTAAGAAGAATATTGTAAATCAAGGAATTAGGAGGGACACCTCTACTCATCATTTCATCGAACAGTTTGCTAACAGGACCTAAATTCCCAGTTTTGCAGTACCCATCGATGAGAGAGGAATAGAACACGACATTAGGCGAGAGCCCAACAACTTGCATATCATCAAACACCTTGTGAGCATCTGAAGGGTGCGCGAGAAATGAGAATTGGTGGATGAGGCAATTGTAGATGGTGATGGAGGGGGTGCTGTATCGGACGTGGCTGACGGCAGTGAGCGGCTTGGAGGAGTCGACTGAGGGTGCTGGAGGTGGCGGATGGAGGGTCGACGGTGGTGTTGGTCTCGTGGAGTCGAGGATGGTGCTGGAGATGGAGAAAGGTACTGCCTTGTAGGGAAAGGCGAGCTTTTCAAGGACGAGAGAGAGGTCGAGCTTTTGCGGCGTCGTCTGGAAAATGAACGATGGCGGCGGTGGCAGTACATAACAGTGTTCGTGGAAGGTGGTGGTTGGTCCAACGGCGGCGTCGGCAGCTGCGGAGGCTGGAAGAGGCGGCGGGGTAGCAGAGGATACAAAAGCACAAGAGGATGCAACAGCCTTGGCTTTGGCCTCAGCGATTTCCTCCAGGCCGGCGATTGGACGGAGAAGTCTGACGTTGATTGGGATGATGATCTGGACACCCTTGACGGTGATGGGGCTTGCGGTGGCATTGTTAGGGAGAGGGTCGATGGTGACGGTGACTGCCGGGAGGATGAAATGTGGCCGGCGGATCTAAACATAGAGAGCCTACCCATTTTCCAGCTTGAACGATAGTAGTGATTTGAGGACAAGGCAAGGCCGGCGGAGCGGAGAAGCGGCCGTAATGGATTTCATCTGATGGTGGCGGTGGCCGTGGGTAGCCCCACAGTGGCTGGAATGGAGTGGGATGCGGCGAAGCCTGAACGGCGGCAGTAGTGACGATGGCCATTTTCGGCCGCGGTGATCCGCTCAATCCATTCTAGGATTTCTGCACACAAGTCGAGCACATCGTCCCTCGTTCCGGTGGATAGGAACGGCTCTGATACCAATGTTGTGTTCCCGTATGGAACACGAACAAAATCAACCACCATGGTGAAAAAAGCAGAAAAGAAGAACAAGAAGAAAAGAGAATAATGAAAACTGGATTCAATATTGCATGCCCAAGAAGGAGAAAGAAGACCTCCTTATAAAGAAAGAGAGGGCACGTCTTCCTAGCCTGATTACAAGATATAACCTTTTAGCTTCCTAGGTTGATTGCAAGATATGACCTTTCATCTTCCTAGGATGATTACATAATATGACCTTTCAGCTTCCTAGCATAATTACAAGATATGACCTTTCAGTTACCAAGGTACGGTTCTGCGGGCTGACCTTTCACTTACCAAAACGGGAAGGATTACAAGATATGATTCTGCGTGCGCATTGACGTTCACAACATATGCCTTGTAATCCTATATTAAGTTCGGATAGAACCTTAGTTTATTTAGATGAACTTAGGTTTAATTGGCAATCATGGAGGTATAGTTCCTAACTAAGATAAGAACTTAGTTAACTATGTTCAGATCATATGAACCTAGGAACTTAGTTAACTATGTTCCATCTAGGCATATGACAATCAAAACAAGATAGTTCATAACTAAGGATATATGTTATTATAGGATTAATTTATAGTTCATGAGCATAGTGGACTATCTAGTTCATGTTCCTATGGGTTAGGGTTAAACTATATATATGATGATGAATTGTTATATATATAACGTAGACTATGTTTTATGGAAGGGCAGGATGTTCCATCTAGCTAATTGTTTGTATTAGCTAACTAGTTCATATGAAGCATAGTCCATAGAACAAGATTAGAGTTTATGTCATACCGGAATACTATGAACTTAGATAGATATGTATAACTATTTATTCTATCATAGTTCATAGTTAGGGCAACTATGAACTATGATATATATGATAGGGTTTAGGAGATAGGACTATGAACTATGTACTAGAACTATTAACTAATATAACCATTGGATACGTATAATAGATAGAACTATTAACGAGTATAACCATTTTAGGACAAAATGGATACATATAATCAACTATTTAATTGTTCTATATGTATAATACCCTAGTATATGAAAAATTAACTGGTTTTTGGGTTATACAGACTACATCATAGATACGTATAATAGTTCTTCATGGATATAGATAGAGACATAATGAACAATTTATCTATCCATTTCTTGTCCTATATTAGTCCTAGGTAGCTAATACAAACAATTAGCTAGATGGAACATCTTCCCCTTCCATAGAACATTATCTACGTTATGATAGATACTATCATGATGTTCATCTAGATAGTCCCCAATTAGATTGATGGACTAATTAATTTGGCAACTAGTTAAGAACATAGTTAGTTTAACCCTAACTTAGATATGCCTCATATGAACATACACACATTAGGGTTAAACTAATGTTCCTAACTTAGTATAGGTTAACTGTGTTTAACTAGTATACCTCTATTTAATTCATCATCGATCTTGGTTCATCTATATAGTTCATGTAGATATGGCATTCATCTTGAATGCATCAGAGATGATATAATGTTGGTTCATCTACATAACTACTTGAACATTATTAGGTTATGTTCCTAACTATGTTAGGAACCAAAATAAGATAGTGCATGAACTATACTTGTAACCAAAACAAACATGAGATAACTATGTTCCTAACATAGTTAACTAAGTTCTTAACTAAATGATTTGGTTACTTCTCGAAGAATATATAGTAACTAAGGATATAGAATCCGGGAACATAGTAGCATAACTATCTATAACTAGATACTATATCAACTAGTAATATAAACTCTGAACATTATATTATGAGTTCATGTTACTACAATAACGATGGAGTCGATCTAGATGGAGGAACATATAACTTAGTTAACTATATCAACGATAGGTGATAGTTATCTCCCTAGTTATCTATAAGTTATTTGGAATTATATAATAGTTAGGTCTTCTAATATATAATTTTGTTTTACTATGGGAGACATAATAATTAAACATAATCTAGAAGACATGTTCATAGAACCTATAATAACTTATATATAATTTGTGGTGTTTAGGGTACAGAGGGAGTACCATATTATAGGTGATATAATATAACTATTGAACTCTATCATAGTTAATAGTTCACAATATATTTAAACTCTATTATAGTTAGATAATGTTTAGAATCTAATTTGGAGGAATAAACATGATATAACAATTAGACTATACAAACATAGTCTAGAAGACATATTCATACAATTAACATATATAGTAATGGTCATGCAAAATTATATTATTATATATGTTTAAATTAGTAGTCTCTAGGGTAGATTTACCCTATATTAAACGACTATTAATACTTAGCTGGGTATGTCCTATGAGTTAGGATTAACCTTAACCCTAATAGAATACAAGGGACAATACTTAGCAGGGATTAGCAGGAACCCTAATCCTAACCCATAGTAAAACCTAGGTAGTTAGACATAGTTCATTAACTATAGTTTGTATTAGGGTAAGCAACATAGGATTCCTAAGGTTTATACTATCATAGGTCCAATGCTAGTAGTATAAACTTTATATATGCTCTAGCCATATACAGTGGATGGGGTTTATAATAGGGTATATAGGCAGATAGTAGTTTATAATTAGGAACAACATTATATATGGTAGGTTTCTAGTCTAGTAACCCCAGTATATTATTATAATGATAAGCCTATCTAAGTTATTATATAGTTACAGGTATAAAAAGGATATCCATATAGTATAATTATATAAACAAGGGAAGGTTGATAATCTTGCCCTTGTTTAGAATATAAGTCCAACAGCCTATAGTTATGACCATCCTAGGTAGTTATTACCATCTTAGGAGAGTAGTCTAATCATAGTTATAGAAGTCTAGCGTATAGGGTATTTAGTTCCAGACTAGGGTTATTCCTCTATGTGTATTAGTCTCATAACTACATAGTTATATATATAGAACCCTAACTATATATAGGTTCTCTAATAAGTACTCCTATATTAGTCTTCTATACTCTATTAAAATTGCTCGAAAACTAGGACCTAGGTCAATCTAGACATACATATCTACGTATCTATCTAACTCTATAGTTGCCAATCTAAAATATATATTCCCATAGGATTGATCTAAGTTAGTTAACCTAGCACCATGTTTATTCCCATAATAAATACATTGTTTATTCTCATACTTAGATAGATACATATCTAAGAATCTAACCAAGAGGCATTAACTCTAACCCAATGAATACATAGTCCTATATTCCGTCTATAGTTAGGGTTGCATTCTCATTATAAACAATGCTAAATATTATTCCCAACTAAGATTCCGTCTATAGTTAGGGTAATTAGCAACGTGTTTTTATTCTAACCCAAAACATAGTCCTATATTCCGCCTAATACAACCATTATAATGCCCTATAGGATGTAGTTGTATTTATTAGGGATTAACCCTAACATAGATACTTAGAAATGTGATACATAGTTATCCTATTATTATATGTCTCTATCTATATGTTAGGGATTAACCCTAACAATATATTCTAAGGACTAATATAGGACAAAAAATGGATGCGTATAATAGTTCTACATTATTAGTTTACGTACAAGAAACTACTATAGACGGAATATAGGACTATGTAATGTGTGGTTTTGGGCTTAGAACTGGATAGATACTAACTATAGAACTATTAACTAGTATAACAAGTGTTTTCCATTTCTAAATATGACATATATGATTCTAGACATATAATGTGTGGTTTTGAGTAGATAATGATATATATGATCTTAACATTATATTCTCGTTATCTTAGACATTATATTCTCGTTACATAGTAACTAGTTGTCTAGAAGTAGGGAAATCTTAATACAAACATAGTCTAAAAGATATGCTCATATGAGGCATAGTTCATGGACGTATCTAGATGAACATAGTCCTAGATGAAACATGACTATACTATAGTTCATAAGTTAGGGTAAATTGGCAATTTGGTTGGGAACATTTAGGAACATAGTTTATTCATCTAGACAACTATGTTTTACTTACTAAGTTCATGAATGCCATTATCAATATGATAAATATAATATATGTATCATATGTATACTATATATTCATGAAGGTAGATGAATGCCTTCATGAATATATAGTATACGAACATTATATTCCCTGGTTCATATGAACCTAGATAGATATTGATATTATAATGATAAGCCTCCATCATCATTATTAACCTAACAAGATAGTTTACTATAGTTTAAATGGAACTTTGTCCTGTAACTAGATGATTAGTAACTAAGAGTATAATGCTCAACTATGGAGGTAGTTTACTACATATATGTTCATGAATTGTTATACTTAGTTCAGAGTTAGGGTCTATCGTTGTTACTTGTGCATATATACTCCTATTAGGGACATATCATATTAACCCTAGGATTAATCTAGAATAATTAGATAGGTACGTATTTAGTTCATACATAATATAGTATATGGACTATGCCTCATATGAACTATAACTTAACTTAGCATATTAAGGAGTTAGGGTTAACAAATATCCTAGGGTTACAGTATATGGGACCCTACATATACTGTAACCCTAGGATATCTGTTAGGGTTAATTTAGACATATACTATTAAGGAGAGAACTATTAATGTTATGTTCCATTTATTTAGTAATAGTAATTGCACGAGTAGGCTAATTGTATTGCTGCTGGCCTAGTCGGCCAACTTAGGGGAGTAGCCCAGCTTCGTCCGTATTATGTAATAAGGCCGCAGGCCCAATTAGGGGAGTAGCCATTCCAACCATGGGGATGGAGAATATGCATAACTATGGTTTTACAATTAGTAAGTTATGGAGAATATGCATAGCTATGGTTTTAAAATTAATAACTATGTATTTGATCTTTCCTTCTAACTAGTTGATTTTTCCTTCATACTTCCATACGAACTACTAGTTGTGTGAATACATAGTCTCTAAGATTAGACTTTAGGGTTTTGGGTTTGTGTTCTGCGCAATAATTCAGATTACTACTTAAATGGAAGAATTCAATAGTTAGTTTCTTTGGTTTACTAAGGAGAATAAACACAAGCAGTTATACGATGAATTAAATATGTACTTGTTTAGGGTTTTGGGTTAGGGTTTGGGATGGAGAATACTCACAACTAGCTGGACGGAAGGATCAAATTTAATTGATATGTTTAAATGGTATTGATAATACACACAACTAGTAATATAGAAGAATCGAAAAAATTTAGCATTAGGTTTTGGTATGAAGAATATACCAACTAGAAACTACTTATAAGATTAGGGTTTACTAAGGGCAACTACATATATAATGTTTTGGTTTTGGGTTGTGTGTATTCTTGCGTCTTTTGCTAACTGTAAAGCCTGCTTATCTAATTAATCCATTTGAGTAGTTGAGAGCATTCCATACATAGTTGGTATGGATGGGATTCCCTGGTTGGCATCGAGAACTTATAGCCGGAACCCTAATCCTAACCCATATATAATTCTTCCATCTAACTATGTGTTTAATTCTTCATAACAATTAAACTTTTGTTGTTATAGCAGGAACTTATAGCAGTGTTGTGACCCAGCTGGGTCACAAGGTAACGCCTTGACGAGAAGTAGTAAAAAGAAAAGAGAAGTAAGGAAAATAGGATTAGAAAAGAGAAGTAATGAAAACTGGATTCAATATTGCATGCTCTAGAAGGAGCAAAAAGACCTCCTTATAAAGAAAGTGAGGGCACGTCTACCAAGCCTGATTACAAAATATGACCTTTCAGCTTCGTAGGTTGATTACAAGATATGACCTTTCAGCTTCCTAGCATGATTACAAGATATGACCTTTCAATTACCAAGTACGGTTTTGCGTACTGCCGTTCACAACAAGCAGGAACCCTAATCCTAAAGACTATGTAATTAATTCTTTTGTTTAAGTAGATGTGTGAAGGTCTACCCAAACCGTAGAAACTATTACGCACTACGAACTACTTATTTTAATTTTCCATCTAACTAGTATGTATTCTCCATACCAAACCCTAACCATAAACCCAAAACAATAGAAACTACATATCTAATTCTTCCATATATAATTCTTCCGTCTAACTAATTGTCCCTGGTTCATCATTGCCATATTTGGATCAAATACCTCCACTCAACTAGATAGGAAAACTATGTCTAACTCATCATTGCTGGATGAGTTTACGTATTTAACTATGTCTCCCATAGTATTCCAAAATACTCACAACTCGTTGGTAAAACTAGTTTAGTAACTACATATATTATAATCAACTATAGGTAACTCTATCTATGTAACATGGTTATCATATTGTGTGAGTTAACTTAATCACAAGTATAATTGTACTTAATATTAGGGTTATGCATTAGGGTTACAGTATATGTAGGGTTAATATAGAGGTTATCCCTATGTTCATATGGTTTAGGACATAAACTAAACCTTAAGTTTATATTTAAGTACTATAGTTCCATATAAGTCAAGAAGACTTATGTTTATAATAATAGAGTATATTATAACCTATAAGGGTAAAGATATGTAAGTAGGTTATAAATACATGAGGCATCTAATTGTTTATGGGTTGATCCATACAACACATTAAGTTAGATAGAGTTTAGAATCTATCTAACTTAGATAAAAAAATTAATTAGAACTTAAGGTTTATAGAACCTATAATAACTTATAATATATGTCTTCTAAACTATGGAGGATATAATAGTCATTTTATATAAGTCTAGAAGAATACATGGGGTTCATCTATTATTCCCTATGAAGGCATAGTCCATTATATATGACATATATGATCTTCCATAGATGACATAACTATAGGTAGTTAGAACTATCTAACTATTTGTAAGTAGTTATAATAAATACATGACCTATGGGAAACACTATTAATTAGGGTTAACCATATATATGAGGATATCCTCATAGTTAGATAGTCTATAGGGAACTATAGATCTTGTGCATATGTTAGGGTTAGATATATAGTGTATAGATATAGGACTATATGAGTTTGATATATATCATAACCTTAATCCTATGCAGATGTAGTTGACTACATCCATAGGGAATAAAACCCTGGACTATCTAAGGGTTAGATATCTTCCTACTTTAGTATTTCTATAAGGATATCTATTAAATGTATTTTCTATAGTTATATCATGAACCTAGACTATATAAATATAATGTTCCCTGTATACAGGGAACATATGGTTATAATTCATTTAACCCTTAGATAGTCCTATGCGGATGTAGTTGACTACATATGATTTGGTTACTACGATGCGGATCTAATCGTAAGGGTTTTATATAATAGTTCTCCCATAGAACTTATAAACTAGAACTACTATAGTCCTAGTTTATGATACTAGGGTTAACAGAATACCTATGATATATATCATTTATGCGTATATTATAAATATACGATGAACTAGAATACATAGGAGGTATTCTATGCAAATGTATATAGTCTACATGGTTCCTCTATGAGGACACAATGTCTTCATATATGAGTTAACATGGAACCTCATATATGAAGACATAACTATATATGTCTCCATGAACTATGCCTCCATGAACTAATTGCCTCCATGAACTATGTCTAAGAATGGTTTGGGATGGAAGAACCCCAGCTACTACATATTTAATTCACATAGTAAATCCTAGAGACTACTTATTACCATCTAATGAGTTGTGGGTTAGGATGTGAACATGTTCACATAAGTTAAGATTAACTAATATAGACTCTGAATAACAGTACTCTATATAAGTTATATTATCGTCTAACTTAGGGTCATCATGTTCATCTAGTATGGAAGACATGTATTATAGTACTCCTTATTAACTATGTTCAGGTTAACCCTAGAGTGAACTATCAACTATAGTTGCCAATTAACTATTTAGACTACACTACCTGAACATATTTAGTTAACCCTATGTTCATGAACATATCCTTGGGTTTATCCTAGGGTTAAGGATGATATCCTAGGGTTACATATACTGTGAACTATTAACTAGGGTTTATTCAGGATATTAACATCAATGGATGTTTATATTAACAATTCATGAACATATATGTTCATAATTATTGTTACTAACTATCCATAAGTTAGTGAACTATATAGTTAACTCCATCGATAACTAAGTATAACTATCCATAACCCCTATATTGTGGACTAAAACTATGGGGGTTATGGACAAACTTAGTTCATATTATCTATAGGATGTAGTTGTATTTGTTAGAGATTAACCCTAACATAGATACTTAAAAATGGGATACATATTTAACCTATTATTATATGTTTTTATCTATATGTTAGGGATTAACCTTAACATTATATTCTTATGACTAATATAGGATAAGAAATTGATACGTATAATAGTTCTACACTATTAGTTTAGGTACAAAAAACTACTATAGATGGAATATAGGACTATGTAATGTGTGGTTTTGGGTTTAGAAATGGATAGATACTAACTATAGAACTATTAACTAGTAACTAGTATAACCAGTGGTTTCCATTTTTAAATATGGCATATATGATTCTAGACATATAATGTGTCGTTTTGAGTAGATAATGACATATCTGATCTTAACATTATATTCTCTTTATCTTCGACATCATAACTTAGATTATTAGAGGAACTATCAAAGTTCAAATTAATTTGGCAACTAGTTACATAGTGTATTATATGTAGACTATGTTCTATGGACTATCTAACTATGTAACTAGTTGTCTACAAGAGGGATATCCTAATATAAACAATTAGATACTTCACACAAGCATAGTCTAGAAGACATGTTCATATGAGGCATAATTCATGGAGGTATCTAGATGAACATAGTCCTAGATGAAACATGGCTATACTATAGTTCATAAGTTAGGGTTAATTGCCAATTTCGTTAGGAACATAGTTAGGAACATTTAGGAAAATAGTTTATTCATCTAGATAACTATGTTCTACAAACAAAGTTCATGAATGTCATTGTCTATATGATAGATATAATATATGTATCAAATGTATATTATATATTCATGAAGGTAGATGAACGCCTTCATGAATATATCGTATACGAACATTATATTCCTTAGTTCATATGAACCTAGATAGATATGGATATTATAATGACAAGCCTCCATCGTAGTTTACTATATTTAAAATGAAAGTCCTCAATCTAGATGATTAGTAACTAAGAGTATAATCCTCAACTATGGAGGTAGTTGAGTACATATATGTTCATGAATTGTTATACTTAGTTCAGAGTTAGGGTCCATCGTAGTTACTTGTGCATATATAAAGGGAGGAACCTCCATAGTGCAACTAAGAACATGTTACTTGGGGATAACTATATGCACAATATAGTTAACATAGTATATTGGGTTACATAGTCTCCCTAATAGGTTATAATCAACCATATAACCCATAAAGTTTAGGGTCAATAAATGAACATGATACATAAGAATTACTGAATTAATACCTATAACTACATTATAACCGTAGAATGTAGTCAACTACCATAGTTGACTACATTATTTAGTTAACGTTAATTATATGGTCCGTGCCTCATATGAACTAGTTTAACTATAAGATATCTTAAGTTATGGAGGTTTAACCTAATTATAAGTATTTATACCGTATTCGATTAACCAGATTAATAAGTTAAGATTAACCCTAGGATTATGTCCTAGGAGTATTATAATAAACTCTTAAGTCATAGGAGTATGAATTCCAATAACTTAAACTATTCTATAATTACCATATAAGTTATTCATACTAGAACTGGCTAGAAGACATGTTCATAGTGTCTAGGGTAATTACAAACAATTAGACTATAAATAACAGTACTAATTATAGAGGATAATTAAGCTATTATATATGTAGTTATATAATAGATCCCAACTAATGTTATAGTCTCATTCTATTAACTAGTACTGTTATATCATAAATACGGTAACCTATAATTTAAGATTAAACAAGTTAGACATAAGCTGATATCATACTAGGGTTAACATATGGTTAACTTAATCACAGGTAACCCTATTAGGGAGAGTTTATGGTTTATATATCTATCATATGAACTATGTTCAGGTTAACCCTAGAGTGAACTATTAACTATAGTTGCCAATTGACTATTTAGATTACACTACCTGAACATATTTAGTTAACCCTATATTCATGAACATATCCTTGGGTTTATCCTAGGGTTAACGATGATATCCTAGGGTTACATATACTATGAACTATTAACTAGGGTTTATTCAGGATATTAACATCGATGGAGGTTTATATTAACAATTCATGAACATATATGTTCATAATTATTGTTACTAACTATCCATAAGTTAGTCAACTAAGTATAACTATCCATAACCCCTATATGGTGGACTAAAAGTATGGGGGTTATGGACTAACTTAGATCATATTATCTATAGGATGTAGTTGTATTTGTTAGGGATTAACCCTAACATAGATACTTAGAAATGGGACACATAGTTAACCTATTATTATATGTCTTTATCTATATGTTAGGGATTAACCCTAACATTATATTCTAGTTAATATTTAGAAATGGAAACCACTGGTTATACTAGTTAATAATTCTATAGTTAGTATCTATCCATTTCTAAACCCAAAACCACACATTATATGATCCTAGACATATAATGTGTGGTTTTGAGTAGATAATAACATATATGATCTTAACATTATATTCTCATTATCTTAGACATCCTAACTTAGATTATGAGAGGAACTATCTAAGTTCAAATTAATTTGGCAACTAGTTACATAGTGTACTATATGTAGACTATGTTCTATGGACTATCTAACTATGTAACTAGTTGTCTAGAAGTAGGGATATCCTAATACAAACAATTAGATAGTTCACACAAGCATAGTCTAGAAGACATGTTCATATGAGGCATAGTTCATGGAGGTATCTAGATGAACATAGTCCTAGATGAAACATGACTATACTATAGTTCATAAGTTAGGGTTAATTGCCAATTTGGTTAGGAACATAGTTTATTCATCTAGATAACTATATTCAACAAACAAAGTTCATGAATGCCATTGTCCATATGATAGATATAATATATATCATATGTATATTTTATATTCATGAAGGTAGATGAACGCCTTCATGAATATATCGTATACGAACATTATATTCCCTGGTTCATATGAACCTAGATAGATGTGGATATTATAATGATAAGCCTCCATCGTTATTGTTAACCTAACAAGATAGTTTACTATAGTTTAAATGGAACTTTGTCCTCTAGATGATTAATAACTAAGAGTATAATGTTGAACTATGGAGGTAGTTGAGTGCATATATGTTCATGAATTGTTATATATGTGCATATATGTTCATAAATACCCCATTCCCGTCATTGAAGAATTGCTGGATGAACTAACTCATGAGCAGGTCTTTCTAAACTAGATATGCGTGCGAGTTACCATCAGATTCGCATGCATCCAGAGGACGTCGACAAAACTGCTTTTCGCACACATGACAGCCACTTTGAGTTCATGGTTATGCCATTCGGTCTCACTAATGCTCCAGCCACATTCCTAGGGCTTATGAATGATATATTTTGGGAGTTCTTGCGCGGGTTTGTGTTGGTCTTCTTTGACGATATTCTCGTCTATAGTGCATCCTGGGATCAACATATTGAGCATCTTCGTTCCATTTTTTAGGTACTTTGCCACCATTCCTTGTTTATTAAATGGTCCAAATGTTCGTTCTGGTGTTCTCAGGTTGATTATCTTGGCCATGTCATCTCGAATGGGCGTGTCTACGTCCATCCAAGGTGGAGGCGATGCTGAATTGGCCTATTCCTACATCACTAAAAGGGCTTTGGGGGTTCTTAGGTTTAACTGGCTACTATCGCCGATTTGTGGCTAACTATGGTTCTCTCGCCGCCCCCTTGACCAGCCTCCTAAACAGGGCACATTTGTTTGGTCGGATATTGCCCAGCAAGCCTTTGACACTTTAAAAGCTACTATGTGCAGGGCCCCTATTCTGGCCCTTCCTGATTTTTCTCAGCCTTTCGTGGTGGAGACGGACGCGTCTGGCCACGGCCTTGGTGCAGTACTGCTTCAAGAGGGCCATCCCATTGCTTTTTGGAGCAAAGCTTTATCAGGTCGCTCAGTGTCCCTATCAGCTTATGAGAAAGAAATGTTAGCTATTGTACACGCAGTGACCAAATGGAGGCCGTACTTGTTGGGGTGCCATTTTATTATCCGAATGGACCATCAACCGCTCAAATATTTTCTGGATCAGAGAGTGCCACTCATGCACAGTAGCGTTGGGTAACGAAGTTATTGGGTTATGATTATGAGCTGGTTTATAAACGGGGCTCTAAAAACACAGTTACCGATGCTTTATCTCGCCAGTTTGAGGATGCCTCTTCTCTCGGTATGTCCGCTCCATCTTTTCCTTTCCTTGCCATCTTACGGGATTCCTATCAGGGTGATCCAGCGGCGGTTACTCTCTTGAATCGGCTTCAGGCTAACACTTTGGATGATGCATCTTCCGTTCTGAAGAATGATTTGATTTATTCGAAGAATCGGCTGTGGGTTCCTCACTGTGATCACATTTGTCATACTATTTTAACCCATTTTCATTCTACTCCGACGGCCGGACATGAAGGCTCCTTTCGGATCACAAATAGGTCTCTCAGTGTTTTCTATGGCGCGGTATTAAGAGCTCCGTTCAGAAATTTGTGGTGGAATGTGAAGTCTGTTTCAATGGATTTTATTGAAGCCCTTCTGATGGTGCAAGGCAAATCCGTGGTGATGGTGGTGGTCGATCGGCTTTCTAAATATGCTCATTTTTCAGCCTTAGGACATCCTTATACAGCCAAGACCATTGCTGAGCCTTATGTCAGAGATGTGGCTCAACTCCACGGGATGCCTCGTATGATTGTGTCGGACCGTGACCAGGTATTTATATCACAGTTTTGGCAAGAATTTTTCACTCTTCATGGTTCTCGCCTCCTCATGAGTTCGGCATATCACCCGCAAATGGATGGTCAAACAGAAGTGGTTAATCGTTGTTTGGAACAGTATCTCCGTTACTTCGTAGGTGAAAATCCCAGGCGCTGGCTTCAGTTTCTTCCATGGGTGGATTGGTCTTACAATATTGCCTACCATACTTCTACCGGATTTTCCCCATTTCAGGTTGTTTATGGCCGGCCACCCCGACCTTACTTCATTATATCCCTCAGCGTGCTTCAGTCAGTGAAGTTGATTATACCTTGCAGACTCGCGATGATATATTATGGCAATTAAAATACAATTTGGCATTGGCTCAAAATCGTATGAAGCAGATTTATGACAAGCGCCATTCTGACTGTGAGTTTCAAGTAGGTGACTGGGTCTATGTTAGTTTTCGTCCCGCACGACAGTCTTCCTTTTATCAGCCGGCTAGTGTCAAGTTGGCTGATCGGTTTCATGGGCCCTATCCGGTTTCAGAGCGCATTGGCCCAGTGGCTTACTGCCTGCAACTTCCAGACGATTCTACAGTCCACCCAGTTTTTCACGTCTCCCACCTTCGTCGTGTTGTGGGTGATCCCTCTCGTTTGGTATCTACTCCTCCTCCTCCATCTATGCCAACTGAATTGTCATTGGTACCAGCATCGATCATAGATTCTTTTCGAGTGCGTCGTTCTGGCTGCATTATTACTGAGGTTCTCATTGCGTGGCAGAACCGGCCACTGGAGGATGCTTCTTGGATTCATGAGGATGAGTTTTTAGCCCAATATCTGGGTTGGTCGCCTTGAGGTCAAGACTAGCAGTGGAGCATGGTGGAATGTTATGTTCCAACTATTAGTCTATTTTCTTAGTTTATTTGTATTATTGGCCTTTGGCCCACTTTAGGGGAGTAGCCCAATCTGTCTGGCGTCTAGCCTCTGGTCCAGTTATATCTAACGTCTTTTGTAATAAGGCCTCTGGCCCAACTAGAGGGAATAGCCCAGGGGTTTGCCCAGGCCCACTGCATTGGAAGTATTTGTAATGAGCTTAGGCTCTCTTGTTGGATTATTCAGAACAGTTTACCCTAATCTCTTTCTCCAAAGCATAGTCCATATAATGAGATTAGAGTTTATGTAATATCGGAATACTATGAACTTAGATAGATACATATAACTATTTATTCTATCATAGTTCATAGTTAGGGCAACTATGAAATATGATATATATGATAGGGTTTAGGAGATAAGACTATGAACTTTATATTAGAACTATTATCTAGTATAACCATGAGATACGTAGAAATGGATAGATACTAACTATAGAACTATTAACTAGTAATACCATTTTAGGACAAATTGGATACGTATAATCAACTATTTTGTTATCCTATATATAATACCCTAGTATATGGAAAATTAATTTGTTTTGGATTATACAGACTACATCCTAGATATGTATAATAGTTCTTCACGGATATAGATAGAGACATAATAAACAATGTATCTATCCATTTCTTGTCCTATATTACTCGTAGGAATATAATATTAGGGTTAATCCTAGATTGGCAACTATAGGATTAACCCTATCTATAGTTAGGGCAACTACCTACGTGTGTGTATTCTAACCCTAGAAGAATAGGATTAATATAGGACTATTCTTCTGTTGAAGTAGATGCGTGAAGAATAGGACTAACATTCCGTCTATAGATAGATACATAGGATTAATATAGGACTATATAACCCTAGGAATACATAGTCCTATAGTCCGTCTATAGTTAGAGCATTAACTATCTATATAATGTATCTATCTATAGTTATTTATGCCCTACCTACACACAACTAAGATTGCCAATCTAACTAACTTATAATCATATATGATTATGCATTGTATCATAATCAAATACGTAGTCTATAGGATATAGGTTAATATATAAACTCGAACCTATGATACAATGCATTGTACTATGTCTAACCTTATAGTTGCCAATCTAGAATATACAAGCTATAGTTGCCATAATAACTTAGATTATTATAGATTAATCCTAGGGTTAATCCTTCCTTGTGCCAACTTAGATAACTAACCCTATAGTTGCCAATCTAGACATATACTATAGATGTCTACATGATGTAGTCATCCTAACTTAGATTATTAAATAGGAACCCTCCATTACATTCTAACTTAGCTTAGACATCCTAACTTAGATTATTAGGATATGTTAGGATTAGGGTTAATCCTAACATATGAGATTAACTGCTAGGTTATTCCCATAGGAATATACGTATCTTAACCCATATATAATTCTGCTAGATGGAACAATTATATATGAAGAATAGGGAATAATCAACTATAGTTGTGTTGTATGGATCAACATAATACGTAATGTTAATTATTTGGCAACTAGTATTTGATTAGGGTTAGAGAATAAGTTAGTCCCATGGGGACATTTCTAGGATTAACCCTAAAAATTACGTATTTAATACCATTGTCTATGTATTTAATTCTTCCATGTAACTACTTTTGTTTATTCCTATAGTAAATCCTAGAGACTATGTATTTGATTATTCTGTTTAAATAGATGCATGAAGGTCTAAAGCTATCCCCAAACCATATAAACTACTTATCTAATTCTTCCATCAAACTAGTTGTGAGCATTGTTCATACCAAAACCTAATGCTAAACTCCTAGAAACTATGTATTTTGTTGTTCGTCTAACTAACTAGTTGTTTACATATTTAATACTTTAGTCTAACTAGTTGTGTGTATTCCTCCATACTTCCATATTAATGCCAAACCCTAACCCTACTTATCTAATTCTTCCATCAAACTAGTTGTGAACATTCTTCATACCAAAACCCTACTAGGTTATAACCCTAAACTAGGGTTAACAGATATCCTAGGGTTTATTACATATATACTATAGTTATACTACACTATGTAATCCTAGTATTCAGGACCCTAACTCCTGAATAATAAATTTGGGAGTTAAGACCCTAACTCATAAAGGGTTACAGTATATGTAGAGGCATAATCCATATGAGGCATAGTCCATATAATTAGGGTTAATCTATAATAATAGAGGCATAATTATAATATTTATACCGTATTGGCATAGGTTATGACAGAAAGCTCATATAAACTACATATATAATAGAATGATACTCTCCCGCATATGTATACACATATTATATAGATTAACCCTATAAGAAGACATAGTATAACCCTAAGTCATAGTCTCATAACTGTTGCATTTGGACAATTATTGATTAATCTAACTATATGAGTACTAGTTAATATACTCATAGAGTATATTCCTATAATAAGATCATATATAATCTTAAGTTAGATTATTGTATTTATGATTACATGTTACTTGGGGATAACCTAGTCTCATTCTATTAACCAGATTAATAAGTTAGACATCATGAGCATAGTGTAACCCTAACTTAGATTAGAGTTTATATTAGTAGTTGCCCTTACATAGAGTTATAGTCTATGTAACTATGAGCTAGTTCATATGAGGCATAGACTATATCTCCCATATTAAACCATAACTATGTCTCATATGACTATGCCTCATATGAACATGTCTTCTAGACTATGTTTGTATGAACTATGTTTGTATGAACATGTCTTCTAGACTCTATGTGAACATGGTATGCCACGTACTATAGTCTCAGACAGAGATCAGGTATTTATTTCACAGTTCTGGAGGGAGTTCTTCACACTGCAAGGTTCGGAGCTTCGTATGAATATGGCCTATCACCCTCAGACGGATAGTCAGATCTAAGTGGTCAACCAGTGTCTAGAGCAATACTTGCGCTGCTATGTCAGGGATCAACCCCGACGTTGGCTTCAAATGCTTCCATGGGCTGAATGATCGTACACTCCTATCACACACGAGCAGGGTTCACTCCATTCGAGATTGTCTATGGACGGCCTCCTCCTTCAATCTTGTCTTGTGTGTCTCATCGCTCCTCCATTGCCGAGGTGGATTACATGCTCCAGACGCTGGATGAGGTCCTTCGCCAACTCAAGGCCAACTTGGCTTCAGCTCAGAACCGGATGAACCATATAGTTAACTCTATCGACAACTAAGTATAACTATCCATAACCCCTATATGGTGGACTAAAACTATGTGGGTTATGGACTAACTTAGTTCATATGATCTATAGGATGTAGTTGTATTTGTTAGGGATTAACCCTAACATAGATACTTAGAAATGGGATACATAGTTAACCTATTATTATATGTCTTTATCTATATGTTATGGATTAACACTAACATTATATTCTTAGGACTAATATAGGACAAGGAATTGATACGTATAATAGTTCTACACTATTAGTTTAGGTACAAGAAACTACTATAGCCAGAATATAAGACTATGTAATGTGTGGTTTTGGGTTTAGAAATGGATAGATACTAACTATAGAACTATTAACTGGTATAACCAGTTGTTTCTATTTCTAAATATGACATATATGATCCTAGACATATAATGTATGGTTTTGAGTAGATAATAACATATATGATCTTAACATTATATTCTCGTTATCTAAGACATCATAACTTAGATTATTAGAGGAACTATCTAAGCTCAAATTAATTTGGAAACTAGTAACATAGTCTATTATATGAAGACTATGTTCTATGGACTATCTAACTACGTAACTAGTTGTCTAGAAGTAGGGAAATCTTAATACAAACAATTACATAGTTCATACAAACATAGTCTAGAAGTCATGTTCATATGAGGCATAGTTCATGGAGGTATCTAGATGAACATAGTCCTAGATGAAACATGACTATATTATAGTTCATAAGTTATGGTTAATTGCCAATTTGGTTAGGAACATTTAGGAACGTAGTTTATTCATCTAGATAACTATGTTCTACAAACTAAGTTCATGAATACCATTGTCCATATGATAGATATAATATACGTATCATGTGTATACTATATATTCATGAAGGCATATAGATATTATATTTGTGTTCCTTCATGAATATATAGTATACGAACATTATATTCCCTGGTTCATATGAACCTAGATAGATATGGATATTATGACGATAAGCCTCCATCGTTATTGTTAACCTAACAAGATAGTTTACTATAGTTTAAATGCAACTATGTCCTCCATCTAGATGATTAGTAACCAAGAGTATAATGCTCAACTATGGAGGTAGTTTACTACATATATGTTCATGAATTGTTATACTTAGTTTAGAGTTAGGGTCCATCGTTGTTACTTGTGCATATATACAAGGAGGAACCTCCATAGTGCAACTAAGTACCTGTTACTTGGGGATAATTATATGCATAATGTAGTTAACATAGTATATTGGGCTACATAGTCTCCCTAATACGTTTTTAATCAACCATATAACCCATGAAGTTTAGGGTCCATAGATGAACATGATATAGTTTAGGGTATACTGAATTAATACCTATAACTACATTATAACCATATAAAGTAGTCAACTACCATAGTTGACTACATTATTTAGTTAACCCTAATTATATGAACTATGCCTCATATGAACTAGTTTAACTATAAGATATCTTAAGTTATGTAGGTTTAACCTAATTATAAGTATTAATACCGTATTATATTAACCAGATTAATAAGTTAAGATTAAACCTAGGATTATGTCCTAGGAGTATAAGATTTGGTCCTATGTGGGTTCATCTACATAATTATGTATGGAAAGAAACTATCTCATTATTATTTTCTAAAATGTTTAGGATAGTCTATATGACATATATGATCTTAACCTATAACATTATATTATAGGAATATAATGTTACTATAAACGGAACAACTATGTAGACTATGAACTATGATAAGTACCTAGGTTTACTATGAAGACCATAGTTATTTTGATATTTACATATATCTATCTATGTATCTATACATCATAGGTTTATAAACAATTAACTAGATGGAACAAGATTAGAGTTTTTGATGGGATAATATACTTAAGGTACTATGAACTAACTACTTTGTAGAACATAGTCTACGTCCCTTGTGTAAATTGTTTGTATACAAGCTAATACAAACACTTAGCCTATAAGTTAGAGTCAAAACCTATATCAACGATGATGCAGAATATAGGTTTTGACTAATACAACGATGAGCTAATTGTTTGTATTAGCTTGTATAAAGTAAGTTATACTAGCATTAGGGTTCTATGGACAACTAGTTACATAGTCTCTAGGGTATAATGTTTGATAGTATCTATCATATGAACCCTAGGATAACCTATGATATAAACTCTAAACTAGGGTTAGGATCTATGAACTTAGATCTTACTAAATTAATTTAACCTTAAGTTATGGAGGAACATCTAAATACAAACATGAGACTATGAACCAGGATCGAGGATGAATTAAATGGAGATATTTAGTTAGGAACATAGTTAACTAAATATATGCATATGAACATAGTTGGTGACGAAGTTACATAGTTAGAGTTACCTATTGTTGATTATTACCTATGTAGTTACTAAACTAGTTTTACCAATGAGTTGTGAGGATTTTTAGTTGGGATGGTAGCACCCTAAGATTATATGGAAGAAGTCACACACAACTAGTTAGATAGAAAATGAAATACGGAGTTTCTATGGTTAAAGGTTGGGGTTTGTTATTGAGAATACACACAACTAGTAATATGTCGAAGTAGTTTGTATTAGGGACAATGGCATCCATATTATGTCATCCTTTTAGGATGAGGTCTGAATTCTAGAGACTATGTATTTAGGATGACCATTAGACATGTTTAATGGTTAGGAGCCATAGTAAGCCCTAAAGACTATGTATTTAATACATTCATGAACTATGTCCTCCTTGAATGCATTCATGGAGGATGATCGTGTGTACATAAAACCTAGGTAGTAAACATACTTTTCCTATTTAGATATTTGATCCAAATATGGCAATCATGAACCAGGGATAATTTGTTAGACGAAAGAATTATATATGGAAGAATTAGATATGTAGTTTCTATAGTTTTAGGTTTATGGTTAGGATTTGGTATGGAGAATACACACTAGTTAGATGAAAAATTGAAATAAGTAGTTCGTAGTGTGTAGTAGTTTTTATAGTTTGGGGATAGCTTTAGACCTTCACGCATCTACTTAAATAGAAGAATCAAATAAATAGTCTTTAGGATTTACTATGGGAATAAACAATGTATTTGATCTTTCCTTCAAACTATGTCCCTAGAAACTATGTATTTGATCCTTCTTACCCCTCGGTAGTTATTCCCATCAACGATCATCTTGCCCTTGTTAGTGTACTATATTCCTATGAACTATGTAGACTATGTTCTACAAACTAGTTAGTTCATAATATCTTATAGGGTATGAACTAGTTGTCAACTATCATATGAACCCTAGGATATCTTTTATTGACTATCTAGGTGAACATGACAACTATGTATCATGTTCATCTAGATGCCACCATAACTTAAGGTTCTATGAAATTATTGTTGCCTATCTAGTTATGAGGCATAGTTCATGGAGGCAATTTGGTTATATGAGGCTTATCGTTGTTATGTTCACTTACTATGTTCAACGATGGAGCCTCATCTACCTCCATTACTTATGGAGGCAGATGAGGCTTATCATCTTCACTAGATCAACCTAGGCTAAGTTAGTTCCTAGAACATTAGACTAGTATATATGTTATACTATGTAGGTAGTTCACTATGGAGGTAGTTCCCCTCATAGTTACTTGTAGCAACTATATATGTTAGGATTAACCCTAGTTAGATTCATGAATTGGGTTAGGATAATGTCCATCTAAACTACAGGCCACATTACATGATATAGTTAACTAAGTTATATGTTCCTCCATCTAGATGGACTCAATCGTTATTGTATATAGTTTAGTTAGAAGTTAGGGTCCATCTAGATGAACTTGTGCATATATACTACCGTTCATATAGTTAACTATCATTCATAGTGAACATATATATAGGTTATAATCAACCATATAACTTCTCCATCGTTTTCATTAGGGATGACTATATACCATGGGTATTTAATCCTAGGATATCTAAGGTTCACTATATACCCCTAATAGGTTATAATCAACCATAAACTTCACATCGTTATACCCTAACTAAATTATATATGCAGTTTCATGAACATATAGGGTTATAGTTAGGATAGGGTTTAGTTAGACATAGTTCCGATCTTAGTTAGGAACTATGCCTTGTAATCCTATACTAAGTTAGGATAGAACCTTAGCTCATTTAGATGAACTTAGGGTTAATTGACAATCATGGAGGTATAGTTCCTTACTAAGATCAGAACTTAGTTAACTATGTTCAGATCATATAAACCTAGGAACTTAGTTAACTATGTTCCATCTAAGCATATGGCAATTAAAATAAGATAGTCCATAACTAAGGATATATGTTATTATAGGATTAACTTATAGTTCATGAACATAGTGGACTATCTAGTTCATGTTACTATGGGTTAGGGTTGAACTATATATATGTTCATGAATTGTTATATATATATATAATGTAGACTATGTTTTTATGGAAGGGCAAGATGTTCCATCTAGCTAATTGTTTGTATTAGCTAACTAGTTCATATGAAGCATAGTCAATAGAACAAGATTAGAGATTATATCATATCGGAATACTATGAACTTAGATAGATACGTATAACTATTTATTCTTTCATAGTTTATAGTTAGGACAACTATGAACTATGATATATATGATAGGGTTTAGGAGATAGGACTATGAACTATGTACAAGAACTATTAACTAGTATAACCATGGGATAGAAATGGATAGAACTATTAACTAGTATAACCATTTTTGGACAAAATGGATACGTATAATCAGCTATTTTGTTGTCCTATATATATAGTACCCTAGTATATGGAAAATTAACTGGTTTTGGGTTATACAGACTACATCCTAGATACGTATCATAGTTCTTCACGGATATAGATAGATACATAATAAACAATATATCTATCCATTCTGGTCCTATATTAGTCCTAGTTAGCTAATACAAACAATTAACTAGATAGAACATCTTGCCTTTCCATAGAACATTGTCTACGTTATGATAGATATTATCATCATGTTCATCTAGATAGTCCCCAATTAGCTAGATGGTCTAATTAATTTGGCAACTTAGATATGCGTCATATGAACATACACACATTAGGGTTAAACTAGTGTTCCTAACTTAGTATAGGTTAACTATGTTCCTAACTAGTATACCTCCATTTAATTCATCCTCGATCCTGGTTCATCTATACAGTTCATCTAGATATGGCATTCATTTTGAATGCATCATAGATGACATGATGCTGGTTCATCTACATAACTACCTGAACATTATCAGGTTATGTTCATAACTATATTAGGAACCAAAATAAGATAGTCCATGAACTATACCATAGTAACCAAAACAAACATGAGATAACTATGTTCTTAACATAGTTAACTAAGTTCTTATCCAAATAATTTGGTTACTTCTCAAAGAATATATAGTAACTAAGGATATAGAATCAGGGGACATAGTGGCATAACTATCCATAACTAGATACTATATCAACTAGTAATATAAACTCTGAACATTATATTCTGAGTTCATGTTCCTACAACAACGATGGTGTTGATCTAGATGGAGGAACATAATTAACTATATCAATGATGGGTGTTAGTTATCTCCCTAGTTATCTATAAGTTATATAGAATTATATAATAGTTAGGTCTTCTAATATATAATGAGGACGGTTAACATGAGATCGCTCTCATATAAGGAGCATGAGGCTAATCTTTTGGGCCATTAGATTCTGATCCGATTGTGAATATCAAATCAGTAGGTAGGTGAGTGTGTCACATCAGGGAGTATGTGAGTTCTATGTAGTTATTTATAGCCGTCAGATCAAGATCCAACAGCTACAAATGGAATTGGCCTTATATAAGCTATATGAGAGCGATCTCATTTAAACTTTTCCCATATATAATTTGGTTTTACTATGGGAGACATAATTAAACATAGTCTAGAAGATATGTTCATAGAACCTATAATAACTTATATATAATATATAGTGTTTAGGGTACAAAGGGAGTACTATATTATGGGTTATGATATAATATAACTATCATAGTTAATAATAGTTCACAGTATATGCAAACTCTATTATAGTTAGATATAGAGTTTAGAGTCTAATTTGGAGGAATAAACATGATATAACAATTACACTATACAAACATAGTCTAGAAGACATGTTCATGCAATTAATATATATAGTAAATGTTCATACAAACATTATATTATTATATATGTTAAAATTAGTAGTCTCAAGGGTAGATTAACCCTATATTAAACGACTATTAATACTTAGCAGGGTATGTCCTATGAGTTAGGATTAACCCTAACCCTAATCAAATACAAGGGACAATACTTAGCAGGGTTAAGATTAGCAAGAACCCTAATCCTAACTCATACTATGTAGTTAGACATAGTTCATGAACTATAGTTTGTATTAGGGTTAGCAACATAGGATTCCTAAGGTTTATACTAGCATAGGTCCAATGCTAGTATAAACCTTATATATGCTATAGCCCTATATGGTGGATAGTAGTTTATAATTAGGAACAACATTATATATGGTGGGTTACTAATCTACTAACCACAATATTTATTATAATGATAAGCCTATCTAAGTTATTATATAGTTACAGGTATAAGAAGGATATCCCAATAGTATAATTATATAAACAATGGAAGGTTGATCATCTTGCCCTTGTTTAGTTATGACCATCCTAGGTAGTTATGACCATCTTAGGAACATAGTCTAATCATAGTTATAGAAGACTAGGTTCCTAACTAGTCTTCTATACCTATGGTTCCTAGCTTATATAGGGCATTTAGTTTCATACTAGGGTTATTCCTAGTTTTTCCTCTATGCGTATTAGTCCTAGTTAGAAATACTGCTCCAGACACCTGTTGACCACTTCCGTCTGCCCATAAGTCTGTGGATGATAAGCCGTACTCATATGGAGCGCCGTACCTTGCAACTTAAAGAACTCACACCATAACTGGGAAACAACTACCCGATCTCTGTCAGAAGTAATTGTCCGAGGCATACCATGTAATTTGGCGATGTCCTTCACATAGAGTTCAGCAACAGTGCGAGCAGAGAATGGATGAGTCAAAGAACAAAAATGAGCATACTTTGAGAGACGGTCAACCACCACCATAATAACCATCTTACCATGGGCTGCAGGTAGGGCCTCAACAAAATCCATGGACACGTCCTCCCAAACCTTATCCGGAATGGGAAGGGGCTGAAGAAGACCCGCAGGAGATGTAGACGACGCCTTGGCTCGTTGGCATATATCACACGCAGCAACATAATCATGCACCTCTTTCCGAATACCGGCCCACAAGAAGCTTTGACCGAATACCAGCCACCGGAGAGTCATGAAAGTGAGCTATCACCTGCCGACGTAAATCCTGCATAGCTGGTACCCACAACTGGTCCTTCCAGAAAATCAATTGGTCGCGCCAAGCAAAATGCGGCTCCGCCTGCAGATCATCCTGCAGTCGAGCAATCAGCTCCTGGGTAGACGGGTCCGTCACATAAGCCTTCTGTAAATCAGGAATAAAAGGATAGCAAGGAAGAGAGAGGGCAAGCAGGCCCCGTCCGTGGGTCGTGTTGTGAACGCCTGGCCCAACGTGTGGGCCCATCAGCAGCCCAACAGGCCATCATGTCAGCATTAAGTCATTAGGATCTTTGATTGATTATATATCTTATTGTAATCAGACCCGTTTAGGCTAATTGTTAGGTAACGGAGGTAGAGTGAGAATAATTAGGCTAATCAGTGGCCCATCAGCTTGGCCAGATGGCGCCCCTAGGCAGGAGCGCCATCTCCTTTCTTTACATGCTGGACGTCTTCCTCAGTGGGAGGCTATGCAATAGAAATCCATTTCAGTTTATTACTTTTTCTTCTTCCCTTTACACTTTTGCTGTCGAGATACCTTGTGACCATTGCCGGTCACAACATGGTATCAGAGCGGTGCCGATCGCAGAGCAACCATGCCTCCTCGCAAACAACCATTGGGTATGCCAGAAATCCGGGAGGAACTTGAGACGGCGAAAGAGGTGACTAGTCCACGTCAGACGACGGAATCCAACCAGGAGGTGTTGATCGCCATGATCAGTGCGCTGGGGGTGCGACTGCAGAATTTGGAAACGATTCAGTCCCAGAACCAAGCACAGAACCCGGCCAGCCAGACAGCCACAAGCACTCCTCCACCGCCACCACCCGGAGCCTTTGGTGGCCCAGTTCGACAAGGGGGGTCTGGTGTGTTTGGCGGCTCTACACAGGCCTTGCACGCTGGGTCTTCCATCGCACAAGGAATCCAACTGGGTTCCTTTAACCCAGGCGCTGACGAGGGCAGAACTGGCCTTGAGGGGCGAGGCACTCAAGGTGTTCGAGGAAATGACACAATGAATCCGCACCTGCGAAACGTCCAGCGCGAGTTGGACACGGATTGGGAAGAGTCTCTGGGCTATCGTGGAGGCCAGAGGGGCAGCGCAGAACCCAGGTTGGCGCGACTCCAATTCCCACGATTCAATGGTGAAGAGGACCCCGTGGAGTGGCTATACAAGGCGGACAAGTTCTTCACTTATCAAGGAATTTTTTCAGATGTCGAGCGACTGCGAGTGGCCGCTTTTCATCTAGATGGGGATGCTTCGGTCTGGTACCAGGCCTTTGAGAAGGAGGTACGATTTCCGACTTGGGCGTCGTTCTCAGATGAGTTGTGCATCCAGTTTGGGCCGAACGAATTTCAGGATTTCAACGAGATGCTTTCCACCATCCGGCAAACAACAACAGTGAGGGCGTACTATTCGGAGTTTATGAAGATTGCGAACCGTTTGCCAGACTGGCCGGTCGCAGCACTGGTTGGCACTTTCAAGCGCGGCTTGAGGCCGGAGATAGCGGACGAAATGCGGCATTTCCCTTGTCACACGATGAGAGATGTGGTGCGCCATGCACGCATCGAAGAGGAGAAATTGACCAGACAAAGGAGAGGGGGACGTGGGAGTTTTCCACCAAGGGCCCCTGCCAGCCCAGCGCTAGGGCCGCTGCCGTCTCCTGCTCCAAATCCCAGTCGACCTATGACGACTGGCTCTGTTGTTCACCCTGTTCGGCGCCTCACACCTGCTCAAATGGAGGAGCGTCGCGCCAAGGGGCTATGTTACAGATGCGAAGAAAAGTTTGTTCCCAGGCACAGGTGCGCAGTACGGGGAAGTTTACTAATTGAAGAAGTCGACGAAGATGTTTTTTTCCAGGCCGAGGAGATGGCACCAGAGTACCCCGACGTGCAACCTGAAATCTCCGTGCATGCCTACTCAGGGACCTTCACCCCACGCACCATGCGGGTACAGGGACTCCTCAAGCGACAGGAGGTCGCGGTATTGATTGACAGTGGGTCGACCCACAATTTCATCAACGACAAGGTAGCACAGCAATTGGGTTGCTATGTGTCCGATGCCAAGCCTTTTGACGTGCTCATTGGGGATGGCAAACATCTCAGGAGTTCGGGGGTATGCGCCCAAGCCGCCCTTACTATCCAAGGCCACACATTCATCACAGACTTGTTCTTGCTGCCAATGAAGGGGGCGGACGTGGTCCTAGGGTTCCAATGGTTGCAGGACCTCGGGGATGTGATCTGGAACTTTAAGGACCTCATTATGGATTTTGAGGTGCACGGACAGCGGGTTCGCCTCCAAGGGGTCCAACCAGGTGCTTTGCATACGGCCCAGGCTATAGGGTCGCTCTTCAAGTTCGCGCCACAGGGGCTCTTGTTGCAGCAATGGGCAGTGGTGGATGTCGAGCAAACGGACATACCTGAGGACTTGCGTTCTTTGCTCGATGATCATGCCGACATATTTTCGGAGCCAACCGGCTTACCACCTGCCCGATCACACGATCATGCCATCCCACTCCTACTTGCGCCGGCCAATGTGCGCCCATACCGCTACCCTCATATTCAGAAAGCGGAGATTGAGCGCCTTGTGCACGACATGCTACAGTCCGGTATTATTCAGCCCAGCAACAGCTCCTTCTCCTCGTCGGTTCTACTGGTCCGTAAGAAGGATGGGTTGTGGCGATTTTGTGTCGACTATCAAGCCCTAAATGCTATTACAGTTAAAGGCAAGTACCCCATTCCGGTTATAGAGGAACTGTTGGATGAACTGGTCGGTGCCACGGTATTTAGCAAACTCGACTTGCACGCAGGATATCATCAAATCCGTATGAAACCGTCAGATGTCCACAAAACTGCATTCAGGACACATGACGGTCATTTCGAGTTCTTGGTCATGCTCCTACTACCTTCCAAAGTCTCATGAATGATTTGTTCCGGCCATTTCTTAGACAGTTCGTCCTGGTTTTCTTTGATGACATCCTCATATACAGCCAGTAGTGGGATGCACACTTAGAGCATTTGCGGTCAGTTTTCTCTATTTTACGGACTCATTCCTTATTTCTTAAACGGTCAAAGTGTTCTTTTGGTAGCAAACAGGTGGAGTACTTGGGTCATGTCATTTCGCATGAGGGCGTTTCCACTGATCCCTCGAAGGTAGCTGCCATGCTATCCTGCCTTGCACCCACCTGTGTCAAGGGCCTCCGAGGCTTTCTGGGGCTGACGGGGTATTACCGCAGATTCATCAGCCAGTATGGGATTATTGCCAGCCCACTGACCGCACTCCTCAAAAAGGGGGTCTTTGCATGGACAGAAGAAGCGCATAAGGCTTTTGAGCGCCTAAAGCAGGCTATGGTTACTGCACCTGTTTTGGTCTTGCCAGATTTCACTCTTCCCTTTGTGGTGGAAACGGATGCCTCGGATACAGGCATGGGGGCGGTTCTTTTGCAGAACGAACGACCGGTGGCCGTCTTTAGCAAATCTCTCGCCGGCCGGTCTTTGACACTGTCGGCCTATGAGAGGGAAATGCTGGCCATCGTTCATTCAGTAACCAAGTGGCGGCCTTATTTGTTGGGTCGCCGCTTCATTATCCGCTCCGACCATCAGCCATTGAATTATTTTCTTGAGCAACGGGTGTCTACACCAGCACAGCAGCGCTGGGTTAGTAAGCTTCTCGAGTATGATTATGAGATCGTCTAAAAGAAGGGGTCTGAAATACGGTCGCGGATGCTCTTTCACGGCGCTCGATGGCGAGTGCCTGTATGGCTATGACTGGGCCGACTTGTCCCTTTCTTCCTGACCTGCGTTGCGCCTATACTGAGGACCCCGACACTAGCCAGTTGATCGAACGTCTCCACGGGCATCAATTGGATGATCCGTCCTTCACTTGACACGGTGACACTTTATTTTAGAAAGGGAAGCTATGGGTGCCTAACAGCGGGGACTTGCGTCGGCGTGTTCTTTCTCATTTTCATGACACGCTCATGGCGGGACATGAGGGTGCCTTCCGGACCTACAAACGGGTGAGCTAGAGTTTTCTGTGGCCCGGTGTAAGAAAGGACGTTCAAAATTATGTGGCTGCTTGTGACACTTGCCAACGCGCCAAGGCTGTCACTACTTCTCCCCAGGGTCTCCTTCAACCTCTCCCCATTCCGGATCAGATATGTGATACGTCTCAGCGGTATGAGACAATGGGACCTGAGATATTAGAGAAGAATAGAGGAAAAGAAGGGGAAGAAGTATTGGGAAGAGGGTCAGGAAGGAGGAAGGGAACGAAGAAGAGGAGGGGGGCACTCAGCTAGGGCCGGCGGCTCTAGCTGAGAGGGGCGAGAGAGATGAGACAAGAAGGGAAGAGATTAGGGTTAATAGTTTTTCATTACTCAATTAGGAGAGCATGAGCTCAATATATAGGTTCCCTGATGGGCTACATCTGCCTAATGGGCTATTCCCTTTAATTGGGCCCTTGGCCTTATTACAATAATTAAGAAAATAGGATGGGCTATTCCCCTGATTAGGGCCAGCTGGGCTACTCCCCTAAGCTGGGCCGGCCAATATGAAAAGAGAACCTGGGCTGGAACATAACATTCCACCACGCTCCGCTGCTAGCCTTGTCCTCAAGGCGCCCAATCAGGATATTGAGTAAGAAACTCATCTTCCAAAACCCAGGAAGCTTCTTCCAAGGGCCGTCCTTGCCATGCAATAAGAAGCTCCGTGACAATGCGACCTGAACGACGAACGCGACGAGAATCCACCTGAGAGGATGGAATCAAATCCAAGTCGGAAGAAGGTGCCGGAGGAGGTGGAGTCGGAACCACAAGAGTAGGATCTCCGACCACACGCTTGAGCCGAGAAACATGAAAAACGGGGTGGACAGTGGAATCCGCGGGCAAGAGGAGGCGGTAGGCCACAGGACCAACGCGCTCAATAACCTGGTATGGACCATGGAACCGATAGGTTAACTTAACATTAGCAGGCTGATATAAAGAGGATTGGCGTGCCGGAAGAAAATTGACGTAGACCCAATCACCAACTTGAAATTCACGATCGCGGTGATGTTGGTCATAAATCTGCTTCATGCGGTTCTGGGCGGTAGCCAAATTAAGCTTGAGCTGCTGCAAAACCTCATCTCTAGTCTACAAGAGATAATCAACCTCGCTTACAGTAGCTCGCTGAGGCACATAATGTAGTAAGGTCGGCGGGGGCCGACCATAGACAACCTGAAAAGGTGTGAAACCAGTCGAAGTATGGTAGGCGGTATTGTAAGACCATTCCGCCCAAGGAAGAAACTGTAGCCAACGCCGAGGATGATCACCCACAAAACAACGAAGATACTGTTCAAGGCAACGATTAACCACTTCAGTCTGACCATCAGTTTGAGGGTGATAGGCGGAACTCATAAGGAGGCGCGAATTTTGAAGAAGGAAGAATTCCTGCCAAAACTGGGAGATGAAGACACGATCACGGTCTGAAACTATAGTCCGCGGCATGCCATGGAGTTTGGCTACATCCCGTACATAAATCTCAGCAACAACTTTCGCGGTATAAGGATGGCCTAGAGCTGAAAAATGAGCATACTTAGACAAGCGATCGACCACCACCATGATAACTGATTTGCCTTGAACAACAGGCAATGCTTCAATAAAATCCATGGAGATGTCTTCCCAAACGTGCTCCGGAATAGGTAGAGGCTGTAGAAGGCCGGAGGGAGTAATGGTAGAAGCCTTGGCTCGTTGGCAAACTGCACACTCAGCCATGAAGCGTTGAACTGCACACTTAAGACCACACCATAAAAAACATTGGGAGACCCGTTTATAAGTTCGAAATGAGCCTTCATGACCCGCCGAAGGAGCAGAATGAAAATGATCAATAATCGTCCGACGAATGCTGGCACAATTCGGGACCCACAACCGACCTTTCCAATAGAGAATATCTTCCCGCAAAGCATAAGAAGGATCGGCAGATGGCTGGACCCGAAGCTTATCCAATAAAGCAACCGTGGCGGGGTCCTGTTGGTAGGCCTGTTGCAAATCTGTAAAAAAAGGAAACACAGGAGCGGACATACCCAAATGCAAGGCGTCCTCAAACTGACGGGAGAGAGCATCGGCAACTATATTCTCAGAACCCCGCTTATATTTCAATTCATAATCATAGCTCAACAACTTAGTCACCCCAACGCTGCTGGGCAGGAGTGGCAATACGCTGGTCCAAAAAATACTTGAGGGGTTGATGGTCCGTGCAAATAATAAAATGTCGCCCCAACAAATATGGACGCCACTTGGTCACAGCATGCACAATGGCCAACATCTCCTTCTCATACGCCGACAGGGCCAAGGAGTGACCCGTCAAGGCCTTGCTCCAGTAAGCGATGGGATGGCCGTCTTGTAGCAAAACTGCCCCGAGGCCATTACCAGAGGCATCCGTCTCCACTATAAAAGGGCGTGAAAAATCCGGAAGAGCAAGAACAGGGGTGGAAGACATGGCCGCTTTTAGAGCTTCAAAAGCCTGTTGGGCCTCGGGGGACCAAACAAAAGCACCTTTCTTAAGCAACCCTGTTAAGGGGGCTGCCAATGACCCATAGTGGCCCACGAAACGGCGATAGTAGCCAGTCAACCCCAAGAAGCCGCGGAGGCTCTTCAGAGAAGTGGGAATCGGCCAATTGAACATAGCGACCACTTTAGAAGGGTCGGTGGCGACTCCTCCATGAGAAATGACATGGCCCAAATAATCAACCTGGAAGCAAGCAAAAGAGCACTTGGACCTTTTAAGAAATAAAGAGTGGGCCCGAATTACCTCCAGGACGGTGCGTAAATGCTGTAGATGGAGCTCCCAAGAAGAACTGTAAATCAGTATATCATCAAAGAAAACAAGAACAAACCGCCGTAAAAAATTCCGGAATAGATCATTCATGAGTCCTTGAAATGTGGCCGGGGCATTAGTGAGACCAAAAGGCATAACTAAGAACTCATAATGGCCATCATGTGTATGGAAAGCAGTTTTATGGATGTCATCAGGATGCATGCGGATCTGATGGTATCCCGCACGTAAGTCCAACTTAGAAAAAACATGGGCATGAGTAAGTTCATCCAATAATTCCTTGATGACAGGAATGGGATACTTATCTTTGAGAGTAATGGCATTCAGTGCCCGATAATCCACACAAAATCTCCACGTGCCATCTTTCTTCCGAACCAACAGGACCGGGGAAGAATAAGAACTGGAGCTTGGACGAATGATTCCCGTAGACAGCATATCCCGAATCAACTTCTCAATCTCAGCCTTTTGGATATGCGGGTACCGATATGGACGGACATTGGCCGGCTTAGACCCTGGAAGGATGGGGATATGATGGTCATGGGACCTCGGGGGTGGCAGCCCTGACGGCTCAAGGAACAGATCAGCAAACTCCAAGAGAAGGGCGGCCATGTCAGGGGGGTCCTCTGGTGGAGTAGGGTCCTCGGATGATAATAATTGTAATAGAAAGCCCTGCGGAGTACCATGCGTGAGAGAATCCACCGAAAACATAGAGTGAAGAGTACCTGGAGATCCGCCCGTAAGGTTGACAGTCCGGCCGCCGATGGTGAACTGCATGGTCATGGCATCAAAGTTCCACACCACATCGCCTAGTCCGCGAAGCCACTGCACACCCAAAACTACATCCGCTCCTTGGGTGGGCAATAAATAGAGGTCCACCGAAAAGGCGTGACCTTGAATAGACAGCTCCACTCGTGGGCACATGCCATCAGAGCGAAGATTCGAACCGTCCCCAATCCGGACATCAAAAGGAGACGAGGCCTGCAATGGGCAGCCCAGACGCCTAGCGACTTTATCATTGATAAAGTTATGAGTACTGCCCTAGTCAATGAGAACAGAGACTTTTTGTCTTTTAATAGTACCTTGGACGCGCATAGTCTGGGGCATGTACGCGCCCGAGAAAGCATGGAAAGAGATCTCTGGCAGATCAGCGGGTGGCGGTTCAGAGACGAACCCACCCCCATCCGCTTCAACAGGGTCTTCGTCCCAGAGTCCTTCTAAAGCGAGGAGGGCCCGGTTCTTGCAACGGTGGCCTTGCACATACTATTCATCGCAATTAAAGCAAAGGTTTTTGGCGCGGCGTTCCGCCATTTGGGCTTGTGTCAGGCGGCGAATAGGGGGCGGTGCCGGTGGAGGAGCCTGAGAATCACTCAGAAGACCCTGTGAGGGTGGGGCCATGGCCGGCCGAGAGAGGGGTCTCCAAGATCGCCGTTGGCGGCCAATACGCTCCTCCGCAATACGAGCATGGCGAATCACTTCCTCCAGATTATGGCGGGGATAATGGCGAATAGCATCAGAAATCTCAGGTTTCAGGCCCTGCATAAACTTGCCCACCAACGCGTCGGGTGGCCAACCTGTGAGTCGGTTGGCAATACGTGTAAATTCCATCTGGTAGGTGCACACGGTGGACGTTTGGCGGAGGGAGCTGAGAAGCTCATTGAAATCAGCATATTCCGTCGGTCCAAATTGGACACAAAGCTCCCGTACAAAGTGATTCCAAGAATGGCGTGGATAGGTCTGCTCAAAATACTGATACCATATCAAAGCGTCACCAGTGAGATGAAAAGAAGTTACCAGAAGTTTGTCCTCGTCGGAAGTGGTGCCTTGGTAACGGAAGAACTTCTCAGCCTGATAGACCCAATCCACGGGGGTCTCTTCTCCTGAATATTTGGGAAATTGCAGACGTGCAAGGCGCGGTTCAGCAGCCGGAGACCGGCGCTCATGGCGCTCCTCGCGAGAGGGCCCGTGAGTAGTCCAACTAGAATCCCGATGGTGCGTGGTCCATGCCTCCTAATGATCGGCCTCGGCGATGCCATGGCCGGGCTGTTGGGGAGCAAAAGAAGTTGAGGGGACATGTGGCCGGGGCCCTTGGGGGCCAAATAGGCCGTCGCCTAGGGGTTGTGGTCCAGGTTCAGGCCCCTGCGAGCTGAAGAGGTTGGCGGTTGTTTCTTGCCGTCGGGCGTACAATGGAGGACAGCGTGCAAAAGGACCACTGAAAGGGGGCGGCAACATCCCTTTGTCTGACCTGTTCGGAGGAGGGGGTGGTGCCAAGGAAACAGCGAGGCGATCAAAGGACGCACTGATCAACGCCTCCATGGCTGCATGGTGTTGCTGATTTTGTTGCTGATTCTGCAAGAGGACCTTCAGAATATCGGTCTGCTGTGCCATCATGTCGCGCCACTCCTCGCGGCGAGGAGAGGAGGGAGGGGACGCTGGACGGGAGCCCCCACGGATGGAAGGCTCTGGCGCTGACATCGCAAGGGTTGGGTGGGTGGTTTGTGCTTCCAAGGAACGGTGGCTCTGATACCAATGATACGTCTCAGCGGTATGAGACAATGGGACCTGAGATATTAGAGAAGAATAGAGGAAAAGAGGGGGAAGAAGGATTGGGAAGAGGGTCAGGAAGGAGGAAGGGAACGAAGAAGAGGAGGGGGGCACTCAGCTAGGGCCGGCGGCTCTAGCTGAGAGGGGCGAGAGAGATGAGACAAGAAGGGAAGAGATTAGGGTTAATAGTTTTTCATTACTCAATTAGGAGAGCATGAGCTCAATATATAGGTTCCCTGATGGGCTACATCTGCCTAATGGGCTATTCCCTTTAATTGGGCCCCTGGCCTTATTACAATAATTAAGAAAATAGGATGGGCTATTCCCCTGATTAGGGCCGGCTGGGCTACTCCCCTAAGCTGGGCCGGCCAATATGAAAAGAGAACCTGGGCTGGAACATAACAATATGGGAGGATATCTCTATGGACTTTGTGGAAGCTTTACCCGTGGTCCAAGGAAAGTCGGTCATTCTTGTGGTTGTGGACTGACTCTCAAAATATGCTCATTTTTGTGCTTTGAGCCATCCTTTTACAGCCCGGACGGTTGCGGAAACCTTTGTCAAGGAGATCGCTCGGTTACACGGCATGCCTAAGACTATCGTCTCGGATCGAGACAAGGTTTTCATTTCTGCATTTTGGCGTGAGTTTTTTGCTCTCCAAGGTACGAAACTCACCATGAGCACAGCTTACCATCCCCAGACAGACGGCCAGGCGGAGGTCGTCAACAGGTGTGTGGAGCAATATTTGCGCTGCTTTGTGGGGGACCAGCCCCGTAAATGGTTACAACTTCTTCCCTGGGCTGAGTGGTCTTATAATACGGCTTATCACACACGAACGGGGTTTACGCCATTTGAAGTTGTCTATGGTCGTCCACCTCCAACCGTTCTCTCTTATGTGCCCCGCAGGTCGTCCGTTGCTGATGTCGACTATTTGCTTCAAACAAGGGATGAGGTACTCCGCCAGCTGAAAACCAATCTCGCCGCCACTCATAACCGTATGAAACAAATTGCTGATAAGAAGAGGACCGATCGGACCTTCCAGGTGGGGGAATTGGTTTACGTGTCCGTCCTACCACAGCGCCAGACCTCCTTGTTCAGAACGGATCAGGCCAAGTTAGCACCTTGTTATCATGGGCCATATTCTGTGCTCGAACGTATCGGGCCTGTTGCATATCGTCTGGCTCTCCCTCCGGGGTCATTGGTGCATCCAGTTTTCCATATTTCGTGCCTCTGTCGTTTTGTGGGCGATGCTTCTTCGGTCACTCCAGGTGGGCCCTTATCTTTTATGCCTTCAGTGGATTCGGATACTCCAGTGCCAGCGTCTATCATTGACAAACGACGCATTCGTAAGGCGGGTCGCATTATTACAGAACTATTGGCGGCGTGGAAAGGCCATGCACTTGAAGATGCTACGTGGGAAGTGGAGGACGACGTTTTGGCTCGTTTTCCAGACTGGTGGCCTTGAGGTCAAGGCGATAAGCGGAGCGTGGTGGATTGTTGTGAACGCCTGGCCCAACGTGTGGGCCCGTCAGCAGCCCAACAGGCCATCACGTCAGCATTAAGTCATTAGGATCTTTGATTGATTATGTATCTTATTGTAATCAGACCCGTTTAGGCTAATTGTTAGGTAACGGGCTGAGTGAGAATAATTAGGCTAATTAGTGGCCCATCAGCTTGGCCAGATGGCGCCCCCTAGGCAGGAGCGCCATCTCCTTTCTTTATATGCTGGACGTCTTCCTTAGTGGGAGGCTATGCAATAGAAATCCATTTCAGTTTATTACTTTTTCTTCTTCCCTTTACACTTTTGTTGTCGAGATACCTTGTGACCATTGCCGGTCACAACAGGTCGTCGAGATAATGCATCAGCCACCGTGTTATCCACACCCTTCTTGTATACCACCTCATAGTCATAGCCCAATAACTTACTAACCCAGCGCTGCTGTGAAGGTGTAGAAACTCGCTGGTCTAGAAAGTATTTGAGGGGTTGATGATCCGTCCGTATGAGGAACTTGCGTCCAAGCAAATAGGGTCGCCATTTCGAGATGGCATGCACAATAGCTAGCATCTCCTTTTCATAGGCTGATAGAGTCAAGGACCGGCCCGATAGTGCCTTGCTGTAGAAGGCAATAAGGCGTTCTTGCTGAAGGAGTACAGCCCCTAAGCCCGCATCAAAAGCATCCGTCTCAATGACAAAAGGCAAAGTGAAATCAGGAAGAACCAAGGCCAGGGCGTGGACCATAGCCTGTTTTAATTTGTCAAAAGCAGTCTGGGCCTCGACTGACCAGACAAAAGCTCCCTTCTTGAGTAACGCTGTGAGTGGGCCACCAAGTAGCCTGTACCGCCCAATAAACCGACGACAATAACCCGCAAGGCCCAAGAATCCCTGGAGAGACTTCACACAGGTGGGCCATGACCACGATAGCATGGTCTCCACTTTGGATGGATCAGTAGCCACCCCATCCCGCGAAATGATATGGCCCAAATACTCGACCTGCGTACTGCCAAAAGAGCACTTCGAGCGCTTCAAGAACAATGTGTTAGCCCGCAAAATAGTAAACACAGACCTGAGGTGTCAAGATGGTCTGCCCAGGACGAGCTATATATCAATATATCATCAAAGAAGATGAGTACAAATCGACGGAGGTACGGCCGAAACAAGTCATTCATCAGGCTCTGAAAAGTGGCTGGAGCATTGGTTGGGCCAAAGGGCATGACGAGGAACTCATAGTGGCCGTCATGAGTCCGGAAGGCCGTCTTGTGTATGTCCTGCAGTTGCATACGGATTTGATGATAACCTGAACGCAAGTCCAGTTTGCTGAACACGGCCGCCCCAGCTAACTCGTCCAGTAGTTCTTCTATCACCGGTATTGGATATTTATCTTTGACCGTAATTGCATTGAGCGCACGATAATCCACACAGAAATGCCATGATCCATCTTTTTTGCGAACCAGGAGAACTGGAGAGGAGAAGGAACTAGTACTAGAGCGAATGATACCTGTTTGCAACATCTCCCGGACCAACTTCTCGATTTCAGCTTTTTGCACATGTGGATACCGATAAGGACGAACATTGGCGGGTGAAGCCCCAGGTGTAATCGGAATGGATTGGTCATGGCCCCGAGCTGGCGGAAGACCAGTTGGTTCAGCAAAGATGTCAGCATGTTCTGAAAGGAGGTCGAGCATGTCGTCTGGCAAATCTGGTTGGCGCACATCGACTAGAGCGCGCTGCTGTAGAAAAATACCCTGGGCAAACCTGAAAAGAGAGCTGACCGCCTGTGTCGTGTGCAAAGTGCCCAGCTGTGCACCATGTAGGCGTATACGCTGGCCAGCTACCTCGAAGCCCATGATTAGGTCCCGAAAGTTCCAAACCACATCACCTAAGTCCTGTAACCACTGGACGCCTAGGACCACATCCGCCCCTTTCGTAGGTAGGAGAAACAAGTCGGTGACAAAGAAATGACCCTAGATTAACAGCTCAACCTGAGAACACATGCCCATGCTACGAAGGTGTTTGCCATCCCCAATCAGCACATCAAATGGTTTGGAGTCGAAGACATAACATCCCAACCGCTGGGCCACCTTATCGTTGATGAAGTTATGGGTTGATCCACTGTCGATGAGTACCGCGACCTGTTGACATTTGAGCTAGCCCTGGACACACATGGTCCTGGGTGTGAAAGTGCCGGAGAAGGCATGTACGGAGATCTCTGGTTGCACATGGTCATAGAGGCCGGTTGCCTCTTCTGGCTCAGCCATTTCTTCTTCCTCAGCTTCGACGATGAGCAGGCTACCCCTGACGGAACAGCGATGTCCGGGAACAAACTTTTCATCGCACTTATAACAGAGTCCCTTGGTATGCCGTTCTTCCATCTGGGCAAGCGTTAGGTGGCGGACAGGAGGAGAAGTAGGCCGTGGCAAGGCTGGCCGACTAGAGCCTGGGCCAGGCACTGGCGTCACGACAGGTAGGTGGTTGCTGTACGGCCGCAGGTTTGGCTCCCCAAGCCCCCCTCGTCGCTGACGAGCTAGTTTTTCCTCCTTGATTCGACCATGATGCACCACCTCGCGCATAGTATGGCATAGAAAGTGACGCATCTCATCAGCAATCTCAGGCTTCAGCCCGTGCTTGAAGGTGCCGACGAGGGCTGCCATCGGCCAATCGGGCAAGCGATTAGCGATTTTCATAAATTCATAGTAGTATGCCCTCACCATGGTAGTTTGCCTTAGAGTAGACAGCATCTCGTTGAAATCTTGAAACTCGTTCGGTCCGAACTGAATGCACAACTCGTCGGAGAAGGACACCCAAGTGGGGTAGCGCATCTCTTTCTCGTAGGATCGAAACCAGATTGAGGCATCTTCGTCCAGGTGGAAAGCGGCTACACGGAGGCGCTCGTCATCAGAATATGTTCCCTGGTATGCAAAGAATTTGTCCGCCTTGTATAGCCACTCAATAGGATCCTCCTCGCCATTGTATCTCAAAAATTGCAACCGAGCCAGTCTGGGCTCAGCGTTGGCCCTCTCTCCTCTGCGAGACCCATAAAGTTCCTCCAAATCATCATCCATCTTGTGCTGAATATTTCGTGGTCGTGGAGCCACTGGGGCATTTCCACGAACACCTTCCATGCCTTGCGCATCCATGTAAACAGATTTGAATTGCATGCCATGTGGAACAGATTGGCCAGTAGGGTGGCCAAGTAGTGAGCCGCCCAGTGCTTGATAACCCCCTGGTCGGCCATGGCCTCCAGCCCCCCTATTGACGGTGGAGGAGTGGTCATAGCAGCAGTCTACGTGTCTCTATCAGTCCTCATTTGCGTCTGTACGAGCTCGACGTTCCGCAATCATATGTCTATCGAACTGAGTAGAGAGAGGACAGGATCGTGGGTTGAATCAGCGTTCACTCGTGGGCTGGTCCTCTCCTGTGTCGCCTCTGGCTCTGATGATGCTCCAGCGGCCATGACTAAGCAGCGAGGAGGCATGATCGCCCTTGGATCAGAACTGCTTTGATACCAGTGTTGTGACCAGTCTGGTCACAAGGAATTGCCTGACGGCAAGAAGGAAGAAGGAGAAGAGGAGTAGAGAAAAGATAAGTTCTTTATTGCATAAGTCTCAATTGAGGAGGACGGCCTCCTTATAAAGACAAAGGATGGCGCAGGCCCTAGGAGGCCACACCATCTATTACGGCCTAATGGGCCATGATTGACCCCTAATTACTCTATTACATATCAGTTATCCCAGACGGGTTTGATTACAATATTATTAAAAGGAAAGCTACTAAATAACTAATCTTAATGCGATAAGCTCCAATGTTGTGCTGATGTACACAACAATTAAGGACCAACTCATGAGCCAATAGGATATTCTCACCAATGAAGCGACCTTTAATAAAGGCGGATTGATTATGACTAACAAGAAAGGGCAACACCATGGACAACCTATTAGCCATAATCTTTGTTATAGTTTTATAAACAAAACTACACAAAGAGATGGGACGGAAATCATCAAAGGTTTTAGATCCCCATTTCGTGGGAATGAGTGTGAGAAAAGTTTGATTAAGACATTGTAAGGAATCTCTTGAATTAAAAAAGTATTAAACTGCTGCCACCAAATCAGATCCCACAATATCCCCGAAAGAGGTAAAAAACTCTTTGAGAAAACCATCAGGGCTAGGCGTCTTGCCATTAAGGGCCGCAGATATGACTGATTTAATTTCATCCACATCCACAGGCTGAGACAAAAACTCACGTTGATTATCATTTAATACTTGAGTAAACGGAATGTTAAAAGTACCTTCTGTAGGAGATGGACTAAAGAGGCTTTTATAATAGGTTTTTGCCTCTCGAGCAATTGCTTCTTGATCATTCAAAGTCTGCCCAGCTTCATTTATGATTTCATGAATAGAATTAGTAATACTATGAGAGGCCACAGTAGCATGGAAAAACTTGGTACAACGATCCCCTTGGGTTATCCAATTGACCATTGATTTTTCCCTATAGAAACTTTCTCTAATTTCTTCTTCATGAAAAACCTTATGCCTGACATTTGTTTCCCTTTCACGAAGATCTGCATTAAAAGGATCACTTTGAAAAGATAATTAAATAGCATGCAATTCAGCCACAACCTCACTATATCTTTTGTTAACATCCCCAAAATAAGTACTTTTGTGCTTTGAGCCATCCATTTTCTACCCAAATAGTTGCAGAACTCTATGTGAAAGAGATCGCCAAGTTACATGGTATGCCACGTACTATAGTCTCAGATAGAGATTAGGTATTTATTTCATAGTTCAGGCGGGAGTTCTTCACACTGTAAGGTACGGAGCTTCATATGAATATGGCCTATCACCCTCAGACGGATGGTCAGATCGAAGTGGTCAACCAGTGTCTCGAGCACTACTTACGCTGCTATGTCAGGGATCAACCCCGACGTTGGCTTCAAATGCTTCCTTGGGCTGAATGGTCGTACAACACGGCCTATCACACACGAGCAGGGTTCACTCCATTCGAGATTGTCTATGGACGGCCTCCTCCTTCAGTATTGTCTTGTGTGCCTCATCGCTCCTCCATTGCCGAGGTGGAATATATGCTCCAGACACGGGATGAGGTCCTTCGCCAACTCAAGGCCAACTTGGCTTCAGCTCAGAACCGGATGAACTATATAGTTAACTCCATCGATAACTAAGTATAACTATCCATAACCCCTATATGGTGGACTAAAACTATGGGGGCTATGGACTAACTTAGTTCATATTATCTATAGGATGTAGTTGTATTTGTTAGGGATTAACCCTAACATAGATACTTAGAAATGGGATACATAGTTAACCTATTATTATATGTCTTTATCTATATGTTAGGGATTAACACTAACATTATATTCTTAGGACTAATATAGGACAAGAAATTGATATGTATAATAGTTCTACATTATTAGTTTAGGTACAATAAACTACTATAGATGGAATATAGGACTATGTAATGTGTGGTTTTGGGAAAATCCTTAGATGACGCTGAGTGGATCTTGGAGGATGACTTTCTGGCCAGCTTTCCATTGTGGTCGCTTGAGGCCAATGAGGAAGCGGAGCATGGTGGAGTGTTGTGTACATCAGCATAACAGTGGAGCGGATCTTCTTTGAATCTCTCTAGGATTAGATTTCTTTTGAATAAATCAAGCCCGTTTAAGTAACTGAGTATGCAATGGACTGTAATAGGCATAATTAATATATAATGGACTGTAATATGCATAATTAATATGTAGTGGACTGTAATAGGCATAATTAATATGTAATGGACTGTAATAGGCATAATTAGTGGTCGATTGGGACCCAACTAATGGCGCAGGCCTAGGGAGCCGCGCCATCCCTTTTCCTTTATAAGGAGGTCATCTTCCTCCTCTAAGGTTATGCAATAAAGAATTCTATGGACGACTTGCCAATCCGTGAAGAGGTAGTTGAAGGGGTCGCATCGCCAGACGATAGTCTGGCTCTAAGAGATAATACAGAACCTCTCGCTATGAGTGAAAATGAGGTTGCCCTGGTCTTGGAGACAACTGTTGCCCAGAAAGATATTCCAAAAATGCCACAAGTATCAATGCTCGCAGCTATGAAGGAGGACCAGCTGGTAATATAGATGTTCAACCACATGGTAATCTGGTATCTCCTCTTTTTGATGACTTATTTGCTAAGGAAAATGAAGAGGACAGTGTTGTAGAGTCGGTCAACTGTAGCCCTACACCTGATTTAACTGTTGTTGACTCTACTAAATCTGCTGATATGTTGCTTGAATTTATTGATGCTGATTCAGTTTCTTCTAGAGACTTCTCATCCGAAGCTGCTCAACAGAGGAAAACTGATGAAGTACTAATGGCGGATGCCCCAGGGTTACAGGATGACAAGCAAAGACAAATGCAAGATGCGCTAGTGAAAAGAGTTTCTGGTTACATCTTTAGTATTGTCAGAAATTAGTGAACAAGAAGCTTCCACGGCCACAGAGAGTACTTGTGTTGACAGCATTATTTCAAGATTCATTCCTGGACCCAAGGACAGAAGACCTATGGAACAGACGAGACCAAAAAGTTCTGCAAATAAGAAAAAGAAACAGGAGCTTTTAATGAAAGCAGATGCTGCAGACATAATTTTTATGTATTTCCCCTCAAAGAGCTTCCTATTGGTGGGCCATCAAAAGAATTTCTATGTCAGACAACATCAATTGATTTCCTGGCGAAATACAAATTTGATTTCAATGCATGCATTCATGAAGGTTTCATCTTGAATGTCTTATTTATCCAGAATTCAAGAAGCGGAAGCACTTCATACCCTCAGCTTGCCTTGCAAAAATGAGATTGGTAACTGAGGTATAGGGAAAGTGATAGTGAGTACTTCTGACATTCTTTTCGCTGAGAGGATGAAGATCAGATTGTGTGCATGGCGGGAGAGGCTGTTACAAGGCTCATTGGATGGGGATCAGACTTCGGCTAGCACTCAACAACAGTTTCAGACTGTCTTCTATAATGTGCGTCCAGCTATTCTATTGAATGGGTTCACCTCTCATCAGATGAGATTGCTTCAGCTGGTTGTTGAGAAGTATTTCAAAGATCTTGTTTTTATTCATGCGATTGGTGAAGATTTCTTGGAGAAAAAGTTAGTGGTATACACAGATTCAGATAGCAATACATGTTTTCTTATGAAAGAGGTCAATGAGGATTTATAGAAAGAAGCACAGGCAAGAGTTAATGCAGCTGTCGGTGTTCAGCACGTTATTGATATCTTAGTCTCAGAGAAGAGACTGGTGGCTGGTCATAATTGCTTTCTGGATATGGCACATGTATATAGCAAGTTTTTTGGCCCTCTACCTTCATAAATTAACGAATTTGCATCATGTCTTCACCAACATTTCCCTTATATTATTAACATTAAGCACCTTATGAAAGTTCAGGTCCAGGCCGAAGGAATGAGGTCATCAAGTTGGAAAACTGGGGACAATCATGAAGCAGGATATGATGCCTTTATGACTGGGTTTATTTGCTCGAGTTTGCAGTCACCTAGGTGTCAATTTTAAAGATATCTCACTGGATGGTGACTGTAGTCACTGGACATGAGATGTACGACTCCAGAAGTACATCAACTTTCTCTACCTTGGTTGGAACAAGGGGTCTTTGACTGACCTAAGAACTGGCAGCACCATAGAAGATTCAAATTTGCAAACGTCTATAAAAAGACTTGCAAAAATTATACATTCCAACATTGTTCTTATCTAGGGACTCCCCATCAGGCGGATTAAGACAATGCATCAACAAAGATTTTGGCCCAGGCTCTGTCGTATCTATATATACTACTTAGATGATACTGCTGCATTCATTCAGTTTAGCAAGGAGAAATCTGTATCTGTTTTTCTAAAGCTCAAAGAGGACCTGAACAGAAAAAATGATCCCCTATCTGTATTGCGTCCTCCGACAAAATTGTTGGAGGGTGCAAATACTCATGTAGCAAGCTCTGAAGCCTACACGCAAAATGTCTGCTCACTTATCTCAAAGTTCACTTTTGCAGAACAGGCACAAGCAACGGGTGTTAAATGGAACGCTGTACTAGAAGAAATTTATCACTTGGTTGTGTCAAAGCAAGAAAAGTCAAATATTCCTCGTGGCTTGCCTCTAGTTATGGAGATTATTCTCAATGGATGCTTTGAGTATGGTATGTGCAATCGCCCTTTCGTTGCAGATATTTTGCAGGTGCTTGGAAGATGCCAGATTGCAGTCTCTGGAGATAACAGCTAGATTGATCCTGAACTTAGTAATCTTGTAGACAATAATTCAACATTTGGTGCTTACTCCAAGTGGTTTATGTCCAAGGATATCCTTCAAGTGGGTGATCTAGTCACTCAAGAAAGTCACCTGATTCCTGCAAGCCAGAAAATATGTATGTTCCAGCAGGCAAAATTGTGGGTTCAGATAGTCATGGGCATGTACTTGTATGGGTTCATGGTATTCATGACCCTCTTTGATTTCACTCTTCAACTTTAGAGAGGGTGAACTCAGGTTTTTCTGTTGGGGACTGGGTTCGCATTAAGACAGACGGCAAGAAACACTTGCCAAGTTCCGCTCCGGAATTCTGCTACCGCGGGAAGCAATTAGCGCTGGATTTAATTAGGGAGTGCTTCATTGCTTGGCCGCCGTGAGGATAAGGCGGTATTGGAAGCGTGGTGGAGTGTTGTGAACGTCACACACCTAAGGCGGCTAATCTATCTTAGGCAGTATTTTCTTATTAGGATTAGTTTCCCTTTATGAAATCCATTAGTGATTGAAATAAATGCCTGATTAGATGTCAAGGGCTGTAATCATGGGTTATAATTATGTTGTCATGATGTCGTCATCATGTCATCATTATGTCATCATTGTGACACCTAGGAGTCCTCTTTATAAGGGGGTCTCCTTCCTCCTGGATGGTTATGTAATAAAGAAACTACTTTTCCTTTACTCTCTTCTCTCATCTTCTTCCCTTTCTCCGGCCATGATGGCCGGCCTTGTTCGTGTCCCATACGGGGACACAACAAGTTGCTAATAATATAGGACTATAGGATTAACCTATAGGGTTAATATCTAAAATTATACGTATCTAGGATTAACCTCTATAGCTGTATAGAACATTCATTGAGGATCTATCAATTTTCTAACTAATTGTGTGCATTATAAAAACGTCCTATATTATAATATAGTATTATTATATTATAATATAGGACTATGTCCTATATAATTTGTCCTATAGACTACTAGTTGTGTAAAACATAGTAGTCCTTTATATAATATAGGACATATAGTATATTCTAGACATGTTTACTATAGATGTCATTGTAAACCTAGGTAGATACGTATAACATAGTTTGTATAGTTTAACTACGTTATTCTCATAGTTAGTAGTCCATAGAATATAAATTACATAGTTCATATATCTTGGATAGATACCAAGAACTAGTTCATATGAGGCAAAATCCATAGAACAAGATTAGAGTTTATGGTATTCTTATAGGGTATTCTTATAGATAGTGCCCTAACTATGACTATGATTTGTCCTAGTTATGTACTAGAACTATGATATATATCATAGTTCATAGTATATATAGTATACCTAGGTTTTACACAACTAGTAGTCCATTTCTACGTATCCCATGGTTATACTAGTTAATAGAATGAGACTATGACATAGGATTAACCTCTATAGTTTAGAGACATATAGCTGTATAAGATAACGGTATAAGAAATCAGCTCATATTATGCTAGTTTATACATAAAGTATTCATACTATAATAATACTATACAAATGGTTAGTATAAGCCTATCTAAGTCATGAGATAGTGTATATAGTATTATTAGTACAAATAGGAGAACTCATATAGTACAGATAGGAATAATTGGTTGTATATTCCAGTTATTGTCCATGGACCTAATGCTAGTTTACTATTATAATCCATCCATTATAATAATCCCCAGATAGAGTTAACAACTAAGATTCCATCTATAGTTAGGGTAACTACCTACGTGTGTATATTCTAACCCTAAACATAGTCCTATATTCCGCCTAATACAACTATTATAATTCCCTATAGGATGTAGTTGTATATGTTAAGGATTAACCCAAACATAGATACTTCGAATTAGGATACATAAGTATCCTAGTATTATATGTATCTATCTATATGTTAGGGATTAACCCTAACATTATATTCCTAGGACTAATATAGGACAAGAATTTGATACGTATAATAGTTCTACATTATTAGTTTAGGTATAAGAAACTACTATAGACGGAATATAGGACTATGTAATGTGTGGTTTTGGGTTTAGAAATGGATAGATACTAACTATAAAACTATTAACTAGTATAGCCACTGGTTTCCATTTCTAAATATGACATATATGATCCTAGACATATATTGTGTGGTTTTGAGTAGATAATGACATATATGATCTTAACACTACATTCTCGTTATCTTAGACATCATAACTTAGATTATTAGAGGAACTATCAAAGTTCAAATTAATTTGGAAACTAGTTACATAGTGTACTATAAGTAGACTATATTCTATGGACTATCTAACTATGTAACTAGTTGTCTAGAAGTAGGGAATCCTAATACAAACAATTAGATAGTTCATACAAACATAGTCTAGAAGACATGTTCATATGAGGCATAGTTCATTGAGGTATCTAGATGAACATAGTCCTGGATGAAACATGACTATACTATAGTTCATAAGTTAGGATTAATTAGTAATTTGGTTAGGAACATAGTTTATTCGTCTAGATAATTATGCTCTACAAACTAAGTTCATGAATGCCATTGTCCATATGATAGATATAATATACGTATCATATGTATACGAACATTATATTCCCTAGTTCATATGAACCTAGATAGATATGGATATTATAATGATAAGCCTCCATCGTTATTGTTAACCTAACAAGACAGTTTACTATAGTTTACATGGAACTATGTCCTCCATCTAGATGATTAGTGCCTAAGAGTATAATGCTCAACTGTGGAGGTAGTTACTACATATATGTTCATGAATTGTTATACTTAGTTCAGAGTTAGGGTCCATTGTTATTACTTGTGTATATATGCAGGGAGGAACCTCTATAGTGCAACTAAGTACCTGTTACTTGGGGTTAACTACATACACAATATAGTTAACATAGTATATTGGGTTACATAGTCTCCCTAATAGGTTATAATCAACCATATTACCAGTGAAGTTTAGGGTAAATAGATGAACATGATACATAGGTATTACTGAATTAATCCCTAAACTACGGTTCATATTTAGTGAACCCTATGTTCATGAACATATCCTACGGTTTATCATAGGGTTAACGATGTTATCCTAGGGTTACATATACCGTAAACTATTAACTAAGGTTTATTCAAGATATTAACATCGACGGAGTTAACGATGCAGGTTTATATTAATAATTCATGAACATATATGTTCATAATTATTGTTACTAACTATCCATAAGTTAGTCCACTATATAGTGAACTATATAGTTAACTCCATCGATAACTAACTATAACTATCCATAACCCCTATATGGTGGACTAAAACTATAGGACATATAGTTACTAACTTAGTCCTCCCTGTATATTTGCACATATATAGTTACTTATATATGAACATATATACTTAGTTCATATATAACTATAATTATACTTACTTGTGATTAAGTTAACTAACACAATATGATAACCATGTTACATAGTTAGAGTTACCTATGGTTGATTATTACCTATGTAGTTACTAAACTAGTTTTACCAACGAGTTGTGAGCATTCTTAGTTGGGATGGCAGCACCCTAAGATTATATGGAAGAAGCCGCACACAACTAGTTACACAGAAGAATGAAGTACGGAGTTTCTATGGTTAAAGCTCGGGGTTTGTTATTGAGAATACACACAACTAGTAATATGTCTAACTAGTTTGTATTAAAGACAATGACATCCATATTATGTCATCCTTTTAGGATGAGTGAATTCTAGAAACTGTATATTTATGATGACCATTAGACATATTTAATACATTCATGAACTATGTCCCCCTTGAATGCATTCATGGAGGATCGTATGTACGTATTGTCCCTAACTCTAATACAAACTAGTTACGTACAATGCATTATATCCCTAATCCTCTATTTACATATGGAGAATCGTATGCCATTATCCCTAATACAAACTAGTTACATATGGAGGATCATTATACGATGCCATTGTAATACATACTTTGCATTGTATGTAACTAGTTTGTATTAGGGACAATGGCATTGTATCCCTCATCGTTGCTAAATAAGTTTACGTTTTTAACTATGTCTCCCGTAGATCAAAATATGGCAACGATGAACCATGGACAATTAGTTAGACGGAAGAATTATATATGGAAGAATTAGATATGTAGTTTCTACGGTTTTGGGTTTATTGTTAGGGTTTGGTATAGAGAATGCACACTAGTTTGAAATAAGTAGTTTGTAGTATGTAGTAGTTTCTATGGTTTGGGATAGCTTTAGACCTTCACGCATCTACTCAAACAGAAGAATCAAATACATAATCTCTAGGGATTTACTGTGAGAATAAACAAAAGTAGTTAGATGGAAGACAATGACATTAAATACGTAATTTCTAGGATTTAGAGATTCTAGTTTGATGGAAGAATTAGATAAGTAGTTTCTATGGACATACTTTATTCTTCCGTCTAACTAGTTCTGTATGGCATATGGCAATCAAAACAAGATAGTCCATAACTAAGGATATATGTTCATGAATTATTAATTATATATAGTTTAGATTACTCCATCTATATGTTCATGAATTGTTAACTATATATAGTTTAGATTACTCCATCTACATGGAGGTTATCCTAACCCATTTAGATTATTGCCTCCATAGTTCCCTACATAGGTAGCTCCCTTACTTGTACCTACAAGTAACAATAATTATGAACATATATGTTCATGAATTGTTAATATAAACTTTGAGCTTTGTAGTTCCCTACATAGTTTAGAGTTTCTGTTGAATCCTTCTAGACTATGTAGGGAACTATGTTGAACATATATATATTATTCCTAGGACTATATCAACCATGACTATGTAGTTCCCTACATAATGAACGATGAACGAGGATATAAAATCAGGTCCATATGATTAGTAATTAAGGATAGATCATCATTTCAATGATATAGTATCTAGTTCATGGAGACAATTTAGTTAATTTATGAACTTAGTTAACTATGTTATGAACAATTCATAAACTAATTTAGCAACTAGTTACATAGTTCATCTTGTCATTATATGAACCATAAATGCCTCTATTAACTATGTTCAACGATGGAGCCTCATCTACCTCAATAATTTATGCATATATTTAGTTAACTATGTTCCTAACTAAATATCTCCATTTAATTCATCCTCGATCCTGGTTCATAGTCTCATATTTGTATTTAGATGTTCCTCCATAACTTAAGGTTAATTAATTTGGTAAGATCTAAGTTCATAGATCCAAACCCTAGTTTAGAGTTTATATCATAGGATATCCTAGGGTTCATATGATAGATACTATCAAACATTAGAGACTATGTAACTAGTTGTCCATAGAATCCTAATGCTAGTATTACTTACTTTATACAAGCTAATACAAACTATTAGCTCATCGTTGTATTAGTCAAAACCTATATTCTGCATCATCGTTGATATAGGTTTTAACTCTAACTTATAGGCTAAGTGTTTGTATTAACTTGTATACAAACAATTTACACAAGGGACGTAGACTATGTTCTACAAAGTAGTTAGTTCATAGTACCTTAAGTATATTATCCCATCAAAAACTCTAATCTTGCTCCATCTAGCTAATTGTTTATAAACCTATGATGTATAGATACGTAGATAGACTATGTATCTATCAACATAACTATGGTCTTCATAGTAAACCTAGGTAGATATCATAGTTCATAGTCTACATAGTTGTTCCGTTTATAGTAACATTATATTCCTATGATATAATGTTATAGGTTAAGATCATATATGTCATATAGACTACCCTAAACATTTTTGGAGAAACTAATAATGAAATAGTTTCTTTCCATACATAATTATATAGATGAACCCACATCATGTTCAGGAACATAACCTGATAAATGCTCAAGTAGTTATGTAGATGTTGTGTCCCGGCATGGGACACGAATGGAGCTAGATTTCATGGCCGGAGAAAGGGAGGAAGACAAGGAAGAAATAGTAGAGAGAAATCAATTCATATTGCATAAACCCTAAAAGAGGAGGAAGACCTCCTTATAAAGAAAAGTAAATGGGTGCGGCTCCCTAGGCCCGCGCCATTAGTTTGGCCAGATGGGCCCTAATTGGACCTTAATTGGCCCCTGATTATTCTCTATCAGTCCGTTACCTAACAATTAGCCTAAACGGGCCTGATTACAAAATATATGATTTTTTAGTAGAAAGGAAAGCAATCTAATCCTGATAGATATGGCCCAGCAGAGATCCGCGCGCGTGACGTATGCATGCTGACGTCCTGGGTCTGACGTTCACAACATTCTACCATGCTTCCACTACCGTCTTGTCCTCAAGGTGGCCAAGAAATGAAGCGCTCCATAATGAAATCCCGCGCTAATTGTTTCCAACTGTCACATAATAATTGAGAGATATCAACAACCAAAGAAACATACTCCGCCAAATCAGGAAAACCATAAACGTGTACTGTTGCCTTTGATGTGTATTTTGGAACCGATCAACACCATATATTGCCTCATTCAAGCTTAGAATTACTAGTTGTAACTGCGTGGCTAGCTTCATAGAAGGACAGAAGAGTGAGAAGTCATGAAACTTTTCCACAACGCGATCCATCGTAACCGAAACTATAGCCTTAGACAGCAGTAGCGCATCTCGTGCCGCATGATAAAATTTGCTGCCCACTTTCATGGATGGCACCTAAACGTCCTGTAGTATACAGTGCACAGATGCCACAAGTAGGTTTGCTGCAGATACAATGCATTGATCAGGCAGGTAAAACAAGTCAACCAATGCCACTGATTCCCAGTGCAATGCTTCCAAATACTTCATAATGAACTCAAGAACTAACTTCTTGTCTTGAACAATTAGAAAACCAGTGGGTCGTAGGAGACAATCAATCTCAAGCAGCAGGCCCTCCCCACTGCTTTCGTTCTTCTCGATGTCAGAGAAAACATTCCAAGCATGGAGAAGATCGTAGGTTTTGGGATATGTAGAAATAACTTCACACCAGTCAGGGACGGTGCCAATGAGGCCTCTGTCATAAACTATTTTAATGGTGTTTGGGCCATCTTCTGGAACACCATTCCTCACCCAAACATCATCGTTTCTGAGATCAGCGGCAATTGATCCCAAGTTTGCCTTCATGTCCATCAGGTTCCTCAGAGTGTTCAGCTTGATCTTGCGATGCAACAGATGCCAATAAGTATCAACCCTCTGCCTCCACATTGCAGTATCTTTTTCAAACATGTCAGCTGACAAGCCAAAATCAGCAAGGCGAGGTGAAGCAGCAGTTAATCGTGCTGGCCAAGGAACCAATCCACTTCCCGGGTCTCTCTGGTTTTGTTCAGAGTAAGGTGTGATGCAAGCCTCCATAAGAACACCCCAAACAGCATCTGGATCATCATCAGATCCGCAAAGAGGGGGCTGAGTACCAGGCTCTCTCTCCAAGTAACAGTCATTTGTGAACGGTTTTACCCAAATAACAGTTTGATTTTTCTTTGCAGCAATTTTCCAACACATTCGTTCAACCAGAACACTCATCACTCGCCATATGCGAAGATCTTCGTCATCCTGTGCATATGCTTCTGGAGAGGAGTAAGCAAAATATCCACCTGGTCTGGGCAACATATCCAATTCAAGAAGAAGAATCCCATCCCTCTGAAGCCAATCAATTCTACAGCGTGAACAATGAGCAAATTCAAATGACCTGCTAGGTATGGTAATCTCTTTGTCCTCCGTACACCAAGATCTGCAGAAATTCCTCTTTCCAAAGCAAATTGAATCTGAGTTTGGTGCACGTCGTTGGGTGTTATCGACATTACTGTGATACCAGATAACCCACATCAATAACTGTACGGAGCCTACCGTCATTGTTTAGATTGTTATTGCTGAAGATGAGCATATTTTCCAATGGAGAAAATTCCATCAGCTTCTGCACAAACCAAATTGCAATGCTTTGAGATGGCAACAGAATCAAAACCGTGGAACAAGTATATCCTTGATCGTGAATTGCATCACCAGAAATAATCTCCTCATCGCCATTGCTCTTGCGCGTAGCCAATTTGGCATCATTCTTTGTCACAAGAGTTCTAGTTCGAAAAACATGATTTAGAGAATGCATGATATAAGCATCCATTATACTTGAATCCTCCACTTGGCCTCGAGCATAAGAGGACTTCTTATTGCAGTGCATTAATTCGTGATAGCTGCTGCACAGTGAGAAGAAATGCCCAAGCCAGGAGGAATTGAAATCAATGTGTCCAGCACACTTTCTTAGCCAATGAGTATACAAACTTAACGAAAGACTGTGGCAATCAGTACTTTGAATCGCCTTCAAAGATGTCGCTCCTGTTCCAACCCCTTTTGACTTTGGTGTGTCCATAGCAGGTGCCATGTATGACACCCAGTGCACAGGCGCCAAGGGGAGTCCCACTTCAAGTGGAGCACTAACATGAAGATCGTTAGTCATTGAAAAAAATTGATGCAGCCTGCTATACACATCAATTGTCCAAGGGTACCAACCGGAAGCAAATAAGGAAGAAGATACCTCAGCAAGGTTTTTCTGATTAGGGGTTTGTGATTGTACATTAATCTCTGCCACGGAATCTTCAGAAAAGACTTCAATTCCATAGCATTCAGGCGTCTGCAGCTCCATGTCAAGAGATCGTTGGCAATTATCATAAATGGCTTCATTGTCTAGTGGAACTGCAACATCAGTGTGCTCAAGGAGCAAACGAGTGGAAAGCACACTATTATAGGATTCCACAACGGCTGTAGAAACCTTTTTAGCATCATTCGCTACTTGCAAAGGTGGGGCCAGAATGTCAGATTCCCACGTTGCCACTTCTCCAATCCCATAATCAAACTCAGAAGGAGTTGCTCTAACAAGTTTACCTGCAATAACACAGCTTTCATCGTCAATAGAATCTGCCTCCACCATTGTAGCCGAAGGCTCATCTACATATCAAAACACATCGTGGGAAACAAAGTAGCCACCCACTTGCGGGGCGAGCAAGAAGGACTGAGCAAAATTCCTCATTGAATAGTCGTAGCGGGCGAGAACTCCCGTCATCTGAATACGGATTCCACCCCCAGGTAACTCCTGAACATCTTCAACCACTTTTTCTGTGCTCATGCATTCATGGTGGAAGGACCGAATTTTCTCAGCTATCTGTAGCAAGGTCGTGACGGAACTCATAGCACCATTGGGCTCAGGTCGACTGAGCCTGCTTGAATCATGGTAGAATCTGAAAACTTCCTTTGGCTTGGTGTAAAGCATGTAATAATACTGATCCACAAAGGCTTTGCAAACCTTCTGCATATAATCAGAGACAGTGGTCGAAGGAGACGGATAAAAATTATCCGTTGGCCACTCAGTCATTTCATCGAACATCTGGTGATCACCTGTTAGGGAAGAGGATCTGTGTGTTTCTGGCGTCGGAATGGGTATCGACACCGGCAGGAAGGAACCAGTCATCCTCGCCGGGGGTGGAGGTTCGACTGGTAGGGCCGCCGGTGCGTCTGCGTGCGTCACCACCGTCTTCGTTGTCGAACACCAAGCTGTGATCGCAGGGACAAGGTCGGGTTCTCTCTTCCATCCAGCACCACCGCGATGTGGGTCTTTCTAGTGGAGGTCCCCGACGGACTCTCCAGGCCGGAAGCACCCCTGGTTGGTCGGCCCCAGAGTGGATCGGGCCGTCAGTTCGTAACATTTGGAAGGATTCGCTGGGGGCCGCGGCGCCTGTGAGATTGTGTCGAAGCTCTCTGTTCCAACCACGGTCGAGGGCCGCGAGGAGACTACCGCGGCAGTGAGGATCGAGGCACTGGTTCGCGTGCTAGCCCTTGCCCTGGCCGGCAGGGCAACGGTGGTACCATCGGCTGACCACGGCACTCCCAGATAGTTATCCCATCGCTCGGATGTGGGGCAGGTTGGGCTCAAGGCTATGCCATGCGTGGTCCGACCCGGCAATTGAGGCTGGACGGTGGCCAGCGATGCGGAACAGTGGCCGTCTGTGTTTTCATACGACAGCGGCTGTTGCGGAGTAGTCGTCCTTGTCGACTGGAAGTGGTACCAGTTGGCGGTGCCATGAAGCTGTGTCGGCGGTGACAGAGCCGTCGGAGGGATAGCCATAGGCCGAACGGCGGCGGCAGTGGATTTGGGATGCAATGTGGTAAGTTGTTCAATCCGTCTTTGGATGTCGGTACACAAGTTGAGCACCTCGTTCCTCGTTCCGGTGGATCGGAACTGCTCTGATACCAATGTTGTGTCTCGGCATTGGACACGAACGGAGCCAGGTATCATGGCCGGAGAAAGGGAGGAAGACAAGGAAGAAATAGTAGAGAGAAATCGATTCATATTGCATAAACCCTAAAAGAGGAGGAAGACCTCCTTATAAAGAAAAGTAAATGGGCGCGGCTCCCTAGGCCCGCGCCATTAGTTTGGCCAGATGGGCCCTAATTGGACCTTAATTGGCCCCTGATTATTCTCTATCAGTCTGTTACCTAACAATTAGCCTAAACGGGCCTAATTACAAAATATTTAATTTTTTAGTAAAAAGGAAAGCAATCTAATCATGATAGATGTGGCCCAGCAGAGATCCGCGCTAGTGACGTATGCGTGCTGACATCCTGGGTCTGACGTTCACAACAGTAGATGAACCCGCATCATGTCATCTATGATGCATTCAAGATGAATATCATATCTAGATGAACCAGGATCGATGATGAATGAAATGGAGGTATACGAGTTAGGAACATTAGTTTAAGCCTAATGTGTGTATGTTCATATGAGGAATATCTAAATTAGGATTAAACTAACTATGCTTCTAGCTAATCATAATTGGTCCAAATTAATTAGTCCATCTAGCTAATCATAATTGGGAACTATCTAATTGAACATGATGATAGTATTTATCATAACGTAGACTATCTTCCATCTAGCTATAGGTTAGAGTTTATAAATTAACCTATAGATTAACCTATGTCCTACAGACTATGTATTTGATTATGATACAATGCATAATCGTATACGATTATAAGTTAGTTAGATTGGCAATCTTAGTTGTGTGTAGTTAGGGCATTAACTAACTATAGATAGATACATTATATAATTAGTTAATGCCCTAACTATAGACGGAATATAGGACTATGTATTCCTAGGGTTACATAGACCTATATTAGTCCTATGTATCTGTCTATAGACGGAATATTAGTCATATTCTTCAGCATCTACTTAATTAGAAGAATAGTCCTATATTAGTCCTATTCTTCTGGGGTTAGAATACACACACGTAGGTAGTTAACCTTACTATAGATAGGGTTAATCCTATAGTTGCCAATCTAAGATTAACCCTAACATTATATTCTTAGGATTAATATAGGACAAGAAATGGATAGATACATTGTTTATTATGTCTCCATCTATATCTGTGAAGAACTATTATATGTATCTTGGATGTAGTCTATATTACCCAACACTAGTTAATTATCCATAAACTAGTTAATAGTATATGGACAATATATAGGACAACAAAATAGTTGATTATACGTATCCATTTTGTCCTAAAATGGTTATACTAGTTAATAGTTCAATATCTTCCCATTTCTACGTATCCCATGTTTATACAAGTTAATAGTTCTAGTACATAGGTTCATAGTCCTATCTCCTCAACCTATAGTTGCCAATCTAGAATATACAAGCTATAGTTGCCAATCTAATTTAGATTATTATAGATTAATCCTAGGGTTAATCTTCCCTTATGCCAACTTAGATAACTAACCCTATAGTTTCCAATCTAGACGTATACTATAGATGTCTACAAGATGTAGTCATCCTAACTTAAATTATTAAATATGAACCCTCCATTACATCCTAGCTTAGTTTAGACATCCTAACTTAGATTATTAGGATATGTTAGGATTAAGGTTAATCCTAACATATGGGATAACTGCTAGGTTATTCCCATAGGGATATACGTATCCTAACCCATATATAATTCTACTAGACAGAAGAATTATATATGGAAGATTAGGGAATAATCAACTATAGTTGTGTTATATGGATCAACATTATACGTAATGTTAATTGGCAACTAGTATTTGATTAGGGTTAGGGAATCAGTTAGGTTATTCCCATAGGGACATTTCTAGGATTAACCCTAGAAATTACGTATTTAATGCCATTGTCTATGTATTTAATTCTTCCATCTAACTACTTTTGTTTATTCTCATAGTAAATTCGAGAGACTATTATTTGATTCTTCTATTTAAGTAGATGCGTGAAGGTCTAAAAGCTATCCCCAAACCATAACCTAAACCCTAGAAATTACGTATTTAATGCCATTGTCTATGTATTTAATCCTTCCATCTAATTACTTTTGTTTGTTCCCATAGTTAGATAGGAAGAATTAAATACATAGAAAATGGCATTAAACACGTAATTTCCAAAGACTAATTGAGTGGACTTACGAATGGAGGAATACACATAACTAGAAACTACTTATCTAGTTGAGTGGAGGTATTTCATCCTAGAGTTTAGGGTGTAAGGGTTTAGGTTTGCCAATTAACTAGTTGTGTGTATTCCTCTATACGAAACCACAACCCTAAAACCAAGTAATTACATATATAATTCTTCCATCTAACTAATTGTTCTTATTTCATCCATACACACATTATATAGATGATAGCTATAGAAGGATCAAATATGTATGTTGTGTGAAGTTAATTAGATATGTAGTTTCTAGTTGGTATCCATATTTGATCCTTCCATAGCCATCCCCATTCCAACCATGGGGATGGAGAATATTCATAGCTATGGTTTTACAATTAGTAAGTTATGGAGAATATGCATAGCTATGGTTTTAAAATTAGTAACTATGTAGTTGAACTTTCCTTCTAACTAGTTGATCTTTCCATCATACTTCCATACCAACTACTAGTTGTGTGAATACATGGTCACTAAGATTAGACTTTAGGGTTTTGGGTTTGCATTCTGCGCAATAATTCAGATAACTACTTAAATCGAAAAATTCAATAGTTAGTATCTTGGGTTTACTAAGGAGAATAAACACAAGCAGTTATACGATGAATTAAATATGTAATTGATAAGGTTTTGGGTTAGGGTTTGGGATAGAGAATACTCACAACTAGCTAGACAGAAGGATCAAATTTAATTGATATGTTTAATTAGTATTGATAATACACACAACTAGTAATATGGAAGAATGGAAAAAATTTAGCATTAGGTTTTGGTATGAAGAATATACCAACTAGAAACTACATATAGGATTAGGGTTTACTAAGGGCAACTATATATATAATATTTTGGTTTTGGGTTGTATGTATTCTTGCGTCTATTGCTAACTGTAAAGCATGCTTATCTAATTAATCCATCTGAGTAGTTGAGAGCATTCCATACATAGTTGGTATGGATGGGATTCCCTGGTTGGCATCAAGAACTTATAGCAGGAACCCTAATCCTAACCCATATATAATTCTTCCATCTAACTATGTGTTTAATTCTTCATAACAATTAAACTTTTGTTGTTATAGCAGGAACTTATAGTAGTGTTGTGGCCCAGCAATGTCACAAGGTATCGCCTTGACGAAAAGTAGTAAATAGAAAAGAGAAGTAAAGAAAACGGGATTAGAAAAGAGAAGGAAAACTGGATTCAATATTGCATGCCCCAGAAGGAGAAAGAAGACCTCCTTATAAAGAAAGAGGGCGACCAAGCCTGATTATAAAATATGACCTTTCAGCTTCCTAGGTTGATTACAAGATATGACCTTTCATCTTCCTAGCATGATTACAAGATATCACCTTTTAGTTACCAAGATACGGTTTTGCGTATTACCATTCATAACAAGCAGGAACCCTAATCCTAGAGACTATGTATTTAATTATTTTGTTTAAGTAGATCCGTGAAGGTCTACCCAAACCGTAGAAGCTACTACACACTACAAACTACTTATTTCAATTTTCCATCTAACTAGTATGTATTCTCCATACCAAACCCTGACCATAAACCCAAAACAATAGAAACTACATATCTAATTCTTCCATATATAATTCTTCCGTCTAACTAATTATCCCTGGTTCATCGTTGCCATATTTGGATCAAATACCTCCACTCAACTAGATAGGAAAACTATGTCTAACTCATCATTGCTGGATGAGTTTACGTATTTAACTATGTCTCCCATAGTATCCCAACATACTCACAACTCGTTGGTAAAACTAGTTTAGTAACTATATATACTATAATCAATAATAGATAACTCTAACTATGTAACATGGTTATCATATTGTGTGAGTTAACTTAATCACAAGTATAATTGTATGTTGTGAATGGCAGTACACAGAACCATATCTTGGTAACTGAAAGGTTATCTTGTAATCAATCAACCTAGGAAGCTGAAAGGTTATCTTGTAATCAACCTAGGAAGTTGAAAAGTCATATCTTGTAATCAACCTAGGAAGCTGAAAAGTCATATCTTGGAATTAACTTAGGAAGCTGAAAGGTCATATCTTGTAATCAGGCTAGGAAGACGCGCCTCTCCTTCTTTATAAGGAGGTCTTCTTCCTCCTTCTGGGGCATGAAATATTGAATCCAGTTTTCCTTACTCTTCTTGTTTTTCTTCTTCTTTTCTCCGTTTTTCACCATGGCATCTGATTTTGTTCATGTTCCATACGGAAACACAACATTGTACTTATAATTAGGGTTATGCATTAGGGTTACAGTATATGTAGGGTTAACATAGAGGTTATCCCTATGTTCATATGGTTCAGGACATAAAATAAACTTTAAGTTTATGTTTAAGTTTATATATAAGTCTAGAAGACTTATGTTTATAATAATAGAGTATATTATAACCTATAAGGGTAAGGATGTGTAAGTAGGTTATAAATACATGAGGTATCTAATTGTTTATGGGTTGATCCATATAACACATTAAGTTAGATAGAGTTTAGAATCTATCTAACTTAGATAAAAAAACAATTAGAACTTAAGTTTATAGAACCTATAATAACTTATAATATGTCTTCTAAACTATGGAGGATATAATAGTCATTTTATATAAGTCTAGAAGAATACATGGGGTTCATCTATTATTCCCTATGCAGGCATAGTCCATTATATATGACATATATGATCTTCAATAGAAGACATAACTATAGGTAGTTAGAACTATCTAACTGTTTGTAAGTAGTTATAATAAATACATGACCTATGGGAAACACTATTAATTAGGGTCAACCATATATATGAGGATATCCTCATAGTTAGATAGTCTATAGGGAACTATAGATCTTGTTCATATCCTAGGGTTAGATATATAGTGTATAGATATAGGACTATATGAGTTTGATATATATCATAACCTTAATCCTATGCAGATGTAGTTGACTACATCCATAGGGAATAAAACCCTAGACTATCTAAGGGTTAGATATCTTCCTACTTTAGTATTTCTATAAGGATATCTATCTATTAAATGTATTTTCTATAGTTATATCATGAACCTAGATTGTATAAATATAATGTTCCCTGTATGTATACAGGGAACATATGGTTATAATTCATTTAACCCTTAGATAGTCCTATGAGGATGTAGTTGATTATATATGATTTGGTTACTACGATGCGGATCTAATCCTAAGGGTTTTATATAATAGTTCTCCCATAGAACTTATGAACTAGAACTACTATAGTCCTAGTTTTTGATACTAGGGTTAACAGAATACCTATGATATATATCATTTATGCATATATTATAAATATACGATGAACCAGAATACCTAGGAGGTATTCTATACAAATGTATATAGTCTACATGGTTCCTCTATGAGGACACAATGTCTTCATATATGAGTTAACATGGAACCTCATATATGAAGACATAACTATATATGTCTCCATGAACTATGCCTCCATGAACTAATTGCCTCCATGAACTATGTTTAAGAATAGTTTGGGATGGACTAACCCCTAGCTACTACATATTTAATTCACATAGTAAATCCTAGAGACTACTTATTACCATCCAACGAGTTGTGGGTTAGAATGTGAACATGTTCACATAAGTTAAGATTAACTAATATAGACTATGAATAAGAGTACTCTATATAAGTTATGTTATAGTCTAACTTAGGATCATCTTGTTCATCTAGTATGGAAGACATGTATTATAGTACTCCTTATTAATCTGTTATCCTAATAAGTAGGGATATCCTAATCCTAATTATATTGACTGTGCCTTATGGAGGTTTAACCTAATTATAAGTATTTATACCGTATTCTATTAACCACATTAATAAATTAAGATTAACCCTATGATTATGTCCTAGAAGTATTATAATAAACCCTTAAGTCATATGAGTATGAATTCTAATAACTTAAACTATACTATAATTACCATATAATTATTCATACTAGTACTGCCTAGAAGACATGTTCATAGAGTCTAGGGTAATTACAAACAATTAGACTATAAATAAAAGTACTAATTATAGAGGATAATTAGGCTATTATATATGTAGTTATATAATAGATCCCAACTAATGTTATAGTCTCATTCTATTAACTAGTACTGTTAGATCATAAATACGGTAACCTATAATTTAAGATTAAACAAGTTAGACATAAGCCAATATTATACTAGGGTTAACATATGGTTAACTTAATCACAGGTAACCCTATTTGGGAGAGTTTATGGTTTATATATCTATCATATGAACTATGTTCAATTAACCCTAGAGTGAACTATTAACTATAGTTGCCAATTAACTATTTATACTTCACTACCTGAACATATTTAGTTAACCCTATGTTCATGAACATATCCTAGGGTTTATCCTAGGGTTACATATACTGTGAACTATTAACTAGGGTTTATTCAGGATATTAACATCGATGGAGGTTTATATTAACAATTCATGAACATATATGTTCATAATTATTGTTACTAACTATCCATAAGTTAATGAACTATATAGTTAACTCCATCGATAACTAACTATAACTATTCATAACCCCTATATGGTGGACTAAAACTCTGGGGGTTATGGACAAACTTAGTTCATATTATCCATAGGATGTAGTTGTATTTGTTAGGGATTAACCCTAACATAGATACTTAGAAATTGGATACATAGTTAACCTATTATTATTTGTTTTTATCTATATGTTAGGGATTAACTCTAACATTATATTCTTAGGACTAATATAGGACAAGAAATTGATACGTGTAATAGTTCTACACTATTAGTTTATGTACAAAAAACTACTATAGACGGAATATAGGACTATGTAATGTGTGGTTTTGGGTTTAGAAATGGATAGATACTAACTATAGATCCATTAACTAGTAACTAGTATAACCAGTGGTTTCCATTTCTAAATATGACATATATGATCCTAGACATATAATGTGTGATTTTGAGTAGATAATGACATATATGATCTTAACATTATATTCTCGTTATCTTAGACATCATAACTTAGATTATTAGAGGAACTATCTAAGCTCAAATTAATTTGGAAACTAGTTACATAGTGTACTATATGAAGACTATGTTCTATGAACTATCTAACTATGTAACTAGTTGTCTAGAAGTAGGGATATCTTAATATAAACAATTACATAATTCATACAAACATAGTCTAGAAGTCATGTTCATATGAGGCATAGTTCATGGAAGTATCTAGATGAACCCTACTAATTTTAAGTATCTATTTAATATAAGTCCATGACTACTAGACTATGTTTGTATGAATTATGTAATTGTTTGTATTAAGATATCCCTACTTCTAGACAACTAGTTACATAGTTAGATAGTCCATAGAACATAGTCTTCATATAGTACACTATGTAACTAGTTTCAAAATTAATTTGAGCTTAGATAGTTCCTCTAATAATCTAAGTTATGATGTCTAAGATAACGAGAATATAATGTTAAGATCATATATGTTATTATCTACTCAAAACCACACAGTATATGTCTAGGATCATATATGTCATATTTAGAAATGGGAACCACTGGTTATACTAGTTAATAGTTCTATAGTTAGTATCTATCTATTTCTAAACCCAAAACCACACATTACATAGTCCTATATTCCGTCTATGGTAGTTTCTTGTACCTAAACTAATAATGTAGAACTATTATACGTATCAATTTATTGTCCTATATATAATGTTAGGATTAATCCCTAACATATAGATAAAGATATATAATAATAGGTTGACTATGTATCCCATTTCTGAGTATCTATGTTAGGGTTAATCCCTAACAAATACAACTATATCCTATAGATAATATGAACTAAGTTAGTCCATAACCCCCATAGTTTTAGTCCACCATATAGGGGTTATGGATAGTTATACTTAGTTATCAATAGAGTTAACTATATAATTCACTGACTTATGGATAGTTAGTAACAATAATTATGAACATATATGTTCATGAATTGTTAATATAAACCTCCATCGATGTTAATATCCTTAAGCCTCCATCGTTATTGTTAACCTAACAAGATAGTTTACTATAGTTTAAATGGAACTATGTCCTCCATCTAGATGATTAGTAACTAAGAGTATAATGCTCAACTCTGGAGGTAGTTGAGTAAATATATGTTCATTTATTGTTACACTTAGTTAAGAGTTAGGGTCCATCGTTGTTACTTGTGCATATATACAGGGAGGAACCTCCATAGTGTAACTAAGTACACGTTACCTCATCATTGCTGGATGAGTTTATGTATTTAACTATGTCTCCTATAGTAAAACCTAGGTAGTTAGACATAGTTTTCCTATCTAGTTGAGTGGAGGTATTTGATCAAAATATGGCAACGATGAACCAGGGACAATTTGTTAGACGGAAGAATTTTATATTGAAGAATTAGAACCAGGGTATATGGTTAGGGTTGGGTATGGAGAATACACACTAGTTTGATGAAAAATTGAAATTAGTAGTTCGTAGGGTGTAGTAGTTTCTACGGTTTGGGGATAGCTTTAGACCTTCACTGATCTACTTAAACATAAGAATCAAATACATAGTCTTTAGGATATACTATGGGAATAAACAATGTATTTGATCCTTCTTACCCCTAGGTATATTCCCATCAACGATCATCTTGCCCTTGTTAGTGTACTATATTCGTATGAACTATGTAGACTATGTTCTACAAACTAGTTAGTTCATAATATCTTATAGGGTATGAACTAGTTGTCAACTATCATATGAACCCTAGGATATCTTCTGTGTATCATGTTCATCTAGATACCTCCATAACTTAAAGTTCCATGAAATTAGTATTGCCTATCTAGTTATGAGGCATAGTTCATGGAGGTAATTTGGTTATATGATGCTTATCGTTGTTATGTTCACTAACTATGTTCAACGATAGAGCCTTATCTACCTCCATAACTTATGGAGGCAGATGAGGCCTCTCATCATCACTATATCAACCTAGGCTAAGTTCGTTCCTAGAATATTAGACTAGTATATATGTTATACTATGTAGGTAGTTCACTATGGAGGTAGTTCCCTATATATATGTTAGGATTAACCCTAGTTAGATACATTAAGGTTAACCCTAGTTAGATTCATGAATTGGGTTAGGATAACCTCCATCTAAACTATAGGCTACATTACATTATATAGTTAATTAAGTTATATGTTCCTCGATCTAGATGGACTTCATCGTTATTCTATATAGTTTAGTTAGAAGTTAGGGTCCATTTAGATGAAGTTGTGCATATATACTACCACCGTTCATATAGTTAACTACCGTTCATAGTGAACATATATATAGGTTATAATCAACCATATAACTTCTCCATCGTTATCATTAGGGATGACTATATACAATGGGTACTTAATCCTAGGATATCTAAGGTTCACTATATACCCTAATAGGTTAAAATCAACAATATAACCCATGATGTTTATGGTCACTTTACTTTATAATTATACTTATATAGTCATCCCTAATGTTACATAGTCTCCCTAATAGGTTATAATCCTAACCCATAAACTTCACATCGTTATGTAGTTTTATGAACATATAGGGTTATAGTTAGGATAGGGTTTAGTTAGACATAGTTCTGATCTTAGTTCAGAACTATGCCTCCATGAACTATGTGCCTTGTAATCCTATACTAAGTTAGGATAGAACCTTAGTTCATCTAGATGAACTTAGGGTTAATTGGGCAATCATGGAGGTATAGTTCCTAACTAAGATAGGAACTTAGTTAACTATGTTCCATCTAGATATATGGCAATCAAAACAAGATAGTCCAAAACTAAGGATATATGTTATTATAGGATTAACTTATAGTTTAGGAACATAGTGGAGTATCTAGTTCTGTTGTGTCCTCGTATGGGACACGAACAGGGCCAGGCATCATGGCTGGAAAAGCAGAAGAAGATGAGAGAAAAGTAAAGGAAAATAACTAGTTTCTTATTGCATGCCCTAGACCTCCTTACAAAGAAAGAGAGGGCATGTCTTCCTAGCCTGATTACAAGATATGATTCTGCGTGCTGACGTTTTAGTTACCAAAACGGGAAGGATACGCTCACAACACTCCACCACGCTTCCATTATTGACTTGCCTCCCTCATAGGAGGACGGCCCCTGGGAAATGAATTCAAAGTGGATCATGGTTGGGGCGATAACGTAAGTCACCTCGGAGGGCTTGCACATGGGTCCAAAGGAGCATTCATAGTAGGCGTACATGGCACATGCTAAGGGAAGCCCACCATGAACGGAAGCTGCATTCACCAAATAACAGCGGGCAATATGCATCTTTTTATCTGTTATGTAACCTGCAAGGGCAATTAATTACCTCCATTCTGACCAATAGAGGACTGGGTATCATCTCCACGACATTAGCAGTGCAAACAAAGAAAACCTCTTATATGTCAATAGGAACATCCAAATAATGGTCAAGAAAATTAGCATTCTGCTCAGGAGCAAGGAGCTCCAGCAAAACACTCGCATGATCACCAGCATGACCCTTCTTATTGTCATCACTTGCTAACTCTTCTTTCTTTGTCAAATATTGGTTCCATGGACGTGGAGTAGTTGGGTCCCAAACTTTATGGCCAATCTCACACGTGATCCTGCTTGTTGAAGAACCTGATTGCCTCTTCCAGTAATAAAATCCCTGAAACACGACAACTAAATGCATCAGTATCCTCGTCAGAAACATATTGATGAGCATCCAACAGCCATGCACAACCCGGTTCCTCTGTCATCTGCATCTAAGCAACTGTATAATACATCAGTTCTTTGACACAATTCACACCGAGATTTAAAAGTTGAGTTGCCAACTATGCTAAGGAGAAATTCAAATAACTGTATCACAAAGGCCTAAGGCTGTTCTGAACCATCTGAGCCAACTCTTGACATTGCTTTTCTTAAATCAGAAACGGATGATTTAATCTCAGTCGTAACTTCAGATGGGATCTTTTCCCTGTACTCGCTCAAGCTCTTCACAATACTGTGGATAATTGTGTCGACACTATTTATGATGTCAATCAGAGCTTTCCTCTTTTTATCCTGCTGAGAGTGCAACTCAACCCCCTTTATATGTCCTATCCAAACTTAATACAAATTTCTAGACTCTAATAGGTTATAATATACTCTATTATAGTTAGATAGTCCATATGGACTATATAGAATAAATTATAACCATGGGAATAAATATGTTATAACAAATAGGGTTAAGGATGTTATAACATGTTTATAGAGGCAGATGAGGCTTATCATCTTTACTATATCAACCTAGGCTAAGTTACTTCCTAGAACATTAGACTAATATATATGTTATACTATGTAGGTAGTTCACTATGTAGGTAGTTCCCCACATAGATACTTGTAGTAACTATATATGTTCGGATTAACCCTGTTAGATTCATGAATTGGGTTAGGATAACGTCCATCTAAACTATAGGCTACATTATATATTATAGTTAACTAAGTTATATGTTCCTCCATCTAGATGGACTCCATCGTTATTGTATATAGTTTAGTTAGAAGTTAGGGTTCATCTAGATGAACTTGTGCATATATACTACCATTCATATAGTTAACTGCCATTCATAGTGAACATATATATAGGTTATAATCAACCATATAACTTCTCCATCGTTATCATTAGGGATGACTATATACTATGGGTATTTAATCCTAGGATATCTAAGGTTCACTATATACCCCTTATAGGTTATAATCAACCATAAACTTCACATCGTTATGCCCTAACTAAATTATATATGTAATTTCATGAACATATAGGGTTATAGTTAGGATAGGGTTAGTTAGACATAGTTCCGATCTTAGTTAGGAACTATGCCTCCATTAACTATGCCTGGTGATCCTATACACAGTTAGGATAGAACCTTAGTTCATTTAGATGAACTTAGGGTTAATTGGCAATCATGGAGGTATAGTTCCTAACAAAGATAAGAACTTAGTTAACTATGTTCAGATCGTATGAACCTGGGAACTTAGTTAACTATGTTCCATCTAGGCATATGATAATCAAAACAAGATAGTCCATAACTAAGGATATATGTTATTATAGGATTAACTTATAGTTCATGAACATAGTGGACTATCTAGTTCATGTTCCTATGGGTTAGGGTTAAACTATATATATGTTCATGAATTGTTATATATATATAACGTAGACTATGTTTTTTAGAAGGGCAGGATGTTCCATCTAGCTAATTGTTTGTATTAGCTAACTAGTTCATATGAAGCATAGTCCATAGATACGTATAATAGTTCTTCATGGATATAGATAGAGACATAATAAACAATTTATCTATCCATTTCTTGTCCTATATTAGTCCTAGTTAGCTAATATAAACAATTAGCTAGATGGAACATCTTCCCCTTCCATAGAACATTGTCTACGTTATGATAGATACTATCATCATGTTCATCTTGATAGTCCCCAATTAGCTAGATGGACTAATTAATTTGGCAACTAGTTAAGAACATAATTAGTTTAACCCTAACTTAGATATGCCTCATATGGACATACACACATTAGGGTTAAACTAATGTTCCTAACTTAGTATAGGTTAACTGTGTTTAACTAGTATACCTCTATTTAATTCATCCTTGATCCTGGTTCATTTATATAGTTCATCTAGATATGGCATTCATCTTAATGACATAATGCTGGTTCATCTACATAACTACTTGAACATTATTAGGTTATGTTCCTAACTATGTTAGGAACCAAAATAAGATAGTCCATGAACTATACTAGTAACCAAAACAATCATGAGATAACTATGCTCCTAACATAGTTAACTAAGTTCTTAACTAAATGATTTGGTTATTTCTCGAAGAATATATAGTAACTAAGGATATAGAATCAGGGAACATAGTAGCATAACTATCCATAACTAGATACTATATCAAGTAGTAATATAAACTCTGAACATTATATTATGAGTTCATGTTACTACAATAACGATGGAGTCGATCTAGATGGAGGAACATATAACTTAGCTAACCATATCAACGATGGGTGATAGTTATCTCCCTAGTTATCTATAAGTTATATGGAATTATATAATAGTTAGGTCTTCTAATATATAATTTGGTTTTACTATGGGAGACATAATAATTAAACATAATCTAGAAGACATGTTCATAGAACCTATAATAACTTATATATAATTTGTAGTGTTTAGGGTACAGAGGGAGTACCATATTATAGGTTATTATTATAATGCAACTATAGTTTTCAATTACGGCATATCTAACCCTAGACTACGTCCGCATAGGAATAACTTAGGGTTAATCGTATGCGATGATTGGAGTTAATCTAAGTTGAATTATATATGGGTATAGATATGTATAAGGGACGAGGAACATAGTTCATCGGATAACTTAAGGTTATTAGGGTATAAATACTATAACTTAACGTTTATAGAACCTATAATAACTTATATATAATATGTTAGTTTATGTCTTCTATAGAATAAATACCAAATTCATCCTAACCTAGGTAGTTAGACTTATATGGTCTATGAGGTTTATATAGTTCACATCCTAACCGTATTATAGACAGTCTTCTAGACTTATAAATACATAGTTCATAGACCATATAAGTCTTCTATACTATATGAACCCATAAATATGTTGTGTTCTCATATAGAACATGAACAAAATCAAATGCCATGGTGAAAAAGGGAGAAAAGAAGAGGAAAAACAAGAAGAAAAGATAAGGAAAAACTGGATTCAATATTGCATGCTCAAGAAAGAGGAAGAAGACCTCCTTAAAAAGAAAGAGAGGGCACGTCTTCCTAGCTTAATTATAAGATATGACTTTTCAACTTCCTAGATTGATTACAAGATATGACATTTCAGCTTCCTAGCATAATTACAAGATATGACCTTTCAGTTACCAAGGTACGATTCTGCGTGCTGACCTTTCACTTACCAAAACGGGAAGGATTACAAGATGTGGTTCTGAGTGTGCCACTGCCGTCAGCCACATCCGATACAGCACCCCCTCCATCACCATCTACAATTGCCTCATCCACCAATTCTCATTTCTCGCGCACCCTTCAGATGCTCATAAGGTGTTTGATGATATGCAAGCCTTCGGGCTCTCGCCCAAAAAAGAGGAAGAAGACCTCCTTATAAAGAAAGAGAGGGCGCGTCTTCCTAGCCTAATTACAAGATATGACCTTTCAACTTCCTAGGTTGATTACAAGATATGACTTTTCAGCTTCCTAGCATAATTACAAGATATGACCTTTCAATTTCCAAGATATTATCTTGTAATCATGCTATGAAGCTGAAAGGTCATATCTTGTAATCAACCTAGGAAGTTGAAAGGTCATATCTTGTAATTAGGTTAGGAAGACGTGCCCTCTCTTTCTTTATAAGGTCTTCCTCTTTCATGGGCGAGGGACCGACGGCTTACATGTCATCAAACACCTTATGAGCATCTGAAGGGTGCGTAGGAAACGAGAATTGGTGGAGAGGCGATTGTAGATGGTGATGGAGGGGGTGTTGTATCAGACGTGGCTGACGGCAGTGAGCGGCTTGGAGGAGTCGACTGAGGGTGCTGGAGGCAGCGGATGGAGGGTTAACAGTGGCCTTGGTCTCGTGGAGTCGAGGATGGTGCTGGAGAAGGAGAAAGGTACTGTCTTGTAGGGAAAAGCGAGCTTTTCAGGGACGAGAGAGAAGTCAAGCTTTTGCGCTGTCATCTGGAAAAGGGTCGATGGCGATGGCGGCGGTACGTAACAATGTCCGTGGAAGGTGGTGGTCGGTCCAGCGGAGGTGTCGGCGGTTGCAGAGGCTGGAGGAGGCGGCGGGGTGGCAAAGGATACAAAAGCACAAGAGGATGCAATGGCCTTGGCTTTGGCCTTAGCGATTTCCTCCGCAGTCTCGGCGAGGAGGCCGATGGGGGCACCAAAAGGAGCAGTCTCTCCCTCCTTGATGATGATTGCAGCGGGATGCCATCATAGAGAGTCTCAACGTCCATGTCTCCCTTGTCGGACTTGATGACGACAGTGCTCTCGCCCTTGGAGAGAGGGCGTCACCGGTTGCAAGGGAGGAGAGGGGAGGCGGGACGTGGTGGCAGCCCATTGTGGTGGTGCATAGGATGAATGTAGGGAGGCCGGTAGTTGGACAAAGAAGTCTGGCGTTGACTGGGATGATGATCTGGACACCATTGACGGTGATGGGGCCAGTGGCGGTGTTGTCAGGGAGAGGGTCGATGGTGACGGTGGCTGTCGTGGAGGATGAAGTGTGACCGGCGGATCTGAACATAGAGAGCCTACCCATTTTCCAGCTTGAACAATAGTAGCGATCTGAGGACAAGGCGTGGCCGGTGGAGCGGAGAAGAGACTGTAATGGGTTTTGTCTGACGGCGGCGGTGGCTGTGGGTAGCCCCACTGCCGCTGGAACGGAGTGGGATGCGGCGAAGCCTGAACGGTGGCGGTAGTGACGGTGCCCATTTGGGCCACGGTGATCCGCTCAATCCGTTCTAGGATTTCGGCCCACAAGTTGAGCACATCGTCCCTCGTTCCGGCGGATCAGAACGGCTCTGATACCAATGTTGTGTTCCCGTATGGAACACGAACAAAATCAAACGCCATGGTGAAAAAGGAGAAAAGAAGAAGAAAAACAAGAAGAAAAGATAAGTAAGGAAAAACTGGATTCAATATTGCATGCCCAAGAAAGAGGAAGAAGACCTCCTTATAAAGAAAAGAGAGGGCACGTCTTCCTAGCCTAATTACAAGATATGACCTTTCAACTTCCTAGGTTGATTACAAGATATGACCTTTCAGCTTCCTAGCATAATTACAAGATATGACCTTTCAGTTACCAAGGTGTGGTTCTGCGTGCTGACCTTTCACTTACCAAAACAGGAAGGATTACAAGATGTGGTTCTGCGTGAGCCCTGATGTTCACAACAAATATTAAGTTAGACATCCTAACTCTATCTAAGACATATAGTATATTCCTATAATAGTTATATTATATCAGATCCCATAATTGTATTGTAATGCTATAACTCTAATTAATAATGCGGTATAACCCTAATATTATATTCCTATTAGGGACATAAACCATATTAACCTTAGGATTAATCTATAATAATGAGATAGGTACGTATTTAGTTCATACATAATATAGTATATGGACTATGCGTCATATGAACTATAACTTAACATATTCAGGAGTTAGGGTTAACAGATATTCTAGGATTACAGTATATAGGACCTTACATATACTGTAACCCTAGGATATCTGTTAGAGTTAATTTTGACATATACTATTAGGGAGAGAACTATTAATTAGGTTAACTCTGATATATGATAGATACTAACTGCTGAATAAAGTTATATGGTTATAATATAGTTATAGGTTATATAATATGTTAACGATGGAGACTATATAATATCGTTAACCCTAGAATAAACCCTAGACATGATGATAGTAGTAACTACTACATATGATCATCTAGATACATAGTTGTTATGTTCTATGATAGTAGTAACTACTAAAGATGATCATAACGTAGATAGTTCATAAGTTAGGGTCATGAACTATCTATGTTATGATAGATACTATGTAATATAAACTATGACATATTATATATAAGTTAACTTATTAGTAACTACATAGGTAACTCTAACTATGTAACTACATATTTGTTATATTACTATAAGTTATGAATGTATCTATCTATCTAAGATGAACTTAGATAGTTCATCTAGCTAATTGTTTGGATTAATCTATTTAAGTTAGGTAACCCAAACTTAGAAAGATTAATCCCAGGGTTAGATATGCCCTAATTGGCAACTATAGCCTATAGATTGCCAATTGACCCTAAGATAATCTAAGTTAACGATGAAGGTTATCTAGGGTTGTTATGTTCCAACTATTAGTCTATTTTCTTAGTTTATTTGTATTATTGGCCTTTGGCCCAGTTTAGGGGAGTAGCCCAATCTGTCTGGTGTCTGGCCTCTGGCCCAATTATATATGACGCCTTTTGTAATAAGGCCTCTGGCCCAACTAGAGGGAATAGCCCAGGGGTTAGCCCAGGCCCACTGCATGGGAAGTATTTGTAATGAGCTTAGGCTCTCTTGTTAGATTATTCAGAACAATTTACCCTAATCTCTTTCTCCTCTGTCTTCACCCCCCTCTCGTCCCCCGCTGTTGGAGCCGCCGGCCGACCATCATGGGGTCTCCTTCTTTGTCGACCCTCCCTCTTCTCGTCTCTCTCCCTCTTTTCATCTATATCACGTTCCCCTCTTCTTCCTGAAGAGTTGGGACTTATCATTGGGATCAGAGCACCGATCCTCGAAAGCACAAGACCCCTTCGCGATGGCCAGGAGCAACTAGCGCTAAGACGGAGACCCTCAGGCAGCCATTGAACCAGCCATGCAAGGGGACTCCCCACTAAGGCGCCGCCCTCCTCCCCTCGAGGAGATGATCTTCGCGAGATAATGACAGCGTCCATGGTGCGCCAAGACCAATTTTTTCAAATCCTTTTACAAGGACAGCAGCAATTCCAGCAACAATTTCAGCAGTAGATGACGATGTTTCGCGAGTCCTTTGAGCGATTGTCTCTGCCCACGACGACACCCCTTCATGCTGGCCGGCCTGACAAGGGGGTCCTTCCGCTCCCTCTGAGTGGTCCCTTCACACGTTACCCTCTAGGAGTCGGCCGGCATCAGGATCAGACTACCTTCTTTGGGTCACAGACGGTAGCCACAGGGCACAACTCCATGGGCGCTGGGGCATCAAGCTTGCATGGTGTTCGACAGAATGCCACTTCCATCCCCTTTGTACAGACGCAAACCACCAGGGGCCAGGAGACGATGAACGAGATTTGGACTAGACAGCCAACCAGGCTGAATCTAGTTGGACCAACCATGGGTATTCGCGAGACGAGCGCCATGGGCCCAGGCTAGTAGCAGAGATGAGGCTGGCGCAGTTCCAGTTTCCCAAGTATTCAGGGGATAACAATCCGGTGGACTAGTTGTACCAAGCCAAGAAATTCTTTCGATACCAGGACACTCGCTTAGATGATGACAAATTGACGATATCCTCTTTCCATCTTACAGGCGATGCTTTGATCTGGTACCAATACATCGAGGCAGAGCAGCCTAAGATCATTCTTGGCAACAGTTTACTCGCAAATTGTGCATCCAATTTGGTCCTACACAATATGCAGACTTCAATGAACTCATCAGTTCCTTGCGGCAGACATCCACAGTGCACGCCTATCAAATGGAGTTCATGCGCATCGCCAATCGTCTGCCGTATTGGACACAGGAGGTCCTGATGGGTAATTTCATGCACGGGCTTAAACTGGAAATCTCGGATGCTATTCGGCACTATCCGCATGCGTCTATGGCTAAGGTGATCAAACACACGCGGATTGCGGAGGAACGGCTTAATCGTCAGCGGAGACTCTGGAGGCCCCCTTCACGAGCGCCCAACTCCTCCACATTCTAGGCCCCTCACCTTGACGCCCATGCTCCACCTACGATGCAGCCAACGATCCGCCGATTGACCCAAGCGCAAATGGAGGAGCGCCGATCCAAAGGCCTTTTCTTTAATTGTGATGAACGTTTTGTTCTGGGTCACCACTGCAAGACTCATGCCCTGCTTGCCTTGGAAGGCATATGGGATGAGGGCCTTGAGGACGAAGATGGGGCTGGCTTTTCATCAGACATGCCACCTATGATCAACCTGAGATCTCCTTCCATGCCTTCTTGGGCGAATACATGCCTCAGACTATGCGTGTCCTTATCGATTCCGGTAGTACTCATAATTTTATTAATGACAAGGTGGCTTTGCGGCTGGGGTGTCCGTTGCAAGCCTTGTCTCCCTTTGATGTCCGGATTGGCTATGGCTAGAACCTCCGCAGCGCTGGCATGTGTCCCCGAGTGGAGTTAACTATACAAGGTCACGCCTTCCTTTTGGACCTTTATTTATTATTACCTACATAGGGGGCTGATGTGGTCCTAGGCGTGCAATGGCTCTGCGATCTCGACGCCATGTGGTTTGGAACTTCGACGCCATGACGATGCAGTTTACTATAGGCGGCCATTCTGTTCGGCTCTCGGGCGGTGTACTCTCCATTCTATGTTCTCGGTGGATTCATTATCACATGGTACTCAAGGTTTTTTCTTGCAACTGCTATCGTTGGAGGGCACTACTCCTTCGGAGACCCCCCCCCCGGACTTGGCCGCCCTCATTTCGGGTTATGAAGATCTCTTCCACGAGCCTTCTGGGTTGCCGCCCCAGTGGTCTCAAGACCACCAATTTCTATCATACCAGGGGCTGCACCGGCCAATGTACGGCCGTACCAGTATCCTCATATCCAAGAAGACGAAATTGAAAAACTGATCAAGATATGTTGTTGACGGGGGTAATCAGGCCGAGCTCTAGTTCCTTATGTCCCTCAGCGTGCTTCAGTCAGTGAAGTTGATTATAGCTTGTAGACTCGCGATGATATTTTACGGCAATTAAAATGCAATTTTCGCATTGGCTCAAAATCGTATGAAGCAGATTTATGACAAGCGCCATTCTGAAAGTGAGTTTCAAGTAGGTGACTGGGTCTATGTTAGTTTTCTTCCCGCACGACAGTCTTCCTTGTATCAGCCGGCTAGTGTCAAGTTGGCTTATCAGTTTCATGGGCCCTATCCGGTTTCAGAGCGCATTGGCCCAGTGGCTTACTGCCTGCAACTTCCAGACGATTCTACAGTCCACCCAGTTTTTCACGTCTCCCACCTTCGTCGTGTTGTGGGTGATCCCTCTCATTTGGTATCTACTCCTCCTCCTCCATCTATGCCAGCTGAATTGCCATTGGTACCAGCATCGATCATAGATTCTCGTCGAGTGCGTCATTCTGGCCGCATTATTACTGAGGTTCTCATTGCGTGGCAGAACCAGCCACTGGAGGATGCTTCTTGGATTCATGAGGATGAGTTTTTAGCCCAATATCCGGGTTGGTCGCCTTGAGGTCAAGGCTAGCAGTGGAGCGTGGTGGAATGTTATGTTCCAACTATTAGTCTATTTTCTTAGTTTATTTCTATTATTGGCCTTTGGCCCAGTTTAGGGGAGTAGCCGAATCTGTCTGGCGTCTGGCCTCTAGCCCAGTTATATCTGACGTCTTTTGTAATAAGGCCTCTGGCCCAACTAGAGGGAATAGCTCAGGGTTTAGCCCAGGCCCACTGCATGGGAGGTATTTGTAATGAGCTTAGGCTCTCTTGTTGGATTATTCAGAACAGTTTACCCTAATCTCTTTCTCCGAAGCATAGTCCATATAATGAGATTAGAATTTATGTAATATCGGAATACTATGAACTTGAATAGATACATATAACTATTTATTCTATCATAGTTCATAGTTAGGGCAACTATGAACTATGATATATATGATAGGGTTTAGGAGATAGGACTATGAACTTTGTATTAGAACTATTATCTAGTATAACCATGAGATACGTAGAAATGGATAGATACTAACTATAGAACTATTAACTAGTAATACCATTTTAGGACAAATTGGATACGTATAATCAACTATTTTGTTGTCTTATATATATAATACCCTAGTATATGGTAAATTAATTTGTTTTGGGTTATACAGACTACATCCTAAATATGTATAATAGTTCTTCACGGATATAAATAGAGACATAATAAATAATGTATCAATCTATTTCTTGTCCTATATTAGTCATAGGAATATAATGTTAGGGTTAATCCTAGATTGACAACTATTGGATTAACCCTATCTATAGTTAGGGCAACTACCTACGTGTGTGTATTCTAACCCTAGAAGAATAGGATGAATATAAGACTATTCTTCTGTTTAAGTAGATGCGTGAAGAAGAGGACTAACAGTTCGTCTATAGATAGGTACATAGGATTAATATAGGACTATGTAACCCTATGAATACATAGTCCTATATTCCATCTATAGTTAGAGCATTAACTAACTATATAATGTATCTATCTATAGTTAGTTAATGCCCTAACTACACACAACTAAGATTGCCAATCTAACTAACTTATAATCATATATGATTATGCATTGTATCATAATCAAATACGTAGTCTATTGGACATAGGTTAATATATAAACTCTAACCTATGATACAATGCATTGTACTATGTCTAACCTTATAGTTGCCAATCTAGAATATACAAGCTATAGTTGCCATAATAACTTAGATTATTATAGATTAATCCTAGGGTTAATCCTTCCTTGAGCCAACTTAGATAACTAACCCTATAGTTGCCAATCTAGACATATACTATAGATGTCTAAAGGATGTAGTCATCCTAACTTAGATTATTAAATAGGAACCCTCCATTACATTCTAACTTAGTTTAGACATCCTAACTTAGATTATTAGGATATGTTAGGATTAGGGTTAATACTAACATATGGGATTAACTGCTAGGTTATTCCCATAGGAATATACGTATCCTAACCCATATATAATTCTGCTAGACTGAAGAATTATATATGGAAGATTAGGGAATAATCAACTATAGTTGTGGTGTATGGATCAACATAATACATAATGTTAATTGGCAACTAGTATTTGATTAGGGTTAGGGAATAAGTTAGGTTATTCCCATAGGGACATTTTTAGGATTAACCCTAAAAATTACGTATTTAATGTCATTGTTGTAGCGACCCGCAATTTCATATCCTTATAAAAGCATGAAATCGCTAAGTAAAACAACCAGTCACGATGCGGTACTACTAAATAAAAATCCCAGGGATCCACAAATCTGAGTACAAGCACATAACAAATTTTACAAATCCAAAAGTGTGGCATTTAAATTCATACAAACCCAAAATGAAAGTTAAAGTCTAAGGCCTATAAGTACAAATATTAATCTTCATGAGAACTTACTAAACCTTGCTAGAACCTGCAATATCTAGGGGAGGGGTGGTAGTGAGTATACAAGTATACTCAGTAGGGAGAGCTATAATAACAAACATAATTATGCACAAATGTAGAACTAGCACATGGTTAGACATTTAAGTCAATAAAACATAAGTCTAATTTCAAATTGTGTAACTAGGTCTCATTAAGCCAAACAACAATGAAGCATTCTCTATTACTTCCAAAGCAGTTTGGACTTCAATAGATCCAATCAACCCCATAGCATCAGTATGCCCAATTAAGTGAAAACCCCTAAGTTTCAAACCAGTATTTTAGACCCTACTCCCTTGAGGTCTACCTTGCCCACTCTTGGGGCAATTGCCTTTACTCCATAGAGCGGCCCTTCGTTAGGGGCGGAAGGCATCAACCTTACTCCCTTGAGCGGCCCTTCATTAGGGGCAGAAGGTTGATCCGGTAGTAGTTGCCCTTCGTTAGGGGCGGAGCTACCATTGGTACATGGATGACTCTTGCATGCTTGCTGGAATTTTCCCCTTGGCAAGGCTCCGCTGAGTAGCCAATGTCGGACCTCCACCATAAAAGTCTCCCAACTCATCAAAACAGAAATTTTCGTTTCAAAGTAGGCCCTTTCCCAAAAATGGATCAATCATTATCAAATCCATTTAAATCACCACGTTCTAGCATGGTGATATCATTCTTTGAAACCCTTTTTCCAGAACAGAGTATCATTCCTACAAGAGCTAAGGAAAGCAGGCATTTTTACAATTCTCAGTGCCAATCTACTCTCTAATCGGTGAAAATACCACCTATCATTTGAAAATACCTTCTAATAGGACTACTTATGCAACAATCAAGCTATAAGAAAGGATAGAGACTCCCTGCCTTGGTTCTGTAGCAGCAAGATCCCAACTTTCCTACTTTAGCACTTCTATCTCTTTGATCGTGGTGATTTCAGCTCTAATCGGCCAACCCAAGCTCAAAATCCCCTTAGCCTCCCTTGATCACGTTCACCCATGCCTCCTTTCAAGGTTTCATGGAGGTTTTTAGAGGAGGAGAGCATAAACAGAAAACAGGAAATAGGGAGAGATTTGGGGTTGCGCTCACCTGGGATTAGTTGGAGGAGAGATTTGCAACACTTGGTTTAGCTCCCTTTCAGTTTTTCCTCCTTAGATCCAAACCCTAGAGTTTCCCCCAAAAAGGTTCTGGTCTGGACGCAGCTTCAATGGGAGAGGAAATAAAGGGGAAGAAGATGGGTAGGGTTTTATGGGTTTTTAGTCCATACCCAGCTACCCGGATGCCCGGATCCATTTCAGACCCACTCATTGCAAAAGCCCATAACTTAGGCTCAACTCTGAATTACTTCAACTTGTTACCATTTTAAAGATCTCTTTGCCCTCTATCTTGTCCTAAAATATCAGCCTTATATTCCCTCTAGATTAAAAGATAAGCCATAAGAAAGCTATACAGAACAGTTACCACATTAGAAACCAAGTTAGCTCATTTACAACTGGATTGACTTTTAATATAGGTTGCCATCTCAATAAGGCTTACTATTAAGATAATATCATAAAACCCATGGGTAATAGCATTAGATCAATGTCATAAGGTATTATACAAAACCGGATGTTACAATTGTCTATGTATTTAATTCTTCTATTTAACTCCTTTTGTTTATTCCCATAGTAAATCCAAGTGACTATGTATTTGATTATTCTGTTTAAGTAGATGCATGAAGGTCTAAAGCTATCCCCAAACTGTATAAACTACTTATCTAATTCTTCCTTCAAAATGAAACATGACTATAATAGAGTTCATAAGTTAGGGTTAATTGCCAATTTGGTTAGGAACATAGTTTATTCATCTAGATAACTATGTTCTACAAACTAAGTTCATGAATGCCACTGTCCTCTTCCTCGGCTTCTTCGACAAGTAAACTACCCCGGACGGAGCAGCGATGTCCGGGGGCAAATTTCTCGTCGCATTTAAAACAGAGTCCCTTAGAATGCCGTTCATCTATTTGGGCTGGCGTCAGGCGATAGACAGGTGGAGTAGCAGGCCCTGGCAATGCCGGCCAGCTTGGGTTGGGGCCAGGGGCTGGGGCCGAGACATATGTGGGACAGGTAAGGGGGTGCATAGCCATCACCCCACGGCTCCCTCTCCGCTGACGAGCCAATTTCTCCTCCTCGATATGTGCATGGCGCACCACATCGCGCATGGTATGGCATGGGAAGTCGTGCATCTCGTCAGCAATCTCTGGTTTTAGCCCACGCTTGAAGGTGCCCACGAGAGCTGCTATTGGCTAATCTGGTAGGCGATTGGCAATCTTCATGAATTCTGAATAATATGCCCTTATTGTGGTGGTCTGCCTTAGGCTGGACAGCATTTCATTGAAATCTTGAAATTCATTTGGTCCAAATTGGATGCACAACTCATCGGAGATGGACATCCAAGTAGGATAATGCACCTTCTTTTCAAAGGGCTGAAACCAAATAGAGGCGTCTCCATCAAGATGGAAGGCTGCCACACGTAGGCGTTCTGCATCAGAGTATGTCCCTTGGTAAGGGAAGAACTTGTCCGCCTTGTACAACCATTCGACGGGGTCCTCATCTCCATTATATCTTGGAAACTGTAAACGAGCCAGTCTGGGCTCAGCGCTGCCCCTCTGGCCTCCGCGAGACCCATGGAACTCCTCCCACTCCTCATCGATCTCTTGCTGAACGTTTCGTGGATGTGTAGCCATTGAGGCATTTCCACGAGAACTTGGCATGCCTCGTGCATCAAGACCAGGGCGGCCACCTTCTGCGTCTGGGTTAAAGGACCCAATTCGGATTCCATGAGGGAGAGAATTTGCTGTGGATTGGCCTGGTGTTGAGCCTCTAGGCACATGGAGCCCCCCTGGTCGGACAGGGACGCCATTCCCCCCTGATGGCGGCGGCGTGGTCATGTTGGCAGTTTGTGTGGCCTGGTTTTGTGCCAGTATAAGCTCGATGTTCTGCAGTCGTATATTAATCGCATTGATCATGGAGATTAGAATGTCTTGGCTGGAATCAGCATTCATCCGTGGGCTGGGAATCTCCTTCGCAACCTCTAGCTCTGGCTGTGCTTCAGAGGCCATGGCTGGCTGCTTGCGAGGAGGCATGTCTGGCTATGATATCAATGTTGTGACCCAGCAAGGTCACAAGGTATCGTTTTGATGAAAAATAGTAAAAAGAAAGGAGAAGTAAGGAAAACAGGATTAGAAAAGAGAAGTAAGGAAAACTTGATTCAATATTGCATGCCCCAGAAGGAGGAAGAAGACCTCCTTATAAAGAAAGAGAGGGTGCGTCTACCTAGCCTGATTACAAGATATGACCTTTCAACTTCCTAGGTTGATTACAAGATATGACCTTTCAGCTTCCTAGGCTGATTACAAGATATGACCTTTCAGCTTCCTAGAATAATTACAACATATGTCCTTGCAACATATGACCTTTCAGCTTCCTAGAATAATTATAACATATGACCTTTCAGTTACGGATCTGCGTACTGCCATTCACAACAGATTCATGAATTGGGTTAGGATAACGTTCGTCTAAACTATAGGCTACATTACATGTTATAGTTAACTAAGTTATATGTTCCTCCATCTAGGTGGACTCCAACATTATTGTATATAGTTTAGTTAGAAGTTAGGGTCCATCTAGATGAACCTGTGCATATATACTACCGTTCATATAGTTAACTACCATTCATAGTGATCATATGTAGGTTAAAATCAACCATATAACTTCTCCATCGTTATCATTAGGGATGACTACATACTATGGGTATTTAATCCTAGGATATTTAAGGTTCACTATATACCCCTAATAGGTTATAATCAACCATAAACTTCACATCATTATACCCTAACTAAATTATATATGTAATTTCATGAACATATAGGGTTATAGTTAGGATAGGGTTTAGTTAGACATACTATGAACTATGCCTCCATGAACTATGCCTTGTAATCCTATACTAAGTTCGGATAGAACCTTAGTTCATTTAGATGAACTTAGGGTTAATTGGCAATCATGGAGGTATAGTTCCTAAGATAAGAACTTTGTAAACTATGTTCAGATCATATGAACCTAGGAACTTAGTTAACTATATTCCATCTAGGCATATGACAATCATAACAAGATAGTCCATAACTAAGGATATATGTTATTATAGGATTAACTTATAGTTCATGAACATAGTGGACTATCTAGTTCATGTTCCTATGGGTTAGGGTTAAACTATATATATGTTCATGAATTGTTATATATATAACGTAGACTATGTTTTATGGAAGGACAGGATGTTCCTTCTAGCTAATTGTTTGTATTTGCTAACTAGTTCATATGAAGCATAGTCCATAGAACAAGATTAGAGTTTATGTCATACCGGAATACTATGAACTTAGATAGATACGTATAACTATTTATTCTGTCATAGTTCATGGTTAGGGCAACTATGAACTATGATATATATGATATGGCTTAGGAGATAGGACTATGAACTATGTACTAGAAACTATTAACTAGTATAACCATGGGATACGTATAATAGATAGAACTATTAACGAGTATAACCATTTTAGGACAAAATGGATACATATAATAAATTATTTTATTGTCCTATATGTATAATACCCTAGTATATGGAAAATTAATTGGTTTTGGGTTATACAGACAACATCATAGATACATATAATAGTTCTTCATGGATATAGATAGAGACATAATAAACAATTTATATATCCATTTCTTGTCCTATATTAGTCCTAGTTAGCTAATACAAACAATTAGCTAGATGGAACATCTTCCCCTTCCATAGAACATTGTCTACGTTATGATAGATACTATCATCATGTTCATCTAGATAGTCCCCAATTAACTAGATGGACTAATTAATTTGGCAACTAGTTAAGAACATAGTTAGTTTAACCCTAACTTAGATATGCCTCATATGAACGTACACACATTAGGGTTAAACAAATATTCCTAACTTAGTATAGGTTAACTGTGCTTAACTAGTATACCTCTATTTAATTCATCCTCAATCCTGGTTCATCTATATAGTTCATCTAGATATAGCATTCATCTTGAATGCATCATAGATGACATAATGCTGGTTCATCTATATAACTACTTGAACATTATTAGGTTATGTTCCTAACTATGTTAGGAAGCAAAATAAGATAGTCCAAAACAAACATGAGATAACTATGTTCCTAACATAGTTAACTATGTTCTTAACTAAATGATTTGGTTACTTCTCGAAGAATATATAGTAACTAAGGATATAGAATCAGGGAACATAGTAGCATAACTATCCATAACTAGATACTATATCAACTAGTAATATAAACTTTGAACATTATATTATGAGTTCATGTTACTACAATAAGGATGGAGTCGATCTAGATGGAGGAACATATAACTTAATTAACTATATCAACGATGGATGATAGTTATCTCCCTAGTTATCTATAAGTTATATGGAATTATATAATAGTTAGGTCTTCTAATATATAATTTGGTTTTACTATGGGAGACATGATAATTAAACATAATCTAGAAGACATGTTCATAGAACCTATAATAACTTATATATAATTTGTAGTATTTAGGGTACAGAGGGAGTACCATATTATAAGTTATGATATAATATAACTATTGAACTCTATCATAGTTAATAGTTCACAATATATTTAAACTCTATTATAGTTAGATAGTGTTTAGAATCTAATTTGGAGGAATAAACATGATATAACAATTAGACTATACAAACATAGTCTAGAAGACATGTGCATACAATTAACATATATAGTAATGTTCATGCAAATATTATATTATTATATATGTTTAAATTAGTAGTCTCTAGGGTAGATTAACCCTATATTAAACGACTATTAATACTTAGCTGGTATGTCCTATGAATTATGTCCTATGAGTTAGGATTAACCCTAACCCTAATAGAATACAAGGGACAATACTTAGCAGGGATTAGTAGGAACCCTAATCCTAACCCATAGTAAAACCTAGGTAGTTAGACATAGTTCATGAACTATAGTTTGTATTAGGGTTAGCAACATAGGATTCCTAAGGTTTATACTATCATAGGTCCAATGCTAGTAGTATAAACCTTCTATATGCTCTAGCAATATATGGTCGATGGGGTTTATAATACGGGATATTGGTAGATAGTAGTTTATAATTAGGAACAACATTATATATGGTAGGTTACTAGTCTAGTAACCCCAGTATATTATTATAATGATAAGCCTATCTAAGTTATTATATAGTTACATGTATAAAAAGGATATCCATATAGTATAATTATATAAACAAGGGAAGGTTGATAATCTTGCCCTTGTTTATAATATAAGTCCAACTGCCTATAGTTATGACCATCCAAGGTAGTTATTACCATCTTAGGAAAATAGTCTAATCATAGTTATAGAAGACTATAGTTCATAACTAGTCTTCTATACCTATAGTTCCTAGCGTATAGGGTATTTAGTTCCAGACTAGGGTTATTCCTCTATTTGTATTAGTCTCATAACTACATAGTTATATATATAGAACCCTAACTATATAAAGGTTTAACTCTAATAAGTACTCCTATATTAGTCTTTTATACTCTATTAAAATTGCTCGAAAACTAGGACCTAGGTCAATCTAGACATACGTATCTATCTAACTCTATAGTTGCCAATCTAAAATGTATATTCCCATAGGATTGATCTAAGTTAGTTAACCTAGCACTATGTTTATTCCCATAATAAATACATTGTTTATTCTCATACTTAGATAGATACGTATCTAAGAATTTAACCAAGATGCATTAACCCTAACCCAATGAATACATAGTCCTATATTCCGTCTATAGTTAGGGTTGCATTCGCATTATAAACAATGCTAAATATTATTTCCAACTAAGATTCTGTCTATAGTTAGGGTAACTACCTACGTGTTTGTATTCTAACCCTAAAGATAGTCCTATATTCCACCTAATACAACCATTATAATGCACTATAGGATGTAGTTGTATTTGTTAGGGATTAACCCTAACATAGATACTTAGAAATGTGATACATAGTTATCCTAACATTATATTCCAAGGACTAATATAGGACAAGAAATGGATGCGTATAATAGTTCTACATTATTAGTTTACGTGGAAGAAACTACTATAGATGGAATATAGGACTAAGTAATGTGTGGTTTTGGGCTTAGAACTGGATAGATACTAACTATAGAACTAAATATAGAACTATTAACTAGTATAACCAGTGTTTTCCATTTCTAAATATTACATATACGATCCTAGACATATAATGTGTGGTTTTGAGTAGATAATGACATATATAATCTTAACATTATATTCTCGTTATCTTAGACATCATAACTTAGATCATTAGAGGAACTATCTATACCTCATATAATCTTAACACTATATGAAGACTATGTTCTATGGATTATCTAACTATGTAACTAGTTGTCTAGAAGTAGGGAAATCTTAATACAAACAATTACATAGTCCATACAAACATAGTCTAGAAGACATGCTCATATGAGGTATAGTTCATGGAGGTATCTAGATGAACATAGTCCTAGATGAAACATGACTATACTATAGTTCATAAGTTAGGGTTAATTGGCAATTTGGTTGGGAGCATTTAGGAACATAGTTTCTTCATCTAGACAACTATGTTTTACTTACTAAGTTCATGAATGCCATTATCAATATGACAGATATAATATATGTATCATATGTATACTATATATTCATGAAGGTAGATGAATGCCTTCATGAATATATAGTATAAGAACATTATATTCCCTGGTTCATATGAACTTAGATAGATATGGATATTATGATGATAAGCCTCCATCGTTATTGTTAACCTAACAAGATAGTTTACTATAGTTTAAATGCAACTATGTCCTCCATCTAGATGATTAGTAACTAAGAGTATAATGCTCAACTATGGAGGTAGTTTACTACATATATGTTCATGAATTGTTATACTTAGTTCAGAGTTAGGGTCCATCGTTGTTACTTGTGCATATATACAGAGAGGAACATCCATAGTGCAACTAAGTACCTGTTACTTGGGGATAACTATATGCACAATGTAGTTAACATAGTATATTGGGTTACATAGTCTCCTTAATAGGTTATAATCAACCATATAACCCATGAAGTTTAGGGTCAATGATGAACATGATGCACAGGTATTACTGAATTCATACCTATAACTACATTATAACCATAGAATGTAGTCAACTACCATAGTTGACTACATTATTTAGTTAACTCTAATTATATGGACTATGCCTCAGATGAACTAGTTTAACTATAAGATATCTTAAGTTATGGAGGTTTAACATAATTCTAAGTGTTTATACCGTATTCTATTAACAAGATTAATAAGTTAAGATTAACCCTAAGATTATGTCCTAGGAGTATAATAAACCCTTATGTCATAGGAATATGACTTCTAATAACTTCAACTATACTAGGGAAGGTTTCATAGGGAGGAATACACACAATCAAGGAAGGTTGATCATCTTGCCCTTGTTTAGAATATACTATCCTAGAGATTATATATTTGATTCTTCTGTTTATTCTCAAAAACATTATATATGTAGTTTCTAGGATTTACTATGAGAATTATATATGTAGTTTCTATTCTCATAGTAGTACAAATAAATTTGTAGTGTTTAGGGGTTTAGGGTCAAATACATAGTTTCCATATATAATTCTCCCTATAAACCATAACCTAAATTCATACTCTCTAGGATTTACTATGAAAATACGATGGAAGGATCATACCAACTGGTTGTGTATTCCTCCATATGAAACCTTCCCTGGTTGTGTGTGTTCCTCCATTTGAAGCCATGTAGTTTATATGGCTTAGGGCTAGGCTATGGAAGGGTTAGGGAAATATGTTGTTTCGATTTTTTTGGTATGGAGATAGCTATGGAAGGATCAAATATGTAGTATCTAGGGGTTCCCATAGTTGGTATGCGAACAATTAAATTTGTAGTCTTCAAACAAAAGCACTTACCTAGTTCAAACATAAGCACTTTCCGAGTCACGCAAAGGATGAGGAGTAAATTCTTGTACCTGAAACAAGGGAAGATGATCGTAGGAGTACTACGTTCAGAACCTTTAAGCGGATCAGTCAGAGTTTCCTGTGGGCGGGAATTCGGAAAGAGGTACATGCATATGTGGCCGCATGTGATATATGCCAGAGGGCTAAGGCATCGTCTACATCACCTGCGGGTTTTCTGCAGCCCCTTCCCATTCCGGACAAGGTGTGGGAAGATGTGTCAATGGATTTTATTGAGGCTTTGCCGGCGGTAAATGGTAAGATGGTTATTATGGTGGTGGTAGACTGTCTCTTTAAGTACACCCACTTATGTGCTCTTAGTCATCCATATTATGCCCGCACGGTTGCTGAGTTCTATGTGAAGGAGGTCGCTAAATTACATGGGATGCCTCGGACTATCGTCTCTGACAGAGATCAAGTCTTCATTTCTCAGTTCTGGCGGGAATTCTTTAAATTACAAGGGACGGTTCAAGAAATGACCTTTCAGTTACCAAAATGGGAAGGATTACAAGATACGGTTCTGCGTGCTGACCTTTCAGTTACCAAAATGGGAAGGATTACAAGATGTGGTTCCGCGTGCGCGCTGACGTTCACAACATTCATAAATGTATTAAATACGTAGTCTCTAGGATTTACTATGGGTTCTAACCTTTAAACATGTCTGTAGAATTCACTCCTCATCCTTAAAGGATGACATAATACGGATGCCATTGCCCATAATACAAACCAGTTATACATATTACTAGTTGTGTGTATTCTCAATAACAAACCCCAACCTTTAACTAGAGAAACTCCATATTTCATTCTTCTATCTAGTTCTGTGTGGCTTCTTCCATATAATCTTAGGGTGCTGCCATCCCATCTAAAAATGCTCACAACTCGTTGGTAAAACTAGTTTAGTAACTACATAGGATATAATCAACCATAGGTAACTCTAACTATGTAACATGGTTATCATATTGTATGAGTTAACTTAATCACAAGTAAGTATAATTATACTTATATATGAACTAGGTTAGTCCATAACCCCCATAGTTTCAGTCGACCATATAGGGGTTATAGATAGTTATACTTAGTTATCGATGGAGTTAACTATATAGTTCACTAACTTATGGATAGTTAGTAACAGTAATTATGAACATATATGTTCATGAATTGTTAATATAAACCTCCATCGATGTTAATATCCTGAATAAACCCTAGTTAATAGTCATGTTGTGTGAACTAGCTAATTGTTTGTATTAGGATATCCCTACTTCTAGACAACTAGTTACATAGTTAGAAACACAGTCTACAATAGTCCACTATGTAACTAGTTGCCAAATTAATTTGAACTTAGATAGTTCGTCTAATAATCTAAGTTAGGATGTCTAAGATAACGAGAATATAATGTTAAGATCATATAGGTCATTATCTACTCTAAACCACACATTATATGTCCAGGATTATATACGTCATATTTAGAAATGGAAACCACTGGTTATACTAGTTAATAGTTCTATAGTTAGTATCGATCCAGTTCTAAGCCCAAAACCACACATTACATAGTCCAATATTCCGTTTATAATAGTTTCTTGTACCTAAACTAATAATGTAGAACTATTATATGTATAAATTTCTTGTCCTATATTTGTCCTAGGAATATAATCTTAGGGTTAATCCCTAACATATAGATAGAGACATATAATAATAGGATAACTTTGTATCCCATTTCTAAATATCTATGTTAGGGTTAACAAATACAACTACATCCTATAGGGCATTATAATAGTTATATTAGGCAAAATATAGGACTATGTTTAGGGACACACACGTAGGTAGTTACCCTAACTATAGACGGTATCTTAGTTGGGAATAATATTTAGCATTATTTATAACGAGAATGCAACCCTAACTATAAACGGAATATAGAACTATGTATTCCTAGGGTTAGGGTTAATGCATATACATTAGATACTTAGATACGTATCTATCTAAGTATGAGAATAGACAATGTATTTACTATGGGAATAAACATAGTCCTAGGTTAATGTTATGTTCAAATTATTTAGTAATAGTAATTGCATGAGTAGGCTAATTGTATTGCTGGCCCAGCCGGCCCAGCTTAGGGGAGTAGCCTAGCTTCGTCCGTATTATGTAATAAGGCCGTAGGCCCAATTAGGGGAATAGCTCAAGCCCATTTCGTGGGACTAGTATGTAACGAGCTTAGGCACTCTTGACTGAATTATTCAGAAAGTTTACCCTAATCTCTTCCTCTCTGGCCTTCCCCCCTATCGTCTCCCTCTGTTTGAGCCGCCGGCTGCCATTAGAGGGCCTCCTTCCTCGTCGATCTTCCCTTCTCTCTCCTATAAAAGACTAATATAGGAGTACTTATTAGAGTTAAACCTATATATAGTTAGGGTTCTATATATATAACTATGTATTTATAGGACTAATACGCATAGAGGAAAAACTAGGAATAACCCTAGTCTGGAACTAAATACCCTATAAGCTAGGAATCACAGGTATAGAAGACTAGTGAGGAACCTAGTCTTCTATAACTATGATTAGACTATGTTCTTAAGATGGTCATAACTAAACAAGGGCAAGATGATCAACCTTCCATTGGGATATCCTTCTTATACCTATAACTATATAATAACTTAGATAGGCTTATCATTATAATAAATACTGTGGTTAGTAGACTAGTAACCCACCATATATAATGTTGTTCCTAATTATAAACTACTATCCACCATATAGGGCTATAGCATATATAAGGTTTATACTAGCATTGGACCTATGCTAGTATAAACCTTAGGAATCGTATGTTGCTAACCCTAATACAAACTATAGTTCATGAACTATGTCTAACTACATAGTATGAGTTAGGATTAGGGTTCCTGCTATCTTAACCCTGCTAACTATTGTCCCTTGTATTTGATTAGGGTTAGGGTTAATCCTAACTCATAGGACATAGATCATAGGATATACCATGCTAAGTATTAATAGTCATTTAATATAGGGTTAATCTACCCTAGAGACTACTAATTTTAACATATATAATAATATAATGTTTGTATGAACATTTACTATATATTAATTGCATGAACATGTCTTCTAGACTATGTTTGTATAGTGTAATTGTTATATCATGTTTATTCCTCCAAATTAGATTCTAAACTCTATATCTAACTATAATAGAGTTTATATATACTGTGAACTATTATTAACTATGATAGAGTTCAATAGTTATATTATATCATAACCCATAAATAGTACTCCTTCTGTACCCTAAACACTATAAATTATATATTAGTTATTATAGGTTCTATGAACATGTCTTCTAGACTATGTTTAATTATGTCTCCCATAGTAAAACCAAATTATATATGGGAAAAGTTTAAATGAGATCGCTCTCATATAGCTTATATGAGGCCAATTCCATTCGTAGCTGTTGGATCTTCATCTGGCGGCTATAAATAACTACATAGAACTCACATACTCCCTGATGTGGCAAACTCACCTACCCACTGATTTGATATTCACCATCAGATCAGAATCTAATGGCCCAAAAGATTGGCCTCATGCTCCTTATATGAGAGCGATCTCATGTAAACCATCCTCATTATATATTAGAAGACCTAACTATTATATAATTCCATATAACTTATAGATAACTAGGGAGATAACTAACACCCATCATTGAAATAGTCAATTAAGTTATATATTCCTCCATCTAGATCAACTCCATCGTTGTTGTAGAAACATGAACTCAGAATATAATGTTCAGAGTTTATATTACTAGTTGATATAGTATCTAGTTATGGATAGTTATGCCACTATATTCCCAGATTCTATATCCTTAGTTGCTATATATTCTTTGAGAAGTAACCAAATTATTTAGATAAGAACGTAGTCAACTATGTTAGGAACATAGTTATCTCATGTTTGTTTTGGTTACTAGGGTATAATTCATGGACTATCTTATTTTGGTTCCTAATATAGTTATGAACATAACTTGATAATGTTCAGGTAGTTATGTAGATGAACCAGCATCATGTCATCTGTGATGCATTCAAAATGAATGTCATATCTAGATGAACTGTATAGATGAACCAGGATCGAGGATGAATTAAATGGAGGTATACTAGTTAGGAACATAGTTAACCTATGCTAAGTTAGGGACATTAGTTTAACCCTAATGTGTGTATGTTCTTCATATGAGGCATATCTAAGTTGCCAACTTAATTAGACCATCTCGCTAATTGGGGTCATAACGTAGACAATGTTCTATGGAAAGGCAAGATGTTCTATCTAGTTAATTATTTGTATTAGCTAACTAGGACTAATATAGGACAAGAAATGGATAGATACATTGTCTATTATGTATCTATCTATATCCATGAAGAACTATTATACGTATCTAGGATGTAGTCTGTATAATCTAAAACCAGTTAATTTTCCATATACTAGGGTACTATACATATAGGACAACAAAATAGTTGATTATACGTATCCAATTTGACTTAAAATGGTTATACTAGTTAATAATTCTATCCATTTCTACGTATCCCATGGTTACACTAGTTAATAGTTCTATCTACGTATCCCATGGTTATACTAGCTAATAGTTCTTGTACATAGTTCATAGTCCTATCTCCTAAACCCTATCATATATATCATAGTTCATAGTTGCCCTAACTATGAACTATGATAGAATAAATAGTTATACGTATCTATCTAAGTTCATAGTATTCCGATATGACATAATCTCTAATCTTGTTCTATGGACTATGCTTCATATGAACTAGTTAGCTAATACAAACAATTAGCTAGATGGAACATCTTGCCCTTCCATAACACATAGTCTACGTTATATATATATAACAATTCATGAACATATATATAGTTTAACCCTGACCCATAGTAACATGAACTAGATAGTCCACTATGTTCATGAACTATAAGTTAATCCTATAATAACATATATCCTTAGTTATGGACTATCTTGTTTTGATTGCCATATGCTTAGATGGAACATAGTTAACTAAGATCCTAGGTTCATATGATCTAAACATAGTTAACTAAGTTCTGATCTTAGTTAGGAACTATACCTCCATGATTGCCAATTAACCTGTTGTCCTCCTGAGACCACAGGGGATTGCCTGGCGGCAAGGAGGAAGAAGGAGAAGAATAAGAGTAAAGGAATAGAAGTTATTTATTTCATAGCCTCCTCATGAGGAAGACGATCTCAATATAAAGAGATCAGATGGCGCATTTGACTAGGGCGCCATCTGTCTACTCTGATGGGCCATTAAGTGGCGCTACTCTGATGGGCCACTAATTGGCGCTAATTATTCTCTATCAGCCCATTTCCTAACAATTAGCCTAAACGGGTCTGATTAGAATAAATCAAATATCCTAGTGACTGGAATCACGCGTGATGGCCTGCTGACGTTGTGTGAAGGCCTGCTGGCCTGTTGGCCCTGGCGCTGGGCCTGGGCCTGGGCCTGGGCATTCACAACACTCCACCACGCTCCGCTATCGCATTGTCCTCAATGCGACCAGGACGGAAAACGAAGCAGAAACTCATCCTCAAGGACCCACTCCGCGTCCTCTAATGGCCGGCCCTGCCAAACGACCAATACCTCTGTCACAATACATCCAGCACGACGCACGCGACGTTTATCAATGAGAGAAGCTGCCGAGCGATCGCCAGTGTCGGGGGAACCCATGAGAGGCAATGGTGGAACAGTATCTGCCAGTGGAGGGTCGCCCACAAAATGGCGAAGATGAGATACGTGGAACACCGGGTGAACCAGGGACCCTTGAGGCAGATTGAGACGATACGCGACCAAACCGACCCTCTCCACAATAGCATACGGTTCATGAAAGCGAGGGGCCAACTTCTGATCAGCCCGAAATAATGAGGTCTGGCGCTGGGGCATAATGGAGACATAAACGTAATCACCCACCTGAAACTCTCTATCAGAACGTCGCTTATCATAAATCTATTTCATCCTGTTCTGGGCTGACGCGAGATTGACTTTCAACTGGCAGAGGACTTCATCACATGTCTGGAGCATGTAATCCACCTCCGTTATAAATGAGCGGTGAGGCACATAAGATAGAATGGTGGGAGGAGGACGACCATATACAATTTCGAATGGTGTGAAGCCGGCACGTGTGTGATATGCTGTATTGTACGACCACTCAGCCCAGGGAAGCAATTGCAGCCAGCGGCGGGGCTGATCCCCTACAAAGCAACGTAAGTATTGCTCAAGAGATCGGTTCACAACTTCAGTTTGGCCGTCTGTCTGCGGATGATATGCTGTACTCATATGCTGTTCGGTCCCATGTAACTTAAAGAATTCCGCCAAAACTGAGAAAAGAAGATCCGATCACGATCAGAGACTATAGTCTGCGGCATGCCATGGAGCTTGGCGACATCTCGCACAAAGGTTTCGGCAACCGTGCGGGCCGAGTATGGATGACTCAAAGCACAGAAATGGGCGTACTTAGAAAGACAGTCAACCATTACCATAATCACCGTCTTCCCACTGGAGGCAGGCAAGGCCTCAATAAAATCCATGGATATATATTCCCAAACCCTGTCCAGGATAGGAAGTGGTTGTAGAAGGCCCGCAGGAGAAGAGGATGCAGCTTTGGCCCATTGGCAGATATCACAAGCAGCAATATAGTTATGGAGGTCCTTCCTGAGACCGGCCCACAAAAAACTTTGACTGACTCGTTTGAAAGTGCGGAACGTGCCCTTATGCCCTGCAACTGGAGTATCATGAAAGTGGGAAATCACACGGCATCGGAGATCCGAAGAAGCCGGCACCCATAACCGCTCCTTCCAGAACAAAAGATTATCCCGCCACACGAAGGGAGGCTCAGCATGGGGATCGGCCTGTAGTCGACCAATCAAGTCCTTGGTGCCCGTGTCATCAATATAGGCACGTTTGAGTTCAGGAATAAAAGGACAGCCAGGAATAGAGAATGCATACAAGGTTCCATCCGCAGGTCGACGCGATAAAGCATCCACGACCGTGTTATCGACCCCCTTCTTATAGGTAACTTCATAGTCATAACCCAATAATTTGCTGACCCAATGCTGCTGAGAGGGGGTAGAGACCCGCTGGTCCAAGAAGTATTTCAGTGGCTGGTGATCACTCCGAATGAGGAATCGTCGCCCAAGCAAGTAGGGCCTCCACTTTGAGATAGCGTGCACAATAGCAAGCATTTCCTTTTCATAGGCCGAGAGTGTCAAAGATCGACCAGACAATGCTTTACTGTAGAATGCAATAGGCCGCTCTTTCTGAAGGAGGACAGCCCCGAGACCCACATCATAAGCATCTGTCTCAATGACAAAAGGCAAGGCGAAATCTGGGAGCGTCAGAACGGGGGCCTAGACCATGGCCTGTTTCAATAGATCGAACGCCTCCTGGGCCTTGCCCGACCACATAAAAGCTCCCTTTTTGAGTAAAGATGTAAGTGGGCTAGCAATAACCCCATACTTTGAAATAAGCCGCCTGTAATAACCTGTGAGGCCCAAGAAGCCACGAAGAGATTTGACACAGGTGGGTCGTGGCCACGAGAGCATAGTGTCCACCTTAGATGGGTCAGTAGCCACTCCAGCGTGTGAAACAATATGGCTTCTTCATTATGTACCTCTGCGAGCATCGGTCAGTGAGGTTGACTATCTCTTGCAGAACCGTGATGACATTTTACTGCAATTGAAGTCCAATTTGGCCTTAGCCCAAAACCAAATGAAACAAATTTATGATAAATGCCATTCTGACAATGAGTTTCAAATTTGTGATTGGGTCTATGTCAGTTTTGTTCCTGCGCACCGATCCTCACTTTACCAATCGGCCAGTGTGAAATTGGCCCATCGATTTCATGGGCCCAATCAGGTGGTCGAGCGCATTGGATCAGTAGCCTACGTCCTACAGCTTCCGGCCGATTCTACAGTTCATCCAGTTTTTCACTTCTCACGGCTCTGTCGTGTTGTTGGTGATCCCTCTTGTTTGGTACCTACTCCTCCTCCACCGTCAGTTTCAGCCGACTTACCATTGGTAGCAACTTCGATTGTGGATTCTCGCAGGGTACGTCATTCCGGTCGCATTATCACTGGGGTTCTTATTGCATTGCAGGACCGGCCACTGGAGGATGCTTCATGGCTTCATGAGGATAAATTTTTGGCCCAATATTCTAGTTAGACGGCTTGAGGTCAAGGCTAACAACGGAGCGTAGTGGAATATTGTGTTCCAATTATTATGTAGCCATCTTTTGAGTTATTTAGTCTATTAGTATGTATCTATTTCTAAACCCAAAACCACACATTACATCGTCCTATATTCCATCTATAGTAGTTTTTTGTACCTAAACTGATAATGTAGAACTATTATACGTATCAATTTCTTGTTCTATTGTTGTGACCCAGTAGGGTCACAAGGTACACCTTGATGGCTAGGAAGAAGAAGAAAGAAAGTGAGTAGAAGAAAGGTAAATTCTTATTGCATAACCCTCAAGGAGGAAGGAGACCCACTTATAAAGAGGACTCCTAGTTGTCACAATGACGACATAATAATTACATGAAGTCGTCATGACAATATATAACGACATAATTATAACCCATGATTACAGCCCGTTACATCTAATCAGGCATTTATTACAATCACTAATGGATTTCAGAAAGGGAAACTAATCCTAATAATAAAATACTACCTAAGATAGATTAGGTGCCTGAGGTGTGTGACATTCACAACACTCCACCACGCTTCTGCTAACACCTTGTCCTCAAGGCGACCACGATGGAAAATGTGCCAAAAAATCATCCTCTAGGATCCAATCAGCGTCTTCTAAAGATTTTCTCTTCCAAGCCACAAGCACTTCTATCACAATATGCCCAGCACGTCGCACCCTCCGTTTATCGACAAGAGAAGCCGAAAAGGGGTCATCAGCTTCTGCGGGGCCCATGAGAGGCAGAGGTGCACTATCAGCAATCAACCGAGAATCCCCGACAAAACGACGGAGATGGGACACATGGAATACAGGGTGCACCAGGGACCCTGAAGGCAGGGAGAGACGATACGCTACTGACCCCACCCACTCCACAACTACGTATGGCCCGTGAAAGCGAGCGGCCAGCTTCTGATCAGCCCGAAACAAAGTAGTCTGGTGCTGGGGCATGACTGACACATAAACGTGGTCGCCAACCTGGAATTCCCTATCAGAGCGGCACTCATTAGAGAATTGTTTCATCCTGTTCTGCACTGAAACCAAGTTGGCTTTAAGTTGGCGAAGGACCTCATCACGTGACTGTAGCATGTAATCCACCTCGGCAATGGAAGAACGATGGGGCACATAAGATAGAATGGACGGAGGAGGACAGTCATAGACAATCTCGAATGACATAAATCCGGCACGTGTGTGATATGCTGTGTTGTACGGCCATTCCGCCCAAGGAAGCAATGGAAGCCAACAACGGGGCTGATCCCACACAAAGCAGCACAAGTACTGCTCTAGACACCTATTCACTACTTCAGTTTGGCCGTCCGTTTGGGGGTGATTGTTGTGACCAGCAGGGTCAAGGTATCGTCTTGTTGAAAAGTAGTAAAAAGAAAGGAGAAGTAAGGAAAATAGGAAGAGAAGGAAAACTTGATTCAATATTGCATGCCCTAAAAGGAGGAAGAAGACCTCCTTATAAAGAAGGAGAGAGAGCGTCTACCTAGCCTGATTACAAGATATGACCTTTCAGCTTCCTAGGTTGATTACAAGATATGACTCAGCTTCGTAGAATAATTACAACATATGACCTTTCACCTTCCTAGAATCATTACAACATATGACCTTTCAGTTACCAAGATACGGATCTGTGTACTGCCATTCACAACACTCCACCACGCTCTGCTTCCGCATTGCCCTCAATGCGACCATGATGGAAAGTGGGTCAGAAAGTCATCCTCTAACATCCACTCGGCATCGTCTAAGGATTTACCCTTCCATGCTACCAACACTTCAGTTACAATACGTCCTGAACGACGCACCCTCCGCTTCTCAATAAGAGAGGCAGGCATATGTGCGTCAGGTTCTGTAGGGACCATGAGTGGTGGGGGCACAATATCCGCAACTAACTGCGGGTCCCCCACGAATCAACACAGCCGTGACACATGGAAAATGGGGTGCACCAGCGACCCGGGAGGTAGTGAAAGACGATATGCCACCGGCCCCACCATTTCCATAACTGCATAAGGCCCATGATAACGAGCGGCTAGCTTATGATCAGCCCGAAATAGGGTAGTCTGGCGATGTGGTAGAACGGACACATATACCAAATCACCGACATGGAACTCCCGATCAGTGTGCTTCTTATCATAGACTTGTGTGATACCATGGTGAAAAAGGGAGAGAAGAAGAAGAAGAAGAATAAGAAGAAGAAAAGATAATAAAGAAAAACTAGATTCAATATTGCCTGCCCAAGAAAGAGGAAGAAGACCTCCATATAAAGAAAGAGAGGGCGCGTCTTCCTAGCCTGATTATAGAGATATGACCTTTCAGCTTCCTAGGTTGATTACGAATTGACCCTTCAACTTCCTAGTATAATTATAAGATATGACCTTCCAGTTACCAAGGTACGGTTCTACGTGCTGACCTTTCACTTTCCAAAACGGGAAGGATTACAAGATATGGTTCTGCGTGCGCGCTGACGTTCACAACGCTTCCGCTATCGACTTGTCCTCAAGGCGACCCATGGATGCTGATATAAATCTTGCACTTGTATGCGCAGGAACCGACGGTCCGACAGCGAGGATAGGCCTAGAGAAGGCAATCTGGAGAAGAATGAACAACTCAAAAGGTACACCCAGCTTGTAAAGATGATTTGCAGAGAGTGACAAGGAAGTGTCCATTGAGTGTTGTGACCCAGCAGGTATCGTCTTGACGAAAAGTAGTAAAAAGAAAGGAGAAGTAAGGAAAACAGGAAGAGAAGTAAGGAAAACTTGATTCAATATTGCATGTCCCAGAAGGAGGAAGAAGACCTCCTTATAAAGAAGGAGAGGGCGCGTCTACCTAGCCTGATTACAAGATATGACCTTTCAGCTTCCTCGGTTGATTACAAGATATGACCTTTCAACTTCCTAGAATAATTATAACATATGACCTTTCAGCTTCCTAGGTTGATTACAAGATATGACCTTTCAGCTTCCTAGAATAATTACAGCATATAACCTTTCAGCTTCCTAGAATAATTATAACATATGACATTTCAGTTACCAAGATACGGATCTGCATACTGCCATTCACAACACTCCACCACGCTCCGCTTCCGCATTGCCCTCAATGCGACCATGATGGAAAGCGGGTCTGAAAGTCATCCTCTAACATCCACTCTGCATCGTCTAATGATTTACCCTTCCAAGCTACCAACACTTCAGTTACAATATGTCCTGAATGGCGCACCCTCCGCTTGTCAATAAGAGAGGCAGGCATATGTGCGTCAGGTACTGCAGGGACCATGAGTTGCGGGGGCACAATATCCGCAACTAACTGCGAGTCCCCCACGAATCGACGCAGCTATGACACATGGAAAACGGGGTGCACCAGTGACCCTGGAGGTAGTGAAAGCCGATATGCCACCGGCCCCACGTTTTCCATAACTGCATAAGGCCCATGATAACGAGTGGCCAGCTTATGATCAGCCCGAAATAGGGTAGTCTGGCGATGTGGCAGAATGGACACATATACCAAATCACTGACATGGAACTCCCGATCAATGTGCTTCTTATCATAGACCTGTTTCATCCGGTTCTGAGCTGAAGCCAAATTAGCCTTGAGCTGGCGAAGAACCTCATCCCGCGTTTGAAGCATATAATCCACTTCGGCAACAGAGGAGCGATGAGGTACGTAAGACAAGACTGAAGAAGGAGGGCGGCTGTAGACAACCTCGAAAGGGGTGAATCCCGCACGTGTGTGGTAAGCCGTGTTGTACGACCATTCTGCCCATGGAAGGAGCTGAAGCCAACGCCGAGGCTGATCCCCGACAAAGCAGCATAAATACTGCTCTAGACATCGGTTGACCACCTCAATCTGACCATCCGTCTGAGGGTGATAGGCCGTACTCATATGGAGCTCCGTACCCTGCAGCGTAAAAAACTCCCGCCATAACTGAGAAATGAATACACGATCCCGGTCTGACACAATAGTTCGTGGCATACCATGCAACTTTGCGACCTCCTTTACATAAGCTCCGCAACGGTTCGGGCAGAAAATGCATGGCTCAAGGCGCAAAAGTGGGCGTACTTGGAGTCAACCACCACCATAATGACTGTCTCACCGCGAACCATGGGTAAGGCCTCAACAAAGTCCATGGAGACGTCCTCCCAAACCTTGTCAGGGATTGGAAGGGGCTGGAGGAGACCCGCAGGGGTTGTGGACGCTGATTTTAGCCGCTGGCATGTGTCACAAGCTGCCACATAGGAATGCACATCCTTTCGAATACCGGCCCACAAGAAGCTATGACTTACCTGCTTGAATGTTCTGAATGTCCCTTCATGGCTAGCCATAGGAGTATCATGACTATGGGACACCACACGCCGTCGCAAATCCAGGATGGCAGGTACCCATAAGCGGTCCTTCCAGAATAAGAGATTTTCCCGCCAAGCAAAAGGAGGCTCAGCGGCGGGATTAGCCTAAAGACGGTCAATCAGCGCCTTGGTGGTAGGGTGTTGTGACCCAGCAGGGTCACGAGGGAAAGCCTTAGCGGCAAGGAAGAAGGAAGAGAAGAATAGTGGAAGAAGAATATTTCTTATTGCATAAGTTTCTCATGAGGAAGACGATCTCAATATAAAGGGATCAGATGGCGCATATGACTAGGGCGCCATCTGTCTACTCTGATGGGTCATTAATTGGCGCTACTCTGATGGGCCACTAACTGGCGCTAATTATTCTTTATCAGCCCGTTTCCTAACAATTAGCCTAAACGGATCTGATTACAATAAATCAAATATCTTAATGGCTGGAATAACGCATGATGGCCTGCTGACGATGGCCTGCTGACGTACACCACCCCATGGGCCTATGGACGTTGGGCTACTGGCATTCACAACTGATCGTTTGAATATAAACCCTTGCAAGTGCACAAGGCAATTGTACTACGGTGAGTATTAAAGGGTTGTCGAACCTCAGGGACGGACTAATATTTTACCAAATTCAAGAGAAGAAAAAGATGTAGTTTAATTAATTCTAAAGAAAGCAATGGACTTTATTTAATCTAACTGAGATTTAATCAATATGGAGAAGTATCAAGGCAAAGAATTCACCACTAGACATGCAATTACTACTCTCAATTATTATTAAGCATACATTGACATGATATGGTAATTCATGTTCATGGTCAGACACACAAATCACAATGAATTCACTCACGTTCTTGGTCGGACACGAAAGTTCATCCACTAAGAATTAATGTAGATAATTCTATCCTTGGTCGGGCATAGAATTATCATTTGGGCTAATGATCCTATCCTTGGTCGGGCATAGAATTAACACCAGCCTACTTTTAGCTAAGCGCAGGAATTAAAAAGATCTAATTTCATTCATATCAATCAAGTCTATGGTCAAGCACTCAAAAGAACTCATGAAATCGCATTAAGCATGAATCATAATCAACTTTATAGAATTAAACTATCAAGAGTAGCAATACACATCTAGGGCTTCATCAAGCCTTGAATAAAAGTTTAGTTACACATAGAAAGGGAGAAAAGAAAAGCCTGTTTAAGTAGATCCATCGTCATGAATCCTTCTTCTTCTTCTTTGCTCAAGACTCTTTCTCTTGCTCCTCTCTAGCCTCCAATAAAGCTCTGGTTCTCCAAGGTTGAATGCCCAATACGTTCTCCCATAAGGCATATATATAAGGATGAAGGAAAGCCCTCAAATCCCCTTCCAAATCCGAGTCAAAATAGGGTTAAATTGCGTTTTCCGTATGCACCGATCGATCGCCCGTATAGCACGATCGATCGCCTTGCGAACGCAGCCGAACGAAGTTGTTTTCCTTTGTTAATTGCTTCCGATCGATAGTATGGCGAACGACGCCGGACGAAGTCGATCGATCGTTTTTACTGTCTTCAAAACTTCGTGCTAGGCAAAAATTCCAGTAGATACGATCGATCGTTTTGGTGTCCGATCGATCGTTTTCTCCAATGTAGTGTTTTTTAGCGGAAGACGCGATCGATCGCGTAAGGATGCGATCGATCGTTTTTACTGTCCGGAATCTTCAAATGGCTATAACTTTTTGCTCCGAACTCCGAATTGCGTGTGGTTGGTGGCGTTGGAAAGCTGACATCTTGAAATTTAACATGAGACTTGAATCAGTCCAATCCAATATTTGTACACGGAGTTATGATAATTTGACCATTGAAGTCCGTTTTCACCTCATTTTTGTATATTACTCTTGTTTCCTACAAAAATCAAAAACTATATTAAAGTAGTAGTAATTCTAATCAAACACTAGCATAAATATAAGTTTAGGAGATAATAAAATGCATATTTCATGTATAGATCAACAACACTCCACCACGCTCCGCTACCGCATTGTCCTCAATGACCCACTCCGCGTCCTCTAATGGCCGGCCCTGCCAAGCGACTAATACTTCTGTCACAATACGTCTAGCATGACGCACGTGACGTTTATCAACGAGAGAAGCTGGCACTCGATCGCCAGTGTCAGTGGAACCCATGAGGGGCAATGGGGGAACAGTAACTACCATCTGAGGGTCGCCCACAAAATGGCGGAGACGCGATACGTGGAACACCGGGTGAACCAGGGTCCCGGTAGGCAGAGAGAGACGATAAGCGACCAACCCGACCCGCTCCACAATGACATAGGGCCCATGAAAGTGAGGGGCCAACTTCTGATCAGCCCGAAATAATGAGGTCTGACGCTGAGGCATAATGGAGATGTATACGTAATCACCCACCTGAAACTCTCTATCAGAACGCCGCTTATCATAGATCTGTTTCATCCTGTTCTGGGCTGACACGAGATTGGCTTTCAACTGCCGGAGGACTTCATCACGTGTCTGGAGCATGTAATCCACCTCTGCAATGGAGGAGCGATGAGGCACATAAGATAGAATGGTGGGGGGAGGACGCCATAGACAATTTCGAATGGTGTGAAGCCAGCACGTGTGTGATAGGCCGTATTGTATGACCACTCAGCCCAAGGAAGCAATTGCAGGCAGCGGCGGGGCTGATCCCCTACAAAGCAACGTAAGTATTTCTCAAGACATCGGTTCACAACTTTAGTTTGGCCGTCTGTCTGCAGATGATAGGCTGTACTCATATGCTGTTCGGTCCCATGTAACTTAAAGAATTCCTGCCAAAACTGAGAAATGAAGATCCGATCACGGTCAGAGACTATAGTTCGCAGCATGCCATGAAGCTTGGCAACATCTCGCACATAGGTTTCAGCAACCGTGCAGGCTGAGTATGGATGACTCAAATCACAGAAATGGGCGTATTTAGAAAGTCGATCAACCACCACCATAATCACCGTCTTCCCGCTGGCGGTAGGCAAGGCCTCAATAAAATCCATGGATATATCTTCCCAAACCTTGTCCGGGATAGGAAGTGGCTGCAGAAGGCCCGCAGGGGAAGATGATGCAGATTTGGCCCGTTGGCAGACATCACAAGCGGCAATATACTTATGCACGTCCTTCCGGAGACTGGCCCATAAAAAACTTTGACTGACACGTTTGAACGTGCGGAACGTGCCCTCATGCCCTGCAACTGGAGTATCATGAAAGTGGGAAATCACACGCCATCGAAGATCTGAAGAAGCCGGCACCCATAACCGATCCTTCCAGAACAAAAGATTATCCCGCCACACGAAGGGGGGCTCAGCATGGGGATCGGCCTGCAATCGACTAATCAAGTCCTTGGTGTCCGCGTCATCACTATAGGCACGTTTGAGCTCAGGAAGAAAAGGACAGCCGGGAATAGAGAATGCATACAATGTTCCGCCTGCAGGTCGACGTGATAAAGCATCTGCGACTGTGTTTTCGACCCCCTTCTTATAGGTAACTTCATAGTCATAACCCAATAATTTGCTGACCCAACGCTGCTGGGAGGGAGTAGAGACCCGCTGGTCCAAGAAGTATTTCAGTGGCTGGTGATCAGTCCGAATGAGGAATCATCGACCGAGCAAGTAGGGCCTCCACTTTGAGATAGCGTGCACAATAGCAAGCACTTCCTTTTCATAGGCCGAGAGTGTCAAAGATCGACCAGACAATTCTTTACTGTAGAAGGCAATAGGTCGCTCTTTCTGTAGAAGGACAGCCCCGAGACAAACATCAGAAGCATCTGTCTCAATGACAAAAGGCAAGGAGAAATCTGGGAGCGTCAGAACAGGGGCCTGGCCCATGGCCTGCTTTAATAGATCGAACGCCTCCTGGGCCTTGTCAGACCACATAAAAGCCCCCTTTTTGAGTAAGGATGTAAGTGGGCCAGCAATAACCCCATACTTTGTAATAAACCGCCGGTAATAACCTGTGAGGCCCAAGAAGAGACTTGACACAGGTGGGTCGTGGCCAAGAGAGCATGGCGTCCACCTTAGATGGATCAGTTGCCACTCCAGCATGTGAAATAATATGGCCCAAGTACTCGACCTGTGGGCTGCCAAAGGAACTCTTCAATCTTTTCAAAAATAAAGAATGCGCACGCAAGATAGTGAATACGAACCTCAGGTGGTCGTATGGTCTGCTAACGAGGAACTGTATATCAATATGTCGTCGAAGAAGACGAGCACAAATCGGCGGAGATAAGGGCAGAATAAATCATTCATGAGGCTTTGAAAGGTCGCCGGGGCATTCGTCAGGCCAAAGGGCATGACAAGAAACTCATAATGGCCATCATGCATACTAAAAGCCGTCTTGTGAATGTCATCAGGCTGCATTCAAATCTGATGATATCCCGAACGCAGGTCAAGTTTGCTGAACACCGCTGCTCCTGCCAACTCATCTAATAACTCCTCGATTACCGGAATGGGATACTTATCTTTGACTGTGATTGCATTAAGAGCCCGATAATCCACACAAAAATGCCAAGACCCATCCTTTTTCCGAACCAATAGTACCAGGGACGAGTACGAACTGGAACTAGGACGAATAATGCCGGATTGTAACATTTCCTGGACCAGCTTCTCAATCTCCGTCTTTTGCACATGAGGGTATCTATAGGGCCGAACATTGGCTGGTGGAGCCCCAGGCATGATACTAATGCAGTGGTCATGGGCCCTTGGTGGCGGAAGACCCTTCAGGAAGGAGATCGATCATGGCCGTTGGTAGATCTGGTTGGTGCACATCAACCATAGCACGCTGTTGTAAAAAGAAACCATGAGGTGAAAACCGAAATAAGGATCCTACCTCCTGTGCCGTGTGCAAGGTGCCCGGTTGCGATCCATGTAGGCGGATACGCTGGCCGGACACCTCAAAGTCCATCGTCAAATCCCAAAAGTTCCATATCACATCCCCTAAGTCTTGCAGCCACTGGACGTCGAGCACTACGTCCGCCCCTTTTGTGGGTAATAAAAATAAGTCAGTAATAAAAGAATGCCCTTGGATCACCAGTGTTACCTGCGAACAAACCCCCATGCTGCAAAGATGCTTGCCGTCCCCAATCAATACGTCAAAGGGCTTAGAATCAGAGACATAACACCCTAGACGCTGGACCACCTTGTCATTAATAAAATTGTGAGTCGACCCACTGTCAATCAGAACTGCAACATTTTGGCGTTTCAGCTGGCCCTGCATGCGCATGGTCCTGGGAGTGAAAGTGCCCAAGAAGGCATGAACGGATATCTCTGGCTGTACCTGGTCGTAGAGGCTAGTTACCTCGTCATACTCAGCTATCTCCCCATCGTCCGCTTCTTCTATGAGTAGACTACCGCGAACAGAGCAGCGATGTCCGGGCACGTACTTCTCATCACACTTATAACAGAGACACTTGGCGCGCCTTTCCTCCATCTGGGCTTGTGTCAGGCGACGGATGGGAGGGTTATTGGAACTTGGCAAGAGAGGTCGACTTGGGCCAGAGCCAGTGGCTGGAGTCATGGCTGGGGTATGGCCAGTGTATGGTCTCGGGATCACCCCCCCTCGACCCCCTCTCCATTGCCGAATCAACTTCTCCTCCTCGATTCGGGCATGGCGCACAACATCCCTCATAGTGTGGCACGAAAAGTGCCTCATTTCGTCAGCAATCTCAGGCTTCAAATCGCGCTTGAAGGTGCCCACCAGGGCCGCCATCGGCCAGTCGGGCAAGCGGTTAGGAATTTTCATAAATTCAGAGTAATAAGCCCGTACCGTAGTAGTTTGGCGTAAGGTTGATAGCATCTCATTAAAATCTTGAAACTCATTTGGGCCAAACTGGACGCATAGCTCGTCAGAGAAGGTCATCCACGTGGGGCAGCGCACCTCCTTCTCGTAAGCCCGAAACCAAACTGAGGCGTCTCCATCCAAGTGAAAGGCAGCCACACGAAGACGTTCTTCATCAGAATATGTGCCTTGATAAGCGAAGAATTTATCGGCCTTGTAAAGCCATTCAACAGGGTCCTCCTCTCCACTGTACCGTGGGAACTGTAACCGGGCCAGTCTCGGCTCAGCGCTGGCTCGCTGGCCCCTGTGAGCCCCAGAGAACTCCTCCATATCATCCTCCATCTCAAACTGCATATTACGAGGGTGTGTGTTCATTGAGGAATTAATACGAACACCTTCCAGGCCTCGTGACTCCTGGCCGTTATGGCCCCCATCAGCGTCTAAGTGCATAGATCCAATTTCCATGCCTCGAGGAATAGAGTGACCGATAGGATTACCCAAGATTGATCCGCCCATTGTCTGAGAGCCCCCCTGGCCGCTCTTGGCCTCCAAGCCCTCCTGTGGATGGCGGTGGGGTGGTCTTGAGGGTAGCCTGGGTTGTGATCTCGGCCTTCATCTGTGTCTGGGTGAGTTCAACATGCTGCAATCGCATGTTAATCGAATTGAGTAGAGAAAGCATGACATCTTGTGTAGAATCAGCATTCGCCCGTGGACTGGTAGCCTCCTGCGTCACGTCTAGCTCAGGCTGGGCGCCAGCACCCATAGCTGGCTGCTTAGGGGAGGCATGATCGCCCCTGGATCAGAACTGCTCTGATACCAATGTTGTGACCCAGCAGGGTCATGAGGGAAAGCCTTAGCGGCAAGGAAGAAGGAAGAGAAGAATAGTGGAAGAAGAGTATTTCTTATTGCATAAGTTTCTCATGAGGAAGACGATCTCAATATAAAGGGATCAGATGGCGCATATGACTAGGGCGCCATCTGTCTACTCTGATGGGCCATTAATTGGCGCTACTCTGATGGGCCACTAACTAGCGCTAATTATTCTCTATCAGCCCATTTCCTAACAATTAGCCTAAACGGATCTCAAATATCCTAATGGCTAGAATAACGCGTGATGGCCTGCTGACGTACACCACCCCATGGGCCTGTGGACGTTGGGCTACTGGCATTCACAACATAGGTTCCTCCACATATGCTCGTTTCAATTCTGGCATAAAGGGGCAACACGCCATAGATAAGGCTAAGTATCCCCCATTATTGGGCCGGCGAGACAAGGCATCAGCCACAGTACAACTGCACCCCTCTTGTATATAACTTCATAATCATAGCCCAATAATTTATTGACCCAACGCCTGTAGATACCCACTGGTCCAAGAAGTATTTGAGTGGTTGATGATCTGTCCGAATGAGGAACCGTCGGCTGAGCAAGTAGGGCCGCCACTTGTTGATGGCGTGCACAATAGCAAGCATTTCCTTCTCGTATGCCGACAAAGTCAAAGATCGCCCCGAAATTGCTTTGCTAAAGAACGCAATAGGATGTTCTTTTTGGAGAAGGACAACTCCGAGACCCGAATCAGATGCATCGGTCTCAATCACAAACGGTAAGCTGAAATCTGGAAGAACCAATACCGGGGCGGTTGCCATAGCTTGCTTCAATTGGTCAAAGGCTGCCTGTGCTTCATCAGACCGTGAATAGGCCCCCTTCTTGAGCAAGGATGTGAGGGGCCCAGCCATCACCCCATACCGCGCAATAAATCGCCGATAGTAACCAGTGAGGCCCAAGAAACCATGGAGAGACTTCACACAAGTGGGCCGAGGCCACGAAAGCATAGTTTCCACTTTCGACAGATCAGTGGCCACCCCTTCATGCAAGATAATGTGGCCCAAATAATCTACTTGCGCACTGTCAAAGGAGCACTTCGAGCGCTTCAAAAATAATGAATTAGCACGCAGGATGGTAAAAACTGACCTGATGTGGCATAGATGGTCCTCCCAGGATGCGCTATAAATAAGTATGTCATCAAAGAACACGAGCACAAACTGGCGGAGATAGGGCCGAAAAAGATCGTTCATCAAGCTCTGAAAAGTGGCCGGAGCATTGGTCAGGCCGAATGGCATGACGAGGAACTCATAGTGCCCGTCATGAGTCCAAAATGCAGGCTTGTGGATGTCGTGGGGCTGCATGCGTATCTAATGATAACCCGAACGCAAGTCAAGTTTGCTGAAAACGGCAACCCCTGCCAACTCATCTAGGAGCTCCTCGATCACCGGGATAGGATATTTATCCTTCACCGTAATCACGTTGAGCGCACGGTAGTCAACACAGAAGCGCCAAGAACCGTCCTTCTTACGAACCAACAGGACCGGAGAAGAAAATGAACTAGTGCTGGAACGGATTATACCTGATTGCAACATCTCTTGCACTAACCATTCGATTTCCGCTTTTTGAACATAAGGATACCGGTAGGGTCGGACATTGGCGGGGGAAGCTCCAGTCATGATAGGGATGTGATGGTCGTGGTTCCGGGCTGGTGGAAGGCCAGATGGCTTTGCAAAGATATCCTCATGCTCGGCCAGGAGGCGGAGCATGTCATCTGGCAATGCTGGTTGACTCACATCCATGATAACACGTTGCTGGAGAAATAGACAATGAGGTGTAAACTGAAAAAGAGAACTCACCTCCTGGGCCATGTGCAGGGTGCCTGGTTGCGACCCATGTAAACGCACACGTTGACCTGCTACCTCGAAGTCCATAGTCAGATCCCGGAAGTTCCAGACGACATCGCCTAAGTCCTGAAGCCACTGGACTCCTAACACCACATCAGCCCCCTTCGTGGGTAAGAGAAAGAGATCAGTGATGAAGGAATGTCCTTGAATCACCAACTCAACTTGTGCACACATGCCCACACTTCGGAGATGTTTGCCATCGCCGATCACCACATCAAATGGTTTGGAGTCTAAGACATAGCACCCAAACGCTGCACCACATTGTCATTGATAAAGTTGTGAGTAGAGCCACTATCGATGAGTACCGCTACCTGTTGGCGCTTGAGCTGGCCCTGAACGCGCATGGTTTTGGGGGTGAAAGTACCTGAGAATGCATGGACGGATATCTCCAGCTGCACATGATCATAGAGGCTGGGTGCCTCTTCTGGCTCAGCCACTTCTTCTTCCTTGGCTTCTTCAACAAGTAAACTACCCCAGACGGAGCAGCGATGTCAGGGGGCAAACTTCTCGTCGCATTTAAAACAAAGTCCCTTAGAACGCTGTTCGTCTATTTGGGCTGGCGTCAGGCGACGGACAGGTGGAGTAGCAGGCCCTGGCAATGCCAGCCCGCTTGGGCTGGGCCCAGGCGCTGGGGCCGAGACAGATGTGGGGCTGGTAAGGGGGCGCATAGCCATCAGCCCACGGCTCCCTCTCTGCTGACGAGCCAATTTCTCCTCCTCGATACGTGCATGGCGCACCACATCGCGCATGGTATGGCATGGGAAGTGGCGCATCTCATCAGCAATCTCTGGTTTCAGCCCACGCTTGAAGGTGCCCACGAGAGCTGCTATTGGCCAATCTGGTAGGCGATTGGCAATCTTCATGAATTTTGAATAATAGGCCCTTACTGTGGTGGTCTGCCTTAGGCTGGACAACATTTCATTGAAATCTTGAAATTCATTTGGTTCAAATTGGATGCACAACTCATCGGAGAAGGACACCCAAGTAGGATAACGCACCTCATTTTCGAAGGTCTGAAACCAAAAAGAGGGGTCTCCGCCAAGATGGAAGGCTGCCACACGTAGGCATTCTGCATCAGAGTATGTCCCTTGGTAAGCGAAGAACTTGTCCGCCTTGTACAACCATTCGACGGGGTCCTCATCTCCATTATGTCTTGGAAACTGTAAACGAGCCAGTCTGGGCTCAACGCTGCCCCTCTGGCCTCCGCGAGATCCATGGAACTCCTCCCACTCCGCATCGATCTCTTGCTGAACGTTTCGTGGATGTGTAGCCATTGAGGCATTTCCATGAGCACTTGGCATGCCTCGTGGATGTGTAGCCATTGAGGCACCTTCTGCGTCTGGGTTAAAGGACCCAATTCGGATTCCATGAGGGAGAGAATTTGTTGTGGATTGGCCTGGTGTTGAACCGCTAGGCACATGGAACTCCCCTGGTCGGACAGGAATGCCATTCCCCCTTGATGGCGGCGGCGGCGTGGCCATGTTGGCAGTTTGTGTGGCCTGGATTTGCACCTGTATAAGCTCAATGTTTTGCAGCCGTATATTAATCGCATTGATCATGGAGATTAGAATGTCTTGGCTGGAATCAGCATTCATCCGTGGGCTGGGAAACTCCTTCGCAGCCTCTGGCTCTGGCTGTGCTTCAGAGGCCATGGCTGGCTGCTTGCGAGGAGGCATGTCTGGCTCTGATACCAATGTTAGGGTCACAAGGTATCGTCTTGACGAAAAGTAGTAAAAAGAAAGGAGAAGTAAGGAAAATAGGAAGAGAAGTAAGGAAAACTTGATTCAATATTGCATGCCTCAAAAGGAGGAAGAAGACCTCCTTATAAAGAAAGAGAGTAGCCTGATTACAAGATATGACCTTTCAACTTCCTAGAATAATTATAACATATGACCTTTCAGCTTCCTAGGTTGATTACAAGATATTACCTTTCAGCTTCCTAGAATAATTACAGCATATGACATTTCAGCTTCCTAGAATAATTATAACATATGACCTTTCAGTTACCAAGATACGGATCTGCGTACTGCCATTCACAACATTGAGAAAGCCAGTTTCGTTGGTGTCTCTGCACGCCCAATAGCACTGTCCAAAATTGCTAGGTCTATCGCAACATAAATTGCAAGAATTTCACACCCGCAAACAAAATGAAACCCCATCTTCTCTGAAATACGGGCAGTCACAGCTTCCTCGGGACCAAATTCTAACAACCGAAAAACTTGCAGACGAGAATAATGAGGAAGGTGCACAATATCATCAGTACTTTGGGTACCTGCAGGATCATCCATCCAGGGTATATCCGGAGCTTCTCCCAGATTTTTCACTGGTGCAACATCCATGCAACGTTCAGCAAGAGATGGATGAAGATTGGGAGGAGTTCCACGGGTCTCGCGGAGGCCAGAGGGGCAGCGCTGAGCCCAGGCTGGCTCGGTTGCAATTTCCAATGTATAATGGTGATGAGGACCTGGTCGAATGGCTGTACAAGGAGGAAAAATTCTTTGCATACTAGAGTACATACTCTAATCGTTTGCTGATGAGATACGCCACTTCCCATGCCACACTATGCATGATGTGGTGCGCCATGCACTGATTGAGGAGGAAAAATTGACTTATTAGTGAAGAGGGAGCTGTGGGGTGCTGGCTTTGTGCCCATATACTAGCCAGCCGTCTGCTTTGGCTCCAGCGCCTGGCCCAAGCCCTAGCCGGACCACCCCGCCAGGGCCTACTTCCCCTCCTGTCCGCCGTCTGATGCCAGCCCAGATGGAAGAACATCGTTCCAAGGGACTCTGTTATAAATGCGACGAGAAATTTGTCCCCGGCCATCGTTGCTCCGTCCGGGGTAGTTTACTCATCATAGAAGCTGAGGACGAGGAAGTGACTGAGCTAGAAGAGACACCCGGCCTCTATGATCGTGTGCAACCTGTGATATCCGTCCATGCATTCTCCGGTACCTTCACCCCCAGAACCATGTGCGTCCAGGGCCAACTCAAGAACCAACAAGTCGGTGTACTCATGGATAGTGGGTAGACCAACAACTTGATATAGTGAAGATGATAAGCCTCATCTGCCTCCATAAGTTATGGAGGTAGATGAGGCTCCATCGCTGAACGTAGTTAGTGAACATAACAATGTTAAGCCTCATATAACCAAATTGCCACCATGAACTATGCCTCATAACTAGATAGGAAACGATAATTTCATAGAACCCTAAGTTATGGAGGTATCTAGACAGTCCATAGAAGATATCCTAGGGTTCATATGATAGTTGACAGCTAGTTCATAATCTACATAGTTCATATGAATATAGTACACTAACAAGGGCAAGATGATCGTTGATGGGAATAACTTCCTAGGGTTGAGAAGGATCAAATACATAGTTTCTAGGGATATAGTTTGAAGGAAAGATCAAATACATTATTTATTCCCTTAGTAAATCCTAAAGACTATGTATTTGATTCTTTTGTTTAAGTAGATGCGTGAACGTCAAAAGCTATCCCCAAACCTTATAAACTACTACACACAAATGATCTAACTAGTGTGTATTCTCCATACCAAACCTAACTATAAACCAAAAAAAATAGATACTACATATCTAATTCTTCCATATATAATTCTTCCTTCTAACTAATTGTCCTGTTGTGTCCCGACATGGGACACGAATAGGGCCAAGTATCATGGCCGGAGAAAGGGAAGAAGACAAGGGAGAAATAGTAGAAGAAGATTCAATTCATAATGCATAAGTCCTAAAGGAGGAGGAAGACCCCCTTATATTGAAGACTCTAGATGACATAATGACGACATCAGAGGCCATGATTACATCCAATCAGAGAAACATTACTATGACGACATCATAGGCAATGATTACATCCAATCATAGCCTTTATTATAATCACTAATAGACACGAAAAGGGAAACTAATCCTAATCAGAGAATCCAGCGATATCCATGCGTGATGACGAACGTGTGTTGACACCCTGGGCCTGACGTTCACAACACTCCACCACGCTTCTGCTACCGCCTTGTCCTCAAGGCGGCCATACGCTTCCGCCTTGTACGCTAGCGTGAAGTTTGACCGCAATATGAGCGTCCTTGGTGTAATCGAAGAGGTCCGCAACATACACTGTCCCAAACACGTGAACGTTGTGCATGCCGTCAATCCAACTGCAAGCCACAGTGTAGAACACACCTTTGGAGTCATAAAATTCAAAAGCAGCAACGCTCATTCCTATCATCACTGGGCCAGCATATCCAGCTTTAGCAAGAGCCGTATACAAAAGTGCAATTCCTTTCTATATTATCCTGAATGTTTGGGTCAAGGCTATCCACATCCCCCACGCTGGAAGCACCCAAGGAGAACCCACAAAGTGTCACAGGCCTGTTTCCATGCATCCCCCGGCCAACAAAATTCCTTCTTTGCCCGATCTATCAATGGCAATTGTCCACTTGCTGTATGCTATTGGTTCATAATAACAAATTAGTTTCCTTGTAGCATTATAATTGATTTACTTCAGTAATTTGATTCCATATTTGGTATAAATGTTCATCTTATTGGAGTATATGTGTTATTGTGATGGGTGCTTATATTGTTCGTATATCAGCTTGGTAAAGTTGAAACTTGGGGTGCTACATATACAATCATGGGGATGTTGTTAGCACATGGAGTGCACACTCTTTGAATAGTATAGTATAAATGTTTTGAAATATGTAGTTGTGCATTTGTTAAGCTATCCCCAAACCGTTGAAAGTACTTATCTAATTCTTCCATCAAACTAGTTGTGAACATTCTTTATACCAAAACCTAATGTTAAACCCCCTAGAAACTATGTATTTTGTTGTTCGTCTAACTAACTAGTTGTTTACGTATTTTACCCCTAGAAACTATGTATTTTGATCTCCGCATTCATACCTTTTGTAAAACTAGTTGTGTGTATTCCTCTATACTTCCATATTAATGCCAAACCCTAACCCTAAGCCTGCTTATCTAATTCTTCCATCAAACTAGTTGTGAACATTCTTCATACCAAAACCCTACTAGGTTATAACCCTAAACTAGGGTTAATAGATATCCTAGGGTTTATTACATATAACTGTGAACTATTAACTATATATTAGTACTCATATAGTTAGATTAATCTATAATTGTCCAAATACAATAGTTATGAGACTATGACTTAAGGGTTATAGGAGTATAATATTAGGGTTATACTATGTCTTCTTATAGGATTAATCTATATAATATGTATATACATATTAGGGAGAGTCTCATTTATTATATATGTAGTTTATACGGGCTATCTGTTATAACCTAGTCTCATTCTATTAACCAGATTAATAAGTTAGACATCCTGAGCATAGGGTAACCCTAACTTAGACGGATTAGAGTTTATATTAGTAGTTGCCCTTATATAGAGACATAGTCTATGTAACTATGAGCTAGTTCATATGAGGCATAGACTATGTCTCCCATAGTAAACCATAACTATGTCTCATATGAACATGTCTTCTAGACTACGTTTGTATGAACTACGTTTGTAACATCCCTACTTCTAGACTAGTTGCCAAATTAATTTGAACTTAGATAGTTCTTATAATAATCTAAGTTAGGATGTCTAAGATAATGAGAATATAATGTTAAGATCATATATGCTATTATCTACTCATTCTACACATTATATGTCTAGGATCATATGTCATATTTAGAAATGGAAACCACTGGTAATACCAATTAATAGTTCTATAGTTAATATATATCCATTTTTAAACCCAAAACCACATATTACAATATTCCATCTATAGTAGTTTCTTGTACCTAAACTAATAATGTAGAACTATTATACGTATTCATTTTTTGTCCTATATTAGTCCTAGGAATATAATGTTATGGTTAATCCCTAACATATAGATAGAAACATATAATAATAAGATAACTATGTATCATATTTCTAAGTATATGTTAGGGTTAACCCCTAAAAAATACAACTACATCCTAATGGGCATTCTAATAGTTGTATTAAGCGGAATATTGGACTATGTTTAGGGTTATAATACACACACGTAGGTAGTTACCCTAATTACACCGACAGAATCTTTGTTGGGAATAATATTTAGCATTGTTTATAATGAGAATACAACCCTAACTGTAGTTGGAATATTGGACTATGTATTCCTAGGGTTAGCGTTAATGCATCTAGGTTAGATTCTTAGATACGTATCTATCCAAGTATGGGAATAAACAATGTATTTACTATAGGAATAAACATAGCCCTAAGTTAACTAACTTAGATTAATCCTTTGGGAATATACATTCTAGATTGGCAACTATAGAGTTAGATAGATACGTAGATACGTATGTCTAGATTGACCTAGGTCCTAGTTTCTGAGCAATTTTAATCCTACTATAGATTTTACTTATATAGTGTTGTGAATGGCAGTACGCAGATCCGTATCTTGGTAGCTGAAAGGTCTAGGAAGCTGAAAGGTCATATACATTAAGCTATATAATAAGTCTATCTATATGATAGAGTTAACATGGAGCCTTCCAACCATAGGATACCCTAGAGACATGGAACCTCATATATGAAGGTTCCCTATAGACTAAATATCCTAGGGTTAGAGGAACCTATATTATGTTCTATAGAGGAACTAGTTATGCCTAAAGACTACTTATTATAGTCAATATAATAGTCTCAAGGATTAGACTCTAAAGTTCCATCATTATATAACTAATTCCTCTATAGAACATAATAGATATAGGACTATATGATAACTAGTCCCTCTATAGAATATAATAGATATATGACTATATGATAACTAGTTCATCTATATTACATAATAGATATAGGACTATATGATAACTAGTTCCTCTATAGAACATAATACATATAGGACTATATGATAACTAGTTCCTCTATAGGACATAAGATAGGATATGTTATATCCTAAGTTATTCAAGTTCCATCGTTGCCTAATCCTTTTATATCATAATATACTAGACCATATGTGAGGTATAGAACATACATCCTCGGCCGAGACAATATGATAGAGTTAACCATATATACAAACCGTAGTATCTAGTGATCCTTCTACATGTTCACAATAAGGACTACCTAGGGTTAAGGATGTCTATTCTATACTATATATGTTATATAATGAGACATCATTATATTATTATATATGTCGTATTCTATGTTTGTATGTTATTTTTAAACTATATTCCTTATGGGTATTTATACTGTATTCTAAGAGGCATAGGGTTAGGTTAATCCTCTTTAGGACAAGGGAGACGTTGGGATTAATCTTCCATTGATAACTTCTATATTCTAGTTATACAACTTAAATACGTAAACTCTAACCTATGATAGTTGACATAGATGGATTATTATATGTCTAATAGATTGCCTCTATTAAAATCTACAGTAGGATTAAAATTGCTCAGAATCTAGGACCTAGGTCAATCTAGACATACGTATCTATCTAACTCTATAGTTGCCAATCTAAAATGTATATTCCCATAGGATTAATCTAAGTTAGTTAACCTAGGACTATGCTTATTACTATATTAATATTCTAAGATAGGCTGACTACATCCTGTAGACATCTAGAGTATATGTCTAGATTGGCAACTATAGGGTTCGTTATCTAAGTTGGCACAATGGAGGATTAACCCTAGGATTAATCTATAATAATCTAAGTTATTATGGCAACTATAGCTTGTATATTCCAGATTGTCAACTATAGGTTAGACATAGTACAATGCATTCTATCATGAGTTAGAGTTTATATATTAACCTATAGATTAGCCTATGTCCTAGAGATTATGTATTTGATTATGATACAATGCATAATCGTATAAGGTTATAAGTTAGTTAGATTGGGATTCTTATTTGTGTGTAGTTAGGGCATTAACTGACTATAGATAGATACATTATATAGTAAGTTAATGCTCTAACTATCGATAGAATATAGGACTATGTATTCCTAGGGTTACATAGTCCTATGTATCTATCTATAGACGGAATATTAGTCATATTCTTCACGCATCTACTAAAAAAAAGAATAGTCCTATATTAGTCCTATTCTTCTAGGGTTAGAATACACACACGTAAGTAGTTACCCTAACTATAGATAGGGATAATCCTATAGTTGCCAATCTAGGATTAACCCTAACATTATATACCTAAGACTAACATAGGACAAGAAAGGGATAGATACATTGTTTATTATGTTTCTATCTATATCCGTGAAGAACTATTATACGTATCCAAACATAGTCATACAAACATAGTTTAGAAGACATGTTCATCAAACATAGTTCATATGAGAAATATATACTCGTCTATATACAGACTGATCACCAACCACTTAAATATTTCCTGGACCAATGTATTGCTACTCCTGCCCAGCAGCGTTGGGTGGCTAAATTGCTTGGTTATGATTACGAAATGGTTTATAAGCGTGGCTCAAAGAATATTGTTGCGGATGCCTTATCCCGTTAGTTTGAAGAGGCCGCTCATTTGGGTATGTCTGCCCTTGTGTTTCCTTTTATTGTGTTGTGACCCAGCAGAGTCACAAGGTATCGTCTTGATGAAAAGTAGTAAAAAGAAAGGAGAAGTAAGGAAAACAGGAAGAGAAGTAAGGAAAACTTGATTCAATATTGCATACCCCAGAAGGAGGAAGAAGACCTCCTTATAAAGAAAGAGAGGGCACGTCTACCTAGCCTGATTACAAGATATGTCCTTTCAACTTCCTAGAATAATTATAACATATGTCCTTTCAGCTTCCTAGGTAGATTACAAGATATGACCTTTCAGCTTCCTAGAATAATTAAAGCATATGACCTTTCAGCTTCTTAGACCATTCAGCTACCAAGATATGGATCTGCGTACTGCCATTCGCAACACTCCACCACTCTCCGCTTCTGCATTGCCCTCAATGCGACCATGATGGAAAGCGGGTCAGAAAGTCATCCCCTAACATCCGCTCTGCATCGTCTAATGATTTACCCTTCCAAGCTACCAACACTTCAGTTACAATACGTCCTGAATGACGCACCCTCCGCTTGTCAATAAGAGAGGCAGGCATATGTGCGTCAGGTTCTGCAGGGCCCATGAGTGGTGGGGGCGCAACATCCGCAACTAACTGCAGGTCCCCCACGAATCGACGCAGCCATGACACATGGAAAACGGGGTGCACCAGCGACCCGGGAGGTAGTGAAAGACGATATACCACCGGCCCCACCTTTTCCATAACTGCATAAGGCCCATGATAATGAGCGGCCAGCTTATGATCAGCCCGAAATAGTGTAGTCTGACAATGTGGCAGAACAGACACATATACCAAATCACCGACATGGAACTCCCGATCAGTGTGCTTCTTATCATAGACCTGTTTCATCTGGTTCTGAGCTGAATGTTGTGAATGGCAGTATGCAGATCCGTATCTTGGTAGCTGAAATGTCTAGGAAGCTGAAAGGTCATATCTTGTAATCTACCTAGGAAGCTGAAAGGACATATGTTATAATTATTCTAGGAAGTTGAAAGGACATATCTTGTAATCAGGCTAGGTAGACGTGCCCTCTCTTTCTTTATAAGGAGGCCATCTTCCTCCTCCTGCTGAGAGGGCGTAGATACCCGCTGGTCCAAGAAGTATTTGAGTGGTTGATGATTTGTCCGAATAAGGAATCGTCGGCCGAGCAAGTTGGGCCGCCACTTGTTGATGGCGTGCACAATAGCGAGCATTTCCTTCTCGTATGCCGACAAAGTCAAAGATCGCCCCGAGAGTGCTTTGCTGAAGAACGCAATAGGACATTCTTTTTGGAGAAGGACAGCTTCGAGACCCGAATTGGATGCATCGGTCTCAATCACAAACGGTAAGCTGAAATCTGGAAGAACTAATACTGGGGCGGTTGCCATAGCTTGCTTCAATTGGTCAAAGGCTGCCTGTGCTTCATCGGACCATGAAAAGGCCCCCTTCTTGAGAAAGGATGTGAGGGGCCAGCCATCACCCGATACCGCCCAATAAACCGCCGATAGTAACCAGTGAGGCCCAAGAAACCACGGAGAGACTTCACACAAGTGGGCCGAGGCCACGAAAGAATAGTTTCCACTTTCGACGGATCAGTGGCCACCCCTTCATGCGAGATAATGTGTCCCAAATAATCTACCTGCGCGCTGCCAAAGGAGCACTTCGAGCGCTTCAAAAATAATGAATTAGCACGCAGGATGGTAAAAACTGACCTGAGGTGGCATAGATGGTCCTCCCAGGATGCGCTATAAATAAGTATGTCATCAAAGAACACGAGCACAAACCGGCAGAGATAGGGCCGAAACAGATCGTTCATCAAGCTCTGAAAAGTGGCCGGAGCATTGATCAGGCCGAATGGCATGACGAGGAACTCATAGTGCCCGTCATGAGTCCGAAAAGCCGTCTTGTGGATGTGGTGGGGCTGCATGCGTATCTGATGATAACTCGAACGCAAGTCAAGTTTGCTGAAAACGGCAGCCCCTGCTACCTCATCTAGGAGCTCCTCGATCACCGGGATAGGATATTTATCCTTCACCGTAATCGCGTTGAGCGCACGGTAGTCAACACAGAAGCGCCAAGAACCGTCCTTCTTACGAACCAACAGGACCGAAGAAGAAAATGAACTAGTGCTGGAACGGATTATACCTGATTGCAACATCTCTTGCACTAACCGTTCAATTTCCGCTTTTTGAACATAAGGATACCGGTAGGGTCAGACATTGGCCGGGGAAGCTCCAGGCATGATAGGGATGTGATGGTCGTGGTTCCAGGCTGGCGGAAGGCCATATGGCTCTGCAAAGATATCCTCATGCTCGGCCAGGAGGCGGAGCATGTCATCTGGCAATGCTGGTTGACTCACATCCATGATAGCACATTGCTGGAGAAATAGACCATGAGGTGTAAACCGGAAAAGTGAACTCACCTCTTGGGCCGTGTGCAGGGTGCCTGGTTGCGACCCATGTAAACGCACATGTTGTCCTGCTACCTCGAAGTCCATAGTTAGATCCTGAAAGTTCCAGACGACATCGCCCAAGTCCTGAAGCCACTGGACTCCTAACACCACATCAGCCCCCTTCGTGGGTAAGAGAAAGAGATCAGTGATGAAGGAATGTCCTTGAATCACCAACTCAACTTGTGCACACATGCCCACACTCCAGAGGTGTTTGCCATCGCCGATCACCACATCAAATGGTTTGGAGTCTGAGACATTGCACCCCAAACGCTGTGCCACTTTGTCATTGATAAAGTTGTGAGTAGAGCGACTATCGATGAGTACCGCTACCTGTTGGCGCTTGAGCTGGCCCTGAACGCGCATGGTTTTGGGGGTGAAAGTACTTGAGAATGCATGGATGGATATCTCTGGCTGCACATGGTCATAGAGGCCGGGTGCCTCTTCTGGCTCAGCCCCTTCTTCTTCCTTGGCTTCTTCAACAAGTAAACTACCCCGGACGGAGCAGCGATGTCCGGGGGCAAACTTCTCGTCACATTTAAAACAAAGTCCCTTAGAACACCGTTCGTCTATTTGGGCTGGCGTCAGGCGACGGACGGGTGGAGTAGCAGGCCCTGGCAATGCCGGTCGGCTTTGGCTGGGGCCAGGCGCTGAGGCCAAGACAGATGTGGGGCTGGTAAGGGGGCGCATAGCCATCACCCCACGGCTCCCTCTCTGCTGACGAGCCAATTTCTCCTCCTCGATACGTGCATGGCGCACCACATCGCGCATGGTATGGCATGGGAAGTGGCGCATCTCATCAGCAATCTCTGGTTTTAGCCCACGCTTGAAGGTGCCCACGAGAGCTGCTATTGGCCAATCTGGTAGGCGATTAGCAATCTTCATGAATTCCGAATAATAGGCTCTTACTGTGGTGGTCTGCCTTAGGCTGGACAACATTTCATTGAAATCTTGAAATTCATTTGGTCCAAATTGGACGCACAACTTGTCGGAGAAGGACACCCAAGTAGGATAACGCACCTCCTTTTCGAAAGTCTGAAACCAAATAGAGGCGTCTCTGTCAAGATGGAAGGCTGCCACACGTAGGCGTTCCGCATCAGAGTATGTCCCTTGGTAAGCGAAGAACTTGTCCGCCTTGTACAACCATTTGACGGGGTCCTCATCTCCATTATATCTTGGAAACTGTAAACGAGCCAGTCTGGGCTCAGCGCTGCTCCTCTGGCCTCCGCGAGATCCATGGAATTCCTCCCACTCCTTATCGATCTCTTGCCAAACATTTTGTGGATGTGTAGCCATTGAGGCATTTCCATGAGCACTTGGCATGCCTCATGCATCAAGGCCAGGGCGGCCACCTCCTGCGTCTGGGTTAAAGGACCCAATGCGGATTCCATGAGGGAGAGAATTTATTGTGGATTGGCCTGGTGCTGAGCCGCCAGGCACATGGAACCCCCCTGGTCGGACAGGAACGCCATTCCCCCCTGATGGCGGCGGCGGCGTGGTCATGTTGGCAGTTTGTGTGGCTTGGTTTTGCGCCTGTATAAGCTCGATGTTCTGCAGCCGTATATTAATCGCATTGATCATGGAGATGAGAATGTCTTGGCTGGAATCAGCATTCATCCATGGGCTGGGAATCTCCTTCGCAGCCTCTGGCTCTGGCTGTGCTTCAGAGGCCATGGCTGGCTGCTTGCAGGGAGGCATGTCTGGTCCGATACCAATGTTGTGACCCAGCATAGTCACAAGGTATCGTCTTGACGAAAAGTAGTAAAAAGAAAGGAGAAGTAAGGAAAACAGGAAGAGAAGTAAGGAAAACTTGATTCAATATTGCATACCCCAGAAGGAGGAAGAAGACCTCCTTATAAAGAAAGAGAGGGCGCGTCTACCTAGCCTGATTACAAGATATGTCCTTTCAACTTCCTAGAATAATTATAACATATGTCCTTTCAGCTTCCTAGGTAGATTACAAGATATGACCTTTCAGCTTCCTAGAATAATTAAAGCATATGACCTTTCAGCTTCCTAGACCTTTCAGCTACCAAGATACGGATCTGCGTACTGCCATTCACAACATATTGCCGATTTGCAAATGGCCTATCAGGAAGATCCGGCGACAGTTACTTTATTGGCCCGGCTTCAGACTCAGACTTTGGATGATCCGTCTTATATTTTGAAGAATGACATTATCTATTGGAAGGATCGGTTGTGGGTCCCTAACTGTTAGCATATTCGTCATACTATTTTGACTCATTTTTCACTCTACACCGACTGCAGGTCATGAAAGTTCTTTCTGGACCTACAAACATGTTTCCCAGTGTTGTTTATGGCATGGTATTAAACGCGCAGTTCAGAAGTTTGTGGCTGAATGTGAGGTGTGCCAACGCGCTAAAGCTTCTACTATTACCCCCTCGGGCCTCTTGCAGCCGTTGCCTATTCCAGATCAGATATGGGAGGATGTCTCTATGGATCTCATCGAAGCCCTTCGAGTGGTACAAGGAAAATATGTAGTAATGGCCCTTCGAGCTTTCAAAGTACGCTCATTTTTCCGCCTTTGGCCACCCCTATACGGCCAAGTCCGTTGCTGAACTTTATGTCCGAGATGTGGCTAAACTGCATGGGATGCCTCATACTATTGTGTCGGACAGCGACCGGGTGTTTATCTCGCAGTCTGGCAGGAATTTTTCACTCTCCAAGGCTCTCGGCTTCTTATGAGTTCGGCATATCACCCACAAACGGATGGACAAATGGAGGTTGTTGACCGCTGTCTAGAGTAGTATCTCTGCTGTTTTGCGAGTGAAAATCCACGCCGTTGGCTTCAGTTCCTTCCGTAGGTGGAATGGTCTTACAATACCGCCTATCATACTTCTACCGGGTTCTCTTCTTTTCAGGTTGTTTATGGCCGACCTCCCCCCACATTACTTCATTATGTGCCTCAGAGAGCTTCGGTCAGTGTTGTGACCAACCCGGTCACAAGGAATTGCCTGACGGCAAGAAGGAAGAAGGAGAATAAGAGTAGAGGAAAGATAAGTTCTTTATTGCATAAGTCCCAATTGAGGAGGACGACCTCCTTACAAAGACGAAGGATGGTCTAGGCCCTAGGAAGCCATGCCATCTATTACGGCTTAATGGGCCATCTAATGGGCCATGATTGACCCCTAATTACTCCATTACATATCAATTATCCTAGACGGGTCTAATTACAATATTATTAAAAGGAAAGCTACTAATTAACTAATCCTAATGCGATATGCTCCAATGTTGTGCTGACGTACACAACACTCCACCACGCTTCCGCTGACGCCTTGTCCTCAAGGCGACCATGATGGAAAACGCGCCAAAAATTCATCCTCGAGGATCCATTCGGTATCCTCAAATGGTTTGCCTTTCTAAGCCACAAGTACTTCAGTCACAATTCGCCCAGCACGTCGCACTCGATGCTTGTCAACAAGAGAAGCCAGAACTGGGGCATCAGCTTCAGCAGGGCCCATGAGGGGCGGAGGTGCACTAGGAGCGACCAAGAGAGGGTCCCCCACAAAACGACGGAGATGTGACACATGGAACACAGGATGCACCAGTGACCCAGAAGGGAGAGCTAGATGATACGCCACCGGTCCCACCCTTTCTACAACTACATAGGGCCCATGAAACCGAGCGACTAATTTATGATCAGCCCGAAATAAAGTAGTCTGGTGCTGCGGAAGAACGGATACATAAACCAGATCGTCCACTTGAAAGACCCGATCAGAATGGTGCTTATCATAGAGTTGTTTCATCCGGTTCTGAGCGGAAGCCAAATTGGCCTTCAGTTGGCGAAGAACCTCATCACGAGTCTGCAACATATAATCCACCTCAGCAATGGAGGAACGGTGAGGCACATAAGACAGAACGAACGGAGGAGGGCGCCCATAGACAATCTCGAAGGGCGTGAATCCGGCACGTGTGTGATATGCCGTGTTGTACGACCATTCAGCCCAAGAAAGCATTTGCAGCCAAAGGCCGGGCTGGTCCCCGACAAAGCAGCGTAAATATTGCTCTAGACACCTGTTGACCACTTCAGTCTGCCCATCAATTTGTGGATGATAAGCCGTACTCATATGGAGTGCCGTACCTTGCAACTTAAAGAACTCGTGCCAGAACTGGGAAACAAAGACCCGATCCCGGTCAGAAATAATAGTCCGAGGCATACCATGTAATTTGGCGACGTCCTTCACATAGAGTTCAGCAACGGTGCAAGCAGAGAATGGATGACTCAAAGCACAAAAATGACCGTACTTCGAGAGACGGTCAACCACCACCATAATAACCGTCTTACCATGGGCCGCAGGTAAGGCCTCAACAAAATCCATGGACACGTCCTCCCAAACCTTATCCAGAATGGGAAGGGGCTGAAGAAGACCCGCAGGAGATGTAGATGACGCCTTGGCTCGTTGGCATATATCACACGCAGTAACATAAGTATGCACCGCTTTCCGAATACCGGCCCACAGGAAGCTTTGACTTACCAGCTTAAAAGTTCAAAATGTGCCCTCATGACCAGCCACCGGAGAGTCATGAAAGTGGGCTATCACCTGCCGACGTAAATCCGGAATAGCTAGTACCCACAACCGGTCCTTCCAGAACAACAATTGGTCGCACCAAGCAAAATGCGGCTCTGCTTGCGGATCATCCTGAAGTCGAGCAATCAGCTCCTGGGTAGACGGGTCCGTCACATAAGCCTTCTACAAATCAGGAATAAAAGGACAGCAAGGGATAGAGAGGGCGAAGCAGGCCCCTTCCGTGGGTCATCGAGATAAGGCATCAGCCACCGTGTTATCCACACCCTTCTTGTATACCACCTCGTAGTCATAGCCCAATAACTTACTAACCCAGCACTGCTATGAAGGTGTAGAAACCCGCTGGTCTAGAAAGTATTTGAGGAGTTGATGATTCATCCGTATGAGGAACTTGCGTCCAAGCAAGTAGGGTCGCCATTTCGAGATGGCGTGCACAATAGCTAGCATCTCCTTTTCATATGCTGATAGAGTCAAGGATCGGCCCGATAGTGCCTTGCTGTAGAAGGCAATAGGGCGTTCTTGCTTAAGGAGGACAGCCCCTAAGCCCGCATCAGAAGCATCCGTCTCAATGACAAAAGGCAAATTGAAATAAGGAAGAACCAAGACCGGGGCATGGACCATAGCCTGTTTTAATTTGTCAAAAGCAGTCTGGGCCTCGACCGACCAGACAAAAGCCCCCTTCTTGAGTAACGCTGTGAGTGGGCCCGTAAGGAGCCCATACCACCCAATAACCGACGATAATAACCCGTGAGGCCCAAGAAGCCCCGGAGAGACTTCACACAGGTGGGCCGTGGCCACGATAGCATGGTCTCCACTTTGGATGGATCAGTAGCCACCCCATCCTGCGAAATGATATGGCCCAAATTCTTGACCTGCATACTGCCAAAATAACACTTTGAGCGCTTCAAGAACAATGTGTTAACCCGCAAGATAGTAAACACGGACCTGAGGTGGACAAGATGGTATGCCCAGGACAAGCTATATATCAATATATCATCAAAGAAGACGAGTACAAACTGACAGAAGTACGAGTGAAACAGGTCATTCATCAGGCTCTGAAAAGTGGCTGGAGCATTGGTCAGGCCAAAGGGCATTACGAGGAACTCATAGTGACCGTCATGAGTTCGGAAGGCCATCTTGTGTATGTCCTGGGGTTGCATACAGATTTGATGATAACCCGAACGCAAGTCTACTTTACTTAACACGGCCGCCCCAGCCAGTTTGTCCAGTAGTTCTTCTATCACCGGTATTGGATATTCATCTTTGACCGTAATTACATTGAGCGCACGATAATCCACACAGAAATGCCATGATCCATCTTTTTTGCGAACCAGGAGAACTGGAGAGGAGAAGAAACTAGTACTGGAGCAAATGATACCTGTTTGCAACATCTCCCGGACCAACTTCTCGATTTCAGCTTTTTGCACATGTGGATACCGGTAGGGACGAACATTGGCAGGCGGAGCCCCAGGAGTGATCGGAATGGAGTGGTCGTAGCCCCGGGCTGGTGGAAGGCCAGATGGTTCAGCAAAGATGTCGGCATGTTCTGAAAGGAGGTCGAGCATGTCGTCTGGCAAATCTGGTTGGCGTACATCGACTAGAGCACGCTGCTGTAGATAAATACCCTGGGGTGCAAACCTGAAAAGAGAGCTTACCACTTGTGTCGTGTGTAAAGTGCCCAGTTGCGCACCATGCAGGCGTATACGCTGGCCAGCTACCTCGAAGTCCATGATCAGGTCCCGAAAATTCCAAACCACATCACCCAAGTCCTGTAGCCACTGGACGCCTAGGACCACATCCGCCCCTTTCGTAGGTAGGAGAAACAAGTCGGTGACGAAGGAATGTCCCTGGATTAATAGCTCAACCTAAGAACACACGCCCATGCTGCGAAGGTGTTTGCCATCCCCAATCAGCACATTGAATGGTTTGGAGTTGGAGACATAACACCCCAACCGCTGGGCCACCTTATCGTTGATGAAGTTATGGGTCTGATCAAACCCCAAAATAGGTTGACAAATTGTAATATATACTCGGTGAATCCAAGTGTCGAACCACAGGGAATGATGTAGAATTAATCTATTCCAAACTAATTTAAAACTACCTAACTTAGCAAATTAAAGTTCTCTTCAAGAAATTTTGTAGAAAGATTGTAATTTAATTAACTACTAAAATGACGATTAAAGATTCAACTAAAATTATCTAGAGATAGGAAAGATAATCGATGGGAGATATCAAAGCTTCAAGGATCAATTATTTAATCAATATTCTATGTCTATTTGATTTCTCAATTAGATTCAAATAATGATTTGATCTAATCGGAAGATATTTCATTCACGTTCATCATAACCATTAACATAAATATTTCGATTGAAAATTTATCATTAGCAAGCTTAGTCAACTAATCACAGGGAATTATAAGCATTCACCGTACCTTGCGTTAACGATAAATCAAATAATTATATAGATTATGACTTTATCAAAACATTGCATTCAACCAAATAAGCAATAAGCACTTCTTTAATAGACATAAGAATTCTAACCAAATAATGTCACCTCTAGCTTTGATAAACAATTTAGCTATTCATATTCATGGGAAAAAGAAAAATCAGATTTGGAAGAAATTGCATCAATAATACTGTTGCAAGAACACTGTTCACAGTTTACTATTCATAGTTTACTATTCACAGTTTACTGTAGCAAATCACTGTAGCAACGCACTGTTCACAGCAGAAACACTATTCACAACGAGCACTGTTCATCTTCCCCAACCCGATGGTTACTGTAGCTGTTATGGTACTGTAGCAATCTCGCAATCAGACCCAAAATCTTCCCTTTCTTCTTCCTCTCTCTTGCTCTTCTTGCCGCCGTCGATTCTCCTTTCCTTCCTCTTCGATTTTAGGCCAAAATCACCACCGAAAACACAAAAAACACGGCCCACCTTCTTTCCCAATAGCCCTCTGTTTTTTTTTTTGAAAAACAGTTCTGTTCCTCAAGTTCTGTTTTTGCTATGCTTTTAGAGACGGCAGAAGAGTCCTTTTTCACCTTAACGATGAGCCCGAATCCGATACCATATCCCATTCAAAATCCACGAAAAGAGTCCAGCTTGAAACAATCCAGACCAAGCACAATTTCCCCGTCTGAAAATCCCGTATCCAGTCAAGTTGATCCACTCACACGGTTTGCAAAAATCAGAACTTTCCTTTCGTAATCAGAAGTTGTTCTGTTGTTGGTCGCCGGAATCCTCTTTTTTGAGCTCGAGCCCAGTCGTCACCGCCTTAAATGTAGCCCATCGACTTCTCTGCCGGTTGCTATCGTCGCCCGCCAGCTCCATAGCTGCTACTCACACGGTCGCCGTGAATGCATCGCCGCCGTTCCTCAGCCTTGCTTGTCTGCCATAAGTTTCGCCATTGAGCTCCGCTTTCGAGCTTGACCCATGGCCGCCAGAATCTCTCGAGCAGAGCTCAATCGAACTGCTTCATTCTTCTGTTAGACACCCGACCATTGGCTCGGGCTGGTTGGTTTTTTTTATATTCTTTTATTTCCACCGAACCGGTTCAGTGAACCAGATCTTTTCCTTTCTTTTTTTTTCTTTTGCTTTGATAAAACCCGTTGTATCAATCGTATCCGCCGGATCAAATCTGCACGTCTGTACTTTAATTTTGCGCCCGTCTTCTCTTAAGTGACTCATCAACAGTTCAGATCTTCGATGCGCGTGATATCAGCTCTTAGGTCACTTTGGTCTTTAAAACACGTCTAATGCGCTCTTCTGCTGTCGATCTGCAATCCGCATTTTTGAACCTGCAATGATAAAACCAAACCAAAATTAGACGCATAATAAAAATATGATTCCTTAAATTCTTTAATACATCTAAAATAGTTAATTAGAGTAAATTAATTATTAATCCCCTAATTACTATCCTAATCACAAATAACCCGATTTATTCATATTTTATCATAAAAACTACACTAGCATATAGGTAAATAGGGCATATAAATGTGTATATTTTATAGCCTAATACGCCTTATGCTCCAACTCCACAGGCAAGTGGCAAGCTTTTTCATAAACAAGTCTATAAGGGGACATACCAATAGGAGATTTAAATGCTGTATGGTATGCCCAAAGTGCATCTGTTAACCGCAGAGACCAATCTTTGCGATTTGGGTTAACCATTTTCTCTAAAATGTGTTTAATCTCTCTGTTAGCAAGTTCATCTTACCCACTTGTTTGTGGGTGATAAGGGGTAGCCATCTTATGAGTAATTCCATATTTTTTCATTAATGCCTCAAAAGGTTTATTGCAGAAATGAGAACCCCCATCACTTATGATTGCATAGGGTATACCAAACCTTGATAGAACATTCTCTTTTAAAAAGCGTATAACAGTTTTATGATCATTATTTCTACAAGGGATAGCCTCTACCCACTTGGAAACATAGTCAACAGCCACTATGATGCACAAATAGCCAAAAGAAGGTGGAAATGGACCCATAAAATTAATACCCCAACAATCAAATACTTCAATCACTAAAATGGGGTTTAAAGGCATAATATTCTTACGAGTTATTCCACCAAGCTGTTGACAACGTCCACAAGTACGACAATAATCATGAGTATCTTTAAATAGGGTAGGCCAATAAAATCCATATTGTAAAATTTTGGCAGCAGTTTTTCTAGCGAAAAAATGACCACCACAAGCTTCTGAATATCAGAAGGAAATGACACTACAAATTTTCTCATTTGGTACACATTTCCTAATAATTTGATCTAGACAATATTTGAAAAGATATGGATCATCCCAAAAGAAATTTCTTACCTCCACCATAAACTTTTTCTTGTCTTGTGTTGTCCAATGAGAAGGAGTTTGACCTGTGAAAAGAAAATTAACAATATCAGCAAACCATGGTAAATCAGAAAGAACAAAAATTTGCTCATCTGGGAAGGTGTCTTTAATTGGCACTGCCTCATTGGAATCATCCACAATAAATGATCGGCCACCACATTTTCAACTCCTTTCTTATCTTTAATTGTAATATCAAATTCTTGTAGAAGGAGTATCCAGCGAATCAACCTAGGTTTTGCATCTTTCTTTGATAGAAGATATTTCAAGGCAGCATGATCAGTAAATATAACAATAGGATATCTGGTCAAGTAAGCCCTAAATTTATCCAAAGCAAATACTATAGCAAGTAATTACTTTTCTGTAGTTGAATAATTTATTTGAGCATTATCTAAGGTCTTACTTGCATAGTAAATAACACAAGACTTCTTATCCTTCCTTTGCCCCAAAACAGCCCCCACAGCAAAGTCACTAGCATCACACATTATCTCAAACGGTAAAGTCCAATCTGGGGTTGCATAATAGGGGCTGAAGTAAGCATTCCCTTCAATTTAGCAAAAGCTTTTTCACAATCAGCATTCCATTCAAAAACAATATCTTTAGATAGGAGATTGCATAATGGTCTAGAAATAGAACTAAAATCTTTGATGAATCTCCTGTAGAATCCTACATGACCCAAAAATGATCTAATATCTTTAACAGTCTTAGGTGTAGGCAAATGGGCAATTAAATCAATTTTTGACTTATCAACTTCAATTCCCTTAGAGGAAACAATATGACCCAGAACAATTCCTTTAGAAACCATGAAATGACATTTTTCCCAATTAAGCACAAGGTTCTTCTCTTCACACCTGCTCAAAACTTTCTGCAAATTAGACAAACAGTCATCAAATGAATCACTAAATACAGAAAAGTCATCCATAAACACTTCAAGATAGCATTCAACCATATCACTAAAAATACTCAGCATGCATCTTTGAAATGTTGCAGGTGCATTGCATAAGCCAAAAGGCAATCTCCTATAAGCAAAAGTGCCAAAGGGACAGGTGAATGTAGTTTTCTCCTGGTCTTCTAGTGCAATTTCAATTTGGTTATAACCGGAGTAGCCATCTAAGAAACAATAATATGTGTGGCCAGCTACCCTCTCCAGAACCTGACTAAATTCAGCTTCCTGTAATCAATGCACATTCTCCAGCCAGATGTAACTCTAGTGGGTATTAATTCATTGTTATCATTCTTGACAACTGTTACACCAGATTTCTTGGGCACTACTTGTGTAGGACTCACCCACTTGCTATCAGAAATGGGGTAGATGATCTCCGCATCCAAGAGCTTAAGAACTTCAGCTCTAACCGCCTCTTTCATGTTTGAATTTAACCTACGTTGCATCTCCCTTGACGGTTTGGCATTGTCCTCCAAATAAATCCGATGAGTGCATATTAAAGGGCTTATTCCTTTTAAATCAGCAATTGTCCATCCTATTGCATCTTTATGCTTTCTCAAAATATCGAGCAACTTATCCTCTTCTATAAGATTAAGATGAGACGATATTACCACCAGAAGAGTTTCACCATCACCCAAAAATGCATATTTGAGCTCAATTGGTAACTTTTTCAACTCCAATTTGGGTGCTTGAATGCTTGATGTTATAGGCAATTTGTCACTCAATGGTAGCTCCTCAACTTGGGTTTCCATCCATTCACTTCCAATACCTGTAGAGAATTCAGCAAAGAACAAATCTCAGCCTCTTCAAAATCTACTTTAGATTCATCATATAAACAATTAACTAAGCAAAATTCTAATGGATCAGAAAGAGATGAAACATGAAATTGATCTCTAACAACCCAATTCAATTCTTGAATATCAGTATCATCCCCTGGTTGTTTGCAAACATTAAATATGTTCAATTCCAAAGTCATATTGCCAAATGAAAGTTTCATTACACCATTTCTACAATTAATCAAAGCATTTGAAGTAGCAAGAAATGGACGACCTAGTATGACAGGAATATTTGCACTTGCATTTATAACAGGATGTGTGTCCAAAACAATAAAATCAATAGGAAAGTAAAATCTGTCTACTTGAACAAGCACATCTTCCACCACTCCCCTTTGAATTTCAATAGAATGATCAGCAAGTTGAAGAGTAATGGTGGTGGGTTTAAGTTCCCCAAGACCTAACTGAGTGTATACTGAATAAGGCAAAAGATTAACACTAGCCCGATCACACATGAAATCGTTGGACATCCGGGATCCTTATATTTGGGCGGGCTTTTGTATTGAATTATAGAACTTACCTGCTCAGTTAAAAATGCTTTTTTCTGCACAATCAACGTACACAAATCTTTCAAGAACTTACCATCAGAAGGTACCTGTTTGATTGCATCTAACAAGGGAATGTTAATTTTCACCTGCTTAAAAAGTTTAAAAATTTCAGCATTTTGGTTCAACTTATGAGGTGGTTTCAATCTCTGTGGAAATGGAGCTGGAATAGGACATCTCACATCTTCACTTGACCCAGAATTATCAATTTCCTCATTATCATGTTTTGATTCATCATTCTCAGAAGATTTTTGGGCCTTGAATGGAATTGTTTTATCAATTTCTTTACCACTACAAAGAGTGGTAATTGACTAAGCATGTTCCAATTGTGAATCAGAAGATTGTGTGTCCATTATGTGAACTTGCCCTTGCAGGTTGGGTTGGGGTTGAGCAAGAAACCTACCTTTCTCTTGAACAGCTAGAGAAGCTGTCAATTTAGTGAGAGAGCTCTTTATATCATTAATGGCTTGTGAGGTTTGTTGATTAATAGTAGCTTGCCCTTGCATGATAGTTTGTAGTGTCTCCTCAAATGTCTTCCTGTGAGGTGGAACATATGGAGTATAACTGGAAGATGCTTGAGGAGGTGGTGTTTGTGCAGCATTTTCATTCCTCCAACTAAAGTGGGGGTGATTCCTCCATCCTGGATTGTAGGTGTCTCCATAAGGAGATTACCTCGTGAAAGGGGTCATGGAATTTGCTTAGTCATGTAACACCTCCTTGAAAGCAGGAATGGTAGGGCACTCATTAGTAGGATGTCCCATGACATCACAAATTCCACAGACCTCTTCTGCAGCAACAGACTTAACGACATTAATTTTCCCTAATTCCATAGCCTCTACCTTCCTAGCCAAAGAGGCTAGCCGAGCACTCAAATTATCCTCCTCCCTAAGATGATGCAGACCCCCACTAGTAGTTGAAGACTTCGGCTTATTAGAAACATCAGAGGGATCGGTGGGATACTAAGATTCTGAGTCTTCAGCTATTTGATCTAGAAAATCAATGGCTTCATTAGGGTCATTATCAAAGAATTCCCCATTACACATTGTTTGCACAAATTGTTTCATTGAAGGCGTCATCCCATCATAGAAGAAACTGATAGTGCGCCACTTCTCATACCATGATGTGGACAAGAATTTATCAAATCTTTATATCGCTCCCAACATTGATAAAATGATTCATTTTATTTTTGAGCAAAATTTGTTATTTGTCTTTTCAAAGCATTTGTCCTATGAACTGGGAAAAACTTTTTAAGGAATTCAGTTTGTAGTTCTTTCCAAGTTCCTACAGATCTAGGCTTAAGAGAATTCATCCAAGTTTTGGCTTTATCCTTCAAGGAAAACGGAAATAATTTTAGCCTGATAATGTCTTCCCTACAAGCCTGCTCAAAAGTTGCGCATGCTTCCTCAAATTCCTTTAAATGCAAATAAGGGTTTTCAGAATCTATACCATGGAATTTGGGAAGCAAGTTTATCATTCCAGGCTTAAAAGTGAAGTGATGTGCTTGTAGAGGCAATATAATACATGAAGGTGTGCTAGTGCGTGCAGGTTAAAGATAGTCACGCAAGGGCCGCATTTGTGCATCATGTTCAATCTCATTTTCATTAATATCATGGTTATTACCTTGATCAGCCATATTGTGTGGTGTGTGTGATAGAACAAAAAATTCAAACAAGGGATTCCCAATCAAAATAGCAGAATTATTTCTAACCAATCATCCACTGGTATCTCTATTCCACGAGTGCATGCACAAGCAACAGAAATTTCAAAGAGAGATATAGAATGAAGTTACCAAATTTGAAGAAAAATCCAATGAAAAGTTTTTTGTTCCAGAGAGCCTCAGAATACTCCAAATGTCCTACAAAAATAAGCAAGCTAAATTAAACTAACAATAATTAAAATTAACTAAACTATACTAGAGAGAAATAAACTAATTGAAGACTAATCCTAAACTTCACTCCCCGGCAACGGCGCCAAAATTTTTGATCAAACCCCAAAATAGGTTGACAAATTATAATATATACTCGGTGAATCCAAGTGTCGAACCATAGGGAATGGGGTAGAATTAATCTATTCCAAACTAATTTAAAACTACCTAACTTAGCAAATTAAAGTTCTCTTCAAGAAATTTTGTAGAAAGATTGTAATTTAATTAACTACTAAAATGATGATTAAAGATTCAACTAAAATTATCTAGAGATAGGAAAGATAATCGATGGGAGATATCAAAGCTTCAAGGATCAATTATTTAATCAATATTCTATGTCTATTTAATTTCTCAATTAGATTCAAATAATGATTTGATCTAATATGAAGATATTTCATTCACGTTCATCATAACCATTAACATAAATATTTCGATTGAAAATTTATCATTAGCAAGCTCAGTCAAATAATCACAGGGAATTATAAGCATTCGCCATACCTTGCGTTAACGATAAATCAAATAATTATATAGATTATGACTTTATCAAAACATTGCATTCAACCAAATAAGCAATAAGCACTTGTTTAATAGACATAAGAATTTTAATCAAATAATGTCACCTCTAGCTTTGATAAACAATTTAGCTATTCATATTCATGGGAAAAAGAAAAATCAGATTTGGAAGAAATTGCATCAATAATACTGTTGCAGGAACACTGTTCACAGTTTACTATTCATAGTTTACTATTCACAGTTTACGGTAGCAAATCACTGTAGCAGCGCACTGTTCACAGTAGAAACACTATTCACAACGAGCACTGTTCATCTTCCCCAACCCGATGGTTACTGTAGCAGTTGCAGTACTGTAGCAATCTCGCAATCAGACCCAAAATCTTCCCTTTCTTCTTCCTCTCTCTTGCTCTTCTTGCCGCCGTCGATTCTCCTTTCCTTCCTCTTCAATTTCTGGCCAAAATCACCACCGAAAACACAAAAAACACGACCCACCTTCTTTCCCAACAGCCCTCTATTTTTTTTTTGAAAAACAGGTCTGTTCCTCAAGTTCTGTTTTTGCTCTGCTTTTATAGACGGCAGAAGAGTCCTTTTTCACCTTAACAATGAGCCCGAATCCGATACCATATCCCATTCAGAATCCACGGAAAGAGTCCAGCTTGAAACAATCCAGACCAAGCATGATTTCCCCGTCTGAAAATCCCGTATCCAGTCGAGTTGATCCACTCACATTGTTTGCAAAAATCTGAACTTTCCTTTCCAAATCAGAAGCTGTTCTGTTGTCGGTCGCCGGAATCCTCTTTCTTGAGCTCGAGCCCGGTCGTCACCACCTTAAATGTCGCCCATCAACTTCTCTGCCGGTTGCTGTCGTCGCCCGCCAGCTCCATAGCCGCTACTCACACGGTCGCCATGAAAGCATCGCCGCCGTTCCTCAGCCCTCTTTGTCTGCCATAAGTTTCACCGTTGAGCTCCGCCTTCAAGCTTGACCCATGGCCGCCGGAATCCAGGGGCGCCGGAATCTCTCGAGCAGAGCTCATTCGAACTGCTTCATTCTTCTGTTAGACACCCAAGCCATTGGCTCGGGCTGGTTGGTTTTTTTATATTCTTTTATTTCCACCGAACTGGTTCATTGAACCTGCTCTTTTCCTTTCTTTTTTTTTCTTTTGCTTTGATAAAACCCGTTGTATCAATCGTATTCGCCGGATCAAATCTGCACGTCCGTACTTTAATTTTGCGCCCGTCTTCTCTTAAGTGACTCATCAACAGTTTAGATCTTCGATGTGCGTAATATCAGCTCTTGGGTCACTTTGGTCTTTTAAAACACGTCTAATGCGCTCTTCTGCCGTCGATCTGCAATCCGCATTTTTGAACCTGCAATGATTAAATCAAACCAAAATTAGACGCATAAGAAAAATATGATTCCTTAAATTCTTTAATGCATCTAAAATAGTTAATTAGAGTAAATTAATTATTAATCCCCTAATTACTATCCTAATCACAAATAACCCGTTTTATTCATATTTTATCATAAAAACTACACTAGCATATAGGTAAATAGGGCATATAAATGTGTATATTTTATGCATATCAGGGTCGACCCACTGTCGATGAGCACTGCGACCTGTTGACGTTTGAGCTGGCCAAGGCATGTACGGAGATCTCCAGTTGCACATGGTCATAGAGGCCGGGTGCCTCTTCTGGCTCAGCCATTTCTTCTTCCTCAGCTTCGACGATGAGCAGGCTACCCCTGACGGAGCAGCGATGTCCGGGAACAAACTTCTCATCGCACTTATAACAGAGTCCTTTGGCACGCCGTTCTTCCATCTGGGTAGGCATTAGACGGCGGACAGGAGGAGATGTAGGGCCTGGCAAGGCTGGCCGGCTAGAGCTTGGGCCAAGTGCTGGCATCACGACAGGTAGGTGGTTGCTGTACGGCCGCAGGTTCAGCCCCCCACGCGTCGTCGCTGACGAGCCAGTTTTTCCTCCTCTATTCGAACATGACGCGCCACCTCGTGCATAGTATGGCATGGAAAGTGACGCATCTCATCAGCAATCTCAGGCTTCAGCCCGCGCTTGAAGGTGCCAGCGAGGGCTGCCATCGGCCAATCGGGCAAGCGATTAGCGATTTTCATAAATTCAGAGTAGTATGCCCTCACCGTGGTAGTTTGCCTCAAAGTAGACAGCATCTCGTTGAAATCTTGAAACTCGTTCGGTCCTAACTGGATGCACAACTCGTCGGAGAAAGACACCCAAGTGGGGTAGCGCATCTCTTTCTCGTAGCATCGAAACCAGATTGAGGCATCTCCGTCCAGGTGAAAAGTGGCTACACGGAGGCGCTCTTCATCAGAATATGTTCCCTGGTATGCAAAGAATTTGTCCGCCTTGTATAGCCACTCGACAGGATCCTCCTTTGCCATTGTATCTCGGAAACTGCAACCGAGCCAGTCTGGGCTCAGCGCTGGCCCTCTGTCCTCCGCGAGACCCAAAAAATTCCTCCAAATCATCATCCATCTCGTGCTGAATATTTCGTGGTCGTGGAGCCATTGGGGCATTACCACGAACACCTTCCATGCCTTGCGCCTCCAGGCCATGGCGGCCACCCTGCACGTCCATGTAAACAGATCCGAATTGCATGCCATGTGGAAAAGATTGGCCGGTAGGGTGGCCAAGTAGTGAGCCGTCCAGCGCTTGAGAACCCCCTGGTCAGCCATGGCCTCCAACCCCCTCTGTTGACGGTGGCGGAGTGGTCATAACAGCAGCCTGCATGTCTCTATCAGTCTTCATTTGCGTCTGTATGAGCTCAACGTTCCGCAATCGTATGTCTATCGAACTGAGTAGGGAGAGGACAGGATCGTGGGTGGAATCAGCTTTCGCTCATGGGCTGGTCATCTCCTGCGTCGCCTCTGGCTCTGATGGTGCTCCAGTGGCCATGGCTGGCTGCTTGCGAGGAGGCATGATCGCCCCTAGATCAGAACTACTCTGATACCAATGTTGTGACCAACCCGGTCACAAGGAATTGCCTGACAGCAAGAAGGAAGAAGGAGAAGAAGAGTAGAGGAAAGATAAGTTCTTTATTGCATAAGTCCCAATTGAGGAGGACAGCCTCCTTATAAAGACGAAGGATGGCGCAGGCCCTAGGAAGCCACGCCCTCTATTACGGCCTAATGGGCCATCTAATGGGCCATGATTGACCCCTAATTACTCCATTACATATCAGTTATCCCAGACGGGTTTGATTACAATATTATTAAAAGGAAAGCTACTAATTAACTAATCCTAATGCGATATGCTCCAATGTTGTGCTGACGTAAGGTTGATTATCTATTACAGACCCGCGATGATATTTTACGGTAGCTGAAGCAGAATTTATCCTTAGCCCAAAACCGCATGAAGCAGATTTATGACAAACACCATAGTGACTGAGAGTTTCACGTTGGTGATTGGGTCTACGTCAGTTTTCTCCGCGCACGCCAATCCTCCTTGTGTCAGCCGGCCAGTGTGAAATTAGCCCATCGGTTTCATGGCCCTTATCAGATCACTAAACACATTTGTCCGGTTGCCTACCGCCTGCTCTTACCGACTGATTCTCCAGTTCACCCTATGTTTCATGTCTCACGGCTCCGGCATGTCGTTGGTGATCCAGCTCTATTGGTTCCTACTCCACCTCCTCCTACCATTTCTTCCGATTTGCCACTGGTTCCCGCTGAGGAGGCTTCCTGGCTTCCTAAGGATGAGTTTCTGACCCAGTATCCAGGGTGGACGCCTTGAGGTCAAGGCTAGTAAAGGAGCATGGTGGAATGTTATGTTCCGCATATTAAGTCGTCCAATTAGGCTAATTATATTATTGGCCCAGCCGGCCCAACTTAGGGGAGTAGCCCAGCTTATTTCATTATATGTAATAAGGCCACAGGCCCAAGCCCAACTAAAGGGAATAGCCCAGTGATTAGATGCAGCCCATCGTGGGAACTATATATTGAGGTCATGCTCTCCTAATTAGATTATGAAAGAGTTTACCCTAATCCTCTCCTCTCTATCTCGCCTCCCCCTCTCACGTCCCCTCTGCTGAGCCGCCATTAGGCTTCTCAGAGGACCCTTCCTTCCTCTTCATTCTACCTCATCCCCCTTGACTCCCTTCCCTATCTCGATCTTCCCTCTTCTTCTTCTCCATAATCCCTTATCCATTCAACCCCTATCGTCTCAGATTGCTGGGACATATCACTATATCTGTTAGGGATTAACCGTAGCATAGATACTTAGAAATGGGATACATAGTTATCCTATTATTATATCTCTTTATATATATATTAAGGATTAACCCTAACATTATATTCCTAGGACTAATATAGGACAAGAAATGGATACGTTGTAATGTGTGGTTTTGGGTTTAGAAATGGATACATACTAACCATAGAACTATTAACTAGTATAACCAGTGGTTTTCGTTTCTAAATATAACATATATGATCCTAGACATATAATGTGTGGTTTTGAGTAGATAGTGACATATACGATCTTAACATTATATTCTCACTATCTTAGACATCCTAACTTAGATTATTAGAGGAACTATATATGTAGACTATGTTCTATGGACTATGTAACTAGTTGTCTAGAAGTAGGGATATCCTAATACAAACAATTAGATAGTTCGTACAAACATAGTCTAGAAGACATGTTCATATGAGGCATAGTTCATGGAGGTTATCTTGATGAACATAGTCCTAGATGAAACATGACTATACTATAGTTCATAAGTTAGGGTGTTATGTCTCAGTAACTGAAGAGAAGGAAAGACCGAAATAGGGAAAAGAAAGAGATGTGAAGGAGGAAAGGAATACCTCTGCTGGCCTAATAGCGGCTCAGGCAGAGGAGGACAAAGGAGGTGAAGGCGAGGATTAGGGTAAATTTTCTGAATAATCTAATCAAGAGAGCATAAGCTCTTTACATAGTCTTCCCACGTCGTGGGCCTTGGCTATTCCCTCTAATTGGGCCAGAGACCTTATTACATAAGACCCAAGAGATTGGGCTACTCCCCTAGGATGGGCAGAAGGCCAGCTATACAAATAGACTAAATAACTCAAAAGACAGCTACATAAATATTGGAACACAACATTCCACTACGCTCAGCTATTAGCCTTGACCTCAAGGCATCTAACTCGGATATTGGGCCAAAAATTCATCCTCATGAAGCCATGAAGCATCTTCCAGTGGCCGGTCCGGCCATGCAATAAGAACCTCAGTGATAATGCAATAGGAATGACGCACCCGGCGAGAATCCACAATCAAAGCTGGTACCAATGGTAAGTCTGCTGAAACTGACGGAGGAGGAGGAGTAGGTACCAAACAAGAGGGATCACCAACAACACGACGGAGCCGTGAGATGTGAAAAACAGGATAAACTATAGAATCGGCCGGAAGCTGCAGGCGGCAGGCTACTAGTCCAATGCGCTTGACCACCTGATAGAGCCCATGAAATCGATGGGCTAATTTCATGCTGGTCAGTCGGTGAAGTGAAGATCGGCGCGCAGGAACAAAACTAACATAGACCCAATCACCAATTTGAAACTCATGGTCAGAATGGCGCTTATCATAAATCTGTTTCATATGGTTTTCGGCCAAGGACAAATTGGACTTTAATTGCCTTAAAATGTCATCACGGTTCTGCAAGAGATAGTCAACCTCACTGATCGATGCTCGCTGAGGTACATAATGAAGAATTGTCGGGGGAGGTCGGCCATAAACAACCTGACAAGGAGAGAATCCGGTGGAAGTATGGTAGGCGGTGTTGTAAGACCATTCAGCCCACGGAAGGAATTGTAACCAATGCCTACAATTTTCACCTGCAAAACATCATAAATACTGCTCGAGGTAGCGATTAACCACTTTCGTTTGGCCATCGGTTTGCGGGTGATATGCGGAATCATGAGAAGAACTATGAGAACCTTGGATAGTGAAGAACTCCTGCCAAAACAATGAGATGAACACCCGATCACGGTCCAAAACTATAGTGCGAGGCATGCCATGAAGTTTGACCACATCCTGCACATAAACCTCAGCAACAACCTTGGCCGTATAAGGGTGGCCTAAGGCTGAAAAATGAGCTTATTTGGAAAGCCAATCGACCACAAACATCACCATTGATCTGCCCTGTACGACAGGTAGTGCTTCAATGAAATCGATAGAGACGTCCTTCCAAACCTGCTCCGGGATAGGCAGCGGCTGTAAAAGACCCGAAGGGGCTATAGTAGAAGCTTTGGTGCGTTGGCAAACCTCACATTCAGCTACGAACCTTTGCACTCCTCTCTTAATACCACGCCATAAAAAAAATTGTGAGACGCGCTTATAAGTTCGGAAAGAACCTTCATGACCCACTGTAGGAGTAGAGTGAAAATGCTCCAAAATGGCACGATGAATGCTGTCACAATCCGGAACCCACAGCCGATCCTTCCAAAAAATAATATTGTCTTTCAGAGCATAAGACGGATCATCAGAAGACTTGGCTTGTAGCCGATCTAATGAAGCAACCGTCGCTGGGTCCTAGTGATATGCTTTCCGTAAATTCTCAAGGAAAGGAAAGAGGGAAGCGGACATACTGAAATGAGAGGCCTCCTCAAACTAACAAGATTTGACGACGGTGTTCTTGGACCCGCGTTTGTAAACCAGCTCATAATCATACCCCAATAATTTTGTCACCCAACGCTACTGTGCAGGAGTGGCAATCCTCTGGTCCAAGAAATATTTCAGCGGTTGGTGGTCCGTGAGGATAATAAAATAGCGCCCCAATAAATACGGCCTCCACTTTGTCACTGCATGTACAATGGCCAACATTTATTTCTCATAGGTCGATAGTGACAATGAGTGGCCAGACAATGCTTTGTTCAAAAAAGCTATCGGATGGCCATCCTGTAACAGTACAGCACTGAGCCCATGGTCGGATGCATCAGTCTCAACCATGAAGGGTGTTGTGTTCCCATATGGAACACGAACAAAATCAAACGCCATGGTGAAAAAGGGAGAAAAGATGAAGAAGAAGAAAAGAGAATAAGGAAAACTGGATTCAATATTGCATGCCCCAGAAGGAGGAAGAAGACCTCCTTATAAAGAAAGAGAGGGCGCGTCTACCTAGCCTGATTACAAGATATGACCTTTCAACTTTCTATGTTGATTACAAGATATGACCTTTCAGCTTCCTAGGTTGATTACAAGATATGACCTTTCAGCTTCCTAGCATAATTACAAGATATGACATTTCAGTTACCAAGGTACGGTTTTGTGTATTGACCTTTCACTTACCAAAATGGGAAGGATTACAAGATGTGGTTCCACGTGCGCGTTGACGTTCACAACACTCCACCACGCTTCCGCTATCGCCTTATCCGCAAGGCGAGACTAGCTCGAACTGCTGGTGATTCAACAGCTCTGGGTAAGGCCTAGTTATTGTTTCATCATGAGCAGATGGCCTGGTTGTAGCAGCAAGTACAAGTATGCGTTCACTAGCATTTGTCAGCTTTCAATCCCATTGCATAAACTCATTCGTAATCTTTTGCATCGCTTCATGCTCAGTTGGTTGATGGGAAACTGGACTGCCAAACCCTGAAAACCATCCAGTCCAAGCTTCTGTCCACATCTTGGGTTTATAGTTCTTGTTCGGGGATAACCCATCACAGTAAAAGCCATGACAGGCATTAATAACTGGATCTGGGACATCTTCTTGTTTGCACATGACCCATGGGACTCCAGTAGATGTATTCATCCGGAACAAATTTGGGTACACCCATGTATCCACACTATTCCTGTCAACTCCAATTGGAAGGTCTCTCTTCAGGACAACCTTTTTCTTTCTTGCATAAGCTGCTGCTTCTGACAGTTGTAAATGAAAATGATATTGAATGTAGTAGTGAAAGGAGATAACATCATAGTGAAGACTATCTTCCAAAACAAGCTTATTAAGCTTTTCCTTGGAGAAATGAGAAAAACGACCCCATTGGCTATGATCTGATGTCTCAAAAAAGTCACGCAAGAAATAGAATGCTGCATTTGGTTTTAACTAATCCTCATTCTCAGACAAAAACTTTTGGAAGGAGCTGGACAGAAGCACCGCCTTTGCAACTGAGAAACTTTTATTGGCAATTGATAGCTTAGCTTCCATAGTGGCCTCATAGTCAACGTTCTTTCCACCGAGATGCTCCTTCGCCTTCATGATCTCGTCCTTCACATCTATTGGCATGTTGTGTGAAAGTGCATGTACTCTCAGGTACAACGGATGAAGTGCGAATACTGAGAGGGAACTATAAGGATATGAATCCCACCACATGCCACGCATAGAGGTGTCATTAACTGGCAAAAGCTGAACCAAATGGAATCCAGAGTCAATTGCCCAGTCAACAAGTAGCTTCAAGTCGAGAAATTCTCCTACACCAAGGTCAACATCTGACCTAACTGAGAACATGGGGATAGCAACACCAGCACCTCTCCATGGCAATTCCCGATATAGCCCATCAGATAAGCAAACATACTGAGAAGTCTGTGATGTTCGATCAGTAGTAGCCTCCCGAACAGATCCCACTTCTGAGGAAACACATCCAGCCTTCCCGTATTGACAGTACTTATACTTCAGGGAAAACTCCTCTTTCCGTATTATGCAATCTGCCTGCCACAAGGATTCACCCACTTTGCTAAGTCTAAGCCCATCTTGAGCTTTTCAGTTGCCCAACTGAGAGGAACTGCCAGTGACATATACCAATATTTTGTCTCCAATAAATGGGCAATTAATTTTGAACTGGACAACAATAGAATCTATTTCATTTAGCTTCTTCTGGAAGGTCGATAAAATAGCTTCTGAACTAGACAATAATCCCCCACCAAAAATGACATTTGTGAACGCACTTGTTAAAAAAGATTTTGATGTAGTCTGCCAAAGATCATGTAGCTCAGCAATCTCTCCTTCTTGAACGCATTCAGGAAGAAGTACTTTTTGTCGCTTTCCAGCTTTGCATCTCAACACATTTGTAGTATCATCCACCAAATAATAGCTGTATACGCAGTCGAATCCATATGGGACAGCAATCCATCCATACCAAATAAGCTCATTACCTTGATGGGAAGGGCTCAAGAGCAACCCTTTCTTGACATCCCAGGACCCAAGTAAGGGTTGGAAGCTCGAAACAAGAATACCTTGCCCCCACTTAGTATAGTAAGGCAACCGGAAGCTCAAATTCGCTGTCTTCATACCGTTGTCCCCCATACCACTAAACCATTCTAGAACTTGTCGGCCATACCCAGTACGACAAAAACTAGTGAAAAGAGCATTATAAGAAACACAGTTCTGTTCTGTTATATAATTGAAGCTGATTGCACCAAGCCGAACTCCATATCCCGAGACACTCTGGGTATGACTAGTGCAGAATCATCAAGGAAACAGAAGGACGTATATGCCAGAGCCTTAAATACAGACTGAACGTAATCTGCTCTTACCGTTGTGTTGTGTTCCCGTATGGAACATGAACAAAATCAAACGCCATGGTGAAAAAGGGAGAAAAGAAGAAGAAAAGAGAATAAGGAAAACTTGATTAAATATTGCATGCCCAAGAAGGAGGAAGAAAACCTCCTTATAAAGAAAGAGAGGGCACTTCTTCCTAGCCTGATTACAAGATATGACCTTTCAGCTTCCTAGGTTGATTACAAGATATGACTTTTCAGCTTCTTAGGCTGATTACAAGATATGACCTTTCAGCTTCCTAGGTTGATTACAAGATATGACTTTTCAGCTTCTTAGGCTGATTACAAGATATGACCTTTCAGCTTCCTAGGCTGATTACATGATATGACCTTCAGCTTCCTAGCATAATTACATGATATGACCTTTCAGTTACCAAGGTACGGTTTTGTGTGCTGACCTTTCACTTACCAAAACGGGAAGGATTAAAAGATGTGGATGTTCACAACACTCCACCACGCTTCCGCTATCGCCTTGTCCACAAGGCGAGACAGGCTTGTATTCATGACCAACCTCATCATAGGCAAATGAAGTCATAATTGATCATGGTGGGAGCGATAACGTAAGTCACCTCAGAGTCAGCGGAGGAACTAAAGGAGGAAGAATTGAAACTCGAGTGTGCAATTTGAGCTGCACCCATTGGAGGGCATTCATGAAGCAATTCCGGTTGAGAAGGAGAGACTGGCTTTCTTTTGACAATTGCAGCTACCAAGACTTGTGCAATTGGAGCGAATATATTCCCCTGCGGAAGCGTATTTCTGTAGAGAACTGTGCCACATCTCAAGATGATTAGGCTTGGGGTCTTGGCAACAACAAAGACACCAATGTCGACATCCATGCCGGAACGTGTATGGATCCAAACAAGAACAGTAAGGGTTACCAGTTCTCCAATACAGAAGCTGAAGTAAGCTGTATTGAAGTACTTGGAGAGCTTCTTTGCTTGTGGAGGGTCATCTTTACTGAACTGGTCAGCCCAGTGAGAGATCATATTTGGCTTGAGACACCCACTTCCCAATGCCACTAAATAGAGGGCTATAAACGTCTTAAAACCCTTGGCTTCTACACACATTTCACCTTTGGTCAACATGTTGCATGGTGGTGGCCTTAGCTGAGACATATGTGCTTGGACTGATAGCATTCCAGTTATTAATATGTAGCCTGAGAGTTCCACAAATGCAATTATCAAAAAGGGGTCGAGATATGAATCTGAGATGTATCCAACAGGCAGAGAGAGAAGAAAAATAGTCCCAACAAAGTTGGTGACCACATTTGCAGATTTTGACAGAGAGAAGTGCATTGCATAATTTATCAGATTGTTAGCCTTGCATGGTTGTCCCCTCCAATCCACTGCGACCTCATGGGATAGAGATTCTGCTCTGGAACACTGTCTTGTCTGAACATCCATTTCCTTGGTAGGGCATTCTCGTGATACAACAACAATCAAGTCAGAAAACACTTCTAACTTAGCAAGGCCATTAAGCTCATCGTCGTAGATGCAATCCATCTTTCGGTTTCTGCATTCAAAGAAAAGAACAGCTGGGCCAAGAATAACACCAGTCTCTTGTAAAGTGACCCATTCCTTAGTGACGAAGTTGTCATTAAGAACCATGCCAGCCTTCGCATCAAAGATGTTGGACCTTTGGTCTCCAATGAAATCAGTAGCGACTACATCACCGTAGACCACATCAACTGAAAGGGTACTAGCTTGATAAAATGTCGAGGATGGAAGAGGATGCTCGTTATCGACTATATGAATCTTCTTCTAAAGAGTGGTGGAATCTAAACCATGTAGCAGATCATCTCGTCGTAGCGGTAATGAACTATTCGTCCACGGAAACCTTGTGCTTGCTGCTAAATATGGAAAACATATTGAAGTACTCAATGGCTCAAAACCTCATTGAACCATGTGGAAGCTCGGTGATCCCTGAAGAATACGTGGACCAAACCATGCCTTAGTTGCATATGGATTCCTTGAGAGCTCCTGACCTTCCTTAGAGCTGAACATAAGAAGGAAATGTAGGGGACCAGTATTGCTCCCTGCTCCATAAGCAGTGGAATCAAAATCAGCTCGTCTCTTTGCTCAATGGATCTGAATACTCATGAGTACTGGATACTGTATCCTGAAAAAGCTGAGTAGCAATTGAATAAGTAGAAAATAGCACGCTTGCAGATCCATGCATGCACATTTTCAACAGAAGTTGCTGCTCCAATGTGGGATCTACAGAACCCCATTCACTTGTGGTTGCAGTAGGTCTTGAACTTTCGCTACAACTTGAACTAACTTCATGTGAGAATCCATATAGCTGCAATTTTGGTGATGATGGCACTGGATTGAATGCACCCCCCGAAGGCATCGGTTTGCGTGGTCCTATGAATCTGTCATTATCCTTCTGCAGACTACCAATAAGAAAGGATTCAGGTGAACTTTCCTGCCTCCGAAACAAGCTTTTAGTGTCACCCACGAATTCCAAGTCTTTCAATATCTTCTGGTGCGCACCACATTGAAGCACATCTTGGGAAGAAAGAGGAATCAATGCCATCGTCTTAATTCCAGCTGAAAACTGGTCGTCCCATTCAGCAAGATCCTGTTGTGTTGTTGAGGCATTTCGTCGAACATGCAGTGACCTGGGATCTCCATGGGACTGCTGAGGCTGCGGTAGAGCCTGGAGAGAGCGAGGATCCTTCAATAGACGGAGACGGCGGCATCGGTTCGGCCTGAGTCGAGTTGGGCAGCGCCGTGGCGACCGTATCCTTTGAAAAAATCCCATCTTTAGGCAGTGGAGAGGGGAATGGTGGTAGCTTTGAAATCGGTGAGGTTGTTGTTGCCGGCGAGGTTGCTGGGGTCGGCGAGGTGGTGCGTCGGAGATGTCGACCTGGGCAGCGATGGTGGCGGCGAGGAGGGAGTCCGCCGTGACTAATGGAGACTCCTTCTCGTCGAGGGTTGCGGCACCGTCTCCAAAAGTAGCAACTTGGGTCTTGATTGCAGGAAAAAGGGGCTCCTGGGTCAGGGCAGCTCGGTCTCAAGGCGGTGGCAGAAGGCTTGACTTTGCCGGGAGGAGGATCGCGGTGGTCGTGGCTGCGGCAGTGACTGAAGGAGGTGACCGGGATGCTGACCACGCAGAACATGTGGGCAACGTTGTTGACGGCAGCTGGGAGTAAACCGGAGGAGAGGGATCTGTATATGAAGAACCTACCCATTTTCCATCACAAACGAGAGTAGCGATCTGAGGATAGTGCGAAGGCCCGGGGGTTGGCAAAGCGGAGTACCAGGCGATGGGGCTCGGCGACGGGGCCGTCGGCGACCTGGCCGGTGACTGAACATCGACGGAGGTATAGGCCACCACAATTCATTGAATCTGGCTGAGTATGTCGGCACACATATCTAGCACATCGTTCCTCGTTCCGGCGGATCAGAACTGCTCTGATACCAATGTTGTGTTTCCGTATGGAACACGAACAAAATCAAACGCCATGGCGAAAAAGGGAGAAAAGAAGAAGAAGAAGAAGAAAAGAGAATAAGGAAAACTTGATTCAATATTGCATGCCCAAGAAGGAGGAAGAAGACCTCCTTATAAAGAAAGAGAGGGCGCTTCTTCCTAGCCTGATTACAAGATATAACCTTTCAGCTTCCTAGGTTGATTACAAGATATGACCTTTTAGCTTCTTAGGCTGATTACAAGATATGACCTTTCAGCTTCCTAGGCTGATTACATGATATGACCTTTCAGCTTCCGAGGCTGATTACATGATATGACCTTTTAGCTTCCTAGCATAATTACATGATATGACCTTTCAGTTACCAAAGTACGGTTTTGCGTGCTGACCTTTCACTTTCCAAAACGGGAAGGATTAAAAGATGTGGACGTTCACAACACGTTGGTGGAAGAAGACCAATTCGAGGTTGTACCCAAGCTTTCTTCATCCCGGAATAGACTTCAAGAGACTTCTCTCTTGCTTCGGCTCTCCGGATCGGAGGAGAAGAAGGTCAAGCTTTCTGAGATGGAGGAGAATTATGTGCTGCAGACTACGACATTGTAGCTGAAGGAACTGTAGAAAAAACATCCGTTTTCCACTTAGGCATTTCGTCGAACAGGTAACAGCCTAGGTGGTCCATGGAAATACTAAGGTTGCTGAGGTGGTGGTAGAGCATGGCGAGGTCATGCACGGTGACGTCCTGTACGGCCCAGTGAGGGGGAAGGTCGCCATCGGCGGTGAGAGGCGTGAAGGAGTCAATGTGGCCATTGAAAGCGGAGAAAGACACCACCTTGTATGGTCACTTGAAAGCGGCAGGGAAGAGCCTGGAGGAGACAACTGCAGTTGCTGGATGCAGCAGGGACAGGACGCCAATGGGCTTGGTCCCTTGGTCGAAAAGAATGGAGACGGCAATGGAGGAAAGGTGGGAGCTTTTTCGGTGCTGGACTGTGAGAAGTTTGGATTCGTCGAGGGAACGTCCGGCTTGGAGGGCGACGGAGACAAAGGTGGTAGCGGCTGGTACAGGTTTGTCATGACCGGAGGAGATACTTGAGCGACGGCGCTGGAACCTCGGATGGTTGGATCGACGGGGCTTCTTGACGCCGCTAGTTATCGGAATGGGATTGCGGGCGGCGGTCGGCCGGCTGATGACCCGCGATTGAATGGCGATGTCAGCGACTGGGGCAAAAGGTGGGCTGCATACCCTTGGCGGCGGAGGCTCAACTTCGCCGGGAGGAGGATCGCGGTGGTCATGGCAGCAGCTGGGATTGAAGGAGGTGACTGTGATGCTGACCACGCAGAACATGTGGGCAACATTGCTGACGGCAGCCGGGAGTAAACCGGAGGGGAAGGATCACTGTCCTCACTGGGCAGAGCCGACGGATCTGAACATGGAGAGCCCACCCATTTTCCAGCTCAAATGATAGTAGCGATTTGAGGATAGTGAGACGGCCTGGGGGTCGGATGGAGAGAAAGGAGGAGTGGGTTTGACTGGGGTGGCAGCTTCCTTGAGGCCGGTGACGGGGACCTCCCTGCCGGCAGTGACGGAACCGGCGGCGGCATCGTCGGAAAGAAAGTCGATGGCGGCAGCGGCTGTGGGTAGCCCCACTGCGGCTGGAACGGAGTGGGGGTCGGCGAAGCCAGAACGGCGGCGGTAGTGACGGCGGTCATTTGGGCCGGGGAGATCCGCTCAATCCGTTGTAGGATTTCGGCACACAAGTCGAGCATAGCGTCCCGTGTTCCGGCGGATCGGAATGGCTCTGATACCAATGTTGTGTTCCCGTATAGAACACGAACAAAATCAAACGCCATGGTGAAAAAGGGAGAAAAGATGAAGAAGAAGAAAAGAAAATAAGGAAAACTGGATTCAATATTGCATGCCCCAGAAGGAGGAAGAAGACCTCCTTATAAAGAAAGAGAGGGCGTGTCTACCTAGCCTGATTACAAGATACGACCTTTCAGCTTCCTAGGTTGATTACAAGATATGACCTTTCAGCTTCCTAGCATAATTACAAGATATGACCTTTCAGTTACCAAGGTACGATTCTGCGTATTGACCTTTCACTTACCAAAACGGGAAGGATTACAAGATGTGGTCCACGTGCACGTTGACGTTCACAACAAAGGGTTGAGAGAAATCAGGTAGAGCCAAAACAGGGGCCGAACACAAAGAAGTTTTTAGAGAGGCAAAGGCCTGCTGGGTAGTAGATGACCGTACAAAGGCGCCATGTTTGAGTAGGCTGGTCAAGGGGGCGGCAAGAGAGCCATAGTTGGCAACAAACCTGTGATAGTAGCCTGTTAATCCCAAGAACCCCCCAAGACCATTTAGAGATGTCGGTATTGGCCAATTAACCATAGCGGCCACTTTGGACGGGTCAGTGGACACATTTCCTTTAGAGATCATATGGCCCAGATAGTCTACCTGAGAACAACCAAAAGAATATTTGGACCGTTTGATAAATAAATAGTGGGCTCGAAGTACTTCAAAGACGAAGTGAAGGTCCGCAAGATGTTGCTCCCAAGAAGAACTATAGATGAGGATATCGTCGAAGAATACAAGAAAAAATTGGCGCAAGAAATCTCAAAATATATCATTCATATGTCCCTAGAATGTGGCCGGAGCATTAGTGAGACCGAAAGTCATAACCATGAATTCAAAATGTCCATCATGAGTACGAAAAGACGTTTTGTGGACATCATCAGGGTGCATGCGAATCTGATGATACCCAGCACGCAAGTCCAATTTTGAAAAGACCACATGTGAGCTAGTTCATCGAGCAATTCTTCGATCACTGAGATGGGGTACTTGTCTTTGAGTGTAATGGCGTTGAGAGCCCCGTTGTAATCCACGCAGAAACGCCATGAGCCATCCTTTTTTCGGACAAGCAGAACAGGTGAGGAATATGAACTGGTGCTCGGCTGAATGATCCCTGTAAGCAGCATCTCTTTGACCAACTTCTCAATCTCAGCTTTTCGAATGTGAGGGTACTTGTAGGGTCGAACATTGGCAGGTGCAGCCCTGGGGACGATGGGAATATGGTGGTCATGGGACTGAGGGGGTGGCAGACCCGTATCTCCTGAAACAGCTCGTCAAACACCGAGAGGAGCGCATCCAAGTCAGGGGGTCAACTGATGGGGGTGTGTCCTCCGCGGATATCATTTCCAAGAAAAAACCTTGATGAACACCGTGCATTAATGAATCAACAGATAGCATGGAATGAAGGCAACCTGGAAGTGTGCCAGACAGCCAAATAGAGTGGCCGCCAATGGAGAACTGTATCGTCATGGCCTCAAAGTTCCAAGTAACATCTCCCAGATCACAGAGCCATTGCACCCCTAGGACTACATCAGCCCCCTGTGTAGGCAATAAATAAAGGTCCATGAGGAAGGCGTGCCCTTGTATAGTCAGTTCTACCCGTGGGCACATACCGGCACTATGCAGGTTTGAACCATCTCCAATCCGAACATCAAAGGGGGTCAAGGTATGCAACGAACATCCCAGCCTTGTAGCAACTTTGTCGTTGATAAAGTTGTGGGTGCTGCCAGAGTCAATCAGGACGGACACCGGTTGCTTATTAATAGTGCCCTTAACACGCATGGTTTGAGGCATATACACGCCCGAGAAGGCGTGAAAGGAAATCTCGGGCTGACAATCGGATGGTGGGGGCAGTGAAGATCAGACCCCATCATCTTCCTCAGGGCCTTCATCCCATATGCCTTCCAAGGCAAGAAGCGTGTGGGTCTTGCAGCGATGACCCATAACAAAGCGTTCATCACAATTGAAGCATAAGCTCTTGAAGCGTCGCTCCTCCGTTTGGGCCTGTGTCAATCGTCGGATGGCTGGCTGCGACACGGGCGGAGCATGGGAGTCAACCGGTAGTACTTGTGAGGCTGACGGCATAGGCGCTCTCGAAGGGGACCTCCAGGGCTGCCGTTGACGATAAAGGCGTTCCTCCGCAATCCGCACATGCTTAATCACTTTAGCCAATGACAAATGGCGATTCAATAAGGGACTACCATAGTTGACTACATTATTTAGTGAACCCTAATTATATGGACTATGCCTCATGTGAACTAGTTTTATCGTAAGATATCTAAAGTTATGGAGGTTTAACCTAATTATAAGTATTTGTACTGTATTCTATTAACCAGATTAATAAGTTAAGATTAACCCTAGGATTATGTCCTATGAGTATAATAAAACCTTAAGTCATAGGAGTATGACTTCTAATAACTTAAATTATAGTAGGGAAGGTTTCGTATGGAAGAATGCACACAACCAGGGAAGGTTGATCATCTTGCCCTTGCTTAGAATATACTATCCTAGAGACTATGTATTTGATTCTTCTGTGTATTCTCAATAACATTATATATGTTATTGAGGAATAAACACAAGTAGGGAAGGTTGATCATCGTGCACTTGCTTAGAATATACTATCCTAGAGACTATGTATTTGATTCTTCCGTGTATTCTCAATAACATTATATATGTAGTTTCTAGGATTTACTATGGGAATTATATATGTAGTTTCTATTCTCATAGTAGTACAATTAAATTTGTAGTGTTTAGGGGTTTAGGGTTAAATACATAGTTTCCATATATAATTCTCCCTATAAACCATAACCTAAATACATATTCTCTAGGATTTTCTATGAAAATACGATGGAGGGATCGTACCAACTGGTTGTGTGTAGTCCTCCAGATGAAACCTTCCCTGGTTGTGTGTATTCCTCCATACTAAGCCATATGTAGTTTCTATGGCTTAGGGTTAGGGTTTGGCATGAAACTACATACATCCCTAACCCTTCCATAGCCTTTCTAGGGTTAGGGATATATATAGTTTCTATGGTTTTGGTATGAGAAGAGCTATGGAAGGATCAAATATGTAGTATCTAGGGGTTCCCATAGTTGGTATGCAAACAATTAAATTTCAAACAAAAGCACTTACCTAGTTCAAACATAAGCACTTTCCGAGTCATGCTCAGGATGAGGAGTAAATTCTTGTACCTGAAACAAGGGCAAAATGATCGCAGTAGTACTACGTGTTATGTCTTCATAGTAGAAAACACAACTGTTGGTTCACACACCTATACGGAGATATACACATAACTAGTTTGTGTATACCCCATAGTATAAGTGTGTGAACCAATATGGGGCTATAGTTGCAACTATATCATAGTACAATGCATTGTAAGAAGGATCAAATACATAGTTTCTAGGGATATAGTTTGAAGGAATACGTCCCTTGTGTATAATAGACGTCCCTTTAATAATGGGTTAATTCTAGACATATATTATTATAATGCAACTATAGTTGTCAATTAGAGCATATCTAACCCTCGACTACATCTTCATAGGAATAACTTAGGGTTAATCTAAGTTGAATTATATATGGGCATAGATATGTATATGGGATGATGAACATAGTTCATTGGATAACTTAAGGTTAGGGTATAAATACTGTAACTTAAGGTTTATAGAACCTATAATAACTTATATATAATATGTTAGTTTATGTCTTCTATAGAATACAGTATAAATACCTAATTCATTCTAACCTAGGTAGTTAGACTTATATGGTCTATGAGGTTTATACAGTTCACATCCTACCCATATTATAGACAGTCTTCTAGACTTATAAATACATAGTTCATAGACCATATAAGTCTTCTATACTATATGAACCCATAAATATTAAGTTAGACATCCTAACTCTATCTAAGACATATAGTATATTCTATAATAGTTATATAATATCATAACCCATAATTGTGTTGTAATGCTATAACTCTAATTAATAATATGGTATAACCCTAATATTATACTTTTTTAGGGACATAAACCATATTAACCCTAGGATTAATCTATAATAAATAGATAGACACATATTTAGTTCATACATAATATAGTATATGAACTATGCCACATATGAACTATAACTTAAGTTAACATATTCAGGAGTTAGGGTTAACAGATATCCTAGGGTTACAGTATATGGGACCCTACATATACTATAAACCCTAGGTTATCTGTTAGGGTTAATTTAGACATATACTATTAGGGAGAGAACTATTAACTAGGTTAACTCTGATATGTTCATGAACCATAATATATGATAGATACTAACTCCTGAATAAAGTTATATGGTTATAATGTAGTTATAGGTTATATAATATGTTAACGATGGAGACTATATAATATCGTTAACCCTAGAATAAACCCTAGATGAACATGATGTAGTAACTTCTACATATGAACATCTAGATACATAGTTATGAACATGATGTAATAACTACTAAAGATGATAATAACGTAGACAGTTCATAAGTTAGGGTTAGGAACTATCTACGTTATGATAGATACTATGTAATATAAACTATGACATATTATATATAAGTTAACTTATTAGTAACTACATAGGTAACTACATAGTTGTTATATATGTGTAACTACATACTTATTAGTTAACTGCTTGTAACTACATAGGTAACTATGCAACTACATAGTTGTTATATTACTATAAGTTATGAACGTATCTATCTATCTAAAATGAACTAAGATAGTCCATCTAGCTAATTGTTTGGATTAATCTATTTAAGTTAGGTAACCCTAACTTAGATTGATGTGAATCAACCTATACTGACTGATGCCATTATTTGCAATTTTCTAGAAGATTACTTTGGAGATTATGTGGGCTCAAGTTGTTTGCTAATTTTGTATGAAAGTTATGTATGGGATGGAGGTGGAGGCCCACTAAAAGAAGCAAGAAGCCCAAAATGGGTTGGTCCAAGCACTAGATGACCATTCAAACTCCAAGACTCATAATTAAGGCCCATTGTCACTTCCCAACCACACTAGGAAGTTGTTTTTGGTTTTAAATGCTCATAGAAAGCTGTTTTAGCCTTTATTAATTACTGTTTGACTTTGTGTACGAATTTGAGCCTATATAAAGGCTTCTAAGTAATGGAATAGCAGCTTTTGATTGTGGTTTATGAGATTACAATATGTTGGGAGTGTGAGGTTGTTCCTACACTATCCAACCCCTCCCTGGCTCTAGTTCTATGAACTAAGTTTCAGAAGCCTACTTGTTCGTGAGTGTTACCTATGTTCAAGTAGTAGACGACAGTTTGCTGGATTCCGTTCAAGTTTCTCTACTGATCAACATCTTCTTGGTCTTTCGCTACATATACATCATTTTGGTATCAGAGCCAGGTTTCATCCTGTGATACCAGGTATGTTGTTTTGTTCAAGAGTAGTTTCTGCCCATAGAGTGAACTCTGATAATATCCAAAAGGTAATCCCCAGACTGCATACACTTGTGGAATTGTTGTCTCAACAGTTTCCACAACCAACTATTCGAAAGTGTGATGAAGATGGTGAGATGGTTCTGGAAAGCCCTTTCAATTTGCCTTGCAATGACGAAGGGGTGAACAACCAACCACTTCTCATAGAAGAAGAAGGTATTGATTTTTGTTCTCCACCCATATTTGATGAAGAAGAAAGTGTTGACTTTATTTTTCCAACCACTTTCAAAGAGGAGCAAGTTGATAGCAAGGTAGCATCTCTACCCAGGTCGTTTGAAATTTTTGCTCATCCACCGTCCATACTTCTGGCTCTGATACCAAAATGATGTATATGTAGCGAAAGACCAAGAAGATGTTGATCAGTAGAGAAACTTGAACGGAATCCAGCAAACTGTAGTCTACTACTTGAACATAGGTAACACTCACGAACAAGTAGGCTTCTGAAACTCAGTTCATAGAACTAGAGCCAGGGAGGGGTTGGATAGTGTAGGAACAACCTCACACTCACAACATATGGTAATCTCATAAAGGCTAAAACAGCTTTCTATGAGCATTTAAAACCAAAAATAACTTCCTAGTGTGGTTGGGAAGTGACAATGGGCCTTAATTATGAGTCTTGGAGTTTGAATGGTCATCTAGTGCTTCGACCAACCCATTTTGGGCTTCTTGCTTCTTTTAGTGGGCCTCCACCTCCATCCCATACATAACTTTCATACAAAATTAGCAAACAACTTGAGCCCACATAATCTCCAAAGTAATCTTCTAGAAAATTGCAAATAATGGCATCAGTTAGTATAGGTTGATTCACATCATAGATAAATTAATCCTAGGGTTAGATATGCCCTAATTGGCAAATATAGTTGCAAATATAGCATATAGATTGCCAATTAACCCTAAGATAATCTAAGTTAACAATGAGGCTTATCTAGGGTGTAGTCATGTTATCATTCAACATAGTTATCGTTGTTATGCGCCATTGTCCAACAACAAACAAGGGTAAACAATTAGATTTACTATGAACGTAGATAGTTCATAACCCTAACTTATGAACTATCTGATTGTTTATACATCCTAATACAAACAATTAGATAGTTCATAACCCTAGCTTATGAACTAGTTCATATGAGGCATAGTCCATAAGAAACAAGATTAGAGTTTATGGTTTTCCTATAGGTTAAACTAATTTGGCAACTAGTTACATAGTTCATAGTTACAAGGATATAGTTAGGAACATAGTGGACTATCTTGCTTTAGTTCCAGTGTGTATTCTCCATACCAAACCCTAACCATAAACCCAAAACCATAGAAACTACATATCTAATTCTTCCATGTAAAATTCTTCCGTCTAACTAATTGTCCCTGGTTCATCGTTGCCATATTTGGATCAAATAGCCCCCACTCAACTAGATAGAAAAACTATGTCTAACTACTTAGGTTTTACTATGGGAGACATCATTAAATACGTAAGCTCATCGTTGCTGGATGAGTTAGATGGAAAATTATATATGGAAAATTGAAATAAGTAGCTCGCAGTGTGTAGTAGTTTCTACGGTTTGGGGATAGTTTTAGACCTTCACGGATCTATATTCCTGTTAATCCTAGTCCTATCTCATGTATTCCTAGGGTTAACTTAGATCTAGCTTTCTAGGTTAAGCTATCCATATAGGATTCTATAAACCTTATCTTAATAATAACTTAATGTAAAACATGTACCCCTATATTAGTCTTCTATACTCTATTATTATATGTCCTTAGAGACTACTACAATAAGTTCTAGAACTTATTACATCTATATCGTACATTAAGTTATTATTAATGTAAGTTAAGGTTCATACAAACATATGAATAAGTTATTAGATATCTTACACATATAATTTGTAGTCTTTAGGGTAGGTCCTATACAAACATTATACGTAATGTTAATAATTATGTCTAAGTTAGGTATTATATTATACATCATTAGAAGACTACCTAGGGGGCCTGGTTTTGCGCCTATGCCAGCTCGACAATCTGTAGTCGTATACTGATTGCATTGAGCATGGAGATTATAACGTCTTGGTTGGAATCAGCATTTGTCCGTGTGATGAGGATCTTCTTCGCAGCCTATGGCTCTGGCTGTGCTTCAGAGGCCATGGATGGCTGCTTGCGTGGAGGCATGATCGATCTTATATCGGAACTGCTCTGATACCAATGTTGTGACCCTGCTCGGCTCACAAGGTATGGCCTTGACGGCAAGGAGTAAAAAAGAGAAAAGAGATAAAGGAAAAGTGATTTCTTTATTGCATAACCCTAGACGAGGAAGGAGACCTCCTTATAAAGGAAAAGGATGGCGTGACTCCCTAGGGCACGCGCCATCTGTTATGGCCTGATGGGCCTAATTGACCACTAATTGCTCTCTAACGAGCCATTACAACTTCAGTTACCCAAACGGGCCTGATTTATTCAAAGTAAATCTAATCCTAAAGAATAAGGAAGATCCGCTCCACTGTTGTGCTAACGTACACAACAGTTATAATCCTGAACTAGGGGTAAGAAGGATGAATTACATAGTCTCTTCGATTAGACTCTAGGGTATAATGTTTGGTATTCTTCATAACAAACCCTAAACCCAACTACTAGTTGGTATGTGTCTCCATACCCATAGCCTCTAGGTTATTCCTTGAGTCTAATCCTAGAGACTATGTATCCTAGGATCAATATCAACTACTATTTGTGTGAACACACAGTCTCTAGGGAAGTATCCATACACAACTACTAGTTGTGTGAATTCCTAGAGTCTAATCCTAGAGACTATGTATCCAAAGCCATAGAAACTACGTATATAATCCTAGAGACTATGTATTCACACAACTAGTAGTCAATAGATGTTTCTTCCATATATAATTCTTCGGTCTAACTACTTGTCCCTGGTTCATCATTGCCATATTTGGATCAAATACCTCCACTCAGCTAGATAGGAAAACTATGTCTAACTACCTAGGCTTTACTATGGGAGACATATTTAAACCTATAGAGGATAAATGTGTCATATGTCTTCTATACTCTATTATTATAAACATAGTCTAGAATACTATAGTAGGATTAAAATTAGATAGTTCACATTGTTTATTCTAGACTATTATATATGTAGTTAGTTCACCTCTAACTAATACAAATTTAGGGTCATGTAGATAGTACCTTAGTATAGGTTACTATCATATATAGTTAACTCTATAGTAACTACTATCATAGTTTTATATCATAATATATGGTCAGGGAATATAATGTTCCCTGTATAGTATATGGACTATTATATAAGAAGGATAGGACTATAATCTCATTATATATGGACTAGGGACTTATATATGTTATATATAGGTTAAGAATTATATATGGGTTAAACTAACTATGTTCCTAACATATGGATATGGATATCCCTATTATAGGACTAAATAGTTACTAGTTTATATAACTAAGGTAACCCATCTATTGTACATATGTATGTTCATATAACCTAATCAAATACAAGGGACAATACTTAGCAGGGTTAAGATTAGCAGGAACCCTAATCCTAACCTATAGTAAAACCTATGTAGTTAGACATAGTTAATGAACTATAGTTTGTATTAGGGTTAGCGACATTGGATTTACTATGGGTTCTAACTATTAAACATGTCTAATGGTCATCCAAAATACATAGTCTTTAGAATTCGCTCCTCATCCTAAAAGGATGACATAATACCGATGCCATTGTCCACAATACAAACTAGTTAGACATATTATTAGTTGTGTGCATTCTCAATAACAAACCCCAACCTTTAACTAGAGAAACTCCGTACTTAATTCTTCTGTCTAACTAGTTGTGTGTGGCTTCTTCCATATAATCTACCATCCTAACTAAGAATGCTCACAACTCGTTGGATGGAAGAATCAAATATGTAGTATCTAGGGGTTCTTCCATCCCAACTAAGAATGGTTTGGGACGGAATAAGCCCTAAATACTACATATTAGATTCCCATAGTAAATCCTAGAGACTACTTATTAGCATCCAACGAGTTGTGGGTTAGGATGTGAACATGTTTATATAAGTTAAGATTAACTAATATAGACTATGAATAACAATACTCTATATAAGTTATGTTATAGTCTAACTTAGGGTCATCATGTTCATCTAGTATGGAAGACATGTATATCCTAATATAAACAATTAGATAGTTCATACAAACATAATCTCATAACTAGTTTTTATAATAATACTTCTACATTATTAGTTTGACATAGTACTAACTATAGATAGAACTAATAATGTAGTTATAATTATGACTATATAGTCCTTAGTTATATGTTATATCATAGGTTCATATAACTATGTAGTACAGTCTATTATATGTATAACTAAGGACTACTATAAGGTTTATAGTATAAGGACTACAGACCATACATAGTACACCTATGATTGGTTCATCTAGATATAGCATATATGAATACATATATGCCATATAGTCATATATAGTAACTAGTTATAACTGGCTGTAACCCTACTATCGAACTAAACTCTTCTATATTATACTTAGGTAGTACCGTAGATGTCCTAGGGTTACTTGTGCATGGTCTACATGGTTATGTAGATGAACCAGCATCATGCCATCTATGATACTGTGAGCATTATAGTTCATCTAGATAGTTCGTCTAGATATGGGATTCATCTATGAATGCATCATAGATGACATGATGCTAGTTCATCTACATAACTACCTGAACATTATCAGGTTATGTTCCTAACTATGTTAGGAACCTAAACAAGATAGTCCTAACATAGTTAACTATCTATACCCTAGTAACCAAAATAAACATGAGATAACTATGTTCCTAACATAGTTAAATAAGTTCTTAACTAAATAATTTGGTTATTTCTCGAAGAATATATATAGTAAGTAAGGATATAGAATCAGGGGACATAGTGGCATAACTATCCATAACTAGATACTATATCAATTAGTAATATAAACTCTGAACATTATATTCTGAAATCATGTTACTACAATAACGATGGAGTCCATCTAGATGGAGGAATATATAACTTAGTTAACCCATATCTATATAGTCATAAGGATTATGACTCCTTCAACTAGGGTTATCCCTAGGACTCTAGGATCACTAGTTACTAGATTCTGGTTATATAGTTAGCATATATAGTCATAATCCTAGTTATATATATATATATATATATATATATATATATATATATATATATATATATATATATACGACATATATAATAATCACAAGGTAGTTAGGAACATAACCTATAGTATACATTTGTTATATTCCACTTATTACAACTTATTATATACCTACTAGCCCAGCTTAGGGAATAGCCCAGCCGGCCAGTATTAGGGGAATAGCCCAAGTTTCTTTATTATTATTTGTAATAAGGCCACAAGCCCAACTAAAGGGAAATAGCCTAGTGAGTAGTTGTAGCCCATCAAGGGAACTATATATTTGAGCTCATGCTCTCTTAATGGATTATGAAAAGAATTGCCCTAATCTCCTCTCTTGCTTCTCGTCCCCCTTAGCTGAGCCGCTAACCCCAGTTGAGAGATTCCCCTCTCCTTCTTCCCTTCCTCCGACCCCCCTACCTCGTCTCCTTCCCCTCCTTCCTCCTTCTTGACCCCATCTTTTCCCTTTTCCTTATATCCATTCTCAACTACTCAATCCTTACTGTCTCAGTTTACTGGGACATATCATTGGTATCAGAGCAACTATCCTTTGATTCACGAGGACCCTTCGCGATGGCCAGAAGCAACCCATGGCCAGACCATGATCCTCACTCAGCGGCTGGGCCAAACATGCAAGGGGAGTCTTCCAATGAGGCGCCGCCCACCTCACCCAGAGGGGAGGATCTGCGCGAAGCCTTGACGGCTTCCCTGGCACCCTTGCTCCAAGTTCTCATACAGGGCTAGCAGTAAGCACAAAAGGAGATGGCTTCAGTTAGCGAATCCCTTAAAGAGATGGCTTCAGTTCGCGAGTCCCTTGATCGCCTATCTCTGTCCATGACGGCTAACAATCGTGCAGGCCGTACTAACAAGGGGTTCTTCCACCCCCCCTGACGGGTTCATTCGCGAGAGGCCCTTCTTTGGTGAGCCACCACCAGGACCAGCACCCTCCCTATCCACCACCCAGAGGGGCCGGCGCACCAGAGCAGCAGGGAACTAGACCACCTCCGGCCTCGACCACTTTTGCGCCACTATACACTGGCCGGGGCTCTGACGAGGGTGAGCGGGACTTTGAATGGCACACTCACCAGGTGGAATCTAGTTGGGCTAATCAAGGGCATATGAGAGATGAGCGCCATGGCCCTAGACCACCGGTGGCAGAGACAAGGTTGGCCAGACAACAATTTCCAAAGTACTCTGGCGATGACAACCCGGTGGATTGGCTATACCAGGCTGAGAAGTTCTTTCGCTACCAAGATACAAGATCTGATGAGGACAAATTAATGGTAACATCTTTTCATCTCATGGGTGATGCTTTGATATGGTACCAATATTATGAGCAAGAGCAACCAGGGCATTCATGGCAACAATTCGTGAAGGAGCTCTGTATTCAATTCAGGCCGACAGAATATGCAGACTTCAACGAACTTATCAGCTCCTTAAGACAAACCGTCTTCCCTATTGGACGCAGGAAGCATTGGTGGGCAAGTTCATGCACGGGCTGAAGCTAGAGATTTCCGATGCTATTCGGCATTACCCAAGGACATCCATGGCTGAGGTCATTAAGCACGCCCGAATTGCAGAGGAGAGACTTAATCGGCAACGGAGGTCTTGGAGGCCCCCTTCTATGCCGTCCACAGCTCCTGCCTTCCAGGGCCCTCCTAGTGACTCCCATGCTCCTCCGGTAGCACCACACCCTATTCGACGTCTGACTCAGGCCCAAATGGAGGAGCGCCGCTCTAAAGGCCTTTGCTTCAATTGTGATGAACGATTCGTGCCCGGACACCACTGCAAGACCCATGCCCTCCTTGCTTTAGAGGGTCTATGGGATGATGGCCCTGATGACGAGGACTGGGCTGGATTAGTATCAGATCCGCCCCCTGCTGATCTACCCGAGATCTCTTTCCATGCCTTTTCGGGCACGTATATGCCTCAAACCATGCGCGTTCAAGGCACTATCAAGAAGAAAAAGGTATCTGTTTTGATCGATTCGGGTAGTACTCATAATTTATAAATGATAAAGTAGCTGTGCGGCTCGGTTGCCCTTTGAAAGCCTCGTCTCCATTCGATGTCCGCATTGGTGATGGCTCAAACCTCCGCAGTGATGGTATGTGTCCTCGTGTGGAGTTGAATATCCAGGGCCACTCCTTCTCTGTGGACCTCTATTTATTACCTACGCAGGGAGCTGATGTGGTCCTGGGCATACAGTGGCTCCGTGGTCTCGGAGATGTGGTTTGGAATTTTGATGCAATGACCATGCAGTTTACGATTGACGGCCAGACTGTCAGGCTCTCGGGCGGTCTTCCAGGTACCCTTCACTCTATGTTTTTGGTGGATTCACTCACACATGGTACTCCTCAGGGCTTTTTATTGCAATTATTATCATCTGAGGGCATTACCCCTCGAGAGGACCCTCTGACTTGTCCAACCTCCTGTTGGATTTTGAGGACCTCTTTCATGAGCCTTCGGGGCTGCCGCCCCCATAGTCACACGACCATCATATTCCCATCCTACCAGGGGCTGCACCGGCCAATGTGCGACCATACAGGTACCCCCATATTCAAAAGGCTGAGATCGAGAAATTGGTCCATGATATGCTTTTGATAGGCATCGTCCGCCCGAGCTCTAGCTTATACTCCTCTCCAGTCTTGTTGGTCAGGAAGAAAGACGGTACATGGAGATTTTGTGTGGATTACAGGGCTCTCAATGCGATCACTCTCAAAGATAAGTACCCCATTCCTATCATTGAAGAGTTGCTCGACGAACTCACCCATGCGCGGGTCTTCTCTAAATTGGACTTGCGTACAGGATATCATCAGATACGTATGCATCCAGATGATGTCCACAAAACAGCCTTTCGCACACATGATGGCCACTATGAATTCTTGGTCATGCCTTTCGGTCTTACTAATGCTTCGGCCACCTATCAGGGTCTTATGAATGACTTATTCAGGGATTTCTTATCGCGGTTTGTTCTCGTCTTCTTTGACAACATACTGGTTTATAGCCCTTCTTGGGAGCAACATCTACAGCATTTGCGCACTGTCCTCGAGGTAATTCGTGCCAATTCTTTATTTCTGAAACGGTCCAAGTGTTCTTTTGGTTGCTCTCAGGTTGATTATTTGGGACTTGTGATTTCTCATGGCGAAGTGTCCACGGATCCCTCCAAAGTGGACGCTATGCTCAGTTGCCCGGTACCGACTTCCTTGAGGAGCCTCCGAGGGTTCTTGGGGTTGACCGGCTACTATCGACGGTTTGTGGGCCACTATGGGTCTCTGGCAGCTCCCTTGACTGGGTTACTTAAGAAGGGTGCATTTGTTTGGTCCCCGATGGCCCAACAGGCTTTCGATGCTTTAAAAGCTACTATGTCTTCCGCCCCTGTTTTAACTCTTCCGGATTTTTCATGCCCTTTTGTGGTTGAGATGGATGCCTCCGGCCATGGGTTAGGCGCAGTTTTGCCCCAGGATGGACACCCCATTGCTTGCTGGAGCAAGGCTTTGTCTGGTCGCTCCTTGTCCCTCTCGGCTTATGAGAAAGAGATGTTAGCTATTGTGCATGCTGTGACTAAGTGGCGGCCATACTTATTGGGCCGACATTTTCTTATTCGCACGGACCACCAGCCACTTAAGTGCTTCTTAGACCAGCGCATTGCTACTCCTGCCCAGCAGCGTTGGGTGACTAAATTGCTTGGCTATGATTATGAACTTATCTATAAGCGTGGCTCTGAGAATATTGTTGCAGATGCTTTATCCCGCTAGTTCGATGATGCCTCTCATTTGGGTATGTCCGCCCCTATGTTCCCTTTCCTCGTCGACTTCCAGCAGGCCTATCAGTAGGACCCAGAGGCAGTTACTCTCTTGGACAAACTTCAATCGCAGACTTTGGATGATCCTTCATTTGCCTTGCGGAATGACATTATTTATTGGAAGGGACGGTTGTGGGTCCCTAATTGTGAGTCCCTTCGTCATACTATTTTGACTCATTTTCATTTTACACCTACGGCAGGACATGAGGGCTCCTTTCACACGTACAAATGTATTTCTCAGTGTTGTTCATGGCGTGGGATCAAACGCTCCGTCCAGAAGTTTGTGGCTGCATGTGAGGTGTGCCAACGTGCAATGGCCTCTACTCTTACTCCCGCGAGCCTCTTGCAACCATTGCCTATTCCGGACCAAATCTGGGAAGATGTCTCTATGGATTTCATCGAAGCTCTTTCGATCGTGCAAGAAAAATCTGTGGTGATGGTTGTGGTAGATCGTCTTTCCAAGTACGCCCACTTTTCTGCTCTGGGCCACCCTTATACAGCCAAAACCGTTGCTGATCTTTATGTCCGAGATGTGGCAAAACTGCATGGAATGCCATGTACTATAGTGTCGGACCGTGACAGGGTTTTTATTTCTCAATTCTGGCAGGAATTTTTCACTGTTCAAGGCTCTCACCTTCTTATGAGTTTGGCTTATCATCCACAAACTGATGGCCAAACGGAGGTTGTTAACCGCTGTTTAGAGCAATATCTTCATTGTTTTGCAGGGGAGAATCCCCGTCGCTGGCTTCAGTTCCTACCTTGGGCGGAATGATCCTACAATACCGCCTATCATACTTCTACCGGGTTCTCTCCTTTCCAGATTGTATATGGCCGCCTTCCTTCCACTTTACTTCATTATGTGCCTCAGCGCGCTTCAGTCAGCGAGGTTGATTATCTTTTGCAAACCCGGGACGATATATTACAGCAGTTGAAGCAGAATTTATCCTTGGCCCAAAACCGCATGAAGCAGATTTATGACAACCACCGTAGTGACCACGAATTCCACATTGGTGATTGGGTCTATGTCAATTTTCTACCTATGTGACAATCCTCCTTATATCAGCCCGCCAGTATCAAATTGGCCCATCGATTTCATGGTCCTTATCAAATTACGGAGTGCATCGATTCAGTTGCCTACCGACTACTCTTATCGCCTGATTCTTCCATTCACCCCGTGTTTCACGTATCACGTCTCAGGTGTTTTGTTGGAGATCCGGCTCTTTTTGTCCCTACTCCACCTCCTATTACTATTTCTTCTGACATACCTCTGGTTCCTGCTTCTAGGGTGGATTCTCGCCGCGTTCGTCGATCTGGGCGCATTATCGCAGAGGTTCTTATTGCATGGCAGGGCAAGCCCTTGGACGAGGCTTCCTGGCTTCCAGAGGATGAGTTTATGGCCAAATTTCCTGGTTGGACGCCTTGAGGTCAAGGCTAGTAGCGGAGTGTGGTGGAATGTTATGTTCCGCTTATTACAACTTATTATATACCTGTCGGCCCAACTTAGGGAATAGCCCAGCCGGCCAGTATTAGGGGAATAGCCCAAGTTTCTTTATTATTATTTGTAATAAGGCCACAGGCCCAACTAAAGGGAAATAGCCCAGTGAGTAGTTGTAGCCCATCAAGGGAACTATATATTTGAGCTCATGCTCTCTTAATGGATTATGAAAAGAATTGCCCTAATCTCCTCTCTTGCTTCTCGTCCCCCTCAGCTGAGCTGCCGGCCCCAGCTGAGAGATTCCCCTCTCCTTCTTCCCTTCCTCCGACCCCCCTACCTCGTCTCCTACCCCTCCTTCCTCCTTCTTGACCCCATCTTTTCCCTTTTCCTTATATCCATTCTCAACTACTCAATCCTTACTGTCTCAGTTTACTGGGACATATCAACATGACTATCCCTAGGATTATGCGTTAGACTAAGGATACCTTAGTTATCCTAAACTGCATAGGGTACATATATTACAATTAGTGCATACTACCGTATATTATATATAACATTATATATGTAACTTAATTAGACATTCTAGGGTTAACTTTGGGAATAACACAATTAAGTAGCTAACCTAATGTGATGTATAGCACAGAGAAAGAAGATGCTTGCCAGAGCAAAAATGAACTTTGAACGGAACTCGCTGAGAGGAAAGCTCACAAGGACTACGACGACTTCCTTAAGCTTGAGGTATCCAAGCTTGAGGGCAGCTGAAACTGTCTCTGAGGAGAGATAGCCAGGGAAGATAAATTCTGAGATGAACAAGCCAAAAAACTACCATTTCATTACATAGAAGCCATATATATAGGCTTAATTTCGTACAAGCATTTGAAATAGCATTAAATAAAGTGAAAACTAGTCCCAAAAAGCAATAAAAGTCCTAAAACAAGTCCCTAAGTGGAGTACATAAGAAAGGGTGCCTTGGCTGCATTAGCTTGCTTTAATTAATGATGCCTTAGGACCCAAAGGTTGCAGGTCAGGAAATTAATCTTTGTAGTTGGGCTCAATTAATCCTTGGCCTTTGGTCTTCTCATGGATTCTTGGGCTTCTTCTTAAATAAGAATGATGGGCCTTTAGCTGGGCTATCAATGGCTTTGCTGCATCTAGCTTGTCCAGGTACTTGTCATTAACATGATCCACATCATTCTCCCCAGGTGGAAGAAAACTCTTCCTCGAGTTTGCAATTGCATCTTCTGAATTGTCTCCATGATATGGAATCAGATGCTTAACATTGAAAACATCATGAGTGCGGATATGGCTAGGAAGCTTCAATCCGTAGGCATTGTCATTGATCTTCTCAACAATCTCATATGGACCGATCTTTCGTGGGCTTAGCTTGCTATACTCTCCTTGTGGAAAGCGATCCTTTGTAAGAACAGCCCACACATAGTCGCAATTTTCAAAAACTAACTTTCTGCGGTGTTTGTCTGCTGCAAGCTTGTATTGTGCCGTTGTCTTTATCAAGTTAGTCTTAACTTCTTCATGAACTTGAAGCATCTCAGAAACAAAATCTTCCACCTTCTTGCTGGGCCGCTTCAAATTAGGGAGAGGAGCAAGATCTATGGCAGCCCTCGGGTTTACACCATAAACAACTTCAAAAGGACTAAACCTGTAGAGCGGTTAGTGGACCTGTTGTAAGCAAATTCAGCTTGTGCTAGAGCTTGATCCCATTTCTTCAGATTTTCCCCAGTTAAGCATCTCAATAAATTACCAAGGCTTCTATTGATAACCTCAGTTTGCCCATCTGTTTGGGGGTGATATGCACTACTGAATTGAAGATTTGTGCCAAGTAACCTCCAAAGACTCCTCCAAAAGTGGCTGATAAATTTTGGATCACGATCTGAAGTGATGGACTTGGGAACACCATGGAGATGAACTACTTCACGAAAATAGATTGAAGCAATATGTGAGGCATCCATAGTCTTTCTGCAAGATATGAAATGAGCCATCTTCAAAAAACGGTCTACAACAACAAAGATAGAATCGACGCCTCTTTGTGTTCTTGGCAGCCCCAAAACAAAATCCATGCTTACATCTGTCCATGGTCCTTCAGGGATGGGAAGTGGAATATAAAGTCCGGCATTTGTGGAAGTTCCCTTTGAGACTTGGCACACATGACATCTTTTCACATAACGAGTAACCTCCTTTCGGATTGAAGGCCAATAGTAGTCTTTAGAGATGAGATCAAAAGTCTTCTTTTCTCCAAAGTGTCCTTCATTGTGGAGCTCTTGAGTAATCTTTAGCCGCAGGGAACACTCTGGAATACACAACTGATTCCCTTTGAAAAGGAAACCATCACTGAGAAAATACTCAGACTTTGTTCTTTCTTTGATACCTGCAATTATATGAGAAAAGTAATCATCAGTGGGATAGAGTTCTCGAATTGTTCCAAACCCAATGACTTCAGTTTGCATTCTAGAGAGCAGAGAAGTCCAGATTTGTGCATCAGCTACTCGATTTTGCACTCCAGATTTGTGCTTCAGGGTGAATGTGAACTCTTGGAGATAGGAGGCCCATTTTGCATGTCTGTGGTTGAGCTTTTGTTGGCTGTGAAGGTGCTTCAATGCTTCATGGTGAGAGTACAAGACGAAGTCTCATTGGATTAGATAATGCCGCCAATGCCTTAATGTTTGATATACAGCATAGAACTCCATATCATAGGTAGAATACCGTTGCTTTGCTCCACCAAACTTTTCACTAAAGTAGGCAACTGGTTTGCCATCTTGACTTAGCACAACGCCAATACCAACTTTAGAAGCATCACAATCAACTTCAAACAGCTTTTCAAAGTCTGGAAATGCAAGTAGAGGTGCAGCTGATAATCTTGCCTTTATCTCAAGGAAACTCTTCTCCGCTTCATGAGTCCACTCTAGCTTTTGCCTCTTTATGCATTCTGTGATTGGTGCTACAATTGTGCTGAAATGATGAATAAATCGTCTATAAAAAGAAGCAAGTCCATGGAAAGACCTTACTTCAGTAATTGTAGTGGGGCGGGGCCATTCAACAATTGCTCGCACCTTGTCATCATCAGCCTTGATGCCATCTCCAGAAACAATGAATCCCAAAAATAGGACTTGAGGAGTCATAAACTCACACTTTTTCAGCTGCACAAATAATCTTTCCCTGCGTAAAGTATTCAGTACTTCACGAAGGTGCTGCAAATGTAACACACTGTTAACACTATAAATCAAGATATCATCAAAGTAAACTACGACGCATCGCCCAATGAAGGGTTTCAGCACATGGTTCATCACCCGCATAAAAGTGCTTGGTGCATTTGACAAACCAAAAGGCATGACAAGCCATTCATATAAGCCTTCACGCGTCTTAAACGCTGTCTTCCATTCATCTCCGGGTTTCATTCTGATTTGATGGTAGCCACTTTTAGGATCAAGCTTTGAGAAGATAGTTTCTCCAGCCAAATTATCTAGCATATCATCCAATCTTGGAATTGGAAATCTATATTTCACTGTTATCTTATTAATAGCACGACTATCTATGCACATTCTCCAAGTACCATCTTTTTTTGGCACCAAGAGAGCTGGGACACCACACGGACTCAAACTTTCTTTGATATACCCCTTCTCCAATAGTTCAGCAACTTGTCTATTCAATTCTTCATGCTCTTTAGGACTCATACGATAGTATGGCCTGTTAGGAAGGCTAGCACCAGGAACCAAATCAATTTGGTGCTGAATGTCCCTTAGTGGAGGTAAGCCAATTGGTAATTCATCAGGGAAGACATCTGAAAACTCATCAATAAGAAGTTTAGCACAAAGGGGTATTACTTGCTCCTTGGACTCCTGCCTGGAAAGAAGTACATAAATAACTCCTTTTTCCTTCACATCTCTTTCAAATTGTGTCAAAGATAACAACTTTGAACTATCTGATTTAGGTTTCTTTTCAATGTCCCTTGAAGGCACTAATGCAAATTTCACATTTTCCAACATGAAACTATAAGTATTTCGTCGACCATCATGCACAACAGATTTATCATACTACCATGGTCTACCTAATAATAGGTGACAAGCATCCATAGGGGCCACATCACACCACACAGAATCACTATATCTATTTCCAATCGAAAATGAAACAAGGCAACGTTTTGAGATTGTTACCTCATTTTCTTTTCTGAATCAAGTGAGTTTATAGGGCCGGGGATGTGATTCGGTTGGAATGCTCAACTTCTTCATAGCCTCTTCAGAGATGACATTCTCGCAGCTTCCGCTATCAATAAGTAACGAGCAAACTTTTCCTCTGATAGTGCAAGTAGTTCTAAAAATGTTGTGGCGCAACCAATCTTCACTAGATTCTCCTCGTGGAGACAAAAGAGTCTTCCGAATGACAAGGAGCTCACCCTCATCACCATGCAGTTCTTCCTCCATCTCTTCATCAAACTCTGGTGGGGCATTGAAGTCCACTCCCTCTTCATGGTCTTCAATTAATAACTGCTTGCCAGCACGTCTAGAGTTTTGAGGACATTCTCGAGACATATGACCCAATCCATGACAATTAAAGCAACGAACTCCAAAGCTAGTTCCACCCTTCTGTTTCTGTTAGGCAGTTTCAATAGTGGTAGGAACTGGCATAAAGGGTTTGGTGGCTTTTAGGCACTAAATTAGCACCCAAATTAGCCTTAAAACGATGTTGTTGTTTCTCAATCTGTAAAGCTCTTTGGTGTGCATCAGAAACCTCCCATAAGTCAAACATATTAAGAGTATCTTGAAAATTTTGACGAAGACCACCAACATAACGATCTACTAATTCATCCGGCGCATCAGCAAGTTCACAACAAGCAACCAGATTGTAGAACTCTTTAGTATATTCATCAACAGTTCTTGATCCTTGCTTTAAATTCTGGAGTCTCTGATTCATGACTCGCTTGTAATTGAACGGCAGAAAGGCTTCTCTCATCTTTCTCTTCATGTTCTCCCATGTGGTGATGCTAACTTTTCCTTGCCTTTGGCGAGTAATCTTCAATTGCTGCCACCATGCAGCAGCACGTCCTCTCAATCTAGTGTCAACAAGTGGAACCTTCTTATTTTCTGGAACTTCTTTGAAATCAAGGGCCTCTTCCACTGCATATAACCAATCAATAAACTCTTCAGCAGATAGTCCACCATTGAACTCTGGAATATCAATCTTCAAGCCAGATTCCCAACGGCGATAGTCAGGTTGATGGCGGATTTCCTCCTCTTCACCACGCATCCTTCTCCTTGGAGGCATGTTGTGAAAAGGATTTTCTTCAACTTCATTTTCACCTTCAGATTGATGAGTGGATTGTTTTGATAATTGCTGTGAAAGGGACTCTACAGCTCGACGCAGTTCAGCGATCTCCTCGCAAATATTATCATTGTTCACTTCATCAGCAACAACAGGTCTCCTTCTAGGCAGCATTTCTGGAAACAAGAAAGCAACCTAGCACTCTGATACCAAATGATGTATAGCACAGAGAAAGAAGATGCTTGCCAGAGCAAAAATGAACTTTGAACGGAACTCGCTGAGAGGAAAGGTCACAAGGACTACGACGACTTCCTTAAGCTTGAGGTATCCAAGCTTGAGGGCAGCTGAAACTGTCTCTGGGGAGAGATAGCCAGGGAAGATAAATTCTGAGATGAACAAGCCAAAAAACTACCATTTCATTACATAGAAGCCATATATATAGGCTTAATTTCGTACAAGCATTTGAAATAGCATTAAATAAAGTGAAAACTAGTCCCAAAAAGCAATAAAAGTCCTAAAACAAGTCCCTAAGTGGAGTACATAAGAAAGGGTGCCTTGGCTGCATTAGCTTGCTTTAATTAATGAGGCCTTGGGACTCCAAAGGTTGCAGGTCAGGAAATTAATCTTTGTAGTTGGTCTCAATTAATCCTTGGCCTTTGGTCTTCTCATGGATTCTTGGGCTTCTTCTTAAATAAGAATGATGGGCCTTTAGCTGGGCTTTCAATGGCTTTGCTGCATCTAGCTTGTCCAGGTACTTGTCAGTAACATGATCCACATCATAATGCCACCTAGTGTTCCTATCCAGTTGCCAATTAACTAACCTATGTCCTATATTGTATGGACTGCTTGTAGTTGATAGATCCTCCTATATTCTATGGACGCTAGGTTGTGTAAAACCTAATAGTCCATAGAATATACTATATGTCCTTTATATAAAATAGGACATATAGTATATTCTAGACATGTTTACTATAGATGTCATAGTAAACTTTGGTAGTACGTATAACATAGTTTGTATAGTTTAACTATGTTATTCTCATAGTTAGTGTCCATAGAATATAAGTTACATAGTTCATAGTTCTTGGTATAGATACCAAGAACTAATTCATATGAGGTATAGTCCATAGAACAAGATTAGAGTTTAACCTATAAGAAATAAGATTAGAGTTTATGGTAGTCTTATAGGGTATTCTTATCGATAGTGCCCTAACTATGAACTATGATTTGTCCTAGTTATGTTCAAGAACTATGATATATATAGTATACCTAGTTATGTATTAGAACTATGATATATATATATATATATATATAAATAGTATACCTAGGTTTTACACAACTAGTAGTCCATTTCTACGTATCCCACGGTTATACTAGTTAATAGAAGGAGACTATGACATAGAATTAACCTCTATAGTTTAGAGAAATAAAACTGTATAAGATAACGGTATAAGAAACGAACTCATATTATGCTAGTTTATACATACAAACTATCTCATACGATAATAAATACTATACAAATGGTTAGTATAAGCCTATCTAAGTCATGAGATAGTGTGTATAGTATTATTAGCACAGATAGGAGAACTCATATAAACCTATAGGAATAACTGGTTATATTCTAGTTATTGTCCATGGACCTAATGTTAGTTTACTATTATATTCCAGTTATTGTACATTATATTCCTAAGACTAATATAGGACAAGAAATGGGTACGTATAATAGTTCTACATTATCAGTTTAGGTACAAGAAACTACTATAGATGGAATATAGGACCATGTAATGTGTGGTTTTGGGTTTAGAAATGGATAGATAGTAACTATAGAACTATTAACTTGTATAACCAGTGGTTTCCATTTCTAAATATGACATATATGATCCTAGACATATAATGTGTGGTTTTGAGTAGATAATGATATATATGATCTTAACATTATATTCTCGGTATCTTAGACATCCTAACTTAGATTATTAGAGAAACTATCTAAGTTCAAATTAATTTGGCAACTAGTTACATAGTGTATTATATTTAGACTATGTTTTATGGACTATCTAACTATGTAACTAGTTGTCTAGAAAGATTAGAGTTTATAGTATTCTTATAGATAGTGCCCTAACTATGAACTATGATTTGTCCTAGTTATGTACTAGAACTATAATATATATGATAGTTCATAGTATATATAGTATACCCAGGTTTTACACAACTAGTAGTCCATTTCTACGTATCCCATGGTTATACTAGTTAATGTAGACTATGACATAGGATTAACCTCTATAGTTTTAAGACACGTAACTGTATAAGATAACGGTATAAGAAACCAACTCATATTATGCTAGTTTATACATAAACTATCTAATACTATAATAAATACTATACAAATGGTTTAGTATAAGCCTATCTAAGTCATGAGATAGTGTGTATAGTATTATTAGTACAGATAGAAGAACTCATATAAACCTATACGAATAACTGGTTTTATTCCAGTTATTGTCCATGGACCTAATGTTAGTTTACTATTATAATCTATCCATTATAATAATCCCTAGAGTTTATAAACAAATACATGATGGGTTATATAGCCTATCCTCTATTATTAATAAAGACATCATTATAGATAGAGTTAACAACTAAGATTCCGTCTATAGTTAGGGTAACTACCTACGTGTGTGTAATCTAACCCTAATCATAGTCCTATATTCCACCTAATACAACTATTATAATGCCCTATAGGATATAGTTGTATTTGTTAGGGATTAACCCTAACATAGATACTTAGAAATGGGATACATAGTTATGCTATTATTATTAAGCCTGCTCACGAGCCGAGTCAGCTCGCGAATTTTTCCGGCTCGACTAGGCTCGACTCGACTTTTGGCTCGACTCGAGACCAGCTCGACTCGAGATCGAGTCAGACTATAGCTCGACTCGATTCAATTCGAAACAGCTCGACTCGATAAGGTCGACACGATTCGACTCGGCACAACTCAACTCGACTCGACTCGAGGCCAGTATATATAAAATGAAAAAAAAAAAACCCCTCTCACCGTCTCACCCCTCCTCTCTCACGCCGGCGGCCGATCCCCTCGTCAGTCGTCAGTCATCCCTCCTCTGACACCGCCCCACTCGTCCCTCCTCCGGCACTGCCCTTCCTCTCTCACCGCCGGCGGCCGATCCCCTCGTCTCACGCTGGCAGCCGGTTCCCACCACCGACTACGCAAGGTAAAAAACTCAGCTTTTCCTTCTTCTTCTTCTATTTTTTTTTCTGTGATCGGTAATTGAAGAGCATGAGACCTCGTCTCACGCTTCTCCAAATTTTTGTTTTTTTTTTCATTTTTTTTCTCTTGATTTCTCCCATTTTTGGGTTATTTCGATCTTCTGTGGGAAATCATGTTTTGTTTGTGGATTTCTCCCATTTTCTGTGGATCTTCTGTGGATTTCCCCCATTTTTGGCCAGTTGGGGTTTCAGCACACATGGGCATAATTAGTTTTGGTTGTAGCTTGGGCTGGCAGCCTTGTTTTTTACTCAAAAGCTTATATACCTTTTGTCTCATGACATGTTCTTGTTGCAGATGGGAAGAGGTTGGTAGGGACAAGATTCTTGAGTTCCCAAGGGTGCAAGCACCAAATGTACTGCACATTAGAGTTACAAACTACTGAGTGTATATGTGACATGTGCAGAAATTACAAGGGCGAAAGAATGAGTGAGCTAAAAGGGCTGTCATAATAGAGGAATAAAACAGAGTGAAATTTTGTTAGGTCAATCTTCTGACATTGTAAATGAGAGATGCCATTAGGTCAATCTTCTGACATTGTAACCTGAGAACACACGCCCATGCTGCAAAGGTGTTTGCCGTCCCCAATCAGCACATCGAATAGTTTGGAGTTGGAGACATAACACCCCAACCGCTGGGCCACCTTATCGTTGATGAAGTTATAGGTCTGATCAAACCCCAAAATAGGTTGACAAATTGTAATATATACTCGGTGAATCCAAGTGTCGAACCACAGGGAATGATGTAGAATTAATCTATTCCAAACTAATTTAAAACTACCTAACTTAGCAAATTAAAGTTCTCTTCAAGAAATTTTGTAGAAAGATTGTAATTTAATTAACTACTAAAATGACGATTAAAGATTCAACTAAAATTATCTAGAGATAGGAAAGATAATCGATGGGAGATATCAAAGCTTCAAGGATCAATTATTTAATCAATATTCTATGTCTATTTAATTTTTTAATTAGATTCAAATAATGATTTGATCTAATCGGAAGATATTTCATTCACGTTCATCATAACCATTAACATAAATATTTCGATTGAAAATTTATCATTAGCAAGCTCAGTCAAATAATCACAGGGAATTATAAGCATTCGCCGTACCTTGCGTTAACGACAAATCAAATAATTATATAGATTATGACTTTATCAAAACATTGCATTCAACCAAATAAGCAATAAGCACTTCTTTAATAGACATAAGAATTCTAACCAAATAATGTCACCTCTAGCTTTGATAAACAATTTAGCTATTCATATTCATGGGAAAAAAAATCAGATTTGGAAGAAATTGCATCAATAATACTGTTGCAGGAACACTGTTCACAATTTACTATTCATAGTTTACTATTCACAGTTACTGTAGCAAATCACTGTACAGCGCACTGTTCACAGTAGAAACACTATTCACAGTGAGCACTGTTCACCTTCCCTAACCCGATGGTTACTGTAGCAGTTGCGGTACTGTAGCAATCTCGCAATCAGACCCAAAATCTTCCCTTTCTTCTTCCTCTCTCTTGCTCTTCTTGCCGCCGTCGATTCTCCTTTCCTTCCTCTTCGATTTCCGGCCAAAATCACCACCGAAAACACAAAAAACACGACCCACCTTCTTTCCCAACAGCCCTCTGGTTTTTTTTTTTTGAAAAACAGTTCTGTTCCTCAAGTTCTGTTTTTGCTATGCTTTTATAGACGGCAGAAGAGTCCTTTTTCACCTTAACGATGAGCCAGAATCCGATACCATATCCCATTCAAAATCCACGAAAAGAGTCCAGCTTGAAACAATCCAGACCAAGCACGATTTCCCCGTCTGAAAATCCCGTATCCAGTCGAGTTGATCCACTCAAAAATCAGAACTTTCCTTTCCAAATCAGAAGTTGTTCTATTGTCGGTCACCGGAATCCTCTTTTTTGAGCTCGAGCCCAGTCGTCACCGCCTTAAATGTCGCCCATCGACTTCTCTGCCGGTTGCTGTCGTCGCCCGCCAGCTCCATAGCCGCTACTCACACAGTCGTCGTGAAAGCATCGCCGCCGTTCCTCAGCCTTCTTTGTCTGCCATAAGTTTCGCCATTGAGCTCCGCTTTCGAGCTTGACCCATGGCCTCCGGAATCTAGGGCCGCCAGAATCTCTCAAGCAGAGCTCATTCGAACTGCTTCATTCTTCTGTTAGACACCCGAGCCATTGGCTCAGGCTGGTTGGGTTTTTTTATATTCTTTTATTTCCACCGAACCGGTTCAGTGAACCGGCTCTTTTCCTTTCTTTTTTTTTCTTTTGCTTTGATAAAACCCGTTGTATCAATCGTATCCGTCGGATCAAATCTGCACGTCCGTATTTTAATTTTGCGCCCGTCTTCTCTTAAGTGACTCATCAACAGTTCAGATCTTCGATGCGCGAGATATCAGCTCTTAGGTCACTTTGGTCTTTAAAACACGTCTAATGCGCTCTTCTGCTGTCGATCTGTAATCCGCATTTTTGAACCTGCAATGATAAAGCCAAACCAAAATTAGACGCATAATAAAAATATGATTCCTTAAATTCTTTAATGCATCTAAAATAGTTAATTAGAGTAAATTAATTATTAATCCCCTAATTACTATCCTAATCACAAATAACCCGTTTTATTAATATTTTATCATAAAAAGTACACTAGCATATAGGTAAATAGGGCATATAAATGTGTATATTTTATAGCCCAATACGCCTTATGCTCCAACTCCACAGGCAAGTGGAAAGCTTTTCCATAAACAAGTCTATAAGGGGACATACCAATAGGAGATTTAAATGTTGTACGGTATGCCCAAAGTGCATCTGTTAACCGCAGAGACCAATCTTTGCGATTTGGGTTAACCGTTTTCTCTAAAATATGTTTAATCTCTCTGTTGGCAAGTTCAGCTTGCCCACTTGTTTGTGGGTGATAAGGGGTAGCCACCTTATGAGTAATTCCATATTTTTTCATTAATGCCTCAAAAGGTTTATTGCAGAAATGAGAACCCCCATCACTTATGATTGCACGGGGTATACCAAACCTTGATAGAACATTCTCTTTTGAAAAGCGTATAATAGTTTTATGATCATTATTTCTACAAGGGATAGCCTCTACCCACTTGGAAACATAGTCAACAGCCACTAGGATGCACAAATAGCCAAAAGAAGGTGGAAATAGACCCATAAAATTAATACCCCAACAATCAAATACTTCAATCACTAAAATGGGGTTTAAAGGCATCATATTCTTACGAGTTAGTCCACCAAGCTGTTGACAACGTCCACAAGTACGACAATAATCATGAGTATCTTTAAATAGAGTAGGCCAATAAAATCCACATTGTAAAATTTTAGCAGCAGTTTTTCTAGCAGAAAAATGACCACCACAAGCTTCTAAATATCAGAAGGAAATGACACTACAAATTTTCTCATTTGGTACACATCTCCTAATAATTTGATCTGGACAATATTTGAAAAGATGTGGATCATCCCAAAAGAAATTTCTTACCTCCACCATAAACTTTTTCTTGTCTTGTGTTGTCCAATGAGAAGGAGTTTGACCTGTGACATAAAAATTAACAATATCAGTAAACCATGGTAAATCAGAAAGAACAAAAATTTGCTCATCTGGGAAGGTGTCTTTAATTGGCACTGCCTCATTGGAATCATCCACAGTCAACCTAGATAAATGATCGGCCACCACATTTTCAACTCCTTTCTTATCTTTAATTGTAATATCAAATTCTTGTAGTAGGAGTATCCAACGAATCAACCTAGAGAGGAGTATATATTCCTTATATGAACTATATTTGTATGACTATGTTTGGATACGTATAATAGTTCTTCATGGATATAGATAGAAACATAATAAACAATGGATCTATCCATTTCTTGTCCTATGTTGGTCTTAGGTATATAATGTTAGGGTTAATCCTAGATTGGCAACTATAGGATTATCCCTATCTATAGTTAGGGTAACTACTTACGTGTGTATATTCTAACACTAGAAGAATAGGACTAATATAGGACTATTCTTTTTGTAAGTAGATGCGTGAAGAATATGACTAATATTCCGTCTATAGATAGATACATAGGACTATGTAACCCTAGGAATACATAGTCCTATATTCTATCGATAGTTAGGGCATTAACTTACTATATAATGTATCTATCTATAGTCAGTTAATGCCCTAACTACACACAACTAAGAATCCCAATCTAACTAACTTATAACCGTGTACAATTATGCATTGTATCATAATCAAATACATAATCTCTAGGACATAGGCTAATCTATAGGTTAATATATAAACTCTAACTCATGATAGAATGCATTGTACTATGTCTAACCTATAGTTTCCAATCTAGAATATACAAGCTATAGTTGCCATAATAACTTAGATTACTATAGATTAATCCTACGGTTAATCCTCCGTTGTGCCAACTTAGATAACGAACCCTATAGTTGCCAATCTAGACATATACTCTGGATGTCTACAGGATGTAGTCATCCTATCTTAGAATATTAATATAGTAATAAGCATAGTCCTGGGTTAATTAACTTAGATTAATCCTATGGGAATATACATTTTAGATTGGCAACTATAGAGTTAGATAGATACGTATGTTTAGATTGACCTAGGTCCTAGTTTCTGAGCAATTTTAATCCTACTGTAGATTTTAATAGAGGCAATCTATTAGACATATAATAATCCATCTATGTCAACTATCATAGGTTAGAGTTTACGTATTTAAGTTGTATAACTAGAATATAGAAGTTATCGATGGAAGATTAATCCCAAAGTCTCCCTTGTCCTAGCAACCTAACCCTATGCCTCTTAGAATACAGTATAAATACCCATAAGGAATATAGTTTAAAAATAACATACAAACATAGAATATGACATATATAATAATATAATGATGTCTCATTATATAACATATATAGTATAGAATAGACATCCTTAACCCTAGGTTGTCCTTATTGTGAACATGTAGAAGGATCACTAGATACTACGGTTTGTATATATGGTTAACTCTATCATATTTCTCGGCCGAGGATGTACGTTCTATACCTCACATATGGTCTAGTATATTATGATATAAAAGGATCAGGCAATGATGGAACTTGAATAACTTAGAATATAACATATCCTATATTATGTTCTATAGAGGAACTAGTTATCATATAGTCCTATATCTATTATGTTCTATAGAGGAACTAGTTATCATATAGTCCTATATCTATTATGTTCTATAGAGGAACTAGTTATCATATAGTCCTATATCTATTATGTTATATAGATGAACTAGTTATCATATAGTCATATATCTATTATATTCTATAGAGGGACTAGTTATCATATAGTCCTATATCTATTATGTTCTATAGATGAACTAGTTATCATATAGTCCTATATCTATTATGTTCTATAGAGGAATTAGTTATATAATGATGGAACTCTAGAGTCTAATCCTTGAGACTATTATATTGACTATAATTAGTAGTCTTTAGGCATAACTATTTCCTCTATAGAACATAATATAGGTTCCTCTAACCCTAGGATATTTAGTCTATAGGGAACCTTCATATATGAGGTTCCATGTCTCTAGGGTATCCTATGGTTGGAAGGCTCCATGTTAACTCTATCATATAGATAGACTTATTATATAGCTTAATGTAGTATGTAGGGGTTCTTCCATCCTAAATAATTAAAGGATGACATAATAAATATTAATAGTCCATATAAACATATGAACCTTCCAAATATGTCTCTAGGACACAATGTTTAGTTGTTATGGACTATTAATGTTTTTTATGGAGGCATATCTTATCTGCTAACAATGGGAATAAACATGTTATAACATCCTTAAACCTATTTGTTATAATATATTTATTCCCATGGTTATAATATACTCTATTATAGTCCCTATGGACTATCTAATTATAATAGAGTATATTATAACCTATAATGAGTCTAGAAGTTTGTATTAAGTTTGTATAGAGCATATATATTATAAGTTATTATTGGTTCTATAAACCTTAAGTTCTACATACATATAAAACTATTGTTTATTCTAGACTACATTAATTTTATTTTGTATGATCATGTCTTCTAAAATATTAGTTAGGTCTTCTAATATATAATACCGGTATCATATTTAACTTGTATAACTAAAATATACAAGTTATGTGGTACATACATATTACTATATGTTGTGACCCAGCAGAGTCACAAGGTATCGTCTTGACGAAAAGTAGTAAAAAGAAAGGAGAAGTAAGGAAAACATGAAGAGAAGTAAGGAAAGCTTGATTCAATATTGCATACCCCAGAAGGAGGAAGAAGACCTCCTTATAAAGAAAGAGAGGGCGCGTCTACCTAGCCTGATTACAAGAGATGTCCTTTCAAGTTCCTAGAATAATTATAACATATGTCCTTTCAGCTTCCTAGGTTGATTACAAGATATGACCTTTCAGCTTCCTAGAATAATTAAAGCATATGACCTTTCAGCTTCCTAGAATAATTAAAAGCATATGACCTTTCAGCTACCAAGATACGGATCTGCGTACTGCCATTCACAACACTATATAAGTAAAATCTATAGTAGGATTAAAATTGCTCAGAAAACTAGGACCTAGGTCAATCTAGACATATGTATCTACGTATCTATCTAACTCTATAGTTGCCAATCTAGAATGTATATTCCCAAAGGATTAATCTAAGTTAGTTAACTTAGGGCTATGTTTATTCCTATAGTAAATACATTGTTTATTCCCATACTTGGATAGATACGTATCTAAGAATCTAACCTAGATGCATTAACGCTAACCCTAGGAATACATAGTCCAATATTCCAACTATAGTTAGGGTTGTATTCTCATTATAAACAATGCTAAATATTATTCCCAACAAAGATTCTGTCTGTGTAGTTAGGGTAACTACCTACGTGTGTGTATTATAACCCTAAACATAGTCCAATATTCCGCTTAATACAACTATTAGAATGCCCTATAGGATGTAGTTGTATTTTTTAGGGGTTAACCCTAACATATACTTAGAAATATGATACATAGTTATCTCATTATTATATATTTCTATCTATATGTTAGGGATTAACCATAACATTATATTCCTAGGACTAATATAGGACAAAAAATGGATACGTATAATAGTTCTACATTATTAGTTTAGGTACAAGAAACTACTATAGATGGAATATAGGATTATGTAATATGTGGTTTTGGGTTTAAAAATGGATATATATTAACTATAGAACTAACTATAGAACTATTAATTGGTATAACCAGTGGTTTCTATTTCTAAATATGACATATGATCCTAGACATATAATGTGTAGAATGAGTAGATAATAGCATATATGATCTTAACATTATATTCTCATTATCTTAGACATCCTAACTTAGATTATTATAGGAACTATCTAAGTTCAAATTAATTTGGCAACTAGCTACATAGTGTACTATATTTAGACTATGTTCTATGGACTATTTAACTATGTAACTAGTTGTCTAGAAGTAGGGATATCCTAATACAAATAGTTCATACAAACATAGTCTAGAAGACATGTTCATATGAGGCATAGTCATATGAGACATAGTTCTGGTTTACTATGGGTGACATAGTCTATGCCTCATATGAACTAGCTCATAGTTACATAGACTATGTCTCTATATAAGGGCAACTACTAATATAAACTCTAATCCATCTAAGTTAGGGTTACCCTATGCTCAGGATGTCTAACTTATTAATCTGGTTAATAGAATGAGACTAGGTTATAACAGATAGCCCGTATAAACTACATATATAATAAATGAGACTCTCCCTAATATGTATATACATATTATATAGATTAATCCTATAAGAAGACATAGTATAACCCTAATATTATACTCCTATAACCCTTAAGTCATAGTCTCATAACTATTGTATTTGGACAATTATAGATTAATCTAACTATATGAGTACTAGTATATAGTTAATAGTTCACAGTTATATGTAATAAACCCTAGGATATCTGTTAACCCTAGTTTAGGGATATAACCTAGTAGGGTTTTGGTATGAAGAATGCTCACAACTAGTTTGATGGAAGAATTAGATAAGTAGGCTTAGGGTTAGGGTTTGGCATTAATATGGAAGTATAGAGGAATACACACAACTAGTTTTACAAAAGGTATGAATGCGGAGATCAAAATACATAGTTTCTAGGGGTAAAATACGTAAACAACTAGTTAGTTAGATGAACAACAAAATACATAGTTTCTAGGGGTTTATCATTAGGTTTTGGTATGAAGAATGTTCACAACTAGTGTGATGGAAGAATTAGATAAGTACTTTCAACGGTTTGGGGATAGCTTTAGACCTTCACGCATCTACTTAACCAGAAGAATTAAATATATAGTCTCTTTGATTTACTATGGGAATAAACAAAAGTAGTTAGATGGAAGAAATAAATACATAGACAATGGCATTAAATGCGTAATTTTTAGGGTTTACGGAATCTAGTTTGATGGAAGAATTAGACAAGTAGTTTCTACGGTTGGGGGATAGCTTTAGACCTTCATGCATCTATCTACATAAACAGAAAAATCAAATACATAGTCTTTAGGATTTACTATAGGAATAAACAAAAGTAGTTAAACAGAAGAATCAAATACATATTCTCTAGGATTTACTATAGGAATAAACAGTAGTTAAACGGAAGAATCAAATAAGTTAAACGGGTTAGGGTTGTGTGTATTCTCCATACCAGTTAGACAAAAAAAATAAATAGTTAAATAAAAGAATTCAAATACATAGTTTTCTAGGCTTAGGGTCAGGGTTTGGTATTAATTATTCACACAACTAGTTGCATGGAAGAATTAAATATACACAACTAGTAGATGAATGCCATAGGCCATGCTGTTTTCATTTTATTGCACCTAGAAAGTAGTTTTTCTATAATTGAGAATTGCATTAAAAAACAAAGACTAACAAAGTAGGGAACATATAAAACCTCTGAAAAATAGAGAAGACAAAGAAAACTAAAAGAAGATTTGTTGCCAAGAACAAACTACTAAAGAGAAAACCTTGACCAAGAATTAATCATTCCAAGGCTCGTCAAGAAAATAACAAGAAAATAGCTTTTAGTCTTCCCAGAAAGCGTGAAAAATGTCGCAGTGCATGAGACATAACTCCTTCAATTTATAAGCCTCCAAGATATACCTAGATTGATGGATGATAGCAGTGCCCAAATCAAGGCTTTGCATATGCTCTTGTCCTAAAAAACACGACAGTTTCTCTCATCCCAAATGAAAGTAGTAAACACAGTGAACAACGTTTGAAGCAATTTTTTAGCGTATTTGTTTGCTTTAACGAAGTGAATCACCCATTTAAGTTCAACGTCTACTGCTCCAATGATACGCCTTATGCTTAACTTTTGAAAGACAAAACGCCAAATCGTCTTAGACTAGTCACACTCAAACAGAAGATGCATAATATTTTTTTAGAACATCTGCACAAGTAGCACATGTTCGGAAAATAAAATCACCTTTTGACTAGAAAATCTACTGTCAAAAGACCTCCACATAATGCCATCCAGGTATAGGAGGAGTACCTATTTACACGGTGCTTAAACCAAACTAAAATATGCTAATCAACCAAATCAGATTTACTTCTAAAGAATTCCCATGCTCATTTAAAAGTAAAATTACCACTACTGGACAACCATCCATAAGATTTGGAAGAAGTGAAAATTGAGGTCGATGGAGTGTCAAGAGATTGAGCCTCCTGCAATTGAATTGTAAAATGTTAAATAGAATGCCAATGGTTGAGCTGAAAAGTATCACATAACCTATCATCCAAAGATCCTCCCAGAGACATAATAGTCCTTAAACCAAATTGGCTAAGCAAAAGAATTTTGTTTCCCCAAGGTTCCAACCATGTTAAAACCGATTGTCAATTGCCAATTTTGATGAAAGAGGCATGAGCATGAGGTTCTTGATATTCAAGATACACATCCAAGCATAGGAAGCTAAGTTTGCATTCATTGACCATATTGAATTATGATTAATATAAACCTAGAATGTAGTTGAGCATCATTAATATTTCACCTACTCTATTTAGGAAAAAATCAAATCTTGTAAGCCTATAAATAAGCCTCTTATGTAATGGAAAGATGGATTGATCTTGAAAATTAAACTTCTAGTTTTTGACTATTTGTCATTGAAACTATTGTGTTTGTTGACGGCATGCCCTTCCAAATACTCTTTATCCCTAGCCGATCTCTCCACATTTGGTGAGACAGTTTTAGATGTCATTTTGCTTGTGAACCTCTATCACTTGCAATAGGAAGTCTTTGTCAGTTTGAGAGCTGAATTCCTTGCATAACCGGATTTCATTCGTGTTTGCCCTTGTTGCTGTCTCCTCCATCCTTGACGCATACTCTTCAAGAATACACACAATAACTTAGACAGACGAATCAAATACATAGTTTCTAGGGTTTAAGGTTTCGGTTAATTTTTTGGGCAAAGGGTTAAGGTTTACTATAGAGAATAAACACAAGTAGTTAGATAGAAGATTAAAAATATATGGTCTTTAGAGCCCACGGAGGGAGCCTGCTTCATTTTCTGTCCCTGGTTGTCCTTTTATTCTGGACTTGAAGCAGGCTTATGTGGCAGACCTGCCTACCAAGGAGCTGATTGTCCGACTTCAGACCGACCCACATGTGGAGCCCCCTTTTGTGTGGCGCGACCATTTGTTGTTCTGGAAGGACCGGCTGTGGGTACCAATCCTGGATTTGCGATGGCGTGTGGTGTCCCATTTCCATGATACTCCTATGGCTGGCCATGAAGGGACATTCAGAACATTCAAGCGGGTAAGTCATAGCTTCTTGTGGGCCGGTATTCGAAAGGATGTGCATTCCTATGTGGCAGCTTGTGACACATGCCAGCGGGCAAAATCAGCATCCACAACCCCTGCGGGTCTCCTCCAGCCCCTTCCTATCCCTGACAAGGTTTGGGAGGACGTCTCCATGGACATTGTTGAGGCCTTACCCATGGTTCACGGTAAGATAGTCATTATGGTGGTGGTCGACCGCCTCTCCAAGTACGCCCACTTTTGCGCCTTGAGCCATCCATTTTCTGCCCGAACCATTGCGGAGCTGTATGTAAAGGAGGTCACAAAGTTGCATGGTATGCCACGAACTATTGTGTCAGACCGGGATCGTGTATTCATTTCTCAGTTCTGGTGGGAGTTTTTCACGCTGCAGGGTACGGAGCTCCATATGAGTACGGCCTATCACCCTCAGACGGATGGTCAGACCGAGGCAGTCAACCGATGTCTAGAGCAGTATTTACACTACTTTGTCGGGGATCAGCCCCGGCATTGGCTTCAGCTCCTTCCATGGGTAGAATGGTCGTACAACACGGCTTACCACACACGTGCGGGATTCACCCCTTTCGAGGTTGTCTACGGTCGCCCTCCTCCTTCAGTCTTGTCTTACGTACCTCATCGCTCCTCTGTTGCCGAAGTGGATTATATGCTTCAAATGCGGGATGAGGTTCTTCGCCAGCTCAAGGCTAATTTGGCTTCAGCTCAGAACCGGATGAAACAGGTCTATGATAAGAAGCACACTGATCGGGAGTTCCATGTCGGTGATTTGGTATATGTGTCCGTTCTGCCACATCGCCAGACTACCCTATTTCGGGCTGATCATAAGCTGGCCCCTCGTTATCATGGGCCTTATGCAGTCACGGAAAAGGTGGGGCTGGTGGCATATCGTCTTTCACTACCTCCCGGGTCGCTAGTGCACCCTGTTTTCCATGTGTCAAGGCTGCGTCGATTCATGGGGAACCCGCAGTTAGTTGTGGATATTGCGCCCCCACCACTCATGGACCCTGCAGAACCTGACGCACATATGCCTGCCTCTCTTATTGACAAGCGGAGGGTGCGACGTTCAGGACGTATTGTAACTGAAGTGTTGGTAGCTTGGAAGGGTAAATCGTTAGACGATGCCGAGTGGATGTTAGAGGATGACTTTCTGACCCGCTTTCCATCATGGTCGCATTGAGGGCAATGCGGAAGCGGAGCGTGGTGGAGTGTTGTGAATAGCAGTACGCAGATCCGTATCTTGGTAACTAAAAGGTCATATGTTATAATTATCTTGTGTTCCCGTATGGAACACGAACAAAATCAAATGCCATGGTGAAAAAGGGAGAAAAGAAGAAGAAGAAAAGAGAATAAGGAAAATTAGATTCAATATTGCATGCCCCAGAAGGAGGAAGGAGACCTCCTTATAAAGAAAGAGAGGGCGCGTCTTCCTAGGTTGATTACAAGATATGACCTTTGAGCTTCCTAGGCTGATTACAAGATATAACCTTTCAGTTTTCTAGCATAATTACAAGATATGACCTTTTAGTTACCACGGTACAGTTCTGCGTGATGACCTTTCACTTACCAAAATGGGAAGGATTACAAGATGTGGTTCTGCGCGCGCGTTGATGTTCACAACACTCTACCACGCTTCCGCTATCGCCTTGTCCTCAAGGCGACCCATAGATGCTGATATAAATCTTGCACTGGTATGCGCAGGAACCGACGGTCCGATAGCGAGGATAGGCCCAGAGAAGGCAATCTGGCAGACAGTTATACAGTGACCAACATATGCCAAGGCAAGTTCTTGCAACTGTGGAATTTTGTTGAATTCTAACAACCGAAAAACTTGCAAACGAGAATAATGAGGAAGGATCACTGGTATGCGCAGGGTACCTGCAGGATCATCCATCATAGATCCTATAGAGAACTGTAAAAAATCCTCCTTTATTTCTTTAACAGCCTCATTCTTCATGACTGCTTTTACTTCATCAAGACGATTTCTGCTGCGAATAAAATTAACATCTTCTCCCCTTAAAGTATTGATACTAGACCATATGTTTGTTTTTCCATCCTCCCTGAAATCTGAAACAAGTAACTCAACAAGCCAAATGTACCCATTATGATGACAGGATATCCCTTCAAAGTGAAGAAGAGAATGCAGCACTCTTGCAATCTGGTGAGGTTGTAGACAATCAACCATAAAAACAGACAGGTAGCAAACATCACCAGCAAATTCCATATCATTCTTGAATATGCTGCAGTCTTGAAGAACTCTGAAAATCTCATAATTATAGCATACCGTGCTCACTAAGTATCCTTGCTGAAAAGAGGACAAGGGCTGGATTTCCCCCATCCAACTGGCATATTCATCTAGGAATTCACAAGAGAACCCTTCTACATCTGGCTGAAGATCCTCACTATTTTGTGCATGTGGAGAGATAATATATACATCTTTTCTGAGACTTGACGACAAAGATACCAATGCTGAGGCAGCTCCTGCCATAGCCGAAGGCTCCCCTGATCTTGTCTCAGGTCGGATTCCTTTAGCTGAAGCGCCATGTGATTCAGATATGGCACACAATACAGCTGGACCAGTAAGATTATCATTTGCAAGCTACTGAAATATATAAGCATGGTGACCATCTGCACTAAAATTGTGTAGACACCCTTTCTCAAACAAATACCCCTCAGATTCAGTTAGCAGTTCATGTTGTACCTCCTCTAGTACTTTATGATCACTGCTTGAATGCAAAGATCGAGCCACGCCATCTTTAATTGGAATTTCATCAAACAGTTGGAGTGCTGCAACACGTGTTAAGCATGAAAAATACACATTTTTATATGCCTTTTTACCTATTTGTTAGTTGTGTTTTCTGATTAAAACGAGAAATAAAGTGAATTTTGGTAATTTTCTAAGTAATTAGGATTTAATTAAATAAGGCTCTCGAAATTGCTCAATTTAACATTGTTCCGTAATTTTATAATTATTTGGTACATCTAATTTGGGACATGTTTTATTTTGTACAGGTTCGCGTGCTCGTACTGCTGAACAGCCAAAAGTAAAGCCGTTAGACGGGTTTTGAAATGTCAAAGCGACCCAAGATCTGAGATCACACGCAGAGAAGATCGGAACCGTTGATGTTCACTAATGAGGAAGACGGGTGTGGAATTAAATGAAGAGCATTCAGATTTGATCAAGCGGATGAGAATTCTACGACGGGTTTTAATCAAGAAAAAGAAAAAAAAAGAAAGAAAACCGGTTCGTCGGTTCGGGCCGGTTCACTGAAATAAAAAGGAAATAAAAAAAAAAAACAGAAAATAACCCGAGCAGAGAGCTCGGGCGTTCTGTTTCTGAGACAGAGCGGCGAAGCTTGTGGCGGCGGCCCTGGATTCCGGCGAAGAAGGAGGCGGCCTGAGGTGGCTGGGCTCGACGGCGGACAGCATCACGGCGACGGGGCTGGGCTTGGCGACGACGGCGGCGAATCAGCAGAAGGGCTATTCCGAGGTCCCGGTGAAGAACCCGACGGCAATGAAGGAGGTTGATGAGGGCGGCGGCAGTCACGGCGGTTCCGGAGCGAACAGAGCAGCTTCTGATTTGGAAAGATCTCAACATGGTAAGCTGCTATTTTCGATTTCACTGAAGATTTCAAAAAGGGCGCAATTGGAGCAGCAAAAGGAAAGATTGTTTCTACACGAATTTGATTTGGGAAAGCTACTGATTTGGTTCGGATTTGAGAAGAACAGGGGAGTCGCTTTTTGGCCGTCTATAAAAAAAAAAACAGGGCGCCGGCAGTTCAAAAAGAGGAGACGACCAGACATTTTTTAGAGTTCAAAGTTTCAATTTTTTTTACAGTTCTTTCTGTATTTTCTTTTCATATCAGTGTTTCGTTGAGTCTGTAATTGTGCGAACAGGAGATTTGCACGAGTCGGGAAGACGATCGACAGTTCCCTGTTCATCTTTTTCTCAGTTCCAAAATTTTGATCTTCTGTCTTGCTGGTATTGTGTATTTCGCTTATTGTCATTGCTGCTTCGTTGGAGACTTGGAGTTGTACCGGTGGCTGTGAACAGTAACTCCGAGAAGAGGAACCTGTGAACAGTAACTCCGGGAAGAGGAACAGTGCATTTTTGGCTTTATTTTCCATTATTCAAAAAGTCCTGTAAGTTAATTTCAGTTATATCAAATGAATTTCATTATCTTTATAGTTAATTTCTATAGCATGAGTAGCTAAATCCCTGTCTAGGGCTGAGATGAAGCCATGATTACTTGTAGGAATAGTATTTATGCGATGCAATTGTTTTGTCTAAATTAATGCGTTTTAACGATTGCTATTCTCAAATTAATTGCATTGGATTATATGTTGAATATGATATTTGGGTATTACCTGTGATTCATCGTATAATGGATACAGCTAATGATTTGAATCTCATCTATTGATATGCAAGAGAATGCAAAACTCTATTTAAAAATCTATATGCTTTAATGCTGAAATTTTCCGTAGGAGAATAGATTGAATTCCAATTCTCTACGAGATAATCGTGAAAACAATTGCTGATTTTAAAAGAAATATTCCTATGATTGTCATGTGCTGATTCTTATGCCCTAGTGTCTTAAATTCTTGATTAAAGCTTCAATTTTTATTTGTCGATTAGTTTCTTTTTCATAGATTATTTAATTGTCTTTAGATTAATTTCTTTGTTAAAGCTGTTTAATTGCATTGAGTCTTCGATTAATCGTAGTTGTAGTGAGTCAAATCAATTTAATTCTTCAACAAGGGTAATAATCTGATCTTCGAATTAGAATTCCGCTACACAAGTCCCTGTGGGTTCGACCTCGTAAAAATTGTGCGATTATACTGCAAATCCGATTCGTACACTTGCGAGTAAAATTAGGAGACTAATTAAAACAACAACAAGTTTTTGGGTCCAGATTTGGCATACACATTCAAGATAGCCGAGTAGGGGACCTCATCAAGCATTAATCCAATCTTATACATTTTCTCAAACCATTCCGCAGCTTTATCTAAAAGATTGCACCTTTTTGCACAAGTGATAATGGTAGAATAAGTAATATTGTCCAAAGGAATACCTTTCTGGACCATCTCCTCTGCCAACTCTACCATGACCCGGCATTGCTTCCCTCGTCGCAGGAACTTCATGGTCACGTTGCAGAAGATGGTTTCCATGGGAAACAAGTTTTGGATCTTGAGCCAATCGAAGAAAAGGCACGCCTTTTGCCACGACTGGAGCGAGTTGAGGACGAGCAGTGCATTCTCCCTGGTCGGTGGCGGGTCCAGCTCCTTGAGCGTGGAGACAAAGGCAGATACTGTATGGTAAGTGCTGTTGAGCTTGCGGAAGAAGTCTACGTTGTCCTGGGTTTTGACGGCACCCTGGGTGGCGTGAGGCTTCTTGAGGGTATTGGAGGCAGAGAAAGGCACCCCCTTGTAGGGGGTTTGGAGGCGGGGAAGTGTTGACCGACAGTGGACATCGGCGAACGTGACGGCAAAGAAGGTGGCGCTGCCCTCGGTTTTAGCAGCATCGATGGTAAGGAGCTTTCGCAGGGCGGTGATAGTCATCACCCTGTCGGCTTCCGTAGTGGCCGCTCCAACAGATTGGTCGCGACCGCAGGAGATGATTGCGTCAGTGTTGTCGATCGAGGCAGCAGTGAAGGAACCTGAATGGCAGTCGGCTTGAACAATGGGAACGCCATTGGAGAAAGGGGACATGGCGATGGATTTGGGAACCACTCCCTCGACATTGGCAGCAAGTTCGACCTCCTCCTCCTCCTCACTTTCTACGTCGTCCACATCCATCTAGGCAGAGCTGTCCACATCCATCTAGGCAGAGCTGTCAACGGCAGGACCATCGGATGAGCTGTGGTGACTGGCGCCGAAGGGGGTGCTCCTGGTGGTGGTGGGAAGCACCATGGAAGGGATGGATTGCTTCCCCAGCAGGGCCTGTTTGACGGATGGACATATGGAGAGTCGACCCATTCGCCGGCACAAACAATTGTGGCGATCTGAGGAAACTGAGAAGGTCTCTGATTTTGACGGGGGTGGTGGTGTGAGTTCCATCGCGAAACTGAGGGCAGCAATGGCCGAATGGCGGCGGCCCCTTGGGAGGAGTACCAGGCGGCTGCGGCGGAGGTGAGTCCAATTTCGGCTGAGAGGAAAACCAGGCAGCTCCCTTGCATGGCCGGTAAGGATCCTCTGTGTCTCCACGTGGCCGGTAAGGAACAACCCACTCTGATACCAATGTTGTTTTTCCATATGGAATACGAACAAAATCAAATGCCATGGTGAAAAAGGGAGAAAAGAAGAAGAAGAAAAGAGAATAAGGAAAACTGGATTCAATATTGCATGCCCCAGAAGGAGGAAGGAGACCTCCTTATAAAGAAAGAGAGGGCGCATCTTCCTAGGTTGATTACAAGATATGACCTTTCAGCTTCCTAGGCTGATTACAAGATATAACCTTTCAGCTTTCTAGCATAATTACAAGATATGACCTTTCAGTTACCAAGGTACAGTTCTGCGCGATGACCTTTCACTTACCAAAATGGGAAGGATTACAGGATGTGGTTCCGCGTGCGCGTTGATGTTCACAACAAATTATTCTAGGAAGCTAAAAGGTCATATGCTGTAATTATTCTAGGAAGTTGAAAGGTCATCAACCTAGGAAGCTGAAAGGTCATATGTTATAATTATTCTAGGAAGTTGAAAGGTCATATCTTGTAATCAAGCTAGGTAGACGTGCCCTCTCTTTCTTTATAAGGAGGTCTTCTTCCTCCTTCGGGGGCATGCAATATTGAATCAAGTTTTCCTTACTTCTCTTCCTGTTTTCCTTACTTCTCCTTTCTTTTTACTACTTTTCGTCAAGACGATACCTTGTGACCCTGCTGGTCACAACATGATACAATGCATAATTGTATACAATTATAAGTTAGTTAGATTGGCAATCTTAGTTGTGTGTAATATATAGTTAACTAACTATAGATTGATACATTATATAGTTAGTTAATACCCTAACTATAGACGGAATATAGGACTATGTATTCCTAGGGTTACATAGTCCTATGTATCTGTCTATAGACGGAATATTAGTCATATTCTTCACGCATAGTCCTATATTCCATCTATAGTAGTTTATTGTATCTAAACTAGTAATGTAGAACTATTATACGTATCCATTTCTTGTCCTATATTAGTCCTAGGAATATAATGTTTGGGTTAATCCCTAACATATAGATAGAGACATATAATAATAGGATAACTATGTATCCCATTTCTAAGTATCTATGTTATGGTTAATCCTTAACAAATACAACTACATCCTATAGGGCATTATAATAGTTGTATTAATCGGAATATAGGACTGTGATTAGGGTTAGAATACACACACGTAGGTCGTTACCCTAACTATAGACGAAATCTTAGTTGTTAACTCTATCTATAATGATGTCTTTATTAATAATAGAGTATTAGCTATATAACCCACCATGTATTTGTTTATAAACTTAGGGGATTATTATAATGGATGGATTATAATAGTAAACTGGCAATAGGTCCATGGACAATAACTGGAATATACAACCAGTAATCTATAGGTTTATATGAGTTCTCCTATCTGTACTAATAATACTATACACTCTATCTCATGAGTTAGATAGGCTTATACTAACCATTTGTATAGTATTTAATATAGTATGAGATAGTTTATGTATGAACTAGCATAATATGAGTTGGTTTCTTATACCGTTATCTTATACAGTTATATGTCTCTCAACTATAGAGGTTAATCCTACGTCATAGTCTAATACTCTCAACTTTACTACATAGAGCTTTCAATAACTAAATTAGGTATACATGGAACTTTCAATTCAATTGCATTTTCATTTCTCATCTGTAGTAGGAACAAACTACCTTCACTAATTTATACTCGAAATAACTAAGTTTCTACCACCATCACCCTTTTGCAGTGCTAAACTGTACCCTCAACGTCTTTCCTTTTTCCAAGATAGTAAAGTTGTCATACTCATGTATTTGCTCCAGAATTTGCCGTTGGCAACTCAAACGACAACCAAAAGACAGCTGCCTAAGTATAATAACGAAAGCTAACCCCTAGAAACCAACACTAAACACTTAAAGACGACAACTTCAAGCACAAGTTTACATAAGCAAGGAAGTAAAAGCAATGAAAGATGGAACTTTGTCCAGTTAACAGCAACTACCAAATCAAAGAAACAGCCACATTTGCAGTGCTGTAAGCAAATTACCTTTAGTTGATCCTTGAGCTTCATAATCTTAGCCGCGACGCCGTGCCTGGGGACGTCCACGCGCTGGAACGTGGCTGCAGTGGCAGAGATGGAGTAGCGGCGGACAAGGGTGTCAGCCGCCGACGGATCCTCCCGCTCGACTGACTTCCGTGGCTCAAAATCCGGGATCTCTCAGTCCCACCGCAAGAACTGGGAGACTAGGGAGGCCGACGAGGGATGGGCGCTGCAATGAGGAGGCGCGATGAGGAAGGAGGCGGAGGAGGCATGACAAGGGAGAGGACGGATGGACATATGGAGAGTCGACCCATTCGCCGGCACAAACAATTGAGGCGATCTGAGGAAACTGAGAAGGTCTCTGATTTTGACGGGGGTGGTGGTGTGAGTTCCATCGCGAAACTGAGGGCGGTAATGGCTGAACGGCGGCGGCCCCTTGGGAGGAGTACCAGGCGGCGGCGCCCGGCAACGGTGCCGGCGGCGGCGGAGGTGAGTCCCATTCCAGCTAGGAGGAAAACCAAGCGGCTCCCTTGCGTGGCCGGTAAGGATCCTCTGCGTCTCCGCGTGGCCGGTAAGGAACAACCCGCTCTGATACCAATGTTGTGTCCCCGTATGGGACACAAACAGGGCCGGGCATCATGGCCGGAGAAAGGGAAGAAAACAAGAGAAAAGTAAAGGAAAATAGTCTGATTCTTATTGCATAACCTAAACTGAGGAGGATGACCTCCTTATAAAGGGAGAAAGGTGGCGTGGTGCCCTAGATGGACACGCCACTAATTGGGCCACTAACGGGCCTGGAATACATCCATTATTCAATTAAACAAATACTCAAAGCAAATCTAATATCTTAACGAAGCCCAATCGATTATCTAGCGTGATGTCCATGCATGTGACGTATGCGTACTGACGTCCTGGGCCTGACGTTCACAACATCTATTTCCTCTCTCTCTATTCTCTTTTCCTTCAATTCCCCAATTCTCCCGACTAGTATTGTCTTATATTTTTGGGACATAACAGTACTATATTCCTATGAACTATGTAAACTATGTTCTACAAACTAGTTACTTCATAATATCTTATAGGGTATGAACTAGTTGTCAACTATCTTATGAACCCTAGGATATCGTCTATGGACTATCTAGATGAACATGAAAACTATGTATCATTATCATCTAGATACCTCCATCACTTTAGGTTCTATAAAATTATTATTGCCGACTAGTTATGAGGCATAGTTCATGGAGGCACAATTTGGTTATATGTGAGGTGTGTCAGTGCACCAAGGCTTTTACGATTACTCCCTCGGGCCTTTTGCAGCCATTGCCTATTCCAGAGCAGATTTGGGAGGATGTCTATATGGATTTCATTGAGGCACTTCCGGTTGTGCAAGGTAAATCTGTGGTTATGATGGTGGTCGATTGATCATTTAAAATTAAAACCCTTACAAGTGCACAAGGCAATTGTACTACGGCGAGTATTAAGAAGGGTTGTCCAACGTCAGGGACGGATTAATATTTTACCAAATTCAAAAGAAAGTAGCAATGTTGATTCTAGACTAAGAAAGCAATGAACTTTAACTAAACTAAGTGAGATTTAATCAATGTGGAGAAGACCAAGGCTTCGAATCCACCACAATAAACTAGTGTATCGTTTCTCTCTCTCTTTTGAATAAAGATTTCCAAATATTACTCTCGGACATACATTTGTCAACTCAAAATATAGTGCTCTCCTCTCGGATGTAACACATAAAACAATTAAAACATGGAATTGTGATCTATCTCTCTCGAATATAAACCAATGAAATTTTATTGATATATAACACCTCAGTCTGCTCACATTCCTCTCGGATACGCAAGTATTCTTCGGATTGAAACTCACAAGAATTCACTCTTGTCTCTCTCGAGTACAAAGAACAAACCTTTATTGAATTAACGGTGATTACACAATAAAATCCATACACCAACTAAAGTAAAAACATAAGATGAGAGAAAAGAAACTACACATTCAGATTATTGGGCTTCATCTACACCTTGGAAAAGTTTTTAGCCTCGCATCGGAAGAGAAATCACCATCGTGTTCTTCATGTTCTTCTCTTCTTCTCTCCTTTGCTCTAGCCTCCAATACAGCTTAAAAGTCTATTCTCTTATTTCTCCAAGATAGCCCAAAACGTTCTCCCATAAGGCCTATTTATAAGGTGAAGAGAAACCGCGAAGTTCCCTTCCAAATCCGAGTCAAAATAGGTCTTATTTCGGTTTTTCGCACACGGCGATCGATCGCTCCGTATTGCCGATCGTTCGCTGTATGATCGATCGCAATTCCTTTGTTATTTTCCTCCAATCGATCACTTTGCCGATCGACGCCGTATGATACCAATCGATCGTGGTTACTGTCTAGTGCGATTGAAAAATTCTATTAGATACGATCGATCGTTTTTTGTTCCGATTGATCATTTCCTTCAATACACTGCTTTTGCGGCTGAGGCGGTCGATCGCATTGATAGCCGATCGATCTTGGTTACTATTCATGAATTTCAAATGTCTCTAACTTTCTGTTCCGAACTCCGAATTGTACGTGGTTGGTGGTGTTGGAAAGCTGACTTCTTGAACTTTAACATTGAATCAGTCCAATCCGACAGTTGTATATGAAGATATGATGATTTAACCATTTAAGTTACTTTTCTCCTCATTTCTGTGTATTACTCTCGTTTCATACAAAAACCAAAAATTATATTAAAGTATCATTTATTCTAATCAAACACTAACATAATCATAAGTTTAGGAGATAATAAAATGCATATTTCATGTATAGATCACATCCCTAAACCTAGATTTTGCTAGTCCCTAGCAAAACAAAACAAAACAAAATCAAGCTAACATACAAAAGGAACTAATGCAGAAAAATAAACACCACTTTTGTAGAGAACACGATTGCATTGAGCAGATGCAACAAGCCGTTAAACCTCTAGGTGGCCCTAGTAGGACGAGTGTTGTCTCGTGAGGGTTTGCAGCCATGCTACCTACAAACATGTATTTATTAATCTAATTAACTTAAGTGCAAAAACAAAGCAAAAATTAAAACTTAGCAAAACACACAACCTATTATCCCTTCAAATGCAAACTAAAATGCTTAAGAGAATTAACCACACGTACTTGGTTCATAATCAACAGGAATATAGAAGCCCTCAAGTAAGTGGTTTTATTCCACACTTTCATCTTAAAAATTTCTGCTCAATATAATATAGCATGATAATGTAAATAGTAAAAGTGTAGAACATTGTAGCAATACATTCTAAATTTCTGTTTTATACAGATCTAGTGTTACCCATTAACTAAAGAACATCAGAATCTACATAGTCATCATAATCTTTAGGTTCATGATAGCACAGATCTGCGCACCTCCTTCGCGTCCAACATTCTAGATTTGAGAGGATAATACACCACAGACTTTTCTTTCACTAGGATTGTGTAAGGCCTGACTTCAAGATGCTTAGGTTTAGCAATGACTCAGGCCAATGACTCCCAGCCAGTTGGCTTAGGGCATTAGGTTTTAAGAGACCACTTCGGGCCTGAGCATCAGCCTAAGTTAATCCCATAAAGTCAAGCAGCCCCTTTCTTTCATTTTGTTTTCATTTGTTCGCATTTTCATTTTCAGCATTCATATTTTCAGCACATCTTTATCTTGTCCAGGCTGTATTATACTCTCAACCTATTTCCGGTTCCAATCCCTTGCCACAACTAAGTAAATGGTCTATCACGATCTTTTAAGCTCAACAGATAACTACACATCATCCAGTAACTATGACTATGACTAAAGACATCCCACTGTAAATTAGCATTCAACAAATCTCTAGACGGTATTACTTTATGTAACTAGTGTGTGTGAGTGAATTTTCTTAGTTCAAGCACCTGTTCCGAGAGGACTATAACAGAAAGATATGCTCAGTTAAGTGTATATATCCTCCAGTATACTTACTCACACTTCCAATGTCAATTAATCTCCTAAGAATTGTAACATGCATTATTACGGGATAAACTATCAAATCTTAACAAAAATACTAACAAACAACTTAAAACTACTCAAACAAATTTAACTCTTTTTTTTATTTTCCTTTTCTGATTTTACAATGAAGCACATCCTCTCCCCCAAACCTAATATAAGCATTGTCCTCAATGCACAATAAAGGCAAAATACAAAGATCACAAAAGGCAAAAAAAGAAAGAGGAAGGAAAACACCAGAGGAAGTGGACTAGAAATCCCGATCATCGCCATCACCATCGCCTGGAGGAAAACGCCATGCATGAAGAAAATTGACTATGGAGTCGAGGCGTTCCGTAATAGCATGCTGGGAGTCCATAAGCACCTGCTGTGACTGGCGAATCTCCTGTTGTGACTGGCGAATCTCCTGCTATGACTGGCGAATCTCCTGCACATGGCCAGTGAGATCACTGATCTGCTGCTGCATCGTTGCCCATGGTGGTTGAGCAGGCTCACCCTCAGGTATCTCAGCGTGTTCCTCAAGACGGGGAGCTTGTGGCCACCCGCGTCGTGTATCATACGGTTATACCCTCAGGTATCATACGGTTATACGCATCCACTCCAATGGGCCCCAGTCCATGAGATACTCGAGAATGCTTAGGAAAATGTACCCCATGGGTCAGAAATACCCGCTCTAAAATGTATGGATATGGTAACCTCTCATCTTTTCGGCCCACCATCATTTGCTTCATCCGGCCAAAGACGAATGAAGGCAAGTCAAGATCACGGCGCCGAGTATCGTCGCCGAATACATAGAGTAAATCAGTTATGGTTTGATCGACTTTCTCTTTCCAAACCGACCATACATCATGCTGTAGAATTAAAAAGGCAAAGCGGAACTCAGCTCGCATGCTGATGGCGGCCAGGTCCCAGGTCCTACTACAGATCCCATCAATCGCCCTGTGATATTCCAGTAGGGAGGAAACTGATATCCATCAAAATCAGGGTGATGAATCGTACCTCTGTCACACCATGGCACTAGCAATATCGGCGACCCGGACCCGGATAGGAATACCACATACGACGCTCTGAATGGTCACCCGCTCTGGATTATCATTGTCTTCAGTGGTGCCATTTGCATAGAATTCCCGAACCGGGTCCTCGTGGACCATTGCAAATGCAGTCTGCCTCTTTGTAGCAATATGGGTGAAATAGTTCACCCAATCCGGTCGTTCCTCAATCCATCTCTGAGTCGGAAGATCGGGAATAGACGGGTTCAGGACCACCTGCCTCTCATATTGTATGGGTCGTGGTTGTGCAACAGGTTCAGGTGGAGGGGTGGAAGGAGCAGGACGTGATGAAGAAGCTTCACCCCTTGAGTGTTTGTGAGCGACTAATTTCTGAGGCATTTTACCTGAAAACCAAAGATAAGAGTGAAAATCAAATAAAGGAACAAAAATATGCAGCATGTAATTGCAAACTTAAACATCACAGCAAGCATGTAATAGCAGATCCACTTCACAATTTTTGGAGATTTTTTTTTCAAAAAATAATAATGAATTTCCTAATAATAATAAAATTTTTATGAAAACTTGTAAAATCGAAAGGGATCATCATGCATAACAAAAATCGCAATCATCAATATAGAAGTATGCATGAGAGAGATATATATCCCCAAATCTGATTTCGAAATTTTTTTTTAATATAGCAAAACATTGTTCACGATAAGAACATAAATCCTAAAAATTAAATAAACACCTAAAATTGAAGAATCAGAAGCTGAAAGTTGCGCATAAGCATCGCAATAATCAATATAAGGGCATGCATGAGTCAGATTTCAAAAACATCGACTGGAAACCAAGAAAAAATGGACTTTTGAGTTTCGGCTTACCGGAAGAACAATGAGTAAATCCGATGAAAGGAGATGGAAATCTTGAAAACAGACACCGGATTCGGATTCTACGTGCAAAAATCCTTCGGGCGCCGGAGTATTAGCTCAAACAAGGATCAGAAACTGCGGCGGCGAGCGGAAATAGATTTCTCTCGCCGCAGACGTTCAGATTTTAAACGCGAGGAAGACGACCTGCGATCGATCGTTTTATAAATTGAAAAAAAGCGCCCGTTAGATTGAAGATGGACGGTGTCGATGTACTACAGAGCGATCGATCGCAAAGATAAGGCGTCGATCGGATAGCGATCGATCATTTACATCCGATCGATCATATCTACTGTTCTTCGATTTTTTTTTGAGCATATCCTCTCCCCCAAACCTAGTATGAACATTGTCCTCAATGTGAACAAAATATAGCATGACAATGAGCATATAATAAAGAAATTCAGATAAAGGAGAGAATACACCTGAATATGTGGGTTGCCTCCCACCAAGCGCTAAGTTTAACGTCTTCAGCCAGACGTAGCCACAATCGTTCTATAATTGTCAGATCAATTAAATACATCAGCCCATCATCCAAGTCACCAACAGTCTCGAGATATGATTTTAGACGGTGGCCATTAACTTTGAATGTACTCCCATCTTTTGGATTTTGGATCTCAACAGCACCATGTGGAAATACTTCTTTTACAATAAAAGGCCCAGACCACCGAGATCGGAGCTTCCCAGGAAATATGTGCAGCCTAGAGTTGTAAAGTACCTTCTGATCAGGCTGAAAGGTCTTTCTGAATATCATCTTATCATGTACGGCTTTGGTCCTCATCTTGTAGAGTTTGGCATTCTCATATGCATCAAAGCGCATCTCCTCTAATTCACTCAGTTGGAGTTTTCGCTGCTCATCGGCTTTATCCATATCAAAGTTGTAGGCCTTAATAGCCAAATAAGCCCGATGTTCCAACTCAACAGGTAAATGGCAAGCTTTGCCATATAACAATCTATAAGGAGACATACCAATAGGGGTTTTGAATGCTGTCTGGTAGGCCCATAATGCATCATTCAGTCTTAAGGACCAATCCTTTCTATCGGAGCGAACCGTCTTCTCCGGAATCTACTTGATTTGGCGATTGAAGACCTCCACTTGGCCACTCGTCTGAGGATGATATGGTGTGGCAACCTTGTGGGTGACAGAGTATTTCTTGAGAAGAGTTTCAAAAGACCTGTTACAAAAATGAGAACCTCCGTCACTGATAATAGCTCGAGGAGTTCCAAACCTACTGAAAATATTAGATTTTAGAAATTCCAGCACAACTTTATGATCATTGGTCCTAGTGGCAACAGCTTCAATCCACTTAGACACATAATCCACAGCAACAAGAATATATGTATGACCAAAAGATGGCGGAAAAGGTCCCATAAAATCGATACCCCAAACATCAAACATTTCAACAATCAAAATAGGTTGTAGGGGCATCATATTCCTTTTAGACAAAGCTCCCAATTTTTTACATTTATCACAAGATTGACAATCAGCATGGGCATCTTTAAATAGAGTTGGCCAATAAAAACTGCTTTGAAGTACTTTGGCTGCAGTTTTCCTTCCACCGAAGTGTCCACCACAGGCATGAGAGTGACAAAAAGATAGGATGCTATGAAACTCACTCTCAGGGACACATTGTCTTATGACTTGGTCAGCACATATCTTAAACAGGTCAGGATCATCCCAATAGTAATGTTTGACTCGAGAGAAAAATAAGTCTTTATCAAGTTTAGACCAAAAGGTTGGGATTTGACCCACAGCAAGATAATTCACAATATGTGCAAACCAAGGTGGAGATGTAGTGGAGACAACAAAGAGCTGCTCATCAGGGAATGAATCCCTTAGAGGGTCATAGCTATGTAGATCAGGAATAGGAATTCTGGATAGATGATCAGCCACGACATTATTAGAACCCTTTTTATCTTTAATTTCAAAGTCAAATTCCTGCAGGAGTAAAATCCAACGAATTAGCCTCGGCTTGGCATCTTTTTTAGAAAGAAGGTACCACAAGGCTGCATGATCAGAGAAAATAATAATCTTACTCCCCAAGAGATATGACCTAAACTTATCTAATGCAAACACAATAGCAAGCAACTCTTTTTCTGTGGTAGTATAATTCAATTGAGCATCAGTGAGTGTCTTGCTAGCATAGTATATAACATGAGGAATTTTGTTGATGTGTTGGCCTAACACTGCCCCTACAGCAAAATTAGATGCGTCGCACATTATTTCGAAGGGCAGTGTATAGTCAGGGGGTTTAATGATGGGGGAGCTAGAGAGGAGGGTTTTTAATGTGGTAAAAGCTTCTTTGCACGACTCATCAAATTCAAATTGCACATCCTGACCAAGAAGGTGACATAGTGGACGTGATATTTTCCTAAAATCTTTGATGAATCGATGATAAAACACTGCATAGCCAAGAAAAGACCATATTTGCTTAACTAATGTAGGTGGTGGTAAATTAGCAATCAGGTCAACCTCTGCCTTGTCAACCTCTATACCCCTTTTTGATATAACATGTCCAAGCACAATCCCCTGTTGAACCATAAAGTGGCTCTTTTCCCAACTTAACACTAAGTTTGCTTCCTCACAACGTTTTAAGACCAAAGTAAGATTGTGTAAGCAATCATCAAAACAAGCGCCGAACACCAAAAAATCGTCCATGAAAACTTCCAAAAATTTATCAATCATGTCGGAAAAGATGGACACCATGCATCGCTGAAATGTAGTAGGGGCATTACAAAGACCAAAAGGCATTCTCGATACACAAATGTACCGAAGGGGCATGTAAAAGTTGTCTTTTCCTGATCCCCTGAAAAAACTGGCACTTGATTACAGCCGGAGTACCCATCTAAAAAATAATAAAACTCTTGGCCCGCTAATTTCTCTAGGATTTGGTCAATGAATGGGAGAGGGAAATGGTCCATATGGGTATTGGAGTTCAGCTTCCTATAATCAATGTATACCCGCCAGCCCGTGGTCTCTCGTATTGGCACAAGTTCACCCTCTGAGTTTGGTTTCACCGTGATGGCCGATTTCTTAGGGACGACTTGGATGGGGCTCATCCATTCACTGTCAGAGATACGGTATATAATTCCAGCGTCTAACAATTTCACTACCTCTTTCATCACCATTTCTCTCATGTGTGGGTTCAACCGTCGCTGCCCCTCCCTAGAAGGTTTAGCCTGGTCCTCCAGGTTAATGCAATGCATGCACACAGAGGGGTCTATACCCAGGAGGTCAGCCACTGTCCACCCTATAGCTCGCCGGTGTGTGGTAAGGATCTCCAACAACTGGGCTTCCAGGTCAGTAGATAGGCTAGATGAGATAATCACAGGAAGGGTGTTATTGGGTCCTAGGAAGACGTATTTGAGAGAGCTAGGAAGAGTTTTTAGTTCAAGTGTGGGTGGGGATTCTATGGAGTGTTTAAGTGGTGGGGCAGTAGACATAGGGAGAGGGTCGGGGTGGGGTCTCCATGGGATATGTCCAGGGTATAGGGCAGCCACTAAATGGTGATGGACCTCCGCAAGGTCAGGTGTGCTCTCATATTGATCGATCCAATCATAGAAAAGGGTGTGCCAAGGGCATCCTTAAGCACAGCAAAGGGAAGGTACTCCTGGACTAGGTCATCTAGGTCGTCAACCATAAGGCACTTAGCTTCACTCGAGGGTTGTTGGGAAGCACTAAAAATGTTTAATATAACTTTCATGTTCCCAAATGAGATGTTCATGAGCCTTGACCTACAGTTAATGGTGGCATCGGCTATGGCAAGGAAAGGGCGGCCAAGGATAACAGAAATTTGGGATTTGGAGTTGGCAACTGGTTCCATGTTTAAGATGACAAAATCAACAGGAAAGTAGAACCGGTCAACTCCAACGAGAACGTCTTCTATAACACCTCTAGGTCCGCAAATGGATCGGTCTGCTAATTGAAGAGTGACTGAGGTGGGCTACAACTCTCCGAGGCCAAGTTGTTCATACACTGAGTAAGGGAGGAGGTTAACACTGGCCCCTAAATCTAAGAGAGCTCGACTAAGGGTATGGTCACCTATGACAATAGAGATAACAGGGACACCTGGGTTCTTAAATTTAGGTGGCATATCACTGATAAGTAAAGAGCTTATTTGGTTGGTCAAGAAGACCTTTTGGGTGATATGGGATTTGGTTTTCCTCTTTTGGGTACACAGGTCTTTCAGGAACTTGGTATAGGCAGCTACTTGTTTGATGGCATCTAAGAGGGGAAGGTTGATCTTAACTTGCTTGAACACCTCTAACATTTCCTCCATTCATTGGTGGGACTTACTAAATGGGGAGGGTTGGTTGAGGCATTGAGGGAAAGGAGCCCTAGGGATATAGGATTTTTCATTGGTGGGTTCTGTGGTGGCATCCTGCTTCAGTGGGAAACTAACTGACTCAGGCATGGTAGGAGTGGGTTGGTTCTGTTTCTCAAGGGGAGTGTCCTCACTCGCAATGGTTGGGTCCCTAACCTGATTGTCAACTTGTTTACCATTTCTTAGGGTAGTAACGGCTTGCACCTGCTTATTTGGATAATGGGAACCTTCAACAGCGAACTGGCCTCTAGGGTTCTGCTGTGGTTGGCTGGGCAAGGTTCCTACTTCCCTACGGTTCATAGATTGGGCCAGCTGTCCTAATTAGGTTTCTATTTTGGCAATGGATTGTGTATGGGAATGAACAAGCTGGGCCTGGGTTCTTAGATCACCTGCCAGCTCTCTGCGTTTGGTTTCTATCTTGGCGTCCACCTTGGCCTCCATCGCATTAAAAGCTGAGAGGAGGGTAGATTGGGTGGCTAGCATTTGACTCATTTGATCTTCGAAGGATGGTTTCTTATTGGTTTGGCCAAATGAGGGATTTGTGGCTGGTTGGTAAGACTGAGTTGGGTTTGGAAATTCTTGTCTTGGGGCCTGATTGAAAGTGGGCCCCTGGTTGGGTTATTTCCAGGCGAAATTGGGATGATTTTGCTACCCCGGGTTATAGGTATTTGAGTAGGGGTTATTGGCTCTAGGATAGGTTTGTGCAAGGTTGACGTGCTCCTGGACAAGATCTGGATACTTGGAGGCTAAGGGGCAGTCAATAATAGTGTGCATAGGGCTGGCACAGATGGCACATGCATCTTAAGAGGTTGGGGTATAAGGTGGAGCCTGTGAGAAAAATTTGTCAAACCTCTCAGTAAGGGATGCCACTTGGTGTTCTAGGTTCGTGGTAGCTTTAACATCATACATGCCTCCCCTTGAGGCACTCCTGCCAGGCATATAGCCTTCAGATCTATAGAGGGTGGCACTGTGTAGAGAGTTTTCGCTCAGGTCCTCTAGTAGATCCCAAGCATCATCATGGGTTTTCTTCATGAATGTGCTCCCTCATGAAATCTCTGTACTAATTGCCACTTGGGCACATCATGGTGGGGACAGGACCGGAGTAGGGCTTTCATCCTCTCCCAGCTTTCATGGAATTGTTCATTAGATATCTCGGTAAAGGTGATGATTTCATGGTAGATCTTATTGGTCCGCCCCACAGGAAAGTATTTCTTGGGGAATTCGGCCTGAAGTTCCTCCCAAGTGGAAATAGAGTTATGCTTAAGGGAGTATAGCCATTCCTTGGCCCTATCTTTTAAGGTGAAGGGGAACAACCTAAGGCACACCTGGTCATCAGACAGTGTGAGTTTAAAGGTTGTGTTAACCTCTAGGAAATTTTGGAGACGCCTATAGGGGTTCTCATTGAGTTGGCCATGGTATGTTGGAAGCATCTGGATGATGTTTAGCTTAATTTCAAAATTAGCCACGGTTGCAGGAAGTAGGATACAGGAAGGGGAGGTGTAGGCAGTGGGACGGTAATAGACTTGCAGGGTACGGGCATGGGGCATTAGTGGATTCTGATTTTGGCCATTCCCACCCCCAAGGTTCATGTTATCTGCCATTGGATGAATTTCAGGGATTGGTTTGCTAGGAGTTCTACAAATTCTATATAGGCGCTCAGGATCAGGATAAAAGGCAAGGTCGGGGTTCAGGGAGCGACGACCATGCATGCACAATAAAAATCAAACAAAACCTGTGCAATCCTAATAGCGACAACTAGCAAGCATCAGTCCTAGACAGTGACAACTAGCAACCTAATAGCGACAACTAGCACACCATGCAATCCCACAAAGAAAATTGAAAACACCAAGCACCCAAAGTTACTCTAAAAGAAGGTTAAGAGAGTGCAAACAGTGGGAAGGGATGGCCCTTCCAACGATGACGAAAATCAGCGTCCACTCTTAATCCTGCAAAAGAAGAAGGAAATTAAGCTACTAAAAAGAAATCTAAATTAAACTAAAATACTCTAAAAATAACTATGCTAAGAATTTAGTAAATTATTGTGCCGTCCCCGACAACGGCGCCAAAAACTTGATCGTTTAAAATTAAAACCCTTGCAAGTGCACAAGGCAATTGTACTACGGCGAGTATTAAGAAGGGTTGTCGAACCTCAGGGATGGATTAATATTTCACCAAATTCAAAGGAAAGTAGCAATGTTGATTCTAGACTAAGAAAGCAATGAACTTTAACTAAACTAAGTGAGATTTAATCAATGTGGAGAAAACCAAGGCTTCGAATCCACCACAATAAACTAGTGTATCGTTTCTCTCTCTTATGAATAAAGATTTCTAATTGGCAAGCATATTCTTCTCGGACATACACTTGTCAACTCAAAATATAGTGCTCTCCTCTCGGATGTAACACATAAAATAATTAAAACATGGAATTGTGATCTATCTCTCTCGAGTATAAACCAATGAAATTTTATTGATATATAACACCTCAGTCTACTCACGTTCCTCTCGGATACGCAAGTATTCTTCGGATTGAAACTCACAAGAATTCACTCTTGTCTCTCTCGAGTACAAAGAACAAACCTTTATTGAATTAACGGTGATTACACAATAAAATCCATACACCAACTAGAGTAAAAACATAAGATGAAAGAAAAGAAACTACACAACAAGATTATTGGGCTTCATCTATGCTTTCGAAAAGTGTTTAGCCTCGCATCAGAAGAGAAATCACCATCGCGTTCTTCATGTTCTTCTCTCCAATAAAGCTCAAAAGTCTATTCTCTGATTTCTCCAAGATAGCCTAAAACATTCTCCCATAAGGCCTATTTATAAGGTGAAGAGAAACCACGAAGTTCCCTTCCAAATCCGAGTCAAAATAGGTCTTATTTCGGTTTTCCGCACACGGCGATCGATCGCTCCGTATTGTCGATCGTTCGCTGTACGATCGATCGCAATTCCTTCGTTATTTTCCTCCGATCGTTCGCTATACCGATCGATCGTAGTTACTGTCTTGTGCGATTGAAAAATTCCAATAGATACGATCGTTCATTTTTTGTTCCGATCGATCATTTCTTTCAATACACTGCTTTTGCGGCTGAGGCGATCGATCGCATTGATAGCCGATCGATCGTGGTTACTATTCATGAATTTCAAATGGCTGCTATAACTTTCTGTTCTGAACTCCGAATTGTGCGTGGTTGGTGGCGTTGGAAAGCTGACTTCTTGAAATTTAACATAAAGCTTGAATTAGTCCAATCCAACATTTGTACACGAAGTTATGATGATTTAACCATTTGAGTTACTTTTCTCTACATTTCTGTGTATTACTCTCGTTTCCTACAAAAACCAAAAACTATATTAAAGTAGCATTTATTATAATCAAACACTAACATAATCATAAGTTTAGGAGATAATAAAATGCAGATTTCATGTATATATCATCGATCGACTTTCTAAATATGCTCACTTTGCAGCATTGTGACACCCTAATATGGCCAAGACAGTTGCTGAGCTTTATGTCCGCAAGGTGGCTAAACTGCACGGGATGCCTCGTACTATTGTGTCGAACCATGACCGGGTGTTTATCTCACAGTTTTGGCAAGAATTTTTCACCCTGCAAGGTTCTCGCCTACTAATGAGTTCGGCCTACCATCTACAAACTGATGGCCAAATGGAAGTTGTCAACTGCTATTTGGAGCAGTATCCTCGTTGCTTTGCAAGTGAGAACCCTAAGCGTTGGCTTCAGTTTCTTCCATGGGCGGAATGGTCTTCCAATACCGCCTACCATACTTCGACCGGCTTCTCTCCTTTTCAGATTGTTTATGGCCGGTCACCCCCAACCTTACTTCATTATGTGCCTCATCGTGCTTCGGTCAGTGAGGCTGATTATATCTTGCAGACCTGCGATGATATTTTACGGCACTTGAAGAGTAATATGGCATTGTCTCAAAATTGCATGAAGCAAAAAGCATCATTCTGACCGTGAGTTTCAAGTCGGCGATTGGGTCTATGTTAGTTTTGTTCCGGCATGCCAATCTTCCTTGTATCAACTGGCCAGCATGAAGTTAGCACATCGATTTCATATTCCCTATCAGGTTTCTGAGCACATTGGTCCGGTTGCCTACCGCCTACACTTACCGGCTGATTCTACAGTGCATCCAGTGTTTCACATCTCACGGCTCCTTCGTGTAGTGGGTGACCCATCTCTTTTGGTTCCTACTCCTCCTACATCAGCTTCATCCGACTTACCATTGGTACCAGCTTCGATGGTGGATTCTCGACGGGTGCGTCGTGCCGGTCGCATTATCACGATGGTTCTTATTGCATGGCAGGGTCGCCCATTGGAAGATGCTTCTTGGCTTCTGGAAGACGAGTTTCTGGCCTAGCATCCAGGTTAGAAGCCTTGAGGTCAAGGCTAGCAGCGGAGCGTAGTGGAATGTTATGTTCCATTTATTTAGTAATAGTAATTGCTATGAGTAGGCTAATTGTTTTGCTGGCCCAGCCGGCCCAGCTTAGGGGAGTAACCCACCTTCGTCCGTATTATGTAATAAGGTCGCAGGCCCAATTAGGGGAATAGCCCAAGCCCATTTCGTGGGACTAGTATGTAATGAGCTTAGGCTCTCTTGATTGGATTATGCAGAAAATTTACCCTAATCTCTTCCTCTGTGGCTTCCCCCTTCTCGTCCCCCTCTGTTGGAGCCACCGGCTGCCATTAGAGGGCCTCCTTCCTCGTCGATCTTCCCTTCTCTCTCCCCAACTCCTCTCTTATCCTCTATCACTTTATCCCTTCCCCTTTCTCGAATTGCTGAGATATAACAGGCAGTCTTGTGGATGCCGTGGGGCTGCATGCGTATCTGATGATAACCCGAGCACAAGTCAAGTTTGCTAAAAATGGTAGCCCCTGCCAACTCATCCAGGAGCTCCTCAATCACCGGGATAGGATATTTATCCTTTATCGTAATCGCGTTGAGCCCACAGTGGTCAACACATAAGCGCCAAGAACCGTCCTTCTTGCAAACCAATAGGATCGGAGATGAAAATGAACTAGTGCTGGAACGGATTATACCTGATTGCAACATCTCTTGCACTAACCGTTCGATTTCTGCCTTTTGAACATAAGGATACCGGTAGGGTCAGATATTGGCGGGGGAAGCTCCGGGTGTGATAGGGATGTGATGGTCGTGGCTCCGGGCTGGCGGAAGGCCAGATGGCTCTGCAAATATATCCTCATGCTCGACCAGGAAGTGGAGCATGTTATCTGGCAATGTTGGTTGACTCACATCCATGGTAGCACGTTTCTGGAGAAATAGACCTTTAGGTGTACACCGAAAAATAGAACTAACCTCCTGGGCTGTGTGCAGGGTGCCTGGCTGTGACCCATGTAAATGTACACGTTGTCCTGCTACCTCGAAGTCCATAGTCAGATCCCGGAAGTTCCAGACGACATCGCCCAAGTCCTGAAGCCACTGGACTCCTAACACCACATCAGCCCCCTTCGTGGGTAAGAGTAATAGATCAGTGATAAAGGAATGTCCTTGAATCACCAACTCAACTTGCGCACACATGCCCACACTCCGAAGGTGTTTGCCATCGCCGATAACCACATCAAATGGTTTGGAATCTGAGACATAGCACCCCAAACGCTATGCCACTTTGTCATTGATAAAGTTGTGAGTAGAGCCACTATCGACGAGTACTGCTACCTGTTGGCACTTGAGTTGGCCCTGAACGTGCATGGTTCTGTGGGTGAAAGTACCTGAGAATGCATGGATGGATATCTCCGGCTGCACATGATCATAGAGGCCGGGTGCCTCTTCTGGCTCAGCCACTTCCTCTTCCTCTGCTTCTACGACAAGTAAACTACCCCGGACGGAGCGGCGATATCCAGGGGCAAACTTCTCGTCGTATTTAAAACAGAGTCCCTTAGAACGCTGTTCGTCTATTTAGGCTGGCGATAGGTGATGGACACATGGAGCAATAGGCCCTGGCAATGCTGGCCGGCTTGGGCTAGGGCCCGGCGCTGGGGCCGAGACAAATGTGGGGCTAGTAAGGGGGCGCAGAGCCATCACCCCACGGCTCCCTCTCTGCTGATGAGCCAGTTTCTCCTCCTCGATACGTGCATGGCGCACCACATCGCGCATGGTGTGGCATGGGAAGTGGTGCATCTCATCAGCAATCTCTGATTTCAGCCCACGCTTGAAGGTGCCCACGAGAGCTGCTATTGGCCAATCTAGTAGGCAAGGCAATCTTCATGAATTCCGAAAAATAGGCCCTTACTGTGGTGGTCTGCCTTAGGCTGGACAGCATTTCATTGAAATCTTGAAATTCATTTGGTCCAAATTGGATGCACAACTCGTCTGAGAAGGACACCCAAGTAGGATAACTCACCTTCTTTTCGAAGGTCTGAAACCAAATAGAGGCGTCTCCGTCAAGATGGAAGGCTGCCACACATAGGCGTTCCGCATCAGAGTATGTCTCTTGGTAAGCGAAGAACTTGTCTGCCTTGTACAGCCATTTGATGGGGTCCTCATCTCCATTATATCTTGGAAACTGTAAATGAGCCAGTCTGGGCTCAGCGCTGCTCCTCTATCCTCTGGGAGACCCCTGAAACTCCTCCCACTCCTCATCGATCTCTTGCTGAATGTTTCGTGGATGTGTAGCCATTGAGGCATTTTCATGAGCATCTGGCATGCCACATGCATCAAGGCCAAGGCGGCCACCTTCTGCGTCTGGGTTAAAGGACCCAATTCGGATTCCACGAGGGAGAGAATTTGCTGCGGATTTGCCTGGTACTGAGCCGCCAGGCACATGGGACCCCCCTAGTCAGAGAGGGCCGCAATTCCCCATTGATGGCAGCGGCGGCGTGGTCATGTTGGTAGTTTGCATGGTCTACTTTTGCGCTTGTATAAGCTCGATGTTCTGCAGCCGTATATTAATCGCATTGATCATGGAGATTAGAATGTCTTAGCTGGAATTAGCATTCGTCCGTGGGCTGGGAATCTCCTTCGCAGCCTCTGGCTTTGGCTGTGCTTCAGAGGCCATGGCTGGCTGCTTGCAAGGAGGCATGTCTGGCTCTAATACCAATGAAGCAGGGTCACAAGGTATCGCCTTGACGAAAAGTAGTAAAAAGAAAAGAGAAGTAAAGAAAACTGGATTCAATATTGCATGCCCCAGAAGGAGGAAGAGGACCTCCTTATAAAGAAAGAGAGGGTGCGCCTACCTAGCCTGATTACAAGATATGACCTTTCAGCTTTCTAGGATGATTACAAGATATGACCTTTCAGCTTCCTAGCCTGATTAAAAGTTATGACCTTTCAGTTACCAAAATGGGAAGGATTACAAGATACGGTTCTGCGTACTTCCATTCACAACAATCGGGTAATTACTGGCCCCTCACATCCCTTCTGAAGAAGGGGGCATTTTCATGGTCGGACGAAGCCCAAGCAGCCTTCGACAGGTTGAAATAGGCCATGGCTACCGTCCCGGTATTAGTTCTTCTGGATTTCAGCCTGCCATTTGTAATAGAAACGGATGCATCTGATACAAGTCTCGGGGCTATTCTTCTACAGAAGGAATGGCCTATTGCGTTTTTTAGCAAAGCACTCTCGGGGCATTCCTTGACACTGTCTACATATGAAAAGGAGATGCTCGCTATTATGCATGCTATTACCAAGTGGCAGCCTTACTTGCTCGGTCGTCGTTTCCTCAATCGGATAGACCACCAATCATTAAAGTACTTCTTAGAACAGCGTGTATCGACGCCCTCTCAGCACCGTTGGGTAAGCAAATTGTTGGGATATGACTATGAAGTGGCGTACAAGAAGGGCGTAGAAAACACTATTGCTCATGCTTTGTCTCGACGGCTGACGGAGGGCGTCTGTTTGTCATTATCTGTTCCGTGTTGCCCCTTTCTGCCATAGTTGAAATGTGCCTATGTGGAGGATCCATCCACCAAAGAATTGATTGTCCGTCTCTAGGGTGACCTAACTGCAGAGCCTCCTTTTGCCTAGCGGGAGTAACTTTTGTTCTTGAAGGACCGATTATAGGTGCCCGATGTCTCAGATTTGTGCTAGCATGTTTTATCCCATTTCCATGATATTCCAATGGCCAGTCATGAAGGGTCATTCAGAACATTCAAATGAGTAACTCATAGCTTCTTATGGCAAGGGCTCCGAAAAGCTGTGACGAACTATGTGGCAGCTTGTGACACATGCCAAAGGGTAAAATCAGCATCCACGTCCCCGGCAGGGCTTCTCCAATCCCTTCCTATTCCTGACAAAGTTTGGGAGGACGTGTCCACGGATTTTGTGGAGGCCTTACCCGCGGTCTGAGGTAAGTCGGTCATTATGGTGGTGGTAGACCGTTTGTCAAAATATGGTTATTTTCGTGCCTTGAACCATCCATTTACTGCCCGGATCGTTGTGGAGTTGCATGGGATGCCACGTACTCTTGTGTCTGACCGGGATCGGGTTTTCATTTCTCTGGCATGAGTTCTTCACGTTACAAGATACAGAGCTTCATATGAGTACGGCCTATCACATTTAGTCGGATGGTCAGACCGAGGTGGTGAATTGATGTCTAGAGCAGTATTTACGCTGTTTTGTCGGGGATCAGCCTCGGCATTGGCTTCATCATCTTCCATGGGCGGAATGGTCGTATAACACGGTCTACCACACGCGTGCCAGGTTCACCCCATTTGAGGTGGTCTACAGTCACCCCCCTCCTTCAGTGTTATCTTATGTGCCTAATCGCTCCTCAATTGCCAAAGTGGATTATATGCTTCAGGCTTGGGATGAGGTTCTTCGACAGCTCAAGGCCAACTTGGCTTCATCACAGAATCATATGAAACATGTCTATGATAAGAAGCACATTGATCGGGAGTTCCAGGTGGGGGATTTGGTATACGTATTAGTCCTGCCACAGTGCCAGACCATGTTATTTCGGAGTGAACATACTAAGCTAGCAGCCCGTTACTTTTGCTATCATGGAACGCGTGGGTCCAGTGGTATATCGTCTTGCAATACCATCTGGGACGTTGGTGCACCATGTCTTCCATGTGTCACGCTTGCGACGGTTTGTAGGAGATCCGAGGTTGGTTACGGATAGTGCACACCTACCACTCATGGGCCCTGCGGAATCTGACGCCCCTGCTCCTGCCTCTCTTATTGACAAACGACGGGTATGTCATTCGGGGCACATTGTGATGGAAGTACTGGTGGCTTTGAAGGGTAAATCCTTAGAAGATGCTGAGTGGATGTTAGAGGATGATTTTCTGGCCCTCTTTCTATCATGGTAGCATTGAGGACAATGCGGAAGCAGAGCGTGGTGGAGTGTTGTGTACATTAGCACAACAACGGAGCAGATCGTATTTCGATCAATTACTAGGATTAGGTTTCCCTTTTGAATAAAGCCATATCTTGTAATCAGACCTATTTGGGAACTGAATATGTAATGAGTTGTAATGGCGTAGTTAGTGGATAATTAGTATTCCGTCTATAGATAGATGCATAGGACTAATATTGGACTATGTAACCCTAGAAATACATAGTCCTATATTCCGTCGATAGTTAGGGAATTAACTAACTATATAATGTATCAATCTATAGTTAGTTAATGCCCTACCTACACACAACTAAGATTGCCAATCTAACTAACTTATAATCGTATACGATTATGCATTGTATCATAATCAAATACATAGTCTCTAGGACATTGCTTAATCTATAGGTTAATATATAAACTCTAACCTATGATACAATGCATTGTACTATGTCTAACCCATACCAAACCCTAACCCTAAACAGTAGAAATTATGTATCTTCCATATATTAAGTTGTGTTTATTCTAACCCTAACATATTTAATGCATCAATCCAACTAGCTTTGTGTATTCTCTACACCAAACCCCAACCCTAGACTAATAAAAACTACGCATTTAATTGTCCCATCCAAATAGTTCTCTATATACTCCACACCAAACCCTAGCCATAAACCCTGGAAACTACATATTTGATACTTTCGTCTAACTAGTTGTGTCTATTCTTCAAAACCAAACCATAAACCCTAAAAACTATATATTTTTAATCTTCCATCTAACTACTTGTGTTTATTCTCAATAGAAAACCTTAACCCTATGCCCAAAAAATTAACCGAAACCTTAAACCTTAGAAACTATGTATTTGATTCGTTTGTCTAAGTTGTTGTGTGTATTCTTTATGAGTATGCATTAAGGATGGAGGAGGCAGCAACAAGAGCAAACACGATTGAAATCCGGTTATGCAAGGAATTCAGCTCTCAAACTGACAAAGACATCCTATTGCAAGTGATAGAGGTTCACAAGCAAAATGACATCTGAAACTATCTCACCAAAGGTAGAGAGATTGATCATGGATAAAGAGTATTTGGAAGGGCACACCGTCAACAAACACAATAGTTTGAATGACAAATAGTCAAGAACTAGAAATTTAATTTTCAAGATCAATCCATCTTTCCAATACATAAGAGGCCTATTTATTTATAGGCTTACAAGATTTGAATTTCGTCCAAAATAGAGTAGGTGAAATATTAATGATGCTCAACTACATTCTTGGTTTATATTAATCATAATTCAATGTGGTCAGTGAATGCAAACTTAGGTTCTTATACTTGGAAGTGTATCTTGAATATCAGGGACCTCATGCATGCCTCTTTCATCAAAAATGGCAATTGACAATCGGTTTTAACATGGTTGAACCCTTGGGGAAACAACATTCTTTTGCTTAGCCAATTTTGTTTAAGGACTATCACATCTCTGGGAGGATCTTTGGATGATAGGTTATGTGATACTTTTCAGCTCAACCATTGACATTCTATTTAGCATTTCACAATTCAATTGCAGGAAGCCGTAAATCTCTTGACAGTCCATCGACCTCAATTTTCACTTCTAAATTCTTATGGATGGTTGTCAAGTAGTGATAATTTTACTTTTAAAAGAGCAAGGGAATTCTTTAGAAGTAAATCTGATTTGGTTGATTGGCATATTTTAGTTTGGTTTAAGCACCGTGTAAATAGGTACGCCTTCTATACCTGGATGGCATCATGTGGAGGTCTTTTGACAATAGATTCTCTAGTTAAAAGGGGATTTTATTTTCCGAACATGTGCTACTTGTGCAGATGTTCTATAAAAATATTATGCATCTTCTGTTTGAGTGCGACTACTCTAAGATTGTTTGGCATTTTGTCTTTCAAAAGTTAAGCATAAGGTGTATCATTGGAGCAGCAGACGTTGAACTTAAATGGGTGATTTTACCGTTCGGGGAGTCGATAAGCTAATTCCTGTGGATTAAATGGGTGATTCACTTCGTTAAAGCAAACAAATACACTAGAAACTTGCTTCAAATGGTGTTCACTGTGTTTACTACTTTCATTTGGCATGAGAGAAATTGTCATGTTTTTCAGGACAAGAGCATATACAAAACCTTGATTTGGGCACCTCTATCATCCATCAATCTAGGTATATCTTAGAGGCTTATAAATTGAAGGAGTTATGTCTCATGCACTGCGACTTTTTACACGCTTTCTAGGAAGACTAAATGCAATTTTCTTAACGAGCCTTGGAGTGAATCAAATATGTAGTATCTAGGGGTTCTTCCATCCAAACTAAGAATGGTTTGGGATGGAAGAACCCCTAGATACTACATAATTGATTCCCATAGTAAATCCTAGAGACTACTTATTACCATCCAGTTAGACAGATCACTAGTTGTGTGCATTCTCAATAACAAACCCCAACCTTTAACTAGAAAAACTCTGTATTTCATTATACTATCTAACTAGTTGTCTGTGGCTTCTTCCATATAATCTTAGGGTGCTGCCTTCCCAACTAAGAATGCTCACAACTCGTTCGATGGAAGAATTAAATATATAGTATCTAAGGGTTCTTGCACCCCAACTAAGAATGCTTTGGGATGGAAGAACCCCCAGATACTACATATTAGATTCCCATAGTAAATCCTAGAGGCTACTTATTACAATCCAATGAGTTGTGGGTTAGGATGTGAACATGTTTACATAAGTTAAGATTAACAAATAGTCAATGGATGGTTTATATCCTAACTTAGATAGATTCATCCTAGTGAATTCTAGATAGATACGTATACGATCTTAGTTAGGATAGGGTTTTGGTTAATTGGCAATGATGATTTAACCTAACCCAATGATCATTTTGCCCTAACTTAGATTATTATACATAGTGTCAAGATTGGCAACTATAGGATTAACCCTAATCCTAGACTACATCCTATAGTTGCTAATGATATAGGACTATAGGGTTAATCTCTAAAATTATACGTATCTAGGATTAACCTCTATAGCTGTATAGGACATTCATGGAGGATCTATCAATTTTCTAACTAATTGTGTGCATTATAAATACGTCTTATAATATAGGATATATTATAATATAGGACTATGTCCTATATTCTATGGACTACTAGTTGTGTAAAACCTTGTAGTTCATAGAATATACTATATGTCCTTTATATAATATAGGACATATAGTATATTGTAGACATGTTTATCTATGTTATTCTCATAGTTAGTAGTCCATAGAATATAAGTTACATAGTTCATAGTTCTTGTTATAGTCCATAGAACAAGATTAGAGTTTAACCTATAAGAAATAAGATTAGAGTTTATGGCATTCTTATAGATAGTGCCCTAATTATGAACTATGATTTTTCCTAGTTATGTGCTAGAACGATGATATATATCATAGTTCATAGTATATATAATATACCTAGGTTTTACACAACTAGCAGTCCATTTCTACGTATCCCGTGGTTATACTAGTTAATAGAATAGACTATGACATAGGATTAACCTCTATAATTTAGAGACATATAACTGTAGAAGATAACGGTATAAGAAACCAACTCATATTATGCTAGTTTATACAAAAACTATCTCATACTATAATAATACTATACAAATGGTTAGTATTATTCCAAGTCATGAGATAGTGTGTATAATATTATTAGTACAGATAGGAGAACATATAAACTTATTGGAATAACTGGTTGTATATTCCAGTTATTGCCCATGGACCTAGTGCTAGTTTACTATTATAATCCATCCATTATAATAATCCTCAGAGTTTATAATCAAATATATGGTAAGTTATATAGCCTATACTCTATTATTAATAGAGACATCATTATAGATAGAGTTAACACATTAAGTTATTAGATATCTTATACATATAATAAACATCCTTAGACAAGTTAGATTAGAGGGTAATTAGGGCCCATCTGGCCAAACTGATGGCACAGGCCTAGGGAGCCGTGCCCATCCCTTTTCTCTTTATAAGGAGATCTTCCTCCTTTAGGGTTATGCAAAAAAGAAATTACTTTTCCTCTACTCTTTTCTCTCGTCTTCTTCCCTTTCTCTGGCCATGGTGCCTGGCCCTGTTTGTGTCTAATATTGGGATACAACATTGGTATCAGAGTCGTTCCGATCCACTGGAACAAGGAACGATGTGATAGACATGTGTGCTACCATACTGAGTCAGATTCAATGAATCGATGACAACCAAAGGGCTCCAGTACCAGGCCCAGCCGCAGTGGGGCTACCCACAGCCACTGCCGCCAGCGTCTCTCTTCCGGACGACGCTGCCGCCGGTTCCGTCACCGACAAAAGTGTCCAGATCACCACCCCAATCAACGCCAGACTTTTTTGTCCAACAGCCGGTCGCCTTCCATTCAGCCTATGCACCTCCATAATGGGTCGCTGCCACTATCGCCACCGTCCATCGAAGCTTCAGCCCCAGCCACCACCGTTCAGCCACTAGCCCTACTGTCGATGACTTCGGGCGAGATGTATGTGGACAACGAGGACAACGTAAAAAGTGAGGAGAAGGATGACCTTGCTGACGGTGTCTAGAAAATGCGCCGCCCTGAAACTTGAGCGCCTTCTCCCTGCCCACGAGACCAAAGTTCCGACTAAAGTTCTGATTGTCTCCTCCAGTCACAACAACTCCGAACTGCCCAAAATCCAGAGCCGACAAAGCTTCCACCGCCGACACCATTCTTCTAGCCCAAGGGACCACGACCACCGTCATCATCCCTCTGCCACTTCTAGCACCCTCCGTCGACTCCTCGAAGCCGCTCACCGTCGCCTCCACCCTTCCGTCTAATATCATCAACAAGACTTCAATTTCCGTCTCCACCCGCTGCTTGTTCGATGGTGTACCCCATCCAAACACAGAAGGAGATGAGTCCCAAACACAAAATGAGATAGCCCGTTGCAAGAAGAACTGAAGTGAAGAGAAGCTCTCCGCCGGACATACGATGAGTATGCAGTAGACATGGGGACCGGCGCTGGCACCGACACCAACCCAGTGCTGTGAATGGTGGTACGCAAAACCATATCTTGGTAGCTGAAAAGTCATATCTTGTAATCAATCTAGGAAGCTGAAAGGTCATGTCTTGTAATCAACCTAGGGAGCTAAAAGGTCATATCTTGTAATCAATCTAGGAAGTTGAAAGGTCATATCTTGTAATCAAGCTAGGTAGAAACGCCCTCTCCTTCAATATAAGGAGGTCTTCCTCCTCCTTATGGGGCATGCAATATTGAATCAAGTTTTCCTTACTTCTCTTTTCTAATCCTGTTTTCCTTACTTCTCCTTCCTTTTTACTACTTTTCGTCAAGACCATACCTTGTGACCCTGCTGGGTCACAACACCCAGCAGCAGCAGCACTACCACCAACCCACCACAGCGGAGGAGATAAGGACACTGTAGATTGGGGATCTACAGTACCGAGTCGAGGATGCCTACCTCAACAACTGCTTCACTCACTCTGGAGAGGTTCTTTCCATCAAAGTCATTCGAAACAAACTCACTAGCCAGCCTGAAGGCTATGGTTTTATTGAATTTGCATCTCATGAAGCAGCTGAAAGAATTCTGCAAACTTATAATGGGACACTGATGCCAGGGACAGAACATTTGTTCAGTCTTAGCTGGGCTTCTTTTGGCCTTGGTGAAAGGCGAGCTGCTGCTGAATCTGAGCACTCCATATTTGTCAGAGATTTGGCACCTGATGTAACAGATTATTTGTTGCAGGAGACATTTAGAGTTCAATATCCATCAGTAAGAGGTGCCAAAGTTGTAACTGATCCTAATACTGGACGATCGAAAGGATATGGATTTGTTAAATTTGCTGATTGGATGGAAAGAAACCGTGCCATGACCGAGATGAATGGAGTATACTGCTCAACGAGACCAATGCGTATCAGCACAGCTATACCCAATAAGACCACTGGTATTTCTCAATACGCAACAACGAAAGCTGTTTGTCCGATTTCAACATATGCCACCCCACCAGTTCAGGTATATCCGATGGATAAAGATGTTGCCAACACAACGATATTTATTGGCAATCTAGACCCTAATATTTCAGAAGAAGAGCTGAAACAAATATTTGTACAATTTGGAGAGGTTCTTTCTGTCAAGATACCTGCAAACAAAGGATGTGGCTTTGTACAATTTGGCACAAGGGCATCGGCTGAAGAAGCTGTACAGAAGAGGCAGGGATATATGATCGGTCCATAGGCTGTTCGCTTGTCATGGGGTAGAAGCCCTACAAATAAGCCGGTGGATCAATCCTCTAGCTGGGGCCTCCTAGCAGATCCAAATCAGTGGGGTGCATGGATATGATGCTTATGGTTATGGAGCTCCTCATGATCCATCATTATATGCATACAGTGCATACTCAAGATATGGGCAATATCCACAACCGGCTGAAGGTGTTCAAGATGTGACAATGATGGGTGCAGTCCCTGCAGTTGAACAACGGCAGGAATTTGATCCTTTGGCTCCACCTGATGATGAGAAAATTATTGCAGCTGCTGTCAATGGGAAAGGTGTCCTAGGTAGTATGCCAACCAATGGAAGCAATCTAAAGATTGACAAAGCAGATGCACTTGCACGGATTGCGGATATGGAAATTAACTCTATGTGCACTAAACAAGAGGTGGAAAGGGTAGTTATGGCGTGTGAAGGTGATTTGGATAAAGCAGATGAAACATTAAGGGCACAAGCCATTTTCCATTGATCCATCCAACACATTGATCAAATACAATCATATTAATGGCTGAAAGTAAATAAGTAATTAAAAAATAAAATATTTCTTTGCAGTATTTCATCAACAAAAATAAATTGTAACACCCAAAAAATTAGTAAGTATTTTAAAACCAAAATTTGACCCTCTTAATGTTTGATTTGGTCGTGTTTTGGCTTATGAGAATTAAAGTTGGTGAAAAGATCTTTCCAACGCCACCAACTATGCACGATTAGGAGTTCGGAGTGAAAAGTTATGAGAAATTAAATTTTTTTGAGCATGGCTGCGATCGATCGGTATAAGAAACGATCGATGGGAAAATTGAACCGATTGACGCCTTACCAAAACGATCGATCGTAGTTACTATGACTATTGATTATTTTGTTTCGGGTAAAGCGATCGATCGGCAATAATTGTGATCGATCGGCTGTAATGCGGTAGTGTAGAACAACGCATACGACGATCGATCGCCATATAGCCGATCGATCGCCGGTTACGGTTTTGCGATTTTTAGCCTATTTTTGGGGTGGATTTGCATGGGAAAGATACCAAATCCCAATAGCCGATCGATCGCCGGTTACGGTTTTGCGATTTTTAGCCTATTTTTGGGGTGGATTTGCATGGGAAAGATACCAAATCCCAATTGGACTTTAATTGCACGTCTCTAGAGGGATCTTGAGGCCTTCTCATTGGTGGGAAGTGTCCATAATTTTGAAAATTAGTTTAAGAAGATATTCTCCCCCAACTCTATATAAACCATAGAGAGTTGGCTTGTGTTATTGCAAAACCTAGCCCTAGAACGTCCAGAGACCTTTTTCCCTCTCCTTCCCAGGTTCACCCACCTCCTATAAGGCTTCTTCTTGTGGGAGTTTGCAAGAGCTTGGAGCGGGAGCTTTGAAGGCAGCGGAGGAGACGAGCAACGCGTAAAAAGGCAGAATCTTCGGTGAATTAAGTAGGATGATTTTTTCCCTCTTCTCTCTTCTGATTATATGATATTGACAAGTGTTTTGATTCAGCAGGAAGAGGCATCTAGCCAGAATCTGACGGATATAGTAAGAGAATTGGCAAGGGAACTAAGGAATGGTGGAAGCAGCAGTACGCCTAAGGTGAAGGCACCAACACTAGAGAGGTTTAAAAGAGCAGGACCAGCTTTTTCTGGAGAAGATAACCCAGAGAAGGCGGAGCGTTGGATAGTCGAGGTGGAACGATTATTCAAAGGAATGAAGGTTCCAGAAGAGGAACGAGTCGTGTTCGCGACGAGGCTGCCAGTGTAGCCATTCCTATAACAATACAACAAATAAGGGATGAAAGAGCTTTTAACTATGCAAAGGTAATGACAGGATCTACAGCTAGCACTTTGCCAGATTCTGGAATTCAAAATTTTCAATCTTTGAGAAAAGTTCCACCAAAGGTTGCAGCAGAGTGGGTGCAACCTCAGCAACAAGTGGTACCGCGGGCAGAAAAGTGGTGGGCGGCTATAGGCTCGTCAAGCCCATGAGCTTCATACTCCATAGCATCTTCTTTGCATGTTGCACTGTCACCAGCCAACGCAGAAGCACCAAGGTATGTTGTTGTAGGATCTACGGAAAGCAAAAGTGTGCAAGGAGTAACAATCAGAGAACCTGTGATCATGATGCAGCGACCGCAGTTCATCAATGCAGTTAAACAGAACCAAACTGCTGTGACGAGTGTTTCCTCACCCTCAACAACCCCAGAGAATCATCTCATGCCCAGACTATTTTTCGCTTCTTTAGCTCGGAGGTACGACGAGCTATACAAAGAGAATGTTGCTAAATTTTTAAATGGTGTCCCTGTCAGCCAACTAGAAGCGGGTTCTAATGGACAAGTAACTACAGTTACGCTTGATAATGGATCTGTTGTAGAGACAGATATGGTCATCGTTGGGTTTCTGCACAAGGTTTCAATGTTGTTTCCTCATGTGTTTTGGGGCACAACCTTTGCCACTTTTGGACATTTGAATGAGGATTCAGCACGTCGAGGAGAGATTACTTATCAGTAGGAGGCATTCCTTCAAACCCTATTGGAGCATCTCCAGCAACAAGTGCAATTAGAAGAGAACCACAAGCTATAGTGGCATAGCGGAGAAACAAATTAGTGAGTAATGGGCTATAATGGCATAATTAGTGAGTAATTAGGGCCCATCTGGCCAAACTGATGGTGTGGGCACCCATCCCTTTTCCTTTATAAGGAGGTCTTTCTCCTCCTTTAGGGTTATGCAATAAAGAAATTACTTTTCCTCTACTCTTTTCTCTCGTCTTCTTCCCTTTCTCTGGCCATGATGCCTAGCCCTGTTTGTGTCTTATATCGGGACACAACACTCGTTGGGCCCGAATTGGATACATAGCTCGTTGGAGAAAGATGCCCAGGTTGGGTAACGAACCTCTTTTTCGTAAGTCTGCAACCAAATAGAGGCGTCGCCGTCAAGATGGAAAGCCGCCACAAGTAGGCGCTCCACATCAGAGTACGTTCCTTGATAAGTGAAGAACTCGTCTGCCTTATAAAGCCATTCAACTAGGTCCTTGTTGCTATTGTATCTTGGAAATTGCAAACGAGCCAATCTGGGCTCAGCGCCACCCCTCTGGCCTATGTGAGAACCCTAATACTCCTCCCAATCATAGACGAACCCTTGCTGCATGTTTCTTGGGTGTGTTGCCATTGAGGCATTTCCACGAACAACTAGCATGCCTTGTGCATCATGGCCAAGGCGGCCACCTTCTGCGGCCTGATTAGAGTACCCAAATATGACTCCAAGATGGTGAAAATTTGCTGCTGATGTCCTTGGTACTGGGCCGCCAAACACGTGGGAACCCCCTGGTTGGAAAGGTGCTCCTAACTCTGCTGAGGGTGGTGGCAGTGTGGTCAACACAGTCGCCGTGTGGGTGACTGGAATTTTGGCCTACGCAAGTTGGATGTTTTGAAGCTGTTAATGAATTGCAGACAGCATGGATCGTAAGTCTGCATTGGCGAGATCATCATTAGTCTTTGGACCGGGAATCTCCCTTGCAGCTTCCGGCTTTGGCTGTGCCTCGGAGGCCATGGCCGATTGCTTGCGAGGAGGCATGGCCAATCGCAATGGCTCTAATACCAACATTGTGACCCGCCATGGCCACAAGGTATTGCCTTGACGAAAGGTAGTAAAAGAGAAGAAAAGGACAAGGAAAATAGATAACTTTCAATTGCATACCATAGAAGGAGGTAGAAGATCTCCTTATAAACAAAAGGGAGGGCACATCTTCCTAAGGAAGCACTCCAGTACTAGCCTCTGATGGGCCACTAATTACGCCATTACAGCCCATTACATATTCAATTCCCAAACAAGCCTAATTACAAGCTATGACTTTATTCAAAAAGGAAAACTAATACTAGTAATTGATAGAAATAGGATCTCCTCTGTTGTTTGCTGACGTACACAACAAAACCTTAAGTTAATAATAACTTAATGTAGAACATGTACTCCTATATTAGTCTTCTATACTCTATTATTATATATGTCCCTAGAGACTACTACAATAAGTTCTAGAACTTATTACGTCTATATCCTACATTAAGTTAATATTAATGTAAGGTTCACACAAACATATGATGAATAAGTTATTAGATATATTATACATATAATTTGTAGTCTCTAGGGTACGTCCTATACAAATATTATAACTAGGGTAATATGTAAATGATGAAGTTAACTTACATATAGTTTGTAGTTAGGAACTCCTAATGGCTCATATTATAGGGTGAGAACTAGTATATTCCTGCATATATTATAGTTTAAGAATTATATGAGGTCGTATAGTATATATCAACCTATAGTACAGGGCTAAGTACTAGTATACTATAGAGTTAATTATCTAGATAATTAACTCTAGTTAGGAACATACCCTAGTGAGACTGTAAACCCTATATGTATGTAATACTATAACCTCTATTATACGTACTAACTATAGATAGAACTAATAATGTAGTTAGAATATGTATATGCCATTTATGGTTAGGGTTTAATCCTAATACAACCCTAATACAACTATTATACTGTATCTATCTATGGTTAAATAGTCGCCTTATACCTTATAGTATATTGAGTTACATAGTCTCCCTAATAGGTTATAATCAACCATATATTGAACATCATACATAGGTATTACAGAATTAATACCAATAACTACATTATAACCATATAATGTAGTCAACTACCATAGTTGACTACATTATTTAGTTAACTCTAATTATGGGGACTATGCCTCATATGAACTAGTTTAACCATAGGATATCTTAAGTTATGGAGGTTTAACCTAATTATAAGTATTTATACCATATTCTATTAACCAGATTAATAAGTTAGGACTAACCCTAGGATTATGTCCTAGGAGTATAATAAATCCTTAAGTCATAGGAGTATGACTTCTAATTAACTTAAACTATATTATAATTAACATATAAGTTATTCATACTAGTACTGTCTAGAAGACATGTTCATAGAGTCTAGGGTAATTACAAATAATTAGACTATGAATAACAATTCTAGTTATTCATATATTAATTTTAGTTTGTATGAACATGTCTTCTAGACTATGTTTGTATGAACTAGATGTCTATTCAATGAAAAAAAATCAACTATCTCCCTGAGGTTCGTCCCCCCGGTGAGTACCCCCACCCCGATGGTGCCCCATTGAGCTGAGAGAGTTTGTGCCCCCCGTCCCCACCACCGCTCGTTGAGTCCCCCTCCACCCCGGTCGCCGCTGCTGATTGAGGCCCCCACCTTGTCACCGCCGCCCCGTTGAGCTGAGGGAACCCGTGCCCACCCTTCCCGGGCAACTGCTTGGGTTGTTCAAAGCTGGTCACCCCGGTATTTGCCCTGACGCCTCCGCCGTCACACCGTTAAGCCGAGGAAACCCCCCCCCCCCCCCCCCCCCATGTCATATCTCTATCATTTTTAGTCTGTTGGTGAAAAATTGTCACCTTTCACCTTTCGGGGCCAATTTTTGGCCTTTCAGCAAACAAACACTTTTCAGGCCTGAAAGGTTAAAGAGTGAAAATTTTCACCTATCACCGTCGCCGTCCATTTTTCACCATTTCAGCTTCCAAACAGTTTTCACCCTGAAAGGCGAAAATTAAGGTTTAGGGTTTAGGTTTTATGGTTTAGGATAATTTTCACCTTTCAGGGCTGAAATATTGATTTTTCAGCTTTCCAAATGGCCTTGATCCGCCAGTGGCATAGCTTCCAAGGCTCCCCAATAACTGTTAGTTATAACTTCCTCAAGCCTGATTCCAACCCCTCCCTCAAGTCTTTACAACTGCAGCAAATAGCCCATGCCCCTTCTAACAATCCTAATTGCTGACAAAGCCCATTAAAGCTTCCTCTTAACCCAACTGTTTCCCACTACTGGAATCACATCCAGTTATTGACATATTGATATAATTACATGTGCATTCAAACAATCCTAATGACTAACAATTCATTAGAAGCTTCATATCTATTAGGCTAATTCAACTTCAATTTCTGGCCTGCACTTATTTTAAGGTATGGGCCCAACATATCGTGGTGAACAATAGTCAGGCTTCCACGGCTGTGAGAGCATGTAGCATTTATTTTCAGGTATTGGAAGCATCTGACACAGCCTCAATGTGTTTGCCTAGTAAGCACTACTTTGGTTCAACTTCAGCTTTCAAATAATATAAAACAAGAGCAAAATTATCAACTGGGGCGTTACAAAGAAATAAGAGACCTCATGCTTACATGTTGATGTTAGCATCATTTACTAGAGACGGAAATATTTATTAACCAGTTTGGTGCCAAAATCAAACCCGCATAGCAGGCATACTGAAACATTTTCTCTCAGTGTACATACATACAACCAAAGAAAAAAGATTAGGCATATGCTCATTTCTGCTGTCTCATTCTCATAAATTATCAAAATTTTGGCTAATAATCACAAAATTTATCGAACTTGAGTGAGAGAGAGACATCATTTAAGGTTCTCTACTATTCTTGAAAGAGCTGAAATGGTGCCGAAAGCAGAAGAGATGACTCCCACTATAATAATTAGTGCACATAATAATCTCTGCAAAAATAAGCATCCATACATATATTATGAAATGACAAAGTTGCACTCATTATTCCCTAATCTAACTAGCAAGGATTGTATCACCATTTTATTTCTACTAACCCCAATAAAAATTACTCTGTTGTAGCATTTATATAATCTGTGATGTGTGCACGTGCTCACTCTAGCAAACAAAAGGCATCATTTCCGCATAAGTGTAGCATGGTTACATTATCATACACCTTACACGAGCTAAGTTGTGTCAGAATCACAATTTCTGCGATAATGGCCATATAAAATTCTATATAAAACTGACAAAAAGGATAACTACATATTAATAAAATTTATCCAGTTCTTATCTAACTTGCTTTTATTAAGGAACTTTGCACTAGCCAACCGAAAGTAATTATCTTGATGTTGAATGTTGGATATAATTAAACATAGAATTACACAATTTAAAATACAAAGAAAAGAAAAGAACAAGAAAAAATATGAAAGTTCTCAAGCTATTATCTCTAAGAGAGTCCCCTTTTCTAACGTATTTTGTTGTATCTTAATATCAAGGTAATTTTGAATATTGAATAGAAAATAAATCTGTCCCAAGATTTAAAACAAAAATATGTACAGAAAGTAGAAAAGAGCAAGTTCTAAATTTTTTTACTATAGCAAATATCCTTAATCTAAATACCATTTGTCAAATATACTAAAATACCAATTCTGTTTAACGAGATATTAATTAACCTAAACTTCAAGAGTTAATATGAAATTAAGATAAATAAACCTTACCTGAGTACTAGTGACTTTTCCTTTGAGGATGCTCAGAAAGCAAGCACATGGAAGGATCAATGTCTGTAATAAGAATGACAAACATTACAAAACTATTTTTCTATATGCTTATGAGTATGACCCCCTATCCAGCCATTCCAAATTAAAATAACAAAATATGGGCATAAGAAAGCAAAAGGTGTCAAAAGATACATACTACAAGCATAGTGAGGAAAGATCCAATCAAAGCCATCACCAGACCTGAGACACCGCACATTGTTAGATCATAGGGATTATCTATAAAATATATCGTCCGAGAGTTCGCAACAGTAAGCCAATGCCATATTTCATAGATACTATAATTATGTAAATGTTTGTATTATGACTATCTCATTTTATGGTATCATCATGTAAATTTGACCAGTAAATCATCGATGCTCCAGAGAGAAGATTAGAAGGGATGCATGTAAATGATGCCAAAAGAGGGAGAGGGAGACCTAAGAGAACTTGGATGGAGTTTTTAAAAAATGATACGTCTTTGCTATCTCTTACAAAAGAGTTAGCACAAAACAGGCTAGAATGGAGGCATAAGATCCACATCACTGACATCACTGACCCCAAACTGTTGGGAAAGGGCACTACTTGATTATGATTATGATGATCATGTAAATTTGACCCCTAAAATAGAATAGTATTACTGCATCACATAAATTATAATTGTGACATTCCTTATGTTGTCATTTGTATAAAACACGAATATAAAATCATTTTCAAGCTCTAAAACAAAACAAAATACTATTCCTTGTTCGTTTAGATTAGGAGATTGAGCCAAAATATAGATGGCATCAACATATAAACTTCCACAGTAACATATCTACTTGTTCATATGTAATTATATTAGTAGTTTTTATAATTGGAGTACGATACATTAACTTGGCTCAATTATCATAAGATGAGGTTGAATACATTTTGACCATGAACTGGGCTCACCGAGAGTGCCAACATTTTCCTAAAAAAGTAAGGATATTGACTGAGCAGCCCAGTAATAAAGGCATACTACATTGATAGATGAGCACATATATTTCATTAAAAATTGTTAGTTTGGTATTTACGTTTGGTTTGTCGTGCTAGCTTGGTTTCTTTTATTCAAATGGTTCATATGATCTCTCAATTTAATCCATCATTTACAGCTCGAGCCCTTGAGGCGACTTGGTTTTAACATGGTATCAGAGCGAAAAGGTGTCTTGGATTTTGATTTTTCCCTTGGTGTTCACGTTTCCCATTATGTGTGTGCTTTTACATGCAGTAGGACTGTTAGATTGGTACAATGGTTTGGCTTCGCTGATATCGACTATTGGTCTGTTACTTAAGCCAGCTTAATTCTAGCAAAAATAATTTTGAAAACATGATCTTTACAATACAAATCTAATAAGTGTCGGTTGCTAGAGTGAAGAGGAAAAAAAATGGAAAAGATATTTCAAATAGAAATTACCAGTGGGATCAGAAATAAAATGTAAAAGACTTACCAAAAAATGGGACTGTTAGGCCGACAATCAAGGTAGAAATCACTAGGCCTGTTCTGATGAGAATGGCATACATATGGGACTTCATATGGTTAGATGGAATCAGCTCCTCCAAGCTCATTGCAACAGGAGACATTGTCAAAGCATATGTGATTTTCAATTAAGGAAAACTCTACTACATCTGTAGAGTGCATTTGCTTATTAAAAGATAAACATAGATCAGGCATATTAAGTAAGATATGTAGGCAAGTAGATTTACATATTAAAAAAGAGTCATTTCTAGTGTAATCCATAGTAGCAGAGGAACTCAACTTCAAATAGTGTGTGCATAACCTTTTTGTAGATTATGAACCAATATTCAATATCGTAATTACAGACGATGCTGGCAACGAGATGACCTGAACAACGCACATACCTAGACAATCAAAAAGGATATTTGGTGAATGGATTTACTACCTGCAATATGAAACAAGAGAAGCAGAAAAAGAAATCAAGCCTCCAAATGATATAAAATATAATTAATCTAAAAGTCAATTTCTAGACTTTAATAACTAACTGACGCAACATTATGAAAATTAATGGATCGAATTTATTCATCCACATATTTGTGTCAAAACAATTGTCATGCTCGTTGATATTTCTAATAAACATGGTAAACATATCAGATCATAGCACTCATCTCTATGTTGTTTCAAAATTAAAGTGAAATCCTACCGTAGTCCACACAGCAATCTTAGATGCAACAAAATTTTGGGGCATGTTAAGAGTAAACTGTGACTTTGTGGACTCCCCAAACATAGTGTACCCAATTACTGCAGCTGTAGCGTACAAAGTGGTACAAATTGCAAAACTGCATGGAAAATTAAAAAATATACATTAGTGAGTTTGCATAATTAGCAAATAGATACTCGTTAAAATATAATTGCAGCATAATGTATGTCAATTTAACAAACACCATATTGTTAGACTACTAATTTTCACCTACACGCATCCCAGGGAATATTAAATCAATATATGTCCAACAACTCTATTTAACGTCATACTGCAATAAGCGTAATGAACATAAAGAAGAAAGTTTAAGTTAGCGCACCACGTGAAGAGAACTGATGGATACTGGCCGGGTTGCTTCATTGAGGTGTAGATGTTCGGAAAGACTGCATGACCTGAATAACAGTACCCATATAGTCCAATAGCAACTGGAAGGCTGGTGAGATTCAATGTGGTACCTTTCTCAACAAATCCAACTTGATCAAGCAGACCAACCCAAAATAAACAAAGGACAACCAAAACAGAAGCAACAACCCCACCAGCTGTGAAATTTGAGAAAATGGTACCATGCATGATTAGTTGTCCAAAAAATAACTATTGAAAAAGGAGAAAAAAAAGAAAGAGAAGATAAGCAAAAGATGAGTTGCATAAAGTTTTTACATGTTCATTTACAAAGCTCCAGAAAACACTCATCAAACGAACATAACTAGGTGGTAATGATAACAAAGAAAATAACAAACAGCAAAGTTTGTAATTACCTGATATGTAACTAAGAACACTCATATCCCGGAGCCATACCGTGGGAAGGACGGCAAGTGTTGCCATCAAAGCAAACAGATAGTGGGAGTTTAGCTCCAATCCACCTAAGCCAATGTGTGCATTTGGGAACAAAGATGATAAGTTGTCACTCTCCAGAATGATATACTCGACACAGCATGCCTGTAAGATGTATAGTTCGAACACTGTTTAAACATTTCTCAGAAACTATAAAGCTTCTATTATACTCCCTCCATCCTGTTTTAGATGCTACATCTATAAAGCTTCTATAATACTCCCTCCATCCTGTTTTAGATGCTACATCTGGGAAAGAGGAAGTCCTGTTTTAGATGGTCCATTTAAGTGGATTTTGAGCCTCTTCTTCCCACCATTAGTTCGGGTCTCCACCATCCAATAAAAATCGCCATTTTTCTGGATGGAGCATCTAAAAAAGGACGGAGGGAGGATAGAATTAACATAACATCCCGAACAAGGCCAAATGGCCTGTCAAGAATGTTGTTTAAAGACAAGAATGCAAGTGACTATACTTACATATAATTCCACGTATAAAATTATCTGCATGTCACAAAAGAAAAAACACAAAGGAAATAAGTCAGTCAAGATTATTAAGTTCACCTGCTCAACAACAAAATAATGAAAAACATCACTACTCACGTATCTAATAAGAAGTTTATATACTACCAAATTGATGAGTTATCAATTTCTGGAAGGGCTCCCTCTCTGAGGGTAAAGCCTGGCGAGTTATATATAAAAAAGAAAAACTAATTGATGACAACGAATCAATGACGGTCATTATCTAGGAAGAAGTTTCTTACAAGAAAATTATCCAATGCGTTTGATCAAATCCACCAAGAATTAATTGTCTTACAATTTTATCCCATTGTTAGTTGGTCTATGCTTCTCTGGCTAAATCTGTTTTTAGTAAAAAAAAATGTTGCTCCCTTAGTATAATTAGAGTTATAATTATGTTATCCCTTGATCTTAGCTATTGATTAAGTCATTCCTAGCCAGATTAGGATTGCTTATTGTAGTTAGATAAGGCTTGGCCAAAACCATATATTTAAAGGACTGTAGCAATTCGTGTTTCTTTTCTGTAGCCATTAATATGTACATACTGATTATTGAGAAATTAAAGATCTAAACATTAGTATCCCCCATGTCTCCTTCCTTCTCTTCATCTCAATCTCTTTCCTTGCCTCGTACCTTCTCCCTTTTCATCCAAATTCCCTATCTTCTACCTAATTCACTTGTAATCCTAAGGGATTACCATATCTAATTACATGGTAAACATAAGATTACACCACAGCCAACCATTTATGATAAATCGGACGCTGGAGAGATCGGTCAGGCGAGCAGTGTATAAAGCCACTCGAACTTATCGTCCAGGAAAGTCTTGCTAACTAACACAGGGTTCCTTGGCTTCTCGGCATAAAAAGTGAAATATTTTACTTCACGAGAGGATTACAAGAGATACTGATCCTTATATTAGGCAAAAAAAAGGGGTTACAGTCTCACGAGATGGATTTGAACCAACAACAACACTCAAGGTGCTACTTGCCCTTACTTAAAAGTAGATTGTGAGTGTGAGAGGGATCAACCCTTCCCGGGCCTTTGCAACCATGTATCCCGAGAGCAATCCCAGTACAAATGGATGTCCCACTCCCCTTGACAAATGTGGCCCAATATTCAGCTAATATTCTATACAATGATACTTGTCTATTACAAAAAGGGCTAATTTAATGCCTATTATTGTGAAATGATCAGAGTAATATTTATAGCTCTAGAGACTTTCTGGTCTATGCTGCTAATCCACTCAATTTTGCATCTTCTTATATATTGGAATAATTCACTTATAAAAGCTTCATATTTTATAATTTTCTCATATTTCTCTTTGAAAAGAGCACTATAACCATTAAAGACAGTCAAACCACTAGTGACTGCATTTAGCTTATTTTATCACACCAAAGAAGACAACAATGGCCAACAGCAACACAAGCACGGGAATCACTACAGTACATGCTGCTTGTATTCTCTTATTCTTAATAGCTAGATACCAACACTGAATTTCATATGTGAACGAATTTAAGCAAGCGGTCAAAAAGGTAAAAACAAAAAGTTAAACAAATTCTTACAGAGATAGCAAATCGTCCGATGGTGCCGAAAGCTGCCTGACCAATATCAGGATATGTCTCGAGCCCAGGTTGACTATCCAAACAATATCTTAATAATACCCCTGTGTACCATGACAATATAGCAAAAAGGAACAGAACAGACAGCCCAAGCCAGCCTCCTTCTTTCACCGCATAAGGCGTAGACAGAATTCCAACCCCACACAAAACATTTATTCCTGAGAATATCAAGTTAATATGCAGATTAGCATGAGTGAGATAAAACAATTGACAACAAGCTTGCCATAGTTTCTCTTATTTCTCTTGACTACTGAAGATGAAGGCTTACCGCATTTTAAAGCATAAGAAAAGTAGGCAGTACTTCTCTCTGGACTATTGTTAATAGTTATTCCTTCCTCCAATATTTTATATATTTCAGACAAACATTATTTCCACAGCAAGTTCATGGAAAGTGTGATAGGAAATGCAAAGAGATTTTTTTGGGGGGGTTCCAGGAGACAACTATCTCCTGATTGTCCATGGAAATGTATTTTGCAAAGAGAATTGTCGATTATTCAAGGGAATTCCATTCTGGGCACTCCATCTATTAAAAAAAACATAGTTTTCCTTTAAAAATTTTATACGTGTCTGTGCTTACTAATAATCTTATAGCAATAAATAACCCCAAAATTGTTGAATCTTTCAATAAGGAAGCCTATTTCTTTACCATATTCTCCATAAAATAAAGTTCAATGGTCAATGTCAGTCCCTCCAGTCACTTTTAATTGAAACCCTCACATAATTGGTCAATTTAATTGAGATGTGGGTCCATAGTACAAGCCTAGGCTTTCCGAGCAAGCGAGGCACCTTCCATCACGGAGGCCTCTCAACCTCGACCTTGGGTTGCTACCGGGTGGCCGTCGTTGCTGTCTCCGGCCACCACGGTATCATATAATTTTGGTACATATTTTTGCTAATTGTCTCAATTAAAAAATGAGCCGAGGGATTATTTACTTTTCATAAAGAAAACTGTCGTAAAAGATTATCTCTGCATAGTTCAACAACAAAACTGTTCGAGCACTATTATATGACATCATAAATTTTGGAAAATTCATATTCCCTCTGTCCAAAAAACATAGCTATGGTAAGGAGAATTCAATCTTTTAAGCCACATAAAACTCACAAGTGGGAAAAAGTACCCTGTGGCTAAAAAGTAAGCTTAATTGTACCTATTTACTTCGGACGCAGAAAAAGGAAACTGAACCTTTTTTCAAAGAGGATAGATTATTTGATACTCCCTCCGCCCGAAATTACTATCACCATGAGGTTTTTCAATATGAACTAAAGTTAGTGCATTTTGTTGAAAAACCTTGCGGTGATAATAATTCCGGACGGAGGGAGTATGTTCATTACTAAAGAAGTCATGTTTTCGCATCAAGTAATATGAAACATTAAAAAAAAAAGAACTATTGTGGTTCAATAGTACAGTAGTTCATGATTCGCAAAAACTAACTGTGGCTGCAGCTAAGTTGGATAGTGCACTGATTTTGTTTTACAAAATTAGTCTTGTCACAGTTAGTGAAGCCCACACCTTCGCCGATAGCAGCCTGTCGTCATCTTCCCCCGTTGACTTTGTTGGCGCCTCCTCCGCCGGGGCCGCCACCACGATTGCCGCCGCCATTATAAAAGCTGAGCTTTTACAGCTACGGCGACCCCATCTTCCTCATCCTCTACATGCTCGACTGCTCCGCTGGCCCCCATGAGTGGATAGTGGGCAGTGCCCTTGGGGCGGTGATAAGGGAGGCGAGCTGCTGCAGAATCTTCTGGTGTGATGGGAAGCCGGAGGAGATTGGAGAAACACCTATCTGCAGACTGTCGAAAATTTGAAGAGAAATCGACGTGATTTCGCCATCTAAAAAATTTACTCCGTATCATTCCAACGTAGCGCCTGTGTAGATAGGTGCCCTCCTTCAGACATAAAAAGAAAGCCTATTGCCCTCCTTTTTCCATTTGATAAAAGAATTAAGGGTACGTTGCTCTCGAGGTTTATCCCGTATCGGAGTCCGTTTATAAGTGTCGTATTTTAAGCAAGCTTTTCGGGTGTAAGAGGCTCAAAACACTATCGCGGATCCCCAGTTACTTTATAAGTACGAGGGAAAGCCTCACATTTCAAACTAACTTTTAGGGTGAAAAATGCCTAAGACTACCCAACAGTCGTATCGGAGCTCGGGTTACCAACACTCTCGCCCCAACAATCCACGAGATGAGCTGGGTCTGCTCCAAACCAAAAGGCCCAATGTGTGAGTAAGAGATTATTGGATTTTATCCCACATATGGATGTGGAAGGGGCTAGTGGTCACTTTAAAAATGTGAGGGAAAGCCTCACATCTCAAACTACTTTTTAGGGTGAGAGAGGCCCAAGACCACCCAACACTGGTATCAGAACCCGAGTTACCAACAGTCTCGACCCAACAGTCCACGAGAGGAACTGGGTATGCCCCCAACCTAAATGCCCAATGTATGAGGGGGAGATTGTTGAGGCTTATCCACATAAGATGTGGAAAGGGGCTAGTGATTAGTTTATAAGTGTAAGGAAAAAGCCTCACATCTCCGACTAGCTTTTGGGGTAAGAGAGGCCCAAGACCACCCAATAGTTGGCACTCCTTTTGAATACTTAAAAAGAAATTTATTAAAAATATTTATTTAAGTTAAAGTGTCACATTCATCCTTTTCTTTTTAACTTTTAAAAAGGACTTTTCCTTTCGAACTCAAAAGGAGAGCCAACAACCCCGAAAAGGAAGTTCATATTTGGGAAACCATCTTTCTCATCTTTTATCTTTTTTTTTGTTAAAGGAATTGGAATAGGTCTTATACAGAAATATCCATCTTACATTCACTCATCTCCATCTCTACCTTATCCTTCCCTTGCGAAAAGTATAGGGCCAACAATGTCAACGACGGTGGTGGCGGCGACAAAGACGGAGGTGGTGGTGGTGGAGCCGATCCGCCTCTGGCACCCACACCTCCCACTACCACATGTCCCAACTGGGGCACAACAAAGTCGCCCTGGTACCATTGTTGTCCCAAACCATTTCCACGGTGATGGTGAGGTCAATAAGAGGACAAGCACTAGGGTTAGTCGAGAAGGGATGGCGGTGGAGGCACGACCTCGCTACTATTGCCGCCAACCAGATCTAACTGGGCAGTAAATGTAGGGTAATCGAGCCGCAGCGAAAGCGGATATTGCGTCGTGTATGTGTCAAATTCTCCCAAATTCTATTTGCACGAGGAATAACCTTGCACTTACAAACACAAATATACAATCGAGTACAAGTATTTTAGCAATATAAACGAACAAGCAATTTATATCATGATCAATCAAATAAATCCAAGAACGTATACTACTAACCTGCGGCCTTTGTGCCTAAGTTTATACCGTTCTTCGTAGAGAAAAGAATATGTCAGAGATCACCCCTTTTGCAATCATTCGTATGTGAATCTGTGACTTACTATTCTCCACGAGTTAGCAATATCACTTCCTTGCGATTCTTCGAAGCTTTTCTTTAATATGATTTTTAAGATTAAATCTCACATAAGGCAAAAAGCTCTTAAAAGAGAAAATGGAGAAGATGGTCAAGGGAGAAGAAGGAGAACACCTCAAAAGGTAGGGGGACGTGAACAGTAACATCCCCCTTTATTCCCTCATCACGGATCCCCATAATTAGGGAGTTACAACCCATCACGTAGTTTCCAGTTTGGCAATTTCCAAATTCATTATTTCCAAATTTGGGTATTTCCAATTCAGGTGATACTTCCCGAATTATTCCCTTTTCATGACTCTTCTTCCAAAACGGTTACAAACAGTAAAGGTAAAGGTGTCTCTTCCATCTTGGTGGGCCCCACCTTGGGCCCACGGGAGCCTATCATTTCCACATGTGCACACACCTCACAAAGTCAAGGGCTGAGGCTATGCTTGAGCCGCCACAGTGGCTGGCTGTTGCATGGCCTTGTGCGGGCAATGGCGGCAAGGGCTCTACTCATCGTCTTGCCTCCTCTTCTTTGTCTGGCCATCGGGCAAGTGGCGAAGGACGGCAAGGCTGGGTACCGCTGCAGTAGGCTGAAAATGGGAAAGGTAGGGCCTTTCGACCCTGGTAGAACCTCGAAGTGGCCACACGATGGCAATCTGATCGGAATTTTGCCGGTGGCAGCCAGTTGGTGCGGGTAGAAGAAGAGGTTAGATATGCCATCGATTTGTCGGCTGTAGGACATTGGCGGCGAAATTGAAGTTGTCGGCATCATGGCCGAATGGCGAGCTGATTCACTTCAGTGTTTATCTCAGCTATAGAGTTCGACAATGCAAACATCGACGAGGTCGCCGATGGTGTGTGAGGAGAGGAGGGAGGAGATGGACGATCCGGTCGAGCTTCTACGTGCCGACGTGGCCACCGAGATGGAGCGGCAGAGGAAATGGGTGTTCAGAGAAAGTTAAAGCCCCTTTCTACAGAAAGTCGTCCCGAGGAAGGTTCTAGTAGGAAGGAAAAAAACCCTTTAAAGAGCAGAAAAACTCTTTCTGCCATCTTTCGAAATAATAAAATTGAATATCTTTTACTGGCTTATGGCGTGGAGTGGTCCCCGTCACATTTATGTAATATGTTGGAGATTCTTTCTCGAATCCTTTGCCGGAGAGGAATAAATTCACCGGTGGCAGCGACTCTAATTTGGTTCGGGAAGAAACTCTCACCAGCATTTGTTACACGTTGTCATTCATGTGCGATTGTGGTCATCCTCTTCTTCTCACTCCATTTTTTCATCCATTTTCTTCTCCCCATTTTCCTCCTTTTTTCTTCTTTCCTCCCCCCTTTTCCATCTTTAGGAAATTTTATCTTATTCTTTGCCAGAGTTTTCATCGATACCTTTGCACAACTTGGATCTTCACCTCCGAATTATATGGAGGATAGGTAGGCCCTGTTTGGTTGCAAATTCTGTTAAAAGTAGAAGCAGAATATGGGAAAGCTGAGGGTATTTTGCTTTTAGCAGAATTAAGTGTGTTTGGAAGGGTATTTTGCTAAAAGTTGAAGTGATGATATTGTTTGTAATTATTGGAAGCTAGCAGGGGTGCAATGAGAAAGAGTGTGGGGCCCAAAAAATGTATTTTTCTCTATGTTCTTGCCTTTGCCAGATTTAAACAATTACAAAGGTTGCCATTACCAGATTCTTCAATAATTTTCCATGAGAAATCTCCTCGACAGGAGATTCTATAAGAAGTCACTTTTCTCTTTCAAAATGACTTCTTCCCGCACTTCACTACTTGCCTCAATTCTTCTTCTAAGAATTCACTACTTCACTACCAAACGTGTTACTTGGTAAAGAACCTAAATTCTAGGGAAAGAGGTGGAGAAGCAGAATTTTGGTGTAACCAAACTTGCCTGTAGTCTGAAAAAGTGTGATAGTGGTCACCACCGGATCATGTCTAATCTGGCCGTGGCTAGCCACTGGCATAATAAAGGTTGAGTGTTGTATATTCTGCAAAGGCTAGCCACGGTCATATCATGACTAATATGGCAGTGCTCGACCGCTGTCATCATTATGGCAGTGACAACTGGGGGCAATCAGAGAGAAGGCCATCGTCGGTAGGACCAGCTTGCAAAATGAGGGGCCGTTTGGATCGTGAAAAATCCCAAAAATTGGATGTTTTTTATTTTTCACGCTCCAAACGGGTCCTGAATTGGCTCAACTTGTGGTTTGGAATTGGTCTTATGGGCTTAGTTCAAAAGAATTTTGGCTTTAATGCAATAATATATTATAATTAAACATTTAAATTTTAAATGCAAAAAGTATATATTTTAGTATTGTCATATTTTTAAAGTTCACATCCCCACTTTATTAAGCTTTTTATTTTATATGTTGCCAAAAAAAATTCCACTATTTAATATTTATCACGATGACTAAAACCAGGGATCGAGACAACTCTATTAGGTTCATTATAATCTTATACAGTAGCTATCCCACTGCTTTAGGCATTTAGCCATTGCATTAAGAACTAATTTGGAGTGTGTATAAAAAAAAAGAAATAATTTGGAGAACGTTGAGAATGCTTACCATTGAAAACAGCTTGGCCATAAGAACATTGGCGTGAAGCCGGCAGCTCATGGGAACCCTTAGAAGATTTACGGTCATGGAGAGCTCTTTTTATAGCTGAAGACTTTCTGGAGGGTGGAGGGGGTAGATACTCAGCACTTGGCTGTCTTTGTTGCTGCTGCAGATCCGACTGGGTGGGCAAGAGAGGCTTGATTAGGTTTGAAAGGATCTCCGGTGTGTGTCGCCTCTGTAAGGACGACGAGAGGAAGGAGCTACCTAGCCGGCTCAAGGTAGGAGTCCCCAAGAATCCAATGTTTGGCGAAGTTACGCTGCTGTACAAGTCAATTGACTGCCTGCAAAACCAATTGGTTGTCATTATAAGAACCTCATTTAGACATGAAATGGTAGAAAAAAATAATTAGACACAAATGAAAGAAAATTTGTACATAGGCATTCCTCGTTAACCTTAAGTACAAGGCCTAGTTAGATAAGATTATATTTGTCAGTAATTTGCATCTAGGATTACCCTATTCAATCTGTTTTTTTATACAATCATTTCAGTCTGTTTTAGTAAAAAATTATCTCATATGAAAATAACTACAAAAGGTGGTAAAACAAGTATTAGGCATCAAACATAGTTCCGAAAATAGAAAGAACTTTAGAGATCTCCCTCCACACTTTGACAACTTGTTGACTCATACATATATATCATAATCAAGTAGCGCCTTTTCTCAACTATTTGGGGTCGGCGACACGGATCTTACTCCTCCATTCCAGCCTGTTTTGGGCTACCTCTTTTGTAAGAGATAGTAAAGTCAAGTCCTTTCTCATTAACTCCATCCAAGTTCTCTTAAGTCTGCTTCTCCCTCTTTTAGCATCGTTTACATGTAACCCTTCTAATCTTCTCACAGGGGCATCTAAAGGTCTTCTTTGCATATGCCCATACCAATGCAACCTACATTCCCTTAGCTTCTCCCCTAAAGGCGCTACTCCTAGGCTCCCACGAATATATTCATTTCTAATCCTATCTCTCCTAGTTATCCCACTCATCCACCTTAACATTCTCATTTCGGCTACATTCAACTTATCTATATGACTCTTTTTTGGTGCCCAGCACTCCGCTCCATAGAGTATTGCAGGCCTAATGGTCGTCCTATAGAACTTGCCTTTAAGTCTTTTTGGAACCCGCCTATCACACAACACTCCCGAGGCTGCCCTCCACTTTACCCACCCCGCATTTATCCTATGCACCACATCAATATCAATATCCCCTTCTTTATGGATAATGGATCCTAAGTAACAGAATTGATCACACATTGGCACTTTTTGCTCATTTATTTCAACTAGGGCTCTATCTATAGTTCTACCTTCTTTAAAATTAAATTCCATGCACTCTGTCTTAGTCCTACTTATTTTAAAACCTTTTGATTCTAGAGCATCCCTCCACAATTCTAATTTCGCATTTAAACTTTCTTTAGTCTCATCAATTAAAACTACACCATCTGCAAAAAGCATACACCAAGGTACATTATCTTGCAAATGACTAGTAAGCTCATCCATAACTAAAGCAAAAAGATACAAACTTAAGGCTGACCCTTGATGAAGACCTATCGTAACCGGAAACTCCTTAGTTTCCCCCCCAATAGTCCGCACACTAGTCACAACCCCTTCATACATATCCTTTATGATATCTATGTAACCTCTTATGACACCCTTCTTCTTCAAAACACTCCAAATAAGCTCTCTCGGCACTCTATCGTAGGCTTTTTCCAAATCTATGAAGGCCATATAGAGGTTTTGTTTTCTATCCCTATACCTCTCAACTAACTGCCGTAGTAAAAATATAACTTCCGCATATTTTACATATATATCTACTAAAAATTTTTGCATATAAAATCTAACCGCTGCATGTGAGGTTGCAACTTATCAACAAGGTAATAAGCCTTCTCCCAAATAATGATAGTATTTTATCCTTTTCACAAATTATCCAAAATTCATCTACCTATGCCTTATCCCAGCTATCAGGCTACGGTGGCATGGATTATCATACCATGTTTGACTCTTATCGGAATCAAAATGATACAAAATCCATACAAAGAAACATAGTGGTAAGTTTTTACCTTCTTTATGCAACCATATGAATAGTAACGATGATACGAAGATTCAAGGTCATCGTATTCATCATATACCCTTTTAATTATTTGGTTGACTTCATAACATGATGATTGCATATGAAATATTAATATGGCCATCTTCCATCACAAAGCTGATAAATTTGAAAACCAGCTTGCTTTTACATGGAAGCATGACACAAATTATCCAAAAATATTTTTTACAAATTATAAATAAATTAAAAGTATTATTTTCTTTGTCAAATGGAGATTAATTTGATTTAAAACACCCAAGTAGTCACATTTTAATTGCCGAGGGAGAAAATATGCAGGGCACTCTGTTTTTCCAAAAAAATTTAAAAAATACAAGTATAACGGACGACCAAATGGCAGCCTAAGATTATTGTGATTGGGTAGGGACACAACATCAAGTCACACTGAAGAGATGCCCCCACCAACTTGGACGGGTCACCCATCTTCATGGGTGAGTCGGATCCTATACTTATGCTAGAGACAAGGAAGATGATAATGGAAAAAACATGGAAACATAATACATGGGATGCTGACAATGAATTACTCCCTCCGTCTTATATTAATAGCTCCATTTGGCTCAATTCAAGTGGTTGGGTGCGTAAAACAGATTACACAATTTAAGGTTTCTATACTCTTTTATGTGGATCCTACCATTCAATAAAAACTACTATTTTCCAAACAGAGCAATTAATATGCGAGGAAAAATCACGGTTTGCATGTGTTGTGGGCTAGCATGTTTGCTATTAATCTCCCCCAATGAATGGGCAGTGAAGCTTCAACTGCGGATTGCATATCCATTAGAAGCCCTTTTTTCACCCCCTTATCTTTTCTTTTTGGGTGAAACTCTCCCCTTGATTTGACTACTCATAACTAAATAAGACTCCCTCCATCTGAAGCTTATCTGCATTGCAAAATGAGCAAATATTATTAGACTCTAGGGCCCGACTAAAAACAAAGTTTGTTTGTTCCTCTTCATGATTTTCACCTCGAGGGAGCAAGCAAAGCCATGTAACCTTAGACCCATATTTGCCACATTCAAACAAGCTTCATTTGAGTGAGGGGAGTAATAATAATGCCCTTCCGTCCTATTTTAATAGCTCCATCAAGAAAAAAAGACAGTCCCGTTTTAAATGCTCCATATGGTCAATTTAAATTGATTTTGTACCTCTTCTTCGCCCCCAATACTTGAGTTTTTTTTTTTACAAGAGAGTCCCAATTAGGACCCAATACTTGAGGTTTTCACTATCCAATAAAAATTATAACATTTTTCAGATGGGATCTATTAAAACATGACGGAGGAGTAACATTTCTAAGAACAACAACAACAATATAATAACAACAATAAGCATACCAGTAATAATAATAATGTTCCATCCCATAGTAAATGGTCTTTCTTGACTGTCATAATGGACTAATTTTAATCAATTTTAAAAAATTAAACCGGCTTATTAATGTGGAACAGAGGGAGAGACGGAGTTATTATTAGGTTTTTGGCACGTAATAATGAATAGTCCTTGATCGTATTTGACAAGGACCTAACGAATATCCCATCCAAAACATCCACCAACCATTTACACTCTAGCCTTGTAGTCATTATGAGAATAATGCCCCACATGAAACAACACAAGAATAAAGTTCATTCAAACGAAAAAGGAGCAAACATAAGGTAATGAACTAGTTGAGGGGCCAAACCAACACAATTCATAAACTACGTACATAAGCAACAATTAGTATAGAACTACTTGAGGGGCCAAACCTGTAACTCTGTGGCCATGTTGTGTTATACGAGTTAGGCCTCGTATTAGGCCGGGGGCTGCCATCGGACTCCGACGACTCCGACCCTTCGCCGTTGTCCTCATCGCCATTATCATCATTGCCTCTGCTAGAGATCTTCCCTTCATTCTCGATGTCCTCGTCGTCGGCAGCCTCCGCCTCCTCCTCGCTCTCGATAATGTAGAACGCATTCTCCTCCGATACTGAATTCTTCATTTTCTTCTCTTTCTTCCTTCACTCACAACCTACGCTAATTATTAACCTACAAAAGGAGATATATATCATCCAAGAAATGCTCAAAATTGTGTGAAAAGATTCAATCCATTTTAACAAATGGAAGGAAATCCAATGGCTGTGAAGTTGCCATGACATGAGTAAACAACTAGTGGCACTTGTGAGCTGTCTTGGTAAAAATAAAACGGGAAATCAAGAAATTTCATTTCCAAACAAATAACCATATATATAAATGATGAAAATGTGAAGAAGGCAAGAAATCATTGTAAATCACCAGAATCACATACTTTGATAATTCAATTGGGATTCTTCTGGCGTTTGGATATCAGAATCTTGAGCTTTCTCCGTTTCCATCCAGAGAATGAAGAAAATAAGACAAGAAAACTCAACAAATTTCGTTGTGGAAAGGAATTGAGATTCGTGGATAGAGAGAGAGACAGAGAGAGGACAAACCGGAAATGAAACCAAAGATTCAAGAACAGAGGGATTGCAGAAGCTGTTCTGTTCTGGCTCAGATGTGGATTTGAGATGAGGATGGGAGGAGTGTGATGGCGAGATCAAGGAAGGTTGGATTTTAAAATGCTGCAATTATTGGGTGTTGGGATTTAAGAATTCCGAGATGTCGGAATTGAGAATGGTTTTGAAGAGGCGCGGACGAGCGTGGGAGCTTTGGATAGGTTTCAAGTTAAATTTAGCAGCAGGGCAAATGACGGAAATGTCCATTTTGGAGTTTCCTATCATATGGTCCCAACTCCCACATGATTTCCTTTTGGATTCTAGTACTTTCACCATTTTTGAGACTTTTAATTCAGATGTTTGATTGTTTACTACTCTTCCTGAAACTTGTCTGGATTTGAAAAAAATGGATCCTACATTGCATGGCTGGCTTTGCTCCCTCCACACCAAAAATAGGATTTCGGGCCGTTTGGGGTGTGATTATTACAAAACATCAAGACTGGATTTGGATATCCACTGTAGCATCCATGTTTTTTTTTACATCCAGCTGAAACACGTTTGGAGGTGTTTCAGCTGGATATATAAAATACCTGAATGCTTTAAATCATGCCCCCAAAGGGCTCTTTAGAGTCCAATAAATTTAATTTTACAAAGCAGACGAGCTTCATTGGACAAAAACTGCAAACTTTCAAATCTGTATTTCAACAAGTAAATGTATATATCTTGATTTATGTTTATCGTGAACTTTTTTTCCCTAAAAAGACGAGTATCATAATGATCAGAATTGTTTACCTTCGTGTGACGATATTTATGAATTTCATTTAAAGAATTATTTTGAACAACACGGATCCACTTTGTTTTTTGGGTACAATAATTTATTGTTCTTTTTTTGTTTGGACAAGAATTTTTAGAGAATGACTCTTAAGAGAGACAATCATTGAGTCATGTTAATTTTGAATTACCATGGATTCTGACTCGAAAAATAATAAAGTTAAGTCACTTAAGTCAAATGAAGTTTTAAGTTTATGGTACTCTAGAAGATCTATTACATTAACGGAAAAAACCTTCAAGATGTTCAATGCTCCACCTAGTAATATTCCAATCTAGCTAACCTTAGATGAAGGGATAAATAGTAACAAAAGTAACCACTAACAAATTCATATTTTAACCCACTATTTATGGTTTCCTGAGTCTCTTCAGGAGTGCAGGATGCCTAAGCCCCACCCTGCATATGTTCCAAGTGCAGTACATGGAATGCTGTAGGCCTACAATAATGGCATGTTTAGGTCGCACTCTTCCATATACTATGAGAGAGACCATAACCCGACCTGATGAGATTTCTTCCTAAGGAGATATAGGCCTTAAAATGTTCCTAGTTCGGTTTGATTAACGTTAATCTTCATTTAATCTTTTCTTCTCGTAAATGAGTCTCAAAAGCAATGCATAACATGCAACGACCCATGATAAGGTTTAACTTTGCTGAAATAATAGAGTCATGCCAGTTTAGTTTGCTTATAGAAAGCTTAGGGGCAGATCCCAAACCTTATTGTACTATCCAGTTAGCGTTAGCTCTATTTTCCCCAGAATATGCCGATGGGCGTCGCCGGGTGCTTTGCAGCCGCAGATATAACGGCCCAGTAGAATCACTTGCCCGCCATCTGACGATCGTGACGTGTTGAACACATATGGATGTGTGCGACAAGTTACATATAAACTTTCGAGTCTCATTAATATAGGGGCTGCATGTTAGCAAGCATGCTGCTAGGGTCTGATGGCTTGCGTTGCATTGTTCGTGAGCTACAGCGTATGCATTTGTAGCTCTTTTTTTTTTCTTGGTAACATTTTTATATCAACTTCATGCACATAATATTGTTCATTATAAAACCAAATCAGTCAAATCTGGGTATGGATTATAAAAAAACAAAGTGGGGTACGCGGTGGCACAATGGTCTTCAGTCTCCTCTGGATACGAATACAGAGAAGACCACGGTTTGATGCTTGCTCAGGCACGTCACGAGGGAGATCCTAGACTTGAGTTTGTGTGCGCGAGTGTTCGCTGCCTCCAGCAGTTGTACTCGCAAAAAAAAACACGTCCGGTAAAGTAAACAAGTGTGACTCATATCGTAAAAAAAAAAAATCGGGGTGACTCATGGATGGGGATGTCTATGTTATTGGTGGTTCATACGGTGTGCTTAATATATTTCGTTTAGCAAAAAAACAAAGTCGTAAAAAAATTGGGGTGACTCGTGGATGAACAACACCATGATCCTGACCAAATTCATTGCGACACTGGGTCCCTCTGTGACTAAAGCAATTAATCCAAATTTTTTGAAGAAGTATATCAGACCAAATTGATTGGGGCGACAGCGAGGACATTCAGCAATCCCAACCAGCTGTCGGCCCATGTGATGCCTCCTACTTCATGTTTTGCTCCCTTCATGCAAAGAGAGATGAATGAAATTGTCCTCTATGTTATTATTGCTGCGTGACAAACTAAGGTTTCCATATACTTTTATTTGGTCAGATCAGCTGTCATGACTAATATATGAATGTGGCAGTGGCTTTCCCACGATACGACCCCAAGATAACTGGTTGATTCAGACCTTTGATTTATATTCTATTAATTAGAATATCCACTTGCATGTGTTGTGCTAAGAATGGGCTCTCAATTTTGAAAGGCAAACTGTTCATGTTTACACTTTTTTTAATATAGATGTTTGCATACAGCTTCATTGTAATGTTTGATGTTTGAAAACTCACCACTAGGACTCAGCTCCATAGAATTTATAACCCAAGGAGTCAAGTCGACTCGTAGTCTTGACAGAATGCAACAAGTATTCGATTTTCGAGAATACAATTGTATTTAAAGTAATAACATTATATATAAGGGATTTGAACATAAACTTGAAAAATTTGCGTGGCAATATCTTTGAAAAATTTTATTAATGTGCTCGTTTCATTCTTATGGTGTGAGAAATACCAGTACATTTAGAGGACCAAAGAATAAAAGATGTCTTTGGATATTAGTCAAGCAGAAAATAATTTTTCAGGGGCAAACAAAAACTTTCTACAAAAAAGTGTTTGGCAATAATTTTTCTACAAGAAAAGTTTTTTCAGTAGAAATGAACTTTCTTCTTGTGTTTGTTTATGCAATTTATTGCAGAAAATTTTTTAAGGTAGAAATGGCATTTTTGCCCCTTTAATCGGTTCTTTTCCTTTTTACTAGAATCATCCTCCTATTGAAGTTTCTAGTAGAAAAAAATTTTCTGGTGAAGAAGACAATTTTACTTTTTAAAAGTCATTCTCATTAACATGTTGTAGGTCATTTCTGTCATTTCATGTAGTAAATATAATAACAACATTTTGTCTTTAAAAGTAGGGAAACAAAGAACCAAATATAAAAGTATTTTTTTTCTTTTTTACCAAAAGGAAAAAGAGGGAAAAAGATTTTTCTTTAATTTCTAAGATGCACCCAAACAGCATGTTCAACTCTTTAAGCCCACTGAAAATGAATCGTGAAATTGCCTTTTTTTTAGGGCTAATCTTCTTTTTTTAGTCAATGCATACTCAAGTCCTTTTTGACCCGACTAGCGCAGAATAATTAGCCACTTCGAGCAACCTATTCCACCGCTATCCCCTCTTTGTGAACTTCTGATAAAATTCCCAATATTCTACTAGAAAAATCCTCATCCAGATAATGCAGCATATTTCCATAAATCAATGCATTGTGGACTTCCCCTAACATTGCCAGAGAAACCAAAATCTGAGTCAATGTCGATTTCTTATTTCTTCTAAAATCAGTGTGGATTGAAAGATGACATTTCATCCACCATGTGAGACAATGACATGAATGTGCTGATCCAATATGTATTCTTGTCCATCCTCTTTTTTTAGCTCTATTCTAGTTCATCATATTACCAGCGACCAAAGTTTTTGTTTTTGACCGATCCAAAAAAATAAGTTTTTGTTTTTTGACAGTAGCCAAACGGACAAAGTTGTCCTATAGTATTTCCAGCATTTCGCGAAAAGATAAGAGAAGCGCAGAATCTGGAAGGGAGTTCACCTTCTTAGACAGCAAACAGCACGCCTAGAAAAAATACTGGCTAAATGTTGGCATAAATAGTTACAAGCAAAACACATTTGCGCATCACAAGGACACTTCTCAGCTTTGTATATCTATTACTACGGACCAGAATTCCCAGTTGCCAATGTTTAAAATGTATGCAGCTCTTATTTTATTTTTTTCACCTAAAAACACTTTTTTTGTGGAAAATGAGGGTGTCCACCTAAATCCCCTCAGGTGCATAAAAAAAAGTAAGTCCCCTTGGCACATACACGACTATCCATGATACGTAACAGGTAAATCTGTCAAAATGAAGGTCATAGCTAAATAGGCATTTGCAATACATATGAACACCTTCTGCTCCTTACATTGCTTTGTTTCCATACCAGATTTTTAAAGCAGACTAAGTTTTTTTTCTCCTCTTGACAAATGACAGGTATGCTAATGCACATTGTATGCATTATTCGACAACAGGTCCTGATTATCACTAATTGTAAGACAACTCATGTTTAAACTAAAGCGATGGAAGCTAACAGTTTTAGATAATATGTCTAAATTTAGTGAAAAAGAAAATGCTGGCCAAAAACCGTTGTCATTGAGTGGTGATCAAGAATCTTGGAAAAGCATTGTCGAACATTTGATTCTGGATGGACAATAGTACATGTGTTTATGTACATTTCAGTCAGAATAAGATAAAACAATGATATTAAACAGCATTCAAATTTCGCGTGGGAATGAAATTTGCAACTCTTATCTTGACATTTCTACTATACAGACCAATGTTTAAAAACTCAAGACTCGGACTCGACTCCAATGATCATGGAGTGGAGTCAACTCGGAGTCACAATGGAGTCATGTAGGTTAAAGTCTTAAATCCGCATCTATAAGATTAATGTCACTATCATCTAAATCCATTATTTTTTGTTGCATTCACTTTAATTATTTACTACAAAGAGAAATTATAATTATATATTCCAGCATATTTGATAGTTTTTAATCATGTATAAGAAGATTTAAAGTTGGGGGATATTAGGCTAACTAGCATATTCCTATATTCCTGGAGTCAAACTTCATGCATTCCCATCTTCTTCCTTCTACCACACTTTATTAGTCATCTTTCTTGGTGTTAAATGCTTCCTATGGATTACAATAGTGGAGAGAAAAATCTGGCGTGTTTTCCTTTTTTGTGCAATGGTGGTAAAGCATGCACTCCCAAGAACTGAAGCCCGCATGTATCACAAAATAAGTTCGAGTTGGAGAACAAGTTTGGGTAGATTGTTAATGCATTATTGCTTGAATGACATTGATTATAGCATTAATTTATACCAAAAAAAGAAGTTTACAACATTAGTTTGCGTAAGCTACCTTGTAACTATCGCTAATTAAGATTGACTGCATTTAATAAGGTTTAAAGTGGGCAAGTCTTAATGTGAAAGAGCTGTGACAAGTCCATGGAGTCAGCTGAGTTAGACAAGACTCGGGGACTCAACTCGGCGAGTCCATTGAGTCTACACCCGATCATGCTAAATGGAGTCTCGAATTTGACTCGGTTTGTTAAGGAGCCGATTTGACTCGGGCGAGTCTATGGAGTCCAAACCGAGTTTTGGAACTGTGCCTCTGATACCTGAATGTATTCCCCACTACACCAAGCCACTTAACAAACCTGACCGAGCTCTGAACCAGTAAAGCCTGATCCCATTCCCATATCCTTACTCCTTCTCCACCACCATCGAGCCCCCCTCAACCCCCTCACATAAATGTACTACAACTCAGACCTCCTATTAAGCATGTCCTTCTCCATCGCCATTTTGTAGACCCTGAAACACGCATCCCACATATTGAAGTAGTGGTTGTAAGAAAGTCCATCCCAATTCCAATCTCTTGTATTGACTATGTATATGTAATTGGGAATAATATATTTGACGACTGTCATCTTTTAGGATTACTTTTATCTATGTTTCCCGAGTCCGCATGGATAAATTTTGGTTCATCCTCAGACCTTTAGGTAAGGCATTTATTATTCTTTTGATAATGCAGCCATCCCGACTATATCCTGAATGCCTATGTCATTGATAATATTGGTTGTATCTAATGATTGACTATGTTATTGTGAATTACAGACTAAAGAACGACAAAGCGAACATGTCAGTGGAAAAGGTAGAAAATTGGATAGCTTATGCAAGCATATCCATGTAGGCCCCCAGCCCTTCATTGAATAAACACCCCTTTAACTTCTCCATAGCCCTGCTCTAGAGAAGTAGAGCATATCCATGTAGATCTCCACTTGCCGAACCCTCTCTTTTGATATGCCAAAAACTGCACATATCTCTGATAATGATTTCCTCTCGCCATCACAAATTCCAAATCGGAGCTGGATTACCTTTTCTGTCTTTTGGTTTTAGAGTCATTAGAAGATTCTGAACATGCCTCCTCATAAGTTGCTTAGCCACAATGACCTCAGGGATTTCAACTTTGGGGTCTGCAGTGATCTCCTGAAAGGATATTTCAACCGTCGGTGAGGGTATAATAAAGATGACATACGGAAGCATTAAAAAAACAAGTGGATTATGAGATTAAGTGTCTACTATGATTGGTCAAGGAGAGTAACTGAGATAAGTTGAATAATGTGTTGTGTTCAGATCCAAACACGAATAGGGGCCCACTTGACAACAACTGCCTTCCCCTTTCTAAAATAGACAATTAGAGACTTCTATTTTAGATCAATTTCCTTATGCTAATGTTCTACTGAAGGTAGGTTACTTATTTAGTTTCCTTATTAGGTTAGATACCTAGAATTGAAAGGCTCTTAAGCCTATATAAATATATGCAATACCTACACATACGAAAGAAAGTAATGAAGAATTAAGTTACTTTAAGTTTACTTATCACTTTTATAATATTTCCATTTATGTTAGTCTTCTGCTCCCAAAAATGATGAATATCCCTTGTGAACCACCGGGTTAACATCATTGGTATTAAATCCAAGTTACAAGAGACTTACAAAAACTCATCCCAACCTCCAGAATGAGCAGACTTGAACTACCTCATAGCCATACGTTAACTAAAATAGACCCAATATTAGTTAAATATAACATTGAAAGTTTCATGCGGTTCCTTCTGGTATACATGTTTTGAGTTGGTTGCTTCTATACAATGAGAGTGGATATCCCATATTGTATTTATGCATTCCACATGACCGCCCTTCCTCTTACACCCCCACCCCCACCCCCCCACACCAAAAGAAGTAAAAAGAAAACAACTTCATGGAAACAAAGAAAAGATAAGAAACTCACAGATGCAAAATATATACCACAATCAGATTTGGGTTTGACCAGGTGCCTGCTGCTACAATGAAAACAAACCTAAATGCAGAGCGGATTGCCCATTTTAGGTCGAAATATGTACAATGGTATTCTGGGTGCCATCCTGTGAATACTCGTATTGTTTCTAGCTCGAAGCTTAGATCTGGCCAAGGCAAAAATTTTGACCTAAGGATTAGTATAGCCACAAGTTGTTTTGTAATAATTTAAATCACTTATCTTGAATGACAGGGCTTTATCAATCAAGAATGATCCAACTTCTTCTCTGTGTTTCATTATTTCATAAAGAAGTTGGGAGTCAGTTTCATGCTATGATTTGTTCTTCCGCAAATATGAATATGCTAAAAGACATTTCTCTGACCAGTCTTGCTATGTCGAAATTGTTCAGGAACCTTCCTATGTTCACACCCACAATAGTACAGGGTGGTACCCCACAATAGCGGAGGGTAGTTGAGCATGCCTTGTTGAAGTTGCTTGAGCATTAATGTTTATGCAGTTTTGGTTGCACATTAGTAGATTAATTTCCTCCATTTGTGCTAACGGTCAAATTCACCATACTTCATTGTCCTTGTAACTGAAGTCATTACCATGGGAAGGATTTTCTGTCCGCCTGGAGGGATAACCTCCAGCAGTCAGGATCGTCGGCGCACAGGTATGTTCTGTGCGCAACCGTGTGCACCATCGATCGTAACAATCCACAGCTCCTGTCAATGGAGGATAATCCTGGCAGACATCCTCCAGGCGTACAGGATACACTTCCCAATTTGACACGTTTTCTTCATGACTAATGTTCTTCACTTGATAACTGACACCAAACACAAATCAAACCTACTCCAGGTCCAAACCTAAGGAAACACCCTTTGAATTAAAATTCAAAAAATTGACCAAAGATGGCCAAAGATGTGCAGTAAATGGTTATGTGCTGATCTTCGAATAAATGGCCAAAGATGTGCAAAGTGTTTTATCTGGTTGTTACTAAATTATCCCTCATGTGCTTGCAAGGAATTTGACTTGCATCTTCCCTTCGTGTCTATCCATCCTTCTCTAAGGCCTGAGTTTACTACGGGTGGATACTAGCTACTTCAACCTTCTCCATAAAACACAGGTCCATAGATGATCCACAGGCTGAATTTTTATTGCTTTCAATCACTACTAGAAGGCATAAATAGGCTTCACACACAACCTAACTACAAATAAAATCAAACCTAACTAGGATATAGAAAACTATGACATGTAATAATTCCTAATTAAACTACTAGAAGAGTAGTGATGGGTTATAACCCTCCTGATGCGGAGCGATAGTGGGCCCTATTAAAAATATTTTTCGTATTTATTTAATAAAAAAATATTAAGGTGTCCTTAATCAAGAATATCTTATTCGATTAGGCTAGATTTGATTTGCATAATATTTTAGGATAGATCTGATTTAATATTATTTGATTTAAGATAGATTTGACTTAATTTTCTATATTTAGAAGAAATCCTAAATCAGTGTTTTATTTCCTATTAAAGATTTATTGTAAGCCTATTTAAAGGCCTCAGTTTGATGGAATAAACAGTCGATGATTTTGAAGAAAAAATAACTTCTTCTCTGTTGATGGAGAATTTCATTGGTGCCAAAGCCAACAAGCCTCGGTGGTGAATCCGGTGGTTGCTGTCCGATGGTGATTCCGGCAGCCCTTCTGGTGGTGCTTCCAGAAGATGGCCTACCGGCCGCCATATCCTTCTGTCCGCTATCCTTTTTATCCCTCCATCCCCTCCGCTCCCCTTCTGTCACGTGCTGTCCGCTATCACCTCCCCACAGGATATAACCAGTGGGGAGTTAGTGGGGACCTCTCAGATATTTCTCCCATTACATATGTTAGTATTCTAATTATAAGTTTAAGACCTGATTTACAATACATTAACCGCGATAAGTTGGTATAGGTGTGCGGTATTGATCCCCTTCAAATGCTTATTATCATAGACGTGTTAAAAGTTGTGGGGACATAGACCAACACAACAATACATAAAATCTTATCTGCTACCTAAAGAAAAAATATATATCTATGTTAGATAAAAAAATAATCTATTCAAGCTGTGCCACAAATAATACACTTAGACAGCTCTAAATTAGTTAAGCTTAATTCTTGAGGCATTGTTTTGTATATAAGCATTTCGTACCTGTTAACATCATGATAATTGATTAATTAATCATCAACAAAATGCGCCAAGTAACAATTTCTTAACATCAGACATAGAAGAGGAGTTTTTTTGGTAACTACCTAGAATAGAAGTTCCTTCTGAGAAAAAACCTCAAACATAAATAAAATACAATGTGGGAATCCTAATTTCTAATAAATAAACAAGGAAACATAATAAACTACTTGAGTGTCAAGAAGCCTGAGATATTTTTTGTCAGATCACGTGGGCTTGAAAATGAAAGGAATGACAAGCAAAAAAAGACACTGAAGAAGTTTGAGGAGGGGCCAACTTGGCCCTACTCAAGTCCCAACATAGTGATCTCAATGTTGGGATAAGGACTGCAAGGATCTCGAGGGGGGCCATGCCAGGCCATGCTCCCCCCCCCCCCCCTCCCCCCCCCCCATGAATACAGCAGTCATGTGAAGCATTAAGACTAGAGGGAACATTAAGACTAGAGGGAACATAACACTATCACAACCGGGGCCAACTAAAATCAAAACCAACAATCATAATCATAATCATAATCAAGTAGTGCCTTTTTTTCAACTATTTGGGGTCAGCGACATGGATCTTACTCCTCCATTCAAGCCTGTTTTGGGCAACCTCTTTTATAAGAGATAGTAACGTCAAATATTTTTTTATAACTCCATCCAAGTTCTTTTAAGTCTCCCTCTCCCTCTTTTGGCATCATTTATATGCATCACTTCTAATCTTCTCACATGGGCATCTATTGGTCTTCTTTGCATATGCCCACACCAACACAACCTACATTCCTTCAACTTCTCCCCTAAAGGAGCTACCCCTAAACTCTCATGAATATATTCATTTCTAATCCCATCTATTTGGAGTAGCTGTGGCTAAAGCCCAATTATGAGTTCTATTTGGAGTAGCTGTGGCTAAAGCCCAATTATGAGTTCTATTTGGAGTAGCTTCTGGTTTCATATTAATTGGAGTACCATAATGGTAATTTTATCTTAGTAAAGATAAAGATTATTTATAATAGTTTGAATTTAAGATGAGCGTAGAAGGGTGCTATTAAAGACGCTTACAAAAATGACAGGATTCAACCTTGTAATGGATGAATTGCTTCACGAAGTGATGAAATATTAAGTTATTGACTGTCCTTTGTGGAGCTCCTTCCCCTTCCTTTCTAAACTCTTCTTATCCTATTATATCTCACCTATATCCCTCTGCTGGCTACATGATGCTCTCCAAGGTATTGTCACCTAAGGCCGGCATCTACTTAAATGGGTAACATGATTACCAGTGATAACTCCACTGGATTCCCAAAGGGATCCAAGCACTAAGCAACTGAGCGCGAGGAAACCATTTAAAAGGCACAATGAAATTCATTACATCTATTGAAGCTTATCTATTTTACACTACTAGACTCAGATCTTCATTAGATCGTTTGCCAGTTTGCGCACGGCTTACAAACTTTTTTATCACATAAATAGTTGAGAATTTATGGTGTTTTGAGGGCACCAGTAGTTCAATATATGTTAGGCCAAAATCAAGGCCACATGGGAGCTAAAGTTATTACGATGCAGATGAAGCATGGCCACTAGAGAGGTGGCCAACTAGAATAATTTACAGATATTCAAAGTGATGAGAAAATTCTTATGTATAGCCTAGCTGAGAGGGAAGCTAAATTGATAACTATCGTTGGAAGGTAAAACCATGTGCTATATGGCTAGCCGCATGTTTAATAAAGTACTTAATCTGAACTTATCCTATATAAGTACTGTTTATTCCGGCATGGAAAACAACTTGCTGAAGAAAGAGGTCTTAGTTGACATTCTCCTTTTTAATAGATCTCGAACTTTAGACTCCATATCAGTGAAGTTTTTATTCAATTACAAATGTAACTACTAAATGCATTAATAAGTGACTCAAGCTGATCACACGCATTCAACTGTGACCATCTCAAAACGTTTTTCGTTTATATCACATAAATTTTTTTACTTCTAGCCAATAATCGTTTATATCACATAAATTTTTTTACTCCTAGCCAATAAACCGTCTTTGAAGATCTGCTAGGGTAGCAATATATTTAAAAATATCCTGAACTAAGTACTTTCCATATTACTGATGTTTGACATTGCAATATGGAAAAAATGAAAATCAACATCGATCAAAAGGCATAATCTGTGGATGAGCTATGTTAACAAGCTTTCTTGTATCCTCCATAGTTTACCTTGTTGGTTAATTATACTAACTAAACTAAAGTACCTGGAATATGACGTCCTCTTCAGAACTCCATGCAGGTTTCTGGATTGAAACAGGGATCTGAGTAGACAACAACAAGTTTTCCGATTTTGCAATAGAAATACCCATACCCTTGGCAAGGTCTTCCTTTGATGGGGCATGGCCCGCCTGCCTGTATGAATTCCTCACATTTTTAACCCGTGTTAAAAGCGTGTACACATTCTCCTGAAAATATACCACACAACAGAGAAAACATGCTTAACCTTTTTTTCCTGTTAGACCATTGCAACCCTATAAATAATATACTCCCTCCATCGGGAATTATTATCACCATAAGGATTTTCAGAATGAGATAAAACTAGTTCATTTTGGAAAACCTTATGGTCATAATAATTCCGGACGGAGGGAGGGGAGCATCCTTTTTTTCTCAAGACAATCATAGAATGACAAACTACTTATTTTAGGACCCACAGCAATGCAATTTCCTTCTTTTGTCAACACAAATAAATTTCGTATCAGAAAAGATCATTTCTACATTTTATGCATTGCAGTTTTTTTTAATTTTTTGAGTTGAAACTTCGCAGATCTTTAACAGACCATCCAATTTAACATATACAAAAAAAAAGCTATCCTTCTATTATTCACCTAATAACAAACAGGTCTCATCAAAATTCAGAACTGCAAGCGTATATATTAGGATAAGTTTTTTGCACTGATAAATTCCACTACTATGACTAGTTCATTTTGGAAAACCTTATGGTCATAATAATTCCGGACGGAGGGAGGGAGCATCCCTTTTTTCTCAAGACAATCATAGAATGACAAACTACTTATTTTAGGACCCACAGCAATGCAATTTCCTTCTTTTGTCAACACAAATAACTTTCGTATCAGAAAAGATCATTTCTACATGTTATGCATTGCAGTTTTTTAAAAAAATTTGAGTTGAAACTTTGCAGATCTTTAACAGACCATCCGAATTAACATATACAAAAAAACCTATCCTTCTATTATTCACCTAATCACAAGCAGGTCTCATCAAAATTCAGAACTGTAAACGTATATATTAGGATAAGTTTTTTGCACTGATAAATTCCACTACTATAACATATGTCTGCCTTTTCTAACTGTGGAGGGTCTGCAGACATTTTATTCACAGATTGAGATCTTACATGCAGACGAATGGTCCTTGATTTTAGAAATATAGCCTTCCTAATGGATTGCCTTATCCACCAGTAAGCATATATTGAAAATCTGCAACTAGCTTGAGGTTTGAACTTCTCTAGGCTCTTCATAAGACCCATACTTCCCTTCCTATAGGTCAACAAAAAAAAGTTCATGACCAGCCGATTAGGGGAAAAATTCTTAGATGGTTCATTCAAATAATTAAAAGGACAAAACAAATTTTGTTAACTTTGACCTGAAGCATATCCCGGATGCTCAAACCCTTTCCTTGATATTGCTTAGCGAGATGCACTACCAAACGGAAATTAGAATAAATTATCTTCTCACTGCTGTTATTCCCAGAGTTTATGCAAGCCTTTAGATCCCAGCAATTCATTCCAACAGCTTGGGCCCATTCAGCTACTGTTGGTTCTCTGTTGAACTGCAACTCAAGCCTTGTTTTGATATCCTCAATTCTCATCATGTCCTGCTAAAAAATGAAAGACTTAGACTTGTTTGTTCAAAGAAAAAGGTGAAAACCCATGAGGAAGTTTTTGTAGAAGTATCAACTGAACACTTCCAAGATTATTAATTTCCATAATAGGAGTCTTCTAGATAGAGAATTCCTCAACAATAAAGATGTAATTCTTCTTACATATCTGCCATTAGAAAATATGTGGAAAGAGAATTCTCTTAAGCTAATTCCATAAATAGAGTGATTACAGAATCCCTAAGATTTCATATCCAGCTCAGTTTAGAGAGAAGATCTGATAAGCAATGTGAATGATGAAGCATGCACCAAGACATTAAAAGTAATTCTCCATAAAAGTATTTGCATCCAAAAGATCCGGTTTAATACATTTAAAACTGCATACCTGAATTTTAACAACCAAGTCATGTTTACCTTTTGCAGTCAAAAGTTGTCTTTTATCAGAACCTGACAAGAATAACCTATATGGGTCATTGGGATCAGAGCATCTGGCATTTATCTTTGCATAGAGTTCCTTAAGATTTGGAGTATGAAACTCATCCTCTACCGCATTTGGGCTTCTTCGGAACTTTTCTCTTCTTTGATGGCCTTTCCAGAAGTCAGCTTGACTTAATGATAACTCTTCCCTCTACTGAGTCTTTTAATGATTGGCTTCCAACCTCCCAACTAAGACAAACAATACCTTTTTTCAGTATTAGTGAAAATAAAAGAGTAAGGGGAAACACAATGACTCAGGGTAAAAAATAAGAGAGAGAATCATCACAGGCAGGATGAAGGATATGCAGGAACAAGCATTTTCTCCAAAATGTCAAAATTGTCTGCTAAAAAAGCTGCTTCTTTTGAGGCAAGCATAGCAGTCCTAGCCAGGGCAAGAGTATTTAAGTGTCCAGCAGTAAAGGGGTCTTTGTCCTCAATGAATCCTGGTTCAATTTTGAGGCCTTCATCTGTATGGTCTTGAGTTTTCACGGATGAAGGAATGATTTGTTCTCTGTGATTGCTGATGGAAATCTGAGCAGAAATGACAGCAAGAAAACACACAATAGTTACCGAAAAAGCATAGATGATAGTATAGCACACAAGTGCCTGAGCATCTTACAAAAACCAGAAACCTGGCAAATAAAGTAGCTGGCGCTGAAAATCTTTAAGGAAATGGTCGGTGTTTTTCTCTTCATGGTGTGCATATCGTTTGTCTATTAATTTCCTATTTAGTGTTCCCTACCAGTTGACAGAATTAGTTAGTATACTTGGACTAAGAGAAAAATACTATATAAGAAGTATTCAATCTTAACTCCAGGTTTCCAGTTGTCATGTAACTATGAGCAAAAAATTGTTTCCTCAATTATTCCATGCTGGATGTATGCAAAATTTGCATGAGTATAGCATCAAGATTGAATACAACTGAGAAATAAAATTACCCTTTTTAAAACCCTCACCTGTAGTGTTGTATCTTCATTAGAAGGAGGATCATGCTTCTGTAACGGAACTGAAGCAGGAAAATGTTGAACTACTGATGTGGCAGGGACAGAAGTACCAGCAACTGCTGCTTGTTCATTAAGAATGAAGTTATAACTACATACGTTCGAAAATAAAATTAATCCATAAAAAATTCTTATGACTTCATATGATCCAAATTTGGTCAATAGAAAAGAAAGGACTTTGAGAAATGAGAACAAGATGAATTTTGAAATTTGGGAAGAGAAGCTCCTATGTGCTGCCTGGCTTCCCAACACTGGCAACACTAGGAGCTTTTGACTGTTCAATTCAATGTGGATGGTCTTGATTGGAACCCACTCAATACCCTCGTGCAAGTTCACTTAAATGATTCAAGTTGAATGTTTTTCAATTATCCCTAAACTGAATACCTCATGAACAAAAATTAACATCTAGTCAGTCAAATCAACCTCGATATGAAAAAAGTATAGCTTTATCAACCAAAGACAAAGCATCAAAACTGGTTGATTCCTATGGCTGGGAAACCTACTGGGGTGTTTCACTGCACGCCAGTTCTTGAGTTGAATCGTTCCACCGATGCTCTAGTTCATGGAAGAAGTAACAGTACTGTTACAGCTATATCAAGTAATGAAACTTTACCTCACCAAAAAGTGCTAGCTATCTTAAAACAGAATCCTTATTTTCATACATCGGTGAACGTCAACCTATAATAATCCTTCCATTGGAAGATGTGACAATTGGTACCAAAAACTTCTGCCAATTGGTTCCAACCAAGAAGTACAGCATTCAAAATGAATTAAGTGCAGAGAACATCTCCATACCATACCATATCAAACAGTTTATCAGGGTCCAAAATGATCAATTCTAATTCAGACCACTTAATCAGAAAAATATTTATAATGCATGCTTTAGTTCTTTATTAGAGGGTAAATCACAATCTTAGATCATCAAACCTCAAAAATCAAGATCCGCCTCCACCTCACCATCTCTTATTTTTCAGAGTATTCTAAAAAACCACTCAAGACCAAATTATCATGTCAACACCAGTACACCACAACCTACCCACACTTTTTTTTCATTTTTATATAATTCATTTGTACATCAGAATTAAAAGTGGTTGCTTAAACGCCATTTCTAATGCACAATTGAGGCTAAAAGAAAGATTTTTTTTCAAAAAAGACCAGTAACAAAAACACTTGGGCAAACAAGCTTCTTCTCAACTTTCTATAACCTGAACAACACAAAACAAGACATTTCCTACTGAGACCAAATTGTTTTCATTCCACTGGTTCTCATCTCTTCTAAAAAATGCATAATTTGAACAACGCAAATTATGGCATTTTCTACTATGCCAAAACCTCTTATTCTTTCTTTTCTCAAAGAAAGGGTAAATCAATCAACTCTACCTCTCATAAAGGTCAAACTCATCAATTCAGATCCTAACCAGTCTTAGTAAACAGTATCATTTCTCAAGTTTCTTTTCCAACTCTAATTGTGCCCACACAAACAACAGGGAAATAAACACAAAAAATTCTAAAAAAAGAACAAGAAACAATGACAAAACCATACAACCTTCTTACAGTGCATTTGAGAAGCTTCATCAGTTCAGCACAAATGGTATTTGTGAAAGCTGAAAAGAGAAAGAGAGACATACCTGAACAGGAGGAAGCATTTCTGAGATGGGTTCCGGGTATAGGTAGTGGAGGCGGGGAGAAGATGATGTTACCAGCCTCCATGAGCAGTCAGCTTGAAGGCTTTCGCCTTTAGTCGCAGAGCTGGTCACGATTGCGTTGGAAAAATCAAAAGGATCAGGCTGCTCCTTCACACTGGTAAAGGATGTATGTCGATAATACCCTCAGTAATTAAGCTGATTTACGAAACTGTATCTCACGAGTCCGGCGGGCTGGAGTGCACTTGTCTCCTCCGTAATGTAAGGACTGTCCAACAAACGGGGTCTGCTTGTGAGTCCGTCGTTAGATTGCTCCATCATTAGATAAAAATTGATTCCATCATTAGATGGCTGACTTTGCATTTTCACGACCCAAAACACGGAATAGTCTTATTGTTTCACTCATTTTCAAATATGGTTTTAAAAATTAGACCCGCCAGACCGGTTCGACCCAATTCTACCAGAGCCGAGACGTTTTTTTAGCGGGGTCATCCAGGTCAGCGGGGTAGATTGAACCTATTGACTCCGTTGAACCTTCGCGATTGAACCAATGACCTGGTTGACTGGGCCGGGTGGATTTTTTTACCTCGTTTAACCCGCCTAGCTTCAGATCCTCCGCGACAGTCGGCAACGGTGATGGCTTGTGGATCATGAATCTGGTGACAAAGACACATCTTTGAGGCAATAGCTGAACAAGTGATGAATCCCACACGCTGCCTTCCGGTGTTGTTTACCTATTTTAATTCATTTAAAAAATCAACAATCGTGACAATTAAGATGAAAATTAGAATGGATGGTTGGCGAAAACTTAAAAGTTATGACATTTGGATGCAAGGCAGCATCCAAGGCTTGAAAATCGAGGTCAGATCCAACGAGTTCCTCCTTTGGGAAAATCAAGTCACTCATACAGACGACAGAGAGTGTCTCCCAGACCAGCTATCGACATGGCCCATCCCTTCTCGATATTGTCATCGGGGGCGAACTAGAGGGACTTGTCATCATCGTCGAAACCGAAAGAGGAGGCGAGCTCGAGGGTGGAGGGGCAGCAATAGAAGGGCTTGACTGGGCGACAGTAGTGGTGGGGCTGGCAGCGACCAGGGGGTGGCGTCGAAATTGCAGTTGGGATAGAGGAGCATATGGTGGAGGGAGGAGTAGAAGATAGAGGTTGCATTGGCACGACAGACCCCCCGTATCACGTGACTTACCTGTGGGCCCATAGTCCAGTAGAAACGACAATTTTCTAAAATCTACACAGTAATTTGGAACGAAATTTGGAACGAAAGGAGAATAAAGTGTGGGGGGGGGGGTACTCAACAAGAATTTCGGATCAATGACTAGTTCGATTTTAAAAACCTTGTTTTTAAATGCAGTCAGGTTTTGTCAAGGTACTTTTTTGTCAAGGTGAGACGACACATACAATCTGAGAATTGGAAAGAAAGAAGAGGGGAATTTATTAAATAATACTAAAAAAGAAATTACCGATCGGGAACAATGTTCAAAATATTTCCCAGTTTGAGTATTTAACGAGCCACGCAGGCATTAGCGTGGCATTGATGCCTGCGTGGCTTTTTTTAAAAAAACTGACTCGAAATACGTCGGTTGAACTGATGCCTTTGAGAGAAGCGCGCCTTTAACAACCTTAAGCTATTTTTTTTACTATTTTAGTGGGACAAATTTCAACGATGCATATCTCTCTTATTTTTATCTATTTTTATTTTCTTTTATTTTTAGTGCTATTTCTTATAATGATGATATCACAAAAATATTGAGCCACCGCATGCTATTTATCGTAGTTTATGGTATTTTTTCGATAGGATATCAAAATCATTATGATATCATGATGATTAGAAAAGAAAATTAAAAATAAAGAACAAAAAAAATGGGCGAGAATGGACTGAAAATGAGAGAGATATGATTTGATGAAGTTTAATCGCCTGTTTAAAATGGGACAAATTTTAACACTTTTAAGATAGGCGTAGGTTCTACAAAGCTCTTATTGTTTTTACCTTAACATTTATTATTATGTGTTGTTCAGTGGAGGTCAGTGGAACTCTAGCTACTAACGGTCATTGACGAGAGGTCATTCAGCCCCTTGATAGGGGGAAGAAGGGAAGTGGGGAGTAGATGTTCGTGTCTGTCGGACATCTGGACATGGACACGGCTAATATAATGGCGGACAAGTTGTTCACGGATACGGACGCGGAACCCTAGCGGCAACAAATGGACCTGCCTAGTTATGACCAAGACATCTGGACATGGACACGACCAATATAATGGCGGACAAGTTGTTCACGGATACGGTCGCGGAACCCTAGGGGCAACAAATGGACCTGCCTAGTATGACCAACTTGGTCACCAAAATCATGTTACCACCCGATAGAGGGAGGGAAGAATGAGTTGAATAAAAAAAAATTATAATTTTACCTAAGATTCCTCGGTCCCCCCTCCACTTGTCCCAAATAGAGAGTCTATTTAAAAAGGTAGCATCATTCACTGAGAAGTTTATATGGCATTCTTCGGAATTCCACAGGAATGTTTTAGAGTTTATCAGACCCTTTTCGAGAGTTTCCAACCACTTGAATTAACCTTGATTGGACTACTAGTATGTAACAAATTTTTTTCCAAATAGGAGAAAATAATACTCTAGATGTAATTTAGTAGGGAAATTTATATAATAGGGTATAAAATTTTTTTTTTTAAAAATGACGCACTGTAGAAAATAATTGCAAAACAGGGTATCTGACAAGCCACGCAGGTGCCCGCGTGGCGCGGGCGCTTGCGTGGCCTTTTTTTTTTAAAACCAAACCAAAAGGCGTCGGTTGAACCGACGCCTCTCGGTTAAAAGAGAAAGGCGTCGGTTCAACTGACGCCTTGACAGATTTGAATGCCTTATCATTTTTCGTCCCATTTTAAATAGGCTGTCACTTAAACGATACATATCTCTCTCATTTCTAACCCATTTTCACTCATTTTTTTTTCATTCTTCCTTATTTTTAGTGCTCTTTCTAGTCATTATGATATCACAAAGATGTTGAGCCATCACATACCATTTATCGTAGTTTTTGTAGTATTTTTTTCGATAAATAATATGCGATGGATCAACATCTTTGCGATATCATTATGACCAGAAAGGCCACTAAAAATAAGGAAGAATGAAAAGAAAATGGACGAAAATGGATGAAGAATGAGAGAGATATGCATCATTGAAATTTGTCCCACTAAAACAAATCTGTCCCATTTTAAAGGGGTGATAACTTCAATGATGCATATCTCTCTTATTATTCATCCATTTTCGTCCATTTTTTTTTCATTCTTCCTTATTTTTAGTGGTCTTTCTGGTCATAATGATATCGCAAAGTTGTTGATCCATCGCATACTATTTATCGAAAAAAATACTACAAAAACTACGATAAATGGTATGTGATGGCTCAACATCTTTGTGATATCATAATAACTAGAAAGAGCACTAAAAATAAGGAAGAATGAAAAAAAAATGAGTGAAAATGGGTTAGAAATGAAAGAGATATGTATCGTTGAAGTGATGGCCTATTTAAAATGGGACGAAAAATGATAAGGCATTCAAAAGCGTCGGTTGAACCGACGCCTTTCTCTTTTAACCGAGAGGCGGTAGAAAGGCGTCGGTTCAACCGACGCCTTTTGGTTTGGTTTTAAAAAAAAGGCCACGCAAGCGCCCGCGCCACGCGGGCGCCTGCGTGGCTTGTCAGATACCCAGTTTTGCAATTATTTTCTACAGTGCGTCATTTTAATTTTTTTTTTTTTAATACCCTATTATATAAATTTCCCTATAAAAAATGTCCATGACTCAATAACAATTATATTCCTTATAAAGCTGCAACTAGGTCCAGAAAAAGATGATTATGGGGGCACAAAATTGATTGTGCACTGTAGCAAGGTGTTTTTTTTTTCTAGAGGCACAGTTGAGTACTCTGCGCCGTTGATTTTAATGGTCGTCGGCTCCCATAAGTTGGAGGAAATACTGGTGAATAGCATCGATGCGGATAAAAAAGGCTTCCTGGTCATGGACATTCACACCTATTAACAAGTTCTTTTTGCAGCCGTATCGAGAAATTATTCTGGTGTCCCTGCAACACTACTCCGTATCGACAACTCCTCGCGCTCAGCAGCTGCTTGTACACGTTACTCATTTCGTTGTCGATCCTCAAGATCGACTGCTCCTTGGCACACCCTGGTATACCACCACTCCACACCACATGCAATCCACATCATGTGTCTGCAATTCCTGCCAAAGAAACAAGCCTGTCTCCGTAACCGCTGCTATTAGCGACATGCTACCTCACCATTGGATGCAATCCTTTGCCATGTATCTTTATTTCCTTTTTCAACTTTCATTAGGGCCGAGGCTGATATGACACATACCTCCCACTTCAGAGCCCCTTTTAATGAGCACTCCTCTCTTCATGCGACTCATCTGTAGTTTTCATTCTCTCCCTTTGTCTTTCACACACCAGGACTCCTAGTAGGCTAGTACTCAACACCCTGCTTCCTACTGGTTCCTGATTCTGCTCACCACTGATTCCCTACCTGCACACTCCAGTCCCCCCTGACACACACCACACTCCCTGAAGGAATGGTGTTCCCATCCCCTGCACCTTCGTTTTCCCATACACCACTCTATGGGGAGTAGTGGTGTTCGCTCACACATACACACCCATCTCAAATTCAGTGACCATTTCAGATTAGTTCATTGATAAGTGGATAATATGGGGGGGGGGGGGGACGCTATCTTTTACTAGCTTGATCAAGCTTTCTCCTTCAAAACCTCCTCCTCCTTTCAGCCTGCCAAACTGAGTTCTCCATGAAGCAATGTAATGCTTTTGCAAGTTCTGAAAGTAATTTATACTATACATTTATGCATTTGTTTGGAGTTTTCTAATCCTTTTTTATATCCATTTGCTCCTTTTTCAGGAAAGTTGTTCTTCCTCATGTTGGTTAGGCAGTGATGAGTGCTTTGCCAATGGCTGTTTGATCATACATGTCTCTGCTCCACTAAGCTGTTTCTTTCTGTAATCCTCCTCTTCATCGCCGACAGCCTTGCATCCTTGAACATGGTAATTCTCGCAATCACTCTATTTTGTTGATTTTATGTTGCTATAACTGGCGATAAACATTCTAAAGTGCCTAGGTGTGTAAGTTGTTTCATACAAGTCTTAAAATATTCCATGCTTCTATTTTTGAACTGAGTTACACGGCATACAGCTAGTCTGTTATATAATACTCAAAGTCTTTCAAGTTTTCTGGGTGCTTCGTGGGCTATTCTTTAAATGCAGTTCACAGTTAAAAATAAAAAAAAAACATCAGAATAAAGGTGTCTCTTCTATCTAGTATCTTAGGTGGGCCCCACCTTGGACCATGGGAGCCTATCATCTCCACCTGTGCACATTGCCTTATGAAATCACCAATCTTGCGAGCCTAGTTAACTTCTTAGTTCCTTCTGCTAATCTAGGGATGTTTGATTTACTGAAATCTGAAATTCCTGTTTCTATAGGACAAATAGGAAAACTGAAGATAATAAACTTGATTAGTGCTGGATTAAAGGGGCATATTCCGCCAGAGCTTGGGAACTGCAAAAGCCTCCAATCAGTGTTCCTATCCTTTAATAACCTCTCTGGGACTCTGCCAGACAAGCTTGCAAGACTATCAGCCACCATCCTCTCTATCGGTGCTGAGCAAAACCAAATTATAGGACCTGTTCCGCCTTGGTTGGGGCAGTGGACCTCAGCTGAGTCCATTCTGTTAGCCTCTAATCAGTTTAAGGGAACCATTTCGCCGGAGTTAGGAACTGCTCTTCTTTAACATAACTCACTCAGCAATAATTACTTGATGGGCCACTGATGTTTGTAAACAATAACTAGTTAACAGGACCACTGCCAAAGGAAATTGGAATGCTTGAGAACTTATTAGTATTGTCATTGAGTAACAATCAGTTAAATGGTGGTCCCCCACTGGATTTTTTCTCGATCTCTTACCAGTCTGGATCTTCAGAATAACAAATTTATAGGGCCTCTTCCAAGGGAAATTGGTAAACTAAAACAGATTGAGCACTTAGCTCTCTCCACAGCCAACTTTTAGGTCCTCTACCAACAGAAATTGCAGAGCTCTTTCAAAATCCATTAATCCCAGAAACAAGCTACATACAACGTCGTGGGGTCTTTGACATTTCTTGGAACTCATTTTCGGGTCAAATACTAGCAGGACTTGGTCGCTGTTCTATTCTTGTGCAAGTACTTCTCAATAAATTGTTTTCAATTTCTGGACCGGTTCAAGGTTTAATTCTTTTTTAAGCCAGGTTCAGTAATTATAACACACGGTTCACCTCTATTTAATCCGGTTCAACCATATCTAAGCCGATTTATTGGTAATTTTGCTTGGTTTAGTCAATTAATGCGTATATTTCATGCAATTGTGCTTGGTTCATATTTTGTTTAGTTATATATTTGCATTAGTTCACCCAATTATGTTGTAAATTGCTTCAATTTTAAACTTTTGGGATGATTAGCTTAAATTTAGCATGATTATATGTTATGTGTGCTATATTTGCTTGATGTCGATATTGTGATACATATCATGCTTATTATCAACATACAGTCATTCTTAAGTCATCTACTTGGAACAATGGCTTTATACATGAGCAATGTTATGCTAATCCCATTACTTTGATCTTATTTGACCATAGTGGACGGACCATCATAATTTATGGCATTAATTTTAAATTGTGAGTTTAGATCATGATGAGAGTTGTCACTTGTGGGGAAATTTATAGTCAAGGAAACTAATAGCATGTTGTACTCTCATCCCACAATCTAAAAAGTGCACGTGGTGCATCGATAAGGCAGTGATACACTAATCTCGGGATACGCTAATCTCAAATATAAATACAAAGACCTCGCAAGATCAATGTTTCTGACATTGGTTATTGAGCATACTATGATTTCTATTAGAGATATGTTAATCTCTTAAGAGACTTCAATTGAGTATTTCATAATGTAAAAGTTTAGAGATATGTCAATCCCTAAGGAATTCGACTGTTTTGATAGAATTACCAGAAAAATACAAGCAAATACAGAAGCATTGCATGTTATTACATTAAGTAAGAACCCCAAGAAAAGACATAAAGAATGTGGTTCATTGCATGGAAAATCGTCTCGCCGATATATCGCCGATATATCGGTATCGGACACAAACCGATACACCGATACCCTTAAATCTCGTTTTTTCAAAAATTTCCATATATCGCCGATATATCGGTTTCGGACCGATATATCGGTATTTTTTGAATTTTAAAAATATTTTAAAAAAAAAAATTCAAATTTTTTTTTTTTTTTTGAAAAAAAAAAACTTTCATGTTTGTTTTCTATCCTAATATGCATATTTTGAAATGTATTCTTTGTTTAAATTAGTATAACTCATTTTAGAAGTTAGATTGTGAAAATATATGATAAAAACTAGTTTTTAACGACCGATATTTTTTTACACAATATCTCCGATATATCTCCGATATTTCGTCTCTTCGGCCTACCGATATTTTACCGATATCCGATACGACATTCCATGGTTCATTGTGGCTTTAAGATAGGTAGAAGACTTGAATATCAGATTGATATTTAAAGTGTATAGAAAAGACAGAAAGTTGATGAAACAATAAGTTCTAAACGTAAAGACCGGTTCATGACTTGAAGACTCATCGCTATTATATTTTTAATAGATAATAGTGTCTCTCAGTTATTCGTATATATGTATATTACAAGTCATATGTAATTATTGACTTAAATATCAGATTGATATTTAAAGTGTATAAAAAGACAGAAAGTTGATGAAACAATAAGTTCTAAACGTAAAGACCGGTTCATGACTTGAAGACTCATCGCTATTATATTTTTAATAGATAATAGTGTCTCTCAGTTATTCGTATATGTGTATATTACAAGTCATATGTAATTAATATAAGTCTAAATATTAAGTCATATGTAATTAATTGAAAACACACCAGCATGGTAGAATAGTAAATTAAGGCCTCATAAAGGGTGGGTAGAGTATTTACAATAAACAAACTATAGATATGTAAATCGACAGAGATAAGCATCTTTTATAACACCTGAGCATAGACATGATGAATAGTTAGAGTATTCATCATATGATACATAAATATAGATAGGGAAGGCACTTGATTGAACATAGGGGTTTGGTCGACACACTAGGTTACAACATTATCTAGATAAATGGAATTCAAGAATGCAAAATCTGTCCAAAATAGAAGGGGTGAAAAGACACACCTCCTGAGAACATTACATACTGTTTTTAGACTAGAGAAAATTATTAGATAGATCCCTATATCTAGAACATAACACAACTGATGACATATTTTGGAATTAATTATGGATTATCTCGTACAGGGTGTCGGTGCAAAAATTAATCTAGTTGAGAATGAAAAACTATTCTGAGATTGACTGCAATGCTTAGTAAAACCCCAGACGTTTATCAATGTTATAACATCTATTAAATAAATCTTAACTTTAGGAATCAAGACCTTTAAAATTGAACAACAAAGTCGCACTTAAAGATTGCAGCAACAAGGAAAGACAAACACAAAATAGGGTTCCTTCTTAGCACAATACATGCAGTAGAAATACGAATCATGTAAGTGATCATAATCGGTCACAACAATTTGAACACGACAATAATGCATATAATTCAAGCAAAATCATAAGAGTATAAGCATGAATAAGGTTCAACTCAACATCAGTGGGAACACGCAAAAATTTGACTTCAAACGCAAGAAAATCTAAGTGATGTAGAAGAACAGAACAATAGAAAGAATTGCGCAAAAATATCCTACCTCAAACTGTTCGTCGATATCTTCTCGCTTTGCCTTAATTCCAGCGTCCTATGCACCTCATTCGTTGCCTCTTCGAGTCGGCTAGCAACAAGGGCAAGGGAGAAGGTAGAGAGAAGAAGGGTTTGAGGGAGAGAAAGCGGGCAAGAGAGGGAGAGGCTTGGTTAGCCAAAAGTGAGGGCCGACCAGCACATCTATGGCTATTTAGAATGTTTGGTTTCCTATTCTATAGTACTCTAACTCCACCCTTGATTAATCTTCTGCTCAATTTTAACCATCAAGCAATAACTACCCACAAGACTCCTTCTGGCGCCCATTCACTTCGGTGCCCAGCCTAATGAGATTCCAATTCCAAATCCTATTTCAACACACACTTCATGATTTAAGGTTACACCTTCATAAGGGCGCCCATCCATTAAATTAGTAACTTCCGAATTGACTCATGTCACCCCTTCATAAGGGCGTTCTTCCATAATGTAAGGTTACACCCCTTCCTTCTTTAGCACTGATTAGGATCACTCACAACCATTCATGGCACCCCATCCCTAAGGGCGTCCTTCCATAATGCAGGGTTACACCCTACACTTCTGGCGTCCAAGCAAATACAGGTGCTAAACACTGGTCAGACTTTGGCACTAGGCCCAGCCTCAGTGCGAGAGTGTCCTAGCTAAACAGGAAACTTCTACGAATGAAATTTAAACTATAATTAGATATATGCCACACAACAAGTCAATCCATTTAAAAGAAATCAAATTGAAAATTTTGCTTTTCTAATTCGGGTCGACCAATAATTTTTTTTATACACAACTTTTCTCATCATCACATTCTCCCCTCTTTATTAGGCATTTCATCCTCGAAATGAAACAAACTAATTACCAAACAATTCAAGATATTCTCAAACAATTTTTTTTTTCTTCTCCTGATAATCTAAATGAGCTCTCTTGTTAAGGCAATCTACACTCACCCTTTATTAGGCTAACTAGTCTGACCCAAAATAATAACGAAGTCAAAACAATTCAAGAAATATCAATAAAACGATCAAGACCATATCCCCAACTATAACATGGGTGTTCTTTAACTATCTGAGGCACTGGCTCAATCACTATGGGCGGTACTTCATCGTCATCTAATTGAATGACTATGCTATGTAGTTGTTCATCTACCCTTAATTCCTCTTTTGTAGGATACTCTTCTAGTTCCTCTTCTATAGGATACTCTTCTAGGTCAGATTCAGTGTATTTATATACGATGTTGTCTTTAGGTTGGGTTTACAAAGGATGTAGGGGTAAATACTCTCCCAGCATGACATAGCAACCTTGCTAAGATACCCATGCCCTAAAGGTTCCTTATTCATTTCGGCTTTCTCATATCTCAATTCTCTATAGGTTTTGCAAACAGTTCTATATATACATGTTCATTATGGTCATTTCATTTAAAAATAGTGTCATTCTCTACTAAACTGTCACGCCCCAAATGTTCAGCTCTTATCGGAGTGCGTATCTTTTAAATGTGCTAAATACTGAGGCATCATAGGTAATTGTGCTGTCATTCATACAAACATAATGAGAAGTGTAAAATGACAAACTCACGATGGATGGGCTATTTATAAATAAAAATCCAAAATGAACAATAAATAATAACATGTTGTTATGTTCTCTAATGGTCAAAATGCCATTATTACAAAATCATCAAAATAATATGCAATTCTAAAGTTTAAGCTTTGAACTCTTTTTCTATGAATCCACCTTCAAGTCCAGCTCTCCTCTACAAGCTATCAACAGCTAAATCTGCATCGCAGGATGCAAGAGTATTCCATAAAAATACCCAATAGAATGCAAATCCGTGAATATAACAAGATAATTCAAGGAATATGTAGTTGAAACATGAGCATGCAATATGTAAGAAGGCAATTGAAAGAGATGATTCATCATTAATGCCAAGAAAATCAAACATCCGAACGAAGCAATCAGACTCCATAACTATTGGTAATGCTAAGAGTGAGTGAATTTATGCTCTCATATCATTGCCCCTCGCAAGCAAACATCATGCCCACTCCGATAAGAATCCAGCCATGAATCTAGGATGTGGGCCCCATCGATGTTTATGGACATAATAGGTGGAGATTGTGTAGGCCTTCCATGATGCCTAACAATCTAAAAAGTGCACATGGTGCCTCGATAAGACAGGGATATGCTAGTCCCAGGATACGTTAATCCCAAATATAAATACAGAGACTTCGCAAGATCAAAGTTATTGATGTGGCTTATTGAGCATATTATGATTTCCATTAGAGATACGCTAATCTCTTAGAAGACTTCAATCTAGTAGTTCATAATGCAGAAGTACATAGATACGTCAATCCCTCAGGAATTTGACTTTTCGGATAGAACTACCAAAAGAATTCAAACAAACACAGAAGCATTACATGTAATTGTATTAAGTAAGAATCCCCAGAAAAGACATAAAGAATGTTGCTCATCGTTGCTTTATGAGAGATAGAAGACTTGAATCTCATATTAGTGTTCGAGGTATATAGAAAAGACAGAAAGTAGATGAAACAATGTTCGAAACCTAAAGACCAGTTCATGACCTGAAGACTCATCGCTATTATATTTTTAATAGGTAATAGTGTGTCTTAGTTATTTGTATATGTGTATATCACTAAGTTAAGACTTTACACACTGATCGATCATGGTTATCAGAAAAATTGACATACTTGTAGGATTTTTAGTACTACTAAATTCTAAATATAAATCATATGTAATTAATTGAAAACACATCAACATGGTAGAACTAATTTGTATTAGTAAATTAAGGCCTCATAAAGGGTCGATAGAGTATTTGGAATAAACGAACTATAGATATGTAAACCGAAAGAGATAGACTTCTTTTATAAACTTTGTTGGATACTTTTATAACACCTCAGCATAGACATGATGAATAGTTAGGGTATCCATCACATGATACTCAAATATAGGCAGGGAAGATACATGATTGAACATAGGGTTTGGTCGACACTATTACAACATTATCTAGATCAGTGGAATTGAAGATGCAAAATCAGTCCAGAATCGAAGGGGTGAAAAGACACACCTCCTGAGAACAATACATACAATTTCTAGACTAGAGAAAATTACTTCATATATCCCTATAAGTCTAGAAAATAACACAACTTACGACATATTTCTATGACTTTTTTGGAATTAATTATGGATTATCTCGTATAGGGTGTAGGTACAGAAATCAATGTGGTCGAGAATGAAAAACTATTCCAAGACTGACTATAATGCTTAGTAAAACCCTAGACGTTTAGCAATGTTATAACCTTTATTAAATAAGTCATAACTATAGGAATCAGGACTTCTAAAATTGAACAAGAAAGTCGCACTTGAAGATGGTAGCAACAAGGAAAGACAAATACAAATCAGGGTTCTTTCTTAACACACTACATGTAATAGAAACACGAATCATGTAAGTGATCGTAATCGGTCACAACAATTTGAACACGACAACAATGTATATAATTCAAGCAAAGTCACAAGAGTATAAGCATGGATAAGGTTCAACTCAACATCAGTAGGAACACGCAAGTATCTGACTTCAAATGCAAGAAAACATAGGTGTTGTAGAAGAATAGGATCATAGAAATAATTGTGTAAAAATATCTTACATCAAAACATTCGTCGATATCTTCTTGTTTCCTGCTTCCTATGCACCTCCTTCATCGCAAGTTGCATGAGTGTCCTAGCTAACAGGAAACTTATAAAAATCAAATTTATACTATAATTAGATACATGCCACACAACAACAAGTGAATCCATTGAAAAGAAATCAAATTAAAAACTTTTCTAATTTGGGTCGACCAATAATTTTTTTTTATACACAACTTTTTGGTCGGCACATTGGAACTTTTGGGATAGAAAAAAGGAGAATGGAGGCTACGGCTTGAGGAATCGATGGAGAAAACTTGGTTTGTGTCTTTAATTTGTCGGAATTGAGGTAGGATTCGGTGAACCTCAAGTAAATTGCAAGTTTTAGCATAAAAACTTGCTAAAAAGATGAAGTATGATCGATGATTGCATGTTTAGGGATCTATGCATGCTTATTGGATTTAATTCCATGATTGAATGTAATTTTATGATAGAATGAATTGTACGATTAATAATCATGGTATGTCTGTCTGAAGGATGGACTAATTGTCGGCTTCAACTCATGGGAATTGAGGTCGAATTCATTCAACCTCAAGTGCAAAGGCATGAATAATATGCCATAAGAGGAAGTATTTAAGGTTCTAAAAGAGGACCAACAAAAGAAGAATAAAGAATATACTGAAATTAGTAAACAAGATATGTTATTATAATAGAATATTTTAGAACATTTAGAGACATGTTAGGGTGAAAGTGAGAGTTATGGTTCAAGACCAGAATCTTGATTGAAATGTATTACTATGACTTTCTCTACGAGTATTAACTTGGACTCTCAAAGATGGAATTAATGAAAGAAACCATGATTGCGACAAGTACAATATAAGAAGATGGCATAAACCATGATTGACTGTCCTAGGGGCCAAAGAATCCACAAGAGATGCTGAGTGCATGTAACAAATGCATAATTTACACACATTACATACCTAATATCTTAGTTTTGTAGCCACAATTATGAGTTATCTAGGTTAATTAGTAATTATTTACGTTTTATTTTGCTATAATTAGTTAATTTAGATGCCGGAATTCATTAAAAAGCTGAAATCAAGTACATGGATGATCCATGCCCTTGATTTTCACTAAAAAGAAGATAGGTGCTATTTTAAAGAAAAGAATCGTCAAATTAGATCTGACGAACGAGAATGAGGCGACGGGTTTTGGAATGAAATAAAAAAGAAAAAACAACCCTAATGCCTGAGCATGCATTCGAGAAAAGAAGAGAAACTTAGCTGCAGTAGTTCGGTGTGGGAGGAGAACATAGACATCTTGGATTTGGAGTCTGCTGGTACTCGGATTTGGGACTATGGATTCATGGTGGGGAAGGAATTGCGCCTAGATAGACTTGGATTTTGGTTGGAATTGGGATCGGATTAGCTGGATAGACTCGGATGAGACCTTCCATGAGAACAAGATTGAGTTCTAGATTGTTATATATGATTGGAAAAGTAATCAATTATCGTAAGTGTATAATTTTTTTTATAAATAACCATATTCTGATTTTGAAGACTTAGTCTTTCGTTATTTGATACTTCTTGAAATTTCCTTGATCTTTAATTTTCTTGCTCTAGTTTAATTTTAGATAAAGTTCTCTTGCTTTTACCATAATTGCTTTTAAATTTAAGTTTTTTTGTTAATTGCTTGGTTAAGTTAATTTCTCAATTCACTATGGGTGTGTTTGGCAACCTTGATTTGGATTTAGAGGTGTGATTCTTGGAATCACGTCATTGAAAGAATCTCGTGTGATTTAAAAAATGACAAGGTCGGCTTTATCATTTTGGGCAACCCTCTTTCAAGTTATAATCAGAATCACGTCTTTCTAGGGTGAGATTTTGGAGAAGAATCAAATCATACCTAAAAAAGAGTTACCAAATGCAGGATTTAGACAAATCACGTGATTATTAAAATCACAGGGTCTAAATCCACGTTGCCAAACTCACCCTATTATAATGATTCAAAGGAGTAATTAATTTAAGATAGTATAATTTTTCCCACAATACAAGTCCTTGAGGGATCGAGCTGATTGAGCTACTATCTATATAGATTTGTATGCTTGCGAGTATTTAAAATACAAGAAGTTTTTGGCGCCTTTGTTGAGGATTTGTTGGGAAACAGATTTTCAAAATTAAATTTACCCTTTGTAATTACGCCATATTTTTTGGATTTTTTTAGAATTATTTATGACATTTTTCATAAAGGTCATCGATGCAGAATTAGTTATGGCCTAGAGGACAGTTTTAATCTAACTTTAATTAGTAGCTCTAAATATAGTCTATAGTGCTTAATTTCTGACACTTAATAAATTTAAAAACTTGTAGTCATGATAGTCTTAGAACCCATAGTGAGTGTGGATACACTCTTGTATGATTTTTGGTGAACAAAGCAAAACCGGTAGGTGCATGATGATGTTGTAGAGGAACTAAAAATCCTCACTTAGTGGAAAGTCAGAGGTCCCTTTGATTAGGTGTTCTGAGAGTGGATGTACCCGTCTAAGCTAGTTTCTTGGCGACAAACCACTATAAATTGTTTGTGTTTGATTGCTTATGTTGTGATTTCTATCTTTACTAGCACTCCATTCATTCTACTCAAGTCTCTCTCTCTCTCTCTCTCTCATTATTGCATTCCACACTAGAACACTTTCAGATGGTTTACCTATAGTGAATGATGATTATACCTTGTCACCGGTTTCTAAGAAAGATTCACTTAGAGTGATTGTTGATTGCTTCAAAGTAGCACCCTCGCAAGTATACAAGGATATGGTAAATAGGCGAGTAAAGAGGGTTGTCGAGCCTCAGGGGCGGACTAAAATACTTTACTAAATTCAGAGAAATGAGCCTTTGATTTGTTGTTTAATCTTAAAATACAAACTAAAGCTTTAACTAAAATGAGGGAAGACTATTGATGAGAATTGGTTAGGGTGTTAGAATCCACCCATAGACTCGTATTGCAAGTATTAATCCTACTAAAGGCCTAATTAGCAAGTATGGATTGAACGTTACTAGCTACAAGCTGAAATCATTTCACATAGATAATCTACGAATTGCAATGGTACGGACTATCACAACTCTTATAACCATTTCTACACTACTCATAAAATTGGTATAGAATTGGTATAATCCTTCTAAAGCTCAACATAAAACTTAGTTAAAATTATTGTGCAAAACTATCACTACTAGGCTACAAGCACTAGTGTGTACTGTGTATCAACTCCAATCAATCAATTAACATAATATAGAGAACATGGATAGCTCCACTTTAATCATCGCATAATTAATCTATTCAAATAATTAAGATTTTACATAGAAATTAAATTACAAATATTTATCTATGGGCTTCATCCTAACCCTATGTAGGAGGTTTAGCCGCTCATGGTTGAAGAGGCTCGTTAGTTGTTGTTGATCACCTCCGTTGAATTCTCATTTTCTTCCTTGAGTTTCTAGCCTTCAAAAGATTGAATTGAGATCCTTTATTTCGTGCTTGAGGATTTGCTTAAATAGGTCCCCAATTAGGGTTCAAATCTGGTTTGAACTAGGAATTCAAATGGATCATACACTTTACAGCTTCATCAGTGGTCAGCCACTACAACTTTTATCATATCTGTTTTGAATAGATCCTCTAGTAGCCGGTTGCTATTATCCAGCGGTCCGCCGATACAACTTTTCTGCACTTTGAAACATTTTTCCAATGGACATAACTTCCTACTCTAAACTCTGATTGACGAGCCGTTTGTTGCGTTAGAAAGCTAACGTCTTAAAATTTAATATGGACTAATTTCATTTCAATCAAATATGTGGACGGAGTTATGATTGTTCTACCTAGGCTAATGTGCATCTCATCAAGCAAAACTTGAGCTTTTTTCCCAATTTCCTAGGCTAATTGATGTGTCACCTTTGATATCCTACAAAACAATAAAATCTATTAGTAAAGAGTAAAAAACCTACTCAAACACTTAACAAACATAAGATTTCGAGTTAAGAATTATAAAAAAAAAGATTTTGAGTTAAAACATACAACATTTCATCACTTATCACACCCTTGAAACTACATTTTACGCAAAACAAAGTAGAAGTAAAGAAACTAAACTAAACTAAACTAGAATAGTAAAGCCACTTTTGTAGGGAACATGATTGTATTTAGCATATGCAACAAGCCATTAAACTCCTAGTGTGACCTAGTGGACGAGTGTAATCTCGTGAGGGTTTGTAGTGAATCTACCCACAAAATTCAAAGTAAAGATAATCAAAGTAAAACAAAGTCGAGAACCCCTTTCATTTCAATTTTAACACACAACAGGCTCCAATCTCATATGTCAGATCTCATCTTTGCGGCTCTTCACTTTAAAACTAGCATCTGTCTTTTCTTTAGTGCAATCAACTGCTAAGATCGTCTCTGCACTTGATTTTAACTTTTAATAAATTCCAGCTTTTGAAACTCACTTAAGCTTAAGGTACTCCACTTTGGCCAACTTGAACTCTTCAATCTACATAAATAAAATTATGCCTAGTCTTAGACGCAAAATAAAATATAAATCAATTAAAATGATTAATGGATCTAAATTACTTAATTAGAGCAAACTAATAATTAAACAATTATTTAACATCCTAATACTAAAACACATGCTTTTATTCTTATTTTAAGCAAGAAATAACACTAGCAAATAGGTATAAAGGTATATTAATGAGTGTATATTCTCTGTATATCAAATACCCCAAAACCTATATTTTGCTAGTCCTCGAGCAAAACACATAATAAAATCACTAGAAATGTAAAAGCCATTACCATAGGGAACACGATTGTCTTGTGGGGGTTCACAGGTTTTCTTCTCATGAGTTACTCGTTGAATGGAACACGATTGTATATCAAATACCCCAGTTAGACAAGTTTTGTCTCGTGAGAGTTTACAACATGCTACTGTTGTGACCCGTAAGGATCACAAGGTACCGAATCGGCAAGAAGAGGAAGAAATAGAAAAGATAACTAGAACTTGTTTGATTGCATGCCCTCAAATGAGGAGGACGACCTCCTTTTTAAGAGAGTAGATGGCGCGGCTCCTTAGCCATGTGCGCCATCTGTCCAATCTGATGGGCCACTAATTGGCACTAATTATTCTCTATCAGTCCGTTACCTAACAATTAGCATAAACGGGTCGGATTACAATAAGATATAGTTCAATCAAATGTCCTAATGTTTGACGTGATGGGCTGCTGACGTATACTACGGCATGGCCTGACGTCACAACAATCCACCACGCTCCACTGTTCGCCTTGTCCTCAAGGCGACCACTCCAGAAAATGAGCCATAACATCGTCTTCCAACTCCCATGTAGCATCGTCAAACGGTTTACCACGCCAAGTGACCAAAATCTCGGTAGTAATGTGCCCAGCTCTCCGTACCCGACGTTTGTCAATGATTGACGCCGGAGCATGTGCATCTGCTTCCGCCGGGGCTGGAAGTGGAAGAGGCCCCCCAATAGTCATGGACGTGGGGTCACCAAAAAACCTACGGAGGCATGAAACGTGGAAGACAGGATTGACCAACAATTCCGGAGGCAAGGCCAGACGATAAGCCACTATGCCAACACGTTCCACCACAGCGTAGGGACCATGGTAACGGGGTGCCAGCTTGGCTTGGTCTGTCCAAAACAAGGAGGCGCTGAGGAAGGACTGACACATAGACCAGATCACCCTCCTGGAACTCCCTGTCTGTGCGCTTTTTATCATATATCTGCTTCATGCGATTCTGCGCGGATGTCAAATTAGTCTTTAACTGTTGTAGTACCTCATCCCTTGATTGGAGCATATAATTCACCTCCACAACTGAAGAACGTTGAGGTACATAAGAGAGAACCGACGGTGGGGGCCGGCCATATACCACTTCAAAAGGGATAAAGCCCTTCCGGGTATGGTAGGCCGTATTATACGACCATTCGGCCCAGGGAAGCAGCTGTAACCATTTGCGAGGTTGATCCCCCACAAAACACCTCAAATAATGCTCCAAACACCTGTTTACCACCTCAGTTTGGTCATCGGTCTAGGGATGATAGGCCGTGCTCATGTGAAGCGCTGTGCCCTCGAGAGCAAAAAACTCGTGCCAGAAATTAGAGAGGAAATACCTTATCTCGATCAGACACAATAGTTCTAGGCATTCCATGTAACTTAGCGATGTTGCTGACGTAGACTTTTGCCACCGTCTTGGCTGTGAAGGGGTGGCTCAAAGGGCAAAAGTGGGCATACTTGGACAGCTGGTTCACCACCACTAGAATGACTGATTTTCCTTGCACAATTGGCAGTGCTTCAATAAAATCCATCGAAACGTCCTCCCAAACCCGATCCGGAATAGGAAGGGGCTGAAGCAATCCCTGAGGAGAAGTGATTGCCGCCTTGGTTCGCTGACAAATGTCACAAGCGGCCACATATGACTGGATGGCGCATCAAATACCAAGCCATAGAAAACTTTGACTCACCCTCTTGTACGTCCGAAACGCACCTTCGTGACCCGCGATCACAGTATCATGGAAATGAGAAATAATTCACTGGCGCAAATCTCATGTATCTGGTACCCATAATCTGTCTCTCCATAATAAAATGTCATCATGCCATGTGTAGGATGGCTCATCCGCGGGCTGCTCCTGAAGACGTGTGAGTAGGCGCTGAGTGAAGGGATCGCCCTGATATGGTCAGAAAGGAACGGACAACTCGGAACGGAGAGTACCAGACATGTGCCCATGTTGTCCCGATGCGACAAAGTGTCAGCTACTGTGTTCTCGGACCCCTTCTTATAAACAATTTCATAATCATACCCTAGTAATTTGCTCACCCAATGTTCCTGCACTGGTGTCGATACCCTCTGTTCAAGGAAATATTCAAGAGGCTGATGGTCCGTACGAATGGTGAACCGACGCCCCAATAAATATGGTCGCCATTTTGTCACTGCATGAATGATGGCCAGCATTTCTTTTTCATACGCCGATAGTTGCAACGAATGGCCAGAGAGAGATTTGCTAAAGAAGGCCACCGGTCGGTCTTGTTGCAATAGGACCGCCCCCGACCCGTGTACGAGGCATCTATTTCGACCACAAACATAAGAGTGAAATCCGACAATTGGAGGACAGGTGCTAGGGCTGGGAATTGGGTCGGGTCGGGTAAAATAGGGTCGGGTCGACCATTACCCTACGTAAATAGGGTGGGGTAATTACCCAACCCTATTCATGAGTAGGGTCGAGAATGGCCGACCCTAACCCTACTTGGCTCGGGTCGGGTCGGGTAATGGCCCGACCCTACTTTTTTTTTAATTTTTTTAAAATACTTTTATTCTATTTTACCTCCTTTTCTATCACCTCCTTTGATGGTGGTCTTATGTCCACTACTAAAAGTCTCATCGCATAACTTCCAGCGCAAACTTGGTGAATGGCATAAAATGAGGGGGAGAATTCACAAAAATCTTCTATGTGAAATCATTTTGATTGTTCACAAATTAGTCTTTTACATGTAGATAAGTCGGCATGTTCATTGTGTTCCAACTGTACGCAAAAAGTATCATTTCTAGGGGGATAAATCTAGCTATATGATCATTAGAGCCATTTACAATGCTTAATGCTACTTTACTGGTTCTCAGAACTGCCATAAAGCTCGGGAGTTTTTTCCAACATGTGGATTGTACCATTTGAATCTTGCAGGATGATCTCTTCCTCTTGATTACTTTTCTATTGGATCTTCTTGAGGTCAAATACCTGTGTGACATAACAAGTGTTAAGTTCCAATTCCTATGACAAAAACAAGAAGTTCAGCCATTTCTTAAGCAGAACTAATGACTAAACCACTTCAAGGAAAAGTCTTTTTTCATCACTTCAATATGTAATCCTTATTGCCCACAATCAATTGATTTATCATAAAACATCTATTTCCATGAACTATTGGTTTTTGTCAAAGGTTATATTCATATAATGAATTATCATCCATTCTCCCATTGTCAACTCAAACGAAAAGCTAGTGTTCTATATGTAAAAAGCCAAAGTGGGCAAAGGTTCTATATATGCGAATGACACTTGTACATGGATTGGTCGATCACTCAACAATAACAGAAACCTTGTGGAGCAAAGATATAATAGATCACTGCAAGAAACAACAAAAGGTTCTTCCATTACCTTCTTTTGGATAAGCTGGTCAAGCTCCACTTTAAGGTTGCAGAACAATTCTAGTAAATAGCTCCATTATTATGTATCCAAAAAAAGAACAACAAAACAAAGAGCAAAATCCCTGCACAACACATGTCCACAAATATAAAATACATAAAATAAATAATATTTTGCACTACTAATCAACAATACACCTATGCTACATTTCTGGACAGATTATAAAACCACATTTGCATATTCTAAACTTACCAGCAAAAGCTTACTAGTCTTCCTCATCTTGGGCCATGACCTCCTTAACCAAATTTGTAGTCTCTACCACCGTATTTAAGTAGTCCACTACAATGGAAAAAAAAAGAAGGTAAAATGAAATAGGAGTAAATGATATAGCATACAAAATTCAATTAGATCCAAACCTCCTGTGTCATATAGCCAATCTCGAGTTGTTACTAGTGCTTCAAAACTTTCAACTTTAAGAGAACTCCGGTATTCATCTAAAATTCTTCGTCCAAGACTAAAAGCTGCCTCTGAAGTAACAGTGGATATTGGGATTGCCAAAATATCACGAGCCATGGAAGCGAGATCCAGGTATTGATACTGTTGAGATTGCCAATAATTAAGTATGTCCAAAGGCTGATTTATCGCCCACTTCGGCTCTTGGAGGTACATTTGTAAATTAGACAATTGTGTAGGAGCTCTTTGACTCTGATAATTTTGAAAAGCCTACATTAAAAAATGCATATTAAAATTGACCACAAAAAATAAATGATATATATAGAATGCGAAAATCAAAACTTACTAGCAAATAGTCTTCATTATCTTCGTCCAAGGAAAATGCATGATTGCCAATTGATTGACGTACATTGTTTGATGATGATGAAGCATCTTGTGTTACCATATCGGTAGTCATGCGAGTATACTCTTTAAATAGATTTTCCATTGAAGTTTTGACTTTTTGAACTTCAAATTCCCAATGAGTAGGATACAACTTCTCATAGCAAAATTCTACAGACTCGAGCTTGTATCTTAGATCCACCAAGTCCCGTCCTTTTTGCTCACCAACAGAACAGGCGAAGAAAAGGAACTAGTACTAGGTTGAATGATACCGGACTACAGCATGTCTTTTACCAATCGTTCAATCTCCATCTCCTGAACGTGTGGATAGCGATATGGGCGTACATTAGCCGGGGCAGTACCAGGAAGAATGGGAATGGAGTGATCACGCGTTCTGGCTGGCGGTGGCCCAGTTGGCTCGGAGAAGAGGTCTTGATGGTCATCCAAGAGGATTCGCATGTCCTCCAGAATATCGACCTGCGCAACATCCATACTTGCCCACTGTTGCAGCATCAACCCCTGAGCGGCAGACCTGAAAAAGGACCCTACCGCCTATGCTATGTGTAACGCACCAGGTTGTGCCCCTTGCAGGCGCACCCTCTGCCCCTGAACTTCAAAATCCATAATCAAGTCCTTAAAGTTCCAAACCACATCCCTAAGTCTTGGAGCCATTGGACCCCTAAGACGACATCGGCTCCCTTGGTTGGCAGCAAGAAGAGATCGATAACAAAGGTGTGACCCTGGATAGTAAGGGCGGCTTGGGCACATAACCCTGAGCTCCGGAGATGCTTGCCGTCTCCAATGAGAACGGCAAAGGGCTTGGCATCCGTCACATAGCAGCCCAACCGCTGTGCCACCTTGTCGTTAATGAAGTTGTGGGTAGACCCACTGTCAATCAGCGCTGCTACGTCTTGGCGTTTGAGAAGCCCTTGTACACGCATAATATGTGGGGTGAAAGTGCCTGAATATGCATGCACTGAGATCTCTAGTTGCACGTCACTATAATCATGGAGCATCTCCTCGATAGGGTCTGCCATGTCCTCGTCAACTTCCACAATCAATAAGCTTCCTGGGGCTGAACAGCGATGACCCTTGACAAACTTCTCGCCACAATTGAAACACAATCCCTTGACTATGCCTTCTTCCATCTGAGCTTGAGTTAGTCGACGGATTGGAGTAGTGCCCGCTCTTGCGAAAATGGGCCGGCCAGCAGAGGGGCCAAGCGCTGGGTTGAAAGGGGTCCTCTGTACCGTTCCACCACGCCCCCCTCGTCGTTGTTTGGCCAGTTTTTCCTCCTCGATGCAAGCATGGCGTACCACATCCCTCATCGTGTGGCAAGGGTAGTGTCTCATCTTATTTTGTGCACCGTTGTAGTCTGGCGCAGGCTGGATAACATCTCGTTAAAATCTTGGAATTCATTGGGGCCAAACTTCACGCAGAGTTCATCAGCAAAGGACGCCCATGTCGGAAATCGAACCTCCTTTTCGTAATAGCGGAACCACATCGAGGCATCGCCGTCTAGATGAAATCCAGAGATGAATAGCCGTTAGGCCTCCGAATGAGTTGCCTGATAGTCAAAGAATTTCTCCGCCTTGTAGATCCACTCCGTGGGATCTTCTTCTCCATTGTAGCGCGAAAATGGAAGACGAGCCAGTCGGGGCTCGGCCCCTCCACGCAAGCTCCCTTGAGGACCCAGCGGCTCCTCCCAGTCCCCATCGATCTCCCATTGGATATTTCAAAGAGGCGTTGTCATAGAGGCATTTTATCGAACACCTGGTATGCCTCGTGCCCCTCCACCCCAACGACCTTCATCGGTTGCCTTGTTGAGGGATCCAAATCGAACCCCTTGCATGGTGTGGTTTGGCGGAGGAATCCCAGTTCTGATCCACAATAACCCCTCGAACCATCCGCTTGTGACATTTCACCATTGGGTGCAGAAAAAACTGGCGGAGGAGTCAGCGCCCCCTGTTTGGTTGGCTGTGGTTGGTGCCTACGTGATCTGCAACTGTAGTAGCTGCGCAAGCATGAACCTGATCTCGGCCATGTCGTTCTTGCTGGTCTTCTTCGTGCTAGTGGTCTCGTTGGTCCTGTTGGGATCTAGCTATGCCTCATTAGCCGGCACCGGCTGCTTACGAGGCGGCCTCTCCGTTACGGATCGGGACCGCTCTGATACCAATGTTGTGACCCGTAAGGATCACAAGATACCGAATCGGCAAGAAGAGGAAGAAATAGAAAAGATAACTAGAACTTGTTTGATTGTATACCCTCAAATGAGGAGGACGACCTCCTTTTAAAGAGAGCGGATGGCACGGCTCCCTAGGCCTGTGCGCCATCTGTCCAATCTGATGGGCCACTAATTGGCACTAATTATTCTCTATCAGCCCGTTACCTAACAATTAGCCTAAACGGGTTTGACTAGAATAAGATATGGTTCAATCAAATATCCTAATGTCTGACGTGATGGGTTACTCATGTATACTATGGGCATGGCCTGACATCACAACAGCTATCCACAAACATGTAACTCAAAATAATAAAATCCTATATATCCCTTCTTATTCATATAACTACATTTAAATAGTAACCACTAATACTTGGTTAAATAAACAATTAAAGCTCAAAGATTATCAAATTAGTAGTTTTGTTTTACACCTTCATTTTGGAAATATTTGCTCAATATAGATATATAATCACTATTTAAAAAGTAAAGGTGCAGAACAAATAGGCATAAAATCTAAATTATTGTCTTCCACGCATTCTAATGTGACACATTAGTCAAGTTACAGTTGAGCTCAATAATCCAAACTAATTCTATGACATCTTTATCTTGAAGTATCATGATAAAAGCAATGCTTAAGCATCCTCAACCATAGGGTATAAAAACATAATACACTATTTTTTTAACAGCTTCTGCTCTTCTAGTTTATAAGGCTGCCAATGACTCCCAACCAGTTGGCTTAGGGCACTAGGTTTTAAGATACCCTTGAGAAAATTTGTTCTAACCTCTAATTTTTTACGCGAACCCTTCAGCTTATTGAGACACTAAGACCCAATTACTCGTTGGAGATAGTAAACAAACCTCTTTATTTTACATTTTTTTGGATATATTATACCTTCAACCTATTTTTAAACCACCTATGCCATAAAGCTAAGCAGATAGTATATCATGATCATTGAAACTCTGAGAATACCACATTTTCAAAAATAGAATTGACTAAAGACATCTTACTAAAAATAGTAGTTAACAAATTTCTAGATAGTATTTCTATGTGTAACTAATTTGTGTGAGGGAATTTTGGAAATAGAAGGAAATGAGTTCAAGAGGATCGTACAAGAATCAAAACTTTATATATGACTGTCTCCATCCTCATGTTAATTCCCTCACACTTTCTATGTAAATTAGCTTCTCTAAAAGTTGAAGTAAGAATAGAAGGGATATACTACAAAAGCAACCTAAAAACTATTATTATGATAGAAATAAATAACAAAAGCAAAGAAACTAGATAACATGCTTTCTATATCCCCAAATTTAAACTGAACATTGTCCTCATTATGCAAAACAATAAAGAAATAGAATACAAAAGACAAATAAAAATAAAAAGAAGGAAAAGGAAAAGGAAAGAAAGTACCTCTGTTGATATGAATTGCTATAAAACTACTAATCACAAATAAATCAATAAAGCACAAGAATAATAAGATAAATGGAACAAATAATGAATCCAGCAAAAGCACAACCTCCACATCATGTTTACAACAAATAACTACAACAAAAAACTAAACAACTAATAAATAAAATAAATATAAAATAATGATAGTGGGGTTGCCTCCCAAGAGCGCTAAGTTTTTTGTCTTCAGCCAGACAAGCTCCTAAAAATTCAGTCCTAGTAAACAAGATCCTCCAGAAGTAACACTCAACTTCTGGACGCCTCAACTCTATAAATGGTTTAACTTTGTGCCAATTGACTTTAAACACATCACCATTATTTGGATTCTCAATCTTAACAACTTCATATGAATAAGCAGTGCGAACAACAAAAGGAACTATCTATCGAGATCTTAACTTGCCTTGAAGAGATGGAAACGAGAATTATTGAGAAGGACCTTCTGACCAGGTGTAAAAGATTTCCTCAAAATATTTTGATGAACCTTTTTCATCTTGTCCTTGTATGATTTTGCACACTCATAAGCATCATTTTGAATTTCATCCAAGTCATTTAACTGTAGCTTTCTTTGAACACCTGCCTTGTTGAGATCAAAGTGAAGGTGCTTAATAGCCCAATATGCTTTGCGTTCCAACTCAACAAGGAGATGACATGCCTTGCTATAAACTATGCGATATGGTTTCTTGCAAGATCTAAATATGGCTCTTTCAGCATACTATGAATCCACTTCGGAGAGATCCTTATAAGGTCTCTTGTGAAGAGTTTATTGAGCAATAATACTAACGATAGAGATATAAGAATATCCTCTGTGAACATCACATCCTTTCTTATAATCAACTCACAACAAGAGTACACAATGAGATAGCCAACAAATGGACATGTTACACGTGACTAACATTGGATAAGAACTCATGGGAAAATACTTGATCAAGAATTGCCTATAATGACTCCAATAATCTAGAGTTAGGTCATGAAGAATATCAAGTTCAAGTTTTAAATGAAGACTTGAATCAAACAGACACAAGAATAAGACAACATAAGGTTATCAAACGGACGGAAGACCATTAGTCAAATAAATTATTAGACGACTTGTGACTCAGTCAATTTTATTGAAATTACTATATGGAGTTTAGTAACATTCATTAGATAAGTCATATGCTTAATTATCATATAAGGACTTATCTTAGTCAAGTATCAGTTACTTTTAGTATAAGGAAGATGTGTTGTTTTGACAGACTATGTGAACTCAAACAATTGCCACAAACTATACTGATAGAATTGACACAGGAATTTTTTTACAGTAGATGCATCTATGAGTCTAGTTTCATACAAAACTTAAAGGCATATTTTTAGGATTTTTCTAGAATTAGTTATGATTTTTTTCATACAAGCCATTGGCATAGAACTGAATCTGGTTGAGAGGATTGTTTCCATTAAATTACTTAATGAAACTAATTACTATCTCTAGTACTTACTTTTCTAACACTTAATGGTCTAAAGTACAGGTTAACATTACAATTTTCATTATATCTGATCCCTATTAGTCCATAGTTGTAGTATTTTATAATGATCTTAGGTTTATTTCAATATCTATATGTGATTGATAATCATAACACTTATACTAGATCAATTAGAAGAACTGGAGAACAATTGTCGGACTGATGGCTCCTCTATAGGATTCTGACAATGTGTATGATGAGCGATCCTAATGACCAGCAAGGCATTGGATCGAATTGAAAGCAATTTGGTACTAATTGGACTGTAACATGAAGGTTTAAGCATCAATTGCCAATCAATACATGATCGGCCTATGGGACAATTAATAACAGACACTCTTGAATGTGAATTCAGTAAACTGATGTGAAATAATGAAGAGAACAAAGGAGAGGTCATGATAGAATAAGTTCTTGTCAAAACACTAACACATGTAACAAAACAGTACATACAAAACTGTCATACATCTCATCAATTCAATAGATCATTAACATAGTGTCAAAGAAGTGTTTATTTAAGTATAAGAAATTCCAACACACTAAATCCACATCAAGATGATGTAATTGATATTAGGATTACAAAATTGAGATCATCCATCATGGAATGAAAATCTAGAATGAATGGTGTAAAAATCATCCTACCTTTATGTAGAAGTTGCTTGTCGCTTTAGTGAATTCGTTTCCTCCACGAACGTTGCTTTGCCTAGCTTCACCACTCCAACCAGCAGGGAAAAGAGGAAGATGAAGAGAGAGAGAGAGAGAGAGAGAGGGAGAAGAAAGCACGAAGCGAAAGAGAGGGGATTGGTCGGCTAATAAGTAAGGGCCGGCCAACCCTAATCCTAGTTTAAATTGGACTGGTTTTCCTTGTTCGGATAGGATTCGCTTAACCTTTGATTTAACTTTTTTTTTATCTCCACCATCCATTACCCACGTTCTCCTCATACCCTTTGGCGTCAAGTCATCATTGGTACCCAGTTGGTTGGGATACCTAATCTAATTCTAATTGTATAACCACTTTCCAAGTCTATCGCAACTCTAAAACAAGTAATTGCCTAACCAATTAAGAATTTTATGGCGCCCATCCTGTGGTGGTGTCTCTTCCTATTGGTTGCCTCCGATCACTAAAATCTTGACACCTCTATCCTATCTGGCACCCAGTCCTAGAAGTGTCCAGTTCAGTTAAGACTCTCAGCACACAATCCTGATTCACCATCACTTTTGACAATTACTGTCTGGTAACTAAGAAACTCTCATCCTTATCGTAATTCACTTCTAATCACACAAGAAACCATCCAAAAGAATTTAATTCCATCATCCATGTTTGACACCCAGTAATTTGTTACAAATTTGAACTCCAATTGGTAACTTCAAATGTTACTCCAAACTTAACTACAAAACTACCCTTAATTGTAATTCATCAATCAAAACTCTTATATGAAACGTTGCACCCCACGCGAGCCTAACTGTCACAGCCCGGCACTGGTCGACCCGAACCAAATCAAGTCCAAGAGCCGAACCAGCGCACGGGGGCAACGGTATAAAAGAGATAGCGGAAGACTTATGCCCCACATACGGGTGGTCCATCTAACAGAGTGGCGCAACTACTTTGAGCAAGAGTAAATAAGTAGAATAAAATTGGAGTTTAATTCTAAATAAATCCACAAGTCTTAAACCCACATACTAATAATCCTGAGCCAACACACAGGGCTCGACAACAAGATCTAGAATAAGTCTAAACACATAGGATAAACACAAGTCGAAAACAAGTGCCAACATACATAATGTGCCATACTCAAACAGAGTAAAACTGATAAACATAATAAGAAAAAGTCCAAAGCTCTCCACGCCTAATCCCAAGCTCTCCCCGACCATTCCTCATACAGGGGATCTTGTCCATCTGTGTGTAATGCCACACAGCCCCAAAACAAAACAAGAAAAATGGGTGAGTATGAAACTCAGTAATGGTTTTAATACAATCGGCAATAAACAAGGATCATAACGGCATTACAACATGGCAAATATAGATTCAGAATCAACATGACAGACCATGTTCTGATCATCCATTCAAATCTCATAAACTTGCCTAAGAATGTTTCATTCACATACTTTCTGATCATGCATTCATAAACAACATCTCATTTACATACTTTCTAGTCATGCATTCATAACACATAATCCTGCATAATAATATCTCATCCACATACATTCTGATCATGTATTCATAACACATAATCCTGCTTAATAATGTCTCATCCACATACATTCTGATCATGCATTCATAACATATAATCCTGCATAATAATATCTCATCCACATACTTTCTGGTCATGCATTCATAACATATAATCCTGCATAACAAATGTATCCAACACATAGTACAATCATGCATAATAATCACAAGATGCATGTATCAACACAAATGGTGAATGCCTCCATTAAAGAGTAAACACAAGTATTGCCACAAAGGCAGTTTCCACAAAGGCGGGACACAGTCAAGGCCACGAAGGCGTATCATGGTCCGATTTCTACATAGGAAATGTAAGAAGGTTGGGGTTGTCAGTCCCTAAAGCTGCTCGCCCTGGACGATCCTGGCCAAGGATGTCCGATTCTTACACAAAGAACCTAGAGCAGGTGTGTTCGCCCAACGACATCTTATGCGGTGGGGGAGAGCCCGAATTTCCACACAGAGAACCCTAGAACACATGGTAGCTAGTGCACGAAGCGTACCACTCTGGATGCTCAAGTCCAGATGACAATCTCAGTAATCTCACCCGCAAGGCAAGTACACAACTCGCCCCCCATATATCTTAATGTATTAGACTCAACCTGGGGAGTATACCTATTCCACATAGGAACGAAATCAAAAACTTGTCCTTCCGGATAAACCAAGTTTTGATTAATCCATTGATCGATTAATCCGGCATGCAATTTCAAACATTGCATACAATCGATCAATTCCGGTTAAACAACGATAAAACTTCATCCAAGAAGTATGATACATGATGCATGATATCATGATACATTCGTGAGCAAGACCTACGTGGGTACCAATACATGAAAGGTGCTCCCAATCCATCCCCTCATGCATCATAATCATGGTATAAATCAACTACAATTTCATAGTAAACTTCCCATATGTGTGTGTAATCATTCATATTTTAATCACATGGCTAATGCTTTGACATAAACTCATGGAACAATATACACATGCTTCAACACATTTAAAACCATGATTTCTAACTGAAATAAAAATAAATTCCACTATAAAACTTTAATCCAGCCATGTGAAGTCGTAGACTCATTCATATAAACATGATTCTCTTTTATGCATTAAGCCATAACATGATCACATCAATTCTCCACAAACTATACTCATTATAAGAGAACACATCTCATCATTTACCATATAATAACCTTGCTAGAAACATGCTTAAATCACTAGAATTCCAACATAAGGTAATTCAATATCAACATGCATAAATATCAACATATGATACAATGCCATATATAAACATTTAACACAATCCATACACCTTCATTTTCTATTTTCACACTTCCAGTAGACTAATTTCAATATAACACCTTCCATAATCATTATAATCACTAAAAGAAGTGAAAACATTGAAATTTGCACAATTTCTAAATTTTCGACAGCTGATCGATCGGCAAAATATGCGCGATCGATCGCTAGCCGATCGATTGCTAGCCTTCTTCTTTATTTCAAAAATTTCAAAACCGAGACTCTATTAACACGACTTGAAAGCTTCATACATGGTCTCAAACAAACCTTCCAGAACACTAATTTATACCATTATAAGATAAAGCCCTATGAAATCAAGGCAAGAGATTAACATTTATTAAATCCACCATTAGGGTACTAACAAGCATATTCCATTCAAATAAAATCCTAAAAAAAATCTATTTTCGACCCAAAGCTGAGATTAAAGAACCCATTAGCTTCCTTGTTGAGAATGAACCTTCAACCTCCTCTAACACCTTTCAAAAATATAATTTTTGTATTAATATATAACTAATCTTGATTTAGCTTTGAAAATCAAAAGTAAACCATAATCTAGAGCTTTGGAAACATAAAAACAAAATTTTAAAGATTAAGGCTTGGAAAATAGAGCTAAAACAGTGATTTTATGCTATCAAAATGGATTGAAAACATGAAGGAATTCATGATTAAGAAAGGTTTTAAAAAAAATTAAAGAAGTAGGCAAAGATTAAGCATACCTCTAATTCTTTCCCTTTTTGGCCTAATGGGGAATAAGCTCCAAATCTCCTAGCCAAGCCTATTCTCAATTTGGGAAATAACACAACACTTTCCTTTTATAGAAAGGGTTGGGGTAAACCTAAGTAAAATTTGGGGTGGAAATAGAGTTTTTTGGCTAAAATTGGAAAATTTAGCAATTTAATTTGAAATTAGGTCCAAAAAATTTTAAAATTTTTATAGTATCTTCCTTTGATGTCTGGGGTATTTTGGTCACAGAAACTAAATTTCGTCGGTGGGGCACACAAAGGTCCCGCCAAACTCTAATTTTTGGAAAATTAGTGAAAAATCACAAAAATTCAGGTTTGATCCAAAATCACTTAAAACTCATGATTGTGAAGTTGGTTTTTATTAAAACCTTTATAAACCCATTTATTTTTTAAAATCACTAAATTTAACCTGAAAACGCTTAAACTATACGATAACTGATAACGAAAATTAAAATAAACCGGTTCAAGATGAGGGTCCTTACACTAACACTGGCGCTTGGCCTCACCCTGGCGTCAGGCTCTTCTCTGGCCCTAGCGCCAAGCTCAGCCTTAGCGCCTGGGACTCCTAAGTCAACCAAATGTTCTACAAAACATGTTCTAATGCAACAAATGAAATGAAACACTCATCAAAATAAGTCATTCACAAGATTTTAAATTAAAACTCAACTTTTCTAATTTAGGTCGATCTTATAAAATAAAATTTTTAAATTTTTTTATATACATATTTTCTGGTTGTTACACTATCATATCTTTTGTGATGCCTGACTAGCCTAAAGATGTACATATATGCCTCTCTTTGTGTGGGTGCCTCGCAAGGTGCCAAATCATTCCGAAAGATCTCGCAAGATCTAACATGGCTAACTAAGTATACAATGAGTCCACTTCGGAGAGATCCTCATATGGTCCATTGTAGAGAGCTTACTGAGCAATGATACTCATAACAAAGATATAAGAATATCATCGGTAAAAATAACATCTTTACTTCCAACCGACTCGCAAGTGGTAGCACAAACTGAGATAATCGACAACTCGGACATGTTACATTTGACTAACTTTGAATAAGAACTCTTGGGAAAATGACTGATAAGAAATTATCCATCATGACTCTAAGAATCCAAAGTTTGATATTGAGCAATATTATGTTCAAGTTTCAATGAAGGATTGAATTAGAAAGGCTGAAGAACAGAACAACAAAGGTTATCTAATGGACAAAAATAGTCGTTCATGCAAAATATCAAAGACTTTATGACTCGATCGATTTCACAATGGTTCTTAGCTGGAATTTAGTAATATTCATTAAATAGGTTATAGGCACAATTATAGTATAAAGGTTTATATTGTTCCAGTATCGCTCACTTCGATTGATAAAAAGGTGTGATGTCCAAACAGAATAGTTGAAACCAAACACTTGCCAAAGTCAATTCAAGCAAAACTGGGACAAGAACCTTTTACATTAGATGCTCCTATGAGTCTAGTTTCTTACAAAATTTAACATATTTTTAAGATTTGTCTATAACTATTTATGACACTTTTCGTATAGGTCATCGGCGCAGAATTAGGTCTAGCTGAGAGGATTGTTTTAATCCGACTTTAATTAGTAGATCTAATTATTGTCCATTGTGCTTAATTCCTAATACTTAATGACTTCAGATGCTTGTTGGCATGATCATGGAAAATCGTCTCGCCGATATATCAGCGATATATCGGTATCGGCCCTAAACTGATACATCGATACCAATAAGTATCATTTTTTCAAAAATTTCCAAATATCGCTGAAATATCGGTTTCGGACCGATATATCAGTATTTTTTGAATTTAAAAATTATTTTTTTAAAAAAAAATTTCAATTTTTTTTTTAAAAAAAACTTTCATGTTTGTTTTCTATCCTAATATGCATATTTTGAAATTTATTCTTTGTATAAATTAGTAAAACTCATTTTAGAAGTTAGATTGTGAAAATATACGGTAAAAGCTAGTTTTTGACTACCGATATTTTTTTACACAATATTTCCGATATATCTCTGATATTTCATCTCTTTGGCCGACCGATATTTTACCGATATCCGATACGACATTCCATGGGCATGATACCTTCTCATTATTGCATATCCATATTAGTCATTAGTTAAGTAATCTAGGAAGAATCTGGTTTATTTCACCGCCTATACATGATTGTACTGTTATAACAATTAGAATGAACCCAATGGACAAACTGGACAGCTAATTCATGACAACTATAGATTCGTCTATAGTGTACTAATAATAAACATGATGAGTAACCGATTGGCTAGTAAGGTGTTGGATCAAACAGAGAAGAAGTACTTTGATTTGGGATATCAAACAGGAATTTGTACATCTATTTCAATTACACAAGAGGATCGGGTTATTGGACAACTAATAATGGACACTCATGCTTTATAACTATAGAATTGATGTCGACTGGTACTCTTAACTACTGATCAACAACAAAGGTGTAGAAGAGTGAATTGTTCAATCTGACCAAATATGGACACTTACTAATATTTGGCAATGTCTTAATTCCTTAATGTAAGTCTTTCAAAATTTAGGACAACTAAACTAGGATATAACTACTATGAAATAACATGGCAGCAACTAAGGGAATAACGAAAGACTTCTCAAGAATTCCTAACATATATTAGAAATTCCTCAGTGGAAGTGAGAGTATATCACGATGGACTTCGTGGTAGCATCGCCGAAGACTCAGAAACAGAAGAATGTCATTTGGGTCATTGTAGATAGGCTCATTAAGGTGACACACTTTCTCCCAATAAGACAGAAGCATAATCCAGAAAGTTTGGCTTAGTTGTATATCAGGGAGATTGTAAGGCTTCATGGCACACTGTTATCGATTATATTGAATAGAGATACTTGATTTACTTCTCGCACTTGGATGCGTATACAATAGATTAACCAAATCAAAACACTTAGGCATCAAATATCTTGTTGTAAGAGAAATATTTGGAACTCATTGCCATGGATAAGATGTTAGTTGATCATTTTTCAAAAGGCTTACCCATTGGAGTGTTTAAACAACACTAATATGGTATTTAAATTAGTGGAAGTGGGAGTGATTTTTAATGTATTTATCTGCAAACATTATGTAACGATGATTTTGTTTTCAGGACCACATGTCGTTTCATTCAGTTACATAAACCTTCAGTTGTTTGTGGTCATTTTATTGCACTTCATTCAATTTTGGAAGCTATATGTTATTGTGGTTATTTTATTGCTCTTCATTCAGTTATAGAAGTAGAAATGGGCAACTTTGTACTTTTATGTAAAAGCTACACTGAATTCATATAGAGATCATGTTGTGTAGGGTTATCAATATGGTGATCATGCCAATCCTAGCACCATATAAATGAGTGTTTTGATTGCCTTATCCTTTATTGGTACTTTACGTTATCGGCCGATCGGATCACCCACTATCCAGTCAAAAGTTGTCCACGAAAATTAGGAGCTCATATTGTTTTGTAAGACCGAATTCTGCATATTTTTCAACCTAGTCCATTATTATTCTTTGACATTTGTGGGTCGAAGTAGGAGTATCTATACAAAACATGTCCCCACATGTGTGAACAAGTGGGAGAATGTTGGAGTATTCTCATATATGGGTTAATGCATTGCATTCATTCGTATTTTGGAAAATCCAAAGTCATTTTAGAAAACCATAGGTCATTTATTTATTATAGATATTTAAAATTAAGTTACAGTGGAATTAAAGGGGACTGTGTGAGACATCCAATGGTGTCTCTTTGACGGGAAGAGACCACTTTGTATATATATATATATATATATATATATATATATATATATATATATATATATATATATGGGATGAGTTTACATGAGATCGTTCTCATATAAGGAGCATGAGGCCAATCTTTATAGCCGTTAGATTCCGATCGGAGGGTGGATATCAAATCAGTGGGTAGGTGAGTGTGTCACATCAAGGAGTGGGTGAGATCATTATGGATATTTATAGCCGTCAGATCAAGATCCAACGGCTACGATTCAAAGTGGCCTCATATAAGCAATATGAGAGCGATCTCATTTAAACTTTTCCCTATATATATATAGGGAAAAGTTTACATGAGATCGTTCTCATATAAGGAGCATGAAGCCAATCTTTATTGCCGTTAGATTTCGATCGGAGGGTGAATATCAAATCAATGGGTAGGTGACTGTGTCACATCAAGGAGTGGGTGAGATGATTATGGATATTCGTAGCCATCAGATCAAGATCCAATGACTACGATTCAAAGTGGCCTCATATAAGTAATATGAGAGGGATCTCATTTAAACTTTTCCCATATATATATATATATGCATGGTCCCTCTAATCTCTCACTACCTTAAACGATTCCCTATTATTGATGGCCATGAGAGTGAAAAAGGCCTAGCTATTCTTAAAGTTGTTATTTTCGCTGAACATTCTTTAAGCAACTCCATGAGTGATCATGGTACGCGTCCGTTACTTATTATTCGTGTTAATTTCTTTATGTTTATTTCCTATATGTAAATTTTGTAAATTTCTTCATCTTACATTTTGAGAACGTTTTTTTAGTCATTTTTCATTTTGAAAGACACAATTCCACAATGTGTTTGGCAGTGCGTTTCTAAATTAAAGGGAAGCTCAGGTCCCTTCATTGAACTTCCCTGAGATGAAACATCCCCCGGTTCTGAAACTAAAATGGGTCGGGGGACTCAGGCGTCAGGTCGAGAGATGTTAAAAGATGTAATTGTTGCTACCGCCTTGCTGTAGTTTATTTCTTGGTTTGTTGTTGCAAGTATGAAGCATCATTGTTGGGTTTGGGTTACCCCTTTCCACTTGCTAGATCTTTAGCAGCAGAAGGAGAAAATTTTGTCTTGAGCGGTAGATTCAGCATGATAAACGACTTCATGCCTCTTGGATTCAGATAAACCAGAATCACAGCTTGCTTTTAGTTTAGTATCTGACAATCAAAGCCCACTTTTCAGACGTGGAGAGGATCACTCCTTCAAACCAGATGAACATTTCATCTAGCCAACAAAGCCCCTTCAATTGTAAAATCACTGTTCCAGTTTTAATGTTGTAGTCTATCATGGACTGAGAGCTCTTATATAAGAGAATTCTATGTGACCTAAACTATATCCTCATCTTGGTCTTTGATACCCATTGATCGTCTAAAAGGTGATGCTATGCGTGAGTTCTTCTAGGGGAGTGTTCTGGTGGCAGGATGTGAGAAGAGACGGTGTTGGCACTTTCTCTCTTCCTCTCCCAAACAGGTGGTCCATCTATTTTGGAAAATAAAATGATCCTCTCAAATAGGTTATAAAATTTTTTTTAGACATTAGGTTATAACATTATACGCAATAATTTTAGTATTTAGACTGAGAACTCAAATGGCATATTCTCTCCATCCGGAATTATTATCAACCTAAGGTTTTCCAAAATAAACTAACTTTTGCTCATTTTGGAAAGGATTATATTCCAGAATCCTAGTATTATGTGTGAACTGAAATGTCCCATGCTGCATACATATGCATACTCCCTCCGTCGAAAATTATTTGTTCACGTTAGAAAAACCTTTCAATGAGTACAGATATTTATGGATGGGGAATGAAATGGCACGTGGGAAGAGTGGCATGTGCACCGTCCGCCACCTATGGTGGCTTGCTGATGCAATGTGCACGAAAACTGGAAAAGGCTCGCTTATGCACCTGACCTTTTGGATATTTTCCGCTCTACCTAGAGCATTTTGGGGGCACGAGAAGAGTCAATAAATTAATGAGAAATGCTGTCACCAAGTAAAGACACCTGCAACATCCACGTCTGCTTGTACGGACATGGGTCCTTTTTCAGGTGAAAGCCTGTGCATGATTGTCCCCTCCACCATCTGCTTTTTCTTTCATTAATTTATTATCACTGGCGCGGAGGCCGTTACTCAGCTTCATGAACCGAGTCTCACGATTCCCCTTGTTTAATTGTTTAAGGAAATACAAACTGCTCACCAATATACTAATCTGAGGTTGGGAAAGCTTCAAAGCAAAGTGAATCCATCACACTACGGGCTTGGGTATAAGGCACCAACTTTTACTCTAAATCACGAGGATAACAATAGTTGTAATAATGTACTAAGATGTTACCAAAAGAGATTCCAAGAATGGATTTCCAAACCAACAGATGAGGTGCGCTGGCCTCTCCTAATTTTGGCTATGGCATTGTTTGAGTCTGTTTCTCACTAAGGCAGATGATTTGTTGCACACTAGACATCTGATAATTCTATACATGTTTCAGATGAGGGTCTTCTAGTCAATTAAAATTTGAATTCTGTTTCAGCTTAAGGGGCTGTTTGGATATTCATTTCCCATCTCATTTTAAGCCCATTTATGTCCATTTTGCATGAATTCTTGTTGAGAGGCACAGGTGAAGCTTATGTCATTTGAAATTCTAAGGCCATTTAAGAGAGAGAGAGAGAGAGAGAGAGAGAGAGAGAGAGAGAGAGAGAGAGAGAGAGAGAGAGAGAGGGGTTACCATTGAACTCTAATGTCCTCATGAAGACATTAGACTTTAAAGGTACTTCAGCCTATTAGAGAAATGGGAATATTGGGCAAATGACTCACGCTACCGGCCAACAATGTAAGTTGGGTGAATTGGCGACTTTATTCTTAAGGGTAAAGAAGACATTTCCACTCCTTTAAATGGGTTTAAAAATGGTAATTCTAAACAAGCATCTACATCCTAAATGATAGAAATGGAAATAACAAAAGTTGAGCATCCCAAACTAACCACCATTTCAGTTCATTTAAGAAAAGAAAAATGAGGGAAATGACCTTTAAATAAAAGATCAAATGGGTATCCAAACAGCCCCTAAATTTTTAGGATACTTTTTTGCCACCAAAACTCTCATAGATTATTTTCTCTAGTATTTAGCAGAGTAACTACGGACTGTGCATTATTTCGTCCACTTACTTGTCCATATTTGAAAAATGTGAAATTTAATGAGCTCAAGTTTTGTAAAGACTACTCCATCCACTACTTACTGTGACATCAGAAAATGAAGATTAGTTAAGCTTGTTTCTATGTGCAAACAGCTATATGTGAGGTCGGAAGTGTGATTTACTTCTTAAATGGAAATTACATGTAAATTTGGAAATTCAGTCAGATGCTCACTGCTGAATTCTGGGAGCTCCAGTTTCATTTTACAGAATGCCCAAATGTCCTCTTGCAGATATTCAGAGATTAATCCTTGAAATAATTCCGACAAATCTTTCATCTTGGACAAATTCTCTTACTAGTTACAAGAAAAATATTATTCTCCTTTCTCAACAAAACAAACGTTGGAGAAAACTACTGAGTGCAAGGTAGGAATTCGAAATTGAGAACTTTGTTCGCCGTGTTGCTAAGTTTAACTGTCTATGGGTCAAGAAAATTTTCTTGACCCAGGATAGTAAGTTCAAAATAAAAATTGTCGTCTGGTTTTTAGTAATATTTACTAGTTCATTACTCTTTAATCTAATATGCATAATATATCCCTTTCAAGAAAAAAAAAGCTTGATATAGCTTCCAAAATCCATAGTGCTTTTTGGAAGAGCATATATATGCTTTTTATTTCCTTTGAACTAAGCTAGAAATTTAAAAGATAGTGTGAAAACTACTGTGGAGAGGAAATCCTTACTCAATGACAGACTAAATACCATTTGAAAAATCCAATAAAAAATATGTAGTCATTAAGAATAGTAGGCACAAGGCATTATAGTCTTCCAATTTGTATTTGAAGAAACGAACCATGCTGTATTGACTTTAAATTCCTTTTACTGCATGGACTAAGGGAGCTCCTATAATTGTCGAATTGTGAGGACCATTTTTGTCGTGAACGGCGGAAATCACTTTGATGGGAAGCCCGTATGCCATTTCGTGCAGGTGGGCATTTCCCAAGTAAAATACATTTTCCCAATAAGATTGTAAAGTCTAAAAAAATGCATATGGAGGTTGCTTCTATGCAATGAATTAAAAATATTAATCCATTAGCTTATTTTGTAATTTATATTTAATATTGATAATGTCATTCATTTGGTATGCAAAAATGAAAAAAAAGACCATCTTGTAATGTATACACTATTGATTAAGCATACAAAAAATTTATTTTAAAATTTTTTGACAAATTTATATGATGTATACACAAATGATGCATCAAAGGACGTTTTCTGGAAGTCAGATTTCCACTAGATTTGCAGGACCACCAATTGGCATGGTGGTCCTTCCTGTTGAGGGAGAGGTCCCAGTTTGAAGCTTTGCTGAGACGTATGGCACCTTTGGGGGGTAAATTTAGGGAGAGGGGTTAGACGATGTACCAAAAAAATTTATACTAAATTTCTACCTGCATCTTTTGCATCTCTTCACATTTATTGAGGTGTAAATACACTCCAAGTGGTGGATACATGTCTGGCACATATATGGAAACAAAAAGAGAAGGCAAAGGATTCAGGGTAACAAAGCGAAGGAAACCTTAAGAAATCCATAAAGGGGGCAAGTCCCAAGCGCTTAACCACAAACATAGCAATTAGGGTTTGAGGATGGCGATGGGTAACTGCAATCGAAACATTTGTACAGTACCATACAGCTAAGCGTCTGCCAACTATAAACTTGGCCTCTTCTTTTATATTACAAAAATGCCCTTCAAACCCCTCCATTATTTATGTTCAATATTCTCTCTCTCTCTCCACTCCTTTCCTCTCCCGGTACATGTCCTCCTCTTTCCAGCCCTGGTCGATCGATCCCTGCAAAAACAGGTCAGATTTTCAGTCGAGTATAGTCCTGATTCAGAGCCTCTTTTCCTCACTTTTACACTTTAACTGACATGGGTTTTGTTCATTTTTTTCCAGTTTGCCCTTTCCCCTTTTACCTTTCCTCTCCCACCGAAACTTTCTTCTCGAGTCTCCTTCTTCAGTTTCTTCTGAGCAGAGAAGATCCATCGACCTGCCGAATCTTTGGTATGGGTCTGAAGCAACCCTTCTTTGAAAGGAAATCTTCTACTGGTCTTAAGATTTTTTTTATCTTTTGGATGATACAAAAATCTGGATCTTCGCTTTCTAAAGGATCGATCTATCTATCCCTTTGGGCGTTTTCTTCCATGTTTATCAGGGTGGGTTGTGCAGTCTTTTTTTCATCAAAGCTCTAGCTAGTTTCCCACTGGGACCCCCACGTTATCGGTAGTCATTGCGGCCACTAAACAAAACGCACGTCATTCCCTCGTTCCTCTCAAATGAGTGGGGAGATGTGCATGAGTTTTAGTCCTACTGTCTCCTCTCTATCTCCTCCCTCAGCTTCCTTCCTCAGATTTCAGGTTTTTTTGGAGGTCTCCTCCATCTCATACACTCTTCTTTCTAAAAGTTGAGTATGTTGCATGGAATCACAGTCGTTGCTTGCAGGTGTAGCATCATCAAGATTCACATGCAAAATCATTTTTGGGGGTGCGGGTAGTGTAAAGTGACTACATTCTTTCTGCGCCGCCCTACCTATTGGATTGAGAATCTTGATGATGCTGCATCAGCAATTAGTGACTATTAGTTTGAAGACTCGAAGAAGAAATAATTTCTCAATCTTTCAGTTCCACCATTGCTAAGGTGAAGTCGCTTTCATTCTCATAACCTCTGTCTCATTCTACTTTCATTTTTTATCTTCCCTCCCATTTCAGTTCCACCTGGTGGCGAATTGCTTGAGACATGCTTGTGGTATTCAATGGATTTTTGGTTCTTTTCATTGGACAACTATATCTGGAAGTAGTTCACATTATGGGGGTCCATTGGGGTGAGATGGGTAGGGCATTTTTAAATTTATCCTTGCTTAGATTATCAGCTTAGTTTGTTCCCGAGGAGAATCTAATGTGGAATTTAGCTACAACAGCTTTGTCTTTTATTCTAATAAATTTCTCAAATAAACAATTGTGCACTTTATGGTTTTTCTTTACACTTATTATTACAAGTTTAGTGCCCGTGATATTAATTCAACCAAGTTATCATATGCCCACTTTTATTGCATTTGTCCTTCTTCGCTTACGTTTTCCTACAGTTCTTTTTTAATAATTCAAGTTGTCCTATAGTTACAAGTCTTTGCTGTCTTATGCTTACTGTTGTTATAAGTTCCTCATTGCTTATCTTTCTCTGAGTCTGCTTTTTCGCAGAATCTATCATTACTCGCATTCTTGGCCTATTCTTCAAGTTTTTTTTTGGCCTATGTAACTTTATTGTGTGTTTAACATGTAGAAAAAGAGCAAAAAGCCGAAGATTTCCTGGACATGGTGATTGCAGCTGCATACTACGAGTAGAGAGGAAGGTAAACATTCATGTCTTAAAATTGACTTTTGACAACTTGTCTTTGTTAAAACATAGAAGCTCACGCTATGTGGGGGGAGCTCCCTTTATACGTGCCATGTGCCCGCCAATGCCTGTACGTCGGGAACTTTTTCGCTGTTACCTTCCACCCCGCAGCTGGTTAAAGTTAGTGCATGCTGGTTTTGAATCATCGTCCTTCCCTCTCTTACGTGAGTTGATAGCTCACAATGTGCTCGACACATTCGGAATTATGTTAGCCGTGGCATTTGTGCCACAAATCAAAATCCGAAAACTTGTGTTATGTGGATCAAGTTCAACTTGGTTGGTGAAACTTGATGATGAAGAAAAGAAGTTCAAACTCATTGCTCAAGCTTAAAAGGATTCAAATACTATATTGGATCCAAGAAAACTAAGGCCCGGAAGCTGAAGACAATGTGAAGGCTCAAAGCCCATGAAGAAATAATCAAGGATATTTTGAATTTAAAATTTGCAATTAATCAAAGACCTAGATTGTAATAATTATGGCCTCGAACTTGTTATTTTGACATTTCCCTTCCCTAATTATACTTTGAAATAATTGTCTTCACATTTATTACATCTTTAGTAGAGTTGGATATGCATTTATTTTATCTATTCTCTTCAGTTCCGAAAATACCAATCATGTAAGCCTATGATTAAGCCTCTTTTGTAATGGAAAAGATGGTTGATTCATTTGAATATTAAGCTTGTAGATCACAATTGTATGTCATTGAAGTTATGTCATTCTCCAAACTTATCCTTGTATGATCTTTCCACCTTGGGTGGGATAGTTTCAGGTGTTTTTTTCAATGTGAACATCAGTCACTTACATTAGGTAGTCTATCCTAGTCCCCGAGCCAGATTCCTTGCAAAAATCAGTTTTTGTTCGCGATCCTTCTAGTTACAGCATTCACACACCCTCTACTTCTCATCATTGTGCAAATAGACGGGGACGACAATTGATTCAGCGTGGGTGCCCCTTGTATTAACATACGAAAATGGTCAGGCAACTCCTGCATTTGCCAATGCACATGAGTTGTAGTTCATGTAAATGGGACTTAGAGCTATTAAGTTAGTTTTTTTATGTATCAAGACAAGCTTAATTCTCTTGTCTTGACTCCATTCAAAAATTTCAACTTCATTCATAACCAATATTTCATTCCTAGCTTCAACATGCTTAGTCAAACTCTTGCATACTCTTCTTGTTATCTTTTGCAATTTCTTCATTCTCATCATCTATTTCATGCATAATCAAATATTAATTCCTTGTTGCTTACACACATCTTTGAATAATCTTCTTGCAGATGAACACCCAATCTTCTCATTATTAGATGGGTGAGGCTAGCTTTTCTAGAGGTGCAATAAGACAAGCTGAGGGTCCTCCCGAGGATCACATTTTAAAGCAGCCCTAGCGAGCTCTTACAGTTATCCTTAATGTCAATAAAGTATTCCTAGATAATTGCTTCTTTAGTCGAGAGTAAAGACTAGTCACCTTCTTTTGAGGAAGAATCATGGTGATATTGCTGGAAAGGGTATTCACAGGATCCTTCAGTGGGGTGGTGATGTTTATCCCTCCTTTGTAAGGAGTATGTATGCTTCTATGGTGGATGTGAAGGATGGAGACCTATCCTTCAAAATAATTGTGACCACTTCGGATGTGCCTCTTGAGGTCACTGTTAGGGACATCGTTGGCATCACGGACCTTCCAAAGCATCAACGAGGTTGCAAGTAGCTCAGAAATTTCCAGAAGAAGATAGGAAGAGAACTTATACCATGGGACTCTGTGGCCACCCAGTGCCTTGGAAGAAAGGGAATGCTATGCTCACTAAACAGATGTATCCATTCTACAGACTCTACCACTGCATTTTTGTGGACAACCTGTAGCAACCAAAAAATCGGATAAAAATGTGGATTTTAGAATCAATAATAAGACGGAAGTTGGCTTTAAAAGTTCACGAAGAAAGTTTTTCAATGCCACCGACCGTTCACAGTTCAGAGTTTTGAGCAAAAAGTTATGATCGTTTGAAATTTTGTTATGCGATTGATCGCTAGATGACATGCTATCGATCGGGCCAGATTCTAAACCGAGAGTAAAACTAGATGCGATCGATCACCTATGAAAGCGATCGATCAAAAGTACTGGAAGGTTCAATATTTGAGCAACGATCGATCACCTATGAAAGCGATCGATCGAAAGTACTGAAATAACGCGAAAGTTTGCAGCGATCGATCACTTATTTGTTGCGATCGATCGCATCGATAAAAACCAAATCTGCAAGTTTATGATTTTGTTAAAAAACTCTAATGAGGGAAGAAATCTCTAAGGGAGAATATTATATCTTTCCCTATCAGCCAATCAGAGTAGCTCGCCGAATAGGAAGGGGTCGTCCAAGTCAGTAGATGAGATTTGGTAATTTCCTAATTAAGGGAGGAGATGGACTTGATTAGGAAGAGTATCTTAATGAAGGATATTAAATCTTAACCAAATAGGGAGGATTAGGCCTAAGGCGTCCATCTCAAATTTGTGGAAGATTTTTATTGGAGTGCTGGGATTGTGATAAGGAAAGAAATTTAAAGGAGGAGATATCCTAGTTGGAGTAGGAATTCGGTATTTAAACCTAAGAGAGGGGGCTGGCCCATGCATTGCACGCCGAACCCTAATTGTGTGACGACTTTTGTTTTTTTCCTTCCTCCTACACCCATCCAGCTCTACTCCAAGCCCTATTCTCGACTTAAATCATTTTCATAGCACTGATCGGAGGCGTCGTTGCGAAGAGGAGGAGACGAGCTACGCGGAGAAGGGCGAGACACTCGTAATGTTACGCCCCGAATTTCAAGACCTCGAATAAAACGCGGAAGCACTAGCTCAATTAAGATTATGAGGCTGAAACATGAGACGCGACCGAATACTCGATCACACCACATTCTCATTCCAGAATGCTTAACCAATGCCCGTTTACAAAAATCTTAAATAATAAAACTATGCTATTACAATAATTTAATTATCACAATTCATCAAACATAAATGCAATTCAGCATGCAGGCTGATTAGTTCTCCATGAACAAGAAATTAAAAACGATAAATAAATCCACTTCTATCAACTTTCCACCATCGAGCTCCTTCGCACGTACATTGTTAGTTCCTTTCTACTTTGAGTCCTGCATCGAGAGATGCATGAGTATTTCAAAAGAAATACCCAGTAGGAGCCAAGAAAAACCCACAACAGAATAATAATAAAGGAAATGCTGACAACATAGTATAAAGACACGTTTAGAAAGATCAGGTTGAGCAAATACGGAGTTCACTTACCTGGACAATACTCATCATCAAAGACCATCAACAGTCGAGAATAAATAAACATTAACTCAGATCCCAAATGTACAGAGCGTCGGGAGGAAATAATAATGAATACTGACTCCAAATATATAGAGTGTCGGAGATAACAATTTCTGCTCTCTGTTCAGTCCACTTCTCCTATGGACATCAATACCAGATCATCCTAGAGGTTCTACAGAGGAACCCGGCCATGCGTCTAGGGATGCTGGCCCCATCGGTGCTTACAGGTACAATGGGCTGAGACTGCAGACCTTCCGTAATATCATACAGTCTAAAGCGCACGCGTTGCCGTCATCGGCTGAACTACAGAGGTTCAATAATATAATATGAGATCTCGCAAGATCTAGCAATGGCTCATGAGCATACTATGATTCCAATCTAAGAGAGTTCATCAAAACTCTTAGTGGAGAAACAGTTTACATAGAACTGAATCAATCTAAAAATATCAAGAGCTCTCTCATCTAGAGACTCAAACACCAATCTTCCAAAATCTGACTCACCGAGGAGTAAAGTAACAATCTCATTGATACAATCTGAATTGACTCACATAGGAGTACTCAAGAAATACAGTCTGAATTGTCTCACATAGGAGTAACCAAAGAATTCTCAATGTTCAATCACAGGATGACTCAAGACTAAGACTCATCAGAAATAACTCCTTAAACACCTTCACCATGCATAGCTCCAATCAAGACATCATCGATTCTGACAATATTGAGGATTATATGACGTTGGTATAAGATGGTAGGGTCCAGGAAACTAAACCCTAACTGAGAATCTAAGATTTCAAGCTCGACGCTAAAGATACTATATTGGTAGAACAATGCCCCACGAAGGAATGACTCGGTCCGACATGACTCACTCTCTGGATTGGATCAATTACTAGACGTTACTAACTTCATCTCTATGGATTTTATATAGTTACTACAATTTATCATTAGGTATATTACATAGTTTAATATAAGGTATAGATCAAACAACCCGGAAATATACTGTTATCTGCACAACAACTCCATTCTCTGGCTCACAATGGTCTGCACATAACATATTCTAGTCTGAGATTTTTATTACAGACAGTTCCATGTCTGTAGTTTCTAACCCAATTTACGGTATAATTTTTCGAATTTTTTATATTTAGTTATAATTTTTCTATTACAGTCTGTTGGCACAAGACTAAGTCTGGCCGAGATCATTAATTATAAACTTACTTAATCAATACAGTCTATTACTCAATTAAACACTTATTAATGCATTCTATACTTATTACATTATTCTCCTGGGCATTTACTAACTCCCAATTGTTGTGCAATTAATTAGATTCTTACCTACATTGTTAATCCCAAAACTGATTGTACATATTCATACGGTTTAGACAAGTAGACTGCAATTAGGACTATTAATTCAGGACATACCCATACTAAATCATGAGATAATTAGGGTACAGTAAATCTTGAACTCTAGCAACTCCTTTTTTTACAAAAATTGTTACTTTAATAATTAGTATCATAAGGTATGTACATTATGCCAAAACAGTTTTGTACAAATACTTCCTTTTATCGGCTGATATGACCCAAAATAGACAATTAACGTGAGACAGGAAAACTGGCGACCCAAAGTTAATCTTGGAGGCTGAAACATTTGAATACCAGTACGCATTAACCACAAGTTTCAAACTTTAAGGATTAATCACAGCATATGATTGAAATCTGGAATCCAGTATGACACCACATGATCATTGATGACATATAACAACGAAACTAAGGAAAAAAGACATCCATATAAGGATATACCATTGTACAACATCCAATAGAATGTACTCATCTCGACCAAACAAGCAAGCATACGGTGAGAGCTAAGTAGAGCCATGCATGAGAAGTATTTAATTTACTAGGATTGGGTGCAATAGTCATCATGTTCAAAATAACAAATGGTAAACCATTGAATTGAACGACACCAATATCAAACGGATCATCATTCATATAGGTATTCACATCAGTGCTCAAGTATCATATTCATCACGAAATATCATAATTTATAGTATGGAATTGTGGGAAAAAGAGCACCTACCTCGCAAGACAAAAAATCCGATTTTTCTTTTACGCGAGTTGTCTCCTTCGAATCACTTCTCTTGCTTTCGCAATCCAAGCACTACGGCTCATACTACCACCCCTTAGGTCACTGTAGAAGGCTGAAAGGAGAATGGACAAGACCCCCTTTGCTGGTTTGCACGTCTCTCAAAGTCTCAAAGGGATGGCAGTCTCTCACTTTGTGAGTTTAAATAGCAAGTGTCCTAATCTCCTAGGACACATCTCCACAGTCGATTTTCTCCTAATCCAAAGGCCACAAATGATCACCAAAATATGCCTTCCACTTGCCCAAAACGTGTCCCCAAATTAACTCCTCATTTAGTTAGGATTTCCTTTAATTAAGGAGTTTCAAAACTCTAATTCGGTTACACATAATTAAGACAATTTTTTCCCTAATTGGATTCAACCTTCTACCATTGATTGCTACCTAATCTAAAGCCACGATCTGCCCCAAATCAAGGCACGATCTCCCTCTTGAATGTGGTCAATCCATTATCTCAATCGGTTACAAATCCCCTTTAATTAGGGAATTAAGTGAATTTAAATTGGTTCCCAAAACTACTTCAATAACCTCCTTTAAATTGATTTCAAAGCACGATCATTGCTCTTTGCCACATGGCAACTCTAAATTAGATTGGTAACTGATTCCATCACGTCCATAAACCTCTATTTGATTGCCTTAACTTCCTTTAATTAGGGATTCCCTAAAAACAGTCCAATTCAAAATAGATTTGCAATTAATTCAAAATTCTCTCTCCTCCTTGATTCTCTCTCCACTACGACTAACCAAGCCTTATCATGCCAACCACATGCACAGTGCCCAGGGCGCGGTGTCCACATGGCTCTGGCTCTCAGCTGCTCCTGCGTCTAGGGCGTGGCACACAGATGGATGGCTCTGATGTCCCGCGAATGAAGTGTGCTAAAAAATATTGCACAACTCTTGTACCACATCACTAATTTAATTTAATAACTCAAAATATTCATATGAGTCTCTACACACTGGATTCACACCCTGGCGCCTGGCCTCCACTCCTGGCGTCAGGTGCACTCAGACCCTGGCGCCCGGCCAGCCTCAGCGCCAGGTTGAGCCCAGCGCTGGGGCTAGTCCTTGCGCCCTGGTGTACAACCCAATCATGTTTATCAATTCCACTCTTCTAAAAGCATCACAAAACTAATTCGACACACCAGATTATAAGATTTCAAAATAGGCAACAAAACTTTTCTATTTTAGAATAGTTTCCTAAAATAGCAGTTTTGGTAAACTTACAGAATTTTCGGGTGTTACACGTAATAAAGTGGTAGGATGGTTTTTCCCAACCTAATTATTTTAAATTCTTTCAATCTATTCTCATGAAGATTATGTGATGAATTATATGGTCTTATCTCAGTAAGTAGAGTTGTGTAAAGTGCTTAGATTGATGAAAGATTCCATGATGTTATGAGTACGAGTATGCATATTGATAATATTTGGTTGTTATATCTTCAATTGCTTGCATGCTAGTTCTTAGATAGGAACATCATTGATTAATACATCACTTGATCTTTTGGAAGTCAGAAAGTTCCATATTAGCTCGGTAAAAGTTCTAATTTAATTGTTCCATGTGATTATAGTTTGAGATCCTAGCATTAAGGTCTCCATTATAAAAAGAGGAATCTCTTAAACTAGTTCATGTAATGAAAGGTGCATGAAAGTATAGGATAACTAAATTCCAGAACCTTTAAGGGTATGAGGTAATCCTAGGAAGGGTGTACCTAAGGCCAATAAGACCCTAGTATCATAATTAATGGTTAATATCACGTGATTACTATGTATGATCAAGATTAGTGATCTCGGCCAGTATTATTTCTTTGCCGATGATCTGTAGTTTAAAAATCATAACTAATTACATAAAAATCAGAAAACTAAACCGTCACTGAGGTTAGAAGCTAGACTCATGGGGCTATTTATAGTGAAAATTTCGGAGTTAATTTCCAACCGAGCTGACTGTGGGGACAATCGGAAGTGGGCTATTATGAACAAAATAGTTAATTGTAATTAGGGTTTAAGTCACTAGTACCTACTAATACTCAATGTTATGATCTAATCTGATTAAAGTATCACTAATACACATTATAAAAACATGATAAGGATTATTACAGTAAAAATAGTTAGTCTAAAGGATTTATATTATGGGATAAGTTAGTGTGACCTAGAGTCAATTTGTTCTTGTTTTCAAATTATAGCTTAGTGTCAGTTTGAGTTTTCAGTTGGAGACTGAACATTCCAAAACCATTCTCTTATCATAAAGTCAGTCTTGTAAATTGTAAAACACAGATTTCAGAGATGTTCCTATCTAGGACTTGACATGAAGCATGTTGTTTAAATTATGGTTGAAACCTATTTGATACTCATATGGTGAGTCACCCATTGTTCAAGATATTGGAATCCCAGCTGTGTCCTTGCAAGGAATCATATTCTATTGAGAGATACTGTTGATTATTGTACTCCTTGAGTGAGTCCATTTTGATAAAAGATACCTTGAATCTCAGAGTGTTGCGACCTCTGCTCTTCTTGTAATATTTCTCAGTTTGATATGAAGTTGTTTTTTCACTAGAAACCTTGCGAGAATCTCTCTGAGCTGGATTCATAGTATGCTCAGAAAGCCATTGCTAGATCTTGTGAGATCTTCAATTATTTATAGAACTTAGTTCCTGCCCGAATGGAGGCATATAAGTACATTTAGACTGTATGATATTACAGAAGGTCTATAACCTCCGCCTATTGTGCCCGTAAGCACTGATGGGGCTAGCATCCTAAATGCATGGCCAAGTTCCAAAGGGAGAACCTCTAGGGTGATTCTGGTAATCAGCCACTTGCGAGTGGTAAGTTTAGCGAGCAGAAATTGAAACTCTTTGCACTATGAATCTTGGAGCAATTGGTGATGCTCGGAGTGTTGATTATGGTAAATTCTCTCCTTACACTTGTGGTTGTTTAGAGTCATTGTAATTCGATGCATTCCCTATACTTGCGAATTGGGATTATTATTGACTTACCTTCCGACTCATGTAAAGTAAACCTGGTGACTAGTCCTGCAACCATTGAATATTCCTATTTCTCTTGATTAAAACCTTCTTCATGTTATTTGTTGTTTCTCAGTGGGTTTTTACATCTTATTGAGTATTTTGATGATGTACTCATGCGTCCTCTGATGCAGGCGTGAAAGAGGAGTAATTCGAGAAGATTGCAGTGCAGGAAGGTGATGCTGATGCTTCGAGGAAAATTAAGAGGATTTTCAATTACTTGTTTATTTTGATAAACTTTATGAATTGTTGGCTAATGGATGCCATATACTGGATATTTTATTTTGTTAACTATTTATAATTATCAGCTGTAATAAGATTAAGTAGGACTATTTCATTAATATTGATGATATTTATTTGAGACTCAATAAATGAATTTGTGGCTGTCAATTACACATCCTCTTGAGATGGCATAATTGACGGTGGTAACGACTGATTGATCGCATGCTCGGGGGTCTAGGCCTCAAGAATAATGGTATCTTTGTTGGCTTCCGCACTCCGTTCGAGGTTAGAAATTCCAAGGCGTGACACAACCTTTGCTTCAGGAAGAGTACGAAAGAGTTGATAGCTCTTGTGGTGTTGTGAATGCCAGGCCAACGTCAGCAGGCCCAACGTCAGCAGCAGCTATCATGCCACTAGAATATTTGCTTAGTATTGTGTATCTTATTGTAATCAGCCCTTTTAGGCTAATTGTTAGGTAACAGGCCTGATAGAGAATAATCTGGCCCATTTGTTAGGCCAGATGGCATGCGGCCCTAGGCAGACGCGCCATCTTTTCCCTTTATATGGAGGACGTCCTCCTCAGTTGGAGGATATGCAATAGAAACCATTTCAGTTTATTACTTTTTCTTCTTTCTTTTCACTTTTGCCGTCGATTGATACCTTGTGACCCTTGCCGGTCACAACATTGGTATCAGAGCGGTGCCGATCTGAGAGCAATCATGCCTCCTCGCAAACAACCACTGGGAATGCCAGAAATCTGGGAGGAACCTGAGGCGGCGAAAGAGGTGACTAGTCCACGACCGACGACGGAATCCAACCAGGAGGTACTGATCGCCATGATCAGTGTGCTTGGTGTCCGATTGCAGAATTTGGAGATGATCCATTCCCAGAACCAGGCGCCGAACCCGGCCAACCAGACAGCCACAGTCACTCCTCCACCGCCACCACCAGGAGGTCTTGGTGGTCCAGTTCGACAAGGGGGGTCCAGTGTGCTTGGTGGCTCTACACAGGGCCTAAACACTGGGTCTTCCATCGCACATGGAATCCAACTAGGTTCCTTTAACCCAGGCGCTGAAGAGGGCAGATCTGGCCTTGAGGGATGAGGCACTCAAGGTGTTCGAGGAAATGACACAATGAATCCGCACCTGTGAAATGTCCAGCGTGAGTTGGACACAGATTGGGAGGAGTCTCTAGGCTATCGTGGAGGCCAGAGGGGAAGCGCAGAACCCAGGTTGGCGCGACTCCAATTCCCACGATTCAACGGTGAAGAGGACCCCGTGGAGTGGCTATACAAGGCTGACAAGTTCTTTACCTATCAGGGGACTTTTTTAGATGCCGAACGCCTGCATGTGGCCGCATTTCACTTAGATGGAGACGCTTAGGTCTGGTACCGGGCCTTTGAGAAGGAGGTACGATTTCTGACTTGGGTGTCGTTCTCGGATGAGTTGTGCATCCAGTTTGGGCCGAACGAATTTCAGGATTTCAACGAGATGCTCTCCACCATTAGGCAAACAACAACTATGAGGGCGTACTATTCGGAGTTTATGAAGATTGCAAACCGCTTGCCAGAATGGCTGGTCGCAGCACTGGTTGGCACTTTCAAGCATGGCTTGAAACCAGAGATAGCAAATGAAATGCGGCATTTTCCTTGTCACACGATGAGGGATGTGGTGCGTCGCGCACGCATCGAAGAGGAGAAGCTGGCCAGACAAAGGAGGGGGGGATGTGGGAGTTTTCTAGCAAGGACCCCTGCTAGCCCAGTGCTGGGGCCATTGCTGTCTCCTGCTCCAAATCCCAGTCGACCTACCGCGAATGGCTCTGTTGTTCCCCCTATTTGGTGACTCACAATCGCTCAGATGGAGGAGCGTCGCGCTAGGGGGCTATGTTATAAGTGCAATGAAAAGTTTGTTCCCGGGCACATGTGCGCAGTACGGGGTAGTTTACTCATAGAAGAAGTCGACGAGGATGTTTCTTCCCAGCCCGATGAGATGACCCCAGAGTACCCCGACGTGCAACTTGAGATCTCCGTGCACGCCTACTCAGGGACCTTCACCCCACGCACCATGTGGGTACAGGGACTCCTCAAGCTACTGGAGGTCGCAGTATTGATTGACAGTGGGTTGACCCACAATTTTATCAACGATAAGGTAGCACAGCGATTGGGTTGTTATGTGGTCGATGCCAAGCCTTTTGACGTGCTCATTGGGGACGGAAAACACCTCAGGAGCTCAAGGGTCTGTGCCCAAGCTGCCCTTACTATCCAAAGCCACACATTCATCATAGACTTGTTCCTACTGCCGACGAAGGGGGCGGATGTGGTCTTAGGGGTCCAATGACTGCAGGACCTCGGGGATGTGGTCTAGAACTTTAAGGACCTTATTATGGACTTTGAGGTGCACGGACAGCGGGTTCGACTCCAAGGGGCACAACCAGGTGCTTTGCATACGGCCAAGGTTGTGGGGTCGTTCTTCAAGTTCGCTCCACAGGGGCTATTGTTGCAGCAGCGGGCCATGGTCGACATTGAGCAAACTGACATACCGGAGGATTTGTGCTCTTTGCTCGATGATCATGCTGACATATTCTCTGAGCCAACCGGTCTACCACCAGCCCGATACATGACCATGCCATTCCTATTCTACCTGATGCCGCGCCGGCCAATGTGCGCCCATACCGCTACCCTCATGTTCAAAAGGTGGAGTTTGAGCACCTGGTGCATGACATGCTACAGTCCGGTATATTCAGTCCAGCAACAGCTCCTTCTCCTCACCGGTTCTATTGGTCCGCAAGAAGGATGGATTGTAGCAATTTTGTGTCTACTACCGCACCTTGAACGCTATTACAGTCAAAGACAAGTACCCAATTCCGGTTATAGAGGAGTTGTTGGATGAACTGGCCGGTGCCAGGGTGTTTAGCAAACTCGACTTGCGCGCAAGATACCATCAAATCCGCATGAAACCATCAAATGTCTACAAAACTGCCTTCAAGACACATGATGGTCATTTCGAGTTCTTGGTCATGCCCTTTGGCCTGGCAAATGCTCCTGCTACCTTCCAAAGTCTCATGAATGACTTGTTCCGGCCCTTTCACAGATAGTTCGTCCTGGTTTTCTTCGATGACATCCTCATATACAGCCAGGCATGGGACACACACTTGGAACATTTGCGGTCAGTTTTCTCCATTTTATGGACTCATTCCTTATTTCTTAAACGGTCGAAGTGTTCCTTTGGTAGCAGGCAGGTGGAGTACTTGGGCCATGTCATTTCGCACGAGGGAGTTTCCATTGACCCCGTGAAGGTATCTGCCATGCTGTCTTGGCCGGCTCCCACATGTGTCAAGGGCCTCCGAGGCTTTCTGGGGCTGATAGGGTATTACCACAGATTCATCAGCCAGTATGGGATTATTGCCAGCCCACTGATCGCATTACTCAAAAAGGGGGCCTTTGCATGGACAGGAGAAGCGCAAGAGGCTTTGATCATCTGAAGCAGGCTATGGTTACTGCACCCGTTTTGGTCTTGCCAAATTTCACGCTTCCATTTGTGGTGGAAACAGATGCATCAGACATAGGCATGGGGGCGGTCCTCTTGCATAAGGAACGGCCAGTGGCCTTCTTCAGCAAATCTCTCGCCGACCACTCTTTGACACTTTCGGCCTACGAGAGGGAAATGCTAGCCATTGTTCATGCAGTCACCAAGTGGCGACCTTATTTGTTGGGTTGACATTTCATCATCCGTTCATACCATCAGCCATTGAAGTATTTTCTTGAGCAACGGGTGTCTACACCAGCCCAGCAGCGCTAGGTGTGCAAGCTGCTGGGGTATGACTATGAGATCATATTGAAGAAGGGGTCTGATAATACTGTCGTGGACGCTCTATCAAGGCGCTCGACGGAGGGTGCCTGTATGGCTATGATTGACCCGACTTGGCCCTTTCTTCCTGATCTGCATTGCGCCTATAATGGAGAACAAACTTGGCAACATCCATCTTGAAGTGGGGAAAATAGAATCTCTTGTCACTCCCTATATGGCGAGCCAATCCATCGCAATAAAGCACTTGAATTAGTTTAAGATGCAAGGAGTAAAATAGAATGTAAAGTAGATGCCCTTTGTAAAAGAAACAACAATCATGCACCACTTATGTCCGTGTTCTCAAAGGCATCTCTCCTTCAAGAGGATCTGCTCCTATGCCCGGCCCATCCACTCCTGCACTAGATCTAAAATCGGACATGGAGAAGAAATAGTTGCTTGACTAAGAGGAGGAGAAACAATGGCTCAAGCAGCGCCTAGAGGGGAAAAGCTTATGGGAGGATTTCTACGTCAAAGAAGAGGTATCCTTCTTTCAAAAAATTGAAATAAGGCTCTATCAATTTCTATATACACTAATAGACAAACTTAGGATTTGCGATCCCAGGAACAATCGGTTTAGGATGATGGGATCCTCTTCTATTATATAGGAAGGGTTGTTGCATAAAATGTACTTCTAAGTGATTTTTGTGAAACAATCAGTGTGAGGCTTCATCCAAAGCTTAGAGCGGAGGCATTGTTGCGAAGCGAAGGAGGCAAACGACGCGTAAAAGGTAAGATTTTTGTGAAACAAAGAGTAGGAAGGTTTTTTCCTATTCTATTATCCTTTCTTCTCATATATGAGTACTAATTCATTCATATCATATTTATATATGTTGATTTGAATAGAACTTGATGCACAATTGATTCTATCATTCATATCATTAAGTATATTCCTCAATGCGTTCATGCTATATTCTTAGATGGGAATACTATCCATGTTTGATATCTATTGATCATATTGAGGACTAAAGTCCTAACCTTTGTTTGTTAGCCTTTGATTTTGTTGGTTCAAGTAGTCACAAGTATTGTCCTTATTTCAAAGGGTAGTTACTTAAAGCTGCTATGTACGTTAAAAAACATGGTAAAAAGAGTATATTTATGTAATTTCATAATATTCTATGATCTGTAATGAACCTAGGAGGGGAGTAATTACTTCTGTGATACTATATTAACATTAATAAGGTTTGGTTATACGAAATACTTAAGTATAATTAAGAATCTTAATCTCAGATAGAACTGTTTTTGTGCCGACAGTCTGTATTAAATAAATCATAACTAATTAAAAAAAATCAGACAAATATAAAGTTAGTGAGGTTAGAAACTAGACTCATATGGATTTTATCAGTTAAAATTTTAGTGTCTAAGTCCTACTGTACAAAGTACGGGAGCAGTCAGAATGGGACTGATATGTAGGAGACAATGTGTTGTAATCAGAGTGAAAACACTAATACATAAGTAATACTACATGATATTGTATGAAATAAGTTAAGGTGTCAGTATTATTCATTATAGTAACGTTGAAGATGGATTATCACAGTAATGTTGGTTAAGTAAAAAGATTAATCATATGGAGTAAGTCCAAGAGAGCAAGTGAACCAAGATTTTTGTTTTCAAACAAGCGTTTGTGTCGGTTTGAAATTCCACTTGGAAATCAAATCACAAAAGACCTATTCTTAAAGGCTCCTATCTAGGGCTATGCATGAACGTATGTATGTCAAAAGTATTGGATGTTTGATCTATACTCCTATGGTGAGTGTTCTTATCATTCGAGATATGTGAATCTCCTTGTTACTCCTGAGAATGAGTCATGTCCTGATGAGAGACTTCGATGTTCTATTCATACTCCATGACTGAGTCATTGTGGTAAGAATTACCCTTATTCTCAGAAAGTTGAGACCTGTGTTGTTGGTTAAATCATTGTCAAGTTTGACATTGACCTATTTCTCCAGTAAGAGTTCTTTTTTAATATCTCTCCGAGTGGAATCATAGTATGCTCATAAGCCATTGCTAAATCCATGGCGATCTCCGATATTTATGGAACATTGTTTCTTTATTGCCCGAAGGGAGGCACATAAGTAGGTTTAGGCTATATGATATTACGGAAGGTCTACAGTCTCCGCCCATTGTATCTGTAAGCACTTATGGGGCCAGGATCCTAGACGCATGGCAGGTTCTTAAGGTAGAACCTCTAGGGTGATTCTGGTAAGTAGCCACATGGTTGGTACTCAGCGAGCAGAAATTGAATCTCTTTGCAATTTTGATGCCTAGAGGTATTAAGATTGTTTATTTTGTCCTTACACGTGTGATGCCTAGAGGTATTAAGATTGTTCTTAAGGTAGATGCCTAGAGTCTGATTATTTACTATTCTTTCCCCATACTTGTGAATCGGGAACCGTTTTGACTGACCTTTCTTTTTAGGCAAATAGACCTTAGGTTCAGTCTCAATGTCATTGAATATCAAATTTTTTATTTGTTATATTTCTCTTCATACGGCTTGATTCATTTTCAGTGGGTTTTTACATCCTACCGAATATTTCTATGCAATACTCATGCATCCTCTGATGCATGCGCGAAAGATAACTGAGACAGGACGATTGTAGTAGCAAGAAGGTGGTGATGACGCCTAGAAGAGATTAGAGATTGCTTTAATATTATTCAGTTGATTATTTTAATACTTTATGATAATAGTGGTCGTTGTGTGCAAGAAACTTGGATTTTATTCTATTGACTTTGTTAATTTCAATTACTGTAATAAAGATTAAGTAGGCTCATTTCATATTTATTTAATGATGTTTGATTACTATATTACATTGAATTGTGGAATGACCAGTTGCACATCCTTTCGTGATGGCGTAATTGGTTGTGTTTTTGACTATTCGATCGCATGCCCAGGGTTTCAGCCTCAAGATGTTACTATCTTTGAAGGCTTCCGCACTCTGATTGAGGTCTGCGATCCTGGGGCATGACAATCGGCTAGTCAACAACTCATTGAGTACATACTACCAGCTACCTCCTTAGCTAGCTGACATGACAATTTCTTGCCTTTCTGTTTCGACTTCAAATGCACATATCTTTCTTGTTCAAACTTGGAATTTTGCATTCTTGGTACTGTACAACCAAAATTTTGAGAGCTTTCCCATATATAAATTTCATATATACATTGGAATCACTAATGTGATATTGCAAAAATAGTATTAAGGAGATATTGATCCACGTTATACTATGACCAGCTCTTCGCTCATTTTATCACTTCTTTTATGAGGCTCAATATCAAATAGATATCCATTTTAAATGTCCAATAAGTGAGGCACATGATTAATTATTATTAAACCCCCTTGATTCATAATCATGGGTGTTGCAACTAATCGAGACTTTCCAATTCCTTATAATCCAAATTCCTCATAATCATATTTCCAACCTAATTTAATCCTTAGGAAATAATATGGGTATTACACAAGAGTAGAGAGATTCTTCCTGAGGCTTTTCCCTCAAAGCCCAACCATAGAGCTAGCTGGGTCATCATGTAGCCAAAAGGAATACTTGCATGACCAAGACTTGTAGGAAAACTCGTGATGTCATACATGAAGAAAGAGGGTAGACACACATCATGCTTAGAGACAATGTGATTGAGGAGGCGAACCACATGTTGTGACCGGCAAGGGTCACAAGGTATCGATCGATGGCAAAAGTGAAAAGAAAGAAGAAAAAGTAATAAACTGAAATGGTTTCTATCGCATATCCTCCAACTGAGGAGGACGTCCTCCATATAAAGGGAAAAGATGGCGCATCTGCCTAGGGCCGCATGCCATCTGGCCAAATTGATGGGCCAGATTATTCTCTATCAGGCCCGTTACCTAACAATTAGCCTAAACGGGCTGATTACAATAAGATACGCAATACTAAGCAAATATTCTAGTGGCCTGATAGCTGCTGCTGATGTTGGGCCTGCTGACGTTGGCCTGGCGTTCACAACAATCCACCACGCTCTGCTATCTCCTTGACCTCAAGGCGACCAGTTCGAAAAACGAGCTAGAATGTCGTCCTCCACTTCCCACGTAGCATCTTCTAAGGAACGGCCCCTCCATGCGACCAATATCTCAGTAATAATGCGACCCGCCTTATGAACACGTCATTTGTCAAGGACAGACACTGGCACTGGGGTATCCACATCCACTGGAGCCATAATAGATAAGGGCCCGCCCATATGGACTGAAGTTACATCACGCACAAAACGACGGAGGTGCGAAATATGGAAATCTGGGTGCACCAGTGACCCTGGGGGTAGAGCCAGGCGATACGCAATGGGCCCAATCCGTTCGAGCATGGAATATGGCCCATGATAACGAGGTGCGAGCTTGGCCTAATCCAATTTGAACAAAGAGTTCTGGCGCTGTGGTAGGACGGACACGTAGACCAAATCACCCACCTGGAAGGCCTGATCAGTCCTCTTCTTATTAGCAAGTTGTTTCATATGGTTCTGGGCGGCTACGAGATTTGCTTTCAGCTGCCTAAGAACCTCATCCCTTGTTTGAAGCAAATAGTCGACCTCAGCAACGGACGATATGTGAGGCACATAAGAGAGAACTGAAGGAGGTGGACGGCCATAGACAACTTCAAATGGTGTAAACCCCGTTCGTGTGTGATAAGCCGTATTATAAGACCATTCAGCCCAGGGAAGAAGCTGTAACCATTTTCAAGGCTGATCCCCCACAAAGCAGCGCAAATATTGCTCCACACACCTGTTGACGACCTCCGTCTGGCTATCTGTCTGGGGATGATAAGTCGTGCTCATGGTGAGTTTCGTACCTTGGAGAGCAAAAAACTCATGCCAGAATGTAGAAATGAAAACCTTGTCTCTATCCGAGATGATAGTCTTAGGCATGCCATGCAACCGAGCGATCTCTTTGACAAAGGTTTCAGCAACCATCCGGGCTGTAAAAGGATGGCTTAAAGCACAAAAATGAGCATATTTTGAGAGCAGGTCCACCACCACAAGAATGACCGACTTTCCTTGGACCACGGGCAAGGCTTCAACAAAGTCCATAGAGATTATCCTCCCATATCTGATCCGGAATGGGGAGGGGTTGAAGGAGAACCTGTGGAGAGGTAGTGACAGTTAGCGCACCGGCACCTATCATAGGCAGCCACATAATTTTGAACGTCCTTTCTCAATCCGGGCCACAGAAAACTCTGGCTTACCCATTTGTAGGTCCGAAAGGCACCTTCATGTCCCGCCATCAGCATATCATGAAAATGTGAAAGAACACGACGACGCAAGTCCCCACTGTTAGGCACCCTCAGCTTCCCTTTCCAAAATAAAGTGTCACTGTGCCAAGTGAAGGAAGGACCATCCAATTGATGCTCATGGAGACGTTCGATCAGCTGGCTAGTGTCAGACCAACAGTCATAGGGATTCTTCCCTCTTGACTTGAAGGCCTACTAGATTCGTGCTGGATTTATTGATGCACTCGCCTAATGTTGTTGTTTTAATTAATATCTTAATTTTACTCGCAAGTGTACGAATCGTATTTCGAGTACAGTCGCACAATTTTACGAGGTCAAACCCACAAGGACTTGTATAGCAGAAATCTAATCGAGCCCTAACTAAACCCTTGAATTAACTATGAAATTGTAGAAATTGATTGACTAACTAATCACTAATGAAATCAATTAACAAAATAAAAAATCTGAACTTTACCAAATTAATAAGTACTAAGGCTTTGGAATCGGCATCTAGTAAATTATAGATAATCTTAAACTTTCAATCATTTATCATTCTTCAAAATACTCATAACAATCTAGAATCCTATTCACGTTGTTACGAAAGATCTTGCTTTAACGCATAATTATTCATATAAAAATCACGTCCTTCGTGCTACTTAAATTAACAATTCAATCACTAGATGTATCTACTTACAAGAAAATCACAACTAGTATCCAATTCGTTATTTAATCAATTAAAACAAGCATGCATTGACAATAGTAATTCCAAATCATAGCAAAAAAATGATTGATGCTATATCCGAAACTAGCTAAGCAATTAACACAAGAACGCATAACATTATAGCATTATTATAGGAGAAAAATATCAACTTTCACATGTCATGCATTCTCTACAATCACTACAGCCTCATACTAGCCTTAACAATGAATTTAGCCAAACATATTAACTAAAACACAGGTAAAATGCAGAATTAAACTCATTTCAATAAACGAAAATAAAATTGACTTACAGACATTTGAGATTAAAGCAAATAGAAAAGTACTCTTTGTAACATCCAAAAAATTAGTAAGTATTTTAAAACCAAAATTTGACCCTCTTAACGTTTGATTTAGTCGTGTTGTGCCTTATGCAAATTAAAGTTAGTGAGAAGAGCTTTCCAACGCCACCTAGTATGTGCAATTTGGAGTTCAGGGTAAAAAGATATGAGAAATTGAATTTGATTAAACGTGACAGCGATCGATCGCCATAAGATCCAATCGATCGGCAAGCTTGAACCGATCGATGCCGTATCAAAACGATCGATCGTAGTTACTGTGATTTGTAAATATTTTGTCTCGCGTAAAGCGATCGATCGGCAATAATGGCGATCGATCGGCTGTAACGCGGTAGTGTTAAACAGCGAATACGACGATCGATCGCCGTATAGCCGATCGATCGCCGGTTGCGGTTTGCGTTTTCTAGAAGTATTTTTGGTGTGGATTTGCTTGGGAAAGATACCAAATCCTAATTGGACTTGTTTTGCACGTCACTAAGAGGATTGTGAAGCCTTCCCATTGGTTGAAAGTGTCCATAATTTGGAAGATTAGTTTGAGAATGGATTCTCCCCCAACTCTATATAAACACTAGAGAATTAGCTTGTGCTAACCCTAGAATGTCCAGAGACTTTTCCCTTCTCCTTCCCACGTTCACCCATCTCCTTGGAGGCTTGTTCTTGTGGGAGTTTACGAGAGCTTGGAGCGGGAGCTTTGGAAGGAGCGGAAGAGACGAGTAACGCGTAGAAAGGCGAGATCTTTGGAGGACTAAGTAGGATGGTTTTTCCCCTCTTCTCTCTTTTGATTATATATGCTTTTGACAAGTGTTTTGAGTCAATACCTTAGTTATTGTTTGGATTCTTGTGAGATGAATGAATTATATTCACTAGGTTCTGTAATTGGTCTAGGAGGGGAGTATATAGTCTGTTAATGATGTATTACCATTTATAATGTGTTGCTAAGTAAGATAATCAAAGTTAATTAAGAATTTTAATCTCGGCCAGAACTATTTCTGTGCTGACAGTCGATGGTAAATAATTCATAACTAATTCAAATAAAATCGTAAAAATATAAAATTAGTGGGGTTAGAAACTAGACTCACGAAGGTATTATCAGTAAAAAGTTTAGAGGTTAAATATTACTGTACAGAGCACGGTAGCCATCGGAAGAAGACTGTTGTGCAGGAGACAGTGAGCAGAATTTGAGAGAAAATACTAAGTATACAAATAACATCATGTAATATGATATGATAACGATTAATATGTTAATAACAGTAATTGGACTATATACTTATGGTATATCACAGTAAGAATTGGGTTAGATGTAATTCAATTATGAGTGATAATCCTTTGAACAAGTGATTCATAATTATCTATTTTAAAAAGCGTTGATGTCAGTTTGATATTCTACTTGGAATTCAAATCATCTAAGATTCTCTGATTTCTTATCTCTGATATTGGTATTATAAACTCTAATGCGGATGAGGAATTCCTATCTAGAGTTGAGCATGAAAGGTATGTATTGATTGTATGTTACTCCTTGTGTGAGTTGTCTTGTTATTCTATGCTACTCCAATGAGTGAGTTGTGTTAACCAAAGACTTCGATGCTTCTATCCATACTCCTTGAGAGAGTCTGTTCTGGTAAGAGATACCTTATGATCTTAGAGTGTTGAGACCTCTATTCCTTTGAGATATTGCTCATATTGATTACATGATTGTTTCTTTCACTGGAGACCTTGCGAGACTCTCCCCTTGGTGGTTTCATAGTATGCTCAAATAAGCCATTGCTAGATCTTGCGAGGTCACTTATAATTATGAAATTGCGATTCCATACTGCCCGAAGGGAGGCACTATACGTACGTTAGATTGTGGACATTACGGAAGTCCTCAGTCTCCGCCCATCGTGTCCGTAAGCACTGGTGGGGCCAGCATCCTAGACGCATGGTAGGGTTCCAAAGAGAGAACCCCTAGGGTGGTTCTGGGATATTTTAGTCACTTGCGAGCGACCAGGTTAGCGAGCAGAAATTGCAACTCCTTTCACTTTCGATGTCTGGAGCCTTTGATATGATTATTATCCTCTCCTTACTCATATGTGTAGTAGGAGCCTTATTGATGTTTTTCTTATACTTGCGAGTTGGAATTGTTGTTGACTAACCTTGCAGGTGTATAGACCTCGGTTAAGTTCAGACGTTGTAGAATGTCTATGACCTTTGTTATTCTTATTCTCTTCTTACTGCTTGTTTTCATTCAGTGGGTTTTTACATCCTACTGAGTGTTTCTATGAAATACTCATGCATCCTCTGATGCAGGCGCAAACGAAAAGTGAGATCAGGAAGTGCAGTAGTGGAATGGCGGATTGAAGGCGCCGAAAAGAGTTTAAAGATTATTTAGTTATTTACTTTGCTTTTATTGATGCTTATGACATTATTGGCAATTGTGTGCCATAGACTTATAGGTTTATTTTATTTTGACTTTCGAAAAGGGATTATTATTAAGTAAATTCATTTCATAGTATTCATTGATGTCTATTATTGTATTACACTGATTGCGGGCATAGTCGGTTACACGTCCTTTTGAGATGATTGTAATCGGTGGGTAAATCGACTGTTCGGTCGTGTGCCCGGGATCTCTACCTCGAAATGTATTCCATTGATTGGCTTCTGCACTCCGATCGAGGTATGGGATTTTGGGGCGTGACACTCTCTCTGCTTGGTCGACTGTTCTCAGCAACAGTTCGTTAAACTCTTTCTTCGAAGCAACACAACAGCATAGGAAAGAAAACCAAAATGAAAAGAGAAAAACTGAAATAAAAATTTGGAACTGTAAAAAAAACAACAGCTCTGTCGTCGCCGGACTGGTCAACCTCCCTCTCTTCTCTGTTTTGTCTCTGTTTTTATAGACTGTCGGACAGTCCACTTTCTTCCCAAAATCAGACCCTTCCCAAATTGAAATTTCGTCAAAAAAATCCTCCCTTTGCATGTACCTTCCAATTTCAGTGATTTGCAGCTCCATTTACATTGATTCCCATCTAGATTTGAAGTAAAAATTCCAACTTAAGTGCTTAAAACATAGCCCAAAACAAAGCTTCCCAATCTAGCACCAATCTGTCCCTTTTTTTGAAATCTTCAATGGATTTGAAAATGGCATCTTACCATAGCTGAAGCGAATTGAAACTGAAGCTTCCTTGATGCCTCTAACTTTCCCGATTCGGCTTCCTGCGCAAGCTTTCCAAAATCAATACTTTTTCCTATTGTTGCTCTGTTTTACCGTTCTGCTCTTTGCTGCCGAGCCGGATTCCATCTCATCACCGTCAACCTCTTCATCGCACCGTCGAAAGTACCCATCAGCCTCGCTGTCAACCGTCTGTCTCTGAACCTCCGCCATGAGCTCGCCATAAAATTTTCATCAGAACTCATTGTCGTCGGCTTCGCCTCACTCCCTTGGCCAATAACTGCCATTGGTTCTGCTTCCGAGCTCGATCTATGGCATCGCCGGAATCGTCGGTCTCTCTCTTCTCTTTCGGCCGCTCGAGCAGCGCTACTGCTATTTTCTGTGTTAGACACCCGAGCCATCGGCTTGGGTTGTCTTTTGTTTTCTTTTTCCTTTTTTTTCTTCCTTCGACCCGACCCGACGAACCAGTTCATGTTCTTTTTTTTTTCAATTGACTAAGTTAAAACCCATTGTATCATCTTCATCCGCCGTATCGAATCCAAATGCTCTGTACGTTAAAATCAAAACTCGTCTTCTTTTAAGTAACTCATCAACGGTTCAGATGTTTTCGGCACGTGATCTCACCTCTCGGGTCACTTCGGCACTTCAAAACATGCGTAAGTGCTTTACTTTGGTCGTTCTGCAATCTGAACACTTGAACATATACAAAATAAAATATGTCCCAAATTAAACGCACCAAATATTCATAAAATTATGGAACACATTTAAATTGAGCAATTTAAAGCACATTAATTATTCAATTCAAAATTACTAAACTAGTTACTAATAATCCACTTTATTCATTATTTTAACTAGAAAACGTGACTAACAAATAGGTAAAAAGGCATGTAAAAATGTGTATTTTTCATGCATAACAAATACCCTCATTCTAGATTTTGCTAGTCCTTGAGCAAAACACAAAACATAAAACACTACTAAAATGCATGCGCGCCTCCTTCGGGTCAGAATCTACATAGTCATTGTAATCTTTAAGTTCATGATAGCACAAATTCATGCGCGCCTCCTTCGGGTCCAACATTTTAGACTTGAGAGGATAATACACTATAGACTTTTTTTATAAATAGGACTGTGTAAGGCCTGACTTCAAGATGCTTAGGTTTAGCAATGACTTAGGCCAATGACTCCCAGCCAGTAGGCTTAGGGCATTAGGTTTTAAGTATAGACTGCTTCGGGCCCGAGCATCAGTCTAAGTTAATCCTATAATAGTCAAACAGCCCCTTTCTTTCTTTTTGTTTTCTCATTTTTTTGCAATTCTTTTCAGCATATATATTTTCAAGCATCTTATTATGTCTAGGCTGTATTATACTCTCAACCTATTTCCGGTTTCAAGCCCTTGCCATTGCCAAGTAAATAGTCTATCATGATCTTTTTAAGCTCAACAGATAATTACATATCAACTAATGACTCTGACTAAAGACATCCCACTGAAGATTAGTATTCAACAAATCTCTAGAAGGTATTACTTTATGTAATTGATGTGTGTGTGTGAGTTTTATTAGCTCAAGCACTTGATTCAAAAGGATTGTAACAGAATGCTATTTCTCAGTTAAGTGTATCTATCCTCTAGTATACTGACTCACACTTCCAATGTAAATTACTCTCTTAAAAATTGAAGTATGCATCACGAAGGGATAAACTACCAAAACCTATTAAAAAACTAGCAAACAACATAAAAACTAACATTTTTTTGAAGTTCTTTTTTTCAAAGTTTTTGGTTTTTTTTAAACATTCAAAATAAGCAAGAAAATAACTAAATTATCGTAAGCAAATATCTTCCTACACCCTCAAACCTGCATGGAACATTGTTCTCAATGTAATAAATATAAAAGAAGTACTGAGAAAAAATAAATAGATGAGGGAAGGAAAGATAGTACTTGTACTCCACTGAAAAGTTGTATTATCTATCAAAATGAAAAGACAAGTGAAGCACAATAATAGCATAAGAAGAAATAAGCACAAAATTGAAAACTATGAAAACTTGGGTTGCCTCTCAGGAGCGCTAAGTTTAACGTCTTCAGCCAGACACGTCTATTAATTCACTCATTAGTTGATGCTACAGGTTCTGCCAAGGATTTAATGTGAGACCACAGAGAACAAAAGTATGATCAGGTGATAACTCTCAAATTGCAAATTAATGTTCTCAGCCTTCTCTTCAATGTCTCCCACCTAGACTCTCTGGAGAACTAAAGAGTATATGGGATGGGAACAACATTAACAGCAACTATGGTCCCTTGAGGATCAAGCTCATCTATCGGTGGGTCATCCATTCTTGCCGCTAACTGATGTGGTAGTAATGGTGCCCAGGGATACACGACTGGAATATCTAAGTCTGGACTCAGTGGATGTTCATTCACTACTTCTTCTAACTGTGCAGGCACACACCCATAGGTGGAAGAATAAGGTGGCCATCTAGATGCCTGTGAGAGTCATGAACCTAAAAATATGAGTGATTGAAAATAATGAAAAACAAAAAAAAATAATCAAAGAAAACTAAACCTACTATAAAACAAAACAAGCTACTGCAGCTTTAGTTATGATAAGTCGAGTCTCCTAGACTCAACTCATTGATCTGTGGTTGATGCAATTCCAAGAATGGTTTAAGACGATGGCTATTAACTTTGAATATATTACCATTCTTGGGGTTTTCTATTTCAACCGCCCCATGAGAATAAACAACATGAACTATAAAAGGTCCTGCCCATCTAGACTTCAACTTACCTGGGAATAGATGCAAACAAAATTTGTATAAAAGAAGTTTCTACCCCAGTGTAAAAGATTTTCGTAAAATATTTTAATCATGCACCTTTTTCATGCGATGCATGTATGATTTTGCACACTCATAAGCATCATTACGAAGCTCATCCAACTCATTCAACGGGAGTTTCCTTTGAATTGCCCAATAAGCTTTATGGTCAATTTCAATTGGAAGATGACAAGCTTTACCGTAAACAATAAGGTATGGAGACATTCCAATGAGAGTTTTAAATGCAGTATGGTAAGCCCACAAAGCATCGGTGAGTCTCAAGGACCAATCTTTGGGATTAGGATTGACTATCTTTTAAAAATATACTTAATCTCCCGATTAGATATCTCAACTTGATTGCTTGTTTGGGGGTGATATGGCATAGCAATTTTGTCAGTTGTGCCATATTTCTTCATTAACTGTTCAAAAACCCTATTACAGAAATGTTTTCCCCCAGCACTTATGATTGTCTTTCAAAAATTGGACCACCACTTTGTAGTCATTGGTCTTGCATGCTTTAGCCTCTACCCATTTAGAGACATAGTCTACCCCCATAAGGATATAAAGATTGTCAAAAGAGTTAAGGAAATGTCCAATGAAGTCAATACCCCATACATTAAAGAGGTCTATAATAAGGATTGAGGTTAAAGGCATCATGTTATGACGTAAAAGTGCTCCTAACTTCTGACATCTTTCACATGCTGAACAATAAGCATGACAGTCTTTGAAAATAGTAGGCTAATAAAATCATAACTGCAAAATCTTTGCAACAATTTTTTTCAAACTAAAGTTGCCACCACAAGCTTGATCATGACAAAAGAAAATGATGTTCAGGAATACATCTCCTAATAATCTGATCAGGACAATACTTGAACAAGTATGGGTCATCCCAAAAGAAATACTTCACCTTGGACAAAAATTTGAACCTATCTTGGGAAGACTAATGAGATGGAATTTGTTCAATTACCAAATAGTTAACGATGTTAGTAAACCAAGGCAACTGGGACACTGCAAGTAATTGCTCATCAGGAAAAGATTCAGTTATGGGCAACGATTCATCAGTAAAATCAACTGTCAATCTAGATAAGTGGTATGCTACAGCATTTTTGGAACCTTTCTTATCCCGAATTTCAATATCAAATTCTTGTAGCAGCAATATCCATCGGAGAAGACGAGGTTTATCATCTTTTTTAGATAAAAGATACTTCAATGCAGCATGTTCCGAATAAATATAAACCTTAGATCCCAATAAATAAGACCTAAACTTATCTAGAGCAAAAACTACTGCCAACAACTCTTTTTCAGTTGTAGAATAATTAAGTTGAGCATCATTCATTGTTTTACTGGCATAGTAAATCACGTGGGGAAGTTTATTAATTCGCTGCCCCAACACAGTACCAATAGCATAATCAAAGGCATCACACATGATTTCAAAAGGTAGGCTCCAATCAGGCGGCTGAATAATAGGTGCAGATGTTAACTCTGATTTGAGTTTCTTAAAGGCATTATTGCAAGCATTATCAAAGACAAATGGTGTAACTTTTGCAAGAAGATTATACAAAGATCTTGAAATTTTACTGAAGTCTTTAATGAATCTTCTATAAAATCCAGCATGGCCTACAAATGATCTAATTTCTTTCACAGTTCGGGATGGTGGATGATGTGAAATCAAATCAATTTTGGCTTTATCAACTTCAATGCCTTTATGAGATATAATCTGCCCAAGAACAATTCCTTTTTGAACCATAAAATGACATTTTTCTCAGTTTAAGTACCAGATTCTTTTCTTTACACATCACCAACACTAATGATAGGTGGTACAAACATTCATCAAAACTAGACCCAAAGATAGAAAAATTGTCCATGAATACCTCTAGAAATCGCTCTCAGAGAAAATACTCAACATACACCTTTGAAAGGTGCATTGCATAGCCCAAAAGGCACGTGACAGTAGGCAAAGGCACCGAAAGGACATGTGAAAGTGGTCTTTTCTTGGTCTTCAGAAGCTATAGGAATTTGGTTATAACCAGAATAACTATGAAGAAAGCAATAATATTCATGTCCCGCTAACCTCTCCAGCATTTGGACGATGAAAAGAAAGGAAAAATGATCTTTTCTTGTCAAAGCATTCAACTTCCTATGATCAATACAAACTCTTCATCCCGTTTGAACTCGAGTTGGCACTAACTCGTCAGCATCATTTTTCACAACAGTTATGTCAGACTTTTTTCCCACAACTTGAATAGGACTTACCCATTTATTATCAGAGATTGGGTAGATAACTCCTACATCCAAGGATTTTAGCTCGAACCACTTCCTGCATTACGGGGTTAAGACGCCTTTGGGATTCACGAGAAGGCTTAGCATCATCCTCCAGATGAATTCTATGCATAACAACAGAAGGACTGATGCCTTTAATGTCAGCAATGGTCTACCCTATGGCTTCTTTGTGCTTTTTAAGAACATCAAGTAATTTACGCTCTTGAGCCACATCTAAGTCAGATGCAATAATGACGGACAAGGAATCAGCAAGACCTACATAAGCATATTTTAGAGTATCAGGCAATGGTTTTAGGTCTAGCTTAGGTGGCTCAACACTGGATGGAATTACTGGTGATGCTTATAAGGAAAGAGGCTCCACTTTTGGTTGCCACCGTTCAGTACTCATCAGAGGTACAGACCAGAGCAATGAGTTCACTTGTTCAATTGACTGATCGATATCAAATTCCCAACCAAAATATGTTAAGCAGGCCTCTAAGGGATCTTGGGAATGTATTTGAAGAAAGGTTTTATGGACAAGTGTTTCAATCAGGTTTATTTCATTCACATCATCCATGTCACCTGGTTGTTTAGTGATGTCAAAGATGTTCAATTCCATCTTCATATTCCCAAAATAAATTTGCATCAATCCATTTCTACAATTAATGATAGCATTAGATGTAGCTAGAAATAGACGACCCAAAATAACAGGTATTTGCCCATTGATGTTCGGAACAGATTGAGTATCTAGGACAACAAAGTCTACAGGAAAATAAAATGTATCAACCTTAATCAAAACATCCTCAACAACACCTCGAAGAATTTTAACCGAACGGTCAGCTAATTGAAGTGTCAGTGAAGTGGGTTTTAGGTCTCCTAGACCTAATTGCACATACACAAAGTAGGGCAATAAATTCACACTTGCCCCCAAATCTAACAAGGCTCGCTCAATTTGATGTTTCCCTACCATGCATGAAATTGTGGGACATGTCTAAAAGAGATATGATGCCCTTACAATCCATTTTAATTGTTGAATTATTTGATGTTTGGGGTATCGATTTTATCGGACCTTTTTCACCATCTTTTGGTCATACATATATTCTTGTTGCTGTGGATTATGTGTCTGAGTGGATTGAAGTTGTGGCCACTAGGACCAATGACCATAAAGTTGTGCTGAAATTTTTAAAATCTAATATTTTTAGCAAGTTTGGAACTCCTCGAGCCATTATTAGTGAAGAAAACTCTCATTTTTGTAACAGGTTTTTTGAGGCTCTTCTCAAGAAATACTCTGTCACCCACAAGGTTGCCACACCATATCATCCTCAGATGAGCAGCCAAGTGGAGGTCTCCAATCACCAAATCAAGCAGATTCTTGAGAAGACGGTTCGCCCCGATAGAAAAGATTGGTCCTTGCGACAGCATGATGCATTATGGGCTTATCGAACGACATTCAAGACCCCAATTGGCATATCTCCTTACAGATTGGTATATGGCAAAGCTTACCATTTACCTGTTGAGTTGGAACACTAGGCTTATTGGGCTATTAAAGCTTATAACTTTGATATGGATAAAGCTGGTGAACAGCAAAAACTCCAACTAAGTGAGCTAGAGGAGATGTGCTATGAGGCCTATGAGAATGCCAGATTATATGAAATGAGGACTAAAACGATCTATGACAAGATGATTTCCAAAAAATCCTTTGAGCCTATTCAGAAGGTACTACTTTACAACTCTAGGCTGCACTTATTCCCTGGGAAGCTCCGATCTCAGTGGTATGGGTCATTCATTGTGAAACAAGTCCACCCCCATGGAGCTATTGAGATTCATAATCCACAAGATGGGAGTACATTCAAAGTCAATGGCCTCCGATTGAAACCATATCTATAGGCTACGGCAGACATGGATGTGATCATTGTTTACTTGGATGATCCCGACCCTACAACATGATCGTAACTCAGTCTGGCTGAAGACGTTAAACTTAGAGTTTGGTGGAAGGCAACCCACGTACTCAGGTGTATTCTCTCCTTTTATTCTCCTTATTGTTATGTTTTCATTGTCATTCTTTTATTCATTTTTGTTTTACATCAAGGACAATGTACAGAATAGGTTTGGGGGAGAGGATATTGCTTGAATTTTGAAAAAAAAAATGAAGAACAGTAGATACGATCGATCGGACTTCAAGAACCATCGATCGGTCAAACAACGTCGAGAGAATGAAAAAAAACACAGTAGATACGATCGATCGCCTATGGGCGATCGATCTTTGTGCGATCGACGTCGTACATGGACGATCGATCGCCAGATGGTACACTTGATGTCGTTCATCAACGATCTGATGGGAGCCATTTCTCATTTTTATAAAGCGATCGATCGGCTTGTTTTGCGATCAATCACGGGTCATCTTCTTTGTGTTTAAATGCTAGCGGCCGCGGCGAGGGAGACCTATGTCCGCTCGCCGCCGCCATTTCCGACCCCTTTTTGGACTGAAACTCCGGACCCGATGGATTTTTGCGCGTAGATTCCAGATCCGGCATCCATTTTTGCCCTCTCCTTCTTGTTTCCTCGCATTTGCACTCTTTCTTCCATTAAGCCCTAAACCAAAATTTTTGTTTTTTCATGGTTTCCAGTAGAACTTTTTGATCTCGTGCATACTCTTGGATTGATGATTGCGACTAATATGCATGTTGATAGTCTCTGATTCTTGGATATAATGTGTTTTAATCGATTTTTAGGATTTTCGTTCATATTCATAAAAAAATTCAAAAATTGTGAAGTGGATCTGCTGTCTTGTGTCATCTACTGTTTCATGATTGTTGTGATGATGAAGCTTGAAGTTACATGTTACAAAATTGTACTTTGCTGTGATTTTCACTATTGTCTTTGGTTTTCAGGTACAATGCCTCAGAAGGTGGTGGCTCACAAACGCCCTAGGGGTGAGGCGTCTACTTCACGCTCTGTTCCTTCCACTCCTGCCTCTGAGACTCCTCCACAGCCTCGACCTATTCAATATGAGACGCAGGTTATCCTTAACCCCTACATTCTCGATCTTCTGATGCAAGGATGGATCGAGGAACAGCCGGATTGGGTGCATTATTTCACCCACATCACCGAAAAGAGACAGAATGTGTATCGAATGGTGCATGAGGATCCAGTCCGGGAGTTTTATGCGAATGGCACCATTGAAGATAATGAGGATCCAGAATGGGTGCCCATCAGGAGTATAGTATGTGACACTGCCGTCCGAGTCCGACTCGCCGAGATTGCCAGTGCCATGGGGTGCAAACGAGGTACAATTCATCATCCTGATTTTGATGGGTATAAGTTTTCGATCTTTCGCAATGTCACAGGTCGATTGACGGGATCTGCAGTAGGGCCCAGAATCACGATGTACCTGTCATGCCCCAAATCCCACACCTCGATCGGAGTACAAAAGTCTTCAAAATACTATCTTTGGGGAGGTAGGTACTCTGGGATGCGACTCGGATAGTCAAACCAATCGGCCAATTACATCATCACAAAAAGGATGTGCAATCAACATTACCAGGAACTCTCATCGAGGTGTGGGAACTCATCATCCAATCTCAAAATAAAACATTGTAAATGTATCGAATGAATCCTATTTAGTTTCTATTACAACAAAGAACATTAATTGCCAATCAAAAGAAATCATTAAAACTATGGCACACAACGGCCAGTAATGACATCAAGTTATCAAACTAAGCAAGTAATTAAAAATTCTCTAATCATCCTCGAGCTTCTGTATCACCTTCCTGCTCCTGCACCCGTCCTGTCTTAGTTATCTTTCATGCCTGCATCAGAGGATGCATGAGTATTTCATGGAAACACTCAGTAGGATATAAAAACCCACTGAAGATGAATCAAGCAGAATGAAGAGAAATAAAGATAATAAGGATTATGAATATTCAACAACATCTAGACTGAACCAAAGGTCTATACACCTGAAAAGAAAGGTTAGTCAACAAGGCTCCTGGCTCTCAAGTATAGAGGAAGGATGATAAACTATATGACTCCACACAAATACCGGTGTAAGGAGATAATGGTCAAAATACCAAAGGCTCCAGGCATCTATAGTGCAAGGAGTTACAATTTCTGCTCGCTTAATTTACCAACCCCGTGTGGTAAAATATACCAGAACATTCTACAGGTTCTCCCTTCGGAACCCGTCCACGCGTCTAGGCATGCTGGCCCCATGAGCGAAGACAGCAGACCTTCTATAATGTCATACAACCTAAACGTACGTATTTGCCTCCCTTCGGGCAATAAGGAATCGAAATTCCATAAATATCAGAGGTCACGATGGACCTAGCAATGGCTCGTGAGCATACTATGATTCCATCGAACAATTAGTGGAGAAATAGGTCAATGTCAAACTGGACAATGTTTCAACAATAGCAGAGGTCTCAACTTTCTAAGAATAAGGTAACTCTTACTACAATGACTCACTCATGGAGTATGAATAGAATATCAAAATCTTTTGACAATATATGACTCACTCTCTGAAGTATGAATAGAACAGCAAAGACTCTCAACAACGTATGACTCACGTTCTGGAGTATGAATAGAATAGCAAAGACTCTCAACGACACATGACTCACTCTATGGAATAACAAGCAAGTTCATTTCTCAAATGATAACAAAGCTCACCATAGGACTTATAAACCAAACATCCAATACATTGAGACACATATGTTCATGCATAGCCTTAGATATGAACATTCCATAAAACAATTGGGTTTGTAATATGAATATATATATCCAAGGTCAAGATTTAAGGATAGGTCATTGATGATTTAATTTCCAAGTGTAATCTCAAACCGACACAACGCTTGTCTGACAAACAGAAATTATGATTCACTCAATCACTTAGAACTATCCCATACCATTGGTCATTTTACCCATTCAACCTTGCTGTGATAATCCATATTAAGAAATATAGTAAATAGTAATAACATGTTTTGGTTCATATTATACAATAGTGCGCAATTTTACTAAATATTAATACATAGTCTTAATTATACACAACCCGTGTCCAAGAAACACTTGTTCAAACTCAAAAGCTCATAATACAGACAAATAGGGTTGAGGATTTCATACTTTAATTGAAGACTCAAACCGAGTTGACACATAAACAAAGTACAAGAGACATTTGGATTCTCAAGACACCGTGAATTATATATTCGATATCAATCCTCAACTGAGTCATGAAACACTAGGTCTAGACTTCAAAGATCACTATTTTAAAAGATGAAAAGTTATGATTCAAATTCCAATTAGAAAGTGGCATCGAGTCAACACTTACAAGTGAAGCACACGACTTATTGAATACCAACCACCCTTCATTAGCACATGATACTAATTCTTATAACATAGTCCATTCTACTGTACTAGTTACTAAAAAGTCTTGTATGATATATATAAAGTTCTTAGTATACTTATTCTAGCATAGGCTATTGCTTTGGTAAAGTTTTTGTAACTTTTACCTTAATTACAGTGTTCTATTTTTACATAACAGTTGATTTCCGATGCTTTTCAGTTTTAACACATATTGAATTTGATGCTGAATATTTTACTGTAGATATTCCTATGAGTCTAATTTCTAACCCCACTGAAGGTTTATTTTTCTGATTTTTATTCAATTAGTTATGATTTAATTACGACAAACTGTCAGCACAGAAACAGTTCTATCCGAGATGATAAATCATACTCATACTTAAATATTTTGTATAACCAAACCTTATTAGTGTTAATAGAGTATTATTAGAAGTAATTACACCCCTCCTAGGTTCATTATAGATCCTGAAATATTCTGTAATTACATAGATATACTCTTTTTATCATGTCTTTTACCATACATAGCAGTTTTAAGTAACTACCCTTTGGAATAAGGACAATTAAAACCAGACAACACTTGTGACTACTTGAACCAACGACATCAAAGGTCTAACAGACAAAGATTAGAACTTTGGACCTCAATACGATCAGTAGATATCAAACATGGATAGTATTCCCATCTAAAAACATAGCATGAACATAGCGAAGAACATAATCAACAATATGACTAGTATAACCAATCATGTATCAAATTCCATTCAAATCAATATATATAAATAACAATGATATGAATGAATGAATCAATACTCATATATGAGAAGAAAAAGAATATGAATAGAATAGGAATAAACCATCCTACACTTTATTTCACCAAAGTATCGCCCTTACGCGTCGTTCGCTTCCTTCGCTTCACGATAATGCCTCCACTCCAAGCTTTTGATGAAGACTCACACCAAGAAGAGTCTTGAGAGAAGGGTGAACGTGGGAAGGAGAAAAGAACAAGCTTTCTAGAGCTAGGGTTTTGATATGAATAGCACAAGCTAACTTAACAAGGGTTTATATAGAGTTTGGGGAGATCTCTCCTTAAAACAAATCCTCCCATATCATGGACTCTTTCCTCCAATAGGAATCCTCCAAAATCCTCTAAAATCCTTAGATAAACGTCCTCTCCAAGTTTGGTTAGGATTTGGTATCTTTTTCTCAAGAAAATCCACTCTTCGCGCTCTTTAACACCATATCACAAAACATAGCAAAACAAGCATCAAAATTCCGTATTTTAGATCAATCTCCTAAAATATCAATTTTAGTAAGCATACAAATTTTTTCGGGTGTTACAGTACCTCTCAGCCATAAGCATGCTTCCGGAGTTCCGATTCGTCTTCCTTATACTCCAACATGATGTATGGTCTGCCCGGAAGGAGAAAGTCAACCGCATCATGACTGATCTGCTATATGTACTCGGCGACGATACCAGGCGCCGTGATCTTGATTTACCTTCATTGGTCTTTCGCCGGATGAAGCAGAAGTTGGTAGGGCAAAAAGATGAGAGGTTACTGATCTACACATGAAATATGGATTTTATTATCTCCTAAGCTTATGTTTATGATAGAGTTTGATTAGAATTAGTGCTACTTTAATTAAGTTTTTATTTTTGTAGGAAACAAGAGTAAGATACAGAAATGAGGAAAAAAGTGACTTCAATGGTTAAATCTTCATAACTTCGTATGTATATCTCTAATTGGATTGATTCAAGTTTCATGTTAAATTCAAGAAATCAGCTTTCCAACGCCATCGACCGCGCAATTCGAAGTTTGGAGCGAAAAGTTATAACCATTTGAAAATTATGAACAGCAACTACAATCGATCTCCATTTTATACATGATCGATCGCCATAGCAGGAAAATAGTGTCTACTGGAGTTTTTGGATTTGCGCAATACAGTAGAATCAATCGATCGGCAAATCAAAGTGATCGATCAGAAGGCGAGGTGAAACGGTCTACCGGCATAACAACGCAGGAATTAACGAAGGAAAATATTCGATCGGCAAACAATCGATCGGCAATACGGAATGATCGATCATTTTGTGCGGAGAAACCTAAATCAAGCCTATTTCGACTCAAATTTGGAAGGGGACTTTGGGGGTTTCTCTTCAAATATATAAATAGGCCTTAAGGGAGAACGTTGTGGGGGATCTTGAGCTATATTGGAGGCTAGAGAGGAGTACGAGAAGGAGTCTCTTGGAGCCAAAGAAGAAGAAGAGATCTATGCTAATGGAACTATCAAAACAGGCTTTTCTTTTCTCTCTTCTTATGTGTAACTAAATTCTTTGTCAAGGCTACATGAAGCCCTAGATATGTGTATTGCTACACTTGTTAGTTTTATTTAATAAAGTTGATATGATTTATGCTTAATACTATTTCATGAGTATTTTTTTGAGTGCTTCACCATAGACTTGTTAGATATGAATGAAATTAGATCTTTTTAACCCTTGTGTCTAACCAAGAACAGGTTTGTGATTGATTCTATGCACAACAAAGGATAGGATTGATTACACAATAGTGAATGAACTTTCGTGTCCGACCAAGAACGTTAGTGAATTCATTAGTGATTCGTGTGTCCGACTAAGAATACGAATTACGATATCATGTCAATCTACATGTAATAATAATCAAGAGTAGTAATTGCATGTTTAGTGGTTGATTCATTGCCTTGATAATTCTCCTCATTGATTAAAATCCTTTGGAAGTAGTTAAAGTTCATTGCTTTATCTATATTAATTAAACAAACTATAATTTTCTCTTGAATTTGGTAAAATGTAGATTTAGTAATCAACTTTTTGGCGCCGTTGCCGGGGATGGAAGCCAATAGTTTACCGAATTCTTAGCTAGTTCGAGTAGTTTCGCTTTATAATAGCTTAGTGTTAATTTAGATTTATTTTTAGTAGCTTAATTGCATTCTTCTTCTTTTGCAGGATTAGAGACGTGGAATTCTCGCCAATGTTGGAAGGGTCATCCCTTCCCATAGTTTGCTTCCTCTGATCCTTTCTTTTTTAAATTAAATTGGGTGGTTGGTGTTTTCTACTTTCTTTTTAGGATTGCATGACCTACTAGTTGTCACTATTAGGATTGTTAGTTGTCACTATCTAGGGTTGATGCATGACTTTTACAGGTTTTGTTGCTTTTTATTGTGCATGCATGGTCGTCGCTCCCTGAACCCCGACCTTGCCTTTGATCCTGATCCTGAGCGCCTCTATAGAATCTGTAGAACTCCTAGCAACCCGATCCTAAAATCCATCCCATGGCGGACAACCTGAACTTTGGGGGTGGGAATGGCCTAAACCAGAATCTGGTAGTACCCCATATCCGTACTCTGCAGGACTACTACCATCCCACCACCTACACTTTCCCCTCCTGCATCCGTTTAACTGTCAATGTGGCTAATTTTGAGATTAAGCCCAACATCATCCAATTGCTGCCCACATACCATGGCCAACTCATTGAGAACCCCTATAGGCATCTCCAAAATTTCCTTGAGGTTAACATAACCTTCAAAATTACAGTATGATGACTAGGTGTGTCTTAGGTTGTTCCCATTCACCTTGAAAGACAGGGCCAAGGAATAGCTATACTCCCTTGAACACAACTCCCTTTCCACTTGGAAGGAACTTCAGGCCGAATTCCTTAAGAAATACTTTCTTGTAGGGCGGACCAATAAGATCTGCAATGAAATCATCACATTTGCCCAACTACCTAATGAACAATTCCATGAAAGTTGAGAAAGGATGAAAGCCCTACTCCGGTCCTGCCCACGCTATGATGTGCCCAAATGACAATTACTGCAGCGATTTCATGAGGGTGTGTGCGATCGGCACAGGATCCTAATTGATGCCTCTTGTGGAGGCACATTCGTGAAGAAAACCCCGGATGATGCTTGGGATCTACTAGAGGACCTGAGTGAAAACTCTTTACACAGTGCCACCTCTATAGATCTGAAGGCCATATGTCTGGTAGAAGTACCCCAAAAGGAAGCATGTACAATGTCAAAGCCACCACCAGTTTAGAACACCAGGTGGCATAACAGACTGAGAGGTTTGACATGTTTTTCTCTTAGACTCCACCTTATACCCCAACCTCCCAAGATGCCAGTGCCATTTGTGCTAGCCTTATGCACACCATAGTTGACTGCCTCTCAGCCTCCCAGTATCTAGACCTTGTATAGGAGCACGTCAACCTTGCACAGACCTACCCTAGAGCTAATAACCCTTACTCAAACACCTACAACCCGGGGTGGCGAAATCATCCAAATTTTGCTTGGAGACAACCTAACTGGGGGCCCACTTTTAATCAGACCCAAAGACAAGAATTCCAAAACCAACCTCAACCTTACTAACCATCCTCAGCTCCTTAATTTGGCCAATCCAATAAGAAACCAACATTAGAAGATTAGATTAGCCAAATACTAGCCACCCTAACTGAGATGAAGACCGACCAAAAATCTCAGGCCCAGCTTGTCCATTCCCATACACAATCCATTGCCAAAATAGAAACCCAATTAAGATAGCTGGCCCAATCGATGAACCGCCGAGAAGTAGGTACCTTGCCCAGCTGACCACAGCAGAACCCGAGAGGCCAGTTTGCCGTCGATTTTGATTATCCAAATGAGCAGATACAAGCCATCACTACCCTGAGGAGTGCTAAGCAAGTTGATAGTCAGATTAAGAACCCATCCATTGGTATTGCGAGTGAAGAAACTTCCTCAGAGAGAGCTAAAGAATCCACTCCTATCAAACCTGTCCCTGTTAGTCTTCCAACCCAGTAGGATGCCCTATCTGAACCCAACAATGTTAAATCCTACATAACTAGGGCACCCTTCCCTCAATGCCTCGACAAACCCTCCCGGTTTAGTAAGTCCTATAAGAGAATGGAGGAAATGTTAGAGGTGTTCAAGCAGGTTAAGATAAACCTTCCCTTATTAGATGCCATCAAACAAGTGCGAGCCTATGCTAAGTTTTTGAAAGACCTGCTACCCAAAAGAGGAAAGCCAAATCCACTGTCACTCAAAAGGTATTTCTGACTAACCAAGTGAGCTCTCTTACTGACCAGTGAAATGCCACCTAAATATAAGGACCCAGGTGTCCCTGTTATCTCTATTGTCATAGGTGACCATACCATTAGTAGAGCTCTCTTGGATTTAGGGGCCAGTATTAACCTTCTCCCATACTCCATTTATGAACAACTTGGCCTCAGAGAGTTGCAACCTACCTCAGTCACCCTTCAGTTAGCAAGCCGATCCATTCGTAGAGCTAGAGGTGTTATAGAAGATATTTTTGTCGAAGTTGACCGGTTCTACTTTCCTGTTGATTTTGTCATCCTAGACATGGAACCTGTTGCCAACTCCAAATCCCAGATCCCAGTTATCCTTGGTCGCCCTTTCCTAGCCACAACCGATGCCACCATTAACTCTAGGTCAGGGCTCATGAATGTCTCATTTGGGAACATGCAAGTTAAGTTATACATATTTAGTGCTTCCTAACAACCCTCTAGTGAAGCTGAGTGCCTTATGGTTGATGACCTAGATGACCTAGTCCAGGAGTACCTTCCCTTTACCGCGCTTAAGGATGCCCTAGAGCATACCCTCTTATATGACTGGATAGATACATATGAGGGCACACTTGACCTTGAGGAGGTCAATCACCATTTAGTGGCTGCCTTACACCCTGGACATGTCCCATGGAGACCCCACCCCGACCCTCTTCCTGTGTCTACCGCCCCACCACTAAAACCCTCCATAGAGTCCCTACCCACACTTGAGTTGAAACCCCTTCCTAGCTCCCTGAAATACGCATTTCTAGGACCCAACGACACCCTTCCTGTGATTATCTCCTCGAGCCTATCTAGTGACCAGGAAGCCCAGTTGTTGGAGATCCTTACCACCCACCAAAGGGCTATAGGATGGACAGTGGCTGACCTTCGGGGTATAGACCCCTCTATGTGCACTGCATAGAATAAACCTTGAGGACCAAGCCAAACCTTCTAGGGAGGAGCAGAGATAGTTGAACCCTCACATGCGAGAGGTGGTCATGAAAGAGGTAGTGAAATTTTTCGATGCTTGAATCATATATCTTATCTCTGACAGTGAGTGGGTGAGCCCCATCCAGGTAGTACCCAAGAAGTTGGGTTTAACTGTGAAAATAAACTCTGATCGTGAGCTTGTGCCTGTGAGGGAGACCACAGGATGGCGCGTGTGCATTGATTATAGGAAGCTGAACTCTAATACCCGTAAAGACCATTTCTCTCTCCCATTCATTGACCAAATCCTTGAGAAGCTAGCTGGCCAAGAGTTTTATTGCTTTCTAGATGAGTACTCAGGATATAATCAGGTCCCGGTCTACCCAGGGGATAAGGAGAAGACAACTTTTACATACCCCTTCAATACATTTGCATACCATAGGATGCCTTTTGGTCTTTGCAATGCCCCTACTACATTTCAGTGCTGTATGATGTCCATTTTTTCGGATATGATTGCCAAATTTTTGGAAGTTTTTATGGACGATTTTTTTGTATTTGGCACTTGTTTTGATGATTGCTTGCACAACCTTACTTTGGTTTTGAAACGCTGTGCGGAAACAAACTTAGGTTAAGTTGGGAAAAGAGACATTTTATGGTTCAATAGGGAATTGTGCTTGAACATGTTATATCAAAAAAGGGTATAGAGGTTGACAAGGCTAAGGTTGACCTGATTGCCAATTTACCACCACCTACATCAGTTAAGCAAATACGGTCTTTCCTTGGCCATGCAGGGTTTTATCGCCGATTTATCAAAGATTTTAGCAAGATATCTCATCCACTATGTCACCTTCTAGGTTTGGACGTGCAATTTAAATTTGATGATTCGTGCAAAGAAAGAAGCCTTTACAACACTGAAAATCCTTCTCTTTAGCTCCCCCATCATTAAGCCCCCGGACTATACACTGCCCTTTGAAATAATGTGTGCTGTTTTTAATTTTGCTGTAGGGGAAGTGCTAAGCCAATGCATCAACAAAATTCCTCATGTTATATACTATGCTACAAAGACACTCACTGATACTCAATTGAATTACACTACCACAGAAAAAGAGTTGCTTGCTATTGTGTTTGCATTGGATAAGTTCAGGTCATATCTCCTGGGCAATAAGATCATTATTTTCTCTGATCATGCAGCCTTGCGGTGCCTTCTTTCTAAGAAGGATATCAAGCCATTGCTGATCTGTTGGATCTTTGTAACACCCAAAAAATCGGTATGTCTTTTGAAAACTGCTATTTTAGGAAACTGGTCTAAAATAGGAAAGTTTTCGTATCTGTTGTGATTTTTGGACTGGTATATCATTTTGGTATGTGGAGTTCTATTTTGATGCTTGTTTGTCGATGGGAGTGATTATCCAGATTAGGCAGGTTTTTCGAGCGCGTGAACTAGACTTGGCGCGGGAACCCGTCTGATGCCAGGGCCTCTTGAGTGTCAGAGCAAGGGCTAGTCACACGTGTGATTACACGTGTGGCGGAGCCAAAGGGTCGTGCTACCAGGTGTAGGATTCGTGCATGGTGGAACTACACATCACGTATATGAGTCATCTTAACCGTTCATCTAAGAACCTTGTTCCAAGTCGCGTGTGGACCAAGAGAAAGAGCCACGTGGACCCTTAACGGGTGCGCCATTACAATGGGTGACGTGGGCTACCCTTGGGCCCACGACTTGAAGGCCCAAATCATGGGAGCCTTGTGGGTTGCAATCTTCCTTTTTGGTAATTGATGAATCTTTACCTTAATGAGCTAATTGGCAATCAATTTAAAAGGGGTTTTAAATATGGCTAATTGAGATTAATTGAGGAGATTGATTGGCATTTAAGGATGATGCTAGAGCATATTCTCTCCAATCAGGATGCCATGTGGCAAGATAAATCAAGCCAATCCATTTGAGGCTTGATTGGAGAAATTACACATTCAAACTTCGGTAATTAAGCTAATTAATTCAAAAACCTTCCATGCCATGATTCTAATTAATTCCTTAGAGCCTAATCACGTTCCTAATTGAAGATCCTAGATTAGTCTTGTGGGTTTGTCCTTGGATCGATTGGGAATCAAGGGTGAAGATGGTAAGGGTTAGAACATAGGATTTCTATTTAAACCCACCATGGGGAAGGACCGGCACCCTTTTGGAGCCTTGGGAGTCGAACCAGCCTCTGTGAGCAGTCGCCCTACCTCCTTTTCCCCTCCATCCAGCAGTCTTGAAGGCCTTGGATTGGTGGTCGTGGTGTGGAAGACCGACGAGACTTCGGTGCGGTGTAATCGGTGGCTTTTTACTCGTCAAAATTCGGTTCTTCATAAGCAAGTAGGATACTCTTTTCCCACGATTTCTATTTCTGATTTTCTTGCACGATCATGAGTTGACACATGTCTGATCTTGTAGCTAATATCATGTTTTAATTGCATGTTACAAGTTGTTATTACATGATGTGAATTATACTCATGTTTCATTTAGTATGTGTTATGGTGTACGGGTAATAGTATACCCTTGTATTTTCATACTGATCCCTAGTTGACATCCCCACTGGTTTTCGTCATTCTATGCTATTCGTGTCTCAATATAATGCTATATTTAATTACTGTCCAACGAAAGTTGGCTTCTTTATAGTCTTCTATGCCGATTCATGTCATGATTGTTCGTGTAGCGTTAATCGGTATTCCATTGGTGGTGCTCTGTATAAGATATCTAAAATTCGATGTTTCATGGATGTCAATGCTCTCTGATGGATAAAGATGAGATCTTTGAAACATATCAGAGCACTTCGGTGCATTCTCTTCTCCGGTATTATATGATCCATATGGGTATTGATGTGTCAAATTACAATTAGTACTATACACATTAATCGGGTAATCGAATGATGTATACACTATACTAATTAAAGGACTAGATTTCAATACAATCCATCCTATGTGGTACCAGAAGAGGTCTGACATCATGTCAGAGCGTCTTGGGTCATAGAGGTGTCCAGAATTACATGACTCAGTTAATATCACCTGGATAATGGGATATGAAAAAGGAATTAGCAATTGGGTTGTAAAGTCTAATGGAAAAATGAAGTAAATGCATAGATTTCAGAATCATTTGGGTTCTGTACGAATCATAAATAATATTAAAATAATATCAGAGAGGGTCATTATTGAGTTAATAAAGTTTACATAATCAGTTAATGATTATAACTTAAGATAATTATTCTCGGCCAGGATTAGTCCTGCACCGACGAACCTGACTCAGAAAATGATAACTAATTATACAATAATCCAAAAATTAAGACGTTTATCAAACTGTAAAATAGACACCTGAGGCTATCTAGGATAAAAATTTCATAGTTTGGTTAACTGTGTATAGAGAGCAGTGACCGGTTGAAATGGGCTGTTCTGTTTAGGACAAAACACTGTTTCTGGTTTTAAAGACTTGAAACCCTAATAATACTAAGAAGCAAGGGTTAAAACAATACTTAAAACTTTAATTAAGTATTATAGGACTTATGAGGCCTTGGGAACAGTAATCCTAAAAGATAATTACGGGTTTTAGAGTTGAAAATGTTGTCCTATATTATATGACCCTTGTGTCTCAACTCTTGGTCTATTCTTGACTCAAGAGGATTCAATGCTTGACTTTTAAAACGTGGTCTAACTTAGACACATTATATGAATTGTTTCGTGTCGGGGATTGTCAACTCTAGGGATAGGTATGGAGAAAGCGGCAGAACGTGGAGCTTTGGCGAACCTTGTGGTGTGTCTCAGTGATGAGTCGTTTCGGTTGGGTCTCTGATGTAAATTTTAATATGATACTCGCAAGCGCACGAATCTAATGCAGAATAGTGGCTACGAGGTCGATCCCTCAGAGACTTAGTAAGATATTCAACCTAATTCTAGAGTAGGTAGCAAGTAGTAATGAAATGTAAAGTTCTAATTTTTATTTTCTTTTTAAGCAATCAATTGTTCAACTAAACTAAAAACTCAGAAATTGACCAAACAAAAGATAAAATAATAAAGAAAAATCCTGTTTGCTGCTTTCAGTCCGTCTGTAATCCCGTCTTGCTTTCCTCTTTCCTCCACCTTCTGCAACAGTCTCTCAACTGCACGCCTCAACCGTTCTGATCTTTCTCTCGAATAGAACAGAATAGTCCCCAATTCCAGCCAAAGCAAAGCTTCTTTCCCGTGTTGACTCAACACCTTTTCTCTCTCTCGAGCAGAAACGGTAAATGATTCTGCTTTGCTCTTTCGAGCCAAAGCAATTACTCTGTTATGATTCAACGAGCCAACCAGAACCACTTCTCTGTCTCTCGACTAAAGCAGCAGTCCTCCTCTATTACACAGCACAGCCGGAAGAGCACCCAGAAAAGCAGAGCCGCACCCAACTAGTTCTTCTCCGACCCAGCCGTCCCCTGTTTTCTCCTCTGTCGCGCCGCCACAGACAGCCTCCTTCTCCAACCACAGCACAAACAGAGCGCCACAGGCCGCCCTTTTCCTCCCCCTCTGCACAGTCTACTGTCCAAACACAGAAATCCAGAGAAATAGAGCCGCCAATCTCTCCCAAAAGCCACCACGGCCGGAACCGCCCCCACCCACAGCACAGCGCCCCTTCTTATAGCCAAGCCCGATCCAACCTAAGAATGCACCTTCCAGATTGAACGTGCTTCATTCCAGCAAGCTTTGCACCGAAATCAATTTCTTTCCTTTCCCGGCACCTTCCAGATCGAAAGCCTCTTCAAAACACTAATTTTTCCATTTTTCAGACATCGGCCACATCACGAGCTTGTCGTCCTTCTGCCCTCCCAAATCGAGCCAAAATCGACACGCTGCTTCGGATTTCCGATCACCTCCTCCATCTCCGATGACCCTTTCTTACTCAGATGTCGATTCTCAATCCAGCAGTTACCGCCGGCCGTCATCCAGCTCGCCAGCCACCGTGACCCTCTACAGGACCTTGCCGATCACCGTCGCATCGCCGGAAACGAGACCCACCGGTACAGGCCGCCGGAATTTCCTCCTCTTCCTCCGATTGAGCAGAACATAGCCTCCAATGCTCTGTTTCTGTTCCAGGCGCCCGATGCCCGAGCCATCGGGCTCGGGTTATTTTCGTTTTTTTTTTTTTTTAATTCCTCCGAACCAGACCAGCCACTGACCAAACCAACTCCAGTTCTTTTCTCTTTTCTTGGGTTAAAACCCGTCGTACCAATCTCAGCCGCCGGATCTTCGATCTCTTCACACGAGCTGATTGACGCGTATTTGTGAATCTGAAACCTGGAGCTCTCAAACCTGTATGAATAAAATTAAAATGTAATTAGACGCTTAATAAAATATAAATCTTATTAAATCCAAATTATGCATCTAAATAACTCAATTAAGCGCGTTTATTCATTAAACTCCAAATTATTCACTTAACACATATAAACATTAATTATCCTTATTCTAACTAAAAATACGACTAACAAATAGGTAGAAAGGCATATAAAAATGTGTACATTTTGCATATATCAGTCTCAATCGAGTTCCCATACCTATTCTTTCTATGATATCAAACACTCCTTAGTGAGTCGATTCGAGTTATGTTTGAACCTTGCTTTCTACTCCTATGAAGAGTTGGAATTAGAAAGTCTTGATTCAAGCCTCTTGATGATAAGGCCCAGATGTTTTCAAGAACGGTTTCTCCGCTTTGAGTCATTTATGAGAACTCTTAGTCGGAATCATAGTATGCTCACGAGCCATTGCTAGACCCATGGTGGTCTCCGATGATATTGAACCTCTGTAGTTCAGCCGATGACGGCAAACGCGTGCGCATTAGATTGTATGACATTATAGAAGGTCTACAATCTCCGCCCATTGTGCCCGTAAGCACCGATGGGGCCAGCATCCCTGGACGCATGGCCGGGTTCCTCTGTAGAACCTCTAGGATGTTCTGGTATTGATGTCCATAGAGGAAGTGGACAAAACTGAGACCAGAAATTGTTACCTCTGACACTTTGGATGTCCAGAGCAGATGTTGTTACTTTACCTCCATTAGTCTACGTAAGTTTGGAGTCTCTGATATTGATCTTAACCTTCCTTGACTATGGTGTCTCGGATGGCAGTTGTTTCCAGATAAGTGAACTCGGTATTTGCTGAACCTGAGTTTTTGGACTTGTATCTATCTTTGAGTCTTTTGACCTTATTCTATTACTCTATTGTGGGTTTTCTTGTATCCTACGGGGTATTTCCTATGGAATACTCATGCATCCTCTGATGCAGGAAATAAGGAGGAGCAGAAGTGATAGCGATCAACGGAGTTGACTGATGCAAGAGCGTAGAAGAATCGTTTCTTTGTTTTGATTATGTTATGTTTTGATTTGATGAACTTGCGGCCTGCGAGCCGTTTGATTTACGTTACTGTTGAAACTTTTAAGATGATGTAATAAGATACTTAGATTTCTTTTCAGTTATTCTATATTTTTGTAAGTGAACGATGTTTAAGTCATATTGATCCTGCAAGTCCCATGAAATCGAATGGGGTAGATGAGGTCCCGAGTATTCGGTCCGTCCTAGGTTTCCTACCCTATAACCATTATTGGATTATCGCTTCCGCGTATCTCGGGTCTTGGAAATTTGGGGCGTGACAATCTTACTCCTACAGGAATTTGACTTTGAAATTAAAGATAAGAAGGGGTCTGAGAATGTCGTGGCTGATCATCTATCTTGAATTCCTACTCATGAATTGCTCAGCCATGATCCTTTGAGGGATTCCTTCCTTGACGAGCAGCTCTATGTTGTCTCTACCACTGCCCCACCTTTGTTTGCACATATTGTAAATTATCTTGTTGTGGGTCAAATCCCAACCTTTTGGTCTAAACATGATAAAGACTTGTTCTTCTCAAGAATCAAACATTACTATTGGGATAACCTTGATCTATTTAAGGAATGTGCTGATCAAGTCATAAGACGATGTGTCCCCGAGAGTGAGTTTCATAGCTTTTTGTCACTCTCAGGCCTATGGTGGACACTTCGGTGGCAAGAAAACTGCGGCCAAAGTACTTCAAAGCGGTTTTTATTGGCCTACTCTATTTAAAGACGCCCATGCTTATCGTCAAAAATTTGGAGCTTTGTCTAAATGAGATATGGTGCCATTACAATCCATTTTAATTGTTGAATTATTTAATGTTTGGGGCATCGATTTTATGGAATATTTTCCACCATCTTTTGGTCATACATACATTCTTGTTGATGTGGATTATGTGTCTAAGTGGATAGAAGCCCACCACTAAGACCAATGACCATAAAGTTGTGTTGGAATTTCTGAAATTTAATATTTTTAGCAGGTTTGGAACCACTTGGGCTATTATTAGTGATGGAGACTCTCATTTTTATAACAGGTTTATTGTCATGCCTCAAAATTCCTGACCTCAATCGGAGTGCGGAAGCCTTTAAGTAAGACAAATAAAAGCCGAGATAAGAACCTTGGGATGCGACCGAATACTCGATCACTCAGGTCAATTACATCGTTACAAAAGAACGTGTAATCGACATCACCAGGAACTCATAACGAAACTTAGAAATTGAGAACTAAAAACTTCTTCATCAAATTTTTAAATAACATTGTCAATGTAGCAAATGATTCCTACTAAAATTATTATAGCAGATTAAATAAAACTATCAAATAAAGCAAGCATCAAATTTAGGCACACACTGGCCAACAGTAAAGAAGTTCTAACAAAATGCAATAGAGTAAATAAAGCAATTCTTCAAGACATCTCCCACGCATCTGCTACGCCTTTCTGAACTGCAAAATCCTGACTTACTGATCTTTGAGGCCTGCATCAGAGGATGCGTGAGTATTTCGTAGAAATACCTAGTAGGATGTAAAAACCCACCAGGAAGATAAAATAGGTTATGAAGAATAGATCACTCGGATAACACAGGAATAAACACTCTCTGAAAGATCACTCATACGTTTATGTTGCATGAATAGCAAGGTCAAATGTTAACAGTTCCAATGGAAAAATATAGGAAAGAATAATCTCAATATGACTCCAAACAAATATCGGTGTAAGGAGAGAAAAGTCAAGACACTCAAGGCTCCAGGCATCTATAGTGCAAGGAGTTACAATTTCTGCTCGCTGAACTTACCAATACGCAAGAGGTAAGATATATACCAGAACATCCTAGAGGTTCTCTTTTTGGAACCCGGCCACGCGTCTAGGCATGCTGGCCCCATCTGTGCTTACGGGCACAATGAGCGGAGACTGAAGACCTTCCGTAATGTCAACTAGTCTAAGACGTACGTATTTGCCTCCTTTCGGGCAATAGGGAAACCATGTTCCATAAATATCGGAGATCACCACGGATCTAGCAATGGCTCGTGAGCATACTATGATTCCACCTTTTAATAAGTGGAGAAATAGGTCAATGTTAAACTGGACAATGATTCAACAAAAGCACAAGTCTTATCTTTATGAGAATAGGGTAACTCTTACCGCAATGACTCCCTCATGGAGTATGAAACAGATAATCAAGGTTTCTCAACAATATATGGCTCTCTCTCAAGGAGTAACAAGAAGATTCACATATCTCGCATAATGAAGAGAATAATGAAAACTCACAATGTGAGGAATAATGAATTTCACTCTTAGAATACACGTCATGCATCATGTCTTACCTTTGATAGGGATATCTCTAAGTATGGAATTATATTACCTTTAATCTCAAAATACCTCTCTAGGAAAGTTTGATCTCCAATTGGATACTCAAACCGACACCACGATGAACCATAGAAACAAGACCAAATTGACTCTTGTGCACGCTGACTCATCCCAAAGTCTTCATCTTTTAAACTTCTTCACTTATTACAGTGACTCATAAGTAGTTTTATCTTACTGTATTAATATTATTTTAATCAGATTATATCATATTATGAGTAATAATACTTATTAGTGCTTTAAAACCCTAATTCCAGTAAACTGTCTTATACTGTACAGCCCAATTTTGACTGACCCCACTGTCAACACAGAAGGACTCTGACTCTGAAAGATTAACAGACAATAGCCCTATGAGTCTAGTTTATAACTCTACTGACGGCATATTTTTCTGATTTTTATACATTTAATTATAATTTTTATACTGAGCACTGTCGGCGCAGAAACAGTTCTGGCCGAGAGCACATTACTTACTTATAATAGGTAATCACGTACTAATACCCATTAACCATGATAATATAACATTAATACCCTTAATTACTTCCCTCCTAGAGTAATTCTAGACTCTGGTATGTTCTGGAACTTAATGATTATAATGATTCTAATTGATGATAATACCTTAAACTAGATTCAAGGCATCAACCTTGATCTAATTAAGCTTTTAACATTATTAATACATCCCTTAACCATATTGGACTATTAAATCAGGACATAATAGAATAAAGAAGATAACTTTCATGACCATCCACGTTCAAGAGACATGACCTATAGATATTCCCATCAAAAGTAGACATATGTGCATCAACATGAAGCATTAAACAAGGTATGACATTATGAACACTCTTATTTATCAAACAATGAGAAATCTTTCATGAAACAAACATTAGGCACTCTTATCTCTGAGATAATATGAATAGGATCATAAATTAATCACAATATGAAAGGACCAAAGAAGTGCAAACTGAATTGGTTAGGAAAAACCATCATACCACTTAGATGTATGCGAAATACACTTCCACGCGTAGCTCGTTCTTTCTCCTTCGCAACGACGCCTCCACACCTTCGATCGTACGAGAAAAGAGGTTGAGGGAAGAGGCTAGGGCTTTGCACAAGGCGTCCAAAGTTTTTGGCGTGAAGCATATGGCGTCCTCCTCCTTGGCTTTTATAGCCAAAACCTCCTCCAACTAGGATATCTCCTAATTAGATCCTTCCTAATCCCAAATCCCAACTAACCAATTAAAAGGTCTCCCTCATTAGTAAGGGACGTTCAGCCATGTTAATCCATTAGGTTTTCCTCATTTAATTAGGATTTCAAATCTCTAATAAGATTCGTTCACTATCTTAATCATAATTACAGCACACTGTCATACGCGTAACAGTCTACTTCCGACTCTTCCCACGGTCAGTATAGTTAGACTTAGACTCTGATATTTTTAATGGAGTTAGCCATATGAGTCTAGTTTCTAACCACACTAATTTTATATTTTTATGGTTTTTTCTGAATTAGTTATGAATTATTTACTACAGACTGTCGACACAGAAATAGTACTGGCCGAGCTTACAATCTTAATCATACTTTACATATCTCGTTCCAAACTAGGAAACTACCATATCTAAGCCAACCAACTAGGCGTCCCTTTCCTATTGGTTGATTAAAAAGTGAAATATTTATCTCTTTTTAATTAAGATTTATCTTCCGTAATTATCTCAACCGAACTGATACTTCCCGATCCTCCGCGATACTTACCATATTTACCGTTATTAGGACAAATCGTAGATTTTGCTCCAAGATTCACTCCAATCCTCTAAAGATCTCCTTGTGGCTAGTTACCCACGTTCACATGACTCCCTGGGCCTATGCCACATGGCCCTGCGCCCAGGTCTGTGCGTCTAAAGCTAGAGTCCTGCGCACACATGACTCTGGTGTCCCGCGGTTGTACTACTCGTTACACTATCTCGTGTAGATCACGGACCACGTATAAAACCAAAATTAACTGATTAATTATGAAATTCAAATGGGTCTCATCCACCTGAACACATGCCCTGGCGCCTGGCCCCACTCCTGGCATCAGGTGTTCTCAGACCCTGGCGCCAGGCTGGCCTCAGCGCCAGGTTGTGCCCAGCACAGGACCAACCCTTGTGTCCTGGTTTTCTACTACTAATAGTCATGCGATTAACGAATCATACCACATCATAAACATCAAATAACACATCAAAGCACATCGCACAACCAGAAATCAAATCAGGCAACGAACTTTCCTATTTTAGAACAGTTACCTAAAATAGAAACCTTTAGTTAACGTACAAATTTTTCGGGTGTTACATCCTCCCCTCCTAAAAATTTTTCGGGTGTTACATCCTCCCCTCCTAAAAAGAACATTTCGTCCTCGAAATGCCGGTACTCAATCAACAAACAGTTCAGGGTAAGATTTTCTCATATCACTCTCGGTTTCCCATGTCATTTCCTCGAAGAGCTGACTTTGCCACAAAACTTTCACTAAAGGAATAGTCTTTCTGCGCAACACCTGTTCTTCCTTATCCAAAATCTTAATAGGTTTTACCGGAAAAGTTAAATCCCCTTCTAACTCCATAGTTGCATAATCCAAAACATGTGATGGGTCTGGCAAATACTTCCTCAACATTGAAACATAAAAAGTGTTATGTATCTCTGACAATTGTGGGGGTAAAGCTATCTAATACGCAACTGGTCCAACTTGCTTTAAGATCTCAAATGATCCAACAAATCTGGGAAATCCCGCACTACCTCAATTTCTTCAATTTTTGGGGTAGGAGCTTCTGAGGGTAACACACTTGCTAAAAAAAAGCATTACCTCCTTTAGCTATAAGTTTTCTAGCTTTTAATGCTGATATAATACAGTTCTCCTTTCTTGCTCGTAATTCTAAGGTAAACCTTCTTCTTATTACAATCTACATTTGCCCCATACATGGCTAACCAGTCCATTCCCAAAATAACAGCAAAATCATACATATCAATCATAATCAAATCAGCACACAACACCTTATCCCCTACTATCACAGGAGATTGCTCAAGATACTCAGTTGCAACAATCGAGTTTCCAACAGGTGTAAAGATCAACAAATCATAACTCAGTCTAGACAATGACTTTTCTAGACTTGAGGCAAAAACAGAAGAAATAAACGATCTCAACGCTCCTGGATCGATTAAAACTCGAGCAAGACTATTGAAGACTAGAAGATTACCTTCAATAACCTCATTCGAAGCCCATGCGTCTTCCGATGTCATCGCAAAGATCCTTGCTTGCGTCTTCTTATTCGTCTCAGCTCCTGCCTTCTTCTCGCGATTAGGGCAATATGGTGAGATGTGACCAACCTCATTGCAAGTGAAACATCTTCTCGTATCCTGTGGACACGGTTTTCGAGCATGCGTATTCTGACCGCAAATTTTGCAACGATTTCCAGCGCCATTACCGTTGCTGCTGCCAATACCTTGAACTGGCTGTCGATTCTAAAAATTCGTCCTATATCTTCTGCTGCCAATACCTTCTGCTGCTTGTAAGGGATCATCCTAATATTTGCAAACTTATTCCAAGATAGAAGCCACTTCCAACAATCGGCCTTACAAGCTATCCACACTTCCGCTACGCACTCTGATTTCCAATTCGCGCTACTGTCTAACTTCTAATGTCAATGAAAGAAGATGAACTAGAATCTCACTCTTAGGTTCAATTTTAATTCATCCCTCATTTCTTTGACTCCTAGGCGATAAACACACCCACAAAACAAAGCACAACAAACAAGCAAAAAGACAAATCATTTAATCAAAGTACTTTTTATTAATTCCGAAGAAATCCTACAACGATTCCCTGAGCTGATGCCTTATAGGGTTTTATTACAAAAGAGTTATAAAACTAAAATCTATCCTAACTCTCCTTCAAATTCTGATCTTCAAAGATATTCATCTAGTATCATTAGTGCTATTGGGGTCGGAGCAAGCCTTAACTCATGATGCCAACAAATCTCCCATCCTGTCATGTAGGGCCATCTATACCCCATAGACTTAAACCTGTGATACAAAATATCATTAAGCACTTCATCAGTCTCTGCCCGCACATATACCGGGTGGAATCTCACTATCAAGTCTTCTATGGCCACATCTTCTGGTGGCGATCCATCCCCATACTCTATTCGGATTACGGGTGTCTGTGGTCCATGTCCATCCACCCATTCGACTGGATAGTCGGCATCTCTAAAAGGGTCATAGGCAGGTACAGGCTCTACTTCAGCAACTGGTTCCTGAACTTCTTCTATATCAATCCTTAACGGGTCATCTTCTGTTCCACTACCTATGTCCATTTTCTTCCATTATTCAAGCCACTGCCTAACAGTTTCTTGTTTGTCTTCTCATAGATCCTACCGCTTCTTGTTTTAGCCATTTAAACCTATACAAGAAACTTCATTAGTATTATTCATAGGATAAGGTTCATCTACAAGTTCCACTCTATCCCCTAAAGTCTTTCTAATCTCACCCACGATCTACAACATTTCTTACATTACATATTATTTTTGAAATTGATGATCCATAAGTCAAAAGTTCCAATTAAAAGTTTCAGAGCTCCGATACCACGCTGTCACACCCCAAAATTCCTGACCTCGATCAGAGTGCGGAAGCCTTTAAGTAAACCAAATAAAAGCCAAGATAGGAACCTTGGGACGCGACCGACTACTCGATCACTCAGGTCAATTACATCGTTACAAAAGAACGTGTAATCGACATCACCAGGAACTCATAACGAAACTTAGAAATTGAGAACTAAAAACTTCTTCATCAAATTTTTAAATAACATTGTCAATGTAGCAAATGATTCCTACTAAAATTATTACAGCAGATTAAATAAAACTATCAAATAAAGCAAGCATCAAATTTAGGCACACACTGGCCAACACTAAAGAAGTTCTAACAAAATGCAATAGAGTAAATAAAGCAATTCTTCAAGACATCTCCCACGCATCTGCTACGCCTTTCTGAACAGCAAAATCCTGACTTACTGATCTTTGAGGCCTGCATCAGAGGATGCGTGAGTATTTCGTAGAAATACCCAGTAGGATGTAAAAACCCACCAGGAAGATAAAATAGGTTATGAAGAATAGATCACTCGGATAACACAGGAATAAACACTCTCTGAAAGATCACTCATAGGTTTATGTTGCATGAATAGCAAGGTCAAATGATAACAGTTCCAATGGAAAAGTATAGGAAAGAATAATCTCAATATGACTCCAAACAAATATCGGTGTAAGGAGAGAAAGGTCAAGACACTCAAGGCTCCAGGCATCTATAGTGCAAGGAGTTACAATTTCTGCTCGCTGAACTTACCAATACGCAAGAGGTAAGATATATACCAGAACATCCTAGAGGTTCTCTTTTTGGAACCCGGCCACGTGTCTAGGCATGCTGGCCCCATCTGTGCTTACGGGCACAATGAGCGGAGACTGAAGGCCTTCCGTAATGTCAACCAGTCTAAGACGTACGTATTTGCCTCCTTTCGGGCAATAGGGAAACCATGTTCCATAAATATCGGAGATCACCACGGATCTAGCAATGGCTCGTGAGCATACTATGATTCCACCTTTTAATAAGTGGAGAAATAGGTCATTGTTAAACTGGACAATGATTCAACAAAAGCACAAGTCTTATCTTTATGAGAATAGGGTAACTCTTACCGCAATGGCTCCCTCATGAAACAAATAATCAAGGTTTCTCAACAATATATGGCTCTCTCTCAAGGAGTAACAAGAAGATTCACATATCTCGCATATTGAAGAGAATAATGAAAACTCACAATGTGAGGAATAATGAATTTCACTCTTGGAATACACGTCATGCATCATGTCTTACCTTTGATAGGGATATCTCTAAGTATGGAATTATATTACCTTTAATCTCAAAATACCTCTCTAGGAAAGTTTGATCTCCAATTGGATACTCAAACCGACACCACGATGAACCATAGAAACAAGACCAAATTGACTCTTGTGCACGCTGACTCATTCCAAAGTAGTTTTATCTTACTGTATTAATATTATTTTAATCAGGTTATATCATATTATGAGTAATAATACTTATTAGTGCTATAAAACCCTAATTCCTGTAAATTATCTTATACTATACAGCCCACTTTCGACTGACCCCACTGTCAACACAGAAGGACTCTGACTCTGAAAGTTTAACAAACAATAGCCCTATGAGTCTAGTTTATAACCCCACTGACGGCATATTTTTCTGATTTTTATACATTTAATTATGATTTTTATACTAAACACTGTCGGCGCAGAAATAGTTCTGGCCGAGAGCACATTACTTACTTATAATAGGTAATCACGTACTAATACCCATTAACCATGATAATATTATATTAATACCCTTAATTACTTCCCTCCTAGAGTAATTCTAGACTCTGGTATGTTCTGGAACTTAATGATTATAATGATTCTAATTGATGATAATACCTTAAACTAGATTCAAGGCATCAACCTTGATCTAATTAAGCTTTTAACATTATTAATACATCCCTTAACCATATTGGACTATTAAATCAGGACATAATAGAATAAAGAAGATAACTTTCATGACCATCCACGTTCAAGAGATATGACCTATAGATATTCCCATCAAAAGTAGGCATATGTGCATCAACATGAATCATTAAACAAGGTATGACATTATGAACACTCTTATTTATCAAACAATGAGAAATCTTTCATGAAACAAACATTAGGCACTCTTATCTCTGAGATAATATGAATAGGATCATAAATTAATCACAATATGAAAGGACCAAAGAAGTGCAAACTGAATTGGTTAGGAAAAACCATCATACCACTTAGATGTATGCGAAATACACCTCCACGCGTAGCTCGTTCTTTCTCCTTCGCAACGACGCCTCCACACCTTCGATCGTACGAGAAAAGAGGTTGAGGGAAGAGGTAGAAGGTTGCTGGAATTGGTGTCAAGGCAAGGGAGAAGGGATAGGGCTTTGCCCAAGGCATCCAAAGCTTTTGGCGTGAAGCATATGGACGTCCTCCTCCTTATCTTTTATAGCCAAAACCTCCTCCAACTAGGATATCTCCTAATTAGATCCTTCCTAATCCCAAATCCCAACTAACCAATTAAAAGGTCTCCCTCCTTAGTAAGGGACGTTCAGCCATGTTAATCCATTGGGTTTTCCTCATTTAATTAGGATTTCAAATCTCTAATAAGATTCGTTCACTATCTTAATTATAATTACAGCACACTGTCATACGCGTAACAGTCTACTTCCGACTCTTCTCACGGTCAGTACAGTTAGACTTAGACTCTGAAATTTTTATTAGAGTTAGCCATATGAGTCTAGTTTCTAATCACACTAATTTTATATTTTTCTGGTTTTTTCTGAATTAGTTATGAATTATTTACTACAGACAATTGACACAGAAATAGTACTAGCCGAGCTTACAATCTTAATCATACTTTACATATCTCGTTCCAAACTAGGAAACTACCATATCTAAGCCAACCAACTAGACGTCCCCTTCCTATTGGTTGATTAAAAAGTGAAATATTTATCTCTTTTTAATTAAGATTTATCTTCCCTAATTATCTCAACCGAACTGATACTTCCCGATCCTCCGCGATACTTACCATATTTACCGTTATTAGGTTAAATCGTAGATTTTGCTCCAAGATTCACTCCAATCCTCTAAAGATCTCCTTGTGGCTAGTTACCCACGTTCACATGACTCCCTGGGCCTATGCCACATGGCCCTGCGCCCAGGTATGTGCGTTTAAAGCTAGAGTCCTGCGCACACATGACTCTGGTGTCCCGCAGTTGTACTACTCGTTACACTATCTCGTGTAGATCACGGACCACATATAAAACCAAAATTAACTGATTAATTATGAAATTCAAATGGGTCTCATCCACCTGAACACATGCCCTGGCGCCTGGCCCCACTCCTGGCGTCAGGTGTTCTCAGATCCTGGCGCCAGGCTGGCCTCAGCGCCAGGTTGTGCCCAGCACAGGACCAACCCTTGTGTCCTGGTTTTCTACTACTAATAGTCATGCGATTAACGAATCATACCACATCATAAACATCAAATAACACATCAAAGCACATCGCACAACCAGAAATCAAATCAGGCAACGAACTTTCCTATTTTAGAACAGTTACCTAAAATAGAAACCTTTAGTTAACGTACAAATTTTTCGTGTGTTACATTTATTGAGGCTCTTCTCAACAAATACTCTGTCACCCACAAGGTTGTCACACTATATCATCCTCAGACGAGCGGCCAAGTGGAGGTCTCTAATCACCAAATCAATTAGATTCTTGAGAAGACGGTTCACCCCAATAGAAAGGATTGGTCCTTGTGACTGCATGATGCATTATGGGCTTACTAGACAGCATTCAAGACACCTATTGGCATGTCTCCTTACAGGTTGGTATATGGCAAAGCTTGCCACTTACTTGTTGAGTTGGAACACCGGGCTTATTGGGCTATTAAGGCCTACAACTTCGATATGGATAAAGGTGGTGAGCAGCAAAAACTCAAACTTAGGGAGTTAAAGGTGATGCGCTATGAAGCCTATGAGAATGCCACGTTATACAAAATGTGGACTAAAGGTATCCATGACAAGATGATTTCCAGAAAGTCCTTTGAGCCTGATTAGAAGGTACTACTTTGCAACTCTAGGCTACACTTATTCCCTGGGAAGCTCCGATCTCGGTGGTATGGCCCATTCATTGTGAAACATGTCTACCCCCATGGAGCTGTTGAGATTCATAATCCACAAGATGGGAGTACATTCAAAGTCAATGGGCTGCGGCAAACATGGATGTGATGATTGTTTACTTCGATGATCCCGACTCTACAGTATGACAGTAGCTTAGTCTGGCCGAAGACGTTAAACTTAGCGCTGGGTGGGAGGCAACCCACGTACTGATGTGTATTCTCTCCTTTTCTCCTCCTTCTTGTTATGTTTTCATTGTCATTTCTTTAATTTATTTTTGTTTTACATCGATGACAATGTACATAATAGGTTTGGGGGAGATGATATTACTTGATGATAGTTTGGTTGAAAAAAAAATGAAGAATAGTAGATACGACTGATCGGCCATAAGCAAACGATTGTTCTACAATCGACGCCGTATATGGACGATCGATCGCCATACGGTACACTTGACGCCATTCATCTATGATCTGATAGGCGCCGTTTCTCATTTTATAAAGCGATCGATCGACTTGTTTTTGCTATTGATCGTGGGTCGTCTTCTTCGCGCTTTAAATTCTGCCGCGGCGAGGGAGACCTATTTCCGTTCACCACCGCCGTTTTTGACCCCTTTTTTGATGAAACTCTGGCTCCTTATGGATTTTTGCACGTAGATTCCAAATCCGGTGTCTGTTTTCGCGATTTCCCTCTCCTCTCCTCTCTTCTGGTAAGCCGAATCTCAAAAACTTGATTTTTTTTGGTTTTTGGTGGATACTTTCGAAATTAGTCTCATGCATGCTCTTATATTGACTATTGCGATGATTATGCGTGATTTCCAGCCTTTGATTCTTCGATTTTAGGCGTTTTCCCTCATTTTTAGGATTTTTGTTCAAACTATGAATAGTGTTTTTGAAAGAAAAAAAAGAAATTTGAAAATTGCGAAATGGATCTTGTGTCATCTACTGTTACATGATTGATGTGATGATGAAGTTTGAAGTTACATGCTGGAAAATGTACTTTGCTGTGATTTTTTTAATTATCTTTGATTTTCAGGTACAATGCCTCATAAGACGGTTGCTCTGAAATGCCCTAGGGGTGAGGCGTCTACTTCACGCCCTGTGTTCCTTCCACTCCTGCACCTGAGACTCCTCCATAGCCCCGACCTATTCAGTATGAGAGGCAGGTCATCCTTAACCCCTACATTCCTGATCTTCCAACGCAAGGATGGATCGAGGAGCGGCCGGATTGGGTGCATTATCTCACCCACATCGCCGAAAAGACACAAAATGTGTATCCAATGGTGCATGAGGATCCGGTCTGGGAGTTTTATGCGAATGGCATTGTTGAAGATAATGAGGATCCAGAACGGGTGGCCATCAGGAGTATAGTATGTGACACTCCCGTCCAAGTCCGAGTTGCCTAGATTGCCAGTGCCATGGGGTGCGAACGAGGTACAATTCATCATCCCGATTTTGATGGGTATAAGTTTCCGGTTTTACGCAACGTTATAGGTCGCTTGACAGGATTGACCATCGGGCCTGGGACCACGGCATACCTCTCCGCCATCAGCATGCTAACTGAGTTCCTCTTTGCCTTCTTTATTTTACAGCATGATGTATGGTCGGCCCAGAAGGAGAAAGTAAACCGAACAACACCATTTCCCACCATCATTTTGCATTCCACACTAAATCCATGTCTGCCGCTCCTCCACCAAAGGAAAGTTGAAACAATAACATGCCTGTACTAGTTTAAACATTGTGCAATATACTAACACCTACAAAACACTATTGAGTTCTCTGTTTTATAATCAGTTGGTGAGTAGATAACATATATAGTTTTTCTTTCTAGCTTACTTGTGTGAGACAGACATTCACTCAGACGGAGGGAGCTTTGGTGGACCAATCCTATGAGAGCTTGCTAGCGGCATGTCAGACGCTACACGATATCTCTGGACATGTTCTTAGGAGTTTGTCATTACTTCAGCCAGTTATGACAGAAATTTCAGGATTGGAGGTTGTTCCAGGACCTTTATCAGCTTCTAGGACTAGAGGTTGTTTCAACATTGTGACATCATCAGTCGACACGATGAGTTTTACCCCATCACCAGTTGTTCCAGATGGCCTGCTAGAGCAAGTTGAGAGGCCTCTTTCTTCGAAAGTATATACTCGGCGATAGCGTGCATTTCGTGCTCTACGTTAGGCACCTTTGTCTTCAGATGCTATACCTGACATTGAGCCTGAGGATATTCCAGCTCGAGCACGAGGACAGGGTAGGAATAGGTTGAGGAGAGTTGATTGTTTGTGTAAGTCTAATTTGTTTGAGTAAGTTTAATGTTGTGACATATATTATGTATATGTATATTGTCTTATCAGGTGTTAAAAAAAGTTTGGATTTCGTAGTATGGGAAGATGTTATATAGAGAAATGAGTTGACAGTAGAAAAACAACGTAAGTGCTTCAGTTGAACAAGAAAGGCGTCAGTTCAACCGACGACTTTCAGGTCGATTTTAAAAAAAAGCCACGCAGGCGCCAGCGTGGCTTGTCAGAACACCTGTTCGGGAATTATTTGCTACAGTGCGTCAACATGGAATTTTCTTTTGTGATTTATTATATAATTTCCCCTTTATAAAATTGTTGGTTTTAATGGACATTCATCAACTAACTAACCATGATTCATGCAAAATGAACCTTCAAGCAAATCTTGTGGACACACTTGTTGAGTTGATTTCACAAAGTTTTTCTTAGATGTCTCACCTTTCTCATATTTATATCGAAGTCTTTCTTTGAATTTTGTCCCCTTTAAAGTATACAGACATTTTTTATCATGTCCATCCTCTAGCTTCCACAATCACTTCTCCTTGGAGTTGTTCCCTTACTACCCTTCCTCTAGCTTGCTTAGCCACAATGTCATTACCGTTAGGATCCATGGCACAAGAAGATGCAACCTTTTCCCTTACTGGAGCCATTTTTAGGTATTACCCTTCCCTACCAAAACAACTTTATGCAACAACTACTAGTTACCATGGGCATGCAAAGATTGCCCATTGGGCCCCCAATTCAAATACATAAAGTAAATTGGAGTAAAATATTCTTGGCGGAAGACTTTACAATTCAACATTCAAAATCATAAATACTTGAGCGAAGCTTGAGCTCATTATCATTCAAAAGCACTTTACAATTCAACATTCAAAATCATAAATACTTGAGTGAAGCTCGAGCTCATTATCATTCAAAAACATTATTCTGAGCGTTGGGGCAGTACTTTCTGATATATTTTCAAACATATTGATAATTGAAACCACTACTATAATTTGATTAAACCAATGAAAAAATAGGATCCTTGGGTCGATGCATGTCAGAATCTACAGTAGCTTATAATTATTACAATAAAGAAATATCTTGTCATACACACATGTGCCTAAGTCATCACTAAATTTTAAGAAATTAACTAATGAACTTGCATTCTACTCTTGCTTCCTACTCCTAGCCTCACGCTATCACCTACATCCTGCTCTACTCCTACTCCTCTTAACATGTAGATGAAAACATGCTGAGTATGGGGAACTCGGTAGGAAAGGCTACCACCACTTGGTTATGCAAGAATAATAACAAGATAAACATGAGTATAGTTATTCTAGCAAAGTGACTCATTAATTCAATTTCATTGTTTTAACTTTCTTTTGCTAAAAGTAATTCATACTAGTATGCTTCCATAGGCCTTAACTCTTAAATCATGGACAGTTCCTTCTAGGTCTCGACTCTTGTAGAGCCAACCTATATTCCTTCTGCTTTCTTTTCGATCCTTATCAGCCATGCTTAGCAAAAGATCCTGAAAGGAAGTCATGGTTTATAGCGGTTTGAGATACATGCACCATGACTTTGTTGTAACTCTGCATGAATCTTTGATCTCTTGTAGATGAAGCTTTCAAGCGGCCAAACTTGATACAAGGTTTTGTGCCTTCTAACTGGCACGATTGCACGTGTCAATGGATTCTTTTTTCTTTTTTTTTCTGCTAGTGTTAGTTCTCTTGCTGAACCTAAAAGTCTAGCTCTCTCTCACCTAATCCCTCTTTTCACCCTTAGTGTGGATTATGACATCACTATTAATATCTAATACTTTAGTTTCTTGTCCCATCCAGTGGTTCACAGACAACTCACTAATTATGCCTCTTTGGTTTCTCTTTGTTCAACCTAAGGTTTCATTCTTTCAATACCTTCTTATTTCTATTCGCTGTCAGACTCACTGACAAGTCATCCAACGATTCATGACTTGTCGTTGGATGTTTTGTTGTTGAACTCACAGGTGCTTCTTTGGATTCAACTACTCTTGCTACTTCTACCAAACCATCTAATGCCATACTTAAGAGTTTTAACTACTTTTATAGATGTATTTTAAGAACGTATTGCGATGCCTGAAGCACCGACAATACATGATCTGGGTAGGCAAATTGTAAAGAACGAGTGTAGAATCCAAAATATGCCTTATGAAGGTTTGAGTAACTTTTTAGTCAGTCATTCAACCTTTTCATACTAAAGGGAATGGAATATGAGATTAGCAATTGTGCATCTATATAAACTCTAACCAATCCAACAAATCAAATATGTCATTGACCTCTATATGTGGTTGGCAAGCCAACTGCACATTGCATTGCAAAATGAAGCTAGCTAGTTATGCTCGCATCATTATTTGTAAGGATAAGGCAACTTAAACCAGCAGACAAAAGGAATGACCAATTAAAAATGGAAGTCAATTGCTCGGCTATTTCAAAAAAAAAAAGATGTTACTTATTATTTAAAGAAGATTTGCATTTATACTAATTTTGGAGGGGCCCTTCTTGTTTGACATAATAGTTGTACAACTATGGAACCAGATGCAAAACCTGAATTCTTTTCATTATTTTTTATAATGAAAAAAAGGAAAGTCAGGAAATGAACCTTTTTTCGTCATTTGAAGTTTTGAACTCCCATGCATGTATCAGGTGTTTTTTCAAGTGAATAGATGCATCTTAGAACTCGTTACTTATCCAATTCATATTTTTTTAATTTTATTTAAAGGGTAGTGGATTTTTCTTCTTGCCTATTTTGATTGACATTTTTTTTTGTTTTATAACTTTTCTTCTTGCATGTTTTTTCTTTAAACTGTCTTTTGGGTGCCGCTTCAATCTTTGTAAAATCTTTATTATAGGAGTATGTGCATGGGCCCTTGAAAAAAAAATAATTTTAGAGCATAGGTGCCCCCAATAAAACAGCATACTAATGAATGCACGATTTGGATGCCCTAAACTCAGAGAACTCAAGGAGACTAGGGTTTTGGAGAGAAGAATGAGGAAAGAAGATTTGGCTTCAAGTTGCTTGGATCCAATTTAGGAAAGCTATTTACTAAATAGTAAAGTCGATATCCCCTTGTGATTTGTCTAGGGATCTCTTGTATGATATACGATTTGTTGCATGCATTAAGTGTCACATGTTTTGTGATTGGTTTTGCATGTATTAAGATTTATTGCATAGTATTATAAATTAGTTATATTTCTTAAGTATTGAGATATGTCATGTGAATGATCTGTTAGTATGCACTATGATCGGGGAAGAGCAAGGTAAGCCTCTTTTATCCAAAATATGTGATTTAGACAATGCATGATCTTATGAAATGTATATACATAGAAATTGAACCATGTTGTACTTGGAATTAAGATGTATGATTCATGAAGTATTATGGATGATTAGATTGCTAGACATGCTCTAATTATCTTATGTGAAATGTAAAATTAATGAATGCTTCAATGAGGATGCAGAACACTGATTCGATAGATTATGCTCTCTCTTGAAGTCAGCGACAAGTCCCATCCACAAGTCAAGTTTCATAAGACTCTTTGTCGTTGAACAATGAAATGCAGTTTGTTAAAGTACATCTGTAGAAGTAGTGAAAACTCTTAAGTATGAGATTAGACGATATGGTAGAAGTAGTATGAGTAGTTGAATCCAGAAAAACATCAATAAATTCAACGACAGCACACCCAATGACAAATCATGTGAGGTTGGGTGACTTGTCGGTGAAACCGGTAGTGAATAGAAATAAGAAAGTATAGAAATATGAAACCTTAGGTTGTACAGAGAACAATTAGTGAGGTAGTATTGTGAGTTGTCTGAGAACCAATGTGGTGAGGACAACAAACTAAAAAATTAGACATTAATTGTGATGTCATAATCCACACTAAGGGGAGAATGTATAAAATGGGGTTAAGTGAATGAGAGTTAGACTCTTAAGTTTCACAAGAGAACCAACACCAGTAAAAGAAAGAAAGAAAAATTCATGATTTAATCAAAATATAGCCCGCTTGAAATCGGCCACTCTTGAGGGGGGTATAAGTTGACTTAAGTTTTTTATTGTGTACACATGCACCCTGTCTCCACCACTGAAAACAACCTACATATAATCAAAAGATATGAGAGGAGGTTTTGTTACTGAACCCAACGTTTCTCATTTTTTGTCTCAATTTTTTCAATGAAACTTTCTCTCTCAATCTCACTCTTTCTCCTTTTTATGTCATTATTTCTTACTCCCTTCGTTTCTCTAAATGAATTAGTTTTAATAATTCTAGATAGAGGGTTGATGTGCCAATCAATTTGAAGGAGTAGGAAAATGGAGTAGAAAAGTGGGGGACTAATATCATTATCATATGGTTAATGGAGGAATTAGTTAGTTCAAAAATGGAGTAATTTTTTGCAGTAGAAGTGGCTCACACGTGCATCCTTACTAGTCAGAAAAAAAAATCCCGCACTCGGCGGTTTAAGAAGGGGTTGTTTACGGAGATGAATCGGGCGAATCCGGATTTGCAAACCCTTTTTATCCGGTCTAAATCGGGCCGGAAGGGACTTCCCAAAATGGGAGAGCGGGCGAGAGGCTGGGCCGTATCCGTATGAAGCTCAAGTCCCTTTTGAAGCTTCTTCCATGGTGTACGGTATTAGTCCCTAAGGGGATGGCGTCGTGGATGATGACAGCGACTACGATGGCGAAACCTAGATGAGTAACATGGCCATTTTTCTCAGCCACAGCTGGTTTTAGGTTTTGATTCATTGATCTGGATTATGGAGGTCAGCTTTTGATTAAGGATATCTCATTTCGTTTATGTTTTTGTTATAAATTGACGTTCGGTTTTTGTTTCGTGCGTTAATTCAGTGGTTATTCTTGATTGTTTCTTTGGTTAATTGTTTATATGGTCTGATTTTTGTTTGTGAATCATTTGAGCAAGTTCAACATTGACATAATGTGGATACTCGTTCTTGATCAATGTATTGGAAGTTCATGTTTGGTTAACTAGATTGCGTTTTATTGCAGTGATTTGTGAAGTCTCTGAAAGGGGGGAAGTGTAGGGGGAGTAGGTTTATGGTGTGGTGTTGAAAGAGCCATGGTGGCTTTGGTATGCTAGTAACTGTCAGAGAAAGGTGATTTTCGGGTGATGGAGGATACTATTGTTTCTTTGCTTGTAAAATGGATTTAGAGATGAATATGAGCTTTCTTAGTCAATGCACAAGTGGCTATCCCTTCCAATTTGCATATATCATGTTTGGTTATAGGTGATTTGAGTTTCTAAACTTTGTTATTGTTTTCTTGATAATTATCTGTATTTTTTATGCATGTTAATGTCTTATCAAATTTTCTTGTCTGATTTTAAGCGGGTTGAGGTTTCTTTTTTTATTATATTGCAAAACTTCATCTGTTGAATGTGTTTAAAAGAGGTTTTTCTTCTCTCTAATATTACATACATACTGGTTTTTTTTTATGATTTTTTAATTTAAATGGTTGGGAATTAGGGTTTTGAGGATGGTAAGAAGAGTCATCAGAACATCTTAGCAGATACTTAAGAGGAAACAATAGTGATCTTGTGGTTGATGACGAAATATGCAGCGATCCAGCATATTCATCATATTGTTATTCTCATGAGAATTTAAAAACAAGGCTTCCTCCTCCCGTCTTGTCCAAGGAGGATTGGCAAGTTGCACAGAGGTTTCAGACAGGATCTTCTTCTTTTTGAGGGATAGGAGATAGGAGAAATAAGGAGTTTGCCTCTGATTCAGGAACTACTAGTGGGAAATCTCTATTGTTTTGCAGCCGAGTTTAATGGGGGATACCAATTTGTCAGGGCCTATAAGGGTGACACCACGGAATCTAACTTGTCAGCCTTCAGCTGAATGGCTTGAGTGCGAGACTGATGGTTTGATTGGATTGGCTGGGGTTCGTATAGGATCAAAGAAAAAAGAGCCTTGCTGACATGATTCAAGTGAGTGACAATCTCTAAATTTCTTGGTTTGCCCTTGCCTCAACATGAGATTTTTATAACTGCAGTTGCTGGTTATTATTAGTTGATATTATATGAATGAAATAATCTCTTTTAAATTGACTGTTCTAGTTGGGCTATCAAATTTTCTTATCTTGGGTGCTTATATTTGGGTGTGAAAGCTGTTTGCACTGGAGTACATGTTATTCTTCAGTAGCCCCAAAAATATTTGTAAATTGATGGGATTCTATTATCTCTCAGGATTTGGAAGTAGAAATGTAAAGGAAATAATCGAGTATTCTCCTGGTATATTGTCGTAAATTGATCTTTTCATTTTTATTGTAACCCTTTGTAGATTGGTTAATCTATTTTACTGATTTACAACGTCAATACCATTTCAATGGTAACACCTCTATCAGATGATGGGATGAAGATAGGAAACTCAATTCCGTTGGCAGTAGAAATACTTTTTGAATAATGTAACCCTTATTTATTTTGGCCAACTAGTAAAACCCTAATTATTTTTTCCTTAAGGTTGTGCACTGCTATGGACTAGTTTAGGTGTGGAAAAATCCGGAAGGAACTTATCAATTTAAGCCTTAACTTTAGGCCTGCACTAACATTGCCATTAGTGTTGTCTTTCTATGAGTATGCTCTAGTTTTGTTTTTAATAGCATCGAGGGTAATTCTTACTGGCGCTTTGCTATTTTTGTTCATTTAGTGCCTAGTTCCTTAAAACCTTATATAAAAACCTCGAATCTTTTCGTGCAAGAAGGACTTGGTCGATCTGCTTCAGTTAGTGGCCAGCTCTCACGACCAGTCAGCAACAATGCTTTTGATGAACATTTCTGACTCCTTGGTTGCTTCCGACTCCCAATTGACTCAATCGCACCTTATTTGGAAGCTGTAGGCAGCTTCATTTCTGGTCTATGAGTGCCTTGTGGGCTTAGCCTTGTCAGAAACCAGAGCCTAGGTTCATCTTTAGGGGCATTCTTTCTCATATTTGGATTCCTCATGTTGGAGGTCGCCCCTATGGTACTTCTTTAAAGTCAAATGAATCTTTCGCTGAGCTTAGCATTCCTAATGAGCACATGGATGGGCAATTTAACTTGTCAAAGTGTTCTTCTGCTATGAATCTGCTTCCAAGACGGCCTGCTTCATGCTCTCCAAGTTTAGAAAGATCCACTATTCCTTACGAGATAAATGATCTCAATTTAGATGTTAATGGTATCAATATGGGTTTGTACAAGCAGAGAGTTCCATCTGTTATGGAAAATTATTTAGATGCAGGTAATGGAGATGTTGTTTCACCAAGAATAGATTGTGCATTTTTCATTCTATTTTAATAACCAACCAAGAGATCGATCTGATTCGGTTTGTTTGGTGTTTTTTGTAAGTGAAAGTATTTGCGGTTTTGTTGTTTAAAAAATTGCTTAGTTGATTTCTCGATGAGTTCTGTTTTCCTGTTGGTGGCGAGGAAGAACTACTTGTTTCATGTGTTTCTTAACGACGGAGCCGCCTCCTGCAATTTTCTGATTATTGATATGAATGTTAATTTCAGAATTAAAATGTGGTTGCTGTATATTGTCCCTTGGGCAAGCACAAAACTGGCTAGGTTGATGATCTTTATTTTATATTGTTAGGTAGTCAGCTCTCTGCCTGATGATGCTTCTGACCTGGTGGAATTGTGTGCTTCTTGTTATGTGGCATTATCTTTTTGTGCAGTGTGCCATCATCTGCATATTGGCTTCTTGTCTGTCTGTTCCATTGTTATGTAGTTTCATTTCCAACAAATGGGAGGAAGTCATTTTTGTTTGTATATTTGCCAGCAAAAAGATTTTTTATCGGCTATATCTAATTTGAGATTAAATTCCAATTTTCATATGTAACATTATTCCTTGTTTTGAGTCTTTTCAGCTAGTTTTTTTACAGGAGTCTTTCTAATCCTGGTGGGCCAGTATTTACGTTTTCTATATTTCTACCCTCAACGTAAACCTGGCTTATAATTTTTTTTTTCAGAATTTCACCTTGTTATAGGAATTTGCGCCTTTTAGTTTTGAGACATCTAGTGAACTTTTGTCGCCTACAGCTGTGACTGGGCAGAGCATCCTTTAACTTCAAGATTACATGTGTTTCAGATTGTTCATTGCTTTTTCACAGTTACATCCTTTTACCTCAAGAGTACATGTGTTGAGATTGAATATTGCCTTTTTAGTTTTCTTTGAATTTTTCAATGTAGTTTCATTAAAAAATACATGGAAAGCATTGTGATGCAGAGCGATAATGGGCCTAATTAGAAATATTTTCGTATTTATTTAATAAAGAATATTAAGATATCCTTAATGAAGAATATCTTATTTGATTAGGCTAGATTTGATTTGCGTAATATTTTATTTGATTAAGGATAGATTGGATTTGATTTTCTATCTTTAGAAGGAATCCTAAATCAATGTTTTATTTCCTATTAAAGACTTATTGTAAGCCTATTTAAAGGCCTCAGTTTAATGGAATAATCAGTCGATGATTTTGAAGAAAAAAAATACCTTGTTTCTCTGTTGATGGAGATCTTCGTTGGTGCCGAAGCCAACAAACCCCGGTGGTGAATCCGGTGGTTGCTGTCCGGTGGTGATTCCGGCAGCCCTTCTGGTGGTGATTCTAGAAGATGGCCTACTGGCCTTCATATCCTTCAGTCCGCCATCCTTTTTATCCCGCCATCCCCAACGCTCCTCGTCCTTCACGTGCCGTCCGCTATCACATTGAAAGCTGTCAATTATGTTTGTGCAAACTTGGTAAATGCTACTACATTTACAATCATCATACAGATGTTTATATAGAAGCAAGAAGTGCTTCTGTTTTGATGCTGATCAATATTTTATTTTGCATCTGATGTTGGATCAGTTGTGTCAGAATTGGAGGTCATACTTTTGCTTGGCTACATTCTAATGACACACCGAAGTCACAGCCTTAAAGAAAAACATATGTATGACATCTTCATAGATTTTGGTTGCACTGGACTTGAGTCACTGACTGTTTTAGCCTCGACTGGCATGACAGGATCTGGCCACATGTGATGTAGGCGCAACGGAAGACCAAAAAGATGTTGATCAGTAAAGGAATGATGTAGACGCAGCGGAAGCCCAAGAAGATGTTGATCGGTAAAGGAACTTGAACATAATCCAGCAGAGGAAATACACACACAAACTCTCGTCTACTACTTGAACAGAGGTAACACTCACAAACAAGTAGGCTTCTAAAACTCAGTTCATAGAACTAGAGTCAGGGAGGGGTTGGATAGTGTAGGAACAACCTCACACTCACAACATAGAGTAATCTCATAAAACACAATCAAAAGCTACTATTCCATTATTTAGAAGCCGTTATATAGGCTCAAATTCGAACATAAAGTCAAACACCAAGTAATAAAGGCTAAAACAGCTTTCTAGGAGTATTTAAAATAAAAAACAATTTCCTACGGTGGTTGGGAAGTGACAATGGGCCTTAATTATGAGTCTTGAGGTCTGAATGGTCATCTATTGCCTGGACCAACCTATTGTGGGCTTCTTGCTTCTTTTAGTGGGCCTCTACCGCCATCCCATACAAAACTTTCATACAAAATTAGCAAAAAAACTTGAGCCCACATAATTTCCAAAGCAATCTTCCAAAATATTGCAAAATATGGCACAAGTTAGCACAGGTTGATTCACATCAACATGCCTGCAGCAGACCCCTATCTACCGAATTTGCAGAAAATGTCTGATTACGGGACTCATGCTGGTTCACACATGGATATGCTTGACCTTCAAAAGATATATCTGGAGCCTTCCTTTCGCAGTATGCAGCAGATTGTTTTAGTATGTTTGGTGGTACAAAGCATAAGTGTCACACTAGTCATGGTTCTGGATATGGAGTTGGGTTGCCATATCCGGGTAATTCAGAATTAAGTTCTCTTCTTTCTTCTGTTGGAAGTGGGGGTGCTGCAAGGCATAACGATCAAATCCCATGTTTTTCGTCGACGGTGAGGAGTTCAACTGTTGTGGGCTTGGGACCTTGGCACTCAGAAAATGGGCTCATTGGTGAAAACATTGGATCATCATTACTTAAAGAGTTTAAGAGAAATAAAACTAAATGCTTTGAACTTTCAGAGATTGTAAGCCATGTAGTTGAATTGGGGTAATTATTGAATCACTTGTAATTTTAATGAATTTCTACTTGTATGATGGAAAATATATCTAGTTTTTTTTCTTGTAGATTTATCCAACAGAAATTAGAAACTGCATCAGAGGATGAGAATAACCAAATTTTTCCTGAGATCATTCTAAAAGCACGAGTCTTAATGATCGATGTTTTTGGAAATTACGTTATACAGAAGGTTTGTGTTATGTGCTCGTTCATTGTATACCATCGACCAAATATAAGATTTTATTTTGAAGTGGCATCTTACTTGAACATGCAGTTCTTCGAACATGGGACAGAGTCACAGAGAAAAGAACTGGCAGATCAACTCGCTGGTTATGTTATACTGTTCAGCCTTCAAATGTATGGTTTTAGGGTTATACATGTGCTTGAGTTTATGTTCATTTTATGCTTCCTCTTGTTATTATATATTTTCCTTAGGTGGACTGCTTTTAGATTAGCTTCGCATTATTAAGCTTTCTGAGCTACTTTGATCAATTATTATAAATTATTTACTCAATTTTCTTGCTTTTAACGATCATTGAGCTTTAACTATTGAATCATTTATAAAGAATCTGTTAAGTGTTTATATGTTACCTAGTTGAGAAGCAAGTGACCTTTGTTTCTCTGGTGATATATATCCTTTTGAGCTTTCAGATTCTCAATTATGCAATTGAGTGTTGTGGAAGCATAGTTGGAATATCTTTTCCTGCTCCATCATAATTGAAAGATCTAGATAGATGGATACATACGAAGTAGGTTGAAGCAATTATTTACTTGATTCAAAAGCTTCACCTTGTGGGCTTCAAAGTTTTTTTAATTAGTATACAGCTATAAGTTGTCAGTAATATAAACAAACTAGTACTCCCTCTGTTTAGATTTGCTGCTCCAAATTGAAAATAATCCTTGGTCAGAATTAGTGGCTATGATTTGAGGGAGAGCACGTGGCATGGTGCCCCCCTCCTCCTCCTACAATTCCAGTACAAACCGGCAAATGGTCCTCACATTCTTAAGAGGAAACCAAGTAAGCAAAAAGCCAAAGAAAAAGTTCAAAGATGTGCACGGTGGAGTATCGCAGCTGGGTTTTCGTCCTCGCCCTCACTGGAGACAATGAGCACCACCCTCATCTCCTCTGCCTACTCCACCGCCAGGCCCAAGCCTAGGTCTGCTCGGGCTCCGCCATTGTAACCACCTCCTAAGGCAAGATCTTTTTGAGTGGCTTCAACCTAGCCTGGCCAGTCCTCCGCTCCCACCCCCACCCCTGACGGCACCGCCACCGCTGCTTCCGGCTTCTGTGATTGCCTCCATCGGATGGTTGTTTCCTTTGAGCAGCAGGTCATGGCAGAGCTTCTCTCCATGCCCATGCTCACAGTTGCCGCTGTCAGGAGAAGCCGCTGCGGCTGGCCTTGCGACGGTGTTCTGCCACGACTGTCCACATGAGGGGCGACCACGGCGTGTACTACGTGAGTGAGTTTGAACTCGTTCTCCCCTTCCAGAAGTCCTGCGTGGGTCACCTTCGAGCCAAGATGCCTGGCCTGACGGCACATCGGGCAGTGGCGATGCGGGTGGCTGGAGAGGAGTTGGACACCAGTGATGAAGTGGCACTTGGCCTGGACAGTGGTATGGCTGCAGGAGGAGGGCAGTGAAGGCACGAGGGACGGTTTGGAGGAAGTAGACAGAAACCTGGGTTTGGAATTCACTATGGCAGGAGAGGTTACTGACTTGGTGTGGGCCCCATGATTATGATATGATATGATATGGATAAATTGGAACGGAGGGAGTATTGGATAATTTAAATGGCATTTTAGTTTAAATTATCAGTTAGAAGTTTCGTTATCGCTATCTTGAATTGGAAGTATGTAATTATCATACTGTTATTATTTCATTAACTACCCTATGTGATATTGTCATTTCAAGGTATCTTAGGATTCGATGATTATACTGAGCGTTTGAAATGTTATATTTTCTTGTTTGGCCATTGTGTTTTCTTGCTTTTCTGGCTTCTTCTTCTAGTCCTTTGTCATCTTTAGAAAATGCTTTTATATATTGCTTGTATTCCTTAAGAATTCCAATATTTGTATGTGCTTTTGTATTCCGATATTTGTAATGATTGGTTTTGATGGCATAATTATCGAGAAGATGAGGATGTTGCCTATGAGATCATGTTTGGTTGGCCAAGGTGGACAGATTTGGAGTGCGTGGGTGGGTGTAGTTAACAATTTTAAAGGGCATCTTTTATAATAGTTTGCAATCTGCAATGTTACATGATATAGTGTTGGGCAACTATGAAACTTATGTATGAGTGTGAGTGACAAAACGAGAATATTGAGATGGCCGTGTGGAAGAGTATGAAGGATGACAATTGGAATGACCATATCTTGGAGAGGTTAAGAGTTACCCAGTTGGTGATGCACCATTGAGAGAAAAAGTGGTTGAGATGGTTTCATCATGTGCAAAGAAAACTGTGGACAGCAGACTTAAAGAGAGAGAATCCATGGTTTGTTGAGGCTTCTTTAGTAAAGCGAGAGGCTTAAGAGAATCTTTAAGGAGCTGAAAGAAAATACTTGTTGGTGCATGAATTGGATTTAAAAATAATAAGGCCAAATATGGAGCAGATTTGATACTTCTCATTCAAGGCTTATATGAGATTTAGCATGCTCCGTTCTTATTGATGGTACATTATTTTACTTAAGCCTAGAGTAATCTTGTTGATGCCATTATAGTTCCCCAAAAACCCTGGCTTGTATACACTTACTACTATTGATAGATGCCATAACGTTCCCTTATCTAAACTGTTAGTTTTATTTGAGTTTCCATTCTGTGTATATTTATCTTGTAAGCTATAAAGAAGGTGCTAATCCTGCTTTGTTTTGTCTTTATTTGTCTAAGTTAATATTTATTTTGTGTGAAATATATGTCGTCCCAAAAGCATACTATTTCCTAGTCCTTATAGAATATCGCTAGTCTAGAACGCTTGAGACCATTTCAATGTGTCCTTGATACATGTAATCTGGGCCCACAATTATTTGAAAAACTGCTTGAAGAATTGTGTCCGAAGTCTTGCCATATTGGAACATGAACTGTCCTCTTTTTTCTTTCCTGCGCCCACAAGTTCTTGAATACTTTCTTGGTTCTTACATTTTTAACCTGCACAAAGCTTTCACTATTTCATTTAATTTAGTTGCTGAGTAGAATTTTGTTATATGTCAATAGTTTCCTATCAGTTGCCTTGATATTCTTGCAGGCTTTGGAAGTAATTGATGCGGATCAGCAGACCGAAATGGTGCAGGAGCTTAAATGGTTCAATAATGAAATGTGTTCATGACCAGAATGGCAATCAGTGATTCAGAAGTGTGTTCCACATGAAAGGATCCAGTTCATTATTACAGCCTTCTATGGACAAGTTGTGGTTGTCTCCATGGCTGCCAGGTCATTCAGGTATTAGTAATCATTCTATTTATTGTTAATCTACTGATGGAATTTGTGAATACCATCATTCAACTGAAATGTTCTTTGGTATCAGAGTGTTTTGGAGCATTGTGATGATGTGAAAACACAAAATATTGTGATGGACGAAATTCTACAATTTATGTGCACGTTAACACAAGATCAGTACGGAAATTATGTTGTACAGGTATGTCAATTTATATAAATATATTGTTTTCTAAGTTCTAGTGTACAGCTTGTATTTTTTAAAGGATGAAAGAGAAAACAATCTAGTACAAAGTGTTAAGAACTTTGGGCATGTGAGGTGTGTATTCTTATTGACGAATTTACTAAACACGAGTGGATAAGTTGAGATGAGAAGAAAGCATGCCAATCTTTTTCTTTTATGAGCTTATGGTTCTCTCTCTCTCTCTCTCTCTCTCTCTCTCTCTCTTAAGTTCTGCTTATGGGATGAAAAGATGACTAGAGAAATAGGGTTGATAATTATTTTGGCAATTCCCATTATGTGGCTGGTTCATCTAGATACTTGAAAGCCTAATGTAGCGGGCCTTAAATGTTGTGTCAACAGTATTAATTTGCTCTGCTTTGAATGAGAAAGTTCTTTCTGAAAGGGGTCCTGTTTGTAAATATTTCTTATCAGGATATCATCCCTCTTTTCTGTATTGACGCTTGCTTTATTCCATAGCATCTTCTGCAACATGGAAAACCACATGAGTGCTCTGCTATTATTAGCAAGCTTGCTGGACAGATAGTAAAGATGAGTCAGAAGTGCTTAACTTATAGTGAACCGGAAGAAAGTCAACTGCTGGTTAATGTGCTTGGAACTACAGACGAAAATGAACCTTTACAGGTTTATTAGCATCTTTATGTCGTATGTTTTTTTTACATATAATCAGTATAGCTTTTGAGAGTTTTCCTTGCAAATTTGTATAGATTGAGGTTTGCTACATGATTATAGTGTTTGATTATTCTGTTTTTATAGGCAATTGCTCATTTTCAATGCAGAAAATTAGTATGTAGGGAAAAGAATTTCCATCTATGAATTTTTTCTAGTGTTTGAATTTTTTATAGATACTAATTTCCATCTATGATTTTCAAGCGCTATCACACACTTTCTGCCATTGGGATTTGATCCTAAAACCCTCTCTTACAATGTAGAGATCTAACCAGCCAATAAGGCTGGATTGCCACATAGATGATTTGTTTTTTGATAATCTAATAATTAATACAGCTTGAAATTATTAGAGAAACACGAAACTAGATACTTAAGTAAAAGATTTGGTTCAACAAAGGGAGGATCGCTGCCTTTTGTTTGCTCTGAGGAGCTTTAAATTACGACGTTGTTTGGCTGACACTTTTTAGCTTCTTCTCTTGCATTGCTTCCTCTAAGTAGCACTTTCGCCATGCATAAACTGAACCAAAAATTGGGATAGGCACGAAAATTAAAGCTTCTATAAATACAGATACACGCAATACATGGAAACTCATTGCCCATGGACAAAGAGTACATAAACTTTTGGGCAAATTGAAAACACATCCTGACTCCATTTATTATATGGCTGCCAATTTTTTTTTTCTTAGTTCATTACATTTCCCTCAACTAAGGTGATAAAGTTAGTTTTGAAAATTAGTGACTGCCTGAAGTTTTTAACCTTCCAATAATTTTGGGGATAAATGTGATGGGTAGAAGCAAAATAAAGGTTTGACATAATGGAGTCGTTCCATATATTTCGAGTTATTCATTAGACAATTTGTCTGTTGCAAGGATTTGGAAAATTCTTGTTATAATTTTCATACTCAAGATGGTAGCAATTTATTACTGTTACACTCTTGAATTTGTGGCGAAAGCTTTTCTTTTGTGCCTGGTTATCATATATTTGCTGCCATCTGATTATTAAGTCGAATGATGGGCTATGCTGAAAGACCAGTATGCAAAGTATGTTGTGCAAAAGGTTATTGAGATCTCTTATGATTATAATCATAATCAATTAGCGCCTTTTCTCAACTATTTGGGGTCGGCGACACGGATCTTACTCTTCAATTCCAGCCTGTTTTGGGCTACCTTTTTTGTAAGAGATAGTAAAGTCAAATCCTTTCTTATTAACTCCATCTAAGTTCTCTTAGATCTCCCTCTCCATCTTTTAGCATCGTTTACCTGTATCCCTTCTAATCTTCTCGTAGGGGCATCTAAAGGTCTTCTTTGCATATGCCCATACCAACGCAACCTAAATTCCCTCAGCTTCTCCCCTAAAGGCACTACTCTTAGGCTCTTATGAATATATCCATTTCTAATCCTATCTCTTCTAGTTATTCCATTTATCCACCTTAACATTCTCATTTCAGCTACATTCAACTTATCTATATGGTTCCTCTTTGGTATCCAACACTCCGCTCCATAGAGTATTGCAGGCCTAATGGCTTTCCTATAGAACTTGCCTTCAAGTCTTTTTGGAACCCGCTTATCACACAACACTCCCGAGGTTGCCCTCCACTTTACCCACCCCGCATTTATCCTATGCACCACATCACTATCAATATCCCATTCTTTATGGATAATGGATCATAAGTAATGAAATTGATCACACCTTGGCACTTCTTGCCTATCTATTTCAACTAGGGCTCTATCTATAGTTCTACCTTCCTTAAAATTAAATTCCATGCACTCTGTCTTAGTCTTACTTATTTTAAAACCTTTTGATTCTAGAGCAACCCTCAATAATTCTAATTTCGCATTTAAACCTACTTTACTCTCATCAATTAAAACTACATCATCTACAAAAAGCATACACCAAGGTACATTATCTTGCAAATGACTAGTAAGCTCATCCATAACTAAAGCAAAAAGATACGGACTTAAGGTTGACCCTTGATGAAGACCTACCGTAATCGGAAATTCCTTAGTTTCTGCCCCAATAGTCCGCACACTAGTCACAACCCCTTCATACATATCCTTTATGATATCTATGTAACCTGTTATGACACCCTTCTTCTTCAAAACACTCCAAATAAGCTCTCTCAGCACTCTATCGTAGGCTTTTTCCAAATCTATGAAGGCCATATAAAGGTTTTGTTTTCTATCCCTGTACCTCTTAACTAACTGCCGTAGTAAAAATATAGCTTTCGTTGTTGACCTCTCCGGCATGAAACCAAATTGATTCTCTGATACTTTAGTAACTTTTCGCAAACGCCCTTTTAATACTCTCTTCCATAATTTCATAGTATGCCCCCATAATTTTAATACCTTTATAGTTTGTACAACTTTGGATATTCCCTTTATTTTTATACAAGGGTATGAGATCTGTAATGATCAAAGCCGGAAATTGATTCTTTCAGGAATTAGAATCCACTTGAATGCCTTAAAGAGGTACACATACGGAAAACACATAGTAGCACGTGTTGAAAAACACATTACGGCTGGAGGTAAAAACATGAGGCTCAGATTTCAGATTTCCTCCACTTGCATACGAAGCCTTTTTTGTTAATAATCTCTTTGAATATTGTTATGCAGAGAGACGTAATGGAATTGTGTCTTCATGTTATTGAGTTGGTGTTGTGGAGGAAATTTTTATTGTGTACAGCGAATGAGTAATGTCTGACACAGGCTTGATGGACCATAGATCCTTGTTTATTGGGATCATGGGAGAGGTAGGATGTCAAGTTTAGTTCTTTATACTGTAAATAAGATGATAGGCTCAGAGGAAATAAACATTTTGTTGTTGCATCCATCATTGTACATTTCATATACTCTGTAAATGGCAGCAAGTAGGAATTTCATATAGGTAGGGGTGATTGCGGAGAGGCTCTTTTCAGGGAGGTGTCTTGTGTGGAGCAGCGTGAAGTGTAAAAAAATACTGTAATGTGCGTAAATTGTAAAGAGGGAGCAGAATGGGGTCGTCTTATTTAGCACCGGATTTGCAATTTTGAGCAGCTATTTGTTTGGTTCTTTTTCTAACATAATATATAACCAATCTCGGCTTCTGAGTACTGTGTTTCTTTTAGTTATATACCCTGATTTGCTGGCCCTTGTCTCTGCCGTCGTTGTCCTCTCTCTCACCTTGGCCGCTTTGCTTCGTGCTCTCACTGACCAGCCCGCTCCACCGCTGCTCCGGATCTATAATCAGGTGTTCGACAATTTCCAGTTTCTAGCTTTTTACAGAGTGGAGGTTTGGTAGATCTGAGGAATCCCTAGCCACTGCCTCCCTCCTCTGCCTCTGTCGATCCCCCCCCCCCCCTCCCCTTCAGCCGCCTCCATCCTCTGCCTCCCACCTCGCCTCCGGCTAGAACTGCCTCTGATCAGCCAAAAAAAAAAGAGAAAAACTCTCTAGGCTCAAAGCATGCTAGGGAGACCTCTACTGATGGAAGATTAGGACTTTTTTCGGGAGCTCTGAGGGCAGATCATTGCCGAGCCATATCAACCTCTGCATCCTCTCCCTCTTCTCCTCATCTTTCTGGTTCTTCCCTTGACCCTCCCTCTCTTAGTTGAAATAATTTATTCTCCAAGCCTCTCCTTCAACTAAGCTCACCATTACTCGGATCTTCTCAACAAGCCTTCAATCCGTATTTTTGATAATATTCTGCAGAAGAATGCTACAAAATGGTAAAATTGCTTAGTTGGATATGCCCTCGAGAAGCATTTTTATTTTTGTCTAGTTACTTTTGATATGCAGTTTCTATTATAGGGTTTTTACCTATTTAAATTTCCATTGGCTCAAGACTATGAACGAATCTTCATAGAACCTATGAACGAATCTTCAATTCTATGTGGTATGTCAATGGGCATTCTCTTATTTTGCGACCTTGGAAGCTGGGAATGAAGCCAACTAGAGAACTTATTAAAATGATTATAATATTGATTCATCTTCCAGTGCTTTCAATACTTATTGTTTTAGCCTTATTGGGAGCAATCTTGGTACCCTACTTCACAATGATCGACCTACAGCATCTCTGAGCGTACTGACTTATATGCATCTCAGATCACCCAGGTTGTAATTGCAATAGCTTGAGATCACGAGTCTAATATGGTCACAGTACAGAAACAAAGTCAATCATCAAAGCAAAAATTTTCTGCTAGATCTATATCTTATAGAATGAATTTATAAAGTTGGGGGAGTGACGTATATTTCCTTTTTTTTTCTGTTCGAAAACTTACTTCTCAACCACATGAGTATTTTCCCTCTTGTGGTTCACTGTGGCTCCATTGTACCTAAGTTTTTCTGACGGATGCAGTATAACAACTTTGACTAGAGTGATGCGGTTGATGTGCTTTAGAAAATCTCTCACATGCAGATGAGAAGTTTATAAGGGGAATTTATTAAATAAATCCCGAAAAAAAAATTACAAAAAATGATGCTCTGTAAAAAATATTTCCAAGAGAGGGTATCTGACAAGCCCCGCATGGCTTTTTTAAGGCTAACCCGAAAGACATCTCGGTTAAAGTGAAAGGCGTTAGTTCAACAAACGCCTCTTCTTTTCTTCAGGGACGCCTCTTACACCCTAGGTGTTTTTGTCCCATTTTAAAGGGGCGATCACTTCAATGACGCATATCTCTTTTTTCGTCCATTTTTTTATTCTTCTTTATTTTTAGTGCTCTTTCTAGTCATCATGATATCACAAAGATGTTAAGCCATCGCATACTATTTATAAAAACAATACCACAAAACCTACGATAAATAGTATATGATGGCTCAACATCTTTCTGATATTATGATGACTAGAAAGAGCACTAAAAAGAAAGAAGAGTAAGAAAAAATAAAAATAGATAAAAAATAAAAGAGATATCCATCGTTGAAGTTTGTCCCACTAAAATAGTTTGTTCCGTTTTAAAGGGGCGATAACTTTAATGATGCATATCTCCCTCTCTCATTTTTTTTTATCTATTTTCTCCTTTTTTTTTTCATTTTTTCTTATTTTTAATGCTCTTTCTAATCATCATGATATTACAAAGATGTTGAACCATCACATACTATTTATCGTAGTTTTTATAGTTTTTTTATAAATAGTATCTTATGGCTCAACATCTTTGTGATATCATGATGACTAGAAACGGCACTAAAAATAATGAAGAATAAAAAAAATGGGCAAAAACGGATCAAAAATAAAAGAGATATACGTAGTTGAAGTGATCACCTCTTTAAAATAAGACAAAAATACCTAAGAGTGTGAGAGGCGTTTGGTTCAACCGAGAGGCGTCGACGCTTTTCGGGTTAGTTTTAAAAAAAAGCCATGCAGGCGCCCACGCCACACGGGCGCCTGCGTGACTTGTGAAATACCCTCTTTTTGGAAATATTTTCTATAGTGCGTCATTTTTGTAATTTTTTTCGTGATTTATTTAATAAATTCCCCTAATTATAATTATGAGAAATAATGACACTTATACTATTCTTCCAAAGAAATTTATGAGCATTTAGTCTATTCCCATAAAAAATACCTAAGGCGGTACAAGTAGACAGTAATAGGGCATTACAATTGACAAAATCCGCTCAAAAAAAACTTCGCCTATTTAGTCACATAGAGAAGCAATTTGATGCTTCCAGGTGCATGGAACATGGTAGAAGCATTATTCAGCTGCGTACACATCAGACAAAAGGTCGCTTATGAACCTAAGTGATTGCGACCAGTCATAGAAGTCAAACAAGAGTTAGTGTGATGACAAATTCTTAATCCAACAAAGATTTCTCATGAAAACATTATATGCATACATCCGACAACCAAATGATCCAAATTGAACAACAATAATAGCATCGCTTCAATAATTGAGACCAAACCAGCCCCCAACCTAAGATTTTTCTTATGAATTAAAAATTATATTACAAAATCCCCAAAGGGAAGAGAGTTACAAAAAAAAAGGTGATAAAACACCAAGAAAAAGAGTTCAACTAAAAACAAAACAACTTCTAAAACAAAGCCAAGGGCAACCCAATTAAAAAAGTCAGATAAGTAAGCACAATGCTGAGTGACTAAGTTTTTCTATCCAAGTGCCTCAGAAGCTATTTTCACTTGATTAAAATTGTTGCAAATGACAACATTTGATGGAGAGATCAATTCTTCAAAAATTCGTTTGTTTCACACATACCAAACTGGAGAGATCGATTCTTCAGAAATCTAGACTGTTGATTTGCATTAAAGGACACAACATGCATTGGATTTTAATGCAGTGCCGTCCAGATAAGATCTGATGACTGCGATAGCTAAGACATGCATTTCACTTAAGCAAAATAAAGTAAGAAAAAGAAGCCCGAGCAACTTGTGCTCGAGCTGAATAGAGCACTTGAGCAGGAGTTTTGCTTGGCTGCTCGGCAGTTGAAGAGCAACGCTCGATCTGGGAGGATGGCTTTGGACTCGACTTGGCTGGGAACATATTCAAGAAAGAAGATTCAGATTAGCTCGGATTTGGAAGATCAAGCTCGACTTGGAAACCTACTAAAAGAAGATCAACTCGAATGGGATTTGGAATCAGAAACGGAAATTCTTTTATTGGTTGGGTAAGATTCGATATGTAGATTCGGTTTAGGGCTGGCTGATTGTTCGCTACAATAAAAAAGGACAAGAAGGCGATGAACAATAGTGACTCGGAGTGAACGGTAAAAAAATGAACAGTTGAGGTGGTTGCGAGGATCGTTCGGGATTTGCAGGCTTGTCCGAGAAGACGATTGCTCATGTTTCATATCTCAATTGTTTGCACGCCGATGAATACAAAACTAGGACTAGATGAAGCCCTTGCATAATTGATTTTAATCTTACTTTATTTCATGATAGATTTTAATTGATGCTTTATGCACTATTCTTAATATATGATTTGTTGTGTTTAATGTTAATTGCTCAAGGGAGAATCAAATTGAATGTTAGTGAATTCAAACTGATGAACGCTCATGTTCAAGAGGAATAGGTGAACCCTCAGGTAATATTAGAATAAAGTCACAATTTTTAGTGAGTTTATGCTTGAGAGAGATAGATTTTATACTATTATTTTAATAACTTTAAGATCTAGAATTAAGTTGAATTAATAATCCAAATCCCTATGGGATCGACTTCGTAGTCATTATTCTTTATCAGATTCGTGCGTTTGCGAGTAAATAAATTAATATTCACATCAATTGATCAAAGATATGCCTCTCTTTTGAAAATAATATAGTCATAAGACCACCCAAAAGTGCAAACCAAGAAATGAAGGATTGTCTGCGTGCAATTTTTGTGCCACACAATAGTCCACCAATCAATAATAGGGGTAGACTAACGAAAAAAACCCCAATAAGAATTATATTTTTACTTTCCAATTCTTTGTAATATTCATCTTTGTAATATTGTAATTCATTATTGGTAAATTTTTTGAAATACCAGTTACGACAATTTTTATGTTGAGGTTGGTTAAATTCACTACTCAATTTTTCCTGAGATCACTTCCTGGTTTATAATCCATTAATATTAAATTCCATCTCAGATGGTGTAGGAGAATTCTTATGTATTGGTGGCTTCTTATAAATTCCATGAGGAATATTATTATCAGAAATTCTGATTTCTTCCAAATCATCATTCCTACTAGAAGTAGAGGCTCTAGAAGTAACAGGATAAGATACCCTGTAATTTCTAGAAGAAAGGCTTCTAGATAGGCTTGTAGATCCAAATTTAATTTGAATTTCTCTATCAGAATTTTATGTAATTTGATCAATTTCTTGGTTCACTATCGGTTTAGGTGGAATTACATTTTGTAAAGTCCATGATTCTTAAAATTGAATATCTTTCCATTTAATTATTTTATTAAAAGCAATATTTGATGTTAATAAGTTTGTCTCTATTTGACAAGTTTGACCTGGGGAAGTATAAATCTTAGCATTAGGACATAAAGTATGAAGAGTTTTAAAGTAAACTCTATAAAGAATTGCAATAGTTTCAGATCCAGTTTTAAAATCATAACCATGGGTCTAAATTCTTAAAGTGCCAACATCTAAAATGTTTGGGTCTATAATAGACAGACTTAAATTGGGGTAAACATTAAAATATACTGGCCAATGACTTAAACTAGTCTGGGCAGCAGCCATTAAGGATAGATTAAAAAGATTGCATCTTGCATCTCTTAGGATGGCCAATAAACTTGCATTTAGTCCTTCTAAAGTCAGGGGTTTAAATGCAACTTGTATTAATCCTATATGAATCCAATTGTAATTATTTTTTTTGTAAGATTGCAAATCTTCCTCTTTAAAGAGCTGTATTTCAGTTTCGTTATTATCGACTGTTATTGAGTCTTTAACTGTTTTAACAGCCATTTTGGCTTTAGTACTAAAAGTACCAATGTTATAAATTTTATTTGATACAATTGGAGGAATTGTCCATTTATTCAATTCCTCTAATTGAGTAGGGTATTCTACTAATTCAGCATTTTTAGTTTTATTATATTTTTTAAATAAGTTTATCATTTGTTTGATGAAAAAGTACTGGGTGCGAAGTCTCCCTTATACTAATCTTCTGTATTTTGTATATGTTAATTGCCCTGATAATGAGTTCATAAAATAACTAGTTAATCATGCATGTCTGTCAACGAATTACAGCCAAAACCCATCACTTTCTCTAGGAACCAAGGGTAAACAAGCTAATGCGACTTGGGTGACGTCCCACATAATATGCTAGTTATATGAACTGTTAATCATAGTAATTTGAATATACATAATACAAAAAAAAACAGTATAAGATCTACTTCTCCCCAACAAAAAATCAGCCGATCATGGCTCTGATACCAATTATCAGAGATTTATAATGTAATCTACTATTTAAGATTATAGAAGAAAAAGACAAAATGGAACAATGTAGAAATAAAGATTTACAATAAAGTAAAGTAAAGAAACAAAATAAAAAAAGTACTATAGCAAAAGTACTGTAGTAAAGTTACTGTAGCAAATTTCATAAGGGTGATCCCTAAGGATCCCTTCTATTCAGGGACTAGCTATGAAAGCTTCACCGGCTCAAGACCAGTACATCGCTCAAGAAACTAGCTACCGTAGAAGTTGGAGCCTCGTATGGATGTTTGTCCACACCTCCGATGAACCCTTATTAATACACAATAATTTATACTATAATGAACAAAATTTTTACACAAAGAACTTTTATTATGTCTCTTTGGTCGACCGATATTTTACCAATATCCGATACGATATTCCTTGATAAGAAGTACAAAAAAAGCGATTTTTGGTTGGTGGGTTTCGTGGTATTCAAGTATCTTTAGCCATCGATAGTGCTAAGTATGCAGTGGCGGCTTTTTGGCCCTCTGGCCGGCTGCCGGTCTTTGATGTCTTGCACTGGTGCACGCCCAAAGTCCTTGTTTTTTAGTACAATGTTAAGGCCTACTTTCATTATTTGGTGTGCCCTTGTGATTTTCGAATTAAAACCCTTATGACGACGGTGTGCCCCAGTGTTTTAGTCACTTGGTGTTTGACCCTTATCCTAGGCAATTAACATCCTGCAAATCATCATATTGGTAGAAAATATCTCTTATGCTGTAAGATAGTATTGAAATTGTGACCAACCCAATCTTCCACATGTAAAGGGAACTAAGGGAACATGGATTTAGATTCTATGATTCATAGAATCCTCTAAATTGGTCCAATGTTTGACAACATATGTCACATGATATATACTTAAATTATGTATTTTATTAGCTCCAAAACTTATGTTTATGCTAGTGTTTAAATAGATTTTATGTTCTTTAATGTTGCTTTTGATCTTTTGCAAGAGAATAAAGTTGCACTCCTTTTTACATAAAAAGAGGGAAAGAAACAATATATTTTAGTGAAACAACAGCAGCCAATCGATCGCATCTAAAACGCGATCAATCGTCCCGATTCAGAAGATGCCGCAAGATGCTTGAGCGATCGATCACAGCCTTCTCGATCGATTGTATCTACTGGAATTTTTGTTACACTATTTGCAATCGATCGCAACCAAGCCGATCGATCGTCATATGAAGAAAGCCTGCTGAATGATCGCAGGACGAAGAGTGTCACGGCCCGTATTTTTAAAATTATTTTTTAAATCAGAGTAGTACGAAAAATGAAATGATTATACATCTATGCAATAAATCATTAGTTAAAAAATTGTTGAATATGCATCTAGGCCGTGATAACTGGGGTTCACAAATATCTTGAAAGACAATTATTACAGATGCAAAGTCGATTAAACTCATGCAAGTCCTTCATGTACAAGTCTGTCATCCATCTCAAAATACACTAGAAAAGAAAGGAGACTGATGCCTACTTTGAAGCCGTCAAGTCATCCTCACTCTCGATTGTCTACCACCAGGTGCTACGTGCATACAGTCTTCTACTAAAGAACCTGCATCACGAGTATTATAAAAATACTCAATGGGATATCGTAACATAATCATCATAATATCAAAATCAAAAGTTAATAGTTGCATTAACATCTTATGTAGCCTATTACAAGTTCCACTTGATTCTTTTATTAGTCTTTCAAGCAAAGTCTTTTATTACTTCTCAAGTTCATCTTCAATGACTATGCCCTTGTCCTATAAAGACATTACCAATCAAACCTCATCAATATCTCTTCACTGCAATAGCTAATCCAAATATGAAAGCAGACAGGTAGAGCTTCTACCATAGGGAAGATGCAAAACAGACGTGTAGAGCTTCCACCATAGGGAAGATGCAAAACAGCCTAAGTCCAACCAATAACAGATAGTTTCAACCAAATCTCACAAATATCACTGCACTGGAATAGCTAATCCACATACGATCATCATAGCCATGTCACATAATTTCCAATGCCAGAGCTAAGTGGTCTCAACTGCACTAAGGATAACCACTACCCCTTCCAGCTGCGTGGAAATAGGCCCTCTATGGCCGTGGAAATATGCTATGTGGCTACCCACTCTCACCCTCATGCCGAAGCATTGTAGCTTACCTTTATTTGCCTTCAAACCCAACATGCTCCGACTATGAAACTCATGGCCATAGGTTCTGAGTCACTTCCACTCAAGATCTAACTCACAAACCTAATGACATTTTAGACATTATCTTGATTAGTTGTTCTCAACCCTCAAGTTTAAAGCTCAACTCGCCACTTTATTATCTTTTATAAAGTGATTAAGTCTCTAAACCATCTAAATTTATTAATCGGGTTTTCCTTATCAACAAAGTCTTCAACTATCATATAACATCAAGGATAAACACTCATAAATACAGGAATATAAAGCACATAAAGCTAATACACCAATTAGGCTTCAAATCATTTATCAAATAGCACAAAACAAATAAAAATTAGCCTATGTACCACGCTTTCTCTGTATGTACCAAACTGTATCATAGTACACAGGCGGTCAAGGGCTACCGTCAGTTGAATGTCATTTCTAACTGTCGTTGGATGTCTACCGACAGTTCAATCTGAACCGGGTTTGGTTTAGAGATCTGTTTTGTTTCACTCTTGAACTGGTTCAACAGTGAACAGGTCATCTTCCCCATTTGTTCCAGACGGTAGCAGGCTGAGCCTGCCACCGCTAGATCAGCTTTTCTGGTGGTGGGTTGTCGCAATGGCGGTAGCCATGGGCCCCAGTCGCCAGTGGCCTCACCTCTCTCTCCTTCCGCCTAGAGCCCCTTGGCGGCTCGAGTGCTGGCGATCTATGTCGCGGTGGCTTGTCGCGAAGATGACGGCTTTTTAGGCCAACGGCAGCTCCGTCGTCGCCTGCAGCCACATTGGCCATTTTTGGCTCCTGCTCTCCTTCATCGCCTGCCCGTGGTCTGGGCAGTTATGTCGACGGAGATGGGTGATGGCATTTCCGCCGGCGCCGTTGTTGCCATCATCAACAGAAATATAGATAAAGCACAAAACACAAAAAGGACGATAAAGTGGTACAAGATTCGACCTTTACATGTGTTGGGGCTCGATTCGCCGCTCATCGGAAGGTCGCCGGACTTCTTCCTGCCGGTGCGTCATCGTCGCCGTTGCAGCTAGATGGGTCACCAGATGGTGACTCCCGGCGGCTCTGCCTCTCCCGGCTCCCCTTCTCTCCTTCTCATCTGCCTCTGTTTGTCCCCCAACTCCCCTGTTGATATATGCAAAATATACACATTTTTATATGCCTTTCTACCTATTTGTTAGTTGTATTTTTAGTTAAAGTAAGGATAATTAATGGTTATTAGTGTTAAGTGAATAATTAGGAGTTTGGTAATTAAACGCGCTTAATTGAGTTATTTAGATGCATTAATTGGTCTTAATAGATTCATGTTTTATTATGCGCCTAATTACAATTTATTTTTATTTACGCAGGTTTTAGAGCTCCAAATCAGATCGCCGAATGTGGAACGCGTCAATCAGCTCATGTGAAGAGATCGAAGATCCGACGGACGTGGTTGGTATGACGGGTTTTAACCCAATAATAAAAAAAAGAAGAAAATCCGGAATTGAACCGGGTCAGCGGTTCATCGGTTTGGTCAGCGGTTCAGCATTTGGTTCGGACAAAAATAAAAAAGAAAAGAAAAGAGGAACCCGAGCCCGATGGCTCGGGCGCCTGGAACAGAAAACAGAGCCTCGCTTGGAGGCTCTATTCGAGCACCGGAGGGTGAGCAGAGGTTGAAATCCGGCGGCCTGTGGCGGTGGGTCATGCTTCCGGCGACTTGGCGGCGAGGCTACGGTGGCGGCGAGGCTATGGTGGCGACTGATTGAGACGGCGGAGCAACGGCGATGGAGAAAATTCCGGCGTGAACAGAACAAGGAAAGAAACACATTTGGAAGGTTTTGATTTGGAAAAATTGCGTGCAACAGAACCGAATCGAGAAGTTGGAGAAACTTCAATTGCAGCTATGAACCAGAAAGGGAAGGGGTGATTTGAAAAGGAAAAAAAATCGACTTGCCGACCATATAAAGGACTCGTTTTTTGGCTGTTCGGGAGGGGGTTCTGGCGGTTCGAAGGGAGGCAGCTTCGTGCTGTGGCGGTCGGAGTAGGGCGTTGTTGGTGGATTGAAGGAGGGGCTGTTCTGCTGGGTTCGAAGGAGCTCTGTGCTGTCGAGAGGCAGAGGAGCTCTGTTCTGTCAACGTTGGCTCCGTTCTGAAGGATTGGGTGGGCGGCCGTGGTGGTTTTTGCTGGGTTCCGGTTGTGCAGACGGGGTAGAGAAGGGAGGTTTTGGTTGGAAGGGGGTGCTGTGCAGACGGTAGAGAGCCGGCTGTGCTGTGAGGAAGCAGGGAGAGAGAAGGGAGGCTGTGCTGTAATGATCGGAGAGTGGCTCTGTTCGAGAGAACAGATAAGAACTGATTTCGTAGGAGATTGTCTTGCTCGAGAGAGGAGACAGACTGATTTGGGCTGAGAAAGGAGACTGTTTTGGTGGTGCTATTTTGGAGAGGAACTACTGGGTTCGTGGATTTGAGAAGAAGTACTGCTGGGTGTGGAAAGGAAAGACTGATCTGATTTCGGGGCTGCTTTGCTTTGGCGAGAAGGGGACTGTCTGTTCTATTCGAGAGAAAGAGCAGATGGGTTGAGGCGTGCAATCGAGAGATTGTTGCAGAAGGTGGAGGAAAGAGGAAAGCAAAACGGGATTACAGACAGACTGAAAGCAGCAAACAGGATTTTTATTATTTTGTCTTTTATTTAGCCAATTTCTGTGTTTTAAGTTTAGTTGAATATCTGATTGCTTAATTAGAAAATAAAAATTAAAACTTTTCATTTCATTGTTGCTTGCTACATACTCTAGAATTAGGTTGAATATCTTGCTAAGTCTCTGAGGGATCGACCTCGTAGCCACTATTCTGCATTAGATTCGTGCGCTTGCGAGTATTATATTAAAATTTACATCAAGTTTTTGGCGCCGTTGCCGGGGACTACGTAGGATAATTTACCAAATTCTTAGAGTAGTTTAGTTTTAATTTAATTTAGTTTAATTTTTGTTGCTTATTAGTGTTTTGTCTTTTTGTAGGAGTAAGAGAAGACGCGAAATTCTCGCCAACGTCGGAAAGGCCACCCCTTCCCCTCGTTTGCTTTCTTTTACCTTCTCTTTTAATTTTTCTAGGTGTTTGGTATTTTTATATTTCTATCTGTGATTGCATGCTTGTGTTAGTTGCGATTTTTAGGATTGTTATAGGTAGTTAATTTTTAGTGCCGTTAATTAGTGTATGCTTGGTCGTCGGTCACTGGGTGAAAAGCTTGCACCTCTTGACCTAGAAATTGAAAGAACTTCCAAAGCAAGATTAAAACATACAATGGATGTTACAAATCAATTAGGTAACATGGAAAATGAGAATGTGAGGAAGACATTAAAAGATTATTTATCCCCCATTCAATTCAACGCACCTTCCTGCATAGTGTTGCCGCTCACCATGGCACACCACTTTGAGTTGAAACCAAGGGTGATGCAACTTTTGCCCACATTCTATGGTTCTAATAAAGAAGATCCCTATAATCATGTTAAAGAGTTCCTTGACATTTGTGCTACATTTAAATTCCAAAATTTCTCTGATGAATCTATTAGGTTGCGCCTCTTTCCCTTCTCTTTGAAAGAAAAAGCGAAAGCATGGTTGAACTCTTTAGAAGTTGGAACAATTAGGAGTTGGGATCAATTAGCTAAAAAATTCTTGAACAAATTCTTCCCGGTTCATAAAACTCTTGCCCTTCGTAGAGAAATTACAAATTTCATGCAGAAGGAGGGTGAACACTTTTATGAGTGTTGGGAAAGATGGAAGAATTTGCTCCTTAAGTGTCCACACCATGGATTTTTTAAGTGGCAACAAGTTCAATTCTTCTATGATGGTTTAACACCTCAGAACCGTCAAATGGTTGATGCCGCTAGTGGTGGGTCAGTTATGATGAAGAGTGCAGAAGAAGCATGGGATTTTATTGAGACGCTATGCGAGAATTCTCAGCAATGGGATTGCTCAAGTAGAGTTGACAGAACGTTTCCTTTTCAAAAGAAAGGAGGTGTATATGAGGTAGACAATAATGCACATTTGATCTCCAAGATAGACAGCCTGACACAACGTTTTGATGCGTTGATGTCCGCTGGTGGGCCCCAAATGCCATCACATGTCAATGTGTGTGCTATTTGCTCTAACCCCTCCCATGTCACACAAAACTGTCCTTCTAACACCTCTGGAGTGGAATACAATAGTGATCAGGCTAATGCTATAAATGCCTTTCCTCGACCTGGCAATAACCCATATTCGGAAACTTATAACCCAGGTTGGGCAAGGCATCCTAATTTTTTATGGTCCAAAGGACTGCATCAAGGAGGACCTCTAGGGTACCCTCCCAATCAATCTTACCCTCAACAAGTTCAAACATTCCCTACACAACCCAAGAAACCATCTCTTGAGGATACTTTGAATTTGTTCATGCAAAGCTCTCTACAATTTCAAAAAGATACCCAACACTCTTTACATGCCAACTCGCAAGCAATTGCGAAGCTAGAACTTCAAATGGGTCAATTGGCTTCTGCATTAAATGAGAGGGAAAAAGGTCGGTTCCCTAGTCAACCTGTAGCGAGTCCCAAAGGACAATTTGAAGTGGGATCGAATTCTTGTCAAGACCAACCTCCAGCGCAAGTTAAAGCCATAACTACACTTAGGAGTGGCAAACAGATTGACAACACTGTTGAACCACCTAAGACTGCCATAGAAACAATCGCTAGAAAGGGTGAGGACCAAGAGAGCACCACTAGACCAGTCGTGAGTCCTGTTACATCAAAGAAGAGCCTAGAAGCTTCTTCATGTCCTGAGTCTAGCCATATGCCACCCTATATACCCAAGGCACCTTTTCCTCAAAGACTTGCAAAAACATCTCAAGGGAATAAACTTGATGAGACAATAGAAATTTTTAAGAAAGTGCAAATCAATATTCCATTGCTCGATGCTATTAAGCAAGTTCCCGCTTATGCAAGATTCTTAAAAGACATGTGCACCCAGAAAAGAAAATTGAATGCACACAAGAAAGTGTTTCTCACTGAACAAGTTAGCTCAATTCTTAAGCATAACACTCCTCCTAAGTTTAAAGATCCAGGATGTCCCACAATTTCATGCGCTATAGGAGACCATACTGTGGAGAGGGCATTGTTGGACTTAGGGGCTAGTGTAAATTCGCTACCATTCTCTGTTTATGAGCAACTTGGATTAGGAGAGTTGAAACCGACTACCATAACGCTGCAACTTGCAGATAGATCAGTTAAAGTCCCACGCGGTGTTATTGAGGATGTTCTGGTTCATGTGGATAAATTTTACTTCCCAGTAGACTTTATTGTCTTAGATACCCAACCTGTGCAGAATCTTGGTAGTCAGATTCCTGTGATTTTGGGAAGGCCATTCTTAGCCACATCCAATGCCATAATAAATTGTAGAAATGGGGTTATGAAGTTGTCTTTTGGCAATTTAAAGGTCAAACTCAATGTCTTTAATGTTAGATAACAACCCCCGGAGACTGATGATTCTTTTGCAGTGAATATGATTGAAAGTTTAGTAGAAGAATCTCTGCAAACTGTTTTAAATGATGGTCCCCTCTAGACATGTTTAACTCATTTTGGCTTAGACTTTGACATCAAAGGGTCCATTAGAGACGTCAATGCATTGCTTGACTCTACCCCTATATTGGACCCGACCAAATGGACAGCCAGGGTGGAACCTCTTCCAGTTCCCGAGTCTAAACTTGTCCCATCTATTGAAAAACCACCCCAACTTGACCTAAAACCATTACCTGCTACACTTAAATATGTGTTTTTAGGTTCTTCTGATACCTTGCCTGTTATCATCTCTTCAGACCTAAATTCAGAACAGGAAGGCAAGTTGCTTAATGTTCTTCGCGAACATAAGACAGCTTTGGGGTGGACAATAGCAGACATTAAGGGTATAAGTCCTGCTCTGTGTATGCATCACATTTACCTTGAGGAGCATGCAAAATCTTCCCGTGAAATGCAACGCAGACTTAACCCTAATATGAAGGAGGTCGTCAGAACCGAGGTGCTAAAATTGTTAGATGTTGGCATCATTTACCCCATATCAGATAGTACTTGGGTCAGCCCAGTTTAGGTTGTTCCTAAGAAGTCAGGAATCACAGTAGTAAAAAATGATAATAATGAATTAGTCCCCACCCGAATGACCACTGGGTGGCGGGTTTGTATTGACTACAGAAAATTGAACTCGGTCACAAGGAAAGATCACTTTCCTTTGCCATTTATTGATCAAATGCTTGAGAGACTTGCTGGTCATAGCTACTATTGCTTTTTAGATGGCTATTCAGGCTACAATCAAATTCCCATTGCTCCAGAGGATCAAGAAAAGACCACCTTCACTTGTCCTTTTGGAACATATGCATATCGCCGCATGCCATTTGGGTTATGTAATGCACCCGCCACATTCCAGAGGTGCATGATGAACATATTTTCAGATATGGTTGAGCGATTTCTTGAAATTTTCATGGATGACTTCTCGGTGTTTGGATCCTCTTTCGAGGAATGTCTACACCACTTGTCTCTTGTCTTGGCAAGGTGTAAAGAAACAAATCTTGTGCTAAATTGGGAGAAATGTCACTTTATGGTTCGTCAAGGGATAGTTCTGGGGCATGTTATTTCTAATAAAGGAATTGCAGTTGATAGGGCCAAAGTTGACTTAATTTCAAGTCTGCCTCCACCAAAATCGGTAAAGGAGGTTCGATCTTTTCTTGGCCATGCTGGGTTTTACAGAAGATTCATCAAAGACTTTAGCAAAATTTCTAGACCTTTGTGCAATTTGCTTGCTAAAGAAACTCCTTTTGTCTTCGATGAAGATTGTTCTAAAGCGTTTGATCAACTCAAGCAATTTCTCACATCTGCACCCATCATCCAACCACCGGACTGGAATTTACCTTTTGAGCTTATGTGTGATGCATCCGATTATGCGGTCAGAGCTGTCTTGGGGCAGCGGGTGAATAAGATACCCCATGTCATCTATTATGCAAGTAGAACTCTCAATGATGCTCAGCTCAATTATTCTACTACAGATAAAGAGTTGTTGGCTGTAGTTTTTGCTCTAGACAAGTTCCGATCATATCTCTTAGGATCCAAGGTCGTAGTGTTTTCAGATCATGCAGCTTTGAAATATCTTCTTTCAAAGAAAGACACTAAACCTCATTTAATTCGTTGGGTTCTATTACTTCAAGAATTTGATATTGAGATAAGAGACAAGAAAGGTTCTGAAAATGTTGTTGCTGATCACTTGTCTAGACTTGTTGACGAGTCTGCTGGGGAACACTTACTTTTGAATGAGTCATTCCCTGATGAACAACTTTTTGTTGTCTCTCAATTGCCTTGGTATGCTGATATTGTTAATTACATTGTCACAACTCAACTTCCTGAACATTGGACAAAACAAGATAAATCCAAATTCTTCACCGAGGTTAAGCATTTCTTCTGGGATGATCCGTACCTGTTCAAGTATTGCTCAGATCAAATCATTAGGAGATGTGTGCCGGAGCATGAGGTTGATAGTATCATTTCTTTTTGCCATGCTCATGCATGTGGTGGCCATTTCGGTGCGAAAAAGACTACTGCAAAAATTTTACAAAGTGGTTTCTATTGGCCTACTTTATTCAAAGACACTCATGAGTTTTGCACAAAATGTGACAAATGCCAACATATGGGTACACTATCACGTAGGTCCATGATGCCCCTCACTAACATTCTGATTGTTGAACTTTTTGATGTTTGGGGTATTGACTTCATGGGCCCATTTCCTCCATCGTTTGGTTATCTCTATATCCTTGTTGCTGTAGATTATGTTTCCAAATGGGTAGAGGCAATTCCCTGCAAAACAAATGATCACAAAGTAGTGGTTCGGTCCTTGAAAGAAAACATATTTTCTCGTTTTGGAACCCCTCGTGCAATTATAAGTGATGGAGGTACACATTTTTGCAATAGAGCTTTTGAATCACTTCTGAAAAAGTACTCCATTACTCATAAAATTGCAACTCCATATCATCCGCAGACTTGTGGACAAGTCGAAGTTTCAAATAGGGAAATTAAACGCATTCTTGAGAAAACGGTTCGTCCCGACCGAAAGGATTGGTCTGACAGATTGAATGATGCATTGTGGGCTTACCGTACTGCATTTAAGACACCAATTGGAATGTCTCCCTATAGACTGGTATTTGGAAAACTTTGTCATTTACCTGTGGAATTAGAACATCGTGCTTATTGGGCCATCAAAACTTTTAACTTTGATATGGACAAGGCTGGAACACTTCGCAAATTGTAGCTCAATGAATTAGACGAAATTCGTAATGAGGCTTATGAGAATGCGAAGATTTACAAAGCAAGGACCAAAGTTTTTCATGATCAGTCAATCATGAGGAAGTCATTTGAGCCCGGTCAAAAAGTTTTGCTCTATAACTCCAGGTTACATCTCTTCCCAGGGAAGCTCCGTTCCCGATGGTCTGGACCTTTCATTGTGCATAAAGTATTTTCCCATGGAGCGGTTGACATTCAAAACCCTAAAGATGGAACTATTTTCAAAGTTAATGGGCAAAGATTGAAACCATATTTAGAGGGTTTTACTGAGAGCGAGGAGACTGTTCTAGATTTGGATGAACCTAATGCTCCTACATGATCTTTGGTTATGTCTGGCTGAAGACGTAAAACTTAGCGCTCTTGGGAGGCAACCCAAAAATTTTTGGTTTTTGATAGCTTTTTATTTGTTTAATATTTTGGTTGTTGATTCATGTGTGGGGATGCTACAATCTAGGTTTGGGGGTGTATTTTATTTTTCCATATTTTGTACTTACTCCTCATTCTTAGTTTGTGTGTTTCAATGTTCTACATCTACCATGAGGCATCTCCATTCAGGTGATTTCTTTCCTTACACTCCTTTTCTTTTACTCGTCATTGAGATATTTATTTTGGTAAACATTGAGGGCAATGTTTCGTTTAGGTTTGGGGGTGTAGAAAAGAAAAGTAGTATTCCTTTGGTTGTTATTTTTTAAAAAAAAATTGAAAAAAAAACCATAAAAATTTACTTAGTTTTAGGTTGTTTGTTAGTATTTTTCTTAGGTTTTGATAGTTTATCCCTTTATGATGCATACTTCAATTTTTAAGAGATTAATTTGCATTGGAAGTGTGAGTAAGTATACTGGAGGATAGAGAACTTAACTGAGCATATCTTTCTGTTACAGTCCTCTTGGATCATGTGCTTGAGCTAATAAAACTCACTCACACACACTAGTTACATAAAGTAATACAGTCTAGAGATTTGTTGAATGCTAATTTACAGTGGGATATCTTTAGTCAGAGTCATTGGATGATATGTGGTTGTCTGTTGAGCTTAAAAGATCATGATAGACCATTTACTTGGCTATGGCAAGGGATTGGAACCGGAAATAGGTTGAGAGTATAATACAGCCTGGACGGAATAAAGATGTGCTGAAATATATGTGCTGAGAAAAAATGAAGAATGCGAAAAATGAAAACAAAATGAATAAAAGAAAGGGGCTGCTTGACTTTATAGGATTAACTTAGGCTGATGCTCGGGCCCGGAGCGGTCTACTTAAAACCTAATGCCCTAAGCCAAACTGGTTGGGAGTCATTGGCCTGAGTCATTGCTAAACCTAAGCATCTTGAAGTCAGGCCTTACACAGTCCTAGCGAAAAAAAAGAAAAAAAAAAGTCTGTGGTGTATTATCCTCTCAAATCTAGAATGTTGGACCCGAAGGAGGCGCGCAGATTTGTGCTATCATGAACCTAAAGATTACGATGACTGTGTTGATTCTGATGTTCTTTGGTTAATGGGTCACACTGGATCTGTATAAAACAGAGATTTAGAATGTATTGCTACAATGTTCTACACTTTTACTATATAAAGTATCATGATATATCATATTGAGCAGAAATTTCCAAGATGAAGGTGTAGAATAAAACCACTTACTTGAGGGCTTCTATATTCCAGTTGATTATAAATCCAAGTACATGTAGTTGATTTTCTTAAACATTGCAGTTTGCATTTGAAGGGATATTAGGATTGTTTGTTTTGTAGTGATTTTCTATTAGATTAAATAGGTTTATTTCATAAATACATGTTTGTGGGTAGCATGGATGCAAACCCTCACGAGACTTCACTCGTCCAGCCAGGGACACCTGGGGGTTTAAAAGGCTTGTTGCATGCGCTAAATGCAATCGCAATTTCCTGCGAAAGTGGATTAGTTAGATTTCTTTTCTTTGTTTTATTTTGTTTTGTTTTGCTCGAGGACTAGCAAAATGTAGGTTTGGGGGTATTTGATATATGTAAAATATACACATTTTTATATGCCTTTCTACCTATTTGTTAGTCGTATTTTTAGTTAAAATAATGATAATTAATGTTTATCTGTGTTAGGTGAGTAATTAGGAGTTTAATGAACAAATGTGCTTAATTGATTAATTTAGATGCGTTAATTGGGTTTAATGGATTTATAATTTATGATGCGTCTAAATTATATTTAATTATATTTATGCAGGTTGTAAAAGTCTTAAATCGCCAAAGAGAATGCACGTCAAATGGGTTCTGTGCCGAGATCGGAGATTGGACGCGCGAGATTGATACGGCGGGTTTTAATTAAGAAAAAGAAAAAAAAAGGAAATGAATTGAAAAGAACCGGTTTCGGTCTGGTTCTGGTCCGGTTCAAATGAAAATAAAAAAAAAGAAAACCGAAAGCGACCCGAGCCCGATGGCTCGGGCGCTGGGAGCCTGGAACAGAACAGAGCACGAGGCTCTGTTCTGCCGGAGAGTGAAGAGGAGTGGAATTCCGACGATCGCCGGCGGTGGGTCTTGCCTCCGGAGACATGGCGGCGAGGGTACAGTGGCGGCGAAGCTACGGTGGCGGTGGATTGAAACGGCAGTGCGACGATTTCGGCGTTACCAGAACACAGTGCAGCGGCTCTGCTCGAGGCTGCGGTGATTGATAGACAAAGAGCGGCAATGGGTCGCCGGAGATGGAGGAGACGATCATAAATCTGAAGCAGCGTCACGTTTCTGGTTCGATTGAGAGGAAAAGAATGGAAATTGGAATGCTGGGCTGGTTTGGGCAAATCTTGAATTGGAAAGAATGGGCTTGTGCTGAGAATGGAATGTCTCTGACTTGGCCGGCTCCAGGAAGGAAAATTGCTGTTCTGAAGGAGTGGCGCTCGTCTATAAGAGATCAAAGAGAAGCGGCTGTTTTGGGGGAGGAAAAAAACTGGTTTTTGCCGTGCTGTTGGGAGGGGTGGTTCTGTCTGTTTTGAGGGGTTCTGTCGAGGCCGGCGGCGGGAATCGGGAGAGATTAGAAGGCCGGCTGTGGAGGAAAAGACTCGTTCCGGCTGTGCTCTGTGCTGAAGGTGGAGGAAAAGGGAGACTGGAAGGCCGTGCTTTTGGAGGTTCTGTGTCATGCTTTTGCTGGTTCTGTGGGTACTGTGACAGCCGTGGTAGAAAGGGGCTGTCGGCTTGGCTGCTCGAGAGACAGGGCCGTTCTGCTCGAGGGACAGAGGAGAGAGAGGCGGCTCTGTGCTGAAGGCCGGCTGGGGATTGTTCGTGGTGAACGGAAAAGAGAGGCTGGGTGCTATTCCGGCTGGGCAGAGCAGAGAAAGGAGTGACTCTGCTGTTTCTCGGCTCTGTTCTGGCCGACCGTGCTGTGTAGAAAGGAAGAAGAGTCTTTTTTTTTGGTTCTGTTCTGGCTGGGTGGTTGACGGTGCAGTTCGTAACGGTAGAAAGACGGAGAACAAGGATTGCTGGAGGTGTTCTGTCTGTTGAGAAGGAAATCAGATCTGCTTTTGCTCGAGAGAGGGAAGCAGGTTTGTTTTCAAGCAAAGGCAGAATTGCTGGTCGAGATTGATAGGGCTGCTTTGCTTTGGCTGGAATTGGGGACTGTCTACTCTGTTCGAGAGAAAGAGTAGAACGGTTGAGGCGTGCAGTTGAGAGACTGTTGCTGAAGGTGGAGGAAAGAGGAAAGCAGGACGGGATTACAGACGGATTGAAAACAGCAGCAAAACAGGATTTTTCTTTATTAGTTTATTTTTTATTTGGTTAATTTCTGTGTTTTTAGTTTAGCTGAACAATTGATTGCTTAAAAAGAAAATAAAAATTAGAACTTTACATTTCATTATTACTTGCTACATACTCTAGAGTTAGGTTGAATATCTTACTAAGTCTCTGAGGGATCGACCTCGTAGCCACTATTCTGCTATAGATTCGTGCGCTTGCGAGTATCATATTAAAATTTACATCAACAGTCCTCTTGGAACATGTGCTTGAGCTAATAAAACTCACTCACACACACTAGTTACATAAAGTAATACAGTCTAGAGATGTGTTGAATGCTAATTTACAGTGGGATGTCTTTAGTCAGAGTCATTTGATGATGTGTAGTTGTCTGTTGAGCTTAAAAGATCATGATAGACCATTTACTTGGCTATGGCAAGGGATTGGAACCGGAAATAGGTTGAGAGTATAATACAGCCTGGACGGAATAAAGATTGCCGAAAAGAAAAAAAAATTTGAAAAATGTGAAAAAAAATAAAAATAAAATAAAGGGGCTGCTTGACTTTATAGGATTAACTTAGGCTGATGCTCGGGCCCGAAGCGGTCCATCTTAAAACCTAATGCCCTAAGCCAACTGGCTGGGAGTCATTGGCCTGAGTCATTGCTAAACCTGAGCATCTTGAAGTCACGCCTTACACAGTCCTAGCGAAAAAAAACACACAGAAAAAACAAGTCTATGGTGTATTATCCTCTCAAATCTAGAATGTTAGACCCGAAGGAGGCGCGCAGATCTGTGCTATCATGAACCTAAAGATTACGATGACTGTGTTGATTCTGATGTTCTTTGGTTAATGGGTCACACTGGATCTGTATAAAAGATTTAGAATGTATTGCTACAATGTTCTACACTTTTACTATATAAAGTATCATGCTATATCATATTGAGCAGAAATTTCCAAGATGAAGGTGTAGAATAAAACCTCTTACTTGAGGGCTTCTATATTCCAGTTGATTATAAATCCAAGTACATGTGGTTGATTTTCTTAAACGTTGCAGTTTGCATTCCAAGGGATATTAGGATTGTTTGTTTTGTAGTGATTTTCTATTTCTTTTTACACTTAGATTAAATAGGTTTATTTCATAAATACATGTTTGTGGGTAGCATGGCTACAAACCCTCACGATACTTCACTCGTCCAGCCAGGGACACCTGGGGGTTTAAAAGGCTTGTTGCATACGCTAAATGCAATCGCGATTTCCTGCGAAAGTGGATTAGTTAGATTTCTTTGTTTTGTTTTGTTTTGTTTTGCTCGAGGACTAGCAAAATGTAGGTTTGGGGGTATTTGATATATGCAAAATATACACATTTTTATATGCCTTTCTACCTATTTGTTAGTCGTATTTTTAGTTAAAGTAAGGATAATTAATGGTTATTAGTGTTAAGTGAATAATTAGGAGTTTGGTAATTAAACGCACTTAATTGAGTTATTTAGATGCATTAATTGGTTTTAATAGATTCATGTTTTATTATGCGTCTAATTACGATTTATTTTTATTTACCCAGGTTTTAGAGCTCCAAATCAGATCACCGAATCTGGAACGTGTCAATCAGCTCATGTGAAGAGATCGAAGATCCGACGGATGTGGTTGGTATGACGGGTTTTAACCCAATAATAAAAAAAAGAAGAAAATTCGGAATTGAACCGGGTCAGCGGTTCATCGGTTTGGTCAGCGGTTCAGCATTTGGTTTGGACAAAAAAAAAAAAAGAGGAACCTGAGCCCGATGGCTCGGGCGCCTGGAACAGAAAACAGAGCCTCGCTTGGAGGCTCTGTTCGAGCACCGGAGGGTGAGCAGAGGTTTAAATCCGGCGGCCTATGGCCGTGGGTCATGCTTCCGGCGACTTGGCGGCGAGGCAACGGTGGCGGCAAGGCTATGGTGGCGACTGATTGAGACGGCGGAGCAACGGCGATGGAGAAAATTCCGGCGTGAACAGAACAAGGAAAGAAACACATTTGGAAGGTTTTGATTTGGAAAAATTGCGTGCAACAGAACTGAATCGAGAAGTTAGAGAAACTTCAATTGCAGCTATGAACCAGAAAGGGAAGGGGTGATTTGAAAAGGAAAAAAAATTGACTTGCCGACCATATAAAGGACTCGTTTTTTGGCTGTTCGGGAGGGGGTTCTGGTGGTTCGAAGGGAGGCGGCTTCGTGCTGTGGCGGTCGGAGTAGGGCGCTGTTGGTGGATTGAAGGAGGGGCTGTTCTGTTAGGTTCGAAGGAGCTTTGTGCTGTCGAGAGGCAGAGGAGCTCTGTTCTGTCAACGTTGGCTCCGTTCTGAAGGATTGGGTGGGCGGCCGTGGTGGTTTTTGCTGGGTTCCGATTGTGCAGACGGGGTAGAGAAGAGAGGTTTTGGTTGGAAGGGGGTGCTGTGCAGACGGTAGAGAGCCGGCTGTGCTGTGAGGAAGCAGGGAGAGAGAAGGGAGGCTGTGCTGTAGTGATCGGAGAGTGGCTCTGTTCGAGAGAACAGATAAGAACTGATTTCGTAGGAGATTGTCTTGCTCGAGAGAGGAGACAGACTGATTTGGGCTGAGAAAGGAGACTGTTTTGGTGGTGCTATTTTGGAGAGGAACTACTGGGTTCGTGGATTTGAGAAGAAGTACTGCTGGGTGTGGAAAGGAAAGACTGATCTGATTTCGGGGCTGCTTTGCTTTGGCGAGAAGGGGACTGTCTGTTCTATTCGAGAGAAAGAGCAGATCGGTTGAGGCGTGCAATCGAGAGATTGTTGCAGAAGGTGGAGGAAAGAGGAAAGCAAAACGGGATTACAGACAGACTGAAAGCAGCAAACAGGATTTTTATTATTTTGTCTTTTATTTAGCCAATTTCTGTGTTTTAAGTTTAGTTGAATATCTGATTGCTTAATTAGAAAATAAAAATTAAAACTTTTCATTTCATTGTTGCTTGCTACATACTCTAGAATTAGGTTGAATATCTTGCTAAGTCTCTGAGGGATCGACCTCGTAGCCACTATTCTGCATTAGATTCGTGCGCTTGCGAGTATTATATTAAAATTTACATCACTTGTTTCTCTCCATTTCCCCCCTTTACTCTTCATCACCTCTCAGCTCTCCCTTTTTATAACTAGCCCAACCCTATCCTGAGTGACCCCTCCATCGACAGGTGCCCTTTCTTTCACTACAGGTGTTTCATTTGACCTCAACACTCAGCAAGTGTCCCTTTAGACTCTGAGGGTCATTACAAAGAGGAAATGCATTAGTGATGTGCGATCGATTGTCGTATCAGACGCGATCGATCGCCGGACCAGATGATTGATCGCCGCTAGCGGAAGCGTGAAAAGAATACCCTTTCTCATTAGGTTTTGAGAGGGGTGTTTGCGGTTTTTCTTACCCCTCTATATAAGCCTTAAGGAGGGGCTTAGAACAAGACGTCTTTATAAGCCAAGGAGTTTTGGAGAGTTCTTTGGGAGTTTGTGACGGCAAAACGAAGAAGATGATGCATGTTTCTCCTCCGATGCTCGGCTAAACTACTTACAGGGCGTAGATGAAGCCTAATTCGATTGGTTTTGTCGTTCTTTCTCTCTAATTTTATTTAAAGTTGATGTATGAACCTTTGTTATATTATGAATGTTAATTCATTTAGATCTATTCTAAGTGCTCGAGAGAGGTGAAGATGAATTTTATGAATTTCAATCCGAGGAATGCTTGCGTGTTTGAGAGGAACGTATGCAGACTAAGGTGTTATTTATGAATAAAGTTTCATTGATTCTATGCTCGAGAGAGATAGTGTCACATTTCCTTACTTTAATTGTTTTATGTGTTATGTCCGAGAGGAGTATATACAATAGTTTGAATTGATAGCATGTCCGAGCGGAATATGCTAATTAGCGTATGTCTGAGAGGAATACAGTAATCACATCAACTAAGAATTTCATAAGAGAGAGAGAGAGTAGATATAATCAGTTTAATTAGTGGTGGATTCGAAGCCTTGGTACTTCTCCACATTAGTACAACTCATTTAAAGTAGCTAAAGTTAATTGCTTTTCTTAGATTAAATCAAAACAACAACCTTTCTCTTGAATTTGGTAGATTAATCTTCTGTCCATGTGGTTCGACAACCCTACATACTCACTGTAATACAATTGCCTTGTGCACTTGCAAGGGTTTAATATTTAAACGATCAAGCTTTTGGCGCTACTGCCGGGGACGGTATGGAATAGTTTACCTAATTCTTAGCGTAGTTAGATTAGTTTAGTAAGTTTTAATTTAGTTTCCATTTAGTAGTTTGATTGTGTTTGCTTTTGTGCATTTTTCGCCAAACATTGGAAAAGCCACCTCTTCCCCTCGTTTGCATTCTCTTATCCTTTCTTTTAGTTAAATTTAGGGTGCTGAGTGTTTTCCTTTTTCTTTTTGTGATTGCATGCTTGTGCTTGTTGTGGATTTTAGGGTGCTAGTTGTCGATATCTAGGATCGATGCGTGCTAGTTGTGGATTTTAGGACTGTTACAAGAATTTGCTTATGTTGGTGTGATTGTGCATACATGGTTGTCATTCCCTGAACCCTGACCTCGCTACCTTTGATCCTGACCCTGAGCGCTTGTCTAGAATCTGTAGAACCCGTAGAAACCTAATCTCCGAATCCCATTCCATGGCTGACAACATGAACCTTAGGGGTGGGAATGGCCTTAACCAAAATCCAGTAGTGCCCCATGCTCTCATCCTACAAGACTACTACCGTCCCATTGCCTACACCTCCCCATCTTGCATCGTATTGCCAGACAACGTGGCCAATTTTGAAATTAAGCCAAACATCATCCAAATGCTACCCACATGCCATGACCTATTGAATGAGAATCCATATAGGCACCTATAGACTTTCCTGAAAGTAAACACCACTTTTAAGCTTACATTGCCGGCTCCTTCGATTGTTCCCTTTCACTCTGAAAGATAAGGCCAAGGAGTGGCTTCACTCCCTAGAACATAATTCCATTACCACCTGGGAGGAATTGGAAGCCAAATTTCTAAAAAATTATTTTCCTGTAGGGCGAACGAATGAAATCATAACATTCGCCCAACTTCCCAATGAGCAGTACCACGAGAGTTGGGAAAGAATGAAAGCCCTACTAAGGTCTTGTCCTCACCATGATTTGCACAAGTGGCAACTTGTTCAGAGGTTTCACGAGGGTCTGTTTAATCAGCATAAAACCCTAATTGATGCTTCATGTGGAGGCACATTCATGAAGAAAACACCATATGATGCCCGGGAACTATTAGAGGACTTGAGTGAAAATTCCCATCATAGTGCAACCCTCTATAGATCCAAAGTCCATTTACCTTGCAGGAATGCCTCAAGGGGAGGCATGTTTGACGTGAAAGCCACAGGGAACTTAGAGCACCAGGTAGCATCCTTGACAGAGAGGTTTGATCGATTCTTCTCACAGTCATCACCCTACACTCAAACATCTCAGGACATATGCACCATATGTGTCTGCCCCATGCATTGTTGACTGCCCCTCAGCCTCACAATACCTAGACTTAGTACAGGAGCATGTCAATGAAAGTGCTCTTTAGTCCTAGAGGAGGGGGTGAATAGGACAACCACTTAAAAACTCTCACTCTATTTTACTAAGAGATAATGTTAATTTAAATAATAATTTAATGCAACATTCTCTTATTAGCAAGTAATTTGAAGCACATGAGTGAGAGAGACTTAAGAGGTGTGGAATGTGTGTGTGACAATATGCAAGACGAGCAAACACAAGTAATCACACAAAGATTTATAGTGGTTCACCGCCAAGCAACTCGCTGCAACGGGTACATCCACTTTCTGAGCACCTAATCGAAGGAACCTCCAACTTCCACTAAGTGAGGGTTTTTAGTTCACCCACAACTTCTTACAAAGATTTTCTTGGTTCACCTCTAACCAGATATTTTCATGGTTAATCTCAAACCAAGGGTTTTACTCAGAGGCTCACCCCAAACCAAGGACTTAATGGTATGTCCCAACCAAGGGTTTTACACAGAGGCTAACCCCAAACCACTAAATTTTATGGTTTATCCTGAACCAAGGGTTTTACGCAAAGGCTAACCCCAAACCATTCACAGTGAGTGTACACCTACTCACAACGGGTTATAAGAACCTGTCTCTCTCACACGTGTGTCTAAACCCTACGGTTTACTACAATCAACAAAGCATAGAGAGAGGATAAGAGTATTACTCTAATTAAGTAGGATAAGTTAGAGTACGTACTCTTGTCAGGAGGATGTAAGATATCCTACCCATTTTGCTCAAACTAGTTTTGAGCTAATGACATTGCATTGTCCATCCTTAGATTGAGCTAATGATGCTTCGAAATTGTAGAGGCTTTTTAGATAAGGGATTGGTTTCTCTAAGAATTTTTCTATAGGATTAAGTGAAACCATGGCCAAAGATATTTTGAACTACTCTCAAGGGACAAGAGTATGTACCCATCGAATCACAAATGAGGGACCCGAGAGTAGATCAAAATAACCAAGACTTTTGAGAGGATTTGGAAGTATTTGGTTCAAGGTCAAGTGGGGGTTTTCGTTTCTAAATGGTGATTCTATATGCTCTAAGAAACAATGATCCAAGATGACTTGAATCTCTTCCTAAGTTCTCATAACAAGATCATGAACCCCTTTCAAAGAAAGGAGAGGAAGAATAATCAAGAACATCAAGGCTCTAAAGGACTTGAATCCCTTCCTAAGATCTCATAACAAGATCTTGAACTCCTTTCCAAGAAAGGAGAGGAAGAATAATCAAGAACACTCAAGGCTCTAGATGATTTGCAAAGAATAAGGCCAAGAGGTTTTTAGGGAGATGGCTTGCCCATTTTTTCTTCTCCAAGAGATGGGTATTTATAGATGGAGAGGGAAGTGTGTATCAATCCATCCTTGGGTGGATTCTTCATATCCACCCACCCACGGGTGGATACACCTCATATCTACCCATCCATCTTATATGAGTGGTTCTCTCATGTGGGTTGGGTTATATTAACCCATTTGTGGGTGGTTCCTTTGTTGGTTGGATCATATTAACTCATTTATGGGTGATTCCTTTACATAAACATACCAATGAGTGGATTCTCTTTAAGCACCTATTCACGGGTGGATTCTCAAGCAACAAATCTTGCAAACCAAGGGGAGAGAGCTTGATGACATGTTTCCATAAGTCTTGAACCTTTGAGCTTGACCCTTGTTGTCTTCATTCCAAATGTTTTGCCATGAGCACTCATATTTGAGTTTTGTCCATTGATATATGTCTTCTTCATTCTTGTAGTAGCATTTTCTTCTTGTAGTGAGCTTTTTGAAGTAGCTCTTATCATTCCAAGTGATTTGCCTTGAGTACACATCTTTGAGTCTTGTCCATTGATATATGTCTTCTTTGAAGTGAGCTTTTCTTCTTGTAGTAGGCCTTTTCAAGTAGGTCTTATCTTGAGTAGACTTCTTCCACTTTTGGAGTGAGCTCTCCTTAAACTAGCCTACCACTCTAAGACTCTTACAAATGGGTCATCAAATTGACAAACACAATTAGAGAAAATAACTATCACATTAACAGTCAATGCCACACAAACCATTTCCAAGGCCGCCAACAACCCATACTCCAACACATACAATCCTTGGTGGCGGAATCACCCTAATTTTTCTTGGAGGCAACTTAATCCTAGGCCCACACTTAATCGGGCCCCTAGACAGGATTTCTCAAGCCAAACACTGCCTTACCATCCAGCCTCAGCTCTTCAGTTTGGCCAACCCCCCTAGGCGAACTACCTTGAGGATCAAATGAGCCAAATGTTAGCACCTAGTCTACCCTCCTTACGGCCTTGACCAAAATTAAAACGAACAAAAGGAGATGAGAGGTGAGCTACGGACCGAAGCCCAGCTTGTCCATTCTCACACCCAGTCCATTGCCAAAATAAAGATGCAGTTTGGACAACTGGCCTAGTCCATGAATAGGAGAGAAGTAGGCGTATTGCCAAGTCAACCCCAGCAAAACCCTATAGGCCAGTTTGCAGTTAAGGGTTCCCAATACCCCAACGACCAGGTGCAAGCCGTAACTACCCTGAGGAATTGACAAACAGGTTAGGGACTTGTCCATATGTACATCGAGTGAGAAGACCGACCCTGCAACAGTTAGAGAACCTACTCCAACCCAAGTTGTCCCCGTTAGTTCTCCAACCCAGCCGAATGCCCCAGCCAAGACCAAAAACGAATGATCCTATATTCCAAGAGCCCCATTCCCATAGTGCCTTAACAAACCCTACCCATTTGGCAAATCTCATCAAAGGATGGAGGAAATGTTAGAGGTGTTTAAGCAGGTCAAAATTAATCTTCCATTGTTAGATGCTATTAAATAATTGTCTGCTTATGCCAAATTTTTGAAGGACCTTTGTACCTAAAAACGTAAAGCCAAAGCCAATGTGACCTAAAAGGTCTTCCTAATTGACCAGGTGAATTCCTTGTTGACATGTGACCTTCCACCTAAATATAAGGACCTAGGAGTCCCTGTTGTTTCCATTGTTATAGGTGACCATACCATCAGCCGGGCCCCTCTTGGATTTAGGGGCCAATGTGAACCTCCTTCCCTATTCCGTTTATGAACAACTTGGTCTAAGAGATTTATAGCCCACTTCAATCACCTTGCAATTAGCAGACAAATTTATCCAGAGACCTAGAGGGGTTATAGAGGATGTCCATGTGGGAGTTGACCGGTTCTACTTCCCTGTAGATTTTGTTGTCTTAGACATGGAATTGGTAGCCAATTCCAAGAACCAGATACCCGTTATCCTTGGGTGCCCTTTCCTTGCCACGGCCGATGCCACTATAAATTGTAGGTCAGGGCTTATAGATGTCTCACTCGGGGATATGAAAGTCAAGGTTAACATCTTTAGCGCGTCCCAACAACCCTCTAGTGAAGCCAAATACCTTATGGTGGATGATCTTAATGACATAGTGCATGAATTCCTACCTTTTGCCCTTCTGAGAGATGCCTTAGAGCACACACTTTTTTATGATTGGCTAGATGCATATGAGAGCACCCCTGACCTTGAGGAGGTGCATAACCACTTAGTGGAGATCCTAAACTCTTAATCTTTCCCATGGCGACCCTGTCCTGAACCTCTACCTGTGTCTACTGCCCCACCATTGAAACCCTCTATTGAGTCCCCACCTACGCTTGAACTGAAACCCTTCCTAGCTCCCTGAAATATGCTTTTCTAGGACCCGATGACACTCTTCCTGTTATCATATCCTCCAGCCTCCCTAGAGTGTAGGAAACCCAATTGTTACAGATCCTTACTACCCATTGTAGATCTATAGGATGGACAGTGGCTGACCTACGTGGTATAGATTGCTCTATTTGTATGCATAGGATTCACCTTGAGGACCAGGCCAAACCATCAAGGGAGCGGCAGAGGCGTTTGAACCCACACATGAGGAATGTTGTGATGAAAGAGGTAGTAAAATTTTTAGATGCTGGTATTATTTATCCTATCTCTGATAAGGGTGTAAACGAGCCGAGCCGGCTCACGAGCTTTTTTGGCTCAGCTCGGCTTGGCTCATTTAAACTTGGCTCGAATTAGCTTGCGAGCCAGCTCAAACTCGGCTCGTTATGTTATATATATATATATATTTAGATATATACAAATATAAAATAAATATATTAGCATGTATAAATATCTATTTGTAAAAGATGTCAATAAAGGAAAAAAATCACTTTCTTGTTCTCACATGAAGATATAGTACCTACTACTTGGGTGCGAAGTTTTGGAAGAGAAATACAAAGGCTCCAAGCTCAATATGCGCTTAGAACAATTTATAAGAAATGTGGAATAAGTAGAGATAATTAAATTCTTTTACTATTTCGTCACTAATAAAGTGCCCTTATCAAGACAAATTTTACCTTCTACTAAACATTGAATTTTTTGTTCCACTTCATCGTAAGTTAGAGAAGCTGGTGTTTGATAATTTTTTAAAAATATAATAATTATTTGTATAATCAACTCTACGAGTATCTTGAAAATCAAGAATTACCATTAGACATGGGTGATGGGTTGGGCTGGTCTTAGACCGGACAAACCTCGGACACAAGTTGTATGCATCCGTGTTCGTGAACAACCTATCCGCCATTATGTTGTCCATGTCTGTGTCCAGATGTCTGGCAGGCACGAATACGAACACCGGACAAAACTCCCCTCCTTCCTCCTCCATGCCCCTCCTTCCTCCTCCTCCACCCTCACCCTTCTCCTCTGGTTTGCATCAGGAAGAACTGAGCTTTCAAAGGCTCAGTTCTTTTTGGCCATGGCCACCCCTCCTTCCTCCCCCACCCCCACCGCCCCTCCTTCCTCCTCCATGCCCCGCCGCCCCTCCTTCCTCCTCCTCCACCCTCGCCCATCTCCACTGGCTCAGTTCTTTCTGACCTAGCCGCCCTTGCTTCCTCCTCCTCCACCCCCGTCGCCCTCCTTCCTCCTACCCCGGCCATGGTAGCCACCCCTCCTTCCTCCTCCATGCCCCATGCCACCTCCCCTACTCTCCTTGCAGCCCTCGGGCAGACGGCTATTCGAGGACCTTTGGCCGTGGTCTCCAGACATCTCACCCTCAGCGCGGACACGGCCGAGGACACCTCGGACACAGACAGCCCCACGGACACGGATGTTTGCAAACAGCCCTAGTGATGGGGCCCATACAAGTGAATTTGAAATTTTGAAGTCGATGTAAGCCATGCCTAAGCTCTGCTCGTTTACACTCCTAATGTCAATAGACTTAGTATTATTTTTATCTTTTTATAAATACAACATATGTACAAGTGCATAGTGTTTTATTTTGTTTTCTAATTTGGACACATAAAGGGGATATTAGAGTTTTAGTTTTTATCAAACAAGTATTAATTTTTTATTTTTGAACAAATCTAACAGTTCATTTTTGTTATTTTCCACATGTAAATAACCAAAGCTTTTAAATTGCAAAGTTATGTGTTGCGACCCGTAAGGATCACAAGTACTGGAATCCGCAAGAAAGGAGAAGAAGAAGAAGATCTGAGGGAAAAGATAGAATTCTTAATATTGCATGCCCCAGAAGGAGGAAGAAGACCTCCTTATAAAGAGGAGAGGGCGCGTCTTCCTAGCCTGATTACAAGACAAGACCATTCATCTTCCTAAGACCATTCATCTTCCTATGTTGATTACAAGATGACCCTTCAACTACCAATGACCCTTCAGCTACCAAGATGTTGATGTTCACAACACTCCACCACGCTCCGCTTCCGACTTGTCCTCAAGTCGTCCAAGATGGGAAGCGAGCTAGAAATTCATTTTCAAGAATCCAAGTGGCATTTTCCAATGGTTGACCGTGCCAAGTGACAAGGACCTCTGTCACAATCCGACCGGAACGACGCACTCGGCGGCGATCAATAATAGAAGCAGGAGAGGGTTCATCCAATGCCGCTGGTGCAAGAAGAGGAGGACGTGCAATGTTAGTCACGGTAGAAGGGTCACCCACAAATTGGCGGAGTCGAGAGACGTGAAACACTGGGTGCACCAAAGACCCCGGCGGCAAAGCCAGGCGATATGCCACAGGCCCAATGCGCTCAATGACCTCATAAGGCCCATGATAACGGTGGGCCAACTTGCAATTGTCAACAGGAGCTAAAGAAGTCTGGCATAGGGGCAGAAGAGACACATAGACCATTGCTCCTACCAGAAAAACACGCTCTGTACGTTTGCTGTCATAAACTTGTTTCATACGGTTCTGGGCCGATTGTAAGTTGAGCTTGAGTTGCCGTAACACCTCATCACGAGTCTGAAGCATATAGTCCACTTCAGCAATAGCAGAACGATGAGGAATATAAGAGAGGACCGTCGAGGGCGGTCGTCCATAGACAACCTCAAAGGGAGTGAACCCCGCACGAGTGTGGTAGGCGGTGTTGTATGACCATTCGGCCCATGGGAGGAGCTGTAACCATAGACGGGGCTGATCACCCACGAAGCATCGCAAATATTGCTCTAAACAGCGATTCACCACCTCGGTTTGGCCATCTGTCTGCGGGTGATAGGCCGTGCTCATATTTAGCTGCGTACCTTGGAGAGCGAAGAATTCGCGCCAAAAATGAGATATAAAGACGCGATCGCGATCGGAGACAATAGACATGGGCATACCATGCAGCTTCGCAACCTCGCGTACATAGACTTCTGCAACCGCCCTGGCCGTGAAAGGATGACTCATGGCACAGAAATGGGCATATTTAGATAACCTGTCAACCACCACCAATATAACAGATTTTCCTTGGACGAGGGGAAGAGCCTCTATGAAATCCATGGAAACATCCTCCCAAATGTTGGCGGGAATGGGTAGCGGCTGAAGAAGGCCTGCAGGGGATGTGGTCATGGACTTGGCCCGCTGGCAAGTATCACAAGTAGAAACATAATTCTGTACCGCCCGGCGGAGCCCTGGCCATAAAAAACTCTGACTCACCCTCTTGTAAGTACAAAAAGAGCCTTCATGGCCGGCCAAAGGTGTGTCATGGAAATGGGAAAGGATACGGCGACGCAAATCAGCATAATTGGGCACCCACAAGCGCTCCTTCCAAAATAATAACTCAGCCCGCCACATGTAAAAGGGCTCCAAAGCAGGTTGAGTTTGAATACGACGGACCAACTCCTTGGTAGCCGGATCCTCCTCATACGATTTCTGTAAGTCTGGAAGGAAGGGACAAGTGGGTCCAGACAAGACCATGTAAGAATCCGGAATGGGACGACGAGAGAGGGCATCGGCAGCAGTGTTCTCGGCCCCTTTCTTGTAAGTGATCTCATAATCATAGCCCAATAATTTACTAACCCATCGTTGCTGGGCTGGAGTAGACACCCTTTGCTCCAAGAAATACTTCAACGGTTGGTGATCCGTCCTTATGATAAATCGTCGTCCCAACAGATAGGGCCGCCATTTAGTGACAGCATGAATGATAGCCATCACCTCTCGTTCATATGCCGAAAGAGAGAGGGAGCGACCCGATAATGCTTTGCTCAAAAAAGCGATGGGGCGGTCTTTTTGCAAGAGAACGGCCCCTAGACCTGTGTCAGAGGCATCGGTCTCCACCACAAACGAAAGATTGAAGTCGGGAAGCCCCAAGACCGGTGCATGTGCCATGGCTTGTTTAAGTCGGTCAAAGGCCTCCTGCGCTTCATTGGTCCAATCGAAAGCCCCCCGTTTAAGTAATGCTGTTAGTGGTGCTGCAATAGTCCCGTAGTGACTGATAAAACGACGATAATAACCTGTCAGCCCCAAGAAGCCACGCAGCGCCTTGACGCACTTGGGTGGTGGCCAGGATAGCATTGTGGCTACCTTGGAAGGATCCGTGGCCACGCCGTCACATGAGATAATATGACCCAGATATTCTACCTGTGAACTGCCAAACGAACACTTCGACCGTTTCAGAAATAAGGAATTCGTACGAAGGATTGAGAAAACCGACCTTAGATGCCGCAAATGATCCTCCCATGAATTGCTATAAATCAGGATGTCGTCGAAGAACACCAAGACAAACTGGCGGAGAAATGGCCTGAATAAGTCATTCATCAAGCTCTGGAAGGTGGCAGGGGCATTGGTTAGCCCAAATGGCATCACTAAGAATTCAAAGTGGCCATCATGGGTCCGAAATGCCGTTTTGTGAGCATCCGAAGCCTGCATCCTGATTTGGTGATACCCAGAACGTAAGTCAAGTTTGCTGAAGACGTGGGCACCGGCTAATTCATCGAGTAATTCTTCAATCACCGGAATAGGGTATTTGTCCTTGACAGTAATAGCATTTAGGGCACGATAATCCACACAGAAGCACCAAGTGCCATCTTTCTTTCGCACAAGCAACACAGGTGAAGAAAAGGAGCTGTTACTAGGGTGGATAATACATGTGGTCAGCATTTCGCTCACCAGCCGCTCGATCTCGGCCTTCTGGATGTGGGGGTAACGGTATGGTCTGATATTCGTCGGTTGAGCCTCGGGAACAAGAGGTATGCGATGGTCATGGGCACGCTGTGGAGGTAGGCCAATAGGCTCAGAGAAAATGTCCGCATGTTCCTCCAGAAGGAGACGCATGTCCGGAGGAAGTTCCCCTTGTGCCACATCCCCAATTGCTCGCTGTTGTAGAAACATACCTTGAGGTGTAAACCGGCTGAAGGAGTCCACAGCCTGGGCGGAATGCAAGGTGCCCGGCTGAGTTCCTTGTATGCGGACCCGTTTCCCTTGGACGTCAAAGTCCATGATCAAATCGCGGAAATTCCACAATACATCGCCCAATTCTTGGAGCCATTGTACTCCCAACACCACGTCCGCTCCTTTAGTTGGGAGGAGAAACAGGTCCGTGGTAAAGGTGTGCCCTTGAATGGTGAGGGAGGCTTGAGCACACACACCCGAGCTGCGCAGATGTTTGCCATCGCCAATAAGGACATCAAATGGGGTGGCATCAGAAACATAGCAACCAAGACGATGGGCCACCTTGTCATTGATGAAATTATGGGTCGACCCACTATCAATCAGAATTGCAACTTGCTGTCGCTTCAACATGCCCTGTACGCGCATGGTGCGTGGGGTAAAAATGCCTGAATATGCGTGCACCGATATCTCTGGCTGAAAATGGTCATAGACATGGGTAAAATCCTCAGCCGGAGCAGGTTCCTCTTCCTCAACCTCCTCAATAAGTAAGCTGCCCCGGGTCACACATTGATGGCCTTGAACATATTTTTCATCGCAGTTGAAGCATAGGCCCTTGGCCCTCCTGTCTGCCATTTGAGCTTGGGTTAAGCGGCGAATAGGAGTGGAAATGGATCCTGGCAAGGGTGACCGATGGGAACTGGCGCCTGCAACAGGGGCCGCTGATGGTAAGGGTTGACTAGGCGGCCGTGGACTCCAGACCCCTCGCCCTCCCCTCTTCAGGCGACCCAACTTCTCCTCCTCAATTCTAGCATGCCGCACCACATCCCGCATTGTGTGGCAGGGAAAGTGGCGCATTTCATCCGCTATCTCAGGCTTCAATCCGCGCTTGAATGTGCCGACTAGTGCAGCCACCGGCCATTCAGGTAACCTGTTAGCAATTTTCATGAAGTCAGAGTAATATGCCCTTACCGAAGTTGTTTGTTTCAAGGTTGACAGCATCTCATTGAAGTCTTGGAACTCGTTCGGTCCAAATTGATTACACAGCTCGTCGGAGAAAGACACCCATGTGGGAAAGCGAATCTCCTTTTCGAACGCTTGGTACCAAATGGAGGCATCGCCATCCAGGTGGAATGCTGCCACTCGTAAGCGTTCCTCATCAGAATAGGTACCTTGATAGGAGAAAAATTTGTCAGTTTTATAGAGCCATTCAACGGGGTCGTCTTCTCCATTGTACCGAGGAAACTGTAGGCGAGCCAATCGGGGCTCCATGTTGTTCCGTTGGCCTCCACGTAGCATTTGGGGTTCGTCCCACACATCGTCCAACTCATCATGCAAGGCCCGATCACGGTTGGCCATTGTAGCAATGCGTCGAACACCTTGCGTGTCCCGCATGGTGGTACTCTGGCGCCCTCCCTCGGCGTTGGGGTTGATGGAGCCCAACTGAATTAGGGACTGTCCGCTGGCCTTGCCGAGCAGAGAGGCCCCCACGGTAGGGGATCCATCTTGGCGGCTGGGGCCGCCCATCTCTCGTGGTGGTGGAGTCACAGTGGCTGATTTGAGTGGCTGAGAGGGAGCCTGTGCGAGCTTAATCTCCCGGAGCTCCTTTTGAATCTCAGTGAGGATAGACAGCAAGGAGGCCTGCGTAGGGTCGGTGGTAACCTTGGGACTCGCAGGATCCTTGGCGATCTCTGGCTCCGGTGGAGCTTCGTGAGTCATTGTGGGTGGCTTGCGAGGAGGCATGAGTTCCCGTGGATCAACGCTCTGATACCAATGTTGCGACCCGTAAGGATCACAAGTACTGGAATCCGCAAGAAAGGAGAAGAAGAAGAAGATCTGAGGGAAAAGATAGAATTCTTAATATTGCATGCCCCAGAAGGAGGAAGAAGACCTCCTTATAAAGAGGAGAGGGCGCATCTTCCTAGCCTGATTACAAGACAAGACCATTCATCTTCCTAAGACCATTCATCTTCCTATGTTGATTACAAGATGACCCTTCAACTACCAATGACCCTTCAGCTACCAAGATGTTGATGTTCACAACATTATGTTTCTTCACACAATAGTGTTGTGACAGCACTATAAATTAATCATTCTTTCAAGTTTTATTATCAACAAAAATGAAATTTGCACTTAAAAAAATGCCATATCTTTAGAAAGCCATCAGCTTTTATACCGTTATTTTTCCCTTCCCTCTTTCAGAAGATTTAGAGCTTCTGCATTTGCAGCTTCGGAATCCACGACATAAGATTTTTATCATTATGGGTCTCAATTGTTGAAAAAAATTAATTTTTTGTTCCCACATAAATATGCAATACCTACTATTTCGGGGCAAAGTTTTCGAGGCTGAGTGAACCTCCTCTCTGCCATCTAATTCTGGAATGCTGCAAAGAGAAGAGAAAGAGTTATGCTTCCCTCGGCCGATTTAGTTTAGGGGCTCTTTCTGGGGCTGACACTGTCGGTAATTGGCTTTCATGGTTGCAAACTCGTGAATTAAGTAAGAAATTATCACTGTTACTCCATTATTAGCCATTTTTTTAAAAAAAGATCCATCTCCAATCCACGTGACTCATTTTAGCCAGCCAGTCTACAAGCTTAAAAGAAAATTAGGAAATTCCTCAGCTTCCCTTGAGTAGAGGCCTTGAGGAAGGTGGAGGGATTGTAGCCGAAGATTGTCAGGCATTTGAGTCATACGTATGTTGGGCTCACATCACATGTCTATGTTGTCCGTCTAATATCACGCAATATATTCGCAGGATCCTCAGCCAAAGCATAGCAAAGCACCAGAGAGCGAGCGAGTGGTATAGAAAGGCCTTTCATTTCTGAGAGATCGCTAGATTACATAGCCCCACCGTTTAGTCTAGGCTTCAGTAATATTTTTAAAAACCAGACTGGTGACCCGGAATTCTTGCCGGGTAAGTCCAACCGGGGGTCAACCCGGGTTGACCGGCTATTGACATCATGTAAAGAAACAAAGAAAAAGAAGTCCATCTAGCATGACCCATTTTCAATACCAGATTAAAGGATCAAGGCACCCCCATGGGATGGCCCAGTGGTGGGGGGGGGGGGGGGGGGGGCAGACTTGGGGTTTCGGGAGGTCCTAAGTTCGAATCTCCCTGGTCCATCCTATGATTTAAGTGGGGGACCATGGCGGTGGGTTGCTATGCTAGTCACCTCCCGGAATTAGTCAAGGTGCGCACAAGCTGGCCCAGACACCCGGGCAAAAAAAAAAAGACAAGGCTCATGTGGGCATGGGGCCCTGGAATTGGGCATGGGGCCCACGCCTCATGCCCACATGGGTGTCGGTCCTTCCCAAAGGAGGGGGTCAAGGGTGTGGCACACGAGGGGAGGGGGTTGGCGACTGGGCTGCCGAGGGGGGTGCTGGCGAGAGGTAGGAAGCTGTGACGGGGCTGCCCAGGGGGGGGGGGGGAAGGAGGAGGGGCGTCGACAAGGCTGGAGGGGGGGCGGTGGCGAACAAGGCTAGAGGGGGTGTTGGCGAGGGGAGGGGGGCCACGATGGGGCTGCCCAGGGGGGAAGGAGGAGGGGTGTCGACGGGGCTGGTAAACAGAGAAAGGGAAAGGGGGGGCGGTGATGGGGCTGGCATGGGGAGGGGGGCCATGACGACGGGAGGGAACAGAGGAAGGAGGGCCTGCTGGCGAGGCGACGGTGCAGTGGCGCGGGGCGTCAGGTGAGGTTCTGCCATCTGAAAAAACAATTTTTTTTTGTTCGCCAGTGACACTGACGAGTGATGCGCTGGGAAACTTGTACCTCATGAGACGAGCTCGAGCCTGGGCTGAGGTTTCCTGTGTAAGGCACTCAAGCTCGAGCTCCAGATTCCTGAACGAGCCGAGCTCAAGCCTAGAGGGACCGAGCTATAAACGAGCCGAGCCTAGCTCGAGCTCGATTGTGAAATTTCGAGCTCGAGCTGAGCCGTGCCCAAGCTTGGCTCGTTTACACCCCTAATCTCTGACAGTGAATGGGTAAGTTCTGTCTAGGTAGTACCTAAGAAATGGGGCCTAACGGTGAAACCTAATTCTGAGCGAGAGCTTGTGCCAGTGACATAGACCACGAGATGGCGGGTGTGTATAGATTACCGAAAGCGGAATTCTATGACCAGTAAGGACCACTTCCCGTTACCCTTCATTGACCAAATCCTTATAAAGTTAGCTGGCCAAGAGTTCTACTGTTTTCTAGATAGTTACTCATGGTACAATCAGGTTCCAGTTTATCCAAAGGATTAGGAAAAGACGACCTTTACATGCCCTTTTGATACATTTGCCTATCCTCGAATCCCCTTTGGTCTTTGTAATGCTCCTCCTATGTTTCAGTGGTGTATGATGTCCATCTTCTCGGATATGATTGATAAATTTTTAGAAGTTTTTATGGATGACTTTTCTATGTTTGTGCCTGTTTTGATGAATGCTTGCATAATCTTTCGTTGGTATTAAAAAATCTGTGAGAAAATGAATCTAGTTCTGAGTTGGGAAAAGAGCAATTTTATGGTTCAACAGGGGATTGTGTTAGACCGTATCATATCTAAATGGGGTATTGAGGTTGACAAGGCCAAGGTGGACCTTATTGCTGATCTTCCACCACCTACCTCTGTCAAGCAAATATGATCTTTCCTTGGCCATGCAGGGTTTTATAGACAATTCATCAAGGACTTCAGTAAGATTTCATGTCCACTATGCCTTCTTCTTGTTCAAGATGTGCCATTTGAGTTTGATGAATCATGTAAGGAAGCTTTTACGAAGCTCAAGAGCCTCCTCTTTAGCTCTCCAATAATTCAACCCCCTGATTATATATTGCCCTTTGAGATTATATGTGATGCATCTAAATATGCGATAGGGACATTCTTAGGCCAACACATTAATAAAATCCCTCATGCTATTTATTATGCTAGCAAGACACTTAATGACGCACAGTTGAATTACACCACCACTGAAAAAGAATTGCTTGCTGTTGTGTTTGCCTTGGATAAATTCAGATCTGATATTCTTGGGAGCAAGATTATTATTTTCTCTGATCATGTAGCCTTGCGATACTTTCTTTCCAAGAAGGATGCCTAACCAAGGCTGATTTTTTGGGTCTTGCTTCTACAAGAATTTGATTATGAAATTAAAGACAAAAAGGGTTCTGAAAATGTAGTGGTTGACCATCTTTCTATGATTCCTATCCATGACCTTCACATCCATGAACCTCTTTGGGATTCATTCCCTGATGAGTAGCTTTGGGTTAAATCCCATCTCATTGGTCTAAAAATGATAAAGACTTGTTCTTCTCACGAGTCAAACATTATTATTGGGATGACCCTGATTTGTTTAAGATTTATTCTAACCAAATAATTAGATGATGTGTCCCTGAGACTGAATTTCATAGTATTCTATGTTTTTGTCATTCTCATGCTTGTGGTGGACATTTCGGTGGGAAGAAAACTATGGCAAACCCGCTGCAGAGTGGTTTTTATTTGCCCACACTGTTCAAATACACCCATGATTTTTGTAAATCTTGTGATAGGTCTAAAAAACTTGGAGCCCTTTCAAAAAGGGACATGATGCCCCTACAACCCATCTTGATTGTTGAACTGTTTGATGTATGGGGTATCGATTTTATGGGCCATTTTCAACCTTCTTTTGGTTATATGTACATACTTGTTGTTGTTGATTATGTGTCCAAGTGGATTGAAGATGTTGCCACTAGGACTAATGACCATAAAGTCGTGTTGGATTTTCTGAAATCTAATATTTTTAGCCGGTTCGGAATCCCTAGAGCTATCATTAGTGATGGGGGTACTCATTTTTACAACAAGTCTTTTGAAGCTCTTCTCAAGAAGTATTCCATAACCCACAAAGTTGCAACTCCTTATCATCCTCAGATGAGTGGATAGGTGGAGGTTTCAAACAGGCCAATTAAGCAAATTCTTGAGAAGAAGGTGCGCTCTGATAGAAAAGACTGGTCACTGCGATTGAATGATGCACTTTGGGCTTACCGGACAACTTTCAAAACTTCTATTGGCATGTCTCCCTATAGTTTGGTATATGGCAAAGCCTGCCATATAAACCGGACAACTTTCAAAACTTCTATTGGCATGTTTACCTATTGAGTTGGAACATAGGGCTTATTGGGCCATTAAAGCCTACAAATTTGATATAGACAAAGCCGGTGAAAATCAAAAACTCCAACTTAATGAGTTAGAGGAGATGAGATTTGATGCATATGAGAATGCCAAATATATACAAGATGAGAACTAAAACCATGCATGACAAGTTGATTTCAAGGAAGTCCTTTGTGCATGATCAGCAAGTGTTACACTACAATTCTCGGTTGCTTTTATTTTCAGGGAAGCTCTGTTCTCGATGGTCTGAGCCATTTATTGTGAAACAAGTCTACCCCCATGGAGCTGTCGAGATTCACAATCCAAAAGATGGTTGTATGTTCAAGGTCAATATGGTCACGGACTGAAACCATATTGCGAGGCTAGCTGTTACAGATTTGAAGGAAATGATTGTCTATTTGGATGATCGTAGCCCTGTAGAGTGATCGTTCGCTCAGCCTGGCTGAAGACGTTAAACTTAGCGCTTGGTGGGAAGCAACCCACGTATTCAGGTGTATTCTCTCCTTGTTTTCCTTTCTTAGTTATGTTATCATTGTAGTTTTATATTTCTTGCATATTGAGGACAATGTTCATGATAGGTTTGGGGGAGAGGATATTGCTTCATTAAAGAAAAAAAACATGCACACAAACACAGTAGAAACAATCAATTGTCATTCTGAGCGATCGATCGTAAGAACATTTTGAGGCATGACAATACATATGATCGATCGCAACTCAAGTGCAATCAATCGTTAGAACATCGCAAAAATATAGTAAAAGCGATCAATCGTTCGGGCCCAAATTTGAGGCGATCAATCACAATCCGATCGATCGCACTTAGACGATCGATTGCACAAAAACGGCTGCGATATGAACTGTCCATCTGTGATTCAAGGGGCACCGTGAATCATACTTTATCATGATCGATCATTTGCACTTGTCGATGGATCGCAGATCCGTCGTGCATTTTAAAAACTCCGCTGCCGCGGCAGAGGAAACCATTCCTCAGCTCTCCGCTGCTGCCTCCAACCACTGTTTCGCACAAAACTCCGGTGAATGAAGTTTTTTCGCACATAGAACCCAGATCCGGTGCCCATTCCTTCTTATTTTCCTGCATTTGCTCGCATCTTTCCGGTAAGCCCTAACTCTAAATTTTTTATTTTTCCTTGGTCTCATTGTGGATTTTGTGAAATTATTGCGTGCATGTAACTGGAAGGACAAGTATAGGGTATGTGCATGATGTTGAGCCTATGATTCGCATATCTACCTTGATTTTTGAGAAATTTTTAGGATTTCATAAATATATGTATATATACATATATATATATATATATGAGAATTGAACTTCTTGTCTTGAGTAATCTTGTTTCACATACTGTTATGCTAGTTATGCTTCAATTTCAAGTCGTTCTGCCGCTAAATCTGCCAAGGATATTTTTTACCTTTACCATGTTCAGCCGGTGCGACATTTTTATCACAAATTATTGTATTCAGTGTTCAATTATCATGTTGCCAAATTTGTGCTCCCACCTCTTCGCCATTGCATCATGTGACCTATTTACTCTATACGTACATTGCTTTTTCAACGTTGTACACTGTGATGTTTACTTTCTTTATTGGTTATGCAGGTACAATGGCGCCTAAGAAGATGGTCGTCACAAAGCGCCACAGGGGCGAACCATCCACTTCTAGACTTGAACCCCCCACCCCAACACCAGAGGCTCCTCTACTGCCTTGCCCGATTCAATACGAGCGGCAAGTTCTCCTCAATCTATATATTCCACAGCTTGACACACAACATTGGATTGAGGCGAGGCCGGATTGGGTGCACTATTTCGCCTACATTGCCATGAAAATTCAGGGTGTGCACCAACTGGTGCATGATGATGCGATAAGGGAATTTTATGCGAGGGCTGAAATTGAAGACAATGACGATCATGAAAGGTGGAGCTTAGGAGTACAGTGTGCAGCACTCCCATTGGTCTTAGGGTCGCCACACTTGCTAGAGAAATGGGCTGCAAAAGAGGGATAATTAAGTACCCCTACTTCAACGGGTACCAGTTCCCGAATGCCTTCCACATAACGGGTCGACTAATGGGAGCAACCTTAGGGCCAAGCCTCGGGAAATATATCACAACAATCAACATGCTTCCCGAGTTCCATTTCACCTTCCTTATCTTCCAGCACGACATATGGTCAACCCGGAAGGCTAACGTCGATCTCACCATGGCAAACTTACTCTACGTCTTTGGCGATGATACCAGGCAGTGGGATCTTGATTTTCCTTCATTCATATTCACTCGGATGAAGTAGATGGTTGTCAGGCTATGAGACGATCCGCTGCCTTTTTCGTATATTTTGGAGTGGGTATTCAAGACCCATGGGGTGCAATTCCTGTAGCATTCACGACTATCTCACGGACTTGGTTCAATTGGAATCGACGCCTTCAATTGTATGATTGGCCATACCCACCTCCTGGCCCGCCCACCGGCATAACAACCCGAGGAGCAATCAGAAGAGGAGCCAGAGGGTCAACAGTCACAGCGGTACCATGGGCAGAGATGTAGAGGCAGCTCATTGATCATATGGTCGGCATGGAGCACCAACTTACTAGCCATGTGCAGGAGATTCAGGAGATCCAACATACTATCACTGGACTCCTCGACTCCATAGTTGACCTTTTACATGCATGGCGTTTACCCCTCCAGTCAGTGGAGATGTCGGAATCTCAGAACTAGGCGATGGCATGGATCTCTAGTCCATGCAAAGGAGTTTTTTTTCTCAACTCTCTTTTTATTGTTTTTGTTACTCTCTTCGTTCTGTTGATAACTGTTATTTCTTGAATGAACGTTTGAGATATTTAGTGTCATGTTTTTAATAGTTGGTAGATATTGTGTTGAATTTTGCTTTTCGTCTCCCTTCTCTTTTTACATTTGTCTTTGGAGTATTGATTTTTATCACATTGAGAACAATGTATAGTTTAGGTTTGGGGGTGTAGAAAAGTAGTGTTCTTTTGTTTCATAGGCTAGTTCTAGGCTGTTTGCTAGTAATTTTCATAGGTTTTGGTAGTTTATCCCTTATGATGCATACTTCAATTTTTAAGAGATTAATTTACATTGGAAGTATGAGTAAGTATACTGGAGGATAGAGACACTTAACTGAGAAGTATCTTTTTATTACAGTCCTCTTGGATCAAATGCTTGAGCTAAGAAAACTCAGTCACACACACTAGTTAAATAAAGTAATACCCTTTAGAGATTTGTTGAATACTAATATGCAGTGGGATCACTTTGGTCAGAGTCATTAGTTGATACATTGTTATTGTTGAGCTTAAAAGATCATGATAGACCATTTACTTGGCAATATGGCGGAGGTGTGGACCGGAAATAGGTTGAGTATAATACAACCTAGACACAATATTATCGCTAAATATATATATATATATATATATATGCTAAAAAAACAACAGCTCAAGGCTGTTTAACTTTATAGGATTAACTTTAGGCTGATTGATCGTTTAAATATAAACCCTTGCAAGTGCACAAGGCAATTGTACTACAGCGAGTATTAAAGGGTTGTCGAACCTCAGGGACGGATGAATAATTTTACCAAACTCAAGGAAAGCAGCAGTTTTTAGTTTAATCTAAAGAAAAGCACTAATCTTTAACTAATTTAGTTGAGATTTAATCAATATGTGGAATACCAAGGCTTCGAATCCACCACCATAAACTAGTGTAAAGTCTCTCTCTCTCTTTTAAATAAAGATTTCCAATTGGCTGGTGTATTCCTCTCAGACATACACCTGTCAATTCAAATTATAGTGCTCTCCTCTCGGACGTAACACATAAATCAATTAAGCATATGGAATTGTGATCTATCTCTCTCAAGCATAAATCAATGAAACTTTATTAACATATGACAAATCAGAACAATCACATTCCTCTCAGACATGCAAGTAATCTTTCATATTGAAATTCATAAAATCCACTCTTGTCTCTCTCAAGCACAAAGAATAAACTCAATTAATTAACTTTAATTGCATAACAAAGGTTCATACACCAACTAGAGTAAAAATAATATGAGAGAAAAGAAACTACACAACCAGATTATTGGGCTTCATCTACGCCTTGGATAGGAGTTTAGCCAAGCATGGGAAGAGAATCCATCATCTTCATCTTCATCATCTTCTTCTTCCTTTGCTCTAGCCTCCAAGGTCTCAAATTGCTCTCTAGGTTGAATATGTGGTGCCCAAAACGTTCTCCCATAAGGCCTATTTATAATAATGAAGAAAAAGCATGAAGTCCCCTTCCAAATCCAAGTCGAAATAGGTCTTAATTCCGGTTTGCCGCATACGGCGATCGATCGTACGTATTGACGATCGTTCGCTATCCGATCGATCGCAATTCCTTCGTTATTTTACCCCGATCGATCGCTTTGCCGATCGACGTCGTATGATACCGATCGATCGTAGTTACTGTCTTGTGCGATTGAAAAATTCCAGTAGATACTATCGATTGTTTTTATGCCGATCGATCGTGTCCTTCAATACAGTGCTTTTGCGGCTCTGGCGATCGATCGCAGTGATTGCCGATCGATCGTAGTTACTGTTTATAAAATTCAAATGGCTATAACTTTGTGTCCCGAATTCCGAATTGCGCGTGGTTGGTGGCGTTGGAAAGCTGACTTCTTGAACTTTAACATGAGACTTGAATCAGTCCAATCCAATATTTGTACACGAAGTTACAATGATTTAACTATTCGAGTTACTTTTCTCTTCATTTCTGTGTATTACTCTTGTTTCCTACAAAAACTAAAAACTATATTAAAGTAGTAGTTATTCTAATCAAACACTAGCATAATCATAAGCTTAAGAGATAATAAAATGCATATTTCATGTATAGATCACACCCCCAAACCTAGATTTTGCTAGTCCCTAGCAAAAACAAAACAAAATAAAATCAAACAAACTAAGGAACTAATGCATAAAAGTAAACACCACTTTCGTAGGGAACACGATTGCATTGAGCGTATGCAACAAGCCGTTAAACCTCTAGGTGTCCCTAGTAGGACGAGTTTTGTCTCGTGAGGGTTTGGAGCCATGCTACCCACAAACATGTATTTATGAAACTAATTAACCTAAGTGCAAAAACAAAGCAAAAATTAAAACATTGCAAAACACACAACCTATTATCCCGACAAATGCACACTACAATGCTTAAGAAAATCAACCACATGTACTTGGTTCATAATCAACAGGAATATAGAAGCCCTCAAGTAAGTGGCTTTATTCCACACTTTCATCTTGGAAATTTCTGCTCAAATATTATATAGCATGATAACATAAATAGTAGAAAGTGTAGAACATTGTAGCAATACATTCTAAATTTTTGTTTTATACAGATCCAGTGTTACCCATTAACCAAAGAACATCAGAATCTACATAGTCATCGTAATCTTTAGGTTCATGGTAGCACAGATCTGCGCGCCTCATTCGGGTCCAACATTCTAGATTTGAGAGGATAATACACCATAGACTTTTTTTTTTCGCTAGGACTGTGTAAGGCCTGACTTCAAGATGCTTAGGTTTAGCAATGACTTAGGCCAATGACTCCCAGCCAGTTGGGCTTAGAGCATTAGGTTTTAAGAAGACCGCTTCGGGCCCGAGCATCAGCCTAAGTTAATCCTATAAAGTCAAGCAGCCCCTTTCTTTCATTTTGTTTTCATTTTTTCGCATTTTTATTTTCAGCATTCATATTTTCAGCACATCTTTATTTTGTCCAGGCTGTATTATACTCTCAACCTATTTCCGGTTCCAATCCCTTGCCATAGCCAAGTAAATGGGCTATCATGATCTTTTAAGCTCAACAGATAACTACACATCATCCAATGACTATGACTAAAGACATCCCACTGTAAATTAGCATTCAACAAATCTCTAGATGGTATTACTTTATGTAACTAGTGTGTGTGAGTGAATTTTCTTAGTTCAAGCACCTGTTCCAAGAGGACTGTAATAGAAAGATATACTCAGTTAAGTGTATCTATCCTCCAGTATACTTACTCACACTTCCAATGCAAATTAATCTCCTAAGAATTGTAACATGCATTATTACGGGACAAACTATCAAAACCTAACAGAAATACTAACAAACAACTTAAAACTACTCAAACAAATTTAACAACTTTTTTTTTATATATTTTCCTTTTCTGATTTTACAATGAAGCATATCCTCTCCCCCAAACCTAATATAAGCATTGACCGCAATGCACAATAAAGACAAAATATAATGATTATAAAAAGGAAAAAGAGAAGGAGGAAGGAAAACACCAGAGGAAGTGGACTAGAAATCTCGATCATCGCCATCACCATCGCCTGGAGGAAAACGCCATGTATGAAGAAAATCGACTATGGAGTCGAGGCGTTCCGTAATAGCATGCTGGGAGTCCATAAGCACCTGTTGGGACTGGCGAATCTTCTGCTGTGACTGGAGAATCTCCTGCACATGGCCAGTGAGATCGCTGATCTGCTGCTGCATCGTCGCCCATGGGGGTTGAGCAGGCTCACCCTCAGGTATCTCCGCGTGGTCCTCAAGACGGGGAGCTCGTGGCCACCCGTGTCGTGTATGGCCCATCATACGGTTATACGCATCAACTCCAATAGGCCCCAATCCATGAGATACTCGAGAATGCTCAGGAAAATGCACCCCATGAGTCAGAAATACTCGCTCTAAAATGTAGGGGTATGGTAACCTCTCGTCTTTTCGGCCCACCATCAATTGCTTCATCCGGCCAAAGACGAATGAAGGCAGGTCAAGATCACGGCGCTGAGTATCGTCGCCGAATACATAGAGTAAATCAGTCATAGTTCGGTCGACTTTCTCCTTCCTGGCCGACCATACATCATGCTGTAGAATTAAAAAGGCAAAGCGAAACTCCGATCGCATGCTAATGGCGGCCAGCCAAGTAGAGGTCCCAGGTCCTACGGCAGACCCCATCAATCGTCCTGTGATATTCTTGTACGGAGGAAACTGATATCCATTAAAATCAGGGTGGTGAATCGTACCTCGGTCACAACCCATAGCACTAGCAATATCAGCAACGCGGACTCGGATAGGAACACCACATACTACACTCTGAATGGTCACCTGTTCCGGATTATCGTCGTCTTCTATGGTGCCATTGGCATAAAATTCACGAACCGGGTCCTCGTGGACCATTGCGAACGCATTCTGCCTTTTTGCCGCAATATGGGTGAAATAGTTCACCCAATCCGGCCGGTCCTCAATCAATCGCTGAGTTGGAAGATCGGGAATAACCGGGTTGAGGACCACCTGCCTCTCATATTGGATGGGCCGTGGCGGTGCAGCAGGTTCAGGTGGAGGGGTGGAAGGAACAGGACGTGATGAAGAAGCCTCACCCCTATGGCGTTTGTGCGCGACGGATTTCTGAGGCATTGTACCTGAAAACCAAAGATAATAGTGAAAATTCAATCAAGATACAAGAATATGCAGCAGGTAATTGCAATACTTAACATCACAGCAAGTATATAGTAACAGATCCACTTCACAATTTTTCGGTTTTTTTTTCGAAAATAATAATAAATTTCCTAAAAAAAATAAAAATAAAAAATAAAAAATAAAATTTTTATAAAAACTTAGGAAATCAAAAGGAAGCATCATGCATAACACAAATCACAATCATCAATATAAAAGTATGCACGAAAGGGATTCAAAAATCAGATTGCGAATTTTTTTTTTTTATAGAAAACATTGTTCACCGCAAGAACAAAATTCCTAAAAACACCTAAAATCGAGGAATCAAAAGCTGAAAGTCACGCATAAGCATCGCAATAGACATTATAAGAGAATGCATAAGAAGAATCATAACAATATCTACCAGAAACCAAGAAAAATTGAGTTTTTAAGGTTCGGCTTACCGGAAGAAAAAGGAGTGATTGCGATGAAATGAGTGGGAAATCACGGAAACAGACACCGGATCCGGATTCTACGTGCAAAAATCCTTTGGGGGCCGGAGTTTCAGCTCAAACACAGGTTGGAGACGGCAGCGGCGAGCGGAAATAGATTTCTCTCGCCGCGGCCGTTCGGGATTTATGCGCGAGGAAGACGACCCGCGATCGATTGCGTTTTTATCCGATCGATCGTAATGTAAATCGAGAACAGCGCCCGTTAGATTGAAGATGAACGGTATTGACGTACCGCATCGCGATCGATCGCAAATATAAGGCGTCGATCGGATACCGATCGATCGTAAATATCCGATCGATCGTATCTACTGTTCTTCGATTTTTTTTTAAAGCATATCCTCTCCCCCAAACCTAGTATGAATATTGTCCTAAATATGAACAAACTATAGCATGGCAATGAGCATACAACAAAGAAAATCAGATAAAGGAGAGAATACAACTGAATACGTGGGTTGCCTCCCACCAAGCGCTAAGTTTAACGTCTTCAGCCAGACATAGCCACAATCAATCTGTAATTGCCGGATCATCCAAGTAGACAATCATCACATCAATATCTGTCACGGCCTCGAGATATGGTTTCAACCGGTGACCATTGACTTTGAATGTAGTCCCATCCTTTGGATTATAAATCTCAACAGCACCATGTGGAAATACTTCTTTGACAATGAAAGGCCCAGACCACCGAGATCGGAGCTTCCCAGGAAATATGTGCAGCCTAGAGTTGTAAAGTAGTACCTTCTGCTCAGGCTGAAAGGACTTTCTGAATATCATCTTGTCATGCACTGCTTTGGTCCTCATCTTATAGAGTTTGGCATTCTCATAAGCATCAAAGCGCATCTCCTCTAACTCACTCAGTTGGAGTTTTCGCTGCTCACCGGCTTTATCCATATCAAAGTTGTACGCCTTAATAGCCCAATACGCTCGATGTTCCAACTCAACAGGTAAATGACAAGCTTTTCCATATACTAATCTATAAGGAGACATACCAATAGGGGTCTTGAAAGCTGTCCGGTAAGCCCATAATGCATCATTCAGTCTCAAGGACCAATCCTTTCTATCAGGGCGAACCGTCTTCTCCAGAATCTGCTTGATTTGGCGATTGGAGACCTCCACTTGGCCACTCGTCTGAGGATGATATGGTGTGGCAACCTTGTGGGTGACAGAGTATTTCTTGAGAAGAGCCTCAAAAGACCTGTTACAAAAATGAGAACCTCCGTCACTAATGATAGCACGAGGAGTTCCAAACCTACTAAAAATGTTAGATTTCAGAAATTCCAGCACAACTTTATGATCATTGGTCCTAGTGGCAACAGCTTCAATCCACTTAGACACATAATCCACAGCAACAAGAATTATGTATGACCAAAAGATGGCGGAAAAGGTCCCATAAAATCGATACCCCAAACATCAAACATTTCAACAATCAATATGGGTTGTAGGGGCATCATATTCCTCTTAGACAAAGCTCCTAGTTTTTGACACCTATCGCAAGATTGACAATAAGCATGGGCGTCTTTAAATAGAGTTGACCAATAAAAACCGCTTTGAAGTACTTTGGTCGCAGTTTTCTTACCACCGAAGTGTCCACCACAGGCATGAGAGTGACAAAAAGATAAGATGCTATGAAACTCACTCTCGGGGACACATCGTCTTATGACCTGGTCAGCACATATCTTAAACAGGTCAGGGTCATCCCAATAGTAATGTTTGACTCGAGAGAAAAATAAGTCTTTGTCATGTTTAGACCAAAAGGTTGGAATTTGACCCACAGCAAGATAATTCACAATATGTGCAAACCAAGGTGGAGATGTAGTGGAGACAGCAAAGAGCTGTTCATCAGGGAATGCATCTCTTAGAGGGTCATGGCTATGCAGATCAGGAATAGGAATTCTGGATAGATGATCAGCCACGACATTTTCAGAACCCTTTTTATCTTTAATTTCAAAGTCAAATTCCTGGAGGAGTAAGATCCAACGGATCAGCCTTGGCTTAGCATCCTTCTTAGAAAGAAGGTACCTCAAGGCTGCATGATCAGAGAAAATAATGATTTTACTCCCCAAGAGATATGACCTGAACTTATCTAATGCAAACACAACAGCAAGCAACTCTTTTTCTGTGGTAGTATAATTCAATTGAGCATCAGTGAGTGTCTTGCTAGCATAGTATATGACATGAGGAATTTTATTGATGCATTGGCCTAACACAGCCCCTACAGCAAAATTTGATGCATCACACATTATCTCGAAGGGCAGTGTATAGTCAGGGGGCTTAATGATAGGGGAGCTAGAGAGGAGGGTTTTTAATCTGGTAAAAGCTTCTTTACACGACTCATCAAATTCAAATTGCACATCCTGACCGAGAAGGTGACATAATGGACGTGATATCTTGCTAAAATCTTTGATAAATCGGCGATAAAACCCTGCATGGCCAAGGAAAGACCGTATTTGCTTAACTGATGTAGGTGGTGGTAAATTAGCAATCAGGTCAACCTTGGCCTTGTCAACCTCTATACCCCTCTTTGATATAACATGTCCAAGCACAATCCCCTGTTGAACCATGAAGTGGCTCTTTTCCCAACTTAACACTAAATTTGTTTCCTCACAACGTTTTAAAACCAAAGTAAGATTGTGTAAGCAATCATCAAAACAAGTGCCGAACACTGAAAAATCGTCCATGAAAACTTCCAAAAATTTATCAATCATATCGGAAAAGATGGACATCATGCATCGCTGAAAAGTAGCAGGGGCATTACAAAGACCAAAAGGCATTCTTCGATACGCAAATGTACCGAAGGGGCATGTAAAAGTCATCTTTTCCTGATCCCCCGGAAAAACTGGCACTTGATTATATCCTGAGTACCCATCTAAAAAATAATAAAATTCTTGGCCCGCTAGTTTCTCTAGGACTTGGTCAATGAATGGGAGAGGAAAATGGTCCTTACGGGTATTGGAGTTCAGCTTCCTATAATCAATGCATACCTGCCAGCCCGTGGTCTCTCTTATTGGCACAAGTTCACCCTCTGAGTTTGGTTTCACCGTAATGCTCGATTTCTTAGGGACGACCTGGATGGGGCTCACCCACTCGCTGTCAGAGATAGGGTATATGATACCTGCGTCTAACAATTTCACTACCTCTTTCATCACCACTTCTCTCATGTGTGGGTTCAATCGTCTCTGCCCCTCCCTAGAAGGCTTGGCCTGGTCCTCCAGGTTTATGCGATGCATGCACACAGAGGGGTCTATACCCCGGAGGTCGGCCACTGTCCATCCTATAGCTCGCCGGTGTGTAGTAAGGATCTCCAACAACTTGGCTTCCTGGTCAATAGATAGGCTAGATGAGATAATTACAGGAAGGGTGTTGTTGGGTCCTAGGAAGACGTATTTGAGGGAGCTAGGAAGGGTTTTGAGTTCAAGTGTGGGGGGCTTCGATGGAAGGTTTTAGAGGTGGGGCGGTAGACACAGGGAGAGGGTCAGGATGGGGTCGCCATGGGATATGTCCAGGGTATAGGGCAGCAACTAAATGGTGATGGACCTCCTCAAGGTCAGGTATGCCCTCATATTGATCGATCCAGTCATAGAAAAGGGTGTGCTCGAGGGCATCCTTAAGCACGGCAAAGGGAAGGTATTCTTGGACGAGGTCATCTAAGTCGTCAACCACCAGGCACTCAGCTTCACTCGAGGGTTGTTGGGAAGCAATAAAGATGTTTAATTTAACTTTCATGTTCCCAAATGAGACGTTCATGAGCCCTGACCTACAGTTAATGGTGGCATCGGCTGTGGCTAGGAAAGGGCGGCCAAGGATAACAGGAATTTGGGATTTGAAGTTGGCAACTGGTTCCATGTCTAAGACGACAAAATCAATAGGAAAATAGAACCGGTCAACTCCAACAAGAACGTCCTCTATAACACCTCTAGGTCTGCGAATGGATCGGTTTGCTAACTGAAGGGTGACTGAGGTGGGCTGCAACTCTCCGAGGCCAAGTTGTTCATACACAGAGTAAGGGAGAAGGTTGACACTGGCCCCTAAATCCAAGAGAGCTCGGCTAATGGTATGGTCACCTATGACAATGGATATAACAGGGACGCCTGGGTCCTTAAATTTAGGTGGCAAATCACTGGTCAGTAGAGAACTTACTTGGTTAGTCAAGAAGACTTTTTGGGTGACATGGGATTTGGTTTTCCTCTTTTGGGTACACAGGTCTTTCAGGAATTTGGCATACGCAGGTACTTGTTTGATGGCATCTAAGAGGGGAAGGTTGATATTAACCTGTTTGAACACCTCTAACATTTCCTCCATTCATTGGTGGGACTTACTGAAAGGGGAGGGTTGGTTGGGGCATTGAGGGAAAGGAGCCCTAGGAATATAGGATTTTTCATTGGTGGGCTCAGCTGGGACATCCTTCTGTGGTGGGAGACTAACAGGATCAGGCATAGTAGGAGTGGATTGGTTCTGTTTCTCAAGGGGAGTGTCCTCACTCGCAATGGTTGGGTCCCGAACCTGATTGTCAACTTGTTTTCCATTTCTTAGGGTAGTAACGGCTTGCACCTGCTCATTTGGATACTAGGAACCTTCAACGGCGAACTGACCTCTAGGGTTCTGCTGTGGTTGGCTGGGCAAGGTTCCTGCTTCCCTACGGTTCATAGATTGGGCCAACTGTCCTAATTGGGTTTCTATTTTGGCAATGGATTGTGTATGGGAATGGACAAGCTAGGCCTGGGTTCTTAGCTCACCTGTCAGCTCTCTGTGTTTGGTTTCTAGCTTGGCGTGCACCTTGAATCTTGCATCAAGAGGTAGATGATGATGAACCAAATGGAGCTAAACCAACTGATGTAAATTTTAATATGATACTCGCAAGTGCACGAATCTAATGCAGAATAGTGGCTACGAGGTCGATCCCTCAGAGACTTAGTAAGATATTCAACCTAACTCTAGAATATGTAGCAAGTAATAATGAAATGTAAAGTTCTAATTTTTATTTTCTTTTTAGGCAATCAATTGTTCAGCTAAACTAAAAACACAGAAATTAACTAAACAAAAGATAAATTAATAAGGAAAAATCCTGTGTTCTGCTTTCAGTTTGTCTTGCTTCTCTGTTCTGCTTTCCTCTTTCCTCCACCTTCAGCAACAATCTCTCGATTGCACGCCTCAACCGTTCTACTCTTTCTCTCGAACAGAGTAGAATAGTCCCCAATTCCAGCCGAATCAAAGCTTTCCCAAAACCTCCGTTATGCTACCCCTCTCTCGAGCAAGTAACACTTTTACTTTGTTCTCTCTCGAGTAAAAGCAACTTCTTTAGTCGGATCCACGAACCCACAACAATTCCTCTATCCCTTCTCTGCCTCTCGACAAAGTCTACTTTGAACAGTCCTTCTCTTTGTGTAGCAGTAATCCAGAAACCACAGCTGCCCAGAACCTCCTTCAGAACCGACAGAACCTCCACCCAACAAAGCCGTCCCCCGTCTGCACAGCACAACACAGAACCACCGGAACAGTTCTCCTCCTCCTCAACCCAGCCGCCACAACCGTTCCCCTCAGCACGAACAACTCTCCTTCTCGAGCAACCGGCGGACTCTCCCTTTGCACAGCACGGCCGCCACCACCCACGAGCAAGATACAGAACCCCTCTTCTCCGTTCGAGCACGAACAATCCCCAGCCGGCCTTCAGCACAGAGCCGCCTCCCTCTCGAGCAGCAACGCCGTCCCCTGACACAGCCACCACCCACCAACAGCACGAACACCCAAAACAGAGCAGCAAAAAAAACGAGTCTTCTTTTCTCCAAACAGCCGCTTCTCTTTGATCTCTTATAGACGAGCGCCACTCCTTCGGAACAGCAATTTTCCTTCCTGGAGCCGGCCAAGTCAGAGACATTCCATTCTCAGCACAAGCCCGAGCTTTCCATTTCTGAACCTTCCAAACAAAAACGAAACGGTTTCCCCCAATCGAGCTAGCTTCTGTTAGATCGAGCCCCTCACCGTCGTCTTAGGACCATGGCCCTATCATTGCCATCGATACCTCGCCGCAATCGAGACCCATCAGCGCCGGAGTTGCCGCCATTCTAGCCTGAGCAGAGCATCCGGGCAGAGAGCTCGAACTCTCTGTTTTGGGTATGCCCGAGCCATCGTAGCTTCCTCTTGCCCGGTCTCGGCCTCAGCCTCACCGTCGTCTTGCCGTCGCCGCCGAGTGGCCGGAAGCATGACCCACCGCCATGGCCGCCGGAATTTCCTCTCGCCGACGTCTCCCTCCGCTCGAACAGAGCATACTCTATTCTGTTCCAGGCGCCCAGACCAGAACCGGTCGCTTTCTTTTTTTTTTTTTTTTTTCCGGACCAGACCAGAACCGGTCGGTTCAATTCTCTTTTTCTTTTTTTTTTCTTTTTCTTCCTTAAAACCCGTCGTATCGATCTCGCGCGTCCAATCTCCGATCTCGGCACAGAACCCATTTGACGTGCATTCTCTTTGGCGATTTAGGACTTTTACAACCTGCATAAATATAGTTAAATATAATTTAGACGCATCATAAATTATAAATCCATTAAACTCAATTAACACATCTAAATTAATCAATTAAGCACATTTGTTTATTAATCTCCTAATTACTCACTTAACACAGATAAACATTAATTATCATTATTTTAACTAAAAATACAACTAACAAATAGGTAGAAAGGCATATAAAAATGTGTATATTTTGCATATATCACCAACCCCAAACATTAAAATCCTAATCAACAGACTAAAATGGCCAAGAGTTAAAATATTTAGCTGTCTTCTTTTTCTCCGACACTCATACCTAAAATGATGGCAGCATATCTGTAACCTATGTTAGGAGATTACATAAACTTTTCAATGCATTATTTTAGAACAAAAGGGAAGATTCCACCAATTGCTTGTTGGACACCACAGCCAATAAACAAAAGGGTAAGGCCACTTTTGTCCTCTTAAAATAATGTGGCTCTCCCCAACCACTCTACGTGAACATCCCCTGTAGAATATTGTGTCCGAACACAACTAAGTCGAAAGTCACCACAAAATTCTTCTAATCAATTAGAACTTCAATTCTCAAGTCTCCCTCTTTTCCATCGCATTAAAAGCTGAGAGGAGGGTAGATTGGGTGGCTAGCAATTGGCTCATCTGATCTTCAAAGGATGGCTTCTTATTGGTTTGGCCAAAGGGAGGATTGGTGGCTGGTTGGTAAGACTGAGCTGGGTTTGAGAATTCTGGTCTTGGGGCCTGATTGAAAGTGGGCCCCTGGTTGGATTGTTTCCAGGCGAAATTGGGATGATTTCGCCACCCCGGGTTATAGGTATTTGAGTAGGGGTTATTGGCTCTAGGATAGGTTTGTGCAAGGTTGACGTGCTCCTGGACAAGGTCATGATACTGAGAGGCTGAGAGGTAGTCAACAATAGTGTGTATAGGGCTGGCACAGATGGCACAGGCATCTTGAGAGGTTGGGGTATAAGGTGGAGTCTGTGAGAAAAACCGATCAAACCTCTCAGTAAGGGATGCCACTTGGTGTTCTAGGTTCGTGGTAGCTTTAACATCATACATGCCTCCCCTTGAGGCACTCCTGCCAGGCATATAGCCTTCCGATCTATAGAGGGTGGCACTGTGTAAAGAGTTTTCGCTCAGGTCCTCTAATAGATCCTAAGCATCATCTGGGGTTTTCTTCATGAATGTGCCTCCACAGGAGGCGTCTATTAAGGTCTTATGCTGATCGCACACACCCTCATGAAATCTCTGCACTAATTGCCACTTGGGCACATCATGGTGGGGACAGGACCGGAGTAAGGATTTCATCCTCTCCCAGCTTTTATGGAATTGTTCATTAGGTGTCTGGGTAAAGGTGATGATTTCATGGCGGATCTTATTGGTCCTCCCCACAGGAAAGTATTTCTTGAGGAATTCGGCTTGAAGTTCCTCCCAAGTAGAAATAGAGTTATGCTCAAGGTAGTATAGCCATTCCTTGGCCCTATCTTTTAAGGTGAAGGGGAACAACCTAAGGCGCACTTGGTCATCAGATAGTGTAAGTTTAAAGGTTGTGTTAACCTCTAGGAAATTTTGTAGGTGCCTATAGGGGTTCTCATTTAATTGGCCATGGTATGTGGGCAGCATCTGGATGATGTTTGGCTTAATTTCAAAATTAGCCACGGTTGCAGGAAGTAGGATACAAGAAGGGGAGGTGTAGGCAGTGGGACGGTAGTAGTCTTGCAGGGTACGGGCATGAGGCATTAGTGGATTCTGGTTTAGGCCATTCCCACCCCCAAGGTTCATGTTGTCCGCCATTGGATGAATTTCAGGGATTTGTTTGCTAGGAGTTCTACAGATTCTATATAGGCGCTCAGGATCAGGATCAAAGGCAAGGTCGGGGTTCAGGGATCGACGACCATGCATGCACAATAAAAATCAAACAAAACCTATGCAATCCTAATAGCGACAACTAGCAAGCATCAGTCCTAGATAGCGACAACTAGCAACCTAATAGAGACAACTAGCACGTCATGCAATCCCACAAAGAAAAGAAAAACACCAAGCAACCAAATTTACTCTAAAAGAGGGTTAAGAAAATGCAAACAGTGGGAAGGGATGGCCCTTCCAACGATGACGAAAATCAGCGTCCTCTCTTAATCCTAAAAAAGAAGAACAACGAAATTAAGCAACTGAAAATAAATCTAAATTAAACTAAACTATTCTAAAACTAACTATGCTAAGAATTTAGTAAACTATTGAGCCGCCCCCGGCAACGGCGCCAAAAACTTGATCGTTTAAATATAAACCCTTGCAAGTGCACAAGGCAATTGTACTACGGCGAGTATTAAAGGGTTGTCGAACCTCAGGGACGGATGAATAATTTTACCAAACTCAAGGAAAGCAGCAGTTTTTAGTTTAATCTAAAGAAAAGCACTAATCTTTAACTAATTTAGTTGAGATTTAATCAATATGTGGAATACCAAGGCTTCGAATCCACCACCATAAACTAGTGTAAAGTCTCTCTCTCTCTCTTTTAAATAAAGATTTCCAATTGGCTGGTGTATTCCTCTCAGACATACACCTGTCAATTCAAATTATAGTGCTCTCCTCTCGAACGTAACACATAAATCAATTAAGCATATGGAATTGTGATCTATCTCTCTCAAGCATAAATCAATGAAACTTTATTAACATATGACAAATCAGAACACTCACATTCCTCTCAGACATGCAAGTAATCTTTCAGATTGAAATTCATAAAATCCACTCTTGTCTCTCTCAAGCACAAAGAATAAACTCAATGAATTAACTTTAATTGCATAACAAAGGTTCATACACCAACTAGAGTAAAAATAATATGAGAGAAAAGAAACTACACAACTAGATTATTGGGCTTCATCTACGCCTTGGATAGGAGTTTAGCCAAGCATGGGAAGAGAATCCATCATCTTCATCTTCATCATCTTCTTCTTCCTTTGCTCTAGCCACCAAGGTCTCAAATTGCTCTCTAGGTTGAATATGTGGTGCCCAAAACGTTCTCCCATAAGGCCTATTTATAATAGTGAAGAAAAACCATGAAGTCCCCTTCCAAATCTAAGTCTAAATAGGTCTTAATTCCGGTTTGCCGCATGCGGCGATCGATCGTACGTATTGACGATCGTTCGCTATCCGATCGATCGCAATTCCTTCATTATTTTACCCCGATCGATCACTTTGCCGATCGACGCCGTATGATACCGATCGATCGTAGTTACTATCTTGCGCGATTGAAAAATTCCAGTAGATACGATCGATCGTTTTTATGCCGATCGATCGTGTCCTTCAATACAGTGCTTTTGCGGCTCTGGCGATCGATCGCAGTGATTGCCGATCGATCGTAGTTACTGTTTATAAACTTCAAATGGCTATAACTTTGTGTCCCAAACTCCGAATTATGCGTGGTTGGTGGCGTTGGAAAGCCGACTTCTTGAACTTTAAATGAGACTTGAATCAGTCCAATCCGATATTTGTACACGAAGTTACGATGATTTAACCATTCGAGTTACTTTTCTCTTCATTTCTGTGTATTACTCTTGTTTCCTACAAAAACCAAAAAATATATTAAAGTTGTAGTTATTCTAATCAAACACTAGCATAATCATAAGCTTAGGAGATAATAAAATGCATATTTCATGTATAGATCACTAATGCTTAGGTCCGAAGTGGTCTATACTTAAAACCTAATGCCCTAAGCCAACTGGTTGAGAGTCATTGGCCTGCGTTATTGTTAAACATAAGCATCTTGAAGTTAGGCATTGCACAGTCTTGTAAAAAAAAGTCTATGGTGTATTATCCTCTCTAATCTAGAATGTTGGACCCGAAGGAGTTGCGTAGGCATTTGTTCTGTCATGAACCTAAAGATTGGGATGACAATGTACATTCTGATGTTCTTTGACTAATGGGTCACACTGGATATGTTTAAAATAGAAAGTTAGAATGTATTGCTACAATGTTCTACACTTTTACTATTTAAATTATTGTGCTATATCATATTGAGCAGAAATTTCCAAGATGAAGGTGTAGAATAAAACTACTTGCTTGAGGGCTTCTATATTCCAGTTGATTATGAATGTAGAATAAGACGTGTGATTAGTTTCTTAAGTATTGTGATATACATTTGAAGGGATAATAGGATTGTTTGTTTTGTAGTGTTTATTTTGATTTCATCCACATTTAGATGAATTAGGTTAATTTCGTAAGTACATGTTTGTGGGTAGCATGGCTGCAAACCCTCACGAGACACAACTCGTCCTACTAGGGACACCTAGAGGTTTAATGATATATGCAAAATATACACATTTTTATATGCCTTTCTACCTATATGTTAGTCGTATTTTTAGTTAGAATAAGGATAATTAATGGTTATTAGTGTTAAGTGAATAATTAGGAGTTTAATAATTAAATGGGCTTAACTGAGTTATTTAGATGCATTAATTGGTTTTAATAGATTTATATTTTATTATGCATCTAATTATGATTTAACTTTATTTATGCAGGCTTTAGAGCTCCAAATCAGATCGCCGAATGTGGAACGAGTTAAATAGCTCATGTGAAGATATCGAAGATCCGACGGACGTGATTATTACGATGGGTTTTAACCCAATAAAAGAAAAAAAAAGAAAAACTCCGTAATTGAACCGGGTCAGCGGTTCAGTACTTCGGTTCGGCCTGGAAGAAAAAAAAAAAAAAAAGGCCCGAGCCGATGGCTCGGGCATTACTCAGAACAGAGAGCTCGAGCTCTCTGTTCGAGCAACGATGGAAGAGGAGGCGAACGCCGGCATTTTCGGCGATGGGTCTCGCTTCCGGCGACTTGGCAGCGAGGCTACGGTGGCGGCGGATTGAGACGGCGAAGCAACGGCGACGGAGAAAAACAAACCGGCGAAGTAAGGGCTGCAAAAAGAAAAAAATCGCGATTGGGAATGTCTGAATCTGGAAGGTTTTGAGGCAAATCGAAGTGCAAACCTGTTTTAGAATGGTAAGTCACCACAGTCTGATTCGATTTGAGATCTCAAAAGGGGCGAATTTGTGGTTGATTGAGAAAATTCCAATTTTTGGGTGCTTCGCCTTGTTTCGAGAGGAGTTAAAATTGGAATCCTTTCTACAAATTGGACGGGAATCATCACAATTTGAAGGTGGGCGATCGTCTATAAGAGAGAAGGGAGGCTGGCTGTGCAAAGGGGGCTCTGCTTTTCTGGGTATTGTTCTGTGCTGTGGTGGTTGGAGGAGACCCATTTTTGCTGCTCTGTTCTGGAGGTCGACTGTGCTGAGGAGTTCTGGAGGCCGACTGAGCAGAGAAGGTAAGGCTGGGCTCTGTTCTGGAGGTCGACTGAGCAAAAGAGGTTCGATTTGGCTGGGAACGAAAAAAAAGAGAGGACTTTTGGTGGAGTAGCTCTGTCGAGAGGCAGAGAAGAGAAGGTACTGGCTGGGTAGGAGGAGAAGCAGTGCTCTGTTTTCTGGGCGCTATTCTGGCTGTGCAGAAGAGGAGCTGCTGCAATCGGGCTTGGTGGCTGGCTGTGGAGAAGGGAAGCCAGTTTCTGACGAGAGGGAGGAACTGATCCGCTCGTGCTGGGAAGAGGGCTGCTGCAGATAAGTCAGAATTGCTTTTTCTCGAGAGAGTGAAGCAAAACTGACTGGTTTTCTTTGAAGGAGGAGAGAGAAAGGTGCTGAGTCAAGATGGGAGAGAGGAACTGCTGGGTTCGTGGATTTGAGAAGAATTACTACTGGGTGTGGAGAGGAAAGACTGATCTGATTTCGGGGTTGCTTTGCTTTGGCTGGAATTGGGGACTGTCTGTTCTATTCGAGAGAAAGAGCAGATCGGTTGAGGCGTGCAATCGAGAGATTGTTGCAGAAGGTGGAGGAAAGAGGAAAGCAGGACGGGATTACAGACAGACTGAAAGCAGCAAACAGGCTTTTTACTTTTTATCTTTTATTTAGCCAATTTCTGTGTTTTAAGTTTAGTTGAACATCTGATTGCTTAATTAGAAAATAAAAATTAAAACTTTTCATTTCATTGTTGCTTGTTACATACTCTTAGAATTAGGTTGAATATCTTACTAAGTCTCTGAGGGATCTACCTCGTGGCCATTATTCTGCATTAGAATCGTGCGCTTGCAAGTATTATATTAAAATTTACATCAAGTTTTTGGCGCCGTTGCCGGGGACTACGTAGGATAATTTACCAAATTCTTAGAGTAGTTTAGTTTCAATTTAATTTAGTTTAATTTTTGTTGTTTATTAGTGTTTTTCCTTTTTGTAGGACTAAGAGAAGACACAAAATTCTCATCAACGTTGGAAGGGCCACCCCTTCCCCTCGTGTGCATTCTTTTACCTTCTCTTTTAATTTTTCTAGGTGCTTGGTATTTTTATATTTCTTTCTGTGATTGCATGCTTGTGTTAGTTGCTATTTTTTAGGATTGTTATAGGTATTTAATTTTTAGTGCTGTTAATTAGTGTATGCTTGGTCGTCGGTCACTGGGTGAAAAGCTTGCACCTCTTGACCTAGAAATTGAAAGAACTTTCAAAGCAAGATTAAAACATACAATGGATATTACAAATCAATTAGGTAACATGGAAAATGAGAATGTGAGGAAGACATTAAAAGATTATTCATCCCCCATTCAATTCAATTCACCTTCCTGCATAGTGCTGCCGCTCACCACGGCACGCCACTTTGAGTTGAAACAAGGGGTGATGCAACTTTTGCCCACATTCTATGGTTCCAATAAAGAAGATCCCTATAATCATGTTAAAGAGTTCCTTGACATTTGTGGTACATTTAAATTCCAAAATTTCTCTGATGAATCTGTTTGGTTGCACCTCTTTCCCTTTTCTTTGAAAGAAAAAGCGAAAGCATGGTTGAACTCTTTAGAAGTTGGAACAATTAGGAGTTGGGATCAATTAGCTGAAAAATTTTTGAACAAATTCTTCCCAGTTCATAAAACTCATGCCCTTCGTAGAGAAATTACAAATTTCATGCAGAAGGAGGGTGAACACTTTTATGAGTGTTGGGAAAGATGGAAGAATTTGCTTCTTAAGTGTCCACACCATGGATTTTTAAAGTGGCAACAAGTTCAATTCTTCTATGACGGTTTAACACCTCAGAACCTTCAAATGGTTGATGCCGCTAGTGGTGGGTCAGTTATGATGAAGAGTGCAGAAGAAGCGTGGGATTTTAATGAGACTCTATGCGAGAATTCTCAGCAATGGGATTGCTCAAGTAGAGTTGACAGAACGTTTTCTTTTCAAAAGAAAGGAGGCGTATATGAGGTAGACAATAATGCACATTTGATTTCCAAGATTGACAGCCTGACACAACGATTTGATGCATTAATGTCTGCTGGTGGGCTCCAAATGCCATCACATGTCAATGTGTGTGCTATTTGTTCTAACCCCTCCCATGTCACACAAAACTGTCCTTCTAACACCTCTAGAGTGGAATACAATAGTGATCAGGCTATTGCTATCAACGCCTTCCCTCGACCTGGCAATAACCCATATTCAGAAACTTATAACCCAGGTTGGGCTAGGCATCCCAATTTTTCATGGTCCAAAAGACCACATCAAGGAGGACCACCAGGGTACCCTCCCAATCAGTCTTACCCTCAACAAGTTCAAACATTCCCTACACAATCTAAGAAACCATCTCTTGAGGATACTTTGAATTTGTTCATGCAAAGCTCTATACAATTTCAAAAAGATACCCAACATTCTTTACATGCCAACTCGCAAGCAATTGCGAAGCTAGAACTTCAAATGGGTCAATTGGCTTCTGCATTAAATGAGAGGGAAAAAGGTAGGTTACCTAGTCAACCTGTAGCAAATCCCAAAGGACAATTTGAAGTGGGATCTAATTCTTGTCAAGACCAATCTCCAGCGCAAGTTAAAGCCATAACTACACTTAGGAGTGGAAAACAGATTGACAACAATATTGAACCACCTAAGACTGCTATAGAAACAATTGCTAGAAAGGGTGAGGACCAAGAGAGCACCACAAGATCAGATGCGAGACCTGATACATCGAAGAAGAGCCTAGAAGCTTCTTCATGTCCTGAGTCTAGCCATATGCCACCCTATATACCCAAGGCACCTTTTCCCCAAAGACTTGCAAAAACATCTCACAGGAACAAACTTGATGAGACAATAGAAATTTTTAAGAAAGTGCAAATCAATATTCCATTGCTCGATGCTATTAAGCAAGTTCCCGCTTATGCAAGATTCCTGAAAGACATGTGCACCCAGAAAAGGAAATTGAATGTACACAAGAAAGTGTTTCTCACTGAACAAGTTAGCTCAATTCTTAAGCATAACACTCCTCCTAAGTTCAAAGATCCAGGATGTCCCACAATTTCATGCGTTATAGGAGACCATAATGTGGAGAGAGCATTGTTAAACTTAGGAGCTAGTGTAAATTTGATACCGTTCTCTGTTTATGAGCAACTTGGATTAGGAGAGTTGAAACCGACTACCATAACACTGCAACTTGCAGACAGATCAGTTAAAGTCCCACGCGATGTTATTGAGGATGTTCTGGTTCAGGTGGATAAATTTTACTTCCCAGTAGACTTTATTGTCTTAGATACCCACCCTGTGCAGAATCCTGGTAGTCAGATTCCTGTGATTTTGGGAAGGCCATTCTTAGCCACATCCAATGCCATAATAAATTGTAGAAATGGGGTTATGAAGTTGTCTTTTGGCAATTTAAAAGTCAAACTCAATGTCTTTAATGTTAGACAACAACCTCCATAGTCAGATGATTCTTATACAGTGAATATGATTGAAAGTTTAGTACAAGAATCGCTGCAAAATGTTTTAAATGATGATCCCCTCCAGACATGTTTAACTCATTTTGGCTTAGACTTCGACATCGAAGGGTCCATTAGAGACGTCAATGCATTGCTTGACTCTACCCCTATATTGGACCCGACCAAATGGACAGCCAGGGTGGAACCTCTTCCAGCTCCCGAGTCTAAACTTGTCCCATCTATTGAAAAACCACCCCAACTTGACCTAAAACCATTACCAGAAACACTTAAATATGCATTTTTAGGTTCTTCTGATACCTTGCCTGTTATCATCTCTTCAGACCTTAATTTAGAACAGGAAGGCAAGTTGCTTGATGTTCTTCGCGAACATAAGACAGCTTTGGGGTGGACAATAGCAGACATTAAGGGTATAAGTCCTGGTCTGTGTATGCATCACATTTACCTTGAGAAGCATACAAAATCTTCCCGTGAAATGCAATGCAGACTTAACCCTAATATGAAGGAGGTCGTCAGAACCGAGGTGCTAAAATTGTTAGATGTTGGCATCATTTACCCCATATCAGATAGTACTTGGGTCAGCCCAGTTCAGGTTGTTCCTAAGAAGTTAGGAATCCCAGTAGTCAAAAATGATAATAATGAATTAGTCCCCACCCGAATGACCAATGGTGGTGGGTTTGTATTGACTACAGAAAATTGAACTCAGTCACAAGGAAAGATCACTTTCCTTTGCCATTCATTGATCAGATGCTTGAGAGACTTGCTGGTCATAGCTACTATTGCTTTTTAGATAGCTATTCAGGCTACAATCAAATTCCCATTGCTCCAGAGGATCAAGAAAAGACCACCTTCACTTGTTCTTTTGAAACATATGCCTATCGCCGCATGCCATTTGGGTTATGTAATGCACCCGCCACATTCCAGCGGTGCATGATGAGCATATTTTCAGATATGGTTGAGCAATTTCTTGAAATTTTCATGGATGACTTCTCGGTGTTTGGATCCTCTTTTGATGAATGTTTACACCATTTGTCTCTTGTCTTGGCAAGGTGTAAAGAAACAAATCTTGTGCTAAATTGGGAGAAATGTCACTTTATGGTTCGTCAAGGGATAGTTCTGGGGCATGTTATTTCTAATAAAGGAATTGCAGTTGATAAGGCCAAAGTTGACTTAATTTCAAGTCTCCTCCACCAAAATCAGTAAAGGAGGTTCGATCTTTTCTTGGCCATGCTGGGTTTTACAGAAGATTCATCAAAGACTTTAGCAAAATTTCTAGACCTTTGTGCAATCTGCTTGCTAAAGAAACTCTTTTTGTCTTTGATGATGAATGTTCTAAAGCATTTGATCAACTCAAGCAATTTCTCACATCTGCACCCATCATCCAACCACCAGACTGGAATTTACCTTTTGAGCTTATGTGTGATGCATCCGATTATGCGGGTGGAGCTGTCTTGGGGCACCGGGTGAATAAGATACCCCATGTCATCTATTATGCAAGTAGAACTCTCAATGATGCTCAGCTCAATTATTCTACGACAGAAAAAGAGTTGTTGGCTGTAGTTTTTGCTTTAGACAAGTTCCGATCATATCTCTTAGGATCCAAGGTCATAGTGTTTTCCGATCATGCAGCTTTGAAATATCTTCTTTCAAAGAAAGACACTAAACCTCGTTTAATTTGTTGGGTCTTATTACTTCAAGAATTTGATATTGAGATAAGAGACAAGAAAGGTTCTGAAAATATTGTTGCTGATCACTTGACTAGACTTATTGACGAGTCTGCTGAGGAACCCTTACCTTTGAATGAGTCATTCCCTGACGAACAACTTTTTGTTGTCTCTCAATTGCCTTGGTATGCTGATATTGTTAATTATCTTGTCACAACTCAACTTCCTGAACATTGGACAAAACAAGATAAATCCAAATTCTTCGCCGAGGTTAAGCATTTTTTCTGGGATGATCCATACCTGTTCAAGTATTGCCCAGATCAAATCATTAGGAGATGTGTGTCGGAGCATGAGGTTGATAGTATCATTTCTTTTTGCCATGCTCATGCATGTGGTGGCCATTTCGGTGCAAAAAAGACCGCTGCAAAAATTTTAGAGAGTGGTTTCTATTGGCCTACTTTATTCAAAGACACTCATGAGTTCTGCACCAAATGTGACAGATGCCAACGTATGGGTACACTATCACGTAGGTCCATGATGCCCCTTACAAACATTCTGATTATTGAACTTTTTGATGTTTGGGGTATTGACTTCATGGGCCCATTTCCTCCATCGTTTGGTTATCTCTATATCCTTGTTGTAGTAGATTATGTTTCCAAATGGGTCGAGGCAATTCCCTGCAAAACAAATGATCACAAAGTGGTGGTTCGGTTCTTGAAAGAAAACATATTTTCTCGTTTTAGAACCCCTCGTGCAATTATAAGTGATGGTGGTACACATTTTTGTAATAAAGCTTTTGAATCACTTCTGAAAAAGTACTCCATTACTCATAAAATTGCAACTCTATATCATCCGCAGACATGTGGGCAAGTAGAAGTTTCAAATAGGGAAATTAAACGCATTCTTGAGAAAACGGTTCGTCCCAACCGAAAGGATTGGTCTGAAAGATTAAATGATGCATTGTGGGCTTACCGTACTGCATTAAAGTCACCGATTGGAATGTCTCCCTATAGACTTGTATTTGGGAAACCTTGCCACTTACATGTGGAATTGGAACATCGTGCTTACTGGGCCATCAAAACTTTTAATTTTGATATAGACAAGGCTGGAACACTTCGCAAATTGTAACTCAATGAATTAGACGAAATTCGTAATGAGGTTTATGAGAATGCGAAGATTTACAAAGCAAGGACCAGAGTTTTTCATGATCAGTCAATATTGAGGAAGTCATTTGAGCCCGGACAAAAGGTTTTGCTCTATAACTCCAGGTTACATCTCTTCCCAGAGGAAAGCTCCGTTCCCGATGGTCTGGACCTTTCATTGTGCACAAAGTATTTTCCCATGGGGCGGTTGACCTTCAAAACCCTAAAGATGGAACTATTTTCAAAGTTAATGGTCAAAGATTGAAACCATATTTAGAGGGTTTTACTGAAAGGGAGGAGATTGTTCTAGATTTGGATGAACCTAATTCTCCTGCATGATTTTTGGTTACGTCTGGCTGAAGACGTAAAACTTAGCGCTCTTGGGAGGCAACCCAAATTTTTGGTTCTTGATTGTTTTTTTTATTTGTTTAATATTTAGGTTGTTGATACCTATGTGGGGATGCTACAATCTAGGTTTGGGGGTGTCTTTTATGTTTCCATATTCTGTACTTACTCCTCATTCTTAGTTTGTGTGTTTCAATGCTCTACATCTACCATGAGGCTTCTCCATTCAGGTGATTTCTTTCCTTACACTCCTTTTCTTTTACTCGTCATTGTGATATTTATTTTAGTAAACATTGAGGGCAATGTTTAGTTTAGGTTTGGGGGTGTAGAAAAGAAAAGTAGTATTCCTTTGGTTTCTATCATTTGAAAAAAAAAATTAAAAATAAAAAAAAATTTGAAGAAAAAAAACCATAAAAATTGCTTAGTTTTTAGGTTGTTTGTTAGTATTTTTCTTAGGTTTTGATAGTTTATCCCTTTATGATGCATACTTCAATTTTTAAGAGATTAATTTGCATTGGAAGTATGAGTAAGTATACTGGAGGATAGAGAACTTAACTGAGCAGTATCTTTCTATTACAGTCCTCTTGGAACATGTGCTTGAGCTAATAAAACTCACTCACACACATTAGTTACATAAAGTAATACGGTCTAGAGATTTGTTGAATGCTAATTTAAAGTGGGATATCTTTAGTCAGAGTCATTGGATGATATGTGGTTGTCTGTTGAGCTTAAAAGATCATGATAGACCATTTACTTGGCTATGGCAAGGGATTGGAATCGGAAATAAGTTGAGAGTATAATACAGCCTGGACGGAATAAAGATGCTTGAAGATATGAATGCTGAAAAGAAAAAAAAAAGAAAAACGAGAAAATGAAAAACAAAAATAAAAGAAAGGGGCTGCTTGACTTTATAGGATTAACTTAGGCTGATGCTCGGGCCCGAAGCGGTCTACTTAAAAACTAATGCCCTAAGCCAACTGGCTGGGAGTCATTGGCCTGAGTCATTGCTAAACCTAAGCATCTTGAAGTCAGGCCTTACACAGTCCTAGGGAAAAAATAATCGAAAAAAAAAAGAAAAAAAAAGTCTATGGTGTATTATCCTCTCAAATCTATGGTGTATTATCCTCTACACTTTTACTATATAAAGTATCATGCTATATCATATTGAGCAGAAATTTCCAAGATGAAGGTGTAGAATAAAACCACTTACTTGAGGGCTTCTATATTCCAGTTGAATATAAATCCAAGTACATGTGGTTGATTTTCTTAAACATTGCAGTTTGCATTTGAAGGGATATTAAGATTGTTTGTTTTGTAGTGATTTTCTATTTTCTTTTTACACTTAGATTAAATAGGTTTATTTCATAAATAGATGTTTGTGGGTAACATGGCCGCAAACTCTCACGAGACTTCACTCGTCCAGCCAGGGACACCTGGGGGTTTAAAGGCTTGTTGCATGCGCTAAATGCAATCGCGATATCCTGCGGAAGTGGATTAGTTAGATTTCTTTGTTGTTGTTTTATTTTGTTTTATTTTGCTCGAGGACTAGCAAAATGTAGGTTTGGGGGTATTTGATATATGCAAAATATACACATTTTTTATATGCCTTTCTACCTATATGTTAGTCGTATTTTTAGTTAGAATAAGGATAATTAATAGTTATTAGTGTTAAGTGAATAATTAGGAGTTTAATAATTAAATTCACTTAACTGAGTTATTTAGATGCATTAATTGGTTTTAATAGATTTATATTTTATTATGCATCTAATTACGATTTAATTTTATTTATGCAGGCTTTAGAGCTCCAAATCAGATCGCCGAATGTGGAACGAGTTAAACAGCTCATGTGAAGATATCGAAGATCCGACGGACGTGATTATTACGACGGGTTTTAACCCAATAAAAGAAAAAAAAAATCGGAATTGAACCGGGTCAGCGGTTCAGTACTTTGGTTCGGCCAGGAAGAAAAAGAAAAAGAAAAAGAAGGGCCGAGCCGATTGCTCGGGCGTTACTCAGAACAGAGAGCTCGAGCTCTCTGTTCAAGCACCGATGGAAGAGGAGGCGAATGCCGGCGTTTCCGGTGATGGGTCTCGCTTCCGGCGACTTGGCGGCGAGGCTACGGTGGCGGCGGATTGAGACGGCGGAGCAACGGCGACGGAGAAAAACAAACCGGCGAAGTAAGGGCTGCAAACATAAAAAGAAAAAAATCGCGATTGGGAATGTCTGAATCTGGAAGGTTTTGAGGCAAATCGAAGTGCAAACCTGTTTTAGAATGGTAAGTCACCACAGTCTGATTCGATTTGATATCTCAAAAGGGGCGAATTTGTGGCAGATTGAGAAAATTCCAATTTTTGGGTGCTTTGCCTTGTTTCGAGTGGAGTTAAAATTGGAATCCTTTCTACAAATTGGACGGGAATCATCACAATTTGAAGGTGGGCGATCGTCTATAAGAGAGAAGGGAGGCCGGCTGTGCAAAGGGGGCTCTACTTTTCTGGGTATTGTTCTGTGCTGTGGTGGTTGGAGGAGACCCGTTTTTGCTGCTCTGTTCTGGAGGTCGACTGTGCTGAGGAGTTCTGGAGGCCGACTGAGCAGAGAAGGTAGGGCTGGGCTCTGTTCTGGAGGTCGACTGAGCAAAAGAGGTTCGATTTGGCTGGGAACGAAAAAAAAGAGAGGACTTTTGGTGGAGTAGCTCTGTCGAGAGGCAGAGAAGAGAAGGTACTGGCTGGGCAGGAGGAGAAGCGGAGCTATGTTTTCTGGGCGCTATTCCGGCTGTGCAGAAGAGGAGGAGCACTGCAATCGGGCTTGGTGGCCGGCTGTGGAGAAGGGAAGCCAGTTTCTGATGAGAGGGAGGAACTGATCCGCTCGTGCTGAGAAGAGGGCTGCTACAGATAAGTCAGAATTGCTTTTGCTCGAGAGAGTGAAGCAAAACTGATTAGTTTTCTTTGAAGGAGGAGAGAGAAAGGTGCTGAGTCAAGATGGGAGAGAGGAACTGTTGGGTTTGTGGATTTGAGAAGAATTACTACTGGGTGTGGAGAGGAAAGACTGATCTGATTTCGGGGTTGCTTTGCTTTGGCTGGAATTGGGGACTGTCTGTTCTATTCGAGAGAAAGAGCAGATCGGTTGAGGCGTGCAATCGAGAGATTGTTGCAGAAGGTGGAGGAAAGAGGAAAGCAGGACGGGATTACAGACAGACTTAAAGCAGCAAGAAGGCTTTTTATTATTTTATCTTTTATTTAGCCAATTTCTGTGTTTTAAGTTTAGTTGAATGATCGTTTAAAATTAAAACCCTTGCAAGTGCACAAGGCAATTGTACTACGGTGAGTATTAAAGGGTTGTCGAACCTCAGGGTTGGTGAATACTTTACCAAACTCAAGGGAAGAAAAAGATGTAGTTTACTTAATTCTAAAGAAAGCAATGAACTTTATCTAATCTAACTAAGATTTAATCAATATGGAGAAGTATCAAGGTAATGAATCCACCACTAGACATGTAATTACCACTCTCAATTATTATTAAGCATAAGTTAACATGATATGGTAATTCGTGTTCTTGATCGGACACACGAATTACTAATGAATTCACTAACGTTCTTGATCGGACACGAAAGTTCATCCATTATTGTGTAATCAATCCCATCCTTGATCGGCCATAGAATCAATCACAACTCTATTATAATGCAATCAATCTTATCCTTGATCGGGCATAAAATCAATCACAATATCTAATTCCATTCATAATCAATCAAGTCTATGATCAAGCACTCAAAAGAATACTCATGAAATCGCATTAAGCATGAATCATAATCAACTTTATAGAATTAAACTATCAAGAGTAGCAATACACATCTAGGGCTTCATCAAGCCTTGACATGGAATTTAGTTACACATAGAAAGAAAGAAAGGAGAAGCCTGTTTATGTAGATCCATCGTCATGAATCCTTCTTCTTCTTTGCTCCAAAAGACCTCTTCTCTTCCTCCTCTCTAGCCTCCAATAAAGCTCTCTGGTCTACTTTCTAATGCCCAAAACGTTCCTTCATAAGGCCTATTTATAATAGTGAAGAAAAACCACGAAGTCCCCTTCCAAATCCAAGTCGAAATAGGTCAAAATTGCTTTTTCCGAATACGGCGATCGATCAGCACTATTCACCGATCGATCGGCACTGTTCATGACAAATTTCTAGTAGATACGATCGATCAAACGGCGACGATCGATGGCAAAAATTTTGATTTTTTCCTCAAGCGATCGATCGCCTCATTTAGCCGATCGATCGGTTACTATTCATCCTGCAGCACAATTTTCCAATAGTCATAACTTTTTGCTCCGAACTCCGAATTATGCATGGTCGATGGCGTTGGAAAGCTGACTTCTTGAATCTTTAACTTGAGACTTGAATAAGTCCAATCATAAATATATACACAAAGTTATGAAGGTTTAACCATTGAAGTTATGTTTCACCATATTTTTGCATCTTTGCTCTCATTTCCTACAAAAACCAAAAACTATATTAAAGTAGCAATAATTCTAATCAAACACTAGCATAAATATAAGTTTAGGAGATAATAAAATACATATTTCTTGTGTAGATCATTGAACATCTGATTGCTTAATTAGAAAATAAAAATTAAAACTTTTCATTTCATTGTTGCTTGTTACATACTCTTAGAATTAGGTTGAATATCTTACTAAGTCTCTGAGGGATCGACCTAGTAGCCATTATTCTGCATTAGAATCGTGCGCTTGCGAGTATTATATTAAAATTTACATCATTTAACGGCTTGTTGCATATGCTCAATGCAATCATGTTCCCTACGAAAGTGGTATTTACTTTTCTACTTTATTTTGTTATTTGTTCTTCATTGTGTGATTTTGTTTTGCTAGGGACTAGCAAAGTGTAGGTTAGGGGGTGTGATATATACTTAAATTATGCATTTTATTAGCTCCAAAACTTATGTTTATGCTAGTGTTTGAATAGATTTGATGTTCTTTAATGTTGTTTTTGATCTTTTGTAGGAGAATAAAGTTGCACTCATTTTGACATGAGAAGAGGGAAAGATGCAAAATATTTTGATGAAACAATAGTAGCCAATCGATCCCATCTCAATACGCGATCGATCGCCCCAATTCAGAAGATGCCACAAGATGCTTGTGCGATCGATCACAACCTTCTCGATCGATCGTATCTACTAGAATTTTTGTTACACTGTTTGCAATCGATTGCAACCAAGCTGATCGATCACCATATGAATAAAGCCTACTGAACGATATCGGGATGAAGATGGAATACATTAGTGATGTGCAGTTGATCGTCATATCAGATGTGATCGATCGCCGCTAGCGGAAGCACGAAAAGAATACCCTTTCTCATTAGGTTTTGAGGGGGTGTTTGTGGTTTTTCTTACCCCTCTATATAAGCCTTAAGGAGGGCTTAGAATAGGACGTCCGGGAGTCTTGGGGAGTTCTTTTGGGAGTTTGTGATGGCTAGAGGAGAGGAGAGAAAACGAAGCAGACAAAGAAGATGATGAAGATGATGATGTGTGTTTCTCCTCTGATGCTTGACTAAACTACTTACAGGGCGTAGATGAAGACCAATTCGATTGGTTTTGTCATTCTTTCTCTCTAATCTTATTTAAAGTTGATGTATGAACCTTTGTTATATTATGAATATTAATTCATTGAGATTTATTCTATGTGCTCGCGAGAGGTAATAGTGAATTTTATAAATTTCAATCCGAGAACCCTACATACTACCCTTTCTCTTGAATTTAGTAGATTAATCTTCCGTCCCTGTGGTTCGACAACCCTACATACTCACTGTAGTACAAATGCCTTGTGCACTTGAAATGGTTTAATATTTAAATTATCATCACACCCCCAAACATAAATGGCAACATTTGACAACGATGTTTGGTTTATAACATGAAAAGGGATGAGTGCAAATCACATGTCTGCCCCCTTATTTACAAAATTATACCCCAAACACTAATTATTAAAATCTCACTCATAAAAAATCACATTATTCCCAAGCACTATTGGTCTTTTTTATTTTAAAAGCAAACCTCCTCTACTGTGATTTAAAAGGACGTAATTTTATGAATCACGCCTGTACATCCAAATCAAGGTTACTAAATGCACCCTAAAAAAACTCTCTACCTATGCAGACCTAATTTTCCGCACGGTAAATGCATCAAAAGAAAAAAAATACTCCCTACGTCATGGTTTTTAAAATTGGACCGGACCGGTTTGTCCAACTACGAAAAACCGGAACCGATAGAGAGACCGGTTCAGACCAGGTTCGGAGTTTCAATGGGTCAAACCAATATTTTTTCTATAAAAAAGACTTACTTTTGCGAAGATTCAAAATTAGGACTAACAATCATCATTCCCAACGCCTTAACCACTTGACTACTTGACTTTTTTATGTTTATTATGCACAATAAATATTTACTATATATATGAGGTGTTCAGTAGTGTACTCTCCTAACATTTATCCTGGGTCAAACCGGTTTAACCTGCGGTCCAACTGGACCGGCAAAATTTCTGAATCGATGGCCAGTCTAGTTTTAATAACCTTGAACTACGTTCAAAAATAGTGTGTAGATTTAAAAAAATTGTTGTTTTTATTAAACCATGGGGCTCACAAGTCACGTGATTTCCTTGATCCCCTCTTTCCCCTTGCCAACGAGCAACCCTCAAGAATGATCAAATTTTTGTTTCGGGCGAGCAGATGTTTCGGCAAGCTCTTGCAATCAAGCCTTCTACAACTCCATCAACCTAAATTGCATCTTCTCCAAGTTCAACTTCATCTCCTCTTCCTCCATGGGCTTCTCTATCTCCACTCCTTTGCCACTGCCATCTTCCCAGGACTCATGAGCTAGGACACTCAATAGCATTGTCGGATGGTTAGAATTGTGGGAAGTAGCAGAAAACACACCATTGCTCAATCAACAAAACTAGAATTTTTATCATTAGAGGAAAGAACCAAGCTTTATCAACAAAGAAAACTAAAAGCAGTTGTTCATCCGTCCGCCGTCCGTACGGACACCTCTTGGTGTCCGTCCACTGTAGTGTTCCCTACGGGAACACGAACGAAATCAAACGCCATAGTGAAAAAGGGAAAGAGAAAGGAGAAAGCTAGAAAGAAAAAAGACAACTTTGTTATTCCATACCCTAGAATGAGGAAGACGACCCCTGTATAAAGAGGGCGTGCTTCCCAAGATGGTAGGCTAGATCGTGGCTCGCTGATGGGCCACTAATTGGCACTGATTATTCTCTATCAGCCTGTTACCTAACAATTACCCTAAACGGGTCTGATTACAATAAGATACGTAATCAATCAAATATCCTAATGAAGTAATGCTAACTTGATGGGCTGTTGGGTTGCTGACGGGCCCACACTGGGCCTGGCCCGACGTTCACAACAATCCACCACACTCCGCTGTCGCATTGTCCTCAATGCGACCAAGAAAGGATGTGGGGACCATCGGCGAACATCTTGGTAGAAGCGGCCGCAGCGGTGGCATGCTCAAGTGTGCAGAAGAGGAGGAACCCCTTGGACGAGACGCCACCGGTCGGGCTCTCGGCGTGAGGAGGGATGGACGAGATGCTGCCGATCGGGCTCTCGATTCGAGGAGGGATGTGGCGGAGTAGAGGCAGCTAGAGCATAGAGACTGCCGGGGCCACGGTAGCAGCGATAGGGGAAGCCGAGGCGGCGAGGGCAGACACCGTGCGAAAGCCACGGCAGCTGAAGTCGCGGCGGAAGCCGAGGTGGGCGACGCCAAGGCGGCGGAAGATGGTGGTGTCAGTTCAGTCGAGGTCGAGTTAGGCAGTGCTTAGTTGGCAGCCATGGGTGATGCGCAAGGTGGGGTCGACGGCGGGGAGAGGCTTGGAGGAGGCGAGAATGCGGACGAAGAACACGTTACCTCTAGTCAGTACACCGGTGGTCTGACAAAGGTTCGAGGCAGCGGTGAGGGACCTGATGGGCCCGTGAGGCCGGTGGCGGAGGCCGTGGTAAACTCGGTGGAGCAGATTGAGGCAGATAGAGGCAGGGGCAGGAGTAGGGACGCCATGGCAGCGGCCCTCGTCATGGGTGTACCCGTCAGTAGAGAAAACGAATCCAGCGGTGGTCATGTCGCCCTTGAGGGACAGGGATGGAGAACCCCAATTGAATGGTGGCAATGGCGGCGGTGTCAGAAGAAGTGGCAGTGGCGGAAGAATGTGAGGCAGCAGCAGTAGAGACGTGGCGAATGGACAGCTTTGGTAGCAGATAGTTGTTCCCTGGGATCGTAAAGGTTGTTGCTGTTTGGGAGCGACTGGAAGATGGTGAAGCAGAGCTCGGTCACAAACGGTGGTGGTAGAGGGCTATTTGGGTCCTCTTCTCCGGCGTGGTTGGCGGCATCGGCTCCAAAAGTTGGAGCCTTGGTCTCCTGGGCAGGTTGTGTGGGGGGTGCGGTGGAAGAGCAGAGATGGCAGGGAGGTGGTCAGCATGGCTGTCCGAAACTCCAGAAGCGGTGATGGCATCAAAGATGGGAAACGTGTTATGGACTCAATTGCAACCTCTTACTTCTATTAGGTCTAGGATTTCTAATTTAATAGTGTTTCCTAGTGAGGATTTACTACTTCTATTAGTATTAGGATATTTTTACTCTTTATACATGTAAGGCCTATGGCCAAAACGGGATTATCAATGAGAAACATAGATTAGTTTTTTATTTTGTTCTAGTTTAGCTTCGTTCTTCTCCATTGTAGACGTCGTGTCTACATCATTAGATCAGAGCCGTTTTGACCCCTGGTTCCCACCCACCCTTACTGTCGCCCATGACAGGCGACCGTCGGGTGAGTCCCGACCCATTGCCGATGTCCTCTGGACCCCTCGTCCATGACGACTATGGCCTCAGACTTTCACGACGTCCCCCATTACTACCCTCCCCATTAGACTACCCGAACTACACACTTGGAGGCGATATTGGAGCGAGAACTTACCGATTTGAAGACTGTGATTGCCGAGATTGCGGAGTCCAACCATCGTCATGATCAGGGAGAACCATCTTCGCGATCGTCGCTTTGAGGCGCTCCTGCTGTCCTTCCATTGCCAGACGGTGTCGGCTCCTCCTCCGAGCTACAACGCTTCTCCATCCTGGTTTGTGCCGCCGTCTTTCCCCGCTGGCACACAATTGCCGCCGGTCGGCATGCCGCCGTGGCAGGGCCTCGCATAAGCGGGAACCATCTCGGCAGACGCAGATCCATTCGGGTTCGCCACATCAGACGCATTCGGCTCATTGGCACCCCTGGTTTCTGCTTCACCCTCTCTCCCGACCACAGGAGTCGTGGCCGCCGCATCCTTGCCGGCGCCGTCTCTGTCGGGTCTATCGGAGACCATGGCGGTGCCCAACCAGTCTCTTGCTGCTGTGGTCCAGCCTCCACCTTTGATGGCGATGGCGGGCCCCTTCCTTCACACCCTGTTGCCTCCCTCAATCGGCAGCACCACCTTGCTCAAGGTGGTGCCTTTTTGCTTCCTGGAGCTTTTCCCCCTTCCGACAGACCACTACAGACGTCCTTCGGCTAGATCCTCTCTTCCGCCGCCACTGTGGCTCTCGCCGGGCCTCCCCTCCAGCCTTGCGTCGAGGTTCATCCTTCGATCAGCTCTTATGGGGGTTTCTATGGCCACCGCCGGACCAGCTGCCACCACCGTCCACTTCACCAACTCGGTCTGCCGCAGCCGCCGCCCCGATCGCTTTTCCCTCCCCTACCCTAGCTCCTCCCTTCCAGCCGAGCATGCCCACGGGCTTTAGTCAGCCGGGCTAGGACGGACCCATTATTCTAGAATCCGGGCCCGTTCCCAAGATTCCGTCCTAGTTCGACCCAACCAGGTTCCCAAATCCGGGCAGCTCATCCATCGGGTGTTCAACCACACGTGGGCCCCACAGTGGGTCCCCCCTCTTTATGTTCCGGTTCACCCTGGGTTTCAGGCTCCACACGCATCTGCTTCTGCTAATGCGGATGATTATTATGCATCTGATGACGAGTTTCCAGATCATGTGAAACTATCGTGGACGTGGATAGCACAATCATGGTCGTGGTCATGTGGACCGTCGTTACGTGGAAAAGTACGACCAAATCAAACATTAAGAGGGTCCAAATTTAGGTTTTAAAATACTTACTAATTTTCTGGATGTTACATCCTCCCCTCCTAAAAAGAACATTTCGTCCTCGAAATGCCGTCTCTCAATCTTCAAAAAAGGTAAGGGTAGGATTTCCTCATTTCTCTTTCCGTTTCCCAAGTCATTTCATCAGCTAGCTAGTTTTGCCACAAAACTTTCACCAAAGGAATAGTCCTTTCGTCTAAGTACTTGATCTTTTATGTCCAATATTTTTAACAGGTTTTACCGGAAATGTCAAATCTGCTTCTAACTCCATCGTTGCGAAATCCAAAACATGTGATGTATCTGGCACATACTTCCTCAACATGGAGATATGGAATGTATTATGTACTTCGTCCAACTGCGGCGGTAAAGCTAATCGATATGCAACTGGCCCAACTAGCTCCAAAATTTCAAATGGTCCAACAAACCTCGGACTCAACTTCCCTTTCTTACCAAATCTCATAATTCCTTTTGAAGGCGATACTTTCAAAAATACATGGTCTCCTTCTTGAAATTCCAACTCTCTCCGTCTATTGTCCGCGTAATTCTTTTGGTGACTCTGAGCCGTTTGTAGTCTCTGTCTAATCTGTCTTACCTTTTCTGCACAGTATTGCACCAATTCTGATCTCAGCACTTGATTCTCTATAACGTCTGTCCAACATAAAGGGGATCTACATGGTCTTCCATATAGTGCTTCAAACGGTGCCATTCTAATACTCGAATGATAACTGTTATTATATGCAAACTCTATCAATGGTAAATGGTCATCCCAATTACCTTTCCAATCAATCGCACAGGCTCTTAGCATGTCTTCCAAGGTTTGAATCGTAAATTCTGATTGACCGTCACTTTGAGGATGAAATGCCGTACTAAAATTTAACTTGGTTCCCAATGCCTCTTGTATACTCTTCCATGTTCTTGATGTAAACCGAGGGTCTCGGTCGGACACAATAGATAACGGCGTACCATGTAACCTGACAATTTCTCTGATGTATAACTCTGCCAAGCTTTCCGGGTTTTGTTTCCATCTAATCGGAAGAAAGTGTGCTGACTTTGTGAGTCGATCCACTATAACCCAAATCGCATCTCGCTGTCTTTGAGTCTTTGGCAATGCCACAACAAAATCCATTGTAACGTGCTCCCATTTCCACTGTGGAATCTCCAGCGGTTGCAACATTCCAGCCGGTCTTTGATGTTCAGCTTTTACCTGTTGACAAGTCAAGCATCTCGATACAAACTTGCCAATATCTCTTTTCATCCCATTCCACCAAACTATCCTCTTCAAATCTTGATACATTTTCGTACCTCCAGGATGAATATTATACTGAGAGTGATGTGCCTCACGCAGAATTTCCTGTCTTAATTCCATGTCTTTAGGTACTACCAATCTAACGTACGTATAGTGCCTCCCTTCGGGCAGTATGGAATCGTAATTTCATAATTATAAGTGACCTCGCAAGATCTAGCAATGGCATAATTGAGCATACTATGAAACCACCATGGGGAGAGTCTCACAAGGTCTCCAGTGGAAGAAACAACCATTAATCAATATGAGCAATATCTCAAGGGAAAAGAGGTCACAACACTTTAAGATCTTAAGGTATATCTTACCATAATAGATTCTCTCTCAAGGAGTATGGATAGAAACATCAAAGTCTTGGTCAACACATATCTCACTCATTAGAGTAGCATAGAATAACAAGACGACTCACACAATGAGTAACATACAATCAATACATACCTTTCATGCTCAATTCAAGATTGGAATTCCCCATTCGCATTAGAGTTTATAATACAAACATCAGAGATAAGAAATCAAAGAATTTTAGATGATTTGAATTCCAAATAGAATACCAAACCGACATCAACGCTCTTAAAATAGATAGATAGTTCGGAATTACTTGATCAAAGGATTATTCTATATAATTGAATTACATCTAACCCACCTCTTACTGTGATATTCCATAAGTATATAGTTTGATTACTGTTATTAACATATTAATCGTTACATATCATATTACATGATGTTATTTGTATACTTAGTAATTTCTCTCAGATTCTGCTCACTGTCTCCTGCACAACAGTCCTCTTCCGACGGCTACTGTGCTCTATACAGTAAGACTTAATCTCTTACATTTTTTCTGATAATACCTTCGTGAGTCTAGTTTCTAACCCCACTGATTTTATATTTTTCTGATTTTATTTGAATTAGTTATGAATTATTTACCACCGACTGTCAGCACAGAAACAGTTCTGGCCGAGATTAGGATTCTTAATTAAACTTGATTATCTTACTTAGTAACACATTATAAATGATAATACATCACTAACAGAACATATACTCCCCTCCTCGATCAATTACAGAACTTAGGATTATCTGGAATTACTAAAGTTCACTCCTTTCTTGTGTTCTTATATATATAACATAGTTTGTAAACATTAATACACCCTAAACAAGATAATTAATGTAAGACACACCTTAAAGGCACAAACTCAATGTGAATTATCATTAACCAAACAATAACAGAACTTTTACACTCTGGAAAATTAATAAAGCATTAGAATTTCGATGCGAATTTCCATCTAGAAGTGATACATGAATGCACATAAGATTTGTAATGCACTACGCATAAGATTAAAGACATAACTCATTCATCTCGCAAGAATTCAAACAATAACTAAGGTATTGACTCAAAACACTTGTCAAAAGCAGTTATAATCAAAAGAGAGAAGAGGGAAAAACCATCCTACTTAATCCTTCAAAGATTCCGCCTTTCAACGCGCCTCTCGTCTCTTCCGCTTCTTCTAAAGCTCCCGCTCTAAGCTCTCGCAAACTCCCACAAGAACAAGCCTCCAAGGAGATGGGTGAACGTGGAAAGGAGAAGGAAAAAGTCTCTAGACGTTCTAAGGTTAGCAATAGCCAATTCTCTAGTGTTTATATAGAGTTGGGGGAGAATCCATTCTCAAACTAATCTCCCAAATTATGGACACTTTCAACCAATGGGAAGGCTTCTCAATCCTCCTAGAGACGTGCTAAACAAGTCCAATTGGGATTTGGTATCTTTCCCAAGCCAATCCACCCCAAAAATACTTCTAGAAAACGCAAACCGCAACCGGCGATCGATCGGCTATACGGCGATCGATCGTCGTATACGTTGTTTTACACTACCGCGTTACAGCTGATCGATCGCCATTACTGCCGATCGATCGCTTTACGCATAACAAAACATCTGCAAATCACAGTAACTACGATCGATCGTTTTGGTAAGGCGTCGATCGGTTCAAGCTTGCCGATCGATCGGTTCAAGCTTGCCGATCGATCGGTTCAAGCTTGCCGATCGATCGGATCTAATGGCGATCGATCGCTGTCACGTTTAATCAAATTCAATTTCTCATATCTTTTTACTCCGAACTCCAAATCAAGCATAAAAGGTGGCGTTGGAAAGCTCTTCTCACCAACTTTAATTTCCATGAGGAAAAGCACGACCAAATCAAACATTAAGAGGGTCAAATTTAGGTTTTAAAATACTTATTAATTTTTCGGATGTTACAGATGATGACTAACATCTGCGTCACATGACTCACATCCTAGCAGATACTAACATTTGTTGTAAGGTCAAGTAGAATATTAGTACATATGTACCTACTCCAGCAGCGAGCACTTGAAGAGTTGAATATGCTAGTTAGGGTGCTTGCTGTTATTCCCAGAGACTGACCAAGAGCAAAAACCTCTGAAACTCCAAGCATGGACACAACCATTGCCAAATTATTGCATATCTTTGCTGCCTACATCATAATACCAGACCAGTGTGAAGTCATCAAAAGAAAATAATTAAGTTTGGCAAAATTAAGTATCCGCATTTGCAACCTCCATTCATTGTCAATATAGTGAGGTGTCATGACAAGGTAGTCAATACTTTGGCAAGAACACCAAATATCACTTGTAGTGGTAACTCTACTCTCATTCTTTCCCAACTCCTCATAAATATAATTCAATTTACCCCTATAAACTTTCTTGCATTCCTTGGTAATAGTTTGGCGAGGCATAAACTTAAACTGTGGTCGTAAGCCCCGCATAAATTTTTTAAATCCTTGGTGATTAACTATTGAAAATGGGTACTCATTATGATAATAGCCTCAGCTAGGTGTCTTGTGCTTTTTTCCTGGTCAAAAGTATATGCCTCAATAGAACAAGTGCCTTTTGTTTTTATCGCACCCAATTTAATAATTTGCTGCCCCCCTTCTTTTCAGATTTCCTCCTTTCTTGTTTATATATAAAACAATGTTCTAAGTGTCTTTTCATAGGATTGGTACCCACCTTTGCTGTATCTCTTGGTACGTGTTTAAAACAATACTTGCATATAGCCCATGAATTTCCATCCTTATCCCACTCCCTACTAAAATGTTGCCGATATATAGAAGTTAATTTATTTTCTTGTCTATGAGTGGGAAGTGATGAACCAATTGACTATCCTAACTTTTTTTCCTCTCCAACACTTGGTGGTACATCACATGAGTTTTCGATGGAACAACACTAAGTGGCACATCAGACGATTCAACATCCATATTTTCAATTTCATTAATAACTGCCTTGCCTCTAGATTCAGACATGATCACTGCATAACAAAAGAATGTAAAATCTTCAACACAATATGTACATGTTGTCACAAAAAAATGAGTGAAAAAGTTAGCTATTTAAAGACATTGAAACTCAGCCATGGAAAAGTAAAGCAAAATAAAAGAAGTGTGTACAACCGAACATAAACAAAGTTAATCAAGATGCACAATCACACAAAAAGAGCTACAACAATTAATTTCAACCACAAATATTACCAGGAAGAATAATATCAGTGGCCCTCGATAATCTGAGTTCCCTTACAATTGAATCAGAGCGGACAGGAGTGTAACTGCAAACAATATTTGACTAGGGTGAGCGAAATTTTCTGCATGCCAACAATATTTAACTGCAAACAATATTTGACTAGTCTGATAGATCAATTTTTAGACAGATGGAGATTATAAATGACAGCACATGGAATCGCCAAGATTCGAACTTGACAAAATTAAAATACACTAACCCATATGTTAAGGAAAGGAAAATTATAGGAAATTAAACTACGTACTTTCTACTAGGCCAGATCTAGAGAACGAGAGAGTATGCACTTTTGGGTGCACTATCTCCACTAAAACTAGATGTCTGGAAGACTGAGGTCTGAGAGTCATTGTCTCATCACCAAGAAAGAAAACTGTAATGAAAGTATGAAACAGAAGCATAGAGTCGAGAGATATACTTTATGCTGGGAAGTGGCTGAATGAGAGGCTCCCAGCATGCGACCACCAAGAGGCTCCCGGCCGTTAGCCGTCGGGGCACCGCCAATAGTGAATCGGGGAAAGGAGGAAGAGAAGTGTCTTGTCGTAGTTGTAGCCACAGTCACGCCGAGGCGTCGCCAACAGTAAATCAAGGAAAGTAGGAAGAGCTGTCTGGCTGCAGCCGCAGCCACAGTCACAGCAGTGAAACCCTCAAGGTCGAGCTGATTTTTAGGCTAATATACACGGACATCCCGGACGGCTGTTTACATGGCGGACATATAAAACTATCTGTGGCCGCGTCCGCAGCCGCCACAGACAATTTTTAATGTCCATTTGGGCTGTAAAACGGACGAACGGACACGGCCATCCGGACGTTGTTTACAACCCTAAGCAAAGGGGGAAGAACAAAGCTCACCTGGTGAGCCTTTTAGTAATCAATGACCGTCCACGATTCATCGTTGACAGGCCAATCGGCATGGTATTCACGACTCATCAGTAATGGCAGCCTCGAGGATCCTAAGGGTGACCTGGATAGCGGGGTGGATGCACTCGAGATCGCACGGGGGAGACAGTGGTGCGGAGGGTTTGGGGGAGGAGGTCGATGGTGAGGAGTGGGGGTGCGAGTACATGAATGAGAAGAAGAAGGAACAGAACGAAGTAAGATGAGATGTATCTAATTAGAAGAGAATTTCCGAACATGAAAATTTTCCAAATCGGAAGAGTATTTCCGAACGGATGGAGTATATAAAAAGAAGAAGAATGACAAAATAAGAAGAAAAAGTACATATGTATGAAAAAATATTTGCTGTATATACTGAAATTATTAATTTTATGTCCACTACCATCACAAAAAGTGAAAGAAGATATGTAGTAATAAAAATACAACCATGAAATAAAAAACAAGGAAAAGTTGAATAATGGCAAACAATTCCAATCAAAATAACAAAAGGTATGTGTATAAAAAATTAGTTCTATAAAATAATCCTATATGAACTTCATGTACACTGCCATCCCAAATATTTTGAAGCTAAAAGCCCACGGGACTAATTCTAAGGGAATCGTCGCTGTTGATTGCAGCTTACAATACACATACATCTTGAGGCTTATGCATGCAAAAAACACACTACTGCCATCTATTTGCTTAGTAATGAAGATCGACAATTAGTCATCAATACATCTATGTGTCCATAGGTTTTGTCGATGGTGTCCTACACATAATTGATCCATATCCATTATTTGGTATTGGATGGTTTGATTAGAGGTTGGTTGTGGCTGAGATGCTTTCTCTCGGTTGTGAAGCTTGAAAAGGATAAAGGGTTAAGCTAATGCGGCATGGAGAGCTTTATGTGCGAGAATTTAATGAGATGAGGACATGTGGCTTGTATAGCAAGGAGATGAGTGAGCTTCTTCCTTCATTGATTAGCGGATTTAAATTTGATGCAAGTAATAGAATACTTGATCACTTTCCATATCGTGAGGTTTTACAAGTATGGTTTTACATTGATGACAGCAGTTTCATGTAAAACTTGCTCTTTTCAAGTATTGTATGCTGCGCTTGTTATTCCTTTCAAGTATTGTATGCTGCGCTTGTTATTCCATAAAGGAATTGGCGGTTTATCATGATAGTATTATGCTACACCTTTTACAATGTTGCTATGGAAGTAGATGGCAGGCACAATTGGGGGGAGTAATGGGACTGGGGGCATTAGTGGGTAAGGCAACAGTTGAGACTTTGTGCTTGTTCCAAGTTAGAGGAGTCCGTGGGCTGGTCGATGTCCTTTGAAGACTTCCTATGCATGCAAACAAAGAGCACGGTCCAGGTCCATCCTGTGATTTATTAAGTGGGAGACCGTTGCGGTGGGTTGAACCCCGCTGGATTAGTCGAGGCACGCGCAAACTGGCCCAGATACCCGGGCATAAAAAAAACAAAGAGCTGGATGAAAAGTCGTCCTTTGTGTAGTAAATAATGTTGATGAAACAAACAGTGAGTCAAGAAGGCAAAGCTTTCAGGGGGTTGTAGAATTTATTGCATCAGAGTTGTTCAACCCTATTGCTTCAGTTGTTGTGAGAAAAAATGTGCAATCTTGCTTGACTCTTTCGGCTAGTAGCACGGGCAGTGAAGTATCCGAGTTGCTTGAGCCTTTACATCAGCCTTTACTGCAACCACTTATAACGAGATCACTTATGTCCAAAATTGTGGAACAACAGGTAATATCCAGAAATAATCACATTGTCTTATATAAGCTTTTTCCAAGAAATAAGCACGTTTGTTTATGAATTTTGGTGTTGATTGCTCTATTTTGATTAAGATAAATCGAAAACCTTGTATGCTTATAAGTTTGCAGTGGCAGTGAAGAATGTTCTTAGTTTTATAGTAAAAAACAAGCTCCAGAACCAATTATATTTTTTATACTGCAAGGTACGAATTGAATTGGTTAAGTTGTCACTTTTTATTCAGAATTTTGTGGCATCCGAATTTCTCTTTCTGGGAAATAATAAAGGAATGAATCTAATCAAAACAAATGGTGTTACAAGTAATTTGATTCAAGTTGTCTGGTTTTATATTACAATTATGAAATTGATTTGTCATCATCATCTTCACCAAATTTGTTTATGCACTTTTAAATATGTACCGGAAAAATCATGTCGATTCTTATTTGTTCAGTCTACTGATCGTCTAGGGCTCATTGATCTGGCCATTGCAATATACTTGGACACTTAACTAACCATTGAGTGTATGATTGACAACATTCCAGGTCGGTACTATAACAGCCTTAAACTATTGTTTGGCCTTGAGACCTCCTCTGCTCTAAGCCCTTCAGATTGCTGAAGCTGATGAAACTATGGATTGTGAAATTTATGAATCCTAAGGTAGCCATGACTCTAAACAAGCTTCGAACTGCATGTATAGAACTGCTATGTACAGAAATGGCTTGGGCAGCTTTTAAGACGTCAAATCAGTCTGAACTTCGAGCATAGATTATTTCTATGTTCTTTAAATCATTAACTGCCAGACGCCTGAAATTGTGGCTGTTGCAAAAGAGGGGCTTTGACAGGTAAGTAGGATGGCCTTTTAATATATTGATTGATAGAGTTCTTGTTTATGAATATCTGGGTACTTTTCACTAGTCAACTAACTATATCACATTTGGTTGTCTAGGTCATTCAACAGCAGAGGCTGAACCAGTCTGAGACCTATTTTAGTTCACTTGGCGCACACAAAGAGCCTTATCATACCGCTCCTACAAGGTTTAGCTCGATTGCTTGAGCTTTTATCAAATTGGTTTAATGTTACTGGAGGATCTGAAAAAATGGCTTGAACCTGATAAGCTAGCACAAGGTCAGAAGTCCTGGAAGTCTGGTGAGGAACCTAAGATTGCAGCAGGTATATAATTACAAGTCTATTGTTGTATTCTTTAATATAAACAGTTACAGAGAAAGTTGACAAATACGTGTTTTCTTTTTTTGCAGCTATTATAGAATTTTTCCATCTGCTTCCTCCTGCAGCAGGGAAGTTCCTCGAGGATCTTGTTACCTTAACAATTGATTTAGAAGGTGCTCTTCCTCAAGGACATGTTATATCGAAATAAAATGTCCTTATTGCCTTCCACTGACTAAATTTTTGAATCTCTATGCAACTGATTCCGGGGATTATTTTCTTGGTCTACTGGATCAGCCTAGATATTTCAGACTGTAAAGCTTAAATTCTCACCATGAGTACCTAAAAATGCCAATAATTAAATAGTTATCACTGATTTTATCTGTTCTGTTGATTTTTTTTCAGGCTCATGTATATTATTTTGTTGGATGCCGGTTAGCCTCTGAGAGAGGAATTAGCAAAGTCGTCCGAAAAAATTCTAGATAGTGCTTTACCGCAATTCTCTTCAAATGGAGATGCATCTCTAAGCCCATCTGCTTCTTCTGCTGTTATGGAAGGAGGGGGTTTCATCTCAAATGGATAAGATAGCAGCCACATCTTCTACGACGTTAAATACATGCTCCGATGTTTACTTTCTAGGTTTAGTCCTTGTTCCAAGGATGGCTAAATTGATGGCCGAATGGTTGCAACAAAATTGTGCAAGTTTTGACATTCTCGTGATGGTTTGGAAGTCGCCTACAAAAGTAGATGGGCTGCAGAGTGAGGAAGAACTAAGCTTAATACAGGCAAGTTCCTTTGAGCAGAAAAAATTGAGATTTCCATGCTTTATCAATGATATAGAGTTCTCCACTTTATTTATTTGATGCGCACTTTTTGTACTAAGATGCTAGCTGAGGTGTTTAACGCGATTAAAGCCATTTCAAGCATAAATTTTGGGACTATCTATTTGGAAAATTTGCGGTAAAATATTTAGGATGGATGAGTTGCAAAGTAATGATTAGGTTTAGAAAGAGAGATTATAAAAAATGGAAGAAAGAGAATTCTAATTGCAGGTTTTCCTTCTATGGTGTTACATGTATCTTTTTTCATTCTTCTTTTTTCTCTACTTGACTTCATTGAACAAATAGAAGGTGAAAGAAAGCAAATGGCGTTAAGTGCTTTCTAAATTACTTGAGGCATAATAAATCAGAAGTTAGTGTCCTATTCGATATGTTATCCATATTTGTACTTCACACCCAGATTTATTTTACTTTTCTGAAGGAGTTCTACATAATTGAGATAAATAAGAGCCATCATAATATATTTCTTTCTTCTGATTTTCTGTTTAATATTTTCTTAAATTAAGTGGTGTTCATTGTTTTCCCCATATCCAGGTTGCTGAGAGCTACACTCCTAATATGAAGAGGACTCTCCTTTTGCATTCTCCTTTCATTATTTAACTATTTAGCCTTATCATATCTTCTTAACAAAGATTTACATTTGATTCTTCCAAACTAAATTCTGAATGCACTTTCACGTTATTTGTAGGTCAGTGCAGAATATGATGAGCCCTTCAGATGACTCTGCATATGCTGATGATTTAAGCAAGTGGGTTAAGGTGGAGCCTGGCCTCTAGCCTCTTTGCGATATGTCATCTGGTGAATCTTCAATGCCAAATATTGAGACTCCTGGTTCAGCTGGACAAGCACCTGATAAAGAGTACAAGCCAAATGCTGCAATGGAAGAAATGATCATCAACTTTCTACTAAGAGTAAGGGTTAGCTATAAGCGATAACATCACTGGGTGATAATATGTTTTTCTAAGATCCTTTGACCATTTGCAAAAAATATTTATGTACAAGTCAATCTCAGTATGTAAACACTCTCTTTATAGCTCAAACTATTGAGGGCTAAACCATGGATGTCATCTAAGCAAAAGCAATTGAATCTAAGTCAAAATAGCGCTTGACTGACGGGCAATTATATTTTCCATACCCCCATGCTTGCACGTGAATATGCAGATGCAGGGGAGGCGTGAGTGACACCATGTTAAACCAAGTCGTCCTAAAAGCCTGAGCTATCAAGACACGGACCAACAATGGATGCCAGCCAAACAAAATCCAAATTAAACTAAAATTACGTAATTATGTCATTATAAAAGGCCATTAAACCCATTAAACCTATATATATGCAAGTTAGTCTACTATGTTTTGAGTTTCTATCATATCTGTAAGGCCATGTTCTTAGTGTTAATTGGTCGTGGGTAGAGAATGCAATTATATATTTTGTATGTAAATGGGAATCTATCAAGAGAGTGTCAAGTGGACGTGTGGGGAGATGAATATATGATCTTGCTGTAATGTATTGGAGTAAATTCCGGTTATTTTCAGCAATCTGCAATACTGGCTTTGTGCAAAAGAAAGCATAAGATAAGAGCAATCGGTGAAAATATGTCGGACTTCTTGGCACATAGACAACTTGTTTCATTTTAATTCCATCTATTTTTAGCAATGCTTTTGTCATTTCATTCAATAATGTTTCCTTAGATACGAAGACATTTGATAATTGTTGAAACTCCCTGTGGAATATTATTGTTTAAGCATAATACAAGCCTTTTATCCTACCTGATCTTGTGGAATTGAACTGATATAACTTGTTATTGATGTCAGTTGGTTAAACGAGCTGATGTGGCAATATCCAATATATTCGCTAGTTATATTTGAACTACTATTTCCTAGCTGCAGAATGATCTTAATTGGTAGTGCGGCTGTGACTAAATACAGGTTGCCTTGGTCATTGAACCAGAGGATAAGGAAGCAAGTTCTTTGTACACCTCTCACAAGCTTTAGAGGTTTGGCCAAATGCCAATGTTAAGTTCAACTATCTTGAAAAATTGCTGAGTAGCCTTCAATCTTCTCAATCAAAAGACCCTGCCATAGCTCTCACTCAGGGTCTTGATGTCATGAATAAGGTCTTGGAGAAGAAACCACATTTATATATCCGCAACAGCATTAACCAGATATCTCAAGTATGCTTCTTCACATATATTTTTTGGCTAAAGAAATTATTTTTTATCAGTTTTTTTACGTGCTGTCATTTTGTGCAGATACTTGAGCCCTGCTTCGATGGTAAAATGTTGGATGCTGGAAAATCACTCCATTTGCTATTCAAAATGATATTCTCAGCTTTTCCCTTGGAGGCTCCCAATACTCCACCAGATGTAAAGATGCTCTATCAGAAACTTGAGGATCTAATACAGAAGCATCCAGCAGCAGTGATGGTAGATCAGATAACACTTGAAGCTAGCTCTGCCAATTCAATGTTAGTTTTGCTCTGTTTATTGTGAAGACTTTAACAGAAGTCCAGAAGAACTTGATTGATCCTTACATGACACCATTAGTTCGTGTCCAACGCTTATCACGTGATATGCTTACATCTGGAGGATCTCACATGAGGCAAGTAATGCTTTTCTTCTTTGATTTGCATATTCATGAAGAGGGACAGACGACACCATTCCGTGTTGTGTACTCCATCCTAATATTAGGAAGGAGCTGATACTTCACATATTGTTTGGATGTAGTAGAGAGTAAAAACTGTCTTACTAATTAGATACCTGGATATGTTTTAAGGTTAACAATAGCTTATAATGGAGCAGAATGGTGGAAAGTTCATGCTTCCAGCCCAGATATGCAGATAAGGTGGTAGATACAATACTGTCATATACTATTGGGGGAGCATTAATGCTTGTTAATTCACTGATAGATATTCCTTAGCTCCCTTGTTTCTTTTGGGTTAAGGGTTATCTCTTGAATTTATCTTTTCCAATTTCACTTATCCTTTTTTATTATTTAACTAATTTGGCTTTTCCCTTTGCTCTTTGGTTCTGTCAGTTATGCTTAACAATATAAAATTTGATATATGTTAATTTTCAGTTTCTCATACTTTGACAGTATTGAAAATTGCCTCTGAGTTATTGTCTCTAACTAATTTAAATACACTTCTTTTAGCATGTACTCCAATGGTGATTTTATTCATGCAAAGTTTTTTTTTCTTTCTCATTCTAGATATTTTCGTCTATTTGCTTTTGACAATGGTCATAGAAGGCCTGATATTAACTTTTAGAACAATATTTAATTTTTTTCTGGTTTATTTCTTCATTGTCATTTTACTATCTTGAATCCTTGATATCTGTAATGCTTAGCATCCCAATTGAATTTTCTTTTCAGTTTTCATTCACCAATAGCTCATTGTGTCACATCTATGTATCTAGTGGAGTTTTGCTCCCGCATTTACAATATGTATTTCATTTTTCATTTAGGGCCAGTGATTAGACCCTGACTCTGCAGTCAGTTCTTCACGAGCAGTTAGTGACATTGGGTCAACTGCAACCAATTTGAAGACTGTTCTAAAACTTATTAGTGAAAGGGTCATGTTTGTTCTGGAATGCAAATATATGTTATGCCGAATACTAGTCAGACTACTCTCTGAAAAGCGTACAGATCCAGTTGTGCTTCTATGCATACTTGATATAGTAAAAGGTTTGATTGAAGATGATCTCCGACCGTCCTCATCTAGTGTGTCAGGTGCTCTTCTGTATCAGGACACAATATCGTATCTACAGAAGCTATAACATGTTGACAGGCAGAACTTCTACTCAAGTGCTTTAGAAGAGTGGGATGCCAAGTATCTCCAGCTGTTATATGGCATTTGTGCAGACTCAAACAATAAGCACTTCCAATTTTGTTACAGAAAACCAACACCTTTAACTATTTGATCCTCGTAAATATCCTAGTGTACGCAGCCTCTTTTGTGACTTCACTTTCGGCTCTTGCTTTGCACCACCACCACCCCTAGGGTCTCCCTCGACTCAGATTTAAGAATCATACTACTCCCTCCATCCAAAAAATATTTCCTCATTAGAAAAGCAAACTGAACTGATTTTAGTTTTGGTTTTCTAATGACTATGAGATTTGAGACACTATTCTATGGTGAATTTTTTATTTTTAGCCTTCAATATGCCTCAGAGCATGTGACTTAGCTATTTATGAGGAATTCTTTGCTTGGTTGTGAGGTAGTGATGTATTTATTTATAGTGTTCTCTTGTAGTTGATGTGTTTGGTATATCTTTTTCTTTTTAGATATCCACTTGCACTACGACAAGAAGTTTTCCTGAAGGTAGAAAGGCAGTTCATGCTTGGTCGTGGAACTAAAGATCCAGAAATTCGAGAACAGTTCTTCACCCTATTATCATGAGTCCCTTGGTAATACATTGTTCAGAAGGTTGCAGTACATGATTCAAATTCAGGACTGGGAGCAGTCTCTAAGTGATCTCTTCTCGCCGAAACAAGGACTTGATCTTCTTTTGGCAATGTTAATTGAAAACGAGCCAATAACACTTGCTCCAAACTCAGCACGTGTACCTCCCCTTATGGCATCTGGAACTCTCCCAGAGCGCTATGGGCTTCTACAGCTGTCAAGCTCCAGTGAGCAAGTTGACAGTGAAGGCGCTTCTCTCACTTTTGATGCTCTTGTGTCCAAAACTCAGTTTTTGAATAATATGAGCAAACTTCAGGTCGTCTCATTTTTTACATGACTAATTAATCTTTCTTGTTGTTGCCTTCATGGCTTTTTTTACTACAAAATATTTATTATAAATATTTAAGGCTATCATGCTAACCAGCCTTTAAATTTCGGGAATTAGCATTGAAATTTATTTGCGAATTTGCTGTAAACTTTTATGGGTATTGTGTGTCAGACTGCTCATCTTTATTCAGTAAACTTGCTAGCGATTGGAATGATATTATATGTCGCATGTTTACTTGAGTTATTGTTTCAATTGCTTTCTGATTTTTTCTGACTTGAGTGTTTGCTTTCATCTTTCTGGAAACTGACATGTTACAACTTATAGGTAGCTGACCTTGTGTTTTCATAGATTGTGGAAAAAAAAGATCAACTACTGCTGAAACGCGGGCTGAACTTTCACTAGTTCAGCGTAGATACTGGCAGCGAGCTCAGAGCTTCTCTTACCAAGCCATGATTAAGGCCACACAAAGCACTTACAATAATACGGTCCCCAAGCCTGAAATGTGTTTCTGGCAAGAGCAGTGGCTTCACTGTGCTGATCAACTCTGCCTGAGGGATGCTTTGGCTGATTTTGGAAAAAGCGTTCAGAACTATGAACTTCTACTTGACTGCCATTGGAAGATGCCTAACTGGGCTTATATGAAAGAAAATGTATTTCCAAAGGATCAAGTAGAAGAAACACCTAAGCTTCGTCTCATTCAAGCCTTCTTTGCCCTCCATGATGGAAATGAAATGGTGTTGCTGATGCATAGAATATTGTGCAGAAAGGTATTGAGCTTGCTTTGGAACAGTGGTGGCAGTTACTGAAATATTCTGTTCAGTTGCGTACTCCACTTCTGCAGCAATTTCCGCAGTTAGTTGAAGTTCAAGAATCAGTTAGAATTCTTGTGGACATAGCTAATGGGAATAAACAACTTATGTGGAGCTGAAGGACATCCTTGAGAGGAGACTGAGAATTCCTAATGAATGGGATAACATGTCAGTTCTTCAATGGAGGAATGAAATATACAATAATGTTATAGAGGCTTTTAAGGATTTCAGTACAGCTAATCCGCAACTTTATCACCTTGGTTTCCATGACAAAGCATGGAATGCTAATAAGCTTGCTCATATATGAGCAAGCAGGGTTTGTCCAATGCTTGTGTTACCATACTGGAAAAGATGTATGGAGTATGGACATTCACAAATAGAAGTTCAGGTAATCTCATGTTTCTGTAATTGCTTGTATGAGAATGTTATGAGTTTCTAAATATAAAGTTCTTTCTGATTTTGTAAGTATTAATGAATGTGGTGCCATATAGAATATAGATCCAAGTGGCTGTTTCTCTTTTGCATTCGTTTACATCAAAAAGTTATTTTTACTTTTTGTTGGAGGCATGTGCTGGTGTCTAGTTTCTCACTTGTGATATGACCATGTTACCCATTTCTAGCTTCTTTTAATAGATTTGCAATATAACTAGTTTTCATAAGTTATGCTAAGAGATTCTTGCTTGCAGGAAACATTTGTGAGGATACGTGAGCAGCCAAAGGCTTATCTTGAAATGAACAGGGAATTGACTAGCGGCCTCAACCTTGTCAACAGTACAAATCTAGAATACTTTATTCCAAAGCACCGAGCAGAGATTTTTCGGCTCAATGGAAATATTCTGCTGAAGCTAAATGACAGTGCAAATGCTGATGTAGCTTATTCAAACGCTATCAGCCTCTGTAAGCATCTCCCTCCCAAAAGGGTGGATAAGCTGGGGAAATTATTGTGACCTGGTATTTTTATTTTGTTTAATGTGAAAATCCTTGTTGTATTTATCACAGTCACAACAGTTGCTACTGATACACTTTTTTCTTTCTCTTACAAATTAGTCGGATTTTTCTTTATGCAGGTTTATAAAGAAACACGTGATGAAGTATGATTAGAATACACTGTCAGTTGCTTTCTTCAAGGCATCAAAGATGGTGTATCAAACTCTAGGAGCCATATAGCTCATGTTCTATACCTTCTTAGTTTTGATACCCGAAATGAACCTGTTGGAAGCTCTTTTGACAAGTTCTTGGATTAGATACCTCATTGGGTTTGGCTACCTCATGCAAAGCTTGTTCTGCTAAAAGTCTCCTCTGTATATCCACAAGTAAGAAGTCAGCTTGGCTGTTAGTAACTTTATAAAATGATAACAATAATATCGACAGCTGGTTCGTTGTGGGTGGGAAAATATGCTACATTACTCATTCCATACTGATGGTCTGCCCATGAAAAAAATGATATATACCGTGATGACCCTAGCTTGTTTATTTAGTCTAAGTGCATGAGATGGTGATGATGGTTTTTTGTCTTAGGTATTCACAATAGTTTATATTGTTTGAGTAACATACCAGTTTCAGTTTCTATGGTGGCTACTGAGCTGGTGGGTGTTTTAACTAATGGATTCGTAATCATTAAATTGGTGACTAACATTGAGGTCTATGTCATGACGTAGATTGGTTAGGCTTTTTTCCCTTCATTAGCTTAGGTTTATTACTATCTATAATTTCTGAAGTTTCTTCTCATCTTCCTTTTTAATGAAGATCATAATCACTTCCGTGCTCTTCTTTATATAGCAACTTTTCACCCGATTCCCCAAGAAATGCCTAAGATTCCTTAATCACTTGCTTCGAAAGATCATGTAGCTCTAAGCCTACCACACCCGCTGTAATTTGGCACTGGAGCCTTGGATTCCACGTTTTCTGTAGAAATAGATATGTTTTCAAGGATCCCCTGTGACTAATATATGCCACTCCTTTTATCAACCAATAGAGCTTGCGTATCCTCCACTTCCCTAATACTGTTTTCAGTTTGAGTTACCAAACCATTCACTGGATTATTAACAGGCCCAGAATCAATAGAAAGCTGGTGTCGCTCTTTTACCTCGTTCAACTGCTCTGATGGTTCTACATTGGAGTCTTTACTCAACAAAACTCTGCTCACTAGGGACAGGTTAAAAATCTTTGTACATTTTATTCACCAAGAAAATGGACCACCAGAAATTGAACCAATCACCCCTGGTGACATATCAGAAGATGGCACTTTTCATAGTTTCATTCAAGTAGCCCCTGGCTAATTGCCGGGAAAGAGGGACTTTTGCATCCTCAATTCTAATTACAGTTGGTTCTTAGAAAGTACTGCCTCCCCGCAGCTCTTGCAAGCTTTGTTTTGCCCAATAAAAGCACACAGCTGACAACTGTTCTCTAATCATTTCTGCCTCTGAATCTTCACATTTTCAAGCAGTGTAGATAGTTCCTCTTGCTCCCCCTCAAGATCTTCTCATCCTTTGGCAATTTTCTATTTCTGTGCAATAAAAGTCTGCTTTTGAAGCACCAATTTTTCCACTTCCTGCGGACTTTGCTCCCTAAGATACTTTATACTAGGGCAGTGATAACCCTACAGATTCCTACACATTTCCATACACATCAGCTGTGTATTGAAAATGTGTAGGAATCTGTTGTACAAATATCATTTCCCTTTATACTATCATTCATCTATCTAGTTTTCTCCTCCTAAACAGTTGTTATCTAATCTTGTTGTAGTTTCTTCATCTCTTCACATTCATGCTGCACAGAAATTACCAACTCATGCTTCTGGCACTCAAATTAATGATCCATTTCATATTTCACGCTTCCTGCTTCCTCAATCAATTTTGATCTTTCATGGCCTATCATTGCAGCATCCTTTGCGGCTTCTTCTTTTTTTGGGAAAATAATATAATAAATCATCAAAAAAAAATTATGAAAATGACACACTGTAGCAAATATTTGCAAAATAAGGTATCTGAGAAGCCACGCAAGTGCCCGCATGGCGCGGGCGCTTGCATGGCTTTTTTTTTTAAACCAAACCAAAAGGCGTCGGTTCAACCGATGCCTCTCGGTTAAAAGAGAAAGGCGTTTACTGCCTTATGATTTTCGATCCCATTTTAAATAGGCACTCACTTTAACAATACATATCTCTCTCATTTCTAACCCATTTTCGCCCATTTTTTTTTCATTCTTCCTTATTTTTAGTGCTCTTTCTACATTATGATATCACAAAGATGTTGAGCTATCACATACCATTTATTATAGTTTTTGTAGTATTTTTTTCAATAAATAGTATGTGATCGATCAACATCTTTGCGATATTATTATGACCAGAACGACCATTAAAAATAAGAAAGAATGAAAAAAAAAGGCAAAAATGGATAATGAATGAGAGAGATATGCATCATTGAAGTTATCACCCCTTTAAAATGGGACAAATTTATTTTAGTGGGACAAATTTCAATGATGCATATCTCTCTCATTCTTCATCCATTTTTTTTTCATTCTTCCTTATTTTTAGTGATATTTTTTGTCATAATGATATCGCAAAGATGTTGATCCATCGCATGCTATTTATAAAAAAAAATACTACAAAAACTACGATAAATAGTATGTGATGGCTCAACATCTTTGTGATATCATAATGACTAGAAAGAGCACTAAAAATAAGGAAGAGTGAAAAAAAAATGGGCAAAAATGCGTTAGAAATGAGAGAGATATGTATCGTTGAAGTGAGTGCCTATTTAAAATGGGACAAAAAATCATAACGCAGTAAAAGGCCTGTTAATGCGTCGGTCTCAACCAACGCCTTTCTCTTTTTACCGAGAGCCGACGCCTTTTGGTTTGGTTTTAAAAAAAAGTCACGTAAGCGCCCGCGCCACGTAGGCGCCTACGTGGCTTGTCAGATACCCTATTTTGTAAATATTTGCTACAGTGTGTCATTTTTATAATTTTTTTTATAATTTATTATATAAATTCCCCTTTTTTGGGAAGTCAAAACAGCCTAAAACCAGGCTGCAATGACCTCGCAGCCAGCACGTGAGCCATTGAGTTCGCCACCCGGAAGACATGACAAAAAACTGTCCCTGCTCCAGCAGCGCCAACAAAACCATAGCTTCCTCTGCTTTGACACTATTGAGGTTAATCAAACCTGCATCACCTCGCAGCCAGCTGGCCAAATCCAAAGTGTCTCCTTCAAAACACACCTTGGCCAACCTCATCATCACGAAAGCAGTAGAAAGCTCTATCTGATTTGCTGAGCAAAGCATCAAGACCCATTGCCGTGAATACGTCAACCACCGTCATCTCTAATCACCACACCAACACCACCTTTATTGCTAATAGGCAAGAACAAGCCCCCAATACTAACTTTGAATTTTCCCTTCTTAGGCAGTCGCCAAAATAACTTCAACTGAGGAATATAAGCACTCACATCATGTCCCCTGTATTTCTCAAAAGGAACAAGGTAATGGAAGTGTCCTTCCCAAACAGACTTCGCATACACACCATGCCCTTCCATCACTTTACTGTTTCTATTCCCAAAGATTGACCAGGCTCCCATCCTGAAAACCACAAAGTCCTCCTCCTTCACTAGCTTAAGACAATCCCAAGCTAATGCAATAAATGCTTAGGAGTTATGCACCTGAAAATTACTTTTTCTAATTGTAGAGCTTCTAATTCACTCTTGACTTTACTCTCTCCAACAATATTTTCCCTTTCCAAGCATTCCTCCTAAACTTCTTTCCATCTTGCGAATCTCTCCTCCTCCTCCGGCTGCTTTAGCTTTTTCTCATTTTCAACTTGTTTTGGTTTGCGGTTGTTAATTTTTGCCTTGAACCAGATCTTGCTCCTATTTTGTAATTCATTAATATCAAAGAAAATCGCTTAACTATTTATTTGAAACGTAAATAAATATATTTAAAAATTGTGTAAAGAGAGGCTAAAAACAGCCACCCTCAAAATTTGATCATCTACACAGAATTACAATGGAGGCTCTACAAAATGAATCTAGAGGATTTCATTGAAAATACACCTCAACTCCTTTGGAAACACTTAAATGCACTGATGTAGCTCATAATACTAGAAATACAACTCCACACATACGAATCATGAGTAAAATTACCTTATTTTCCCTCCCTCTAACCGCAAGTGTGGAACTGTAATTAAGTGTTGTAACTAGTTAGAGGGGGTAATTAGGCAATTTTGCGCATGCTTCCATGTGTGGAGTTGTATTTCTGGTATTATGAGCTACAATAGTGCATTGGATTATTGTTGAAGAAGTTGATGTGTATCAGTAAAATTCTCATGAATTAACCTCATCTATATTTATTTTTATCTTAAATTAACATCAGCAAATATAATGTTGCCAAACTGTTGCAACCAAAAAAAATCCCCTAAGCCCCCTTCTGAAGGACACACAAAAAAATAGTTTCGAAAGTCCATATCCACCCTGGTTTGACTATGTGGGCCTTGATGCTACTTCGCAAATGAAACTCTTACTAAGCCCGGAGCTAAATAAGACAACTTCAGGAGGCCCACTCTAATTGTGAAGTAGAACCGTGATATTGTACGGATTTGGTGTATAGTTATTAGCTTCCATCTGTATAGTCGGCTCCTGCTGTATTTTATTTATGTCTTGTAGGTAAAACTTTGTTCTTGCCAAAAAAGATTACATTGATTAGTATAGTGCTCCTCTACCACGAAGTTCCTAATTAAGGTATTGTTTGACAAACTATTTGTGAGTGCAGGAAATGACCATTTGTGATGAAGTTATTTGTTACATTCATGGACAAATAACTTTTTGTCTAGGAAGATAAAATTTTTATTTCATTGAGAAAGGTTGTTCTTGCCATCAATGAGGGGTGCCCATGACATGATAAAAAATTCTCCCTCCCTTCAAAATTATCTGTCGAGATTAGGAAATTGAAATGAACAAAAATAAGTTCACTTTGGTTTTTTAATTCAAATAGGTACTTTGGACAGAGGGAGTATATGTTCCCCTACACCAAAACCATGTGTGGAAGAAGATCCTCAATAAGTTCTTATTTGGAAAATGGTGAATTGACCGCAAATGGGCTTGAAATGATGGAGGATGGCATTTGTAGACAAATGCTCATTTATGAAGATCTTAAGACCATCCTAACATCATTCTCTCCACGAGCGAATTGTCAACAAATGATGGAGAATGCATTTCCACCAATGACCTTGTTTATGGTAGCATACTCCCTTCGTCCGGAATTAATTATTATTACCATAAGGTTTCCCAAAATAAACTAATTTTTTTATGGTAATAATAATTCCGGATGGAAGGACAAGGAATTTTTTTTCACCCTGCAAGACAATATTTTTCAAAGAATGAAGGTTGTGCCTTGCCAAATAAAAAACCATTTGTCCATCAACATGACAAATGAGTTCACCACAAATGAACATAGAGAAAAATATCAAAAAATAAATGAACCTAGAGAAAAATATAGAAAAAAAGATGAACCTAGAGAAAGAACTAAAATTAGGTACTTACACAAGTAATACCACATAATAGGCTGAACCTGGTCAGTCTAGACTGTCCAATGAAAAATGCCCCGTCAATTCCCTCCCTAATAGTAAAAAAAACTCATGCACATGCAAATCTGCCTCTTTCCCAATTCCCAAGCCAAAGAAACCCTAAAATCAAGAAATGACCCAAATTTCACGATAATTTTGGAAAAAATCCCGAGAAAAGGGGAAAATCACCAGATTCGTCGGCAACGAACCTGTTACTCCGGCTGTGAAGCCTGGACTCAACCACATTGTCTTCGCTCTTGGGCCGGGCAACATGGCCCGTCGATGCTGGTGCGGGAGACGGTTGTGCTCCAGCTGGAGGAGCGGCGCGCCAAATGGGTCTACTCGAAGCTGATGGTGCTGCTGGACATCCTGTGGAACCTGGCCTTTGCGGTGGCGTCGGTGGTGATGATGGCGGCCCAACGTACCAATTCGAGTGTGGATCTACTGCTATGCAATGCAGTGCTTGGTAAACATGGGTCTTGTGTGGACCGAGTACCAGCAACAGAATTCGTGGAGGGGGAGGGGGTTGGAGGAGGGTGGGAGCGGGCGGGGTTGGATTCGAGTTCAATGATATCGAGGATGAGGATGGGGAGGGTGAGGTTTATGGCTTTGGTGGCCAATTCAGGTGGTGCTCTAAAATTATATTCATTATGTCTGGAATTAGTAGTAACATTATTTGGTGTTCAACTAAATCCGGACGAAGTAGTGTGATTTTCTTATTAATATATCGCTTTGATAGTGCAATTTTTTTTTTAAATTTATGTTTATTTGAATTGGATAATCAGTTTGAGGCGTAATATATTAGTTGAATTTTATCTTCAGTCATGTATGTAAACCTATAGCATGATTGGCTAGCTATTTTTTTGAAATTTATGTTTGTTTGTATTGGAGAATTAGTTTGATGTTGAAGGGTTTAGCTGGAATTTAAGTTCAGTCATATATGTATGTATTTTGTAGCATGATTGGTTTGCTATTAAACAATTTGAAGTAAGTAATATTCTTTAACTAGTTTAGTGACAATTATTTTGTTTGTGTTATTATTTTCACTTACACTTTCTATTCTTTGATGCTTATTAGAGGAATTGGTAGTTTAGCATTATTTTACAAATTATTGGACTCTATGTTGCTAATGTTTATGTGAAGTTTTCATAGTTTCTAGTTGAGAAGATTCTGCTTTTCTATGGATAGATTAAAGAAGGTAGTTTTAGGCTTTTAGCTATAAAAAGTTATTTCATTTGTCTCTGCAATAGGCTGTTTGTCTTATTTTTCCACATTTTTCTTCAATAAAGTCAACAATTTTATCTCCCTAGTGGTGAACACATGGACTATTTAAAGTGTAAGGTATATGATCGTTTAATATTTAAACCCTTGCAAGTGCACAAGTCAATTATACTACAGTGAGTATTTTAGGGTTGCTGAACCTCAGGGACAGATGAATACTTTACCAAACTCAAGAGAAAAATTATAGTTTAAATTTAATATAAGAAAGCAGTAATCTTTTAACTAACTAAATGAGATTTACTTATATGAGAAAGATACCAAGGCAACGAATCCACTACTAAACATGCAATTATTATTCTCAATTATTATTACATACAAGTTGATATGACATAGTAATTCGTGTCCTTGGTAGGACACAAAAATTCATTCACTATAAATAATGTAATTAACTCTATCCTTAGTCGGGCATAGAATCAACACAATCATGTTCTTGGTTAGACACCGAGATAATTAAGATCAAATTCCATTCATAATTAATTAAGTCTATGGACAAGCACTCAAAAGAAAAACTCATGAAATCGCATTAAGCATATAAGAATCAAATCAACTATATTAAATTAAACCATCAAGAGTTGCAATACACATCTAAAACTTCATCTAGCCTTGATAAGAAATTTAGCTAGATATAAAATAGAGAAAGAAAAAGCCTGATTTGATAGATCCATTGGCATGGACCACTTCTTCTTCTTTGGCCTCCAAAAGACTCCTTCTCTCTTCTATTCTCTATCTTTCTCTAAGGTCTCCCCTTCTACTCAAGATCCCATCTCTAATCTAGTCTCTAATTCTCAAGACGCTCCCCCTTAAGGCATATATATAGAGCTGAAGAAAAACCACGCAAACCCTTTCCAAATCCGGCTCAAAATAGGGCTTGTTTTAAGTTTGCCGAATACAGTGATCGATCACACTATTTACTGATCGATCGCTTCCTGATCGATCTCTTATTTCTTCCTTTCTTTCCTACGTCGCCGCCGATTGATCAATTCAAATCTTTATATGCCGATCAATTGCCTTTAGTGCCGATCGATCGCGCACTGTTAATTGAAATACTCCAGTAGATACGAATGATCGCGAATGCACTGATCGATCGTGAACTCATCTTGCGTCTCCTCTGATTTGGGGGCTATCGATCGCGTAAGTGATGCGATCAATTGGACACTGTAGAAACAAACATTCCAGTAGATACGATCGATCGATGATGAAATGATCAATCGATCCCTTTGTTTGTGGCTTCTTCTCTTGGTCAGGCGATCGATCGCGTCAGTCTAGCGATCGATCGATTACTATTCACTTTTCGAGTATCTTCTGTTGCTTCTCTTTTCTTAAGCCAAAAAGAGTGTATGTCTTCTTTTCCTACAAAAGATAAAAAAACTCATTAAAGCATCACTAAAACTAATCAAACACTAACATAAACATAATTTTATGAACTAATAAAATACATAATTCACGTATAGATCACTATACTCAAAGCTGACTTATGTAATAGAAAGTACAATATTATCTGATTGAAGCTTAAGTCAGTTGAGTTGTAATCATTTACAAGAAGTACAAGCTAGAGTTGTTGAGGCATCGTTTACAAGAAGTACAAGCTAGAGTTGTTGAGGCATATTAAGTGTAAGAAAATAGAGAGTGGACAGTAGAAGCATTAAAAACTGAATATGTCATGGTTATAGTAACTAATCAAGAAATTTGTTAGAAGATATGTGATGTAAATTTTAATATAATACTCGCAAGCGCACGAATCTCATGCAGAATAGTGGCTACGAGGTCGATCCCTCAGAGACTTAGTAAGATATTCAACCTAATTCTAGAGTACGTAGCAAGTAGTAATGAAATGTAAAGGTCTAATTTTTATTTCTTTTTAAGCAATCAATTGTTCAACGAAACTAAAAACACAGAAATTAACTGAACAAAAGATAAAATCATAAAAAGCCTGTTTGCTGTTTTTAGTCCGTCTGTAATCCCGTCCTGCTTTCCTCTTTCCTCCACCTTCTGCAACAATCTCTCGATTGCACGCCTCAACCGTTCTACTCTTTCTCTCGAACAGAGTAGACAGTCCCCAATCTAGCCAAAGTAAAGCAGCCCTTTTTCCTCTCCGGCAGCACTGCTCTTCTTTCTCAAGCAAGAACAGTTCTGTTCTCCTCCGTTCTGTACTGATCAGTTCTCTCTCTAGCACATATCAGTTTTGCTTCTCTCTCTCTCGAGCAAAAGCAAGTCTCCTTCGTTCTTCCTTTCTCCACAGACCAACCAACTCCAGCACAGAGCCACCACCATAGTTCTCTTCTCCCCCTTTTCCTCTCCCGTCTGCACAGCACAACACAGAGACAGCCTCTGTCGCGCCGCACAGTGCACCGCCGGCCAATACTTCCTCTGCAAAGCTTCCCTTTCGGCAGTTTTGTTCTCACATCAACAAACACCAAAAAGATTCTTCTCTCCCGTTTGCCCAGCCAGCTTCCCTTCTCCACAGCCGTCCAAAACCAACCAGAGCTGCTCAGTACAGTCCTCTTCCTCCACCGTTCCTACACAGCCGACACAGCCAGAGCATCACTCAGAAAAGCAGAGCCACGCCCAAACAGTTCTCCTCCTCCACCTTCAGCACAGCACGACCGACGACCACTCTCTGCCTCTCGACAAATCCACCACCACCGAACAGACCGAACACCCAAAACAGAGCAGCAAAAACGAGTCCCCTCTCCCTTCTCTACCTCTCGACAGAGCCGCCTCCTTCCTCCAAAAGCCAGCCAGAGCCCGAACCTTCCCTTTCAGCAATCACGAGTCCTCCGTTCGTATAGACAAGCGCCCCCTTTGACAGCAGAACTTTCCATTCTCAACACAAGCCTAAGCTTTCCAAATCCTTCCAATTCAAAACTTGCCCGAACCAGCCCAGCATTCCAATTTCTATTCTTTTCTTCTCAATCGAACCAGAATCGTGACGCTGCTTCGGATTTCTGATCATCTCCTCCATCTCCGGCGACCCATGGCCATGTCTATCGGCTGATTTCGAACCCAGCCGTCACCGTTGATGCTCTTCAATCCGCCGCTGGGTCGCCGTCATCGCCCAAGGTCTTGCCGTCGCCGTCGTGTTGTCGGAAGCATGACCCACCGCCGGCGAAGCCCATGGTCGCCAGATTCAACCTCTGCTCAACTCTGCTCGAACAGAGCCTCCAAACGAGGCTCTGTTTTTCTGTTTCAGGCGCCCGAGCCATCGGGCTCGGGTTGCTTTCGATTCCCTTTTTTTTATTTTTTTTCTGAACGAGACCAGAACCGGTCGGTTCAATTCAATTCCTTTCTTTTTCTTTTTTTCTTTTTTTTTTCTTTTTCTTATTTAAAACCCGCCGTATTAATCTCAGCCGCCGGATCTTCGAAACCCGTTTGACGTGCTCCACTTTTACGCGCTGAATCTGGACTCTCTAAACCTGCATAAATAAAATCAAACATCATTTAGACACATTATAAAGTATAAATCCAATAAATCTAATTAACGCATCTAAATTAATCAATTAAGCGCATTTATTCATTAAACTCCTAATTACTCACTTAACACAGATAAACATTAATTATCCTTATTCTAACTAAAAATACGACTAACAAATAGGTAGAAAGGCATATAAAAATGTGTATATTTTGCATATATCAATATGTTATTGGATTATGATCTTAATCTTCATATTGTTTATTGAGTACTAATGGGAAGAGGTTCAATTTTGACTTGACTGATTTATTTTTCTTCTGGGATGTTGGAAATTGTAATTGTTTCATTTTGTGTCACGGAAGCGCCAAGTTTTTATGCAAAAGTTGGTAGGACGGATAGTGCATGAGTAGAGGCTGATTAAAATTCCTTGGTCGAAATAAACTTTTGTTTAACTATGTATCAGGAGTATGTGCATCTTCTTCTTAATGGATGCAGAGAATCAATTTGAATAGATGTGACATGTTTCCTAATTTATATCTTTCCATAGTAGTATCAGCTATTTTCATGACATTGAAATGGAATGCTATTAAGATGTTGAACACCGTGATTGATTGTACATTTTGTTTGCATTCCAGTCTTTTATTGATATATTAATTTTTTTGACATGTCTATGTCAAATATGGTATTGTTATAATATTCTATTGATTACTTTCATTGATTCGCCTTCCCATGCATCAGGGCTTGGCAACACATATTATGCTTTGTCACTCAACTACATTTTTATTTCTCAAAAGGATGGCGTGAAAATAAATTTGCAAGATGTAATGATGGATGCAATTTCTTATGCAATACTCTTTAGAGCAAACAAAAATTTATACTCTTATGATATGTTCTAGTAGGCCCATTCATCCCATTTATGATTATTTAGTCTATTTGCATTGCTGGCCTTAATTCCAGTCTAGGGGAATAACCCAATCTATTGAGTATCATGTAATAAAGCTCTTAGGCCCAGTTTAGGGGAATACCCCAAGGCCCACGACGCGGATAGTATGTAAAGGGCTTAGGCCCTCTTTGATGGATTAAGCAATAGTTTAACCATAATCTCTCTTTTTCCTCTAGCTTCACCCCTTCATCCCTCTCTGTCTGAGCCGCCGTCTGGCCAGCAGAGGATCTCCTCCCTCATTGATCCTCCTCATTTTCCTCCATTTCACGATCTCTTCCTCTTCCTGAAGTGCTAAGACATAAGATTGGTATCAGAGCAACGGTCCTTGGCTGCGTGAGTCCCCTTTCGCGATGGCCAAGAGCAATCAGCGTTAGGACACAGATCAGTCATCGGCTGAACTAGCCATGCAAGGAAACTCGCACACTGAGGGGGATGACCTTTGCGAGTTTATTACCGCAACCATGATTCGGCAGGACCAACTTCTTCAAGTCATTCTATAGGGGCAGCAACAGTATCACAAGGACAAGATGATGTTCCATGAGTCACTTGATCGACTCTCTCTGTCCACAACGGCGCCCCCTCATACAAATCGACTAGACAAGGGGGTTCTTCCCCCCATTGGGTGGTCCCTTCTCACGTCCTCTATCTTCTTTGGATCTCAGACGGCAGCCGCAGGGCAAAGCTCCATGAACGTCGGGGTATAAGGCTTGCAAGGTGTTCGTCATAATGCCTCGTCAATTCCCTTCGTTCAGACACAGGCCGGCCGGGCTCCAGGAGACGAGGAACGTGAATTGGACTGGATGGCCACCCAGGCTGAAATCAGTTGGACCAACCATGGGCACTCGTGCGACGAGCGCCATGGCCCCAGGCCGGTAGTAGAGACTTGGCTGGCGTGATTTTAGTTCCCCAAATACTCAAGTGAAGAAAATCCGGTGGACTGGTTGTACCAAGCCGAAAAGTTTTTTAGGTACCAGGACACGCGGTCTGATGAGGACAAATTGACGGTAACTTCCTTTCACCTTACTGGTGATGCATTAATTTGGTACCAATACTTTGAGGCAGAGCATCCTGGTCATTCATGGCAACAATTTACTCGTGAATTATGCATTCAATTCGGACCTATGGAGTATGCTGATTTTAATGAACTCATCAGCTTGCTGCGGCAAACATCCACTATGCGTGCCTACCAAATGGACTTCATGCATATCGCCAATTGTCTTCCTTACTGGACGCAGGAGGCCCTGGTTGGTAAGTTCATGCATGGCCTAAAGTTGGAGATCTCGGATGCCATTCGTCATTACCCACGCACGACCATGGCTGGAGTAATTAAAAATGCATGGATTGCGGAGGAACGCCTTAATCGTCAACGGCGGTCATGGGGCCCCCTTCGAGACCACCCCTGCCATCAGCTTCACAGGTAACCCTGACTGATTTTCATGTTCTGCCAGTCTCTCAGCCTCCCAACCGCCAATTGACACAAGCACAAATGGAAGAGTGGCGTTCCAAAGGCCTCTGCTTCAATTGTAATGAACACTATGTTTCGGGTCATCGTTACAAAACCCGCGCTCTCCTTGCCTTGAAAGGCATATGGGATGAAGGCCTTGAGGATGATGATAAGACTGGATCCTCACTGCCCCCTCCACCGGAGAGCCAACCCAAGATTTCTTTCCACGCCTTCTCGGGCGCGTATATGCCTCAGACCATGGGCGTTCAGGGCACTATTAAGAGGCAACATGTGTCCGTCCTGATTGACTCTGACAGCACCCACAACTTTATCAATGACAAAGTTGCTACGAGGCTGGGATGTCCGTTACACGCCTTGTCCCCTTTCAATGTTCGTATTGGAGATGGATTGAAATTTTGTAGCATCGGCATGTGTCCACGGGTGGAGTTGACTATACAAGGGCACGCCTTCCTCTTGGACCTTTATTTATTACCTACACAGGGGGCCGATGCGGTCCTAGGGGTGCAGTGGCTCCGTGATCTAGGAGATGTCATTTGGAACTTTGAGGCCATGACGATGCAGTTCTCTATTGGCAGCCATTCCATCTGACTTTCTGGCGCAATTCCAGGTTCCCTTCATTCCATGCTATCTGTTGATTCCCTAGTGCACGGTGTTCATCAAGGTTTTTCTTGCAAATGATATCCGCGAACAGGGGGGCCACCATGACCAATTGTTCTTGCAATTCCAAGTTTTTTCTTGCAAATGATATGATGGATTTTTTCTTCAAAATCCATCAGTTGCTCCCCCTGACTTGGCCGCGCTCCTCTCGGATTTTGAAGAGCTGTTTCAGGAGCCTACTAGCCCTCCACCACCTCGGTCCTATGACCATCATATTTCCATCGTCCCCGGGGCTGCACCTGCCAATGTTTGGCCGTACAGGTACCCTCACATTCAAAAAGCTGAGATTGAGAAATTGGTCAAAGAGATGCAGGTTACATGGATCATTCAGCCGAGCTCCAGCACCTATTCATCGCCTGTCCTTCTCGTTCAGAAGAAGGACAGCTCATGGCGTTTCTGCGTGTATTACAGGGCTCTCAACGCCATTACACTCAAAGGCAAATACCCAATTCTAGTGATCGAAGAATTGCTAGATGAACTAGCTCATGCGCGGGTCTTTTCTAAATTGGACTTGTGCGCTAGGTACCATCAGATTTGCATGCATCCTGATGATGTCCACAAAACGGCCTTCCGCACTCAGGACGGGCATTTTGAATTCCTGGTCATGCCTTTCGGCCTCACAAATGCACCGGCTACCTTCCAAGGTCTTATGAATGACATATTTCAGGATTTCTTGCACCGATTTGTTCTTGTCTTCTTCGATGATATCCTGGTCTATAGCTCTTCTTGGGAGAAGCATCTCGAGCATCTTTGCTTTGTCTTTGAGGTACTCCAAGTCCACTCCTTATTTATCAAATGATCCAAATGTTCTTTTGGTTGTCCTAAAGTTGACTATTTTGGGCCATATGATCTCTAATGGAGAAGTGTCCACCGACCCATCGAAAGTGGGTGCTATCCTTAATTGGCCGGTACTGACATCTATGAAGGCTCTTTGGGGGTTCTTGGGCTTGACAGGCTACTATCGCCGGTTTATTGCCAACTATGGCTCACTCGCCGCCCCTTTGAGCAGCTTACTCAAGCACGACGCTTTTGTTTGGTCAGATACCACCTAACAGGCTTTTGAAACTCTCAAGACTACTATGTGTTTGCCCCCTGTCTTGGCTCTACTCGACTTCTCTCGGCCCTTCGTGGTTGAAACGGATGCTTCCAGCCACGGCCTCGGCGCCGTTCTATTGCAAGAAGGCCACCCGCTAGCATTTTGGAGCAAAGCATTATCTGGATGATCCTTATCATTGTTGGCATATGAGAAGGAGATGTTGGCCATTGTCCATGCGGTGACCAAGTGGAGGCCATATTTATTGGGATACCATTTTATTATCCTTACGGACCACAACCGCTGAAGTATTTTTTGGACCAGAGGATTGCCAACCCAGCGCAACAGCGTTGGGTGACTAAATTACTTGGGTATGATTATGAGCTAGTTTATAAACGCGGTTCAGAGAATATCGTCACCGATGCTTTTTCTCGTCAATTCGAGGAGGCCACTTCTTTTGATATGTCTGCTCCTTTATTTCCTTTCCTTGCTGATTTACAGAGAGTGTACCAAGAGGACCCTACGACGATTGCTTTATTGGGCTGGCTTCAGGCTCAATCCCCAATTGATCCATCCTTTGTCCTGAAGGACAACATTATTTATTGGAAGAATCGGCTGTGGGTGTCACGCCCCGAAATCCCATACCTCGATCGGAGTGCGGAAGCCAATCAATGAGATACAATTCGAGGTAGAGATTCCGGGCACACGACCGAACAGTCAATTTACCAACCTATTACAATCATCTCAAAAGGACGTGTAACCGATTATGCCCGCAATCAGTGTAATACAATAATAGACATCACTGAATACTATGAAATGAATTTACTTAATAATAATCCATTTTTTGAAAGTCAAATAAATAAACCTAAAAGTCTCTGGCACACAATTGCCAATAATGTCATAAGCATCAATAAAAGCAAAAACAAATAATTAAATAATCTTTAAACTCTTCTCGGCGCCTTCAATCCGCCATTCCACTACTGCACTTCCTGATCTCACTTTTCATTTGCGCCTGCATCAGAGGATGCATGAGTATTTCATAGAAACACTCAGTAGGATGTAAAAACTCACTGAATGAAAACAAGCAGTAAGAAGAAAATAAGAATAACAAAGGTCATAGACATTCCACAACATCTGAACTTAACCGAAGTCTATACACCTGCAAGGTTAGTCAACAACAATTCCAACTTGCAAGTAAGGAAAAACATCAATAAGGCTCCTACTACACATATGAGTAAGGAGAGGATAACAATCATAACAAAGGCTCCAGACATCTAAAGTGAAAGGAGTTACAATTTCTGCTCGCTAACCTGGTCGGTCGCAAGTGACCAAAATATTATACCAGAACCACCCTAGGGATTCTCTCTTTGGAACCCTGCCATGCGTCTAGGATGCTGGCCCCACCAGTGCTTACGAACACGATGGGCGGGGACTGAGGACCTTCCGTAATGTCCACAATCTAACGTATGTGTAGTGCCTCCCTTCGGGCAGTATGGAATCGCAATTTCATAAATAAAAGTGACCTCGCAAGATCTAGCAATGGCTTAATTGAGCATACTATGAAACCACCAAGGGGAGAGTCTCGCAAGGTCTCTAGTGGAAGAAACAATCATCTAATCAATATGAGCAATATCTCAAAGGAATAGAGGTCTCAACACTCTAAGATCATAAGATATCTCTTACCAGAATAGACTCTCTCAAGGAGTATGGATAGAAGCATCAAAGTCTTTGGTAAACACATAACTCACTCATTGGAGTAGCATAGAATAACAAGACCACTCACACAAGGAGTAACATATAATCAATACATACCTTTCATACTCAACTCTAGATAGGAATTTCTCATAAATGAATCACATCTAACCCTTTCTAACCCCACTGATTTTATATTTTTCCGATTTTATTTGAATTAGTTATGAATTCTTTACCACCGACTGTCAGCACCAAAACAGTTCTGGCCGAGATTAAGATTCTTAATTAATTTGATTATCTTACTTAACAACACATTATAAATGATAATACATCATTAACAGACTATATACTCCCCTCCTAGACCAATTTCAGAACCTAGAATTATCTGGAATTATTAAAGTTCACTCCTTTCTTATGTTCTTCTATATACAACATAGTTTGTAATCATTAATACACCCCAAACAAGGCAATTAATATAAGACACACCTTAGAGTCACAAATTCAACATGGATCATCAACAACCAAACAATATCAGAACTTCTAGTCTCTGTAAAATTAATAAAGCATTAATATTTAGATGCGAATTCCCGTCTAGAAGTGAAACATGAAAGCACATATGATTTGTGATGCACTACGCATAGAAATATTGACACAACTTATTCATCTCGCAAGAATCCAAATAATAACTAAGGTATTGACTCAAAACACTTGTCAAAAGCATATATAATCAAAAGAGAGAAGAGGGGAAAAACCATCCTACTTAATTCTCCAAGGATCCGCCTCTCTACGAGTTACTTGTCTCTTCCGCTTCTTCCAAAGCTCCAGCTCAAAGCTCTCGCAAACTCCCACAAGAACAAGCCTCCAAGGAGATGGGTGAATGTGGGAAGGAGAAGGGAAAAGTCTCTGGATGTTCTAGGGTTAGCACAAGCTAATTCTCTAGTGTTTATATAGAGTTAGGGGAGAATCCATTCTCAAACTAATCTTCCAAATCATGGACACTTTCAACCAATGGGAAGGCTTCACAATCCTCCTAGAGACGTGCAAAATAAGTCCAATTGGGATTTGGTATCTTTCCCAAGCAAATCCACCCCAAAAGTACGCTTGAAAACACAAAACCGCAACCGGCGATCGATCGGCTATACGGCGATCGATCGTCGTATGCGTTGTTTTACACTACCGCGTTACAGCCGATCGATCGCCATTATTGCCGATCGATCGCATTACGCGAAACACAACATTCACAAATCACAGTAACTACGATCGATCGTTTTGGTAAGGCGTCGATCGGTTCAAGCTTACTGATCGATCGGCTCTTATGGAGATCAATCGCAGTCACGTTCAATCAAAATTCAAATTCTCATATCTTTTTACCCCGAACTCCAAATCGAGCATAATAGGTGGTGTTGGAAAGCTCTTCTCACCAACTTTAATTTCCATGGGGCAAAGTATGACCAGATCAAACACTAAGAGGGTCAAATTTAGGTTTTAAAATACTTACTAATTTTTCGGGTGTTACATCCTCCCCTCCTAAAAAGAATATTTCGTCCTCGAAATGCCATTACTCAATCTTCAAAAAGGTAAGGGTAGGATGTCCTCATTTCTCTTTCCGTTTCCCAAGTCATTTCCTCAGCCATCTGGTTTTACCACAAAACTTTCACCAAAGGAATAGTCTTTCGTCTAAGTACTTGATCTTTTATATCCATTATTTTAACAGGTTTTACCGGAAATGTCAAATCTGCTTCTAACTCCATCGTTTCGAAATCCAAAACATGTGATGGGTCTGGCACATACTTCCTCAGCATGGAGATATGGAAAGTATTATGCACCTCGTCCAACTGTGGCGGTAAAGCCAACCGATATGCAACTGGCCCAACTCGCTCCAAAATTTCAAATGGTCCAACGAACCTCGGACTCAACTTTCCTTTCTTACCAAATCTCATAATTCCTTTTGAAGGCGATACTTTCAAAAATACATGGTCTCCTTCTTGAAATTCCAACTCTCTCCGTCTATTGTCCGCGTAATTCTTTTGGTGACTCTGAGCCGTTTGTAGTCTCTGTCTGATCTGTCTTACCTTTTCTGCACAGTATTGCACCAATTCTGATCTCAGCACTTGATTCTCTACAACGTCTGTCCAACATATAGGGGATCTACATGGTCTTCCATATAACGCTTCAAACGGTGCCATTCCAATACTCGAATGATAACTGTTATTATATGCAAACTCTATCAATGGTAAATGATCATCCCAATTACCTTTCCAGTCAATCGCACAGGCTCTTAGCATGTCTTCCAGGGTTTGAATTGTACGTTCTGATTGTCCGTCACTCTGAGGATGAAATGCTGTACTAAAATTTAACTTGGTTCCCAACGCCTCTTGTATACTCTTCCAAGTTCTTGATGTAAACCGAGGGTCTCGGTCAGACACAATAGATAACGGCGTACCGTGTAACCTGACAATTTCTCTGATGTATAACTCTGCCAAGCTTTCCGGGTTTTGTTTCCATCTAATCGGAAGAAAGTGTGCTGACTTTGTGAGTCGATCCACTATAACCCAAATCGCATCTCGCTGTCTTTGAGTTTTTGGCAATGCCACCACAAAATCCATTGTAACGTGCTCCCATTTCCACTGTGGAATTTCCAGCGGTTGCAACATTCCAGCTGGTCTTTGATGTTCAGCCTTTACTTGTTGACAAGTCAAGCATCTCGATACAAACTTGCCAATATCTCTTTTCATCCCATTCCACCAAACTGTCCTCTTCAAATCTTGATACATCTTCGTACCTCCAGGATGAATATTATACTGGGAGTGATGTGCTTCACGTAGAATTTCCTGTCTTAATTCCATGTCTTTAGGTACTACCAATCTTCCTCGGAATCGAATACTGCCATCTGCTCCTTTTCCAAAATCCGTCCTGTCCAATAATTTTTGTATCTGCGGGTTCTTCTTTTGTACTTCTAGGATTTTATCAAACACCACTGATCTTATAGAAAGATTCCCAATAAATGATATCCTCCTTGAAGTCAGCCATTCCAAATGACATTCTCCCATTTTCTGCATCAGTTTCCACTCTTGTACTAACATGTGCGCAATCATCCCAGTCTTTCTGCTTAATGCATCTGCTACCACATTCGCCTTGCTTGGATGGTAATGAATGGAAAAATCATAGTCCTTCAAGTACTCTAGCCACCTTCTCTGTCTCATATTCAGGTCCTTCTGGGAAAAGATATACTTCAAACTTTTGTGATCTGTGTATACTTCAAAAGTTTCTCCATACAAATAATGTCTCCAAATCTTTAAAGCAAAAACTACTGCTGTTAATTCCAAGTCATGTGTTGGGTAATTCTGCTCATGAATTTTCAGTTGTCTTGATGCGTACGCCACAACATGTCTGTGTTGCATTAGTACACACCCGAGTCCACTCTTTGAAGCATCACTGTAAATAACGAATCCTCCAGTTCCCGACGGTAAAGTCAAGATTGGTGCTAATGTTAATCTCTTCTTCAATTCCTTGAAACTTTTATCACATTCATCATTCCATATAAACTTCACTCCCTTTCTGGTCAACTTCGTCATTGGCAAAGCTAGACTTGAAAATCCTTCAATGAATCTTCTATAGTAACCTGCCAATCCCAAGAAACTTCGAATCTCTGTCACATTCTTCGGTTGTTCCCATTTTAACACTGCCTCTACCTTCATTGGATCAACTGATACTCCATCTTCTGATATGACATGTCCAAGAAAATTCAACTTGTTCAACCAAAATTCACACTTATTCAGCTTAGCATATAATTGATTAGCTTTCAATATCTGTAACACAAGAGTCAAGTGAGTTCTGTGTTCCTCCCAACTTGCCGAATACACCAAAATATCATCCACAAAGACTATCACAATCCGATCCAATAAGTCCACAAAAATTCTGTTCATCATGTCCATAAATGCTGCTGGCGTATTAGTCAAACTAAAAGGCATCACGAGGAATTCATAGTGCCTATACCTGGTCCTGAACGCTGTCTTGGATATATCCTCCTCGATCCTTAACTGATGGTATCCAGATCTCAAATCAATCCTCGAAAATACTTTTGCTGATTGCAACTGATCGAATAATTCCTCTATTCTAGGCAAAGGGTATTTATTTTTTACCGTGACTTGGTTCAACATACGATAGTCAATACACAATCTCATCGATCCATCCTTCTTCTTCACAAATAATACTGGTGCGCCCCAAGGGGAAACACTAGGCCGTATGAATCTCTTATCCAACAACTCTTGTAATTGCACTTTCAGTTCTTTCAACTCAGCCGGTGCCATTCTATATGGTGCTTTCAAAATAGGTGCTGTTCCCGGTATCAATTCAATCGTAAAATCAATCTCTCTCTTTGGTGGCAAACCAGGTAACTCATCAGGAAAGACTTCAGGAAAATCCTTCACTACCTCAATATCCTCAACTCTCAGGGTAGGCATCTCAACAAATGTCACACTAGCTAAATAGGCTCTATAACCTTTAGCCAATAATTTCTGAGCTTTCACAGCTGATATCAAACAATCTCCTTTTCTATACCGGATTCCCTGAAACAATAGTTCTTTCTCTCCAGGAATTTTAAAATGAACTCCCTTTTTAGTACAATCCACTAGTGCACTATATTTTGATAACCAATCCATTCCGAAGATTACATCAAAATCACATATATCAATCAGCACAAGATTAGCAAGCAAAATTCTATCTTCTATAAGCACAGGAGAGTTTTCAATATATTCGGTTGCTATCACCGAATCTCCCAAAGGAGTAGAAATCACCAAATCATCATTCAGTCTAGACAATGACTTATCTAGACTTAAAGCAAACACCGAAGAAATAAAAGATCGCGACGCTCCCGGGTCTATTAACACTCTAGCAAAACGATTGAGGATAAGAAGAGTACCTTCAATAACCTCATCAGAACCACGCGCATCTTCCGATGATAGGGCAAAGATTCTCGCCTGAGTCTTCTTATTCATATCAGCTCCAGTCTTCTTTCCACGGTTAGGACAATAAGGAGAGATATGCCCAACCCCATTGCACAAGTAGCATCTCCGTGGATCTTGAGGACACGGCTTCCCTCTATGCGAATCCTGTCCACAAATCCTGCAACGACCTCCATTCATATTACTGTTGTCATTGCCTCGAAACTGTTGACGTTGTGCACCATTCATCCGGTTCTGCTGCTGCTGCCTTTGCTGCTTAAAGGGAAGCTGATTCCCACGATTAACATTATTGTTAAAATTCTTCTCCCCAGAACGTTTCAGCTTATTCTCTTGAGTTTTGACCTGATTGGTCCTCCTCTCCAAGGTTCTTTTAAAATCATCCTCCAAAATGGAAGCTAGCTCGACCGCCTTTGCTACTGTCGTTGGTTGGGAAACTAATACCTTCGACCTTAAGCCGTCCTTCAGTCCGTCCACAAAACGTTGCGCTTTAATCAATTCATTAGGGCAAGCATTAGTAGCAAATCGTTGAAGTTGTTCAAACTTCGTCTCATACTGAAGCACATTCATCGATCCTTGCACTAACTCTAAGAATTCTTTCTCCTTGCGTCGCTGAATATGGGAAGGAAAGTACTTGATATTGAACACTTCCTTAAATTCTTCCGAAGAGATCTCCTGATTCGTAGTAAAGTTGTTGCGCTCGGCGGACTCCCACCAAAATACCACCTCACCAACAAATAGGAAAGTAGCATAAATCACCCGATTAGCCTCGGGTACCTTCATGCCCTTAAACAACCTCTCCACTTCAACTAGCCAACGTTCTGCCTTTTCTGGGTCATCCTCACCAGAAAACTGAGGCCCAGCCCTCTTAAATCGTTTGAGTGTGGGCGCCTTAGCATTATTATTATTACTTCCACCAATTCGCAATTCAGCCGCCAATTGCCTAACCATATCAGACATATTCTGATTGGCTCCCTCTTCCTGCGAAGGATTAGGGTTTGCATTGGTTCGACGTCCACGATTTCCAGAATTCACCATTCTCGCGTATCTACAGTCAAAGAAAGGAGATGAATTAGAAATCTTGCATATAGCTCAATTTGTAATTCACCTCTCATTCCTTTGACTCCTAGCATCGCTCACACAAAATACACAAAATAAAACAATCACAAGGCAAGCATTAAAGTAAATAATTCTTTTATTCATTAATAAAAAGATTCCTACAATGAGATCCCATATAAACCAGGGTTTTTATTACAAAAGATTTATAAAACTAAAAACTATCCTAACTCTTTCTCTTAGTCATCCTTCCTACGCTCTTGCCTTTAGAGGTAATCATTCAGTATGTCTAAAGCTAACCAGGTTGGTGCAAGCCTCAAGTACGTATGCCACAGAATTTCCCACATCGTCATGTATGGCCACCTGTAACCCAAAGATTTAAACCTATGGTACAGAATGTCAGACAATGCCGCATCATCCTTAGCCCGAACATAAATAGGGTGCTTCCTCACAATTTTGGCCTCTACCATCACAAATATAGAAGGAGATCCATCGGTAAACCCTACTTCAATCTCTTCTTGCTGATATCCTTCGATCTCCATACCTGGCACATAATCCAAGTAAGGATCCCACTCTGGGTCATCTATGGGTAAGGGTTCTACATCAGCCACTGGGTTCTGGACTTCCTCTATATCAATTTGTAATGGGTCACCTTCGGTTCCACTCCCTATGTCTTTCTTCTTCCAATCCTCCAGCCACTGCCTAACGGCTTCTTGTTTGTCTTTCTCATAGACCCTACCGCTTCTTATTCTAACCATTTAAACCTACACAAGAAATGTCATTATTAGTATTCTAAAATAAGGTTTCAGGTTCTATCTATGAATCTACTCTCATATATTAAGTTCTTCTAAGTGCCCCTTTTTCTTTCTATCAAGTTCTACTATTTCATCTCACAATTCAGCAATGTCCTTTCTGTATTAGACTGACTTTGAAGGCTCCGATACCATGCTGTCATGCCCCGAAATCCCATACCTCGATCGGAGTGCGAAAGCCAATCAATGAGATACAATTCGAGGTAGAGATCCTGGGCACGCAACCGAACAGTCGATTTACCAACCAATTACAATCATCTCAAAAGGACGTGTAACCGATTATGCCCGCAATCAGTATAATACAATAATAGACATCACTGAATACTATGAAATGAATTTACTTAATAATAATCCATTTTTTGAAAGTCAAATAAATAAACATAAAAGTCTATGGCACACAATTGCCAATAATGTTATAAGCATCAATAAAACCAAAAACAAATAACTAAATAATCTTTAAACTCTTCTCGGCGCCTTCAATCCGCCATTCCACTACTGCACTTCCTGATCTCACTTTTTATTTGCCCCTGCATCAGAGGATGCATGAATATTTCATAGAAACACACAGTAGGATGTAAAAACCCACTGAATGAAAACAAGCAGTAAGAAGAGAATAAGAATAACAAAGGTCATAGATATTCCACAACATCTGAACTTAACCGAGGTTTATACACCTGCAAGGTTAGTCAACAACAATTCCAACTCGCAAGTAAGGAAAAATATCAATAAGGCTCCTACTACACATATGAGTAAGGAGAGGATAACAATCATAACAAAGGCTCCAGACATCTAAAGTGAAAGGAGTTACAATTTCTGCTCGCTAACCTGGTCGCTCGTAAGTGACCAAAATTTTATACCAGAACCACCCTAGGGATTCTCTCTTTGGAACCCTGCCATGCGTCTAGGATGCTGGCCCCACCAGTGCTTACGGACACGATGGGCGGAGACTGAGGACCTTCCGTAATGTCCACAATCTAACGTACGTATAGTACCTCCCTTCGGGCAGTATGGAATCGCAATTTCATAAATATAAGTGACCTCGCAAGATCTAGCAATGGCTTAATTGAGCATACTATGAAACCACCAAGGGGAGAGTCTCGCAAGGTCTCCAGTGGAAGAAACAATCATGTAATCAATATGAGCAATATCTCAAAGGAATAGAGGTCTCAACACTCTAAGATCATAAGATATCTTTTACCAGAATAGACTCTCTCAAGGAGTATGGATAGAAGCATCAAAGTCTTTGGTCAACACATAACTCACTCATTGGAATAGCATAGAATAACAAGACCACTCACACAAGGAGTAACATACAATCAATACATACCTTTCTTGCTCAACTCTAGATAGGAATTCCTCATAAATGAATCACATCTAACCCAATTCTTACTGTGATATACCATAAGTATATAGTCCAATTACTGTTATTAACATATTAATCGTTACCATATCATATTAGATGATGTTATTTGTATACTTAGTATTTTCTCTCAATTCTGCTCACTGTCTCCTGCACAACAGTCCTATTACGACGGCCACTGTGCTCTGTACAGTAAGAATTAACCTCCAAAATTTTTACTGATAATACCCTCCTGCGTCTAGTTTCTAACCCCACTGAGTTTATATTTTTCCAATTTTATTTGAATTAGTTATGAATTCTTTACCACTGACTGTCAGTACCAAAATAGTTCTGGCCGAGATTAAGATTCTTAATTAATTTGATTATCTTACTTAACAACACATTATAAATGATAATACATCATTAACAGACTATATACTCCCCTCCTAGACCAATTTCAGAACCTAGAATTATCTGGAATTATTAAAGTTCACTCCTTTCTTATGTTCTTCTATATACAACATAGTTTGTAATCATTAATACACCCCAAACAAGGCAATTAATATAAGACACACCTTAGAGTCACAAATTCAACATGGATCATCAACAACCAAACAATATCAGAACTTCTAGTCTCTGTAAAATTAATAAAGCATTAATATTTAGATGTGAATTCCCGTCTAGAAGTGAAACATGAAAGCACATATGATTTGTGATGCACTACGCATAGAAATATTGACACAACTTATTCATCTCACAAGAATCCAAACAATAACTAAGGTATTGACTCAAAACACTTGTCAAAAGTATATATAATCAAAAGAGAGGAGAGGGGAAAAATCATCCTACTTAATTCTCCAAGGATTCGCCTCTCTACGCGTTACTCGTCTCTTCCGCTTCTTCCAAAGCTCCCGCTCAAAGCTCTCGCAAACTCCCACAAGAACAAGCCTCCAAGGAGATGGGTGAACGTGGGAAGGAGAAGGGAAAAGTCTAAGGACGTTCTAGGGTTAGCACAAGCTAATTCTCTAGTGTTTATATAGAGTTGGGGGAGAATCCATTCTCTAACTAATCTTCCAAATCATGGACACTTTCAACCAATGGGAAGGCTTCACAATCCTCCTAGAGACGTGCAAAACAAGTCCAATTGGGATTTGGTATCTTTCCCAAGCAAATCCACCCCAAAAATACGCCTGAAAACACAAAACCGCAACCAGCAATCGATCGGCTATACGGCGATCGATCGTCGTATGCGTTGTTTTACACTACCGCGTTACAGCCGATCGATCGCCATTATTGCCGATCGATCGCATTACGCGAAACACAACATTCACAAATCACAGTAACTACGATCGATCGTTTTGGTAAGGCGTCGATCGGTTCAAGCTTACTGATCGATCGGCTCTTATGGAGATCAATCGCAGTCACGTTCAATCAAAATTCAAATTCTCATATCTTTTTACCACGAACTCTAAATCGTGCATAATAGGTGGCGTTGGAAAGCTCTTCTCACCAACTTTAATTTCTACAAGGCAAAGTATGACCAAATAAAATATTAAGAGGGTCAAATTTAGGTTTTAAAATACTTACTAATTTTCCGGGTGTTACAGTGGGTTCCAAATTGTGCTAGAATTCGTCGTACTATTTTGGCTCATTTTCATTCTACTCCCACCGCGGGTCATAAAGGGTCTTTTCGGACTGACAAGCGGGTCTCTCAATGTTTTTTATGGAATGGTATTAAATAGGCAGTTCAACGTTTTGTGACTGAATGTGAGGTTTGTCAACGGGTCAAAGCATCAACTATAGCTCTTTCAGGTATTTTGCAGCCGTTGCCTATTCCGGAATAGGTTTGGGAGGACGTTTCTATGGATTTCATTGAAGCTCTACCGGTAGTACATGGTAAATCGGTGGTGATGGTGGTGGTCGACCGTCTTTCCAAGTATGCTCATTTCTCAGCCTTGGGCCACCCTTATACGGCCAAGGTCGTTCTTGAGGTTTATGTATGGGATGTGGCCAAACTTCACGGGATGCCTTGCATCATTGTTTATGTCTGTGACGGAGTGTTTATCTCGCAGTTTTGGCAGGAGTTTTTCACTCTCCAAGGTTCTTGCTTTCTGATGAGTTCAACATATCACCCAAAAACCGATGTCCAAACGGAAGTGGTTAACCGCTGCCTTGAGCAGTACTTACATTGTTTTGCAAGTGAAAATCTTAGACGTTGGTTACAATTCCTTTCGTGGGCTGAATGGTCTTACAACACCGCCTACCATACTTTTATGGGGTTTTCTCATTTCAAATTGTCTATGGCCGTCCTCCCCCAACACTTCTTCATTATGTGCCTCAGCAGGCCTCTGTCAGTGTGGTTGACTATGTATTACAGACCCGTGATGACATCTTAAGGCACTTGAAGCACAATTTGGCATTGGTGCAGAATCGCATGAAACAAGTTTATGACAAACGCCATTCTGACCGTGAATTTCAAGTCGGTGATTGGGTATATATGAGTTTTATGCCTGCTTGCAAATCTTCCCTTTATCAGCCCGCCAGTGTCAAGTTAGCCCATCGGTTTCATGGCCCATATCAAGAACTGCACACATTGGGCCTGTTGCCTACCACCTACAACTTCCGGATAATTCTACAGTTCACCTAGTTTTTCATGTCTCCCACCTCCGCCGCGTTGTTGGTGATCCTTCACGTCTGGTTACTACTCCTCCACCCCCAACTGTCTCAACCGATCTACCGTTGGCGCCTGCTTCTATTGTGGATTCTTGTCGGGTGCGTTGTTCTGGTCACATTATCACTGAGGTTCTCATTGCTTGGCATGACCGTCCACTAGAGGATGCTTCCTGGCTTTCTGAAGACTAATTTTTGGCCCAATATCTGGGTTGGTCACCTTGAGGTCAAGGCTAGAAGCGGAGCGTAGTGGAATGGTGTGTTCCAGTAGGCCCAGTTGTCCTTTTTATGATTATTTAGTCTATTTGCATTGCTGGCCTTAAGCCTAGTCTAGGAGAATAGCCCAATCTATTGAGTATCATGTAATAAGGCCCTCAAGCCCAGTTTAGGGGAATAGCCCAAGACCACGATGTGGATAGTATGTAAAGGGCTTATGCCCTCTTTGATGGATTAAGCAATAGTTTAACCCTAATCTCTCTTCTTCCTCTAGCTTCACCCCTTCGTCCCTCTCTGTCTAAGCCGCCGTCTGGCCAGCAGAGGATCTCCTCCCTCGTCGATCCTCCTCATTTTCTTCCATTTCACGATCTCTTCTTTCTGAAGTGCTGAGACATAACATCTTATATATCTTCAACTAATGCAACTAGTTGGTATCTGGTAAGGCATTTAAAATCTGAAGTCCAAGAATATTAAATCAGACAAGTCATTGTGGTAGCATGTTTTGCAGTTTGCAGGAGGTAGCACTGAATGTGGAGTTGATACTGATTATTGTTGTTGACTACACCAACCTAATATATTTGAGAACATAGTTTTTATGTGTTTGCTTCTTTTTTCATTGCTTGTTAACAACTTGAATGTAATAAATATGGTAGATGATCTTAATTAATCTCCTTCTTGTTACATATATTTGTTGATCTTTTATGGTGATTAATACAAAAATATTTTTCATTAAAAGTGTAAATTATTTTTCATTGTGTGGCCAGCATTGCCAAGCGATGTGAGACTGTTAATATACAATGGCATCCTTTGTCTGGTGGATTGTTAGCTTCTATTGGGTAGTGTCTCGTGGTGAAATCCTCTTGCAGAACGCTCCTCGTCTCAATTTGTTAGCTTTTGGCTAATGGCCTAATCTTAGGATAGCATGATTAAATTGCTAGATGCAATTACATGTTAGTAGAAGTTTTTCTTTTTCGTTAATTATTAGGAGAAATATCTTTTTGTCAATCTTTTCGGAAAACTTTTACATGGGTTAGTTTTTTCATGGATGATCGGAATGCCTGCACTGTTAAAAATAGGTATGTTTATACATGTGAATTATTGAATGCTTTCACTGTTAAAAATAGGTATGTTTTATACACGTGGATTATTACAACCTTTTTTGTCACTAAAACTGCTCAAGACAGTGAACATTCACACAAAAAACCTAAGTCTAGGATCCTCCTTGAGCGATGTGTATTATTACACTTGAATGTATGGTTAATGCCAGAATGTGTGGTTAATGCCGATAGTCTGCCAAAGAAAAATTAGCTTTGGTAATATGAAATATTACTTCCCAATGCCATATATTTTCGGGAGTGTAGGTAAGAGCATTAAGAAGTTTTAAATGAGGGGTAAGGACAACTAATCCTTTTACTTGAAGACAAAATACCCTTTGTTTGAAGTTAATTTTTTAAAACAAGTTCTCTTCCTCTTTTCCTTCTTCCCTCTTCCACTTTCTCCTCGGCCGTGCTGCTATTGCTGTCGCTGCAGCTGCCGCTCTCTCCTCTCTTCCTTCTTTCCGGAAGACAGATCTAGCCACCTGGCGGCCTTTCAGGCTGTCCCACATGACACTTACCTCGCACCCTCTTAAATTTTTGCACAAGATGCGAAGCCAACTATGGACACAAGTTCAGGGTTAAATGTTAAATGTTTTCTTTTTAACGTTTATGTTCTCTTTTTGTTTCTCTATTATGTTATGTTATTTTCAAGTTTGATGCACTGATTTATTTACTTTTTGTTTCATTAAACTTTTTTTTCCTATTTCACATTAAAATTGGATGTACATGAGGCTTGAGTGGAACTCCTCCTGCTTGCCTCACACCTTCATGACGGTTCAGAATCTTTTTATTAGGCACTCTTCGTTTTTGGGAGAAAAGGCTGAGCGGTTTTTGCTCTTTAATAATCAAATATAGTTGGATTCATAATTCCATGGGCATACGTTCGCCACAAATTACGTGGAAATGATAGTGTAATTAGAGACCAAACATGGTTCTTATAGACTCTTTGGAAACATGGCTTTATGGGGCCTTGCCCAATTAATACAAAGTCGGTTGTACAGGTTTTGCTTTTCCATTTCCTCTAACATCTACCATCTCCACATCTAACTCGCTCTGTGAGAAGTCTTTTTCTTTCTCTCTAACTCCTCTAGAACTTTTCTTATCTCCCTTCTTCTTCTTCTTCTTAAAAAAAAAACCCTTGCAAATAAATATTTACATATTTGTCACTGCCATGCTCCCCCATGTAAAAGCGGACTGGTTTTCATTTTTACCAGCTTTGTGATGGGAGATGGCTATGTAAATATTTCATGTACAACCATCATGTCATGAAGCCAATCCATATATATGGAAAGGGGTAAGATAAATATGATATTGAATCTTCTTATCATCGTCCTCTCTTCGGAGGGTTGCGTCAGGAAGGGCATCCGACGTAAAAACTTGCCGCCTATCCCAGATAGCTGGGATAAGGTGTATGATGATGATGATATTTGTCTCTACCATTTCATCAAAGATGCTTTTCATTGTTCTCCAATTGTCTGCCCCAATAACATTGCAGGTTCACTTATCTCTCATAAAATTTCATTTTATTTGTTAGGAATACGCTGCCAAGTATCTTAGAGTTGCCCTCCACTTCAACCACCCCTAGCAGTATAGGTGACACACATATCTATTTGTCCTTATGCATATACAACGGTCATAAACACATGATCAATTCTCTTCACTAATAAAACAATTTTTGGTCCGTAATAATCAGCCGACAAAGTAGTAAACATTATGCATCTTCCAGAACTGTGAACTTAGGTGGTTAAATATTTCATAAGGCATGAAATGACTTTTTTTTCAAACCCCCTCAAACTGAAGGCAAAATTTGAAAGAATGTGTTACTAAATGACCCTTTAGGATAGCAGTGCCCAATAATTTATAAAGGGGGATCTTTTCCTCGCTGCATGTATTTTCAATGAACTGAAACGAATTAGGAATCTTTTGAAAGAGGATTGTATGTTGAAGACATGTTTGATGATCATGATTGTGAATTGCCACAATTATAAAAACTCAGTATCACAAATTTCTGACTTCACCGCAATGTAACACCAGCTTTGACCATCAGACGGGATTAGCCATTTCTACCAATTTTCTCTCACTGCTTTGTTTTGCGAAAGCAGTATAGAAATATCCGAAAATGAAACTTACTTAAATACTTCATACCTTCTGGTCATTATTGTATTTACTCTTTTTGTCGTTTTTTGAAATTTCCAACATAATTTCCGTTATGACTTCAGTAAGATATTAGAGCACGTATTTAATATTGCAACTTAAATACCAATTTTTATAATATAATTGTAGTGCTAGTTTGTTCTTGCCTTTATCTCAGTTGAAACAAGAGTTCAACTCTCAAACATAACTAATGGGGTCTTGGAAAACAATGGTTGACACTAAGCAATCAGGCTTCTCTGCTTCACTTGGTTGATCTAGCATTTTATGTTTGTCAAGTTGTCTCTTGATGGATAACCATTGTTACCCGATAGCTTAAGCTTTTAGGAAACGGAATTCGAATATGTTTGCTTCATATTTCAACAATTCCCCTCATAGCAAGCATCCATTAAGCTTTTACACGTGGACATAATTTAGGGGATCACAATATATATGCATCCACCATCTCTACAGCCTACATGCCCTTTTTTTGTAGTTATCTGCACACGCTTAATTTGGCAGAGTCTCTAGGATTCAGGCAGACAATCTTTCAAACATCCATATATTTCCTATCAATGTAGTACTAAATGTCAACTGATGTCCTTATTCTTACAGGTTGGCTGTAGTATTTCTGGCATTCGATGTGTTCTTTGCAATCTTCTGTATTGCTTTAGCTTGTGTCTCTGTTGTTGTTTGCCGTGCATTATCGCAATTCTATAATCTGTGGCAGGCCAGGATACATTTTAGCTTTTGGAAAATGGGTAAGTTTTTCGTCTGGTATATTGACCAGGAATGTGCAACATATGCAGCCATAAGCATTCTTCCAAGATATAGATTTGAACAAAGCTCATCCAATGGGGAAGAGTCTGTGGAAGAAGGTGGTGGTCGACTCGGAGTCATGATGGAGACATGCAGTTCAAACATTTTATTTTCGCATATAAGAAAATATTTTTAGTGATAAATAATAAATAATATAGTTCATATATTTGATCCAAAATATCAAAGATGAACATGCATCCCATAAAATATTTGATCTCAATGATAAAATTAAATAACAAGAAGTAATATGTCCTCAAATAACAAAATGATAAATTATAACCAATCTTGTCTAAAGATTTTTATTGAAAATTACTTCTATAAATCCTAATCAAAATGCCTTTTAACAGAAAATTATTTCATATATTACTTGCCTCTATTACTAGAACATCCAACCAAGTAAAGTTTTCTTCATCAGGCATGGCAAATTCTTCTGAGTTTGATATAAAAACCCATTCTTCTTCAACATTGTTTAGTAAAATATTATCTAGATTGGTTGGGCCACAGTGTGAAGCATTCCACATAAGATGTTTTTCTCGGAATCGCAAATTTTAGTGCACAAAAACTAAGCGATCGAATTATTCTTGCTTTAGTCGATTTCACTTTTTTGTATAGAGTTGATCAAAAGTGCTCCAGTTTCTTTCACATCCAGAAGATAAACAAATCTGGTTCAACACTCGAATTGCAATGTGTTGAAGGCTTGGGGTTCTCATTCCATGCGATTCCCACCATGATACTAAAAAAAATTCAAGTGGTTAACTTTGCCGCCGACCCAACCGCCGCCGACGCCCACGAGACCAAGCCCCTCATCGACTCCCCCGCCAAGTGGCCCAAGAAGGCCAAGGCCTCCAAGGACCCCAAGCCCAAGAAGCACATCTCTCCCCACAAGCCTCGTCCCACCTCCGCCCACCCCTCCTACCTCGAGATGATAACTGAGGCGATAGCGGCATTGAAGGAAAGGACGAGCTCGAGCCAGTATGCGATCACCAAGTTCGTCGAGGACAAGCATGGAGCCCAGCTGCCTCCCAAATTTCGGAAGCTGATTCTGTTGCATTTGAAGAAGCTCCAGAGCTCCTTCAAGCTCCCCTCGACCTGTGATCCGGCCGCTAAGTCGGTGCCCAAACCGAAGCCTACGGCCAAGCCCAAGGCTAAACCTACTGCTGCCAGCAAACCACTGACTGCCAGGGTAGAGCGCATGGCCCTTTTCGGCCAAGCAAGGAAAGGAGAAGACAAAGGAAGAAGAAGAGAATATAGTTTCTTATTGCATAACCAACAAGGAGGGAAAGACTCCCTTATAAAGAAAGAGAAGACTTTGTTATAATTATGATGACATAATTTCCCATTCCACCCTTACCGCAATTATGTCATCATAATTTCCCATTTCTATCTTTATCGCAATTATGTCATCATAATTGCCCATTCTCATCCTTATTACAACTTATTGAGTTGCAACTGAAAAGGAAAGTACCCTAACATAGCCAATTCTAGAAATAAAATATAATATGTCTAAGGTAGTCCTTGCACCCTGCATTCACATCCAAATAGATGTGGTCATCCTTCACTATGGTGATCACCGAATCATCAATGGAGCCACCATTCTCGTTGGTAAAGACTATCAGAGTCCCATTCCTCTGCACCAACCCTGTGATGTCGGCAATGACTAGCTTCTACAGGTGTCACGCCCCAAAATCCCATACCTCGATCAGAGTGCAGAAGCCAATCAATGTGATACATTTCGAGGTAGAGATCCCGGGCACGCGACCGAACAGTCGATTTTCCAACCGATTACAATCATCTCAAAAGGACGTGTAACCGATTATGCTCGCAATCAGTGTAATACAATAATAGACATCAATGAATACTATGAAATGAATTTACTTAATAATCATCCATTTAGGAAAGTCAAATAAAATAAACCTATATGTCTATGGCACACAATTTCCAATAATGTCATAAGCATCAATAAAAAGCAAAGCAAATAACTAAGGCGTTTTTAAACTCTTCTCGGCGCCTCCAATCCGCCATTCCACTACTGCACTTCCTGATCTCAATTTCCATTTGCGCCTGCATCATAGGATGCATGAGTATTTCATAGAAACACTCAGTAGGATGTAAAAACCCACTGAATTAAAACAAGCAGTATGAAGAGAATAAGAATAACAAAGGATTGTGAACATCCCACAACATTTGAACTAAACCGAGGTCAAACACCTGCAAGGTTAGTCAACAATAACATTTCCAACTCGCAAGTATAGGAAGAACATCAATATGGCTCCTACCGTACATAAAGGTAAGGAGAGAATAACAATTATATTAAAGCCTCCAGATATCTAAAGTAAAAGGAGTTAAAATTTCTGCTCGCTAACCTAGTCGCTCGCAAGTGACTAATAAAATATATACCAGAACCACCCTAAGGGTTCTCTTGTGGAACCCTACCATGCGTCTAGGATGCTGGCCCCACTAGTGCTTACGAACACGATGGGCGGAGACTGAGGACCTTCTGTAATGTCCACAATCTAACGTACGTATAGTGCCTCCCTTCGGGCAGTATGGAATCGCAATTTCATAAATATAAGTGACCTCGCAAGATCTAGCAATGGCATAATTGAGCATACTATGAAACCACCATGGGGAGAGTCTCGCAAGTTCTCCAGTGGAAGAAGCAATCATGTAATCCATATGAGCAATATCTCAAAGGAATAGAGGTCACAACACTCTAAGGTTATAAGGTATTTCTTACCAGAATAGACTCTCTCATGTAGTATGGATAAAATAACAAGACAACTCAAACACTTTGAATAATAATAATAATAACTCACCCAAGGAGTAACATACAATCAATACATACCATTCATGCTCAGCCCTAGATAGGAATTCCTCATACGCATTAGGATTTTATAATATAAATATCAGGGATAAGAAATCAAAGAATCTTAGATGATTTGAATTCCAAGTAGAATATCAAACCGACATCAACGCTTTTAGGATAGATAGTTATGAATCACTGATCAAAGAATTATCCCTCCTAATTAGATTACTTCTAACCCGATTCTTACTATGATATTCCATAAGTATATAGTTCGATTACTGGTATTGACATATTAATCATTATCATATCATATTACATGATGTTATTTGTATACTTAGTATCTTCTCTCAGATTCAGCTCACTATCTCCTGCACAACAGTCCTATTCCAACGTCTACTGTGCTCTGTACAGTAAACTTTAACCTCTGAAATTTTTACTGATAATACCCTCATGAGTCTAGCTTCCAACCCCACTGATTTTATATTTTTACGATTTTATTTGAATTAGTTATGAATTATTTACTACCAACTGTCAGTACAAAAATAGTTCTAGCCGAGATTGAGACTCTTAATTAAACTTGATTATATTACTTAGTAACACATTATAAATAGTAATACATCATTAACAGACAATATACTCCCCTCCTAGAACCATTACAGAACCTAGGATTATCTGGAATTACTAAAGTTCACTCCTTTCTTGTGTCCTTTTATATATAACACAGTTTTTAAACAGTAATACATCCAAACTAGACAATTAATGTAAGACACACCTTAAAGGCACAAACTCAATGTGGATCATCATCAACCAAATAATATCAGAACTTCTAGTCTCTGGAAAATTAATAAAGCATTAGACTTTAGATGCGAATTCCCATCTAGAAGTGAAACATGAATGCACATATGATTTATGATGCACTACGCATAAAAATAATGACACAATTCATTCATCTCGCAAGAATCCAAACAATAACTAAGGTGTTGAATCAAAATACTTGACCAAAAGCATATAATCAGAAGAGAGAAGAGGGGAAAAACCATCCTACTTAATCCTCCAAAGGTTTCGCCTTTCTACGCGTTGCTCGTCTCCTCCGCTTCTTCCAAAGCTCCCGCTCCAAGCTCTCGCAAACTCCCACAAGAACAAGCCTCAAAGGAGATGGGTGAACGTGGGAAGGAGTGGGGAAAAGTCTCTGGACGTTCTAGGGTTAGCACAAGCCAATTCTCTAGTCTTTATATAGAGTTGGGGGAGAATCCAATCTTAAACTAATCTTCCAAATCATGGATACTTCCAACCAATGGGAAGGCTTCAAAATCCTACTGGAGACGTGCAAATCAAGTCCAATTGGGATTTGGTATCTTTCCCAAGCAAATCCACCCCAAAAATACGCAAGAAATCGCAAAACCGCAACCGGCGATCGATCGGCTATACGGCGATCGATCGTCGTATGTGTTGTTTTACACTACCGCGTTACAGCCGATCGATCGCCATTATTGCCGATCGATCACTTTACGCGAAACAAAATATTCACAAATCACACTAACTACGATCGATCGTTTTGATAAGGCGTCGATCGGTTCAGCTTGCCGATCGATCGGCTCTTATGGCGATCGATCGCAGTCACGTTCAATCAAAATTCAATTTCTCATATCTTTTTACTCCGAACTCCAAATCGCGCATAATAGGTGGCGTTGGAAAGCTCTTCTCACCAACTTGTACTGGATGGGCATGCTCCACCCGGCAAAAGGCACCATCTTCTCGCCATGCTCAACGTGGAAATCATGCAAAGCTGTCTTCTTGAGCTGGGCAGCGTTGGCCACGAAGAAGCGGCACTGGGCCGAGCAGTCTTCCTTGTCCCGGAGCATTGCCTAGTGGTGGCCCTCCAATCTGTCCCTATATATCACCATGATCGCCACTAGGCTCAGCCGCCCTGATTTCGGCCCGAAAATGGCACTGCGCTCTACTCTGGCAGTCAGCGGTTCGCAGGCAGCAGTAGGTTTAGCCTTGGGCTTGGCCGCGGGCTTCGGCTTGGGCGGAGACTTAGAGGCCAAAGAACGGGTCGAGGGGAGCTTGAAGGAGCTCTTGACTGTTATGTTTCCTACATGTCCTAAGTATTAGTTTAATTCATGAGTTAATAAGGCCATGTGGGCCGTAGCTATAGGAATAGTTTATTTTGTCACTTATGTCTTTATGGCCCATAAGGCCCATCAGCTTTTGGCTCAGTGCCTATATGTAGGAGACGCCCAGTCCTATTTTGATGATGAATGAATTGAACCCTAGTTTCTCACCTCCTTCTTCTCTATTCTCATCCCCTTTCCCTGTTCTTGTCGTTGGCTATTTTGCATCCATCTAGGGTGCACAACACTAGCAACAGAGCATTCGATTCCTTGCTTTTGTCATTATGGCGCAGAAAAAGGCTCCAGATAACTTGGAGGGTCCCTCAACCCAATCTGAAGAGGAGGCGCTGATGGCTCAGGCCCAAGCCACCCCCTCCGCAGCCATGAATCCTGCTCTGTTAAAGATCTTCATGGACTTCATGGCAGAGATGCGATCCATGCGTCTCAGTCAACAGAACTTGGAGCAGACCATGCTCAGCCAGCAAACCGTGCTCGAGCGCCTGCCAGTCCCTACGCAACCGCCGGCTTCTAACATGGACCAGCAACTAGGGACTTCCTCCGTGGCTGCACAGGGTGCTCCTCTGCGGACTCCATCGTCCCAGGGACACTCGTCTACTCCTCTGCAATGGGTCTCTCTGCAGGGCCAGGCCTCTGCTACAGTGCATGGTTCTCCAATGCATCAAGAACAGGCCTTTAAGACCTAGGCCATGTTTGGCCCCTTCGATCCGACGAATATCCTACCATCGGGGCCTATTGGCACTCATCTGCGTGCCTTTCTTCATCAGACTGCCATGCCCATCAGTCAAGGGGAGACATGCCACCCTATGGGCCGTCCTTTAGAGGAAGGCTCACCCTGGCTTCTCGGACTTCATGACAACTATTTCTCAGGTTCCATTTCAAGATGCATCTGGATGGCCCTCGGCTGAACCCCGATTGGCCCGACTTCAATTTCCTAAGTATAGTGGAGAGGATAGCCCTATTGATTGAATTCATCAAGCCAATAAATTTTTTGAATATCATGGCACCGAATCAGAAATAGGTAAATTGAGAATTGCCGCCTTCCATCTGACAGGAGACTCATTAGTCTAGTTCCAATATTTTGAGCGTGATTTGATTAATTCGACATGGGCTGAATTCATGAATGAATTATACGTGCAATTCAAGCCGAATGATTATACTGATTTTAATGAGTTGCTGGCATCCCTCAATCATACTTTCCACGGTGGGTGCCTATCATTAGGAGTTTATGCGCATCGCTAATCGGCTGCCTAATTGGGATAAGGCGGCATTAGTGGGTGCCTTCATGCATGGCCTGTGAGCTGACATTGTGGACGGAATCCGTCAATTCTGGCCTAAATCCATGAAGGATATCATTGGGCATGCTCCTGTTGCGGAGGAATGGTTGAACTAGCAACGGCGTGTGGTTTGGCCATTCTCCCGGCCCCCTACAAGACTTTCGGGTTCTAAGCCAGCTCCCATTACTAGGGCATCGGCCATCTCTCAGCCTGGACCGCCTGTGGGTTCTATCATGAATCTTCCTATCCGCAGGTTGTCCCAGGCCAAGATGGATGAGAAATGGGCCAAAGGACTTTGCTTTAACTATGATGAGCGTTACATTCCCGGGCATCGTTGTCGCATGCCACCTACTGTGTTCATCCTGGAAGAGTCGTGCCCGGAGGGGGACGAGATCCTTGAACAGCCGATTGAGGAAGATTATGTTGATTTTACGGCTGAGATTTCATTTCATGCTTTTTCGGGACAATACACGCCTCACACTATGTTCGTGCAAGGTCAGTTAAAACGTTAGCCCGTTGCTATTTTGATTGATAGTGGGAGTACCCATAATTTTATTAGTGATGCAATGTCTGGGCTTTCACATTGCTCACGCTTCTGCTTTTGATGTTCTTATTGGTGATGGTACACACATGCATCGCAAGGGTCTATGTCCACGTGTTCCCTTGCATATTCAGGGTTATGACTTTGTTGTGGACCTTCATTTATTTCCAACAAAAGGGGCTGATATTGTATTCGGGTCCAATGGCTTTAGGAGCTTGGGGACGTGGTATGGAATTTCAAAGACTTGGTTATGTCCTTTAGGGTGGCTGATCAGCAGGTCCATCTACAGGGGTCACTTCCCGGAACCCTTCAATCGGTCCTGGCCGTGGGTTCCTTATTTCGGCACTCGGCCCATGGATTCTTGCTGCAGTTCATGACCATATCCGACACGGATACGCCATTTCTACCGGCCGACTTGACAGCCCTCCTGGCTGACTATGCGTCCCTCTTTGGGGAACCATCGAGATTACCTCCTCAGCGTGGGCACGACCATCAGATTCCTATTCTTACAAGATCGAGCCCCGCTAATGTTCGGCCCTACCGTTACCCCTATGTGCAAAAAATTGAGATCGAGTACCTGGTAGCGGAAATGCTTAAGACCGGTATCATTCGTCCCAGTTCTAGCTCTTATTCTTCTCCGGTATTGCTGGTCCAGAAGAAAGATAGGACTTGGCGGTTTTACGTGGATTATCGTGCTTTAAATGCCATCACACTAAGGGACAAGTATCCCATTTCGGTTATTGAGGAGCTTCTCGACGAATTGGCAGATGCAAAGTACTTCTATAAGCTTGATTTACGTTCGGGTTATCATCAGAAACGGACGCACATAGCTGATATTCACAAGGCCGCTTTTCATACACATGACAGTCATTATGAATTCCTTGTTATGCCCTTCGGTTTAACTAATGCGCCAACCACCTTTCAAAGTTTGATGAACGATATTTTTTGGCCTTTCTTGCGCAAGTTCATATTGGTTTTTTTTTTATGATATATTGGTATATAGTGCCTCATGGGAAGATCATATCCGCCATCTACAAATGTTTTTGACCTCTTGACCGGCCATTTTCTTCTATTGAAATGGTTGAAGTGTTCTTTTGGCCAGCCCCAGATTGATTATTTGGTCCATATTATTGCGGCACATATAGTTTCTACTGACCTGGCAAAGTTGGCCGCCATGCTCGATTGGCCCACGCCTAAATCACTGAAGGCCTTACGTGGATTTTTGGGGCTGATGGGCTACTATCGGCGTTTTATTGCCCATTATGGTACGTTGGCCTCACCCCTTACTGCATTGCTAAAGGCCAGGGCCTTCGAATGGAGTCCAGCGGCCCAGGTGGCGTTCAAAACTCTGAAACAGGTTATGTCTACCAGTCTTGGCCGTACCATATTTTTCTTAGCCATTTGTGGTTGAAACTGATGGTTCTGATAGTGGGCTGGGAGCGGTCCTTCTACAGAATGAGCAGCCCATCACTTTCTTTAGCAAGGCCCTATCTGGACGCTCCATTTGTCAGCCTACGAACGGGAGATGCTTGCTATTGTGCGCACCGTTACGAAATGGCATCAATATCTATTGGGTCGGCACTTTATTATCAGAACGGACCATCAGCCTCTGAAGTATTTTCATGACTAGCGGATCTCTACCCACGCCCAGCAACGTTGGGTAACTAAGCTTATGGGCTATGATTATAATATCGTTTATAAATGTGGGTCTGACAATACCGTGGCCGACGCTCTATCCAGGTGAGATGCAGAGGAGACCCTCATGGTCCTATCCATCCCTACCTTTCCTTTTATGTTCGACTTGCTTTAGACTTACCGGGATGTACCTGAGGCAGTGGACATCTTATAGCGACTCCGGGCTGATCCGACCTGCTTACCCTCTTTTGTTTTGCAGATTGATTATATTTTGTGGAAGCAGCGGTTATGGGTTCCTCCGAGCCCAGCACTCCGACAGACTATTATCTCCTTCTTTCATGACACTCCTAGTGCTGGTCACGAAGGTGCATTCCGCACCTACAAGCGTGTGAGTCATAACTTCCTTTGGCATGAAATAAAAAAAGCGGTCCATTCATATGTGGCGGCCTGTGATGTGTGTCAGAGCACCAAGGCATCTACTACTACTCTAGCGGGCCTTCTGCAACACCTCCCTATTCTTGATCGTGTATAGGAGGATGTCTCCATTGACTTTATTGAGGCTCTACCTGCGGTCCAAGGTAAATTAATTATCCTTGTGTTCGTGGATCGCCTATCTAAATATGCTCATTTTTACGCTTTGGTCATCCCTATGAGGCTAAAGCAGTAGCTGAAATTTATGTTCGAGAAGTGGCCAAGTTGCATGGCATGCCACAAATGATTGTGTCAGATCGGGATAAAATATTTGGCTCTCTTTTCTGGTGGGAGTTCTTTGTCTTGCAGGATACTAAGTTACACATGAGTACCGCCTATCATCCATAGAGTGATGGACAAACGGAGGTCGTCAACCATTGTATGGAACAGTACCTACGTTGTTTTGCCGGAGAGGAGCCTCGTCAATGGCTCCAACTTCTTCCCTGGGCTAAATGGTCATATAATAGTGCTTATCATACATCTACATGATTCACTCCTATCGAGGTGGTTTATGGCCGACCTCCGCCTATAGTGATCCAGTACTTGCCTTTTAGTTCTACTATGAGTAAGGTGGACTATGCTCTCTGTCATGCCCCAAAATTCCCGGCCTCGTCGGAGTGCGGAAGACGTTTTTTTTTTCATGAGTATGTTTGAGGCCAGAAACCCTGAGATATGACCGAATACTCGAACATCCCGTCTAATACATCACCATGAATAGATGTGTATTCGACATAACACAAGAGAGTCTTTAAATAACATCATTAACATATATGAAATGAGAACTTAACAATCTTAAATTAATCCATAATACAAGTCATCTAAAATAACTAAAAATCAAAATCATTAAAATGCTTTGGCCAACATGCCAATAATATTAACACTAAATTTAAAATAATAAAGATAGCTTTATCTTCCACAACTATCTTTAAGTCTTCCATTATTTGCACTTGCCATAGCTATACTTTCTTCATGCCTGCATCAGAGGATGCATGAGTATTTCGAAGAAATACCCTGTAGAATGCAAAAATCCACAAGAACAGAATATACAATATAGGACAAAGAGTAGGGTTTAATATGAGACAGTTGAATAATCAAGAATACTGAGCAACAAGAATTCCATTATAAAAGGAAATAACAGCATCAATGAAGGCTCCTAAACTTCCAAAGTGTAAGGAGAGAAATTACTATAATCCAAGACTCCGAACATCATTGCTTCCTGACTCTCAAGTATAGAGCATGGACAATAAATTATACGACTCCAAATAAATACCGGTGTAAGGAAAGAATGGTCAAAATACCAAAGGCTCCAGGCATCTATAGTGCAAGGAGTTACAATTTTTGCTCACTGAATTTACCGATCGCAAAAGGTAAAATATACCAGAATCATGCTAGAGGTTCTCCCTTCGGAATCTGGCCACGCATGTAGATATGCTGGCCCCATCCGTGCTTACGGGCACAATGGGCGGAGACTGCAGACCTTCCGTAATATCATACAGCCTAAACGTATGTATTTGCCTCCCTTCGGGCAATAAGGAATCAAAATTCCATAAATATCGGAGGTCACGTTGGACCTAGCAATGGCTCATGAGCATACTATGATTATACCGAACAATTAGTGGAGAAATAGGTCAATGTCAAATTGGACAATGTTTCAACAATAGTAGAGGTCTCAACTTTCTGAGAATAGGGTGACTCTTACTTTAATAACTCACTCATGGAGTATGAATAGATTATCAAAGACTCTCAACAACGTATGACTCACGTTCTGGAGTATGAAATAGAATAGCAAAGACTCTCAACAATGACCATGTTACACATGCATAGCCTTAGATAAGACTTATGAAGAAAGACTTAATCAAGAATTGCCTTTCAAGACTCCAATAAAATTCAAGTTATATCATGAATAATATTAAGTTCTGGTTTCAAAGAAGACTTGACTCAAAGAGACTCAATAACAGGTCAACTGAAGTTTCTCAGACGAATAGAAGTGCATTGGTCAAATAGAAATAGATGGTTTGGTTTCCAATTGGAAACACGAATCGAGTCAATATCACCAGTGGAACATATAAGACTTAATGAACATCAAACCACTCACCATTAGCCCATGATACTATAGTATTATACTTAATCCATCCTACTGTAATACTTACTTAAAGTCTTATATAATACATATAAAGTTCTCAGTATACTTATTGTAGGATAGGCTATTGTTTTGATAAAATTTTCCCAACCTTTACCATAATTATAGTATTCTATTTTTACATATTAGTCAAATTCTGACCCTTACCAAAGTCAAAACAGAAGGAATTAGACTCTGAAAATTTTACTGTGATTACTCCTATGTGTCTAGTTTACAACTCAATAAACGTAATATTTTTATGATTTTTATATAATTAGTTACAAATATTTTAATGAAGGTTGTCAGTGCAGAAAGAGTTCTAGCCGAGACCCTTAATCATAGTTCTAATCAAATTGTGAGTGTGTTTACCCCATAATCCGTTCAATAATACATAGTATACTTGAATATCTTCCATATCTTACTTATTCCAAAACTTTATTAGGTATGATATGTCATAATATTTACAAGGATTGAGGTGTACTTTCATTATCTTAATTCATCTCACACACATACCTCTTTTTCTAGTTGCATAAGGCAAATTGGACAACTAATTAAGGACGATAAAATTTTGACAGCAATGTCAGAGTCCAAAAGAATACAAGGAAGCTTCAAATAGGACTCCAAATAATTCAAACTTCCCATCATTGGGCTAGCATGTGTAACAATTAAGAATTGGAACATCAAGGTTCACACGATTGAGCAACAACCCGTAATAACTGGATAATTCAAAAGATTGGTATTAGCGATTGACTCTCATGCAGACTCATAATCATAAATCAATATATTGACACAAGAAGCACTTGAACAAGGTATGAAATTCAGATCCAAGAGTGTGGAAAAAATCATCCTACCTAGTCCAAACGTAGTATCTTCTTACTTCCTCGCGAAGGCTTTTGATTCCTCTACACGATGCCGCCCTTTAGTGCTTCGATCGTTGACTCTTGAGATGAAGGAAAAAGGTATAAAGCTTGCTGGAACAAAGGAGAAGGAGAAGGAGAAAGTCTTGGGACGTTCACAAAGGATTTGGCTTGAAAAATACCAGCCAGCCCTCGCTCGTGTGCTTATATAAACTCAAAAACTACTACAACTAGGATATCTCCAAATCAAGACTCCTTCCTAATCCAAACTCTCACTACCAATTAAAAGCTCTCCCTCATTAGTAAGGGACGTTCATCCATGTTAATCCATTGGGTTTTCCTCATTTAATTAGGATTTCAAATCTCTAATAAGATTCGTTCACTATCTTAATCCTAATTACAGCACACTGTCATACGCATAATAGTCCACTTCCGACTCTTCCCACGGTCAGTACATTTTGACTTAGACTCTGAAAATTTTATTAGAGTTAGACCTATGACTCTATTTTCTAACCGAACTGATTTTATATTTTTATGATTTTTTTGAATTAGTTATTATTTAATTACTTCCAACTGTTGACACAGAAATAGTACTGGCCGAGCTTACAATCTTAATCATACATTACATATCTCGTTCCAAACTAGGAAACTACCATATCTAAGCCAACCAACTAGACGTCCCCTTCCTATTGGTTGATTAAAAAGTGAAATATTTATCTCTTTTTAATTAAGATTTATCTTCCCTAATTATCTTAACCGAACTGATACTTCCCGATCCTCCGCGATACTTATCATCTTTACCGCTATTAGGTCAAATTGTAGATTTTGCTCCAAGATTTACTCCCACCTTCTGAAGATCATCTTATGGCAAGGTTACCCACGTTCATAAATCACCCCTGGGCCAGTGCCACGTGGCTCAGCGCCCATGTCCTGCGTCTTAGCTTGAGTCCTATGCGCGCAGGTCTCTGACGTCCCGTTGTTGCACTACTCGTCATACTAACACGCATGCATCACTAACCACACATCAAAACCAAATTCACTTTACTAATTAAGAGTAATCCACTGAACACATGCCCTGGTGCCTGGCCCCACTTCTGGCGTCAGGTGTTCTCAGACCCTGGCGCCAGGGTGGCCTCAGCGCCAGGACCAACCCTCGCGTCCTGATTTTCTACAACTATTAGCCATGCGATTAACAAATTATATCACATCATTAAATCGAATAACACACCAAAGCACATCACGTAACCAGAAATCAAATCAGGAAATGAAACTTTCCTATTTTAGACCAGTTTCCTAAAATAGATACCTTTAGTTAACGTATGAATTTTCTGGGTGTTACACTCTCCAGACGCGGGATGAAGTCCTGTGACAGCTTAACACTAACCTCACAACTGCCCAGAATCAGGTGAAGCAGGTGTATGATCGCTCTCGTATAGATCGGGAGTTCTCAGTTGGGGATATGGTTTACATTAATCTATTGCCCCATCGGCAACATTCTTTGGCGGCCATTGCTTCTACCAAATTGGCACAACGGTTTCATGGTCCTTATCAGGTGTTGGAGCGTATTGGGCCAGTTGCTTATCGAGTTATCGTCTGCAGTTGCCACCTACTTCCTAGGTCCATTCGGTTTTTCATGTGTCCCACGTTCGGCGATTTATAGGGGATTCTTCTCGCCTTTCTAGTGAGGTGCCTGCGCCGTAACTATTTCAGCCGGATCCTCTTGACCTTCCTTCATCTATATTAGATCGCCGTCGGGTTCGTCGCTCGGATCGATTAGTGAGTGAGGTGCTGATTGCATGGCATGACTATTCATTGGACGATGCGACATGGGAGTTGAAGGATGAGTTTTATGCTCGATTTCCTACCTTTACGACTTGAGGACAAGGTTATAGCAGAAGTTTTGGATCGAACGAATCCATTGACACGAACTTCTTTGGGCTTCGATTGAATCGAGAGCCCTGTCCCCTTCTAGGGGTCTTTTAGTGATAGGTTCTATAGGAACTGGACGATCATATTTGGTCAAGTACCTAGCGACAATCTCCTACGTCAAGAACGAAGTAATCCCTTGTTGAATTTTTTTAGCGTGGTGGAATGTTATGTTTCTTACATATCCTAAGTATTAGTTTATTTCATGAGTTAATAAGGCCATGTGGGCTGTAGCTATAGGAATAGTTTATTTCGTCACTTATCTCTTTATGGCCCATAAGGCCCATCAACTCAGTGCCTATATGTAGGGGACACCCTGTTCTATTTTGATGATGAATGAATTGAACCCTAGTTTTTTACTTCCTTCTTCTCTATTCTCATCCCCTTTCCCTGTTTTTGTCGCCGGCTATTGTGCATCCATCTAGGGTGTTGCACGTCATTGACCTTCACGAGCTTGTCAGCAGCGACGAGCTTCTTCAAATGCAACAAAATCAGCTTCTGAAAGTTGGGAGGCAGCTGGGCTCCATGCTTGTCCTCGACGAACTTGATGATCACATACTGGCTCAAGCCCGTCCTTTCCTTCAATGCCGCTATCGCCACCGTTATCATCTCGAGGTAGGAGGGGCGGGCTTCTTGGCTTTGGGTCCTTGGAGTCCTTGGCCTTCTTGGGCCAAGCGCCAAGCGGCCCAAGAAGCCCGCAAATATTTGCTTTTGCATTTGGAAAGAACATTAAATGTGGTGCAGAATTTTTAACCGTTTCTGGGTGAATAAATTCATAACCAATAAAATCTGATGTAAAAACATAGGTCTCAGCTTCTTTCAAAATGAAACTTTCAAATAATAGTTTCCTAATTTTTCAGAAATTGATGATGTAGTACTTTGTTATGTAGTTCGTGTAGCATCATCTGGCAGTTAGAGTAAGAACTGTATGTAGTTCGTAATGGTTCCTTTTTTTTTTGGCTGCATCTAAGGGTGCTCACGAGCCGAGTCGAGTCGAGTTTAGACTCAGCTCGACTCGAGCTCGATTTTTAGAAATGTGGCTCGAGCTCGAGCTCGGCTCGAGTCGAGCCTTAGAATTACAACTCGAGCTCGGCTCGAGTTCCAATTCTTAAACTCGACTCGAGTTCGAGCTCGACTATCCCATACCTAAAGTCGGCTCGAGCTCGAGCTCGAACTCGACTTGAGAACCTGGCTCGAGATCAAGGTCGAGCTCGACCCCTGATGGGAGAAGGGGATGATGATTGGAGGCCGGAGGGGCATGCGAGGAAGGTGTCGCGGAGGGCGGAGTGGAGCGGAGCATGGGGCGGGGGCCGTACCTCGAAGAGCTTAAGCAGCCTGCGGACGGTGAGGTTGAGGGCCACCGGCCCACCCCGGCATACTGCTTACATGGTTCCTTAACGCGGTTAAAATCAGGCCTTCGCAGAAATTTCCTCCCGACACGGAATTTTCCCTTCAAAAGAATCCTCGGTTAGTTAACATCTCCGCTTCCTCTTTTCATTCCAAAGCAGCACCACCAGCAACAACTGGGTTGAGCTCCAAATCGCAAAGATTCGATCTTTCCCTCTTCAAGCACAGTTCATGAATGATTCTCGTTCGATTTCCCACTCATCTGATCGTTCCTCCGGTTGGTTCGAGCTGGAGGAAGTGAATCGAGATTTCTTTTGTGGTGATCTCTGGTGTGACTTGATAGCGGGCAAATCCCATCTCAAGAAACATATCTTTTCAGTCTATTGGCTTTTGTTGTTTGGGTTTTCTTTCTGTGTTTGATCTGGTGATTCAGGTTTCAATTTGATTCATTTGGAGTTTCATTTGTTGTAGGATTTGAAGTGTATTAAGGTTATCTTTTAGCTTGTTTCTTGTCAGAAATCTAATTTCTGTGCTGAATGTGATTGCAGGTGTGGCTTCGCGCAGAGCCAAGAGTCCTACGACATTGCAGTGAACGAGTTGTTCGGCACATTGGACATGCTCGATGCTCACTTGGCTAATTCAAGGTACTTGTGTGGGGATGTTTTGACTCTGGCAGATGTTTGCCTCTTCACCACTTTGATTCGATTTGATCTGGTTTACCATTGTATTTTCAAATGCACGAAAAAGAAGCTACTTGAGTATCCTAACCTTCATGGCTACACTTGTGACATATATCAGGTGCATTTTCGATTCTTCTCACTTTTTTTTTTCAGAGGAGAAAGAAAAATGCAAGCCTCTACTTGTATTTAATATTCCAATTAAGTGCTAGAACTTATATGAACTGTATATTGTATTACTTTCATAATCTGCAGTTCAGAAAAATAGAATTTGAAACATTGATGGATCAGCTGCATTTGAATTCAAATTGTCCGATGTGGTATGTATTTTAATTTTAGACCTTCCTGCCCCCTGTATTAATGCACGCTGCAGGATCGAAATCCAGTGACCTGCCCCCCCGCCATGCACAATTAAACTTTCTGCTTAAGTAGCTCTAGGTCAAACCTTTTTATATGATCTTTATGTTGGGCAGTAACACTAGTTGCTCGTACATATTGATGTTCTTGAACTACTGAAGTTCGATGTAGTTGTCAATTCTGTAAACTGATGTTATGTTGGTTTTGCTGTTCTTTTTCTGAACAATCTTGCGTTATTGACGAGTAGTCTCTGCCTTTTTTTATCTGCAAACAAATCCCAAAGGTTGCAGAAACCTGCAATTTTGATGCTATAATGGATGGGTACTACAAGATGCTATTCCCATTAAATCCTGGCAGTATAAGACCTGCTTTGCCTTCTAGTTGCAAGCATGAGTTCCTCTCAAGAGCTCATAATCGGGAACTGTTATCATCGTCGAGATGCGCTGAGGTTAATAATCTTGCAGGGACAGCTGCATAAGCCAACTGCGGACCAAAAACACTTTCCCTTCCAACTCTGGGGACTGGGTCGGGCGAACTTTTATGCTCATGTATATCACCCCACAATAGTATATAATCTGTTTTGTATAAAAAAAAAACAGTACATAGTCTGCTGGAAAAACAGCATCCTTGAAGGAAGTCTAGTACAGAATTTGGCGTCGGATGTATATAAACTAAACCACTTCTATTTGAGTTGACCATGCTTTTGTTGTAAAAGATGAGTTATTATAAGTATGAGTCGTGAAAAAATCGAAGCTAAGATTGAACTTCAGTTAAGCTTACATTTTTTACCATCAGTCTTCTTCCTTGTCATCTTCAAGAAACTTGAAGTAATTTCTTACCATCAGTCTTCTTCCTTGTCATCTTCAAGCCCTTCATCTTCATATAAGGGACGCAACCAATCTTGTGTACATACTAGAGCCTCAACTGTCTCAGAAGCCAAACTCGCACAGTAATCACTGACAACTCTACCACCAGTACTAAATGCAGATTCAGATGCCACAGTTGATAATTGAATTGCAAGGATATCTCGGGCCATGACCGATAGTGTGGGATAATTCACAGAGGCAATTTTCCAAAATTCTAGAACATCAAATGGTGGCGCATTTGGGGGTAATCTTAGAATTTGCTCTTCCAAGTATGATTCAAGCTCAGATCTCTTTGTTGTTGTTTCCCCCTCTTCTTCCACGAACTTACTAAATGCATCATCATAATCCATCTCCTGTGGGGAAGAATAACTAGAAGAAGCAGTATCTAGTGATTCCACATGTTTACTTCTCATTTTTTCCTCATAAAGTGCAAATATTTCAAACAAAGTCTTATGAACCTTATCGACTTCTTCCCTTATCTCACTTGGACTCTCATAAACATTCTTAAATGCAAACCTAACCATTTGCATTTTGTACCTAGGGTCTAGGACACATGCTATGGCTAAAACCATGTTGCACTCAAACCAATATTTATCAAACTTTGCAATCATTGGCTCCAACATATTTGCCAAATGTCCAAAACTTCCATGAGAGGTGGTATCTAATTTTTCCTTAATTCTAGAGACCACGGGTAGAAACAAATTTGCAGTAGGATACTTTGTCCCAGAGAAAAGTTCGGTAGCTTTATAAAAGACTTCCAACACACCCTCAATTTCTTCGTATTTCATCCACTCCTCATTAGAAGGGCACCATTTGTAGTTTTCATCAATCTCTCCATAGGACTTGAATGCAAGTTTTACCTCTCTTGCCGCCTTCAACATCAAGTATGTTGAATTCCAACGTGTAGTCACATCCAGTTGCAAACCTTTCTTATTAGATACATTGATGTGTGAAAGTGAGGTTTCAAAATCAGTTTTTCTTGCCACAGAGCTCCCGATGTACTTGATTGACTCCCTTACTTTGCCAATTACATCCTTGATGTACTTCAATCCATCTTGCACTATCAAGTTCAAAATGTGAGCACAACACCTAACATGAAATATTTTATCCCTAATATGAAATATTGAATTGGATGGGAGCCGATCTTTGACAATCTTAGTCATGCTATCATTTACTGAGGCATTGTCCAAAGTTATTGTCAAAACTTTTCCCTCTATACCCCATTCCACCAGAAAGTTAGCCAACATCTTCGCCATATTGGACGCATTATGTGGAGGAGGAAAATTCCTAAAGTTATGATCATCTTTTGAAGCTTCCAATTAGCATCTACATAGTGCGCTGTAAGGGACATGTATTGCTTCGTTGCTCTTGATGTCCAACAATCACTTGTGAGACAAATGTTCTCAACGTATGTTAACTTTTGTTTTAACTTGTCCTTCTCTTCCTTGTACAATCTCATGTACTCTCTTTGGATTGTATGGCGAGAAAACTTTTCATGTCGGGGCTGCAAATATTTGCAAAATAAATTAAATATTTTGCTCTCTACTGATCGGAAAGGTCTTTCATCCATAATTACAAGCTTTGCCAATAGTGTTTTCACCTTCTCTTTATCATATTTGTAACCAGTTATCATCACCTTATCTTCACCCACTTCAGTTATATCCTTCATAAACTGCAACTCTTGTTGTCCTTTTGGCCTTGAGTTTTTTGAACATCTCTCTAAATGCCTCTTCAAGGTTGTTGTAGCCGTTGTTTTGGATGCCTTATATAGCTTCCCACAATGATTACACTTGTTTTGTTTCACTCCAAGAACAACTACTCTCTTAAATTTTTTCCACACGTCAGACTTTAGACTTTTAGTGTCATCATCAGCCTCATTCCCAACTTCATCGGCTGCATTTACTCCATCTGTATTTTGCTCTTGCACGTTTGCATGATCTGCATCCATTGGAGTCAGAGTTGGTTCTTGAGAAGTAGCAGATGTAGCATTACAAGAACCTGACCCTGAAGCCATACTCGATCCTATACCAAACCATGGAGAAGTTAGAGATCAAAGAACACCAATTTATGTCAAATAAATGGATGGAAATGTAGGCATTCATGAAGCTGAATAAAACTTATGCACCAAAGGACTACACCCATAGCTGACTAAATACTTATGCACTAAGAGACTTAGATTACTGGAGCAGCAAAGACACATTATCAGAAGACCATTCATAACAAAGCGAAGACGCCAACCATAAAATGGGTAATGGTAGGCAAGCTTAACTCAATAACCATACGTTCAGCTATTTCTTTCTTCTTCTTATTTAGAAGTTTCTGAGTGGCGCAACAATTCACACTCTTTCCTCGCACCCAACAGTGAACAAAAGCAACAAAATACCCAATACAAGGTAGAATCTTTTTTAAGAAAAAACACAAAACTTGCATCACACAACAAAAAGCTTCTTAAAAGTTATGTGACCCAAAAAAAGAATGCCTATAGGCTATAGCATGCACCTCACTTCTCAAAGCTAAAAATGCATCATTATAAGAGGAGGCAAAGTAGTGCCAGAGAGTGAGCATTACCGGCACAAAGATTCAAACTTTGTGGAGCAATTAGATGAGCTGTCGGAGAGGAGAGGGGGGATGCCGCCGCTGTCGGATAGGAGAGGTGGGTCATCGCTGTCGGAGAGGAGAGGGGGGATGCCGCCGCTGTCGGATAGGAGAGGGGGGTCGCCACCGTCGGAGAGGAGAGGGGGGTCGCCACCGTAGGAGAGGAGAGGGGGGTCGTCGCTGTCGGAGAAGAGAGGGGGGATGCCGCCGCTGTCGGATAGGAAAAGGGGTCGCCGCCGTCGGAGAGGAGAGGGGGGTCGCCGCCGCTGTCGGAGAGGAGAGGGGGGGCTCCGCCATTGCAGAGGAGAGGAGGGGCCACCGCCGTTGCAGAGGAGAGGAGGGGTCACCGACTCACCGCCGTCGGAGAGGAGAACGGGGACCTGGGGGAGTAGAGTCGACTCGAGGTTTGAGGGTTATCAACCCACCTCGAGTCGAGTCGAGTCGACTCGAGTTATACCGAGTCGAGTCGTGTCGAGCTGACGAGTCGAGCCAGCTCGAATCGAGTCGAGCTGAGCTATCGCATGGCTCGAGCTCGAGCTCGACCATTTCGAGCTCGAGTCGAGCTGGGCTCGAGTCGAGCCAAAAATCGAGTCGAGCCGAGTCGAGCTGGAAAAAATCGCGAGCTGACTCGGCTCGTGAGCAGGCTTAGCTGCATCTACTCTAGGTTCCTGTCAACTTGAAAGTTTGCCCAAAGGTGCCTTTTTGAGTTCACACTATACAATTCTTATTCGATCATATGGATTACTGTCTTCCCATTCATCCTTGAGTTAGGACATTGCTGTATAGCTGTAAGGATTAAGCCAACATATCTTTTTATATTATTATTTTGTGCAGATATGTAGGCTCAGGTATTTTCTGCAAACTCGACTTTTTCTTGTTTGCCTTGTTTCTATTAGAAAATCATAATTTTCTACTGTAGGTTAGCAGAAGCCACTAAGTGAAAATAGATGTGGAAAGCTATATAGAATGCGTGCTTGATTTCCGTTATATATGTAGGAATGTTGTATTTGTCTGATTGTATATGAGGAAGGAGTAGAGCTCCAATCTCTCACCTGCAATCATCATTTTCATTCCTCATGCATCAGCAAATGGCTTCGGATAAATGCAACGTGCCCGCTTCGCAAGTACAACATCCTCAAGGGAAGTGATCAAATCTGAAACAGAATGAAACTGTCGGAAGCAAAAAACAGAAGGCAATATGTCTGGCTTTGGACCTCTTTTCGTCTTACATTGTGTATAAATATGTATGAATAGTAAAGAAATGTTTATTACTTGGTTAATCATCCGATAAAAGGTCTGGCCAACTTGGTGGTTCTGTAAACCCTTGGCTCAATTTATGTATACTAGGTGCCATGAGTTGTTGCTCACGGGTTTTGTTCTGTAATTGTTGAGAGGGGTTAGAAATAGGTAGTGCAGTGTCGGATCTGTAAGTAACTAAAGCATGCCATTTATAAGATATTCTGTTCTTAGATAATTTATCAGATGTTAATGATGCTAACTATCCGCTGATGCTTCATTGAGCCAATTGGTACGAGATCCCAAGACTCGAATAGAGTGTTGGGCACAGCGGCATCTGCTGGCTGGATTGGGCCTGCAATTGGCCGGCAATAGACTGTGTTGTCTTTGAGGGCGAAATAGGTAACTTGTTTAGTTGCCTTACTTAAAGCGATGCACTTGGGTCGGGTTTTTCAGGTACCTGAGCTGACCTGTCCATTCAGACAACCTAATGCAAGTGAAGCAGATATGGCCTCTGGGTTTGCTTAACATAATGGCTGTTTTTTATTTTTTCGGCATCACTAACATATGGCTGATTTACTTTAGACAATTATTATAAAAAAGGTATTCGCTTTCGACAAGGTCACCCTTAGGAGAGAGAAAAAAAGACTCCCCAACCCAGCCCCCATGGATGTTCCCTATCTGGAAATAGTTTGTTTCCTATTAATAGCTATATCTGGCTTAATTTTAAGTGGTTAGGCAGTTAAAAACATATTACACAAATTAAGTTTTGGATGAGTAGTCTGCCACTCCTGGTTTTAGCCAGACTACCCACCTTCTATACATATACGGGAAAGATTACAACTGTTTAGTGTACAGGATGCGTGGGCTGGCTGAAACCATGGGTGGTGAACTACTCAATCTAAAGTTTTTCACTCAAATAGCTGCAGGTCCCACCATTTATGAAAATAATTTTGCTTTCACTTTAAGCTATTAATATTATGTGATGGATATATATATATATGTATATATATATATATAGGGAAAAGTTTAAATAAGATTGCTCTCATATGGCTTATATGAAGCCAATTCTATTCATAGCCGTTGGATCTTGATCGGACGGCTACAAACAGCTATATGGAACTCAACCTACCCCTTGATGTGACACACTCACCTACCCACTGACTTGATATCCACCCCAGTTTAAGTCTTAGACATTGAGTTTTGATCTGACGTCTACAAGGGTGAGTGACTGTCACACTTACCCACTGATTTGATACCTATTGTCGGACAGAATCCAATAAAGATTGTTCTCATGCTCCTTATATAAGACTGATCTCACGTAGAGCAGTCTCATATGTATATAATATATATATATATAGGAGAGAGAGAGAGAGAGAATGATTTGCATGAGATCGTTCTCATATAAGGAGTATGAGGCTAATCTTTTAGTTTGTTAGATTCCGACTTGATGGTGGGTATCAAATCACTAGGTAAGTGATAGTGTCAAATCAGTGAGTAGGTGAGTTCATATATATTTGTTTGTAGCCGTCAGATCAAGATCCAATGACTACAAATTGAATTGGCCTCATATAAGCTATATGAGAGCGATCTCATTTAAACTTTTCCCTATATATATGTATAGGAAAAGTTCAAATAAGATCGCTCTCATATAGCTTATATGACGCTAATTTAATTCCTAATCGTTGGATCTTGATCTGACGGCTACAAATAACTACAAGAAACTCACCAACCCATTGATTTGACACCTCACCTACCCACTGATTTAATACTCACCCTCGGATCAAAATCTAATGACCCAAAAGATTGGCCTCATGCCCTTATATGAGAACGATCTTATGTAAACCATTCTCTCTCTCTGTCTCTATATATATATATAATATACATATGAGACTGCTTTACATGAGATCAGTCTTATATAAGGAGCATAAGAACAATCTTTTGGGTCATTGGATTCTAATCCGACAGTAGGTACCAAATCAGTGGGTAAGTGTGACCATCACTCACCCTTGTAGCCGTCAGATCAAGACTCAACGGCTACGACTTAAACTGGCTTCATATAAGCCAAATGAGAGCAATCTCATTTAAAATTTTCCCTATATGCATAATATACTTTGTTTTAAATAATTTTCCACTCTTTTTATGTATCATAAAAATTTCCACTCTTTTTAGGTATGTATTTGATTAAAAAAGTGGAAAATTTTCTCAACTTAAGTTTCATCTTAAAAAGAAAATAAGGTAGGAAATACTACTAATTGCTTTGATCAAATTTGAAAGTGGTCCCACCAAATTGCATGCGGTCGTTGGGGTACTCTTCAGTAATTGGGCTCGCTTGAGTAGAATTGGCAATTTCTCTTGTGTCATTTTTCCTTGTCTTCTATATCTCTCTTTATATAACTCTCATGTTTGTTTAACGTTTTTTTGGCTAATTATGTGAGCATTTGAAGGTCTAGCAAAAAGAAAAGGGGTTTCTCTTCAACCAAAGTCAATTAGGATTAATTATTTTTAAGATGGCTAACAAAATAGCATATCCCAGTCACACATTTTTGTGTTCTAAAAATTGGGAACAGGCAACAGATTTCAGAAAGTTTAATCAATTTGAAATTCTAGTTACTTAGATTTTTTCCCATTTCTCAGGAATAAGTTTGGGAAAAGCAAATTTTTATTGGAAATAGTCAACATGCATGACACATTAGTCATATTATTATCCAATGGCTCACGTGCAAGGGAGGCGGGCAGGGCCAGCCAAACACGAGAAATTATTGGGTGTCCCTGGCACAGTAGTCCAGGGTGCCATCAATCTCCAAGATCAATGATGATCAGCTATTTGATACCAAACAGCTGGAGCGAACACAAAATAATTTTCTACTAGACACCCTGCACCATGTATTATCCTCAAATGTTAAAATCAAGCTGCTTGAAAACGCTCATGCATGCCAATATGTATGTGTACCGAGAACATGCTCATCTATATGTTTTGTATGAGTGTGGCTGCTCTCTTATTTTGTGGAAGTCTTTGCATACTGAAAATCTATGATATGATCTGAACGGAAGGCCACCTGGGATTATCTCCCAATTAACCAGTGTGTATGATGGATGAGCTTTGCATGTGCTCAAAGGTATTGGCGGCGGGATACAGTGCAATAAGAGGTCAGTTGCGTGCCCCTTCTAGTTAGGTCTTAAGAACTCAAGAAACTCTTCTTATGAACAAATAATACTCCTCCATCCTGTTTTACATGCTCTATCTGGGAAAGAGGATGGTCCTTTTTTAGATTCTCCATATGTCAATTTAAGTGGATTTTGAACCTCTTCTTCCCCTCATTTGTTGGGGTTTCCACCATTCAATAAAAACCAACATTTTTTTTTTTCAGATGGAGCATCTAAAACAGGAGGGAGGGAGTATATATAATGATTTGTTGCTCTATATCATTTGTGCTTATGTGTGACATTAAAAATGCCATGGAAGAGTGCATTTTGGTTTCTTAGTCTAAATTCTACCATTTTCTTACAACAATTCTGTAAAGTTATTTGAATTAAAGATTTTTGTTTTCTTCTAAATAACAACTTTCTTGTAGACTTTTTTTGCTAGACAATTTTGTTTAGACAATTTTTATCCTTCAACCATGGTTGTCTAAATCAGGATAAAAATTGTCTGGACAAACTTTTAGCTCTACAAAAGGGATTTCTCTTCAACCATGGTTGTTTAGACAATTTTTATCCTGATTTGGCTACTCCCTTGTATTAGAACTCCCTCCATTACATTTTAGCTCATTTTGAAAAAGCAAATGGAGTTATCAGTGTGGGAAGGCAACATTGACAATCAACTAAGAGCTTATCAAGGCAATCATTAGCAATCAACTATGAGCTAATCAAGGCAATCATTGGCAATTAACTATGAGCTGATTCTGGCAATCAAGAAAAGACCATGAAGAGCTGTGATTGGAAGAAGAAAAGACAACTAATATTTGCCTGATTGGAAGCTGGACAAAATCAATTAGTGATGCTCAAAATCAGTCAAGACTCAATCATGGAGTAATGACTGGAAATTTGATTGGAGCCTTTCCATTGCTAATCTTTTCCAACCACTATATAAGTAATACCCGAGCTTTTCTTTAGGACATCGAATTCTCTACCTCTTCAAAGGACGACCACTTCTCTCTCTCCTCAACTTTTGTTCATTGTTTTTTTAGTTTCTGTTTATTTTATTGTAATGGCTGGCTAAGCCCCAAGCTCATGCTAGAGGGAGGGATTCGTGATACTTTAATGAAGTCTTTTCATGCTAATTATTGAGCTATAACTATGTTTTGGATATTTGAAGTGATGTTTAAATAGTGATTATTGTTTATCTTTTACTTGTTTATTTTTTTAATACATAGGATACTTTATTTCTTTCTTTATCCTTTATGAATTTGATATATAAAATTCTTCAAGACTTAAATATTATAATCCTTTATTTAACCAAAGTAATAGTTTTGTTGTTTGTTCTTAATGTTCATATTATCCAATTAGGGAGAATCTTCATTTGCCCCTAATTGAGAAAAGGTGATACATGAAGTACCTTATTAGATATTATAATGACCTACCCTTGATGCCTTAGTATTTTATTTTGTTGAATTTTTTACTCTACTTCAGTCTTGATTTCTTTTGTTTGCTACTTTGAACTGATTTCTTAATCACACTAGTCAATCTCTAAGGATCGACCTTGTAATGCTAAAATTACAAGTAAAAAGTTAGATAACTAAATACTACTATTCAAATAATTAGTAATTAGTCTTGGTTCATCAAAAATAGCGCCGTTGCTAAGGATTACAACGTGTGACTAGAAGCCGGTTTATGTTTTTTTTTTTCCTTTTTTCCCCTCTTTTTTTATTTTTCTTGGAAGTGAGAGTATTGGGTTGTGGAAGCATTAAGGAAAATTCATCTCGAAGATCATTTAGACTTGTCAAAGCTTGAAGAATTGTAGAAGACTACTTGAAGCACCCTGGTACTTTTGTTCCATTTCTTTTCTTTTAATTCTTAGATCTTGTGTTAGTTGTGCTTTGTTTAAAAATAAATAAAAAAAATTGTATGCGCTTATGGCAACGTGATTATTCTGGTTGCTTAGTTAGTATTGATAGTTCTCTTGAATTTTTTTATTTTTTACTGAACAACTTGGAGGAGAATGATAGTAATGAGGCACAAAATAATCAGCAAGTTAAAATCTTGGACATATTTGCATTTAAAAGAGTTTGAACAAGTTTGTGCTACATTCTCTAATGCCAATGTCTTTAGGGATACTACTAGATTAAAGCCCTTTCCATTCTCTTTAAAAGAAAAAACTAAAAATTAGTTGAACTCTTTGAAGCCAAATTCCATTGGAACGTGACAAGAAATGCAAAGAGAATTTTTAAAGAAATTTTTTGTCACTCATAAAACAAATACATTAAGAAATAAGATCATAAATTTTGCACAAAAGGAAAATGAATCTTTCTTTCAATGTTAGGAACGATTTAAAAAGCTTTTATTGATGTGCCCCCACCATGGCTGCGAAACTTAGCATAGAATTAGCTTCTTTTATAATGGACTAATGATCGTTTAAATATTAAACCCTTGCAAGTGCATAAGGCAATTGTACTACAGTGAGTATTTACGGTTGTCGAACCTGAAGGACGGATGAATATTCTACCAAAATCAAGAGAGAAAAGTTGTTAATTTAGTTTAATCTAAGGAAAGCAGTAAACTTTAGCTACTTAAAATGGGCCTACTTATGTTCCTCTCGGACATGAAAATATTCTTTGGATTGAAATTTACAAGAATTCACTCTTGCCTCTCCCGAGCACAAAGAATAAACGTCAATAAATTAACATTGATTGTATAATAAAGATCCATATATCAACTAAGATAAAATTAAGATGAGAGAAATAAACAACAAAACCAATCTACTCGGGCTTCATCTACGCCTTGGAAAGGAGATTAGCCTCGCATTCCAAAAGAGAAATATAAATCATCTTCTTCTCCTTTCCAGTAGCCATCACAAACTTCTCCACAGAAGCACTCTTCTCTAACTCCAAATATGTCTAAGATATGCCAAGGCGTTCTCCCTTAAGGCATATATATAGGGGTGAAGAAAAATCACGAAACCCCCTTCCGATTCCATCTCAAAATAGGTCTTATTTTAAGTTTGCGAATACGGCGAACAATCGCTTAGTTGCCCAATCGATCGATTCCCGATTGATCTCTACTTTTCATTCGTTTCTTCACTGCGTCGCGCGATCGTTTCACTACTTTTCTTCATGTGCCGATCGATTGCTTTGGATGCCGATCGATCGCACACTGTGTAACGAAAACTCTAGTAGATACGATCGATCGAGAATGTGATGATCGATCGCGTCGTTCATTCGCATCTTCTTTTGGCATAGGCGATCGATCGCGTAAGTCTGGCGATCGATGGACTACTGTTCATTTGCCAAAATATTTTGCTTCTTTTCTCTTCTTAAGCCAAAAAGGAATGCAAGTCTTCTACTCATACAAAAGATTAAAAACTCATTAAAATATTATTAAATATAATCAAACACTAACATAAACATAAGTTAGGAGCTAATAAAATGCATAATTTAAGTATAGATCACACCCTCAAACCTACATTTTGCTAGTCCCTAGCAAAACAAAATCACACCAAACAAACTAAAGGAACTAAAGTGGAAAAATAAATGCCACTTTCGTAGGGAACATTGATATTATGCATTGATATTATGCAACAAGCCGTTAAACCTCTAGGTGTCCCTAGTAGGACGAGTTGTATCTCATGAGGGTTTGCAGCCATACTACCCACAAACATGTACTTATGAAATTAACTTAATTAATCTAAGTGAAAAAAAAACAAATAAAAAATAAACACTAGAAAATAAATAATCCTATTATCCCTTCAATTGCACACTACAATGCTTAAGAAACCAACCACACATACTTGCATTTATAATCAACTGGAATATAGAAGCCCTCAAGTAAGTGGTTTTATTCTACACCTTCATCTTGAAAATTTCTACTCAATATGATATGGTATGATAATGTAAATACTAAACAGTGTAGAACATTGTAGCAATACATTCTAAATCTCTGTTTTACACATATCCAATGTTACCCATCAGTCAAAGATTATCAAAATTTACATAGTCACATAATCTTTAGGTTCATGATAGCACAAATGCCTGCGCACCTCCTTCTGGTCCAGCATTCTAGATTTGAGAGGATAATACACCATAGACATTTTTTTACGAGACTGTGCAATGCCTAACTTCAAGATGCTTACGGTTAATAATAACTCAAGCCAATGACTCCCAACCAATTGGTTTAGGGCATTAGATTTTAAGATGGACTGCTTCGGACTTGAGCATCAGCCTAAGTTAATACTATAAAGTTAAGCAGCCCCGAGCTTACTTTTATTTTCTTCTTTTTTTCAGTATATATAATTTTTTCAGTGATATTTATTTTGCCCAGGTTGTATTATACTCTCAACCTATTTCTGGTCTAAGCCTCGGCCATATTGCCGTGTAAATGGTCTATCATTATCTTTTAAGCTCAACAATAACCATGTATCATCTAATGACTTCAACTAAAGTTATTCCCTCCCCCAAACCTATTATGAACATTGTCCTCAATGTGAACAAAACATAAAATGGCAATGATAATCATAACAAGGAAAGAAAGAAAAGAAAAGAATACACCTGAATACGTGGGTTGCCTCCCACCAAGAGCTAAGTTTAACATTTTCAGCCATACTGAGCTACAATCACGCTGCAGGGTTGGATCCTCAAGTCATCAACCTAGATCGAGTAAATGATTGCACCACACACTCCTATCTTTGTTGCCTAAGTATGGAGCACATCGTGGAATGAAGGGGTGGAGTGGTGGGTGAGGAAGCTTTGGAAAGATGGGTCTCTGCATTGTCGATGGGAGAAGGTCATCAGAGAATCTTAAAATAAAGGGCTCCTCCTCCAATTCAACCAATTTGGCCATAGTGGCCACTTTTCATAACACACTTTGGAGAGCCTCATCAAATAGTGAATCAAATATACAATCTATGAAACATTCTAAGTTACTTTCAATAAGCAAAGGGATAGATCGGTCTAGACATTGTATGAATGGTGCTTTGGGAACATAAGGTTCCGTTAATACTGTCGTAGACGGTGACTCCTCAGAGGTAGAAGGAGGTTTAAAGGTAGGTTCTATTGACTCACTCACTTCTTCTTTACTCTCCACACTTCCCAGCTCATTTCCTATACTACATCCAACCTTATCTTCAAATTTCTGAGCATTCCGAAGGGTTGTAACATTTTGCACATAGTCAGGGAAAAAACATATCCCCTCTTCAACAAATTGGCCCATCGGGTATTGTGGTTGGATAGGGAAAGTGCATTCTTTATTCATGTCCATGGACTGGGTTAGTTGTTCTCACTGTGTTTCTATGAACTATGTGCGAGAATGGATAAGTTGGGCCTGGGTCCTTAGCTTACCTTTTAGCTCAGTTTTCATCTCGGTTAAAGTGGCTACAATTTGGCTCATTTGCTCTTCTAAGGTCGGCCTTCTATTGGTTTAGCTAAATGGAGCTGAGGGGGGTTAGTAAGGCAGTTGTTGGCTTAGGAAATCATGTCTAGAGGCCTGATTAAATTGCGTCCAAGGGTAATTAGGATGGTCCTCCCACCTATGAAGACCTTGGGCCTCATTTACATACTTGCGTATAAAATCAGGGTACTTATTGGCCTATGGACACTCCACTGGGGTATAGATGGGACTTAAGCAAATAGCACATGGTTCCGAAATAAAAGGGGTTGTGGATTGTAGAGAAGATGTGCTACTCCCAAAGTTAGAGTGATTATCCAAACCACGGTTGTAAGTATCAGAATATAAGGGACATGGGTAGTAAGTGATCGTTTAAAATTAAACCCTTGTAAGTGCACAAGGCAATTGTACTACAGTGAGTATAGAAAGGGTTGTCGAACCTCAAGGATGGATGAATGATTTACCAAATTCAAGTGAAAGAAAGTTTACAGTTTAGTTTAATCAAAGAAAGCAATAAATTGTAACTACTTTAAATGAATTTAACTAATATGGAGAAGTACCAAGGCAGCAAATCTACCACTAGATATGCAATTACTACTCTTAATTATTATTACGTACAAATTGACATGATACGGTAACTTGTGTTCATGGTCAGACACAAATCACAATGAATTCACTCACATTCTTGGTCGGACACGAGAGTTCATCCACTATAAATTATTGTACCTAATTTTATCCTTGGTCGGGCATAGAATTATCATTTGGGCTAATGATCTTTTCCTTGCTAGGGCATAGAATTAACACCAGCCTACTTTTAGCTAGGCACAGGAATTAAAAAGATCTAATTTCATGCATATTAATCAAGTCTATGGTCAAGCACTCAAAAGAAACTCATGAAATAGTATTAACCATGAATCATATCAACTATATTAAATAAAACAATCAAGAATAATAAAACACAAATCTAGGGCTTCATCTACGCTTTGGATGCGAATTTAGCCAGCCATCGGATGAGGAGAACGTTGCTGATTTGTCGGCATCATTTTGCACTATTCACAGAAAACACTGTTCACGGGGGGGAGGGGGGGGGGGTTTGGGGGGCACTGTAGCAAAACACTGTTCATCGGTTACTATTCATCATCTTCTCCAAATTGCAGTGCACTGTAGCAAATTCGGATTTCACTGTAGCAGTACACGTTCAGTCCAAAACCGCCGCTTTTCTTCTCCTTCCTCCTTCTTCCCTTCCTCCGGCTTCTTTACCATCGGAATCCGGCCAAATACCACACCGCCGATCATCGTCTCGCCGTCTATTTCACCGCCGCCGAGCTCGAGGCCATGGCCGTCTTGTTTCACCGTGAAGCACAGGGCCACCGTCATCATCTCGAATCCAGCTTAGGCGGCCACAATCGACCCCGCCGTCATGATCCTTGCCGTGGTCCCAACCACCACAGTCATCGCCGCCCTGGAATCTTCCACCGTGACCCATCGCCGGACCATTGATCTAACCCCAAAATAGGTTGAAAAATTGTAATATATACTCGGCAAGTCCAAGGTCGAACCACAGGGAATGATGTAGGATTATTCTACTCCAAACTAATCTAAATACTACTTAGCTTAGCAAATTAAGATTTGTATCAGGAAATTTTGTAGAGAAATTATAATTTAATTAACTACTAAAATGACGATTAAATATTCAATTAATACTAATTAAAGATAGGAAAGATAATCGATGGGAGATATCAAAGCTTCAAGGATCAATTATTTAATTAATATTCTACGTCTATTTAATTTCTCAATTAAATTCAAATAATGATTTAACCTAATCGGAAGATATTTCATTCACGTTCACCATAACCATTAACATAAAGATATCGATTGAATATGAATCATTAATAAGCTCAGTCAAATAATCACAGGGAATTATAAGCATTTGTCGTACCTTTCGTTAACGACAAATCAAATAATTGTATAGATTATGACTATTTCAAAAACATCGCATTCAACCAAATAAGCATTAAGTACTTCTTTATAGACGTAGAAATATCAACTAAATAATGTCACCTCTAGCTTTGACAAAAGATTTAGCTATTCATATTCAAGAGAAAAATCAAATTCGGAAGAAATTGCATCGGGGAAAAATACTGTTCACGGGGGTATTGTTCATAATTTACTGTAGCAAGTTACTGTTCACCGCAGAAAACACTGTTTACAATTTACTGTTCATCGTCTTCCTCATCTGCCAGTTACTGTAGCAAAAACACAGTACTATAGCAAATGGAAAATCAGCCCAAAAACTTCCCTTTTTCTTCTCTTCTTCTTCTCCCGATCTTCCCCCTCTTCGATTCACTCCTCCTCTTCAATTCCGTCCAAAAAACACACCCACATCACGACCCAAAATGAAAACAGAAGCTCTGTTTTTTCGTCCAAAAACCGTCACCCAGTTCGTCAAAAAATCCGTTTTCCGATCCCCTCAAACTGCCGAAATCACTCTGTTTTTATAGGCAAATCGAGATGAGAGTCCTTTTCCTTTCGATTTCTGATTTTGATGAACCCAAATCCGTTTCCAATTTAAGCATGGCTCTGTTTCAAAGAGTCCCAAATCGAGCCGGCTTCTGTTTTAGTTCCCGAGTTGCAGACGACCTCCAAATCCTATTCCGCCAATGGCACCATTAAAGCATCGCTGCCGCACTACTTCTGTCTCAGAACCTCTACCATCGTCCTTGTCACGCCCCAGAATTCCCGGCCTCATCGGAGTGCGGAAGACACATTTTTTTTCTTTTCATGAGTAAGATTGAGGCCAGAAATCCTGAGACATGACCGAATACTCGAACATCCCGTCTAATACATCACCATGAATAGATGTGTACTCGACATAACACAACTAAGTCTTTAAATAACATCATTAACACATATGAAATGAGAACTTAACAATCTTAAATGAATCCATAATACAAGTCATCTAAAATAACTAAAAATCAAAATCATTAAAATGCTTTGGCCAACATGCCAATAACACTAAATTTAAAATAACAAAGATAGCTTTATCTTCTACGACTGTCTTCGAGTCTTCCATTATCTGCACTTGCCATAACTATACTTTCTTCATGCTTGCATCAGAGGATGCATGAGTATTCCGAAGAAATACCCAGTAGAATGCAAAAACCCACAAGAACAGAATATACAATATAGGACAAAGAATAGGGTTTAATATGAGACAGTTGAATAATCAAGAATATTTGAACGGAGCAGTAAGAATTCCATTATAAGAGGAAATAACATCATCAATGAAGACTCCTAAACATCCAAAGTGTAAGGAGAGAATTACTATAATCCAAGACTCCGAACATCAAAGCTTCCTGACTCTCAAGTATAGAGCAAGGACAATAAATTATACGATTCCAAACAAATACTGGTGTAAGGAGAGAATGGTCAAAATACCAAAGGCTCCAGGCATCTAAAGTGCAAGGAGTTACAATTTCTGCTCGCTGAATTTACCGATCTCGAAAGGTAAAATATACCAGAATCATGCTAGAGGTTCTCCCTTCGGAACCCGGCCACGCGTCTAGACATGCTGGTCCCATCTGTGCTTACGGGCACAATGGGCGGAGACTGCAGACCTTCCGTAATATCATACAGCCTAAACATACGTATTTGCCTCCCTTCGGGCAATAAGGAATTAAAATTCCATAAATATCGGAGGTCACTCATGACCTAGCAATGGCTCGTGAGCATACTATGATTCCACCAAACAATTAGTGGAGAAATAGGTCAATGTCAAACTGGACAATGTTTCAATAATAGCAGAGGTCTCAACTTGCTAAGAATAGGGTGACTCTTACTTCAATGATTGACCCATGGAGTATGAATAGAACAGCAAAGACTCTTAACAACGTATGACTCACGTTTTGGAGTATGAAATAAAATAGCAAAGACTCTTAACGATGTATGACTCACATTCTGGAGTATGAAATAAAATAACAAAGACTCTCAACAATGACCAAGTTACGCATGCATAGCCCTAGATAAGACTTATGAAGAAAGACTTGATCAAGAATTGCCTTTCAAGACTCCATGAAAACTCAAGTTATATCATGAAGAATATCAAGTTCTGGTTTCAAAAAAAACTTGACTCAAACAGACTCAATAGCAGGTCAACTGAAGTTTCTCAAACGAATGGAAATACATTGATCAAATACATGATGACAAGACTTCAAGGTTTTAAACTTTGGTCAAAGAGAAATAGATGGTTCGATTTCCAATTGGAAATACGAATCGAAACAATATCACCAGTGGAACACATAAGACTTAATGAACATCAAACCACTCACCATTAGCCCATGATACTATAGTATTATACTTAATCCATCCTACTGTAATACTTACTTAAAGTCTTATATAATACATATAAAATTCTTAGTATACTTATTATAGCATAGGCTATTGTTTTGATAATGTTTTCCCCACCTTCACCATAATTACAGTGTTCTGTTTTTACATATTAGTCAACTTACGACCCTTACCAACGTGGAAACAGAAGGAATTAGGCTCTGAAAATTTTACTGTGATTACTTCCATGTGTCTAGTTTACAACCTAAAAAACGGCATATTTTTATAATTTTTATATAATTAGTTACAAATATTTTACTGAAGATCAAGTGCAGAAACAGTTCTGGCCGAGACCCTTAATCATAGTTCTAATCAAATTGTGAGTGTGTTTATCCCATAATCCGTTCAATAATATATAGTATACTTGAATATCTTCCATATCTTACTTATTCCAGAACTTTATTAGGTATGATATGTCATAATATTTACAAGGATTGAGGTGTACTTTCATTATCTTAATTCATCTCACATACATACCCCTTTTTCTAGTTGAATTAGGCAAACTGGACAACTAATTAAGGACAATGAAATTTGGACAGTAATGTCAGAGACCAAAAGGGACACAAGGAAGCTTCAAAGAGGACTCCAAACAATTCAAACTTCTCATCATTGGGCTAGCATGTGTAACAATTAGGAATTGGAACATCAAGGTTCACACGATTGAACAACAACACGTAATAGCTGATAATTCAAAAGATTGGTATTTAGCGATTGACTCTCATGAAGATTCACAATCATAAATCAATATATTGACACAAGAAGCACTTGAACAAGGTATGAAATTCAGATCTAAGAGTGTGGAAAAAATCATCCTACCTAGTCCAAACGTAGTATCTTCTTGCTTCCTCGCGAAGGCTTTTGATTCCTCTACACGATGTCGCCCTTTAGTGCTTCGATCATTGACTCTTGAGATGAAGGAAAAAGTATAAAGCTTGCTGGAACCAAGTAGAAGGAGAAGGAGAAAGTCTTGGGACGTTCACAAAGGTTTTGGCTTGAAAAATACCAGCCAACCCTCTCTCTTGTGCTTATATAGACCCAAAACCTACTACAACTAGGATATCTCCAAATCAAGACTCCTTCCTAATCTAAACTCTCACTACCAATTAAAAGCTCTCCCTCATTAGTAAGGGACGTTCATCCATGTTTAATCCATTGAGTTTCCTTCATTTAATTAGGATTTTCAAATCTCTAATAAGATTCGTTCACTATCTTAATCCTAATTACAGCACACTGTCATATGCATAACAGTCCACTTCCGACTCTTCCCAACGGTCAGTCCAGTTAGACTTAGACTCTGAAATTTTTATTGGAGTTAGCCTATGAGTCTAGTTTCTAACCCCACTAATTTTGTATTTTTCCGATTTTCCGTGAATTAGTTATGATTTAATTACTTCTGACTGTCGACACAAAAATAGTACTGGCCGAGTTTACAATCTTAATCATACTTTACATATCTCGTTCCAAACTAGGAAACTACCATATCTAGGCCAACCAACTAGACATCCCCTTCCTATTGGTTGATTAAAAATGAAATATTTATCTCCTTTTAATTAAGATTTATCTTCCCTAATTATCTCAACCGAACTGATACTTCCCGATCCTCCGCGATACTTACCACTATTAGGTCAAATCGTAGATTTTGCTCCAAGATTCGCTCCCACCATCCGAAGATCATCTTATGGCAAAGTTACCCACGTTCATAAATCATCCCTAGGCCAGTGCCATGTGGCTTAGCGCCCAGGTCTTGCGGCTTGTCTTGAGTCCTACGCGCATAGGTCTTTGACGTCCCGCAGTTGCACTACTCGTCATACTAACACGCGTGCATCACTAACCACACATCAAAACCAAATTCACTTTACTAATTAAGAGTAATCCATTGAACGCATGCCCTGACACCTGGCCCCTCTCCTGGCGTCAGGTGTTCTCAGACCTTGGCGTCAGGCTGGCCTCAGCGCCAGGTTGTGCCCAGCGCTAGGACCAACCCTCGCGTCCTTGTTTTCTACTACTATTAGCCATGCGATTAACAAATTATATCACATCATTAAATCAAATAACACATCAAAGCACATTGCAAAACCAGAAATCAAATCAGGAAATGAAACTTTCCTATTTTAGACCAGTTTCCTAAAATAGATACTTTTAGTTAACGTACGAATTTTCTGGGTGTTACAGTCCTCCTCGCCGATGGTCGCCATAACCGCCGTCTCTAACTCTCCTGACCGAGCCAGACCCCTCGCCGTGAGCTTCTGTTCTTCATCACGCTCGAGCAAAGCTCTGCTGCTTCTCACCACGGCATCTCTCTTCAATCTTTGCTGCCATCGCTTCAAGTGGCCACCGCCATAAGCTTCGCCGTGAAGCCATCGCCGCCGGCCTCCAGGAACGCTCGAGCCTCTGTCTCGACTGTACAGGATACCTGAGAGCAGAGCTCATGTTTTTTTTTTTCATTTCCTCGGACCGAACCGGTTCGGTCCAATTCAGTTTCTTTATTTATTTCAATTGCTTGATTAAAACCCGTTGCAGCAATGTCGACCACCAGATTAAATCTACACGTTCGTATTTTAATTTTGCGCCCATCTTCTTTTAAGTAACTCATCAATGGTTCAGATCTTCGATACACGTGATATCAGCTCTTGGGTCACTTTGGCACTTCAAAACATATCTAATGCGCTCGTCTGCTACCGATCTGCAATTCGCATTTTTAAACCTAGAATAACAAAACCAAACTAAAATTAGACGCATAATAAAAATATGATTCCTTAAATTCTTTAATGCATCTAAAATAGTTAATTAGAGTAATTTAATTATTAATCCCCTAATTACTATCCTAATCATAAATAACCCATTTTATTCATATTTTATCACAAAACTACACCCCGAGCAAATACTTATGTATATTTTATGCTTATCAAATACCCCCAAACCTATATTTTGCTACTCCCCGAGCAAAACAACAAAACAAAATAAACTAAAGTAAAATAAACTAGAAAAAAAATAAACGCCACTTTCGTAGGGAACACGATTGCATTGAGCGTTAAACCTCTAGGTGGCCCTAGTAGGACGAGTTTTGTCTCGTGAGGGTTTACAGCCATGTTACCCACAAACATGTACTTATGAAATTAACCTTATTAATCTAAGTGCAAAAACAAAATAAATACTTCAAAACAATCAAACCTATTATCCCTTCAAATGCAAAGCACAATGTTTAAAGAAAATCAACCACATGTACTTGCATTTATAATCAACTGGAATATAGAAGCCCTCAAGTAAGTGGTTTTATTCTACACCTTCATCTTGAAAATTTCTACTCAATATGATATGAAATGATAATATAAATAGTAAAAGTGTGGAACATTCTAGTAATACATTCTAAATTTCTGTTTTACACATATCCAGTGTTACCCATTAACCAAAGAACATCAGAATTTACATAGTCATCGTAATCTTTAGGTTCATGATAGCACAAATCTGCGCGCCTCCTTCGGGTCCAACGTTCTAGATTTGAGAGGATAATACACCATAGACTTTTTATTTTATTTTATTTTCAGTAGGAATGTGTAAGGCCTAACTTCAAGATGCTTAGGTTTAGCAATGACTCAGGCCAATGACTCCGAGCACAGTTGGCTTAGGGCATTAGGTTTTAAGAGACCGCTTCGGGCCCGAGCATCAGCCTAAGTTAATCCTATAAAGTCAAGCAGCCCCTTTCTTACTTTTTGTTTTCATTTTTGTTTTCATTTTTTTTTATCATCATTCATATTTTCCAGCAATCTTATCATGTCTAGGTTGTATTATACTCTCAGCCTATTTCCGGTTCCAAGCCCTTGCCATAGTCAAGTAAATAGTCTGTCATGATCTTTTAAGCTCAATAGACAACCACATATCATCCAATGACTATGACTAAAGACATCTCACTGAAGATTAATATTCAACAAATCTCTAGAGGGTATTACTTTATGTACTAGTTTTGTGTGAGTGAGTTTTATTAGCTCAAGCACATGATCCAAGAGGACTGTAACAGAAAGATATGCTCAGTTAAGTGTTTCTATCCTCCAGTATACTTACTCACACTTCCAATGTAAATTAATCTCTTAAAAATTGGAGTATGCATCATCATGGGATAAACTATCAAAACCTATAAAAATACTAACAAACAACCTAAAAACTAATCAAATTTTTATTTTTATTTTTTTTTCTATTTTTTTATTTTTGTTCAATTTTTTTTTTGAAAATAAACAATGTTATTCCTATATACCCCCAAACCTAAACTAAACATTGTCCTCAATGTTAAGAATGAAATGAAGGATAAAATAAATAAATAAATAAAATCAACGATAGATGTTACCTGGAGAACTACAAATTGCTAGAATCCCATGCGAGTGACAAACATCAACAAATAAAAAGATGAGAGCAATTACAATATCCAACAAGAAAACATCATCTAACTCACAAGTAAACTAAAAATAAAGAAAAAGCTGGGCTGCCTCCCAGGAGCGCTAAGTTTCTTGTCTTCAGCTAGACTGAGTGTAAGAGTATTCAATCTTGATAAGTGGGATCAGACAGAGGAACACTCTCCACTTCTGATGAAATCAATTCCAGGAATGGCTTAAGTCTTTGACCATGTACTTTAAACACATTGCCATTCAATGGATTTTCAATTTTTATAGCTCCATGAGGATAAACAGTTTTAACAATAAATGGACCAGTCCATCTAGAACGGAGCTTACCAGGAAATAAATGCAATCTAGAGTTATACAAAAGAACTTTTTGTGAAGGTTCAAAAGTTTTTCGATAAATGTGTTGATCATGCAAAACCTTCATTCGTTCTTTGTAAATTTTTGAATTCATATATGCATCATTCCTTATTTCTTCCAATTCATTTAGGTGAAGCTTACGCAGAGAACTCGCATCATCCAAATTAAAATTAAACATTTTTATAGCCCAATATGCCTTGTTCTCCAATTCCACAGGCAAGTGACAAGCTTTTCCATAAACAAGTCTATAAGGGGACATACCAATAGGAGATTTAAAAGTTGTACGGTATAACCAAAGTGCATCTGTTAACCGCGGAGACCAATCTTTGCGATTTGGATTAACCGTTTTCTCTAAAATGTGTTTAATCTCTCTGTTGGCAAGTTCAGCTTGCCCACTTGTTTGTGGGTGATAAGGGGTAGCCACCTTATGTGTAATTCCATATTTTTTAATTAATGCCTCAAAAGGTTTATTGCAGAAGTGAGAACCCCCGTCACTTATGATTGCACGGGGGTATACCAAACCTTGACAGAACATTTTCTTTCAAAAAGCGTATAACAGTTTTATGGTCATTATTTCTACAAGGGATGGCCTCTACCCACTTGGAAACATAGTCAACAGCCACTAGGATGTATGAATAGCTGAACGAAGGTGGAAATGGGCCCATGAAATCAATACCACAGCAATCAAATACTTCAATCACTAAAATGGGGTTTGAAGGCATCATATTCCGACGAGTTATTCCACCAAGCTGTTGACAACGTCCACAAGTACGACAATAATCATGAGTATCTTTAAATAGGGTAGGCCAATAAAATCCACATTGTAAAATTTTGGCAGCAGTTTTTTTAGCAGAAAAATGACCACCACAAGCTTCTGAATGGCAGAAGGAAATGACACTATGAATTTCATCAGTTGGTACACATCTCCTAATAATCTGATCCGGACAATATTTGAAAAGATATGGATCATCCCAAAAGAAATTTCTTACCTCCACCATGAATTTCTTCTTGTCTTGTGTTGTCCAATGAGAAGGAGTTTGACCTGTGACAAGAAAATAAACAATATCAGCAAACCATGGTAAATCAGAAAGAACAAAAAGTTGCTCATCTAGAAAGGTGTCTTTAATTGGCACTGCCTCATTGGAATCATCCACAGTCAGCCTAGATAAATGATCGGCCACCACATTTTCAACTCCTTTCTTATCTTTAATTGTAATATCAAATTCTTGCAGTAGGAGTATCCAGCGAATCAACCTGGGTTTTGCATCTTTCTTTGATAAAAGATATTTCAAAGCAGCATGATCAGTAAAGATAACAATGGGATATCCTGTCAAGTAAGCCCTAAATTTATCCAAAGCAAAGACTATAGCAAGTAATTCCTTTTCTGTTGTTGAATAATTCATCTGAGCATTGTCTAAGGTCTTACTTGCATAGTAAATAACATAAGGCTTCTTGTCTTTCCTTTCCCCCAAAACAGCCCCCACAGAAAAGTCACTAGCATCACACATTATCTCAAATGGTAAGGTCCAATCTGGGGGTTGCATAATAGGGGCTGAAGTAAGCATTCCCTTCAGTTTAGCAAAAACTTTTTCACAATCAGCATTCCATTCAAAAATAGTATCTTTAGATAGGAGATTGCATAATGGTCTAGAAATAGAACTAAAATCTTTGATGAATCTCCTGTAAAATCCTGCATGACCAAAAAATGATCTAATATCTTTAATAGTTTTGGGTCTAGGCAAATGAGTAACTAAATCAATTTTTGACTTATCAACTTCAATTCCCTTCGAGGAAACAATATGACCTAGAACAATTCCTTTAGAGACCATGAAATGACATTTTTCCCAATTAAGCACAAGGTCCTTCTCTTCACACCTGCTCAAAACTTTCTGCAAATTAGACAAACAGTCATCAATTGAATCACCAAATACAAAAAAGTCATCCATAAACACTTCAAGATAGCGTTCAACCATATCACTAAAAATACTTAGCATGCATCTTTGAAATGTTGCAAGTGCATTGCATAAACCAAATGGCATTCTTCTGCAAGCAAATGTGCCAAAAGGACATGTGAATGTAGTTTTCTCCTGGTCTTCTAATGCAATTTCAATTTGGTTGTAACTGGAGTAGCCATCTAAGAAACAGTAATATGTGTGGCAAACTACTCTCTCCAGAACCTGATCTAAAAACGGCAACGGGAAATGGTCTTTCCTTGTGACTGAGTTCAGCTTCCTGTAATCAATGCACATTCTCCAGCCAGATGTAACTCTAGTGGGTATTAATTCATTATTATCATTCTTGACAACTGTTACACTAGATTTCTTTGGCACAACTTGTGTAGGACTAACCCACTTGCTATCAGAAATGGGGTAGATGATCTCCGCATCCAAGAGCTTAAGAACTTTAGCTCGAACTGCCTCTTTCATGTTTGGATTTAACCTACGTTGCATCTCCCTAGACGGTTTGGCATTGTCCTCCAAATAAATCCGATGAGTGCATATCAAAGGGCTTATTCCTTTTAAATCAGCAATTGTCCATCCTATTGCACCTTTATGCTTTCTCAAAATATCAAGCAACTTACCCTCTTCGATAAGATTAAGATTAGAAGATATTACCACAGGAAGAGTTTCACAATCACCCAAAAATGCATATTTGAGTTCAGTTGATAACTTTTTCAACTCCAATTTGGGTGCTTGAATGCTTGATGATGTAGGCAATTTATCTCTCAATGGTAGCTCCTCAAACTTGGGTTTCCATCCATTTACTGCCAATACATGTAGAGAATTCAGCAAAGAACAAATCTCAGCCTCTTCAAAATCCACTTTAGATTCATCATATAAAGAATTGACTAAACAAGATTCTAAAGGATCATAAAAAGATGCATGAAATTGATCTCTAACAAAGGTATCAACCCAATTCATTTCTTGAATATCAGTATCATCCCCTTGTTGTTTGCAGACATTAAGTATATTCAATTCCAAAGTCATATTGCCAAATGAAAGTTTCATCACACAATTTCTACAATTAATCAAAGCATTTGAAGTAGCAAGAAATGGACGACCTAGTATGACAGGAATATTTGCACTTGCATTTATAACAGGATGTGTGTCCAAAATAATAAAATCAACAGGAAAGTAAAATTTGTCTACTTGAACAAGCACATCTTCCACCACTCCCCTTGGGATTTTAACAGAACGATCAGTAAGTTGAAGAGTAATGGTGGTGGGTTTAAGTTCCCCAAGACCTAACTGAGTGTACACTGAATAAGGCAAAAGATTAACACTAGCCCCAAGATCAAGCAAGGCTTGGTCTACCCTAAAGTTCCCAATCACACATGAAATAGTTGGACATCCGGGATCCTTATATTTGGGTGGGCTTTTGTGTTGAATTATAGAACTTACCTGTTCAGCTAAAAATGCTTTTTTCTGCACATTCAACTTACGCCTATTAGTACACAAATCTTTCAAGAACTTAGCATAAGAAGGTACCTACTTGATTGCATCTAACAAGGGAATTTTAATTTTCACCTACTTAAAAAGTTCAAAATTTTCAGCATTTTGGTTTCAACCTCTGTAGAAATGGAGCTGGAATAGGGCATCTCACATCTTCACTTGACCTAGACTTATCAATTTCCTCATTATCATGTTTTGATTCATCATTCACAGAAGATTTTTGGGCCTTAAGTGGAATTATTTTATCAATTTTTTTTCCACTACGAAGAGTGGTAATTGACTTAGCATGTTCCAATTGTGAATCAGAAGATTGTGTGTCCATTGTGTGAGCTTGCCCCTGCGGGTTGGATTGGGGTTGAGCAGGAAACCTACCTTTCTCTTGAACAGCTAGAGAAGATGTCAATTTAGTGAGAGAGCTCTTTATATCATTAATGGCTTCTGAGGTTTGTTGATTAATGGTAGCTTGCCCTTGCATGAAAGTTTGTAGTGTCTCCTCAAGTGTCTTCCTGTGAGGTGGAACATATGGACTATAATTGGAAGATGCTTGAGGAGGTGGTGTTTGTACAACATTTTCATTCCTCCAACTAAAATTGGGGTGATTCCTCCATCCTGGATTGTAGGCGTCTCCATAAGGAGATTGCCTCTTGAAAGGGGTAATGGAATTTGCTTGGTCATGCAACACCTCCTTAAAAGCAGGAATGGTAGGGCACTCATTAGTAGGGTGTCCCATGACATCACAAATTCCACATACCTCTTCTGTAGCAACAGACTTAACAGTATTAATTTTCCCTAATTCCATGGCCTCCACCTTCCTAGCCAAAGAGGCTAGCCTAGCACTCAAATTATCCTCCTCCCTAAGATAATGCAAACCCCCACTAGTAGTTGAAGACTTTGGCTTATTAGAAACATCAGAGGTATTGGTGGGATCCCAAGAATCTGAGTCTTCAGCTATTTGATTTAGAAAATCAAGGGCTTCATTAGGGTCTTTATCAAAGAATTCCCCATTACACATTATTTGCACAAATGGTTTCATTGTGGGTGTCATCCCATCATAGAAGAAAATGATGGTGCGCCACTTCTCATATCCATGATGTGGACATGAATTTAACAAATCTTTATATCGCTCCCAACATTGATAAAATGATTCATTTTATTTTTGAGCAAAATTTGTTATTTGTCTTATCAAAGCATTTGTCCTATGAACTGGGAAAAACTTTTTAAGGAATTCAGTCTGTAGTTCTTTCTATGTTCCTACAGATCTAGGCTTAAGAGAATTCAGCCAAGTCTTGGCTTTATCCTTCAAGGAAAACAGAAACAATTTTAGCCTGATAATGTCTTCACTACAAGCCTGCTCGAATGTTGCACATACTTCCTCAAATTCCTTTAAATGCAAATAAGAGTTTTCAGAATCCATACCATGGAATTTGGGAAGCAAGTTTATCATTCCAGGCTTAAAAGTGAAGTGATGTGCTTGTAGAGGCAATATAATACATGAGGGTGTGCTAGTGCGTGCAGGTTGCAGGTACTCACGCAAGGGCCACATTGGTGCATCATGTTCATTCTCATTTTCATTAATATCAGGGTTACTACCCTGATCAGCCATATTGTGTGGTGCGTGTGATGGAATAGAAAATTCAAACAAAGGATTCCCAATCAAAATAGCAGAATTATCTCTAACCAATCTTCCACTGGTATCTCTATTCCACGAGTGCATGCACAAGCAATAGAAATTTCAAAGAGAGATATAGAACGAAGTTACCAAATTTTGAATAAAAATCCAATGAAAAGCTTTTTGTTCCTGATAGCCTCAGAATACTCCAAATGTCCTACAAAATAAGCAAGCTAAATTAAACTAAGAATAATTAAAATTAACTAAATTATGCTAGAAAGAAAGAAAGTAATTAGAAGATTAATCCTAAACTTCACTCTCCGGCAACGGCGCCAAAATTTGATCTAACCCCAAAATAGATTGACAAATTGTAATATATACTCGGTAAGTCTAAGGTCGAACCACAGGCAATGATATAGCATTATTCTACTCCAAACTAATCTAAAGACTACTTAACTAGCAAATTAAGATTTGTACCAGGAAATTTTGTAGAGAAATTATAATTTAATTAACTACTAAAATGATGATTAAATATTCAATTAATACTAATTAAAGATAGGAAAGATAATCGATGGGAGATATCAAAGCTTCAAGGATAAATTATTTAATTAATATTCTACGTCTATTTAATTTCTCAATTAAATTCAAATAATGATTTGACCTAATCGGAAGATATTTCATTCACGTTCACCATAACCATTAACATAAAGATATCAATTGAAAATTCATCATTAATAAGCTCAGTCAAATATCGATTGAAAATTCATCATTCGCCGAACCTTTCATTAACGAAAATCAAATAATTGTATAGATTATGACTATTTCAAAAACATCGCATTCAACCAAATAAGCATTAAGTACTTCTTTATAGACGTAGAAATATCAACTAAATAATGTCACCTCTAGCTTTGACAAAAGATTTAGCTATTCATATTCAAGAGAAAAATCAGATTCGGAAGAAATTGCATCGGAGAAAAATACTGTAGCAGTTTTATTATTCACGGAGGTACTGTTCACAATTTACTGTAGCAAATTACTATTCACCACAGAAAACACTGTTCACAATTTACTGTTCATCGTCTTCCTAATCTGCCGGTTACTGTAGCAAAAACACAGTACTATAGCAAATGGAAAATCAGCCCAAAAACTTCCCTTTTTCTTCTCCCGATCTTCCCCCTCTTCGATTCCTACTCCTCTTCAATTCCGACCAAAAAACACACCCAAATCACGACCCAAAACGAAAACAGAAGCTCTATTTTTTCGTCCAAAAACCGTTACCCAGTTCGTCAAAAATCCGTTTTCCGATCCCCTCAAACTGCCGAAATCACTATGTTTTTATAGGCAAATCGAGATGAGCGTCCATTTCCTTTCGATTTCTGATTTTGATGAACCCAAATCCGTTTCCAATTTAAGCATGACTCTGTTTCAAAGAGTCCCAAATCGAGCCGGCTTCTGTTTTAGTTCCCGAGTTGCAGACGACCTCCAAATCCTATTCCGCTAATGGCCACCATTAAAGCATCACCGCCGCACTGCTTCTGTATCAGAACCTCTGCCATCGTCATCCTCACCAATGGTCGCCATAACCGCCGTCTCTAACTCTCCCGATCGAGACAGACCCCTCACCGTGAGCTTCTGTTCTTCATCACGCTCGAGCAAAGCTCTGCTGCTTCTCACCACGGCATCTCTCTTCAATCGTCGCCGCCATCGCTTCAAGTGGCCACTGCCATAAGCTTCGCCATGAAGCCATCGCCGCCGGCCTCTAGGAACGCTCGAGCCTCTGTCTCGACTGAACAGGATACCTGAGAGCAGAGCTCGTGTTTTTTTTTTCATTTCCTCGGACCAAACCGGTTCGGTCCAATTCAGTTTCTTTATTTATTTCAATTGCTTGATTAAAACCCGTTGTAGCAATGTCGACCACCGGATTAAATCTGCACGTCCGTATTTTAATTTCACGCTCGTCTTCTTTTAAGTAACTCATCAATGGTTCAGATCTTCGATACACGTGATATCAGCTCTTGGGTCACTTTGGCACTTCAAAACATATCTAATACGCTCGTCTGCTACCGATCTGCAATTCACATTTTTAAACCTACAATAGCAAAACCAAACTAAAATTAGACGCATAATAAAAATATGATTCTTTAAATTCTTTAATGCATCTAAAATAGTTAATTAGAGTAATTTAATTATTAATCCCCAAATTACTATCCTAATCATAAATAACCCATTTTATTCATATTTTATCACAAAACTACACTAGCATATAGGTAAATAAGGCATATAAATATGTATATTTTATGCTTATCAACCATCCTCGAGCTCGAGCTGTGTCTGGAACGAAAGGCCCGAGCTTTGGCTCGGGTTCGGGTTTTTTTTTTTACTGAACCGAACTGGACCGGAACGGAACCGGTTCAATTCTATTCTTTTTTTCTTTATTACATGAAAACCCATTGTATCGATCTCATCCATCCGATCTCATCTTGACGGTTCTTCTCTTTAGTCATACCTCTTTCGCGTGCTATATTTCTAATGATCATAAGTTTTTGCTCAGAACTCCGAATTGCAAACGGGTAGTGGCGTTGGAAAGCTGACTTTGTGAGCTTTAACATGAAGCTTCAATCAGTCCCATCAGAGATATGCACATGAAGTTGTAAGGATTCAACCATTTGAGTCGCATTTCACCCTATTTCTGCGTCTTGCTCTTATTTTCCTACAAATCCAAAAACTATATTAAAGTACTACTAATTCTAATCAAACACCAGCACAAACATAAGCTTGGGAGATAATAAAATGCATATTTCATGTGTAAATCAGTAAGGTACTTCAAAGGGAGTGGAAGTAGGTGTGTGTGTGAGGAATAGTAATCATTAGAGTACATGTATGGGTCATCATGGCCAAATTCATATGAAGGTGAAGACATTTCTTCACTTCGTGATCGTCAACACCATATGCACACTCTCAGAAATGCCCTTCTTTTATATTTTTTGTGCCTTCTGTATCCGAAATGCTTCTTTCTTCCTAAAATTAGCGATTTACGGAAGCATCAAGTTGGGGAAGAAGACATTCTGGAAAAGGTCCATCCATCATCGGGGTTCAAACCACCGCCAGCGTCGTCCAACCCATAAAAAATAAAATTTCAAGCCGAAAAATTGTAAAAATAGTGGGAAAGACGAGAAAAAATCTATGATGAAAGGATTTTGATGTAAGAGCAGTAGGGAAGCCCTCCCAACTACAAAAACTAAGATCTATATGTAAAGAAACACATATAAAGGCCACCCATTAGTGCTCGACCGCTCATGAACATTAAATAAGAGGATAAAAATGGACAAAAAGCATGAAATACTCGTCGACGAGTGACAAGTTTAATTTATATATCTTTCTGTGATCATAATGAGGTGGAAGAGGAGGGAAAATAAGGCAGAATGAAAAAAAAAAAAAGGGAAAGAACAGATAAAAAATGAGCGAGTTATGATATTTTAAAAATTCTAGTAAAATCATGTCGTTGAAGACACAACTTGAATTTAAGTTGTGTAGAAACTACACAACTTAAATTCAAGTTGTGTAATTGAATTCTACACGATTTTACTGCAATTTTTAAAATGTCATAACTCGCTAGTTTTCGTTCTTCCTTATTTTTCTTCTTCTTCCACCTCATAAAGATATATTAGGATGAAAAAAGAAGAAAGAAGAAAAGAATAAGAAGAAAGAAGAAAGTGGAAGTTTTCGGTGAAGCTCCGGACGTCAGAATACTTCAACTTTCTTCTTTCTTCATATTTTTTCTTCTTTTTTCATCCAAATATATCTTCATGAGGTGGAAGAGGAAGAAAAATAAGGAAGAAAGCAAACAAAATGGGCAAAAATAGATAACAAACGAGCGAGTTATGACATTTTAAAAATTATAGTAAAATCGTGTAGAAAATACTCAACTTGAATTCAAGTAGTGTATTTTCTACATGGCTTGAATTCAAGTCGTGTCTTCGACGACATGATTTTACTGGAATTTTTAAAATGTTATAACTAGCTCATTTTTTATCAGTTTTTGCCCAATTTTTTTGGGTTCTTCCTTATTTTTCCTTCTCTTCCATTTCATTAGGATCACAGAAAGATAGATAAATTGAATTTATCGCTCACTGACGAGTATTTCACATTTTCGCTCAATTTTATCCTCTTATTTGATGTACAGGAGCAGTCGAATACCAATCGGTGAACTTTATATGTGTTTCTTTACATGTAGATCTTAATTTTTGTAGTTGGGCGGGTTCCCCGCCACTCTTACATCAAAATCAGTTCATCATAGATTTTTGCCTCGTCTTTCCCACTGATTTTGCTGTTTTCCGAGATGAAATTTTATTTTTTCTGGGTTGGACGGCGCCGACAGTGATTTGAACCGGGATGATGGACGGACCATCGCCGGAATGTCTTCTTCCCCAACTGGATGCTCTTGTAAATCCCTAATTTTTGGAAGAAGGAAGACTTGGGTTACATTTCGGGAAGAAGGGAATTTTGGGTAGTTTCCAAGTCATATAGAAGAAAGAAAGAGATTCCGGGTAATATGAGAAAACGAAAGTTAGCGCCATGTAAAATGTAAAAAGCTCCGATCGTTGAGACCACGCTTTTAACATGAAATCAGCCAGTTACATGCATGATTACGACATACCAGAGAACCCAAGGAGTCTCCCCTTACCCCAATCGTGGTCCTGGATTTCGTTGAAGATTCAATGAATCGGCTATCAAATATAAATGGCTCTTAGAGCTTTGTGGGAGCCCATGTGAAAACGTGTTTATCAGTTTTGGAGGAGGAATTATTGGGTGTCCGTGGAGCACTACTCGAGAGCACTAGGGATGCACTCAGTTGTGTGTGCAACGTCGATCTTTGGAGATTGACGGCCAATCGACGGCTTCTGCAAATGTAACCTAAAACATTGTGATCAGGCCATTGTACCCAATAATATCTTCTAGTGACCACCCGACCATCCAATAATTTCTCATACTAAAGACAAGAGACCTAGGAAACACGGATACGAATACGGCAATATGATACGACAAGATACAGACACGGGGATACAGTATTTTTTAAATAGTAGGATACGACCCAGCTAGTGAAAAATTATTTATATAAATTTTAAATATATTTTTAATATTGTAGCACCACATTTTTTCTTTTGAACCATGTAAAAATTACAACTTGTGATTGAAAATTTATTTGTTGTTCATAATTTCTAGCCGGCAGGAATGCGAAAAAAAAATTATGCATTTGCAAGAACTCGAAACCGGGTCATTTGTTTGAAAAATAATTATCCTTACCGTTAGACTACAAGCGCCGCCCATCATGCTATTTTTGAGAAATAAAAATATATATTTTATATTATATACGGCAGGAGATGTGTGCAAGCGTGTCACAACTGTATCCGTGTCCAATACTTATCGGACATGGATACGGCAGCAATTTTGCCGTATCCGTGCTTCCTAGCCAAAGATTATAAGATTGAAAGATGGAACTGCAAGGTCAGCTGAGTTAGACCGTGCTTTCAGATACTTCAAGCCACATTAATAGGGCCATTAGCCTTTCATAACTAACATATTTGTTACTTTCTGGTTTTAGCCACTCCCTCGGGAATTATTATCATCATAAGATTTTTCCAAATGAACTAATTTAATATTTTTTTATCATTCGAAAAAACGTTATGCCAAATGAACTAATTGTGGATGGAGGGAGTATTACTGGACACATCTAGCATGACTAAGCTATGGTGCCCTACTGCAGCTCATTTCAGGAAATGTGAATGCCTAACCGAAGCTCATGCCATCGTAACTCACATGACTTATTTTCATGACAAGAGCTCCTATTGGGCACTCATATGTGAGTGCGCAATATTTTCTCACAAATGCACATAGGTGTCCTAGCTTATATCTAAGATATTTTCGGTAAGTAAATGGAGGCTGAATATGCTACTACATAGCTACCGAGAGAGCCCTTAAGCTTAGCTATGTAGCATACAACATGTTAGTCCTCTATGTACCATGCTAGCACTTATATAGCTCTAGTTATGGAGTTCATGAAGACGTTGACCATAACTGTTTTTTAGCACCCAATAATTTATGCAAGAGACCAGAGACTATAGGATGCAAGATGGAATTGCAAGTCAGCTGATTAGATTGTTCTTTCCAATACTTCAAAGCCATGCTCCCACCACGGGTCAGCGTGACAGGGCATCCGCCATAGTGTTCTCCGAACCATTCTTGTAGACGACTTCATAATCGTAGCCCAATAGCTTACTGACCCACCATTGTTTAGCCGGAGTGGATACACGCTGTTCTAGAAAATACTTCAACGGTTGGTGAACCGTACGGATGAGAAACCGACGGACCAGTAGATTAGGTCGCCACTTAGTCACTGAATGTACTATGGCGAGCATTTCATTCTCATAAGCAAATAAAGCCAGTGAACGTCCCGATACTGACTTACTGAAAAAAGCAATGGGTCGTTCCTTCTCTAGGAGTACAGCTCAAAGACCGGTATCCGACACATCAGTCTCCACCACAAATGGAAGGCTGAAATCCGGTAGAACTAATACTGGTGCATTGGCCATGGCCTGCTTCAGCCTATCAAAGGCCGCTCATGCCTCCGAAGTCCATGTGAACGCCCCTCTCTTAAGCAAGGCCATGAGTGGCCCCGCAATCGATCCATACTGATTGATGAAGCGTCGATAATAGCCCATAAGACACAAAAACGCGTGCAATGCCTTGACACACTGTGGCATTGGCCAGGAAAGCATGGCCGTAATCTTGGACGGATCAGTGGCCACCCCATCATAAGATATAATGTGGCCCAAATATTCCACCTGTGGGCTGCCAAAAGAACACTTTGAACGCTTCAGAAATAAAGGATTGGAACGCAAGACCGAGAAAACCGACCTGAGATGTTCCAAGTGTTCCTCCCATGATGTGCTATAGATTAATATGTCGTTGAAGAATACCAAGACAAACTGGCGGAGGTACGGCCGAAACAAGTCATTCATCAGATTCTGAAAAGGTGGCCAGTGCGTTGGTTAATCCGAATGGCATAACTAAAAACTCAAAGTGCCCATCATGTGTCCGAAATGCGATCTTGTGAATATCCTGGGACTACATGCGAATTTGATGATAACCCGAACACAAGTCAAGCTTGCTGAAAACTACAGCCCCGGCCAACTTGTCCAAGAGCTCTTCAATCACCAGAATAGGGTATTTTTCTTTGATAGTGATAGCATTGAGGGCACGGTAATCGACACAAAACCTCCATGTTCCATCCTTCTTTCAAACCAGTAATACAGGAGACGAAAAAGAACTATTGCTCGGCGTGATAATACCAGAATACAACATTTCATTTACTAACCTTTAGATTTTTGCCTATTGGACATGCAGGTAGTGATACGGCTGAACATTGTCAGGCGACGCTCTTGGAATAATAGGGATTTGGTGATCATGACGCCTTGCTGGTGGAAGTCTGGAGGGCTCGAAAAAGACATCCTTCCTTGTGCTCAACCAAGAGCGCCAGCATATCTTCGGGTAGTTCATTCTGACTAACCTCCATGGTGGCACATTGCTAAAGGAAGAAACCATGGGATTGAAACCGAAAAAGGGAGCTGACCTCTTGGGCAGTATGCAATGTGCCAGGCTGAGACCCGTGAAGGCGCACTCATTGTCCCCCTACCTCAAAATCCATAACCATGTCTCTGAAGTTCCATATTACGTCACCCAATTCCTGGAGCCACTGGATCCCTAACACCACGTCCGCCCCTTTTTTAGGTAGCATAAATAGATCAGTGGTGAAGGTGTGGCCTTGAATCATCAATACTGCCTGCGCGCACATGCCCACACTGCACAGGTGTTTTTCGTCCCCTATCAGCATGTCGAATGGTTTGGAATTGGACACATAGCAACCCAACTACTGCGCCACTTTGTCATTTATAAAATTATGAGTGGAACCACTGTCAATGAGAATGGCTACCTGTTGTTGCTTGAGGTGCCCTTGGACATGCATGGTCAGTGGGGTGAAAGTGCCCGAGAAGGTGTGCACGGATATCTCTGGCTGGACGCCATCATAAAGCCCCGGTGTTTCCTCTGGCATGGATGTTTCCTCTTCCTTAGCCTCTTCTATGAGCAAGCTACCGTGGACGGCACAGCGATGTCCAGGCGAAAACTTCTCGTCACACTTGAAACAGAAACCCTTGGCACGCCATTCATCAATCTCAGCTGGGGTTAGGCAACATAATGGTGGATTAGCAGAGCCGAAAGAGGTGGTCTTGCTGAGGATAGGGCCAAGCGCTGGCATAGGAGCCATCGCTGAACTGATAGGAGGTCGCATTGCAGGACCCCCGCAGCCCCCCCCCCCCCCCAACGCTGACGAGACAACTTCTCTTCAATGTGAGCGTGTTGCACCACATCCCTCATTGAGTTACTTGGGAAATGTCTCATCTCGTTCGAAATTTCTGGTTTCAACCCTCTTTTGAATGTACCCACGAGTGCTGCCATCAGTCAATTGGGCAAACGATTGGCAATCTTCATGAATTCTGAGTAATAGGCTCTCACCGTGGTTATCTGATGCAAGCTGGATAGCATTTAGTTGAAGTCTCAGAACTCATTTGGCCCGAATTGGACATAGAGTTCATCGGAAAAAGAAGCCCAGGTTGGGTATCGAACTTCCTTTTCATAACTCTGGAACCACACAAAGGCATCGCCATCCAAGTGGAATGCTGCAATGCGCAATCATTCAACCTCTGAGTTGGTCCCTTGATAGGTGAAAATTTTATCTGCCTTGTACAGCCACTCCACTGGGTCGTCGTCACAGTTGTAGCATAGGAACTGGTGATGAGCCAATCAAGGCTCAGCCCCACTCGATAACCACCGCGCTAACCCAGAGGCTCCTCCCACTCGTCCTCAAGCTTCTGTTGCATATGGCGGAGGGGAGTTATCATTGAGGCATTTGGTCAAGCACCAGGCATGCCTTGTGTCTCGAAGCCTGGATGGCCCCCATCTGCAGCTTGTTGGAAGAAACCAAAATGAACCCCTTGAGGGTGAGAGTCTGCCGCTGGTACCCACGGACCTAATCTGCCAAAACCCTGTGAGCCAACGGCCTAGGACGATCCACCCACCTCTGATGAAAGGGGAGGTGGCGAGGTCAAAATGGCAGCAGTCGAAGAAGTTGCGGCTTGGGTCTTCTTGAGTTGGAGTTGTTGGATTTGCTGATGCATCATGGCTCTCATGTCAGCAACAAACTGTTCGAGTGTCATCTTGGGACTGGTAGCCTCCTTTGTGGCCTCCGGCTCTGGCTGGGCCTCTGCAGCCATGGCAACGACTGTTTGCGAGGAGGCATCTCCAAATGCGGATCGGAATGGCCCTGATACTAATGTTGTGACCCGAAGGGATCATCGAATCGTTGTTGCCGTAAAATTCACCCACTAAAATGCCCTTTTTCAATGATATTTAACAAAAGTGAGGGATTACTTTTTCGATGGTTATGCTAATATGCCAGAGATCACCAAGCCTTCTTTCATGGTATAGAGATGGCTAGATTCAAACCCGCTTCCACAAGAGCCTCTACAATCAACTTTAAGCGAGCACACCCTAAAAGCAAGCTTCATGCTTCTTGAGGTAGACAGAGAAATGGTGGTCAATAGAGAGCTTTTGAGATAGAGAAGAAGTGCAAGGCAATGGGGGAGAGAAAGGCAATCGGAAGAGATGGTGTTGGGCAAAAAACCCACATTGAGTTGGTTTCCACTTTTAAGGATCCCTTTGGAAACTAATCTCTCTCTCTCTCTCCTAATTCTAATGGGTTTCTTTGACTCAACCCGATAGGATTTTATTCTCAGCCCAACTCTAATTAAGCTTCTCTTAGGTGTCTCCTCCATGAGTGTGGACTCTCCAAGAGTCCACAGTGGCCTAAGCCCCTCCACACCGCGTGAGAGGGTTGATCCCGATGCAAACATATGGGATGAGCCCATACCTAGACCTAACATCCCCCACTATGGGTGAAGTGCCCACATGAACTCAACAATGATGGCCATGCACTAGTCATGTTGTAATCCTCCTCTAAATCACCATTTTGGAAGGCAGTCGTTCATCCATCTGTTGTAGCTCTAAGTCAAAGTATGACACCAAGGCCAACAAATGCCTAATGGAGGTGAACCTAGAAACAGGATAATACATGTTTTTATAGCCCAATCCCTCCACCTGGGTATAACCTTTTGCCACCAGTCGTGCCTTGTACTTGTCTATTGATCCATCTACTTTGAGCTTCTTCTTGAAGATTCATTTACATCCAATGGGTTTCCTCCCATTTGGCAGGTCTAGATCTCCTAGTCTTTGTTCTTCAAGATAGTGTCTATTTTTCCTTGAATAGCCTTTTGTTATTCCTCATAATCTGAACTACTCATAGCCTGCTTAAAAGTAGTAGGATCATCTAGCGAGGGTTCATCTACTGTCACTTCATCTTCCCCTAGCATCGCATAAAAATCCCTCAACATAGAAGAGGTTTTGCGCTCTCTCAATGCTCGGGTCACATTATCTTCTCTTGGCATAGATCCAATCACTTATTCGGTAGGAGTTGTAGGATTCTTCTCTCTCTCTCTCTCTCTCTCAAATAATTTAACTCTCTTACTAGTGCTTGGGTGCAACAGTGGAAGCGTGGTAGTAAAGAGCCAGTGGCACCGCCCAAAAATTTTAACTTTTTCCTCTTGTTGCAAATATGTAGCATATAAATTAGTAAAATCAAAGTAATCAATAGACCATCATATGATATAATAACAATAGAGGAATAACACACACTAAGATGTTGCCTCCGTAAAATTCACCCACTTAAATGCTCTTTTTCAATGCTATTTAACAACAAAGTGAGGGATTACCTTTCTAATCTTATGCTAATATGTCATTATCACTAAACCTTCTTGCATGGAGTAGAGATGGCTAGAATCAAATCCATTGCCATCACAAGAACCCCCACAATCAACCTTAAGCACACAAATCCCGAAAGCAAGCTTCACGCTTCCTGAGGAGGAGAGAAACGGCCATTAAGAGAGAACATTTGAGAGAACGAACAAGTGCAAGGCCATGGGAGAGAGAGTTCAGGTAAAAAAACCCACGTTGAGTTGGTTTCCACTTTTAAAAACTCTCTCTCTCTCTCTCTCTCCTAATTCTCATGGGCTTCTTTGACTGAACCCAATATGATTCTATTCTTAGCCCAACTCTAAGTAGGCTTCTCTTACGTTTTTTCTCCATGAGTGTAGACAATTTAAGAGTCTACGGAGGCCTGAGCCCCTCCACTTGTCCATGCGCGAGAGAGGGTCAACCCCGATGCGGTCATCTGGGCCGAGCCCATATCTAGACCTAAGAGTTTGTAGTGGCAAATGTGTTGATTATGAAAGGTGGAATGGACCCTATTAAGAGAGTGTGCGAGGCAAAGGCTGTTATTTGCCCTTTGTTGTTATTGTAAAATTGAAGATTTACAAAAAACAAGGAAAATGAATTTGAAGTAGATGAAGTCAAGCATTTGAACACTCTGTCCTTAAGACAATTATCGGAGCTTAGGATCCGTTGGACATCTTTCTCCCAGGATATAATGATTAACTCGCAAACCTAAATGATAAAAAAATATCGATTGATGAATACTTGATAATAGGTGAATGCTTTATAGGGAAAGCACTTTGTGTCCCTCCTTCAGGTTATCCATGGTCTCATGGGGTCTGATCATTCAAAGGAAGTAATGAGAAACAAGCCTTCTTGTGGGGGTATGGAAGGAAAATGAGAGATGCTAGATCTTCTCTCTCTTCCTCAAAGACTTCTATTCTTTGTTTTTGTAACACCCGAAAAATTGATATGTTAACTAAAAGTTTCTATTTTAAGAAAGTGTTCTAAAATAGGAACGTTGTGTTGCCTGATGTAATTTTTGGTTGTGTGATGTGCTTTAATATGTTACTTGACTTTTATGATGTGAAATGACTTGATAATCGCATGGCTAATAGTAGTAGAAAACCAGGACTTGAGGGTTGGTTCTGGCGCCAGGGTCTGAGAATGCCTTACGCCAGGAGTGGGGCCAGGCACCAGGGCATGTGTTCAGTGGATTACTCTTAGTTGGTAAATTGGATTTGGTTTTGATGTGTGATTCATGGCGTATGCCAGTTAGTGTATCGAGTTGTGCAACCGCGGCACATTGGAGCCATGTGCGCGTTGGACTCAAGCCAAGACATAGGACCTGGGCGCTGAGCCATGTGGCACTGGCCCAGGGGTGACTTATGAATGTGGATGACTTGTCATAAGGTGATCTTCAGATGGTTGGAGTGATCTCGAGTTGATTGGAGTGAATCTTGGTGCAAATCTACGGTTTGACCTAATCGCGGCGGATAAGGTAAGCACTGCGGTAAATCGGAAGGTTATCTTTTCAGCTGAGATAATTATGAAGATAAATATTAATTACAAGAAAGTGATTAGAGCATCTTTATCAGCCAATAGGAAGGGGACGTCATGTGCAAGGGGGAGTCCAATTGGTTAGCTTAGATTTGGTAGTTTCCTAGTTATAGTAGGAGTGGTCTTGATAAGGTAATATCTTAACAAAAAAAAATTGAAATCCTAACAAATTGGGAGATCTCTATTGTTGGATGTCTGGACCTATTTGTAGAAGGCTTTTCATTGGTAAGTTGGGATTTGGGATTAGGAAGGATCTAATTAGAAGATATCCTAGTTGAAGGAGGCATTGGTTATAAAAGCCAAGGAGGAGGCCGGCCCATGCCATTGCACACCACGCACTTGGACGACTTTTGCAAACCCTAGCTTTTCATTCTTCTTTCCCATCAACTCCAACAACCTTTCATCTCTTCTTTCACCCATATCTCACGTTGGAACAAAGGAGTAAAGACATCGTCACGGAGAAGAGCGAAGGAGCTACACGTTGGAGTGCATTTGGTGCATACGTCATGTTGGTAGGATGGTTTTTCCTAACTAATCTGATTTAAACTCTTTTACTTCTATCTTATTATGATTATTTGCTGATCCTATTGATATTATCTCAGTGGTAGAGGTTGTATTAATATTGATTCATGAGAGATTCCTTGTTGATTATCAAATAAGAGTATACATGTTGATATGCCTTGTTTAATGCTTCGTGCTAGTACATACATGCTTACCTTTGATAGAAATATCTATAAGGTCATGTCTGTTCAACGTGGGAGGTCATAAAGTTCTCTTCTTTATTCTGTAATGTTCTATTTTAATCGTCCAATATGGTTAAAGGATGTATTAATGATATTAAAAGCTGCATTAGAGCAAGGGTTATAACTTGGGTCTAGCTTAAGGTTTTAATAGCAACTAAAGTCATGAAATCATTAAATCCAGAACGTGCCAGAGTGTAAAATTACTCTAGGAGGGGAGTAATTAAGGGTATTAAGGTTATATTATCATGATTAATAAGTATTAATATGAGATTACTTAATATAAACAAGTAATGTCTTCTCGACCAGGACTATTTCTGCGCCGACAGTGCTCAGTGTAAAAATCATAATTAAATGTACAAAAATAAAAAATAAACACCGTTAGTGGGTTGTAACCTAGACACATAGGACTATCTGCTGTAAAAGTTTCAGAGTCAGAGTCCTTCTGTATTGACAGTGGGGTCAGTCGTAAGTGGGTTGTACAGTATAAAACAGTTTACTAGAATTAGAGTTTTAAAGCACTAATAAGTACTAATACTTATGATATGATGTAATCTGATCTAAATAATACTAATACATTATGGTAAGACCTCTTAAGTACTACTGTAGTAAGTAAGGGAGTCCAAGAAGTTAAGACTTTGGGAGGAGTCAGTGTACCTTGGAGTCAAGACGATTATTGTTTCCTTTGTGCAGTGTAGAGTCGGTTTGAGTATCCAATTGGAGATCAAACCTTCCTAAAAACCATCTTGATATTAAAGATAATACAACTCTAAGCCTAAGTGATGTTCTTATCAAAGGTAAAGATGTGATGTATGATATGTAATCAACGAGTGAAATTCATTTATACTCCTACAGTGAGTCAACCTTGGGTCAGACTTTGAAATCTAAGTTGTGTTCTTATGATGCATAAACTAAGAGCGATTATATATTACAATCCAGAGAGTGAGTCATTCATTGTCAAGAGGCTTGATATTCTATTCCATACTCCATGAGTGAGTCATTGTGGTAAGAGTTACCCTACTCTTAGAAAAAGTTGAGACCTTTGCTTTTGCTGAATCATGGTCCAGTTTGACATTAACCTATTTCTCCACAAGAGTTCTTTTTAAAGATCTCCTAGTGGACTCATAGTATGCTCACAAGCCATTGCTAGATCCGTAGTAATCTCCGATATTTATGGAACTTGGGTTCCTTACTGCCCGAAGGGAGGCACATACGTACGTTTAGACTGGTTGACATTCCGCAAGGTCTTCAGTCTCCGACCATAGTGTCCGTAAACACTGATGGGGCTAGTATCCTAGACGCATGGCCGGGTTCCAAAGGGAGAACCTATATGATGAGACTAGTCAATAGCCACTCGGGTGGCATATTCAGCGAGCAGAAATTGTAACTTCTTGCACGATAGATGCCTGGAGCCTTTGGTATTTTGACCATTTTCTCCTTACAATGATATTTATTTGAAGTCTTATTAAGATTATTATTTCCCTACATTTGTGCTTTGGGACTGTTATTATTTGACCTTTCTGTTCAGGTAAAGTAAACCTTTGATTGGTCTTTCAGAGAGTATATTCTTAATTATCTGAGTGATCTATTCTTCATATCCTATTTTGTCTTCTTAGTGGGTTTTTACATGCTACTGGGTATTTCTATGAAATACTCATGCATTCTATGATGCAGGCTTTAAAGATCAGTAAGTCAAGACCTTGCAGCTCGAAAAGGTGCAGCGGATGCGTGGTGGACGTTCTTGAAGAATTGCTTTTATTTATCGTATTTCTTATGCTAGAATTTTATTAGTGTTGACCAATGTGTGCCTGAATTTGATGCTTGTGTGACTGTTTTAATTGACTTGCTGTAATAATTTAAGTAGGAATCATTTGCTACATTGACAATATTATTTGAAATTGGATGAAGAATTTTTTGGTTCTTAATTTTTGAATTTTACTATGAGTTCCTGGTGATGTCGATTACACGTTCTTTTGTGACGATGTAATTGACTCGAGTGATCTAGTATTCAGTCGCGTCCCAAGGTTCTTATCTCGGCTTTTGATTAGTTTAGTTAAAGGTTTCTGTAGTCTGATCGAGGTCAGGAATTTTGAGGTGTGATAGTCTTAGTGCCAATGAAAAACGTTAATGAAGTGAAATCAATGCTTTTCTCACACTATTCAAGCTCAAATAAAAAAGTTCTGCTACAGTATCAGTCAATGGGTAAATTTTCTTCCAATCTTCTTGTTCATGATCAATCAAACAACCACATAGTACAATTATGGTACAGTGGATCATTTTACAGGTTTTGGTTGTTACTTTATCAATTTTTTTTAATGCTTTATCAAATTCAAGGGTCAATGGTGGAGCTAGGCGGAAGCAATTTCCTCGTGCCAAAAACATTGAACCATTTCACTCACTTTTTTATGACGGCCAAGCTCACATGCTAATGTGATGAAAGGAAATGAAAAATGGGGCCCACAGCATTGCCATCAGCACATGAGGTGGACGCATGGAATTCCGTATCAGATATCGGTATCGTATCGGTCGGCTTAAGAGACAAAATATCGGAGATATATCGGAGATATTTGTAAAAACATATCGGTAGTTAAAAACTAGTTTTTACCATATAATTTCATAATCTAGCTTCTAAAATGAGTTATACTAATTTAGACAAAGCATAGATTTTAAAATACGCATATTAGGATGGGAAACAAGTGGGAAAGTTACTTTTTTCCCCTTTTTTTTTAAAAAAAAATTTTTTTCGAATTTTTTTTCCGAAAATATTATTTTATTATAAAATAGCGATATATATCGGCGATATTTAAAAAAAAAATAAAAATCAATATTTATCCATCTCATTTTATCGGGTGGGGCCCGATATCGATATATCGGCGATATATCGCCGATATGGAATTCCATGGGTAGACGTGAGAAAAAACCGGGAGAAGAAATATTTTCCAAAAATATTATGCCTAGGATTGAAGTGACAATTTTCTTTGCCACATGGGTTTGCCATACGGACTTTTGACAATTTGTGAAAAACAAGTAAAAAGGCAGCTGCCAACTTTATTTTTCAACAAATGCTTTTTTTTTAGATAAAGATTGACCCCACTATAAGAAACTATGTCTTGGCTTGGCGCTTTGCAAAAGTCTAATTGACCAGATATATCAATTGTAGCTGGCGAAAAATTCTTGAGAGCGGCATGCCATGTGGGCTTGACACGGCTGCATGTGTATCCGTGTAAATATCCAAAAAAAACAGATACATATCTAATTCGATTGGATATATGTCAGATACGTAGTGGATACGTTTTCGACATAGATCAATTTTCCTTTTTAATTCCAAATACGTGAATGCGTGCACTCCTACCACTTTTACTGCAAGAGTTGTTGTTACCAACCACACTCAACCAAGGTATACTCCTCTCATCATCAATTTTTAAATTTTTTTATTATGTTCAAACCTAAAATAATGATATCATAATTTTTTTGAATACTTTATTTGAGAATTTGAGCTTTTCGAAAAAAGACACTATAATTATTTTACCTCATATTCGAAATAGCTCAATATTTTTTGGTGAACTATTGAAGACTTTTACAGTTGGTTTTTTATTGACTTTTACAGTTAATTTTTGCTTAAATATCTTGTTCATTTATCCCTTGTAATTATTCCTTAAATAAAAATTATGAATAAAAAATTATTTTTCAATCACAAGCTTGTAGTGGTAATATTTACAAGGTTTGAAAGAAAAAATGTGGTGTTACAATACCAAAAAATATATTTAAAAATTATATAATAATTTTTTATTAGTCATGTCGTATCCTACTTTTTGAGAAAATACCGTATTCCCGTGTCGGCATCGTGTCGTATCATATCGCCGTATCCGTATATGTTAAGCCAACAGTAATGCTCCATACAATATCAAATACAGTTCCTTGTGGCCGCATTCAACATTCTGTCAAAACGTTTCTAACGAGTCACATAATATAAGAAACATCCCTCCCTTCATTCCTTGGGTAATTTGTCCGATTTTCATTGGCCTAGCACAAAGGCCATGTGACCTGCCGGCGCACCGAGGAATTTGTCCTATTTCGCTGGTGGACAAACCATAAGTGGAAAATTAAATAAGGAAGTTCACATGGACTTTTTTCCACTTAAGGCACCGAGGAATTTGTCCTATTTCGCTGGTGGACAAACCATAGGTGAGAGATTAGCTTAAATAAGGAAGTTGCCCTAAGTGGAAAATTAAGGTTTTGAATCACCCTAATTGAAGGGAAACCCTAACTAATGGAGAGAAAAAAGGGAGCACATCATGGCAATTTGAAGATCTTATTTGCTGGACCATTAGATTGGAAGATGATCAATGGTGGAGATCTAACCTAGGTAAGTATTAAAACTGTATCAAATTTGAATTCAATTAGGCAGAGATTGTGGGTTAGTTATGGAAACCAACTAATTGCACTTAATTTCCTAACTAATTAGGATCGTAACTGATGAGTAATTGAAGAGTTACCACGTTCTAATTGAAGATCCTCTCTTATCTTGGTCTATTTGTGGCCCTTGGATGATATAAGGATCCACAGTGGTGATTCGTCTAAAGGTAATAGGGTAATTACTATTTAAACTCACTAGTAGAAGGGCCGGCAACCTTTTGGATGTTTTGGGGAGTCGTGCAAGCCAGCAGCCGTCCCCCTCTCTAGTGGCCGTGGTGGTGGCGATTCGATGAGAAGGAGGGTGGTGCAACCGGTGATCGAAACTCGCGTAGAAGTTGTAAATCGTCAAAGAGGTAGGATGCTTATTTTTTTTCCACAACCTCTTATTCTTGGTTAATTTGATGAGATATATATCGTGAATTGCGAATGATTCTTGAATGTCTATATCATATGAAGAAATGTCTTGTTTCATGTCACATATCTTGATTGTGTTAAATATATGAATGAGATATGGTAATTGATAAAGTGAACATTCCTGTTTTCAATCTCGTCTTAGTGCTTAGTGTGACATTCCCATGTTGTATACTGTGCAATCCGTGTCATATCTTGCTGTTATATGCAATGTCATGCTCTATCCAACAAAAGTTGGCAGCTTTATGGATCGATCAAGTCATTTAATGTTGTTTTAGTGTTCTCGATCTAATTTTGGTAATTGGTTGAGATCCTTATGCAATCCTTGATCTAATTCTCATGAAATTAAATATTATTGCTTCTGATGTCTCAGCCTACATTCTGGAGTTCATGTCAGTACGTACTGGTGTTGACCAGCATCTGAGATTAATTGTCTTACTTGAGTTCTTTCGGGTTTGGTGAAGAGATGGTTGTACACTCAAATAAGCTGAAAAGATATGCACAAAGGGGAAGAAAATTTTATGAAATTAGGGTGGATGAGGTTTTGTAAAATACTTAGAGAGTTAATACCTGATGTCAGTGAGTGGTATTAAGTGATTAATTACGAGTTTATCATCAGATAATTAAAGTAGATTAAGATAACTGCTCTCGGCTAGGACTGTTCCTGCACCAATCAGTAGTGATCAGAAAATCATAAGTAAATCTATACAACTCAAAAAATTATGATCTTGGACGGGTTAGAAACTAACATATAAGGCTAACTAAGATAAAAATTTCAGAATTTAATACATACTAGATAAATAGTGGTAGTGGTTAGAATTCAGCTGTTTTGCATGGGGCAGAACATTGTGTTCATGTTAAAACCCTAAATCAGCTGGATACTATACGCTATAAGTATATGTATACATAGTATTACGACCTAATTATTATATTGTAAGACTCTGAGGGTATAGGGTACAATAATATCAAATTATATAAGTATGAACAGTGAGTCATGGGTTCTATCCGAAATTAATTGTCTCTTCGAGTCTAAGTCTTTGATTGATCTATCATTCAAGGAATTCTCTCGTACAAATCCAAAAGACTTTGTACATCACATTTGACCTATTCCTGATATTGGTGACCTTAAATTCTTGTGCATGGAAATTGTCATATCTAGAGGCTAAGTACGATGAGGTGATTCAGTATCTCGATTCTTGATGAGTCATGATTGGAGTCATCCGATATTGATCATTCTAAGAGTTTTGAATACTCTGATGTGAGTCCTTTCTGATGACCTTGACAAAGTTATTTTCTTAATCCTCTAAGAGTCTTGCATTGATGATTTTGGTCTGGGTCTCTGTTTGAGAGAACCCTGGTTGATTCTAGATGAATTCAGTTCCATGTAAACTGGTTCTCCAATATGAGTTATGATGAATACTCTTTGTTGGATTCATAGTATGCTCATGAGCCATTTTTAGATCCTTTGTGATCTCAGATGATATATGAACCTCTGCAGTTCAGCCGATGACGGCAACGCTTGCGCTTTAGACTGTATGTTATTATGGAAGGTCTGCAGTCTCAGCCCATTATGCCCGTAAGCACCGATGGGGCCAGCATCCCTAGACGCATGGCCGGGTTCCTCTGTAGAACCTCTAGGATGATCTGGTATTGATGTCCATAGGGGAAGTGGACAGAACAGAGAACAGAAATTGTTGTCTCCGACACTCTGGATGTTTGGAGTCAGTATTCTTATTGATCTTCCTGACGCTCTGTACGTTTGGGAACTGAGTTATGTTTATTCATTCTTGACTGCTAATGGTCTTTGATATTGATTTTGAGCAGGTAAGTGAACCCTGCATTTACTCTACCTGATATTCTTAACTGTGTCTTTAATGCTCATTTCTACAGTATTCTATTTTATTATATGTGGGTTTTTCTTGGCTCCTACTGGGTATTTCTTTCGAAATACTCATGCATCTCTCGATGCATGAATTAAAGTGGAGAAGAACTAGCAAGGTTCGTGTTTGGAGCTCGATGACGGAAGTTGATAAGATGTGGATTTATTTATCGTTTTTATTTTCTGTTCGCGGAGAACTTATCAGCCTGTGTGCTGAATTTATTTTGATGTTTAATGAATTATTGACTGGATTATTATAATAGTGTAGTTTGTTTTATTATTTAAGATTTTGTATAACGGATATTGGTTAAGCATTCTGGAATGGGATCGTATGTGTTGAGTATTCGGTCGCGGCCCGGGTTTCAGCCTCATGACCTTAATTGAGTTAGTGCTTCCGTGCATTATTTGAGGTTTTGAAATTCGGGGCGTGACATTTACTGTGCCATATTGAAAAAAAATATGAAATGAGACTCTTGGGGGTTATAGTGGCGACATTCTAGTAATAATACTTCAAACAAAAAGGACTGACAACAAGTAATGGAAATATTATTAGTAAAAACGAACATGACTCAAAACGCAAGGAATGTAGGAGTTCTCTTTGACCATGCATTTATAAAGAAAGAAAATGGAAAAAAGCTAAGACTCAAAATTGGACCGGCCTTTATACTACTTGCTCCGTCCAAAAAACCTAGTTGCATTTTAAAAATTTTGGATCCACCGTTAGGTGATTGGATTTGTTCTACAAGCCAATAGATCTTCATGAACATCTAAATGCAAGGGTAAGTCGAAGGCCTGAAATGTTGTGGGTTGTTATGCATGAAAAATACACATTTTTATATGCCTTTTAACCTATTTTGTAGACATATTTTTTCGTTAAAATAATGAATAAAGTGGATTATTAGTAATTAGTTTAGTAATTAGGAATTGAATAAGTAATGTGCTTTAAATTGCTCAATTTAAATGTGTTCTATAATTTTATGAATATTTAGTGTGTTTAATTTGGGATATATTTTATTTTGTATAGGTCCAAGTGTTCGGATTGCAGAACGACCAAAGTAAAGCAATTACGCATGTTTTGAAGTGCCAAAGTGACCCGAGAGGTGAGATCATGTGCCGAAAAGATCAGAACCATTGATGAGTTACTTAAAAGAAGACGAGTTTTGATTTTAACGTACAGAGCATTCAGATTCGATCTGGCGGATGAAGATGATACAACGGGTTTTTACTTAGCCAATTGAAAAAAAAAAGAGTATGAACCGGTTCGTCGGGTTGGATCGAAGGAAGAAAAAAAACAAAAGAAAACCCGAGCCGGTGGCTCGAGTGTCTGACACACCCGACACAGAAAACAGCAGCAGCGCTGCTCGAGCGGCCGAGAGAGACCGACGGTTTCGGCGATGCCATGGATCAAAACCCAATGGCAGTTATGGGCCAAGGGAGCGAGGCGAAGCCGACGACGATGAGTTCTGGTGAAGATTTTATGGCGAGCTCACGGCGGAGGTCCAGAGACAGACTATCGACCGCGAGGCTGATGGGTACTTTCGACGGTGCGATGAAGAGATTGATGGTGATGAGATGGAATCTGGCTCGGCGGCGAAGAGCAGAACGGCAAAATAGAGCAACAATGGGAAAAAGTTTTGATTTTGGAAAGCTTGCGCAGGAAGCCGGATCGGGAAAGTTAGAGGCGTCAAGGAAGCTTCAGTTTCAATTCGCTTCAGCTATGGTAAGATGCCATTTTCAAATCCATGGAAGATTTCAAAAAAAGGGACAGATTGGTGCTAGATTGGGAAGCTTTGTTTTGGGCTCTGTTTTGAGCACTTAAAGTTGGAATTTTTACTTCAAATCTAGAGGGGAAGCAATATAAATGGAGCGGCAAATCACTGAAATTGGAAGGTACAAGTAAAGGGAGGATTTTTCTGACAAAATTTCAATTTGGGAAGGGTCTGATTTTGGGAAGAAAGTGGACTGTTCGACAGTCTATTTATTAGAGACAAAACAGAGAAGACAGGGAGGTTTACCAGTCCGGAGACGACAGAGCAGTTGTTTTTTACGGTTCCAAATTTTTATTTCAATTTTCTCTTTTCATTTTAGTTTTCTTTCATATGCTGTTGTGTTGCTTCGAAGAAAGAGTTGTAACGAACTGTTACTGAGAACAGTCGACCAAGCAGAAAGAACAGTACTTTTCTATTTGCTTTAATCTCAAATTTATGTAAGTTAATTTTATTTTCTTTTATTGAAATGAGTTTAATTCTACATTTTGTCTGTATTTTAGTTAATATGTTTGGTTAAATTCGTTGCTAAGGCTAGGATAAGGCTGTAGTGATTGTAGAGAATGCGTGATATGTGAAAGTTGATATTTTTCTATGATAATAATGCGATAATGTTATGCGTTCTTGTGCTAATTGCTTAGCTAGTTTCGGATATAGCATCAATTATGCTTTTGCTATGATTTGGAATTACTATTGTCAATGCATGCTTATTTTAATTGATTAAATAACGAATCGGATATTACTTGTGATTCTCTTATAAGTGGATGTATCTAGTGATTTGAATTGTTAATTTAAGTAGCATAAAGGATGTGATTTTTGTATGCGTTAAAGTAAGATCTTCCATAACAACGTGAATAGGATTCTAGATTTTTATGAGTATTTTAGAGAATGATAAATAATTGAAAGTTTAGGGTTCTCTATAATTTACTACATGCCAATTCCAAAGCCTTAGTGCTTATTAATTTGGTAAAGTTCAAATTTTTATTTTTGTTAATTAATTTCATTAGTGATTAATTAGTCAATCAATTTCTACAATTTTATAGTTAATTCAAGGGTTTAGTTAGGGTTTAATTAGATTTTCGCCATATAAGTCCTTGTGGGTTCGACCTCGTAAAATTGTGCTACTATACTTGAAATACGATTCGTACACTTGCGAGTAAAATTAAGAGATTAGTTAAAACAACAACATGAGCCTACAGACCAAGAAGTTTAACTTATTTTCAATGGGAGGGAGGGATCAAGACAAGCCCATATTGGGAAATTTTTCACTTGAGAGCGGTTTATGTGATATCGTTCTCATATAAGGGTCGCATGAGAACAGTCTTTTAGATCATTGGATTCTGATCTGACCGTGAGTATCAAATGAGTGAGTATGTGAGTGTGACCCATCACTCACCCTTGTAGCTATCAAATCAAGATCCAATGGCTATGACTTGAGCCAAATGAAAGAAATCTCATTTAAACTTTTCCTTTTTCCCTTTTCAATTTTACGTTTGGATCTGGTCAAACTCTATATGACTTAAATGATTGAGAAAAGAAAATGTTTGATTGTCCAAGTCCTGCGTTTGCCTAGTAGCCATCAGCATTTAAACTTTGAATTCAGCCTAAAATTGCAGAAAAAGACCCACTCCTCATTGACTAGAGGTCTAAGGTTTTTCTAAACAGACTAGTCGGTCTTACTTTTGAGGCTGCAATTTTGGTGTAGAAGATGGAATCAAACGTCTATAGCGCCAAAAAAAAAAGTCTGTGGGCTAAGCATCCCCTTTCCTTTTATATTGTTATATATTGATAATAAGAACGATTCTAAATCAAGGCTTTCATCCACAGGACCACAAGTTTAACGAATCACATCTCCACAATCAATGATTTGTTGGGTCCAGTTCTCAAAGAAAGTCAATTATCTTTTTTTTTCGGTAAACAGGAAAGTCATTGATCAGTTTGACACGAGTTTTTTTTTCTTTTCGGCAACATTAAACTAAGATTAAGATTACTAGGGGCAGCAGGCAGGTTTGAATCATACGTCCGCCCTTGGATTTGAGCATGCCGTTAGATCTGATCCAACAGCTTGTAGTGCACACGATGCACACACATCCAGCTGGGTCGGTGCACGTTGACCTTTTCTTTTGGAACAGATGCGATTCTCATACGGATTAAGCCACAAATTTTTATAAAATGTGGCTTAATTCTTCGATATTGTGGTGTCTAGATGGATATCTAGGGTGCATTAATTGATCAACTACATGCTGTCTCCTTGGGCTTAAAACATGTCTAGCCTAACCGGGCTCCATGACCATGGATTGGAGGGGGATTTTGGGCCTTGGGGAAACCGAAGAAGGGGAGAAAACATGCGAGAGGGAAAGTATGCTCCCAATTAGTGCGGAGCCCACATCAAGGGGACACTTGCATCAAGTTTCTTGAATTTAAAGGGGCAACCTTAATCATAGTAGGATAGGGAAGGATGCTCTCACCCAGATGAGGATCAACCAAGGTTTTAAAACTCGGACAGGTCATCGACCCAAAATTTTTGGGGAGTACGTCCAATTGGGTTCAACCTGGGATCAACCCGGGTTGACCCAGTTACTGACATCACCAATATAAAAAAATAGAAAAAACAAAAACCCTCCCCAAATTTTATATGATATAAAAATATTACATAGTTTAATATTCTATGTATAGTAAGTTCATAAACAAAACAACCACATTACACATTACAAGAAGTAAAACCAAGGTTTTCAAAACCGGACCGGCCATCAACCCGGATCGATGGCCGGTCTAGTTGGACCGCGGTCAAACCGGATTGACCCGGGTTAGGTGTGAGGATGATAGACATATAATAAATATATATTTTTGTAAAGCAATAGCATGAAGCCACTGGTAGCCCAGTTGGTTGAGGCGTAGGTATTGCCTTGGGCGGGGGGGGGGGGGGGGGAAGGATTTCAACCGGTTCGATTTAAGAGAAAATCGGCCGGTCCGGTCCGGTTTTGAAAACCATAAGTAAAACTCTTAAATAAAAAAATTAATATTTTTTTTTAGACAAAAAAATATGTGGTATGAGATTCTACCAAGATTGATGTAGAAAGAAAATGTAACGATGTTGCAAAGAAAAAAAAGGAAGAACTTTGTTAGAAATAGCTTAAACCCGACCCAAACCTATAGATCATGGTTTAAAAAACTGGCCCGCATTGGCCGGTTCAAGCAGACGTGCTAAATCAGGTTGACTCGGTCAATTGACCCCGCTGACTCGGCTCGAAAAATTGACTGGCTCCGGTCGAACCGGGCAGGTCAGACTTGATATTTCCGGTGAAACCCGTTAAGATATTAGACAAAAAAGATCAAGTACTGAGACGAAAGACTATTCCTTTGGCGAAAGTTTTGTGCAAAACCAGCTAGCTGAGGAAATGACATGGGAAATGGAAAGAGAAAGTCATCATCTCATGAAGCCAATTCACAAAGTCAGAAAGGCCAAAATGATAAAGATGATGGAACCTTCATTATCCCTTTTTAGAGGGTTATGACAGGCAGAGCATTTGGTGCAAAACTTGCTCTATTTTGCTTTGCATGGATTTTGTGCCATCATTTTTTTTACTAAAAAAGTCATATATGGTACGGAATCCATGTTGCCAACTCTAAATAGCTAGGATAAGGCGTTCCGAAGAATGCCTTAGCAAACAACTTATAGTAATCTGTAACACTATGATACAGGATATATATGGTACGGAATCCATATGAGTCATTCAAAAAATGAGACATTGACAAAAAATGAGACATTACCTTACAGGTTTGAAGTCCACTCGTGGGCCCATCAATAGACCAATATACTAGGTGAAAGGCAAAAGTTTCTCTTTATTGTGAAACTTCCAATAATCAAATAATAAGTTGATATAGCTACTGGTCATAATGTTGACATATATAAAAACTAATCATCCAATAGGTGGTCAGTTGAATGTTACTAGTGAACAAATCATTCATAAATCTCCCCAACAGAGTCTATCCCTCTGTCCACAATTCGTATTAACAATTTGTTTTTCAAAAAGAACTCAAATCAGTTCATTTTCAAAAACCAAATGTTAATACTAACTGCGGACAGAAGGAGTAAATCTAATAACAATTAAAGCAGATGAGTTACGAATTAATAATAATCGACCTAGTTTCTACTTTCTAGGAAATTATAACATTGACATGTCCACCAAAAGAAAGACAGGAATTTTTTTATGCGAAAACTAAACAGGAATTAGAAATGATAAACCACACAAATTAAAACAAATTTCGAACCCGGCGAAACAGAACACACAGATACATTGATATCATTTACAATTTCTTCACAACATCATCCTTCCTGCTCATACATTTCGTTTTAACACAAAAAAAATGAACAAGTATTTTATGAAGAAAACTAGTCATACTAGCATGCAGAAATGAACATCAGATCCTCTCACCAAAATAACAAAAAAACAAAATAATTTAACAACATAAAGGGCAAAAACCCCAACAAACCTTCGTTTCAGCATCCAAGCGCACAAAGCCAACCAAACAAAAAATAAACGCCAGTTTTTCACAAAGAAATGGTACTGATAATATATAGAAGATTCATCAACAAACAAAACCCGCAAACTTTAACCACTATATCAGAGAAAAATATCATTGAGTAGCAGCACCAATCTTTTTGAAATCAAGTACCTTGAACGCAATAAAAAGCTGTTAAAATTCCAAAAGAACTATCAAGTGGTGACGGCCGAAGCCCTAATTTCGTCCTCCCTAGATCCCAAAGCTTCAAAGAAGCAATCCAAGCACATCCCAATTCCAAAAACATCAAAGACGGAAAATTTCACAGACAACGGCATACGCTAAAGAAAGAACAACCCAAAACAGAGCCCTAACCCTAACCCAATTCAATAGTCGAAGAGCAATCGAGAAAAAATAAGAAGGAAAGATGAAGCAAAACTCACCTCTGCTGTTCAAAGGCCAAAAAGATGCCTCCTTTATGCCGAAATATCTCGATTAGAGACACAACGATGACGCTACAAAACAAGAAGCTCCTGAAGATGGCAAATTGAGGCCAGCCGCCGCGAGAGGAGAGGAGAGGGAGAGAGATGCTCAGCAGCAGCAAAGAGGCGAGAAAGGTTGATCGAGGGCAGTCTGAGGCAAAAGATGACGCTAAAACAAGAAGCTCTCGAAGATGGAAGGCCAGCCGCCGCGAGAGGAGAGGAGAGGGAGCGAGCTGCTCGAGGCGAGAAAAGGTTGAGCGAGGGCAGTCTGCAGAAAAACCCTTCTGTCAGCCTGATAATTTTCAGAAATTAGCTGATTCTAGTTCGAACGAGAATCAGTGATTTTCGGCTTTTTTCGGGTGATTGGGTGATTTTTTTCTTGAATCACCGTCAGGAGCGAATTTTTGACAAATGAGAAACCAAATGCATTGACACCTGATTGGTGATTTTTTTCACCTTTTACCGTCAGCAGCTCCTATCACTAAAATCAGAAACCAAACATCAATCAGAAGATTCAGCCCCAATCAGCCTAATTTTTTTCACATAGTCAAAAACCAAATGCACCAATTGTGGAAGGTATGTATTTATCAACCAAACGAATCCACCGGCTTGCGAATCGGACCTCTCTAGCTCAGCTAATTTGAGTCCATTCTTTGCACTATTGGTAGAAGTAGCATCGAAGCTCATTATGAATCCATGCCCATTTTTTAGCCTAATTAACCTTTTGTCCATGCTTGTTTTATTGCAGGTTGTACATTATCAACCAAACGAATCCCTTCGCTTGCGAATCAGACCTCTCTACCTCATGCAATTGCATCCATTCTTGCACTATTCTAGAATTAGCACCGAAGCTCGATAAGAATCCACACCGTTTTGGGCCAATTTAATCTTTCACCCCTTATCGTATATTATGGAAGGTACATAATTATCAATCAAAAGAATCTGCCTTCTTGGGAATCTAACATCTCTTGCTCATGCAATTTGCGACCATTCTTCCGCTATTGTTAGAATTTGCATTGAAGCTCGATAAGAATCTGTAACGGTTTTTGGGCCTATTTAATCTTTCATCCATATTAATTTATTTTATTACGGGAGATACATAATAATCAATAAACCGAATCAAACAACTTGCGAATTGGACGTCTCTAGCTAGAGCAATTTGAGTTCATTCTTTGCACTAATGCAAGAACTAGCACCGAAGCTCGTTAACAATTTGTGCCTGTTTTTCAAACGTGGGTATTAAATCAGTGGGTAGGTAAGTGCGAACCATCACTCACCCGTATAACCGTCATATCAAAATTCAACGGCTACAATTTGAACTGACATCAAATAAGCCAAGTGAGAGCGATCTTATTTAAACTTTTCCCATTTAACATTTCATCCATGCCTGTTTTATTGTAGAGGTACATGATTATCGATCCAACGAATATATCGGCTCACAAAATGGACGTCTCTTGCTCATGCAATTTGCATCCATTCTTTGCATTAACGCTACAACTAGCACCGAAGCTAGTTAGAACATGCAATAGAACAATTGACAAAATTTATAAATGTCAAGGATCAGGTGTCACAAATCCCCAGAAAATTTGCTGGTGTTAGGAAAGGTCGCCTTTGCAAAAAACTTTGTCAAATTTCTGCGGAATTATTCTTCTTATCATCTCCAAAAGGTGATATTCAAATTTAGGTGAAAATTTCGTGTTCCTTTTTTGCTTGCCTTCTACTGACTAATTGCATTGTTTATCAGGTTTTTTTGGTCAATTGAAATGTTAATATCCCCCCATATTTACTGAGCAAAAACAGAGTCTACCCACTTAAATAAGTCAATCTTTTATTCTCCATGTAGGCCAATAAATCCTACGTATTTATGAAGACTGAGCTTTTTGCTTTTATGGTTTCGCATATATATCAACTTAACCAAGGAGTAAATGTCGTTTCTTTTGGATTGATTCCACGTTATGTTGTTTCTAGTGAGAAAAAAAGGGATCACAAAAATAGGGGCACCATGGAAATGGCAGGAAGTGACGACATTAGCTTGAGCTCAGCTACAGCGAATCCAAAGGAGCGGTGGGAATGTGCATGAGGCAAGAATCATGAAATCAGAATCGAGAGACAGAATAAAGCAAAAATAAAAAATAAAAACAGCAAATCCAGAATCGCAGAGAGAGCCGTACCATCCAAATACAACGTATCAGAAACTTCATCTGCCCCCCACGTGCCTCTTCATTCACTATAGGATTGTATCATGCGATAATGGATCTTCGCCGTCCATGTTCAGCCAATTGCATTTAAATACGAGGCGCGCCAACGTTGTATGTGACCATAGCCTTTCACAACTGTGTAGTGCATCTCGAAGGCATGGAAGATAAGGAAGAAGCCGGGGGCGAGAACCATTACCGGGGGGTTCGTCGCCGGCCATGGGGCAAATTTGCGGCCGAGATCAGGGACTCCTCGCACAATGGTAACCGTCTGTGGTTGGGCACTTACAACACTGCAGAGGAGGCGGCGCGGGCCTATGATCGAGCAGCATATGCTATGAGAGGCTTCCTCGCGGTGCTTAACTTTCCCGAAGAACACCCTCCTACGCAACGGTATGTTGGCCATTATTCAACTTCGTCGCTGGTTGGAAGCCAGGGAGCGGGGACCTCGACAAGGTCGGGGGCTGCCAAGGAAGTGATAGAGTTTGAGTGCTTGGACGACAAAGTTCTTGATGATCTTCTCCAGTCTACAGATGAGAGGGAGAGACGTGGAAGGAGGTGCTGAGGGATACTTTGATCGCCCACTAAGTAAACTTAAATTAGTTCTGAGACTGAATACCTCTCGCTTTGGGGTCCAGAAAATTTATGACTATATGAGAATAAAAGTTATCAGCATTATGTTGCACATATTTTGACATACATCAATCAATACTTTCTCTTGACTTGGTTTTATGTTCACATGAATGTCAACTTCCCTTTACCTTTCTCCTGTTTTTTTGAAAATGAATAGTCCCCTATCGAAAACAAAATAGGACACCTACTATGGGACACTGGGAGTATCATATTTATGTCATTCCTATAGCAAAAGGCATGAAAATCTCAAGTGGCATGTACATCTCTAGTGGAAGAATGGGGGACTTCTAATTCGTAATGTCTGCAGAGTTAAATGAGGATACTTATTCAATAGGCTGTCCGAACTATCAAATCCTTGGCTTAACTTAACATTCTAGTGGTATTAAACCCATGTTCAACGATTGTTTCTAAATGCTGTTTGTGAATTGAACTGAGTTACTTCTGGATATGAAATTAGAGTTGAAAGGGGTTCACAGAAGGCAGTGTCCATTTGGATCTGATTGTATTGTACTCTTTACTGCCTAATTTTGAGTATCTGACTCCTTTCTATATCTTGTTATGCTAATGATGGCTGCTTTGAAAAATTTAAGCCATGCCAGAATCACTTAGGGAGATTTTATATATGTCACATCATAATCAATTGATCACGACTATGCTCGAAGGTAGAACGAGCACTTGCAATTTCATATTTAGACATTTGTATTACAGTAATTCTCATAAATGGTCCGGGAACCGGGGTGTTGATGAGACTGCGAGGACCACGCTAAGAAGCTGAGGTCCTAGTTCGAATCCTCATTCTGTTTGCCTCCCACACGGGTGTATATCCTTATTTACTTAGTGTGTATGATTTGTGGGCCTTGTGCTACATATAGCGTGCTAAGAGGCCGGTTGCCCTACCCCTTCTCGTTGGCTAGAACTCTACCCGCCTTATCAACGAATAAAATTATTTTCTATTGGGTGCTCTTGCAAAAGACCATCTCAGGGCATTGGCGTCCCCCGGAAAAGATAAATGAGTTGTGTTTTTCAAAACACCCAAATAAAGCAAGCAATTTGGGGACCTGCAGATTGTCAGGATAGGCAGCCAACCAAAAAAAAAGGATTGCAGCATGTCATAACCTTTGAATAAGTTAACATACTGAAAATTATTGAATGAAATTTTTAATCTCAAACTACCCTGTGTACCGTCAGATCTCGGCTTAGATCATCTCTGAAGGCTCAAACTTTTTAATGTATCTGCAGACAATATGGATGTGGCTAGTAGATATGTGGTTGGAAGACTACTCACGTGATGCACATAACAATTGTTCAAAACACACACCGAAAACTAGCTATTGAGCACTATATTACAAGTTATTCCATTTTCATGTAGTAGCCTGCAGATACGAAAATTGTAATGCATCATGCAGGAATCAGGAAGTTTGATGGAACTTTCAATTGCATTGATAAGTTGGTCGGCTATTTTCACTTTCTTATATCACCATCCCGAAAAGATTCTGATAATGCATTGTTGCAGATTTAGAATCCAATACTGCAACTTATCTGTAGGGATTCCACATACTCATATATATTCGTTGAATCAAATTGACTCCATGGTGAGTTGGGAAGCCACCTCTTTAGAAGAAGGATAGGAACCTTTATGTGAACACCTTTTTGACATGTAGGTCCCTGTACCAACTCATAGCGCCATGAGGTATTTATGGAAACAACTGAAAGCACCTGAAGAATAAGTTTTTGTTTCTGAAACTATTTCCTTTCATGAAAAAAAGGAATAATAGATAGAAGTATCTGCCGACAGGCAGTTTTTATTCTAGATACTCGAAGTAGAAATTCGATTCCAAATACCTACATGACGGTTCTAAGTGAGATGAGGCAAGATAACTTCAGCCGAAAATACACGTTTGAACATAGAGTTAAAGAAAATGAAAAAACATATTCCCACCGTCCAAAAAATCCTGCCAGCATTTGAAATTGAGTAAATTTATTGGCCAGTAGGGCCCCCAGAGCATTTCAAGCCTCCACATGCAAGTTCATGTGGATCTATTGGCCTTTAGGGCAATCATTTATTTCTGTATCCATAATTTTGTAAATGCAGCCAGGTTTTTTAGGATGGAGGACTACAACAAGTGGGGCCCCATATTTGGTTGCCTCTACAAATTAGCCTGGTGTCAGGGATTCAGGATAGCAGCCAAACAATTTGAATAATGAAAAGTATCCCAGTCCCTTGAATACTTCCGCCACTTGTTCTTTTCTTTCGTTTTCCCATTGGGCTCACCAGAACAATCGACTTACTCCCATTGAAACCCCAAATTTTGCACAATCGACTTACTCCCATTGAAACCCCAAAATTTGGCACGTATGGCAAAGAACACAATTTCCTTACCTTCAGAACACATCGATACACTACAACAAAAAAGGGTTATAACGGGCGGATTTATTTCTGGCAAAAATGAATCTGTCGGTAATGTTCTATATTTGCGACAGAAAATCGTCTGTCGTGAATACATCAACTTTAACGGCGGTTTTGTTTCGGCGGGAGAGATATCCATCGGTATTGCATATTATTACAACGGATTTAGAAACGACGGAGAAAAGTTTGTTGCCATTTAAACATTATTATCGACGGTAATTTTTCTGCCGTCAAAAAATCCGTCAAATGTAAACCCCACCTGGTCCTACCCGCCCGTCGGTTTAGGCTAATGAGCAGGTCTGGCTTCCATCGGGCAGACTGCAGTGCAGAGTCTTTTTTCCCCCTTTTCTCATTTTTTTCATCGCTCTCTCGTGTGCCCACGAACCCTTCCCCCAAGCAGAAAAGCTCCTGCTGCGTTCTCCAACGGTCGTGTCTGGCGAGGTGGTTGGTCCGGGCATGACAGCGTCAAGGGTTTCTTAGCATCAGGGTACTCCCCTTTCCTCTCCCTTCCTTCTTCCCCACGCCTCTGCCCCTAACCCTCTCTCGTCTTAGTTTTTTTTTCTGATCGGACACCCTCTTCTCAGTTTTCCATTGCGACCTCGACGACCTCAACGAAAAAGTCCAAAGAAGATGGAGCATTTTGTGTCGTTTGTGATTATGCTCCGACCCCTTAAAGAGCCCTTCTCTTTCGCTCTCTCATTTTGGAAGAACCCTAGCATTGGGTTTTTCAAATTTGTGTGGAAATTTAATTCTAGGTTTTTGGTTTCTCGATATCTGTATTTTTGCGTAAAAATTGATATTTTTTGGGCTAATTGATCTTTAGGTAATTGATTTGTGGGAGAAGGGAAACACTGATAAGAGCAGAAAAAGGTTTCTCGTACACTTAATCTTTACATACTTCAATCTGATCATTTACCATGCTTAAAAGAACTATTTGTGGGTTATTAAAAAACTTGTGTTGTGAAAAGAATAGTTGCTGGAATAAAAATTAATTCCTAAAATTTCTTGTAAATTTGTATAGAGAATTAAATAAAAACTGGGATTCATTCTCACTAAGTCCTTGTGAAATCAATGAAACATTTGTTTCTTCCCATAAGAGATTATTATGCACAAACTAAATCCCCTGGTATCTCTGTAGAAAAATGTTTTTAGGAGCTCCAATTCTTGGTATTACAATTATACCTTCGGATTTCTTGCTGTTTTTCATGCATGGTTATAAGGCTGTGAGAGCGTTGGATCGAATAGCAGCCCAGTTTTTCAATATGACTCACAAGATGGTGAAAGTGGCAAAAAATTGCCCAGCTTTTGATAGAACTGGCCTAAATGATTATCTTTTAGAAAAATGAAGAACGATATCTGTCATTCATGTAAACAAACGGGACATTGGGTTCAAGATTGCCCCAAGAAACTTGGGAGGAAATCACAGTCATATGATACTTGGCCTCTGTCTTATTTTAATCTCTGGAACAGAAGAAAAATCCTGGTCGAGAAATTTTATCGATGCCACTTGGACAAGTAAGTTTTTTGTTATGTAAAATAGAAAGCAATAATAGATATTTTTTGTTTGGTTGGGGGACAGGGGATGGCTTACTAACTTACATTTAACCTAATAATTTTATTCAAAAATTGTAGGATGAAGGCAATTGTGGATTTTTCAATGGTGTGATCAATCAGCTAATGAATTCCAAGAAGAGTGAAGCTAAATCTATGGGGCCCTATGTGCTCTTGTGGAGCCGGAATGGACCCGACCTCGGTATACCATGAAAGAAGGGCCAAATGCTGGTCAGAAATACTTTGGCTGCCCTATTAAAAGGTACATATCTCATTTCACTCGATACTTGTTTCCTACTCCCTCTGTCCAAAAAATATCTTGCTGCATTTGAAAAATTCCGGGTTCCAGGTTTAGGTGGCTGGATTTGCCCTACAGGCCAATATTATAAACTCATTTTCAAATGCAGCCAGTTTTTTTTGGATGGAGGGAGTACATATAAAAGATAAATGAATATGTTTTTTGAGGTCAAGTTAACTAATTTCATTTTGTACTATTTTCTTTCTTTCCACTTGTCTTCTGATGCCTATATTGGTTTTCCCACTATTATCACTTTATTCTAATATTTGCTGCAATTAATCAATGGCACAAACAGCACTTGCTGTAAACAGTTCAATAGTCACTATATCTGCCCTCGCTCTCTCATACTCATAGGCAGTTTATACGTATTTTCTAATATTTTCATAGGCAATAATATTAGATGATCTTTTTCCCTTTATGATCAAGCAGTGAAAATCCAAGTTGAAAAAATAAGCAGGTAGGAAAGATTAAATTCTTCTAGTATTCACCTGACAATTCAAGTTTATGTATAAAATGCAAATGGGGGATTACATAAATTTTTAGATGAGAAATCATATTGTGTAAATTGAATGGGTTCCTGTTTTTGTGTTCTTATAGGAAAAATCTGCAGCACTGGCTTACTGATGAGAAAAGCTAGAGACCAGTTTGTTATTCGTGCTGGTATTGATACAGAGGTTCTTTTTAGCGTATAAAAATTAAGGTTGGCGTTAGACTTTTGTATTAACTGACTGCCACTCATGTTTTCCATGGTAACGGGCATCCCTCCTGGGCAAATATTTTGTAACCTCAAGATAGCAAAATTGTATAGCAATAGTTGCTCACAGACTCTGGTAACTTGGCTTGTTTCTCATCGTAAATTTAGATCAGGTTGTCTAGTACCATTGGAACTGTATATGATATAGAAGATAATGACTTTTTGCAATAGGAAGTAGTTATTTAAAACTAGGTTTTTATGGTGATTTTATTATGGAATTGCTCTGATCAATCCCTTAGGCATTTTTGCTCAGATTACGCTAATTTTAAAACTAATTCAGTGAAGCGTACATTGTTAGCTGCCATATGGGGAACTTTTAAATTTTACCTAAGAGTAACATATGTTTTTACTCGTCAAACAAGATCTAAAGCCCAGTGTTTTATAAATGAGCCATTCTTAGAACACATTTGTATACAACTGGTGTGAGGATTGGTCTTCGTCGTATTAAGAAGCAAATTATAGCTGGCCATCTGATTATAAAACTGACATTGATCTCAATTGTGGAAAAAAGAGTTCTTCACAGCTCTGTGAAAACATGTTTTCATCTTCTTTTTACATCTACTATACACGACAGCTAGAGACTAGGTATTATATATGTACTTTCTTTTTAGTAATTGTTTTCTGTGTGCATTTCCAAATAATCATTTTAGATCATACTTCTTTTTTAACCAATTTTCTTCTTTCAATTTTTCTTGAAATTAGTAATTGTTTTCTGTGTGCATTTGGTTGAGCTTCCAAAACAACATCAAGCATCAATCCTAGCCATATCTGTCAAAGACTGCTTGGTGTTCTTAGCATGTGGAGCCCAATCTTATCAGCTGTTGGACATGCTCTAAAAATTCAGGTCATACTAGTTTATTATATTCGTGAATAATTCATGCTATACTGTCGTTGAGTCTGATATGCGAAGAAGCTACTACTTCATCATTCTGAAACTGTTCATTTGTGAGGCTTAGTTTTCGAGCCACTATTGTGATGGTATAATGTAGTGTGTCAGATATCAAACTCAACATTGCCTAACCTTTCTGTGAATTGATTTTTTTCTTTCAGATTGTGTGTTGAAGTTTGGTTTTGCACTTGGTGATTACTCTCCCTCTCTCTTTCTCTGCTTCTAGATTCATTTAAGTGATTGAGGAGAATCACCGGAGTAAGTGATGGGATCCGTCAAGGAACAGAAGTTCTTGCTCAAGGTTTAGCTTTTGGAGTGTTGGTGTTGTCACAAAGCCATTTGAAAGTGCTATATATTTTTTTTGCATATCAGTTGTATTTATGTCTCTTCTACATGTAAGAAGATACTATATGCTTATATGTTGTTTATATACAATTATGGTACTAATTATATGAATAATATATGAGAATATCTTTTGCATTTATGAATAATGCTGGTTATCCATATTTAGCACAGCAGCATAGGGCTGCTGTTTTTTTTTAAAATTTTTTCGAAGTCAGTACCGACAGATAAAATCTGTCACAAATGAGCTAAAACCGTCGCTAAAAGACATTTACAACAGCAATAAATCCGTCGGTAAAACTGTTGCTAAAGGTATTAGCGACAGATTGCCATTTCTCTGTCGAAATGTCATTAGCGGCGCCACTTATAACGACCGAGTTGGCGGCGGAAAAAATCCGTCGATATAAACTTGTAGCGACAGTTTAAGGACTTTTAGCGACAGTTTTTGCCGTCGATAAAGGCCATTTTTGTTGTAATGATAGTTAGGTACTGTTTGGTTAGGACTTTTAGGAGTAGGAAATGTAGCTTTTAGAGATGAAGTTAGGTTTTATAAAAAAGGTGTTTCGTTGGGAAGAATCCACTTCTAGGTAAGAATTTAGGGTTTGGTGGCAAGATTTGTAATTCTCACAAAAAGACGGGTATTTTAAAAAAAACGCGGTTTCATGAAACCGCGTTTTTTTTAAAAAAATGCCCCTATCTTTTTGTGACAATTATGAAACCACGTTTTTTTTTTAAAAAATGTCCTTGTCTTTTTATGACAATTATAACATATGCCATTACAAGAAGTAAAATCAGATTCTTTTGGGAACAAAAGAATCCAGCTCCTTAAAGGGTTGCCAAACAGGGCCTTACTAGCGATAACCGTATTATTTCAGCATATCCAATGGCACATATATGTTGGCGCATGTTAAAATATATGAATGCTATCTGACTTAGTGCTTTCTTGCAACCTTTCAATTTATGAGGTGTTTTAAATCTGATTCTACGATGAATAAATTTGAAGCTTTATAGACATTGATTGGATGCTAGTGGTGATAAACACAGTACTTTGTTGGCCCATCTTTACTGTCAATATATAATATCCAAAATTACTAACTAAGAATTTGGATGATTGATGAACATGTGCCACATTTAATGGACACTCAAGCGGTGAATTATATGATAATTGGTCACTTAGAAGGGGTAGCAACCTGAGTTAAGTTTAGTCAAGTCGCAAAGATGAACCGAGTGTGCCCTTAGTGCACCAAGTGACCGCCAACACTATTTTTGGAATATCTCCCGGACTATTTGTAATTTATAAATGATAATTCATTGGAGAGATTTCGAAAAGATGATTGTAACGACACCAAATTTGCGCAATTTTGAATTTGGTATCAAACGTTATGCAGTTTACAAGTCGTGATCATATTCATGGACAATCCCCAACGACAATTCTGTAATTTACATTTGAGAAGTCATTGAATTGTCATTGACTGATTAGTCGTTGAAATGACAGTTTTATAAATTTTTAAACTTTGTCGTGTGCCCTCCTTGCGAGACTATAAAAGGAGGAAAATAGAATTTGGCAAAATGGTGAAGAAAGCTTGAATTGTTGGTTTCTACTCATCAAAATTGAGGTAGGATCAAGGAATGTCGTACCCGATATCGGTAAAATATTGGTCGATCAAAGAGACAAAATATCGAAGATATTGTGTAAAAAAGTATCGGTGGTCTAAAACTAGTTTTTACCATGTATTTTCACAATATAACTTCTAAAATGATTGATACTAATTTAGACAAGCATAAATTTTAAAAAATGCATAAAAAATGTGTATATAATTCAAAATATGTCTTTGCATTTTAAACCCGTATCCTTCCACTTGGCATAGGATGGGAAATAAACGAGAAAGTTGATTTTTTTTAAATATTTTCTTAATTAATAAAAAATAAAACTTGCCACTATGTTTCTTTGTATGGATTTTGTAGCATTTTGATTCCAATAAGAGTCAAATATGGTATATAATCCATGCCGCCGACCCCAGATAGCGGATAAGGCGTATGATGATGAAAAAATAAAAAAATATATTTAAAAAAAAATACTAATATATCGGACCGAAATCGATATATCGCCGATATATCAATTTTTTTAAAAAAAACTCTAAAATCAAGATTATACAATATCATTTTATCGGTTGAAGCTCGATATTGATATATCAACGATATATCATCGATGCAACTTTCTATGGGTATGATTCATTCAACCTGAAGTAAATCTTAAATTTTTAGCATAAAAATTTGCTGATATAATGAAGTACGATAGATGATTGCATGTATAGAGGGTCCTATGCATGCTTATTGGATTAAATTGCATATTTGAATGATTAATACTTTCATAGAGGTAAGAATTTTGCTTATTTAACTTAGATTTATGATATTTATGCTATTTAAAGGACTGATGTCATGCTTTAGGTTCATGGTAGAGTAATGTAAGTCTATATTGGATGGAAGTTGTTAAGCAAGAGTCTAAAGTTATGTTTTTCCTTTCTTAAAGAGATTAATTTCAAGACATCCTTTGTATCCGCCAATGTTAATTACACCAAATACCCAATCTTAATATTAACAATACAAAGCCAAGCATAATTAATATAGCAAAATCTATTTCAAATAATGGGAAGAATGTGATTAAACAACTCATGTACAAAATAAATCCACCAACTCAATTTATAAAAGCATATATTTATTAGCACATAAATTGGAATCAACTTACATAAGCATGGAAAATTTAACCATTAACAAGGCATCATCAAGTCCTAGAAAAAGGAAATTAGTTCATTATTTTAATTACACTAATGACAAAAATAGACATTAAATGCCTTAAAATAAGAGCAGAAACTTAGTAAAGTGAAGAAAAGAAACTAAACTAATCTGGTCTAAGTCGGTCCATCCATGAACTGTCAAACGAAGCGTCACAAACTAGTGCATCAGCGGCTGGAAAGATACCGAACCGAGAGGAAAGGAAACAAAAAAAAACTCAAACTCTATGTTCTAAAAGCTACTGTCAACTGCCTGTTCTGTTCTTCTTCTTTTGTAGTCGTCCAACCCAAGTGCCACACCTTGCTATTTGAGGATGAACCCAAATCTCATTCCTTACAAATCTCGTCCAATGTTGATACCATATTATGCACGCATCCAACTCCAAATCTGAATGCCAATTTTTGCAAAAGCTCGAGCCATTGGGGCTGTTTCGATACAGAATGCAATAGAATCGAAATTAGATTCTAGCCGAATTACCAAAAACATGCATTTATGTTTGGATAGCAAATTTTGGGAATCAGAATTTGTGTGAACAATCCGAATCTCCTCATGAGGAGCAGGGTTGCACCAAAAAATCCGACCCTACCCAACCCGGATGGAAACGCCCCGACATTGACCCGGGTCGGATTGGGTCGGGTCCTATCTCCGGTAGGGTTGGTTCCAAGATTTAAAAACCTTACTTCTATCTTGGGTAGGGTCGGGCTTTAAAATACCCAAGAACCGACCCGACCCAAGATATACCATTTAAACTCCTAATTTTTTAATATATACAATTTTTTTATTATTATAATTATATTAATTATTTTATTAAAGATTTTTATAATTATATTAATTATTTTATTAAAGATTTTTATAATTATATTAATTATTTTATTAAAATATTAGTTCCTATCTCGGGTTCTCGGGTATTGCGGGTTCTATCTCGGGTAGGGTCGGGTTCTGCTATACCCGAGAGAACCTGACCCAAGATGCAGCCCTAATGAGGAGATTCAGGCAGAATTGGGCCTGAATCCTCTTTCCGATGGAATTTTTCATTCCATTGAATCCAAACACAAAAACAATCGGAATGGTTATATTGCATTGAATCGGGCATGAATCTGATGAGGATTTCGTATCCAAACAGCCCATTGAATCCAGAGACCCGACCAACATTCCAAATCAGAGCCGAATTCTTCTCTTGAGCGCACCAAGCTGAAACCTTTTCGAAGCCAACCTCTGTTATGTTGCCTAGCACTGAACCAAATCGTCTTTCCAATATGAGCGACGAGCATATGGAGCAGCCAGAGGGATTTGTGATGTCGGGTCTAGAGAGAAAAGTATGCAAATTAATAAGGTTATTATATGGTCTAAAACAGGCTCCTAAACAATGACATGAAAAATTTAATTCCATTATTTTTTCTAACGGGTTTGTTGCATATGTAGCAGACAAGTGCCACTATTGGAAGCAAGTGGGTAATGTTTATTTAATTCTATGTCTTTATGTTGATGATATTTTAATTTTTGGCAATGATAGTGGAAAAATCATGGAGGTCAAAAGTTTTCTAGATAAGCATTTTGATATGAAAGATCTTGGAAATGCAAATGTTGTGCTTGGCATTAAGCTTTATAGGCCTCAAGAAGGCATAATGCTGAGTCAGTCACATTATGTGGAGAAAATGTTGAGGAAGTTCAACTACATCAACTGCAAGACCGTAAGTACCACATATGATCCTAGTGTCAAACTAAGGAAAAATTGTGAGGATAGTGTGTCACAGCTCATGTTCTCTCAAATAATAGGAAGTTTGAATTATCTAGGTAATTGTAGTAGACCAGATATTTCCTTTGTGGTGGGGTGACTTAGTAGGTACACTAAAAACCCAGATAGATCTCACTGGATTGCCATTGAGAGGGTACTTAGATATTTGAAAGGTACTATCTCTTATGGGATATGTTACGATAGGTTTCCTCCTGTAATAGAAGGTTATAGTGATGCAAAATGGATTTCAGATTTTGAAGATACCAAGACAACTAGTGGGTATTTATTCACTTTGGGTGGTGGGGCGATAGCTTGGAAGTCAACCAAGCAGACGTTAATCACCCGGTCTACCATGGAGGCAGAGATGGTAGCACTTGATTTGGCTAGAAAGGAGGCGGAGTGGCTTAGGGCCTTGACAGAGTTGCCCATGTTGAATAAGCCAATCTCTGCTATTTTGATTAATTGTGATAACCAAGCTACAATATCAAAGGTGCACAATAATAATCATAATATTAAGTCTTCCAGACATTTGGAGCTCATGTATAAAATCTTGCGCAAGACAAGTTCAATTTACATCTAGGGGAATGGGACTTTAGTCCATTTCTTGAGTCACCGTTGGCGGCAACCCAATCTTACCAAGTGGAGAACCCACGAAGGAGATTCAATAGGAAAAACAAGCTAATGAGTAACTAGAAGGAGCACTTATTTTATACCTGCTTCCATTCCTATAGTGTATGTGCTCATTCTTTTAGGTTGACTATGGTCTTAATGAGGTCAAGGGCTATGTGGCAGGATATTATAATGTAGACATATCCTTGGAGACTCTCACCTATATATATGTTACTTTTGGCCGAAAGTTGATGAGAATTGTTGGACTTATTCTCTAGAAGATACACACATGAATTGAGATACTGGCGCATGGCCATAACGTGCCACTCAGACAGAACCCAATGGAAAGAGAATGCTGTGTGTTCGTGTACTACAAGTCTCTCCTTGTTCAAGTTCAAGACTATGTTCACTTAGAACTTGGGGAGATAGAAGTATATTAACTAGGTGAAGGTTCAAGCCCATAAGGCACCTCTCATCGAAAACATTGTATATGTGTTGCCCACTTTGAGTTTTGAATCGATGGTATCTTATTTTTCTTTTAAAACATGTGGGGAATGTTAGAAATAACTATGTTTTAAAAGAAAAAAAGAAACAACTCAATTAATGTTAGAAATAAATGTGTTTTAAAAGAAAAAAAGATCGGCTCAATTAGCCATTTTAAGATTTGGCCTTTCCTTATTTATCCTCGAGAACGTGGTTTTTTTAAATCAAACCCAAAATAGGACTTCTTCTTCCCCAAGTGCTCTTAACCATACTTCTCTTCTCTCCACTATCCTTATTTGAGTTATCGATTGGTGTTCTTGGAGTCGGATTTTTTGCATCGATTTTTGTGTGTAGGCAACACACTCATTTTTGGGTTTGTGATCGAATTCTTTGAAGTGCACAAAGTTCGAGAGAGGTCTATTGTATCTCTTGATTAATCGCTGATGAAGCCTTCGTTCAAGGACAGTCCTACAGGACGCCTCGGATGGCGTTAAGTTTGAATTTTTTATTTAAGATTATTTAGTATTCAAAAGGAGGGAGCTTTATAATTGCAAAGGTTGGTTCTCTTCTATTGATTGTTCTACATCAACAATTTGGTAACTTCTACACAATCTTGCCTATTAGTTGGTGGCTAATTAGATAATTGTTCCAACAGCAACAAGGGAAGGGACTATAGCAGGCATTTCGGCACCAAAGTTGTCCCACCTATTCTTCGATGATGATAGCCTTGTTTTTTGTAAGGCATGTAGGGAAGAGTCTGGAAAGGTGAAAGAGATATTGGAGATCTATAGAATAGCTTCTGAGCAGCTCGTTGATTTTGAAAAAAATAGGACTTTATTTTAGTGGGAACACATCTAATATTGTGAAAGAGGAGATTAAATCTATTTTGCAAGTGGAAGAAGTCAAATCTTTTGAGAAATACTTGGGCCTACCATCTTGGGTTGGCAAGAAGAAAATCAGCACTTTTAAAGGCCTCAAAGAAAAGGTGTGGAGAAGAGTTGAAGGGTGGAAGAAGAAATTACTTTGTCAAGCAGGGAAGTAAGTCCTTATAAAGTCGGTTGCTCAATTTATTCTGACATATGCAATGAACTTCTTTAAGCTTCCAGATGCCATTTATGAGAAGATGAGGAAAATAGTGAGCTCCTTTTGGCGGGGAGATAAGGAGAGGGAGAAAAAAGGTCATTGGTTGAGTTGGGACAAACTTTGTAGCTCAAAAGGTGCTTGGTTTTCGTGACTTAGGGGCCGTTTGGGGCATGATTAAAAGCAAAACATCCAGTCACAAAAAAAGTGACCATTTTCGTGACTTGGGCCATCTAGATGTTTTGCTTCACCGTAGCATCCATGTTTTTTTCATATCCAGCTTGAAACACATCAGGACTTGTTTCAGGCTGGATATAGAAAAAACATGGATGCTACAGCAGACATCCAAAATCCACACTGGATGTTTTTGCTTTTTACAACCCAAACGGCCCCTTAAAAGGCATTCAACATAGCTCTCCTTGCCAAACAAGGATGGCATTATTTTTAACCTTTCTTTTCTTTGTACGAAGGTTTTGAAGTCTAAATACTTTTCTAATGGTGACTTTCTATGGATACCTTTTGATGGAGGTCATAAAGTTCGCACTAGGAGGGAATCTGGGGATGAGAACACAAGGCTAGGGATTATTATTGATAATGAATGTTGATCTTGGAATGAAGATTTGGTGAGGAGCACTTCCTTTCCAATTGAAGCTGAAAAAATATTAAGCATTCCTCTTAGTGCAACAAGGTTTGAAGATGAAGTGGGCTGGACAGCTGACAAACATGGTCACTTTTCGGTGAAGAGTGCTTCCCACCTAGCATCCGTCTAAAAAAAGAGAATCAAGGGTTTCCAATGGTGATGCTTCAAGGAAGACTTTGAGATCAGTTTGGGCTATGAAACCTCCTTCAAAGGTTAAATTTTTCGCGTGGAAAGCATGTATCGATTCTCTACCAACAAAGCTGAACTTGGCAAGGAGGCAGATTGTCGACAAGGCTAGACATGACCATTGTGGGGCGAATGTTGAAGTTATGGTCCATGCACTTTAGTCGTGCCCATCAGTGGTAAGTGCATGGAGGGATGATGACTGGTATGAATCTATTAACTTTTTTAATATTAGTAATGCAATGGATGTGGTAGACTATATTAGAAAAGATTTTGGCAGAAGAGACTTGGAAAAGGTTTGGACTATTGCATGGACATTGTGGCAGAATCGGAGAAGAGCGGGAAAGCACTCGAAGAAGGCAAATGAGGCTCGTGCTTTGATCCTTGGATTATTTTCATCTTTTACTACCACAATTTCTGATTTGCAGGAGGAGCAACCAAACAGTGCAGTAGTTTGGAGAGCAGCTCAAGTTGGTGAGTTAAAAACTACTTTTGATGGGGCAGTTTTTTATAATGAAGGCAACTCGGGCATAAGTTTTGAATTCGGCATTATCTTGGACAAGTGCTAGCTTGCATAGCATGCAAATGCTTTGTCGAGGGTCCATTGACTCCATTCCAAGCGGAGGAAATAGAATTGTTGGCGGCTGTCCCAGCAATAGCGTTCACATCAGAATTTGGATCGGGTAGCAACATATCATTTGAAGGGGACTGTTGCGTGGTTCTAAAAAAAAAAGCGAGGCAGAGAGATTGGAGATTCGGTGTTGGGGCACATGGTTAATGAAGCACTCACGTCTCTAACTTTGTTCGGTACAGATTCTTTTCATCATGTAACACCTGGCCACTTTGATTGGCCAGGTGTACACAGTGGCAACGCGTGGGAAGAGCGGGGGTTAAAGGGGAAGCAGCCTGGCAATGGGGAAATACCAGTGATGTGTTTGAGGAGACGACTCCCGGCGAACCTCCAGCATCCAGCAAAATTCGACGACCCCAGCAACTCTCCGGCAACCACGACAACTCCGACAACCTCGGGCGACGCCTGCGACGATGGCAACCCCGACAACCTCCGGCGATTTCTGGCAAGCTTCGGAGTCTCCGGCGAACGGCAAATTGACAGCGCGTGTGTGCAAGGTAGGATCCCATACCCCATTCTTCAAGTTTTATTTTTGGTTCCTCTCGCCGATGGGGGCGATGACGGCGCCGGTGGAGGAAGCGGCCGGTGCCGGCCAAGTCGGGGAGTCAAAAGGTGGTGACGCGGCAGTGGCGGAGGTCGAAAGGCACCGACTTTGCCACCGCCGTTCTGTTTTTCCGATTAACCAAACATCGAGCAAAAGGGAAGACAGGAGGGGAGTTGGAACACCGGGGCGTAAGTTGCCGCCATCGACTAGGCGGTGGCAGCGGAGACGGCCAGAGGTTGCCGTCGCCATAACCAGAGGATCGACTGGTTGTCTCAATGGAAGAGACGACCGGTCTGGTTTAGACACAGGCCTGACCGGACTGGTTCATTACCAGTTCGTTTCGGTTTGATAAATAGATCGGTTCAGGCACGGGCTAGACCGGACCGGCCCAATACCAAGTTGGACCAGTTTAATAAATAGGTCCGGTTCTGTAAACCCGGTTCAATCCTAGACCGAACCCTGGTTTAATAATAAACCCGGTTCATAAGCCGGTTTTGATTTTGAACTGCCGGTCGGTTATAACTGCTTACAGCGTCAAGTCTGTGTATTTTTGTGTAGTATGGTACATACAGAGCCAATATGGTACATAGGCTCCTTTTAATGATTTTAGGTTGTTTGATAAACGACTTCAAGCCCTAATTGGCGTATTAGCATTATGTGTTGGATGTTACTGTATTAAGGGAAATTGTCCCTCTTTTGATGCTGACTGATAGCTGAGGACTTAAATGATAAGGAAAAACCCGACTAATAAACCTTGTTGGTTTAGAGACTTGATCATTTTATGAAAGATAAAATGATGACTTGAGGGCTAAGCTTGAGGGTTGGGAAGGACCTAATCAAGATAAAAACTAAAATGCCCTTGGGATTGGGAATCAGTGTATGAGTATGAGTGACTTTCGATCAAGCAACCGAATGACTATTAAGTCAAAGGTCAGACTATCTGTTGAGTTATTGTGCCAGCAGTTGTGAATTGTATGTTATAACTCTAATAGGGGTTCATACTACTAATACCACGATACCTGTTAATGATCACAAGGTATTGATTGGGGTGGTGTTGCATCTTCCGACTGGTGGAAGCTCTGCCGTCTCTATATTCTCTATGGATTTTAGAGGACTTTCACATCTTCCCATTGGTGGAAGCTCTGTGTCATGGTACCTAATAAGGACCAACTTCTATTGGCAAGGTTTAAACTGTTATATCTTTCTATGGATCTTAGAAAGAACATCTATATATTATTTTGGCCCATGTTTGCATCTTTCTATAGATTTTAGAGAGAGCATTACATATTCTATTGGCCAGGCTTAAGTTGTTACCTCTTCTCTATGGATTTTAGAGAGAGCTTTTGCATCTTCCCTTGATGGAAGATCTGCATTTATCTTGAGCCGTGGTTGCCAGGTGGTTTACTGTGCACATTGGAGGCGCTAGCATCCTGGAAGGCTGCGTTTTCTCGACCCACATCGAGCCCAGGAGCTGATGTGGAGCCAGACCCTTCCGACGGTCATACCTTCTATGGTAAGCAATGGGCGAGGCAGTCACCCTTGAGGGATTCAGGGCGTGCCATGATTACTGGTATTAACCGGAGTGATAGTCACGGTGTTTTCGTACTGTCTGTCATATAGGAATGACATTCAATAAGTCTGTCTATATGGGACAAAGACTTAATTATTGAACTTGAACTTGGGAAGCAATAAAAGACCTTGCTTGAAAGATTAATAAAAGACTCAAGTGGAAACCTGTAATAGGATGCATAATATGTTAATGTAAATCCTGGTTTATTATAATGTTGATGATTGTATTATGGTATCCCACTGAGTATTTTTATACTCAGCATCCTTATTAGATTTAGGTGCTGCTGTGGAGGATTGACTTCACGTTCACTTGGGAATTTAGAGCTTGGTAGTGAGGGCGTTCAGATAGTTGCTTAGTATATCTTGTCCTGGTTTGTTCTAAACCTTGTAATAAGGCGTGAGTGCCAACTATTTTCTAGTATATTTTGAGTTGGAATATAGACTTGCACTTAGAGGACTTGCATTGACTTAATCGACTTTGCATCTTGTAATACTGTATGTATATATGGTTTTGTATCCATATTTGTGAACCTCAGTTATTACGGCCTTGATGCTAGTCGAAAATTTTTCAGCTCATGATTTATCGCATAGAGGAGTAATCCTCTGATTTTTCGCTACTACTCTGATTTAAAAATAATTTTTAAAATTACAGCCCGTGACACATCATGTTCGGAGGGAGGTGAATAACTTTGGCGCATTGTCTAGCGACATGCACGAAGGTTAACCGGGCTGGTCGCTTGGAGAGGACAAGTTCCATCGTTTGCAGAATTGTCATGGACATTCGACTGAGTACACATTGTGATTGTATAATTTTCTTGGTTCATATGTTCGTTTTCCATTTGAAGAAATTAAAAAAAACATTTCGTGGATGGTATCTCTCTCTCTCTTGATTCTGTCTGATTTGTAAAATTATCTGCCTTGACCATGACTAAATAGGAGATATTATAGTTTTAGAGAGAAAGATTACCTGAAAGAAAAGTAAAAATACCCATGTTGAGACATGTTCCCAGTGACCATGAAGGAAATGGAAAAATAATTAATCTCATGACAAGATAGAGCAATTTACATGACGATTATTTCAGTACTGTTCTTTCTTCCTCCCTTTCTTTTACGTATATGTGTACCTAAAATAAAATATTGATCTGCATAATTCCATTGTTACTCCTTCAAGACTCTGGCGTCGACTCCACTCCGTGGTGTCGGGAGTCGAGTGGATGACTGTCTGTTGTGACCCCTTTAGAACTCTGAGTCATGATAATTTTTGACATATTAAAGAAGCTCAACAACAGGAAGAAGGTTCTGTATTTGATTTGGACAATTGGGAGTGAGTAAAACCATTCGACAAAAAGGCCGGCATGATCAATTGCATACAAGGGCAAGAGAAAAAAGGTTATCGAAGCAATTAATGTACGGGGCAAAAACATTTACTAATGGGTTTCTTTTACCTTGCCTGTTGAATCGTTGATTCCCGAGTTTTGGCCTTTAGCCTTTAGACAGATATGGCAATTTTTGACATATTAAAGAAGCTCAACAAAGGGAAGAAGGTTCTGTATACGATTTGGAAAATAGGGAGTGAGTAAATCAATTCGACAAAAAGGCCGGCATGAGTTGCATACAAGGACAAGAGAAAAAGGTCATCAAAGCAATTAATGAACGGGGCAAAAACATTTACTAATGGGTTTCGTTTACCTTGCCTGTTAAATCGTTGATTCCCAAGTTTTGGCCTTTAGCCTTTCGACAGGTATGGCAATTGAGTAACAAATGGATTAATTCCTAAGGTCTTCCTGCTTTATTAATTAATTGGATTAATTGTATTGTTTTATCATTATATCTTGTCTCCTGCAAATCGGACGAATGCAGGAGACAAGATACCTCATCACATCCACGGCAGTTGAGTAACAAATGGATTAATTCCTAAGATCTTCCTGCTTTATAAATTAATTGGACTAATTGTATTGTTTTATCATTATATCTTGTCTCCTGCAAATCGGACGAATGCAGGAGACAAGATACCTCATCACATCCACATTATTGCTAAAATCTTTCTTCAAATAAATATCCATTTCTTTTTTGAAGGGGCAGAGAAACTGATTTAGTAGAGCACCTTATCCCACCGTCAATCCCCACTACAAGTCCTATACATGATCATATGCATATGAACCTGAGCATGGAAAGTTGTATCGGCGATATATCGATATCGGTCCTCAACCGATAAAACGATATGGTGTAATTTCGTTTTTTATTTTTTTTTAATATATCCAAAATCGATATATTGGTTTTGTATCGCCGATATATTCGCAATATTTTGGCGATACAAAACCAATATATCCATTTTGAACTGATATATCGGTATTTAAAAAAAAATTGAATTTTTTTAAAATAGAAAAAAAAATAACTTTCCTGATTGTTTCCCATCCTATGCCAAATGGCAAGATACGGGTTTAAAACGTGTACACATATTTTAAATTATGTATACATTTTTATACATAGTTTGAAATCTATACTTTATCTAAATTAGTATCACTCATTTTAGAAGTTATATTGTAAAAATACATGGTAAAAATCACTGATATTTTGTCTCTTTCGTCAACCGATATTTTACCAATATCCGATATGGCGTTCCTTGATCCCGAGTGGATGGCCAACAGAGTGACGGTCCAAACTCAGGTCCTTGTCTTGTTGAAGCAGTCTTAGCCTCGTCTTGGTCATGTTTGTTATCAGCTTAATAATTGCAAATGGAGTAAGACTGCCTGGAAAACTGAATAGGCTTTTAAAACGCAAGTAGAAAAAGACCTGTGAGTAACTACCACCAGTTCCAAGATAGGAAAGAAGGAATATCAGATAGGAATTATATATAACGGTTGTCAATTGAGCTAGTAGAGGCATCAGGTACTTTCACTCTAAGGGGAGATGGGGGCAATTTTTCACTGGGTTCTCATATTTCTTGAGTTATTTGGTACTGCATCCTTTGCTTGTATTATTGCAGAAAAAGAAGCACTACAACAAATTCGACATAGCCTTGTTGATCCCTCAGACATCCTACAATCATGGGGAGAAGATACAGATTGCTGCAAATGGAGGGGAGTCAACTGTGATAGAACAACTGGGTACGTCACTGAACTCGACCTTAGTAATCCAGGTAGGGTACCAAATGAGCAATTGAGTGGTCAACTAGATTCAGCTCTCGACACACTTAAACATCTTCAATACTTGGATTTGAGTTCAAATCAATTTCTTGATCTCCAAATACCAAATTTTTTAGCCAATCTAGGTAAGTTGCGGTACTTGAACCTCTCCTCCGCTGGATTTCTTGGTAGAGTTCCCACCGAATTCGGCAATCTCTCTAGACTTGAAGTATTTGATGCCTCTCATAATAACTACTTGTCTGCTGAGAAACTTAATTGGTTATCAAATTTGCAACATTTGAAATACCTGGATTTGAGTCAAATCGACCTTTACAAGGTTGGTAATGAATGGATGCATGTAATGAATTCCGTTCCTCCTCTAGAAGAGTTGCATTTGGGATCTTGTGATCTTTCCACTTTGCCCATGAATCTTTTACCCCTGAACTTGACATCACTACGTGTCTTAGATCTTCAGTTCAATGATTTTCATTCGAGCATTCCACTGTGGATAGCTAATATTACTACTCTTACGTCAATTGACTTTTCCTTTTCTTCATTTAATCCGACCCAAACCTATCCCTTTCCAATGCTTCCTCGTCTACAAGTACTAAACATGACGAACAATCATGTTGAGGTGAATGTCTCAAACCTATTTGCAGAGAGTTGGGGAATGATTAGGGTAATGTTATTATCATCGAGTTTTTTGTACGGGAACCTACCCCCTGAAATTGGAAATATCACCTCTTTAGCACATTTGGATCTCTCGCGGAATAAAATATCGGGAACCATTCCTAAGCAGATTGGTAACCTTGAGAATTTGGTATATTTAAATTTGGAAAATAATGGATTTGTAGGCCCTATTCCAAAAGAAATAAGTAACTTGCATAAACTGCAGCATATGGTTTTCGAAGGGAACCATATTCAAGGTGCTACACTGGAGTCATTTTGTCCTCTTAAGAATCTTGAGGCGCTGAATCTCTCGAATGCCACGATAAGTGGATCCATTCCAACATGTTTGTGGGAAATGTCCTCTCTAAAAGAGATAGATCTTTCTTGGAATAAATTAACTGGAATGCTGCCAACAACAATGACTAAGTTATGGATGTTGGAGAGGTTTAACATAAGATCAAATTTTCTACAAGGTCTGATCTTTGAGGAACATTTCAGAAATCTTTCTAGGCTGACCACCTTGGATATATCTGGGAATTATTTGGTGTTCAATGTGTCACAAAACTGGATACCACCATTTCAGCTCACTCAGATCAAATTGGATTCGTGTTATCTCGGGCCGCAGTTCCCCTTCTGGTTGCAGACCCAAATCAAGGTTGAGGTTCTAGGTCTCTCAAATACATCTATTTCTGGAGATGTACCACCATGGTTTTGGAATTTTACATCCATAACATATGACTTAGATCTTTCAAACAATGCAATTCGAGGTCAGTTGCCAAGTCCATTCAACTTACATCAAATGTTTTACCTTGATTTAAGCTCTAACAACTTTTTTGGACCCATGCCATGTTTCAATTCTTCTACATATGTGCTCGATCTATCAAACAACGAATTTTCAGGAAAATTCCCACCTAATTCGATTGAGCCTGGCTCAGCTGGATCAGCAAATGTGTTTTTAGCATCTGGCAACAGAATCAGTGGGATACTTCCATCAATTTCAAATCTTTTCAATTTAGAAAGTCTTGACCTTTCCCATAACAAAATCAGTGGACCCATACCTCCGGAGATAGGTAACTGTACTAGTCTTGTGGTTCTTGACCTGAGCAATAACCATCTATATGGAAGCACAAATTGGTCTGCATTTCCACTCTATGACCTCCGAAGTTTACACCTCAGCAATAATAACCTTTCAGGCCAGTTTCCCTTCTTTATACAAAATTGCACCAATTTAATAATTGTCGACCTTGGTGAGAACAAATTTTCAGGTAAAATTCCATCTTGGATGGGTAGTTCAAGCTTCTCCGATCTTAGGATACTCCGTCTGAGCTCTAATATGTTTGAAGGAACTGTGCCTAGTCAGCTATCAGAGCTAAGGTCTTTACAGGTTTTGGATATAGCTCATAATCATTTTACAGGGTCAATTCCTGCAAGTTTTGGAAAATTCGAAGCCATGAAAACAATGCAGACATTCTCCTATCCTCGAATTCCACCTTATGCATACTACAATGAGTGGTTGACTATTTCTACAAATGGGCCAAGGGAATATTCAACAAATCTTGATCTTATGACCAGCATGGATCTTTCTGATAATCATTTGTCAGGTGAAATCTCTCCTGAACTGACGAACTTATTTGGATTAATTGTTTTGAATGTATCAAGGAATACCTTAACTGGGAAAATCCCCAAGGAAATTGGCAATTTGAAGCAATTGACTTATCTTGATGTGTCAAGGAACCATCTTTCTGGGGAAATTCCAGCTAGCCTTGCAGACCTAACTTTCCTCAGTCACCTGAATGTATCATATAACAATTTGTCTGGGAAGATTCCATGGGGAAGGCAGCTCCAAACTCTTAATGACCCATCGATTTACAGCGGCAACAATCAGCTGTGCGGAGCACCACTCAATACTAGCTGCCAAGGGGATGTTACACCTACAAGTCCTTCATCAATAGCTGTAAATCAAGACGTGGAACCGGACAATATTGACATAGCATGGTTCGTCGGTGGTGTGGCACCTGGATGCGTTATAGGATTTTGGGTGGTTGTTGGGACTCTCATGCTGAAAAAGTCATGGCGGATTGCTCACTTCAGATTCTTTGATTCCATGGGTGAAGGCCTGTTTACTGCATTGGCATTTAACACGCAAACAATGAGAAAAAGGTAGACAAGAGCTGAAACCCGAATGCATGGTCGTCTGCTATGAATACAGGAAGGATGTCATATGTTCACTGTTTTACTTTTTGTTTTTGTATTCTAAGCTCTGTTCAGTGCATACTGCTTACCTTGGGTCCATAATGTTTGCTTATGTAATTATTTTGTTCTTGGCTTCGGTTAGAAATTGTATTATGAACTGGATTTTTTCTTCATGCTTAGTGCCTTTTACTTGATATGTAATAGTGAAATCCTCCCATGTTAAGTTCTAACATCAGATGAAGATACAAATCATTAGAAAAAGGGAACAAGTTTAGTTTTTAAATCACAGGATTAGTCTTCAATAAATGGATCGGTGATCTAGTGAGTAATTAATAAGATTACTCGCTCTGTTCCATATCAAGTGTCCTATTCGTTTTTTTCAAAATGTATAATAATTGGGCAGCTATTATGTGTATTAAAAGTACTTTTACATGTCCCTTCAACTAAAAGATGATATAAGGGAAAATATTTTCCTGGCCATGCTCCAAGAAGAGAGTTCTTAATTGTGGTATGTCACTGCGTACAAACATTATTAGTGACTTACACAAGAAGCCTAACATGGCACACAGCCTCCGCGTGACCATGGTAGGTGTCACAAGGCATCAACTTTCTACTAACAAGGGAATTAAATTTTCACAAGCAAAGGCTCAGAAACCCTCGCCTTGTGCGGCCTGATCGTAGAACAATTCCCACGACCAGCAGCCTTCCCACTTTACAGAAGTCTTCCGCAGATACAATTGAAAACACTTAAAGAAAATAGACAAGCTAGTGAATACAATGCCTAATGCCCATCTTTTACAAGGTTTTACAAGCAAACAAACAGTGAAAGAAACGCACCCCTTTCCATATGTACAAATCAGCCCATCCCGGAGTCATTGCCCATGCGATCGACTCCTACACTACCGCGCAAGGTAATCTGAACTGACACTAGGAGAATAACCTTGTAGAGAACCCGTCCAGCAGCTTGTCTTGCACTTCCGTTTGCATGGGAGGGGCGCCAACCTATTTGGGTTAGTACCAGTTAAGTCCATTATAAGTAGTGTCGTATGTTAAGAACATACTAAAATAACCCTCTCCTTAAAATTCTCTTTTCAAACAACAGAGAGAGAACAAAGCCCAAATGCTCCACTGTTCTAGCCTTCTGTTGTGAATGCCAGTAGCCCAGGCCCAGCGCTAGGCCCTCCGCCAGCAGAGGGCCAGCGCCAGCAGGCCAGCAGACCGTCATGCGTAATTTCAGTTATTAAGGATATTTGATTTATTGTAATCAGACCCGTTTAGGCTAATTGTTAGGAAACGGGCTGATAGAGAATAATTAGCGCCAATTAGTGGCCCATCAGAGTAGCGCCACTAATGGCCCATCAGAGTAGACAGATGGCGCCCTAGTCAATTGCGCCATCTGCCTCTTTATATTGAGATCGTCTTCCTCGTGAGAGGGGTATGCAATAAAGAACTTACCTTTCTCCTTACTCTTCTTCTTTCCCTTCTTCGTCCGTGCCGCCAGGCAATTCCCTGTGGTCGCAGCGACCACAACATTGGTATCAGAGCAGATCTGATCCAGAGGCGATCATGCCTCCTCGCAAGTAGCCGGCTATGGGTGCTGGCGCCCAGCCTAAGCCAGATGTGACGCAGGAGGCTACCAGTCCACGGACGAATGCTGAATCTACACAAGACGTTATGCTTTCTCTACTCAATTCGATTAACATGCGGCTGCAGCATGTTGAACTCGCTCAGACTGAGATGAAGGCTGAGATCGCAACCCAGGCTACCCTCAATACCACTCCACCGCCGTCAGCAGGAGGGCCTGGCGGCCCAGAACGACCAGGGAGTTCTCAGCCAATCGGCGGCTCACTCTTGGGTAATCCTATCAGCCATTCTCTTCCACGAGGTATGCAGATTGGATCCATGCACTTAGACGCTGAAGGGGGCCATAACGGCCAGGAGTCACGAGGCCTGGGAGGTGTTCCTATTAATTCCTCAATGAACACGCACCCTCGCAATATGCAGTTTGAGATGGAAGATGATATGGAGGAGTTCTCTGGGACTCGCAGGGGCCAGCGAGCCAGCGCTGAGCCTAGACTGGCCCGATTACAGTTTCCACGGTACAGTGGAGATGAGGATCCTGTTGAATGGCTTTACAAGGCCGATAAATTCTTCGTTTATCAAGGCACTTATTCTGATGAAGAACGTCTTCGTGTGGCTGCCTTTCACTTGGACAGAGACGCCTCAGTTTGGTTTCGGGCTTATGAGAAGGAAGTGTGCCGCCCCACGTGGATTACCTTCTCTGACGAATTGTGCTTCCAGTTTGGCCCAAATGAGTTTCAAGATTTTAATGAGATGCTATCAACCTTGCGCCAAACTACTACGGTACGGGCTTATTATTCTGAATTTATGAAAATTGCTAACCGCTTGCCTGACTGGCCGATGGCGGCCCTGGTTGGCACCTTCAAGCGCGGTTTGAAGCCTGAGATTGCTGATGAAATGAGGCATTTTTCGTGTCACACTATGAGGGACGTGGTGCGTCATGCTCGCATAGAGGAGGAAAAACTGGCTCGTCAGCGACGAGGGGGGGCGTGGGGGGCCTAACCTGCGACCGTACAGCAACCCCCTACCTGTCGTGACGCCAGCGCCTGGCCCAGGCTTTAGTCGGCTAGCTTTACCAGGTCCTACTACTCCTCCTGTCCGCCGTCTAACGCCGGCCCAGATGGAAGAACGGCGTGCCAAAGGACTTTGTTATAAGTGTGATGAGAAGTTTGTTCCCGGACATCGCTGCTCCGTCCGGGGTAGCCTTCTCATCGTCGAAGCCGAGGACGAAGACATGGCTGATACAGAAGAGGCGCCCGGCCTCCATGACCATGTGCAACCGGAGATTTCCGTACATGCCTTCTCCGGCACGTTCACTCCCCGGACCATGCGAGTGCAGGGTCATCTGAAACGCCAGAATGTTGCAGTCCTGATTGACAATGGGTCGACCCACAATTTTATTAATGACAAGGTGGCCCAACGTCTAGGGTGCTATGTCTCTGATTCCAAGCCCTTTGACGTATTAATTGGGGACGGCAAGCATCTCCGCAGCATGGGGGTTTGTTCGCAGGTAACATTGGTCAACCAAGGGCGTTCTTTTATTACTGATTCATTTTTATTACCCACGAAAGGGGCGGACGTAGTGCTCGGCGTCCAATGGCAGCAAGACCTGGGGGATGTGATATGGAACTTTCGGGATATGACGATGGACTTTGAGGTGTCCGGCCAGCGTATCCGCCTGCATGGATCGCAACCGGGAACCTTGCACACTGCACAAGAGGTAGGCTCTTTCTTTCGGTTTCAACCTCAAGGTTTCTTTTTACAACAGCGTGCTATGGTCGATGTGCGCCAACCAGATCTACCACCGGCCATGACTGATCTCCTTACTGAACATGCGAACCTCTTCCTCGAACCATCGGGTCTTCCGCCACCACGGACCCATGACCACTGCATTACTATCATGCCTGGGGCTCCACCGGCTAATGTCCGGCCTTATAGATATCCTCATGTGCAAAAGACGGAGATTGAGAAGCTAGTCCAGGAAATGTTACAATCCGGCATTATTCGTCCTAGTACCAGTTCATATTCGTCCCCGGTACTATTGGTTCGGAAAAAAGATGGGTCGTGGCGTTTATGTGTGGATTATCGGGCTCTTAATACAATCACAGTCAAGGATAAGTATCCCATTCCGGTAATCGAGGAATTATTAGATGAATTGGCAGGAGCAGCGGTGTTCAGTAAGCTCGACCTGCATTTGGGATATCATCAGATTCGAATGCAGCCTCATGACATTCACAAAATGGTTTTCCGGACGCATGATGGCCATTATGAGTTTCTTGTCATGCCCTTTGGACTGACGAATGCCCCGGCGACCTTTCAAAGCCTCATGAATGATTTATTCCGGCCGTATCTCCGCCGTTTTGTGCTCGTTTTCTTCGACGACATATTGATATACAGTTCATCATTAGCAGACCATCTCGACCACCTGAGGTCCGTATTCACTATTTTGCGTGCGCATTCTTTATTCTTAAAAAGATCGAAGTGTTCCTTTAGCAGCTCACAGGTCGAGTGCTTGGGCCATATTATTTCACAAGCTGGAGTGGCTACTGACCCATCTAAGGTGGACGCTATGCTCTCTTGGTCGCGACCCACATGTGTCAAATCTCTTCGTGGCTTCCTGGGCCTCACAGGTTATTACAGGCGGTTTATTTCAAAGTATGGGGTTATTGCTGGCCCACTTACATCTTTACTCAAAAAGGGAGCTTTTATGTGGTCAGACAAGGCCCAGGAGGCGTTCGATCTATTGAAACAGGCCATGGTCCAGGCCCCCGTTCTGACGCTCCCAGATTTCTCTTTGCCTTTTGTCATCGAGACAGATGCTTCTAATGTGGGTCTTGGGGCTGTCCTCCTTCAGAAAGAGCGACCTATTGCCTTCTACAGTAAAGCATTATCTGGTCGATCTCTAACACTCTCGGCCTAAGAAAAGGAAATGCTGGCTATTGTGCACGCTATCTCAAAGTGGAGACCCTACTTGCTTGGGCGACGATTCCTCATCCGGACTGATCACCAGCCTCTGAAGTACTTCTTGGACCAGCGGGTCTCTACTCCCTCTCAGCAGCGTTGGGTCAGCAAATTATTGGGTTATGACTATGAAGTTACATATAAGAAGGGGGTCGATAACACGGTCGCGGATGCTTTATCACGTCGACCGGCGGATGGAACCTTGTATGCATTCTCTATTCCTGGCTGTCCTTTGATTCCTGAAATCAAACGTGCCTATATTGATGACACGAGCACCAAGGACTTGATTGGTCGACTACAGGCCGATCCTCATGCTGAGCCTCCCTTCGTGTGGCGGGATAATCTTTTATTCTGGAAGGCACGATTATGGGTACCGGCCTCTTCGGATCTCCGACGCCGTGCGATTTCCCACTTTCATGATACTCCAGTTGCAGGGCATGAGGGCACGTTCCGCACGTTCAAACAAATCAGTCACAGTTTTTTGTGGGCAGGTCTCAGGAAGGACGTACATAACTATATTGCTGCCTGTGATATCTGCCAACGGGCCAAATCTGCATCCTCTTCTCCTGCGGGCCTTCTGCAACCACTTCCTATTCCGGACAAGGTCTGGGAAGATATATCCATGGATTTTATTGAGGCCTTGCCTGCCGCCAGTGGGAAGACGGTGATTATGGTGGTGGTTGACCGTCTTTCCAAGTACGCCCATTTCTGTGCGTTGAGTCATCCGTATTCGGCCCGCACTGTTGCCGACACCTTTGTGCGAGATGTTGCCAAGCTCCATGGCATGCCGCGGACTATTGTCTCTGACCGTGATCGGATCTTCATTTCTCAGTTTTGGCGCGAATTCTTTAAGTTACATGGGACAGAACAGCACATGAGTACAGCATATCATCCGCAGACAGACGGCCAAATTGAAGTTGTGAACCGATGTCTTGAGCAATACTTACGTTGCTTTGTAGGGGATCAGCCCCGCCGCTGGCTGCAATTGCTTCCATGGGCTGAGTGGTCATACAATACAGCCTATCACACACGTGCCGGCTTCACGCCATTCGAAATTGTATATGGCCGTCCTCCTCCCACCATTCTATCGTATGTGCCTCACCGCTCCTCGATCGCGGAGGTGGATTACATGCTCCAGACACGTGATGAAGTCCTCCGCCAGTTGAAAGCCAACCTCGCATCCACGCAGAACAGGATGAAACAGATCTATGATAAGCGACGTTCTGATAAAGAGTTTCAGGTGGGTGATCACGTTTATGTCTCTGTTAGGCCCCAGCGCCAGACCTCCTTATTTCGGGCTGATCAGAAGCTGGCCCCGCGCTTTCATGGACCGTATGCTATTTTGGAGAGGGTCGGCTTGGTCGCTTATATCCTATCTCTCCCTCGTGGGTCCCTGGTTCACCCGGTGTTCCATGTGTCTCGCCTTCGCCGTTTTGTGGGTGATCCACCATTGGCGGATACTGTTTCACCGTTGCCTCTCATGGGTTTTCCCGACAATACTAACGATCGCTTGCCAGCATCTCTCATTGATAAACGTCGCGTGCGTCGTGCTGGACGTATTGTGACTAAGGTATTGGTCGCCTGGCAGGGCCAGCCATTGGAGGACGCAGAATGGGTCCTTGAGGATGAGTTTCTGCTTCGTTTTCCGTCTTGGTCGCATTGAGGACAATGCGATAGCGGAGCGTGGTGGAGTGTTGTGAATGCCAGTAGCCCAGCGCTAGGCCCTCCGCCAGCAGAGGGCCAGCGCCAGGCCCAGCGCCAGCAGGCCAGTAGACCGTCATGCGTAATTTCAGTTATTAAGGATATTTGATTTATTGTAATCAGACCTGTTTAGGCTAATTGTTAGGAAACGGGCTGATAGAGAATAATTAGCGCAAATTAGTGGCCCATCAGAGTAGCGCCACTAATGGCCCATCAGAGTAGACAGATGGCGCCCTAGTCAATTGCGCCATCTGCCTCTTTATATTGAGATCGTCTTCCTCGTGAGAGGGGTATGCAATAAAGAACTTACCTTTCTCCTTACTCTTCTTCTTTCCCTTCTTCCTCCGTGCCGCCAGGCAATTCCCTGTGGTCTCAGCGACCACAACACCTTCGGCTCCTCCGTTGGGATTCCGTCCTTCATTTTCCGCCGGCACTGCGCTTCACAACTTTTTCAGCATCGGCATCTTCTCCGAAAACAGTGTATTCTCGGTGGCAGCATCGGCCGGAAAGTGACACCTTCTTGGACGTTTTGCTGCCTTCTCCTGCCGGGCCGCGCGTGGCCTTTGCAGCAGGGGCCTTTCTCTTCGCCGGAGTCACCTTAGTCTGTGCTGTTGTAGCCTTCTTTGGCGTGGATATCATTTTTGGCCACGGACATCTCCTTCGTCACATGTGCCTTCGGCTTTGCAGCGACAGCAGCCGTCTTCGGCTTGTCCGCTTCAGCTTTGACACTAGTAAGGATCGTGCCCATCTATCTCTCTGTAAACTACTTTTCATGTTTATTAGGATCCTGGGCACATCCATTGAATGCACCGAGCAATAGTGCAACATGCGACATTGGGCGGTTGATGCTTGCTTATTGCCGTACATAGAGATGGCAGGCTTTGGCCATTTCATACGCTTGGAGTATATCAGGATTGATAGGGCTCTCATAACTGCCCTAATTGAGAGATGGCAGAGGGAGACGCAGACCTTCCACCTACATTTGGGGGAGATGACTATTACTTTGCAATATGTAGCTGTACTACTTGGGTTGCGCATTGATGGCATGGCGGTGATTTGCACGACTTTGAGCATTGACTGGAATGTGATATATGAGCACCTTCTTGGACGGATACCTCCATGTGATGCCTTAAAAAGAGGCACTAAGGTGAGCCTTTTGTGGTTGAGACAGCACTTCTAGCCCCCCCGGGCCAAAAACTTGATCGTTTAAAATTAAACCCTTGCAAGTGCACAAGGCAATTGTACTACGGCGACGATGAACGAAATGGGTTGTTTGCCCGGTGCCCTAACAGAGGTTTTAAACGCTTACTTCTCTGTCTTTTTAATGAGGCATGTAAAGGTCATATTGAGTTGTGGATATGGCGCTTTGTCAATGATATGATGAAAACGATGGCAAAAACCATCGACAAGATAGGCAGCCTATGGTTTGCTATGGTTTACAATAGATTGATAAAATAGCTCCTTAATGTGCATTATAGAATTGATACTTTGTAAAGAGGTGACATAATGAAGGATGGACATCTCCTTAGGTAAACAGTCTAATTTATCTTACACTTTATCAGAGCTCTAGGTTCTTGGGTTCAAATCACGTTGGAGGCGTTTATCATCCAGTAGTCTTCCACATGTAGCGCTTGTTGGACACTTGCCCATGAAGTGGGGTGTTGGTGTAAGATATGGATATGGGTTCTTCGCATATTATATATCTTGATTGAGGAGTTGGCACTCCCATGTGGTGTTGGACATGAGGAGAGGTTAGACTTCCGTGGGCTCGGGTGGATCTACACCTAATTGGAAGAGACACCTATTTTGAAGAACCGTTCTGATTGAGCCTTGGTTTGGTTAATTATAACTAAACAAGGAGAGAGTAAATTAGGAAGTTAGAGAATCCTAATTAAAGGGGGACGTGGAGAGATAGAGAGAGATTGGAGGAATTAATTCCCCAAATTTGTGTAACCGAAATAGATAAAAAATAGGGAAAGGAGGGGACGCCATCTCCCACGATTTTGGCAATTCGGTTTGCCTTTCTCTCTCCCATCAGAACTTCTCTCTCTGCTCTTAGCTTGGTGTTCCTCTCTCTCCTGGTTGGGAATTGTGATTGATCTTGGAGATTAATCAACGCAAAGCATTGGGAGAAAACACGAAAGGTGAAATTGCTATCTCGTGGAGAATAACAAATCATAGATCCACGCATAAACGGTTGAAGGTGATCTCCGACATACTCTTATTTTCTACAACGAACGGTTTAATCTTTTAATTCTTCGTAAGATTATTCGTTAGCACAAAGTTCGCAGGTTAGTAGTACTCATTCCTGCGTTTAATTTGTTTGTGCATGAAATAAAATCTTGTTCGTATATATTGCTTAAATCCTTGTACTCTATTTTGTTATTGTTTGTAAGTGCAACGAATTATAAATCAAATCAGAATTTGGAGAATTCAACACCACCACGAACGATTGAAAATCGCTTCCGCTGCGGCTCGGGTAACCCTTGAGTTGGAATATAAATAAAAGAAAGAAAAAATTTCTGTTTCCTAACAGCTCGAGTTTTTATGAAACAGGGTTATCTGATGCTGTGAGGCTGGGAAGCTATCCCAATATATAAAGAATCTCGTGATGAGGAAGGTAACTGGGGACAGTAACTGCCCTCGGTGTGGTGTGGTGAATGAAGAAGTGCATGCCGTGATCACTTGACCAGAAATTTGCCATGACTACGGAGGTAGGGGTGTAAACGAGCCGAGCTGAGCCGAGCTTGGGCATAGCTCAGCTCGAGCTCGAAATTTCACAATCAAGCTCGAGCTCGGCTCGTTTACAGCTCGGTCCCTCTAGGCTCGAGCTCGGCTCGTAGTTCACGAATCTGGAGCTCGGCTCGAGCTTGAGCTCGAGTGCCTTATACAGGAAACCTCGGCCCAGGCTCGAGCTCGGCTCGTGAGGTGGCGCATCACCGGCCGACGGTCGGAGGTACCGCCGACGGCGTAGAACTCCCACTCGTCGGTGTTGCTGGCGAACAAATAAAAAAAAAAATAGCTTTTTTGAGATGGCGGAACCTCACCTCACGCCCCCGCGCCGCGCAGGTCGCCTCGTTGACCCCCGCCGCCGCCGTCGCCTTGCTCAGCGCTTCCCGACCCCGTCGCCTCGTCGACCTGACGCCCCCTCGCCCCCCCCCACCCCCCCCCCCTCTTCTCTGTTGGCCATCTCCCCCCCCCCCCTCGCCAGCTCCGTCGACGCCCCTCCTCCTTCCCCTTCGGGCAGCCCCGCCGCGGCTCCCCTTCCCTTGCCAGCACCCCCCCTCTCCCCAGCCCTGTCGCCGCCCCCCCCCCCCCCCCCTCTTCTCTGTTCGCCATCTCCCCAGCTCCGTCGACGCCCCTCCTCCTTCCCCTCCGGGCAGCCCCGCCGCGGCTCCCCTTCCCTTGCCAGCAACCCCCCCCTCTCCCCAGCCCCGTCGCCGCCCCCCCCCTTCCCTTTCTCTGTTCGCCAGCCCTCCCCTCCCCCGACAACCCCATCGACGCACCTCCTCCCTTCCCCCCGGGCAGCGCTTATCGACGCCCTCTCTTCCTCTCGCCGGCACCCCCTCGGCAGTCCAATCGCCGCCCCCCTCCCCTCGCGTGCCACCCCCCCCCCCCCCTTTTTTTCCCCTCGCGTGCCAGCACCCCACCCCACCCCCCCCTTTGGGAAGGATCGAGGCCCATGTGGGCATGCGGCCTTGGGCCCCATGCCCACACGAGCCTTGGTCTTTTTTTTTCCGAAAGTCCGGCCCAGGTTTTTTTGGGTAAGGGGCCGTTTGGGGGCGGTGATTATTGCAAAAATATCCAGACTGGATATTGGATATCTACGGTAGCATCTATGTGGATTTTTACATCTAGCTGAAACACCTCATGGATATATAAAATATTCAGATGCTACAGTGTAGCAAAACATCCCATCTGGATGTTTTGCTTTTAATCACGCCCCAAAGGGCCCCTAAATATGTCCGGGCCAGGTTGCGCGCAGCTCGAATAATCCCGGGGATGACTAGCACAGCAACCTACCGCCATAGTCCCCCACTTAAATCATAGGATGAACCGGGAGGGATTCAAACCGGTCTGCCCCCCACTAGGCCATCCCATGGGGGGTGCCTTGTTCTTTTACTCTGTATTGAAAAATGGGTCATGCTAGATGGACTTCTCTGTTTCTTAATTCAATATATTTGTTGTATATATAAAAAGATAAAAATAGTACTAAGTCTATTGACATTAAGAGTGTAAACGAGCCGAGCTTAGGCATAGCTTAACTCCACTTGAAAATTTCAAATTCACTTGTATAGGCCCGCATCACTCATGTCTAATGGTAATTCTTAATTTTCAAGATACTGGTAGAGTTGATTGTATGAACAATTATCATATTTAAAAAAAAATTATCGAACACCAACTTCTCTAACTTACGATGAAGTGAAAAAAAAAATCAATGTTTAATAGAAGGCAAAATTTGTCTTGATAAGGGCACTTAATTAGTAACGAAATAGTAAAATAATTTAATTATCTCTAGTTATTCCACATTTTCGATAAATGGTTCTAAGCGTATATTGAGCTTGAAGCCTTTGTATTTCTCTTCCAAAACTAGGCACCAAAGTCGTAGGTACTATATCTTCCTGTATGAATAAGAAAGTGATATTTTTCTTCTATTGACATTTTTTATAAATAGATATTTATACATACTAATATATTTATTTTATATTTATATATATATTTATATATATATATAACATAACGAGCCGAGCTCGAGCCGGCTCACGAGCCAGCTCGCGAGCTTATTCGAGCCGAGTTTAAACGAGTCGAGCCGAGTCGAGTATCGTTGGGCTCGAGCTTGGCTCATAGTGGGTACGAGCCCGAGCCGAGTCGAGCCGAGCCCGGCACGAGCCAAACCTAAAGTCGAGCTGAGCCGAGCCGAGCCAGAAAAGCTCGCGAGCCGGCTCGGCTCATTTACACCCTTAAGCGGGAGGGCACGGAAAAGGTTAATTTAGACCAATGGGGGAAGATGGAGGAACTACTTGAATATTGTGTCAAAAAACTGGATAACAGGTGATGGAGAAAGTATTTACTTTGATGTGGCATCTTTGGAACCATCAGAAGGAACTCATCATATTCTCGTTTGTTCAAAAGCCCCGATGATGGTGGTGGATTCTGTTGACAGTTTTTTTCAAAGGCATCATGTTATGAAAAGTTAGGGAAGCGGAAAGAAAAACTCGTGTCCCTCTTTATCGTTGGGAGGCACTTGAGGGGAGGCGGGTGAAAATAAACTTTGATGGTGCCACTTTCGCGGACTTGGGCTATTCAGATGTTGGCCTGTACATGTGCGAGAAATTGCAATGGGAAGTGATTGCTTGCTTTAGAAGCCAAACAAATGTTAACAACAGGCTTGGAGATGTCATACAAACTAATGAGACATCATCTTTACTAATTTGTAACCATCAGAGTGACAAGGAATCCGCATGTGAGGATGGCAGAGGAAAGAAGCAGCCATACAATCTTGTTTGGGTCAAATTTCGGGACTTCAAAGTAAATTGAAGATGAAAGAGGGCTGAACTGAATGATATTCAGCATTCGGTGTCTAGTCTTCTTAATGATTTAGAGTGTGAAAGATGGGAATCATCTAACCTTTGCGCAAATGTCATTGTTGCTCAGGAGGAAACAGCAAAGCAAAGATCAAGTTTGAGCACTTGATGCAAAAACAATGAAGAGTATATGAAGAAATTAAAAAAAAGTGTCAAGGGTTGAATGCTCATCAAATCAACTACAATAGAGAATTGGTGCCCTGGAAGCTTACAAGGCATTTTGGCCTAAAATTGACTTAAAGATGTCAAATTTATTTGGACTAGAATTCATATCTCCAAAATGATTTAATGCAGAATAAAGAAATAGTGAAGGCACTACAACAAAATTGGCTTCTAACGATGGATTTTGTTTTGACAGAACAAAATCTGTTGATAATATCTATCATTGGCGATAGAAATAAATCTGTCGTAAAAGGGAGCACATTAGCGACGGATATTTTCGGCGGACATGTATCCATCGGTACTAACATTGTATTACGACGGATATTTAAGGCGGAAAACTGTCCGTTGATAGGAGGTGATTTATTTCGACAGTTTTTTCGGCAGTAAAAAATCTGTCGAAATAAAAAATACAACCCAGCCCGCTCCGTCTCCCTTTCTTCCCCTTCGCTTCCGCTCTCGGCCGCCACTTCTCCTAGGGTTTCCCTGCGGCCCCCCCGGAGAGGAGTCGAATCAGATTGTACCCAGCCTCAGATCGGAGAGAGGCGAGACGGGGAAAGGGAAAGAGGAAGGCCGGCAAGGTAAGCAAGACAGGGAAGAGCAGAGGCGCAAGGAGATGAGCATTCTCACGAACAAGATTACAAAGGAGGAGCTCAAGCCGGGCGATCACATCTACTCCTGGCGCAGCTCATACCTCTATGCCCACCATGGTATTCCTCCCGTGTTCCTCCTTTTTCTCGCCATTTTTATACTACCTTTTGGTTTTGCTGCGTGTTGAATGAAAATCTGTCCCAAATGGCTGAAGAGAGATGGACAGGAAGGCACTATCATGCATGTAATGATATGGAACCAAAAATAGAAAATTTTTTGTTTTTGTTTTTAGCTGTTTTTTCTCTTCCATTGATGTCTATTGGTTACTTGTAAGTTCTGAACTACATTTTACTATCATCAGGCATAGATGGACTGGTAGGTATGAGGCTCACCTCTGGGACAACAGTTGCAAGAAGGAAGGACAAACCAGAAAAGGAAGGCAAGGTTGGTTTAGATAAAAAAATGTTCTCCTCCTTACTCTCTATATTGCCTCTGCAAATTTTCAGTCAACAACTCAACTTTTTTAGTGAAGCTGACAATACTCATTTTTGGTTCTGGCATGTTGGGATGTTCTCTGCTCCTACAAATAATCTGCAGTATATCTGGGTATGGCCCTTTTCCCAGTAAAAGCCATTAACATTTTCTTCACTTTTTTTGTTTGGTATCACTTCATTTACTCAGGCATCTTAAAACAATGTGGAGTTTCACATCTCTTCTATTAAATGGTTCCAGGAGGATATGATATGGAAGAGAAAGCTGCAAGGGCCTATGATTTAGCTGCTTTCAAGTAATGGGGGCCTTCAACTCATATAAACTTCCCAGTAAGATTGTCATTGTAATCCACATTTGCTTCTAGACGATTTTCTCGTGACAATCTGTTGAATATGAGCTACTCTGGTGCCATGCAGTTGGAAAGCTACCAGGAAGAACTGGAAGAAATGAAGAACATGAGTAGACAAGAATATGTTGCCAGTTTAAGAAGATGATAATTTTCTCCCTTTGCTGTCGTTTGGTTAGTAGGAGCTAGTGGGGGTCAACCTTATGTCATAAAACCTTCATCTATTTTTAATCTCATTGCAGGAAGAGTAGTGGCTTCTCACGAGAAGCTTCCATGTACCGTGGTGTAACAAGGTCTCATTTTTTTGTTCATTGATATCAAACACAACAAAAGAAAGCATAATTATAACAAAAATCCTATTTGTATTTTCTCTAGGCATCACCAGCATGGAAGATGGCGAGCTAGAATAGGCCGGGTGGCTGGAAACAAAGATCTCTACCTTGGGACATTCAGTAAGTCCATTGTGCAAGAATGTGAACTCTCAAGCCGTCTTGTTTGGAACTCTGAATATGTGTCTGTCTACAAGAAACTATAATATGAGGAATAACATATCTAAGTGGATATACTTGGTGAGAATAGAATCTACTTCTTCAAAAGCTGATGGGTGGATGAATAAAGCCTTGCAGTAGCTCATGTTATTTGAACACCAAGCTGAGGCCTATGACATAGCTGCAATCAAATTCCGTGGGGTAAACATGAGAAAGATTGTTGCTTTGATTGTTAAAATGAATAAAGATTGTGGAATTTGTGTTCTTCTTAATTATTATGTGTGCCCTGTTTTATATCTGGTGTATATATTTCTATTTTATTGCTTCTTGTGATGTGTATGTGCATTCTTTTCTATTTGTTTGTTGTTGCTGCTGTGGGATCTTGATCAAAGATCTTTGCTTTTGTACAAGAGTCCAAGTTAAATTTGTTTGCAAGCGTTTATCAGATTGAATAGTAGTTGGAAATGTAGGTGATTGCTCTGATTTATGTAATGAAAGACTCTTATTGTAGTTTGGATTGCCTTTATCTTTACTGCATTCCGTTTTGTTTGTTGTTTTTGTCTTTGCTTTTTTCGTTCTTTTTATTGGGTTGGATATGGACATTGTAGTTTGAAGCTGGTTGGTTACTACAGCAATCGTGACTCTTCTCAAAACCTCTTATGTTATGAGCTTGTCCCTAATGGAACCTTAGTGGCTGCATGGTATGCTTTCTGCTTAACACATCATTGTTTATTGTTTGAAACCACTTAATGCTTTTAATTCTCTTGATATTGTTAGGATACTTTGTTAGATAATTGTGGTTATCGAGAATGTGAGATTTTCTCTATAAACGCATTGATACTTAGACAATTTTTCACCGCCACTTCAAATAGGAACAATTCCAGTTTATTGCATTCAATAATTTGATTTTTCTAATGTGTTCAGTAATATGGCATGTGTTAATTTAGGGGGCAGGTGGTTTTGTTGAGATTCACCTACCTGTCCCCTGTATTAACGCATGCCATGAATTATCTTTCTACTCGTGTGATGGGTACTTTTGGGTAAGTTTTTAAGCATTAGTGCTGCATGTGCCTTTAGTTTAATGCAGTGAAATTAAACTGTGTATACTTTTCCAGATATGTGCCTCCTGAATATGCCATGACAGGACATTTGCTTGTAAAAAGTGATGTATACAGCTATGGAGTTGTTCTCCTTGAGTTACTAACTGGAAGAAAACCAGTGGATATGACACAACCTTCAAGCCAAGAGAACCTTGTAACTTGGGTCAGTAGATGCCATCAATTTTATAGTCGCAATTCAGATCCTTTGTCGTCATATATTTGTACTTTAAAAACTTATTTCTTGGGCTGATATTACGAGCAGGCTCGGCCATTGATCTTGGGGACAAAAACATTTCAAAATAGAAAACGCTCCCGAATGTGCTGTTAGTCTTGGGAATCCTTGAACTTCTCAAGTATTATGCTTGTGTTCTTTATATTGATATAGATATACATCATGGGGATGGAGTTGAAGAAGCATTTTACTTCACTGACAGGTAGTAGTGTTGAATTATTGATGCTTCTTATGTTAGCTGAAAGTGTGAGATGACAATTACATTAAATTGTGATTGTGCTGCCTTGTGTCAGGGTGATGACTGTAAGTTGCAAAACAGTGGAGCCATGAACATCCCTGTAAGCCAGCACATCAGATGAGGCTTAGTAGTTGCAAAGAGAGTGAGGGAAGGTAGAAACTAGAAAGGAAAAGACTCAGAAAAGGAGGATGGGAATTCAAATGCAGTTGAAGTACAAATAGAAGGAAAAGACTCAGTTGTGGAGTATCGATCTGCATTGTGTAGGGGAGACTTTGATTTTGACAATATTTTTTACATACCAGTTGTATTTATGTTTCTTCTACATATTTTTGTAAGATAATACTATAAACATATACATTGTTTATGTATAAAATATGGTACTAATTATATGAATAATATATATGAATATCTTTTGTATTTATGAATAATTCTTGTTATCCATATTTAGCACAGCAGCATAAAGCTGCTGTTTTTTTTGTTTTTTTTTAAGTTTGTACCGACAGATAAAATCTGTCACAAATGAGCTAAAACCGTCGCAATCGGTATCTAACGGAGTCTAGTGTCCGTCTTTAAAACAGTCGCTAAATATTTATACCGACGCCATAAAACCGTCGCTAAATACACTGCGACAGAAGCAAATCCGTCGGAAAACTGTTGGTAAAGATATTAGCGACAGATTACTACTTTTCCGTCGAAATGTCATTAGCGGCGCCACTTATAACGACCGAGCGTTACAAACTTGTAGCGACAGTTTAAAGACTTTTATCGACAGTTGTTGCCGTCGATAAAAGCTATTTTGTTGTAGTGAGGGTCTATTGTTAGATTTGAGTCTTTTGCGGGACTCAACTTCTAAGGTGAAGGACCAAAAAGACGATTAAAGAAACTATTCAGGAGGAGTTGGTGGAGAAGAGAAAAATGGTGGAATAATTAGAAGAAGCAATCTCAAAATGTGTGTTTTTCTTGAAGATCTGAAATGTGATTTTATCAAGGTTAATCAAGAAAAAGAGTGCCTGGAATATGAGACAATTGCATTGAAAGAACAATTGGAGAAGGCACAAGGTCTTGCTGAAGAACGCGAAGATGTTGCTATAGAAGCTCGACAAGTAAGCATATTGATTTTCAGTTTTTCTCGAATGTTTGATTTACAGTTCTTTACTCCTTTATTGCTCTCTCTATCTCCCTCTCTCTTTATACTAGTAGTGAACATTTTTCTTTACAATAGCTAGCCCAAATGAAGAAGGTTTATGCTGAAGAAAAGAAAGAGGAGGCAAAGTTATTAGAAAATTTAGTTGAAGAGCTAGAATGTACAATAAATGCACTTGAAAACAGGGTGATTTTTCAAAGCCACATAAGTAGATGTTTTTTTTTTATCTACCCAACTGTGTTCACTGAAGTTGGACCCTCTCTTGGAATAGGTAGAGCTTGTAAGAGGGAAAGCTTAGAGGCAAATAATGGAGAGAGAAGTACCTCAACTGTAGCTACAGGCTTTGAGGCATCAGAAGATCTGATTCAACCATCAAGGTTTGGGTTGCCAACAAAATTTGTTCATTTATCATCTCTGGATTTCATCTACCCAAAGGATTGAGGTCCATATGACTAATTCTGTTGTTTACAAATGGCTTTGAAGAGAACGCTATAAAGACCCATGAAGCTGAAAACAATGTACAAACTCTCGAAAAGCTATGTCATCACGCAATCACACCTGGGTTATTTTTTACTGAGTGTACTTTCTTTCCTTCCACTTATTAACTAGTTGGGTCCTGAAACAGTTCAAAGCGTTGGAAGCTATGGTTCAAGAAGTCAAACCTGAACCTGTTTCCCATGCGACAACCTTGGAGAGGCAAAATCAGAAAAAAAAAAAAAAATTAGTGAGTCCAGGGCTTCTGGTTCTCCTCATGCAGGAAAATCTAGACGTTCTGGCTTTCTATTTAAATGCATTGACTTGGGTCTGGCACATCAGTTTAATTCTGAAAAGGATGAGGAGTTGACTGCAGGAAGGCTTAGGTTTTGAAGAACTTGTTGCACTAGCTGCAAGTCGGCAAAAAGAAGTATATGCAAAGGCTCAATTTTTCATCTTTAGATGTAGGAAACTGATATTCATTCACAATTTATTTTATGACTTTCTTTTGCAGATATTTATGCTGAATACTAGGCTGGCAGATGCAAAGAGCATGACCCATGATGTTGTCCATGATTTATTGGGAGTTAAACAGGACAAGTCCAATTGTGCGGTAAGAACAAAAATATTGAAGAGTTCTTTCTTATGCACATTAAAGAGATGTTTAATCCAATTGAATGATATTAAACATTTAAATTTTAAAGAACTAAAATGTAACTGGTATTCTTTTGAAGAACTTCTGAACTCAGACTCCATCCTGTAAAATAAGTTTTCCGAAAGCTCTAGCGGTTAGAAAACGGAAATCTTTGTTAATTAAATTTATGTTCCGACACCCCCACTCACATGCAAATGTATACCAAGCACGTCACGTGGAACACAAATGGGATTAAGGAAACTAACGCTCTCTGGCCAAAAGTCGCATGCTTCCTCAAAACACACAATACCTTTTTCAAACGTTTTGCATGTTCTTTAGTAGATGAGGAATAAATGAGGATGTCATTGATAAAGACAATGATAAACTAGTCTACTCAAGGTTGGTAGATCCTGATCATCAAGTCCATAAAGTTACAAATGCATTGGTCATTCCAAAGGGCAATACAAGAAACTCATAATGGTCTTACCTAGTTCTAAAAGCAGTCTTAGAAATGTCACTACCTCACCTCTCAGCAAACTTGTTGTTCTCACCATCAGTCTTGGGCTTCTTAGACTCGGACCTAGAGTTAGCCTTGGCCACTCCCACAATGGCCTTCTTTTCATCTTTCTCTGCAATAATCTTTTTCAAAGACATATGCTTGCTTCACTACATTTGCAAATGAACTAATCCTGGAGCTCAACACCTTGCTTGTGAGATCAGAATGAAATCCATAAACGAACTTCTCCCTCCTCTGAGCATCACTGACATAACTGTTAGGAGCAAATCCTGCAGTTGAACAAACCTTCTCTCATACTCCTCAACAATCATCTTGTCGTGCTCTAGGGGCAATAACTCACACTCCTTGTCCTAGATGTGAGTAGTACTACAACAAAATCCGGTATTAACTATCACGGCCCGTATTTTTTAAACCATTTTTAAATCAGAGTAGTAGCAGAAAATCAGAGGATTATTCCTCTATGCAATAAATCATTAGTTGAAAATTGTTGACTAAGCATCTAGGCCGTGATAACTGGGGTTTACAAATATCTTGAAAGACAATTATTACAGATGCAAAGTTGATTAAACTTATGCAAGTCTTTCATGTGCAAGTCTGTTATCCATCTTAAAATACACTAGAAAATAAAGGAGACTCATGCCTACTTTGAAGCTGTCAAGTCATCCTCACTCTCGATCGTCTACCACCAGGTACTACGTGAAGACAGTCTTCTACTAAAGAACCTACATCACGAGCGGATGCTGAGTATAAAAATACTCAGTGGGATATCGTAACACAATCAACCAGGATTTCCATTAACATTTTATCCGACCTATTATAGAGTTCCACTTGATTCTTTTATCAATCTTTCAAGTAAAGTCTTTTATTGTTTTGTTCATATTCAATAATTACATCTTTGTCCCATATAGACAGACTCACTGAATGTCATTCCTACATGACAGATAGTTCCAATCAAATCTCATCAATATCTTTGCACTGTAATAGCTGATCCACATATGATCACCATAGCCATGTCACATGGTTTCCAATGCTGGAGCTAAGTGGTCCCAACTGCACTAAGGATAACCACTACCCCTTCTAGCCGCGTGGAAAAAGGCCCTCTATGGCCACGGGAATATGTTCATGTGGCTACCCACTCTCACCCTCACGCCGATGTATTATAGCTTAGCCTTATTTTCCTTCAGACCAAACATGCTCCGACTATGGAACTCATGGCCATAGGTTCTGAATCACTGCCAATCAAAAACTGACTCACAATCCCAATGACATTTTAGTCATTATCTTGATTAGGTTATTCTCAATCCTCAAGTTTAATCCTCAAATATCATCATTTTATTATCTTCATAAAATGGTTAAGTCTCTAAACCTCATAGGTTTATTAGTCGGATTTTTCTATTATCAAGGTCCTCACTATCAGTCAGCATAAGATCAAGGACAAACACCCATAAATTCGGTAACATAAAGCACATAAAGCTAATACACTAATTATGCTTCAAATCATTTAACAAAAAAGCCTAAAATAATAAAAATGAGCCTATGTACCACGCTGGCTATGTATGTACCATACTGCACCGCAATACACTGACAGGCAAGCCCTACCAATGGTAAGCCATTCTAACTGACGATGGATGTCCACCAACAGTTCAATCCGAACCAGGTTTGGTTCACAGATCTGTTTTGATTCACTGTTGGACCAGTTCAGCAGTGAACCGCTCATCTTCACCATTTGTTCTAGACGGAGGTTGTCTTTGGGCCCCGTCGCCCGGTGGCATCCCCTTTCTCTCCTTCTACGCCTCGAGCCCCTTGGCGGCTAGAGCGCTAGCAATTGCTGTCGCGGTGGCTCTCCTCAAAGGTGGCGGCTTTTCAGACAGGCGACGACGGAGCCTCATGGGTCATTTTCGACCTCTTCCTAGCCATCTCACCGTCATCGCCTCCATCGGCGGAAAATACGCGTCGTCGATGCCTCCATCACCTGAAATACAATTAAAGCACAAAAACCCAAAAATGGACGAAAGAGGTACGAAATCCAACCTCTACGTGCATTTGGGCTCGATTCGCCACTCGCCGAAGGTCGTCGAAATGTCGTCGGCGTGTCGCCGGATGCAACTTCTTCCGCCAATGCGTCAAGGTCGTTGTCATCGCCGCCAGTCATCGGCCTCACCATCGGTGGCTCGGCAATCCCCGGCTCCCCTTCTCTCTAACCCACTCATCTCCCTCTTCTTTTCCCCCGCCTCCCCTTCCTATGTTGTTCATCACCTTCCCTCCTCCTCTCTTTTAAAGCCAAAATCGGAGCAGCTGAGTCACCCCTCCCTCGACGGGTCGCCTTTCCTTTACTACAGGTGTTACATTAGCCACTGTTTTATTTCTGTTGCTAAAAGAACAGTGGATAAAGCTCTTTTTTTACGACAGACAATGACCCGTGGAGAGAGGTATAGCATTTTCGATAGATTTGTACGACAGAAAAAAAAATTGTCGATAATATTAGCTATTCGCGGTTTATTTGTTGTGGTTAAAAAAACTGTGGGTAATATACTCATTATCCACGGTTTGTGATCCGTGATTAAAAGGTTAGTCGGGAAACAGATCTGGACCTTTGATTTGAAGGGCCAAGATTAAATTCCATCTCTTCCTCCTCCATTGTCGAGCCCTAACAGCCCCCCTCCCTCTCCCCCCCTCTGGCTCGACGGGGTGCCCCGCCACACCGGCAACCCCCTCCGGCTCCTCTGGCTCGACGGGGCGCCCTGCCGCCCCGGCGACCCCCTTTGCTCTCCCCCCTCTGGCTCGACAGGGCGTCCCACCACCCCGGCGACCCCCCTCTGTCTCCTGTAGCTCGCACGGGAAAATAGATTCAATTTTTGGGAGTAGAACTTGCTCAATCCAAGGTAAGCCATATGATCCTCAATCTCCGATCCGAGCTTCTCTTGTTCAGTCCCTGATTCTCTTCTGTTTGTTTCCTCTCTTGTCCCCCTTTTTTTTCAGCTTAAAATTATGTATATTTGAGTTTGTTTGGATGATTGCTTCAATCTGGCATGCTAGATGCTAAAAGTTTGAATATTTGGTTGGTTTGTGTGCCGTTCGTTGGTGATTTGCTGTGGATCTGTGTTCTCTGATGCTTTCTGTTGGATCTTTGGTTGATCTCGATAGTAGTTTAGGATAGGTGATTTAATGGCTGATGAAGATGCTTAGCTGCTGGGAATTTCATAATTGTGGCTTGTTCATGTCAGAAATTATGAATTATGGTTTGGGCCGTTGAATGGTGAAAATGTCTAATTTTTTTCGAGCTATCAGTTTTGGTTTTTCTAATGCATGCGTCTGTTTTGAGCTTTTTATTCATTAACTATGCATGCTTGTAGATTCATCTATTGTTCTCTTCAAATCAATGACCTTTGTGATTGATGAAACTACACGAAAGCTGATTTTTATATTTGTCTTATTTCAAACTGTTTATCATTCTTCATCAATGTTCCTCTTGCGGTTTAATAGCTTGATTGCCTACATCTGTGCTTGTGCTTGCATCTAAACTAAATAGGTAATGGTTCTTTTAGAGGGATTTTTATATCCTGACCTGATCTGTGTGGTGGTGTTGATAAATAATTATGTGTTCTAAATTTATAATGAATGAATAAGTAAGCTATCACTTGTTGTTCTAAATTTATAATGAATGAATAAGTCTCAGAAACATAGAAATTTGGGGAGACATCATTTAACTCCAAAGAAGGCATGGAATCCAATTTGTGAGCTGGAGCAATTTAACTCACGGTTTTCATTATTTATTTTGATTACTCTTGTCATGTATTTACTTTGGCTTGCAGAGGCGCATGTCAGCTTGTAGCTTTTTACAATCTTTAAAATAGCTTGTAGCTTGTAATGTCTTCCTCTCGTTACAAAATTTTAATTATTAAGTTTCTTTAAAATGTTGAGTTTACTGCCAAACAGGTTTGTCATCGTTTACTGTCAAACTTGATTTGAAAGAACCTTATTATCGGATGTCTCAACCGCAAGCCTATTCTATGGAACTGTCAGATAGAACTTGGATCCATTGTCAAAGTACACAGACGAAAAAATCTGGAAGGTATGCTAATAGTGAATGAAATTTCGTCTGAATGTACTGTAGTTTTATTATATTGGAGTTTGGTGTTTTCTTATGAACAAAATAGAGAATCCAGATCCTGGTAGGTTTACCGAAATGATAGTAGTTGTTGCATCCATATGTTAACATGATAGAAGTAATCCTATTACAATTTATGAGTCTTAACATATTGTTCACTAGTTACTAGTTTCCACAATAATTGGTTAAAGATGACTGTATATGTCACAATATATATAGAGATTTGGTGATGGTGATGCTTCCCAACTTAGATTAGAAATTGATGAGGTAGAATTCAGCATCTATGAGTTTCTAAGTGCATACTTTACAACTTACGTCTATTAAATTTTCATTTCTAATTACCCTTTTTACTGTGGTTCCTTGCCTAGTTTATTCACAATAGAATTTGTTCGTGGACAAGGTTCAAACACCTCTGGATCCCACTGATCTACTAGCTCCAGAAGAACAGTAAGCAATTGCTAAACGTATTTTTCCTTACTTCGTAAAGAGTAAATGAATTTTTGCAAATACTGTATTAGCTGATAGGGAAATGATATTTGTACAGCAGATTCTTACATATTTTCCATACACAGCTGATGTGTATGGAAATGAATGGGTCAGCTGATGTGACCCCACATCAGTTCACCCACTCATTTCCGTACACGTCAGCTGTGTATGGAAATGTGTAGGAATCTGCTGTAGGATTATCACTGCCCTAGCTGATATGATGGTAAGACTGTTTTCTGTGGTGGTCTTGATATAATATGAATAAAAGGCTTAATGTATAGAGACAGCAGTAGTCTTCTTAACGTCCAGAGATGGCAGTAGCTTTTGGTTTTTTACCTTGATGAGATGCTTGAATTTTATGTCTTTTGAGTGAAATTGTAGATAGCTGCATCTGTTAGTTCTGGTTGGTATATGGTAGATTTGTAGCCGATATAGTGATAATTAAATGTGAGAAGTTGTTTTCACCTTGCTTTGAAAATTTTAGGATGCTACAAACCGTAGCAATCTTGAGTTGCTTGCACTTCCTTTCCACATAAGTTATTATAATTTCTGATGTCATTTCTTTGTAATATTGCTGGGATAGCTTCGGTTGCTCTTAAAGGCTTATCATAACATGAAAATTAGTTAGGGGTAACTTTAGTTAAGAGCACTTTTGTATTCCTCGGGAGAAAGAACAACTTTATTATTTTGCATATTAGTTGTATTTATGTTTCTTCTGCATATTATTGTTGTAAGATGACACTATATATATACATATATGTTGTTTATGTATACAATGTAGTACTAATTATATGAATAATATATGAGAATATCTTTTGCATTTATGAATAATATTTGTTACCCATATTTAGCACAGTAGCTTTATGCTGCTGTTTTTTTCTTTTCAAAGTCTATACCAATAAATAAAATCTGTCACAAATGAGCTAAAACCGTCGAAATAGGTATCTAACGGAGCTAGGGTCCGTCCTTAAAACTATTGCTAACATTTATATCGACAGATAAAAACAGTCGCTACATATCATTCTCGGCAGAAAAATTCCCTTTTGTGACAGCAATATACGCCGAAAAAACATATTTTCAACGAAATTTATCCGTCACTGAAGATTCTTTTTCGACAGAAAATCTACCAAAGCAAAAAATAATTATCGACAGTTTACAGTCCGTCGCTATGTCTATCGATAAAGCTAATTAGCGATGGTTTACTGTTATCCGTCGTCTCTGAAGAATAGCAGCGCGGGTATTATCGGGAGATTTAGCTACGGAATTTGTCCATCACAATAAGTTTAGTAACTACGGTAAAGGCCATTTTTGTTGTTGTGTAGGTTAGTACTTCTGATTGAAGATCTTTAAGAATTCATCCCCAATAATCTCCTCCACTCGTCTGCCTCCAATTTTAGCACGTCTTATTGACTTCCAGCAATGATAAGCATCCTTGGTCATAACAAAAGTTGTTGTCATGACCTTGCAATCATCCCAAGTAGAGATAACATCAAAGATCTTCTTAATTTCCTCAATCCACTCCTTATCCGTCTCTCGTTCCTTCCCTGTGATGGCTAGAGCCATCACTTTAAAGCACTGAAGGAGAATCATCTTCTCTTTTTCGACCTTCTTCTTCGGGTCAAAAGGCTGCTCAGCTTGTGCATGAGCTGCCTGAATTATCATCATAACCCTGTTACCATCCACAGGCCCTCTAGTGCCGGATGAATATTCAACATTGGAAGTAACCTCCTGCCTCCGGCCCTTGCTCCTATAGGACTCAACTCGAGGGGACCTAGGGGGGTGAAAATCCCTCTAACTGAGGTTCTCCAACACTAGCTCCTAGCTCCATCACCTCCAACACCGGGTCCAGCACTAGTCGCACGCATGGCTGCTCGCTTAGCTCTATGAGTAGGTGCCATCGTAACCTTGAAGGCAACAGTAAAACAATCGATTAACCTCAACCCAAAACCCACAACTCTTAAGTAGTTACATATCTCAAGAGAACTTCAGACCTGCATCAAAGGTTTTGCAAGTAAGAAGTCTTATAAAACATACATAAGCCACCCTCATAAGTTATTTCAATTTCTCAATGACACAAGCTATTATATAAAATAATTCAGGTATAAAATGTTGCAAGATTTATAGAAGCAGATTGTATATGTCAAAGTTGTTGGAATATTTATTAAGTATATAAGATAATTTGTTTCCTAACAACTTAAGCTTTAGGAAACTTGGTTATCTTACATGGTATCAAAGCTCCAAACACATGAGTGGTCCTGGGCTCTAGTCTCTTTGGAGGCAGTTAAACCAACACATGAGTGGTCCTGGGCTCTAAACCCTAATTGTGTGCCATGTGCTTCGCTTGATGGGCGCTTGCACGTAAGAGTGTATAAAATAAGTAAATAAGATATTATGTTCCCTAACAGCAAGCTTTTGGGAAACTTGTTATCTTACATAAGTATGAGAACTAATGACGAGTGTATATGCAATAATTGAATCAGCTACATTTTTACTGAGGATTCAGAATGTGGACTCAAGAGAAATGCAAGCATCTAACTTGGGCCGTCGCCCTACCTGGATTTTTTTTACATATATCCATGGTTGTTTACTGCTACACATGTGAATAGTTTTATAGTCAAATTAGTTTCTTTACAAAATAGAAAGTTACTTTTTTTCCTTTTCTTTTCCTTGGAGTGGTGGGCTCTTCATTAAGAAGATGTACTCCATAGTCTACGGGTGCGTGTTTGGAAGCTGAAAAAAAACCATTTTTCAGCCCTAAAAGGTAAAAATTTTCACCTATCAGGGTAAAAAGTATTTGGAACCTAAAAGGGTGAAAAGTGGTCGGTGACAGTGATAGGTGAAAATTTTCACTTTTTCACCTTTCAGGCCTAAAAGGTGTTTGGTTGCTGAAAGGCTGAAAAGTGGGCCTGAAAGGTGATAAGTGACAATTTTCACCCTCACCCCTGAAAAATTGATCATCGCGCCTCTTCAATAAAAAAATCAACTCTCTCCCAGAAGTTCGTCCCCCCCGATGAGTACCCCCACCCCAACAGTGCCCCGTTGAGCCGAGAGAGTCTATGCCCCCGACCTCGCCGCCGCCGCCCCGTTGAGCTGAGGGAACCCGTGCCCACCCCTCTCGGGCAACTGGTCGGGTCGTCCAAAGCCGGTCACCCCGGTGTTTGCCCTGACGCCTCTACCGCTGCACCATTAAGCCGAGGGACCCCCCCTCCTCGTTATATCTCCCTTATTTTCATTCCGTTTTCGGATATTTTTTTATCATTATAAGAAAGAGCACTAAAAATGAAGAAGAATAAAAAAAATGGGTCAAAACAGATCAGAAATGAGTAAGAAATACATCGTTGAAGTTTGTCTAATTAAAAAAGTTAGTGTGTAAGATTACACGATAGCCAGTGCTATAGTGTAATCGATTACACGATAGCCAATGCTATAGTGTAATCGGTTACACTATAGCCAGTGCTATAGTGTAATCGGTTACACTATAGTCAGTGCTATAGTGTAATCGATTACACGATAGCCAGTGCTATAGTGTAATCGATTACACGATAAAATCGATTACACGATAACTAGTGCCAATGCTATAGTGTAATCGATTACACGATAGACAGTGCTATAGTGTAATCGATTACACAATAACTAGTGCCAGTGCTACCGTGTAATCGATTACACTATAAAGTATGCTATCATGTAAATTTTAACAGTTCATATCTCCCTCATGTTTAGTCCATTTTCGGCCTTTTTTTGTTCTTAATTTTTTATGCTCTTTCTAATCATCATAATATCCTAATGACCTTGATACTTTATAAAAAAAATTCTACAAAATCAACAATAAATAGTACATGGTGGCTCAACATCTTTATGATATCATCATTTTAAGAAAGAGCACTAAAAATGAGGAAGAATGAAAAAATGGGACAAAACGGATAAGAAAGGAGTAAGAAACGCATCGTTGAAGTTTGTCCTATTAAAAAGCTATCGTATAATCGATTACACGATAGCTCTTCTTATCGTGTAATCGATTACACGATACCCGGAGCTGACGAATATTCCTATCAGCGTGATTTATTTTCAGTTCCCAAACATATTTCACCTTTTACAAATTAGGCCTGCAAAATTTTTCACCCTGACGCCGGATTACTTTCAGGTTCCAAACGGGTTGTTACCAATCAGAAAATATCAGCGTGATTATTTTTAGGCTGATATAAATTTTCAACCTGTCACCTATCACCATCCAAACGCACCCAAATAACTGAATTATGTCAAGTGAGTAATCCAGTCCAAGGAGTTAAGAGAAAAAGAAAACGGTTAGGGCTACATTCTACAGCCATAAATTACTTCTTCAGATTGTGAAGTGCTCCCTCGGTCCAAAATATCCTGGCTGAATTTGAAACTGAGTTATTGGCCTATAGGGCCCACATTTGAAAAGGTCTATTAGCCTGTAGGACGAATCCAGCCAACTAATGCTGGATCCGTAGTTTTTTAAATGCAGCTAGGTCCTTTTCGAAGGAGGGAGTGTAACCTATTTGATGTACTCTTCTTTCTTTGTACTCTTCTTTCTTTTGTGATTTTACCTTTTTTTTTTAAGCAAAACTCAAAACAGAGTCCTCTCCTCTCAGTATTCTACTCTCTCCGTTCGGAATTAGTCAAGCGAGGTACAGATTTGTCATGAAACCTACAACCACTACAAATAGATCCAAGATTTCACAAAGGAAACAAAAGATAACAACCCACACCGAATCCACGATGCAGCAAACAAAAGGGAAAAAAACTCTGGTCTAATCCACGAGCAACATAAAAATCATGCCAGACAAATCTTACTCAAATCCACGAGCAACATAAAAAGATGAAAGACACCTTTGAACCCTCCCCCTAAAATGAGAGCCAAACTCCAGCAGAAGAAAAGTTTCTTTCATAGTAGTAATTGACTGCCCTAGAATTACTTAAACTAGCTATTTATAACCTCCCCCTAGACCAAGTAAATTATATAAAAATGGAACACTTTGAACCAGACCAGAAAATCCAGTTCACAAGAAATAGTCTTCACAATTAGTGTTGCATCAACTCTCCCCCCTTAAGACAACTCGTAAACGACTTGGAAAGAGGTGGGATCATCTTGAAGTTATGGATCTAAGGTGAATTTGGTTTTTTAATTGACCGGTAGGAGTAATACTGAATTTAGACAATTTTTGTATTCTTTTCAATTGTTTATATAGTAACTATGAAAGGCAGCCAAAAAGAAACCACAAACTAGGTTGAATCTTCAAAGATGATTCATTTTCAAGCAGAAACATTAGGTCGAATCAGTTTGTTAGCTTAAGCACAAGGCTAAGACCTCAGAATATCAATTTGTTAAAATTTCCTGTTCAACAATCTGAAAAATGTACCTCATTATCTGGCAATTAAAATGAAGAGATAAGAGACTTCAAGAGAAAAAAGAATAAGAAGATACGACGAGGTAAGCAAATGGTAGGGGGAAAAAGAACCAGCTGCGACCTGAACATGCCAAAAAGAGGTACTCCCTCCGACCCGTACAAAATGACTAAATTTTATTGGACCCTAAGTCCCATACAAAAACTGAGTTCCCTCCACCTATTTCCATGTTTTTGCCGTGAGGTTCATGGATTTGCCTTTTTTTTTTTCCAAATGAGGCCATAGGAAGTTTAGACTTTTGATTCCAATAGAGTAACATATTTGTTAAGCATTGACGCTACAGAAAATTCAGTAACTTTTTTATCTAAAACAAGCTGATAACAATTAAATCACGTATTAAATACTCCGTCTGTTCCAAAATACTATGTATATTTAAAAAAATATTATTTTTATTAAACCATGGGCCCCATAAAGAAGTCACGTGACTTCCTCTGTTTTATGCTTCAACTTCCGGTCCTGGTCCTTTGGCCTGCAAAGCTCACGATCAAAATCAGCATAGTCAAGCACTCAAGCTTTAATAGTCTCTGCCACCACCGCTTTACTAGTCTCCGATACAAGCTGCTGTTGCTGAACTGGACTGGAACCTGGCATTCCAAATCACCAAGAAGGTTGTTCCACCAGCCACTTGAGGTCTCCTAAATCGAGGATCACTCCCCACTCCCACCCACCGAACTCAGCCAGGCATCAATCAGATTCTCCAGATCCTTCAACTTTTCCAAGATCTGTGATTTATCGGATCTGAATTTCTTCTCCAATGACACCACCTGAACATTTCTTAGAGGAGCTTTGACAATTTCCTTCTTCTCAATCATCTGCAGCAGCTCCCGCTCTACCGCCTCTACTTCTGAATCGCCAACGATGACCGGATTCCGCTTTTTAGTCTAGATAAGGATATCAACCACCTTCCTCACATCCTCCCTCCTCCGTGTGCCTGACTGGTAGGAATTGTTGCCCGCCGATTGAAGCCGCGGGTTCAGGTATACATTACAGTTCAGTTGAGGAGCAAGGGATGGTGATGGCCGGAGCCTCAAGCCGGCCCCAGGCCCAATAGGCGGCGGTGCCGCTGAGTGAGGCTGCGAGTTACAGAGAGACTGCTAGATGTCAGCCTTGACAGCGGGGCTGGAGAAGCTGTACTCTGTCAGAATGTGACAGAGAAGAAGCAGGAAATATGAAGTCACGTGATTAGCCAAAATATATACAATATTTTAGAACAGTGAAATTTTTGAAATATACACAGTATTTTGGAACGGAGGGAGTATGTACTAAACTCATTGATACAGAGGCCCACCTTCAGCAAGCTGGCCCACTGAAATCAGCCTTTTAAACCTCCAAGGGAACGAAATCTTTTGGCCCACCTTTTCGTGCGGCCCAGTCATAGTCCATTGTAGGCCCACCCGAATTTGGGCTTCACTGAATGGGAAACCCATATAATAAACCCAGTCATAACCCATATAATCTTTTGACACCCATATAATCTTTTGACATGCTTGTCTTCTTCCCTTCGTCTTTTGAGTTGGAGATTTCTTAGCGCTCTCTCTGTCTATGTTTGCATTTTCTCATTCTGCAACTGCAAAGAACTCTTCGAACCTTTGAGTCCCTATGAATTTAGTGTGAGAAAGATCAAGAAAGATGATGGAGGATATGTGTAACACCCGAAAAATTGGTATGTTTACCAAAACTGAAATAAGAAGTTTTGATGCTTGTTTAGATTGTTCTTGCTATGTTTTGCAATCTGATTTAGAGTATGCAAAGAGATCTTTCCAACGCCACCGACTATGGTTTCCTTATTGCCCGAAGGGAGGCACATACGTACGTTTAGACTGTATGATATTACGAAAGGTCTGCAGTCTCTGTCCATTGTGTCTGGGTCAACATCCTAGACGCATGGCAGGTTCCGAAGGGAGAACCTCTAGGATGGTTCTGGCAAGTAGCTACATGGTTGGTAATCAGCAAGTAGAAATTTAATCTCTTTACACTTTAGATGTCTGGAGGTATTATGATTTTTCATTTTTCCCCTACACGCGTGATGTTCGGAGTCTTGATATTTATTCTTTCTTTCCCTATACTTGCGAGTCGGAACCGTTGTTGACTGACCCTTCTTTTCAGGTAAATAGACCTTAGGTTCAGTCCAGATGTGATTAATCATCAGCCTATGCATTGGTTATATTTCTCTTTATACTGCTTGTTTCTCTTTCAGTGGGTTTTTTACATCCTACTGAGTGTTTCTATGAAATACTCATGCATCCACTGATGCAGGCGCAAAAGATAATTGATTCAGAAAGTTTGCAGTAGCAGGAAGGCGGTCGATGGAGCCAAGAAGAGATTAGAGACTTTTCTATTATCAATTTGATATTATTAGCCGTTGTGTGCCAGGAACTCAGACTATTATTTCATTGACCTTTTTTAAGTTTATTTGCTGTAATAAAGATTAAGTAGATTCATTTCATAATTCTAATGATGTTGAATACTCGTTACACTGAATGAATGGATGACCGATTACACATCCTTTTGAGATGATGTAATTGGTGGTGAATTTGACAGATTGGTTGCGTGCCCGGGGTTTCGGCCTCGCGATGCTACTATCTTTAATGGCTTTCGCACTCGGATAGAGGTGTGAAATCCTGGGGCGCGACAATATGGCAATGACGCCGGCCATAAAGAGGAGGACAACGGGGACATGCTATGCTGAGGACAAGCACCAGAGGTAGGTTACCTTCTCCAAACGCCGCTACGGACTCTTCAAAAAGGCTTCTGAGTTTTGTGTTCTCACCGGTGCCTCCCTCGCCATCATCGTGTTCTCTCCTTCCAAATGGCGCCCCTCCTCGTGGCCTTCTTGTTAGATAGCCAAGTTTCCCAAAAGCTTGAGCTTTTAGGAAATAGAAATCTTTATTAATTTATTGTATATTCTAGCATCCCTCCTCATGTGAAGCGTCCACACAACGTGGCACGTGGAACATAATTCAGATATAAACGCCTCCAGCGAGACTAGAATCCAGGACCTTCCATAGCCTGGAGCTCCGATACCTTGTTAGATAACCAAGTTCCCAAAAGCTCTAAGCATATAGTTGGATATTGGTATTGGTATTGGTATACATCTGATGCATATAGAAATGTGTATGTTGCTAAATTCTTTCCTCCTCCTGATCGACGATTTTGGGAGGAAGAGCACTGATATTTGTAGTAAACCCCCAAGAGGAACACAAAAACTTGGCCGTCCATGCACTAGGAGAATACAGAATGCGATAGACAATGCAGCCAAGACGAAAGATGGTCGATCACAATACCATTGTGGGAATTGTAACCAAGTTGTACATAACAAACTAACTTGCCAAAACCCACCTTCTGCTTATTAGTACTTCTATACATTGATTTTTAGTTGTAAATTAACTTATTTTTTACATTACTTGAACGTCTTATTAACTATTAGTTTCTTTGTAAATATTATGAATCCAGAACCTATTGATCCCTCCGTCCTCACAGAGCAGAGCTCACATAGATATGACGGCATATGGAACGGAGAGGTATGTGTGCACATCCATTACTTTTTTAATTTTGGATATTGCATATAATTAACTGACTGTAAACTACTTTCATGTTTATTAGGATCCCAGACACATCCATTGAATGCACCGAACACTAGGGCAACATGCGACATTGGGCTGTTGATGCTCGCTTATTGCCGTACATAGAGATGGCAGGCTTTGGGCATTTCCTACGCTTGGAGTATATCATGATTGATAGGACTTTCATAACTGCCCTAATTGAGAGATGGCAGAGGGAGACGCAGACCTTCCGCCTGCATTTGGGGGAGATGATTATTACTTTGCAATATGTAACTATACTACTTGGGTTGCGCATTGATGGCATGGCGGTGATTTGCACGACTTTGAGCATTGACTCGAATGTGGTATATGAGCACCTTCTTGGACGGGTACCTCCATGTGATGTCTTAAAAAGAGGCACTAGGGTGAGCCTTTTGTGTGAGACAGCACTTCAGTAGCCCCCCGGAGGATGCCACAAAGATAGACATTGAGCAACATGCACGAGCATATTTACTCCATATGCTTGGTTGCACCATATTTGCCGATAGCTGCAGCAGCCATGTGCACCCCATCTATCTCATCTTGTTAGAGAATTTTTACTCCGCAGGATAGTATGCATGGGCCAGTGCCACCCTTGCCTACTTGTACTGAGAATTAGGAAAAGCTTGCCAACCCAGCACATTAGTGATTTTCGGGTGTATCACCCTCATCCAGGTAAACCATCAATAATCTTTGGCTACTCTAATTATCACAAGTATAACACATTTGATTCATGTTAGATGTATATGTCTCAAACAGCTATGGTCGTAGGAGAGATTGCAGTTAGGTATATTTTATATATTTAAGTCATTTCATGGTTTTCTATTGACACTCTAACAAAATAGCTAATCCTCATAGTGTCCTCCACCATTATAGATCTGAATTAGACTACCTACGTTCTCGATAGGTGATTATATTATATTGCACATGTTACGAATATAAACAATGCAAAGTTCATAAAAAGTAAAGTACTATCTTTATATCTTGTGTAGGTAACATGGCAGCCATATTATGATGATGTTTTAGCAGAGTTACCTAGAGTGTGTACCGATGGAGCATATGCGTGGCTATCGAGGACGCCACTCATATGTTTTGACAATGTGGAGATGTATGTTCCAGATCGGGTCAAGTTACAGTTTGGATTAGAGCAGCTTTCCCCCTTCTGTTGTGGAGTTCAATGAGCGATCTTCGTGTCGAGGTCAGGCAAATTTTGATTGGAGGTCACATCATGTGGCTTATATTACTAGATGGGACGAGTGGAAGTTGATATGGCTATTTTAGATATTGTATATTGCGTTGTGATGGTCTAAATGTAGGTTGAGATAGCTCATATTTTGACTTTTGATGGATTATATATAGATTAAAATATTTTATATGAGTTTTTGGTATAGTTGTGTTCAATATTTGATCATTGTTGTGATCTATGTCTTGCCGTCTTGATTGGATAAGTTTGTAGCCTACTGGAGAACAGGTCTGCGACTCTAGAAAGCTTGTCCAAGCTAATGAATAGCTTGATGGTGACAAATATGCAAATGTAGGAAGTGAACAAGGGTTTGCCCAAAGATGTCAATGTCATGAAGGACAGACCGGAGAGGAAGATTATGTCGGCAAATCACATGTGCCATGTAATAGAGGTGGAGATAAGAAAGTTGTGGATTGTGCAGGGCCATAGGAAAAAGGTCAGACTAAAGAGGCACAACAACAAGTGCCCGAAAGAGAAGACCAACAAGAAGAGGTACACAAAGTGGCAGTCAAGGCAGGAGAAAAGGCACATGAAGTGGATGATAATAATGAGGAAGATTGTGCCTCCTCGCCTAATGCTACTTCGACCAATAAGGCCGACACTATTGCACTTGTTCTCACCGACCCATTGGATGTACCTCCTCACACATTGGATGACCTCCTTGTCTAATAGTTGGAAGACTCACGAGTCCCTCAGGACAAGGAACTCTCAATCATCTCCCTTAATTTCACTGATGTTGAGGGAGGAGAACCAAGAAGTTCAATTGCGAAGCAACCCTCAGACACCTCCATTGCAAATGATTTGACACTTACTCTCCCCCAAGTTGATTCCAGTCCTCGACCTTAAGTCACTTATGGTAAGTTTATTCTTCTACTACTTGTTGTAATGAATTATAGATAGGTTGTGTTTGGTTAAATACTTGTTGTTATGATTAACTATTTTTTATTCGTATGTTGCAGGATACCTTGTTAGCGCGTGTGGAGGTGGACAAGAAACAAGATAAATCAATTGCTCCCTCCCCCTTAGTTCATGACTATGCCAAGAGTGTCGTTCTAGGAGCATATTGTAGATCACCCTACTACGTCCCCAATGCTATCCAAAAAAATCGTAGGAAGGGGGCGAGTACTAGGACTTCCCACTCGCCAAGGAGGAAGAGGGTTACACTTTTAACGTTGGCCTTGCTTGTGGGATTCAAGTGAAGGTCTTCCACCTCCAAAGCCTTATGTGGTCAGGGTTCTCAGGAGTGGACCCTAAAGATGAAAGTGATACCCCTGGGTGGGTTGACAATTTTTATGTTGATACATTTGCGGCATTAGTTCGCAATGATGTGACTGACTTGGTGATGAAGGATTTAAATGGAGATGAAAATCCCACTATTCATATTTTCGACCCCCATTGGATTATAAGTTACTTTCATTGTCACGCCTCAGGATCTCACAACTCGATCGGAGCACGGAAGCCTTCAATGATAGTAACATCTCGAGGCCGAGACGCCGGGCCCGCGACCGAACTGTCAAATTCACCACCAATTACATCATCTCAAAAGGATGTGTAATCGGTCATCCTGTCATCCACTGTAACCAATATTTAACATCATTAAAAATATGAAGTGAATCTACTTAATCTTTATTACAGCAAATAAACTTAACAAAGTCAATGAAAATAGAATTCTGAGTTTCTGGCACACATCGGCCAACAATATCATAAAGCATCAAAATCAAATAAACTGATAATAGAAAAGTCTTTAATCTCTTCTTGGCGCCATCAACCACCTTCCTGCTACTGCAAACTTTCTGAATAAATTATCTTTTGTGCCTGCATCAAAGGATGCATGAGTATTTTATAGAAACACTCAGTAGGATGTAAAAAAGCCCACTAAAAGAGAATCAAGCAGTATGATGAGAAATATAACCAATGAATAGGTTGATGATTAATCACATCTAGACTGAACCTAAGATCTATTTACCTGAAAAGAAGGGTTAGTCAACAACAGTTCCCGACTCGCAAGTATAGGGAAAGAAAAAATAAATAGTAAGACTCCGAACATCACACGTGTAGGGAGAAGATGAACAATCATAATACTCCAGACATCTAAAGTGCAAGGAGATTCAATTTCTGCTCGCTGATTACCAACCATGTAGCTACTTATTAGAACCACTCTAGATGTTCTCCCTTCGGACACCATGCGTCTATGATGCTGGCCCCATCAGTGCTTACGAACACAATGGGCGGAGACTACAGACCTTCCGTAATACCATACAGTCTAAATGTACGTATGTGCCTCCCTTCGGGTAATAAGGAAACCATGTTCTATAAATACCAGAGATCACCATGGATCTAGCAATGGCTCGTGAGCATACTATGATTCCACCTAGAGAGATCTTCAAAAAGAACTCGTAGTGGAGAAATAGGTCAATGTCAAACTAGACAATGATTTAACAACGGCAAAGGTCTCAACTTTCTGAGAATAAGGGTAACTTTTGCCACATAAAGGACTCACCCAAGGAACATGTATAGAACATCAAGGTCTCTCATCAGAATACGACTCACTTTAGGAGTAACAAAGAGATTCATGTATCTCAGATTACAACAGACTCACCATAGGAGTATAGATCAATATTCAAATATCTTTAGCACATACTTTCATGCACAGAGATACTTTCATGCACGGAGTATCAAAGAGATACTTATGGTTCACTCGTCACTTAGACTTACCCCATACTATTGGTCTTTTTAGTTAACCAAACTTACTCTGATCATCCATATTCAGTAGTATAATGGAAAATACTGACACTTTAACTTATTTTGTACCATATCCCATAGTATTACTTAGGTATTAGTATTTTCTCTCTGATTGCAACACACTATCCCCTTCATATCAGTCCCATTCCAACTGCTCCTGAACTCTGTACATTAAGACTTATACTCTGAAATTTTAACTCCATGAGTCTAGTTTCTAATCCCACCAACATTATATTTTTCTGATTTTTTTTTAATTAGTTACGAATTATTTAGTACAGACTATCGATACAGAAATAGTTTTGTCCGAGATGATAAATCATAATCATACTTAAGTATTTAGTATAACCAAACCTTATTAATGCTATTAAAGTATTACAGACTTAATTACTCCCTTCCTAGGGTTCATTACAGATCCTAGAATATTATGGAATTACTTAAATATACACTTTTTATCATATCTTTTACCATACATAGCAGTCTTAAGTAAGTACCCTTTGAAATAAGGATAATTAAATCAAGACAACACTATGACTACTTGAACCAACAAAATCAAAGACTAACAAACAAAAGATTCGAACTTTAGACCTCATTATGATCAATAGATATCAAACATGGATAGTATTCCCATCTAAGAACATAGCATAAACGTATTGAAGAACATACTCAACAATATGAATAGTATAACCTACTATGTATCAAATTCTATTCAAATCAATATATATATATATATATCAATGATATGAATGAATGAATCAATACTCATATATGTGAAGAAAAGGAACATAATAGGGAAAAACCATCCTACTCTTAGTTTCACCAAAAAGCCTCACCCTTTATGCGTCGTTCGCCTCCGTTGCTTCGCAACACTGCCTCCGCTCCAAGCTTTGAATGAAGACTCAAGTCAAGAAGAGGCCTAAGGTGAGGGTGAATGTGGTAAGGATAAGAGAAAAGCACAAGACGTTCTGAAACTAGGGTTTTGATATGAATAGTACAAACCATCCCCTCTCATGTGTATATATAGAGTTTTTTAGGGTTTCCCTTAAGTAAATCCTTCCTTATCATGACCTCAACTCCTAGTAGGAATTAATATCTTCTTATGGACGTGCATTCCATGTTTAGTTAGGATTTGGTATTATCTTCCCAAGAAAATCCTAACAAAATATGCAACAAAATGCGACTGCAATTTTTGAACCTATATGGTGCGATCGATCGCTGCGTGTCACGCCCCGAAATCCCACACCTCGATCGGAGTGCAGAAGCCAACAAGAAAAGTACAATTCGAGGTAGAGATCCCGGGCACGCGATCGAACAGTCGATTTCACCACCAATTACAATCATCTAGAAAGGATGTGTAACCGGTTATGCCCACAATCAGTAAAACCCTCAATTCGAGATAGACATTATTAAATAATATGAAATGAATCTACTAAACTTTATTACGACAATAATCCATTAAAAAGGTTAAATAAATCAACCTATAAATTTAAGGCTCACAAAGGCCAACAATGTCATAAGCATCAAAATAAATTAAAGCAATAAATAAACTCTAGATCTCTTCACGGCTTTTCCAACCGCCTTTCCTCTACTGCAACGTCCTGATCTCAACTTTCTTTCGCGCCTACATCAGAGGATGCATGAGTATTTCATAAAAGCACTCAGTAGGATGTAAAAACCCACTGAAAATGAATCAAAGAGAATTAAGAGAAATAAAGATAACAAATGAATATCTCAATAACATCTAGACTGAACCTGAGGTCTATTGATGTAAATTTCACATAGGTCCATGATGCCCCTTACAAACATTCTGATTGTTGAACTTTTTGATGTTTGGGGTATTGACTTCGTTTGGTCATCTCTATATCCTTGTTGCAGTAGATTATGTTTCCAAATGGGTATGAGGAGACAGTTCTCTCCTCATACAGCAAGCAACCCCTTTTTCCTCTCAGGCAGCTCTGCTCTTCTCTCTCGAGCAAGAACAGTTTGGCTGACTACAATCCTCACTCGAAATCACAGTTCTACTCCACGAAATCAGCAGTTCCTCGTCTAAAAATAGTCCTCTCGACTCCACGAACCCAGCAGTTCCTCTCTCCCGTTTGCCCAGCCTCTCAAATCCGCCGCCAGAACAGAGCTGCTCCCTTCACAACCAACAATCCCACGAGCAGAAGTTCTGCTCTATTTTTCTCCCAACACAATTCTGGCCCTCCTTTTTCCTCTACAAAGCCACCCCTTTTATTGACAAGCAAATCAATTCTTTCTATTGATTCTGGATAGTCCTAAATCGAGCATGATTCCTTAATTCAGCGTATCTCCATTCCAAGCACAAATCGGTATCTTCCATTTTGAACACCACAAACTACTATTTCCAATTCCTTCCAATTCAAGGCTTGCCTGAACCAGCCCCGGGTGCTTTTGTTCATCTTCTCCTTCGCTTCCTCGCCGCCGGCTTTTTCTCCGTCATCGGACCTCGCTGTCGTCTGACCCATGAGCTATTGCCCTGTCGTCGATCATCCTCATCAACCGCCACATTGCCGTCGAGCTTCTCTACCGCCATCGTTCTCGCCACCAAGCTCAGCACCGCCACCGTTGATGCTCGTCCATGGCCTTGCCGCTGTCGAGACCCATCGGCCGCAGTTGCCGCCAGAACCCATCGGCCACCTCATTGCCAGCGCTTGAGCAGAGCTTCCGCTCGAGTGCTATGTTCTGGGTAACGCCCGAGCCATCGCTTCAGGCCTTTCTTTGCCCTTTTTCAAACCGAACCGAACCATTGAATAGCTGAACCGGTTCAGTTCCGGTACTTTTCTTTTTTTTTCCTTTATTGGGTTAAAACCCGTCATAGCAACCTCGTTTGTTGGATCTTCGATATCTTCACAAAACTCATTTGACGTGTGTTCACTTTTGGTGATGTGAATCTGGAACCTTCAAACCTGCATAAATAAAATTAAATCATAATTTGACGTATAATAAAATATAAATCTTTTAAATTCAATTAATGCATCTAAATAACTCAATTAAGCGCATTTCTTTATTAAACTCCTAATTATTCACTTAACACTAATAACCATTAATTATCCTTATTTTAACTGAAATTACGACTAGCATATAAGTAGAAAGGCATATAAAAATGTGTATATTTTCTATATATCAAATACCCCCAAACCTATATTTTGCTAGTCCTCGAGTAAAACAAAACAACACAAAGAAATCTAACTAATTCACTTTCGCAGGAAATCGCGATTGCATTTAGTGTATGTAATAAGCCTTTTAAACCCCCAGGTGTCCCTGGTTGGACGAGTGAAGTTTCGTGGGGGTTTACAGCCATGCTACCCACAAACATGTACTTATGAAATTAACCTAATTAATCTAAGTGCCAAAAATAAAATAAAATCACTACAACACAAATAATCCTATTATCCCATCAAATGCAAACTGCAAGGCTTAAGAAAATCAACCACACGTACTTGGATTTATAATCAACTGGAATATAGAAGCCCTCAAGTAAGTGGTTTTATTCTACACCTTCATCTTGGAAATTTCTGCTCAATATGATATGGCATGATAATATAAATAGTAAAAAGTGTAGAACATTGTAGTCATACATTCTAAATCTCTGTTTCACACAGATCCAACATGACCCATTAGCCAAAGAACATCAGATAGTCTCAACCTATTTCATCTTAATCTTTAGGTTCATGATAGCACAAATACCTGCGCGCCTCATTCGGTTCTAACATTCTTGATTTGAGAGGATAATATACCATACCGAAAATGATCAATTTTCGCATGTACCTCGACAATTGTTACTAGAGACCATCACAGTACAGGGGTGGTCTGCATTGAGACCCAAGTAGTTTGTGCATGTCAACAGCCCCATTTTCTCATTTAACATATTGACCTGAGGTGGCCAGGGCAATGAGATTCACCCTTTTATGCATTGATCGTTAGTAGTATTTAGATTGTTCTGAAACAATATATAGCAACATCTTGTGAATATTTATATATAACGATTTTTATGCACTTTTGCCATGTATAGTATGTCTTGACATAAGTGGTTTCATTATGCTAATATCTTATATCAATGGCATTGTAATGAGGGAAGCTCATTCAGTACAAAAGGTTGGCACCATAAAGAAAAGGGAGATGTTTTTTGATACACAAGAAGGCTCTTGTTGTAGGAAATGATAGAATATGGATGTTGCTGTAAAGGCCATAGCTCACAATGAAGAGGATGTAGCTCATTGGCCAATATCACCATAAATTTTGTGCCTTCTCCATTGTTTTTTCAATAGGACTGTGTAAGGCCTGACTTCAAGATGCTTAGGTTTAGCAATGACTCAGGCCAATGACTCCTAGCCACTTGGCTTAGGGCATTAGATTTTAAGTATAGACCGCTTCGGGCCTAAGCATCAGCCTAAGTTAATCATATAATAGTCAAGCAGCCCCTTTCTTCCTTTCATTGTTCTTTTTTTTTCGCATTTTTTTTAGCATATATATTTTTGAGCATTTTTATTCTGTCCAAGTTGTATTATACTCTCAACCTATTTCCGGCTGCAACCCCTTACCATTGCCTAGTAAATGGTCTATCATGACCTTTTAAGCTCAACAAACAACCACATATCAACTAATGACTCTGACTAAAGACATCCCACTGAAAATTAGCATTCAACAAATCTCTAGATGATATTACTTTATGTACTAGTGTGTGTGAGTGAGTTGTATTAGCTCAAGCATCTGATCCAAGAGGATTGTAACCGAAAGATATTGTCAGTTAAGTGTATCTATCCTCCAGTATACTTACTCACACTTCCATTACAAATTAATCTCTTAAGAATTGAAGCATGCATTATTATGGGATAAACTATCAAAACCTATGAAAAAGACTAACAAACAACCTAAAAACTAATCAAATTTTTATGGTTTTTCTTCAATTTTTGATTTTTTTTATGATAGAAACCAAAGAAATACTACTTTTCTTTTCTACACCCCCAAACCTAAACTAAACATTGCCCTCAATGCTAACCAAGATAAATACTGCAATGACTAGTAAAAGAAAAGGAGTGTAAGGAAAGATATCACCTAAATAGAGAAGCCTCATGGTAGATGTAGAGCATTAAAACACACAAATTAAGAATGAGGAGTGAGTACAAAATATGGAAATATAAAATACACCCCCAAACCCAGATTGTAGCATCCCCACACATGTATTAAGCAACCTGAATATTAAAAAAATAAGACAATCAAGAAACAAAAATTTGGGTGGCCTCCCAAAAGCGCTAAGTTTTACATCTTTAGCAAGACATAACCAAAAATTTGGTAGGCGAAGTAGGTTCATCCAAATCCAGAACAATCTCCTCCCTTTCAGTAAAACCCTCTAAATATGGTTTCAATCTTTGACCATTAACTTTGAAAATAGTTCCATCTTTAGGGTTTTGAATGTCAACCACCCCATGGGAAAAACCTTGTGCACAATGAAAGGTCCAGACCATCGGGAACGGAGCTTTCTTGGGAAGAGATGTAACCTAGATTTGCAGAGCAAAACTTTTTGATCAGGCTCAAATGACTTCCTCAGTATTGACTTAACATGAAAAACTTTAGTCCGTGCTTTGTAAATCTTTGCACTCTCATAAGCCTCATTACGAATTTCGTCTAACTCATTGAGTTGCAACTTGCGAAGTGATCTAGCCTTGTCCATATCAAAATTAAAATTTTTGATGGCCCAGTAAGCACGATGTTCCAATTCCACAGGTAAATGGCAAGGTTTTCCAAATACAAGTCTATAGGGAGACATTCCAATTGGTGTCTTAAATGCAGTACGGTAAGCCCACAATGCATCATTCAATCTTTCAGACCAATCCTTTCGGTCGGGATGAACCGTTTTCTCAAGAATGCATTTAATTTCCCTATTTGAACTTCAACTTGCCCACATGTCTGTAGATGATATGGGGTGGCAATTTTATGAGTAATGGAGTACTTTTTTAAAATGGGTACCACCATCACTTATAATTGCATGAGAGGTAAAACGAGAAAATATGTTTTCTTTCAAGAAACGAACCTCTACTTTGTGATCATTGGTTCTGCAAGGAATTGCCTCCACCCATTTGGAAACATAATCTACTGCAACAAGGATATAGAGATGACCAAACGATGGAGGAAATGGGCCCATGAAGTCAATACCCCAAACATCAAAAAGGTCAGCAATCAGAATGTTTGTAAGGGGCATCATGGACTTACGTGATAGTGTACCCATACATTGGCATCGGTCACATTTTATGCAAAACTCATGAGTGTCTTTGAATAAAGTAGGCCAATAGAAACCACTCTGTAAAATTTTGAAGCGGTCTTTTCCGCACCGAAATGGCCACCACATGCATGTGCATGGCAAAAAGAAATGATACTATCAACCTCATGCTCCGGCACACATCTCCTAATGATTTGATCTGGGCAATACTTGAACTGGTATGGATCATCTCACAAACTCGACAAAAAATTTGGATTTATCTTGTTTTGTCCAATGTTCAGGAAGTTGAGTTGTGATAAGATAATTAACAATATCAGCATACCAAGGCAATTGAGAGACAACAAAAAGTTGTTCGTCAGGGAATGACTTATTCAAAGGTAAGGGCTCCTCAGCAGACTCGTCAATGAGTGTAGACAAGTGATCAGCAACAACATTTTCAGAACTTGTGTGTTGTGACATCAGGCCCATGACGTCAGCACATCTTTTTCAGCATGCCGGCTATTGCGATGGGCTTTCCTTGATTAGGAGTACATTTGCTTTTGTATCAATTAGATAAATAATGCTTGTAAACTTGGCCCGTTAGAGGCCCAATTAGTGGCGCGCCCCTAGGAGCCGCGCCTCCTTATGTCTTTATAAGGGCACCTTCGTCCTCTTCTTTGGTATGCAATCAAACAAGTTCTAGTTATTTTTTCTGCTTTCCTTCTTCTTTGCCGATTCGGTACCTTGTGATCCTTACGGGTCACAACATTGGTATCAGAGCGGTCTTGATCCGTGACTGAGATGCTGCCTCGTAAGCAGCCGGCGACGGGTAATGAGGCACAGCCAGATCCTGACAGGACCAATGATGCCACTAGCCCGAGGAAGACCAGTGAGAATGACATGGCCAAGATCAGGTCCATGCTTGCGCAGCTATTGCAATTGCAAACGACGAAGGCATCAACCACGGCCAACCAAACAGGGGGAGCGCTGACTCCTCCGCCAGTTTTTTCTGCACCCAATGGTGAAACGTCACAGATGGGTGGCTCGAGGGGTTATGGTGGATCAGGAATTGGGATTCCTCCGCCGAACCACACCATGCAAGGGGTTCGATTTGGATCCCTCAACCAGGCAACTGAGGAAGGCCGTTTGGGTGGAGGGGCACGAGGCATACCAGGTGTTCGACAAAATGCCTCTATGACAACGCCTCTTCGAAATATCCAACGGGAGATCGATGGGGACTGGGAGGAGCTGCTGGGCCCTCAAGGGAGCTGACGTGGAGGGGCCGAGACCCGACTGGCTCGTCTTCAATTTCTGCGCTACAATGGAGAAGAAGATCCCATAGAGTGGATCTACAAGGTGGAGAAATTCTTTGACTACCAGGGAACTTATTCGGAGGCCGAACGGCTACGCATCGCTTTGTTTCATCTGGATGTCGATGCCTCAGTGTGGTTCCGCTATTACGAAAAGCAGGTTCATTTTCCGACATGGGCATCCTTTGCTGATGAACTCTGCGTAAAGTTTGGCCCCAATGAATTTCAAGATTTTAATGAGATGTTATCCAGCTTGCGCCAAACCACAACGGTGCGGGCATATTATACCGAGTTCATGAAGATTACCAATCGTCTGCCTGATTGGCCAGTGGCTGCTCTTGTGGGTACATTCAAGAGGGGATTGAAGCCAGAGATGGCAGACGAGATGAGACACTACCCTTGCCACACGATGAGGGACGTGGTGCGCCACGCTCACATCGAGGAGGAAAAACTGGCCAGACAACGACGAGGGGGGCATGGTGGAACGGTCCAGAGGACCCCTTTCAGTCCTGCACTGGGACCAACACCAGCGTCTGGACACTCTGTCGGCCGGCCCATTTCCGCAGGAGCGGGCGCTACTTCAGTCCGTCGACTAACCCAAGCCCAGATGGAAGAACGCAGAGCCAAGGGATGATGTTTCAATTATGACGAGAAGTTTGTCAAGGGTCATCGCTGTTCAGCCCCAGGAAGCTTATTAATTGTGGAAGTGGACGAGGACATGACAGACCCTGTCGAAGAGATGGTCCATGATTATAATGACGTGCAACCAGAGATCTCAGTGCATGCATATTCAGGCACTTTCACCCCACGCACTATGAGAGTACAAGGGCTTCTCAAACGCCAAGACGTCGCAATGCTGATTGACATTGGGTCTACTGACAACTTCATTAACGACAAGGTGGCACAACGGTTGGGCTGCTATGTGACGGATGCCAAGCCATTTGACGTCCTCATTGGAGACGGCAAGCATCTTCGGAGCTCGGGGGTATGTGCCCAAGCTGCCCTTACTATCCAGGGCCACACCTTTCTTACCGATCTCTTTTTGCTACCAACCAAGGGAGCCGATGTCATCTTAGGGGTCCAATGGCTCCAAGACTTAGGGGATGTGGTTTGGAACTTTAAAGATTTGATTATGGATTTTGAAGTCTAGGGGCAGCGGGTGCGCCTTCAAGGGGCACAACCTGGTGCGCTACACACTGCACAGGCAGTTGGGTCTTTTTTCAGGTTTGCTGCTCAGGGGTTGATGCTGCGACAACGGGCAAGTATGGATGTTGCACAGGTCGATATTCTGGAGGACATGCGACTCCTGTTGGATGACCATCAGGACCTCTTCTCTGAGCCAACTGGGCTTCCGCCAGCCAGAACGCGTAATCATTCCATTCCCATCCTTCCTGGTGTCGCCCCGGCTAATGTACGCCCATATCGCTATCCACACGTTCAGAAGACGGAGATTGAACGATTGGTAAAAGACATGCTGCAGTCCGGTATCATTCAACCTAGTACTAGTTCTTTTTCTTCGCCTGTTCGGTTGGTGCGCAAAAAGGACGGGACTTGGCGGTTTTGCGTGGACTATCGTGCTTTGAACGCAATTACTGTGAAAGACAAATATCATATCCCAGTCATTGAGGAGTTATTGGACGAATTGGCCAGTGCTATGTTCTTTAGCAAACTCGACTTGCGCTCTGGGTACCATCAGATTCGGATGCAACTGTCAGATGTGCATAAGACGGCTTTTTGCACCCACGACAGTCACTTCGAGTTCCTCGTCATGCCTTTTGGTCTGACCAATGCGCCAGCATCATTTCAAAGTCTGATGAATGATCTTTTCCGCCTTCCTCCGGCAGTTCGTTCTAGTTTTCTTTGATGATATTCTCATCTACAGCAAGTCATGGGCATCCCACCTAGAGCATTTGAGGTTGGTGTTATCTACTCTACGAGAGCATTCCTTATTTCTTAAACGCTCGAAATGTTCCTTTGGCAGCCAACAGGTGGAGTACTTGGGCCATATTATTGATCGTACTGGGGTAGCCACTGACCCGGCCAAGGTTTCAGCTATGATCTCCTGGCCAGCGACCACATGTGTGAAGGGCCTTCGTGGCTTTCTGGGCTTAACAGGTTACTACCGCCAGTTCATCAGACAATACGGCGTCCTGGCCAGCCCACTTACGGCATTGCTAAAAAAGGGGGCCTTCTCCTGGACGTCAGAGGCCAAGGATTCATTTAATTGTTTGAAACAGGCCATGGTCACAGCGCCCGTCCTTATCTTGCCAGATTTCGCTCTTCCATTTGTGGTGGAAACGGATGCTTCGGATACGGGCCTGGGGGTGGTCCTTTTGCAACAAGATCGACCTGTGGCCTTCTTTAGCAAAGCACTCGCTGGACGATCGCTGCAGTTGTCAGCCTATGAAAAAGAAATGATGGCCATTGGTCATGCAGTGACGAAATGGCGACCCTATTTGTTGGGGCGCAGGTTCACCATTCGCACAGACCATCAGCCTCTGCGATATTTCCTAGAACAGAGGGTATCCACTCCAGCGCAGCAACGCTGGGTGAGTAAATTACTGGGGTACGATTATGACATTATCTACAAAAAAGGGTCCGAAAACACAGTGGCAGATGCTCTTTCGCATCGGGATAGCATGGGGGCCTGTTTGGCACTCTCCGTTCCGAGTTGCCCCTTCCTCACAGACCTCCGCCAGGCCTATACGGACGACCCTTACACACAGTGCTTACTGGTGCGCATTCAAGGGCAGCCCGCAGATGAACCGTCCTATTCTTGGCATGATGATGCCTTATTATGGAAGGGCCGGTTATGGGTGCCCGACACCGGCGATTTGCGCCAACGTATTATTTTCCATTTCCATGATACCGTGATGGCAGGTCATGAAGGTGCATTTCGAACCTACAAGCGGGTAAGTCAAAGTTTTCTTTGGCCTGGAATCCGACGCGCCATCCAGGCTTATGTGGCTGCTTGTGACACCTGTCAGCGTGCCAAGGCGGCAACAACTTCCCCCCAGAGACTGCTTCAGCCTCTTCCTATTCCAGATCGAGTTTGGGAGGATGTTTCCATGGATTTTTTCGAAGAGCTACCGATTGTACAAGGGAAATCGGTCATTTTAGTTGTTGTGGACTGGCTATCGAAGTATTCCCATTTCTGTGCCTTGAGCCATCCATTCACTACTCGGACTGTGGCGGAGGTATATGTGCGTGACATTCCTAAACTTCATGGCATGCCATGGACAATTGTCTTAGATCACGATAAGGTATTTCTTTCCAACTTCTGGCGTGAATTCTTTGCACTCCAGGGCACAGCGCTTCACATGAGCACGGCCTATCATCCCCAGACTGATGGCCAAACGGAGGTTGTGAATAGATGCTTGGAACAGTATTTGAAGTGCTTTTTGGGGGATCAGCCTCGCAAGTGGTTACTGTAACACCCGAAAAATTAGTAAGAATTTTAAAACCCAAAATTGACCCTCTTAATGTTTGATTTGGTCGTGTTTTGCCTGAAATTAAAGTTGGTGAGAAGAGCTTTCCAATGCCACCTATTATGTGCGATTTGGAGTTTGGAGTGAAAAGATATGAGAAATTGAAGTTTGATTAAACGTGACTGCGATCGATCGCCATAAGAACCGATCGATCGGCAGGCTGAACCGATCGACGCCTTATCAAAACGATCGATCATAGTTACTGTGATTTGCGAATGTTTTGTTTCGCGTAAAGCGATCGATCAGCAGTAATGGCAATCGATCGGCTGTAACGCGGTAGTGTAAAACAACGCATACGACGATCGATCGCCATATAGCCGATCGATCGCCGGTTGCGGTTTTGTGATTTCTAGCGTATTATTGGGGTGGATTTGCTTGGGAAGATACGAAATCCTAATGGGACTTGATTTGCACGTCTCGAGTAGGATTTTGAGGCCTTCCCATTCGTTGGAAGTGTCCATGATTTGGAAGATTAGTTTAAGAATGGATTCTCCCCCAACTCTATATAAACACTAGAGAATTGGCTTGTGCTAACCCTAGAATGTCCAGAGATCTTTCCCCCTCTCCTTCCCACGTTCACCCATCTCCTTGGAGGCTTGTTCTTGTGGGAGTTTGCGAGAGCTTGGAGCGGGAGCTTTGGAAGAAGCGGAAGAGACGAGTAACGCGTAGAAAGGCGAAATCTTTAGAGGATTAAGTAGGATGGTTTTTCCCCTCTTCTCTCTTTTGATTATATATGCTTTTGACAAGTGTTTTGATTCAGCACCTTAGTCATTGTTGGATTCTTGTGAGATGAATGAGTTGTGTCCTTATTTCTATGCGTAGTGCATCACAAATCATATGTGCATTCATGTTTCACTTCTAGATGGGAATTCGCACCTAAAGTCTAATGCTTTATTAATTCTCCAGAGACTAGAAGTTCTGATATTGCTTAATTGATTATTATCCATGTTGAGTTTGTGTCTTTAAGGTGTGTCTTATATTAATTGTCTTGTTTGGGGTGTATTAATGTTTACAAACGATGTTATATATATAAGAACACAAGAAAGGAGTGAACTTTAGAAATTCCAGATAATCCTAAGTTCTGTAATTGGTCTAGGAGGGGAGTATATAGTCTGTTAATGATGTATTATCATTTATAATGTGTTATTAAGTAAGATAATCAAGTTTAATTTAGAGTCTTAATCTCGGCCAGAACTATTTCTGTGCTAACAATCAGTAGTAAATAATTCATAACTAATTCAAATAAAATCGGAAAAATATAAAATCAGTGGGGTTAGAAACTCGACTCACGAGGGTATTATCAGTAAAAATTTGAGAGGCTAAGTCTTATTGTACAGAGCACAGAAGCCATCGGAAGAGGACTGTTGTGCAGGAGACAGTGAGCTGAATCTGAGAGAAAATACTAAGTATACAAATAACATCATGTAATATGATATGATAACGATTAATATGTGAATACCAGTAATTTGACTATATACTTATGGAATATCACAGTAAGAATTGGGTTAGATGTAATTCAATTATGAGGGATAATCCTTTGAAAAAGTGATTCCTAGCTATCTATTTTAAAAGCGTTGATGTCAGTTTGATATTCTACTTGGAATTCAAATCATCTAAGATTCTTTGATTTGTTGTCTCTGATATTTGTATTTTAAAACTCTAATGCATATGAGGAATTCTTATCTAGGGCTGAGCATGAAAGGTATGTATTGATTGTATGTTACTCCTTGGGTGAGTTGTTATTATTCGAAGACTTTGATACTTCTATCCATACTCCATGAGAGAGTCTATTCTGGTAAGAGATACCTTATGATCTTAGAGTGTTCTGACTACTATTCCTTTGAGATATTGCTCATACTGATTACATGATTGTTCTCTTCCACTGGAGATCTCGTGAGACTCTCCCCATGGTGGATTCAAAGTATGCTCAATTAAGCCATTGCTAGATCTTGCATGGTCACTTATATTTATGAAAATGCGATTCCATACTGCCCGAAGGGAGGCACTATATGTACGTTAGATTGTGGACATTACGGAAGGTCCTCAGTCTCCGCCCATCGTGTCCGTAAGTACTGGTGGGGCCAGCATCCGAGACGCATGGCAGGGTTCCAAAGATAGGACCCCTAGGGTGGTTCTAGTATATTATTTTAGTCACTTGCGAGCGACCAGGTTAGCGAGCAGAAATTGTAACTACTTTCACTTTAGATGTCTGGAGCCTTTGTTATGATTGTTATCCTCTCCTTACTCATATGTGTAGTAGGAGCCTTATTGATATTTTTCCCATACTTGCGAGTTGGAATTGTTTTTGACTAACCTTGCAGGTGTTCAGATGTTGTGGAATGTCTATGACCTATGTTATTCTTATTCTCTTCATACTGCTTGTTTTAATTCAGTGGGTTTTTACATCCTATTGAGTGTTTCTATGAAATACTCATACATCCTCTGATGCAGGCACAAACGAAAAGTGAGATCAGGAAGTGCAGTAGTTGAATGGCGGATTGCAGGCGCCGAAAAGAGATTAAAGACGATTTAGTTATTTGCTTTGCTTTTTATTGATGCTTATAACATTATTGGCAATTGTGTACCATAAACTTATAGGTTGTATTTATTCGACTTTCTTAAATGGATTATTATTAAGTAAATTCATTTCATGGTATTCATTGATGTCTATTATTGTATTACACTGATTGTGGGCATGATCTGTTACACATCCTTTCGAGATGATTGTAATCGGTTGAAAAATTAAAGACGATTGTGGGCATGATCTATTACCTTGAAGGAGTGCGTTTGAATACTTGCTGCCGGGAATAGTCCTACCGAGCAAAGGAAATAGTACTGTGTTATTTTTGTTTAAATCTCAAATTTTTGTAAGTCAAATTCTATTTTCAATTAAGATGAATTCCATTGTTTTGTTAGTTCAATTCTCTAGCATGATTAACTAATCTTCTGACTAGGGCTGAGATGAAGCCATGATTAGTCGTAGGAAAATTATTCATGTGATGCAATTGTCATGCCTAAATTAATGTGTTTTAATAATTGTTATTCTCAATTTAAATTGCATTGAGTTATATGTTTAATATGCTATTTGGATATTACTTGTGATTTATCGAATGATGGATACACGTAATGATTTGAATCTCATCTGTTGATATGCAAGAGAATACAAAATTCTATTTAAAAATTTATATGCTTTCATGCTGAAATCTTCCGTAGGAGAATAAATTGAATTCCAATTCTCTACGAGATAATCGTGAGAACAATTGCTGATTTTAAAGAATTATTCCTATGATTGTCATGTGCTGATTCTTATGCCCTAGTGTTTTAAATTCCTGGTTAAAGTTCTAATTTTTATTTGTCAATTAGTTTCTTTTTCATAAATTACTTAATTGCTTTTAGATTAATTTGTTAGTTAAAGTTGTTTAATTGCATTGAGTCTTTGATTAGTCGTAGTTGTAGTGAATCAAATCAATTTAATTCTTCAACAAGGGTAATAATCTGATCTTCGAATTAGAATTCCAAAAACACAAGTCCCTGTGGGTTCGACCTCGTAAGAATTGTGCAACTATACTCCAAACATGATTCGTACACTTGTGAGTAAAATTAAGAAGATTAATTAAAAAAACAACATGATTGCATGCTCGTGCTAGTTGTAGCTATTAGGTTGCTAGTTGTGGATATCTAGGATCGATGTGTGCTAGTTGCAAATTTTAGGACTGCTACAGGATTTCCTTGTGTTGTGTGATTGTGCATGCATGGTCGTCATTCCTTGAACCCTGACATCATTGCCTTTGATCCTAACCCTGAGTGTCTATCTAGAATCCGTAGAAACCCGATCCCTGAATTCCATTCCATGGCTGACAACATAAACCTTGAGGGTGGGAATGGCCTTAACCAACATCCGGTAGTGCCTCATGCTTGTACCATATAGCACTACTACCGTCCCACAGCCTACACCTCCCCCTCCTGCATCCTATTGCCAGACAATATGGCCAATTTTGAAATTAAGCCAAACATCATCCAAATGCTCCCCACATACCATGGCCTACTGAATGAGAACCTTTATAGGCACCTGCAAAACTTCCTAGAAGTAAATACCACTTTTAAACTTATATTGTCTGATGATTAGGTACGCCTTAGGCTGTTCCCTTTCACCCTGAAAGACAAGGCCAGGGAGTGGCTTTACTCCCTCAAACATAATTCTATTACCACTTGGGAGGAACTGCAAGCCGAATTCCTTAAAAAATACTTCCCTGTAGGGCGAACGAATAAAATCAAAAACGAAATTATAACGTTCGCCCAGCTTCCCAATGAGCAATTCCACGAGAGTTGGGAAAGAATGAAAGCCCTCATTAGGTCTTGTCCACACCATGATGTGCCCAAGTGGCAACTTGTGCAGAGATTCCATGAAGGTGTGTGTGATCAGCACAAAACCCTAATTGATGCCTCGCGTGGAGGCACATTCATGAAACAGACCCCAAATAATGATTGGAATCTATTAGAAGACTTGAGCGAAAACGCCTTACATAGCACAACCCTCTATAGATCCGAAGGCTACATACCTGGCAGGAATGCCTCATGGGGAGGCATATTTGATGTGAAAGCTACAACGAACCTAGAACACCAGGTAGCATCCCTGACAGAGTGGTTTGATCGATTCTTCTCTCAGTCTTCACCTTACACCCAAGCCTCTCATGATGTATGCACCATATGTGTCATCGTTAACTGCCCTTCAGCCTCACAATACCCAGACTTAGTACAAGAGCATGTCAACGCGGCGCAGACCTTCCCCCGAGCCACCAACAATCCTTACTCCAACACATACAATCCTGGGTGGCCAAATCACCATAATTTTTCCTGGATGCAACCTAATCCTGGGCCCACTTTTAATTAGGTCCCTTGACAGGATTTCACAAGCCAACCCTTGCCTTACCAACCACCCTCTGCTCCTCAGTTTGGTCAACCCAGTAGACGGCCTACCTTAGAAGATCAATTGCCAGATGTTAGCCACCCTGTCTACCCTCCTTACGGCCTTGACCGAGATTAAAACCGAGCAAAAGGAGATGAGAGGTGAGCTACGGACCTAGGCCTAGAATGTCCATTCCCACACCCAGTCCATCTCCAAGATAGAAACACAGTTAGGACAGCTGACTCAGTCCATGAATCGGAGAGAAGTAGGTACCCTGCCAAGTCAAACCCAGCAGAACCCTAGTGGCCAATTTGCAGTTGAGGGTTCCCAATACCCAAATGAGCAGGTACAAGCCGTAACTACCCTGAGGAATGGTAAGCAAATCGACAATCGGGTTAAGGATTTGTCCACTGGCACCGCGAATGATCTCCCCTGAGATAGTTAAAGAACCCACTCCAACCAAAACTGTGCCGCCTAGCTCTCCAACCCAGCAGGAAGCCCAACCTAAGGCCAATGACAAAGGTTCCTATATCCCTAGGGCACCATTCCCGCAATCCCTCGACAAACCCTCCCCATTTAGCAAATTCCATCAAAGAATGGACGAGATGTTAAAGGTGTTTAAGCAAGTTAAAATTAATCTTCCACTGTTATATGCTATAAAGCAAGTGCCTGCTTATGCTGAAATTTTGAAAGACTTTTATACAGAGAAACGGAAAACCAAAGCCAATGTAACCCAAAAGGTCTTCCTGACTGACCAAGTGAGCTCCCTGTTAACATGTGCCCTTCCACCTAAGTATAAGGACCCAAGTATCCTTGTTGTTTCCATTGTTATAGGTGACCATACCATTAGCTAGGCTCTCTTGTATTTAGGGGCCAGTGTGAACCTCCTTCCCTATTCCATTTATGAACAACTTGGTCTAGGAGATTTACCCACCTCAGTCACCTCACAGTTAGTAGACAAATCTATCTAGAGACCTAGAGGGGTCATAGAGGATATCCTTGTGGGAGTTGACCAGTTCTATTTCCCTATCAATTTTGTTGTCTTAGACATGGAACCGGTAGCTAACTCCAAGAGCCAGATACCCATTATCCTTGGATGCCCTTTCCTTGCCACAGTCGATGCCACGATAAATTGTAGGTCAGGGCTTATGGATGTCTCGTTTGGGAATATCAAAGTCAAGCCTTACATCTTTAGTGTTTCCCAATAACCCTTTAGCGAAGCCAAATGCCTTATGGTGGATGAACTAGATGATCTAGTGCAGGAGTTCATACCTTTTCTTGTGCTTAGAGATGCCTTAGAGCACACCCTCTTTTACGATTGGCTCGATGCTTATGAGGGTACCCCTGACCTTGAGGAGGTACATAACCACTTAGTGGCAACCCTACACTCTAGATCCTTCCCATGGAGACCCCGTCCCGAACCTCTACCTGTGTCTACTACCCCACCGTTGAAACCCTTTATTGAGTCCCCACCTACGCTTGAACTGAAACCCCTTCCTAGCTCCCTGAAATGCGCCTTATTAGGAACCAATAACACTCTTCCTGTTATCATATCCTCCAGCCTCTCGAGTGTGCAGGAAACCCAGTTGTTGCGGATCCTTACCACCCACCGGAGAGCTATAGGATGGACAGTGGCTGACCTACGGGGTATAGATCCCTCTATCTGTATACATAGAATAAACCTTGAGGACCAGGCCAAACTGTCTAGGGAGGGGCAAAGGCGTTTGAACCCTCACATGAGGGATGTTGTGATGAAAGAGGTAGTGAAACTCTTAGATGTTGCGATCATATATCCTATCTCTGACAGTGAATGGGTGAGTCCTATCCAGGTAGTACCTAAGAAAGCGGGCTTAATGGTGAAACCTAACTCTGATGGCGAACTTGTGCCAATAAGAGAGACCATGGAATGGCGGGTGTGTATAGATTACCAAAATCTGAATTCCAACACCCGTAAGGTTCACTTCTCATTACCCTTCATTGACCAAATCCTTGAGAAGTTAGCTGGCCAAGAATTCTATTGTTTTTTAGATGGGTACTCAGGGTACAATCAGGTGCCAGTTTATCCAAGGGACTAGGAAAAGATGACCTTCACATGCCCTTTCGGTACCTTTGCTTATTGTAGAATGTTATTTGGTCTTTGTAATGCTCCTGCTATGTTTCAGTGGTGTATGATGTCCATCTTCTCGGATATGATTGATAAATTTTTAGAAGTTTTTATAGATGATTTTTCGGTATTTGGTGCATGTTTTGATGAATGCTTGCACAATCTCTCTTTAGTTTTGAAAAGATGCGAGGAAACGAATTTAGTTCTGAGTTGGGAAAAGAGTTATTTTATGGTTCAACAGGGGATAGTGTTAGGCCATATTATATTTAAACGGGGTATCAAGGTTGACAAGGCCAAGGTGGACCTTATTGCTAATCTTCCACCACCTACCTCTGTCAAGCAAATATGGTCTTTCCTTGGCCATGCAGGGTTTTACAGATAATTTATTAAGGACTTCAATAAGATTTCACATCCATTATGTCACCATCTTGGTCAGGATGTGTCATTTGAGTTTGATAAATCATGCAAGGAAGCTTTTACAAAGCTCAAAACCCTCCTCTCTAGCTCCCCAATAATTCAACCCCCTGATTATACACTGCCATTTGAGATCATGTGTGATGCATCTAAGTATGCGATAGGGGCAGTGCTAGGCCAACGAATCAATAAAATTCCTCATGTTATTTACTATGTCAGCAAGACACTTAATGATGCACAATTAAATTACACCACTACTGAAAAGGAATTATTGGCTGTTGTGTTTGCTTTGGATAAGTTCTGGTCATATCTTCTTGGGAGAAAGATTATTATTTTCTCTGATCAAGCTGCCTTGCGGTACCTTCTTTCCAAGAAGGATGTCAAACCAAGGCTGATTCGTTGGATCTTGCTCCTACAGGAATTTGATTTTGAAATTAAAGATAAAAAAAGGTTCTAAAAATGTGGTGGCTGACCATCTTTCTATAATTCCTCTCCATGAACTTTCTAGCCCTGAACCTCTTAGGGATTCATTCCCTGATGAGCAGCTCTTTGCTGTTTCCACTAATTCCCCACCTTGGTTTGCACATATTATGAATTATCTTGATGTGGGTCAAATCCCATCTCATTGGTCTAAAAATGATAAAGACTTGTTCTTCTCACAAGTCAAACATTATTATTGGGATGACCCTGATCCATTTGATGTGTCCATGAGAATGAATTTCATAGGATCCTATCTTTTTGTCATTCTCATGCTTGTGGTGGACATTTCGATGGGAAGAAAACTACGATAAAAATGTTGTAGAGTGGCTTTTACTGACCCACGTTGTTTAAAAACGGTCATGCTTTTTGCCAATCATGTGACAGGTGTCAGAAACTTGGAGCCCTTTCAAAAAGGGACTTGATGCCCTTGCAACCCATCTTAGTTGTTGAATTATTTGATGTGCGGGGTATCGATTTTATGGATCATTTTCCACCTTCTTTTGATTATGTGTATATTCTTGTTGCTGTTAATTATGTGTCCAAGTGGATTGAAGTTGTTGCCACTAGGACTAATGACCATAAGGTTGTGTTGGATTTTTTTAAGTTAAATATTTTAGCAGGTATGGAATCCCTCACGCTATAATTAGTGATGGGGTTACTCATTTTTGTAACAGGTCTTTCGATGCTCTTCGCAAGAAATACTCTCTATCATACACAAAGTTCCAACTCCTTATCATTCTCAGATGAGTGGACAAGTGGAAGTTTCAAATCGTCAAATTAAGAAAAATTTTGAGAATACGATGCACCCTGATAGGAAGGACTAGTCACTACGATTGAATGATGCACTTTGGCCTTATCGAACAGCTTTCAAAACTCCTATTGGAATGTCTTCCTACCTTTTGGTATATAGCAAAGCCTGCCATTTACCTGTTGAGTTGGAACATCGGGCTTGTTAAGCATATGATTTTGATATGGACAAAGCTGGTGAACATTGCAAACTTCAACTAAATGAGTTAGAGGAGATGAGATTTGATGCGTATGAGAATGCCAAGTTATACAAGATGAGGACTAAAGTTATGCATGACAAGATGATTTCAAGGAAATTCTTTGCGCCTGATCAGAAAGTGTTATTCTACAATTCGCGGTTGCATTTATTCCCAGGAAACTCCATTCTCGGTGGTCTGGCCGGTTCCTTGTGAAACAAGTCTACCCACATGGCGCTGTTGAGATCCACAATCCAAACGATGGTAGCACATTCCAGGTCAATGGTCACTGATTGAAGCCATATCCCGAGGCTGCTTCAGACGTGGATGAAATGATTGTATATCTTGAGGATCCAAACCCTACTGAATGATCGTTGGCTCAGTCTGGCCGAAGACGTTAAACTTAGCGCTTGGTGGGAGGCAACCCGCGTATTCAGGTGTATTCTCTCATTTTCTTCCTTTCCTTGTTATGTTATCATTGTAGTTGTATATTTCTTGCACATTCAGGACAATGTACATGATAGGCTTGGGGGAGAGGATATTGCTTGATCGATTGAAAAAAAATCAAAAAAATAAATAAAAATTTAATTAGTTTTTAAGTTGTTTGTTAGTATTTTCATAGGTTTTGGTAGTTTTATCCCTTGATGACGCTTACTTCAATTTTTAAGAGATTAAAATATTGGAAGTGTGAGTAAGTATACTGGAAGATAGAGACACTTAACTGAGAAGTATCTTTCTGTTACAGTCCTCTTGGATCAAATGCTTGAGCTAATAAAACTCACTCACACATACTAGTTACATAAAGTAATACCCTCTAGAAATTTGTTGAATACTAATCTACAGTGGGATAACTTTGGTCAGAGTCATTAGTTGATACATGGTTATTGTTGAGCTTAAAAGATCATGACAGACCATTTACTTGGCAATATGGCAGAGGCCTGAACTGGAAATAGGTTGAGAGTATAATACAACCTGGACAAAATAAATGTCGCTGAAAAATATATATGCTGAAAAGAAAAACAAAAGCAAACTCGGGGCTGCTTGACCTTATGGGATTAACTTAGGCTGATGCTCAGGTCCGAAGCGGTCAATATTTGAAACCTAATGCCCTAAGCCAGCTGGTTGGGAGTCATTGGCCTGTGTTATTATTAAACCTAAGCATCTTGAAGTTAGGCATTGCATAGTGTCGTAAAAAAAAGTCTATGGTGTATTATCCTCTCAAATCTAGAATGTTGGACCCGAAGGAGGTGTGTAGGCATTTGTTCTATCATGAACATAAAGATTGGGATGACTATGTAGATTTTGATGTGCTTTGATTGATGGTTCACACTGGATATGTTTAAAATAGAGATTTAGAATGTATTGCTACAATGTTCTACACTTTTACTATATAAATTATCATTTCATATCATATTGAGCACAGACTTCCAAGATGAAAGTGTGGAGAATAAAACCACTTACTTGAGGGCTTCTATATTCCAGTTGATTATAAATGCAAGTAAATGTGGTTAGTTTTCTTAAGTATTGTAGTCTACATTTCAAGGGATAATAGGTTTGTTTATTTTATAGTGATTTTTTTATTTCTTTTGCACTTAGTTCAATAAGTTGATTCATAATTACATGTTTGTGGGTAGCATGGCTGCAAACCCTCACAAGACACAACTCGTCCTACTAGGGACACCTAGAGGTTTAACAGCTTATTGCATATGCTCAATGCAATTATGTTCCCTACGAAAGTGACATTTAACTTTTCTCTACTTTGATAGTTATTAGGTTTGGGGGTGTGATATATACTCAAATTATGCATTTTATTAACTCCGAAACTTATTTTATGTTAGTGTTTGATTAGATTTAGTGATGCATTAATATTATTTTTTGATCTTTTGTAGGAGAATATAAGACTTGCACTCCTTTTGGCATAAGAAGAGAGAAAGAAGTAAAGATTTCGGAAAAACTACAGTAGCCGATTGATCGCCTGACATACGCGACCGGTCGCCCCAATCCAAAATGAGCCGCAAACGGTTGACGTGATCGTTCACAGCCTTCTCGGTCGATCGTATCTGCTAGAGTTTTTGTTACACGGTTTGCAATCGATCACAACCAAGCGATCGATTGCCATATGAAGAAAAATGCCGAACGATCGCAACAAACAGTGAAGAAACGATTGAAGCAGTGATCAATCGGGCAGCGATAGATCGGCAAATGCAGTAATCGATCGCTGTATCCAGGAAACCTATAAGGAATCCTTTTTCAAGCCGGTTTTGGATAGGGGTTTCGTGGTTTCTCTTACCCCTCTATATAAGCCTTAAGGATGGACATCGTGAGAGGAGATTAGAGAGTCTTGGGAGTCTTAGAGAGAATCTTTGTGAAGAGTGTGTGACAGCTATAGCCAAGGAGAGAAAAAGAGAGGAAGAAGAAGACAAAGAAGATAAAGATGCTTGTTTCTCATCCAATGCACGGCTAAACCACTTCCAAGGTGTAGTTGAATCCCGAATAGATTGGTTTTGTCGTTTCTTTCTCTAATCTTAATCTTGTTTAGTTGATGTATGGATCGTTATTATATTATCACTTCTAATTCATTAAGGTTTATTTTATGTGCTCAAGAGAGGCTAGTATGAATTTTGTGAATTTCAATGTGAGGAATGCTTGCTTGTCCGAGAGGAACGTACGCAGACTAAGGTGTTAAATAGAAATAAAGTTTCATTGATTCTATGCTCGAGAGAGATCGTATCACAATTCCATGATTTTAATTGTTTAAGTGTTACATCTGAGAGGAGTTGCATGATAATTTGAATTGCCTAGCATATATCCGAGAGGAATATGCTAATCAACTATGAATTTATAGAAGAGAGAGAGACGGTAAAATTAGTTTATTCCGTGGTGGATTCGAAACCTTGGTACTTGTCCATATAAGTACAACTCATTTAAAGTAGCTAAATTTAATTATTTTTCTTAGATTAAATCAAAACAACAATTTTTTCTTGAATTTGGTAGATTAATCTTCCGTCCCTGTGGTTCAATAACCCTAAATACTCACTGTAATATAATTATCTTGTGCACTTGGAAGGGTTTAATATTTAAACGATCAAGTAGTCGAATAATCCCTTCGACAAGCGTAGTCCGGTGATCGTCCATTGGCAGATATTGCAGCCATGCGTGGATACAATACAAGGCGTACCAAGCATATGCCACATCCTGTAAGTACAAGTGAGGTCAATGAGATTCATCCTTGAATGTCCATTCTCTGCAACCACCTCCACCATGCACATTCTCATTACACTCCACGACCAATAGCCCCCAAGATTAGTTAGTCAATTCATTGAGCCGGTCATTGATCTCTGGAATCTGGTAGGAATCCTAGTGCTTACTCACCCTTCTCGTTTCGTTCATCTTGATCATTATCTTCATGCGACTGCCATTAAGCAAAGCACATATTAGCCTCTGGATATGTCATAATTGTTCAGGATATTGACTTGTTCTGCATAACACTCTGGATATGTATTCATTGAGAGGCAGTTCAGGGATGTATGCATCGGGCTAGCACACACAGAGCATGCATCATTCATGTTGAGAGCATTGATGCTTCGATTCAAACTCAGGGCATCTATTTTCTTGGTTAGTTCATCGAGTTTGACCTTAATATCTATGTCCTCTTTGATCTCATAGAGACCTCCCTTCTTAGGAGCTTGATGTTGTCTCTCCTTATGACTTGCAAAATCCCATTGTTAGGAGCTTGATGTTGTCTCTCCTCTAGGAAATTATAAGCTACTTCACCTCCTAAGTCTAAGAAAGCACCGCCATTTATTGATTCAAGCATATTGCGGTGTGTTTGAGTTAAATCATTGTAGAAGTGTTGAATTAACCTTCACGTTTCAAACCCATGATGTGGACATTTTAATAACAGGTCTTTGAATCTCTCCCAACTCTCATAGAACTTTTCATTTTCATCTTCCATGAAATAAGTGATTTCCCTTTTTATTTCATTAGTTTTGGCAATTAGGAAGAATTTTGACAAAAATTTGCTCACCAACATATCCCATGTTGTGATAGAATCTCGTGTCTGTCTCCCCTATTGCTGCCTTCCAAATCAAACAATTTTCCCTTCGAATTGCTTCAAATCCCGTCTGATTTTGTGGCAAAAATAATATTTTTAATCCTCTCGATCAGGACCCAAATCACCCAAAAAATTCCATCTTCCCAAAGTCAACACAAATCAGACCTCTTTGCAATCTCCAATCGAATCGAAAATTATCACTTACCATTCTAATCCAAAGCCAAAATTTGATTTCCTTAACTTCTCCCAACCTTCCCGATTCGGCCTCCCCTCGCGATCTTTCCAAATCGAGAGTTGTTGCTCTGCTTCTGCTCCTCACCGTCAGGCCTCTTCTGCTGCTTCTATCGCCGTCGCTGTCGCTTCGAATGGCCGTGACCATCTCGCCTAGACAATCGCATTGTCGAACTCAACCCAAGCTGTCGCCGTAGTTCTCCCTTAGCACTCGAGCAGAGAGCTCAAGCGCTCTTCTGGCTGGAACAGAACACCCGGCCTTTTGGCTCGGTTCTTCTTTCTCTTTTTTTTTTTATTTTTCTTTCTTCAGACCGAACCGAGAAACCGGTTCTCCTTCTTTTCATTTTTTTTTCTTTCGCTCTCTTAAAACACATAGTAGCAATCACATCCGTCACATCGAATCTGAACAGCTCTTTTCTTTAAATCATCGCTGTTAAGCATGAAAAATACACATTTTTATATGCCTTTTTACCTATTTGTTAGTTGTGTTTTCTAATTAAAATGAGGAATAAAGTGAATTTTAGTCATTTGTTTAGTAATTAGGAATTAAACAAATAAGGCTCTCTAAATTGCTCAATTTAACACTGTTCCGTAATTTTATAACTATTTGGTACGGCTAATTTGGGACATGTTTTATTTTGTATAGGTTCGCATGCTCGTACTGTTGAACAACCAAAAGTGAAGCCATTAGACGGGTTTTCAAGTGCCAAAGTGACCCAAGAGCTGAGATCACGCGCAGAAAAGATCTGATCCATTGATGTTTATTTAAGTGAAGACGGGTTTTGATTTTAACGTACAGAACGTTCAAGTTCGATCTGACGGATGAAGACAACTCAACGTGTTTTGTTGAAGCAATTGAAAAAAAAAGGGGGAAACTAAATTGAACTGAACCGGTTCGGCTGAAAGGAAATAAAGAAAGAAAAAAAAAGTAAAAAACAACCCGAGCCGCTGGCTCGGGTGTCTTCTTCCTCAAACAGAACAGAGCCTCGAGCGCTCGAGGCGGTGAATCGGCGGCCATGGGTAGTGGGTTCCGGCGAAGCTCGAGGCGGCTTGAGCAGAAGGGCGACGGTGAAGGCTCGTGCTAGAGTGCAGGTGGCGAACCACCACAAGATCGGCGCGATGACGAACAGCAGAACAGAACCACCACGTCGAGATTTGGAAAGGTCTGGATTTGGAAACTCGCGTGCGGCAAAGCTGAATTAGGAAGTTCACTTACAGGTTTGGATTAGTATGGTAAGATATCAAGTCTCAGTTCAATTGGAGGTGATGGAAGGGCCAATTTTGGTTCTGATTTAGAAAATTGCATTTTTTTCTTTGTGTGTTGGCTCTGCTTCGAGGGAGTAAAGATGGGATCTTTTCTACCAATTGGATGGGATTTAAGGCAATTCAATTAGCAGATGATTTGATTTAGAAGGCTGCAACAGAGAAGATTTTTCGATATGGGATTAATTTTGGAAAAGAAAAGATCTGATTTTGGGAGGAGGCAGTTCTATATAAACAGAGTAGAGCCGGCCGACAGAGGACGAAACGAGAGATTTCAGTTTCAAGTTTTGATTTTTTTTATCATTCTGTTTTTTTCATTTTAGCTGATGTTCTTCGATTGAAATTGTATTGAATTGCTTACATGTGTTGCAAACAGAGAGATCGAGAGAGCAGTTGTTACAATTCCAGTTCCAAATTTTAATTTTTTTTTCTCTGTTTCGTTTGGTTTTCATCTGCTGTTAATGCGTTGGAGTCAATTGGTTCGATTAGTGGTTTCAAACGGACTGCTAGGAACAGTTGACCAAGAAGACGACCGGAGCAGTTTCATTTTTCATTTTTCAGTTTACAGTTTCTAGTTTCTTTTGCAATTTTCATTCGATTTGGTTGTTTCACTTTGAAGAAAAGTCTGTATCAAACTCTATTGGGAGCACTCGATTGAGAGAAGAGGCAGCACTGTTATTTTTCATTTAAACTCAGAGTACCTACCTGTAAGTTAAATTATTATTCATTTTAATTGAGATGAGTTTAGTTGTTAAGTTTGAATGTGTTTTAGTTATTATGCTTGGCTAAATTAATTGCTAAGGTTAGGATGAGGCTGTAGTAGTTGTAGAGAATGCATGATACGTGAAAGTTGATATTTTTCTCTAAGAATTATGTTATATTGATTATGCGTTCCTTATGTTAATTGCGTAGTTAGTTTCGGATATAGCTTTAATCATGTTTTTGCTATGATTTTGAATTACTATTGTCAATGCATGCTTATTTTAATTGATTAAATAACAAATCGGATACTAGTTGTGATTTACTCGTAAGTGGATACATCTAGTAATTTGAGCTGTTAATTTAAATAGCATGAAGGACGTGATTTTTGTATGAGTAATTGTGCATTAAAGTAAAATCTTCCGTAACAACGTGAATAGGATTCTAGATTGTTACGAGTATTTGGAGAATGATAAATGATTGAAGGGTTAGTATTTATTGCATGCCGATTCCAAAGCCTTAGTATTTTGTCAATTTGATAAAGTTCAGATTTTTATTCCGTTAATTGATTTTAATTAGTCGTTAGTTAGTTAATTAATTTCTACAAGTTTCATAGTTTAGTCAAGGGTTTAGTTAGGGTTCGATTAGATTTCCGCTACACAAGTCCCTGTGGGTTCGACCTCGTAAAAATTGTGCGATTATACTGCAAATCCGATTCGTACACTTGCGAGTAAAATTAGGAGACTAATTAAAACAACAACAATCGCTCATCTTCTCTTAAGTAGACAACAACAGTTTAGATCTTTTCTGTGCGTGATCCCAGCTCTTGGGTCATTTTGGCATTCCCAAACCCCGCCTAATGGCTTCACTTTGGCTGTTCCGCAATCTGAGCACTTGAAACTATATAAATAGAATATGTTCCACATTAGATGCACCAAATAATTCATAAAATTATGGAACACATTTAATTTGAGCAATTTAGAGCACATTAATTATTTAATTATTAATTATTAAACTAATTACTAGGACCCACTTTATTCCTTATTTTAACTAGAAAATATGACTAACAAATAGGTAATAAGGCATATAAAATGTGTATTTTTCATGCATAACACTCGCAAAGCCAACAACATGCCGCACATATTATAAGAACCACAAGTAATTATCAACTCCATAAGCTAAGGGGAAGATGTCGTGACCTCCATCAGTTGCGGTGGCTGCTAGAAGAGTCCCCTTTGCCTTCTGATATACACATAAATACATACATTTATAAGCCTCTAATACTTAATTTGTTAGTGCTATCTCATGCTAATTAAGAATAGTTATGAGTTCTTGGAGTTAATTCAATAATTAGGATTTTCCTTTATTTTAATAAGAAATTATGTGTCCAAGTTTAATTTGATTGCTTGTGTAGGTTTAAAAGAGCTCGAGTTGAAGATCTGAGCCGCTGATTCACATCAAGGAGAAGACGGGCACTGATTTAAGTTGAGAGCCACTTAGATGAGATCCAATGGTTATATTCATTGAGACGGGTTTTATCTTAATTAAATCAAATGGAATTGAGCTGGTTCACACTGTTCCATTTCGGTTCGGTCTAGAAAAGAAAAAAAGAAAAAGAAACCCAAGTCGATGGCTCGGGTGTCTAACAGAAGAAGCAAAGGTGCTGCTCTGTTCTGCTTCAGCGTGGCCGTGGGTCAACAACGATGATGGCAGCCACCCAAAGGGACGACAGCGGTTCTGACCACGGCGGTGAGCGCTCATGGTGGACGGTGGTCTTGGATCACAGCAGCGCGATGGATCGGCGAGGCTGATGGCGGAGAAAAAGTGAGGTCAATGGCGGCGATGGGTCTCAACGGCGAGGCGACTGTGGAAAGCACGATGGCAAGACGGCGATGGTGGTGGACAGTAGGCTTGACGAGCGGAGGAACAGAGCTGTGCTCAATCGAAAAAGCAAAAATAGTCGTGTCGGAATTGGAAAGTTTTGATTTGGAATCGTGCTCAATATGGGAAGTCACAAATTGGATACGAACTCTAGTTGGATAAGGAATCGACTAAGGGTCGGATTTTTGGTTTGGCCGCCTATAAAAACATAGAACTTTCGGCTGGAAAGAGGGAGCTTTGGAACTGTTTTCGCCAGAAAAACAGGGATTCCGGCGTGGTTTGGCTGGAAGAAGAAGAGAGGAAGTAGAGAGAAGAGGAGAGGGAAGAAGGCCAGAGGAGAGGAGAAAGGAGTGATTTTGGACGAGTTGCAGATTTACTACAGTGTGCTACAGTAACTGCGGTGAATGGGAGAAGATGAATAGTAACCCGCCACGAACATTGATTTTGCTACAGTAGCCATGAACAGTGTTTTCAGTGAATAGAAAAACTGACTCCGACAAATCAGGCTTTTCTTTTCTCTCATTCTATGTCTAGCTAAACTCTTTATCAAGTCTAGATGAAGCCCTAAATTTGTTTTATTACTCTTGATTGTTTAATTTAAAGAAAGTTGATATAATTTTCTATACTTAATGCAATTTCATTGTCATTTCTCTTAAGTGCTTTGACCGAGACTTAATGAATGATGAATGAAATTTGATCTTAATAATTCCTGTGTCTAGCCAAGAATAGGATTATGATTGATTCTATGCCCGACAAAGGATAGAATTAATTGGATTAATTTATAGTGAATGAACTTTTTGTATCCGGCCAAGAACATGTAGTCCAGTCATTGGTAATTTGTGTGTCCGGCCAAGAACACAAATTGCTGTATCATATCAATTTATGAGGTAATAATAATTGAGAGTAGTAATTGCATGTTTAGTGGTGGATTCAATGCTTTGATATTCTCATCACTCTGATATCTTATTAAAGTTTATTTCTTTAGTCTTTAAAATCATTAAAATTCAAATCTTTCATTAGAATTAGGTTCAATCAACCAAGTCCTTTGGGTTAGACCTCATTTCCACTAGCCTATACGTAGTCTCGTGTGATTGCGAGTAAAAAGAGTTAAAAATACAATCAATCACCTTCCCATAAAGATAAACTCCATCAAGAAAAAGCAATGGCCGACAATGTTGAAACTTGAATGCATGCGTTCTGTCACGCCCCGGGCACCGCCCGATCCGAACCAAAAATGGTCCAAGAGTCGAACCGGCACACGGGGGTGACGTTAAGAGATATAGCGGAAGACTTATGCCCCTCTTACTGGCGGTCTCACTAATAGAGTTACGCATAAACAGTTTTGAGCAAGAGTAAATAAGAGGAATAATAGTAGAGTCTAACTCAAAGTAGATCGACAAGTCATTAAACCCACAAAATACAAATTTGAGCCAACACACCAGCTCGAATCAAAAGGGTCTACAAATCTCAACATACTAAATATAACAACTCCAAAAGATAAACTAATCAAGTCTAAGGCATCCACACCCAATCCCGCTCTCTCTACGATCACTCCTCAAATAGAGGATCCTGTCCGTTTGCGTGTCGCACCACGCAGCCCCAAAACAAAACAAAGAAAGAGGGGTGAGTATAAAACTCAGTAATGGTTTTATATAATCGACAATAATCAAAAATCACAAGGCATCATAACATAGCTAAAAATCCATAATCGACATGATTATTCCATTATCTAGTCATGCATGTACAGCACATAAACCTGCATAACCATATCACATTCACATGCTATCATATCGCGCATCTATTCGATAATCCTGCATATTGATATCTCATTCACATACTTTCATCTTGATCAGGCATTCATATCTCATACATTCACCTTACATAACGAAAGTAGCCCAGCTTGGCACATTTATGCTTTCACATCTCAAAATTTCACCCTGCATGTCCAATGTAACCAAAACATGGTACAATCATGCATAACATCGCAATAAGCATATATCATCACAACAGTGAATGCCTCCATCAAGGAGTAACATAATCTGCCATAAAAGGCGGGACACAATCAAGGCCCGAAGGCGTATCATAGTCTGGTTCCTACACAGGAACAAGGGGGTGGTCAATCCTAACGTGCTGCTCGCCCTGGACGATCCTGGCCAAGGATGCCCGAATCTCAAATAGAGAAACTAGAGCAGGTGTGTTCGCCCTGGGTAGTCTCCTGCGGTGGGGGAGAGCCCGAATCTCATCCTGAGAAACTAGAACACGTGGTAGCTGGTGCACAAGAGCCTACCACCCGGGTGCTCAGTGTCCGGTTTTTGACCTCTCAACTCTGCAAGGCGAGTCCATCCCTCGCCCCCACATATCTCAATCAAACTCAACCCGGGGAGTGAACCTGTTCTAGGAGGGAACGAAATCGAAAACATGTCCTTTCGGACCAACCAAGTTTCGATTAATCCATCGATCGATTAATCCGGCATACAATCTCACACATTGCATACAATCGATCAATTCCATTTAAACAACGATAAAACTTCATCCATGAAGTCCGATATATGATGCATGCTATCATGGTACATCCATGAGCAATCCTACGTGGGTTCCAACACATGGAACGTGCTCCCAATCCATCCCCTCATGCATAATAATCAAAGCATATATTAACTACAATATCATGATAAACTCCCAAATATGTGTGTGTCCATGCACATTCTAATCACATGGCAATATTCTTTGACATAACCTCATAAGACATTAAATGCATTCTTAAATCCCATTTCAAATCACAATTCTCAATAAAACCATACTTGACATAAAAGAGCACATCTCATAGTTCACAATATCATAACTTTGTCGGAAATATGCTTATTCACAAGGATTTCACCATGATATAATTTTAATATCAACATGTGTCATTATCAACATGTGCAATAATATCACATACCCTACTTAGCTTAATCCATCCATGTAGAGTTGAAGGCTTACTCATACAAGCATGCTCCTTTACCATATAATAAACCATGAATGATGCATTTCATAAGCCATTTAACCTATGTTTATGTTGGTGTTTGATTAGAATTAGGGGTACTTTAATGTAGTTTTTGGTTTTTATAGGAAAATAAGAGTAAGATGCAATAATGGGGTAAAAAGTAACTCTAATATTTAAATATTCATAACTTCGTGTACAGATATCAGATTGGATTGATTCAAAGTTCATATTAAATTTTAAGAAATCATCTTTCCAACGCCACCAACCACGCTCAATTCGGAGTTTGGAGTAAAAAGTTATACTCATTTGAAAATCGGGCTGTAAATCAAAACCGAAAAAATGATCGCGGGTCATCTCTCCCATTTTCAAAATTTCAAAAAACCGAGACTCCATTAACACATCTTGAAGGTTTAATACATGCCTCAAACATTAATAAAAACTCATCAAACATTCCAGAACATATCCACATATCATTCTAAGATGAAACCCTAAGAAATCATAGTAAAAGATTAGCATTTATTAAACCCACCATTACAGCCCTAAACAAGAACACCCATTCAAGTAAAAACTCTTAAAACAAATCATTCACTACCCAAAACTGAGATTAAAGAACCCATTACCTTGATTTGATGAGAGAAACCTTGAACCACCTTGAACACCTTTCAAACAAAATGATTTTATATTAATACTCTATTAATCATTATTAAGCTTTGAAAAATAAATGCTAAACCTTAGATCTAGGGCCTTTTAAAAACATAGACATATGATTTTGAAGATTAGGCTTAGTAGATAAGTATAAAACAGTAATTTTTATGCTTTCAAAATGGATTAAAATATTGAATGAATCAAGATTAAGAAATGATTAAAAGAATTTTAAAGAAAATAACAAAGATTAGGCTAAATACCTTTAATCCCTTCCTCTTTAAGCAAGGGGAAAGAGGCTCCTAATTCTCCCAGCTAAGCCTTTTTCCCAAATTGGGAAAGGGCACAGCACTTTTCTTTTATAGAAAAATTTGGGGTAGCCCTAATTAAAGTTTGGGGTAAAAATAATGTTTTTGGCTAAAATAGGATAATTTGGCGATTTTAATACGAAATTAAGTTCAGAAAATTCTGAAAATTTTTGTAATGACTTTCTGTAATGTCTGGAGAATTTTGGTCATAAAAACCTAATTTTGACGGCGGGGCCCGCCGGGATCCCGCAAACCCTAATTTTCGAAAAATTAGTGAAAAATCGGAAAAATTCCAAAAATTCAGGTTTGATCTAAAATCACTTGAAACTCATTATTGTGAAATCAGTTTTGATTAAAACCTTTGTAAATTCATTTATTTTCGAAACACAACAGAGTTAAATCGGAAATCACTTAAATCACACGATTAACCAATGACTAATATTAAAATAAACATGTTCAAAGGTTAGGGTCCTTACACGTTCAATGCGATGAAGCAACGTAAAAACATTCTGTTGGCTGGATTAACCTCAAACTTCACTACACTCCCCGGGTTTGTCTCCACTACTTTGTTGCAATACCAAAGGATGTCGTTGTAAGAATCCTTATAATCACCAAACAAATAATTAAGGGCTACCTCCTTCGAACGTCATGGCTTATGATATGAGACACTCAACCCATAGTTGTTTCACAAATCTTTTTACAATTTAGATGCGGAATACGCATGTGCATCCTTTATCTTGTTGGAAATAAGCTCTGACGCCAAGTTTTGTGAAGCATGAGGGTGATACTTTTTCCTTATCCCTTCAGCACATATATAAAACTTTTCATACTAGTTCACCATAAAGAAACCTGAATCTTGCTCCAAACTCACATTCACTTTCCACTGGCAACCTTCAACCCTACATGATGCCATAATCCGACGCTTTGTTCTCTTCAAATACTTAAAAGAGAAGTTCTTGGAAATAGAGAGTTGTTTCAATACCTTCCTCACTTCAACTTGGTCTTTAAAATGCTCCACAACCCCTACCAAGTTGTTATCATAGATTCCCAAACGTAGTGGTGTTGGCTAACTACTACCACTGGTGGGAAGAGGATTAACCTTGTACTCGTACACACTATCCTAGAAACTCATGAATGGCCATTGATCTCCATCATAGGTCACTAGCATCTTACAAAATCTTGCACAGAATAACTCTCTAAAGTCAGCCATTCCCTTATCGGATATCAAGAAAGTCAGCTTGTACACATCGGGGTACAGGTAAGCAATGCTCATATTGTTGGGAGGAACGTTGAAGGCAGCATCAATCTTTTCCACAAATGAACTCAAAGTTTCATCCTCTTTCGATGACAACGCCGTTCTTTTACCTCCAACTATCTTCACGATTATACCATGGCTAGACTCAATACTCCCACACTAGTAGACCAAAATTTTAAGCTTGCCTGCTTCATCCTAGAGTTGAAAAATCAATCAAAAGAATGCAACATATGTCACAACTTACGCAGCAGCGCTATCATAACTTATGCCAACACTCATCACAACATTAATTACATTAATGACAACAATCACAACCAAATTCTAAGCCAACACAACTAAAGTGGCAAATCCTAGTACGCTTCACACAATGAACCACAACATTTATCACAGCTGAAGCTAATAGATATCACAACCGAAGCCACATGCCATCACAACATGTCTAGAACTCAACAGAACAAACGATAATACAACAGTACATCACAATACATCTACAAGTCATCACAACCTATCTACACATGACCACAACCTATTTTAGAAATCATAACTTCATCATCAAAACATATCTAGATATTATCACAACTTATTTTTACAGTTCATAAGTTAAGCAACTAGACCTATCATCGCTACTTAGACATCCAAGAAATGACCAAACAGATCAAATGTGAAGAAAAATAGTTAAAAAGTGTAGCTTTCCTACTTACTTTTAATTTTTCTGCCGTATGAGTTGTGCTGGTATGTCCACTACCTTCGTCTGCAGCCACTGTATGGGTTGTGCCGATATGTCTACCAGCATCGTCTTCGCTCTGTATGCATGGAATGCTGTTGCTGGAGGCGGCTGCCGCCATTAGCATTACTTCTGCCATCTCATATACGATGAGAAGTGGAAATCTGGGCTCGTGGCAAGGGCTTTCTTGGGTTTAGAACTTTCAGATGAAGGTCTTTGGAGCTCAATTATGGAGCTATAATGGTGGACATCTGCTACAAGTTAGATGGGGAAGAAAGAGGATGGGGAATAAAGGTGTTGGGGCAGTCCCATCTTCTTCATCAGGCAGGAAAGTGAGGGGTTGTTAGCCCATGTTATAGGTATTTTGGTCATTGACTATGGGAGATCGCTGAAGTTTAACCAATTTAGCCCCAGGACTAAAGTGGAGAAATTTAACATATTAGACAAAAACATATATTTTCCTAACACAAAATATCAAATTTTGATCTTATGGATTGAAGCACACTAGCGCATGCCAGCACACTTTTATATAAACTTTTTCCTAATATAGAGTACTCGTTATATCGAGAGAGGAATCTCAGCCTGCGCACCAAATAGAAGTGTGCCCGCTCCTGGCAGCCGTGGCCACCCGTAGACGAAGTACATGAAATTCCCAAGTAGCTGCATGATCTTGATCACATGACTCCAGTAAAGCAAGAAGTTTTACCCTCGCACATGCTGAAGCTGATATTTTTTCAACAGAATTATTGAATAGTAATATTAGTTTGGAGAAAATAAATCTAGTAATTAAAAATGCAGAAAATATAGTTGCTCCTTGGAGCAGAGAGTGAAGACCAACAAGTAGAAAATAAAAGGACGGGTTCCTTTTTATGATAGCTCTCAGTAACGGCAAATGGGGCTCTGTTTTCAACGAGAAGTTGTTCACAAAGTAAAAATAAGTGGAAACCGTACAGAAAACACTGATAAACTATAAGAGACCGTATAAATTCAGTGAGGAGTATCTTTTTTGCTTTGGGATAAATGAAAATTCATTAAACCAAAAAGAAGGGGAAAACATGTGCAGCAAATTACCCTCCATCAAATTGAAACTGAAAATTTCAGTGAGAATTTTCTTAACTATTTATATTTAGGAAACAGTTTGCCCGAGAGCATGTATAGCAAATTTTCCTGCATGCAGCTCATGCTGGGCCGCTGGATTGTCATCCAGTGGCTCAGAGGCCAGATTTCAAAACAGTTTGCAATGGGCCCAGCTGGAGGGGTGTGCATGAAATTTTCCAGCACATAGTGCTTGGGCTAATGCTCTCTTATAATTAAATGCTTTAAAATTAAAGTATCAACATAGTACAATAGTTAACAAAAAATTGTTCCAATATTTACCCTCTAACCTGAAGATTGTTCCAATTTAGAAATTTGCAGGATCTCCAGCACATAGCACTTTGTCAATTTCTGTGTTTGCAATTTGTTGTATTATTAATATTAGAAAAAAGAAAGGCTACCTATCCTGCCACCCAGGTAATTTGCAGGGGGGGCCATTTGTCCTATTCACTGTTTGCAGGCCATTAATCAATGAAGAAAGGGAAAAAATCTGTTAATAAATTCGTGCAATTGTTCTTGATCAATAGAGCTAACAGATTGAGCGTAGGTGAAGCCTCACCTCAACAATCTCTCCACCAAAAATAACTAAAAAAAGAGCTTCCTATGACAGGGGAGTCGTCAACTACTTGGCCTTCCCCTGGTTCAACTGGGTTCGGATCATGGAAAATCGTCTCGCCGATATATTGCCGATATATCGGTATCAGCCCTAAACCGATACATCGATACCAATCCATACCGTTTTTTCAAAAAATTCCAAATATCGCCGATATATCGGTTTCGGACCGATATATTGGTATTTTTTGAATTAAAAAATTATTTTTTAAAAAAAAAAATTTCAAATTTTTTTTTTTTAAAAAAAAACCTTTCATGTTTGTTTTCTATCCTAATATGCATATTTTGAAATTTACGGTAAAAACTAGTTTTTGACTACCGATATTTTTTTACACAATATCTCCGATATATCTCCGATATTTCGTCTCTTTGACCGATCGATATTTTACCGATATCCGATACGACATTCCATGGTCCGGATCAGAATGGAGGCCTCAGCCGGGCCAAACCAGGTTTTGATAATACTGGTTTGGGGAGCATGGGTGCCCCGCGAAGTAAAAAAGAGATCATTTTTATTTAGAACTTAGTAAAAGAAGGTGGCAATTTGGTAGGGGCTTTTGCAGAGTAGTTGTATGTGTGACTTGCACAGATGGTGATAGAGGTAGGAGATCTTGAAGAAGATGAGGCAAATGAAGCCGACAAAATGCAAGTTGTAATAAGAGGGGTGGGTGGCCACTACTACCTACATGCATGGTTTTAAAAACCGGACTGGACCGGCTAGTTTTAAAAACAGTACCGGACAGGTCTAACCCGGTCCGACCAGAGCCTAAGCATTTTTTGGTCCGGATCAATCGGGTAGGTTGACCTGATCGATCGAACCGGTGATCCGGCCAACCGACGCCCCGCCGTCGAGCCAGAGGGGGGTGGGGCTCAACGAAACGGGGGGAAGGGACTGGCTCAACGTCCGACGGCAACACCACGTCGAACCAGAGCTCGAGGGGGCTCTGCCTCAACGAGGCAGCCCCGCCTAGAACCAGAGCCCATGCGGGGACTCTACCTCGACGGGGCAGCCCTGCGGCCAACCAGAGCCCCCAGCAGAGGGCTTTGGTTCATTGCAAGGCCACTCCGTCGAGGCAGAGCCTGACCCCCTCCGACAGCGGCTAGAGGGAGCAGTGCCCCCCCCCCCCCCGGCAGCCAAAAGGAGTCACCCCTCTTTTTTTTTATGACGTCATCACCAAGTCAACCCGGGCCAACCCCGGTTGGACCTATGCGACAGGAATTCTGGGTCGATCACCAGTCCGGTTTTTAAAACCTTGCCTACATGACAATAGGGGGACCATAACGAGTTCACGTCGACTCTACGAAATGAAACCGTATACCCGCAGCACAAACACACTTACCCATCCCATGGGATGACAATGCATGTATTAAGAACATCGACCAAGGATGGTTTCATTCATTTGAAATCCGAGTGATCTTGTTAATTTGCAGCAAGGGAAAAGGGTCCTTGTTAGTAGCGGACATTTTTAGCAAAATAGAAGGGAAATGAAAAAACCGAAATGAACAGAAAAGCTAGAGGGAAACTGATACCAAGAGAACCGCTAAAATAAACATGAAAAATCCTCTACAGATTGCCTCGAACTGATTTCACAGATGGGTCTATGACGGTGCTTCACTTAGTTATGGCCGAAATACTTCGAGACTGACCTTGAAACCTATCAGTCGATGGTTGCCTTTTGAATCTGTGATTTCTCTCCTGGAAGATGGAGGAATAGGAACAACAAGAATCCGACTTATGATCAAGGGGCTCAGTTTTGCTTAAACTATTGTCAAGATTTTGATTGTCCTTATCAATTTCATTCTTGTCCACGTTGCTTCCGAAGGTGGTGTTCTTCAGAAGAAGGTGTTTCCCATCAGATTCTTCGTCATCAGACCAATAACCATTCTCAACTCCATCTTGCATGGCCAGATCCTCGTACTCCTCATCTGACTTGGTCGACTCCTCATCCACTGAACCCTCCATCTAAACACCAAAATCCAATTAGTGCATGAAACGAGTGCAATGACAAACCTAGTTTGGGTTCAGAGGGATTTAAAATTTCAAAATGCTGCCTAGATTATTAAAAGCCTGTATATATAAAAAGTTCACCTCTTCATGAATTTCCTTTTTGTCAACGTCACTAATGTCCTCATCGGTATCCACATAAACAGGAACGTCAGCTTCTTCTTCACTCCCAGAAACAGAAAATTCCTCCTTAGGCTGTGAAAAGAAGAGTGAACAAGTAATGGTCATGCACTCATGTACGATACATGAGGCCATTTAATACATTATCACGAAATTTCAAATTTAATCAGTTACCTCCTTAGCAGGCACATCTAATATCCTTGGTGAGCTGCAACAAGAAGAATGATATCGGCTTCCAGACTCGGTTCCATCCCCTCTGGACTCATCAACGCTTCCAGCATGACTTGTCCCTCCAGTATCATTCGGCCACGCACTAAGTCCAAAATGTCCAAATTGGAGATTAACAGGCTCTGCCTTTCCAATCTGCAAAGGTCCATACATTGGGCTACCAATGCCCTTATCACTCCCATTACCAGAAATAGCCTTACCATTCTCATCAATCGATTCAACAGGCCATGCTTTCGCAACTGACCCATCATTATTAAGAAGAGCCATCAAATGCCGAGAAGAACCTTTTTGCTGAATGAGCTGAAACATACCCTTAGAACTAAGTGAATTAGCAGCACATTGGTTTCTGTACTCTTCGTCTACAACGGAAACTGTATTAGTGTTCGGATCATACAACTGCTCTCCCGCCTCACGCCTGCGTAGACACGAGAAGACAGTGGCGTGAATTGCCGCCACACTGCGGTCAACATTGGTATTGTTTATTTTGGGCACCAAATGTTTGTCAGCCCTATTACAGAGATATTCCTGAATTGTCCGGATGTTGCGAATGTACTTGACATATTTATTTTTGGCTGGATCCAGTGTCATGTACTTCGCACGCACAGCAAACCTCTCCAAGTGCTTGTCCTCATTAGTGATGTAAACCATGAATGGTATTATTGATGGATGCTTCTTCATTAGTCCCATCTGGCAGACAAAATTAAGCAAGTTAATTTCTACATACAAAAAGTAGAACAGATAGACTTTATATGTGGACTATTTGTGGAGAATGATTTGCATATGTTAGCCAATTAAATCATGCTAACTCAACTCTTAAGAATCCTCGTGATGTTTGATGAGGTTAGCGCATTGGTAACTTCAAAGAATTGATTTTGCAGCAGACAGATAATTATCAAACAAGCGCTATTGAAATGTTAAAACAAGCTACCCACCACAAAATTAAGGCTCAAGTGGACACCCTCAACAACCACAGACTCTTTGCGTTCTTCCCATGCAGTGATCAGCCGGTCTAAACTGTCAATAACCATCTCACTTTGAGCTTTGAACCCCTCAACGGCCATCTGTTTGGAACCAATTGCAGGTTCTCCGCATAAATTCATGTCTGTAACTCCTGAGTTAGGTTTCTCAATAGATGCACCATCAGAAAGCAATTCATCTTTGGAAAATGTGCGAGCAATGCCAGCTAGCTTCTTCGCTTTTCGCTTCGCCTTCGCTTCAGCAACTGCAACAGGGTCCAGGTATTCTCCAGCATGGTAGGTCGATGCCCACAACAAAGGATTTTGTTTTTCATCCGCGAAGCTCCGCATCATATGCCGAACTGAATCAGTAGAAATCACTGTTGTGATTCCTAATCTGCTACCCTATGAGTTTACAGGTTGATAAGCTGAAGTTTCATATGCCCAAAAGTAAATTGGAATTTTATTACAGAAATTTTACAGGATTCCAATAGTTTTGGTTAGATATATATCAAATTGAACTTTTATTAAACAGAAATGCTGATGATGGAGCTTCTTAGCTTCACATAAGGGTTGCATTTAACAGAAGTGTATAAAAAGACGGAAGATAAGAAGCAACACGAAAAAGAAATGTTAAGAAGTAAATCGAGTACCAGCAATGCAGACAACGTTGATTTTCCACATCCACTTGTCCCGCACAATAGAATTGTCATTGATTCCTTCCTTTCTCTAATTCTAGAATAAAATGAGTGCAATGAAAAAATGCCAAGAAATAATAATCAGTCAGAAGGTGGGATTGCTTCTTCTCAAAAAGAGAGACTATTCAGACGTCATCATAACAGCAAATATTAAAAATGATGGAAAGTGTGAGCTTAGTCTGGTACAAAATATAACCTAAAAATAGAGACACTCATACAACTGTCAGATTACACTATACTAAAACAGCACAAAAACTTTAATACACCCATCATTATGACTATCATGAGCACATTGTAGTTAAATTAATAATCAAACCAGCAGCGGACCAGAGATGGGGCAACACATCTGTTACGCAAGGATAGCATATTACCAAGAAAATGTAATAATATTTCGTTTTCTTATCAAATCAGAAGCAGAACTGAGGTGTCAACATAGCTGGATGTCTTGATACAATCAAAATGAATCCCTCCACATTAGATAAAGGAACAAGAATACCAGACATTTAATGATACTGATTTACAAGTCTACAAGTAAAATTCATACCTGCATGCAAGTATTAAATCAGCCCTCTGATTAGGACCAACATACTTATAAACAGAAAGAGCATCACAAACAACATCCAAAAAAGTTTCTCTCTTAACCACAACAGTAGTACGTCTTTTGTAGAGTTGAAATGGCACACTGTTATATTTTTCATCTCTCTCCAGGCTCAAGTGATCTTCAGCATCACTCTCGTCCTCAGAAAGTCCATTAACTATATATTGTCCTGATATTTCTGTTTCAGGAGGAAGAGCATCGCCTAAACATTCACTTCTCATCACCTCAAATACCCTTTGGCTAATCTGGAAAAATCATAAGAATCAGTTAAATTGAAATCAAAATTACATCATACCCAAAACCTTTGTAATAAGAATCTCCACTAGCAAATGATTATATGAAAAAGATATTACGAGTGATCAATTATAATGAAGATATGAAGCATCTTATCCAGCTACCTGGACACGAAAAATAACATGGCAAAACCCAAAAATTTCTGTAACATACGAAACTGAAATTAGGACAAATGAAAAAAGAGAGTCAAAACATTTTTAGCACAAGATAGAACAGATTTAAATACAGAAGTCCCCGTCAACCGTCAAACTAAGCTGTGCAATTTAAACAGTGTAAACTTTACCAACCCAAGAAACATAATGTTTTTATCTAGTAAAATAATTTGTAGTACAAAACTTAAGAAGTGTTCCAATATACGAACTGCCTATCAATTGTCAGGCTTAAACATCTCACGATCTACAGTACATACAACTCATGAATCGTTGACACATACTTAACAAAGATGATAAAAAGGGGAAAACAAGAACATCAATTACTTCAAGATGATAAAAAGGGGAAAACAAGAACATCAATTACTTCCAAGCTCACAAATCCAATATTGATTGACCGTCATGGGAAGGAATCAGACCAATGATGACATAAATGGCCTCCAATGCTAGTGCATTTAACATCTATATTAGGTTAAATAAATGCATAATAAAGTTATTAGTCAACATCAATATATCACCAAATTTCTAATAGCAGCCTCCCCTGGGATACTAGAACCATTATCACATATGCATCATCCTAGACGTGCAGTAGTAACATATTTCCAATCACCAAATACCGCATGATAATGCCAAACCCATGCATGAAATTAGCGCCTAAACATTACACCGATGCGGTACAACCATCACAGCATCATGCCATGATGATTGTAGGCAAAATAATGAAATGCTAATTTTCCAAGAAAACAATTAAATTTTTTATTTACACGGAAGCCTGACAATCAAGTTGTAAGTGCCTCATGCCAAATTGATAATGAAATTGACAATCAGAATAGAACAACTACGCCAAACTAATTACATAGCATCTAATCGCAGGTTGCAAAAAGAGAGATAAGGGAAAATTCGAGAATGAATAAATGCTTAGATTTTCTACATTCCTACGTAATTACTGGTTACACCAATAGAAGAATCTGAAAAGGAGTTCTACAAAATGCAATTTATGTCACATTCTTTATAATGTGTGATAATGACAAATTGCAGCCAAGATCAGAGGAATCCCACGGCTAGACTAATCTCTAAAATATCTTTTATTGAACAGCATAATAACTGTGCCTGCAAGCAAAATAATCTCAGGAGACTTGTGAGCATTGTGTTCACAATTATAGGCTCTCACCAGCTAAACTATGACCAATTACATGCCAGATCCTTAAATAGCATATAGATGTAAAAAAAAGCAATATTTATAGGGAGAGTACACAACAGAATGATTTGATTTGTCATAATTCTAGGACATGCAGCATTAAAAGAAGAGATCATTGAAGGTTTAAGTTCAACCAAATCCGGAAACGTTTGTTCAAACAGTGGGAAAGACTTCACATATTTAACATAATAGCAAATTTGGTTTGGTGGATCAAAACAATGTCTCAAATCTCTCTAGATGATGCTTAAGAGATTGTTAAATGTGTAAATCTGCGACTAGCAGATGCTTCTGCTAAATTAAGAGTGCAAAAGATGGAGATTCTGTTCCTGCAAAAAACATAAGCTCCTTTTCAAGGTCAGATTTTTTTGTCCTTAACAAATTATACTCCCTTCCTCCGGAATTGTTATTGCCATAAGGTTTTCCAAAATGAAGTAATTTTAGTTCATTCTGAAAATTCTTACTGTAATAATAATTTCGGACGGTGGGAGTAGAACGAACGGAAGACCTTACAAAAAAAGAAAATTCGACAATTGCCCTTATACCTTAAATGCATGCCTAGGTTTGCAACCCATGAGTTGCAAGGTGCTTTGCAGCGCTGATCTTGTGTATCGAAAGGACACATTTCCCTTCCCTTCGTCATCGTCATCAACTACAACTATATACAGCAATTTTGGGGTCTCCATTCTTCTGATCCCAAAAAATTAGAACCTACTGCACAAAGTCAAATTTAAGTTAGTCTCCAGGAAATTAGTTAAAAAGAAAAAAATAAGGACAGATTCAACCCAACTGGTCAGAAAAAGGAAATTCAGAAAGACAAATATATCTACAAAACAAACTAAAATAGCGTGCAGATATTTAAATATCCAGGAATCTGGGAAAATTCTAAAACAAAACATTGTTTCAAAATTGTACCTCTTAGAGAAATATTCATATCTCTACACCGTAATAAAATAAGAAAAGAGAAATAAGATTGCTATATCCAAATAAAAATCGAAGCTATAATAGTAAATAGACCGTAAAACAGAATTGAGATTCGCAGATAATGAGAGCAAATATAAAAAGAAGAATTACTCAGAAGAACACAATGCTAGCACATTCTACAAAGTTCTACAGAAAAAATAGTTTAAAAAAAGACCAGAATGGAAGAGGTCAAGACAGAAAAGTCAATATATACTCACATGATGGAATCAGCTCAAAAAGACAACATCAAAATCAGTGATTCAAATTCATTATCTCCGGCTCGGCTGTGAGCAAGCCATGCAGTCCGATCGCATCAATAGAATCAACAACAACAAACAAACCCAAAACCAGAATCAAATAATCATCAAACTCAAAATCAGAGAAAAAGAGAAGAACAAATAAAGCGATCAAAAATCTCAGACACAACACAAACCTCACCCAAAAAGGAAACAACAGAACCCAAAATCAGATACCAAACAAGACAAAAAGGTTAAAACTGAGAAAAGGGAGTCCATTGGGCACCCAACTCCAAATAGGCCATTTCAACTGAAACCCAGAAATCCAAAACTGAAAGAAAACTCGAGAGAAAGAGCAATGCGGGCGGGACCTGACAGAGAGAGCCGGCGGTGGGAAGAGGACTATGGTACACAATGGCGGGGAGGAGAGATAGGGGGGAGTTGTGTAGTCTGTTTGGGTTGGGAGAGGGGAGAGGGGCGGTGATGGTGGTGGTGGCGGTGGTGGTGGTTTTGTATATGGGAGAGGAGGAGCTGCCATCTGCAACAAGCGAAGAGAGACCAAAGGGAACTAGGCCGCCAACTGCGTCCACGCTATCGCTGCACACGTTTTCCCTTGTGCTTCTTCTTGTCCTTCTATTATTACTCCACCACCGCTCCATTCCACTGATTTTATTTTTACCCGAACAAAAAAGTCTTTTTCAGTTTTAAGTAACAACCAAACAAGAGATTTCTTGAGTCTGGTTTTTACATACGCACCATGTTGGCGTGCACCGTGCGCTTTAGGGTCGCACGATTTTAATCATGTGGTCGGTGTTAAACAAGTGGTATGCGAGTTACATATATAAACTTATAAACCAGTCATATTTGTTTTGTTACACATGAGCTGTTAAATGTGGATAAATTTAATCGTGTCATGGGCCGTGCACCGTGCGCGTTTTGAACCATGCGACCGGCGTTAAACAAGGGGCACTGGAATCCCCCCTGTTAGACATAAGCCGCTGAATCTAATCTGACAGCTTTCAATGGAGCTCTCCTATGTCACCAGGCACATAATAATAATAATATGCGTGAGTCGAGGTGCGGCAAACCGTCAGATTTGGATGTGAATGAGGGCAACAAATCTCTAGGAGGTAGGTTTGAATCAATTACCCAGCCCCTGATTTGATATATGATGTCAGATCAAAATCCTGCGGCTTGCAGTGAGACCTCACATGAATGCGCATGAGTCTGTCTCATATGAACTTTCTCTTTAATAAGAATGTGAGATTTTGACATGTGTGAATTAGGGGTGTAAATTACGTCCGTTTCTGTCCACCGTCCGTCCATTTTTTATGCAAACGGACACAAAAGTCTGTCCGTCACGGACACGGACAGATTTGATCGTCCGGCGATTGGGCGGACATGGCTGCGAACAGAGTGTGTCCGTGTCCATCCATATTCATGTCCGTGACAAAATTTAAGGTAATAATGTGTCACGCCCCGAAATCCCACACCTCGTTCGGAGTGCGGAAGTCAACAAAAGTACATTTTGAGGTAGGGATCCCGGCACGCGATCGAACAGTCGATCTCACCACCGATTACAATCATTTCAAAAAGACGTGTAACCGGTTATGCCCGCAGTCAGTATAATATAATAGTAGACATCATTAAATAATATGAAATGAATTTCTTAACTTTTAATCTAGCAATAATCCTTTAAGAAAACAAATAAATTAAACTTATGAGTCTATGACATACAGTTGGCAATAATGTCATAAGCATAAAGAAAAAAATGAAACAAATAACTAGATAATCTCTAAATCTCTTCACGGCTCCTGCAAACGTTTTTTCACTACTGCAACTTCCTGATCTCAATTTACTTTTGCGCCTGCATCAGAGGATGCATGAGTATTTCATAGAAACACTCAATAGGATGTAAAAACCCACTGAATTAAAACAAGCAGTATGAAGAGAAGTAAGGACAACAAAGGGTTATGGACATTTCACAACATCTGGATTGAACCAAGGTCTACACACCTGAAAGGTTAGTCAACAATAATTCTAACTCGCAAGTATAGGAAAAACATCAATAAGGCTCCTACCCCACATATGTGTAAGGAGAGAATAACAATTATATCAAAGGCTCCAGACATCTATAGTGAAAGGAGTTACAATTTCTGCTCGCTGAACTGGTCGCTCGCAAGTGACTAAAATAATATACCAGAACCACCCTAGGGATCCTCTCTTTGGAACCCTGTCATGCGTCTAGGATGCTGGCCCCACCAGTGCTTATGGACATGATGGGCGGAGACTGAAGACCTTTCGTAATGTTAACAGTCTAACGTACGTATAGTACCTCCCTTCAGGCATAAATAATCAGAAACCTCACAAGATCTAGCAATGGCTTAATTGAGCATACTAAGAATCCACTTCGGAAAGAGCCTCGCGGGATCTCTAGTGGAGGAAACAGTCATGTGACAATATAGGTAATATTTCAAACGAATAGAGATCGCAATACTCTAAGATCATAAGGTATTTTTTACCAGAATAGACTCTCTCACGGAGTATAAATAGAAATGTCAAAGTCTTTGGATAACATATAACTCACTTACTGGAGTAGTGTAGAACAACAAAGCTTCTTAAAAGGCATACGATTCTCCCTTGGAATAACAAGGAAATCCAAACACTTCGAATAATGACAACTCAACCAAGGAGTACAATACAATCAATACATATTTTTCATGCTCAGCCCTAGATAGGAATTCCCCATACACATTAGAATTTTATACAACAAATATCAGAGATAAGAATACCAAAAAGTCTTAGATGATTTGAATTCTAATTGGAACCTCAAACCGACATCAACGCTCTAAAATAGATAGCTATGATCCTCTTGATCAAAGAATTGTCCCTCCTAATTGGATTAACTCTAACCCAACCTTATTGTGATATTCCATAAACATATAGTCCAAATACTGATGTTGACACGTGATCGTTTAAATATAAAACCCTTGCAAGTGCACAAGGCAATTGTACTACGGTGAGTATTGATAGGGTTGTCGAACCTCAGGGACGGATTAATTATTTACCAAATTCAAAAGAAAGCAGCAGTGTTGATTCTAGACTAAGAAGGCAATGAACTTTTTAACTAAATTAAGTGAGAATTAATTAATATGGATATTATCAAGGCAGAGAATCCACCACTAGACATGCAATTACAACTCTCAATTATTATTCAGCATAAGTTAACATGATATGGTAATTCGTGTTCTTGATCGAACACACGAATTACTAATGAATTCATTAACGTTCTTGATCGGACACGAAAGTTCATCCACTATTGTGTAATCAATCCTATCCTTAATCGGACATAGAATCAATCACAACTCTATTATAATGTAATTAAACTTATCCTTGATCAGGCATAAAATCAATCACAATATCTAATTTCATTCATAATCAATCAAGTCTATGATCTAGCACTCAAAAGAAACTCATAAAATCGCATTAAGCATGAATCATAATCAACTTTATAAAATTAAACTATTAAGAGTAGCGATACATATCTAGAGCTTCATCTAGCCTTGAATAAAAGTTTAGTTACACATAAAAAGAAAGAAAAGAGAAGCCTGTTTATGTAGATCCATTGTCATGAATCCTTCTTCTTCTTTGCTCCAAAAGACTCATTCTCTTGCTTCTCTCTAGCCTCCAATATAGCTCCATGGTCTATTCTCTGGTGCTCAAAACGTTCTCCCATAAGGCCTATTTATAAGAGTGAAGAGAAACCACGGAGTCCCCTTCCAAATCCAAGTCAAAATAGGTTTTATTTTGATTTTCCGCACACGGCGATCGATCGCTCCGTATTGCCGATCGTTCGTCTACCGGTCGATCTCTATTCCTTCGTTATTTTCCTCCGATCGATTGCTTTGCCGATCAACGTCGTATGATATCGATTGATCGTAGTTACTGTCTTGCGCGATTAAAAAATTCCAGTAGATATGATTGATAGTTTTGATGCCGATCGATCGTTTTCTTCAATACACTGCTTTTGCGGCTGATGCGATCGATCGCATTGATATCCGATCGATCGTGATTACTATTCATTAATTTCAAATGGCTGTAACTTTCTGTCCCAAACTTCGAATTGTACGTGGTTGGTGGCGTTGGAAAGCTAACTTCTTGAACTTCAACATAAAGCTTGAATCAGTCCAATCCGACATTTGTACATGAAGTTATGATGATTTAACTATTTAAGTTATTTTTTTCCTCATTTCTGTGTATGACTCTTGTTTCCTACAAAAACCAAAAATTATATTAAAGTAGTAGTTATTCTAATCAAATGTTAGCATAATCATAAGTTTAGGAGATAATAAAATTCATAATTCATGTGTAGATCACACTCCCAAACCTAGATTTTGCAAAACAAAATAAAACAAAATAAAATCAAAGAAAACAACTAAAAGAACTAATGCATAAAAGTAAACACCACTTTCATAGGGAACACGATTGCATTGAGCGTATGCAACAAGCCGTTAAACCTCTAGGTGGCCCTAGTAGGATGAGTTGTGTCTCGTGAGGGTTTGCAGCCATGCTACCCACAAATATGTGTTTATAAAACTAATTAACCTAAGTGCAAAAAACAAAGTAAAAATTAAAACATTGCAAAAACAAGCAAACCTATTATCCTGATAAATGCAAACTATAATACTTAAGAAAATCAACCACATGTACTTGGTTCATAATCAACCGAAAAATAGAAGCCCTCAAGTAAGTGGTTTTATTCCACACTTTCATCTTAGAAATTTCTGGTCAAATATTATATAGCATGATAACATAAATATTAGAAGTGCAGAACATTGTAGCAATACATTCTAAATTTTTATTTTATACAGATTCAGTGTTATCCATTAACCAAAGAACATCATAATACACATAGTCATCGTAATCTTTAGGTTCATGATAGCACAGATCTGTGCGCCTCCTTCGGGTCCAACATTCTAGATTTGAGAGGATAATACACCACAAACCTTTTTTTTTCTCTAGGACTGTGTAAGGCCTGAATTCAAGATGCTTAGGTTTAGCAATGACTCAAGCCAATGACTCCCAGCCAATTTGGCTTAGGGCATTAGGTTTTAAGAGACCGCTTCGGGCCCGAGTATCAGCCTAAGTTAATCCTATAAAGTCAAGCAACCCCTTTCTTTCATTTTATTTTCATTTTTTCGTATTTTCATTTTTAGCACATATTTTTCAGCACATCTTTATTTTGTCCAAGCTGTATTATACTCTTAACCTATTTCTGGTTCCAATCCCTTGCCATAGCCAAGTAAATAGTCTATCATGATCTTTTAAGCTCAACAGATAACTACACATCATCCAATGACTCTGACTAAAGACATCCTACTGTAAATTAGTATTCAACAAATCTCTAGATGGTATTACTTTATGTAACTAGTGTGTGTGAGTGAGTTTTTTTAGTTCAAGCACCTGTTCCAAGAGGACTGTAACAGAAAGGTATGCTCAGTTAAGTGTATCTATCCTCCAGTATACTTACTCACACTTCCAATGCAAATTAATCTCCTAAGAATTGTAACATGCATCATTACGGGATAAACTATCAAAACCTATGAAAAACTACTAACAAACAACTTAAAACTACTCAAACAAATTTAACCTTTTTTTTATTTTCCTTTTCTGATTTTGCAATGAAGCACATCCTCTCCCCCAAACCTAATATAAGTATTGTCCTCAATGCACAATAAAGACAAAATACAATGATCACAAAAAGTAAAAGAGAAAGAGGAAGTAAAACACTAGAGGAAGTGGACTAGAAATCCCGATCATCGCCATCACCATCGCATAGAGGAAAATGCCATGCATGAAGAAAATCGACTATGGAGTCAAGGCGTTCTGTAATAGCATGCTGGGAATACATAAGCACCTGCTGTGACTGGCGAATCTCCTTCTGTGACTGGCAAATCTCTTGCACATGGCTAGTGAGATCGCTGATCTGCTGCTGCATCGTTGCCCATGGTGGTTGAGCAGGCTCACCCTCAGGTATCTCAGCGTGTTCCTCAAGACGGGGAGCTCGTGGCCACCCGCGTCGTGCATGGCCCATCATACGGTTATATGCATCCACTCCAATGGGCCCCAGTCCATGAGATACTCGAGAATGCTCAGGAAAAATGGGTTAGAAATACCCGCTCTAAAATGTAGGGGTACGGTAACCTCTCATCTTTTTGGCCCATCATCATTTGCTTCATCCGGCCAAAGACAAATAAAGGCAAGTCAAGATCATGGTGCCGAGTATCGTCACCAAATATAAATAACAAATTTGCCATAGTTCGGTCGACGTTCTCCTTCCTGGCCGACCATACATCATGTTGTAGAATCAGGAAGGCAAAACGGAATGCAGATCGCATGCTGATGGCAGCCAAGTAGGTAGGGGTCCCAGGTCCTACTGAAGATCCTATCAACTGCCCTGTGATATTCCGGTAGGGAGGAAACTGATATCCATCAAAATCAGGGTGATGAATCGTACCTCTGTCACACCCCATGGCACTAGCAATATCGGCGACCCGGATCCGAATAGGAGTACCACATATGACGCTCTGAATGGTCACCTGCTCTGGATTATCATTGTCTTCAATGGTGCCATTTGCATAGAATTCCCGAACCGGATCCTCGTGGACCATTGCAAATGCATTCTGCCTTTTTGCAGCGATATGAGTGAAATAGTTCACCCAATCCGGCCGGTCCTCAATCCATCTCTGAGTCGAAAGACCGGGAATAGATGGGTTCAGGGCCACCTGCCTCTCATATTGTAGGGGTCGTGGCTGTGCGATAGGTTCAGGTGGAGGGGTGGAAGGAACAAGGCGTAATGAAGAAGCTTCACCCCTTTAACGTTTGTGAGCGACTGATTTCTGAGGCATTGTACCTGAAAACCAAAGATAATAGTGAAAATCAAATCAAGGTACAAAAATATGCAGCATGTAATTTCAAACTTAAATATCACAGCAAGCATGTAATAGCAGATCCACTTCACAATTTTCAAATTTTTTTTTCAGAAAATACTAATGAATTTCCTAAAAATAAAAATAAAAATAAAAATTTTATGAAAACTTAGGAAATCGAAAGGGATCATCATGCATAACAAAAATCGCAATCATCAAAATAGAAGTATGCATGAGAGGGATATATATCCCCGAAACCTGATTTTGATTTTTTTTTAATATAGCAAAACACTGTTTACCGCAAGAACACAAATCCTAAAAATTAAATAAAACATCTAAAATCAAAGAATCAGAAGCTGAAAGTCACGCATAAGCATCGCATTAATCAATATAAGGGCATGCATGAGAGTAATCGCAATAATATCCACCAAAAACTAAGAAAAATCGAGTTTTTAAGTTTTGGCTTACCGGAAGAAAAGGAGTGATTGCGATGAAAGGAGTGGGAAATCACGGAAACAAACACCGGATCTGGATTCTACGTGCAAAAATCCTTTGGGGGCCGGAGTTTCATCTCAAACAAGGGTCGGAAACGGCAGCGGCGAGTGGAAATAGATTTCTCTCGCCGCGACTGTTCAGATTTTAAACGCGAGGAAGACGACCCGCGATCGATCGCCTTTTTAGCCGATCGATCATTTTATAAATCGAGAAACAGCGCCCATTAGATTGAAGATGGACGGTGTCGATGTACCGCAGAGCGATCGATCGCGCAGAGAAGGCGTCGATCGGAGGGAAATCACGGAAACAAACACCGGATCTGGATTCTACGTGCAAAAATCCTTCGGGGGCCGGAGTTTCATCTCAAACAAGGGTCGGAAACGGCAGCGGCGAGTGGAAATAGATTTCTCTCGCCGCGACTGTTCAGATTTTAAACGCGAGGAAGACGACCCGCGATCGATCGCCTTTTTAGCCGATCGATCATTTTATAAATCGAGAAACAGCGCCCATTAGATTGAAGATGGACGGTGTCGATGTACCGCAGAGCGATCGATCGCGCAGAGAAGGCGTCGATCGGATAGCGATCGATCGTTTACGTTCGATCGATCGTATCTACTGTTCTTCAATTTTTTTTATTTTTTTTAGCATATCCTCTCCCCCAAATGAAAACTGGCAATGAAAATAAGACAATAAGGAGAAGAAAAGGAGAGAATACACCTGAATACATGGGTTGCCTCCCACCAAGCACTAAGTTTAACGTCTTCAGCCAGACTGGGCCAGGATCATTCTGCTTGGTCCAGAGCATCCATGTAGATAGTCACTGCATCCATGTCGGCAACAGTCTCCAGATAAGGTTTCAATCGGTGGCCATTTACTTTGATTGTACTCCCATTTTTTAGATTGTGAATCTCCACAGCGCCATGGGGGTAGACATTTTTCACAATAAAAGGTCAATACCACCGAAAACGAAGTTTCCCAGGAAATAGATGTCGTCGAGAATGGTAAAGTAACACTTTCTGCTCAGGCTGAAAAGATTTCCTGGAAATCATCTTGTCATGTACAGCCTTGGTCCTCATTTTGTAGAGTTTCGCATTCTCATATGCCTCAAAGCGCATTTCCTCTTACTCACTCAATTGGAGTCTTCACTGCTCACCGGCTTTATCCATATCGAAGTTGTATGCTTTAATAGCCCAATACGCCCGGTGTTCCAACTCAACTGGTAAATGGCAAGCTTTGCCGGAGACATACCAATAGGGGTCTTGAAAGCTATCCGGTAGACCCATAATGCATCATTCAGTCTTAAGGACCAATCCTTTCTATCGGGGCGAACCGTCTTCTCCAGAATTTGCTTGATTTGGCGATTAGAGACCTCCACTTGGCCACTCGTCTGAGGATGATATGGTGTGGCAACCTTGGGGGTGACAGAGTATTTCTTGAGAAGAGCCTCAAAAGACCTGTTACAAAAATGAGAACCTCCATCACTAATGATAGCACGAGGAGTTCCAAACCTGCTGAAAATATTAGATCTCAGAAATCCGAGCACAACTTTATGATCATTGGTCCTAGTGGCAACAGCTTTAATCCACTTAGACATGTAATCCACAGCAACAAGAATATATGCATGACCAAAAGATGGCGGAAAGGGTCCCATGAAATCGATACCCCATACATCAAACATTTCAACAATCAATATGGGTTGTAGGGGCATTATATTCCTTTTAGACAAAGCTCCTAGTTTTTGACACCTATCGCAAGATTGACAATAAGCATGGGCGTCTTTAAATAGAGTTGGCTAATAAAAACAGCTTTGAAGTACTTTGGCTGCAGTTTTCTTACCACCGAAGTGTCCACCACAGGCCTGAGAGTGACAAAAAGATAAGATGCTATGAAACTCACTCTTGGGGACATATCGTCTTATGACTTGGTCAGTACATATCTTAAACAGGTCAGGGTTATCCCAATAGTAATGTTTGACTCGAGAGAAAAATAAGTCTTTATCATGTTTAGACCAAATGGTTGGGAGTTGACCCACAGCAAGATAATTCACAATATGTGCAAACTAAGGTGGAGATGTAGTGGAGACAGCAAAAAGCTGCTCATCAGGGAATGAATCCCTTAGAGGGTCATGGCTATGTAGATCAGGAATAGGAATTCTGGATAGATGATCAGCCATGACATTCTCAGAACCCTTTTTATCTTTAATTTTAAAGTCAAATTCCTGTAGGAGTAAAATCCAACGGATCAGCCTTGGCTTAGCATCCTTCTTAGAAAGAAGGTATCGCAAGGCTGCATGATCAGAGAAAATAATGATATTACTCCCTAAGAGATATAACCTAAACTTATCCAATACAAACATAACAGCAAGCAACTCTTTTTCACTGGTAGTGTAATTCAATTGAGCATCAGTGAGTGTCTTGCTAGCATAGTATATAACATGAGGAATTTTGTTGATGCATTGGCCTAACACTGCCCCTACAGCAAAATTAGATGCATCGGACATGATTTCAAAGGGCAGTGTATAGTCAGGGGGATTAATGATAGGGGAGCTAGAGAGGAGGGTTTTTAATTTGGTAAAAGCTTCTTTGCACGAATCATCAAATTCAAATTGCACATCCTGACCGAGAAGGTGACATAATGGATGTGATATCTTGCTAAAATCTTTGATGAATCGACGATAAACCCTGCATGGCCAAGGAAAGACCGTATTTGCTTAACTGATGTAGGTGGTGGTAGATTAGCAATCAGGTCAACCTTGGCCTTATCAACCTCTATTCCCCTTTTTGATATAACATGTCCAAGCACAATCCCCTATTAAACCATGAAGTGGCTCTTTTCCCAACTTAACACTAAGTTTGTTTCCTCACAACGTTTTAAAACCAAAGATAAATTATGCAAGCAATCCTCAAAACAAGTACCAAACACCGAAAAATCATTCATGAAAACTTCCAAAAATTTGTCAATCATGTCGAAAAAAATGGACGTCATGCATCGCTGAAATGTCGCAAGGGCATTGCAAAGACCAAAAGGCATTCTTCGATATGCGAATGTACCGAAGGGACATGTGAAAGTCGTCTTTTCCTGATCCCTTGGAAAAACTGGCACTTGATTATAGCCGGAGTACCCATCTAAAAAGCAATAAAACTCTTGGCCCGCTAATTTCTCTAGGATTTGGTCAATGAATGGGAGAGAGAAATGGTCCTTACGGGTATTGGAGTTCAGCTTCCTATAGTCATTGCACAACTGCCAGTCCGTGGTCTCTCTTATTGGCACAAGTTCACCCTCTGAGTTTGGTTTCACTGTGATGCCCGATTTCTTAGGGATGACCTGGATAGGATTCACCCACTCGCTGTCAGAGATAGGGTATATGATACCTGCGTCTAGAAGTTTCACTATCTCTTTCATCACCACCTCTCTCATGTGAGGGTTCAACCATCTCTACCCCTCCCTAGAAGGTTTGGCATGGTCCTCCAGGTTTATACGATGCATGCACACAGAGGGGTCTATACCCCGGAGGTCAGCTACTGTCCACCCTATAGCTCGCCAGTGTGTTGTAAGGATCCCAACAACTGGGCTTCCTAGTCAGTAGATAGGCTAGATGATATAATCATAGGAAGGGTGTTGTTGGATCCTAGGAAGACGTATTTGTGATAGCTAGGAAGGGGTTTCAGCTCAAGTGTAGGGGGTGACTCTATGGAAGGTTGTAGTGGTGGAGCGGTGGACACAGGAAGAGGGTCACGATGGGGTCTCCATGGGATATGTCCAGGGTGTAGGACAGCCACTAAATGGTGATGGACCTCCTCAAGGTCAGGTGTGCCCTCATATTTATCGATCCAGTCATAGAAAATGGTGTGCTCAAGGGCATCCGTAAGCTCAACAAAGGGAAGGTACTCCTGGACTAGGTCATCTAGGTCGTCAACCATATGGCACTCAGCTTTACTCAAGGGTTGTTGGGAAGCACTAAAAATGTTTAATTTAACTTTCATGTTCCCAAATGAGATGTTCATGAGCCCTGACCTACAGTTAATGGTGGCATCGGTTGTGGCTAGGAAAGGTCGGCTAAAGATAACAGGAATTTGGGATTTGGAGTTGGCAACTAGTTCTATGTCTAAGACGACAAAATCAACAGGAATGTAGAACCGGTCAACTCCAACGAGAACGTCTTCTATAACACCTCTAGGTCTGCGAATGGATCGGTCTGCTAATTGAAGAGTGACTGAGGTGGGCTGCAACTCTCCGAGGCCAAGTTGTTCATACACTGAGTAAGGGAGGAGGTTGACACTGACCCCTAAATCCAAGAGAGTTCTACTAATAGTATGGTCACCGATGACAATAGATATAACAGGGACACCTGGGTCCTTAAATTTATGTGGCATATCACTGATTAGTAAAGAGCTCACTTGGTTAGTCAAAAAGACCTTTTGGATGACATGGGATTTGGTTTTCCTCTTTTGGGTACACAAGTCTTTCCGGAACTTGGCATACGCAGGCACTTGTTTGATGGCATCTAAGAGGGGAATGTTGATCTTAACCTGCTTAAACACCTATAACATTTCCTCCATTCGTTGGTGGGACATACTAAACGGGGAGGGTTGGTTGAAGCATTGAGGAAAAGGAGCCCGGGGGATATAGGATTTTTCATTGATGGACTCAGCTGGGATATCATTCTGTGGTGGGAGACTCACCGAGACAGGTGTGGTAGGAGTGGGTCCTGTAGCTTTATCTAGGGAAGTTGTGTCACTCGCAATACCCATAGATGGGTTCCTAACCTGATTATCAACTTGCTTACCATTTTGTAGGGTAGTAATAGCTTGGACCTGTTCATTAGGATAGTGGGAAGCTTCGACAGCAAATTGGCCTCTCGGGTTCTGCTGTGGTTGGCTGGGCAGTGTACCTACTTCCCTACGGTTCATTGATTGGGCCAACTGTCCTAATTGGGTCTCTATTTTGGCTATGGATTGTGTATGTGAGTGGACAAGCTGGGCTTGGGTTCTTAGCTCACCTTTCAGCTCTCTGTGTTTAGATTCTTTTTCAGTTTTTATATCAGCTTTTATTTCAGTTTTCATCTCAGTTAAGGCGGCTAGCATTTGGCTCATTTGGTCTTCTAGGGATGGTTTCTTGTTGGCTTGGCTAAATGGGGGAACTATGGCTGGCTGGTAAGGCTGAGCATGGTTTTGGAATTCCTGTCTTGGGGCCTAATTGAAAGTGGGCCCCTGGTTGGGTTGTTTCCAGGTGAAATTTGGATGATTTCACCATCCCTGGTTATAGGTATTTGAGTAAGGGTTATTGGCTCTAAGATAGGTTTGTGCAAGGTTGATATGCTCCTGTACAAGATCTGGATACTGGGAGGTTGAGGGGCAGTCAACAATAGTGTGCATAGGGCTGGCACAAATGGTGCAGGCATCATGAGAGGTTGGGGTATAAGGTGGAGTCTGAGAGAAAAACCTGTCAAACCTCTCTGTCAGGGATGCCACTTAGTGTTCTATGTTCGTGGTAGCTTTAACATCATACATGCCTCCCCTTGAGGCATTCCTACCCGGCATATGGCCTTCAGATCTATAGAGGGTGGCACTGTGTAAAGAGTTTTCACTCAGGTCCTCTAGTAGATCCCAAGCATCATTCGGGGTCTTTTTCATGAATGTGCCTCCAAAGGAGGCGTCTATTAGGGTCTTATGCTGATCACACACACCCTCATGAAATCTCTGTACTAATTGCCACTTGGGCACATCATGATGTGGGCAAGACCGAAGTAGGGCTTTCATTCTTTCCAACTTTCATGGAATTGTTCATTGGGTAGTTTGGTAAAGGTGATAATTTCATTTCGAATTTTGTTGGTCCACCCTACGGGAAAAAATTTCTTTAGGAATTCAGCCTGAAGTTCATCCCAAGTGGAAATAGAGTTGTGTGCAAGGGAGTATAGCCATTCCTTGGCCCTGTCTTTTAAAGTGAATGGGAACAGCCTAAGGCGCACCTGGTCATCAGACAGTGTGAGTTTGAAGGTGGTGTTAACTTCCAGGAAATTTTGGAGATACCTATAAGGGTTCTCATTGAGTTGGCCATGGTATGTGGGCAGCATCTGGATGATGTTGGCCTTAATTTCAAAATTAGCCACAGTTGCAGGCAGTAGGATACATGAGGGGGAGGTGCAGGTAGTGGGACGGTAGTAGTCTTGCAGGGTACGGGCATGGGGTATTAGTGGATTTTGGTTTAGGCCATTCCTACCCCAAAGGTTCATGTTGTCCGCCATTGGATGGATTTCAGGGATTGGTTTGCTAGGAGTTCTACAGATTCTATATAGGCGCTCAGGATCAGGATCAAAGGCAAGGTCGGGGTTCAGGGAGCGACGACCATGCATGCACAATAAAAATCAAACAAAACCTGTAACAGTCCTAATAGCGACAACTAGCAAGCATCAGCCCTAGATAGTGACAACTAGCATGTCATGCAATCCCACAAAAAAAATGGGATAAAATCAATCACAATATCTAATTTCATTCATAATCAATCAAGTCTATGATCAAGCACTCAAAAGAAACTCATGAAATCGCATTAAGCATGAATTATAATCAACTTTATAAAATTAAACTATTAAGAGTAGCAATACACATCTAGAGCTTCATCTAGCCTTAAATAAAAGTTTAGTTACACATAGAAAGAAAGAAAAGAGAATCCTGTTTATATAGATCCATCGTCATGAATCCTTCTTCTTCTTTGCTCCAAAAGACTCCTTCTTTTGCTTCTCTCTATCCTCCAATATAGCTCCAAGGTCTATTCTATGGAGCTCAAAATGTTCTCCAATAAGGCCTATTTATAAGAGTGAAGAGAAACCACGGAGTCCCCTTCCAAATCTGAGTCAAAATAGATCTTATTTTGGTTTTCCGCACACGGCGATCGATCATTCGTCTACCGGTTGATCACTATTCCTTCGTTATTTTCCTCCGATCGATCGCTTTGCCGATCGATGCCGTATGATATCGATCGATCGTAGTTACTGTCTTGCGCGATTGAAAAATTTCAGTAGATACGATCGATCGTTTTGATGCCGATCGATCGTTTTCTTCAATACACTGCTTTTGCGGCTGATGCGATCGATCGTGGTTACTGTTCATTAATTTCAAATGGTAGTAACTTTCTGTCCCAAACTCCGAATTATGCGTGGTTGTTGGCGTTGGAAAGTTGAATTCTTGAGCTTTAACATGAAGATTGAATCAGTCCAATCCGGCATTTGTACACGAAGTTATGATGATTTAACCATTTAAGTTACTTTTCTCCTCATTTCTGTGTATGACTCTTGTTTCCTACAAAAACCAAAAACTATATTAGAGTAGTAGTTATTTTAATTAAAAGCTAGCATAATCATAAGTTTAAGAGATAATAAAATGCATAATTCATGTGTAGATCAACACGTTAATTATTCTCATACCATATTACATAATATTATTTCAATACTTAGTATTTTCTCTCAGATTCAGATCACTGCCTCCTGCACAACAGTCCTATTCCGACAGCTGTTGGACTATGTACAATAAGAATTAACCTTTGAAATTTTTACTGATAATACCCTTATGAGTCTAGTTTCTAACCCAGCTAATTTTATATTTTTTTGATTTTATTTCAATTAGTTATGAATTATTTATTACAGACTATCAGCACAGAAACAGTTCTAACTTAGATTAAGACTCTTAATTAAACTCGATTATCTCACTTAATAACACATTATAGATGATAACATATTATTAACAGACAATAATACTCCCCTCCTAGATCAATTACAGACCCTAGGATTGTCTGGAATTAGCAAAGTGCACCCTTTTATCATGTTTCTTTACATATAACACAGTTTTAGTCATTAATACATCCCAAATAAGACAATTAATGCAAGACAATCATTAAGACACAAGACTCAATGTGGATCATGGTCAACAAAGTAATATCAGAACTTCTGTATAATGATTAAAGCAACCAACTTTGGGTGTGAATTCATATCTAGACACGTAGCATGAAAGCATATATGACTATGTTACAATAAGCATGAAAAATAAGGACATAATTCATTCATCTCACATGAATCAAAGTAATACTCCAAGGTACTGAATTAGGATACTTATAAACATCATATGAAGAAATAGAAGAATGGGAAAAACCATCCTACTCTTAATTCACCGAAAATTCCGCCTTTTTACGCGTTTTTCGTCTCCTCCGCTTCCTCCAAAGCTCCCGCCCCAAGTTCTTGCAAAACTCCCACAAGAAGAAGCCTTATAGGAGGTCGGTGGATGTGAGAAGGAGAAGAATAAGGCTCTGGATGTTCTAATGCCAGGGTTTCAATAGCACAAGCCAACTCCATAAGAGTTTATATAGAGTTTGGGAAAATCTTTTCTTAAACATAAGTAGTCATGTTGCATCATAATTTATAAGGATGGCAATAGTCAAAACCAGTCTACTTTCCCATGTAGGCATTGTGTCATGCCATGTGTTGCTTCCTTTTGTATATTAACAGTTTTTTTTATGAAAGGATGTTGCGGCCATATGTATGTAGAGGTGTGGTCTATGGTGTTTAAATATTATGATTTGTTTTGTAACTGTTGTCTAGGGTATAGGATCTGTTGTGTATTAATACTAATTGCTGTTTATGCCTTCATTCTCATATGTCCCCTTTGTTGAGATGGCAAGCCCAGCCAAGAAAGGGAAGTATGTGAAACAGGTAGAGTGTTGGGGCAAGGAGGAGCACTATGCATGGATCATAGCATACTCTAATGGTCTGATTGTTGGACATAGAAAGGGCAAGGTACTTGAACCCACAGGCTATGCACTTGTTAGTGAGGAATTGAGAAAGAGGGACATACACGTGAATGCTGATGCAATCAAGACTCATTACGACAAGGCTAGGTACACTTGCAGTCGGTAACAATTGGGAGTCTTCCCTCTTGTCTTGGGTGATGACTGCCTGCATTCATCGTATAATTGCATGGTCAAGTCATAACTTAGCAAATCAAGGGTCACTAATTATAAGTAAGTTTGTTATCTTCTACATTCAACCCCCATTTCAAGAACTTGCTTCAAACGTAACTAACGAAAATGGGATATATATGCAGAAAATAAAATATGGTGAACCAACAATGGAAATTAGGCTACCTGACTTTTTCCATGTCATTTTTTCTCTCATCTCACATGTTATTATGTGGAAAATAAATTTCCCAAAACAATTTTGCCTGCATTTGAATTTGTTATCCTTTTTTGAGCTTTATAGTAGTCAATGTTGACGGTCACACTCACGAATCTTGTAATGAATATTTTCCACAGCAATCTTGACGACGTGTGCCGACCATAAAGGACCCTTGGGTAAGTCGTCGTTGTTATACTATACAGCATCTCCCCATTTGCCCAGAGCATATAAAGCTCAAGTTTGAAACTGCTCATGTCCATGCAGAATTTATTAGATGACGAAGACGAGGCCGATGATGCTATAGTAACGGGACTTGCACATTATTGGGAGCAACACTTGAGTCACCCTCCACCTCGAAATGTTGTCCACCCACATCGGACGAGGGGAGAAGGATTGGTTGGTGACATGTTTACAATGTAACGAACGATCGAATGTGTAGGGACTGGGTGAGAATGAACAAAACACCATTCATAGAATTATGCAAGCAAGCCAGATTAGCTGGTCTAAAAGAAAGCCGAGGAGTCTCGGTTGAACAACAACTGATGATATTTTGTGAGCTGTTGGGGCATGGTACTTTGGTGAGAAAACTTGGGCACGAATTTTCTCACTCAGAGGAGACCATTCATAGGCATATTTATAACGTTTATGGGGCATTAGAACCATAGTTTAAGTCAAAAGTAAATAACATTGTGCCACTCGATTTAGTGCCAAATTATATTAGGAACAATACCATGTATTGGCCATGGTTTAAGGACTGTGTGGGTGCGATTGATGGCACGCATGTCATGACGAAGGTGGCGGCCGAAGTGAACAATGCTTATAGAGGAAAAGTAAAAACCACAACACAAAACATCCTTTGTGTGTGTGATTTTAGCATGCGTTTCACGTATGTCGTGACAGGTTGGGAGGGGTCTGCACATGATCAACGGGTTTTGGATTCAGTTCTGCAAGATCCCACATCTGGTTTTCCAATAGCACCAGGTGGCAAGTACTATGTCGTTGACGTAGGATATGCGCAGAAGGTTGGCTTCTTGGGCCCTTACAAGGGATCTGGGCATAGGTATCATATAGCACAATTTCAACAACGACGTGCGAGTGGCCGGAATGAGACGTACAACTACAGGCACGCTTCATTACAGAATATAGTTGAACGGACATTTGGTGCATTGAAAAAACGTTGGCACATCTTGGACAATATGCCCCCATATTCAATAGAAATGCAAGGAAAACTTGTGTACGCTTGTACATCATTGCACAATTTTGTCCATGAGCAACACCATGGCAGCTCTGACCATGACATGAGAGATTGGCTCCTTCCAGAATTCGAAGGAGATGCACCCTACATAGACAGTAGGGGCAGCGTTAATCCGGATGTTGCGTCCACTAGTGGTGGAGGGGTAGATCATATGCAATTAATGGATGATCGGGTCATGTTGAGGATGCGTGATGCAATCCGTGATGCAATTGCTGACTCGCTTCATATACCACCTTGATCCACATCCAGAAAGGCGACAACAACAACGGTAAGACTTTAATTGTGTAATCACATGCCACAAATACTTCATCTTTTGTAATAGGTTTCAAGGTTCTCATGAGCATGACGAAGAAATGTTTGTGACAAATAAAGATGTTGTTCTACTTGAAGTGTATTTTGAATCTGGTATCATATTGCACTCACCTGCATTACTACACATTTGCACATCAAGTTTATCATCAACACAAAATGCATTCCTCAAGTCACATACATTTATCAATAATTACAATACAACATAAGAGCATTAATGAAACAAAGAGGCAAGTGCATGGGTTGTCTCTAATGAACTCCTCCATGAAAGTAGTGCGTGCTTGTGTTAGTTTTTCCCGCTCGAAGCGCACGAGGGTGCGAACTCTTCTACCGTACTTTTGGGGTGGCGGTGGGTCAATCCACACAAAGTATCCACAACTATGCTCCCCCTAAAAAGAGCACTTATAGTTGAGATTGCATAGATTGATGAATAATACACATAATGCTAAGGAATACAATAGTAATTGGATTACGTACATAGTGATCCTGACATTTCATGAACATCCGCCCTGGATTGTCGCCCGTGTGGGAAACGTATATAGTGAGGTGGTTCTCTACAGCGAGGGCAAACTTGGCGTGTAAGATTAAATGGATGATGAGAAGCATCCATTTTTGAGCTGCATTAAACAAACACAATATGAATAAAGCATTTGTATAATGACACTAACTGAATTTATATAACCAGCAAGGCACCCCCCAGTCAAATGCTCCCTCTCTCTTTCTCATGATAATGACTCCTATATTGGTGCCATTAATTCCAAGAGGACCACAACATTCTTTTTTTATGAATAGGCCACAAATGCATTTTGAAAGAAAAAAGGGGGGTGGGGGGGGACTCGTTCTCGTTAACAAATAGTAGGGATGAGTAGTTTGCCACAGCCACCATCCTGGTATAATGGGGTGGGCTAGCTTAAACAGGATCCAGTGAACTACTCATCTATATTGGAGAAAACAAAAATTTGGAACCATGGAAACTAAAAAGTTGATTGAGAGAGCATGCTTACAATTTATTACAAGAGAATATAACAAAGCAAAGTAGCAACTCTTTTTTCCCCTGGTTGGGTCATAATGCCGAATTCTTTCAATAACATAAAATCATGATTATAGTGTCTGAAGCAACTGGGGAAATAAACATGCTGTCTAGCACAAAATATAGTCCAGTCTACCACACAATGAAACCACCTTCACCAGTTTTACTATCATCTGGAGGGAGAGATTGATCGTGCAGAAAGCAAGAGTAAGAAAGGAGATATAACAGATTGGCTTGGCTTGACAAGTTATCATGGTAAACCAAACAGTAAGGGAGTAAAAGCAATAGTATCCATTTGTAATTAATCACTAAAGACTCTTAGGCCACGACCCTTTCCAACCATGAAAAACAAGTAAAAATTTACTCATCTGATGTCACCAACTTTTTTTTTCACCCTCTCCTTTGATGCCACCAAAACTAACATTTTTAATGATGTAAATATCAACTTAAAATTGAAGATAGTACAACTTATAGTCTGTATTCTAGGGGATAACTAAGGATAACTAATGGACTATGGGCTAAATGGTTCATGCAAACCAACAATTATATATGCAGACGATCATCTTGTGGATGGAAATATGTGAACTGACCATTAGTTGGACAATTTGTTATGAGAGAGCATAGCCATGGAGGACATAGAGGGCAAATGAACTTATAAAAATGTCATCCACTTGTATAATAATCCATCTGTGCTACATTGGTAGATCATTTGGGTCTTTTGAAATTAACTCAAATGGGACAAAAGGAGTGGTTTTAAAAGAATTTCTTGGGGCCATTTTAGATTATCCTAGCCCCACCACACACACACTGAGACAGAGGGCATACACAAAATGTCGACTGTTGTGGCTCCGCCACTAGATATGTTGGAAGAGAACCCAACTTAAATCTGATGTTATCAAAAGGATTTTTATGATAGACGTCTCAAACAACTAAAATGCATGACAAATAAAACCCTTTTCAGCTCCAACAAACATAATGTGCGTAAAAAATGGATTTGAAACGGAAAGCAAAAAAATTTCCTACATAAAACATATACCTTCACACTGCATATACAGAGAGCAGACAATCAAGTAAGAAAATAAGGGAAATTCTGATTTCACAAATGAGCAGATAAAAAAGGTCAAATCGCAACACAATTAAGCAAAAAACTGAGATTTCTGCTACACAAACAGACATATATATTCCAAAATTTTCTCACTCATAGGTATCCTGAAAAAAAAATAGTATTTTCCACTTCAAACAAAGGAATGTGAGATTACAACTTGCTAAAGAGGAGAACTTGTTTGAGACATCTATAGTGTCTCAAACACAAAACACAGAAAACCTGCTATGTGTTTTCGCAACAAGGTAAAGAGGAGAACTTGAAAGTCAATTAATTACTGGAAAATCATAACAACAAATAGAACAAACCAAGAAACACATCGATGTGAAGAAGAAAGAAATATAAATCTCAAAATACCTGTTTTTTTTCATGTAAAGATTGGATTTTTACATTTGTCCCAGACTAAAGGCTGACAAGAAATATCGGTGGATGATTCACTGAGAAGATTCACGGTCGAGCGGCTGTCAGAGAAGATTCACGGAGGTGGTCTCGAGCGACTGTCCTCGCGACTACCGGCGGATGATTGGGTCGAGCGGCTGTCGGAGAAGCTTCACGATGGTCTCTAGCGGCTGCCGGAGGGCTACCCCTACAACGAAATAGCTTCTCATCGTCTGTCTGAGCGCCAGGAACCCAACAAATAGAAAATAAATTTCTTGAGGGACAAGTTTTATGAGGGTATTTCTGTCCCAAATTGCTAAAAACATAAAATTTTCACCATCTCAGCCAAACACAAATCATACCTGATTTTTTTTCATGTTTCCAAACACAAGTCACCAATCAGGAATCAGGCTGATGCTGAAAGACTGAAAATATGATTAATTTCAGGTTCCCAAACGGTTTTTCTACAATAAAAAAAATCACCTACAAATCACCTTGATTATTATCAGCCTGATTATTTTTTTTCACCTTTCACTATCAGTTTCCAAACGCACCCAATAAAACAAGCATAGATGAAAGATTAAATAGACCAAAAAACCGGCACAAATTCTTAACAAGCTTTGGTCCTGGTTCTTGATATTGTGCAAAGAATGCACAAAAATTGCTTTAGCTAGAGAGGTCCAATTAGGAAGAAGTTGAAATTCATTTTATTGATTATTACATATCTTTTGCCATAAAATAAGTGTGGATGAAAGATCAAATAGGCTAAAAAACCTGTGTGGATTTTTAATGAGATTCGGTGCTAGTTCTAGTTACATATGCTGCAAAGAGTGGATGTAAATTAACTAAGCTGGAGAGGTCCAATTCGCAAGACGGCAGATTCGTTTGGTTTATAATTACGTACCTTCCGCAATAAAAACAAGCATGGACGGAAGATTAAATAGGCCCAGAAGATGCCGCAGATTCTAATCGAGTTTCAGTGCTAGTTCTAGCAATAATGGAAGAATGGACGAAAATTGCATGAACAAGAGAGGTCTGATCCCCACGACAGTAAATTGGCTTGATTGATAATTACGTACCTTCCGCAATAAAAAATCATGGATGAAAGATTAATTAGGCCCAAAACCATCACATATTCTAATCAAGCTTCAATGCTAATTCTAGCAATAGTGGAAGAATGGACGCAAATTGCATGAGCAAGCAAGGTCTGTTGCCAAGCCAGCAGATTCGTTTAATTACGTGCCTTCTGTAATAAACAATAAGGGATGAAAGATTAAATAGGCCCAGAAACCAGCGCGGATTCCTATCGAGCTTCGGTGGTAGTTCTAGTAATTGTACAAAGAATGAACTCAAATTTCATGAGCTACAAAGGTTCGATTCATGAGCCGGCTGATTCGTTTGATAATTACATACCTCCCGCAATAAAACATGCATGGATGAAAGATTAAATAGGCATTAAAACTGGCGCAGATTCCTAACAAGTTTCGGTGCTAGTTCTTGCAATGGTGCAATGAAATGGACACAAATTGCTTGAGATAGAGAGGTCTCATTCACGATCCTACGGATTCGTTTGATTGATATTACGTATCTCTTGCAATAAAATAAGCATGGACGAAAGGTTAATTAGGCCTAAGAACTGCCGCGGATTTTTAACGAGCTTTGGTGTTAGTTCTAGTAATAGCACGAAGAATGGACTCAAATTAACTGAGATAGAGAGGTCCGATTCGCGGGCCGATGGATTCGTTTGATTATTAGTTACCTTCCCCAATAAAACAAGTTTGGATGAGAGGTTAAATAGACCCCAAAACCGGTGCGAATTCTTATCGAGATTCGGTGCTAATTCTAGCAATAGTGCAAGAATGGTTGCAAATTTCATGAGCTATACAGGTCCAATTCACAAGCAGAGGGATTTGTTTGGTTGATAATTATGTACCTTCCGCAATGAAACAAGCATGGACGAAAGGTTGATTAGGCCAAAAAACCGCCATGGAATCATAACGAGCTTCGGTGCTACTTCTAGCAATAGTTTAAATAATGAACTCAAATTAACTGAGCTAGAGAGGCCCCATTCGCATGCTGACGGATCCATGTGGTTGATAATTATGTATCTTCCACAATAAAACAAGCATGAATGAAAGATAGACCCAAAAACTAGTGTGAATCCTTAACAAGCTTCGGAGCTAGCTCTTGCAATAGTGCAAAGAATGCACGCAAATTGCTTTAGCTAGAGAGGTCCAATTCGCGAGTCGGCGGAGTCGTTTTATTGATAATTATATATCTTTCACAATAAAACAAGCATGGATGAAACGAAGTTGAGAAGAAAATCATATGCAGTTGGGCTGTCAGATTATTATATACATGAGAAACAACATAAGGATGCTTGGGCAGAATGTTGTGTTATATGGAAAGAGGAGCTAGCTTTCAATCATGAGTTCTTTCACAATTTGTGTGTATGAGAGGTTCTATTGTTGTAAAGTGATGTACCATGGGCTGCGTCTAAAACTTACTTTTTACAGTGAAATCATAAATGAATATTGATGCTGAGAAAGTTCCATTGGTTATACTTGTACAAGCCTTTGCGAAGATAAATTTACAAATTACTAATTTGAGCACAAACAGTTAGCCATTTGACACAATACATTTGAAGGAAATCTTACTCACAGTTGTAAAGGATCAAAACAAAAAAGCTCAACTTATAAAATCATTTCAACAGCTTTATCCTAAAAAATACTTTCAACAGCCTTATCCAAAAAACTTCTTTCAACAACTGTTGTATATGCAGGCAAACTTTTTCAAGGACTATTATAATTTGTGTGCAGGCTGGAGACTCCTATGGTACAGTGATCGCCATGATGTCCCTCGTTCATTTAGTTGCATAGCTGAAGCAGTATCTGCATGAAACCTTAGATAATGAGGTCCTGGAAGCTCCAATCTCCTAGAGCGAAGGGGCTGTTGTCATCCATGAGGCAGTCAGTGTGCCCGATTTCCGAAAATACAGGATTTCAGAGCATGGAACGTCAGACAGTCGTACATTATACCTCCTACACGACAATACTGAAGAAGACATAGGTTTACCAAACAATTCCCAGACCCTAAAAGGTACGAAAAGAACAGAGAATAGGTGAATAGGAAGGTGTAGTTCGCAAAATCGAGAAGGATGATGATTTGGTAGCGCATTCATCCACTTTCAGCTTAACATTCTTAGGAGTTTAGTGCCTAACATTTTTAGGCGTTCAACTTAACATGCCATCGGAACTCCCTTCACTTTCCGTTGACAAAACATAATGAATCTGTGATAGAACAGTTTGTTTAGCCAATAACTAAAAAAAAAAACTAAAGATTTGACAAGAATATGGGTTTCGACAGAACATAATTAAAAAAAGCTGACCTTGCAAGAGCAAGCAAGTAAACACCCCCAAGTTATAACCCTCTCCAGTTCCCTAAAAGTCCAGAATCATTTGGCATCACCTATATGAGCTCATTTAAATTCTCAAGAAGCCTCCTCTACACGTGGGTCATTATCATAAATTCACAAATGCAAATTAAAAAACTTCCTGCTTGATAATTATCACAAAAAAAAATGAATGTGATGCTTCGTTCACATGTATTCCCTCTGCCCCAAATAAATAGTTCGATTCAATTTTTCAATACAAAATAAATAGCTCATTTGAATAAACCAAACAGAGACAACTAAAGAGTGTAAGATAATCAAGTTTCCCAAAAGCTTGAGCTGTTAGGAAACAGAAATCTTTATTCATTTATTGTATATTTTAACATGCCCCCTCACGTGCAAGTGTCCACATAGCGTGGCACGTGGAGCATAATTATGATATAAACGCCTCTAGAAAGACTAGAACCCAGGACCTTCTATAGCCTAGAGCTCTGATACCATGTAAGATAACCGGTTTTCCCATAAGCTCGAGCTGTTAGGAACTAAAAATCTTTATTCACTTATTACATATTCTAACATCCCCCCTCACGTGTAAACGTCCACCTAGCATGGCACGTGGAATATAACTGGGGTATAAACGCCTCCATCGAGACTAGAATTCAGGACCTTCTACAACATGGAGCTCACATACCATGTAAGATAACCAAGTTTTCTAAAAGTTCGAGCTGTTAGGAAACCAAAATCTTTATTCATATATTGTATATTCTAACATCCCCCTTCACGTGCAAGCGTCCACAAAGTGCGACATGTGGAATAAAATTGGGATATAAATGCCTATAATGAGATTAGAACTCAGGACCTTCCATAGCTTGGAGCTCTGATACCATGTAAAGATAACCAAGTTTTTCAAAAGCTCAAGCTGTTAGGAAAGAGAAATCTTGATTCATTTATTTTATATTCTAACATCCACCCTCATGTGCAAGCGTGGCAAGTAGAACATAGCTGTGGTATAAACGCCTCCATCGAGACTAGAACCCAGGACCTCTCATAACATTGTCATGCCCTCACTTGCTTCGAGCCAGGTGTGGCATACTTCGGACCAGGTGGGCATCGTCCTCTTCCCCATCTTTGCCTTCACCCACATGCATATCCTATTTCGAGCCCAAGCCAGCACCTCTCCTTCAGCCTTCCCTGCGTTCATCTTTTTGGTGGAGACTTCAAATCAGCAGGAGCAGGGACAACTTCAGCCACTCTTCGACTACTCCGACGACCTCTGGTGGGAGGCGATTCGGCATCAGCTTGCATGCAAGGTAGGATCCCATACCCCTTTCATCAAGATTCAATGTTTCTTTTGATTTTTTCGCTATCGGAGGCGATGAGGACGTCGGAGAAGGAAGCGGCGCTGGTGCCGGCTAAGTTGGGCAGTCAGTAGGGTGCCGTGAGCGGCGACTAAACTGTTGCTGCTCCAAAAGTGCTCCGGCGGCGAGTTGCGGCGGCAAGGGTGGTGATCGCCCAAGCTGCCAGACAGTGAAGGAAGAGGAGGCAGGGGCCGTGGCGGGTCACCGGGGGTCGATCGACCTCCACCAGGCCGCCGGCTGCGGTGAAGGAAGCAAAGACAGCAGCTTTTTGCTACTGCCAGTTCCTATCTCCTTCCCCAAATCTGCCCGGACCATGGGCAGACGGTTAGTGGAGAGGAGGAGAAGGGAGGGCGGCTCCGACTGGGCGACGGCGGCATGGTGACGGCTATCGTGGTGGCCGCCACCCATGGGCGAGCAGAGGATGACCAACTGGTCGTGAAGACGACCGGTTCGGTCCCAGGTCTGGCCGGACCGAACCGGCAGACCGAACCGGTCCAAGAAATAGGACGGTTCAAGCATAGTTAGACTGAACCCAGTTCACATTCAGATCGATCCCGGTCTAATAAATAAATCGGTTCACAGACCAGTTTGGGTTTTGTACAGTCGGTGAACATCCACCGGCAGTTAAAACTGCTTACAACTGACGGTCAAACGTGACCGTCTGTGTATTCTAGTGCAGTATAGTACATACAAAGTCAGTATGGAACATAGGCACATTCTATTGGTTTTGGGCTATTTGATAAATGATTTCAAGTCCTAATTGACGTATTAAATTTACGTGTTTGATGTTACTATATTAAGGGCATTTGTCCCTCATTTTATGCTGACTGATAGCTGAGGACTTTAATGATAATGAAAAACTCGACTAATAAACCTAGTTGATATAGAGACTTAATTATTTTATGAAAAATAATCAAATGATGACATGATGGCTAAGCTTGAGGGTTGGGAAGAACTTAATCAAGATAAAGATTAAAATACCCATGGGATTAGAAGTCAGTGTATGAGTGTGAATGACTTCCGATTAAGCGACCGAATGACTATTAAGTCAAAGGTCAGACTATCTGTTGAGCTATTGAGCCAGCAGTTGTAAATTGTATGCTATTACTCTAAGAAGGGTCCATACTAGTAATACCGTGATACCTGTTAAGGATCATAAGGTATTGGTTGGGGTGGTGTTGCATCTTCCGACTGTTGGAAGCTCTGCCGTCTGTGTCTTCTCCATGGATTTTAGAGAGCATTCACATCTTCCCATTGGTGGAAGCTCTGTGTCATAGTACCTGATGAGGACCAACTTCTATTAGCCAGGCTTAAGCTGTTGTATCTTTCTATTGATTTTAGAGAGAGCATTTACATGTTATTTTGGCCCATGTTTGCATCTTTCTATGGATTTTAGAGAGAGAGCATTACATATTCTATTGGCCAGGCTTAAGCTGTTACCTCTTCTTTATGGATTTTAGAGAGAGCTTGGTTATTCTCTATGGATTGTAGAGAGAGTTTTTACATCTTCTCTTGATGGAAGCTCTGCACTCATCCTAAGCCGTGGATGCAAGGTGGTTTACTGTGCACATTGGAGGCGCTAGCATCCTGGAAGGCTGCGTTCTCCCGACCCACATCGAGCCCAGGAGCTGATGTGGAGCCAGACCCTTCCGACGGTCATACCTTCTAAGGTCAGGAATGGGCGAAGCCTTGAGGGATTCAGGGCGTGCCGTGATTACCGGTATTAACCTGAGTGATAGTCACGGTGTTTTCGTGTTGTCTGTCATGCAGGTATGATATTCAATGAGTCTGTCTATATGGGACAAAGACTTAATTATTGAACTTGAACTTGGGAAGCAATAAAAGACTTTGCTTGAAAGATTAATAAAAGATTCAAGTGGAATCCTGTAATAGGTTACATAATATATTAATACAAATCCTGGTTTATTGTAATGTTGATGACTGTGTTATGGTATCCCACTGAGTATTTTTATACTCAGCATCCTTATGTGATGTAGGTGCTGCTGTGGAGGATTGACTTCACGTGCACTTGGGAATTTAGAACTTGGTGGTGAGGACGTTCAGATAGCTGCTTAGCATATCTTCCTCTTCTTCTGGTTTGTATTTTGACCTTGTAATAAGGCGTGAGCGCCAACTAGTTACTAGTATATTTTGAAATGGATGACATACTTGCTCATTAAGGACTTGCATTGGATTAATCGACTTTGCATCTGTAATACTATATGTATATATGGTTTTATATCTATATTTGTGAACCCCAGTTATCACGACCTAGATGCTTAGTCGGCAGTTTTTAACTAATGATTTTATTGTATAGAGGAGCAATCCTCTGGTTTTCCGCTACTACTCTGATTTAAAAATAATTTTAAAAATACGGGCTGTGACAACACGGAGCTCGGATATCATGTAAGATAACCAAGTTTCCCAAAAGTTCGAGCGGTTAAGAAACGGAAATCTTTATTCATTTATTATATATTCTAACAAAAAGCCCTGATGAGGCAACACCAGACCAGTGTTTTAAAACTTGGTTCGTTCGTTGACCCGGTTTGATGACTGGATCGGACCAATTGGTCTGATTCGGTGGGTCAACCCGGGTCGACCCGGATGACAACATAACCATTAATATCTGACAAATAAGTCCGACCATTGGGCTGGTACCTAAGAAACACCATCCTTCTAAGGGTTCTCCTCGCATCTTCCAGTCGCCAAAACTTGCAGAAAGGTGTAATCTTTTTCAGCACATTTTCAACACAAAAAAGGTGCAATCTTTCCCAGCACCTGAATCAGTACGTTCAAGTCCATTGTACCTAGAATACCAACAATCATCAATAACAGCAAATCTACACCTTGCAAGCCCAGACTGAAAATGGGTCCTTTAAAAACGACTCACCAAGGTGAAATTCATGTCCGCATTGCAATTTGGCCGTGGAGCGATTTCCGTTGTATTGTATGGCGTCGAGGCAGATGGAACAGGAAATCGTCGAAGATGCAGGAGCGGCGCCACCGCCTTCATCCTCGAGCATCAGATCTGCAGGACCGCGCAGACCCATCATTGCCTCCCTCCCTCCCTTCCAGATTCGTCCAACAACCACGCCACCAGTCGAGAGAGACGACGCTAGAGGGACGACGGATCGCAGCAGAAGCAGCAGGTTCAGAGACGAGGAAATGGGAATGAATCGACCAGGGAGGGTGGGACGCCGTGATATCCTGGGTGCTGTGTCCAGACATCAAGCATACTGCAGCAACTAATGGTTTTTTTTATACTGAGTCTGGCCCGGTTGGCCCGTGCCGGCCGGTTCGCGGGTCAACCCGGCGAATGACCCGGCCGGGTTTTCAACTCTCTTTAGCCCGGCCGTTCCGTCCGGGAAAATAAACCGGGTCCGGTTCAACCGGATTCAACCGGCCGGGCCGAACCCGGTTTTAAAACAGTGCACCAGACTCACTCAGCGGCGGCCTTGCCCCCAACACAGCGTTCTCTCTCCACGGCCTCCCTGATGGAGAAGCACCGCCAGTATGTGAACGACTCCGAGATCGCCTACAAACTTCAACTTCAGGAGACCATGTCGGCATCCCTCTCGTCTCTTTCCTCCTCCTCCACCTTTACTCTCCCTCTCCCTCCGAAACACACAGACTACCCTCAGCTGGACATTATGGCCTCGGAATTCGAACGGAAGCTCCGAGAGGCGTTGACGGACCGCCTCGCAATCGCCCTTGGCCTCCAACTCCGAGGCCACAATGCCTCTGCACGCCGTGTTGCGGTGAAGAAGCCCTTTCTGCTCTACTTCAAGGGGATCGTCTCTGCGGAGGACTCGCCCACAGCGGTCGGAATCGCCGTCTGCGATCCTAGCGAGAAGCAGGTGCTGGAGGTCGGGAAGCTTCTGGCCCCGGCCAGGGCCAAGGGCGAGGTGGGGTTGTGTCGAGCGGCGGTAGAGACCAAGGCGCTGATCGAAGGCCTCCATGAGGTCCTCTCATTGGATATCAAAAGGATCGATATCTTCTTTGACTACAAGCCGCTCTTCTATTATGTGAGCCTTCTCTTGTCCTGTTTATCGTCTTGTTGCCCTGCATTTTTAATTGGAAATTCATTCATTTTTTAAGTGAAGGAACTTGTGTTTGTTTATTAATTTGTGTTGAACTTGTCTTGCAATTATATGCAAGTTATGTCGATTAATTTGCAAGCATAAAGTACTTGAAAACCCTTGGAATATTTCTTCGTGTTCTTCTATACTGATTGATTGGTATCAACTTGGCGCGTTGGTTGAGGTTCTAGTATGTTGAGAGATTGTGACGAGTTTGCTGAGCAGCCCAATCTATTTTTTGTGTTGGCTTCATCATTCTTGGCAGTAGATTGAGTCTCTTAAATGGTGACCTCTCAGCATTTGAGTTTATGAGCGCTAATAACTTTTTGATACTTTGCTTTTATAATTTGTCAGTAATTTTTCACATTTTTTTAAGTTCTATGTGGTTACTTGTTTTAAGATTATGCAAATGCAAATTAGATACATTTATGAAAATGTTTAAATGTAACAATTCTAGCCACTACAGTACCATATGTTTTATAGCATAAGAGCAAGAGAGTATCATTCTTGATAATTAGAAGTTGGTGCTTCCTATTAAGTTATTAACAAGCAGGAAGTTGTTTCTGAAACGAAGTGTGTTTTTCTTGTCTTGTAGCCACGGGATATATTGATTGAATCAGTTCATAGATATGTCTATTGGTATTTTGCAGTGAACTTCACACATGTGAAAATTAGCTTGGCAAATTTTGGAAGAATCAATCATTGGATATCTATAGGTGTTCGTCAAATTTGCATGGATAGACAACAAAACCCAGGCATGGAAAACATTCGCATTTGTAGCATAGTCCGGTAGTGAATGTGCTTTTCTAAGTTGCATTCAATCTGTCCGGCAATGTATTAATGTATTGTTGTGTAATATATAAATAGTATGCTGGATCTTTTGCTCAACTTGGAAGAGTGGTGGAGAAAGAACTGCATTTTTGAGAGGTGGTGGTTCAAATCCACCAAGATCCGAGTGATACATATGATATAAAAAAGTAAAGTTTGATGAAAAGATTTTTTTTTATAAAAAATTGCTACTTCACTTCAAATTACATTGTAGGGTGGCTTTAAACTGCTTGGCTTTAAATTACTTAGAGCTGATAGACATAAAAAATTCTCTCCACGCGTTTTAAGGTAGCTTGTACTCACTTTTGGTTGCAAGCTTAGTAGTTTCATCAGTCCCAAATAGATACCATAATCCTAATACTTTCATGTGTAGCAGCTGGAACACATGTATTGCAGGAAAAGAGCATAGAAATTTTGTCAAGGCTTTGCCAAGGTCAATCTGTTGTCCTGGGAGCTACTATAAGTGCTATGACTGGGTGCATATCTTCAATCGCAATGCGTGTGATCTCGACAAACCTAATGAAAACTAATGTTGGGGCAACTACACTTCTCATCTGTGCTGCAAGGGAGCAATATGAAAAAGTGGTTGAAGCTTTAAATGAATCAAGCTTATGCTTTGGTGCGGACACGAGGCCTATACGGATTTACACTCGCCGGAATAGGACCCGTGCCCGTTAGATTTGCTTAATTTTTTGTTTACCTATTTAGTACTTTCTATTTTCAGCATTTGATTTCAATTAGGGATTTTCTTTGATTAGAACAGCTTGATTCCTATATCTAATTTGGGTAAGCTTAAATTTGTTACTTGATTTAAAACTTTTGTAATGCCTATTTAATGGCTACTCTTCTATGAAATAAAACACTTCAGTTCATGCAAAAGAAAAATTCTCGTTTTGATACCTCTGTGAAGGAGAAACCCCGTCGGTGTTGAATCTGACGCCGGTGCCGAAGTTGGAAGCCGCTGGTGCCGAATATAGTGGTGGGTTTTGGTGCCGATTCCAAAACCCCACCTTTGAACGTTCGTCGTCATCATCGTTGTCGCTTGATTTCCCACCGACTGTTTATCTGAGCTGCCGGGCGACACCTACTTCGGAGGACCGCCGCCGCCTTCACCGCCGCCTTCAATCGCAGGAGCTGCCACCCCACAACCGTCTCCACTATCCCAGAGGTTTACCCCGGAGAAGTATCGCCGTCGAAAGCTGTCTTCTTTTTCCAAGTTTCATCACCGTCACCAGACTCACCACTAGCCCCGACGCCCTTTCTGCCGAGCAGAAATCAGGCTACCGCCGCCGCGACGTCATCGTCATCGCCATTCAAACCGGCCGCCCGCCTCTCTGGTCTACCTGTCCGACCACCGCCCTATTCATCGGAGCATCTCCTTCGTCGGCTCCGCCAAAGTCACAGTCGCCTTCGTGCTCGAGCTCGATCTCTTCGAGCAGGCTGGTTCAGGTTCTGGACCAAGGATTTACACCCGGTTCAGTTTATTCAGCTGAGGGAACCCGGCCTCAATCATCACTCTGGACCACAGGCTCAGTCTGGTTTGGGTTTACTTTGGTTCGTTGGCTCAAGGTTGGTTCGAATCTATCTTTGGACGAGTCAGACTACTTGGGTTCGGTTCGGGATTCACCTCGGGCGGACAAGTAAGTTGTCTTCTTTGCATCTTTGTGGTTTTAGCTGTTTATCTAAAATATCATACTTGATCTGAAATGCAAGCGCGTGGTAAACATTGATTCGACGTTAAGCCTTTTAGTCCTAACCTAAAACAGTTTCTCAACTGTTGCTGCCCTTCAACCCTTTGAAATCAAATCTGAATTATTCGTAGCTATTTATATTAAATTCTTTATCTTGCCTGAGTAGGATTGCTAAAGTTTATAATTTTCTTTACTTGCTTAACTTTTATCGGATCTCAAATTAGTTATCCTGCATCATATTTGGTGGCCCATGCATCATTTAGGCTAGGTATTTGAAAAAAAAAAAAAAAAAAGAGTCCATCTAGTTTGCATTTCGTTGCATGCATTTGCGTTCTGGTAAAGTCATTTCTCCCAGTTTGTCTGAATCCCACTCTGTTATGGATCCCTTAGAAGCTATTGTTAACCAACTAGAAAACATAAACAAACGACTAGAATACCTGACCGTTCAACATGAGGAGTTTCGTCACGATCTTGCCCAAACCAATGTTCGTTTAGACTCTGTTGAGACCTCTCAGAGGTTCAACCACAACTTTGTCGGTGAGTCTTCTCAGGCGCCAGACGCTGCACAGTCTAATGAGGTTGATCCTCATGCCCATGACCAACCTGCCTACGCTAATTTTGGTCCATTCCCATAAAATGCGCGTGCTGCCCATCATCGCCGAGGCCCACCCCCTCAAGCCTATTATAACCATATGGACCTTAGGGAGCCCCGTGACCCAAATGAGCGCATCATGCGGAACCTTAAGGTTGAGGCACCCTCCTTTGATGGTAGCCTTGATCCTAGAGTATTCATTGATTGGGTGAGAGAAATGGACCACTTCTTTGAGTGGTATGAGTTAACTGAGGATAAAAAAGTCAAATTTGTTAAGATGAAACTCATCGGGCGAGCTAAACTCTTTTGGGAGGATATTGAAGGTTTGATAGCCCTTCGACATGAACCTCCAATTACTACTTGGATGGACATGAAAGAGCGCCTGAGCACTAATTACTTGCCTCGATCCTATAAAAGTGATCTCATAAAGAATTTCTATAAGCTTAGGCAAGGTAACCGGTCTGCCCTAGAGTATATTGCTGAATTTGAGGAGTATAGGGTGCGTTGTCAAGTCCGCGAGGAACATGATTCGATTCTGGTTCGATTTCGAAAGGGTCTTAATGATAACCTTAGGAAGGAGCTTGTGTTTCGAGGTATTGCTACTCTTGAACAAGCTTATACCTTTGTTAAGGACTATGAGATGATCACTAACCCTCACTCCTTTAGGCGTCCAGAACCTCGCACACAATTAGCTGTTCCCCAACCACTTTCTAGTAAGCCTTATGGGGGATCATCCCCGTATGCAGGGAATCGGTCCAATTCTGGACCAGTTCCGTTTGCTGGGCGTAAACCACAGTCCGGATCTTACCCAGCTAAAACCCCTCCTCCTGTGCGTACCTGTACTGATAATGACAAACGGGTAGATAGAGATTCCCCAGCACCTAGTCGTTGTTATAGGTGTCAAGGATTTGGTCATGTTGCTGCTGTGTGCCCTACTAAGAAGACTCTTGTTATTAGTGAACAAGAAATGCCCTCTGATGATGACAGCCTCGAAGAGGAGGTCTATGAGCCCAACCTAGCAGACATACATGACTCTGATGCTGAGTATGAAGAAGCACCTGGCTTCCTAGGTTGTATTAGAGCTTCTCCTTCTCCAGTCGGTGGCGCAAATTCTCAGTTTGTTCCCCCAACTCTGAACGTCGTTCGGTGTGCCCTAACCCAACCTCGAGAGAATGATGATTGGCGTAGGAGTACAATCTTCCACACTTATGTTAAGTGTGGGGGAAAAGATTGTAAAGTGATCATTGACAGTGGGAGCTGTATAAATGCCGTTTCTTCGAGACTTGTCTCCTGCTTAGGCCTCAAACCAATTCCCCACCCTAATCCCTATAAAGTCTCTTGGGTTGACACAACATCCATCCCTATCAATGAGCGATGTCTAGTGCCAATTGAAGTTCACTCTTACACAGACAAAATCTGGTGTGATGTCATACCCATGGATGTCGGTCATCTTATCTTAGGGAGACCATGGCTCTTTGACTTAGATGTCACAATCTATGGTCGTAGCAATTCTGTTACTTTTACTTTTAATGGCCATAAGATCAAATTGAACCCTTTAAAACTGCAACCCCTTCCTAAGAATCCCAAAAGTGCTACAACCAAAGATAAGGGCTTGCACATAATTAGCCCAAAAGAGTTTGAGAGAAAAGTGAGCACTGAAGATGTTCTCTTTGCCGTAGTCGCAAAGGAAGTTTCACCGGACACTCAGAAGACACACCTGCTGAGGTAACTAATCTCCTTACAGAATTTAAGGATGTTTTTCCTGAGGATCTCCTAGACCAGTTACCACCCATGCGTGATATCCAACACGCTATCGATCTTGTTCCAGGAACAACTCTCCCGAATTTGCCTCATTATCGACTTAACCCCACTGAGCATGATGAGTTAAAGAGGCAAGTTGATGATCTCCTCCGTAAGGGGTTCATTAAGGAAAGTATGAGTCCGTGTGCTGTACCCGCACTCCTAACACCTAAGAAAGATGGATCATGGAGGATGTGCGTGGATAGTCGTGCGATCAACAAGATCACGATGAAATATCGGTTTCCCATTCCTCGGCTCGACGATATGCTTGATATGATGGCTGGTGCCAAAATTTTCTCCAAAATCGATCTCAAAAGTGGCTACCACCAAATTCGAATTCGTCCAGGTGACGAGTGAAAAATCGCCTTTAAGACAAAGGATGGCCTCTATGAGTGGATGGTCATGCCATTTGGACTATCTAACGCTCCTAGCACCTTTATGCGAGTGATGACGCAAGTTCTTCGTCCTTTCATGGGCAAGTTCCTTACTTTGACGACATCCTCATTTATAGCACAACAAAGGAGCAACACCTAGACCACCTTGTCCAAGTTTGTAACACCCTGAGGAATGACAGTTTATATGCTAACCTTAAGAAGTGTTCTTTTCTTACACATCAAGTTATCTTCTTGGGTTTTATAGTTTCCTCTAAGGGAGTTTCTGCTGACCCTCAAAAAGTACAGGCGATAGTCGACTGGCCTGAGCCTAAGAATATTCATGATGTTCGTAGTTTTCATGGGCTTGCTACTTTTTATCGTCGATTTATTCGTGGGTTTAGCACCATCATGTCCCCTATAACTGATTGTATGAAGAAAGGTGAGTTTCGATGGTCACATGCTGCTGCTAGAGCATTTGAAGAGATAAAGAGGAAGATGACCGAAGCACCCGTAATGCGCCTCACAGATTTTTCAAAGGATCAGTTTGTGATCGTGTTTGTGGATGACATACTGGTCTACTCTACAAGTCAAGAGGAACACAGAGGACACTTGGCTCAAGTGTTGCAAATTTTGCGAGAGAATCAATTATATGCTAAGTTTAGCAAGTGTGAGTTCTGGTTGGATAAAGTTAACTTCTTGGGTCACGTTATATCGAAGGACGGAGTCTCGGTAGATCCGACGAAAGTAGAAGCGGTTCTTCATTGGGAGCAACCGAAGAGCGTGACCGATATCAGGAGCTTTTTGGGATTGGCAGGTTATTATCGAAGGTTTATCGAAGGATTCTCTAGCTTAGCCTGCCAATGACCAAGTTAACAAGGAAGGGAGTGAAGTTTAACTGGAATATTGATTGTGAAAAGAGTTTCCAGGAGTTGAAGAAAAGATTGACATCCGCACCGATTCTGAAACTTCCATCAGGATCTGGTGGGTTCGTCATCTACAGATATGCATCAAAATGCGGCTTAGGTTGTGTGTTGATGCATAATGGACATGTAGTGGCTTATGCGTCGAGACAACTGAAGATCCATGAGCAGAATTATCCAACTCATGACTTGGAGCTGGCGGCGGTCGTTTTTTGCTCTGAAGATTTGGAGGCACTATCTCTATGGTGAAACCTTTGAAATATTCACAGATCACAAGAGTCTGAAGTATATCTTCTCTCAGAAGGATTTGAATATGAGACAAAGACGGTGGTTGGAGTATTTGAAGGACTATGACTTCTCCATTCATTATCATCCAGGGAAGGCGAATGTAGTTGCAGATGCGCTAAGCAGAAAGACAGGAATCATGGCGCATATGATGGTATATGAATGGAGAATGATGGAAGATTTGGGAAAGTATAATCTGGAATGGCCAACTACCCAGAGAACTTCTTTCCTAGGAAACATTTCGGTGAGATCAGTGATCTACGAGAAGGTACTGGCAGCCCAGAAGAGTAAACCTCAGTGGCAGAAGCTGCTGGAAAAGCCAAATTTCACGAAAGGAACTGACGAGAGTATCTTATTTCAAAGAAGATTGGTCGTGCCGAAGGATGCAGAATTGAGACAAGAACTTCTTCGAGAGGCGCATAACTCACAGTATGCGATTCATCCAGGAAGTACTAAGTTATTTCAGGACTTGAAGAGGAACTTTTGGTGGAACGGGATGAAGCGAGACATTGGAAAGTTTGTGTCTAGATGTTTGACTTGTCAGCAAGTAAAGGCGGAACATTAGAGACCGGCAGGATTGTTACAGCCATTGGAAATTCCACAGTGGAAATGGGACCACATTACGATGGATTTTGTGGTGGCCTTACCAAAGACCTAAAGACAGAAGGATGCGATATGGGTAATTGTCGAACGATTGTCTAAGACGGCTCATTTTCTACCCAATCAGATGGAAGCAGAATCCGGAGAGTTTAGCCGAGTTGTACATCAAGGAAATAGTGAGGTTACATGGTACACCAATATCGATAGTATCAGATCGAGATCCAAGATTTACGTCCAGGACGTGGAAAGGAATTCAGGAAGCGCTGGGCACTAAACTCAGTTTTAGCACAGCTTTTCATCCACAAAGCGATGGGCAATCAGAAAGAACCATTCAGACCTTAGAAGACATGCTCCGAGCGTGTGCTATTGACTGGAAGGGCAATTGGGATGATCATCTACCGTTGATCGAATTTGCCTACAATAATAGCTATCACTCTAGCATTGGAATGGCACCGTTTGAAGCTCTATACGGAAGACCATGCAGATCACCTACGTGCTGGACAGAGGTTGGATAAAGTCAAGTGATGAAGTCGGAATTGGTACAGTATTGTGCAGAGAAGGTAAAGCGGATTCGACAAAGACTACAAACAGCACAGAGCAGACAGAAGAGCTATGCAGATAACCGAAGACGGGATTTGGAGTTTCAGGAAGGAGACAACGTGTTTTTGAAGGTTTCTCCGTCAAAAGGAGTTATGAGGTTTGGTAAGAAAGGGAAGCTTAGCCCGAGGTTTGTTGGAACATTTGAGATCTTAGAACGGGTCGGGCCGGTTGCCTACAGGTTGGCCTTACCCCCACAGCTGGCAGACGTACACAATACATTTCATGTATCGATGTTGAGGAAGTATGTGCTGGATGAGTCTCATGTGTTGGACTATACAACGATGGAACTAGAGGCAGACTTGTCATTTCCGATGAGACCGGTCAAGATTTTGGACAAGAAAGATCTGGTGCTACGAAGGAAGATTATCCCATTGGTGAAGGTTCTGTGGCAAAACCAGCACTCTGAGGAAATGACATGGGAAGCAGAAGAGGAGATGAAGAAAACCTACCCTCAGCTCTTTGAAGATTGATTATCGGCATTTCGAGGACGAAATGTTTTTTTTAGGAGGGGAGGATGTAACGCCCGAAAAATCGGTATGTCTATGAAAACTGCTATTTTAGGAAACTGGGCTAAAATAGGAAAGTTTTCGTATCTGTTGTGACTACTGGTCTGGTATCTCTTTGTGGTTGCGTGGAACTTTATTTTGATGTTTGTTGGTCAATGGGATCGTTTAACCAGATTGGGTAGGTTTTTCCGAACGCGAGGACTAGGCCTGGCCCTGTAAACCGTCTGACGCCAGGGTTTAGATACACCTGACGCCAGGACCACTTGAGTGCCAGGGCAGGGGCTAGTCGCGCATGCAAGTACACGTGTGGCGGAGCCTATTGGACGTGCTACCAGGTGTGGGATTCGTGCACGGTAGAACTGCACATCACGCGTGTAAGTCATCTTAACCGTTCATCGGAGGACTGTGATCTAAGACGTGTGAGAACCATTAGAGGGCCACGTGGACCCTGTAGTGGTGCGCCACCTCGTGGATGTCATGGACATCTTTGGGCCCACGATTTGGAGGACCAAATCGTGGGGAACTTTTTTTAAATTTCATTATTTGTAAATATTGGATTACTCTAATTTGTAATTGATTTGATTAGGGTTAAATGGGGTATTAATTGGCAATTAAGGGATAAGGTTTTGGATGCCTTGAGAAGGCTGACTTGGCCTCCCATATATAGGGCTGGCGCCAAGTTTGTAGCATGAATTTAAACCCCTTTATATGGTATTTAAGTGGGGTGTTACATAGGTATTTTTGGTAGTATTTAATGGGGGTAAATTCCTACTTTAATGGAATCAAAACTGAAATCAGTTTAGAGGGGATCTCGCCCTAGCTGTTTTGGAAGGGCTGAAGGTAATTATGGCCATTGGATGAGATGAGGTGGACGGTGGGGATCATCATGGAAAATCCATATAAACCACACAAGAGGAGGTCGGCCATTTTCCTTGAACCGGCCGCCTTGCACTCTTGTGTGGTGAGTTCTTCTCCTTCATCTCATTCCATCCTCTTTCTCCTCTTCCAAACAGTAAGAACTTTTCTTTTCTTTGAAGAAGTACTAGTGTGGTGGATCGGTAAAGTCTAGATCGTGGTACGAGGTGGAACGCGAAGCACACTTGAGAATTATCGGGTTGTCTTTCAAAGAGGTAGGATACATTTTTACTCAAGTTTTCATACCCATATATTCGGTTTTGATGTGTGATCCTACATGCTCTTGTCGGATATGACATTTGTGTATGATAAGATTTATTGAAAGTAATGAAAGTTCATATTTTTTTTACCTATGTTCCACATATGTACAAATCGATGGTATGAACCAAGTATAGTTCAATGTGCATGGCCTAGATATGTGATCTGTAATACATATTGCTCATGTGTTTGGCTTGTTCGATTCTTTTTGGATCTGATGCCTTGCTGTCCAGAAATTCCTGTCTTGTTATTTGACCTTTAATTGCCTTCTTAGTTATGGCATTCACTAAATTGGGTAGTAATATGTATAGGAATTGATAAACAACATGAATGAATGTGTCATGGAATAAGAAATTTGAGTCGATATTTCTCTGTCCAGAGATATTGGTCTCTGCTTTTTGGTGTAATGGTGTCCCTTTCCGTCCTGAATTAATTGTCTTAATCATTGAATAGATGACAATCATGATTAGGTTTAGAATCAATTCGTATAAGTGATGAAAGCCTAACTTATATACTAAAAACAATACTGGATTGGTTACATATTTCAGATATCATACCTAGGTGGGAGGGTCTGATAATTAGTACTATCATGAGTGATTAGTATATCTGATTAATTACGCAATTAAGGATGAAATTGGAGACTTAATTAAGCCTCGGCTAGGAACTTTCTTGCGCAGGCAGACAGTAATGAAAAATACGTAACTAATTCCATAAAATTCAGAAAAATACGTTCTTGGTTGGGTTGTAAAATATACTCATCAGGGAACCTACAGTAAAAATTTCAGATCAGGATTCACTCTGTAAAAATCGTAGCCAGTGCTGGAAGGGTACTGTTGTGTGCAGGACAGTGCAGTAAACTAAGGGTAATGCACGAGTATTATTACTATGGGATTAATTGATTTATACAATGTAATACAAATTGAACAGAATCACTACTATTATGATAGAATCTTTACTCCTTAAGAGATCAGGGATTTAAGTCCTAGCCTTCGTGTCATCTCCTTCATGTCTTTAGTTCACCCTGACAAGCGGCATTGAAATCCTTAATTAGGGTTTTGCTCTAAACCCTAGTTATTCGTTCTATTCATAAACTCTCAAAGTCACAAGCAGTATAGGATCCTTTTCTACGGCCTTGCATATCGAAGATTTCTTTGAGTTAAGCTACTGACTTAGACCAGTTATTGGAGTGGAGTCTTGGAAGGCGAGCTATACAACTACTTCAGTTATGAGTCATGTGTTGATGACAAGTTCGGACAGTTGAAGTTCTAATTTCTGGTTGTCTCGAGATATTGACATCTCGTTGGCACTCCTATAAGAGTTTATTCTCAAAGGGGAAACCTTTGATGATTTTTCATACAACCTCTGTTATTGTACTTTTGCGTTTAAACCTCTGAGAACTATTTCTTCCACAAGAGCCATGAGATAACTCTTCAAGTGGGAATCCTAGTATGCTCCAGAGCCATTGCAAGATCCTTCGTGATCTCCGATTTTGTGAACCTCTGTAGTTCAGCCGATGACGGCAATGCGTACACTTTAGACTGTATGACATTACGGAAGGTCTGCAGTCTCCGCCCATTGTGCCCGTAAGCACCGATGGGGCCAGCATCCCTAGACGCATGGCCGGGTTCCTCTGTAGAACCTCTAGGATGATCTGGTAATAGATGTCCATAAGGGAAGTGGATTGACCAGCGACCAGAAGTTGTTGACTCTTTACACACTGTATGTTGGAGTCTATTTCAGTTATTACTTTGACCTTTACAGATGAGCTATCAGGGATTGAGTTAGTAGTTTGCTGATTTTCTAAAACCTTATTATGATCCTATAATACTCTTGATATTAAACCTCTTTTCCGTTGAATTGTTAATCTTTTATCAGTGGGGTTTTTGGTATCCTACTGAGTATTTCATTCGAAATACTCATGCATCCTTCGATGCAAGAATTAAGAAAGAATGATGCTGAGCAAGTTCGAGTGGAGTCGTCTACAGAGTCGGCAATAATTACTTTTATTTCATGATTTTAGTGGTTGAGCTTGGTTATTTGTGGCCTGCGTGCCTGGCTGTTAATGTCTTTTCTTTGATAACATTTCATCTTTTGTAATAATTTAAACTATTAGAGATTTAACTTTGTTACTTATTGGTTTGAGTACAATGAATATTATTTAAGTCAATGATCCAGCAAATCCATATTTGTATATGGGAACGTGGTTATCTGAGTATTCGGTCCGTCCCGGTTTCCTTCCCCATCTTTTAGTGTTGGTTCATCGTTTCCGCGTATTATCGGGGTTTGGAAATTGGGGCGTGATAGATTGGTATCAGAGCTTCATTATGACTTAAATAATTGTTTACTGTACAAAGATTAGGATAACCTAGAATGAGAGTTGAATTCTAATTGTACCTAGAGACTAATTTATACTCTGCCCTAGGTAATGGTGTCAACGCGTAGCGGACGAATTTACGAGAAGGACCAACAGGAGGCGGCTCGTCAATGGCTGGCCAACTGGAAGTTGGAGAACATGGGTCTCGGAACGGAGGAAGAGCCGTACCTGATTGATGTGGAGGAAGAGCTAGATTTGATGGACTTCGAGGAAGATCTGGAAGAAGATCCAGAGGAGGATCCCGAGGAAGACCCGGAAGAAGACCCAGAGGAAGATCCAGAAGAAGATCCTGAGGAAGAGCAGCAGTTCGTTGGTTACGTGATACTCCAGGAGTTTCGGAAGGTCTTAGAGCACCCAGTTTATGTGCGTGCAAAGGGTGACCCAGATCTTTTCTATGAGCTGTATCTTAGGTTCAAATCCCTAGGTTATAGGAGGCCTCACATGACTGATTGGAAGATAGATTGGTATGCGGGTCACCTAGTGTTTGCACCTATGCACGTGTCCCTAGCTATTCTAGACGAGTACCTCTGAGATGTAGTGTTCAGGGACTCGATTAGGAATCTTTTAAATTGAGTAGAATCCTTAATAACCCTGCATTTTCCAGGGATTAGGTGTAATCCTTAAATGGTATTAATAAAAGACATCTTTCCTTTTGAATCTTGTTGTTCTGCTTGCCTTGTGTGATCCATTTTGTTGTTGCAATTAGGAGTCATGGATTGTAGGATGAATTAAAATGAAACACTAGTGTTAAGTTCTAATTTCCCTTCTTTCCCTGGCTGTAGATTATCAGAAATGGCGTCGAATGGAATTCGAGGTAGGCGATCGGGTGTCGTGCCAAATTCCTCACAGGAAGAGGCATCTAGCCAGAATCTGACGGATATAGTAAGGGAATTGGCAAGGGAACTGAGGAATGATGGTAACAACAGCGGTGCGCCTAAGGTGAAGGCGCCAACACTAGAGAGGTTCAAAAGAGCAGGACCAGCTTTTTCTGGTGAAGATAACCCAGAGAAAGTGGAGCGTTGGATAGTCGAGGTAGAACGATTATTCAAGGGAATGAAGGTTCCAGCAAAGGAACAAGTAGTGTTTGCAACATATCTCTTTGTCGGCGAAGCCGTGTTCTGGTGGGAATCTGCGGAGCGAAACAATTTTGTGGCAGGACAAGAGATCTCATGGACGGAATTTAAAGAAGTCTTCAACAAAAAGTACTTTCCTCCGCATATTCAGCGCAGAAAGGAGAAGGAGTTTCTGGAACTAGTCCAAGGTTCCATGACGGTTCTGCAGTACGAGACGAAGTTTGAACAGCTTCAGAGGTTTGCATCTGACGCCTGTCCCAATGAGTTGGTAAAGGCGAGGAGATTTGTAGACGGCTTGCGCGATGGACTCAGGTCGAAGGTGTTGGTTTCGCAGCCAACTACGGTGGCTAAAGCTGTGGAGTTAGCATCAATTCTGGAGGACGACTATAAAAGAACTCAAGAGCGTAAAGGTGGATCAAGTAAAGGTCCAGAGAACAACTCCAAGCACTCTGGCTTCAAGCGATTTGGGAATGGTGGTCGATTTAACAACCGACCGGCCAAGCAGCAAAAGCATCAGCTTCAAGGGAATCGTGGTCGTGGTCAGAGTCAGGCGATAGTTCCTTACCGTCAGCCTCAGCGTGGAAATGGTCCGGAAGCAGGAGGCAAATGCAGATTTTATGGGCAGCAGTCTCATGCGGGGAAGCCGTGTCCGAAAGACACCCGGAGATGCTACAATTGCAACGAAGTCGGACACATCTCACCTCATTGCCCCAACCGTAACATGAAGACAGGAGGGGAGACTAGCAAGAAGGGCCAAGCAAGAGTCTTCACTTTAACTTCAGCAGAGGAGGCTCACGTTTCAGATGATGTGGTCGAAGGTACTCTTCTTGTTTTGGATAGACTAGCAAGGGTTTTGATTGACCCTGGATCGTCGAGATCCGTTATATCTGTGGTGTTTGCTGCGAGTTTAGAACGGCAACCTTCTAGACTGGAGTATGAACTTTCCATTTCTACTCCTGTCGGAGACTCAGTTGTGGCTACTGAGTATCTGGTGGAAGCCTCTGTTGTGATTGGTGATGTGGTGTTGCATGCTAATTTGGTGTTACTCGATATGATTGATTTTGATGTTATCTTGGGTATGGACTGGTTAGCCAAGTTTGGTGCTACAATAGATTGTAGTAAGAAGAGAGTTATTTTTAGAATCCCTGGGAAGAGAGAACTGTTGTTCCAGGGTATTCGAGCGAGAAAAGTTAATCGACTAATTTCTGCAATGAAAGTGCAGAAACTAGTAGCTAAAGGTTGTAAAGCCTTTTTAGCGACTGTGTTATCAGTCGAGAAAACTACCTCTAATATAGAAGAAATTGAGGTAGTGAATGAGTTTACCGATGTTTTTCCCGAGGAGTTGCCTGGTTTGCCACCAAAACGGGATGTCGACTTCACTATAGACCTGATGCCGGGAACTGCACCGATATCGAAGGCACCGTATCGAATGGCACCTGCAGAGTTGAAGGAATTGAAAGAACAACTTCAGGAGTTGCTGGACAAACGGTTGATTCGTCCGAGTGTGTCTCCATGGGGAGCACCAGTTCTGTTTGTAAAGAAGAAAGATGGATCTATGAGATTATGTATCGACTACCGGATGCTGAATCAAGTGACAATAAAGAACAAGTATCCTTTACCGAGGATCGATGACCTATTTGATCAACTGCAGTCAGCAAAAGTCTTCTCAAGAATCGATTTGAGGTCAGGATATCATCAACTAAGGATCAAAGAAGAAGATATTTCTAAAACAGCATTCAGAACCAGATACGGACACTGTGAATTTCTAGTGATGCCGTTTGGTCTGACTAATGCCCCTGCAGCATTTATGGATATGATGAACATAATCTTTAAGGCATGGTTGGATCAGTTTGTGATCGTGTTTGTGGATGACATACTGGTCTACTCTACAAGTCAAGAGGAACACAGAGGACACTTGGCTCAAGTGTTGCAAATTTTGCGAGAGAATCAATTATATGCTAAGTTTAGCAAGTGTGAATTCTGGTTGGATAAAGTTAACTTCTTGGGTCACGTTATATCGAAGGACGGAGTCTCGGTAGATCCGACGAAAGTAGAAGCGGTTCTTCATTGGGAGCAACCGAAGAGCGTGACCGATATCAGGAGCTTTTTGGGATTGGCAGGTTATTATCGAAGGTTTATCGAAGGATTCTCTAGCTTAGCCTTGCCAATGACCAAGTTAACAAGGAAGGGAGTGAAGTTTAACTGGAATATTGATTGTGAAAAGAGTTTCCAGGAGTTGAAGAAAAGATTGACATCCGCACCGATTCTGAAACTTCCATCAGGATCTGGTGGGTTCGTCATCTACAGCGATGCATCAAAATGCGGCTTAGGTTGTGTGTTGATGCAGAATGGACATGTAGTGGCTTATGCGTCGAGACAACTGAAGATCCATGAGCAGAATTATCCAACTCATGACTTGGAGCTGGCGGCAGTCGTTTTTGCTCTGATGATTTGGAGGCACTATCTCTATGGTGAAACCTTTGAAATATTCACAGATCACAAGAGTCTGAAGTATATCTTCTCTCAGAAGGATTTGAATATGAGACAATGACGGTGGTTGGAGTATTTGAAGGACTATGACTTCTCCATTCACTATCATCCAGGGAAGGCGAATGTAGTTGCAGATGCGCTAAGCAGAAAGACAGGAATCATGGCGCATATGATGGTATATGAATGGAGAATGATGGAAGATTTGGGAAAGTATAATCTGGAATGGCCAACTACCCAGAGAACTTCTTTCATAGGAAACATTTCGGTGAGATCAGTGATCTACGAGAAGGTACTGGAAGCCCAGAAGAGTAAACCTCAGTTGCAGAAGCTGCTGGAAAAGCCAAATTTCACGAAAGGAACTGACGAGAGTATCTTATTTCAAAGAAGATTGGTCATGCCGAAGGATGCAGAATTGAGACAAGAACTTCTTCGAGAGGCGCATAACTCACAGTATGCGATTCATCCAGGAAGTACTAAGTTATTTCAGGACTTGAAGAGGAACTTTTGGTGGAACGGGATGAAGCGAGACATTGGAAAGTTTGTGTCTAGATGTTTGACTTGTCAGCAAGTAAAGGCGGAACATCAGAGACCGGCAGGTTTGTTACAGCCGTTGGAAATTTCACAGTGGAAATGGGACCACATTACGATGGATTTTGTAGTGGCCTTACCAAAGACCTAAAGACAGAAGGATGCGATATGGGTAATTGTCGATCAATTGTCTAAAACGGCTCATTTTCTACCAATCAGATGGAAGCAGAATCCGGAGAGTTTAGCCGAGTTGTACATCAAGGAAATAGTGAGGTTACATGGTACACCAATATCGATAGTATCAGTTCGAGATCCAAGATTTACGTCTAGGACGTGGAAAGGAATTCAGGAAGCGCTGGGCACTAAACTCAGTTTTAGCACAGCTTTTCATCCACAAAGCGATGGGCAATCAGAAAGAACCATTCAGACCTTAGAAGACATGCTCCGAGCGTGTGCTATTGACTGGAAGGGCAATTGGGATGATCATCTACCGTTGATCGAATTTGCCGACAATAACAGTTATCACTCTAGCATTGGAATGGCACCGTTTGAAGCTCTATACGGAAGACCGTGCAAATCACCTACGTGCTGGACAGAGGTTGGAGAAAGTCAAGTGATGAAGTCGGAATTGGTACAGTATTGTGCAGAGAAGGTAAAGAAGATTTGACAAAGACTACAAACAGCACAGAGCAGACAGAAGAGCTATGCAGATAACCGAAGACGGGATTTGGAGTTTCAGGAAGGAGACAACGTGTTTTTGAAGGTTTCTCCGTCAAAAGGAGTTATGAGGTTTGGTAAGAAAGGGAAGCTTAGCCCGAGGTTTGTTGGACCATTTGAGATCTTAGAACGGGTCGGGCCGGTTGCCTACAGGTTGGCCTTACCCCCACAGCTGGCAGACGTACACAATACATTTCATGTATCGATGTTGAGGAAGTATGTGCCGGATGAGTCTCATGTGTTGGACTATACAACGATGGAACTAGAGGCAGACTTGTCATTTCCAATGAGACCGGTCAAGATTTTGGACAAGAAAGATCAGGTGCTATGAAGGATGATTGGCCGAGTCTAAAAAGAGATGTTGCTAAGATCATTAGTCAATGTCGCACATGTCAACTGGCCAAACACAAAAAGCAAAATACTGGCCTCTACACCCCTCTTCCTGTGCCAGATCGTCCCTGGCAAGATGTTAGTATGGATTTTGTGCTTGGCCTACCTCGTACTTTTACAAAGCATGATTCCATATTTGTGGTCGTCGACCGCTTCTCCAAAATGGCCCACTTCATTCCTTGTTCCAAAACCTCTGATGCATCTAAAATTGGGAAAATCTATTTCGATAAGATCGTGAGTTTGTATGGTTTACCCAAAACCATCGTGTCTGATAGGGATGTTCGATTTATGAGTTATTTTTGGAAAACCCTTTGGCATATGGTAGGAACAAAGTTAAAATTCTCCACGGCTTATCACCCTCAAACTGATGGTCAAACAGAAGTCGTAAATCGTAGTCTTGGCAACCTTTTACGTTGTTTGGTGGGAAACAATAATAGAAATTGGGATTCAATTCTTCCTTTTGCTCAATTTGCATATAATAGTTCAGTCAATAAGTCTATAGGCATGAGTCCATTTGAAGTTGTGCATGGTTACAAACCTAGGAAGCCTGTAGATCTTATTCCCATGTCCCCTCATGTTCGAATTTCTGAGTCAGCTGATGCATTTGCACGACATGTTCATGATTTGCATAAAGAGATCCATAATAAAATTGAAGCAAGTAATGAACGCTATAAGATTTAAGCTGATTCTCGTAGGCGCTTTAAAGAATTTAATGTGGGTGACTATGTTATGATTCGGATTCGACCCGAGCAGTTTCCTTCTGGATCCATTCGAAAGTTGCAGTCCCGTAGTGCTGGTCCCTTTAAAGTGTTTCAACGCATTGGTTCTAATGCTTATGTTATTGATATCCCTTCTGATTTCGGGATCCCTACCACTTTTAACATTGAGGATTTGGTTGCTTACCATGGCCCTCTTGCCATCCCTGATAACCCGTTTGATGATTTGTCCCCTGACCATGACCCCTCACCTATCCCTGATCCTATTCCACTGCCTTACCCACTTGCACTAAAAGATCAAGTTGATGCTATTTTAGATGAACAAGTAATTTCCACCACAGATGGAGGGGTACAACGCTATCTTGTTCGTTGGAGGGGACGCCCCGAGTCAGATTGCACATGGATTACACGTGACGAGTTGTAGACACTTGATCCGGATGCCCTGGAGTTCCATGAGAGTCTTCCTACACATGACTCGACGGGGTCGAGTTTTTCCCACCCGGGGAGAGTTGGTGCGGACACGAGGCCTGTACGGGTTTACACTCGCCGGAATAGGACCCGTGCCCGTTAGATTTGCTTAATTTTCTGTTTACCTATTTAGTACTTTCTATTTTCAGCATTTGATTTCAATTAGGGATTTTCTTTGATTAGAACAGCTTGATTCCTATATCTAATTTGGGCAAGCTTAAATTTGTTACTTGATTTAAAACTTTTGTAATGCCTATTTAATGGCTACTCTTCTATGAAATAAAACACTTCAGTTCATGCAAAAGAAAAATTCTCGTTTTGATACCTCTGTGAAGGAGAAACCCCGTCGGTGTTGAATCTGACGCCGGTGCCGAAGTTGGAAGCCGCTGGTGCCGAATATAGTGGTGGGTTTTGGTGCCGATTCCAAAACCCCACCTTTGAACGTTCGTCGTCGTCATCGTTGTCGCTTGATTTCCCACCGACTGTTTATCTGAGCTGCCGGGCGACACCTACTTCGGAGGACCGCCACCGCCTTCACCGCCGCCTTCAATCGCAGGAGCTGCCACCCCACAACCGTCTCCACTATCCCAGAGGTTTACCCCGGAGAAGTATCGCCGTCGAAAGCTGTCTTCTTTTTCCAAGTTTCATCACCGTCACCAGACTCACCACTAGCCCCGACGCCCTTTCTGCCGAGCAGAAATCAGGCTACCGCCGCCGCGACGTCATCGTCATCGCCATTCAAACCGGCCGCCCGCCTCTCTGGTCTACCTGTCCGACCACCGCCCTATTCATCGGAGCATCTCCTTCGTCGGCTCCGCCAAAGTCACAGTTGCCTTCGTGCTCGAGCTCGATCTCTTCGAGCAGGCTGGTTCAGGTTCCGGACCAAGGATTTACACCCGGTTCAGTTTATTCAGCTGAGGGAACCCGGCCTCAATCATCACTCTGGACCACAGGCTCAGTATGGTTTGGGTTTACTTTGGTTCGTTGGCTCAAGGTTGGTTCGAATCTATCTTTGGACGAGTCAGACTACTTGGGTTCGGTTCGGGATTCACCTCGGGCGGACAAGTAAGTTGTCTTCTTTGCATCTTTGTTGTTTTAGCTGTTTATCTAAAATATCATACTTGATCTGAAATGCAAGCACGTGGTAAACATTGATTCGACGTCAAGCCTTTTAGTCCTAGCCTAAAACAGTTTCTCAATTGTTGCTGCCCTTCAACCCTTTAAAATCAAATCTGAATTATTCGTAGCTATTTATATTAAATTCTTTATCTTGCCTGAGTAGGATTGCTAAAGTTTATAATTTTCTTTACTTGCTTAACTTTTATCGGATCTCAAATTAGTTGTCCTGCATCATGCTTGAATCTTATCCAGTCTATTGTTGAAATAAATGGTCAAACTAAAAGTTGCCATTATGGAGGATGGAGCAATGGAAATCCTAACAGATTTGTAGGTGACACAACATTATCTCCAAAAATAGTTGCAAAGATGGGCTCAAGGTGAGATTTCCAATGTAACATTTAGGATACTCAATACATTATAAAATACGAAACTCGGACAGAAGCGTGCTTATTAGTCAATCTTTCATTCACCAGAAATAGGCATATAGGTTCTCTGTTCATGTTCAGGCACTTCTTCTGGTATGCTTCAAAGGTTGTAAATGCATGACCCTCATCGTCATACACCTCCCATGGTCCAAAAAGAGATCCCTATTATATATGAACAGAAAAAAGCAGCCCATCCATCAAGTTTTAGATGGACATGACTATAATCATTCAATAAAATGCACTTATTTACAACTGTTTATTGGAAAGCTTTTAGCTGATTTGGCTTCTGTTGAGATTGATGCCACAAACATTCAGCTCCGAGTACATATGGCTAAAAAGATAGTATTATCACCCATTTCTGTGTCACTTGTGAAATACTCATCATAGGTTGAATCATTTCAGAAAAGAACACAATAAAAATTTCTACCTTCAACATTGTTTGAATTTTTTCCGTACTAACTGTTGTGCCCCGATAGGAACACAAAGGTACCTAGCTTTGATCAAGGGAAAGAAGGAGATGAATGAGGAAGAAGAAAGTCTTTTCTATTGCATAATCTCAAACAAGAGAAGAAGACCCCCTTATAAAGAAGGCGGCGTCTCCCAAGGAGACATGCCAACTGATGGGCCACGTGCCTTGGCTGGCCATCAGCTGGTCCGTTACAATGCAATCAATTCAAATCCCCAATTATGCACATATTACAGCTTAGTGAGCTTATTGATTTGCACTGAAAAGTAAAGTATTCCTAACATAGAAAATCCTAGTTATGGAAATCAATACATCCTAAAATGGCTCTTACTCCTGAGTTTTGCTGACGTACACAACAATAACATCCAACATGAACCAAAAAGAACAAAAATGATAGCATAGATTAGCCTTCATGCAGAATCTAGAATTGCTATTTATAAATGTCTACCCCCAAAGAGAAATATTTGGCCCAAAAATTATGCACCTCAAAAATAATTTTGTTGGTCGTGAGGCGGTTCATGAAAATTAGACAAGCCACTATAGTGATCTGTTTTATTTTACTTCTCCACCCAAGGTGCTTACTAAAAATGTGATACAAAAAGAACTTTTGTGTGCCCACTTCTTGTTGAAGATAAAAAAGCTGATGACACAAACCGATGGGGTTCTTTTAAGCTTCACTAAATCAATCAGTTTTGATACATTATCTTGCCTGACACAAGAAGATGAAAAAGGCGGATGTTATTGCTCATTATCTCGCTTGACGTGCTGTTAATTATCCTTCTTCTTCTTCTTTGTGGAGAGACTGTTCTTTGTTTCTCGTATCAATAAAAAAGCAAGCAAACAAGCTCATATCTTGAGTAGAAAATTTCTTTTCTCCATCATAATTAGTACATATTATTCCTTCTATATTGGATAAGTCTATAAAGGCTACAACATGTTTCAATAATAAGAAACTTTTGTATTCAGCACTGAGTCTGATTGTTATATTGACTTCAAATGAATTATACTCCTACCAAGTTCACATTTAGTTTATTGGCTCTTGGTGGATTTAAACCACCATCTTCTTGGAAGATGGATAACTAATCTTCCCAACTGCTCTTCCAATTTGAGCGAAAAAGCCTTGCCACCAAATAAAATCTAGAAAGGAAAAAACTGAATTTCGTGCATTTCAACTTCATTGTGCAAAATGAGCTACTTTTAAGACAAGCAAGAAGGAATTCCGTCGAACATAAGTGCATATCATCAATGACAATTTCGATATTGTGAGCAAATACATCAAGCTCAGAATGTGCTAAAGTTGTTACCGCCTCTAGACCACCTCTGAAGTCAGAAATTAAGCATTCAGCAAGAATCTTGGGCTTCAGACTCTGCAAGATATTAAAAGCTTAATCAAAATATTGCTTATGTTTGTACGCAGAGTTACCGAGGACAATTGATACATATAAATTCATGAAGAAGGTGTAGTTCAATAATTTGAACCTTCATAGCTATAACAGCGTGAGCAAAATGGTCACTTCCACCATCTGGCAGGTCATCGCGGTCAACACTATGTTGTGTCCCTGCATGGCCGGTAGGGAAATGGTGTGTCCTCGCGTGGCCGGTAAGGAACACGAACAGGGCCGAGCATCATGCCCGAGAAAGGGGAGGAGACGGTGTTGTGTACGTCAGCGCAACTTGTGGAGCATAATTTTATTTAGGCAGTATTTCATTATTTGGATTAGTTTCCTTTCATGAATTATTGTAATAAGCCATGATTGGCATTAGGGGTGATTTAATTTGATTGTAATGGGCTAATTGATGGCGCAAATCGTGGCCCATCAGCGGGCCATGATCTGGCCCATCCTCTTGAGAAGCACACCTCTTCTTTATAAGAGGGTCATTCTCTTTGTTTAGGTTTATGCAATAAGAATCAGTTTATCTTCTTCTTCTTTCTCTCGTCTTCTTTCCTTTTTCAGGCCATGATGCCTGGTCCTGTTCATGTCCCATACCGGGACACAACATTAATATTAGACCCATTCCGATCTACCAGTCGTAAGGCCACTGACGGGACAGATATGGCAAAGATCCGATCTATGTTCGCCCAGTTGCCGCAACTCACAATTGCGCAGGCCACGAATCCACCCGCCACCGTTGCGACTGCGCAGGCCATGCCACTAGTGCTCTATGCGGATATGACCATGGCGGCTCCATCTCTTTCTTCATTCCCTCCATCCGGCAATCGATCCATCCACACTACCCCGGTGATATCCCTCTCCGCCCCCACAGCCGGCGACGTCCTCTCCAAGGGTGAGAGTGTTGTCGTCGTCGAGTCTGACAAGGCCAACATGGACGTTGAGACTTTCTATGGCGGCATCCTCGCTACCATCGTCGTCGGGGAGGGAGAGACTGCTTCTGTTGGTGCCCCCATTGACCTCCTAGCCGAGACTACAGAGGAAATCGCTGAGGCCAAAGCCGAGGCCACTGCCTCCTCTAGGGCCTTTGTATCCTCGGCTCCTGCTCCCCCGCTTCCTCCGCCCTCACCTGCACCAGCTGCCTCTGCTACCCCGCTGCCGCCATCGACTCTTTCCTAGACGATGCCGCAAAAGCTCAATTTTTCCCTCGACCCGTAAAAGCTCGCCTTTCCCTACAAGGCGGTGCCTTTCTCTGACTCCAGCATCCTCGAGGGCGACATGGACACCGACGAAGCCCACACCGTCCCCCTCGTCGACGTTATGAAGGCCTCAATCCACCCCGACATCGGCTGATTCGTCCCTGCCGTAGGCGGCGCAGCGCCACCCATCTCCTCCCTCAGCTAATTCTCCACCACTCTCGTAGATGCCAACAAGATCGATGGGCCCAAGCACTCATGGACAAAGGGCTACGGTCACTTTGGCATCGCCCACCTCGGCCTCCACCGCGTCCGCCACAGCCGCCTACGCCTCTTTGGCCGGCACTGCCATGCATGCGGGCACGACCGGACATGGAGGCACAGCGAGTCCTGGCGACTCTTGCCTTTTCAACATTCTCATGCCTTCCATGTGTTTGATGAAATGCCTAAGTTGGGTGCACATTGCACGATGAAGTCTTTGCCCATAGCGACGATTCCAAGGCCACAAGACGAGTATGGCATTTTGGTGAACAATTCCAACCTACCATTTAAGCAATGGTGGCTGCAAAAGAATGAGGATGGCTACCGATTAGGAGAAGAAGTTGGCTATGCTATCCGATTTGAAGATTGTACAGGGCCTGATGCGGTTATCAAATATATGACAGATGGTATGCTTCTCAGGAAGATTTTGATTGATGAGCATCACTCTCAATATTTGTCACGCCCCGAAATCTTATACCTTGATCGGAGAGCGGAAGCCAACAATTGGATACATTTCAAGGTAGAGATCCCGGGCACGCGACCGAATAGTCGATTTCACCACCGATTACAATCATCTCGAAAGAATGTGTAACCAATTATGCCCGCAATCAGTGTAATACAATAACAGACATCAATAAATAATATGAAATGAATTTACTCAATAATAATCCATTTAAGAAAATCAACTAAAATAAACCTATAAGTCCATACAATCGCCAAAAATGTCATAAGCATCAATAAAAGCAAAGCAAATAACTAGATAGTCTTTAAAACTCTTCACGGCACCTGCAATCCGCCTTTCCACTACTACACTTCCTGATCTCAATTTTTATTTGTGCCTGCATCAGAGGATGCATGAGTATTTCATAGAAACACTCAGTAGGATGTAAAAACCCACTGAATTAAAACAAGCAGTATGAAGAGAATAAGAATAACAAAGGATTGTGAACATTCTACAATATCTGGACTGAACCAAGGTCTATACACCTGAAAGGTTAGTCAATAATAACAATCCCAACTTGCAAGTGTAGGAAAACATCAATAAGACTCCGAACAAACATATGTGTAAGGAGAGAATAACAATCATATCAAAGGCTCCAGACATCTATAGTGAAAGGAGTTACAATTTCTGCTCGCTGAACTAGTCGCTCGTAAGTGACTAAAATAATATACCAGAACCACCCTAGGGGTCCTCTTTTGGAACCCTGCCATGCGTCTAGGATGCTGGCCCCACCAGTGCTTACGGACACGATGAGCGGACACTGAGGACCTTCCGTAATGTCCACAATCTAACGTATGTATAGTGCCTCCCTTCGGGCAGTATGGAATCGCAACTCCATAAATATAAGTGACCTCGCAAGATCTACCAATGGCATAATTGAGCATACTATGAATCCACCATGGGGAGAGTCTCGCAAGATCTCCAGTTGAAGAAACAATCATGTAATCAATATGAGCAATATCTCAAAGGAATAGAGGTCGCAACACTCTAAGATCATACGGTATCTCTTACCAGAATAGACTCTCTCACGGAGTATGGATAGAAGTGTCAAGGTCCTTGGCCAACACATAACTCACTCATTGGAGTAGCATAGAATAACAAGCTTCTTAAAGGTATGTAATTCACTCTTGGAATAACAAGAAAATCCAAACACTTCAAATAATAACAACTCACCCAAGGAATACAATACAATCAATACACACCTTTCATGCGCAGTTCTAGATAGGAATTCCTCATACGCATTGGAATTTTATAATACAAATATCAGAGATTAGAAAACCAAAGAGTCTTAGATGATTTAAATTCCAAGTGGAATATCAAACCGACATCAACGCTTCAAGGTAGATAGTTATGAATCTCTTGATCAAAGGATTATCCCTCCTAATTAGATTACTTCTAACCCAATTCTTACTGTGATATACCATAATTATATAGTCCAATTACTGGTATTGACACGTTAAATATTATCATATCATATTACATGATGTTATTTGTATACTTAGTATTTTCTCTCAGATTCAGCTCATTGCCTCCTGCACAACAGTCCTCTTCCGACGGCTACTGTGCTCTGTACAGTAAGACTTAACTTCTGAATTTTTTACTGAAACTACTGTTATGAGTCTAGTTTCTAACCCCACTAATTTTACATTTTTTTATTTTATTTGAATTAGTCATGAATTATTTATTATAGACTATTAGCACAGAAACAGTTCTGGCCGAGATTAAGACTCTTAATTAAATTTGATTATCTCGCTTAATAAAACATTATAGATGATAATATATCATTACCAGACCATATACTCCCCTCCTAGATTAATTACAAACCCTAGGATTACCTGGAATTACCAAAGTACACCCTTTCATCATGTCTCTTTACATATAACACAGTTTTAGTCATTAATACATCCCAAACAAGACAATTAATGAAAGACAATCATTAAGACATAAGACTCAACGTGGATCATGGTCAACAAAGCAATATCAGAACTTCTAGTCTCTGTAAAATGAATAAAGCATCCGACTTTGGGTGGAAATTCCCATCTAGACACGTAGCATGAAAGCATATATGACTATGTTGCAATAAGCATGTAAAATAAGGACATAATTCTTTCATCTCACATGAATCAAAGCAATACTCTAAGGTACTGAATCAAAACACTTATAAATATCATAAGACAGAAGAGAAGAAAGGGGAAAACCAATCCTACTCTTAATTAACTGAAGATTCCGCCTTTTGACGCGTTGTTTGTCTCCTCCATTTCTTCCAAAGCTCCCGCTCCAAGCTCTTGCAAAACTCCCACAAGAAGAAGCCTTATAGGAGGTGGGTGAACGTGGGAAGGAGAAGGAAAAGGTCTCTGGATGTTCTAGGGCTAGGTTTTCCAATAGCACAAACCAACTCTCTAGGGTTCATATAGAGTTTGGGGAGAATCCCTTCTTAAACCAATTTTCCATATCATAGACACTTCCCACCAATGAGAAGGCCTCAATATCTTTCTTGAGACGTGCAATTTAAGTCCAGTTGGGATTTGGCATCTTTCGCATGCAAATCCACCCCAAAAATAAGCTAGAAATCGCAAAACCGCAACCGGCGATCGTTCGGCGATACGGCGATCGATCGTCGCATGCCTTTTCTAGACTACCGTGTTACAGCCGATCGATCGCAATTATTGTCGATCGATCATTTTCTCCGAAACAAAACAATCAATAATCACAGTAACTACGATCGATCGTTTTGATAGGCGGTCGATCGGTTCAATTTGCCGATTGATCGTTTATTCTGGCGATCGATCGCAGCCACGCCAAACAAAATTCAATTTCTTATACCTTTTCACTCCGAACTCCAAATCGTGCATAGTTGGTGGCGTTGGAAAGCTCTTCTCACCAACTTTAATCCCCATAAAACAAAATACAACCAAATCAAACATTAAGAGGGTCAAATTTTGGTTTTAATATACTTACTAATTTTACGGGTGTTACATCCTCCCCTACTAAAAAGAACATTTTGTCCTCGAAATGCCGTTACTCATTCTTCAAAAAGGTAGAGTAGGATTTCCTCATTTCTCTTTCAGTTTCCTAAGTCATTTCCTTGGCTAGCTGGTTTGCCACAAAACTTTCACCAAAGGAATAGTCTTTCGTCTAAGTACGTGATCTTTTCTGTCCAATATTTTAACAGATTTTATCAGAAATGTCAAATCTGCTTCTAACTCCAACGTTGCGAAATCCAAAACATGTGATGGGTCTGGCACATACTTCCTCAACATGGAGATATGGAAAGTATTATGTACCTCATCCAACTGTGGCGGTAAAGCTAACCGATATGCAACTGGCCCAACTCGCTCCAAAATTTCAAATGGTCCAACGAAACTCAGACTCAACTTTCCTTTCTTACCAAATCTCATAATTCCTTTTGAAGGCGATACTTTCAAAAATACATGGTCTCCTTCTTGAAATTCCAACCTCCCTCCACCTATTATCCGCGTAATTCTTTTGGCGACTCTGAGCCGTTTGTAGTCTCTGTCTGATCTGTCTTACCTTTTCTGCACAGTATTGCACTAATTCTGATCTCAGCACTTGATTCTCTCCAACGTCTGTCCAACATATAGGGGATCTACATGGTCTTCCATATAGTGCTTCAAACGGTGCCATTCCAATACTAGAATGATAACTGTTATTATATGCAAACTCTATCAATGGTAAATGATCATCCCAATTACCTTTCCCGTCAATCGCACAGGCTCTTAGCATATCTTCCAAGGTTTGAATCGTGCGTTCTGATTGTCCCTCACTTTGAGGATGAAATGCTATACTAAAATTTAACTTGGTTCCCAAAGCCTCTTGTATACTCTTCCATGTTCTTGATGTAAACCGAGGGTCTCGGTCATACACAATAGATAACGGCGCACCATGTAGTCTGACAATTTCTTTGATGTATAACTCTGCCAAGTTTTCTGGGTTTTGTTTCCATCTAATCGGGAGAAAGTGTGCTGACTTTGTGAGTCGATCCACTATAACCCAAATCGCATCTTGCTGTCTTTGAGTTTTTGGCAATGCCACCATAAAATCCATTGTAACGTGCTCCCATTTCCACTGTGGAATCTCCAGCGGTTGCAACATTCTAGCCGGTCTTTGATGTTCAACCTTTACTTGTTGACAAGTAAAGCATCTCGATACAAACTTGCCAATATCTCTTTTCATCCCATTCCCCCAAACCATCCTCTTCAAATCTTGATACATCTTCGTACCTCCAGGATGAATGCTATACTGAGAGTGATGTGTTTCAAGCGGAATTTCCTGTCTTAATTCCATGTCTTTAGGTACTACCAATCTTCCTCGGAATCGAATACTTCCATCTGCTCCTTTTCCAAAATCCGTCTTGTCCAATAATTTCTATATCTGAGGGTTCTTCTTTTGTACTTCTAGGATTTTATCAAACACCACTGATCTTATAGAAAGATTCACAAGAAATGATATCCTCCTTGAAGTCGGCCATTCCAAATGACATTCTCCCATTTTCTGCATCAGTTTCCACTCTTGTACTAACATGTGAACAATCATCCCAGTCTTTCTGCTTAATGCATCTGCTACCACATTCGCCTTGCCTGGATGGTAGTGAATGGAAAAATCATAGTCCTTCAAGTACTCTAACCACCTTCTCTGTCTCATATTCAGATCCTTCTGGGAAAAGATATACTTCAAACTTTTGTGATCTGTATATCAAAAGTTTCTCCATACAAATAATGTCTCCAAATTTTTAAAGCAAAAACTACTGCTGCTAGTTCCAAGTCATGTGTTGGGTAATTCTGCTCATGAATTTTCAGTTGTCTCGATGCGTACGCCACAATATGTCCGTGTTGCATTAGTACACATCCAAGTCCACTCTTTGAAGCATCACTATATATAACAAACCCTCCAGTTCCCGATGGTAAAGTCAAGATCGGTGCTGATGTTAATCTCTTCTTCAATTCCTTGAAACTTTTATCACATTCATCATTCCATATGAACTTTACTCCCTTTCTGGTCAACTTCGTCATTGGCAAAGCTAGACTTGAAAATCCCTCAATGAATCTTCTATAGTAACCTGCCAATCCCAAGAAACTTCGAATCTCTGTCACATTCTTTGGTTGTTCCCATTTTAACACTGCCTCTACCTTCGTTGGATCAACTGATACTCCATCTTCTAATATGACATATCCAAGAAAATTCACCTTGTTCAACCAAAATTCACACTTATTCAGCTTAGCATATAATTGATTATCCTTCAATATCTGTAACACAAGAGTCAAATGAGTTCTGTGTTCCTCCCAACTTGCCGAATACACCAAAATATCATCCACAAAGACTATCACAATCCGATCCAATAAGTCCACAAAAATTCTGTTCATTATGTCCATAAATGTTGCTGGTGCAGTAGTCAAACCAAAAGGCATCACCAGGAATTCGTAGTGTCCGTACTTGGTCCTGAAAGCTGTCTTGGATATATCCTCCTCCTTGATCCTTAACTGATGGTATCCGGATCTCAAATCAATCCTCGAAAATACTTTTGCTGATTGCAACTGATCGAACAAGTCATCTATTCTAGGCAAAGGGTACTTATTCTTCACCGTGACTTGGTTCAACATACGATAGTCAATACACAATCTCATCGATCCGTCTTTCTTCTTTACAAACAATACTGGCGCACCCCAAGGGGAAACACTAGGCCGTATGAATATCTTATCCAACAACTCTTGTAACTGCACTTTTAATTCCTTTAACTCAGCCGGTGCCATTCTATATGGTGCCTTCGAAATAGGTGCTGTTCCCGGTATTAATTCAATCGTAAAGTCAATCTCTCTCTTTGGTGGCAAACCAGGTAACTCATCAGGAAAGACTTCGGGAAAATCCTTCACTACCTCAATATCCTCAACTCTCAGGGTGGGCCTCTCAACAGACAGGAATTCGTAGTGTCCGTAAATAGGCTCTACAACCTTTAGCCAATAATTTCTGAGCTTTCACAGCTGATATCATACAATCTCCTTTTCTATATCGGATCCCCTGAAACAATAGTTCTTTCTCTCCAGGAATTTTAAAATGAACTCTCTTCTTAGTACAATCCACTAGTGCACTATATTTTGATAACCAATCCATTCCCAAGATTACATCAAAATCACACATATCAATCAGCACAAGATTAGCAAGCAAAATCCTATCTTCTATAATCACAGGAGAGTTTTTAATACATTCGGTTGCTATCACCGAATCTCCCATAGGAGTAGAAATCACCAAATCATCACTCAGTCTAGACAATGACTTATCTAGACTCAACGCAAACACCGAAGAAATAAAAGATCGCGACGCTCCCGGGTCTATTAACACTCTAGCAAAATGATTGAGGATAAGAAGAGTACCTTCAATAACCTCATCTGAACCACGCGCATCTTCTGATGATAGAGCAAAGATTCTCGCCTGAGTCTTCTTACTTGCCTCTGTTACAGTCTTCTTCTCACGGTTAGGGCAATAAGGAGAGATATGCCCAACCTCATTGCACAAGTAGCATCTCCGTATATCCTGAGGACACGGCTTTCCTCTATGCATATCCTGCCCACAAATCCTGCAACGACCTCCAGCCACATTACCGTTGTCATTGCCTCGAAACTGTTGACATTGTGCACCATTCATCCAGTTCTGCTGCTGCTGCCTTTGCTGCTTAAAAGGACGCTGATTCCCACGATTAATGTTATTGTTAAAATGCTTATCTCCAGAACGTTTCAGCTTATTCTCTTGAGTTTTGACTTGGTTGCTCCTTCTCTCCAAGGTTCTTTTAAAATCATCCTCCAAAATGGAAGCTAGCTCGACCGCTTTTGCTACTGTCGTTGGTTGGGAAGCTAACACCTTCGACCTTAAGCCGTCCTTCAGTCCATCCACAAAATGTTGTACCTTAATCAAGTCATTAGGACAAGCATTAGTAGCAAATCGTTGAAGTTGTTCAAACTTCGTCTCATACTGAAGCATAGTCATCGATCCTTGCACTAACTCCAAGAACTCTTTCTCCTTGCGTCGCTGAATATGGGAAGGAAAGTACTTGCTATTGAAGACCTCCTTGAATTCTTCCCCAGAGATCTCCTGATTCGGAGTAAAATTGTTGCGCTCGACAGACTCGCACCAAAATACCGCCTCACCAACAAATAGGTAAGTAGCATAAATCACCCAATAAGCTTCGGGCACCTTAATGCCCTTGAACAGCTGCTCCACTTCAACTAACCAACGTTCCACCTTTTCTGGGTTATCCTCACCAGAAAACTGAGGCCCAGCCCTCTTAAACCATTCGAGTGTCGGCGCCTTCGCATTATTATTACTACTTCCACCATTTCACAATTCAGCCGCCAATTGCCTGACCATATCAGACATGTTCTAACTGGCTCCCTCTTCTTTCGAAGGGTTAGGGTTCGCACTGGTTCGACGTCCACGATTTCCAGAATTCACCATTCTCGCGTATCTACAGTCAAAGAAAGGAGATGAATTAGAAATCTTACTTATAGCTCAATTTGTAATTCACCTCTTATTCCTTTGACTCCTAGCGCCGATCACACAATACACACAAAATAAAACAATCACAAGGCAAGCATTAAAGCAAATAATTCTTTTATTCATTAATAAAAAGATTCCTACACTGAGATCCCAAATAAGTTAGGGCTTATTACAAAAGATTTATGAAAACTAAAATCTATCCTAACTCTCTCTCTTAGTCATCCTTCCTATGCTCTTGCCTTCAGAGGTAATCATATAGTATGTCTAAAGCTAACCAGGTTTGCGCAAGTTTCAAGTACGAATGCCACAGAATTTCCCACATCGTCATGTATGGCCACCTGTAACCCATAGATTTAAACCTATGGTACAGAATGTCAGACAGTGCTGCATCATCTCTAGCCCGAACATACACAGGGTGTTTTCTCACAATTTTGGCCTCTACCACAAATATAGGAGGAGATCCATCTGTAAACTCCACTCGAATCTCTTTTGGCTGATATCCTTCGTTCTCCATACCTGGCACATAATCCAAGTAAGGATCCCACTCTGGGTTATCTATGGGTAAGGGTTCTACTTCAGCCACTAGGTTCTGAACTTCCTCTATATCAATCTTTAACGGGTCATCTTCTGTTCCACTCCCTATGTCCCTCTTCTTCCATTCCTCAAACCACTGCCTAACGGCTTCTTGTTTGTCTTTCTCATAGATCCTACCGCTCCTTGTTCTAGCCATTTTAAACCTTCACAAGAAACGTCATTAGTAGCTAAAATAAGGTTTCAGGTTCTATCTAAGAATCTATTCTCATATAGTAAGTTCTTCTAGGTACCCTTTTACTTTCTATCAAGTTCTACTAACTCATCTCATAATTCAACAATGTCCGTACTGTATTAGACTGACTTTGAGGGCTCCGATACCACGCTGTCACCCCCCGAAATCCCATACCTCGATCGGAGTGCAGAAGCCAACAATTGGATACATTTCGAGGTAGAGATCCCAGGCACGCGATCGAATAGTCGATTTCACCACCGATTACAATCATCTCGAAAGAATGTGTAACCGATTATGCCCGCAATCAGTGTAATACAATAACCGACATCAATAAATAATATGAAATGAATTTACTCAATAATAATCCATTTTAGAAAATCAACTAAAATAAACCTATAAGTCCATACAATTGCCAAAAATGTCATAAGCATCAATAAAATCAAAGCAAATAACTAGATAGTCTTTAAAAATCTTCACGGCGCCTGCAATCTGCCTTTCCACTACTGCACTTCATGATCTCAATTTTTATTTGTGCCTGCATCAGAGGATGCGTGAGTATTTCATAGAAACACTCAGTAGGATGTAAAACCCACTGAATTAAAACAAGCAGTATGAAGAGAATAAGAATAACAAAGGATTGTGAACATTCTACAACATCAGGACTGAACCAAGGTCTATACACCTGAAAGGTTAGTCAATAATAACAATCCCAACTCGTAAGTATAGGAAAACATCAATAAGACTCCGAACAAACATATGTGTAAGGAGAGAAAAACAATCATATCAAAGGCTCCAGACATCTATAGTGAAAGGAGTTACAATTTCTGCTCGCTGAACTAGTCGCTCGCAAGTGACTAAAATAATATACCAGAACCACCCTAGGGGTCCTCTTTTGGAACCCTGCCATGCGTCTAGGATGCTGGCCCCACCAGTGCTCATGGACACGATGGGCGGAGACTGAGGACCTTCCGTAATGTCCACAATCTAACGTACGTATAGTGCCTCCCTTCGGACAGTATGGAATCGAAACTCTATAAATATAAGTGACCTCGCAAGATCTAGCAATGGCTTAATTGAGCATACTATGAATCCACCATGGGGAGAGTCTCGTAAGATCTCCAGTGGAATAAACAATCATGTAATCAATATGAGCAATATCTCAAAGGAATAGAGGTCGCAACACTCTAAGATCATACGGTATCTCTTACCAGAATAGACTCTCTCACGGAGTATGGATAGAAGTGTCAAGGTCCTTGACCAACACATAACTCACTCATTGGAGCAGAATAGAATAACAAGCTTCTTAAAGGTATGTAATTCACTCTTGGAATAACAAGAAAATCTAAACACTTCGAATAATAATAACTCACCCAAGGAGTACAATACAACCAATACACACCTTTTATGCGCAGCTCTAGATAGGAATTCCTCATACGCATTGGAATTTTATAATACAAATATCAGAGATAAGAAAACCAAAGAGTCTTAGATGATTTAAATTCTAAGTGGAATATCAAACCGACATCAACGCTTCAAGGTAGATAGTTATGAATCTCTTGATCAAAGGATTATCCCTCCTAATTAGATTACTTCTAACCTAATTCTTACTGTGATATACCATAATTATATAGTCTAATTACTGGTATTAACACGTTAAATATTATCATATCATATTATATGATATTATTTGTATACTTAGTATTTTTTCTCAGAATCAGCTCACTGCCTCTTGCACAACAGTCCTCTTCCGACGGCTACTGTGCTCTGTACATTAAGATTTGACTTCTGAATTTTTTACTGATACTATCCTTATGAGTCTAGTTTCTAACCCCACAGATTTTATATTTTTATGATTTTATTTGAATTAGTCATGAATTATTTATTACAGACTGTCAGCACAAAATCAGTTCTAGCCGAGATTAAGACTCTTAATTAAACTTGATTATCTCACTTAATAAAACATTATAGTTGATAATATATCATTAACAGACTATATACTCCCTTCCTAGATTAATTACAGACCCTAGGATTACCTGGAATTACCAAAGTACACCTTTTTATCATGTCTCTTTACATATAACACAGTTTTAGTCATCAATACATCCCAAACAAGACAATGAATGCAAGACAATCATTAAGACATAAGACTCAACGTAGATCATGGTCAACAAAGAAATATCAGAACTTTTAGTCTCTGTAAAATGAATAAAGCATCCGACTTTGGGTGGAAATTCCCATCTAGACACGTAGCATGAAACCATATATGACTATGTTGCAATAAGCATGGAAAATAAGGACATAATTCTTTCATCTCACATGAATCAAACCAATACACTAAGGTACTGAATAAAAACACTTATAAATATCATAACACAGAAGAGAAGAAAGAGGAAAAACCATCCTACTCTTAATTCACCGAAGATTCCGCCTTTTTATGCGTTGTTTGTCTCCTCCGCTTCTTCCAAAGCTCCCGCTCCAAGCCCTTGCAAAACTCCCACAATAAGAAGCTTTATAGGAGGTGGGTGAACGTGGGAAGGAGAAAGAAAAGGTCTCTGGACATTCTGGGGCTAGGTTTTCCAATAGCACAAGACAACTCTCTAGGGTTTATATAGAGTTTGGGGAGAATCCCTTCTTAAACCAATTTTCCATATCATGGACACTTTCCACCAATGAGAAGGCCTCAAGATCTTTCTAGAGACGTGCAATTTAAGTCCAGTTGGTGGCATCTTTCCCATACAAATCCTCCCCAAAAAATAAGCTAGAAATCGCAAAACTGCAACCGGCGATCGATCGGCGATACAACAATCGATCGTCGCATGCCTTTTCTAGACTACCACGTTACAGCCGATCGATCGCAATTATTGTCGATCGATCATTTTCTCCGAAACAAAACAATCAATAATCACAGTAACTACGATTGATCGTTTTGATAGGCAGTCGATCGGTTAAATTTGCCGATGATCGTTTATTCTGGCGATCGATAGCAGCCAGGCCAAAGAAAATTTTTAATTTCTCATATCTTTTCACTCCGAACTCCAAATCACGCATAGTTGGTGGCGTTGGAAAGCTCTTCTCACCAACTTTAATCCCCATAATGCAAAATATAACCAAATCAAACATTAAGAGGGTCAAATTTCGGTTTTAATATACTTACTAATTTTACGGCTGTTACAATATTATGTGGTTAAATTGGAAGAAGTTGTTAGTGAAGCATCTGAAGGTGTTGCTGCCGAGTCGGCGCAGAGTGAATCGGCGAAGTTGGCAGTGGACTTTGACCTTCAGAAGAAAATTAAGTCAGTTGAAGAAGCTTTTCAAATCCTCAATGATAATAGTGTGGATAAATCATTTCGCCTCATTTGTTTCAAGACTCGGAGTTCTTTGAATACTCTGCTGCAGTTGCTTCTGGACTAGAATGATGTGGCTGTAGAATTGTTTCAGAAGGCATTTGCTGTAGTTTAGTTAATTCATACTGTGTTTTGTCGTGGAAGATCCGAGCAACAACAATTGCGCAAGGATGATTTGCTGAGGCTTCTCTGTCCTATAAAGGCAAAAATTCGGGCAGCTCGTAGGATCTCCTCTCTTCTCTTCGGGACCTTCACTGCTTCTTCCACAATTCAGGGTCCAACCTCGTTAGCAAAGAGCATCCGCAGCTTTAGCAATGCAGTAGCAATTGAGGAACCAATGAAACCATCCGTCCCAGTCAATTACACCAAGCTGCTAATAAATGGGCACTTTGTTGATTCTGCATCAGGAAAGACTTTTCCAACTCTTGATCCTAGAACTGGAGAAGTCATTGCACATGTCGCTGAAGGTGATGCGGAAGATACCAGCCGTGCTGTTGCTGCAGAATGCAAGGCAATTGACGAGGGTCCATGGCCAAAGATGACTGCTTATGAAAGGTCACGAGTTCTTTTACGCTTTGCTGACTTGATAGACAAGCATATTGATGACATTGCGGTAATGGAGACCTGGGACAATGGAAAACCTTATGAACAGGCTGCCTTTATTGAGATACCAATGCTTGCTCGTTTATTTAGATACTATGCTGGTTGGACATACAAGATACACGGGCTTGTGGTTCCAGCGGATGGGCCACATCATGTTCAAGTTTTGCATGAACCAATTGGTGTTGCTGGACAAATTATCCCTTGCAACTTTCCCCTTCTCATGTTTGTCTGGAAGGCTGGCCCTGCATTGGCATGTGGAAACTCTATTGTACTCAAATCAGCAGAGCATACGCCCTTGTTTGCTCTTTATGCGGCAAGGTTACTCCAAGAGGTTGGGCTTCCAGATGGAGTTCTAAATGTGGTTTATGGATTTGGACCTACTGCTGGTGCAGCTTTAGCCAGTCACATGGATGTGGATAAACTTGCCTTCATTGGATCAACTGATACACTTGTGGAGCTAGCTCACTTTGCGCTGTTCTTCAATAAGGGACAATGTTGCTGTGCTGGGTCCCGCACATTTGTGCATGAGCGTGTGTACAATGAGTTCATTGAGAAAGCAAAGGCAAGGGCCTTGAAACACGTTGTTGGTGATCCTTTCGGAACAGGAGTTGAACAAGGTCCTCAGATTGACAAGATCTTGAAGTCCATAAAATCGGGTGTTGAAAGTGGAGCCACATTAGATTCGGGTGGTGCGAGACTTGGCAGCAAGGGGTATTACATTCAGCCTACAGTTTTCTCAAATGTCAAGGACAATATGGACATTGCAACTGATGAGATCTTTGGCCCAGTGCAATCCATCTTAAAGTTCAAGGACATCGATGAGGTGATTAGAAGAGCGAATGCCACTCACTGCGGGCTCGCTGCTGGAGTATTTACTCAAAACATAGACACAACCAATGCCATGACTCGGGCAAATGGAAGCAAACATGACCTTTGGATATTTGAGAGGTTGCCTGTATATGTTTACTTACCTTTATATATGATTGGTGGCTTCATTGCTGGGCCTGTCCACGTAGTCGGTCGTCGATCTCCGAGTATACCCAGTGCAAGATTTATGTCGGCAATGTCTCTGTCAATATTCACCTGCAGCAGCCGATGCAATTTTTTCGGCTTCTTCAACAGAAACCAATGTTAAACATTAGATCAATACTCTGTTGGTCGCCTTGAGGACAAGGCGAAAGCGGAGTGTGGTGGAGTGTTGTGTACGTCAGCACAACTCGTGGAGCATAATCTTATTTAGGCAGTATTTCATTATTAGGATTAGTTTCCTTTCATGAATTATTGTAATAAGCCATGATTGGCATTAGGGGTGATTTAATTTGATTGTAATGGGTTAATTAATGGTGCAAATCGTGGCCCATCAGTGGGCCACGATCTGGCCCATCCTCTTGAGAAGCGTGCCCCTTCTTTATAAGGGTGTCCTTCTCTTTGTTTAGGGTTTATGCAATAAGAATAAGTTTCTCTTCTTCCTCTTTCTCTCGTCTTCTTCCTTTTTTCCGGCCATGATGCCTGGCCCTGTTCGTGTTCCATACCGGGACACAACAGACGGAGAGAAATGAGGAAGAAGAAGATCATTTTCTTATTGCATAACCCTAAACAAAGAGAAGGACCCCCTTATAAAGAAAGGGGCACTCTTCCCAAAAAGGATGGGCCAGATCGTGGCCCACTGATGGGCCGTGATTTGCGCCATCAATTAACCCATTACAATATATTTAAACCTCCCTTAATGCCAATCATGGCTTATTACAATAATTTATGAAATGAAACTAATCCTAATAATGAAATACTGCCTAAGGGGCCATTTGGGGCGTGATTAAAAGCAAAACATATATCCAACTGAAACACCGCAGGACGTGTTTCAGCTGGATATAAAAAAAACATGGATGCTACAGTGGATATTCAAAATCCAGTCTGGATGTTTTGCAATAATCACGCCCCAAACGGCCCCTAAATAAGATTATGCTACACGAGTTGTGCTGACATACACAACACTCTACCATGCTCTGCTAACGCCTTGTCCTCAAGGCGACCACCCAAACTTTTCCAGAAACAAAAACACATGGTGATGTGCTGAGCCGGTTTGAAATTTGGACACTTGCAACCTTGTCGCCAAGTCGCTTCTTGTTCCATTCACAAGTTTGTCCAAATTCTTGATTAATTTCCTTCTCCTTCTCTTCATTCATATCACTTAAGTCCAGGTCCGCCTTACTGATGTCCACAAAGTTCTGCTCCTTGTAGGACTTCAGGTTTTGAATAGTAACTTCATCTATTGGGTCAATCAAGAAAAATAACTCATAGTCAACTCGAACGATACCAACATTGCAGACAGAGACATCGGAAGAATAGCCAACTCGAACGGTGGCGAGGTAGTCGGCGTAACGCACCTGGCGGAGGAGCACGGCGAGGACCGCGTTGCACGTGAAGATCGTCGGGCGGCAATTGGAGTAGATGGAGTGGCACACGAGCAGGGAAGCCTCCGTCAGATCGTTCTCCCGGATAGTCACAATCCAATTATGCAGGTTCAGCTTGGGGCCTCCCAGCATCGACACTGACTCCGGCGGCTTCGGAGCGTTGGGATTGGACTTCCCACGGATACTCTGTCTCTCCAGCTTCTGACTCTCCTCACCATCCTCAAGTGTCACTTGTGCCCGCAGCTCTTTCACCTTCCGCACTGCTTTTGCAATAGAACTTCCGTTTGCCAGATCAAAATATTGACTACCAAACTGATTATAATATGTCATTGAAGAAGCTTTACTTTTATTCAGGAAATAATCTGAAGATAATTTGTAGAAGGCCGGATCCAGAGCCTCACAGAAAATGTCCAAAACTCGAATATTGCAAAACTTTCCTGCTTCAGATAAACATGTCACAACGGCGCTCCAGTTCTCTTGTGACCTCTTCAATTCTGACAATTGACGAACCAAATGTGCACTAGTCTGGCCAGCAGACTTTTCAACAGAATTTTCCTGACATGATGGGATGTCAAAAGCATATTTGAGCATACCATTGGGCAACAATTCACATTTATTTCTCCAGCACTCCTTCAAAGAGCGGATGAAAGATGTTACTGGACCATCATGCTTTAAAAATAAGTTCCTCCAATATGATGCTACTTTGTATCCTATATGGAATCCAATCCTTGACTTAACAAGAACCTCCCCAATAATAGCATCCATTTTGTCGATAGGAGATCCAAGAGTAAACTTAGAAGTCTGCAAATGTTGTAGTGCATTTAACGGAAGCAGCTTCAAGGGGGCATCAACAGTTGTTGCAACTCCAAATACCAAAATGATTGGTAATTTAACTGCCCATTCACTCAAGATTGCAATAAACTATGCTAAAGTAGTACCATCACAACGTTCCATGTCCTTGATAATTACTACCAGTGGTTTGTCAAAGTTTTCAAGCAGATCCCAACTAATTGCCTCAATAACTGGCGGAGGCAACCACCAATACTACTCTTCCCCGTGAAATCTAGTGAAGAGAGGTTGGCAACATGGGACCCATGATTTTTCAAGAACATGCCGAGCTCATTAAATGTTAAAAGATCATCAACAAACTCTGTGTTCTTCGTAAGCACCATGGTGGTATATATTCATTTGCAAATGCTATCCAATACAAGAGGGTAAGAAAGGATCACTTCCGAAACTCCATCATTTCGAAAAGACCTGATTACCTCAAATGATTCACAGAGCCAACACTCTATTTCATCAAATAGTTTCGCATTCATCTATTGCAAAACAACCTTGATAGAAGCTTCGATGCTTGACCAGACAGCATCGAAGGCTTCTGTCCGAAGCTGGTCATAGAGCAGAGACTAAAACTATGGGCTCTAGGTACATGTATCTATATGGGATCCTTTCTCACTAATTTTAATCGAGGGGAGGATCATTGCTCCCTCCCTCTCTCTCTATCCCGTTAATTGGCCATAGAGGTTTTATTGAGCTTGAGCCAAGGCAGGATTCAGCTGGCTCAACCCATCTTAGGCTTCTTTTTGGATCAAATTTAGGTTGAGATGCATTCAGTGGAGTTTAGCAAGAGTTTGAGTCATCTTATATTTTTTTGTCTTTTTCGAAATTAAAAATATATAGCTACATACCTATTGAAGCTATTAAGCTCATAAAAACACACATGCAACCATGCATAAAATTGGCACCAGTTCAATCTTAAGCTATTTGAATTGACACATAACAAACAAGATCATATTTGGCTTCTCAAGCCCAAGTTTGAGATTTGAGTCAAGTCGATGCAAGTCGAGCTGGCTCAACTTGCTGCCACCCAAGTTGTTTCCAAAAGAATTTATGAGGGTGGTGGTCTTGTAATTGTGAGTTGTGATACATATCTTTGATTTGTAAATTGCAAATGTTATCATCATTTTGGTTTTTTGTTCGTGTGTCTCTCATCCAGTTCAGTGGTGCATATTTAGATTTGTAAATTGCAAATGTTATCATCATTTTTGTTTTTTGTTCGTCTGTCTCTCATCCAGTTCAGTGGTGCATATTGCCAAAGTTTAGGATTGCTAATATTGTTATAATGTTTTGGAAATTTAGGAGACATGTGACTGGAATGCATTTTGCACATATGATTGAAAATACAACGGAGATTTTGCCTAATTTTCATAAAAATATATTTATATATATAAGAATGTTTATTTTGTTTGTAAAAGATTAGTGTCACTCCTTTGAAGAGTCACATTATGAAAATATATAGTAAAAACTAGTTTTCGACCACCGATATTTTTTTTACAAATATCTCCGATATTTTGTCTCTTAGGCCGACCGATATTTTACCAATATCCGATACAAAATTCCTTGATGCAAATGCTAAATGGAGCAGATGAGCCACCTGCGTGGCATGAATCGAGCTGCTGGCAACAATGGTTGTAGGTCTGCTCTGGTGATGTGGTACATAAGCGTGATCCCGATGGTGCAGAAGAAACTGGCCAGCCCGGAGCAGGTGGACAAGTAAACCAGGTGTCATAAGCTACTGTTGACAGTTAGTGAACTTGGGGCACAGCAGTGGTGCAGAAGAAAATGTGGCAAGGAGGGTACAGGCAAGGGGAGCTGTGTAGCTTGGACGAAATGCCGGTGGCTGTGTGGTGGCCAGCATGATTCTCTCTTACTATTCTTATTTTGGCGGTATAAAGAATAATATACACGACCCTTTCATTGTTCCATCAGCAAAATGTACCACATCTGAAGATTAAGAAACAATCAATCCTAGAGAATGTATGGGAAATATAAGATCTTACCCACAGCTTGCAATTGCCTTGGCAGTGTTCTCAGGTTCCATTGGGTCTGGTGGGGCAGGATTTTTGCTGGTTTTCACAGCACAAAATCTACAACCACAAGTGCAAGTACCACCTAGAAGCATTATGGTTGCAATTGCAATATCATCTGCTTTGCCACTCGCTCCGCCTCCGCCTCCGCCATTCCAACACTTAAACGGTGCAAAAGAAATAAAGGATTATTTTAAGGCATAGGAACCATTTGGGGCGTGAAAAATCAACTCCATCCAACTAGTTAAGGATTTTTGGGATAATCCACTAACCAGAGCTAGTTAGTGGATTATCCACTTTATAGGCCGTTTGGGGCGTAATTAAAGATGGGATATTTTGCTACACTGTAGCATCCAGGTATTTTATATATCTGGCTGAAACACCTCAGGATGTGTTTGAGCTGGATGTAAAAAAAAACATGGATGCTACAGTGGATGCCCAAAATCCACTGTGGATGTTTTGCAATAATCACGCCCCAAACGGCCCCTTATCCACTATTTAGATGGATTTTTCCAAAATAATCCACGTGGATGGAGCTGATTTTTCACGCTCCAAACGGCCTAGCAAATCCATACTAAGATCAGTTGGTGGCTTATCGCAAATACGTAATAACCAATAATGCTAGCTGCACTAGCCGGTGAAGCTAAACTAAAACTTGCAAAAGTGGAGATAAAAATGAGAACAGATGGATAGACGAGTGATGATATTCGTAATTGCTTCTAATGCTTTATTTCTCAAACACTTAAATCAAACTCAGAATCCAATTTGATACGCCACTGAAAGGCAACAAAAATTTACTAAAGAAATGTCAGAATTTAAATCCCATTCTTAATATTTACTAACAATATACAATCATGAAATAAAATTAAAAGCTGCTCACTGGCCAATCCATCCCCAATAAAAAGTGAATTCACATATAATAAATAGTTATGGACGGAGGAAGTAGTTTTGTTACTACGTCATATTGAGATACTTGCACTTGAATAATTTGAATATAAACAGAAATAAAATAAGTAAAACAGTAATTTAGTCTGCAATTCAATACTCATAAATTTCCAAAATCCCAATTGAAATAGCTACTAGCTCTACCACCTCGCCGATGTTTGGGCACTGTACCTCCTCACAAACAGTATGAAGCTTCAGCTACTTCAGCGACTCCTTCACCTGCCGGAACCGCTCCCCTGCAGCGCCCGCTGCCACAACCACTCCGGCTTCTTCACATTCGGGTGCCGCCCCGTGTACGGCCAGATCCCTCCGGGATATGATCCAGAAGCCCACAAGGAGGCCGACTCAAAGAGCTTCGACGGCGGAAGGGAAGCCTCCGAACCCGATTCCGCCGCCCTTTTCGAAGAATCGACGGCCTCGGCGCAGGCAACGGAGCGAAAGGCGAGATTTTGGGATGTGGTTCTAATAGAGGGGAGGGGAATGGAGAAATTTATGCATTGGTGTATCATTGGTCGAGCAAAAGAGGGGAATTTGATGGAATCTTCAGATGGGGATGGGAGACAGGGGAGGGACGACCATGGAGGAGGCAGTGGCGGATCGGGGACGACGGCAAGCTGGGCGGCAGAGAGTTTCGCCGGCGTCGCTAGGGGTGGGATTGAGGAGTGGTGGCCTGGTGGCCGGTGGGTGCTGCCAAAAGGGCGAGGAGACTGGGCGGGAGAACCAAAATCCTAAAAACATGGAGTTGGGTCGGCGGAGAGTTGGGGTTGGGTCAAGAGGGGGTGGGTTTGGTCTTTTGGAAGGAATATCATTATCCAAGCCCGCGAATAGTCTAATAGATAATGCATCCAAACCCCGCCCCACTAAACTGAATAATAAAAGGGAAAAGTTTAAATGAGATCGCTCTCATATGGCTTATATGAGGCCATTTTAAATCATGGCCGTTGGATCTTGATCTGACGACTACAAATAGTTATAATGATCTCACCTACTCTCTGATGTGACACACTCACTTACCCACTGATTTGATATCTACCCTCTGATTGGAATCCAACGGTTATAAAGATTGGCCTCATGCTCCTTATATGAGAACGATCTCATATAAACCCTTCTCGTAATAAAATAAGTTTGCATAAAAAGAGGATTCCGGAGCACACAAAGGAGATAAAATTATTTTGGGAAAATTATATAATAAATCACGAAATTTTTTTTATAAAAATGACACACTGTTCAAAATATTTGCAGAATAGGGTATCTAACAAACAACGCCGCTGGTGCCTACGTGGCTTTTTTTTAAAAAATCGGCCCGGAAGGCGTCGGTTCCGAAGTAAAGTAAACCGATGCCTTTCGTATTTAACTGAAAGGCGTCGATTCGTATTTAACCGAAAGGCGTCGATTTAACCAACGCCTTCAGTATTTAACCGAAAGGCGTGGCTTTCAACCCCTTCACTTTTCTTTCATCACTTTTCCATGCGATATAGAGGCATCGGTTAAACGGACGCCTCTCTATTCACATACAAAGGCGTCGGTTGAAACTTATCTCATTTCCCTATGCAACCTCTTCCCATATTACGAAATCCGACTTTTTTTGACACCTTATAACACAATATACATAAACTTACACAAAAAATTTAATGCATGCATTTATTACAAAGTTATATAAAGTTAAGGTATACAAAGTTATACAAAATATTACAAATTTACTCATAAAATTGCAAGTGTTCAATCAACTCTGTCACGCCCCAGATTTCCAAGACCCTATTTACGCGGAAGCGACATTCCAATGAAGGTCAAGGGTAGGAAACCAGGGACGGACCGAATACTCGAGACTTCCACTATCCCTTTTTAATATCAGGGAACATGCAGGATCATCACGACTTAAACAATAATTACTTACAAAATATGGAATAACTGAAAAGATATCTAAATTGTTATTACAAAGTCTTGAAACGTCTTAACACAACATAAAATAAAGCAAAACGGCGCGCAGGCCGCGAGTTCAAGCATCCAAATCACAATAAAATAAATAAACAAGTCTTCTGTCTCCATCGTCCACTCACGTTGCTGATTGCCGTCACCGCTGCTCCTCCTTAATTCCTGCATCAGAGGATGCATGAGTATTCCATAGGAAATACCCAGTAAGATACAGAAAAATCACAGTGGAACAAATGGTACAAGAGATGACTCCAAAACAGATATAGGTCAACAGACTTGGTTTAACAAACTGATTTCACGTATCTGAACATCTGACATCCTCGACTCATCATAGTCTAGGAATTAATGGTCAAAGACTCCAACTTACACAGAGTAATGGAGATAAAATATTAATATAAGCTCTGGACATCTAAAGTGTCAGAGGTAACAATTTCTGCTCGCAAACTGTCCATTTCTTCATGGAAAACAATACCAGAACATCCTAGAGGTTCTACAGTGGAACCCGGCCATGCGTCTAGGGATGCTGGCCCCATCGGTGCTTACAGGCACAATGGGCGGAGATTGCAGACCTTCCGTAATGTCATACAATCTAAGCGCACGCGGTTGCCGTCATCGGCTGAACTACAGAGGTTCAATTTCATCGGAGATCTCGCAGGATCTAGCAATGGCTCGTGAGCATACTATGATTCCGACTAAGAGCTCTCAGAAATGCTACTTAGTGGAGAAACAGTTTCCTAGAACATCGGGTTTTATTCTGAAAAGGGCTTAACTCAAAGCTTTCTGAATTTCAACTCTTCATAGGAGTAGAATACAATTGTCGATCACAATCCAAATAGACTCACTAAGGAGTGTTTGAATATCTCAGAACAAATAGGTCTGGGAACTCGGTTGAGACCCGACCGAAAGACTCATCAAAAGACCCATCACTGGTTCGCCAAAGGTCCATGCTCCGCCGTCTTCATCGTCGTGCCTAATCCTAGAGTTGACAATCCCCGACACGAAAATGATGAAATGACGTGTCTAAAATGGACCACGTCAGAGATTCCGGAAGAGATTCACGCTAAGAATACTCTTGAGCCATAGATAACTCAAGAGAATGACACAAAGGATAATTAATAACGGACACCCCGTTCGACTCTAGGATCCGACTTACACTTTTAAGTTGACTGATCCCGATGGTCTTATAAGTAGTAATATACTTAATTAAAGTCTTTAATTATTATCTTAAATTAAGTTTCTTATTATTATTATTATTAGGGTTTAAGGGTTAATACGCGCAGGAAACCAGTTCTGTCCAAACAGAACAGCCCACTTCCGAAGGTCACTACGCCCTGAACCCAGTAAACTAACTTCTGACATTTTTATCCCAGATTCCCTCAGATGTCTAGTTTACAGATTGACAAACGGTTTACTGTTTGGATTTTTCTACAATTAGATATCATTTTTAGAGTGGGGTCTGTCTGCGCAGGACTGCTCCTGCCGAGACCACTTAACACAAGTTATACCCATTAATTAATTATACAACTTTTTATAATTCCCTAATTACCCTTACTGACACCTCTTAACCTTTTCTTAATGTATTTTACAGAGCCTAAGGGTTCTGGAATTATTGATTTAATCTCAGCATTAGGTTACACTTATCACCCGATTGCTAATCTTTTAACTTGATTCTTATATATCAAAAGTATTGAACAAGCCAAGTAAACTTGGACACCTCCACGACCCAAAACAGGTTCTGACATGACGTCAGACCACTCTCGGACTTCAGAGTGTGGTGCCAAATTGATTACTCAAATTAATCACATACTTTACATATGATATACACATATACCCTTACCCGATGGTGTTTATAAGCAATAATGTATAATCTTGTAATTAAGCCAAAAGGACAACTATTCCCGGACGACAAAGCTACTGGTCCCATGGACCAAAGATTCAAACTTTATGACATCAGAGAGTGAATTAATACCTTTAGAGATCAATACACGAAGTATCAACAAGAATCACGCCGAAAATGGCATAAGACAATAAATCGGCGAGTATCAATCAAACCATAAGGGATTCAATAATAAATCATGACAAATAACTCCGGACAGAAGTTGGACGTCAACTTTATGCAATAAAGGTGACAACTTTCTGGAATTTATGCAATGGGGGACGTCTAACTAGGCATTAGGATACTACGAATCAAGCATAAGAGTACCGAATGAAGCATTTCATATAATATGAATCAATAACATCATGGTATACTCGATAATTCATGTCATATGAAATTAAATCCAAGGCATATAATATCTCAGTATGAGCATCAAAAGACTACTCGAAATCATGTCAAAAATCATGAATCACACATGTGGAAAAAAAAATGCTCCTACCTCTTATGACAAACCGAAAATCCCTTTGCGTAGAACGCTCCTTGCTTCGCGCCTTCTCTTACGTCCGTCGATTCTCCACACCACGAAGTGATGAAAGGATGAAGAAGAGGTGCTGGTTTAGAGAAGTGTGAAGGAGGGAGAAGGCACACCAAATGGGGACGCAGGCTAAAGGGAAGCCGGCCCCTTTTTTGTCCCCTTTTTATAGGTGATTCAACCCCTAGGCTAAGCAATCTCGACCGTCCGATTACCTCTCATCCAACGCTCACGAAAAGGTCCAGAAAAATGCAATCTTTCCATTCCAACAAGCTCCCATATCCAGCCTCATCAGAATATTTGGATTGCCAATTAGTTGGGGTCAAGCTAATCTCCAAGATTTTCCCAAACCGAAAAAGGTAAAATTGCAACTCCATTTGGGCGCCCAAACCAAAAGCCACCTAGGTCCAAATTTGAATGGTAAGCTTTGGTAAGATTCTCCTTGAGGCTGATTGGCTCCTACTAAAATTAGTTGTAATCAAATCAATTAAGAGGTTGATTAAAGAGATAATTTGCAATTATGCCATGTAACCACCTGGGCCAAATCTATTCCCACGATCTGCTCCTCTACACAAATGGCGCCCCCTCTTGTTATTGGAATATGCTTTGGCATCTTCCTTAACTACCAATCACCTCCCTTAAATATGCCCTAATCAAATCAATTACAGATTAGGGAATCCATTAATTCAAATTAGTGCAAATCAATTTACAAGAGATCTCCCCACGATTTGGCTTCCCAAATCGTGGGTCCAAGACGTCCACGTCACCCATGAGGTGGCATGACCCTCAGGGTCCACGTGGCCCTTCCCTGGATTTTGCACGTCTAACAACACAGATCACAGATGAACGGTTAAGATAACCCACTCGCGCTAAGCAGTTCCACGTGCACGAGTCCTGCCCTGGTGACACATCCACTAGGCCCCGTCACACGTGTACTCGCACACGTGACTAGCCCTAGCCCTGTCACTCGACTGGCCCTGGCGTCAGGTGTATCAGACCCTGGCGCCAGATAGGTTACGGCGCCAGGCCCAGTCCTCGCGCTCGGAAAAACCTGCCTAAACTGGCTAAACAATTTTATTGACCAAAAATCGACAAGATAGGGTTTCACTAGGTCAAAACGAAATACCAGATCAAAAGGCACGACAGATACGAAAAATTTCCTATTTTAGACCAGTTTCCTAAATAGCACTTTCCAAAAACGTACCGATTTTTCGGGTGTTACAAACTCTCCTCAACATATTCTTACCCCGTCCTCATGCTCGAGCTAGAATCTGCTCTGGCTCAACGTCAGGTATAGCATCTGAAGACGAAGGTGCCTGACGTAGACCACGAAGTGCACGCTGTCGCTGAGTATATACTTTTGAAGAAAGAGGCCTCTCAACTTGATCGACCAGGGCATCTGGAACAACTGGTGATGGGGTAAAACATGTCCTGTTGGCTGATGATGTCACAATGTCGCGTGAAGTTGATAAAGGTTCTGGAACAACCTCCAGTCCTGGAATCTCAGTCATAACTGGCTGAAACAATGACAAACTTGCAAGAACATGATCAGAGATATCGTGTATCATCTGACATGCTGCTACAATGTTTGACATGCCCTCAATACATGGCCTAAATGCCCAAAATGCCTTCTCAAACCGTCGACACGTAGCATCTTCCATTAGGGTTGTCACCAACCTACAAATGGTTCTCGGATTGGCATTAACTATTGCCTCCAAGTACATTGGCAACAATCGATAGGACTCAACCCAATCACCATACACTTATTTGATGGCCATATTCCTTGCCCTCCATGCTTTTGTGTATGAAATATCCACGTGAAATGTCTCCTTAGTCCTCTCTTGAATAACTTGTTGTGAACGTCAGGCCAGGCCTAGTGTTGGTACGTCAGCAGCCCAACGTCAGCACAGTCCATCACGTCAGGCATTACTTCATTAGGATATTTGATTGATGCATACCTTATTGTAATCAGACCCGTTTAGGCTAATTGTTAGGCAACGGGCTAATAGAGAATAATCAGTGCTAATTAGTGGCCCATCAGATTGGACAGATGGCACGTGCCCCTAGGGAGACACGTCATCTTCTCCCTTTATAAGGAGGACGTCACTCCTCAGTTGGAAGGCATGCAATAGAAAAACTACTTCATTTTACTTATTTTCTTCTTCATTTTCCTTTTGTCGTCGATCGATACCTTGTGACCCTTGCCGGTCACAACAAAACCACTGGTAGGATATCCATTTCTGTTCTAATAGAAGGTAATATATGCCGACAAATAAACGCCACAGTACATTGTCTATGACCAGTGTCTAGCTAAGCATTTCTACAAGTGTGTTCGCCACCATACGTCTTCACTTTAAAATCATTCATCCCCTTCCTCAATGATGCATGTACTCTCCACGGGCAGTCAGGGTATTGACATCTTACTGTGTACTGTGTCGAACTTGTATGCAACACTTTATATCGAACATCATGCGCTATTGAAAAATCCCTCGATGCGTGTACAAATTCATCTTTATTAGGGAATATTTGCCCCACATATATTGCTTCATCATGATATGTCTCCTCATACAAACCCTGATTAATTGCCCCATCTATTTCATCATCTGTTAGTCGCGCCCATCAACTCCTCCTCAAAATCATCCAAGTTATCCATAGCAATTGCGATGTCCACCAATTCAACTCCCTCATTATCAACCATTTCTTGCACACTATCCTCTCCTCGTACATCTTCAACATCATTAGCTGTGAGCATCTTCTTCTATTCAGGTACCTTCACCCCCGCGCACCATGCGAGTATAGGGGCTCCTTAAGAGACAGGAGGTCGCAGTGCTGATTGACAGTGGCTCGACCCACAATTTTATCAACGACAAGGTAGCACAGCGATTGGGTTGCTATATGTTAGATGCCAAGCCTTTTGACGTACTCATTGGGGACGGCAAACACCTCCGGAGCTCTGGTGTCTGCGCCAAGGCCGCCCTTACTATCTAAGGCCACACTTTCATCACAGACTTGTTTTTACTACCAACAAAGGGGGCGGATGTAGTCTTAGGGGTCCAATGGCTGCAGGACCTCGGGGATGTGGTCTGGAATTTTAAGGACCTCATTATGGATTTCGAGGTGCAAGGATAGCGGGTAAGACTCCAGGGGGCCCAACCAGGAGCTTTGCATACTGCCCAGGCCGTGGGGTCGTACTTCAAGTTCGCACCACAGGGGCTATTGTTGCAGCAACGGGCCATGGTGGATGTCGAGCAGGCCGACTTACCGGAGGACTTGCATTTCTTGCTAGATGATCATGCCGACATATTCTCCGAGCCAACAGGCCTTCCGCCAGCCCGATCACATGACCATGCCATTCCAATTCTACCTGATGCTGCGCCGGTCAATGTGCAACCATATCGCTACCCTCATGTTCAAAAATCCGAGATTGAGCGCCTGGTGCATGACATGCTGCAATCAGGTATCATTCAGCCCAACAACAGTTCCTTCTCTTCTCCGGTTTTATTGGTGCGTAAGAAGGACGGGTCGTGGCATTTTTGTGTCGACTACCGTGCTCTGAATGCTATCACAGTGAAAGACAAATACACAATTCCTGTCATATAGGAGCTGTTGGATGAACTGGCCGGTGCCACAGTATTTAGCAAGCTCGATTTGCGCACAAGATGTCATCATATTTGTATGAAGCCATCAGATGTACACAAAACTGCATTCCGAACACATGACGGGCATTTTGAGTTTTTGGTCATGCCTTTCGGTCTGACAAATACGCCTGTTACCTTCCAAAGCTTAATGAATGATTTGTTCAGGCCCTTTCTCAAACAGTTCGTCCTGGTTTTCTTCGATGACATTCTAATCCATAGCCAGTCGTGGGAAGCACACTTAGAACATCTGCGGTCAATTTTTTCTATTTTACGTGTTCATTCATTGTTTCTTAAACGGTCGAAATGTTCTTTTGGTAGCAAACAGGTGGAGTATCTGGGCCATGTCATTTCGCCCGAGGGAGTATCCACCGATCCCTCGAAGGTATCTGCAATGTTGTCCTGGCCGGTCCCCACATGTGTCAAGGGCGTTCGAGGTTTTTTGGGGCTGTGATCATTTAAATATAAAACCATTGCAAGTGCACAAGGCAATTGTACTACGGCGAGTATGGAAAGGGTTGTCAAACCTCAGGGACAGATTAATATTTTACCAAACTCAAGAGAAGAAAAGATGTAGTTTAATTAATTCTAAAGAAAACAATGAACTTTAGCTAATTAAACGAATATGGAGAAGTGCCAAGACCTCGAATCCACCACACAATAAACCAGCTTATCGTCTCTCTCTTTTGAATAAATTCCTAATTGGCTAGCATATTCCTCTCAGACATATACTCGTCAATTCAAAATATTGTGCTCTCCTCTCAGACGTAACACATAAATCAATTAAGCGCATGAAATTGTGATCTGTCTCTCTCTCGAGCATAAATCAATGAAACCTTATTAATATATAACACCTCAGTCTCCTTACGTTCCTCCCGGACATGCAAGTATTCTTCGGATTGAAACTCACAAGAATTCACTCTAGCCTCTCTCGAGCACATAGAATGAACCTCAATAAATCAACAGTGATTGTAGAATAAGATCCATACACCAATTAAGGTAAAAGGTAAGATAAAAGAAAGAAAACGATACAATCAATTTACTCAGGTTTCATCTACGCCTTGGACAAGAATTTAGTGATCTACACATAAAATATGCATTTTATTATCTCCTAAACTTATGTTTATGCTAGTGTTTGATTAGAATAACTACTACTTTAATATAGTTTTTGGTTTTTGTAGGAAACAAGAGTAATACACAGAAATGAGGTGAAAAGCAACTCGAATAGTTAAATCATCATAACTTCGTGTACAAATGTCGGATTGGACTGATTCAAATCTCATGTTAAAGTTCAAGAAGTCATTTTCCAATGCCACTAACCACGCACAATTCGGAGTTCCGGACAGAAAGTTATAGCCATTTGAAGTTTATGAACAGTAACTATGATCGATCGGCTATCATTGCGATCGATCGCCAGAGCCGTAAAAGCAGTGTATTAAAGGGAACGATCGATCGGACCTCAAAACGATTGATCGTATCTACTGGAATTTTTTATCCGTGCAAGACAGTAACTACGATCGATCGGTATCATACGGTGTCGATCGCCAAAGCGATCGATCGGGGTAAAATAACGAAGGAATTGCGATCGATCGGACAGCGAACGATCGTCAATAAGAAGCGATCGATCGCCGTATACGGAAAACCAAAATAAGACCTATTTCGACTTGGATTTGGAAGGGGACTTCATGGTTTCTCTTCACTATTATAAATAGGCCTTATGGGAGAACGTATTGGGCACCACATATTCATCCCTTGGAGAATCTATAGCATTATTGGAGGCTAGAGCAAAGGAAGAAGAAGATGATGAAGATGAAGATGATGGATTCTCTTCCCATGCTTGGCTAAACACCTTTCCAAGGCGTAGATGAAGGCCAATAATCTGGTTGTGTAGTTTCTTTTCTCTCATCTTATGTTTTTACTCTAGTTGGTGTATGGATTTTATTGTGTAATCACCGCTAATTCAATAAAGATTTGTTCTTTGTACTCGAGAGAGACAAGAGTGAATTCTTGTGAGTTTCAATCCGAAGAATACTTGCATATCCGAGAGGAACGTGAGTAGACTGAGGTGTTATATATCAATAAAATTTCACTGGTTTATACTCGAGAGAGATAGATCACAATTCCATATTTTAATTGTTTTATGTGTTGCATCCAAGAGGAGAGCACTATATTTTGAGTTGACAAGTGTATGTCCGAGAGGAATATGCTAGCCAATTGGAAATCTTTATTCAAAAGAGAGAGAGAGACGATACACTAGTTATTGTGGTGGATTCGAAGCCTTGGTCTTCTCCACATTGATTAAAACTCACTTAGTAGTTAAAGTTCATAGCTTTATTTAGATTAAACAAAAACTGCAACTTTCTTATCTTGAATTTGGTAAAAGATTAATCCGTCCCTGAGGTTCGACAACCCTTCAATACTCACCGTACTACAATTGCCTTGTGCACTTGCAAGGGTTTTAATTTTAAACGATCATTTAGCCTGCCATCGAACGAGGAGAATGCTGCTAATTTATCGGAGTTAATTTCACTATTCACCAAAAAACACTGTTCACAGATCAATGTAGCAGCACTGTTCACAGAACACTATTCATGGGTACTGTTCACCGTCTTCTCCAACAAGCTGCACACTGTAGCAATTCTCAAATCAGTCCTTTTCTAGCCCTTTCTTCCTCTCCTCCGGCCTTCTTCGGTCAACACCTTCTTCCCCTTCTCTCCTCCGGCTGAAACCCCACCGGAATCCGGTGGAACAACACCGTAAAGTTTTGGTTTATTCGGCTGAAAACTGACTTGTCTCCCTCTGAAAGTTCTTGTTTTCTCCTCATTTTCTGGCCAAAAGCTCGGTTTTTATATACGATTTCAACCCCAAATCCGACTCTTAGTCGATTCCCATTCCAAGTTGGATTCGAATCGAGACCAAATCCGGCACTTTCCAATTTTAGCACGACTGTATTTTTTTCTGATTGAACATGGCTACCGCTCTTTTTCCCCGCTCGTCGAGCCTTGCCCCTCCGCCATCCATCGCCACCGTCATACTTTTTCCGTCACCGTCGCTGTCCTTCCGCCATCACCGGAGTCTCAGGCCACCGGTCATAGGCCTCGCCCTTCACCGGCGCCCGAACAGAGTACCGAGCTCTTTGTTTCTGAACGGCCCGAGCTTTGGCTCGGGTCATTTCTATTTTTTTTCTTTTACTGAACCGAACCGGAACTGAACCGCTCAGTTCAGCTCATATTTATTCTTTTCCTTTTTTTTTAATTAAACGAAAACCCGTTGTATCGATCTCATCCAACCAATCTCATCTTGACGATTCTTCTATTTAGTCATGTCTCTTTCACATGCTTTATTTCCAATGATCATAACTTTTTACTTATAACTCCGAATTGCGAACGGTCAGTGGCGTTGGAAAGCTGACTTCTTGAATTTTAACATGAAGCTTAAATCAGTCTAATTAGAGATATGCACATAAAGTTATGAAGATTCAACCATTGAAATCACGTTTCACCGCATTTCCACATCTTGCTCTCATTTTCCTACAAAACAAAAAAACTATATTAAAATAGCACTAATTCTAATCAAACACTAGCATAAACATAAGTTTAGGAGATAATAAAATGCATATTTCATGTGTAGATCAGGCTAACAGAGTAATACCGCAGGTTCATAAGCCAGTATGAAATTATTGCCAGCCCACTGACCGCATTACTTAAAAAGGGGGCTTTTACTTGGGCCGAAGAGGCACAGGCGGCTTTTGACCACTTGAAGCAGGCCATGGTTACCGCGCCAGTTTTGCTATTGCCGGACTTCACTCTTCCATTTATGGTTAAAACAGATCCATCAGACACAGGCATGGGGGTGGTCCTGTTGCAGAAAGAACGACCAGTGGCTTTCTTCAGCAAGTCCCTTGCGGGTCGCTCTTTGACCCTTTCAGCGTACGAACGGGAAATGCTTGCCATCGTTCATGCCGTGACCAAATGGCGGCCATACTTGTTGGGTCGTCGGTTCATTATTCGCTTCGACCATCGGCCGCTCAAATATTTTTTGGAACAACGAGTGTCCACACCAGCGCAGTAACGTTGGGTTAGCAAGCTGTTGGGGTATGATTATGAGATTGTATACAAGAAAGGCTCTGATAATACCATCGCGGATACTCTCTCTCGCCGATCGACAAGGGCGTATGTTTGACTATGAGTGGGCCGAATTGCCCCTTCCTTCCCGACCTTCGTTGTGCATATACAGCGGATCCATACACTCAGCAGTTGATTGAGCGTCTGAAGGGGCACCAGTTGGATGACTCTTCTTTCACTTGGCACGGGGACGTCTTATTATGGAAGGGGAAACTATGGGTGCCCAACAATGGGGACCTGCATCGACGCATTCTGTCGCACTACCATGACACATTGATGGCGGGCCACAAGGGTACTTTCAGGACATACAAAAGGGTGAGCCAGAGTTTTCTATGGCCTGGCTACGAAGGGACGTCCAGAAGTATGTGGCTCAATGTGACACTTGCCAGAGCGCCAAGGTTGTCACCACATCTCCGTAGGGTCTCCTCCAACCCCTCCCCATTCCTGATCAAATATGGGAGGATATTTCCATGGACTTTGTTGAAGCCTTGCATGTAGTTCAAGGAAAGTCGGTCATTCTAGTTGTGGTGGACCGACTCTCGAAGTACGCTCACTTTTGTGCTTTGAGCCATCCTTTCACCGCTAGGACGGTGGCTGACGTCTTTGTGAAAGATATTGCTCGGTTGCACGGGATGCCTAAGACTATCGTCTCGGATATAGACAAGGTTTTCATTTCCACATTTTGGCGCGAGTTCTTTGCTCTTCAAGGCACAAAACTCACCATGAGCACGGCTTATCATCCCCAGAGAGATGGCCAGACGGAGGTCGTCAACCGGTGTTTGGAGCAATATCTGCGATGTTTTGTGGGGGATCAGCCTCGCAAGTGGTTACAACTACTTCCATGGGAGAGTGGTCCTATAATACGGCATGTCACACGCGGATGGGGTTCACACCATTTGAGGTAGTTTATGGCCGGCCACCTCCTTCTGTCCTTGCTTATGTGCCTCCCAGGTCGTCCGTTGCGGAGGTCAATTACTTGCTTCAGACACGAGATGAGGTTCTTCGGCAACTGAAGGCCAATCTGGCAGCAGCCCAGAATAGTATGAAACAACTTTCTGATAAGAAGCAGACTGACCGTGAATTCCAGGTGGGTGAGACCTCAGCGTCAGACTTCCTTGTTTCGTACAGATCAGGCCAAACTCGCACCTCGTTATCATGGGCCATACTCTGTGCTTGAGCGCATTGGGCCCGTGGCTTATCAGCTGGCTCTACCCCCAGGTTCTCTTGTGCACCCAGTTTTCCATATTTCTCGTCTTCACCGCTTTGTGGGCGATACAGCTTCGGTCACTATGGGTGGGCCTTTATCTCTTCTGATGCCTGTGGATACAGATGTACCGATACCTACGTCTGCTCTTGACAAACGACATGTTCGCAAAATAGGTCGCATTGTTACGGAGATATTGGTGGCTTGGAAGGGTCGTTCATTGGAGAATGCTACGTGGGAAGTAGAAGATGACATTCTGGCTCGTTTTCCCGACTGGTCGCCTTGAGGTCAAGGCGATAGCGGAGCGTGGTGGATTGTTGTGAACGTCGGCCAGGCCTAGTGTTGGTACGTCAGCGGCCCAACGTCAGCACAGTCCATCACGTCAGGCATTACTTCATTAGGATATTTGATTGATGCGTACCTTATTGTAATCAGACCCGTTTAGGCTAATTGTTAGGTAACGGACTGATAGAGAATAATCAGTGCCAATTAGTGGCCCATCGGATTGGACAGATGGCGCACGCCCCTAGGGAGATGCACCATCTTCTCCCTTTATAAGGAGGATGTCCTCCTCAGTTGGAAGGAATGCAATAGAAAAACTACTTCATTTTACTTATTTTCTTCTTCCTTTTCCATTTGCCTTCGATCGATACCTTGTGACCCTTGCCGGTCATAACATAACCACTGGTAGGATATCCACTTCTGTTCTAATAGAGGGTAATATATGCAGACAAATAAACGCCACAGTACATTGTCTATGACCAGTGTCTAGCTGAGCATTTCTACAAGTGTGTTCGCCACCATACATCTTCACTTTAAAATCATTCATCCCCTTCCTCAATGATGCATGTACTTCATGGGCAGTCAGGGTATTGACATCTTGTTATGTACTGTGTCGGACTTGTACGCAACACTTTATATCGAACATCATGCGCTATTGAAAACTCCCTCAATGCGTGTACAAATTCATCTTTATTAGGGAATATTTGCCCCACATATATTGCTTCATCATGATCTAAGTGACCAAGTACGGGTACGGCAATTATACGGCTCAGGTTAGCATACGGTAAGATACGGCAGAAAACGGAATATACGGGGAAAACATGTGAAAAGTACGGAGAAGTAATAAAATTAAAAATTCAATATAACAAAAGGGTATTCTTAGTACACGAGGAACAAGATTGAATAGAAAAAAAATAAGGAAGTAAAACAAAAAATGGTTATTTTCCATTCCATACACAAAAGTGCATTCTGTTAATCAAATAGCATGCAAAAGAGCTTTTTTCCAAAAAAAAAGGGAACTTGCATACCCCCTACCAGTAAAGGGGCTCCCTTTTATAATATAAGTAGAGTTGCTAGGGCTTGCACCAGTGAATCAAACTACAAGGCTGATTAGCTTGTCGGGACTCTTGGGAGGAGTGGAGCAAAGGTGCCCTCAAAAGAGGGGTTTTAGAGGTTAATGCAAGAAATGCATATCGAACAATAGAATTTGCACAAGCAATTCGCCTAATCACCCTTTTCAGCAACTTGCAATAAACATGAAACAAAATCCTACTACGATCGCAAGAGAATCATTCATCAGCAACATCGAAAATAATCATAACATCAATAGAAAAAACTTCTTGAATTAGATAAAACTCGCCTGTTATTGATCAAATTCTTCAGAGCAACATGCGTGCCATCCAGCAAAACCCCTCTCTAAACAATCCCAAAACCCCTGTATCCTACCCAAAAACTCACAAATCACCAAAAAACCCTTCTATCTTTCCAATCTTGACCCAATTCAAAGGCTTGGATAGGGATTTGGGTTCAGGAGAGGGAATCACGAGAAGAGCTTACCGGCGGAGGCGGAAGAGGACTCAAGGAATCACACCATCGAACTCGGACGGCTGGAGGAATAGTGTTTACAACAAAACTGATGAAACGCGTTTTGCGCGTTTAAACGAGTTTTTTTAAAAAAAATGCATTTTTTCATAAATACGCGTTTTGAACGTCATTTTTTGCGGCTACCTATCCAAAACACGTTTTGCGCATTTTAAACCCATTTAAAACGCATTTCTGGTCACAATGATCATGATATGTCTCCCCATGCAAACCCTGATTAATTGCCACATCTATTTCATCATTTGTTAGTCGCGCCCAAGGCGGCTCCTCCTCATATGGCAACTCCTCAAAATCATCCAAGTTATCCGTAGCAATTGCGATGTCCACCAATTCATCTCCCTCATTATCAACCATTTCTTGCACACTATCGTCTCCTCGTACATCTTCAACATCATTAGCCAGTGAATTAGGCACCTGCTCATCATTGACCCCATCCTCATCCTCATTCTCCCCTTCGTCTTCCTCATCATTCACATTTCCCTCTTGCTAAACCATTCACCACCTCGTGCCATGCTAAGATTCATCACTTCATGAGCGTGAGATGTGTGCCTAAATTATTCAAAACAAAACTAACATCATGAATAAACAATTCCTTTAACCGTAAGTTGAATGGTTAAACTATATTTTTTAAATAAACTTACCTCCAACTAGGCGAAAGTTGGGGTTCGTTGCACACTAGTGATATAGACAAATCATATTCTTCATTATCTTCCACACGCCTTCCTCTGGAATTTTCACTCGACCTATTTCTGCGAGCACTCCTACTTCCGCCTTCGCCATCATTTGTAAACCTAGGAATGCGTGCCTCTTTTTCTACAAATAGCTCGAAGCTAAACACACGAGGGGCAAAATAGAGCATTTGTTGCATAGAATTGTCATCATCAATTGGTATTACGATAGTCTTTGTTCCAAAAATAGCCATCTTGAACTTCATACGAATTTCCACAATCTTTGGTCCCATCCCAGTTTACCACTTGCATCTCTAGTTCCTCATAAGTACTTGGCTTATTAATAAATAATCCTACAGTTTCACCACCTTCGTATTCACCTCTATCAATTCTGCCACCATACATTAGCACAAATAGAACCATTTCTCCTGCCATATTTTCTAACAAAACCTTTAACAAACACTATCAAATACTACATAATTATGACATAATCAATTTCATACAATGTAGAAGCTACATTAATACGTATTTGTAACGGATATTAAACATATATATTACCTATAAAGAGGCGAGCCACGGGGCGAGGAGGCGGTGCGTTGCGAGGCGAGCCGAGACAATGGCCGGGGCGAGGACGGGGAGGCGGAGCTGGCCGAGACAGTGGCGATGACGTTGCCGGAGAGCCGAGGCGGTGCGGTGCGAGGCGAGCCGAGAAAGTGGCTTGAGCGCGGACGGGGAGGCGGAGGCGAAGCACCGGGGTCGACATAGTGGACGGTGCGAGGTGAGCCGAGACAATGGCCGGGCTAGTGGACGGTGAGGCGGAGGCGAACGAGACAGTGAAGATGACGTCGCCGGAGAGCCTGCTCGGTGCGATGCGAAGCAAGCCGAGACAGTGGCCGAGGCGAGGATGGGGAGGCGGAGGCGGAGGCGAAGCACCAGAGTCGCCGGAGAGCCGAGGCGAGGCAGTGGCCGGGGCGAGCGCGGAGACAAAATCAAACTTAGGGCTCATTGCGGCCGAGCCCGAACCCGAGGGGTATAAAGTGAAATGGAAGGAACCGACACCTTCCAATTATAAAAAAAGGTGACGGTTCAACCGACGCCTTTTAGGTGATTTTTTAAAAAACACCAAGGGGCCTTTCGTGTTTAAAGAAAGGCGTCGGTTCAACCGACGCTTTTCGGGTCAGTTTTAAAAAAAAACACGCTGGTGCCTGCGTGGCTTGTCAGATACCCTATGATTTATTATATAATTTCCCCAATTGTTTTCCATATAAGGGCTTGCATGCAATAAAAAAACAAAGATTTGCTATGGCTGAGAGAAAAAAAAAAGATTATGTTAAGGGTGTGTTTGGTTAGCAGGAAAGGAAAAGAAAAAGTGAGAAAAGTCAAAGTCTTTTTTTTAGTGCTTCGATGGACAGAAAAGTCTGACGGCTGGAAATTATTTTTCTCTCTCGTGGGGACCACACAAAAGTTTGAGTTATATCCTTTTTTTTCTCAAATAGAAAGAAAATGAGAGAAAAGTTAGACTCCCCCTCATTTCTTTTTCTTTTCTTTTCTTCTTTTTTCTCATTTGATTATTTTCTTTTTCTTTCTTTTTCTCTCTAACCAAACAGACTTTTTGTCTCGGTACATACTTTCACATAAATAATGAAATCACTAGCTGCTACCACTTCTACCTAACTAGATTTATCCCTTGAGTAGAATAAACATATAATATTATACCCAAAAGGCATAGATAGATATATGAGAGAGAGAGAGAGAGAGAGTTCACAGCTAAGTGGCATTTCATTCTAACATCAACGATCACAATTTTTTAAGGTAATAAGCTGAAATTTAGAGAACATTAATCTGATTCATTGATTTGAGGACAAAAAAGTTACTCCCTCCTTCCAAGGTAGCCTATCCACATTTGAAAAATATGGGTCCATCATTACATGGCTGATTTTGCTCCATCACAACCAAAATCACTAAAGAGGGAATGAAAACACGTGTTTTTTTTATGGGCCTTAAAATCCAATAAATTTAACTCATATTCAATTGCAGACATGCTTTCATGCGCAGAGATAGTATTGATTTCTTCAGTTTGACAACAAAGAGTGCCAGTACAATTCATTGACACATAAAACACCAAATTTCCAACTGCATCTGCATAGATGTGAAGATAATGCCAAGAGGACTGCGGATTGTACCTCGTCTAAAGCTAGGCTTTAAAAACCGGACCGGTCATTGACTCGGAATTCTTGTGGAGTAGGTCAAACCGGAGGTCAACCCAGGGTTGACCCGGTTGCTGACATCATCAATATAAAAAAATAGAAAAAATCCCTTCTCAAAACTTTATATAATATAAAAACTTTACATAATCTAACGTCTCCTGTATAGCAATTTAATGAATAAAACAACCGCATTACAAAAAGTAAAACTCTTAAATAAAAAAAATATATTTTTTTGAGACAAAAAAAGACCCAAATCTATGGGTCATGGTTTAAAAATTGGCCCCACCCGGCCAGTTCAACTCGGTTCAGTAGGGCAGGTTTGGGTCAGCCGACCCGGCTCGACAAACCGACCGGCTCTGGTAGAACCGGCTTTTAAAACACTGGTCTAGAGTTATGGTTTTGGGCCCCATAAGGAGTAGCAAGTTACCTCGTCTAAACAAGGGCGGAGTGATATGCACGAAATATATGCAATTTATATACCTCTTTTGCCTACTCTACTCGTGTCAATTTCTATTAAATAGGTTAATTGTAGTTTATTCGTGCCAATTTCTATTCAAGGTTTACATCAAATTATTGGTTAATTGTGCTAATTGATGACTTTAGATGCCTTTCATTCGGTGAGTGGAATTATATTTGTTGTCTAAAGCAGGCTTAATTTTGTTGATGTAGGTTCTAAGCATTTGAGTTGCGGATTGCTAAATTAAAGCATGACATCTGAATTTTTAAATAAAGAACCATCTATTGATCATCAGACGGTGAGTAGGGCAATAATGGGTTTTTAGAGCTCGACTCAATATATTAAAGTTGAAATTTAGAGAACATTAATCTGATCTATGGATTTGCTTTTAAGGAGACTACGTGTTTTATTTTGAGAAAACCATACATATCAGATGCAACAGTTGTGGGAGCTAAGATGGGTTTTTACTTAAGTGAAATAAGAAAAAAAGGAAATAAGTGTTCACTCTCGTGATCGGCTTACGCTAGAACAACATATGCTCGATGGGGAAGAAGATGAACAATATCATGGATTGTTACGATTTGATTTAGCTTGAATCATGCAATTTAAGGTCAAAGTATCTTGTAAAGAGATACTTAATTATTTCCATATATTTTTCTGATTATAATCACATTGATTTGGGATTTAGTTGATTTTTTTCCTAATTAAATTCCTTAGATTGAGGATCTGTAAGTTGTTATACACTCATGTAAATTTGTTTTTCAAACACACAAAAAATATACAAAAAACTTTTCCCACGTTTTTTTGTTTATCATGGTATCAGAGCGTTGATCCTAACGTCGTGTAAAAGCTTTCGCAATGTTTTTATGGAGGAACTGATTCCAACAGTGTTATCCATACTAGATCAAACACAAAATTTGGTACTAGTCAAGGAACTTAAAAGCCTATTGATTGCACCATATCTACCCTAACTATAGATCCATATGATCCCATATTCATTCATACCTCTGAACTATCCAGGGATGACTCTTGTTCCAAAAATTTTAGATGGAACCAATTATGCTATGTGGAGAAGATTGATGTTGGCGATTCTTAGTGCTAAAAGAAAATTGGGATTCATCAAATGAATTATACCTACACCAAGTGAGACTGATCCTAAATATCAAGTATAGTAACGCGACTAAAATTGATTGAACGATTTTAACTAAACAACTAATGTAAAAGTAGTTAATTAATCTAAGGAGAGAAACCTAATTGACAAAGAAAAATTGTAACTTTAATCAAAGACTTAAAACACTAGGGCATAAGAATCAGCACCTGACAATTATAGAAGCAAATATCCAAAATTAGCAATTGTTCTCAAGATTATCTCGTAGAGAATTTGAATTCAATTTATTCTCTTACGGAACATTTCAGCATGAAAGCATACAAATTTTGAAGTAAAATTCGTCTTCTCTTGCATATCAATACATAAAAGTCGAATCATTAATTGTATCTATTATTAGATAAATCACAACTAATTTCCAAACATCATATTAAACTTAGAATTCGATGCACAAAATTGAGAAGAAAAACCAGTAAAGCTCATTAATTTAGAGAGCAATTGAATCACATGAATAATACTCATACAATTAATCATGGCATCATCTCAGCCCTAGTTAAAAAAGTAGCTACTCATGCTAATTAATTGAACTACAAAAGCAACGGAATTCATCTCAATTAAAACCAAATTCAATTACAAGAACCTTGAGATTAAGAGAAATAGCTATGAGTACTGTTTCATCTTCTCCCAGCAGCCATTCAGTACAAGTTGATACAAATCCAACACAGTCAAGCAGCAGCTGAGATGAAAACAAAGTGAAAAAGAAAAAAACAAAATTTTGAACTGTAATTGTGTTGTGCTCTAGATCGGCTCTCCCCTTTCTCTTCCTTTGTTCTGTTTTTATATGGACTGCACTAAGTCCTTCCATTCACAAGCCAATCCTCATGTAGGAAAATCTTCCAATTGGATGCCTTCCAAATCAGGCAGTTTCTATTGATGAGCGCCCTCGACCAAATCAATCCCCAATAACATCTTTCCTTCTTCAAACAGTTCTATCTTCTTATTGATGAGCGCCCCTCTTTCTATTCACTAGCAAATAAGCAGTTTCCCCATTGAAGACGGTTATGCAATCTTCCTTATTTCAGCAACATTCCATCTCGAGCGTCTTCCTAATTTTGGCCTTCCTTTTTTAGCACATTCCATATTTAGTTTGAGATTGAACCAGCCTTCTCTCTCAATCATGTCCGACCCAAATCAGTTCCGGTCTGTGTCATGTTGAGTCGAGCCAAGCTTCTCATAAGTCCAACCCACGAGTGTCTAGCCCTAGATGCCAATTCTGCAATCGTCAAAATCTCTTTCAATTCCAAATTCAGCACGATCCTCTTTTCCATGTTTAAGCTTAATGACATTCGAGATTGGTAGATTTTCCAAAATCATATCTTCCTAAAGCACAATTATTCCAAATCGAGTAACGCCCATTCCTAATTAAATCCGCTAAGTGCGAACACGATTCACACATTCCAAATCGAGAGCGAAGCAAATCCACTGATTGTTGAGTTGAATCATGCCTCAAATCAAGCTAAAGCATGTTGTCCCAAAGCTGCAAGTTTCTTGTTTAAATTCATGGATGATCTGAACTTTGTAAAATAAGCATGTCAAATCTGTACAAAGCAAATGTCCATTAGCGGAGTCATGCCATAAAATTAGTTACTGATTTAGAACATAACATGCCTACATTACTAATTTTGGATAATTTTACCAAATTGAACTGTTAAGTCCCTCTTACCCAATAAAACAGAAATATCTTGTAAATAACCATAAAATATCATAATATCAAGGCTCAAATATTCGGTAAAAGGGTTTAAATATGTATAAAATATGTGTGCATCATAGGACAATTTCTTATGGGATTGAATGAGTCTTATTCTGTCACGAGAGGGTAAACTATGTTGATGCAACCTTTACTAATTGTTAGGAAAGCCTATTCACTTCTTTGTGAAGAAGAAAAACAACGAGGACTACTTGAAGATAAGGGAGCAAACCAAATTAATTCTATGACTGTCAAAACTCAAACCAATTCCAAGCAACAAGATTCTCGTCAATGGATTTCTTCTTCCTCAAAAACACAAGGGTCAAGGAAGCCACTTTTTGTGCACTTACTGTGATGACACCACTTATACAATGGGACGGTGCTACAATTTGATTGGCTTTCTTGTTGGCCATAAGCTTCATGGAAATGATATTCAACCACGAAATTGAATCCAGAAAGTTGCTGGAAATCAAATAAACACTGAGCATCTCATGTTACAACCAAGACAACACTTGATTAGTCACTGCAATTCATCCGTGGGGAGTTTTCTCAAATAAAGGCCTTCTTCCGAAATGGTAAAAGCCCTCATTATGCAAATTATGCAAGTATTTTCACGTCTTTTTATTCATCATCCACTTTACAACATTCCAAATTAGTTAACTGTATTATTGATAATAGTACTACAAATCATATATCACATTCAATAACTAGTGACACTCCTATGTCTCATTGTAAGATCACAGGTGTTAGTTTTGCTCATCCTTCATATAACCTACATGTTAAAGATGTTCTTTGTGTTCCTTTCATGTCAATCTTCTTTTTGTTACTCAAATGACATCTGATCTAAATTGTTCAATCTAATTTTTCCCACTTTTTGTATATTGCAGGACCTAGCTTCGAAGAGGATGATTGGTCTGGGGAAGCAGTATAAGGGGTTGTACTATCTTGTGCCACACTCAGAGTTGTCATCACTATCACCACCAGTAACTTATCATGTCTCTCTCCATCTGCTATTACTTGGCATAAGCAACTGAGACATCCTTCCAGAGCTCCATCTCAATCTTTGAGTAAAATGATTCTTTCTTTTATATTCGATTCTCAGCATTCATGTGAAGTTTGTCCTTTGGCAAAACAAACTAGATTATCATTTTCTTTGAGTTCAATTCAAACTAAGCACTCTTTTGATCTTATTCATCGTGATATTTGGGGACTTCATCATATTGCAACTCATACGGGTGCATAATATTTTTTAACTCACATTGATATTTCCATGAAATTCAAATATGAAACTCAAGGTTTGCTAAAATCATTTATCACGTCTGTAAACACTCAATTCAATTGCCAAGTTAAATGTGCTCGAAGTGATAATGGTTTGGAATGCACCTCAATGAAATCTTTTCTTTCTAATCTTGACATATTGTTTTTTAGCTCTTGTCCCTCTATACCTCAACAAAATGGTGTTATAGAATTCAAACATCGTCATTTACTAAATGTTTGTCGAGCATTAAGATTTCAAGCCAATCTTCTTTTATAATTATGGGGAGAAAGCCTACTTACTGTTGTTTACCTTATTAATCATCTTCCTACACTGATATTACATCATAAAACTCCATATGAACTTCTATACAACAAACCTCTCATCTACACGCATTTACGGGTATTTGGTTATCTCTGTTACAGGACCAATCTTCAACCCTTAGCCAAATTTTCACCTTGTGCTCCCCATTGTATTTTTGTTGGCTATCCTCCTAGACAAAAAGCTTACCGTGTTTATGATCCTTCTAAAGTATTTTCTTGGTTTGGAAATGGCAAGGTCCAAAGCTGGTATTGTTGTTTCACAACGAAAATATACTTTTAAAATTCTAGATGATGTTGGTTTTCTTGGGATACAACCAGTTGTGTAACACCTGGCCGTAGGAATGGCCAGGTGTGAGACAACATTCAGCAGCTGGCTCGAGGGTGGAGGAAGCCAGCTGCTTACATGGGAGAAGTGGTTTGAGGCAGACAATTGGGGGGGAGCTGTGGCGACTTCGGGCGACGCCGGCGACAACAACCATTCCGGCGACCCCGACGGCTTCGGCGTCTGGTTTAGAGGAGAAGTAGAGGGAGAGCTGGGGGAAGACGAGGAGCAGCAGGGAGGTGGCAGTCAGTGTCGTCGGGCGTCGACGACAACCCAGCAACTACCGGTGACTCGTGCGAGTGGAGGATCATCATCGACGGCGCACGAGGTAGGATCCCATACCTCTTTCATAAAGCTTTGATTTTTATTGAGTTCTTTGTCAATGGAGGCGGCGGGGATGGTGACATAGGAGGTAAGGGGCCGACGGCGAGTCGACGGGGGTCGAATCGACCACCGCCAGGCCGTCGGCCACGGTGGAAGAGCAAAGACAGCAACTTTTTGCTGCTGCCATTTTCCCTCCCCCTCCCCAAATCTGACAGGATCACGGTCTGACGATCTGTGGAGGAGAGGAGAAGAGGGAGGGGCGGCGTCGGCTGGGCGGTGGCGGTCCGACGACGACGGCTGTGTCGGCCACCACCCTCACGTGAACAAAGACGACCGAACTGGTCGTCTTCCTGGGGAAGACGAGCGGTTCGGTCCAGGATCAGCTGGACCGGATCGACAAACCGAACCGAACCCGGTTCGGTAATAGTTAAACCGAACCCGGTTCGGTCCATGATTAGACCGAACCCGGTCCAATAAATAAACCAGTCCAGGTAGACCGAACCCGGTTCGGTTCAGATATAAATCGAACCCGGTTCAATAATAAACCCGGTTCATAAGCCGGTTTAAATTTTGAACTGCCGGTGGACCTCAATCGACCGTTAAAACTAGCCACAACTGACGGTGAAGCTTGACTGCCTGTGTAATTGAATGCAGTATGGTACATACAGAGCCAGAATGGTACATAGGCTCTTTTTAGTAATTTTGGGCTGTTTAATAAATAATTTCAGGCCATAATTGGTGTGTTATTGGTATGTGTGTAATGTTACTATGCTAATGACATTAGTTCCTTATGTTATGCTGACTAATAGCAAAGGACTTAAATGGTAAAGAAAAACCCGACTAATAAACCTAGATGGTTTAGAGACATAATCATTTTATGAAAGATAATAAAATGATGACTTGAGGGCTGAGCTTGAGGGTTGGGAAGAACCTAATCAAGATAAAGACTAAAATGCCCTTGGGATTGGGAGTCAGTGTATGAGTGTGAGTGACTTCCGATCAAGCGACCGAATGACTATTAAGTCAAAGGTCAGGTTATCTGTTGAGCTAATAAGCCAATAGCTGTGAATGGTATGTTATGGTTTCATACTAGTAATACTGTGATACCTATTAAGGATCACACGGAATAGATTGAGGTGGTGTTGCATCTTCCGACTGGTGGAAGCTCTGCCGTCTGTATCTCTCTATGGATTTTAGAGAGCATTCACATCTTCCGACTGGTGGAAGCTCTGTGTCATGGTACCTAATAAGGACCAACGTCTATTGGCCAGGCTTAAGCTGTTATATCTCTCTATGGATTTTAGAGAGAACAATGATATGTTATTTTGGCCCATGTTTGCATCTTTCTATGGATTTTAGAGAGAGCATTACATATTCTATTGGCCAGGCTTAAGTTGTTACCTCTTCTCTATGGAGTTTAGAGAGAGCGTGCTTATTCTCTATGGATTTTAGAGAGAGCTTTTGCATCTTCCCAAGTGGAAGCTCTGCACACATCCTGAGCCTTGGTTGCCAGGTGGTTTACTGTGCACAACATTGGAGACGTTAGCATCCTAGAAGGCTGCGTTTCCCGACCCACATCGAGTCTAGGAGCTGATGTGGAGCCAGACCCTTCCGACGGTCATACCTTTTAAGGTAAGGAATGGGCGAGGCAGTCACCCTTGAGAGATTCAGGGCGTGCCGTGATTACCGGTATTAACCGGAGTGATAGTCACGGTGTTTCGTGCTGTCTGTCATGTAGGTATGACATTCAGTGAGTCTGTCTATGGGACAAAGACTTAATTGTTGAACTTGAACTTGGGAAGCAATAAAAGACTTGCTTGAAAGATTAATAAAAGATTCAAGTGGAATCCTATAATAGGTTGCATAACATGTTAATGCAAATCCTAATTTGTTGTAATGTTGATGACTGTGTTATGGTATCCCACTGAGTATTTTTATACTCAGCATCCTTATGTGATGTAGGTGCTGCTGTGGAGAATTGACTTCAAGTGCACTTGGGAGCTAGGTGGTGAGGACGATCAGATTGCTGAGTATATCTCCTATTCGGGTTTGTTCTAGCTCTTGTATTAAGGCGTGAGTGCCGACTATTTCTGGTTTGTTTTAAGATGGATGACAGACTTGCACTTAGAGGACTTGCTTTGGTTTAATCGACTTTGCATCTTGTATTAATATATGTATATATGGTTTTGTATCCATATTTGTGAACCCCAGTTATCACAGCCTAGATGCTTAGTCGAAAATTTTTCAACCAATGATTTATCGCTTAGAGGAACAATCCTCGAGTTTTTCGCTACCACTCTGATTTAAAAATGGTTTTTAAAACCTGGGCCGTGACAAGTTGATTTTCCCATGCAACTGAATTTGAATCTTACAGATGATCAAGGTGATCTCTTGCTAAATCCTTCTCATTACAGAAGATTGATAGGATGGTTAATTTATCTTACAATTACAAGGCCATATATCACTTTTCTATTAACATTCTAAGTCAATTTATGCATGCTCCAAGAAAGCCTCATTGGGATGCTGCTGTCCGCGCTGTGAGGTATTTAAAAGGAAGTCCAAGTCTCAGGTTGTTATTCTCCTCCAATAGCTCCTTGACGTTGAAGGCTTATTGTGATGCTAATTAGGCTAACTGCCCCATGACAAGGAGGTCAACTTCAGGATATTGCATGTTCCTTGGAGACTCCTTAATTTCTTGGAAGACAAAGAGAAAATATTGTGTATAGATCATCTTTAAAATGAGTGTATAGGTCTATGACTGCTGCAACTTGTGAACTCATTTGGCTCATATTTTTGTTTAATGACTTGCAAGTTTCCTTGGGACCTGCCAAATTATTCTGTGACAATCAAGCAGCTCTTAATTGCTGCAAATCTATATATCATGAACGTACAAAACATATTGAACTTGATTGTCATGTTGGGAGAGAAAAGATTCAAGCAGGACATATCATCACTAAGTTTGTCCCTTTGTAGCTTATTGATGTCTTCATGAAAGCTTTAGGAGGAAATATCTTCAAGTTAACTAAATACGCAAATTGAACATTCCTGACGTACATGCTTCAACTTGAGGGGGAATGTTACGATTTGATCTAACTTGAATCATGCAATTTAAGGTCAAAGTATCTTGTTAAGAGATACTTAGGGGCCGTTTGGGGCGTGATAAAAAGCAAAACAACCACAGTGGATGTTTTACTTCACTATTCATTTCCTGTTTTATCACTTTTAGCAGAAACACCTCAGGACGTGTTTCAGACATCCACAGTGAAAAATCCGGAAATGAATAGTGAAAGTGGATTTTTCACTGTGGATGTTTTGGATTAAGGGGACCTTTGGGGTGTGAAAAAACCAAAATATCCACAGTCCACTTAGCATTCGGGTTTTTTCACTATCCAGCGTGAAACACGACCTGAGGTGTTTCAGCTGAAAGTAGAAAAAACATGAATGCTACAGTATAGCAAAACATCCACCGGAACTGTTTCAGCTGTGGATGTTTTGCTTTTAATCACTCTCCAAACGGCCCCTAAACACGAACCAAACGGCCCCTTAATTATCTCCATATATTTTTCTGATAGTAATCTCATTGATTTAGGATTTAACTGTAATCCCATTGATTTGTGATTTAGTTAATTTATTTCCTGATTAAGTTTCTTAGATTGAGGATATGTAAGTTGTTGTATATACACGTAACCTTATTTTTTCAAACACAAAAATGTACAGAAAAGTTTCTCCACGTTTTTTTGTTTATCATGGTTCGGCAGAGGTGCACTCAGCTAGATTCGATCAGAAGGAGCAGAAGATGGAAATTGGACGGGATTCAGAACATATTTGGCCTGGGATTGGAAGATTGGGATCTACCTAATTTGGAATTTGACAAATTATGAACGTAAGAGCTTGAATTTGGAATTGGAAGTAGGGGAGCTGTTACAGAGAAAAGCTGAGAGGCTTTCTCATGCTTGCTGCCTCGTGATTCGTGTATTATTTGTGAGTCGCCGATGACCACTCCAACAAACCATAGTTTTTCTTTCTTTTATTGTCATGTATAGATAAATTTTTATACCGGGGCTTAGATGAATCCCTAGTCGAACTGATTTTGTTTCTATTTATGATTCAAAAAGAATTTGGATTGATGTGAGTACTTTATTCTCCCATTTTAATGAATGTTCTGCTATGTTTAGTGTTATGCGCTCGAGAGAGGTTAAACATGAATATTAGTAGAATCAAACCTATGAACCCTTGTGTCCGAGAGGAATAAGTGAACTCTAAGGTGCCATTAGAATAATGTTACAGTTTTTATTGGGTGTACACTCGATAGGTATATTCTGAAGTTGTTTTAATTATTATAGTTGCATATATCTAAGAGGTTTTTGCGTAATTCTCTTTTAGACATGGGTCTGAGAGGAATATGTCAGTAACATCAATTATGACTCTGCATGACTAAAGTGGATAGAAATTAATTTGGCTTGTGGTGGATTCATAGTCTTGGTACTCTTCATATTAGAAGTAATTCATTAATTTTCACTGTTTTAGTTCAAGTTAGAATTTAAATGTTCCATTGAATTAGTTAAATACTTCTTAGAGTTAGGACAAATTAAAATACCAAGTTTCAATGGGATCGACCTTGTGACTATGTTATGATCCTATTTTAATTAGGATTAGGATTAGCTTACTCCTATGTCAATTAGGACTATAGCTTAGGGTCTATCCTATGTCAACTAGGATTATGGTTTAAGAGTCTATAAATATGTAAGGGGTCTTCCCTAATTGATTACCCAAGAATCAATGAAGAACTAGTTTATTTTATGTGCTTTAATTTCTTAGTTATAGATGTATTCCTCTATGGATTCTCATGTAGATTACGATCTACATCTGTAATCTATATAGAATCATGCAATTGCGAGTAATATTAAAAATTTCAACAATCACGGAGCCAATTACAAGGATAGAGGGGCAATTGCCCCTCCCAAAATTTTGGAACTCCTTTTAGTAGTCCTATAGTTGATAGCCACATGCCCCCTCCTAAAACATTTACATTGCCCCTCCTTTTAACTTTTTCTTTCCTGGAGATGAAAAAATGATAAAACAAAAAGTGAAGGTCTTTGCCTTCTTTCTAGTGTAAGGTTCACCACGAGCAAAGAGTAACCCTTGAATAGATTTTGGTCCCCATCAATGTTTATTGATATACACATAAATACACACATTTATATGCCTCTAAAACTTAATTTGTTAGTGCTATATCACGCTAATTAGGAATAATTATGAGTTTTTAGAGTTAATTCAATATTTAGGACTTTATTTTATTTTTATAAGAAATTGTGCGTCTAAGTTAATTTGATTTTTTTGTAGGTTTAAAAGAGCTTGAGTTGAAGATTTTGAGCTGCTGATTCACATCAAGAAGAAGACGGGCAATAACTTACGTTGAGATCCAACCCAAATTAAATCAAATTGAATTGAGCTGGTTCACACTATTCGGGTCGGTTTGGTCAAGAAAAGAAAAAATTAAAAATAAAGAAACCCGAGCCGATGGCTCGGGTGTCTAACAGAAGCAGCAGAGGTGTTGCTCTATTCTGCTCGAGCGCCGATCATGGGTCGACAACGATGATGGTAGCCACCTGAAGGGACGACGGCGGTTCTGACCACGGCAGTGAGTGCTCATGGCGGACGGTAGTCCTGGGTCACAGCAGCGCGGCGCTCGGCAAGGCTAACGACGGAGAAGAAGCTCGAGCAATGAGCACTTTCGATCGGTGACGGAGAAGATGGGTCCTGGGTGAGACGACGATGGGTCTCGATGGCGAGGCTTGGGCTCGAGCTTGACGACGACAGGGCATGTGATCGATGCCGAGACGACCGGAAGGGGCAGCTCACGGCAGATCGTGCTCACATTTGGGCTCGATTCGACTTCAACTTGGATTTGGAGCTTAGATTTGGGACGATATTTGGAAGAGGCATGATCAAAGTGGAGTTCAAAATAGAATTGGATTCGGATTTGGGCGTCTGTAAAAGCACAGGACTATTTTGAGAGAACTGGAGAGGGAAAAATGAAGAACTATTTTTGGGCCGGGGAAAAACAGAGACTTTGGAGGAGAATTTTTGCAGGAAAAGCCAGGGCCTTTCGGCGGGGTTTCGGCCGGAAGGAGAGAAGGGGAAGAAAGGAAGGAGAGAAGAAAGGAGGGGAGAAGGAGGCCGGAGGAGAGGAGAAAAGACCTAATTTTGGACTAAAATTGTCCTGCTACAGTAACCGATCAATTGCTATAGTAACCGGGATTTTGGAGAAGATGATGAACAATACCCACGGTGAACAATGATTTTGCTATAGTACCAGTGAACAATGTTTTCGGTGAATAGTGAAAATGACTTTGACAAATCAATAGTGTTCTCCTCGTCCGATGGCCGGCAAAATTCCCGTCCAAGGCGTAGATGAAGCCCGAATAGATAGGTTGTATCGTTTTCTTTCTCTCATCTTATCTTTTACCTTAGTTGGTGCATGAATCTTTGTTATGCTTTTAAAGTTAATTTATTAAAGTTTATTCTATGTGCTCGAGAGAGGCTAGAGTGAATTCTTGTGAGTGTTAATCCGATGAATACTTGCGTGTCCAACCAAGAACGTAAGTAGACTGAGGTGCTATATATTAATAAAATTTTATTGGTTCATACTCGAGAGAGATAGATCACAGTTCTATGTTTTAATTGCTTATATGTTACGTCCGAGAGGAGAGTACGATATTTTGAATTGACGAATATATGTCTGAGAAGAATATGCTAGCCAACTAGGAATTTATACAAAAGAGAGAGAGAGAGAGAGACAATTAAGCTAGTTTATTTTGTGGTGGATTTAAAGCCTTGACACTTCTCCATATTAATTAAACTCATTTAAAGTAGTTAAAGTTTATTGCTTTCTTAGAATTAAATCAACACAACAACTTTTCTTCTCTTAAATTTGGTAGATTATCATCCGTCCCTTAGGTTCGACAACCCTAAATACTCATTGTAGTACAATTGCCTTGTGCACTTGCAAGTGTTTAATATTTAAATGATCATTTATATGTGTTTTACATAGTTAACCTCCAATAATTATTTATTTTTCTCGTTTATATCTTCCTCTTTTTTGCATCAGAAAGATTCCCAAAGCTAACTCTTTCATTAATTAACTGAAATTGAGGATGTCAACAAGAATTACCGGAATGACTAAAAAGATCATTATGAATAATTGGTGAAATTCTTGTCAAGATAAAAGTTAGGAATAAGTTGACATGTCCCCTGGCTTGCGCCCGTGGGAATGCACAATGCTCTGCAAGCCGTTAGGTCAAGATGTGACTATGCGTGTAACATGAGGGGGCGGATGGGTGACATAGCCGCCTGCTCCCTCTATTAATGTGCAATGCCGGATCCAAATCCGATGGCCCACGATGTTGCAGCGAACGCCTACGTGTGTGAGCCGAGTGACATCCTAAGTAAACTCTTTTTTTTATTATCACAAGAATTACAATTGCTTTAAGAGCAAATGCACCAATGAAAGAAAAAGAAGTACATCTAATACAAAGCACAATACTTTTAAAATGATCCTCTCTCCCTTTCATCATAGCAATTGATAACCCTTGAAAGACATCTCTTGCACTTCTTCTTCATTGCCCAAACACCGACACACGAGTCTTCACAACCCAATTGGCCTCAAGCCTATGAGATTGGACAAAAACACATTTCATTTTTGCCTCTCGTCGAGTATGAGAAAGACAATGTCGAAACGAAGTTACAATTCCTCATGACGAGGGATGAAACTTTATTCTAAAAATCTTTATTTTCTGAAAAGGTGAAGTCAACTTCCAGCGCTACGAACGTATGCTCGCGTCTCTACGACCATCTCCCTTCTAGGAACCAAGGAAAGATGAGTATTGAAGATAAAAACTCCACCACGATCCACCATCCACCAGGAGAGTCTTCACCCCCATTCAACCCTACAAACTTAAGAAACTACTATCATTGGAAAACTCACGTTAACGCATTGAAGAAAAGGACTCCAGCTGGCTCCTTAGGAGTACTCTTTTTTTTTTTATGTTGTTTATATGTTGTTCCCCTCCTTAGGAGTATCCTGGCTCTGCCCCGGAGTCTAAATATTCCGCCATGGCAGCAGCACCATGCTACTTCGCGGTCCTCGCCCGCATCCAGCTGGAGAGCGGAGGGACATGTGATGGCCTAAATATGGCAGTGACGGGGATTGGTGTTATGGGGGGATGTTTGAGACTCCGCGGGAGATTTGGAGGGGAAGGGGATGGGTGACAGGAGGAACGTTAACATTCGTCGATGGGCTTCTCCGTCTCCTGAGTTTCCTCCTCTTCAATGACGTGGTGGCCTCTGATTGGTGGCCTATATTGGGCTCATATAACTCAGGACCACCAAATTTGCTTCCCACACCAACACCCCTTTTGATTATGTCGTGGTTCCCCTAGGTAGCAACTACTGGTGTTAAAAACTAAAACAAATTAATCATGTACCAAATTAGATTACAACAAACCGTGCTGCTGATCTATCGGCGAGTATGGTTTCAATCCATTGGCCAATTTTCTTGGATAGGTTCTCTGGTCGAATGTGCTGGAGGAGGATCTCTTTGGCTTTCCTGTCGAATCACCAACTAATGAGTTATTCCACCATCGATTAGAGATTCCAACAAAATACTGTTGTTTGTGGTGGAGATTAAGGATCATCTGTTTTTCCAATGTAGTCATGCTAGAGAGTGTTGTTGTTTCAAACTTTTGGAGGGAGGTTGGAGGAATTTGGTAATTGTGCTAAAACTTGGATACAAATTTGACAAAATATAGAGGAAACACTGCTGAACCGATGGGGAAGCTCATAGTGCTATGGAAAAATTTACATGGTTTGGGTGGAATACAAGGATTGTTGTTATCGTTAGAAGTGAACCAATCAACATCATTAAAGATTCGTGGTGGATTCTTTGTTTGCAGGATAAATCTAGGAAACTGGGAGATTGTAGATTAATGAGAAGGGTACAAAAAGATATATGGCGCGCACCACCTATGGATGCATTTAAACTGAATTCTGATCGCTTCGTACAGCTCTGTGGTGGCCGAGGCAAGGGTTTGCGGGTAAAGATCATTACAGACGGTGGAATTCTCATGGTCGGGGTGATGCACTGCTCATCAATGGCATCCTTTCGGGCTCGGTAGGTGAGCATCCTTCCAGGCTCGGTGAGTCCATCCCTGCACCCATCAAATTGATCATGTCCAAAGTTAGATTACACCACTCTAGCTTTCTGTCCTTCATGTAGATAGGGAAGGGAACCGTGCTGTTGCCCTGTCGGCCAGTATTATTCACTCCATTGGCGAATTTTCTTGGTCAGGTTCTCTGGCTTTCCTGTCGAATGTGCTGGAGGAGGATCTCTCTGGGTTGTTTTTGTTCTTCATTCGGCTTAATATAAATCAATTTTCGAGCAAAAATAAAAGGAAAATCTTGAACTCCTTGTTGGCTTCTGCAAATCTGTTGATGCTAACCTTTCACTGCTGACATTTTGTACAACATGTAATTAGCTTTGGCTTAAATATCCTCCATACTGGCCTTTTACCATGGCCAATTTTAAAATCAGCAATTGCACGTTTCAGATGGCTTTCCTTTTTCTTTACTTCCTTGGGGTGTTCTTTTAAATCTAAGATATTGATTGAGGGAAGTGGAGCTTCAATGGATGATGCCTCCACGATTTGCTTCACAATTGCTAAGACCTCACTCATCTTCGGTCGTGTCTTTGGGTGTCGACTCAAGCATTTGTTTGCAACGGCTGCAAGCTTCTGGGCCGACTTTAGAGATATCTGGTCTCTGATTCGCGGATCAAGAATCATGGGGAAGCGTCTTTCAGTTATATAAGGTTTGACCCATTCCAGGAGCTTCTGTTCTCCTTTTGGGCGGTCTCGGTCTATTGGCTTCCTCCCAGTGATCAGTTCATAGAGGACAACTCCAAAACTCCAAACATCACTTTTGGTTGTCAAACGTCCAGTGTGAATGTACTCTGGGGCTGCATACCCTAGAGTTCCCACAACCTGTTTTGTGCTTGGAAGAAAAGAAATGTAATGTATGAGCTGGTAAAATATTATCAGACTGATTATGATATTGCCAAAAAGACAAAGTTATAGCCAAGGATCGTAAAACCCTTTTCCTTCATTATTGCCCAAAGAACTGATGGTTTCCAGAGAGAGAATTATCAGCATAATATAAAGGGAAATTTACGATTGGCACAAATTGTCAGGATTTTTCATGAACATTACTCTTTGGCAGGTTTCGGCAATTAACAACTAAATCAACTCCCTTACATCATTTAATTGATTTCACGATGTCATTGCCTAAGGTCTCTCATTCATTCTTATGCCATCTGCCAGCCAGGGTGCAAGGTTATACTGTTTCCATGTCCAGAGGTCTCATTCATTTTCTATGGAACACACAGCATAATGAGAGAACTCCTAAGCTGCCTCGAGATTGGGCTGGCTTGAACTCAGTTTGATCAACAGAAGCCAGGCTCCCTGATAGCGGACAGCACGTGGAGGAGGAGCAGCGGAGGGGATGGCGGGATAAAAAGGATAGGGATATGGAGGATACGGAGGCCAGTAGGCCATCTTCTGGAATCACTACCGGAAGGGCTGCCGGAATCACCACCGGACAGCAACCACCGGATTTACCACCGGGGCTTGTTGGCTTCGGCACCAACTGAGATCTCCATCAACAGAGAAAAATAAAGTATTTTTCTTCAAATCATCGACTGACTTTTTTCATTGATATTAAGGCCTTTAAATAGGCTTACAATATGCTTATAAAGGAAAGTTACAGGCCAATTAAGGACCTACCTTAATTAAAAAAGGGATAAAAATCATATCACCTAAATAAAGTAACATGATTAAATAAGGACGCAATTTAAAAAGTAAATATGCTTATAATAGAATTTTACTAAAATAGGAAATTACTAAATAAAGATAATATGGTAGATGTCTGCATCACTCCCAGCTTTCTAACATAATATAATTATATTCCTCTATTCACTAAGATCAATTGCTCCACCCCCCTCCCCCCCCCCCAACAAAAAAAAGGTGATAGGTACATATCCTAAAAGTTTTCCAGAGACAACTCACCGCAGTTGAGACATGACTTAGTCCTTCACCTGGTCCTTGACGAGCCAATCCAAAATCCGACAGCTTTGCATTCCAATGCTCGTCCAAGAGAATATTGGAAGTTTTAAAATCTCTAAAAATAATCTGCAGCAATACAACTCGATCCTTCAGAAATTTAAATGGAGTAATACTGCTCATAGCACAGATGTCAATGCCAAATATAGCATGCAGCATCCAAATTTGTCCCATTAGGTAAACATGTTACATAATGTCAAACATATATCATAAAGAAATGTCATTTATCACATGTTTTTTTCGGATAGGACACTGCAATTAGTGGATTACAAAGCATATAAAAATTAAGCAGAAGTCATATCCAAACTATCATTTTGAAGTGTCAAATTGGATGGAGGCAGATGCTTCACAAGGCACTTGTCAAGGAAAAGAAGTGGGATCACATGTCATAAGCATTAAAGTTGAAAAAAATATCATGTTTCAAGATATTACTGGTTTTGCACATGTACCACGTGGCTTTTCTTGCTTTCAAAGGACGGCATATTTTGACTTCAATTAGTCCTCAGGCCATACTGAACTTAACAAGATCAAAACCTCAATTAGAAGTCAAACACCTATTGCACCATACCACTGATCCGTATCTATATTGGGAACAACTGTATCCGAGTATATTTGCCACCACAAAGAAGCTGATAATAGCAACATATGTCACTAGGTCTTCTCATATAACTTTTAGCAAGATTTGTACAGACTAGAAAATATAATGCATACCTGAAAATCCATTTCTTCATGGAGATAGGTTAATCCCCGAGCTGCATCCAATGCAACTTTTAGTCTCATCGCCCATGAAAGTGGTGTTTTCGACCGGGTTGCTAAATGGTCCTCAACACTTATATTAGGCATAAACTCATATATTAGAAGTCGTTGAATTCCTCTTTCATCGTCTTCAGCGCAGTAACCCACAAGTTTCACCAAATTTGGATGGTCAACTATCCCTAGAACATTCACTTCTGTGACCCACTCTTTGTGCCCCTAATAATTGAGAGGTAGATCAGTGATTATTATCAATACTGAAGCTGTACATACAAACCTAAAACTTAAAATTTCTATATAAGAGTACATCCAAACTAAAGGACAATCACTTCAGCTGGAAGAACGTGGGAGGTAATTGCCTCCAAGCACTTCCTTTTTTCACCAAGCGAGCACAATTGTGAATGGGATAAAGAGGACAAGGAGCTAAATGCATTAATCATATCTCACTTGTGATTGTAAGGAACTATATTCGTTGGCAACCCATTTGTGAGTCTAGGAAATGAACATTTGTGGGCAATTCATTTGTCACATTCATAGACATACCAAACAAGACACATATTTCATACATTAAAAAATGTTGTCTTTCTCATTGATGACGGGGGAATAGTGTCATAAACATATATAGTACCATAGACCAAGACCCTTCCCCAACAAAGGACCGCAGGAGGTTCTTCTTTGACAAATTGACCACAAATAGGCCATGAATGCTCATAGGTGGGCAAATCTTCATAGGTCGACAAATGATGCTACCCAAACATGAAAACATGAGAAATGAGCCACAAATGGATTGCCAAACGACCCCTTATGTCTATGAATGTGACAAATGAACTGTTAGTCATGCATCAGATATTCCTAAGCTCAACAGAGTTCATGGCTGAACAGCAGTACCTTTGGATATTTTATAAACTGAAGGATTATTTAGCAAGGATTCAAATGCAACTGTAGTGGGATATTACAAGGGTAATACTACACTTTGTGCACATCAAAGTGAAAAATTGCACGCTCTAGCTTTCCACCATGCAGATTGTTTTATAAAGCTTTCTACAATCATACACATTACTCCCTCCTTCCCATGTTAAATAGCTCCATTTTGAAAATAATGATTTCTGTTGAATGGTAAGACCCACAGCATTTTTAATATGGGAGGCAGCTCCTTAGAAGCTTTTGTAAGTACATGGCCACTTAAATTGAGCCAAATTTAGCTACTAATTGGGGTCAAATTGTTTTCCAACTGGAGCTATTAATAAGGGACGAAATGTATTTCCAAATGGATCTATTTATATGGGACAGAGGGTATATATCATATGTTCACAATAGAACACAATTAGATCCAAATTTTCTCAACCAAAATAGCAAAACAATGAGATTCCTTAAGAATAGAAGCTTGAACAAAGTGATAGGCAAATATAAATTACACTAATACAAAACAAAGTGATACAATATTAAATTTTTTCAAACTGTTATCATCCAAAGCTCCAGATCTCAGATATATGTGTTTCTAAGTAAAATTATTAATTACTTATCCCATGCTACAGCAAGACATAACATTGAAGAAACTAGAGGCGATAAATTTGAAAGAAGCATACCTGCAGCCCGTTTCGGCTCAGCTGCTTAACGGCAATATCGAGCTTCTTATGTGGCTCCATGGGATTCTTGATTACCCCCCTGTAAACACAACCAAAACCCCCTTCTCCAACCATATGAGAGCGACTAAAATTCTTCGTAGCAGTTCTTAATTCTGCAAAGGTAAACACTTTTAAATTGTTTGGTCTCTCCGACATGCTTGGCAGTGGGCTTCTGGCAAAAGATTCAGCGCTCGTGTCTGATACATTTTGAGAGTTAATTTCAGACCCTGATCGCCGGTCAGTTGATTCAGTGGTGTAATATAGGGGTAGATTTGATTTTGACAGATTAGAACCACTTCTCTTTTCTCCACCACTGGAGAAATGAAAACACTTCATAGCCCCCGTAGATGATGAAGCTGAAGTTAGCTGGAGAGCAAAGGGTAATGGAGAAAAGAGAGTGAAAGGGATTACTCAAGGAAAAGGTGAAAATTCACAACAGACGAACAGAAGCAACAGGTCAATCAAAGACTAATGAAAAGCTTCACATCCTTAGCAATAGCTTCAATTTGAAGAATAGAAGAATACATAGATATGCAAAAAGAGAATGAAACTAATACAACAGAAACCATTTGTAAACCTAAACATACAGAGAATATGATTCAAGCAGGATAATAACATTAAAATCAAAATTTGCAAATAACACCTACCACAGGCGATCTAGCGACAAGAGAATATGGTCTTCCTGATTAACAGTTAATGTAATCCCATGGGTTACCTATGCATTCAAATCTAGGAAAAACAAACTGCAAAATACAAGAGATCCAATTTAATAACTCAAAACAAATTAAGCACTCCACAAAAGACCCATAAGTAATTGCTCCTGAGACCCAAAATTAATAAGCTGAACATATTCAAACCCCTAGTCTATTCTTCCCTATTTGGCAATACACAAACCAGTCTTCAAAAGGAGCTCCAGTATAGTTTGACTCCCTATAATCAAAATTCAAGAAACTCATACCTTTTGATTCCCACTGCACTTCAGAACAGACCACCTGGGTGTGGGGACTAGGAGGTTGGAGGCCTATATCATGAAGATTACCATTTTTGAAGATGGGCAAATCTAAAAAAACAAGGGAGTTTGAGAGGATCCAGCGGGCCAACGAGCATGCCATGACTTGGAGAGGCCAAGTCAATAGTGAGGGCAGCTGGAAATCAGCCCACCAACCAGAAATCGGTAATAAAGAAGATAAAACCCAGGAAATTAAAAGAAAGAACCCGTCGAAGACGTGTGTCGTGAAAAGGTGGGAGGAGCTTCTACGAAAGCGAAAGGAGATCGGACTTTCGATAATTCTTTTTTTTTCGTTAGGCAACGAAGAGAGGATTTTATTACATAATATATATATTAAAATAAGGAGAATTTATTAAATAATAATTAAAAAAATTACTGATCGGAAAAAATTTTAAAATAATTCCCCATCTGGTTTATCCCAGTCAGCATGGCGCTAGCCCTGCGCAGGCTTTTTTTTACCCTGACCTGAAAGGCGTCGGTCTTTCATTGCCTTAGCATTTTTACTCCGACGCCTTTCTAATAAAGAGAAAGGTGTCGCTTAAACCGATGCATTCTCTTCGAAAGAAGAGACACGTCGTTTTAAATAGCGCATTCATCTTGTGACTAAAAAAACAAACAATGTAATGTAAAATATAATTTTTATAAAAACCTGATAACACAATGTAATCAATATAAATAATAATATATAATACAAATTCTCATATAATCAGTAAACTTGACACATAAATAAATTAAAACATCTATTACAAAGTTAAAATATAATATATAATACAAATCCTCAAAAGAATACAAGTGTTTAGTCAACTCTCTTTCCCTATTCCTACCCCATCCTCGTGCTCGAGCTGGAATCTAGTCAGGCTCGACATCAGGTATAACATCTGAAGGTGAAGGTGCCTCACATAGAGCACGAAATGCATGCTGTCGCCTAGTATATGCTTTTGAAGAAGAAGGCCTCCCAACTAGATTGAGTGGGCATCTGAAACAACTGGTGGTGGGTAAAAGAAGTCGTGTCGACCGATGATGTAACAATGTCGGGTGATTGATTGTATTCTTAACTCTTTTTACTCGCAATCGCATGAGACTACGTATAGGCTAGTGGAAACGAGGTCGAACCCAAAGGACTTGGAAGATCAATCTAATTCTAATAAAAGATTTGAATTTTAATGATTTAATTAACTAAAAAACTAAACTTTAATAAGAAATCAGATGAATGAGAACACCAAGGCAATGAATCCACCACTAAGCATGCAATTACTTCTTTCAATTATTATTTCACACAAATTGATTGATATCTATAAAATATACACATTTTATTTGCCTTTCTGCCTATTTGTTAGTCGTAATTTTAGTTAAAGTAAGGATAATTAATTGTTAATCATGATTAGGCGAGTAATTAGGAGTTTAATGAATAAATGTGCTTAATTGATTAATTTAGATGCGTTAATTAGATTTATTGGTTTTATATTTTATAATGTGTCTAAATGATATTTGATTTTATTTATGCCGGTTTTGAGAATCCAGATTCAGCGCGCCAAAAGTGACGCACGTCAAATACTTTCTGTGAAAAGATCGAAGATCAAACGATTAAGGAGACGCTGACGGGTTTTGAAGAGCCTATTTAGTTAAAACAGTGACTTCACGCACAGAAAAATATCTAAACCGTTGGCGTACATCTAAGGAAGAAGACGGGTTTTGATTTTGAGAGAAGATCCGTTCAGATTATATCCGGCGGCTGGATTATGACGACGGGTTTTAAGGAAGAAAAAGAAAAAAAAAGGAAGAAACCAGGCCGGTTCAGCTTCAGGTCAGTTCAAGGTAAAGAAAGAAAAGAAAAAAAAAACCATTGAACCGACCCGAGCAAAGCTCGGGCCTTTCCAAAGAACAGAGGCGAGCTCTGTGTTGAGCTCTGTTCCGATGGAGCGATGGGTCATAGCGGCGGAGGTGGAAGTCGAGGCCGTGGGTTGGCGGCGCAGAGAACGGTGGTGGCTATCACGGCGGCGATGAAAGAGAAGGCAAGACTGGGCTCGACGGCTAATGCAGTGGCGATAGATGAGGCGATTGACGGTTAATGCAGCGGCGGCTATGGGTGAGGTATGTTCGAGCAGGAGATGACGCCGGTGAAGGAAGACGGAGAGGATCAAGGCTGCGCGACTGGGAAGAGAGTCGTGATGGAATTGGACTCAAAATCGTGTTGGTATTAAAAACAGCAACTTGTGCTCAATCGGGAAAGTGAAGCAAAATCGTGCCAAAATTGGAAGAGGCGGATGTGAATAGGAAATTTGAGTTGGGATCTGGTTTGGATTCCTTCCAGACACGGACTTAGAAGGCCTAGAAAAGGAGAGAGCTTTAACAGAAAAAAAAAATAGAGTTTTTGTGCGTGGACAACCGGCCGGAAAAATAGGGGATTTTGGGAACTATTTGCGCCGGAATCCGGTGGGGTTTTGGCCGGAAGAGAGAGAGAGAGAAGGAGCGGCCGGAGGAGAGGAAGACAGAGCCAGAAAGGAGTGATTTTGGGTGCTGTTTGCGAATTGCTACAGTGCACGTCTCAGCAAGGAAGACGATGAACAGTAACCCGATCGCGTGAACAGTATTCCTGCAAATGACTTCTCCGACGAACCAGGCTTTTTCTTCCTTTTGATCCATGTTTAGCTAAATTTCATTTGTACTAAGACTAGATGAAGCTCTGCTGAATTGGTTGACTCTCAATATTTATTTGCAATTCTAAAGTTATGATTTTTATTCCATATGCTCAATATTTTGTTACGATTATTCTGTTGCTCGAGAGAGGGTAGAGTAATTGTTAGAGAAATTAAACTAAGGGTTTGTTAATGTTCGAGAGATCTTAGCGAATTCCAAGGTATTATTTGAATAAATATTGCATTTTTATGATTGATCTTTGCTCGAGAGTGGGAGATTAATTAAATTAGATTTAATTGCTTAGTTGCATGTTCGAGAGGGCTGCACACATTACGATTAGTCGTGACTTCGAGAGGGGCACGGATAATTGATCACTCGGAATTGTACGGGTTTAACGGAGAGGATAGCTATTTAGTTTGGGTGGATTCGAAGTCTTAGTATATTTCTCATCATATTATTTTCACATAAATTTCATTGCTTTGTTAAATTAGAACTTTTCATTCTGTTATAACTAGTTTCATAAAAAAATCAAATCTTTCATTAGAATTAAGTTGAATCAGTCCAAGTCCTTTGGGTTCGACCTCGTTACCACTAGTCTATACGTAGTCTCGTGCGATTGCGAGTAAAATAGTTAAAAATTCAATCAATCAATTGGCGCCGTTGCCATTCATTTTGAAATTCTATAATGACTTCTTCCCATGGCAAATGAAGAGGAACCTATTCCCAATGCTTACCCGCCCACCACTCCACCCCTTCATTCCAAGGTGTGATCCGTACTTAGGCAACAAGGATAGGAGTGTGTGGGGCAATCATTTAATTGATCCAGGTTGACTTATTGGGGTTACGTCTGGCTGAAGACGTAAAACTTAGCACTCTTGGGAGGCAACCCAAATTTTATTTTCTTGTTTGTTTTCTATTTTATTTTTATTTTTATTGTAGGTTATTTCTTACCTGTGTGGGGATGCTACAGTCGAGGTTTGGGGGTGTATTTAATTTTTCCATATTTATATTATCTCCTCATTCTTCGCTTATGTGTTTCATACTTTACATCTACAATGAGGCTCTCCATTCGGGTGATTTCTTTCCTCACTTATTTTCTTTTACTATTCATTGTAGTATTATTTTGGTAAACATTGAAGACAATGTTTAGTTTAGGTTTGGGGGTGTAGAAAAGAAGTGTTTATTATATATTTTCATTTATTTCAAAAAAAAAATTATGAAAAATTTGAAAACAAAAAAAAAATGAAAAAAAAATTATTTTTAGGTTGTTTATTAGTATTTTTTTTAAGTTTGATAGTTTATCCCGCGATGATGCATTTTACAATTCTTAAGTGATTAATTTACATTGGAAGTGTGAGTAAGTATTCTGGAGGATAGAGAACTTAACTGAGCAGTATCTTTCTGTTACAGTCCTCTTGGAACCTGTGCTTGAGCTAAGAAAACTCACTTACACACTAGTTACATAAAGTAATACCCTCTAGAGATTTGTTGAATACTAATTTTCAGTGGGATATCTTTAGTCAGAGTCATTGGGTGATATGTGGTTGTCCTTTGAGCTTAAAAGATCATGATAGACCATTTACTTGGCTATGGCAAGGGCTGGAACCGGAAATAGGTTGAGAGTATAATACAACCTGGACAGAATAAAGATGTGCTGAAAATATGAATGCTGAAAATAAAAATGAAAATGCGAAAAAAATGAAAACAAAATGAAAGAAAGGGGCTGCTTGACTTTATAAGATTAACTTAGGCTGATGCTCGGGCCCGAAGCGGTTTCTTAAAACCTAATGCCCTAAGCCAATTGGTTGGGAGTCATTGGCCTGTGTCATTGCTAAACCTAAGCATCTCGAAGTCAGGCCTCACACAGTCCTAGCGAGAAAAAAAAAAGTCTGTGGTGTCTTATCCTCTCAAATCTAGAATGTTGGATCCGAATGAGGCGCGCAGATCTGTGCTATCATGAACCTAAAGATTGGGATGACTACGTAGATTCTGATGTTCTTTGGTTAATGGGTAACACTGGATATGTGTAAAACAGAAATTTAGAATGTATTGCTACAATGTTCTACACTTTTACTATTTACATTATCATGCTATATAATATTTGAGCAGAAATTTCCAAGATGAAAGTGTGGAATAAAACCACTTACTTGAGGGCTTCTATATTCATGTTGATTATGAATCAAGTACGTGTGGTTGATTCTCTTAAGCATTGTAGTCTGCATTTGAAGGGATAATAGGTTTTGCAGTGTTTTGATTTATTTTTAAATTTAGGTTAACTAGGTTAATTCCATAAATACATATTTGTGGATAGCATGACTGCAAACCCTCACGAGACAACACTCGTCCTACTAGGGACACCTAGAGGTTTAACGGCTTGTTGCATACGCTCAATGCAATCGTGTTCCCTACGAAAGTGGCATTTACTTTTCTAGTTTAGTTTAGTTTAATTGTTTTTGTTTTCTTTGCTTGATTTTGTTTTGCTCGAGGACTAGCAAAATGTAGGTTTGGAGGTATTTGATATCTATAAAATATACACATTTTATATGCCTTTCTGCCTATTTGTTAGTCGTAATTTTAGTTGAAGTAAGGATAATTAATTGTTAATCATGATTAGATGAGTAATTAGGAGTTTAATGAATAAATGTGCTTAATTGATTAATTTAGATGCGTTAATTAGATTTATTGGTTTTATATTTTATAATGTGTCTAAATAATATTTGATTTTATTTATGCAGGTTTTGAGAGTCCAGATTCAGCACGCCAAAGGTGACGCACGTCAAATAGTTTCTGTGAAAAGATCGAAGATCCAACGATTAATGAGACGCTGACGTTTGAAGAGCCTATTTAGTTAAAACAGTGACATCACGCACAGAAAAATATCTAAACCGTTGGCATACATCTAAGGAAGAAGACGGGTTTTGATTTTGAGAGAAGATCCGTTCAAATTATATCCGGCGGCTGAGATTATGACGACGGGTTTTAAGGAAGAAAAAGAAAAAAAAGGAAGAAACAAGGCCGGTTCAGCTTCGGTTTAGTTCAAGGTAAAGAAAGAAAAGAAAAAAAAAACATTGAACCGACCTGAGCAAAACTCGGGCCTTTCCGAAGAACAGAGGCGAGCTCTGTGTTGAGCTCTGTTCCGATGGAGCGATGGGTCATAGCGGCGGAGCTGGAAGTCGAGGCCGTGGGTTGGCGGCGCAGAGAACGGTGGTGGCTATCACGGCGGCGATGAAAGAGAAGGCAAGTCTGGGCTCGACGGCTAATGCAGCGGCGATAGATGAGGCGATCGACGGTTAATGCAGCGGCGGCCATGGGTGAGGTATGTTCGAGCAGGAGATGACGCCGGTGAAGGAAGACGGAGAGGATCAAGGCTGCGCGACTGGGAAGAGAGTCGTGATGGAATTGGACTCAAAATCGTGTTGGTATTAAAAACAGCAACTTGTGCTCAATCGGGAAAGTGAAGCAAAATCGTGCCGAAATTGGAAGAGGCGGATGTGAATAGGAAATTTGAGCTGGGATCTGGTTTGGATTCCTTCCAGACACGGACTTAGAAGGCCTAGAAAGGAGAGAGCTTTAACAGAAAAAAAAAATAGAGTTTTTATGCGTGGACAACCGGCCGGAAAAATAGGGGATTTTGGGTACTATTTGCGCCGGAATCCGGTGGGGTTTCGGCCGGAAGAGAGAGAGAGAGAGAGAAGGAGCGGCCGGAGGAGAGGAAGACAGAGCCAGAAAGGAGTGATTTTGGGTGCTGTTTGCGAATTGCTACAGTGCGCGTCTCAGCGAGGAAGACGATGAACAGTAACCCGATCGCGTGAACAGTATTCCTGCAAATGACTTCTCTGACGAACCAGGCTTTTTCTTCCTTTTCATCCATGTTTAGCTAAATTTCATTTGTACTAAGACTAGATGAAGCTTTGCTGAATTGGTTGACTCTCAATATTTATTTGCAATTCTAAAGTTATGATTTTTATTCCATATGCTCAATATTTTGTTACGATTGTTCTGTTGCTCGAGAGAGGGTAGAGTAATTGTTAGAGAAATTAAACTAAGGGTTTGTTAATGTTCGAGAGATCTTAGCGAATTCCAAGGTATTATTTGAATAAATATTGCATTTTTATGATTGATCTTTGCTCGAGAGAGGGAGGATAATTAAATTAGATTTAATTGTTTAGTTGCATGTTTGAGAGGGCTGCACACATTACGATTATTCGTGACTTCGAGAGGGGCACGGATAATTGATCACTCGGAATTGTACGGGTTTAACGGAGAGGATAACTATTTAGTTTGGGTGGATTCGAAGTCTTAGTATATTTCTCATCATATTATTTTCACATAAATTTCATTGATTTGTTAAATTAGAACTTTTCATTCTGTTATAACTAGTTTCATAAAAAAATCAAATCTTTCATTAGAATTAAGTTGAATCAGTCCAAGTCCTTTGGGTTCGACCTCGTTACCACTAGTCTATACGTAGTCTCGTGCGATTGCGAGTAAAATAGTTAAAAATTCAATCAATCATTGATATGATAAGGTAATTCGTGTTCTTGGTCAGACACACAAATTACCAGTGAATGTACTCACGTTCTTGGTCAGACACGAAAGTTCATCCACTATAATGTAATTAACTCTATCCTTAGTCGGGCATAAAATTAACATAAGCCTGTTCTTGGTTAGGCACAGGAATATCAAGATCAAATTCCAATCATAATCATACTAGTCTATAGTCAAGCACTAGATCAAATTATGAAACATGAAATCGCATTAAGCACAAAAAATCATATCAACTCTAATTTAATTAAACAATCAAGAGTAATAAAACAAATTTAGGCCATCATCTACGCCTTGGATGTGAATTTAGCCAGCCATTAAATGAGGAGAACGCTGCTGATTTGTCGGAGTCATTTGGCACTATTCATCGAAAACACTGTTCACTGAAACACTGTAGCGTGGAGTACTGTAGCAAATTCACTGTTTATCTTCTTCCCCAAATCGCCGGTACTGTAGCAGTAGTGAAAAAAACACCCAAAGTAGTCCCCAAAACTCCTTTCTTCCCTCGATGTCTTCCTCTTCTCCCGGCGATCGACTCTCCTCCCTCCGGCCTTGTTTTCCGGCCAAAAACACCACCCAAATCACTCTGTTTTAGCGTCCCAAACTCAGTCTTTTTTTTCTCTGACCTCTCTCTCTTTCCGGTCAATTGTTGCTTTTATAGGCAGATCGAAAGTCCTCTTGCTCCTCTAATTGCACAGCCAAGTCCGCCTTTGTACCATGTCGAAATCGAGTGCGAAATCGAGTTTCTAATTTGAGTAGGAGTCTATCTCTGTTTTCCCGATTGAGCAGAAGCTGCCGTTTTTCCAGTTCGCCATCAATGCCAAGCTCTCCACCGCCAGCCTAGCCACCGAGACCCATTGCAGCCATCATGCCAGAATCGACTGTCAATGCCGCCGTGGACTCTCTCTATTTTTTCAATCATCATCGCCACCGTCATCACCGTCCCTCATGGTCGCCTGCTTCCTTGTTGACGCTGTCATGGTCGATTGAGCCCACAGCCTCCATGACCCACTGTCTCGAGCTCCGCCATCCATTCCCACCGTCGCTCGACACCCAGCCAGAACACAACTCAGAACCCATAGCCGGATTCTCCTTCGAGCTTTGCCACCGCCTCAAGACCATCATTGATCGTCGAACTGTTCGTTCGTCTCCGCTGCCAACTCGTCACCGTCATCTTCTGTGCAACGCCTGTCGTGGCCCATCACCGGCGATCACTCGAGCAGAGAGCTCGAGCTCTACTCTTTTCGACTATAACAGACACCCGAGCTTCGGCTCGGGTTATCTTCTCCTTTTTTTTTTCAGACCGAACCTAATCCTTGAAGCACTGAACCGATCTTTTATCTTTTCATTAGGCTAAAACCCGTTGTAAAGATCTCCATCATTGGATCTTTGATCTCTTCACAGAAACTGTTTGGCGCGCATTCACTTTTAGCGATATGCATCGGGAACTCTCAAAGCCTACATAAATAAAATAAAATATTAAATTAGACGCATAATAAAATATAATCTACTAAATCCAATTAATGCATCTAAATTAGTCAATTAAGTGCATTTATTTATTGAACTCCTAATTGCCCACTTAACATGAATAACAATTAATTATCCTTATTTCAACTAAACTGACGACTAACATATAGGTAGAAAGGCATATAAACATATGAATATTTTGTATATATCATCGGGTGAAACTGATATAGGTTGAGAAGCCTTAAAAGGGTGATCACCGTGTAGTCCTAGAATCTCTGTCATAACTGGCTAAAGCAAGGGCAAACTCGCTAGAACATGTGCAGAGTTATCGTGTATCGTCTGACATGTCGTTAGCAAGCTCCCATAGGATCAGTCCGCCAAAGCTCCATTACACTGAGCGAGTATTTGTTTCACATAAGTAAGCTAGAAGAGGAAAATAATATATTTTATCTAAAAGCACACAATGATAGTGAATTAAAACAAATGTGAAGTAAGAGATACTAACCAACACCTGCTCAACGTCGCCCCTACGTTGATATAACATCTCCGCTTCATGCACGGGTGGCAAGATAAGTCTCCTAGTTATCCTCAAGTACCACTTTATGTAGGCATTATCATCATCTCGCTCTGTCGTGGTAGGCTCCCCTGAAGGAGTGTGGTCCTTCGGTCGTCCCATCTAGTAATATAGGCCACATGATGTGACATCCAATCAAAACTCGCCTGGCCTCAACGCGAAGATCACTCAATGAACTCCACAACATAAGGGGGGAAACCTGCTCTAATCCAAACAGCTACATCAGCCCATCCGGAACATGCATCTCTACAATGTTAAAACATATAGGTGGTGTCCTTGATAGCCACACGTTTGCTCCATCCGTAGCCTCATCATCATATAGTTGTCATGTTACCTACACAACATATAAAGATAGTACTTTACTTTTTATGAAATATGCATTGTTTATATTAGTAACATGTGCAATATAAATGAGTATCACCTGTCCGGATCGTTGATAGTCTAATTTAGATCTATAATAATGGAGGACACTGTGAGGATTAGCAATTTCTGTCATCTTAGCAATCCACCTAAGAACATAAAAAAGAAAAATAAAACAAATTATATAAAATGCCAATAGAAGATCATCAAATGACTTAAATATACAAAACATACCTAACTCCTAACGGAGAAAAAACATCTAGTGGAGTGCTCTAAATGTTTGGATGTCCAACATGCAATCTCTCCTACGACCATAGTTGTTTGACACATAGACACCAATATGAATCGAATGTGTTATACTTGTGGCAAATAGAGTAGCCAAAGATTATTGATGGTTGACTTGAATGAGGTTGACACACTCGAAAATCCCTACACTCGAAAATCCCTAATGTGCTGGGTTGGCAAGCTTTTCCCAACTCTCCGTACAGGTAGGCAAGGGTGGCACTGCCTTATGCATTTGTAAAAATTCTCTAACAAGATGAGATAGATGGGGTGCACATGGCTGCTGATATTGGCAAATATGGTGCAACCAAGCATATCGAGTAAATATGCTTGTGCATGTTGCTCGATGTTTATCTCAGTGGCATCCTCCGGGAGGCGACTGAAGAGCTGTCTCAACCATAAAAGGCTGACCTGAGTTCGTCCTTTTAATGCATCACGTGGAGGTACCCGTCCAAGAAGGTGCTCATATACCAGATTTCAGTCAATGCTCAAAGTCGAGCAACTCACCACCATGCCATCAATGCACAACCCAAGTAGTACGGCTACATCTTGCAACGTAATAGTCAACTCCCCCAAATGTAAGTGGAAGGTCTGCGTCTCCCTCCACCATCTCTCAATTAGGGCAGTTATGAGAGTCATATCAATTCTGATATACTCTAAGCGTATGAACTGCCCAAAACCTGCCATCTCTATGTTCAGCAACAAGCGTGCATCAATCGCCCAATGTCGCATGTTGCACCAGTGCTCGGTACCCAAAATCCTATTACACATGAAAAGTATATAGCCTAAAAAGTAGTTAACTACATGCAAAGGTTTTCATCCCCCTCTGCCATCTCTCAATTAGGGCAGTTATGAGAGTCATATCAATCATGATATAATTTAAGTGTATAAAATGCCCAAAGCCTGCCATCTCTATGTACAACAACAAGCGTGCATCAACCGCCCAATGTCGCATGTTGCACCAGTGCTCGGTGCATTCAATGCACGCAAAATCCTAATACACATGAAAAGTAGTTTAGAGTATGAAAAGTAGTTAACTATATGCAATATCCAAAATTTTAATGGTAATAGATGTGCACATACCTCTCCGTTCCATATGCCATCAGATATATGCGAGCTCTACTCTATGAGGACGGAGGGATCAATCAGTCATGGGTCCATAACATCTACAAAGAAACCAACAGTTAATAACACGTTTAAGGAAGGTAAAAAATAAGTTACTTTTCCAAATTCTTTGGTCCCATCCCATTTTATTGGCCACTTGCATCTCTAGTTCCTCGTAAGTGCTTGGCTTACTAATAAATAATCTTATGACGCCTTAGCACATACGAAACCATTTCTCCCGCCATCTCTACTCACAAAACCTTTAATAAACACTAACAAAACACTACTCAAATATGACATAATCTATTTGATAAAATGCTATAGCTAAATCAATCGAAAATGATAATGTACTTACTGACATGTATGTATTTTCAACTTTGATTGAGAGATTGAAAGTATATTACCAACAGACACGAGCGGAGGCGCAGTCACGTACTGGTGAAGAGGCTGTCCGGAGAAACCAGTGCCTGGCCGGAGAAGACATTGGGTGGGATGAGGAGGAATTGGCTGGGGCAAGATGGCCGGAGAAGAGAGCGATGCCAGGATGGGTAGAGAAGAAAGGCGACGGTTTGAGGAGCTGGTTAGGGCGGCTGCAGGGGAGGAGGGGCTAGACGGAGGAGGAGGTGGGGGGAGGAGGGGATGGGCAGAGAAGGGTGACGGGGGGAGGAGGAGCTGGCCAAGGCGAGCGCGGGGGTGAGGAGGTGCTGGCTAGAGGAGGAGGTGGTTGGGATGGGCTCAGGCGCGGGGAGAGGAGGAGTTGGCCGGAGGAGAACCTGGGGGGAGGATGGGCAACGCCAGAGCGCAAGGGGAGGTGGGACCGACTGGAGAAAGATTGCCGCCGGAGAAGAGAGTGGGAGGGAGTGTTAGGGCTCGGTTCAGCCGAGCCCGAGGGAGGAGAAAGGGTGTAAAAAGAAAACGAAAGGCGTCTGTTCAACTGACGCATTTCAGTTATAACGAGATGTGTCGGTTGAATCGACGCCTTTTCCTTAGAAGTGAAAGGCATTCGTTCAACCGATGCCTTTCTCTTTGTAACCAAAAGGTGTCAGTTGAATGAATGCCTTTCACTTTAATATGAGCCGATGCCTTTTGGGACAGGGTAAAACAAAACATGCGCAGGGCCGACGACACGTGGGTGCCTGTGTGGCTGGTCAGATAACCGGATCAGGAATTATTTTTCAACTTTTTCTGATCGGTAATTTTTTTAATTATTACTTGGTAAATTCTCCTTAAAATAAATGATAATCAATCGAGAAAAATGCAAACTTAATTTTCGATCCAGTTATCTGGCATGCCACACAAGCGTCAGCATGGCATTGGCCCTGCATGTTCTATTTTTTTTTGAACTATGACCGGAAAGGAGTCACTGGAAAATTTTTTTTTTCCTAGTAATAAGGAAAGTGTTTCTTCTATTGACACTTTGTATTTTTTTCAACTAATGCGTCACTCGAAGAGACGCCTTCAAAAAGTGTCATTTTGAAAAAAAAAATAAGGCCCCATTTCAATGATGTCTTCAAAGCATATTTCGTAAAAAAAGGTAAGGTGTCATTTCGAACGACGTCTTTAAAGCATATTTCATAAACAAAGGATGAATGTATATTTGCAATGATCTTTTTAATTTTGTTTCATTTGTATAGGAAATAAGTGGCCATATTGGCTGAACCAAAAACAAAATCACATTTGTACACTCCGAAATAGATTTATGGCAATTGTTATTTAATATTTGTATTGTATTGTTAATTGTGTACAACACTAACAATATATTAGTGCTTTCACTGTAAATAGAATGGATAAGCAGGATATTGAATGGAGTATGAGTTTCATATATAAGGTGCAAGCTAAACCTATCTCCAGTATCTTGTAAACCTGTCCCTTCACCTTCGAGGTAAATACCTTCTAAACATTCTTTAGCTCTATGTACCTTAGACTGAAGGTAGAAATTCCCACTCACTCTTTGCATTCGTCTCGAAAAGCATATCATATTTCTGGAAATGACCGGCCCGTGTCCATGGTTATCACCAACATGTGCACATCAATTCAAATTTTTCACTCAAAGATGAAATGAGGATAGTAAGCATGTATAACTAGCTAAATAATGTGTTCGCAGTAAGATGGATTGGATGTGATTACCTTAAGAATCCAATTGTTGATAGCAACAACACCTAAAGAAGATTTACCTCTAGAGACTGCAACTGACGGCAACAAAGTTTGTGTGGCAAATACACCCATGGCTCCACCAAAAAGCTGCTGCAAAAAAGCAAAAAATATCAATAACAATTATAAAATAGCTTATGTAGTATCCTTTACATATTCTATTCCAAGAAACTAAGTACCTTCACAACTCTCCATGTTGTATGGAACATATGAAGGTGTAACACTCACCCAAAATCCTTCAGGTGCAACATAAGATCTTATAAATGACACCATATCCTGCGAGAAAGTAAATACCAAATCTACAATTGATCAGTATAAGCCATAACTTCAAATTGACTCCCCTTTGACCATATTTAAAAGCCTGCCAATCGATCCTATATGCAAGAATAAATCAGATCAAAACTGAAATACACAACCTAAATAAAAAGACAACAATATGCATTTGGTGTGTGCCACACAAAAACTGCCCCATGTAAGCACAGTTTATCTTCTGTATTTGTGACGAACAAGAATTCTCAAACTAGCAATTAACAACGGTGTCAAGCTTATACCAGCTATTAGTGCATAATAGGATCTTGTTCATTGCCTTAACAAGCCAAGAGGGCGTGCAGGATCCATTCAACTTGAATACTGTTGAAGAGCAGTTATGTAATGGACATTTTCAAGTACTAGCTCAAGTGAGCTCCCCAAAGACTATTTCATTTACAAGCTCCATTACCAGAATTGACAGTACTAGCAAACCACTATTTTAACAAATTTTAATGCTTTTGTGGAACTCTTTCCAAAATAGTTATTTGGACATCATCACTTTTAGCTTCCATTTTGTATTTAACCACAGAAAGAGAATGGAATGCATGCTAATCAACCCATGAGCACATGCTGGTAATTATTTTAGCAGGTCTTACTTGTTGTGAATTTGGTTTTTGACTTGTGATTACTTACTTTCTTAGACCAAGACTTGTTAGTTTACTTTCCCACTATGATTAGGACAAATTAGCAAATGAGCACTCCCAGTCTTACAAAAAGGGGTCGGATTCTGTAAAGTGCATACTTAATTTATGACATCACTTGATCATCATCTAAGGGAGATTCCAATTAGCAAATGTAAGATAAAAGAAAAGGAGATCACAAAAATTCTAGTCACCGTATTTTAATCTAAGAGATGAACTTCCCAAGTAAGTTATGCATAGCTTTATCTTGCAACTGATCAAGAATCGAAACAAGTATTACAAAAGAAGTAAATAAAGGGCTGAGAAGCTTACACAAAATTTGTATCTTCTGGTCGCTTGATCATTATTGAAGGGAATTAAATTAGCACATGCCATAGAAGAAATTTAAAGGAACTATATCACATAGAGTTTAATCCCTGCATAACAAAGTTCCTTAGCAGTTATGCGATTGTATGAGTATCTTCCATGAACAAGTATCAATCTCTCGACAAATCTGAACTCTGCATAACCAATACAAAGGAAAAGGCAGATACCAGTTAATGAACAAAAAATCAAAAAATACCAATAAAGTCGCAAATAATTATTCTGACACACAGTGTTGAGGTAAATAAGAGAAGCCAAGGATGAAAGAACATATCAGGAGGGAGGAGATCTTCATCATCAACAGCATTTACAAAGTCTCTACTATGCATGCAATATGGTTTTTCTTCTAATTGCCAGAGGCATCAAGATTTATTACATAAAGGGAATGATATAGATATTGGGTTCAATCCTACCAAGAATTAACTTATTAAGAAGATTCAGAGGATAGAAAATAGCAGCAGCCTAAAAGAATTAACTTTTTTAGAAGTCCTACTAGTCATATTGCTAGTCACTACTGCAAGAACAATTAGAGAAGAGGCCAAGGAGATCCTACTTACGGTAGGCTTGCATCAAGAGTTTGAAACTAATTATCTTTATGCGTTAGTCATGGATGAGCTAACTGCACATATTGAGAATGGGGCACCAATTTCAATTGAATATAGATTTAAAAAGATTTGGCGCACAAATACCTCAATGCATGCCTCAAGTATAAAATTTGTGTTTTTTGATGTCTCAATAATGCATTGGAGTGTCTTGTTCTTCACACTAATGCCTCCAGATACTTCTTTTAAAGCATTTGGAGAAGCCATAGGATGAAGTGTCAGTAAAATAAAGGGCAACGTGGAAATAATTTTTATTAGGCAAGTATTACATAAGACAGCCTTCACAGAAAATGAAACCTCCAAGATTACTTAACATGACCCATAGAGTTGTTTGGAAGGTAAGTATTCCTGTGTGAAACAGAGGTACCAAACTAATATTCCCTCTTTACATATTAATAGTCCAACTTAATTTTTCAATATGAACTAAAATTAGTTCCTTTTCCATGACCAAATCAGACTACTAAAGTGGAACAAGAGAGTATACTTTAACAACGATAAAAGCACTAATTTTGCTTTACTGTGGTTGAAACGCTTTGCATTACACCAAGATGACTAAGTATAACTCAAGTGCATTTTTTTCTTCACAAAGCATCACACAACATATTGAGATTGAAGATGCAAAAAAGTAAAAGCACTTGACAATCCTACATTAAAACTAGTGCATAATCCTCCATCCTGGATACTCAGTATTTACCTACTGCAACAATTAGAAACTTCCGCAAACCGCACAAATGTTACTATATTTGCTTTAGTTTATGACTGGAGCCGTTCAATATATAGTACTTGTAGAAACTTCCACAAATGGTTCACTATGGATCCAACAACATTGATCAAAGAGTAATTCCAGAACTACTTGCAGCTTCTAAACTAGAACAATCCAAATTTTCAAAACTTACTTCCAATGCTATAGTCAGCGGCTCTTGCTACCTGCAACCCTCTCTTCCACTTATTCCAACCCCTATGTCCGCCTGTTGTATCATCCGCACATCATTTCCACCATCACCAACTGCCAGTGTTCGGTATTCACATGATTTTAATAGTTCCACAAGCTGCAGATTTAAAAAGAAGCATATATTTTACAACCATTGACGAAACACATGAAAATTGCAAGCTGGAAACATTGCAAAAAGAATCAACACAAACAGAGCAATTTGTACAATCAGCGAATTTAAACATCTAATACCTAAAACAAAAAGTCACATTGTGTAAAACCTAGAATAAAAAGAATGGAAGATAACCTGAGAGGAAATAGGGCTCTTTTTGGAGGGAGAAATGGAGAGGACCGACCAGGAAGAAGCTCCCATCACCACTGGCGGGTTCTCGCCCTCGACTGGCTTCTTCCACGTAGTGTTCGATGCGACTGCGGCTGCGGTCACGCGAGTTTCATTGGACCGTTTCGGCGACGAGACGCTGTTGACGGTCTCGACGGACGGCGAATCCGGCCGGACTTTCGAGCAAGGAGAAGGAACCATATCTCTCTCATAAACTGATGGCATCAGGCGTCTGTGCGCGCGGGTAATCAGAGTAGTTCACAGCCGAGGGGGGATGGGCAGCACTTCTGGAGATAACGGGGAGGGGAAGAGAGAGATTTGGGAATCCGTGTGAGAGTGGGAAGCGGGAAAGGGAATGGTTTAGGCGGGAGTTGGATTTTCTCATTAATCTACGTTTTAGAGAATAAACATCGCTAATCTACTACTATTAATGACGTTTACTAAAACGTCTCTATAAAAATGTCGCTATTCCTCACTTTTTTTTTCAAACAACGTCTTCAAAGGATATTTCGTAAAAAAAAGTAAGGCGTCATTTCAAAAGATGTCTTCAAAGTATAGACTTTGGCATAAGCTCATTGTTAGCTTTCAGACTTATTTTTTTCATTAAGGTACATTAAAACATCATTTGAAACGACGCCTTAGTTGAACATGTATTAGAAGATGAAGGCATCTCTTCTAGATATGCCTTAATTTGAAAAAATGAAAAACGTCAATAGAAAAGATGCTTTCTGTATTACTAGAGGAAGGCGTCTCTTCCAGTGACGCCCTTTGGGTCAGAGTACAAAAACAAAGATTGTGAAGGGCCAGTGCACCTCTTTCCCAATCGGTTATTATTTATTTTAATATATATTATTTGGTAAAATCCCCCAACAAAGAAGTTTCATTTCATTCCCTAGTTTCCATACCAAAGGTCGTCATATACCCCATAATGAAGCCATTTTTATCTCCATAGCCCTCTCACCTTTACTTCATGCATGCCTAGTGCCTATCCACTTGCAGATTCGTGCATTCCTGGTGGTAGGGGTGCTCACGAGCCAAGTCGAGTTGAGTTTAGACTAAGCTCGACTTAAGCTTGGCTCGATCTCTAATTCTTAAACTCGGCTCGAGATCGAGCTAGAGTTCGAGCTCGAACCTAGCTCGAGATCGAGCTCGTCCCCGGTTTTAAGCTAAGGTCGAGCTTTGGCTCGATTCACATGGTACTCAGCTTACTGCTTTTTTGCCATTTATTTGAAGAAAAAGTTTATTCCGATAGGCGCTAAGTTTGGTTATTTTCATTAACTAATTCAAGAGGACAAGCATAGTCATCAAACATAGTATATATTATGTCACCCCGAAATCCCATACCTCGATCGGAGTGCGGAAGCCAACAAATAAGATACATTTTGAGGTAGAGATCCCGGGCACGCGACCGAACAACCGATTTCACTACCGATTACAATCATCTCAAAAGAATGTGTAACCGATTATGCCCGCAATCAGTGTAACACGATAACAGACATCATTGAATAATATGAAATGAAATTTCTTAATAATAATCCAGTATGATTCTTCAATGAAACTTAAATAGAATAAAACTATAAATCTATGGCACACAGTTGCCAATAATGTCATAAGCATCAAATAAGCAAAGCAAATAACTAAATAAACTTCCAATCTCTTCACGGATCCTCAAACCGCCTTTCCTCTATTGCAACTTCCTGAACTCAGCTTTCTTTTGCGCCTGCATTAGAGGATGCATGAGTATTTCATAGAAACACTCAGTAGGATGTAAAAACCCACTGAATTAAAACAAGCACTATGAAGAGATAAAAGGACAACAAAGGGTTATGGACATTCCACAACATCTAGACTGAACCAAGGTCTATACACCTGAAAGGTTAGTCAACAATAATTCCAACTCGCAAGTACAGGAAAAACATCAATAAGGCTCCTACCAACCATATGAGTAAGGAGAGAATAAAAATTATATCAAAGGCTCCAGACATCTATAGTGAAAGGAGTTACAATTTCTGCTCGGTGAACTGGTTGCTCGCAAGTGACTAAAATATTATACCAGAACCACCCTAGGGGTCCTCTTTTGGAACCCTGCCATGCGTCTAGGATGCTGGCCCCACCAGTGCTTACGGACATGATGGGGGAGACTGAAGACCTTCCGTAATGTCCACAATCTAACGTACGTATAGTGCTTCCTTTCGGGGAGTATGAAATCGCAACCCCATAAATATAAGTGACCTCGCAAGATCTAGCAATGGCTTAATTGAGCATACTATGAATCCACCATGTGGAGAGTCTTGCAAGATCTTCAGTGGAAGAAATAATCATGTAAACAATATGAGCAATATATCAAAGGAATAGAGGTCGCAACACTCTAAGATCCTAAGGTATCTCTTACCAGAATAGTCTCTCTCACGGAGTATGGATAGAAGTGTCAAAGTCTTTAGTCAACACATAACTCACTCATTGGAGTAGCATAGAATAACAAGCTTCTCAAAGGCATGCAAATCATTCTAGGAATAACAAGACAACCCAATTCATACTATGATATTCCATAAGTATATAGTCCAATTACTGGTATTGACATGTTAATTATTATCATATCATATTACATGATGTTATTTATATACTTAGTATTTTCTCTTAGATTCAGCTCCCTGCCTCTTGCACAACAGTCCCATTCCGACGACTACTGTGCTCTGTACAGTAATACTTGACCTCTGAAATTTTTACTGATAATACCCTCGTGAGTCTAGTTTCTAACCCCATTGATTTTATATATTTCCGATTTTATTTGAATTATTTATGAATTATTTATTACAGACTGTTAGCACAGAAACAGTTCTGGCGGAGATTAAAACTCTTAATTAAACTTGATTATCTCACTTAATAACACATTATAGATGATAATATATCATTAACAGACCATATACTCCCCTCCTAAATTAATTACAGACCCTAGGATTATCTGGAATTACCAAAGTACACTCCTTTCTCATGTTCCTTTACATATAACACAGTTTTAACATTAATACATCCCAAATAAGACCATTAATGTAAGACAATCATTAAGACACATGACTCAACGTGGATCATGGTCAACCAAACAATATCAAAACTTCTCGTCTCTGGAAAACTAATAAAGCATCAGACTTTAGATGTGAATTCCCATCTAGATACGTAGCATGAATGCACATATGATTATGATGCACTAAACATGGAAATAATGACACAATTCATTCATCTCACAAGAATCAAATAAATACTCTAAGTTACTGAATGATGACATATGAACATCATAAGAAAGAAGAAAAGAGAGGGAAAAACCATCCTACTCTTAATTCACCGAAGATTCTGCCTTTTTACGCGATGCTCGTCTCCCCCGCTTCCTCCAAAGCTCCCGCTCCAAGCTCTTGAAAAACTCTCACAAGAAGAAGCCTTATAGGAGGTGGGTGAACGTGGGAAGGAGAAGGAAAAGGTTTCTGGATGTTCTAGGGCTAGGTTTTCCAATAGCACAAACCAACTCTCTAAGGTTTATATAGAGTTTGGGGAAAATCCCTTCTTAAACCAATTTTCCATATCATGGACACTTCCCACCAATGAGAAGGCCTCAAGATCTTTCTAGAGACGTGTAATTTAAGTCCAGTTGGGATTTGGTATCTTTCCCAAACAAATCCGCCCCAAAAATACGTTAGAAATCGCAAAACCGCAACCGGGCGATCGATCGTCGCATGCCTGTTTCTAAATTACCGCGTTACAGCCGATCGATCGCAATTATTGCTGATCGATCACTTTACCCTGAACAAAACAATCAATAATCACAGTAACTACGATCGATCGTTTTGATTGGTAGTCGATCGGTTCAATATGCCGATCGATCGTTTGTTATGGCGATCGATCGCAGTCACGCCCATAAAAATTCAATTTCTCATATCTTTTCACTCCGAACTCCAAATCGCGCATAGTTAGTGGCGTTGGAAAGCTCTTCTTACTAACTTTAATCCCATAAAGTAAAATACAACCAAATCATACATTAAGAGGTTCAAATTTTGGTTTTAATATACTTACTAATTTTCTGGGTGTTACATATTATACAAGGCTGATTGTCATCAGTTCCTATGATGCAGTTAACTTGCAACCTTCTTAAGAACATATATGGGATCTCCGACCTTGATGATCTTCCCTTTGTTCCAGTTGGAGAGAGACTCTTTGCAGACTAAATTTTGTCCTAAGTACACCTGCAGAGAACTTGGCAGCTTGCATTGATGCCATTTTTTTAATTCAATACTTAGTATAAGAAAGAAAGTTGAGGCCTAGCTCCAATTGGGAATACTCACCTTTCCACCCTGCTTCTTTGTAGGTCTAAGGACTTCGTCTGACCTTGTCTTCATGAGGGTTTCTGTAGGTTCAGGGCCAAAAACTCCATTTTCTTGATTGATGGTAGGCACCTAACAAATACAATGTCCATGTGAGCAAGGATTGCTTGGTGCAAAAATGGTTGATATAGATTAGTATGTCCTCTTTACCTTACAACGTGAGCATAGCTTTACGCCGTGAAACGTTAGATCATTTATTTTCATTTGTGTCCATACGTCCTCTGCAAACGGCTCACAAGTCACATTCATCAACAAATATGCTGGAGGGTACATTCAAACAGCTACTTTAGTAAGATGAGGAATGATAAATTTGCAATGATAATGGTTAAAAGTATTTGATTCGGTTTGAGGGATATAATACTTGGGTCTAAAATTGTTAGCATGAGCTATGGGAGAAGCTTGTTGAAAGCATTCAGTGATCCCTACAAAGATCATGGCAAGCGTTTAGGCATCTCAACTCAAAATTATAGAACACATAATGTTAACTTGACTGACCTGTGAGAGCAACAAGAAAGGATATTGGTCAAAAAACATGATTTTGTATCCTCGAGCATAATATGGATCTACAGACCTAGTATGTAATTGCCTGGATTGAATCGAACTAAGCGGGCTGGTTTTCCAAGATGGGTTGAAAACCATTCAGCTGCTTGAGGTCCCTCATCCAGTGCAGAACCAGACCATTCCCACACAGAAATTCCATCTATGTTTCCACATGTTCTTGACAAAGGAACCTTTAGAATTTCCATGCCGGGAAACTTTAGCATTGCTAAGGAAAAAAAATGTTAATGCATCCTTAAGTGAGTTTTTGCCTCAAAATCTTAGGCAGATCCCATTCATTAAAAGAAGTGTTGAATGCCAACAAACTCTAAATAGTATGAACTATATCATGATAAAAGTATTCATCCCACCTAAATATGAATGACCTGGGGGTTGCCAAAACCAAAGCAAGTTTTGGTTCAACTCGTTGGGTAAATGCTCTTCCTTTTGAACTTACAACCAACCACTGTCTATCCATCGAAATCCTGTAATTGAAAGGGCAAATAGACAAATTACTTTTTTTTATACCTCCTCATCATTACTCTTAAGGACTGCTGCTGCTGCTAATACTACATGAATCAGACACCTCATCATACTCGCTTCCAACTCCAAGCACACCACCATCTGCTGGATTCCACACATAAAAGGTTGTGAAATAACTTGTGTCATAAGCATCTGCTGCTGATGGAATGAAAGCAGCCTAGAAGAGAAAATTGACTATTTTTAGTAAGATGCCAAAATCACCATAAATGACACGGTTACTTGATTGGGTCACCTTTTTCCTTGCTAGAGTTTCCCAGTTGATATCTTTGAAAAAAGGATGACGCTTCACCTGTCAAGAACTGAGTATTGTAGATTACTGACCTTTACAGAAACCATAAGATGGAATGTAAACAAACCAAAAGAGTTTACCTCTTGGGCTCCAGTTGCACCAAGTCTTTGAAGTGGATTTTCAATCAGCAATCTGAAGGCAGGAATTTAAGTTACAACTGAGGTAGTGAAGAAGGAATTGCAAAATATCTATCCTTGGGATACATGTAATTATATATGCAGACAGATTAAAACTAAGACATGTTATATCCTCATCAAGATAGATGCTTTTATACGTACTAAGTAAACACTGATGAATCACATATACCCTTACTATAGGAGGCAAAAAATTCAATAGTTCATCTAGAACATCACAGAGCAATGACAAGCAATCCTCGTAGTAGTGTTGGATTCATGTTACATATCAAACTAAAAGAACCAGGGAAGTTGCTTGCATGTTAAAACTTACTTAATTATCAAGTCATGGGCTTCATAACTCATTTCCTCTGGTATATATCTGAGGCCATGTTATATCCCTATTCATTATGTTATCAAAAATTTTCTGCAACAGAAATGAGTATGTTAGGAAACTCTCATGACTATCTATCATGTAATACACTACAACAAATTTGGCTTTTAACAACGGATTTTTTTTGACAGAAAAGAATCCGTTGATAATGTCTATCATTGGCGACAGAAATAAATTTGTCGTAAAAGGAGAAACATTAACAGCGGATTATTTTTAACGGACATGGATCTGTCGGTATTGAACCAAATTATGACCGATATTAGCGGCGGAAAACTTTCTGTTGGGATAAAGCTACTTTTTTTGACAAATTTTTGCGGCAGAAAAAAGTCCGTCGAAAAAAAAACCCCGCTCCATTTTTTTCCGGTGAGCCCTGCTATTTTTCCAGAGAGCTTTTTGTTCCTTATTGTTTCTTTCTGGTCAATCGACCCCATCTCATTTTTCAATTTCACCAGAGGAAGAGGCTATTCCTCAATCTCTAACCTCTCTCAATCCCCTCGTGTTGATTAATCCGGCAAGGCGGTCAATGACGGGGCTTCATCGGAGCCGGCCTTGAAGAAGTGGAAGACGTGGTCATCTCCCTCCATCTCCACCACCTCCGCTACCCTTCCCAATCCGCTCGAGATCAGTCTATGGCACCCTATTAGCTGACTCAGTCGTTCTTCCCTCTTCTGCTACCCGCCTCCCTCAACCCACTTGTTGCTGACTTTGCCTTCCTCTCTTCTAATGCTGACTAATTGAGGTGGATGAGGTCACCACGACTCTAAACATCTGGTGCTGCCATGTTCCTTTTTCCTCTGTTATTGTTGTATTTATAATTTTTCTAAGCACAAATAAATTCTTTCCTGATTTATTACAGAGAAAAGACAGCATCAAAAGAAGGGTGATTTTTTTTTCATTAGGTCTTCATTGTGAGTGGTGGTTCATTAGATTGAATCTATTCTATAGCTTAGTCTCTTTTCTGAATTCAGACGAACGGTATTGAGGTATGTATTAGCTAAGGCTTTCTTTACTTAATAGATCATGCTTTTGTTGGCAAGCATCTTCATAGAGTTATTTGATGGAAGAATTATTACACGCATGTATGTTAAAGGTGGGGCCTTGATGTGAGGCCAAGTCTAGAATAAGGTCAAAAAATATGGGGCCTTGTTAGGAGAGGAGTTCTACAAAAAATATGTCATGTCATTGCTGTAACATTATTGAGGATCTTGGGGGGGGGGGGGGGGGGGGGGTCCAGGGAGGATGATAACTCTGAACAATTAACTGTTTCAATTTTGTGAGTTAATATGCATATTGGACATTATAATTTTATAGATGTTGACCACTTAATGCTCAACCTTTTACACTTGTTTCATTTTTATAAGCCCAGTGTGAATGCTCCGAAGCATTATCACAATATCCTGACAAGGTTATTTGGCCTTTTTAGTGAATTGTCTTCTTTTTGCCTATTTGGATGTGGTTCTGTTAAAATTCTGCACCACCCTGTGTTTGTTCTTTTGTTTTGACCCCTCCTATAATTGCTTGTAAGAAGCTTCCATTCTCGTAGCTGACATATTACTAGTTGAATCTTCTAATAGAAATTCACCAAATATACTCTAACAGAGATATCATCTTTTCTGTTTGTCTATTTCACGTACATAAGGTTGTCTTTAGTTATAATGCCACAAGTGATAAGGCGAGGGCATGTTTTGTTATAAAAAATGAGCCACCTTCTGCTTTGTACATTTACGGGCATTTGTTGTAAATATTATTTGGCGGTATTTGTTTCAATTTTAGTATATTTAATTGAAGGAGGCAGAATTTTGTTGGATGACAAGTGGTTGGGTAACAACAGTTAGTTTTCTGTGAATACAATTTATTTTTCTAACATTATTGTGGGGTTTGAAGTTATTTCTTATTTTGTTTCGAGAACATCTCAAAATAGAGTTTTTGTTATGCTTGCAAATATTTGGCATTGTGTTGATGGTTTATCCTTGGTTTGATTGGTATCTAGCAAGTTGCAATAAGACTCTCTCTCGCTCTCTATGTATTTGAGTTCAAAGATTCAAGACCACAAAAGATTGCATTTGGTGGTACTTGCTGCTGCTATGTTGGTTTACTTTTCCCTATCTATAACAGGATCAAAGGCATATGAAAAAACCATCTGTAAGACTGTAAGAGTGTTAAGACCATGCTGTTTTCATTTATTTCTTCTTTCTTGACATATCAATGATGGAGATTTCCTTTTTGGGGCTGCAATACTGTGTGGGATGTAGAGAAGAGATTATTTGCTTGGCCAAGGTGGCCTCTCATTTTGAAGAACAATCACTTGCTGCCAATGATCATCCGCCTTATTTTATATATATTTATTCTAAAAATAGTGCATGATTGACTCTTTGATTAGTGGAACCTTTTAGTTTTCTGAGTTGAAATTTTCATTCTGATAATAGGACAGGGGAGCAATCAGATATGATATTGGTTGAGAAGCACTCTTGGATTTCCACAGTAGATCATGGAGGATCTGTGCGGCCAAATGGTAGAGAACAAAGATTTCCAAAGTTGATCCTTCTTGCAAATAGCATTACATCTATTGAATCTGAAAAGGCAAAAACTGCCGGTTTTGATGACAGAGTCATTATCAAGCCGTTTAGAGCAAGCATGATGGCTGTGTTTCTTCAACAGGTGCTTGGCTTGGGAAATGTCAAGGAGCAAAAGAAAGAGATGTTCAAGGGTCCTACGGCCCTACATGCCCTGCTTCAAGGGAAGAACATATTAGTTGTAGATGCCAACAAAGTGAATCGTAGAGTTGCAGCTGGAGCCTTACAGAAATATGGGGCTAAAGTTGAGTGTGCTGAGAGTGGAGTTGCTGCACTGGCTTTGCTTCAGTTCCCACATAAGTTTGATGCTTGCTTCATGGATGTTCAGATGCCAGAAATGGATGGGTATGTGTGGCATATGAGATCGATTTTGCTATATAAGCAATCGATTAATTACCTGTTACTAGAATCTGCTGTATAAATATGATTTATTTGTTTTGTGTCAATTTAGACCACTTAATTTACCGGGCATTTCCTTGCTTGCCAGGAAAGGAATTTTTAAACATGGCCCGATCAAATGCATAGACAGTCATGATAAGAGACTTTTCCTGGCATGCAACTGAACATGCTGTTAAAACTAGATCGTAGAAACCTGTTATACATGGATCTTCATCTTAACTGAACCAAGTTGTTATGGTGTTCAAAATTGAAGGTTGGTTTATTTTTGTATTCCATTGTAGGTTTGAGGCAACCAGGCGGATTCGACTAATGGAGACAGAAGATGGTGCAAATGAGCAGGCGGAGAATGGAAGCTTGAAAGTGAAGTGGCACCTGCCTATTTTAGCCATGACTGTAGATGTTATTCAAGCAACTTACGAGGAATGCCTCAAAAGTGGTATGGATGGCTGTGCCAAAACCATTTGATGAGGAACAGTTATATAAAGTTGTTGCCGAGTTCTTTGAATCTCATCCCAATTCAGGCCATGTAAAGTTGTCAACATTACTCATTTCATGTGCTTCATGAACGTGTCATTTATGAATGAAGAAAATAATTTAAAAGTATTTTTTATTAGATTTTTAATTATTTTTAATATTTAATTTTTATGTAATGTGCGATTGACAAAACCGTCTCTACCGACAGATTATTTCCGTCCCTAAAGCTTTATACAATTTTTTGTAAGCCTGTACGACAGATAAATTCTGTCACAAATGAGTTAAAACCGTCGCAATAGGTGGCCAACTAAGTCTAGTCCGTCTTCAAAACCGTCGCTAAGCCTTTATACCGACGGTATAGAACAGTCGCCAAAATACAATTGCGACAGAATCAAATCCGTCGGTAAAACTGTTAGTAAAGATATTAGCGACGGATTGCCATTTTCCGGTCGAAATGTCATTAGCGGCGCTACTTATAACGACCGGGCTAGCGGCTGAAAAAATCCATCGATATAAACTTGTAGCGACAGTTTTTGCCGTCGTTAAAAGCATTTTTGTTGTGGTGATAGCACATACATTGGTTACTACTGACTACTGCTTTAATTTACCAAATCCTGATTGCCGCGAGGCATCTTATTCTGACAACAACAATACTATTTTTTCTTGTACTATTTAGCTGATTCAACATATAAAACGCACCAAATTTTCTTCTATTATACGATGCTTCATACATAAGTGCAACTCTGTGAAGGAAATGGTGTTAATTTTCTAAAAGAAAAATCCTAGTTCTGATTCACACCATCAACATAACTTTTCATTTCCTTGCTAATCCAATTATAAATAAAGTGCTCTAGATACCAAGAGCTATACCTGTGGATATGCTGCATTAAATGGGGGAATACCAATGAGGAACTCATATAGAATGATGCCGACAGACCACCAATCAGCAGTTGTGCCTATAAGAAGACATGAAAGTTAAACAAACCAACAAGCAAAACACAGCTCAAACATACTATACCAGCTTTTTCTGATGATTAAATTAGGTAAATCAAGTCCTTAAAGGCATTGACAAAACAAACCATGTCCCATTCCAAGAAGTATCTCAGGTGCCAAATAATCAGGCGTTCCAGCAGCAGAGTGCTTCTGACGTTCTTCTCTTTTCTGTGCTTGTTGAGCCTCAGAAGACTTTGGCTCTTGAGGAGAGCGTCGCTGCAGACAGGGAAACTTGATAGATCATCTGTGCTGTTGATGAGACCAACCTTTGAAAGTCCAAAATCTGTCAACTGTGACAAAATTAGGTTAGATCCTTGTGAGAAATTTCTCTCGCAAAATCATCTACTTCCATGATTATAATTGATGGCAGGCACTGATCTCTGCACTTGTATAAACGATGGAAAGATGAAGATATAGCTAGCAATTTTACTACGCATTGTCACTTATTGAACTGTAACATATGCTTTGTCAATAAATAATGTACAATACAGACCTTGATATGCCCATCATGAGCAATCAACAGGTTATCTGGGTTTAAATATCGATGAATCACATCCATGGAATGCAAATATTTGAAAGTACCTTAGAAAGAAAAATGTGTAGGACTTCAAAATCAAAATGTCTGAGAGCACAGCGTGGACATGAGCAGTTGCAACAAGGACATAGCTTCATTTTCTTGTAGTTTGAGAGAGCTACTAAATTAACCTACAAATAAAGGAAACAAAAGTTAAAAGTTATGATTGTTAGGACAAAGAAACTTGAAGAAGTCATTTCTTACCATCAGTCTTCTTCCTTGTCATCTTCAAGCCCTTCATCTTCATATACGGGGCGCAACCAAACTTGTGTACACACTAGAGCCTCAACCGTCTCATAAGCCAAACTCGCACGGTAATCACTGACAACTCTACCACCAATACTAAATGCAGATTCAGATGCCACAGTTGATAATGGAATTAAAAAAATGTGCAAGCTGAATAGGATATAGTTGATTACACACGACATGATCAGATAATAAATTAAATGGATAACCAACTGTGCCAGGTGAACTCATGGCTTTATAAAGAATATTTGTTGTTTCTCAGTGAACTACATGCCACATCTGATGAAACCCCAATACAATATTTTACATTCAACAAAAGAAAAAAGATTACTATTTTAGAAGCTGTCTTTGAGTTGTGATTGAGAGAAATACCTGTGAACACAGAGGTTCATAGGATGAGCAGGCTGGACGGCAAAAGGAGGACGGTGAAGAGGACAAGCAGGCTTCAGTTGTAAAGAGGATGAGGAGGAACAGCCGAGCCGGCCTCATCACCATCGAAGAGGAGGACGACCGGACGAAGGGCTGAGAGATACCTCGGTTGTGAAGAGGACGAGGAGGAGCAGCCGAGCAGGCCTTGTCGTTGTCGGAGAGGAGGACGACTGGACGAGAGCTTTAGTTGTGAAGAGGAGGAGTCGAGCAGGCCTCGTCGCCGTCGGAGAGGAGGACGAATGGACGAAGGCCTCGGTTGTGAAGAGGACGAGGCAACTGACCAGGCCTTGTCACCGTCGGAGAGGAGAACGACTAGATGAGAGGCGAGAGCCTCGATTGTGTAGAGGATGAGAAGGAGTTGAGAAGGCCTCGTCACCATCGGAGAGGACGAAAGAGAGACTCAGTTGTGAAGAGGACGAGGAGGAGGAGCCGAGCAGGCCTCGTTGCCGTCAGAGAGGAGAACGACTGTCGACTGGACGAGGGGCTGAGTGCCGGCTGAGTTTGTCTTAGCTGGTTTCGAAAGGCCATTGTAATATCAGCCCACCTCGAGTCGATTCGAGTTATTCCGAGTCGAGTCGAGCTTTTTCAAATCAAGTCGAGTCGAGATATAGAGTGGCTTGAGCTCGAGTTCGAAAAAGTCGCCTCGTGAGCAGGCTTACCTGGTGGTGTTGGCACCGAAAAGAAAAAGATGTGCCTATGAGGATGGCTAAAAAAAGGAGAAGGTGGTCTGGTGGCTTAATTAGCACAAACATCGAAAAAGAAGAGGAGGAAGAAAAATGAAAGTGGGGTAATAGGTGAGAGAAACAATGAGTATAGAGCACTTTCAAATAATACATTGATTTCCACATTTGGGGGGACATGAGAAATTCTTTGTGTACATATAGCCCTGTTCTTTTTTTGTTTGCTTGAAATACTCAATCTAGAGATGGTTAGCCACTAACACAGATTTTCTTTCTTATTCTTTTGTCTTTGGGACAATTTCATTTATAAATTCACTTTGCCCTTTTAACCGGTTTGGGTCACGTAAAAAAATTGGGAGTTCAAAACAAACCCAAAGGGCTGAAAAAAATATAACAAAACAGGGACTCAAGTGAGGGGTAAGTGGTTTTTTTGTAATGCCTAATTTGCCCATGCAGCAGCATGGAACTTGAAAATGTTGTGTGACCACCATACTCAAAAAGCTGTCGCATGTCATTTCCCCTTGTCTCCCTTAACTCCCACTCTCCCTTCACAGTTGCCCCTTCGCAACCACTTGAAACCCTCCCTGCTGATTGATTGTATTTTTAACTCTTTTTACTCGCAATCGCACGAGACTACTATAGGCTAGTGGAAATGAGGTCGAACCCAAAGGACTTGGTTGATTAACTAATTCTAATGAAAGATTGAATTTTAATGATTTTAATTAACTAAAGAAGTAAACTTTAATAAGAAATCAAAGTGATGAAAATATCAAAGCATCGAATCCACCACTAAACATGCAATTACTACTCTCAATTATTATTTTATAAAAATTAATATGACACGGTAACTCATGTTCTTGGTCGGACACCCAAATTACCAGTGAATGCACTACACGGATGCACGCCACCCATGGCTTTTATTCTGGAAGAGTCCTGCCCTGAAGAGGTAGAGCCCACCGATCCTCCGAGAGATGCTGATTATGTGGACTCCACGGCTGAGATCTCGTTTCATGCTTTTTCAGGGACATATATGCCTCACACGATGCGAGTGCAAGGTCAGTTGAAATGCCAACCTGTTGCGATTCTGATTGATAGTGGGAGTACTGATCGTTTAAATAGTAAACCCTTGCAAGTGCACAAGGCAATTGTACTACAGTGAGTACTTAGGGTTGTCAAACCTCAGTGCCAGATGAATAATCTTACCAAATTCAAATGAAAGAAAGTTACAGTTTTTATTAAATCTAAAAAAAGTAATGAACTTAAACTACTTAAAACGAGTTTTACTAATACGGAGAAGTGCCAAGGCTTCGAAACCACCACAAAATAAACCAACTTATCACTTCTCTCTCTCTTTTATATAAATTCCTAGTTGGCTAGCATATTCCTCTTAGACATATACTTGTCAATTCAAAATATCGTACTCTCCTCTCGGACGTAACACATACGCAATTAAAACATCGAACTGTGATCTATCTCTCTCGAGCATAAACCAATAAAATTTTATTAATATATAACACCTCAGTCTACTTACGTTCTTGGTGGGACACACAAATATTCTTCGGATTGAAACTCACAAGAATTCACTCTAGCCTCTCTCGAGCACATAGAATAAACCTCAATAAATTAACTATTGATTATGTAATAAAGATTCATACACCAAATAGGATAAAACTACGATGAGAGAAAGAAAACGAAATAACCAATCTATTTGGGCTTCATCTACACCTTCGACGTGAATATAGCCGGCCATCGGATGAGGAGAACACTGCTGATTTTTTGGAGTCATTTTTACTATTCACCAAAAACACTATTCACAAAACACTGTTCACATGTATGGTAATAAATTTACTGTTCATGGTACTGTAGCAATTTACTGTTTATGGGTACTATTCATCGCCTCCTCCGTAAATCCGTTGGTACTGTAGCACTTCGAAATTACTGTAGCAGTGCAATTTCGGTCCAAAAATCCCAGCTTTCTCCTCTCCTCTAGCCTCCTTTTCCCCTCGAGCCAAAACCACGCCGGAAAGCCCCTTCTTTCCTACAAAACAACACCCAAAAAAACTCCCGACAGCTCTGCTTTTCCGGCCCTTTTTCTTTCGAAAGCTCTCCCTTCTTTTTCCACCAAAGTGCTGTTCTGTTTTTATAGGCGGCCAAGCCCGAACCCAATTCCTAGTTGAAATCGAATCGAGAACAAATCCAGTCGACTGTTTTTTTTTTTCCGATTAGACATGGCTGCCATTTTTTTCCGCTCGTCATGCCTCGCCTCTCCGCCATCGAGCTCTGCCCATCTTTCTTAGCTGCTGTTGTCTCCCCCATCAACCGGCATGAATGCTCAAGCTTCGGCTCTGCTGAACACCCGACGGATCGAGTTGGTTTTTTTTTTTCCTCAAAACCCAAACCACTGACCAACCCGACCAAACCAATTCGGTTCGGGTCGTGTTTCTTCTTCTTCTTCTTCTTTCTTCTCATGGCAAAAACCCGTGGTATTGCTATCACATGTCCAATCTCATCTTGACGATTTTTTTGTTAAAATAAAACCCGTCTTCTCCTTGGTGTGAATCAGCGGCTCAGATCTTCAACTCGAGCTCTTTTAAACCTACACAAGCAATCAAATTAAACTTAGACACACACATTCTTATAAAAATAAAGTCCTAATTATTGAATAACTCCAAAAACTCATAATTATTCCTAATTAGCAACAAAAGCACTAACAAATTAAGTATTAGAGGCATAGAAATGTGTGTATTTCTGTGCATATCAAGTACCTACAATTTTATTAATGACAAGGTGGCACAGCGTCTAGGCTGCCACATTGCCCAAGTGTGTGCTTTTGACGTCCTCATTGATGACCGTACACACATGCGTAGTAAGGGCCTATGTCCACGTGTCCCTCTACATATTCAGGGCTATGATTTTGTTGTTGATGTCCACCTCTTACCGACAAAAGGGACTGATATAGTATTGGGGGTCCAATGGCTCCAGGACTTGGGGACGCCATCTGGAACTTTAAGGACTTGGTTATGTCATTTGTTATGGATGAACATCAGGTCCGCCTTCAGGGATCCCACCCCGGTACCCTCCAGTCAGCTCAGGCAGTCGGCACCTTCTTTAGGCACTTCCCTCACGGTCTTCTACTCCAGCTGATGAACGAACTGACCGCAGACCAGCGTGCCCTTCCGGCGGATTTGACAGTCCTCTTGGCTGAATATGTGTCTCTCTTTGGGAAACTATCGGAGTTGCCTCCAGCGCATGGGCACGACCACTAGATCCCTATTATCCATATGTGCAAAAAGGCTGAGATCGAGCGCCTTGTGGCGGAAATGCTTGAGGCAGGTATCATTCGTCCCAGCTCTTGTTCTTATTCTTCACCGGTATTGTTGGTCAATGGAAGAAAGAAAGGACGTGGTGATTTTGCGTGGATTATCGCGCTTTAAATGCCATAACACTGAAGGACAAGTATCCAATTCCTATTATTGAGGAGCTTCTCGACGAATTATCAGGTGTACGATATTTCTCTAAGCTTGATTTACATTCCGGTTATCTTCAGATACAAATGCACCCAGCCGATATTCACAAGACCGCCTTTCGTACACATGACGGTCACTATGAATTTCTCGTTATGCCATTCGGCTTGACCAATGCACTGGCTACATTTCAGAGTCTTATGAATGATATTTTCCGGCCCTTCTTACGCAATTCATACTGGTTTCTTCAATGATATCTTGGTATATAGTGCCTCATGGGAAGATCACATTCTCTATCTCTGGATAGTTTTTGATATATTGGCCGGTCACTCTCTTTTCTTGAAACGATCGAAGTGTTCTTTTGGTCGTCCACAGATTGATTATCTGGGCTATATTATTGTGGCGCACGGGGTTTCTACTGATCCAGCCAAGGTAGCAGCTATGCTTGAGTGGCCGACCCCTAAATTGGCGAAGGTCTTACGTTGATTTCTGGGGCTGACTGGCTATTATCGGTGCTTTATCGCTCATTATGGCACCATGGCCGCACCCCTTACTGCTTTGCTTAAGGCCGGGGCGTTCTAATGGAGACTAGCGGCACAGATGGCCTTCGACGCATTGAAGCAAGCTATGTCTACCGCCCCAGTATTGGCCTTGCCAGATTTCACTCAGCCATTTGTGGTTGAAACCGACACTTCATATAGTGGGCTGGGCGTGGTCCTCCTCAGGCTGAGCGCCCCATTGCCTTCTTTAGCAAGCCCTTATCAGGACAATCTCTCAATTTGTCAACCTACGAACATGAGATGCTTGCACGCCGTTACGAAATGGCTTTCATATTTATTGGGTCGGCACTTCATCATCCAGATAGACCATCAGCCCCTGAAGGATTTCCATGACCAGCGGATATCTACTCTAGCCCAGCAATACTGGGTGACCAAACTCATGGGTTATGATTATGATATGGTTTACAAAATAGGGGCCGACAATACCGTGGCTGATGCTCTTTCTCAACGAGATGAGGAAGCGGCTCTCATGGGCCTGTCCATTCCCACATTTCCCTTTATGGACGATTTGCTTCAGACCTATTAGTATGTGCCCGAGGCCGTGGACATATTGAGTCGACTCCTGGCTGACCCGACATGCTTACCATCTTTTGTTTTGTAGGGTGCTTATATCTTGTGGAAAAACCGATTATGGGTTCCGTCGAGCCCTTCACTACGGCAAGCTATTATATCCTTCTTTCATGGCACGCCAAGTGCTGGCCACGAAGGATCATTCCGCACCTACAAATGTGTTTGTCAGAATTTCCTTTGGCGAGGAATAAAAAATGCCATTTATTCGTATGTTGCGGCCTCTGATGTTTGTCAGCGCGCCAAGGCCTCCACTACTACTCCAGCAAGCCTTTTGCAACCTCTTCCTATTCCCGATCGTGTGTGGGAGGATATCTCTATGGACTTTATTGAGGCTCTACCGGCGGTCCAAGGTAAATCAGTTATCCTTGTGGTAGTTGATCGTCTATCTAAATATATGCATTTTTGCACCCTTGGTCACCCATACACGGCTAAAACGGTTGCTGAAATTTATGTTCGTGAAGTGGCCAAGCTTCATGGTATGCCGAGGACAATCATTTCAGATCGGGACAAAATCTTTGTCTCTCACTTCTTGCGAGAGTTCTTTGCTTTTCAAGATACTAATTTGCATATGAGTACCATTTATCATCCTTAGAGCGACGGGCAAACCGAGGTAGTCAACCGTTGCCTCGAACAATACCTTCGTTGTTTTGCCAAGGAGGAGCCTCGTCGTTGGCTCCAACTTCTTCCGTGGGCTGAATGGTCATATAATACAGCATATCATTCATCTATGGGTTTCACCCCCTTGGAGGTTGTTTATGATAGGCCTCCGCCCACAGTGATTCGATATTTGCCTTTCAGTGCTTCCGTTAGTGTAACACCCGGAAAACTGGTACGTTAATTAAAGCATCTATTTTAGGAAACTGGTCTAAAATAGGAAAGTTTTGTTGCCTGATTTGATTCTGGTTGTGCGATGTGCTTTGATGTGTTATTTGACTTTTATGTTGTGGAATGAATTGACAATCGCATGGTTAATCAGGGCAAAGCACCAGGACGCGAGGGTTGGTCCTGGCACTGGGCACAACCTAGCGCTAAGACCAGCCTGGCGCCAGGGTCTAAGAACACCTGACGCCAAGAGTGGGGCCAGGCGCCAGAGCATGTGTTCAGTGGATGAGACTTGTATGGATTTCATAATTAGTAAGTTGATTTTGGTTTTGTTGCGTGGTCTACGCGAGATGGTGTAACAAGTAGTGCTACCGCGGGACATCAGAGACATGTGCGCGAAGGACTCAAGCCTAGACGCAAGGGGCCTGGGCGCAGAGCCATGTGGCACTGGCCAGGGGTAACTTATGAACGTGGATGACATGGCATGGAGTGATCTCGAGTTGGTTGGAGTGAATCTTGGTGCAAATCTACGGTTTGACCTAATCGCGATAAATAAGGTAAGTATCGCGGAGGATCGGAAGGTTATCGGTTCAGTTGAGATAGTTATGGAGAGTAAATCTTAACAAATTGGAAGTGGTTAGATCACCTTTTATCAGCCAATAGGAGGGTGACATCTAGAGAGAGAGGGGTGTCCTATTGGTTGGCTTTTATTTGGTAGTTTCCTAATTGTAGTAGGAGTTCATCTTGATAGGGTAGTATCCTAATCAAGAAAGATTGCAAACCTATCTAATTAAAGGATTAACTTGCTAGGCATCCTGATCTAATTAGGAGGAAGGATTCTTATTGGTTGATGGAGATTTGGGATTAGGAAAGAACTAGATTAGGAGTAATCCTAATAGAAGAAGGAATGGGCTATTTAAGGAGGAGGCCGGCCCAAGTTTTTGCACGGCAATTTGTGATGCCAAGTCCAAACCCTAGCCTCTTCTCCCCTTCCTTGCCACCAATTAAAGCAACCTCTCTTCTCTCGACCTCTATTCTAGTGCAATCGAAGGAGTGGAGGCGCCGTTGGGAAGGAGAAGGAAAGAGCTACGCGTGGAGGTGTAATTTGTGTACATCTAAGTGGTAGGATATTTTTTCCTAACCAATCTGATTTGAACTCTTTTGCTTCATTCTTAGCATGATTATTTGATGATCCTATTGATGTTATCTCAGTGATAAGGTTGTGTTAATGTTTGATTCATGAGAGATTCCTTATTGTTTATCAAGTAAGAGTATCCTTGTTGATATATCTCGTTTAATGCTTTGTGTTAGTGCATACATGCTTACCTTTGATAGAAATATCGGTATGGTCATGTCTCTTGAACGTTGGAGGTCATAAAGTTCTCTTCTTTATTCTATAATGTTTTGTTTTAATCGTCCTATATGGTTAATGGATGTATTATTGATGTTAAAAGCTCGATTAGATCAAGGGTGACGCCTTGAGACTAGCTTAAGGTTTTTAACAGCAAGAAAAATCATGGAATCACTAAAATCCAGAACATACTAGAGTCTAGAATTAATCTAGGAAGGGAGTAATTAAGGGTATTAAGGTCATATTATCATGATTAATGAGTATTAATACGAGATTACTTAATATAAGCAAGTATTGCATTCTGGCAAGGACTATTCCTGTGCCGGCCTGTTGCTTATCGTCTGCAGCTACCACCAACTTCTCAGGTTCGTCCCGTTTTCCGCGTGTCCCGTCTTCGATGTTATGTGGGGGATCCTTCTCACCTATTCAGTGAGGTGCCTGGTCCATTACTTTTGCCGGTGGACCCCCTGCTCTTTCGTCATCCATTATGGATCGCCGTCGGGTTCGCCGTGAGCGATGAAAGTGGTCTATTGCGTGTGGGTCAGAACACTATATTAAGTACTAAAACCCTAACTCGTATCAACATGATAAGTTATTGGTAAATATGGTATTAATGACCTTATTTTATACTGTAAGACTATGAGAGTGCTGATTATAGCAATACTAAATTATGAATACGGGTTATGGAGCTGAGTCCTCCTGTCCAGAATTAAATGTTGCAAGTTTCAAGAGTCTTGAATGGTTTCAAGTCCAAGGAGTTTCCCGTCGATAATTCTACACCTTGTATCCTATTACCTGACCTACTTTTGGACATATGGATCTCGTGTCGGTGTTCCTAGGGATTGTCATATCTAGGGCTAGGTACAGTGAAGATACTCAGTATGTAAATCTTCGATGAGTCTCAGTCTGAGTTCTCCAATGCTTGATCATTCAAAATCATAGTGTACTCACATGTGAGTCTATTCAACTTATATTCATGAGATTGTTATCGTACTCCTCTGTGAGTCAGATTCAGGAAGATTGTAATTTGAGTCTCTAGATGAGAGAGCTTCTGTTGTTCTATATTAATTCAGTTCGATGTAAATTGTTTCTCTACTAAGAGTCATTGATGAATACTCTTAGAGTGGAATCATAGTATGCTTACGAGCCATTGCTAGTTCTTATGTGATCTCAGAATTACTTATTGAACCTCTGTAGTTCGGCCGATGATGGCAACGCGTGCGCTTTTAGAATGTATGATATTACGAAAGGTCTGCAGTCTCCGTTCATTGTGCCCGTAAGCACCGATGGGGCCAGCCTAGACGCATGGCCGGGTTCCTCTGAAGAACCTCAAGGATATTCCGGTATTGATGTCCATAGGGGAAGTGGACTGAGCTGAGAGCAGAAATTGTTGTCTCCTACACTTTGGATGTTAGAGTTTGTATCCATTATTGTTTCCTCCTTACGTGCTGTACGTTTGGAGCTTGATGATTATTTTATCTTTATCTTGAACATTAACGGTCTATGAGTATGACCAGTATTCAGGTAAGTAAACTTTGTATTTGCTACTCCTGATGTTGTTGAATCTGTCCTTACCTTTTTATCGTGAAGTCAGTATCTTTTATATTTTTGCTTTGTGGGTTTTCTTGGCATTCTACTGAGTATTTTCTATGGAATACTCATGCATCCTTTGATGCAGGAATCAAGAAGGAAAAGAACTGAACAGGTATTCTCGATGGGGATTTGTAGCTGATTGCAGTTAAAGATGCTCTTTTATTATGTTTTATCTTTTTGATGTTCTTTATGAACTTGTTGGCCTATGTGCCTAATCTTTGATGTTTGGATTTTCGTGACTAATTTGATGTAATAAAATAAGTAGCCTTTTGATATTGTCATTTAAGATTTAAGTACATGGATATTGTTTAGTCATTTTGAACTTGTATTTGTCCCATATTTTGTAGGATGGGAATGAGGATGATCGAGTATTCAGTCGCATCCCAGATCTCAAACCTTCTGACAGTCTTGGATTGGTAGCTTCCGCGCTCTAATTGAGGTTTTGAAATTTGGGGCGTGATACCTTATTTTCTCATCTCCTTCTTCTCTACTCTCATCCCCTTCCCTGCTCTTGGCCGCCGGTTTTGTGCATCCACCTAGAGTGCACAACAGGTAAATTACATTGGTTGCGCAGGTTTATTGCTTTGGTTGCGATAGTTAAATAATTCTATTTGAAGTTGAGTGAAATTTATTTAGTTACAAAGGTTGATATAATTATTGCAAAGGTAAATTACATAGGTTGCGAATGTTAATTGCATAGGTTGCGAAGGTTGGTATAGGGTGTGATGTTGTAATGCAAGAATGTTGTTGATTATTATATAAGGATGCTTCTCTTATTACAATTTTCTATCCAATTGTAGCTGGCTAAACTTGATTACAAGTGCACAATGAAAAAGCTTGCTGAATTTATCCAGTCAAACAAAGGCGAAAGTCATCAATATCTCTCCAATTCTATATTTAGAGATATATTGAAGATTCCTCACTCGCAAGTTTGTCATCAACTAGTATGTGAGATTTTACAGAGGAGGGTCAGTGGATTGACATTTGATGTATGTGGAAAGAGGGCTCGAGTTAAGGCCTAGGATGTTTGTCTAATTCTCGGGATGCCGCTACACACTATAGTCGAGAAGTCTCAACTCCCATCTTCTAGTGCATTCAAGGAGAGAATGTTTAAGGGAGAATCCAAAATCACTTCAACAATGATTCGGGATTTGTTTGAAGGAAAGAAGACGAAGGTACAAGGCAAGATTAGGTTGGCTAATTTTGTACATCATTGCGGTATTCCTCCTTCCTAGGCTAGGAGACCTTGTTGAAATGAGGTTCTAGGCCATGATGGACGAGGAGGACTTGAGTACATTCTCAAATTATCCTTGGGGCAAGGAAGTGTATGCGCAGCTATAGAGAGGAGTTGCAAATGCCTACTAGGACATGAAGAAAGGTAGATTCAACTTGTTTGGTTGTTCAGCCATATTATAGGTATGAATGCCATCTAACAAACTTGTGATGGTTTCAAATATTCTTCCTTTAATATTTCATGTAATAATTGCATTCTTAATTATGTATTTATGCAGTTTTGGTTCTTCGAATTAGTCGAAGCAAGGACTAGTGGATTGTATTGGATTGGTTGCAACAGGTGGATGGATTGCAACCCGGGATTTTGAAGTGGCTTGTGCAAAAGGCCCCTGACTACAAGTTGACTATTCGACCCCTCAACAAAGGATAGATTCCTAATGGACTTGAGTTCACTGACGATGAGTCTGCACTTGAGGTGGTTTCCAAAGGCTTTGATGTGGCAACTGAATTAAAACATCATTGCAATAGAATCACTAACAAAAGAATGTTAGCTATTTTGGGAAGAGCATCATCTGCTACCTCTCCTACTTTTTCAGTTGCTTTGTTGTTCTTTACTGTTTGGGCCTCTTTTGTTGACTAGTAGAGTGAGCTTTATTAGTACCGACCCCATCACTATCTACATCAACTCACACAATCTTCGAGTTATCGTGCGCCTGCGTTGTTCCATCTATGGGCCTCTTTTGTGCAGGTGGAGGATTTTTCTTTGCTTCCATCTCCTCCATATAATCATCAGCTGTCATATCCTTTTCAATATCATCTGCCACATCAAAGCCTTTGACGACTCGGAGGACTCAGAGGCGCACAATAACTTGGAGGACTTTTCTTTGCTGAAACAGCGCAGGTGCAAGATAACTTGGAGGACTCTTCTTTGTTGGAACAAGCCTTTGATGGAACAGCGTAGGCACATGATAACTTCGAGACACAGTTTGGATGCTCTACCTTTGCCTTCACATGTATGAGCTCAATTGCAAGGTGTCGGAAGAACTCCGTGTGATCAAGTATAGACATGAACGAGAGATCAACTCCTTTAAGCAAAGGTGCCATATACTGGAGGTGGGACAAGGGCTTGCCAAAAAAGTATAAGCAGGGAGATATAGAGGCGAAGAGGCAAGAGGCATAGCCGCCAAGGCCTTCCCCTGTGGTGGATGCTATGTCTCCCCCAATGTCTCATTCTCATCAAGGTGGAAGAATTTTGCAACCAAGTCATCTTCTCATAATAAAAGGAGGAGGCTAGAATATGATGATGACACTGGCTCCTCACCTATTCCCTCTTACAGTAGGCTACACGGACACTGCCTCCCCATTGGAGTCACCTCATAGCGGTCTCCTAATCTAAATGAGGAAGCTCATGAGGATGATGAAACAGAAGAGGCGTTGACAAAAGTTACAGAGAGGAAGGTGGAGAATCCACACCAAGATAGGTCAATCATTTCCATTGCATCGGATTCCACTGGTTGTAGACCAATGACAGTCATTAATCTAAAGAGCCTTTTAGTAAGTGAAAAGTTTGCCGTCTAGATACTTACTTCCTTTCATGACGCTTCATATGAGCAAACTTTAACCACTTATTCATTAATTATGGTATGATATAGGCAATGTGCGGCCATAGGCAGAATGTTGCCCACACCTCTACAACCAGGCCACTCCCTTTGACTTATCTGTGTTGAGAACTACAAATCCTATCGCACAATGTCGATCCCCTTTCTTTTGTGGAATTGCATTCCGACGTAATGAGAGAGAAAACCATCCCAGTGAGTACTACCTAACACCCAAGGATGAGACCATTGTTGACACAGTTTGGATCTCCCAGAAGAATTCTTACACATCGATATTAGGCTTGCTAATGGGGTACTTGACAAGATTAGCAACAGCTAGAGCATTAGGTGGTAAGGCTACTTAGGGGTGGAGGAAATCAGACCCAAGATGGTTCGACAACTTTATCATGGATGCATATGCGGCACTCATGTGAAAGCACTTCTTGGTGAGTTACCGTAACCTTGTAAATGAATGCATACTTGTGATATAGTTGCAATACCATTTAAAACTAATATGTGATGTCATGCTTCTTTATTGCTTACTTTGTGCATGCATGCGGTCATTTTACAATACTGACCAGAAAGTTTATGATGCATGGATGGAGGGTAGAAAGCCTAAAAGATTTGATTATGAGGCTTTGTATGAAGATTTGAGCAAGAATGTGTGCAGATCTTGCAAGGGTGCAGATGGTGATCATGCTTTCATGTACAGTAGGTGGCTTATTCTAGTCCTCAAGAATAATCATTGGTCCTTATTGGACTTTAGATTTAGATTTAGCGATATTCATTTACGATAGCCTTGGGACACGCGGGAGATTTGAGCATGAAAAATCCATATTCCTCTCAGTCTGCCATTTGAAGATGGGGATTAGGAGAAATGGAAAACTAAGTACGTTGAATCACAAAAGCAAGTGGGGTTCAATGACTGCGGGGCTTACCTCTGTTACTTTATGTATAGACTTACATTTGGACAAACACCAGAAGCCTTTGATGTGGAGCAATTCAGGAAGTGGCTTGTGTGGTACATTCTCAGTTTTGTGTCAGTCTATGGGCAAAACTAGGCTTGTGTGATTTTTTTAGTATATAGTGATTAGTTTTAACAGTTAAATATGTGGTTATGATTGATTTTTTACTAAGTTATGATATAATTCAGACAGATTCAAATATGATTTTGAATATTTGCATATGTGAATTTTGTGAGCGCTTACTATGTGTTTATAGTTGGTTTATGACAAAGTTATGCTATAGTTCTGACAGATTAATTGCATTTATGAAGGTTATGACAGATTAATATGTGGTTGTGAATATTTATGAATTATGTGGTTTATCTTCTTTTAATGTTGCGATGCGTTTGTGGTAGCTTTACGTTGAGAAGCAAATATAGGCAAAGTATGCATGATTTAGCGATTACATAACGTTGTGAATATTTGTGAAGTGTGTTATTTTTATGTGTTTTAATGTTGAGATGCAATTGTATTGGGTTTGCGATGCGTTTGTGGTAGCTTTGCACTGAGAAATAGGCACAAGTATGTGTGATTTGGTCATTACATGAGATTGTGTCAGGTTAATATGTGGTTGTGAATATTTATGAAGTGTGTTGTTTATCTTTTTTTAATGTTGGGATGCGATTGTATTGGGTTTACGATATGTTTCTGGTAGCATCACAACTTAGCAATAAAGGTATCACAAACAGCTGTCCGACTTTGATCTTGTAGAGATAGATATCAAGAAAGCTCTTGAAATGATCCCAACAATAGGTATGCAATCTTTGGAAACTTTCTTGGACTCTTCTCTTTGTATCTTCTTTGTGAATAGTTTATGGGTGATTTAATCATAATTTACTTTTTTTGTTAGGGATGTGAAACTTGAGTACACGGACTCTAAAGGAGAAGATGAAGGAGAACACCAAAAAGTGGGCCAAGTTCTGACATGTTTGCAAGGATGAGCAAGTTGGAGCACATGGAGGGCAATGTACACGACCTTTGTTAATTAAGTTAGTTTGATTCTTATAATAACATGAGTCTTCAATTCTTTGTGGATGGAGGGTTATGAAATCTGGGCTTTTTTAGGGGTTTTTGTGAAGAGATCGGTTTATATGAGATTGTTTTCATATAAGAAGCATGAGGCCAATCTTTTGGGCCATTGGATTCCAATCCAATAGTGGGTGTCAAATCAATGGGTAGGTGAGTGCAAACCATCACTCACCCTTGTAGCCATCATATCAAGATCCAACAACTACGACATGAATTGGCCTCATATAAGCTATATGAGAGCAATCTCATTTAAACTTTTCCCTTTTCTGAGTTATTGTTTTGATGATTACTTCTCAGTGGAATTTGTGGTCGGGGGCCCTCCTAATCATAGCCAACATGGTCTGCGTGGTGGTACTGTTGGTGAGTGTCCACCTGCTCCTTCAAACGTGTTATTACATTGTTGTAAACAAACAATGCAATTATTATACAACGATGTCTTTTAACTTCTTCCTTGTTACTGTGAAGGTTGTGAGTTATTGTTACTAGCATTTTGGTTGGACAATTGATAAAATTTACACTAGTTATGTTTGAGAGAGAAGGAGAGAGAGGTGCCTGGGGAGGAAAGCTTGAATGAACAAAGTCAGAGAGGAGATGCGGCAGAGGGGAATGAGAGGGTTGGGAGTATACAGAAAGAGGAATAAAAGACTAAATGTGAGAAGCATGTGAGATAGAAGAGCCTACAAGTACACTTCAGCTTTTTTGGAATCAAGTCACCTCATAATCCCAAACTCTGAAGAGTAAAAGGAAACAATTTTTTTTTAATTCCAAAGAGTAGTTCTAACTCAACTGGCACTGGGGCGTGGTGGGGCCATTTCGAGTTTAAATTTTTGGTATCAGGGCAGTTTTGGGTCCAAAAAATTGGACCTGTGGTGGGTCTGGTTTTGAAGATATAAAATGGTTCCGGGGCCGGGTTTGCGAAAACCCAACCCATAACTGCCCCGGTGGCATCCCTAATCGTGGGGATTGGAACTTTCTATTTTCTTTTGATCGGTAAATCAAGGCTTTATTCACTCAAAAGAAGGGTACAACAAAATTTACAATGAAATCATGAAAACCCTCCAATAAGCCTAAATAACAAGAGCCCTAAGCTGAATCATTAAGCCATGAAGGAAAACAATAAACTAAATCTAGAATTGCTTAATCCTTCTACGACCACCTTTCCTATTCTATTTCTTTTTCATACCAGAACTAGTCGCAAAACTACTCTTACAAGGTGACGTCAAAATCATCTTCACCGTTGAATTCTTCTTCAAATAGTCCCATCTGATAATTTGTCAAAAGAGTTTGTAGTCTGAACTGAATTAGACTTAAATGAATCCAAAACCAAATTGTAATCATTGTAATGTGAGGCAATACGACCTGATCTTCTAGGGGGCACCCTCTTAGCGATAGGCTGCTTTTTGAACATGTCTTCTTCTATATGAGAATTGTTAGAAGTAGTGTTATTCTCACTAAATCCCTGATTTTCACCTCTTAAAGTAGGGACCGAATTAGCAACAAGGGAATTTGAACCAAATGAATCACTTGGATTAGAGATAGCTAAGCCAGCATGAGGAACACTACTACCAGCTTCTCTGTGAGGAATAATTCAGGAAGGACATGGGTGAGGTGTTGAAATCTATCCTTTAAGACTGTTCCCATTAGTTTGATTCACTAAAGATGTAGGGAAGAGGCTACCTATTGCCACCCATTCTGGTCTAGTGGAGCAATAACTAATAACATGACCAAATAAGCGACACTTGCAACATAAAGATGGCTTCCATTCATAAAACACTGTCTGAGGAAAAGTGGAACCATCTATTCTATTAATCGTAACTAAATCTTGTAAATTGCTTGAAGAATTAACTTCCTCGCATACCTCCTGTAAGCAAGTTTCCTCCTACAAAGAGTCATTTTCAACATATAATGGCTTGCCAATAGTGCTAATAATCTTTTCTAAGGATTCTCTTCCCCAATACTGAATCGAAAGACTAGGAAGGCAAATCCAAATAGGAATAGTAGAAAGAAATTCCCTCACTGGTCGCATATCAGTACTCCAATTTTTAAAAATAAGGGGATGGTCAGCGATAGACCAGATTGATCCTAGAGCTACAATCGATATCATTAGAAAATTTGAACAGGAAAAAACCTTCAAATAACGAGATGGTTTCACAACCTTGAGTCATTTTCCACATATGCTCAACTGCTGCTTTTTAGGCCATTGTAGGATGGCTTTAATCCAACTGAGTGAACTTCCAGCGCTCACCTTCTTCCTCAACAAGTTCATTAGTAATGAGTATAGAGGATTGGTTCTGGCTTTCTGGATAATCAGAAATCGAAGCACCCTCCTTTGTTGTGTTTTGTTCAAAGAGAGCACGCCATGATGGAGGAGGATGGTCTTTCATCACCGGTAAAGACTGATTAGGCAAAGCCTGATTTGCCCTAAGATTGTCCCGAGATTTAGAGTTAACATTTGGAGGAGCTGTAAAAACCGGTGGTGAGACGATAGCATGAGGGATCTCCATGGAGGCAGTCAAAACTGCCCTTGTAGGAGAACCGTCGCCGTTTGCCCTGAAGACGTCTGATGTAGTTGCTACAGACGCCATGGTCTTCGCGTTGCCTTTGAACATTTTGTGGTCATCGGAGTTTTTAATTTTAATCGTGGGGATTCATTTGCGTTTTCAATAACTGGTTTGGTTCGAGATTTCAATCCATATATAGCTGCAACCGAATAGTAAAAAGATTTCCTCACATGGTCTAGTTACAAGAGTCACATTAGTGTGGGTACGCGGGCTACAAGAGATGGAGCCTATTGAGTGGTCCGATTTTGATCTGATGGAGAGTGTCAAATCAGACAGGTGGGTTTTAATCACCTACCCTGCCACTAGATTGTTGGTTGAAAATCCAATGGTTCACAGTGACTTGGCTCACGCATTCACGCCTAAGTTGTGTCTCAACAATTTTCTCCATATAAGGCTCCACAGTAAGCCACGTCCACTTGGGTTGTTGCATCATGGGTGTTCGGATAGCACGCGTCAATGTAGGGGTAGGAGGGTGATTAAAATCATTCTCTCTTGTAATTGAGGATCGACCATGGAGAACTGTTGTGATCCGTTAGGACCACAAGAACTGGCGTCAGCGAGAAGGGAAGAAGAAGAAGATCTAGGAGAGGAATTGGAGTTGTTAATATTGCATAACTTCAAAATGGGAGGACGACCTCCATAAAAAGGAGAGGATGGCGCGTCTCCCAAGGGGGCTGCGCCATCTGTCTAAGCTGATGGGCCTCAAATTGGACCTGATTATCCTCTATCAGTCCCATCATCTAACAATTAGCCTAAACGGGCTGATTACAATCTGATACTTAATAAAAAGAAATATCCTAACGACGGATGCTGCAGACGTGTTGTGTGGACGTGCACAACAAGAACACGTTAGGAAAACAATATCCAAGGCTAAATAAATTGAAGTGTGGTTATATGAAAAATTTTCATGTATATGAGCACCTTCCTTTGGTGCCGCCAAAATGAACAAACAGTGGTTCGAGATCAAATCAGCGGACCGAGTTGCCTACAAGCTCACAACAACATCACCACCAATCTAATAAGGGTGTTCACAACTGTAGCACATTAGGTGATGGTGTTTCGAGCACGCACAGTGATCTCCCTGCCTAGTTCATCTCCGATCAATAATTCAAAAGAAGAAATAAACAAACTTGCATAAAATGTAGACAATTAAGTTTTGAATAACATAACATAAAAAATCTAATTGATGAGATAAAATTGCCAACTTAAACATATCATGCAAGAGACATAGACACCTGTTTTATTTAAACTGTACAGGTATATAGGCGAGTCTGACTTTAAGAAAACACAATATTTATTAATAATAATGTATTTTTATTTAAATTACCTCTTGCGACAGATTATACAAAACTGTCTTAATAACCTGCCACTCATAATACTGCCTTTTACGACGGAAAGGTTTCTGTCGCCAGAAATCTGTCTTTAGCGACGATTTTAGCACTACTGTTATAAAACAGCCGCAAATGATTTATTTAAATCAATAGAAACTTATCAGACGGAAATGGTTTATCAATAGCGATAGATTCTTGTCTGCAAGTTAGAATCCGTCGCTAAAAGACAATTCTGTTGTGGTGTTAGGACAATCAAATCATTACTCATAGACGAATGTATGTGTCTGTGTATGAGCGCGCTCACGCGTGTGCGAGAGAGAGAGAGAGAGAGAGAGAGAGAGAGAGAGATGTCGTTATAAGCTGAAGCCAGATTTACATGAGCTTTAGCCACTGTTGGCCAGATAGCTACACCCTTAAACAGTCTTGAATTTCTTCACTAACCCTACCAATTTCCTTGAATGTGTTTCCCTTGTTAGCAAGCCCATCAGCTGCCATAGGATCTATACGAAGGACCTCATTATAGCAAGAAATTCCATCCGCATAGTTTTCCAGCCATCAAGAAGAAATAAATCAAAGCAAGAAGAAAAAGAGGATTATTTTTAAGTAAATTGTTGGAAGAGTCAGGTTCTCACTAAGGCAAGGCGGCTCACCTGTTGTTTATAAATAACTGCCAAGTTACTGAAAGGAGCAGATATTACATTTGTAACAGCCAGCGTAGCCTTATAGAATGTAGCAACAACACTTATCATGTTACTGCATAAGAAAAATAAGTAGATTTTATATGGACAGATAATCAAGACTTCTATGTGGAACAGCCAAGTAGGTACTTACCGCTCCATGTAAATGTTCCCCATATTGGTAAGAGCTTGTAGATGATTAGGTTGGAGAGCTAGACAAGACTTTGGACCAAGAAGAAAAAATTCAGACAAATGAATGGCTAAAAGTATAAATTCAATTACTGTAAAACATCACTGAAAGGCATAAAAAACAACCCGATAGCAGTTGATCGCTTCATCCACTCTGCCAGCATCTTTAAATGCATTGCCACTTTTCAAATATCTTATATTACAATTAAATGTATCAACTTCAAATCCAGAACATACATTTAACCTCGAGCTTGAGTCGAACACGAGTCGAGCTTTCGAGTCGGCTTTGACATCCTTTCGAGTCGGCTTTAACACCCTTAGTTGTAAACATGCAATTCAGCAGAGACGAACTCATTCACCTACACTACCAATTCGGCAAGGGCCTTGGTGAAATACTAGGGTTGTTCACGAGCAGAGTCGAATCGAGTTTTAACTTAGCTCGATCGAGCTTGACTTCTAGAAGCCTAGCTCAAGCTCGGCTTGGCTCGAGGCAAGCCTAAGATACTAACAGCTCATGCTCGGTTCGTCATGTAATTCGAGGACTCGGCTCGAGCTCAGGCTCAACTTCCCTATCTTGGAAATCAAGCCTAGGCTCGAACTATCTCCATTTTTTTATAATTTTGCAAATACAACTTATTATGATTAGAAGCATTACCTGAACTACCCTAGAGGAAAAAGAAACCAAGAAAAAGGAAAAAAATAAAGTAGCATGTCCACATCCAGTTGTGAGTATTTTTTTATAACAATATGACTGTTATAAAAGGCTTATTAGCGCTCATCCGTCTCCAATCAGACAATTGTTATGTTTCAACTATTAGTCTATTTTCTTAGTTTATTTGTATTATTGGCCTTTGGCCCAGTTTAGGGGAGTAGCCCAATCTGTCTGGCGTCTGGTCTCTGGCCCAGTTATATCTGACGTCTTTTGTAATAAGGCCTCTGGCCCAACTAGAGGGAATAGCCCAGGCCCACTGCGTGGGAAGTATTTGTAATGAGCTTAGGCTCTCTTGTTGCATTATTCAGAACAGTTTACCCTAATCTCTTTCTCCTCTGTCTTCACCTCCCTCTCATCCCCCTCTGTTGGAGCCGCCGGCCGACCATCAGGGGGTCTCCTTCCTCATCGACCCTCCCTCTTCTCGTCTCTCTCCCTCTTTTCATCTATATCACGTTCCCCTCTTCTTCCTGAAGAGTTGGGACTTATCATTGGTGTTAGAGCACCGATCCTCTGAAGCCGCCACCCTCCTCCCCCCTGGGGGATGATCTTCGCGAGATAATGGCAGCATCCATGGCGCGCCAAGACTAATTTTTTCAAATCCTTCTACAAGGACAGCAGCAATTCCAGCAACAATTTCAATAGCAGATGGCGATGTTTCGCGAGTCCTTTGAGCGATTGTCTCTGCCCACGACGACACCCCTTCACACTGGCCGGCCCGACAAGGGGGTCCTTCCGCCCCCTCTGAGTGGTCCCTTCGCACGTTACCCTCCAGGAGCCGGCCGGCATCAGGATCAGACTACCTTCTTTGGGTCACAAACGGTAGCCACAGGGCACAACTCCATGGGCACCGGGGCATCAAGCTTGCATGGTGTTCGACAGAATGCCACTTCCATCCCCTTTGTCCAGATGCAAACCACCAGGGGGCCAGGAGACGATGAACGAGATTTGGATGGGACAGCCAACCAGGTTGAATGTAGTTGGACCAACCATGGGTATTCACGAGACGAGTGCCATGGGCCCAGGCCAGTAGTAGAGACGAGGCTAGCGCGGTTCCAGTTTCCCAAGTATTCAGGGGATGACAATCCGGTGGACTGGTTGTACCAAGCCGAGAAATTCTTCCGATACCAGGACACTCGCTCCGATGATGATAAATTGACGGTATTCCCTTTCCATCTTACAGGCGATGCTTTGATTTGGTACCAATACTTTGAGGCAGAGCACCCTGGTCATTCTTAGCAACAGTTTACTCGCTGATTGTGCATCCAATTTGGTCCTACAGAATATGCAGACTTCAATGAATTCATCAATTCCTTGCGGCAGACATCAATAGTGCGTGCCTATCAAATGGCGTTCATGCGCATCGCCAATCGTCTGCCGTATTGGACACAGGAGGCCCTGGTGGGTAAGTTCATGCACGGGCTTAAACTGGAAATCTCGAATGCTATTTGGCACTATCCGCGTGCGTATATGGCTGAGGTGATCAAATACGTGCGGATTGTGGAGGAACGGCTTAATCGTCAGCAGAGAGTCTGGAGGCCCCCTTCATGAGCGCCCAACTCCTCCACATTTTAGGCCCCTCCCCTTGACGCCCATGCTCCACCTACGGTGCAACAAAGATCCACCGATTGACCCAAGCGCAGATGGAGGAGCGTCGATCCAATGGCCTTTGCTTTAATTGTGATGAACGTTTTGTTCCGGGTCACCGCTGCAAGACTCGTGCCCTGCTTGCCTTGGAAGGTATAGGGGATGAGGGCCCTGAAGACGAAGATGGGGCCAGCTTTTCATCAGACATGCCACTACTGATCAACCTGAGATCTCCTTCCATGCCTTCTCGGGCGTGTACATGCCTCAGACTATGTGTGTCCAAGGCGTTATCAAGAAGCAACAGGTATCTGTCCTTATCGATTCCGGTAGTACTCATAATTTTATTAATGACAAGGTGGCTTTGCGGCTGGGGTGTCCGTTGCAAGCCTCGTCTCCCTTTGATGTCCGGATTGGCGATGGCTCGAACCTCCGCAGCGCTGGCATGTGTCCCCGGGTGGAGTTAACTATACAAGGTCACGCCTTCCTTTTGGACCTTTATTTATTACCTACACAGGGGGCTGATGTGGTCCTAGGCGTGCAATGGCTCCGCGATCTCGGGGATGCGGTTTGGAACTTCGACGCCACGACGATGCAGTTTACTATAGGCGGCCATTCTGTCCGGCTCTCGGGCGGTGTTTCGGGTACTCTCCATTCTATGTTCTTGGTGGATTCATTATCACATGGTACTCCTCAAGGTTTTTTCTTGCAACTGCTATCGTCGGAAGGCACTACTCCTTTAGAGACCCCCCCAGACTTGGCCGCCCTCATTTCGGGTTATGAAGATCTCTTCCACGAGCCTTCTGGGTTGCCGCCCCCGTGGTCTCATGACCACCATATTCCTATCATACCAGGGGCTGCACCGGCCAATGTACGGCCGTACCAGTATCCTCATATCCAAAAAGACGAAATTGAAAAACTGGTCAAAGATATGTTGTTGACGAGGGTAATCAGGCCGAGCTCTAGTTCCTATTCATCGCCCGTCCTGTTATTCAGGAAAATGGACGGCACATGGCATTTTTGTGTGGACTACAGGGCTCTCAATGCAATCACTCTCAAAGATAAATACCCCATTCCCGTCATTGAAGAATTGCTGGATGAACTAACTCATGCGCGGGTCTTTTCTAAACTGGATCTGTGCGCGGGTTAGCATCAGATTCGCATGCATCCGGAGGACGTCCACAAAACTGCTTTCCGCACACATGACGGCCACTTTGAGTTCATGGTTATGCCATTTGGTCTCACTAATGCTCCAGCCACATTCCAAGGGCTTATGAATGATATATTTCGGGAGTTCTTGCGCCAGTTCGCGCTGGTCTTCTTTAACGATATTCTCGTCTATAGTGCATCCTGGGATCAACATATTGAGCATCTTCGTTCCATTTTTGAGGTACTTCGCCACCATTCCTTATTTATTAAATGGTCCAAATGTTCGTTTGGGTGTTCTCAGGTTGATTATCTGGGCCATGTCATCTCGAATGGGCATGTGTCTACTGACCCATCCAAGGTGGAGGCAATGCTGAATTGGCCTATTCCTACATCACTAAAAGGGCTTCGGGGGTTCTTGGGCTTAACCGGCTACTATCGCTGATTTGTGGCTAACTATGGTTCTCTCGCCGCCCCCTTGACCAGCCTCCTCAAACAGGGCACATTTGTTTGGTCGGATATTGCCCAGCAAACCTTTGACACTTTAAAAGCTACTATGTGCAAGGCACCTATTCTGGCCCTTCCTTATTTTTCTAGGCCTGGTCACGGCCTTGGCTTAGTACTGCTTTAGGAGGGCCATCCCATTGCTTTTTGGAGCAAAGCTTTGTCAGGTCACTCAGTGTCCCTATCAGCTTATGAGAAAGAAATGTTAGCTATTGTACACGCGGTGACCAAATGGAGGCCGTACTTGTTGGGGCGCCATTTTATTATCCGAACGGACCATCAACCACTCAAATATTTTCTGGATCAGAGAGTTGCCACTCCTGCACAGCAGCGTTGGGTAACGAAGTTATTGGGTTATGATTATGAGCTGGTTTATAAACGGGGCTCTAAAAACACAGTTGCGGATGCTTTATCTCACCAGTTTGAGGATGCCTCTTCTCTCGGTATGTCCGCTCCATCTTTTCCTTTCCTTGCCATCTTACGGGATTCCTATCAGGACGATTCAGCGGCGGTTACTCTCTTGGATCGGCTTTAGGCTAACACTTCGGATGATGCATCTTTTGTTCTGAAGAATGATTTGATTTATTGGAAGAATCGGTTGTGGGTTCCTCACTGTGATCACATTTGTCATACTATTTTAACCCATTTTCATTCCATTCCGACGGCCGGACATGAAGGCTCCTTTCGGACTTACAAACGGGTCTCTCAGTGTTTTCTATGGCGCAATATTAAGCGTGCCTTTCAAAAATTTGTGGCGGAATGTGAAGTATGTCAACGTGCCAAAGCCTCTACTATTACTCCTTCGGGACTCTTGCAGCCGTTGCCTATTCCGGAACAGATTTGGGAGGATGTTTTAATGGATTTTATTGAAGCCCTTCCGATGGTGCAAGGCAAATCCGTGGTGATGGTGGTGGTCGATCGCCTTTCTAAATATGCTCATTTTTCAGCCTTGGGACATCCTTATACAGCTAAGACCGTTGTTGAGCTTTATGTCAAAGATGTGGCTAAACTCCACGGGACGCCTCGTACGATTGTGTTGGACCATGACCGGGTATTTATATCACAGTTTTGGCAAGAATTTTTCACTCTTCAAGGTTCTCGCCTCCTCATGAGTTCGGCATATCAGCCGAAAACGGATGGTCAAACGGAAGTGGTTAATCGCTGTTTGGAACAGTATCTCCGTTGCTTCACAGGTGAAAATCCCAGGCGCTGGCTTCAGTTTCTAACGTGGGCGGAATGGTCTTACAATACTGCCTACCATACTTCTACCAGATTTTCCCCATTTCAGGTTGTTTATGGCCGGTCACTCCCGACCTTACTTCATTATGTCTCTCAACGTGCTTCAGTAATTGAAGTTGATTATACCTTGCAAACTCGCAATGATATTTTACGGCAATTAAAATGCAATTTGGGATTGGCTCAAAATCGTATGAAGCCAATTTATGACAAGCGCCATTCTGACCGTGAATTTCAAGTAGGTGACTGGGTCTATGTTAGTTTTCTTCCCGCACGACAGTCTTCCTTGTATCAGCCAGCTAGTGTCAAGTTGGCTCATCGGTTTCATGGGCCCTATCCTATTTTTAGAGCGCATTGGCCCAGTGGCTTACCGCCTGCAGCTTCTAGACGATTCTACAGTCCACCCAGTTTTTCACGTCTCCCACCTTCGTCGAGTTGTGGGTGATCCCTCTCGTTTGGTATCTACTCCTCCTCCTCCATCTATGCCAGCTAAATTGCCATTGGTGCCAGCATCGATCGTAGATTCTTGTCGAGTGCGTCGTTCTGGCAGCATTATTACCAAGGTTCTCATTGCTTGGCAGGACCGGCCACTGGAGGATGCTTCTTGGATTCATGAGGATGAGTTTTTAGCCCAATATCCAGGTTGGACGCCTTGAGGTCAAATGTGGAATGTTATGTTCCAAATATTAGTCTATTTTCTTAGTTTATTTATATTATTGGCTTTTGGCCCAGTTTAGGGGAGTAGCCCAATCTGTCTAGCATCTGGCCTCTGGCCCAGTTATATCTGACGTCTTTTGTAATAAGGCCTCTGGCCCAACTAGAGGGAATAGCCCAGGGGTTAGCCCAGGCCCACTGCGTGGGAAGTATTTGTAATGAGCTTAGGCTCTCTTGTTGCATTATTCAGAATAGTTTACCCTAATCTCTTTCTCCTCTGTCCTCATCTCCATCTGTTAGAGCCGCCAGCCGACCATCAGGGGGTCTCCTTCCTCGTCTCTCTCCCTCTTTTCATCTATATCACGTTCCCCTCTTCTTCCTGAAGAGTTGGGACTTATCAACAATCCTCATTGATTTTGAAAATCAGCCATGGGCCTTGCATAGTAGGAGGCTTATGGGCCTTCTTAACATAGGGATACTTGACTAGAGCTCGAGCTTATTCGAGAGTCGAGCTTTGAGTTAATACAAGTCGAGTTTGCTTGAGCCGAGTAGAATTAGTGGGGTGTTCGAAACTCGCTTCAAAAAAGGTAGAGCCTGAGTCAAGCTAGTCAAGAATCGAGCCGAATCGAGCCGGAATAACTCGTGAGCTAGCTTGACTTGTGATCACCCTTGTGCAGGACCCATGGCAACAAGTGAGGACTAGCTCCTTGAAGCTGGTAAAGGACTCAACCAGTAGAGCCAGATCCCAGTCTGTCACCGCCATCCGCTTGAAGCAAACTTCCAATGAGTGGGAGAATGCAAACCAGGGCTTGCCTTTGAGAACAAGGGATCAAACCCTAGGGAAGCAGCCAATTTTCTACTTATACATTGGCCTCTGTCGCCCACTTGGCCACGTCGTCAAAGCGCCAGCTTCGACAAGTCTAAGTGAATTTGTATTTAGCAAATTTGTGAGTCCCCAACTAGGGAGCTATTTGGCTCTTTTAAGTTCGGAAAACGATATTTATACATCAGATGTAGGGTTATCACTACACTTTAAGTTCCAAAGAAAATGGGTTTAAAGGCCCTTTCTACCTTAACAAACCCTAAAATGAATCCTCTCTTGATTAAAGAGGCTGCCAAACAGCCCTTTAGTAATAACAAATTACTTAAGCTACTTAGAAATAAAATGTGCTCTAATAAATTGAAAAAAAAAAGACAATTCTATAAAAAAAGAAAATTAAAATCATGACATAACATGTAAGAACAGCACGTGCACCCCATTCATAAAGATAGTAGGGGTATGTCAATAAAAAAAAATCAAAAGGATGGGTCAACCAACACTAAAAGTTTACAATAAATATAAACTGGACTTCTAACGACCAACCTAAGGCTTAACTATACAAGTCATCATCATCGCCAGCCCCAGCTGATGTGGTGAATGCATCTGCTCCTGCAGAAACTGCAGTCGTCTGTGAATGCTCAGAAAAGCGGAACTCGGTTCCGAATCCTCTTGATTGCTGCAGTGTCTGTGCAAATGCCTGGTACTTGCGGATATCTGCATCACTGACACTCCTGCGAGCGAACTTCATTGATTCTTCAAAGTGCCCACGCTTAATCTCTGCAACATCCTCCGCGTCGTCCTCCTCCATAGCTTCAGGGTTTTCCTGTCTTCTTTTCTCCCTCTCTAGATCCTGCAAAAGAACAAAAACACAAGATGAGCATCTAATAGAGCACAAGATTTCATCAAGGAAAACAACTACTCGCATTGGCCGCTTGAACTAAAAGAATAGAAAAACTACAAAGGATCTGGAAGGAAATAAACAATATCAGACCAACTTACTTTCTCAATATTTTCCCTGATAGCATACATGACAGCTCGCTGGCAAATCTCAGTAATATCAGCCCCACTGAAGCCTTGTGTATACTTTGCCAGAGCATGAAGATCTACGTCTTTAGAAACAGGCGACTTCCTGAGGCATGCCTTAAAGATCTGATGACGTGAACTCTCATCAGGTAGAGGAATATATATAAGCTGATCAAGACGTCCTGGCCTCAGGAGAGCAGGGTCAATAATGTCAGGCCTGTTGGTAGCACCAATGATAAAAACGGTCTTTTTGGCATTCATGCCATCCATCTCTGTCAAAAGCTGATTTAGCACCCTATCAGCAGCTCCACCGGCATCTCCCACACTGCTTCCTCTCTGAACAAAAAGAGAGTTTTTAAAACAAATAACAAAGATAGAGATCTGCCTGTGCAATAATGAGAGTGTTTGCAAAGTTAATTGTATCATCAGCCAAAATCAAATACAGAAACCAATAGGTATACATACCTGAGTCGCAATAGAATCCAGCTCATCAAAGAACAGGACACAAGGAGCTGACTGGCGTGCCTTATCGAAAATTTCATGAACATTGGCTTCACTCTCTCCAAACCACATTGTCAGAAGCTCAGGACCCTTAACACTGATGAAGTTTGCCTGGCATTCATTAGCAATAGCCTTTGCCAGCAGTGTTTTCCCACAGCCAGGAGGCCCATAAAAGAGCACTCCTTTAGAGGGAGACATCCCAAACTTCTCGAATTTGTCAGGATGCTCCACAGGGTACTGAACAGTCTGCAAAAGATAAAAAGCAACAAACATTCAAAATTGCCTACTCAGGTGTTCAGGTGACCGATCATAGGAAAGAAAAGGCATGTAAATCTAGTACCTCTTGAAGTTCTCTCTTAACATTTTCAAGGCCACCAATATCATCCCAGCTGACATTGGGTACTTCAACCACCTAAAATCAACAAAGCCATAATGTAAGATAAATTACTTTGTTCACTCAGACAATAAGCAAAATAGAACATATAATTCATGGCAAGTAATAATTAGCTTACTGTTTCACGCAATGCAGATGGATTGGATGTTCCAAGGGCAGTTTTGAAGTGATCATTACTGACTGCCATAGAATTTAGAATCTCAGCGTCTATGCTTTCATCTTCCAAATCTATAATGTCCATTTTTTCCCTGATGCACTGAAGAGCAGCCTCCGTGCAGAGAGCTGCAAGATCGGCCCCCACATACCCATGAGTATCTTTCGATATCCTCTCCAGGTCAACCTACAAAATAAAGTCATAAAAAAAGGTTAAGTAATAATGACAACAAAAACAGGCTCCTTAATTTAGAGAAAGAGAGAGAGAAGAAAAAGAAAAGAAAAAAAGAGGTTCCAATTTAACATTTAGGGTTAAAACATCAAAGTGAAGGCACATACATCATCAGAAAGCTTCATGTTCTTTGTATGTATATGAAGAACCTCAAGGCGACCAACCTCATCTGGAACCCCAATATCAATTTCTCTGTCAAATCTTCCAAACCTTCTCAGAGCCGGGTCTATGCTGTTGGGCCTGTTTGTAGCCCCAATCACAATTACATAGGCACGTGACTTCAAACCATCCATTAAAGTCAACAACTGAGACACAATTCGCCTCTCCACTTCCCCATGGGTCTTTTCTCTCTTAGGGGCTATTGAGTCAATTTCATCAATAAATATTATTGAAGGAGCATTCTTCTCTGCTTCTTCAAATGCCTTACGCAAATTGCTCTCGCTTTCCCCAGCTAACTTCGACATAATTTCCGGGCCATTAATGCAAAAGAAGAAAGCTCCAGTTTCATTTGCAACAGCACGAGCAATCAGTGTCTTGCCAGACCCAGGAGGGCCATAGAGAAGTATTCCTTTAGGAGGCTTCACCCCAATATTTTTAAAAAGCTGAGGATGTCACAGTGGAAGCTCAACCAATTCCCTGATCTGGGCCATCTGTTTCCTGACTCCACCCACATCATCATATCCCACTTCATCCAGTCTATCCTCATCCTCCCTTTTCACAGGCTCCCCCTCACAGAAGATTTCTGTGTCAGGAGCAACAACACAGTACTCTCCAGGATCGGTTTCAATCACTTTAAACTCAGCACTCCTCATACCACCACGTACAAGAAAAAGATCCCCTTTCCTCACTGGACGATATGCCTCCACAAAGTATGCTTCAAATAGTTTGCAAAAGGACAAAGGGTCGGCCTCCATTTTAAGAATTATATATTGTGAGTTATAGATGTAAGAAAGCATGGGACAAATGCTAGAGAAAAACAAAAGGAAAAGAACATAGTGTTGTCCTGACAAGTATCAAATAATATAGAAATTCAATATCGTTCTTCTACACTTCATAGTGAAAAACTCATCATCTTTAAAAAGAACACCAGCGTAAGATTTTACATTACTGGTCATCATGTGGCATATTCCACCAGCATCCAAATAACAGATTTAACACAACTCTTGAATAAATGGGGTCAACATTTGTTCCAGAGAAATCCAAAACCACAAACTTAAGGAAGTAGCACAGGCAAACCATTTAATGCACCAGTCACAAAAGTAAGTTAAAATAACAGAAAGAAAGATGCATCAGAAGAAAACAATTCAGCTCCTTTAAATAACAGGTAAAAGGCAGTTAAGAACAACATACGTTTTAGGTACACGTCAAAGAGATTTCCGGAGACGCCTTCAACTGTATCATCAACAGGTAATATGTGCACCCGCGTCCCATACTTCACATTCGGACATTGGTGCACAGAGACAACATCTCCCAGTCTCACACGGAGATTCGACCTGACCACCTTATTGATTCTAATCTTTGGCTCCTCACATGTTTCATCAGCAAGGGCAATGCAAATTGTGTCCCGTCGTTTCTTGCCCTGAACAATTGCAAAAGCACCATTCAAAACCAAAATAAGTAATTTAAACAAATGCTAAAATTCTAAAAACCGCTCTGACTGAAATCACTTCTTGTTAAAGCCAATCAAAACCCAAACGCAATTCTAGAAAAGGAATCAAAACAATCCTTTCAGTGCCAACTCATACTGCAGATACAACACAAAGCCCTAACCTTAAAGCGCTAGTGTCTACATTTCATACCATAGACACTTTCCCATCAGCAAGGGCAATGCAAATTGTAACTGAAATTCAACCATAATAATCCAAAAACCTAAAGTAAAAAACTGTACACCACCTTCAGAAGAATTGTGTCACCACGGAAAAGATGGAGCTTGTCCATAGTCTCCGGGTGCATTGAAACCACAGAGTTATCATCATTGACCGCCTCGTCGACGATCAACCGGTTGGCTGCCTTCTTCCGCTCTAGTATTGCAGTGCTATAGTCCCTCTTTGTCCCTTTCCTGCGACATGAAAACCCCCAGTCAGCCCATAATCAACACTCATCAACTTAGGAAACCCACATCGCAAACCCTGATTCCTATTGTGAAGTTTCTAAACTGTCGTACTGTTTTCTATTTCATTGTAGGCCATATATATACATCAGTACAGGTGAGTATATTAAGGGATATGATCCCTTACAATCAGGTTAGTTACTAACAATGAACTAGTCAATAACAAACTAACAAACTAAGTCTTTGACTGCAACTGTGAACGTGGTGATGATAATCCCTTAATATCCGCACAGCCCCCCTCAAGCTCAGCAGTAGTAGAACGCAGGTTGAGCTTGGACCGAAGATATATGAAACGTGGAGAAGGGAGAGATTTGGTGAAGATATCTGCCACCTGGTGAACACCTGGAATGTGACGAAGCTGGATAGAATTCTTGAGCACATGGTTCCGTACAAAGTGAACATCAATGTCAATGTGTTTAGTTCTCCCATGGAATACTGGATTGCGAGCCATATGAATGGCACTCATGTTATCACATAGAAGTAGGGGAGGACGAGGAACTGGGATGTGGAGATGGCGAAGAAGATATTGAAGCCATAAGATTTCAGCTGTAGTAGAAGCAACAGCCCGATATTCAGCCTCTGAGCTTGAGCGGGACACTGTTGATTGTTTCTTAGCACCCCAAGAAATTAAATTGGGACCAACATAAACGGCATACCCAGTAGTGGACCGCCGGCTATTAGGGCATCCAGCCCAATCAGAGTCCGTGTAGGCACGAAGAGAGAGATGAGAAGACTTGTAGAAACAAAGACCAAGTGTGAGAGTCCCCTTGATGTATCTGAATATCCGCTTGACAGCTTCAAGGTGAGCAACACAGGGAGCATGCATAAATTGACACACATGATTAACAGCATAGGCAAGGTCTAGACGGCTCAATGTTAAGTATTGCAGGCTGCCAACCATTTGCCTATACAAAGTAACATATGGAAGCAAAGGAGAGCCATGCGAGGAGAGGTGAAGGTTGGCAATCATTGGACTTTTGGAGGGTTTGACACCGGACAAGCCAAAACGATCCAATAGCTGGAGTGCATATTGAGCTTGAGATAAAATAGTAGAGGACGGAGTGCGAATAACCTGCATGCCAAGAAAGAAGGTAAGTGGACCAAGATCTTTCATGTCAAAGGCAGCTGTGAGCTGGAGAAGAAGCCGTTGGAGGTCTGAAGTAGAATTCCCTGTTAAGATAATATCATCCACATATATGAGTAAGAAGATAACATGCTGATTATGCTGCCAAGTGAACCGGGAAGTGTCAAACGGACAACTGGAGAAGCCAATACGGGTAAGATATGTGGTGACTTTAGTGTACCACGCCCGGGGAGCCTGTTTGAGCCCATAAAGTGCTTTATGCAATTTGCAAACATGATTGGGGAAATTAGCATGAAGAAATCCTGGAGGTTGTTGGAGGTAGAGTTCTTCCTGTAAGTCACCTTGAAGAAAAGCATTCTTCACATCAAGCTGCCGTAAGGGCCAATTGAAGCTGGTGGCGAGTGCAAGGAAGAGCCGTATGGTGGTGGCTTTGACAACGGGGCTGAACGTTTCGTCAAAACCGAGAGCTGCTTGCTGATTATATCCCTTTGCAACCAAACGGGCTTTATATCGATCAGCTGAACCATCCGCTCGAGTTTTAATTCGGAACACCCACTTGGAACCGACCACATTCATAGATGGCCGATAGGGTACAAGGGTCCAGGTATGATTGCGTCTGAGGGCATGGATTTCTTCAGTCATGGCAGCCACCCAAAGTGTATCACGAGAGGCTTGACGAAAGGAGGAAGGCTCTGGTGGTAAATGAGGCGAGGCAGCAAGCAAGGCAGATGGTAAGGGATGCCGTGTAGACAAGAGGGCCTTGGACGGCAGAGTTCCGGCGCAGGATCGTGTCACCAGAGGATGGAGTGGACCAGATTGGGCAGGAAGACTGGTCACAGAAGTAGTAGAGGCGGCTGGAGAAGCACGATCGGAACTTGAGGTGGAATTAGAGTCGTGCACTGGGAGGCAACAGGAGGAAGGATGGACCTGCTCACGAACATAGGCTGGCAGCATCGGGGAGGGGGCAAGAGGATCCAATCCCCCCGCCAGCGCAGGACATGGAGAAGCGGCCTGGTGCACAGCATGGGAGGGCGAAGAGGTAGCAGGGTCCATGGCCGGAGACGGAGCAGGGCTGGCAGCCCGACTAGAAGAATTGCTCTGGGCATGGAATGGCGGAGCAGTGCTGGATGCACAGCCAGAGGACCCTGGAGCAGGGAGAGGAGCGGTGCCAAGGGCACGGCTAGGGAGAAGAGTACCCGGAGCGGGAGGAGGGACAGTGCCGGAGGCACGGCCAGAAAGTGGGCGACGCTCATAAGTAATACCCCAACGAGCAGAGTCAGGGAGAGGGGATGAAGAAGGGACGTCCAAGTTTAATTCTTGTAGACTACCACTCAGAGAGAATAGACGGGGGCGAGGGTGAGGGGAAGTGGAGGAAGGAAGAGCTTGGACGGGGGTAGTAGAAGGGTAAGTGGACTCATCGAAAGTGACATGGCGGGAGATATATAGGCGGCCAGAGGAGTGATCAAAGCAACGATACCCTTTGTGGTGAGGAGAGTAGCCCAGGAAAATACAACAAACGGATCTGAAGTCCAGTTTGCCTCTCCCAAAAGGCTGAAGACATGGAAAACAGGCACACCCAAAAATTCGGAGGTGATCATAAGACGGAGAAGCACCAAAGAGTAATTCATAGGGTGTCTTACCTTTGAGGGAGGCTGAGGGTAAACGATTAAGAAGATATGTGGCAGTGGGAAAGGCAAATTGCCAAAATTGTTTGGGCACTTTACTATGAGCTAAAAGAGCTAATCCAATATCTGCAATGGACCGGTGTTTTCTCTCTGCAAGGCCATTTTGTTCAGGAGTGCCAGGACAAGAAAGGAGATGAATAATGCCAAGTGTTTTGAGATGAGTAGTAAACTTATGATTCACAAACTCACCCCCGCCATCTGTTTGAATGGTTTTGACGGTCGCCCTATATTGACGAGTGATAAGGGTGAGAAATTCTATAAAAATAGAAGGGACATCCGATTTTCGTTTAAGGGGAAAAAACCACGTGTATCGTGAGCATTCATCTACAACGAGGAGATAAAATCGGTAACCATCTAGAGAAGTAACAGGAGAAGGACCCCACACATCAGAATGTAAATTGGCAAAACAAATATTGGAATAAGCAGCTCGTCGTTGAAAAGGAAGCTTAGACATTTTTCTAAGTTTGCAACTATGGCATACATGTTTATTGAGATTGCTAGACAAATGAAGAGTAGAAGCTAAAGACTGCATGACTTTCGACGATGGATGGCCGAGTCGTGCATGCCAGATGTCACCATGGACTTTATTGGCCAAGAGACTGACGATAGATGGAGTTGAAGAGGACTGAACTTGATAAAGGCCGCCTGATCTAGACCCGGTCATGAGAGTCTTGTCCGTCTGTAGGTCCTTGACATGAAAACCCCATGGAAAAAATTGAAAATAACAAGAGTTGTCAGTGGTATATTTAGAGACAGTGAGAAGGTTTTTGGTAAGCTGGGGAACTAAAAGAACATTATCTAACCGAGCAGTGGAAGATAATGACACTGATCCAGTATGAGAGATAGGTAATGAATGGCCATTACCAACAAGAACAGAGTCATGACCATGATAGGGGGTAATACCTGTGAGGGATGATTTTTCAGGAGTCATATGATGAGTAGCTCCTGTATCAGGATACCAAGCATCATCGGCTGTGTGATCATTGAGGTGGAGGGCAGCAAAGGATTGAGCTTGATCATTAGAACTATCATGAGGGGCTTGGCAGACGTCGGCCTTGTGATTAGGATAGCCACAACGGTAGCAGTAGACACTATTGTAATCACCATTGATCGGGGCAGCCCGCGAGCAGCCACGACGAGAAGAAGAGGAGATCCTCGCCCACGAGTACTTTCACGGCGACCACGAGATGTGTGTTGGCCCCCTCCACGAGGAGGACCACGCCCCCTCCACGCTGAGAGAGAAGGGATGATTTGCCTGCCCCACGAGTGGAGACAAGAGCTGTGATAGGAGAGGAAGCTTGGCGACATATACGCCGATCAAAGTCCATCAACATGGCAGCAACATCATCGACAGTAGGGTAATCTGTACAGAGTTGAATTGCAGCAATGGCGGCATCATACTCGGAACCAAGTCCTTGAGTAATGCAGTGAATAATGTCATCATCATCAAGAGACTTGCCGGACATAGCCAGTTGATGTGCCAAGGCTCTGGCCTGATTTAAGTAATCAGCCATTGTCATCTTGTCTTTGGAGAGAGCACAAAGCTCATTCTTGATGTCTTGAACACGCCCACGAGAAAGTGTACCGTAAAGTGTCTTCATAGTGCTCCAGAATGTGGCTGAAGTTTCACAATGGATAACTTGAGGAAAGATTGCCTCAGACACTGTGGAAGCAAGCCAAGCAAGAACAAGTTGATCCAAGCGCAGCCAAGCTTTGACGCAAGGATCAGAATCAGGACCGGAGGGTCGAGGGAGCGTGCCTTCAACCAGTCCAAGCAAACTGTGACATCGCAGGACAGGGAGGACTTGCATGGTCCAAACATAATAATTTGCGGGAGCTAATTTGGTAGAAATTTCTTGGGAAATGGATTTGACGACAGGAAGATCAGAGAACGAAGCAGTGCTGGTGGTTGAAGAAGCCATAGTGGTGGGTGAGAGGAAGAGGCTGCTGGACAGAGATGCAGGATCAGGGCTTGCTCCGATACCATGTGAAGTTTCTAACTGTCGTACTGTTTTCTATTTCATTGTAGGCCATATATATACATCAGTACAGGTGAGTATATTAAGGGATATGATCCCTTACAATCAGGTTAGTTAGTAACAATGAACTAGTCAATAACAAACTAACAAACTAAGTCTTTGACTGCAAATGTGAACGTGGTGATGATAATCCCTTAATATCCGCACACCTATACAAGATCATTCGTATTCACTCGCTAAGGCTAAAAAAAATCAATTTTTTGGCAACAGCATAAACCATCTAACGCCAAACAGGAAATTAATACAAAAAACCTATTCAGCTTGTCGTCAACAATCATCAAGTCATCATAATTAACCAAAAAAATCCTCAAGTGATTCTACACAACCCAAAAAAACTTACATCGAAAACCCTAATTCTACAGAACATCATCCATCTTTACTTACTCAGGATCAAGAAAAAATCAAAATTTTCCAGCAGCTTAAAGCATCAAGCGTCTGAAATCATAAAAAAAAAATACAAAAACCCCAAATTCAGCCCATAATCAACACTCATCAAGTCATCATTCACAACTCAAAAAATTCACATTGAAAACCCTAATTCTACACAGCATCGTCCATCTATATACGCTTATGATCAACAAAAAATCAGTTTTTTTTCCAGCAGCATAAGGCATCAACCATTTATATCAGAAAAAAAAATAGCCGGAAACCCATTCAGCCCATAATCAACACCCATAAAAAACAACTCAAAAAATCCACATCAAAAACCCTAATTCCAAACAACATCATCCATCCATACTTGCTCAGGACCAAGAAAATAATCAACGTTTTCTCCAGCAGCTTAAAGCATCTATAGCGTCTAAGAAACAGGAAAAAAGACATAAAAGCGAGAGAGACAAAGAGAGCCGATGGTTCTTACGAGTCGGAGGCTTCGCCCTGATCGGCCATGGCTGGTGGCAGGACTGCCGGAGTATGGTCGATGGAGTGGAAGAGAGAGGGTTTGTTTGGAAGGGAAGGACGTTAGTGAAAAGCCGCGGGGAAGGAGGTGTTTGGTTGGGGTGCGAGAATAAGTTTCTTAATTCCGTACTTTTCTGTCGTTGTTTGGGCGAAGTGTGAGGGAAATAGGAATCTTGGGAAATAGGGTTGGCTGCCTACTCTTAAAACCCATGAAACTTGCAAGGCCCCCAAAATCTTCGCGTCTCTTTTTTTGTTTATTCTTGGGGCACCCAAGCCATGAGAGTATATATTGCGAAGGGTCGCTAATATATACTCCCTCCGTTCTAAAATACTATGGGTGCGTTTGTTTGCTGAAAAAAACCATATTTCAGCCCTGAAAGGTGAAAATTTTCACCTTTCAAGGTGAAAAGTGTTTGGAAGCTGAAAGGGTGAAAATTGGTCGGTGACGGTGATAGGTGAAAATTTTCACTCTTTCACATTTTAGCCCTGAAAAGTGTTTCTTTGCTGAAAGGCCGAAAATTGGCCCCGAAAGGTGAAAGGTGACAAATTTTCACCTTTCACCCTGAAAAGCTGATTCTCACTAAGGCTGACGAATAGATCGTCGCACCTCTTCAACGACAAAAAAATCAAATCTCTCACTGAGGTTCGTCCCCTGGTGAGTACCCCCACCCCGATGGTGCCCCGTTGAGCTGAGAGAGTTTGTGCCCCCCGTCCCCACCGCCACTCGTTGAGCCCCCCTCCCCCCCGATCACCGCCGCTGCTGATTGAGGCCCCCACCTCGTCGCCGCCGCCCCGTTGAGCTGAGGGAACCCGTGCCCACCCCTCCCGGGCAACTGCTCGGGTCGCCCAAAGCCGGTCACCCCGGTATTTGCCCCAACGCCTCCGCCACCGCACTGTTAAGCCGAGGGACCCCCACTCCCCATCATATCTCCCTCATTTGTAGTCCATTTTTGAACATTTTTTCTTCATTATAAGAAAGAACACTAAAAATGAAGAAGAATGAAAAAAAAATGGGCCAAAACGGATGAGAAATGAGTAAGATATGCATCGTTGAAGTTTGTCCCATTAAAAAGTTATCGCATATCCGATTACTCGATAGCCAGTTTTATAGTGTAACCAGTTACTCGATAGGCAGTACTATAGTGTAACCAGTTACTCAATAGCCAATGCTATAGTGTAACCAGTTACTCGATAAACAGTACTATAGTGTAACCAGTTACTCGATAGCCAGTTTTATAGTGTAACTAGTTACTCGATAGCCAGTACTATAGTGTAACAAGTTACTCGATAGCCAGTACTCTAGTGTAACCAGTTACTCAATGGGCAGTACTATAGTGTAACCAGTTACTCGATAGCCAGTCCTATAGTGTAACCAGTTACTCGATAGCCAGTGATATTGTAACATCTGTTAAATTAAAGTCGACACCTGGATGGGTTGGATGGGCACCTGGATGAGCTGCATAAGTTGCCAGACAGTCTTTACCTCGACCAGACTGAGTAGAGCATCGATCTTCCCTGCTTCTGTCGACTAGCTCTTACTCTTCAGGTGCTGGCAAGGGGCTGAGCAGCACCATGGACAACCGGATGGCAGAGTCCTTGAGGGTAACCAACTAGAGGTGTGGGTGAGAATTAGAGTCTGGACGTCAGGGTCGTCACCCACAAGGAGGCGGGAGCTGGAGATCTCTAGCAACCTCCGGCGATTTCCGGCGAACCTCCAGCGTCCGGCAACTCGAGACTATCTCCGGCGGAAGGTTTAAGAGAGCAGCAGAGGGAGAGTGTCTTCGGGCAGCGACGGCGACTCCGGCGAGCTCGACAACCACAACCACCTCTGGCGGACGGCGACTCGACCTCATGCAAGGTAGGATCCCATACCTCTTTCATAAAGCTTTGATTTTTTTGAGTTCTTTGTCAATGGAGGTGGCGGGGATGGCGACATAGGAGGTAAGGGGCCGACGGCGAGTCGACGGGGGTCAAATCGACCTCCACCAGGCCGCCGGCCATGGTGGAAGAAGCAAAGGCAGCAGCTTTTTGCTGCTGCCATTTTCCCTTTCCCTCCCCAAATCCGGCCGGATCACGGCCTGACGTTCGGTGGAGGAGAGGAGAAGAAGAGGGGTGGCGTCAGCTGAGCGGTGGCGGTCCGACGACGGCGACTGTGTCGGCCGCCACTTTCGCGCGAGTAAAAGACGACCGAACTGGAAGATGACTAGTTCGGTCCAGGATTAGCTGGACCGGATCATCAAACCGAACCGGAACCTGGTTCGGTAATAGTTAAACCGAACCCGGTCCAATAAATAAACAGATTCAGGCAGACCGAACCCGGTTCAGTCCAGTTATAAATCGAACCCGGTTCAATAATAAACCCGGTTCATAAGCTGGTTTAGATTTTGAACCGCCGGTGGACCTCAACCGACAGTTAAAACTGGCCACAACTGACGGTAAAGCCTGACTGTCTGTGTAATTGAATGCAGTATAGTACATATAGAGCCAGAATAGTACATAGGCTCTTTTTAGTAATTTTGGGCTGTTTAATAAATAATTTCAAGCCCTAATTGGTATGTGTGTGATATTACTGTATTAAGGGCATTAGTCCCTTATGTTATGATGACTGATAGCAAAGGTCTTAAATGGTAAAGAAAAATCCGACTAATAAACCTAGATGGTTTAGAGACATAATCATTTTATGAAAGATAATAAAATGATGACTTGAGGGCTGAGCTTGAGGGTTGGGAAGAACCTAATCAAGATAAAGACTAAAATGCCCTTGGGATTAGGAGTCAGTCTATGAGTGTGAGTGACTTCCGATCAAGCGATCGAATGACTATTAAGTCACAGGTCAGGCTATCTGTTGAGCTATTAAGCCAACAGTTGTGAATGGTATGTTATGGTTCCATATTAGTAATACTGTGAGACCTATTAAGGATCACAAGGAATAGATTGAGGTGATGTTGCATCTTCCGACTGGTGGAAGCTCTGCCGTTTGTATCTCTCTATGGATTTTAGAGAGCATTCACATCTTTTGACTAGTGGAAGCTCTGTGTCTTGGTACCTAATAAGGATCAACGTCTATTGGCCAGGCTTAAGCTGTTATATCACTCTATGGATTTTAGAGAGAACAATGATATATTATTTTGGCCATGTTTGCATCTTTCTATGGATTTTAGAGAGAATATTACATATTTTATTGGCCAGGCTTAAGCTGTTACCTCTTCTCTATAGATTTTAGAGAGAGCGTGCTTATTCTCTATGGATTTTAGAGAGAACCACACATCCTGAGCCTTAGTTGCCAGGTGGTTTACTGTGCACAACATTGGAGATGTTAGCATCCTAGAAGGCTGCGTTTCCCGACCCATATCGAGTCTAGGAGCTGATGTGGAGCCAGACCCTTCCGACGGTCATACCTTCTAAGGTAAGGAATGGGCGAGGCAGTCACCCTTGAGAAATTCAGGGCGTGCCGTGATTACCGGTATTAACCGGAGTGATAGTCACAGTGTTTTCGTGCTGTCTGTCATGTAGGTATGACATTCAGTGAGTCTGTCTAGGGGACAAAGACTTAATTATTGAACTTGAACTTGGGAAGCAATAAAAGACTTGCTTGAAAGATTAATAAAAGATTCAAGTGGAATCCTGTAATAGGTTGTATAATATGTTAATGCAAATCCTAATTTGATGTGATGATGACTGTGTTATGGTATCCCACTGAGTATTTTTATACTCAGCATCCTTATGTGATGTAGGTGCTGCTGTGGAGGATTGACTTCACGTGCACTTGGGAGCTAGGTGGTGAGGACGATCAGATTGCTGAGCATATCTCCTATTTGGGTTTGTTCTAGCTCTTGTATTAAGGCGCGAGCGCCGAATATTTCTAGTTTATTTTGAGATGGATGACAGACTTGCACTTTGAGGACTTGCTTTAGTTTAATCGACTTTGCATCTTGTATTACTATATGTATATATGGTTTTGTATCCATATTTGTGAACCCCAGTTATCACGGCCTAGATGCTTAGTCGAAAAGTTTTCAACCAAAGATTTATCGCTTAGAGGAACAATCCTCGAGTTTTTCCGCTACCACTCTGATTTAAAAATGGTTTTAAAAACCCAGGCCGTGACAGATATAGTGTAACCAGTTACTCGATAGCCAGTCTTATCGTGTAACCAGTTACTCGATAGCCAGTCCTATAGTGTAACTAGTTACTCGAAAGTGTAACCAGTTACTCGATAGCCAGTCCTATAGTGTAACCAGTTACTCGATAGCCAGTACTATCGTGTAATCGATTGCACGATAACAAACTGGATCATGTAATTTCCCATTAAAATGGAACAAACTTCAACAGTTCATATCTCCCTCATTTTTTATCCGTTTTGGCCTATTTTTTTCATTCTTCCTCATTTTTAGGGCTCTTTCTTATAATGATTAATGAATTAAATTTAAAGGAGATATGACTGGGGGGCTCCCTCGGCTCAACGGTGCGGCGGCAGAGGGGTAGTCGTGCACACACACACCGGGGTGAGGGCGGCGGTAGCATTGAGGTGGGGGGCTCAACGAGGCAGCGGCGGCAGTGACCGGGGGAGGGGGGACTCAACGAGGCTGCCGCCGCCATCACCACCGGGGAGAAAGAGGGCGACATCAACGTGATTAATTTTCGGTTCCCAAACATATTTCACCTTTCACAAATCAGGCCTGAAATTTTTCACCCTGACACTTGTTTACGTTTAGGTTCCAAACGGGTTGTCACCAATCATAAATTTTCAGTGTGATAATTTTCAGGATGATATAAATTTTCACCCTTTCACCTATCAGCTTCCAAACGCACCCTATATATGTCAGAGAAAATTCTCATTTTTATTACACCGTAAAGCCCACAAGGAAGTCATATGACTTCTTCTCCCTCGTATCCCATGCAACTCGTATGCTTGTTCACAAACCAAGTTCAAATCAATCCTTCCGAGTCTCTTCCAATTTTAGAAAGAGGAAGTCACGTGATCTGGCAATAAATACACAATATTTTAGAACAGTGAATATTTGTAAATATATATAGTATTTTAGAATGGAAGGAGTAGTTCATACATCAAAAATTGTCTTAACATAACCCAAATTTCTAGTCTTTAAGAAAGTGGGCCCCACAAGAATCTAAGTCTCCTAGTATGAGAACTGGATCCTGTCTCTCCAATGTCATGCTCCTCCATCTCTTCCTTTCTTTGAAGGAGAAAGCTAGAAGCGTCTATAATGGCAGACTACGAGCAGTAGCAACAATCAGAATAACCCTCCATCCCCAAGGAGACGACAGTGTACGTAGATGCACAACACCATCATTTAACTCCACTTTGAGAAGACCTAGGAAAAGAAGAGGGCAATAGACCTCCAAAAGAAGCAACTTTTTGGCTTCTTCATACTTAAAAGAGGAACTTGGACAGCAACTCAATTGTTTTTATTGGAACAACATACACTTGAAATAGTTTCATTCATAATAATATTATAAAGGGGAATTTATTAAATAATACTCCAAAAAAAAATTACCGATCGAGAATCATGTTCAAAATAATTCCAGATCTGGGTATCTGACAAGCCACATAGGCGTCAACGTAGCACTGGCGCCTGCGTGGCTTTTTTTTTAAATCGACCTGAAGGCATCGGTTGAATCGCTTAAAGAGAAGAGGGAGAGGTGTCAGTTTCTGTAACACCTGTCGTGCTAGAGCAGCCAGGTGTATTTCTAAAATCAATAGGTGGCTGAGGGGAGATGGGAAGGGAATTTAATGGTGGTTTCCTTTGTAACCATAGCAGTGTTGCCTTGTCATCTCCATCCTTTGGCACCTGCTCGCCGGTTTTAGCTGCCTTAGATTGGCCATGGAAGAGGACTGGAACCAAACCATACTTCTCGTCATCGACATGCAGAACGATTTTATCTTGCCAGGAGGTCCGATGCATGTCGCCAGTGGCCGGATTATTGTGCCTTCTGTCATCAAAGTTGTGCAAGTCGCCAGACAGCGTGGCATCTTTGTTATCTGGGTTGTGCATGAACATGACCACAGGGAAGGGAGGTTGAACTTTTCCGCCGGCACCTGAATGGACTGAATGGGCACTTGTTGAGGGCTATCATAACTCAACAGCCCTTCGACCTGGTCTTAACAGAGAGAATCGGATTGTTGGAGGGGATGATGAACAGTAAGTGGGTCATCAACCTCAAGTGACGACGGAGAGCTCGACGACCTCCAGCAAGCTCCGGCGAGTCTCCAACGAGCTCTGGCGGGCGGCGATTCAGTATGCAAGGTAGGATACCGTACCTCATTCATCAAGTTCCGTTTTTTTTAAATTACCACCAATGGAGGCGATGACGGCATCACTGGAGGGAACGGCGCCTGTGGCGGCTATGTCGGGCAGGCTAGTAGAGAGCCAGAGCGGCGGCGACACTGCCGCTGTCCCGAAAGAGGGAGCTTTGGGCGGCGGGCTACGGCGGCAAAAGCCTTGTTGCTCGAGCCGCCAGTCAGTGCATCACCGGGTGATGGCGGAGCTTCCGCCGGCCTGGAAAGTCGCCAGCTTGGCGGCGAGCCGCCGCTACAAGAGTCGCTGGTGCTCGAGCCGCCAAGCAACTCGAGGCGGGCACGATGAAGAGTGAGACTATTGGACGTTGGGGCTAACGACAGCCACCGTAACGGCGAGCCATCGCCGGAGAAGCCAGCCCCGACGGGGGCAGTGGCCAGAGCTCGCCGCCGCCATACCCAGACGACTGGTTGTCTCAATCGGGAGAGACGACCGGTCCGGTTCAGGCACAGGCCGGACTGGACCGGTCCACTACTAGATAAACCCGGTCCACTAAATCAATTGGTTCAGGCAGACCGAACTCAGTTCGATCCAGATATAAACCGAACCCGGTTCATCATTAGACCAAACCCAGTCCATTTCCAAACCGAACCCCGGTTCATAAGCCGGTTTGGATTTTGAACTGCCGGTGGACCTCAACCGACAGTTAAAAACTGTTTATAACTGGCGGTCGAACTTGACCGCCTGTGTATTTCTGTGCAGCGTGGTACACACAGAGCCAGTTTGGTACATAGGCTCCTGTTATTGATTTTGGGCTGTTTAATAAATAATTTCAAGCCCTAATTAGCGTATTAATGGTACGTGTTCGTGTTTTTATATTTAAGGGTATTAGTCCCTTATGTTATGTTGACTGATAGCTAAGGACTTAAATGGTAAAGAAAAATCCGACTAATAAACCTAGATGGTTTAGAGACTTAATCATTTTATGAAGATAATAAAATGATGACTTGAGGGCTGAGCTTGAGGGTTGGGAAGAACCTAATCAAGATAAAGACTAAAATGCCCTTGGGATTGGGAGTCAGTGTATGAGTGTGAGTGACTTCCGATCAAGCGACCGAATGACTATTAAGTCAAAGGTCAGGTTATCTGTTGAGCAATTAAGCCAACAGTTGTGAATGGTATGTTATAACTCTAAAGATTATCAGTTGAGCTATTAAGCCAACAGTTGTGAATGGTATGTTATAACTCTAAGAAGGGTTCATACTAGTAATACCGTGATACCTGTTAAGGATCACAAGGTATAGATTGGGGGTGGTGTTGCATCTTCCGACTGGTGGAAGCTCTGCCGTATGTATCTCTCTATGGATTTTAGGGAGCATTCACATCTTCCGACTGATGGAAGCTCTGTGTCATGGTACCTAATAAGGACTAACTTCTATTGGCCAGGCTTAAGCTGTTATATCTCTCTATAGATTTTAGAGAGAATAATTATATGTTATTTTGGCTAATGTTTGCATCTTTCAATGGATTTTAGAGAGAGCATTACATATTCTATTGGCCAGGCTTAAGCTGTTACCTCTTCTCTATGGATTTTAGAGAGAGCGTGCTTATTCTCTATGGATTTTAGAGAGAGCTTTTGCATCTTCCCCAGTGGAAGCTCTGCACACATCCTGAGCCATAGTTGCCAGGTGGATTATTGTGCACATTGGAGATGTTAGCATCCTAGAAGGCTACGTTTTCTGACCCACATCGAGTCTAGGAGCTGATGTGGAGCCAGACCCTTCCGACGGTCATACATTTTAAGGTAAGGAATGGGCGAGGCAGTCACCCTTGAGGGATTCAGGGCGTGCCGTGATTACCGGTATTAACCGGAGTGATAGTCACGGTGTTTTCGTGCTGTCTGTCATGTAGGTATGACATTCAGTGAGTCTGTCTATATGGGACAATGACTTAATTATTGAAGTGGAACTTGGGAAGCAATAAAAGACTTGTTTGAAAGATAAATAAAAGATTCAAGTGGAATCCTGTAATAGGTTGCATAATATGTTAATGCAAATCCTGGTTTATTGTAATGTTGATGGCTGTGTTATGGTATCCCACTGAGTATTTTTATACTCAGCATCCTTATGTGATATAGGTGCTGCTGTAGAGGATTGACTTCACGTGCACTTGGGAGCTAGGTGGTGAGGACGTTCAGATTGCTGAGCATATCTCCTGCTTCGGGTTTGTTCTAGACTTTGTATATCTCTCATTTCTGATCCATTTTTGCCCATATTTTTTCATTCTCGCTGGACCTTTTCCTCCCTATAGACATTCCTCTATTATCTCGGTTCCCGCTTCTCTCCATCGTTCAGGTGACCTCTCTCTTTCCTCTCTTCTCTGATCTCTCCTCTTCGTGGGTTTCCGCTATGCAAGGGATGTCGCTTAAACAATGACATTAATGGCTGATTCTGCAGAATTGATGTAGGTTGCATTTACCACCCTTTTTTCTAACCAACTATCCTTGCTTCATATGGAAACTGTTTAGCTGTTAGAAAATAATTTGATACTTCTAAGACTAGCCATCAATGAAATTGGAAGAATTTTGATGAATTAGTGAAGTGTTCAATTCAGATAAAGGGGGATATTGAGAGGCAATGATACGTGTTTAAATGGTAGATTTTGTTTGGGATTAGAGGAGGAGGCTAGATGATAGTTTTGGTGTGCTTGTCTTTGAGAATGACACTACAACAAAATTGGCTTTTAACGGCGGATTTATTTTTGATAGAAAAGAATCCGTTGATAATAATTATCATTAGCAATAGAAATCAATCCATCGTAAAAGGAGGAACATTAACGGAGGATTATTTTCGACGGACATGAATCCGACGGTATTGAGATTTATTACGACGGATATTAACGGCGAAAAACTTTCTGCTGGTTTAAAACTATTTCTTTCGACAGATTATTATGGCAGAAAAAATTCTGTCGAAAAAAGGAAAAAAAAACCCCAAATAAAGCAGAGCGCGATGAAGAACTAGATCGACCGTGTTCCGAGGGCGCGTGAGGAAGGCCGGCGGCGAAGGGTAGCGGCTGAGCTCACGATCAACGGCGGCGGTGACGTGGGCTTGAGCTCGACAGTGTGGAGGCGGCAAACCAGCAGAGCGATGATGGCGATTGTGGAGATGACGGCGGGGTTTGGCGGTCACAGCCGACGACGACGACGATCATGAGGAGGCTGACGATGAAGGCGAACCAGTCGGGAGTAAAGGTTCCGGAGTAAACAGAAGAAGGAAAGAAGCGCGATTTGGAAGGTTTCGATTTGGAAAGATTGTGCGATAGAGATGAATCGGGCAAGACAAGTTACAGACCTGTTTCAAAATGGTAAGTGCCCAAATTCGTTTTGATTGGAGAAGAAGAGAAGTCTCATTTGTGCAGCCGAAAGGAAAGATTGAATTTTTGGGGTGTTTCGGACCTGTTTCGAGCGGTTTAAAGTTGTTAATTTTGTCTACAATTTGGACGGTAATCAATTCAATTCAAATGGCAATTTGCTAGTTTGGGAAGGCAGCAAAAGGAAGGTTATCTTGCCAATTGTATTTGGATGTCAAGGAGCTAAGAACCAAGTATCCATTTTTTCTCTTCAGAATATGAGTGCCTTAGAACACTTAAATTTCATCATGTCTTTATACACTCTCTTCTTCTCCAATCATACGCTATGATTGTTTATGTAAAGATAAGTAAAAAATTTGGTTCATAGTCCATAAATCAAAGTCAGTGCATTTTGGTTGTTGTAATGTTGAAGCCGTGTACATTTTATGTCATTGATGTTTCGGTCATAATATACTCTTATCAGTATTTACTTCTATTATACGTGATGGGCAAAATAGATGGAGAATTATATGGAAGCATCTGAGATGGTTATAATGTAGGAAGTTGACAGAGAACCTTCGCACTCAAACACAGAAGGGCTAATTTTGGAGTAAAAAGGGAGAAGTCAGTTGAAAAACCGAGTGATATATGGACTTGGAATAGGAATAAGTGCCAGTGGTGTTATTTTAGCTGGAGGATGGGTTTTCACTGTGGCATTGGCTTCTGCCATACTTGCGGGTGCGAGGGAGTATTTTGAGCTAGTAAGAAGCCAGGGTATTGCAAAGGGAATGATACCTCCTCCTAGATATGTTTCCCGAGTGTGCTCTGTCATATGTGCCTTCATGCCCATTTTAACTTTGTGAGTTCCCTTAACTGCGTTGAACTTAACTTTTTATATGTATACTTTGAGGTTTACAATCTGTTCATGCATTTCATATTTGGCAAGTGATGGCATCAATAAAAAGAAGACACTAAATACTTGCATTTTAAGAGTCAATCTCCAGGTAGTGGTATACTGATGTGTTCTACTTATCAATAGGTACTTTGGCAATATGGATGTTTTTGTCACATCATCAGCTTTTATTATTGCAATGGCATTGATTTTACAAAGAGGGAACCCCCCGTTTTGCAGAGTTGAGTAGTGCAATGTTTGGGTTATTCTATGTAGGTTATCTTCCTTGTTTCTGGGTTAACTATACTCAGGTGTGCAATAACTATGCTTAAATATAGAGATAAGTATTCTTATTTGTTTCATTGCTTCATTGCTTAAAGAGATATTATGAGCAGGTATAAAGGTTGCTTAAAATTCATGCCTCTATTGAGGATTTCTAAAGTATGGTTTAGAAAGTTATTCTATTTTTAATACTGTTGTCCTATGAGTAAACTTCAAATGGTGCAATCTTCTTGTAAATCCTCAGTTGTAAGAGGGGCTATTAGGGCCTATTCTTTACTGGCTTACTAATTCTGCAACACACAGCCCTGTCGAAGAAGTGTTTATCTTTAAGTATAATTGACTTGTTTTGAAGAAGGCATAATGCTTCACATGTCAAAAACATACCAGAGTCAATGCTCTGTACTTACTCAACCTAGATTCCTTTTTTTACTTAAATTGGAGACTTGGTAGAGTTGTAACTGAGATTCCCAACCTTGGCCATAAGGGGCTATGGTTAGTTATCAAGGTGGGAGATTTTAATTCCTTTAAATAAGGGGTTGTAAAATCCATCAGATGCTTTTAGTGGCTTGCATATATCTTGTGTCTAAATCAGTTTGCAGAGGGCTTAAATGGTTTGCAATATCTATAATTTCTTTTTTCCCTTTTTTTGTATGATAGGTTTTTTCACCGACAAATGTCTAAAGAGGGACTGTAGAAAGTTATTCAGCAGGAGCAAGTGGTCATTGTAATCCACATTTGCTTCTTGACGATTTTCTGGTGACAATCTATTGAATATGAGCTACTCTGGTGCCATGCAGTTGGAAAGCTACAAGGAAGAACTGGAAGAAATGAAGAACATGAGCAGACAAGAATATGTTGCCCATTTAAGAAGGTGATAATTTTCTCCCTTTGGTGTCGTTAGGTTAGTAGGAGCTATTTAAGAACATGAGCAGACAAGAATATGTCATTTAAGAAGGTGATGATCTACTTCTTCAAAAGCTAATGGGTGGATGAATAAAGCCTTGCAGTAGCTCATGTTATTTGAACACCAAGCTGAGGCCTATGACATATTATGAGCAGGCTTGGCCATTGATCTGTGGGACAAAAACATTTCAAAATAAAAAATGCTCCCGAACAGGCTGTTAGTCTTGGGAATCCTTGAACTTCTCAAGTATTATGCTCGTGTTCTTTATATTGATATAGATGTACATCATGGGGATGGAGTTGAAGAAGTGTTTTACTTCACTGACAGGTAGTAGTGTTGAATTATTGATGCTTCTTATGTTAGCTGAAAGTGTGAGATGACAATTATATTAAATTGTGATTGTGCTGCCTTGTGTCAGGGTTATGACTGTAAGTTTTCACAAGTATGGTGATGTTAAGGTAAACTCTGATTTTGACATTAACAGGAAAAGAATATAGGCAAGTGTGGGCTCTCTAGTACATCTATGTATCAGATGTAATTGTTGCTAGCTTATTTTAATTTGCACTTCCTAGTATCTCATTTTAATATCCAAGCTGAAGTTATCATAGAGGAATACTTGCTGGTAGTAGGTTTCTACTGTTAGTCAGGAGTCCTTCTATCCATTTTATTTGTTCTTATTCTCTATCATGCAACCAGCTCAGAAAGTGTGGCAAATATGTTAGAAGCCTGCATAAACAACTACCTTTTTCACTTAATGCACTTTTTCTCACTGTGATTTTACTATCAAGTACTTGAGTATATTTATTTTTTTGAAATGAGTACCTGACTATATTTGAAGTAACGAAAATATAACTTTATTGTATGTAGATGTCTTGTGTTATGAACTTGTTCTTGTGCTTAGTTTTCGAACTGTTCTTTCTTGGTAAAATAATGAAAATTTTCTTGTGTTTAGTTAATGAAAATTTTTGTTCAAATTGAGTGTTCAGGTTTAGTTTTGCACTTGCTGATTACTCTCCCTCCTTTTTTTCTCTGCTTCTAGATCCATTTAAGTGATTGAGGAGAATAACTGGAGTAAGTGATGGGATCCGTCAAGGAATAGAAGCTCTTGCTCAAGGTTTAGCTTTTGGAGTGTCTGGTGTTGTCACAAAGCCATTTGAAAGTGCTAGACAATTTTTTTACATATAAGTTGTATTTATGTTTCTTCTACATATTGTTGTAAGATAATACTATAAACATATATGTTGTTTATGTATACAATATGGTATTAATTATATGAATAATATATGAGAATATCTTTTGCATTTATGAATAATGCTTGTTATCAAATTTAGCACAGCAGCATAAAGTTGCTGTTTTTTTTTTAATTTTTTCGAAGTCTGTACCGACAGATAAATTCTGTCACAAATGAGCTAAAACCGTCGCAATAGGTATCTAACGGCGTCTAATGTCCGCCATCCAAACCGCTGCTAAAACTTTATACCGCCGGCATAAAACCGTCGATAAATACACTTGCGACAGAAATAGATCCGTCGGCGAAACTGTTGGTAAAGATAATAACGACAGAACGCCACTTTTCCGTCGAAATATCATTAGCGGCGCCACTTATAACAACGGGGGTAGCGGCGGAAACAATCCGTCGCTATAAACTTGTAGCGACAGTTTAAAGACTTTTAACGACAGTTTGTGCCGTCGATAAAAGATATTTTTGATGTATGTGTGAATTGGGTTGTGGCTCATATGGAAGAAAGAGTTGATTTTTCTGCCTCCTCACCTTCTTACCTACCTGCTACTACTTCATTTACTCCTTACAGTAATGTGCATCCCAAAGATTCAATTTTGTCTTCAACGCCAACATCTTCTTGAACAAGATTAGTCATGCTGTTTTGTTCATTATTTTGCTGTTTGTCTTAGTGAATTTTCTGAAATGATAAGCTCAGATTGCTTCCAATGTGTAGCCATGCATTTCATCTTCATTGTATAGACACATGGCTTCTCTCGAATTCGACTTGCCCTTTATGTAGAGGGACCCTGTTGGTCCCTGGCCTTCCATTTGAAAATCCAGTATTTGAGTATTCTGTTTCCAGAGAAGAAGATAGATTCTCAAGTTATATAGTGGATGAGCTTTCCCATATAGAGAAACTTGTTGAAAACGAGGAGATTGTGGGCGAGAAGAAGAATTTTTCAGTGAGGCTTGGTAAGTTCAGAAGCTTGAATGATGGAGAACAGGCAGTAGAAGCAGCAGTAGGAGAAACAAGCAGCAGTAATTTGGATGCAAGGAGATGCTTTTCAATGGGCTCTTATCAGTATGTTCTTGGTAACTCAAATTTACAAGTGGCATTGCCCCAAGTAAGAGATGGCATAAATAGGCAGCACTCGAGGAGAAGTGGAATTAATTGAAATTTTTCAGCAGAATTGGAAGTAGAGGGAAAGAAACTCTGTAAATTATTGGTCACACTTTGGATTATGTTCTTATTTTCTCTGTGTCAGTAAAATAGATTCCCCACTGATATTACTTGATCAAATTTGGTGGATGCTTAATGGGTTGGTTCTTTGATGGATGAGAACTACGTTTGATACTTGTGATGATGGGGAATGTCTTTCTTTATTATTATTTGGGATGATGGAGTATGTCTTAAAAAGCAAGACTTGTCACAGCACAAAAACTGGAAACTTATATGTGGAAGGCACTCGGAGATCTTGTAAACGAAAAGCAAAGGCACTCACAGCTACAGGAGAGTCGAAGTACTGTTTTTGATTCTCTTTAGCTTTTACTTTCTTGTCTGGTTCTTCCAAATTCCTTTCTCCTGTTTTCTTTTCTTCTCATTAGTCCTATAAGGTGGATTTCTTTCATGATTCCAATTATAAAGTGGTTGCCCCACATTTCTTCCTTTTAACCTTTTTCTTTTGAGGAATGATGAAAGACTTGATTAAAGAGACTTTGGAAAATGCATGTGCTTAGACCATTCCAGACAGGGAATGGAGTTTTCAACCACTAACATAGGCAATATATGTCGACATGGCTTTGCTTTTCTTTCCCATTTGCTTTCTTTTTGTTTCTTCCTAGTCCCTTCGTAGTGGGTTGTTGCCATCTGATACATGAAATGACCATCTCAAATGTTTGGTTGCGTAAAAGAAAACGCTCGTCCTCATATATATATCAGGTTGTGAACTCGTTTCTGTCTTTGTGGTGATCTCAATGTAGTTTGGAGGGTTAGAGAAAGAAAGGTATTTCTATTCTGCTGATGCAGGAGATGGCTTATTCCCAAGGAAAAAAAAACAGAATACTTGCTTACTTGGAGTGGTGTCGATGACCTATACGGGGAGTTGACGGAAACCATAAACATGGCATCGGCAGACGCACATGGATTGTTGATTGGGGAATGAAACAAAAAATATTCGGTTCTAAGTATCCTGGCCAGTAGGATAGCTTATATTGATGCCATAAAGCCTTGAGAAAAATTTGTTGGGCCATTATACAGATGTGATTATCTCTCATGAAACAAAATCAACTAATCAAGTAGTGTTGGACCTGTAGTAATTGAAATATAGACAAGCTTCATTGGAACGAGGGAGTAATGCAGTTCATTAGCCACATTGAAGAGATCTTTTTTTCTTAATGAGCCACATTGTTGAGATCGGTCATTGTACTATCTAATGAGTTTCCTTCCCATAAGTTAAAGGGCAAATGAGAATATTTCACCTAACTATGAGCTATCTAGGGGTGTACATAGATTTTTTTTTATGTTTTTGTGAAATAGAATAATTAATACGGGACGCATAATTTTGGTCTTTTTGGAACATAGCGGCACTTCAATTTCATGTTAGTTCATTTCCGTTTTTACATTTTTTGGAACCCCTAACTAGGCCAGAAAAATTGACTTTCAGTGAAATTTTCATGAACACTTTCTATAACCCCTATCAACTTTTTGCGGGATAATCTATTTTTCCATGAAAGGTTATTTTTTTGTAGAAAAGTATTTTCGTGAAAAATTTTTATTTTCAAAACCCACCCTAATTGTCCCTCTGGTCCTACATAAATACAGACAAAAGCCTATTCTTTCTCCGGATTAAGTTAATGGATATTAATAGCATTTCTTTGAGCTAAAAGTATACAGTCGCACCTTGCAAAAGACGATTGTCATACTTATCCTGCTTTCCTATAAAGTACAATCAAGGCAGCTCTCAATGAAAAATGGATCCCTATCAGTGGGGTAACAACCTGCCAGGATAAAACCCAGCACAGATTAGTAGAGCCTACTATTCGGGAACTATACTGAACGAGCCATTCATGTGATGTAGTTTACCAAGAGTATTGGGTGTTGTAGGTGCAAGATGTCTCCACTTTAATGTTCTCTCAACAAAATCAAGTTTATATTTTGCTTCAGAGTACTTGTCGAGGTAATCTATGTTCTGACCTGATGTGCCAATAAACCTGGGAAAGACATGATGCAAGTTAATAAATCCAGATAGTACAAAAACTTACCAATAAGGTAAGAAACATACCCAAGCTTACCTAACATCATCAAGCTCAAAAGCATGAGGGTTTGTGCATGCCAAAAAGGTATTGTAAGCAGAAGCTCCTGGAAAAAGACATCTATGTAGACGCTGAAAACAGGAAAAATGAAGATGAAGCAAATATGATCACCCCCACAATGATTGTAAATATGACATCCAAAGGAATGCATAAGTACCTGTTGAGGCAGGGCAAAGTTAGCTGGGTCATGTTGCCCTGGCAGGATATCCACATGCACAGCTGATGCAAGCTGCATATGTGAGTAAAATAAGAAGAGAGAAGAAAATCTGTAATATAACAATATATTCAGATGATTAAAAATGACAGGAAAGAAGTAAAAAAGAGTGGAAATAAGCTATAATAAGTAATCTACTAGCACAACCCCAATATGCAATACAAAACAATCAACTAGTAAGCAACCACTAACTTAGAACAAACAAGACATAGAGATTACCGTGGCTTGGCTTTCTTCTCTGCTATACTCCACGCTGCAGCAAATAACAAACTTTATTACTTAAGAGATTGCAATGAATTCCTGTGATTTAGTGGCAAAAAATCACCCTTATTCCCTTGTTACAAATCTCTCACCAAACTTTGCTCTCTCCTCCCTTCACAAGCTTTTGCATAAACACTAAGAACCCTTTTGGAGACCTTAAATACCTATGAGAGACGTGACCTAACTTAGACCCAAATTAGGAACAAAATCTTGCCTCTAACCGCAACTTGGAAGGCTATCCCATAATCGATTGCTATTATAAATGCACTATTAAAGTGTGATTTATTTATAGGCTTAGTCCTGCCTCTTGCATCATTTGTGATGGATGTTGCTTATGAAGAGCATAGTTGGGACTAGTTGAAATCTACTGAGGAAGGCTTCTTAGTATATCAAGTTTAACTATGCATTGTCTAGTAGTGTTGTTATCAATGTATCCATTGTGCATTTATGTTTGATTCAGATTTGTAACGTATAGTAGCCCTCATGATTGTGACTTTTATAATAGGGGAATTTATTAAATAATACTAAAAAAAATTGCCGATCGGGAATATTGTTCAAAATAATTCCTGATCTGTGTATTTGACGAGCCATGCAGCTGGCTTAGCGTCGATTCAACTGACGCCTTTGACAGCCTTGGGCTATTTTTGTCTCATTTTAAAAGGGCGATCACTTCAACGATGCATATCTCTCTTATTTCTGATTCGTTTTCGCCTATTTTTTCATTCTTCCTCATTTTAATGCTCTTTCTTATAATGACGATATCACAAAGATGTTGAGCCATCACATGCTATTTATCGTGATTTTTGTGGTATTTTTTCTATAAAATATCAAAATATTTGTGATATTATTATTATAAGAAAGAGCACTAAAAATAAGAAAAAATGAAAAAAAATGGGTGAAAACTGATTAGAAATAAGCGAGATATACATCGTTGAAGTGATCACTTCTTTAAAATGGGACAAAGTTTTAAAGATAAATTGACGCCTACGAAGCTCCTATTGTTTTGTTTGTACCTATTTAGTGGGAGAAACTTCAAATATACATCTCTCTCATTTCTTACCCGTTTTTGCCTTTTTTTTGTCATTCTTCTTTATTTTTAGTGTTCTTTCTTATAATTATGATATCACAAAGATTGTAATATCCTATCGAAAAAAATACCACAAAAACCACGATAAATAGCATACGATGGCTTAACATCTTTGTGATATTATTATTATAAGAAAAAACACTAAAAATAAAAGCCCTGGCAAGAGGAGTAGCTAGGGCAGGGAGGTCGATTAGCCCAAGCCCCCGACCTTTTTTTCAGTCCGAGAAAATGACTTTCGTACCCTTTGAGGTATGAAAACTTTGAGTTTTCGGGCCTTTTTTCAGGGTCATTTTCGGGCCCTCCGGAAAAGCAAATCTCCCGGGCCATGCTTTTCTTTAACCCCTAACCTAGTGAAAAGACTATTTTCATGTAAAATTATTTTCCATTTTTAATTTTCATCCCTAACCCATCCTTAGTGAGGCTAATTTGCATACCAAAAATTTGTGAGACTGGAATTGCGGTTGTGGTATGGCCTCTTTTCATGTATGGTTATGTCGTTGTCAAATATGTTCTTAATTAAACCAAATTTTCGCGATCTAAATATGTAGTCACATCTTCGTAGCTGTGTGTCTTAGACATTTATGGAAATCTTTCTAGGCAATACAACCATGTTTAAGAAAATCAGTGAAAGCTGCTTAATGTCTTTGCATCGTTTTTTTTTTCCTTTTTTGTCCTCTTTCTTTTAGAGATGATTTAGTTTAAATACGCAACTTCTTATAGCTTGACTATAATGCATCTCACAACTTCAACTGCTAAATTTCTGGTTTTCTGCCTCAGCTTAACATGAGGAACCTCGAATGCCACATTTAGCTTCTCAATGGACTTGGAGTTCTAACATAAAGCTTTCACCGGTTAACATTTGAAACTGTGCACACTCACTCACCAAAAAGCAAAGGGTGGTTGTATATGTCGAGCTTGTGTATTTTTAATTTTTAGACTCAATGGCGAAGTACTCTTCTTCTGTGGCATCAGCAGTATTCTTCATCTGCTTCATTTACTTGAATGGATAGTGACTTCACTGGGTGTGCCGCTGACAAATATTATTGTCTTTGTTAAAATGCTTGAACTTTGTGGGTGCAAAAGGGCTGTTTGAATGTTCTAGGTGTTAAAAAGTTTTTGTACGCTTCTTTTAGGATATTGACTTCATTAATAACCATAACTCTCAGATACAACTTTATGGGTGCAAAAGGGCTTTTTATTTTATATGTTGTGGACAATTGGAAATTGCTTCAAAGTATCGACTTTTTTATTACAGTAAGTTCACTGCAAGTTTAGGAGTAGACAGTGTGTTTTTTCAAGGTAACATGCTGAAAAAAATCGTAACTGAAGTTACAACCTCTTTATTATGATTAACGTACCAATAGACTTTTATACTGAAAGCTTGGCACTCTTGGGTTTTTTAAATTTTCTCTAATTGCAGCTGTTGCACTTTAGTTTAATGGTAGAAAATATTATTTTTCAGGGTAAGATGCCAAACTAAAACATAACTGAAGTTACTACCTTTGTATGATTAATATGTCAATCAAGGTTCACATAGATCTTGGTCTAGTTGCGGTCCGCCGAAGAGACGAGATCTCGGAGGATTATATAAAATGTCCTGGAGGATTATACACCTATAAGTATTCTGAAGAAGTTTTTGCGTATGCTTTGATAAACTATTGATAAAAATCTAGAAGCACAAATACAATCTCGAACAATAATAAGTCATGATTGCACTTATGTTAACCAAAGTTACACTTATTAAGTGGAAAATATGATTATACTCAAAAGACTTTATTAACCAATTAAGGGTAACAGTTAGGATCCCCCAGACGATTTAATGTTGGAAATCATTGTTTTCTCTATAATTTTTGTTCGTATTTGATCCATCTAACAGTGGGCAGTGGAGACTGCAGGCCTGGGTCGCTGGATGTTGAAACTACAAAAATGTGTAGATGTTGAAGCCGATTATAGAAGTGCTTCATTCCATTTTGTATACAATGACAGAAAAACAGGGTCACTGGAAACTCATTTTTGTTGCTGCTAGAACTGTCTTCTTGATGAGTATCATGTGCTTAATAGGAAAATAATCATTGAGGAGGCCAAGAAGCGCCAAGCTGCGGCTTCAGCTGCAACAGCTTAGTTGATTTGGCTTAGTGTTGGAACTCCCGATTTTTTGTTATGTTTTTTTGTATGATAATGACAATTAGAAAATGGTGTAAGACGATGATTGATGGTTTTGAGTTCTCTGCATAAGTTTCTGAGGTTTTCTTCTGGATAATTGGTTATTTGATTCTGCAGCTAGATGTCCTTTTTAAAATGGCGAATGTACTGCAGCAGGGAAGATATTTTCCAGACATGTTTTAGGCACATTAGCATTGATGAGACAACTATATTTAACTTTTTTTCAGCCAGACATGAGACAACTATGTGATTTTCACATGAGCCATTGTTGCGTGCTTGCCCAGGAACGTTAGGAAAGTGGTCTCGTTTGGGCGAGGAAGGTGATCTAGTACTTGAACATTTTGAAGGTGGTCTCGTACTATGGTAAGGAAGAAAGCTATGGCCTCAGCTGACAAGTGAAGCAGAAAGACGGCTACAAGGGCAAGTCAAGCTTCAGAAAGATCAAGCTGTGGATAAGAGAGCTTCGCCACAAGGGCAAATAGATAAACGTGCATTTTCATGCAATTGGCTTTCACAAACAACAAACAGATTCTATGTATAAACTATACTTTTTTTGTTCTCAAATGAAAAACATCTCTCTCTATCTCTCTCTTTATGTTAGAATGGTCGTGACTTCTGAATCACTTTGTGTGTAGTGGCTTCAGTTTAGCGATTATGTGCAAATTCTACGGTTCATGATAAAGTCAATTGTAGGATCACAAGATTAAGCTCTAGAAGAAATAGCCATGCCCGTCCCTTGACGCAAGAAATGAGCTTTCTTGTCTCCGCAGCTCAACCCGCAAAAGCCAAATGAAGCATAGACTACTTCACGAGGCAAAAAAGCCTTAGCTTTGTGATTAATAAGATGTATGCATATGAACCTTTCAATGGCTCAACATTTCCTGTCCCTTCATTCGGCTTGACTCAATTCCTGTAAAAATCATCACGACTACAATTGCTGCATACTAAAGCTAGCTAAATTCACAAGAAACTCTGATAACTAAACACAAGAAATTACATAGAATCCTTGTTTAATTTTTCTCATGTCTTCATTCCGGCAATGGCAGTATCCAATGCAGGAAGGATTAATAACAAAGAGCGAGAGCAAATGAACTAAACCACTTTAATACAAAGGATTGGCGTTACAGCGGTTAATAATACAAAATATCCCTCTGCATGGAAAAAAAGTTTCTGTAATGTTCTAAAGAGGAAAGACCTTCCGCTGCACACCATAAAGTTCCGATATGAGCTAGCTGTAAACGATTTTGTCAATACGAATAAAGGCCATTCTTTCCAGCAATCACTCTTTTAATTGGCAGACACAATAAGTCGAGAGCAAGCATACATTAGGGCAATCAAAAGATCATCCTCGTCGTCAGGAATGAAAAAATCATCCTCGTCTCCTAACATGTAGTCTTGTAGATTCACCTCATCTGAAGATTCCCTATTCCTTCCACAAGAGAAAAAGGGGCGCTTGACCATAACCTGCCACCTTCTTTCATGCTTTACCATAACTTCCCCCTTTTTTCTATTTTTTTCTTTTGTAAGGCATATACTGATCCTTCTTGAAGTAAACAGCATATGGAAATCTCATAGACTCAGACCATCTGAGCAATCAAGAATCAAATTCAAGTGAACACCCAAAGGTCCAATAAAGACTTCAATTATATGACCAAACAAGGTGGTCTTCACACAATTCAGTATTTGTGCCTTCCTTGATACTAGGGAAAGCAATTGACACAAGTAGCAATATATACTTGTACATAATGTTCTTACTGATAGGGTAAAACTCTAAATAGTCCAATAAGAAAAACTCTAAATAGCACATAGCATGTCCTGCTTTAATTTGACTTCTGAACTACCAAGGATTTGCCAAACTAACATCTGACTGTGCCTGCTTACATTCATATGGTGCATTTCTGAGTACCAACTATTTTCCCCGAACTTTTAATTTCTTTGCAGCTTTTATTTTACCATTACTGGTATCCTCTTTAATATTCTCGTCCATATTCATTTCAATGATCTTACCAAATAACTGAAATGAGCCACCACCAGATTTAACGATAGAGACCTTGTCATGCCCTAGAACTCCTGAGCAGGTGCTTTCCTTGCTGTTCAGGGATAAATTCTTGCATGGTGATATAACCCAATGTGCAATTCATTGGAAACACCACTCAACTTTGAGGATAAACTTTTGGAGTGCATATCAGTAGCAAGTTGAAGTCTGTATGAAAACACAATTTCTTGGTCATGTGAAATTCAGCTTGAGCATGGACCAGATCTGATACTAATTCAACTTGCCAAGGGCTAACGGTTTGCAAATGTTGTAGAACTTCAGGTTCATGCCAGTTGACCTGAGCAAAAAGATGAAATAAAATAAAGGTAAGCAAACTACACTATCGTTCGAAGAACAGCACGGGCAAGCATGTCAAACAAATTTAAACATCAAAGACATGCAACTACCTGGCTCAGAAGAAGAAAATTTCCAATGTGGCTTCAAAAATTAATCCTCCGCACTGTAACTATCTTTTTCAGATGGAGGGAGCAGGATCATTGCATATGGGCAAATTGCCAAGACGGATAGGAACAATCACCTCCTCGAGTTCTCCATACAGTATATAGTCTAAAAAACGCAAGGACAGAGAGCTAATCTGTTGTTTCCATGAACACTTCCAACTACTCTGTTTTTGGCATTAACTTTTCAAACTATCAGTGTACACAGTTCTAAGCTCTACTCCCCCAAATACAAAATCCATCACCAATGCAGTACTGCTCCCAAATTTTTTGCGAAAGTGTTCTTCAACAAATTGCAACTTCGAAAATGAGGTTAAAAATCATACCTTTGGACAACTAGTTTCTCTCCGGAGAGGATGGTGGGCCATCTCGGCGGGTGATAGTGGCGGCAACGAGGGCGACTACTCGGCGACGAGGGAGAGATGGGGGCAGCGACGAGGAAGATGGGAGGCGGCGATCTGCTCGGTGACGCGGTGAGGGCGAGGGCGAAGTAGGGGCGGGGGGGAGGTGAGGGACTGAGGGGTATCGGGAGGAGGGGGCGGGTTGTTTAGGGGTAATATTACAAAAACCCGTCGTTTCATCGGACGGCTTTTAAGCGCTCGACCGGAGAGAAGCTCTCTCCGGTCGAGAGGAGAGTACCTTTTTCCAATTTAGAAGGGTCATGCAAGCAAGCACCCTGTGCTTGGTCTGCTCAGTCTCCAAGCATATTGTTATTCTTGGAATAAGAGAGGAGAAACCTGAGAGCTGACACTCAGTATCTGACATAGAAGAAAGAGAACGGCTCAGCCATGCAACAGTAGCTAGACATCGCTCCTGCAAATAAAGGCTCTGGGAGCACAAACACTTCGATATTGTCTCCAAGAATGATCTTTTTCCATTTCCAAGCAATATCAAAGACAAATTATTTAGCCATTCTTCTATTGCATGGTCTTCTTCCTGCTGAAAATGGTAATTTGGTAATCGATGACTGATAATTTGTTCTAGAAATGATTCCTCCAATGCGCCAATAGTAGATTAGAGTTTACACTTCTCTAGCTCTTCTTCAAGTCAGCAAGTGCATTTTAAGGAGATGAAAATTTCATCTAGATGGGGACGTACCTCTGAAGTCATTTCATCAATTTCAATTATCTTATCATCATGTTTATTGTTAATGGGGTTATTATGAAATTCCGCTTGCTTCAAGATCCAGGCTTCAATCAGTGGCTCCCCTGCTGTAGAGAATTGACCTCCAAGGATACAGAGAGATCTGCAGATCTGTTTCTGAATTTTTACATCCGTTAAACTGGAATTTAGGGCCACTGTAATTGCTACAACAGCTTCTTCTCAGTAAATGCTGTATTTCTTGATTCCACCTGCAAAGAAATGCTTTCTTCCAAGTGAGAAAAGTATCACATGTTAAAAATAATTATTAATGCCTGTTTTTGTGGTCATTTAAAATTTTTTTGACCTCTTCAGCTGAGTCCCAACGTAACAATTACCAAGAGCAATAGATCATGCTGAAGAAAATAAATGCTAATTACAGGTTTGATTAACCTAATAGAAACAAATATATGATTTAGATTGGAACTGAAGGGGATACAAGAAAGCAGGTAGTCTTATTCTAAGTTTATATATAAGTTTACTAGTTTAGCAATAAGAATTTTAACTCTACCCCCTAAAGCATAATAACAGAAGATCAAAGTGCAAGAGAAGCACGGCAACAAGGGGCTTTTGCTCTGGTGGAGAGCCTTTAGGTAGTCAGGAAGAACATGGAGTGTATTCATGATTCCCTCTTGCTGCAAGCAGCTCAAGAAGGATGTAATTGTAGTTCTCCTGTCAAATCAAAGCATAGGGATCAGAACATGTATTACTTGGCACAGAAAGGTTGAAAACCGTAACATTTCACAAGGTAAGTTTCTCCAACCTGTAAAGGCAGATTAGTTCAAGTAGTAAGACTGCATTTTTTCTTGATCTAACTTGCTTATCATGTAGAAGCTTAATGAAACATTGCTTGTTTATGCTTCTTGCTATATAGTTTCTGCAATTTCCGTCAGCCTTAATACAGTATGTCAAGAGTGCTGCCACTGGCGGAGCCAGGGGGCGCAAGCTGGGGCAATTTGCCCCAGCTGACCTTCCCATTCCTATTAATTTAATATATTATTACTTTTATTTATGTAATTAATTTGCCCCTCCTCAATTCCTAATTTTTCCTATAAGTATGTTGACTCACAAAAGTTGTCTAACTCTTCTGATGTTTTGGTAAGGTAAATTTGGATTTTAAATAAGCAAAAAGATAAAAAAAGGAAGTAGAGATCGGCTTGGCTTGGTTTGCCATAATATCTTAAGGAAAATATTAAAAAATAAAGAAAATCTACTCTAACTAATAGTAAAAATTTAGAGCCTCTAGGTTATAAACACAACTTCTTAGTTCTTACTTTCGTTCTTGCTATTATCACACACCTCCTTCATCTTTACTACTACAATTTTTGTTCATCTTTGCTACTATAATTTGCCGACCGATCGTACCTGTTCCCTCTTTGCTACCACGATTTATTTGTATGATATTTAAAAAATAATAGATATTTAAACCACTTATTAAAAAAATTGGGTTTAATGAGCTTGAAATGACTGTCTAGTTACACCTATTTGAAAAAGTTGTGTTTAGTGAGCTTGAAAATGAAGCTGTTATCTAACACTTCCGAAAAATGGCAAATCGTTGTAGATGTGTAAGATATTGTAGAGATTTTATTTTCATAGTATGTCTTGATTAAAAAACTACATGTATGTAGTCATATTTTAATACATATTTTATCTTAGTTAAAATGATATATTTTGTTATACTTTATTTTCATAATTTACTTCATCTCCACATGGGCCTATACTGTTAACATGAAGATGAGTCAGTTGGAAGCTGCTCAGGGTGAACTATTTCTAGGATCTGTGAAAATCATAAATTGTACTGGTGTATACACCAGGAATCTCACTGCTGATGAATGTAGATGGAAGCGCAATTTTCTTGATATCACAGTTTGGAGAAGGTTCTGCATTAGTCTGCAATATCCAGAATATATATGAACTTAGAAAAAATCCCAGTTAGGATCCCATTTGCAAATTATAAAACAAGTACTATTAATACTGTCATTACATTGGAAATGAAGCAGTATTAGATATCATAGATTGTTCATTCAGTTGCAGCTGGAAAACAGCTTTAGCAAGCTTCTTGAGAGTAAGCTCATTAGCTTTTGCATGTGAGATTTGATCAAGAAAATTGTTAGTCGAGATGTTCTGGCGGCATAGTGTATCATCCCCTTGTACCTTAAGTTCTTTAGTCCCTAGAAGAGTCACTGAGCGTGATCCCGGATCATCATTCATTGGTAAGAATGATGTATCCACCTGTAGAGACTGTGAACAAGTACAAACTGTAAGAGAGAGGCACATACTGCCCATCTTTTTAAATCATGTAAACGTTTTGATGCCATACTAAAATATACAACAGAGAGAGAGAGACAGAGAGAGGGTACACTACCCATTTTGTGATTTATGGAATATATTTTGATTGTAAGTGAAAATGTACAGCAGGTAAAACAGGCTGGGAGAGGTATACTACTGATTTTGTAATGCATGATAAATATTATGATGAGGTGTGAAAAAAGTTCAATGGAGAGGGTAGACAGTGTGACAATTATATCATGGTCAGGCAGTTTATTAGTGTTCTGTTCAGAAGCCATATGATTACTTAAAGTCAAAATTTATTTTTTGTCATTTCTAAGAGACTACTGAAGAGTTCTATGTAGACTATCACTCAGATTTTACAACGTAAGAAAAGGAGACCTTGGAGACAGAAAATTGCTTACATGTTCTTGCTCCATCTTGGGGTAAATAGCTTTGTTACCTTCAATTTCCTCGTATTGTCCAAGTTTCTCGTACAAGGGGTAAAAGTCTCCTCACTGTTCTCCATCTTTTGGCTCATCCAAATCATCTGGTTTAACAGACTGGCTGAAAACAGCCTCAAACAACTTTCTTCTGATCGGCGGCATTTGTGAAACTGAATTGATTCGACTAAGCCTTGGAGAAGGTCCACACGAATAGTTAGGTGAAAATCTGTGAACAGATATAGTTGGGATGTAAATAGATGGAACTGCAGGGGCTTTAATTCCATCTGTGAGCCACTCCTTGTGATATACTGCAAATTGGTAAGTACCACTGTCCAATATCTCATTATACACTTTCTGAAGAAGCTCCATTTTTTTTAGTCTGCTTGATGTGTTTGGTATAGCTTCAGCTTCTTGGTCGCACCACACTCTCAAGTGTGATAGATGAGGAAGCAACAGGTGATCCCACAGGCCTTTCAACAAACAAGACCTGACCTGGCAGGGAGACTCACAGAAGGCCTGCAGAAGATGCTTTAAGCAAACCCGATATTTCTTTTGAAGTTTGTAGATAATACTATGGTAGATACGTGGACATGATATTTCTCGTCCTGTGAGGCTTGATGACTCAATATTACCTCCAAGTTAGAGGTTTTTCTTCGGAAAATATTTGCTTCCTTTGTGCCGCAACTTCCGAATCAAGATATCATATCTTCTTCGAATGCAAATTCAGCAAATTGATATGATGAGATCTTCTATACAAATGTCACATTCAGCACTTTCTTGAGAGCATTACCATAAGATAGAGTGGCTTATTTCCTTATGCAGATCTAACAAATATTTTGGGCTCTTACTCAAGCAGATTTTTAATACATATATTTCTTCGATTTGGTACGAAAGAAACAAAAGTATATTTGAAGGGCTCTCTACTTCATCGGACTCTTTAGTAAAGTCGATAGTTGATCAAGTTAAATTTTCAGCTGAAACAATTAGTCTTAAAAGCTCCATATCCAACCACTGCTTCTACATAGGCGATTTATGGGATTAATTAATCTATTTTAGTATTAATTTTTCTTATTTTTTATATAGCTTTCAGTATGTTTGCTGAATTTCTTTTAATCTTTTAGATGATTTTTTCTTGTCTTCATCCTGCGAGAGGATTTTTGGGTTTAAACTCGTTATATATTTCTGTACCCCTTCTTTTGGTTAATAAAATTTTTAATTACCAAAAAAAAAGATATGCATGTGCTGCTAAGTGTGAGTTGGGAATACCAGATGTGAACCCATCCTTTAAATCGTTCGTGTTCAACCCTGCTCTCACACTCAACTGCAAAGAAGCTTCCTTCAAGTCCTTTGGTTTCCCTCCTTCCTTCCTCTGTAACAACCTTTTCTATAGTTTCGATTGCCAGTTTGAGATTGAATATAACTCCATTTTCAGCAGCATTCTCATCTTCCCATGTGGATAAGCCTAGACAAGATAGGCAATTACAAGGGAGCATTGCCCAGAACTTCTTATCCTTGAGGTATCGTTTTATGTGCCCTCTTAGAATTGAAATCATAGCTTGGGTTTCAACTTCATCGAGTGCTGGTTCAGCAAAGGTTGATTCAAAATGTTTTTGCCTTTCCTTCTGAGGATCGTCAATCATTTTAAGCTGCTGGGAGTTTTTGCTCGACCCGCTGGAGGTGGCATTTGAATCATGCAAACTTCTCCGCAAGTTACCGCTAGTTATCAAGCGATGTTTTGCGGATCTTGCTCCATATCTCCCACCATCTTGCACATCCTTTGACAAATTCTCCCCGTATCTCCCTCACCTGTAAAGCATTAACATGTTTCTTTCCTAGTTTATGAATATTTCGTACTTTCTTCTGAATATAATTACCAGATATGTCTTCTTCACTAGATTTGTCATTATAAGTCAACCTATTCTCCCAGTTTTCAGAGGCCGCTACATTGAATATTTCCACTTCAGGCTTGTCACCCATATCTCTTTCTTCATATTCCTCAATTTCCTGCACTTTTTTCTTCAATTCACGGAAAAGTCCGTTCACGTTGATGTTCTTTCTGGAGCACCTAGTCCCTTCACTTTCATCAATTTCAGTTCTCACTCCGCCCCTAACAACATCGGATTTGGTTCTCTTGTTCCTACTTTTTGCAGGACCAAAGCGGCTCGGTTCACTCTGTTCACTAGAGAGGTGGCGCGGCATGCATGTGGCTTCTGCCTTGAAGGAAGCTCTCGATCTTGACTTCATTCTCCCCTTAATTCCTCTCTGAGCAAATCTTTCAAAGTAGCCATCCTTACCCTGAAACATACTCATAAGACTTCAAGTTCGCATCTGAGAAGACTGAAAAAAAAGTTTGCAACAAGGTAAAAACCTAAGGCAAAAGAAATAAGAACAGACCTCTATGAAATGCAGCTCCTAAATTTCTCCTACTTTTACAACTCTTGGATCATCTTTTCAGCAGCTATTAAGGTGGTTAGTGTGGGAGGCAACATGAAATCAGTACCGGAAGCAACAGCTTGGCAGTGTGATGCAATCAATGAGTTCAAATATTCTGCCGTCAGTTCCAAAGAAGGCTCTTCTGGTTGATGTCAACAGCCTCTAGTTTGGCAAACAGTAACACCGAAACAAAAGTCAGATATGTCAAAACCACCAGTTATATGACAAGTTACCACCATTTCAGAGCCTTGCTTCTGTATAACCCAGAGAACGTGAGGTAATTTGAAACTGAAGCTCTGTCCAAAGTAGTGTACAGCTGCAAGACAAATGCCCACCAAAGAACTGTACCTATTGCGTAAGTAAGAGCTCAGGGAAAGAAATGGAAAATATTGGAGGAAAGTCATGTAGAGGAAGGAAGAAGGCCTGCGGAGAGGAGATAAGAAGGAAACAAGCGTCAAAAGGGCAAGAAGGGAACAGAGAGGGACCAGCAGGAAGGAGACAAGGCAAAAGTTTACATAGTGAAACACGACCTATATTGTGTTTGAGCTCAGGATATGCGCCCAAGTATATTGTCATCCTATTAATCACTTAATTAATGCCTTTATTGCAGATCTCCTCAAGTTATTTATAATCTTTCCCCTTATGAGCAGGACTTTAATTAGAAGGAATCTATCTAGGAAGAAAAATCCGTTAAAATCTCTCGTTCCTAAAAAATAGCTCTCTCTGTATTTAAAATCCCATTAATCACGTAATTATTGCCTTAATTGCAGATATCCTCAAATAATTAAAGATCAAGTCTTTAATGAGAATGAAATCTGCATAAAAGAAAGGGAAATTTATTAAATAATAATTTTAAAAAAATAATTACCGATCGGAAACATCATCGTTAAAAAATGTCACGCACGCTGACGCCTACGTGGCTTATTTTTTATGATGTTCCCGATCTGTAATTATTTTTTTAAGTATTATTTAATAAATTCCCCTAAAAGAAATAGTTGTTCAAAATCTCCCATCCCTAAAAAAAATAGCTCTCTGTCTCTCTCTCTCTTTATATTTAAGATTTCGTTCACTTATATGTATCAAAAAAGATTTCGTTCACTTATGCATATATTAGGAAGGGTAATTAATGGATTTAGGCTTAAATAATAGGTATTTTATAGTCCACAATTGAAAATGGTATCGGCATGTTCCCGTTTTAATAATAGTATGGATATCGATATTGATAGAAGGGCACGGATTGAGCGCTATGTGCGGCATCCACACGGGTGACCCACGCACATCTTCCATTTATTAAAGATGATAAAGACGTTAGAGTACTGGAAGTTTTGTTTTTAATTTGGTCGAACAAAGTGGAAGTAAAACAAAGAAGGCGTCCATAAATACCCAAAGAAACAGTCTCGTGTTAGAAGAGGCGATGAGGTGGGTTTGCTACTGAATGGGGATGGTGATCTAAAGGGAAAGGAGAGTGGAAATAAACTATTTCAAAGTGCATGTTGACAGCCATTTGGGGTGGCTCTTCTACAAGAGGGGTGACAAACCAGCCATCCAACAATAAATGCCAAGCTTAGATATTTTTGTCATTTCTTTCATTTGTCACAATAGATGTAAAGGTAAAGGTTTGTAGTTCTCTCTTTCAACCATGATTTACCGTGCAGTGGGACTTCTTGAAATTCTGATGAGCGAAGCCAATGTATATGGTGAATTGATATGGTTGGAACCTGTAACACCTGGCCGCAGGAATGGCCAGGTGTGAAACAGTGTTCAGCAGCTGGCTCGGGGGGTTGATAAAGCCAGCCGCTCATCTGGTGGGAGGCGGTTTGAGGCAGACAATTGGTCGAGCTGTGGCGACCTCCGGCGACTGGGTTAAGTGAAAAGTAGAGGGGGAGCCGGGGGAGAGGAGAGGAGCAGTTGGGGGAGGGTGTCCTCGAGCGGCGACGGTGACGGCGATGGTGACAGTAATTCTCCGGCAAGCTCGACGACCTCATCAATCTCCGATGGACGGCGACTTGACGGCATGCAAGGTAGGATCCCATATCTATGTCTTCAAGTTTTGTTTTCCTTTCTCTTTCCTCTCGCCGATGGGGGCGATGACGGCGCCGGTGGAGGAGGTTGTGCCGGTGCTGGCGGAGTTGTGGTGCGAACCGACGGGCGATGCTACAACGGCAGGGGAAAAGGGAGGTGGCGGCTGAAAGGCACCACCTTTGCCGTCATTTGGGTCGAGGCGATGAGGTAGGAGATGGGATTCGATGGCGAGCTTCGACGGCAAGGGCCGTCGTCGCTCAAGCCGCCAGATAGAGGAGAGGAGGAGGGTGTGTCGGCTGGCCGGTGGCAGCACGACGGCGGCTGCCACTCAGACAACCAAACTGGTCGTCTTCCTGAGGAAGACGACTGGTCTGGTCCAAATATAAGCCAGACCGGACCGGTCTATTATTAGACCGAACCGGTCCAATAAATAGGCCGGTTCAAGCCCAAGCCAGACCGAACCCGGTTCATCCCAGACTAAATCTGGTTCAATAATAAACCTGGTTCACCATCAGGCTGAACCCGGTTCAATAATAAACCCGGTTCATAAGCTGGTTTGGATTTTGAGCCAATATGGTACATAGGCTCCTTGTAGTGATTTTGGGCTATTTGATAAACGATTTCAAGCCCTAATTGACGTATTACCTTTATGGGTTGGATGTTTCTGTATTAAGGACAATTGTCCCTCTTTTTATGCTAACTGCAAGCTGAGGACTTAAATGGTAAAGACAACCCCGACTAATAAACCTAGATGGTTTAGAGACATAATAATTTTATGAAAGATAATGAAATGATGACTTGAGGGCTAAGCTTGAGGGTTTGGAAGAACCTAATCAAGAAAAAGACTAAAATACCCTTGGGATTGGGAGTCAGTGTGTGAGTGTGAGTGACTTTCGATCAAGCGACCGAATGATTATTAAGTCAAAGGTCAGGCTATCTGTTGAGCTGTTGAGCCAACAGTTGTGAATGGTATATTATAACTATAAGAAGGGTTCATACTAGTAATACCGTGATACCTGTTAAGGATCACAAGGTATAGATCGGGGTGGTGTTGCATCTTCCGACTGGTGGAAGCTCTGTCGTCTGTATCTCTCTATGGATCTTAGAGAGCATTCACATCTTCCGACTGGTGGAAGCTCTGTGTCATGGTACCTAATAAGGACCAACTTCTATTGGCCAGGCTTAAGCTGTTATATCTTTCTATAGATTTTAGAGAGAGCATTTACATGTTATTTTGGCCCATGTTTGCATCTTTCTACGGATTTTAGAAAGAGCATTACATATTCTATTGGCCAGGCTTAAGCTGTTACCTCTTCTCTATAGATTTTAGAGAGAACTTTTGCATCTTCTGACTGGTGGAAGCTCTGCACACATCCTCAGCCGTGGTTACCAGGTGGTTTACTGTGCACATTGGAGACGTTAGCATCCTAGAAGACTGCGTTTACTGCCCACATCGAGTCTAGGAGCTGATGTGGAGCCAGACCCTTCCGACGGTCATACCTTTTAAGGTAAGGAATGGGCGAGGCAGTCACCCTTGAGGGATTCAGGGCATGCCGTGATTACCAGTATTAACCGGAGTGATAGTCACAGTGTTTTCGTGCTGTCTGTCATGTAGGTATGACATTCAGTGAGTCTGTCTATATGGGACAAAGACTTAATTATTGAATTTGAACTTGGGAAGCAATAAAAGACTTACTTGAAAGATTAATAAAAGATTCAAGTGGAATCCTGTAATAGGTTGCATAATATGTTAATGCAAATCCTGATTTATTGTAATATTAATGACTGTGTTATGGTATCCCACTGAGTATTTTTATACTCAGCATCTTTATGTGATGTAGGTGCTGCTGTGGAGGATTGACTTCACGTGCACTTGGGAGCTAGGTGGTGAGGACGTTCAGATTGCTGAGCATATCTCCTGCTTCGGGTTTGTTCTAGATTTTGTATTAAGGCGTGAGCGCCAACTATTTCTAGTTTATTTTGAGATGGATGACAGACTTGCACTTAGAGGACTTGCGTTGGTTTAATCAACTTTACATCTTGTAATACTATATGTATATATGGTTTTATATAAATATTTGTGAACCCCAGTTATCACGGCCTAGATGCTTAGTCGAAATTTTTTCAACTCATGATTTATCGCATAGAGGAGTAATCCTCTGATTTTCCGCTACTACTCTGTTTTAAAAATGGTTTTAGAAACCCGGGCCGTGAGAGTTGGTATTAGAGCATGACCTTTATCTACAAGTCTGGAAGTCTTCTTATGATATATCTAGTTATAGTTGGTTGATGAGTGAAGGTTAGTGATAGGTTGTTTTACCTTGTAGGCTGAATGGCACCTTCAAGGAGGAATAGTCGGGTGGTCAAAAATTTTGTTGTAGCTGGAAATGGAGAGAGAAATTTCCAGCCAGAAGGATCTCCACCTCAGCAGATCTCTTGTGAGGAGTCTGTGGGAAGCACTGTGGACAGAAAAAGGCTACGCAGGGGGCGTCATCAACCAATGCTGAGGGTCAAAGCGACAATGTCATCGATTATGAGTACACCAAGTCTGATATTGAGGAATACCCACTGGAGGAGGAACCGGTAGCAGATGCTCAGTATGACGTTGACATCGAGTCTGACCCCGAGGAGCATCCCTTGGAAGAAGAATCTGCAACAGAGACTCGGCTAGCAAGGATAATCTACCCATCGGAGAATGGTACCCCACCAACGATTGTAGAGCCGGTTCCCCAGATTGTAAGAAATCACCCGGTTTATCGGAGAGCGGAATATGAGGCAGCCTTGTGGGACATCCTTTATATGAGATTCAGGTCCCAGGGTTACTGCTGGCCCCACATGACCATTGGGGAGATGGCGTGGCACTCATGGTTTCTACCGGCACCAACTCGTGTGGCCTTGGCTATATTGGATGAGTACCTTTGAAGAAAAGAGGCTTGGAGGAAAAAGTTGTTCTTGGAGTAGTAGTTGTAGTAAGGAAGCTTTGTTGTAATAAGAATCTTGACTTTTTGTTAGAATTTGTTACAAAATAATTATATGTGGATATTTTGATGTGTCGCAATTACTCCTGGAGTTTGTCAAGCTGGATTGATAGATGGATGAAGATTGGAGTGTGTGTAGATTTTATTTATTTTCTGTCGAATTGGTTGAAATTGGCTGTGACTAGCAGATTAACTGCTTAGCCATGAAGGTGTATAATTTCTTATGAAGGGAGGCGTAGCCTATCAGGCAAGTGAGATCACCTGTGAAGCAACTTATCTAATTTGAAGGATATACCGATAAGACCTCAGCCCTTAGGAATTACCTGGTTTACCTTCTGAAATAGAAGTTGACTTTACAATAGAGTTGTGTCCTGGAACAACACCAGTTTCTAAGGCACCTTACAGGATGGCTCCAGCGGAGTTGAATGAATTGAAGAAGCAAATACAGGAGTTGCTCGACAAAGGATTTATTCGCCCAAGTGTCTCGCCTTGGAGAGCACCAGTCCTGTTTGTCAAGAAGAAAGATGGTTCTCTTAGATTGTGCATCGATTATAGGATGTTGAATAAGGTGACTGTTAAAAATAAATACCCCTTGCCTCGGATAGATGATCTATTTGATCAGTTGCATTCAGCCAAAGTTTTCTCTCGAATTGACCTTCGCTCGGATTACCATCAGTTGAGGATTTGAGATAAAGATATCCCTAAGACTGCCTTTAGGACCAGGTATGGTCATTATGAATTCCTAGTAATGCCCTTTGGATTAACCAATGCTCCTGCAACCTTTATGGATTTGATGAATATAATTTATCAACCTTGGTTAGACCAGTTTGTCATTGTCTTCGTCGATGACATCCTTATCTACTCGTCATCCTTCGAGGACCATGCAAAGCATTTGGAGCGGGTATTAGATGTGTTGAGGGGGCATCAGTTGTATGCCAAGTTTAGCAAGTGTAACTTTTGGCTGGAGAGCGTTAACTTCCTAGGGCATATTATTTCAAAGGATGGCATATCTGTTGATCCATCTAAGGTCGAGGCTATAGTCAATTGGGAGAGGCCAAAAATAGTCACCGAGATTAGAAGTTTTCTGGGTTTGGCAGGGTATTATAGAAGATTCATTAAAGGTTTTTCTACGATTGCCCTACCTTTGACCAAATTGACAAGGAAGGATGTGAAGTTTATTTGGGATGAAAAATGTGAAAATAGTTTCTTGGAGTTGAAGAATAGATTAACTAGTGCACCAATTCTTACTCTTCCTTCAGGAGAAGAGGGTTTGGTGGTGTATAATGATGCTTCTGGAAAAGGCTTAGGTTGTGTACTCATGCAGCATGGTAAAGTTGTAGCATATAGCTCGAGACAACTAAAGCCACATGAGAGGAATTACCCAACACATGACCTAGAACTAGCTGCAGTGGTGTTTGCATTGAAGTTGTGGAGGCACTATCTTTATGGTGTACAGTTTGAAGTCTTTACAAATCATCAAAGCTTGAAGTATATTTTCTCTCAGAGAGATCTAAACTTGAGACAAAGGCGTTGGCTTGAGTATCTCAAAGATTATGACTTCTCTATAGCTTACCACCCTGGCAAAGCTAATGTAGTGGCAGATGCACTTAGTAGAAAGTCAGAAACCCTTGCTGCCTTTATGATGATCAAAGAATGGGAATTGCTAGAATCTATGGCAAGCCTACACATAGAACCTTTATCCAAAGAAGGGAAGTCTTTTGTGGCTAACTTTGTAGTTCAATCTAGAATTGTTGAGAAAACTATTTTAGCGTAGACAGCAGATTCAGAAGTTCAGAACTTACTCAAAAAGACAGGTTCTGTTAGAGGAGCTGATGGGGAAATTCGATTCAATGGTCGATTGGTAGTCCCAGCTATCTTAGAACTACGTAGAGAATTACTAAGTGAGGCTCGTCATTCTAAGTACACCATTCATCCAGGTGGGACAAAGATGTTCAAAGATTTGAAGCGTAACTTCTGGTGGGATGGAATGAAGAAGGATATTGGTGAGTTTGTAGCTAGATGTCTCACTTGTCAGCAAGTTAAAGCAGAGCACCAGAGACCTGGAGGACTTTTGCAGCCATTAGAGATTCCTCAATGGAAGTGGGAGCACATCACCATGGATTTTGTAGTAGGCTTACCTCCTACCCAGAAGAAGCATAATGCTATTTGGGTGATAGTAGATCAGTTGACCAAGTCTGCACACTTTTTACCAATTCGGTGGAAGCAGACTCCGGAAAGCTTGACTCATCTCTATATCCGAGAAATTGTAAGATTGCATGGTGCCCCACTCTCCATAGTGTCTGATAGGGATCCTAGATTCACGTCACACCATTGAAGGAGTATACAAGATGCTTTGGGCACTGCACTCAATTTCAGCACAGCGCATCACCCTCATTCTGATGGACAATCAGAAAGGATGATTCAGACTTTGGAGGACATGCTTAGAGCATGCGTGTTGGATTGGAAAGGTAATTGTGATGACCAGTTACCCTTGATTGAATTTGCCTGCAACAACAGCTACCATTCTAGTATTGAGATGGCACCATATGAAGCTCTCTATGGACGTTCCTGTAGATCTCTGACTTGTTGGAATGAAGTCGGTGAGAAAGTTATGATCAAGTCAGAGATGCTTCAGCTGTGTGCTGACAAGGTGAAATTCATTCGGGAAAAGCTTCGTTGGCCCAGGAACGGCAAAAACACTATGCAAATAGAAGGCGTAGAGATCTTGAGTTTGAAATTGGTGACCATGTGTTCTTGAAGGTCTCACCCACACGTGGAGTTTTGCGATTTGGAAAGAAAGGAAAATTAAGTCCTCGTTTCGTAGGTCCTTTTGAAATCCTCGAGCGGATTGGTAACTCAGCATATCAACTTGCTTTACCTCCTAATCTAGAGCAGGTGCATAATGTGTTTCACGTCTCGCAGTTGAGGAAGTACTGTCGGGATGATGCACATGTGGTTGACTATTCCATGTTGTGGAACTAAAACCTGACTTGACCTATGAGGTAAAGCCGATCAGGATTAAGGACCGAAGAAATCAGGTACTACGGAATAGAGTGATTCTGTTAGTCTTGGTTCAGTGGTACAATGATAAGTTTGAGGAAAACACTTGGGAGACTGATCGTTTAAATATAAAACCCTTGCAAGTGCACAAGGCAATTGTACTACAGTGAGTATGGAAAGGGTTGTCGAACCTCAGGGACGGATTAATATTCTACCAAATTCAAGAGAAAAGCAGCAGTTTTTAATTAATCTAGAGAAAAGCAATGAACTTTAATTAAACTAAGCTGAGATTAATCAATAGGAGAAGTACCAAGGCTTCGAATCCACCACAATAGACTAGTGTATCGTCTCTCTCTCTCTTTTGAATTCAGATTTCCAGTTGGCTAGTGTATTCCTCTCGGACATACACTTGTCAATTCAAATTATAGTGCCCTCCTCTCGGATGTAACACATAAATCTATTAAAACATGGAACTGTGATCTATCTCTCTCGAGTATAAACCAATGAGACTTTATTAATATGTAACACTTCAGAGCCCTCACGTTCCTCTCGGACACGCAAGTGCTCTTTCAGATTGAAATCCACAAAGATCCACTCTTGTCTCTCTCGAGTACAAAGAATAAACTCTAATGAATTAACTTTTATTGCATAACAAAGATTCATACACCAACTAGAATAAAAACATAATATGAGAGAAAGAAACAATACAACCAATCAGTTGGGTTTCATCTACGCCTTGGAAGAGAGTCTAGCCAAGCATGGGAAGAGAATCCATCAACAAGTTCTTCATCTTCTTCTTCTTCTTCCTTTGCTCTAGCCTCCAAGGACTCCAAAAGAACTCAAAACTCTATTCTTCATCTCCCATACGTTCTCCCTTAAGGCATATATATAGGGGTGAAGGAAAGCCCTCAAATCCCTTTCCAAATCCGAGTCAAAATAGGGTTAAATTGCGTTTTCCGTATGCACCGATCGATCGCCTTCATAGCACGATCGATCGCTTTACGAACGAAGCCGTTTTCCTTTGTTAATTACTCCCGATCGATCGTATTGCGAACGATGCCGGACGAATCCGATCGATCGTTTTTACTGTCTTCGCAAGTCCAAAAATTCCAGTAGATACGATCGATCGTTTTGGTGTCCGATCGATCGTTTTCTCCAATGTAGTGTTTTTCGCGGAAGACGCGATCGATCGCATAAGGATGCGGTCGATCGTTTTTACTGTTCGGAATCTTCAAATGGCTATAACTTTTTGCTCCGAACTCCGAATTGCGCGTGGTTGGTGGCGTTGGAAAGCTGACATCTTGAACTTTAACATGAAGCTTGAGTCAGTTCAATCCGATATTTGTACACGGAGTTATGATAATTTGACCATTGAAGTCCGTTTTCGCCATATTTTTGTATCTTTGCTCTCATTTCCTACAAAAACCAAAATCTATATTAAAGTAGTAGTTATTCTAACCAAACACTAGCAGAAACATAAGTTTAGGAGATAATAAAATGCATATTTCATGTATAGATCACACCCCCAAACCTACATTTTGCTAGTCCCTAGCAAAACAAAAGAAAACAAAATCAAACAAAGTAAGGAACTAATGCATAAAAATAAACACCACTTTCGTAGGGAACACGATTGCATTGAGCGTATGCAACAAGCCGTTAAACCTCTAGGTGTCCCTAGTAGGACGAGTGTTGTCTCGTGAGGGTTTGCAGCCATGCTACCCACAAACATGTATTTATTAATTCTAATTAACGTAAGTGCAAAAACAAAGCAAAAATTAAAACATTGCAAAACACACAAACCTATTATCCCGACAAATACATACTACAATGCTTAAGAAAATCAACCACATGTACTTGGTTCATAATCAACAGGAATATAGAAGCCCTCAAGTAAGTGGTTTTATTCCACACTTTCATCTTGGAAATTTCTGCTCAAATATAATATAGCGTGATAACATAAATAGTAGAAAGTGTAGAACATTGTAGCAATACAATCTAAATTTCTGTTTATACAGATCCAGTGTTACCCATTAACCAAAGAACATCAGAATCTACATAGTCATCGTAATCTTTAGGTTCATGATAGCACAGATCTGCGCGCCTCCTTCGGGTCCAACATTCTAGATTTGAGAGGATAATACACCACAGACTTTTTTTTTCTTTTTCTTTTTTTCGCTAGGACTGTGTAAGGCCTGACTTCAAGATGCTTAGGTTTAACAATGACTCAGGCCAATGACTCCCAGCCAGTTGGCTTAGGGCATTAGGTATTAAGAGACCGCTTCGGGCCCGAGCATCAGCCTAAGTTAATCCTATAAAGTCAAGCAGCCCCTTTCTTTCATTTTGTTTTCATTTTTTCACATTTTCATTTTCAGCACATATATTTCAGCACATCTTTATTTTGTCCAGGCTGTATTATACTCTCAACCTATTTCCGGTTCCAATCCCTTGCCATAGCCAAGAAAATGGTCTATCATGATCTTTTAAGCTCAACAGACAACTACACATCATCTAATGACTATGACTAAAGACATCCCACTGTAAATTAGTAATCAACAAATTTCTAGATGGTATTACTTTATGTAACTAGTGTGTGTGAGTGAGTTTTCTTAGTTCAAGCACCTGTTCCAAGAGGACTGTAACAGAAAGATATGCTCAGTTAAGTGTATCTATCCTCCAGTATACTTACTCACACTTCCAATGTAAATTAATCTCTTAAGAATTGTAACATGCATTATTACGGGATAAACTATCAAAACCTAAGAAAAAGTACTAACAAACAACCTAAAAACTAATCAGAATTTTTTTATGATTTTTTCAATTTTTTTAATTTTTAATTTATTTTTATATGCAAGCAATATTCCCTCCCCAAAACCTATTATGAACATTGTCCTCAATGTGAACGAAATATAGCATGACAATGAGCATATAACAAAGAAAATCAGATAAAGGAGAGAATACACCTGAATATGTGGGTTGCCTCCCACCAAGCGCTAAGTTTAATGTCTTCAGCCAGACGGAGCCACAATCTTCTCCAGGGTCCAGATTATCAAGTCATCAACCTGGATCAATTAAATGATTGCACCACACACTCCTATCCTTGTTGCCTAAGTATGGAGCACATCGTGGAATAAAAGGATGGAGTGGTGGGTAGGGAAGCTTTGGAAAGAGGGGTCCCTGCATTAACCATGAAGAAGGGTCAGTAGAAAATTTTAAAATTAAGGGATCCTCCTTCAAATTATCCATTTTGGCCTTAGGGGCCTCTTCTAGTAACCCAATTGGAAAAGCTTCCTCAATTAGTGAATCAACTAAACTATCTATGGAACAGTCTAAGTTATGTTCATTAAACAAAGAGTTAGATTGATCTAGACAAGATATGCATGGTGCTTCAGGAATAGAAGGTTCTGTTAATAGTGCCGTAGAATGTGACTCCTCAAATATAGAAGAAGGTTTAAAACTGGGTTCTATTAATGCATTCACTTCTTCTTTAATTTCCAAGCCTTCTTGATCATTTTGTAAAACCCACTCAAGCTCATTTTCAAATCTTTGAGCGCGCTGAAGGGATGTAGTATCATGGTTAGGGGAAAAACATATCCCTTCGTTAGAAAATTGGCCCATCGGATATTGGGGTTGGATAGGTAAAGTGCATTCTTTGTTCATATCCATGGCTTGGGCCAGTTGTTCTAACTGCGTTTCAATGTTGGCAAGAGCCTGTGTATGGGAATGGATAATCTGGGCATGGGTACTCAGCTCACCTGTCAGCTCTCTATATTTGGTGTCTATCATAGTGTCCATCTTGGCTTCCAGCGCACTAAAAGCTGAGAGGAGAGTGGATTGGGTGGTTAGCATTTGGCTCATTTGATCTTCTAGGGATGGTTTCTTATTGGTTTGGTCAAACTGAGGATTAGAGGCTGGTTGGTAAGGTAGTTGTTGGCTTAGGAAATCTTGTCTAAGGGCCTCATGAAGAGTGGGCCTAGGGTTAGGTTGCTCCCAAGGGGAAATAGAATGATCCTCCCACCTATGAAGACTTTGGGCCTCATTAACATACTTGTGTATAAAATCAGGGTACGCATGGGCCAAAGGGCACTCCACTGGGGTGTGAATGGGACTTAAACAGAGGGCAAATGGTTCCGACATATAAGGAGTTGTATATTGTAGGGAAGATGTGCCACTCTAAAAATTAGAGTGATTATCCCACCCACGGTTGTAAGTATCAACATATAAGGGTCGTGGGTGGTAGGGCACTTCATAGGGAGAGGGATTAGGTGTGTGTGAAGAACAATAATCATTAAAGCTCTTATATGGGTTCTCATGGCTAAATCCATAGAAAGGTGAAGACATTTCTTCACCATGCATTCATCAACCGAACCAAAATATCACACATCCACAAATCAGATAAACAACCCTAGATATCCATAACTAGCACAACATACTATCACAGAAAGAAAAGAAAACACCAAACACACAAATTAATCTAAAAAGATAAGGAAAAGAGAATGCAAACTAGAGGAAGGGGTGGCCCTTCCACGTTGGCGAGAATTCCACGTCTTCTCTTAACCTTGCAAAAAGAAAGACAAACACAAATTAAGCTACTAACAGATAATCTAAGTTAAGACTCACTAAACTACTCTAATCAATAATTATGCTAAGAATCTGGTAAACTATTGTGCCGTCCCCGGCAACGGCGCCAAAAACTTGATCGTTTAAATATAAAACCCTTGCAAGTGCACAAGGCAATTGTACTACAGTGAGTATGGAAAGGGTTGTCGAACCTCAGGGACGGATTAATATTCTACCAAATTCAAGAGAAAAGCAGCAGTTTTTAATTAATCTAGAGAAAAGCAATGAACTTTAATTAAACTAAGCTGAGATTAATCAATAGGAGAAGTACCAAGGCTTCGAATCCACCACAATAGACTAGTGTATCGTCTCTCTCTCTCTTTTGAATTCAGATTTCTAGTTGGCTAGTGTATTCCTCTCGGACATACACTTGTCAATTCAAATTATAGAGCCCTCCTCTCGGATGTAACACATAAATCTATTAAAACATGGAACTGTGATCTATCTCTCTCGAGTATAAACCAATGAGACTTTATTAATATGTAACACTTCAGAGCCCTCACGTTCCTCTCGGACACGCAAGTGCTCTTTCAGATTGAAATCCACAAAGATCCACTCTTGTCTCTCTCGAGTACAAAGAATAAACTCTAATGAATTAACTTTTATTGCATAACAAAGATTCATACACCAACTAGAATAAAAACATAATATGAGAGAAAGAAACAATACAACCAATCAGTTGGGTTTCATCTACGCCTTGGAAGAGAGTCTAGCCAAGCATGGGAAGAGAATCCATCAACAAGTTCTTCATCTTCTTCTTCTTCTTCCTTTGCTCTAGCCTCCAAGGACTCCAAAAGAACTCAAAACTCTATTCTTCATCTCCCATACGTTCTCCCTTAAGGCATATATATAGGGGTGAAGGAAAGCCCTCAAATCCCTTTCCAAATCCGAGTCAAAATAGGGTTAAATTGCGTTTTCCGTATGCACCGATCGATCGCCTTCATAGCACGATCGATCGCTTTACGAACGAAGCCGTTTTCCTTTGTTAATTACTCCCGATCGATCGTATTGCGAACGATGCCGGACGAATCCGATCGATCGTTTTTACTGTCTTCGCAAGTCCAAAAATTCCAGTAGATACGATCGATCGTTTTGGTGTCCGATCGATCGTTTTCTCCAATGTAGTGTTTTTCGCGGAAGACGCGATCGATCGCATAAGGATGCGGTCGATCGTTTTTACTGTTCGGAATCTTCAAATGGCTATAACTTTTTGCTCCGAACTCCGAATTGCGCGTGGTTGGTGGCGTTGGAAAGCTGACATCTTGAACTTTAACATGAAGCTTGAGTCAGTTCAATCCGATATTTGTACACGGAGTTATGATAATTTGACCATTGAAGTCCGTTTTCGCCATATTTTTGTATCTTTGCTCTCATTTCCTACAAAAACCAAAATCTATATTAAAGTAGTAGTTATTCTAACCAAACACTAGCAGAAACATAAGTTTAGGAGATAATAAAATGCATATTTCATGTATAGATCAGAGACTAAAGAAGAAATGTAGCGTGCCTTCCCAGAGTTGTTTGAAGAATCTACCGGAATTTTGGGGACAAAATTCTTTTAAAGGAGGGAAGAATGTAACACCTGGCCGCAGGAATGGCCAGGTGTGAGACGGTGTTCAGCAACTGGATCGGGGGGTCGCTAAAGCCAACCGCTCATCTGGTGGGAGGCGGTTTGAGACAGACAATTGGTCGAGCTGTGGTGACCTCCGGCGACCACGATGGCAACTCCAGCGACTGGGTTAAGTGAAAAGTAGAGGGGGAGCCGGGGGAGAGGAGAGGTGCAGTCGAGGGAGGGTGTCCTCGAGCAGCGACGGTGACAGTAACTCTTCGGCAAGCTCGACGACCTCACCAATCTCCGGTGGACGGCAACTTGACGGCATGCAAGGTAGGATCCCATATCTATGTCTTCAAGTTTTATTTTCCTTTCTCTTTCCTCTCACCGATGGGGGCGATGACGGCGCCGGTTGAGGAGGTTGTGTCGGTTCTGGCTGAGTTGCGGTGCGAGCAGACGGGCGACGTTACAACAGCATGGGAAAAGGGAGGTGGCGGCCGAAAGGCACCACCTTTGCCGTCATTTGGTTCGAGGCGATGAGGTAGGAGATGGGATTCGATGGCGAGCTTCGACGGCAAGGGCCGTTGTCGCTCAAGCTGCCAGATAGAGGAGAGGAGGAGGGTGTGTCGGCTGGCCAATGGCAGCACGACGGCGGCCGTCGTGGCGGCCGCCACTCAGACGACCAAACTGGTCATCTTCCTGAGGAAGACGACTGGTCTGATCCAAATATAAGCCAGACTGGACCGGTCTATCATTAGACCAAACCGGTCCAGTAAATAGGCCAGTTCAAGCCCAAGCCAGACCGAACCCGGTTCACCCCAGACTAAATCTGGTTCGATAATAAACCTGGTTCACCATCAGGCTAAATCCGGTTCAATAATAAACCCGGTTCATAAGCTGGTTTGGATTTTGAACTGCCGGTAGAGACCCACCGACATATAAAACTACTTCGACTGTCTGTGTATTTCTGTGCAGTGTGGTACATATAGAGCCAGTATAGTACATAGGATCCTTGTAGTGATTTTGGGCTATTTGATAAACGATTTCAAGCCATAATTGACGTATTAGCTTTATGTGTTGGATGTTACTGTATTAAGGGCAATTGTCCCTCTTTTTATGCTGACTGAAAGCTGAGGACTTAAATGGTAAAGAAAAACCCGACTAATAAACTTAGATGGTTTAGAGACATAATAATTTTGTGAATGATAATAAAATGATGACTTGAGGGCTAAGCTTGAGGGTTGGGAAGAACCTAATCAAGATAAAGACTAAAATATCCTTGGGATTGGGAGTCAGTGTGTGAGTGTGAGTGACTTCCGATCAAGCGACCGAATGACTATTAAGTCAAAGGTCAGGCTATCTGTCGAGCTATTGAGCCAACAGTTGTGAATGGTATGTTATAACTCTAAGAAGGGTTCATACTAGTAATACTGTGATACTTGTTAAGGATCACAAGGTATAGATTGGGGTGGTGTTGCATCTTCTGACTGGTGGAAGCTCTGCCATCTGTATCTCTCTATGGATTTTAGAGAGCATTCACATCTTCCGACTGGTGGAAGCTCTGTGTCATGGTACTTAATAAGGACCAACTTCTATTGGCCAGCTTAAGCTATTATATCTTTCTATGGATTTTAGAGAGAGCATTTACATGTTATTTTGGCCCATGTTTGCATCTTTCTATAGATTTTAGAGAGAGCATTACATATTCTATTGACCAGGCTTAAGCTGTTACCTCTTCTCTATGGATTTTAGAGAGAGCTTTTGCATCTTCCGACTGGTGGAAGCTCTGCACACATCCTGAGCCGTGGTTGCAAGGTGGTCTACTGTGCACATTGGAGACGTTAGCATCCTAGAAGGCTGCGTTTACCGACCCACATCGAGTTTAGGAGCTGATGTGGAGCCAGACCTTCCGACGGTCATACCTTTTAAGGTAAGGAATGGGCGAGGCAGTCACCCTTGAGGGATTCAGGGCGTGCCGTGATTACCGGTATTAACCGGAGTGATAGTCACAGTGTTTTCGTGTTGTCTGTCATGTAGGTATGACATTCAGTGAGTTTGTCTATATAGGACAAAGATTTAATTATTGAATTTGAACTTAGGAAGCAATAAAAGACTTGCTATAAAGATTAATAAAAGATTCAAGTGGAATCCTGTAATAGGTTGTATAATATGTTAATGCAAATCCTGGTATATTGTAATGTTGATGACTGTGTTATGGTATCCCACTGAGTATTTTTATACTCAGCATCCTTATGTGATGTAGGTGCTGCTGTGGAGGATTGACTTCACGTGCACTTGGGAGCTAGGTGGTGAGGACGTTCAGATTGCTGAGCATATCTCCTGCTTCGGGTTTGTTCTAGATTTTGTATTAAGGCGTGAGTGCCAACTATTTCTAGTTTATTTTGAGATGGATGACAGACTTGCACTTAGAGGACTTGCGTTGGTTTAATCGACTTTGCATCTTGTAATACTATATGTATATATAGTTTTATATCAATATTTGTGAAGCCCAGTTATCACGGCCTAGATGCTTAGTCAAAATTTTTTCAACTCATGATTTATCGCATAGAGGAGTAATCCTCTAATTTTCCGCTACTACTCTAATTTAAAAATGGTTTTAGAAACCCGAGCCGTGACAGAACCTGTTGGTGGTACCAACAAAGGGAGGCAGTCTGGACTCTGGAGGCTGAGTGGCTGCGGTGGATCAGTTTGAACTTATCATGGGTAGATTGCTTTGAGATGAAAAGGTCAGACCTTTTTGGTTGACAAAAAAAATAGGCTTTAGAGGCACTGCTAATGGTCTTTGAGTTATTAAGTTAATGGCATTGGGAATTATGTCTTACTCACTCCATCCAAAAAAATCCTGCAGTACTTGAAAATGAGTTAAAATTATTGGCTTGTAGAGTCCACGACATTTCAAGCCTCCAGTTACCCTTGCACATGCATGTTCACGAGGATCTGTTGGCTTGTAGGGCAAATCCAGTCACTTATAATGGAACCGTAATTTTTTAAATGCTGCCTGTATTTTTTGGAGGATGGGAGTATTATAAGATGTTACAAGAAGAATCTTATCTCCATGAAAACCAAATGTATATGCATATACTCCTGGTGCCTTTGACTGATCATGTGCATTTTATTAACTTAACAGATAGCAAAGAGTGGCAGTATAAGTATGGACAACTCATATATTCCTCTTAGAGCAAGTTCACTTACAAATATAGACGAATTTTCTCTTACGAAAAGGAGGGTCACCTCCAAATTGAAAGGCAGAGGCAACTATCAAATAAAGATGTTGCCAAAAAAAACCCTATCAGCTAAAGAACCATGACATCATAAGTTTAAACATTAACAATTACATCAAATCACAATAAACAAAGCATAATTGTTTTAATGGAGCTAAAAAACAATTATGACACATAGCATAATGTTATTACAAAACTAATGCCCCCACAAATGACAATGATAATCTAAACAAACATAGCATGATTTTATTAAAAAACAGATAATTGCCATTTTGAATCAAGTCCAAAATGCAAAATAACGTATTACCTGGCTTCCCTTTGAAAACATGGTGTGAATGAGAGAGCAAGTGGTTCAATAGTTATGTAAAAAAAAACACACAATAATTGAGGGAGAGATGAATGCAGCCATTTAATTGATCTTCTAGAGGGTGGACTGGACAGACACATTTGGTACCAACAATGGATAACTTGTTGATTTTTCTTTTAATCATGGGAATGAAGAATGGTGGATGTGGAAGAAGAAACTGCAAATTCTCATCTAAAATGCACAGATTGTGAAAATAAAGAAGTGTAGAAGTTGATGAAATTAAAATAATTTTTATATTGATTTCTTTGGTGTATGCTTTTTGCAGACGATGTAGTTTTAATTGATGAAAGCAAAGTAGGTTTGAATGTGAAACTGGAATTATGGAGGGAGGCTTTAGAATCAAAAGATTTTAAAATAAGTAGGACGAAGACAGAGTGCATGTAATTTAATTTTGAGGAAGGTAGAACTATATTTAGAGCCTTAGTTGAAATAGATGGGCAAGAAGTGCCAAAGTGTGATCAATTCCATTACTTATGATCCATTATCCATAAAGAAGAGGATATTGATAGTGATGTGGCGCATAAGATTAATGTAGGGTGGGTAAAATAGAAGAGGGCAGCCTCGGGAGTGTTGTATGATAGGCGTGTTCCAAAAAGGCTTAAAGGCAAGTTCTATAGAACAGCCATTAGGCATGTAATACTTTATGGAGCGGAGTGCTGGGTTCCAAAGAGGAGTCATATAGAGAAGTTGAATGTAGCCGAAATGAGAATGTTAAGGTAGATGAGTGGGATAACTAGGAGAGATAGGATTAGAAATGAATATATTCGTGAGAGGTAAGAGAATATAGGTTGCGTTGGTATGGGCATATGTAAAGAAGACCAATAGATGCCCTTGTGATAAGATTAGAAGTGATGCATGTAAACGATGCTAAAAGAGGGAGAGGGGGACCTAACAGAATTTAGATGAAGTTAATAAAAAAGGATTTAACTTTACTATCTCTTACAAAAGAGGTAGGCCAAAATAGGCCTGAATGGAGGAGTAAGATCCTTGTCGCCTGCCCCAAATAGTTGGGAAAAAGGTGCTACTTGATTATGATTATGACTCCCGCTGCTATGGCCTGACCCTTGCTTATTCCCTCCCAGCAAGTTCCTTGTTTTGAAAATTTGAATGTAAAACAAGGTCATTTTTGTCATTTATGGTGAATTGTTAAGGTTGGCATCTGTTGGTGAACGAGCAAAGGGGGCTGGTCAGGAGGCTATGGCAGTGGTGGAGCAGTTTCAGGTAGATGGATCTTACTATGGGTAGATTACCTTAATATACAAAACGCCAAACCTTGTTGTGTACATGAGAAATTCATTTTAGAGGCATTGCTAATAATATATGTGAGTTATTAAGGTAATGGCATTGAAAATTATGTGCTAATTTCCCTTCGGTTACTTTGTATTATAAAAAGTTATAAGAGGTGTCTTTTTTCAATGAAAACCTATGCATAAGCTTATACTCCTGACTGATCATGTACATTTAAACTAAACAGAAAAGAAAGAGTAATGGTATAAAGAATAAACAACTTTACATTTCCCTCCGCAGCAAGTCAATTACATCCATAAACTAATTTCTCCCAAGAAAAGGAGGGCAACCTCTAAATTGAAACGGAAGAGGCAAACTATCAAATAAAGAACCATGTCATGGTAAGTTTAACCAGCGACAATCAATCCAAATCAAAATAAACATAGCATAATTATTTTTATGAAGAACAAAGAAAACAGGAAAAAAAAACACAACATAAAATTAGTACAAATGTCATACCCCCATACTACAGTTTACAATGATATCTCAACAAAAGCATCATGATGTTATTTAAGAACAGATAGTCTACCGTATTGACTCAAGTGCTGGTCTATCACAATGGTTGCAAACCCTATTGTCGAAGATTTGAGGTCTCTGTAAGATAGATACTTTCTCCCCTGTCTAAGATCTTAAGAAGAAACCTGGTCAACAGAGTATGATGATTTCAGAATATGAAGATTTTCCACTTCAAATTGGTAGTTCTACACTGTCTCACGGTATGATAACAAAAAAAGTCAAGATTAAATGGAATCAGACCAACAGTTCTGGCATAAGAAAGAAGCGTTGATGCACTGTAGGTGAAGAAACAAGTAGACTATTAATAGGAAAATGAATGGCAGAAGCTTTGGAACCTTAATGCATTAAGCAAAGATAATGGTTTGGTCTTTTTAAGGACGAAATATCCTGGCTATATGAGACAAAAATCCCTATTAAGGGCCAATGTGATTCCTTGATTGATCAAATCATTGATGACAACATTGCAAACACACGACTACAGGATTATGATGGCAAGCAGCATAAAACACATCGTGATTGATACACCACAATTGATCTACTCCTTTGGTAATCCAGAAGACCAAATGTAAAAAATAATTCCGGACGGAGGTAGTAAATGGTGAGCTGATGAGCAACTAAGGACATATAAACACATGAAGAAAAACTAAGGAATGAAGCAATAAAAGGATTTAAATGACAATTTGAATCCACCAAAGAGTTCCCTATAGCAACTACTGAGGAAAACCATGAAAAAAGACAATTGAGCATACACTGAAGATACAAATAACTAGTTAAGGTCTGAAGATTACGTGTAAGATCCAGTAGACTGTTTCAATGACTTTTTTCTATCAGTAACTGTATCAGTTAGAGACGTACATTTGTTTCAGTTTCTTTTCACTCATCTAACAATGCCATTTTTTTATAGGATCACCAATGACTCTGACGAATCAGATTAGTTGCAATACGCATCAAACCAATATAAAAAATCCTATATAATCATCAATTTCCATATCCAATAACTAAAAATTAACAAACCCTAATCTTGCACTTTTTTTTTCAATCCTCCGCTAACCTAGACAACTAAAAAGTTTCAGTTGATGATCAGTAATCATGTTCGATCAACAAGCTCACAGATTTAACTTCCATATGGATTTGTCAGCATTAAAAGGCCGAATTTTATATGAGAATTGAAGTCGAAAATTTTAAATTTATGCTCTTATTTGAATGAAACAAAGTAAATAAGTAATTAATACAGAACAAGAGAGGAAAAGGTAAAAGAATGAATGAACCTGGTGCTTCAAGGCTGATGTTATTGGTGGAGCAAGACACAGGTGAAGCCATGGTTGGTGGACAGGATACGCTGGAACAAATGTGCCCTGTCATGCTTATGCATCAAATCATAGAGAAAAGTGACTCCCAGACATTGAAAATTAGGCAGGTTATTAATGATAGAGCCTTTTGCTGAATTAAAATCCAAAAAACAGATCTTCAAATTCTCACCTTTGATAAATTAACAATCTGTGATCTTATGACTGAATTAACAATTCAGATTTAACTTCAATACGAAATTATTAGTACATTAAAAAGATGTAAATTTTAGCTCCTAATGCAATGAAACATAGTAGACAAGAATAGAGCACAAAGAGAAAAGCGGGGAACAGGAATGAACCTGGTGCTTCCACTGGTGGAGGAATGTTAAGACTATTCATCAAGTAGTCTGGATTTCACTGGAGGAAGGTGGAGACGTCCTCTCAAGTCAGGAGATAAAGTCGACTCAAGGAAGGACGTAAAGCCATCATCTTGCCACATGAGACCGCTCCACCACTTTCCATTGTCATGATAATCATAAATTACGGATTCTGCCAGTGTCCTCTTCTTGTTCATGAGGCCTCGCAGCACTTTCTTTAGCCTTGGGCAATCCACTAAAATGAAGGTTTGGGAGGGAAGGAAACAGGATGGCGTCGCTCCATATGCTTTTTAGGTAAGTGAGATATCCGAGTTTCATATATTTCAGACTGGAAAACTAACAGCAGCAGTAGCAGGAAGTCCTCCTTCCATTTCATCATCATCTACCTCCATCATCAATTCTTCCATCTTCCCGACTTCAATTGTAAGCTTCACAAGCGTCCTCCTAAGATGCTCAATCCCCACGATGATTTGAGGGACTTGCAATCACTGATCTCCAATTTGTGAATATTTTCACATGCCCTTGGACTTACTTGAATCTTTTTGAATTCATCGCAATAACTAATTTCAAGTGTTTTAAGGCTTGGAAGGAACTTGCTTGTAAAAATTACAACGCCCGGAAGTTTAATCTGGCAAATTTGAGAAATACTAATTTGTCCAACTGCTCAAGTGCTGACACTAGCTCAACCGGCCCAGCAAAAGGCCAACCCCCCAGATCGAGATATCTTAGGGAGACATAATTGGCCTGATATATAGTTAAAAGGCTTGGATCCTATCTTCAAGCCTCTTTGAACTCCAATGTCCAATGCTTGTCAGAACTAAGAGGGAAAGTGGTTAGACGAGAATACGGAAGAAAGTTTTTACAAGGAAAGAGCCGAGGACCACTATTAGTGTTTTCACTTATCAAACACTTTTCAAGCCTAATAGCACTTTTTCAGGCCTCAAAGATTGTTTTTTTACGCTGCGTTTGGAAGCAGAAAAATGCTAACTTCAGTACTGTAATACCCAGTCACCCCTGAAAAGTATTTGGAAGTAGAAATAGGTGAAAGGTCCCCCTGACAGAGAAAAGTGAAAATTTTCACCTACCAGGTTCAAAGCTGTTTGGAAAGCAAAACCTATTTTTTTTCACTCTTAACGGTGAAATGTGAAAAAATTTCACCAATCAGTCATTTAAAAATCTGTATGCTTCTTGGATGTCCATTTTATATATGTGTATTTGCTTGCTCATTTTGAATGTTGTTAATTGCACAGTTATGAAATGGCATGTTACTTTTCAACCCTACTTTTAAATGTTGCCCCATTTCACCTCTTATTTGTATTTGTATATTAATATGTCTAGGGTACAAGGAAGTTATATATGTCAGCTCATTTTCCTACTTCTCTCTCACTCTATGCTTCTTGCTGTTTGTTGAGATGGCAAGCCCAGTGCAACAGGTTGAGTGGAAGAAGGAAGAGCACTATGCATTTATCAGAGCTTATTCTAATGCTCTTATTGTTGGGCATAGGTAAGAGTCTTGAACCCGCATGCTACGACTTTGTAAGTGAAGAATTGAAGAAGAAGGGCATCATTGTGACTGAAGAGAAAATAAGACAAGTCTAGGTACCTCTACAAGGCTTGGACATGGATGTCAACATACACTGGCTGTAGGTTTAACGAAATAACACAAACATACAACTATGGAAACCCAGACTTTTAGAAGATCTTTAAGCTGGTGAATGTGTTATCTCTCATTGCAAAATTATGTCTGAACTGTGGCATTCAGACATTTGCACTTCACATGCATGTATACATTCATATTGACACGTTGATCTTTTCATACAGTTATATTGTAGTGTCTCATTTATAGCTTGTATCCAATTATGAACTCTTAGATTCATAAGCACGTGTATGTAATATAAACTTTAATTTAATGTATCTCTTCATTCCATTAATTAACCTTTGCTGACAGCTACTTGTGCTAGATGATAATGTAATGGAGACACTTATGTGAGCACTAACCCATATTGTTTCTTGTTGCAAAAACATCCTAAGCAATGCGCCTGGAGACTTGGGGATGCACACTAGAGAGAGAGAATCTACTGGTGATTATATTCAATGGCAACCATGCAACGGGTGTGAATGCATACGATGGACGTCCAAAGAAAAAAGCTTATGACCATGAGGCACAACATGCAGAGCAGCAATTGGATAGATTCAAGGTACAGAAGATGACCCAAGGATGGAACCTAATGAATTTGATCAGGATATTAGAGACAACCATTATCCTTCTTCATACAGCAGTTTACTTGGTGATGCTGTGCATGCAAGCCCTTTCCCCACGTCCTCCCCAATACTGTGAGCTCCATATGTCAACACATCTCAGGTGCAATCATATATAATATTCAAATATTTCATGGTAGATCATTTAAATTAGGTTTTTATAGTTTTATTTATATTGTCATGCTCCCATGTAAAAGCAAACTGATTTTCATTGTTACCAGCTTTGTGATGGAAGATGGCTATATTAATATTTTATATGCAAATATCATGTCATGAAGCCAATCCATTTATCATCCATGTTTCCATTGACATTGCTTCCATACCAATAAATTCTTTATGTTCTTTCTACAGCTGTGTCACATGAGACTTTAACCTATTTCTATAGAGTTGTGTCACATGATACTTTAACCTATTTCTATTATTATTGGATGAAGTCAAGAAGTGATGCATGCATGCTTATGATTTGAACGCATGTTTCGATAGCATCTTGTGTGTAGGTACCCCCTGTTGAGCCCATTTCTCAAATTGAAAGTCCTCCACAGGCCCACACTGCGTCAGTCAACCCTAACTATGCGGACAAGCCGAAGAGCTCGAAGAGGAATTTTGTTGATTCATCAAAAGTATCCATTGTCTTCCAGTCAATATCTAAAGCTATGTATGCTCGAAATGAGATTGCACTAAAGCATATAAACCTCCTATCTAATCCGAATCATGTAGATAAAGAAAGAGCTGCACAGGAAACAAAAAAATACCGGAGATTGTTGTCTCTAATGTGTCGCCTCTCTGGCTATGATGTGAATAACCCCATGTACGCTGCTGGCCTTTCACTCTTCATAGATTATCATAATAGACGCATGTGGCTGCTCCTGGAAGACGATGTCGTGTATGCTGAGAATTGGCTGAAGGGAGTTTGGAAGGACAAACATACGTGATTGATGCATCATTTTCATTTTGGACTAATAATTGAGGACTATAATAGTAGGACTAGATTTTCAAAATGGACTAATAATTGAGGAGTGTATTATTTCAGTTGGTAGTATTCTGCATGTGACTACCCCCTTTGAGAGCTTGTGACTCCCTATTGTGCATGTGACTACCCAACCTTGCATGTGACTGAATTATTTGTTTCAGATAAAGATTTATATATAACTGGCATGAGTAGTGCAATGAGAGGTGTATTGCTGCATCAGTGGTGTTTGTGAATATGATTTGTGAGTGAAAGACATTCAATCAGCGTGAGAGGACTATCTCAACACAGGTTCAACAACCCATGTAGACTCTTATGCAAATGTCATTTTATATCGAAGTGATGTTCTCTTATGCAAATGCTATTTTCTATAGAAGTGAATTGTGTGCCAGTAAATTTGCCCGTCAATGCTATTTCAAAAGAATGTTTACTGATAAACTCATCTTATGGCCCCTTATATTTATGTGTTGATTACATGTTATGAGTATAGTATTCTAGGGCCACGTGACGTAAAAGAAGCCTAGTTTGAATACTGTTGTGCACCCTAGATGGATGCACAATAGCCGGCGGCAAAGAGTAGGGAAGGGGATGAGAATATATAAGAAGAGGTGAGAAGCTAGGGTTTTATTCATCAATAATCCAAATAGGACATGACGTCCCTTACATATAGGCGCTGCGCCTGTAGCATTGTAGTTTGCATTTATCGGGATAATAGGTTGATTGTTTTACAATGTTTTATTTTGTTTGTATTTAGGATAATTAGGTTAATAAATACATGTTTAAGGGTAGCATGGCTACAAACCCTCATGAAACAACACTCGTCCTACTAGGGACACCTAGAGGTTTAACGGCTTGTTGCATACGCTCAATGTAAATCGTGTTCCTTATGAAAGTGGCATTTATTTTCTTTGCATTAGTTCTTTTAGTTTTTTGTTTGGTTTTGTTTTGTTTTACTTTGCTATTGACTAGCAAAATCTAGGTTTGGGGGTGTGATATACACATGAAATATGCATTTTATTAGCTCCTAAACTTATATTTACGTTAGTATTTTGATTAGAATTTGTGATGCTTTAATGTAGTTTTTGGTTTTATAGGAAACAAGAATAAAATGCAGAAATGAGGTGAAAAGTGACTCCAATGTTTGAATCTTCATAACTTTGTGTGCATATCTTTGATTGGACTGATTCAAGCTTCATGTTAAAACTCAAGAAGTCAGTTTTCCAATGCCACCGACCGCGCGTAATTTGGAGTTCAGAGTAAAAAAGTTGCGACCATTGGAAAATTGGGCTGCAGAAATAAACCGAGAGAACGATCGGTCGTCCCGTATTGGTGATCGATCATCGTGTGCGCAAAATTGGAAATGAACCTATTTTGACTTGGAATTGGAAGGGGTTTTTTGTGTTTTCTTCCCAACCGTATAAATAGGCCTTAAGAGGAACGTATTGGGCATTATAGAATAGATCTTTGAGGCTAGAGAAGAGCAAGAGAAGGAGTCTTGTGGAGGCCAAAGAAGAAGAAGGATTCATGCAAATGGATCTACAAAAATATGTTTTTCTTTTCTCTTCTTCTATGTGTAGCTAAATTCCTTGTCAAGGCTAGATGAAGCCTTAGATGTGTATTGCTACTCTTGATAGTTTAATTTAATAGAGTTGATATGATTCATGCTTAACACTATTTTATGAGCTTTCTTTTGAGTGTTTGGCCATAGACTTGACTGATTATGAATGAGATTTAATCTTTTTAATCCCTGTGTCTGACCAAGAAAAAGTTTGCGATTGATTTTATGTCCGACCAAGGATAGATATAATTACATGATAGTGGATGAACTTTCGTGTCCGATAAGAACATGAGTGAATTCATTGTGATTTGTGTGTTTAACTATGAACACAAGTTACCATATCATATTAACTTGTGCGTAATAATAATTGAGAGTAGTAATTGCATATCTAGTGGTGGATTCATTACCTTGATAATTTTCCTCATTGGTTAATCTCAGTTAATTTAGTTAAAGTTCATTGTTTTTCCTTAGATTCATTAAAAACAATAACTTTCTTCCTTGAGTTTGGTAGATTATTCATCCGTCCCTAAGGTTCGACAACCCTTAATTATTCACCGTAGTACAATTGCCTTGTGCACTTACAAGGGTTTAATTTTAAACGATCAAATTTTTGGCACCGTTGTCGGAGACGAAAGCCAATAATTTACCAAATTCTTAGCATAGCTTAGTTTTAGAGTAGTTTAGTGAGTCTTAACTTAGATTATTTTTTAGTACCTTAATTTTTGTTTTGCTTTCTTGTGTAGGATTAAGAGAAGATGTGGAATTCTCGCCAACATGGAAGGGCCATCCCTTCCTTTTGTTTGCACTGTCTTATCCTTCTCTTTTAGATTAACTTTGGTGTTTGGCGTTTTTACTTTCTTTCTGTGACTGCATGTTGTACTAGTTGTGGCTATTAAGACTGTTAGTTGTTGATATCTAGGGCTGTTGATTGCTAGTTGTGGATATCTAGGGTTGTTTATCTGATTTGTGGATGTGTCAGGTGTTGATGAATGCATGGTGAAGAAATGTCTTCACCTTTATTTAGCCATGAGAACCCATATAGGAGCTTTAATGATTATTATTCCCCACACACCTAATTCTCCTTCCCTATGAAGTGCCATACCACCCACATCCCTTATATGCTGATACTTTCAACCGTAGTTGGGATAATCATTCCAACCTTTGGGAGTGACACATCCTCCCTACAATCCACAACTCCTTTATGTTTAAGTCCTCTTAATAACCAGTGGAGTGCCCTTTGACCCATGAGTACCCTGATTTTATAAGCAAGTATGTGAATGAGGCCCAAGGTCTTCATAGGTGGGAGGACCATCCTAATTCCCCTTGGACGCAACTTAATCAGGCCCCTAGACAGGATTTCCTAAGCCAACAACTGCCTTACCAACCAGCCTCTACTCCTCAGTTTGGCCAATCTACCTTAGAAGACCAGTTGGGCCAAATATTAGCTCTTTTAACCGAGATAAAAACTGAACAAAAAGTCCCAGGCCCAACTTATCCATTCGCACACACAGTCCATTGCAAGAATAGAAACACAGTTAGGAGAACTGACCAAGTCCATGGATATGAGCGAAGAATGTACTTTACCTATCCAACCCCAATATCCGATGGGCCAATTTTCTGATGAAGGGATATGTTTTTCCCCTGATCATGATGTTACAGCCCTTCAAAGTGCCCATAAATTTGAAAATGAGCTTGAGTGGATTTTACGAAATGATCAAGAAGGTGTGGAACTTACAGAAGAAGTGAGTGCGTCGATAGAACCTAGCTTCAAACCTTCTTCTATATCTGAGGAGTCACAGTCTACGGCATTATTAGTGGAACCTTATGTTCCCGAAGCACCATTCATACCGTGTCTTTACCAATCTAACCATTTGCTTATTGAATGTAACTTAGACTGTTTCATGGATTGTATATTTGATTCACTATTAGATGAGGCTCTTCAGCATATGTTACTAGAAAAGGCCCATATGGCCAAATTAGTTGATTTGGGGGGAGGAGGAGCCCTTTATTTTAAAATTCTCTCATGATATTTTCTCATGGCCAATGCAGAGACCCCTCTTTCCAAAGCTTCTCATGGCCAATGCTCCATATATAGGTAACAAGGATAGGAGTGTGTGGGGCAATCATTTAATCGATCCGGGCTGATGACTTGAGGATCCCGGACCCTGCAGAAGATCATAGCTCAGTCCGGCTGAAGACGTTAAACTTAGCGCTTGGTGGGAGGCAACCCACGTATTCAGGTGTATTCTTTCATTGTTTTCATTTCCTTGTTATGATTATCATTGTAGTTTTATATTATTCGCATTGAGGACAATGTTCATAATAGGTCTGGGGGAGGGAATATTGTTTGCATAAAAAATTAGAAAATTAAAAAACCATAAAAATTTGATTAGTTTTTAGGTTGTTTGTTAGTAGTTTTTCATAGGTTTTGATAGTTTATCCCGTGATGATGCATGCTTCAATTCTTAAGTGATTAATTTATATTGGTAGTGTGAGTATGTATACTGGAGGATAGATAAACTTAACTGAGAATATCTTTCTGTTATAGTCCTCTTGGAACAGGTGCTTGAGCTAATAAAACTCACTCACACACTAGTACATAAAGTAATACCGTCTAGAGATTTGTTGAATATTAATATTCACTGGGATGTCTTTAGTCAAAGTCATTAGTTGATATGTGGTTGTCTGTTGAGCTTAAAAGATCATGATAACCATTTACTTGGCAATGGCAAGGGCTTGCAACCGGAAATATGCTGAGAATATAATATAGCCTGGGTAGAATAAAGATGTGATGGAAAATATGAATGCTGGAAAAATGAAAAAAACGAAAGAAAGAAAGGGGTTGCTTGATTATTATAGGATTAACTTAGCCTGATGCTCAAGCCCGAAGTGGTCTATACTTAAAACCTAATGCCCTAAGCCAACTAGATGTGAATCATTGGCCTGAGTCATTGTTAAACCTAAGCATCTTGAAGTCAGGCCTTACACAGTTCTATTGAAAAAAAAGTCTATGGTGTATTATCCTCTTAAGTCTAGAATGTTGGACCCGAATGAGGCGAGCAGGCATTTGTGCTATCATGAACTTAAAGATTACGATGACTATGTAGATTCTGATGTTCTTTGGTTAATGGGTAACACTGGATTTATGTGAAACAAAGATTTAAAATGTATGACTACAATGTTTTATACTTTTACTATTTATATTATCATGTTATATCATATTTGAGCAGAAATTTCCAAGAAAGTGTAGAATAAAACCATTTACTTGAGGGCTTTTATATTCCAGTTGATTATGAACCAAGTATGTGTGGTTGATTTTCTTAAGCATTGTGGTTTGCATTTGTCGGGATAATAGGTTGATTGTTTTGCAATGTTTTATTTTGTTTGCATTTAGGATAATTGGGTTAATAAATACATGTTTGAGGGTACCATGGCTGCAAACCCTCACGAGACAACACTCGTCCTACTAGGGACACCTATAGGTTTAATGGCTTATTGTATACGCTCAATGCAAATCGTGTTCCCTACAAAAGTGGTATTTATTTTCTTTGCATTAGTTCCTTTAGTTTTTGTTTAATTTTGTTTTTCTACGAACTAGCAAAATCTAGGTTTAGGGGTGTGATCTACACATGAAACATGAAATATCATTTCAAGTTAAAGTTCAAGAAGTCAGCTTTCCAACGCCATCAACCGCGCGTAATTCGGAGTTTGGAATAAAAAGTTATGACCATTGAAAAATCGAGCTGCAAAAATAAACCGAGAGAACGATCGATCGTCCCGTATTGGCGATCGATCATCGTGTGCGCAAAATCGGAAATTGACCTATTTTGACTTAGAATTTGAAGGGATCTTTTGTGTTTTCTTTCCAACCTTATAAATAGGCCTTAAGAGGAACATATTGGGCATTAGAGAATAGATCTTGGAGGCTAGAGAGGAGAAAGAGTAGGAGTCTTGTGGAGGCCAAAGAAGAAGAAGGATTCCTGCCAATGGATCTACAAAAATAAGTTTTTCTTTTCTCCTCTTCTATGTGTAGCTAAATTTCTTGTCAAGGCTAGATGAAGCCTTAGATGTGTATTGCTACTCTTGATAGTTTCATTCTTAATATTATTTCATGAGTTTTCTTTTGAGTGCTTGACGATAGACTTGATTGATTATGAATGAGATTTGATCTTTTTAATCCCTGTGTCTGACAAAGAACAGGTTTGTGATTGATTTTATGCCTGACGAAGGATAGAGTTAATTACATGATAGTGGATGAACTTTCGTGTCCGACCAAGAATGTGAATGAATTCATTGTGATTTGTGTATCTGACCATGAACACAAGTTGCCATATCATATTAACTTGTGCATTATAATAATTAAGAGCAGTAATTACATGTCTAGTGGTGGATTCATTGCCTTGATAACTCTCCTCATTGGTTAATCTCAGTTAATTTAGTTGAAGTTCATTATTTTTCCTTAGATTCATTAATAACAACAACTTTCTTCCTTTAATTTGGTAGATTATTCATCCGTCCCTGAGGTTCGACAACCCTTAATTACTCACCGTAGTACAATTGCCTTGTGCACTTGCAAAGGTTTAATTTTAAACGATCATAGCCTCACCTGCAAAAAAGACAAAGCCATCTCCCACACTTTCAGCAAGAACATCATAGTCATCTTCACTGGCTCCAACTGCCACATGCGAGTAGGGCGCATAAGTGAATCGATCCTTCTCGCATCTTGTACACACCACCTGAAGTGGATCAGGAACTTTGATTCTCCTAGTCCAAATATTCCCTTTAATACCTCCAAAACCAGCTCAACAGCTTCCAAAGGAGGCATAGTGTCAAACTTAGTTGCTGATTCCCCGGCAACCAAAGCTACCAAAAGAGGCCCTCCTGATACAGATGAGTAGCTGTAAAATAAGAACTGACCACGACTATCTGTTTCTTCTATCAAATGTCCAAAAGTATTAATCTCTCCGGCCCAAAAATCATAAGGAAATAGCATCACAACCTAATTCAGCAGCCCCAATCCGAATCTATTAACTGCTTCCCGTTTTTCAACTGGAAGCTCTGGAATGAAATTTACTGACCCCCTCTTGAGAACACCAAGAAGGACTGTACACACTGTCATGTCCCCGCGAAATACCTGCCCATTGGCTGTAACCATTACACCATCTAGGCCATATCGAATTGTGTCCACTGTCTTTCCGTAAAATATAGGAAGTCCCTCAGTCACAGCATACACAAACCTCACCTTTCCCCCGGAGTGAAGCAATGAACGCCCCCAATCACATAGGGATCATCTTGGTCCCAATATGCCAATGACAAATCCGACAACAATGAAGCAGTCACATATTCAAGGTTTGCTAAATGCCAATTCAACCATATTCGTTCTTCAGGTTTCTCCGCGATTTGATAAACCTTCCTAAAAGTTTCTAATGCAGTTCCCAGGGACACATCCACGCACTTTATTTCTTCCAACATTGCTTGCTTAAGTTTACAGACCTTATCCAAGAGCTTATTGAATGAGCATTCCACATGGGCATCGACATCAGGGTCTACTGATTTTCCACTAGGAAGATAAAGGGGACATTTGTCGCGTACCTTGTGAAGAGGAAACCCCAATTGCCTCGCTAGGATGCCCAAAGGGTTGCCATTGATACCAGTAAGGACCGATCTGCTAAGGTTGGAGACATCCCCAAGTCCATCCTCCTGCATCTTCTTGGTCTGCACCCGCTCGACAGGCCGTGTTCGACCGTCGAGGATCACCACTTTGAACCCCTGCGCGAGGAGGTGCCGTGCGGCGGGCAACTGCCACCCCATTTCATCTCCTTGATCGCCGGACGAATCAGCTCGTCCATTAACTTTTCATTGTAGATGCTCGACCTGGGCTGCGGCGGCCGCAGTACGCTGAGCCCGGTGATCGTTGTGGCGGAAGGGATCGTCTCAGGAAACAGCTTCTTCTTCCGGCGGAGGGCCGGCGCTCTCGTCAGCAGTGGGCAGAGAAGGGGTCTCGTCGGTGCTCAGTGGGCTGAGCGAGGAGTCCTCCAGAACTTGTCCGAATTACAGCAGTGGTGAGGGCTCCATCGGCGAGTGGGATTCGGGAGGGTCGAGAATTTTGATCGGCGGTGGGGCGGCGACGGAAGAAAGGTGGTGGGATCTTTGTCGATTCTAGATTTTGGGGGTTTTGGCGATGGAGAAGTCGAGGCCGGTGACGGAAGCAACGAAGCCGCCGATCTCCTCGACGATAATGCCCCCAGCATCCTCAGCTTCGGCCGAGACTCCATCCCCTTCGGCCAGGGCTCCTTCAGCACTCCCATGACGATCTTGCAAGACACCTTCTACCTCCTCACCCTCGAAACCATCACAGTTGGCGACGCCACCATCCCGGTCCCGTCGTCATCTGGTTCCCCTGACGACGAGGGCTGGACGGCCGGTGGGAACGTCATCATCGTCTCTGGCAGCAAGGTTATCGTCATGACTTCCAAGTGAACTTCTAAGTGGGAGAGACGAGGCAGGGAAAGGGGGGATGGATGTGGGGCCGACTCCATCAACACGAACTGTAAGGCCGTCTTCATCCGCCTCCTCCTCCTCACTTTCTATGTCGTCCTCGTCTTCCATTCCCATCTCGACCAGAGCCGTCAGCGGTAGGGCCAGTGTCTGAACGGCGGCAACGGTGGCAACGGCCATTGGGGTTGGCGGACACTCAAAGATGATCTGCTGCATGGATTACATCATCATCGTGATGTCCGTAAGGGCCTTTAGCAAAGCGGAATTCATGGCTGTGGAGGGGGCGGGAGCCGTTGGCGCCTCCTCGTCAGACTGGGTCGAGGGACCCTCCAGGTTGTCCGGAGCTTTCTTCCGAGCCATAATGACGGAAGCAAGGAGTCGATTGCTCTAATAACCTTAGATGGATGCACAATAGCCGGCGGTAAATAGCACGGAAGGGGATGAGAATACAGAAGAAGAGGTGAGAAGCTAGGGTTTCATTCATCAATAATCCAAATAGGACATGATGTCCCTTACATATAGGAGCTAAGCCTGTAGCTGATGGGCCTTATGGGCCTTAAAACATAAATAATGAAATAATAAAATAACCTATTCCTAACAGCAACGGCCCACGTGGCTTTATTAAATAATGAAATATCCTAATAATTAAGGAGACGTAACAAATACTCAGACATGTTATGAGTGTAGTAGTCCCCTTATTTTTGTTTGTTGAACTTTACTAATTTGGTTTTAGCAAAAAGAAAACTTTACTAATTTGGTAAATACTTATCTTACTATTTTGGTATGTGGAGCCTACTAACGTGCACTCCATATGTATGTTGACACGTCTGTATGTTTGCTTACATATATGAACATTAACTTTTCTCTACATATGGTTGGAACTGAGCATCACATGTGAAAGGAAATAATGGACTCTTATGTAAGTGTTGTAATCAGTCTAGGAAGATGAAGAGTCAGTCTAGGAATATGAAAGGTCAGGAATGTTGTAATTAGTCTAGGAAGATGAAGAGTCAGTCTAGGAATATGAAAAGTCACATCTTGTAATCAGTCTTGGAAGATGCGCCTCTCCTTCCTTATAAGGAGGACGTCTTCCTCCTTCTGGGTATGCAATATTAAGAACTATTCCTTCCCTCTCAAATCTCTTCTTTGCAGATTCCAGTACTTGTGATCCTTACGGGTCACAACATTGGTATCAGAGCGTTGATCCACGGGAATTCATGCCTCCTCGCAAGCCACCCACAATGACTCAAGAAGCTCCACCGGAGCCGGAGATCGCCAAGGATCCTGCGAGCCCAAAAGCTAATCCCGATCCTACCCAGGCTGCCTTGCTGTCCGTCCTAACGGAGATTCAAAAGGAGCTCTGGGAGATTAAGCTTGCTCAGGCTCCTTCTCAGCCGCTCAAATCAGCCGCCGTGACTCCACCACCACGAGAGATGGGCAGCTCCAGCCGCCAAGATGGATTCCCTGGCATGGGAGCCTCTCTGCTCGGCAAGGCCAGCGGACAGTCCCTACCTTATGGGATTCAGTTGGGCTCACTCAACTCCAACGCCGACGGAGGGCGCCAGAGCGCCACCACAAGGGATACGCAAGGTGTTCGACGAAATGCTACAATGAACAACTGTGACCGGGCCTTGCATGACGAGTTGGACGATGCTTGGGACGAACCCCAGATGCCTCGCGGAGGCCAACGGAACAGCGCCGAGCCCCGATTGGCTCGCTTGCAGTTTCCTCGGTACAATGGAGAAGACGACCCTGTTGAATGGCTCTATAAAGCTGACAAATTTTTCTCCTACCATGGGACCTACTCGGATGAGGAACGCTTACGAGTGGCAACGTTCCACCTGGATGGTGATGCCTCCATATGGTATCAAGCATTCGAAAAGGAGATCCGCTTTTTCACATTGGTGTCTTTCTCTGACGAACTGTGTATTCAATTCGGACCGAACGAGTTCGAAGACTTCAATGAGATGCTGTCCACCTTGAAACAAACAACTTCGGTAAGAGCATATTACTCGGAATTCATGAAAATTGCTAACATGTTACCGGACTGGCCGGTGGCGGCATTAGTCGGTACATTCAAGCCCGGATTGAAGCCTGAGATGGCGGATGAAATGCACCATTTTCCTTGCCACACAATGCGGGATGTGGTGCGGCATGCCCGATTTGAGGAAGAGAAATTGGGTCGTCAGAAGCGCGGAGGGCGAGGGGCCTGGAGCCCACGGCCACTTAGTCAACCCTCATCGTCAGCGGCTCCTGTTGTCAGTGCCAGTCCCAAACCGGACCCCCTTGTCAGGCTCCATTCCCACTCCTATTCGCCGCTTAACCCAAGCTCAAATGGCAGATCGGAGGGCCAAGGGCCTATATTTCAACTGCGATGAAAAGTATGTCCAGGGCCATCAATGTGCGGCTCGGGGCAGCTTAGTTATTGAGGAGGTTGAGGAAGAGGAACCTGCTCCGGCTGAGGACTTCACCCCTGTATGTGACCCATTCCAGCCAGAGATCTCGGTGCACGCGTATTCCGGCACTTTTACTCCACGCACCATGCGTGTGCAAGGCATGTTAAAACGACAGCCAGTGGCAATTCTGATTGACAGTGGTTCGACACATAATTTCATTAATGACAGGGTGGCTCATCGACTGGGTTGCTATGTTTCTGACGCCACCCCATTTGATGTCCTTATTGGCGATGGCAAACATCTCCGAAGCTCGGGTGTGTGTGCTCAAGCCTCCCTCACCATTCAAGAGCATACATTTACCACCGACCTGTTTCTCCTTCCAACCAAAGGAGCGGATGTGGTGTTAGGCGTGCAATGGCTCCAAGAATTGGGCGATGTAATGTGGAACTTCCGCGAGCTAACCATGGACTTTGACGTCAAAGGGAAAAGGGTTCGTATACGGGGAACCCAGCCCGGCACCCTTCACTCAGCTCAGGCCGTCGACTCCTTCAGACGGTTCACACCTCAAGGTATGTTTTTACAACAGCGATCAATGGGGGATGTGGAGCAAGAGGAACTTCCTCCGGACATGCGTATACTCCTGGAGGAACATGCGGATATCTTCTCTGAGCCCACCAGCCTTCCTCCCCAGCGGGCCCATGACCATCACATTCCTCTGGTTCCAGGGGCTCAGCCGACGAACATCCGGCCATACCGCTACCCCCACATTCAGAAGGCTGAGATCGCCCGGCTGGTAGGAGATATGCAGACCACAGGTATTATTCGTCCCAGCAACAGTTCCTTTTCTTCACCAGTTTTGCTTGTGCGTAAGAAAGACGGCACCTGGCGCGTCGCGTGGATTATCACGCCCTGAATGCTATTACCGTCAAAGACAAATACCCCATTCCAGTGATTGAAGAATTGCTTGACGAATTAGCAAGCGCACAGGTCTTTAGCAAGCTTGACTTGCGTTCTGGGTATCACCAAATCAGGATGCAGGTTTCGGATGCGCACAAAACTGCGTTCCGGACCCATGATGGCCACTTCGAATTTTTGGTAATGCCATTTGGGCTGACCAATGCCCCCGCCACTTTCCAGAGTTTGATGAATGACATTTTCTGGCCATTTCTCCGACAGTTTGTATTGGAATTCTTCGACGACATTCTTATCTACAGCAGAACTTGGGAGGAGCATTTGGGTCACCTCAGGTCGGTCTTCTCGCTCCTAAGAGCTAATTCTTTATTTCTAAAACGTTCGAAGAGTTCGTTTGGCAGTTCTCAGGTGGAATACCTTGGTCATATCATCTCATGTGACGGTGTCGCCACAGACCCTTCCAAAGTAGCCACCATGTTATCCTGGCCGGCTCCCAAGTGCGTCAAGGCGCTGCGCGGCTTCTTAGGGCTGACGGGCTATTATCGCCGTTTTATTAGTCACTATGGAACTATTGCAGCACCACTCACGGCTTTGTTAAAGAAGGGTGCCTTCAACTGGACCAATGAGGCACAAATGGCCTTCGACCGACTCAAACAGGCTATGGCCCATGCGCCAGTATTGGGACTTCCTAACTTCAATCTTCCGTTTGTGGTGGAGACTGATGCTTCTGGTACTGGTCTTGGGGCCGTCCTCTTGCAACAGGATCATCCAATTGCCTTTCTGAGCAAAGCTTTGTCGGGCCGCACTCTTTCCTTATCGGCCTATGAACGGGAGATGTTAGCCATTATTCATGCTGTGACCAAATGGCGCCCATATCTGTTGGGCCGGCGGTTTACCATACGGACCGACCATCAACCTCTGAAATATTTCTTAGAGCAAAGGGTGTCTACTCCGGCCCAGCAACGATGGATCTGCAAGCTGTTGGGTTATGATTATGAGATTATTTATAAGAAAGGAGCCGAGAACACTATTGCAGATGCACTCTCTCGACGGCCCATGCCAGACTCTTGTATGGTCTTATCCGGCCCCACTTGTCCGTTCATTCCGGACCTTCAACAAGCATACGCGGAGGACCCGCCCACCAAGGAGTTGGTCCATCGTATCCAAGCTCAACCAGCCGCTGAACCCCCCTATGTGTGGCGGCATAACCTGTTGTTTTGGAAGGATCGCTTGTGGGTGCCCAATTATGCTGACTTGCGTCGACGCATCATTTCACATTTCCATGACACACCCAGTGCAGGCCATGAGGGATCATTTCGCACATATAAGAGGGTGAGCCAGAGTTTTCTGTGGAAAGGGCTACGTCGTGCCGTGCAGGATTATGTATCCACTTGTGATATTTGCCAACGTTCCAAGTCCATGACCACGTCTCCTGCCGGCCTTCTTCAGCCATTACCTATTCCGGCTAATATTTGGGAGGATGTTTCTATGGATTTTATTTAAGCTTTACCACTCGTTCAGGGCAAATCTGTCATCTTGGTAGTTGTTGACCGGCTATCGAAATATGCTCATTTTTGTGCCTTGAGCCATCCTTTTACGGCTCGTACGGTTGCAGAGGTCCATGTGCGCGAGGTCGCTAAGCTCCATGGTATGCCCAAGACCATTGTGTCCGACCGCAACCGTGTCTTCTTGTCTAATTTCTGGCGTGAATTCTTTGCTCTCCAAGGTACGCAATTACATATGAGTACAGCCTACCATCCACAGACAGATGGGCAAACGGAGGTGGTGAATCGCTGTTTAGAGAAGTATTTGAGGTGTTTCGTGGGCGATCAACCCCGCCGTTGGCTTCAGCTCCTACCGTGGGCTGAGTGGTCCTACAACACCGCCTACCATACTCGTGCGGGCTTTACTCCCTTCGAGGTTGTGTACGGTCGTCCTCCGCTGACGGTCCTTTCTTATGTTCCCCATCGTTCAGCTATTGCTGAAGTGGATTATATGCTTCAAACTCGTGATGAGGTGTTGCGGCAACTTCGGCGCAACTTACAATCGGCTCAGAATCGTATGAAACAGGTTTATGATCGCCACCATACTGATCGCGTATTTCAGGTGGGCTCACTGGTCTATGTGTCCCTTATGCCCTTGCGCCAAACTTCCTTAGCTTCTATTGACAACAGCAAACTGGCCCATCGTTATCATGGACCTTATGAAGTGATTGAGCGCATTGGGCCGGTGGAGTATCGTCTTGCTTTGCCACCGGGCTCCTTGGTACATCCAGTGTTCCATGTGTCTCGTCTCCGTCAGTTTATGGGTGATCCCCTTTCTGTGGCTAACGTTGCACCTGTTCCACTCATTGAACCAGCGGCTTCGGAAGTTCCATCCCCTGCATTTATTATCGATCGCCTCCGTGTTCGTCGTTCGGGCCGCATTGTGACGGAGGTGTTAGTCGCTTGGCAGGGTCAGCCATTAGAAGATGCAACCTGGCTCCTCGAGGATGACTTTCTGGCACGATTTCCATCATGGACGCCTTGAGGACAAGGCTGCAGCGGAGCATGGTGGAATGTTGTAATCAGTCTAGGAAGATGTAGAGTCCGTCTAGGAAGATGAAGAGTCAGTTTAGGAATATGAAAGGTCAGGAATGTTGTAATCAGTCTAGGAAGATGAAGAGTCAGTCTAGGAATATGAAAAGTCACATCTTGTAATCAGTCTTGGAAGATGCGCCTCTCCTTCCTTATAAGGAGGACGTCTTCCTCCTTCTGGGTATGCAATATTAAGAACTATTCCTTCCCTCTCAAATCTCTTCTTTGCGGATTCCAGTACTTTTGATCCTTACGGGTCACAACAGTAAGCCATTCATCTTCCATATATGTCTACATTGCATGTTAGCTTCAACAATTATGGTATAAAGTTAAACATTCATTTGTATGTGATGATGTAGATATGTACTATGGCAACATTGATGAGGAAGATGCAATAATTGTCCGGTCTGCTATGTATTGCACGCAATAATTATCAAACCCTCCACCTCGTAATATTGTCGGGGAGAGGAATTAGTTGGTGACATGCTATATACCGTAATGAATGATAGAGTGTGTAGAGACGAGTGTTGAATTGACAAAAAACTATTTATTGAATTATGTGTCACGCCCTGGAATTTTGACCACGATTAGCATGAAAAAACTAGCCATAATGCCAATATTCTTAAGGTCAAACCCTGGGCACGGAATTGATCAGTTGTTTTACCACCGCCAATTACATCATCTCCACAGGATGTGTAATCGACCATCCAATAATTTAGTTATACAATCTCCAATAAACATCATCAATGAAATGATCCTACTTACTCTGATTACAGCTGATAAATTTTAAAATACTCAACAAAATAGAATATCCAGTCTATGGCACACATCGGCCACCAATTCACAAAGTTTACCAAAATAAACCAATAATTAAAAATTCTCTTAATATTCTTCACAGCATCAACATCACCTTCCTGTACTGCAGTCTTCCCGATTCAATTCTTTTTCACGCCTGCAACAGAGGATGCATGAGTATTCTGAAGAAATACCCAATCGGATTCAATTCTTTTTCACCCTGAGGATGCCCCATCAGTGCTTACGGGCACAATGGGTGGAAACTACAAGACCTTTTGTAATATCTTGTAATCTAAGACGTATGTATGTGCCTTCATCGGCTGAACTACAGAGGTTCAATATAAATCGGAGATCACCATGGATCTAGCATTGGTTCGCTGAGCATGCTATGATTCCACCTCGGAGAGATCTTTACAAGAACTCTTAGTGGAAGAAATAGTTTACAGGGAACTGAATGGTAATACACAACAACAAAGGTTGTATCATTTAATAACTCGCTTTTATCATCTTTCAAAGTTTGACTCACATATGAGTACTAATGAGATTTCAATATCTCAATCAGTATTTGACTCACCAAAGGAGTAATCAAGAAAGATTCTCTATTTCAATCACCAAATGACTCATAAGAGAAGTCAATTGTCTTTCGATACATTGAATACTTTCACCGCACGTAGCCCTAGATAGGTGATCTACACATGAAATATGCATTTTATTATCTCTTAAACTTATGTTTAGGCTAGTGTTTAATTAGAATTAGTGCTATTTTAATATAATTTTTTATTTTTATAGGAAACAAGAGTAAGATGCAAAAATGAGGCGAAAAGTAACTTCAATGGTTAAATCATCATAACTTCGTGTGCATATGTCATGCCCCGAAATCCCATACCTCGATCGGAGTGCGGAAGCCAACAAATGAGATACATTTCGAGGTAGAGATCCCGGGCACGCAACCGAACAGTTGATTTCACCAACGATTACAATCATCTCAGAAGAATGTGTAACCGATTATGCCCGCAATCAGTGTAATACAATAACAGACATCATTAAATAATATGAAATGAATTTACTTAATAATAATCCAGTTATGATTCTTCGATAAAACATAAATAGAATAAAATTGTAAGTCTATGGCATGTAGTTGCCAATAATGTCATAAGCATCAATCAAAAGGATGCTCAAATAACTAAATAAGCTCCAAAACTCTTCACGGCTCCTGCAATAGCCTTCCTAATGCTGCGACTTTTTTATCTCAATTTTCTTTCGCTCTTGCATCAAAGGATACATGAGTATTTCATAGAAACACCCAGTAGGATGTAAAAACCCACTGAATTAAAACAAGTAGTATGAAGAGAATAAGAATGACAAAGGGTTATGAACATTCTACAACATCTAGACAGAACCAAGGTCTACATACCTAAAAGGTTAGTCAACAATAATTTCCAACTCGCAAGTATAGGAAACACTAATAAGGCTCCTAACAAACATATGTGTAAGGAGAGAATAACAATTATATCAAAGGCTCCAGACATCTAAAGTGAAAGGAGTTACAATTTCTGCTCGCTAAACTGGTCACTCGCAAGAGACTTAAATAATATACCAGAACCATCCTAGGAGTCCTCTCTTTGAAACCCTGCCATGCGTCTAGGATGCTGGCCCCACCAGTGCTTATGGACACGATGGGCAGAGACTGAGGACCTTCCGTAATGTCAACAGTCTAACGTACGTATAGTGCCTCCCTTCGGGCATAAATATAGGTGACCTCTCAAGATCTAGTGATGGCTTAATTGAGCATACTATTATGAATCCACTTCGGAGAGAGTTCTCGCAAGATCTCTAGTGGAGGAACAGTCAAATGAAAATATAGGTAATATTTCAAGCGAATAGAGATCGCAATACTCTAAGAACATAAGGTAATTTTTATCGGAATAGACTCCCTCACAGAGTATAGATAAAAGTGTTAAAGACTTTAGACAACATACGACTCACTTATTGGAGTAGCATAAAACAACAAGGCTTCTCAAAGGAATATGATTCACTCTTGGAATAATAAGGAATTCAAACACTTCGAATCATTACAACTCACCCAAAGAGTGCAATGCAATAGATACATACCTTCATGCTCAGCCCTAGATAGCAATTCCATATAGTATTTTATGGTTTTTAATATGTAAATCAGAGACAAGATACCAATGAGTCTAAGATGATTTGAATTCCAAGTAGAACTTCAAACCGACAATTGAACGCTTTATCTTCAAATAAACGATTTCGGTTCTCCTGATCGAAGAATTCCCCACCTAATTGTATTAACTCTAACCCATCCTTACTATAATATTCCATAACCATATAGTCAAATCACATATGTTGACATGTTAATAATTTTCATACCATATTACATGATGTTATATGGATATTTAGTATTTTCTCTCAGATTCAGCTCACTGCCTCCTGCACAACAGTCCTATTCCGACGGATACTGTGATCTGTACAATAAGAATTAACCTCTGAAATTGTTACTGATGATACCCTTATGAGTCTAGTTTCTAACCCCGCTGATTTTATTTTTTTTTTATTTTATTTAAATTAATTATGAATTATTCACTACAGACTGTCAGTATAGAAACAGTTCTGGCCGAGATTAAGACTCTTCATTAAACTCGATTATCTCACTTAATAACACATTATAGGTGATAATATATTATTAAAAGACAACCATACTCCCCTCCTAGATCAATTATAGACCCTAGGATTGTCTGGAATTACCAAAGTATACCCTTTTATCATGTTTCTTTTCATATAACACAGTCTTAGACCTTAATTCCTCCTAAATAAGACAATTAATGCAAGACAATCATTAAGACATAAGACTCAACGTGGATCATAGTCAACAAAGTAATATCAGAACTTCTAGTCTCTGTAAAATGAATAAAGCATCCGACTTTGGGTGGGAATTCCCATCTAGACACGTAGCATAAAAGCACATATGCATGTATTGCAAGAAACAATGGAAATAAGAACATAATTCATTCATCTCGCAAGAATCAAAGCAATACTCTAAGGTAATAAATAAGAATACTTATCACATCATATGAAGAAAGAGAAGAAAGGGGAAAAACTATCCTACTCTTAATTCACCGAAGATTTCGCCTTTTTGCGCGATGCTTGTCTCCTCCGCTTCCTCCAAAGCTCCCGCTCTAAGCTCTTGAAAAACTCCTCCAAGAAGAAGCCTTATAGGAGGTGGGTGAACGTGGGAAGGAGAAGGAAAAGGTCTCTGGCCGTTCTAGTGCTAGGTTTTCCAATAACACAAGCCAACTCTCTAAGGTTTATATAGAGTTTGGGAGAATCCTTTCTTAAACCAATTTTCCATATCATGGACACTTTACACCAATAAGAACGCCTCAAGATCTTTCTAGAGACATGCAACTTAAGTCCAGTTGGGATTTGGCATCTTTCCCAAACAAATCCGCCCCAAAATAAGCTAGAAATCGCAAAACCGCAACAGGCGATCGATCGGCGATACCGTGTTACAGCTGATCGATCGCAATTATTGCCGATCGATCGTTTTCTCCGAAACAAAACAATCAATAATCACAGTAAATACGATCAATCGTTTTGATAGGCGGTCAATCGGTTCAATTTTCCGATCGATCATATTTTCTGGCGATCGATCGCAGCCATGCCCATACAAAATTCAATTTCTCGTATCTTTTCACTCCGAACTCCAAATCGCGCATAGTTGGTGGCGTTGGAAAGCTCTTCTCACCAACTTTAATCCCATAAAGCAAAATACAACCAAATCAAACACTAAAAGGGTCAAATTTTGGTTTTAAAATAAATATACCAATTTCTCGGGTGTTACAACATATCTCTGATTGACTGATTCAAGCTGTCAGCTTTCCAATGCCACCAACCGCGGGCAATTCGAAGTTCGGAGTAGAAAGTTATAGCCATTTGAAAATTGTAAACATTACTTATGATCGATCGGCATTTTATGCACGATCAATCGCCAGTGCCAGAAACAGTGCTATCAAAGAAAACGATCGATCGAAATTCAAAACGATCGATCGTATCTACTGGAGTTTTTGAGCTTTTGATTGTGCAAAATACAGTAAACACGATCAATCGAGAAAATAACACGATCGATCGGCTGGAAAGATGAAATGGACGATCGGCGCGACAACGCAGAAATTAACGAAGGAAAGTGATCAATCGGCCAGCGATCGATCAGCTATACGGAGCGATTGATCGGTTTATGCGGCAAAACCTAAATCAAGCTTATTTCAACTCGGATTTGGAAGGGGACTTCGGGGTTTCTCTTCAAACATATAAATAAACCTTAAGGGAGAACGTTTTGGGGGATCTTGTGCTATTTTGGAGGCTAGAGCAAAGGAGAGAAGAAGAAGAAGAAGAAGATGAAGAACATGATGATGGATTCTCTTCCAATGCGAGGCTAAACACTTTTCCAAGGCGTAGATGAAGCCCAATAATCTGGTTGTATAGTTTCTTTTCTCTCATCTTATGTTTTACTCGTATATTCATAGTTAATTCATTAAGGTTTGTTCTTTGTACTCGAGAGAGACAAAAGTGAATTCTTGTGAGTTTCAATCCGAATAATACTTGCGTGTCCGAGAGGAACGTGAGTAGACTGAGGTGTTACATATCAATAAAGTTTCATTGGTTTATACTCGAGAGAGATAGATCACAATTCCATGTTTTAATCGTTTTATGTGTTACATCCGAGAGGAGAGCACTATATTTTGAGTTGACAAGTGTATGTCCGAGAGGAATATGCTAGCCAGTTGGAAATCTTTATTCAAAAGAGAGAGAGAGATGATACACTAGTTTATTGTGGTGGATTTGAAGCCTTGGTCTCTTCCATATTGATTAAATCTCAATTAGATTAGTTAAAGTTAATTGCTTTCCTTAGATTAATTAAGACTGCAACTTTCTCTTTAATACTCACTGTAATACAATTACGTTGAACACTTGCAAGGGTTTAATTTTAAACGATCAATAGGAATACCCCAAAATTAACTAACTCCAAGATTCACATGTCACCAAGTAAACAAGATAATGGGGTTCAAGAGTTCAAACCCTATTAAGAAATTCTATTGACTCAAAGTTGTACACGAAGGCTACGGACGCGTGGCACGCCACGCCACGCCACTTAGGATGACTCGACCATATCAGCCTTTATAATAGAATTACACTTGTTGTAATACTTACTAATCATGCTTTACAATGTATTATAAGGTTAATATAACCATATCTTATCATATCTTCTAGTTTTAGTAATTACTAGTGTTTTAAACCCGAAACACAGTGTACTATCATATGCACAATAGTCCACTTCCGTCAACCACCCTAGTCCGCATAGTTTGAATTAGGCTCTGAAAGTTTTACCGTAAGTATCCCTGAGACTCTAGTTTTTAATTCCGTTGACAGCTTATTTTTATGATTTTTTTATAATTAGTTAGCAATTTTTTATTATCGCTCATCAGTGCAAAAAAGGTTATGGCCGAGAGCATTAGGCTTAATCTGATTTGATTAATCAGTGATAATTACTCTCTTCTTTGATTAATAACACCTTTCTGACTTTAATTACCTAGTCCCTTAGTAGATTACAGAACCCTAATGGTTATGGACTTAGGTAATTGCCCCATCTTAAGATGTATCATTCAAAATGAGATTGCTTGTACAAGTTAACTTATTAATACACATGCTATAAAAGAGACAATTACTCACAGACACTTGCACATACCAGCAATGAACTGACAGATCATCAAGAAACTATTTTGAGGAACCAAAGGGTGATGACACCAAAATTTACATGATTCAACATAGTAGTCCACATTCTAGTTAATATTTCAGGTTACATACCCCATATATGACATACCTGACTTAGGACTTGGAGAAAATAGATCAACCAACTGGACAACTTTACAATGACAGAATGTGACATTTCTTAAAAAGTATGAAACTGAGTATGTAAGTGATCAAATAAAGTGGGGATACCTTCTAGGTACTAGCACGTGATGATCGAGCAATTATAGATCACAATGACCCGCACATATATATAAGACATTCATCTATGTTATGATCATGAAGCAACTCGAATTGATATCAATATTAACACGAAGTCATGAATTCAGTCACATAAGAACTCAATGGTAATTCTCAAAATCAAGTAAACAATATAAAAGGAGTAGGGAAAAAAATCATCCTACCACTTCCGATACGAGTGTTTCACCCTTCTACGCGTAGCTCGTCTCCTCCTCTTTGCAATGACGCCTCCGATCAGCGCTATGGAAAGGATTTAAGTAAAGAATAAGGCTTGGAGTAGAGATGAACGTGGGTAGGAGAAGAGAAAAAAAACACAAGTTGTCTCAAGCCTATGGTTTGGAGTGCATAAGCACAAGCCGATACCCTCTCTTGGGTTTAAATAATAAAATCCCTTTCTTAATCACAATCCTCATCCTCCAATAGAAATTCTCCTCTTTAGTTTGGCTAAGGACGACTCAACCTAACCCTCCCAATTTGGTTAGGATTTGATATCCTTTTCACACTAAAAATTTAACAAAAACAGAAATTACCGGATTCTGTTTCTGCTGGTGTGATCGATCGTGGCTTAATTCCGCGATATTTCAGTATTTACGATCGATCGTTTCCAACGGCGATCGATCGCGGCTTAATTTCTCCTTATCACAGTACTTACGATCGATCGTTCTCAGGAGAATGATCATTGTTTTAAAATTTCACTTTATAGTAAATTCGATCGATTGCTTCCACAGGTGATCGACCGCGCCTGCCTTGCTTTCGGTTTTGAAACTGGCCCGATCGATCTTGTATCATTTGGCGATCGATCGCGTACCAAATTTTAAACAGTCATATCTTTTTGCTCCGATCTCTGAATTGCGAACTGTCAGTGGCATTGCAAAGATTTCTTCAAGAAATTTAACACCAGATTGAAGACATAACAAAAACAATCTAAACAGGCATCAAAACTTCTTATTTTAGATCAAATTCCTAAAATATCAATTTTAGTAAACATACCGATTTTTCATGTGTTACATCCTCCCCTCTTAAAAAGAAAATTTCATCCTTGAAATGCAGCAAACAGTTCAGGGTAGGATTTCCTTATCTCACTTTCCATTTCCCAAGTCATTTCCTAGGAGAGTTGGCTTTGCCACCAAACCTTCACCGAAGGAATAGTTTTCCGTCTCAACACCTGATCTTTCTTGTCAAAGATCTAGATAGGCTTTACCAAAAATGTTAAATCTGTTAGGGCAAAATTTGGGAATGTGATTTTGTCTCTTAATGTATGTCAATTTAATGTACAAAAATGGGGTATATGTATGAATTATGGTACATGTACAAATTGGGCTATGTGAAGAGATTGAGAGGAGACAAGCTCAAGATGAAGCCAACACAAAATGGAGCTTGAAGAGGAAGCCAACATAAGATGAAGCCACCAACGTGAGGAAGGCACCCCAAGGTGAAGCTCAAGGCATCTCAAGAAAAATGAAGATTGCAAAAGCCCGAGACAATGTGAGAGCACACCACAAAGCCCATGAAGACTCTCTTAGGCTCATACAAAACACTTAAGGAGCCCACAAGTCAAATAGGAATTGATCCCTATCTCTATCCCCTAGAAGCCCATAAAGCCCACAATTGGCTCAACCATCCAAGCCCACCTTCCTTTGGGCTAAGAAACATTGGTAAACCCACATCATTGGGTAAGGGCACAATCCTAGGAATGAAATTTTTGGTGAATAACCAAAATCCTAGGATTGAGATTGGATAAATCCTAGAATGACAAAATCCTAGGATTGAAGTAGGATAAATCCTAGAATTGCTGAAATCCTAAGAATGGCAATTGGGAAATACCACAATCTTAGGAAAGGCATTTGGTAAAATCCAAAACATCTAGGATTGAGTAAGGGCTCATGGGTAAAACGCCAATACTTCTAAGGAAAAGACATTCTTGACCTTGGTCCTTCAATGAAATTACCCAACCCAAGGTTAAGATCCCTAAGAAGAGAAGGTCCTTTTTGGTAATATCTAACTCTCTTAAGGACCAAGGGCTTTAAGTAAAATCCAAATCTATTGGGAGATGGCAATCTAGGAAAGGGCATTGTAGGAAAATCCTAATGCCATAAGATAGCCCAATCCTAGAGCCTTGTTGCCTATAAATAGGGACCTCTCCTCTCCCTTCAAGGCATGGATTCCACTTAGTCCCTCAAACCCTACTTTAAGGAACGAGGGAGCATATATCTCTATAGTCTAAAGTATATGTTGGTAAATCCATTGTTGGAATCTACTTAATCATTTGGCCTTAAGCTTGCTTCTTTTCTTTTTAAAGCTCGAGCGTATAACTCTATACTCCTAGAGCATACGCATGGTGCCTTCAAGGATCGATACTTAGTCTCTTGCGAAGTTAAGTAACAAGAGAGCATATTCTCTATCCTTAGAGATATGTATGTGTATCCTTGAATGGCAATACCACTAATCTCTTGACTGTCATTGTACATCAAGAGAGGCACAAAATCCTCCTTGAGGAAACTGTGTTAGTGATTTCATCTTTGGCCATAGGTTTAGACTACTAGCACCCAACCTATAGAAAATCTATCTCTAGTCCATATGGCCTCAGCAACTTCGGAGCACCATTCGAATATCCAAGAGTGGACATAGAGTGGCCATTAGCTTGACACTGCGTTCAAGCTTCGGGTAGGATTTCTTGCATCTTCCCAACAAGAGTACGTACTCTAACTTATCCTCTTAATTAGAGTAATACTCTTATCATCTCTCTGTGCTTGATTGAGTGTAGTAAACCGTAGGGTTTAGACACACGTGTAAGAGAGATGGGTTCTTATAACCCGTAGTGAGTGAGAGTACACTCACTGTGAGTGGTTTAGGGTTAGCCTTTGTGTAAAACCCTTGATCGGGACATACCATTAAGTCTTTTGTTTGGGGTGAGTCTCTGTGTGAAACCCTTGGTCAGGACATATCATTAAGTCCTTGGTTTGGGGTTAGCCTCTGCGTAAAACCTTTGGTCGGGACATACCATTAAGTCCTTGGTTTGGGGTGACCCTCTGAGTAATTGTGATTAACCATGAAAATCTCTGGTTAGAGGTGAGCCAAGAAAACCTTTGTAAGAAGTTGTGGGTGAACTAAAAACCCTCACTTAGTGGAAAGTCGGAGGCCCTTGGATTCGGTGCTCCGAGAGTGAATGTACCCATTGAAGCAAACCAATATAAATTCTGTGTGCTTGATTGTGTTTTTGTTTGCTTTGTTTATACACTTACACACATACTAAACTTTTGTCTCACACTCTATGCTTATATAGTCAATGCCATTGTTGTCCATTGTTTAGGCTTTATGATAGACTTGTTTAAAAATTTTAAATAGTTGTCCTATTCAGCCCCCCTCAGGATCTAAAAGCATTTTCAAAATCTGCCTCCAATTCCATAGTCGTGTAATCCAGAACATGAGATGAATCTGGCAAGTACTTTCTCAACATAGAAACGTGAAAAGTGTTATGCACTTCTGCAAACTGTGGAGGTAAGGCTAACTGATACGCAACTAGTCCAACTCGTTCCAAAATTTCAAATGGTCCAATACATCTCAGACTCAGCTTCCCCTTTTTACCGAATCTCATAATTCCCTTCGAATGTGATACTTTCAAGAATACATGATCTCCTTCTTGAAACTCCAGTTCTCTCTTTCGTCTATCTGCATAACTCTTTTGTCGGCTTTGGGCAGTCTGCAGTCTTTGTCTGATATGTTTCACCTTTTCAGCATAGTACTGCACCAATTCCTATCTCAGCACGGTTCTCTCCCACATTTATCCAGCATGTAGGTGATTTGTACGGACTTCCATATAATGCTTCAACTTGTGCCATTCCAATACTAGAATGGTAACTGTTATTATAAGCAAACTCGATTAATGGTAAATGATCATCACAATTACCTTTCCAATCGATCGCGCATGCTCTAAGCATGTCCTCCAATGTCTGAATCATTCATTCTGACTGTCCATCACACTGTGGATGAAAAGTTGTGCTAAAATTGAGCTTAGTTCCCAAAGCATCTTGTATACTCTTCCATGTTCGCAAACCGCGTATCTGTGTCAGACACAATAGACAATGGCGTACCATGAAGTCTCACGATCTCTCTGATGTACAACTCCGCTAAGCTCTCTAGATTTTGCTTCCATCGAATTGGAAGAAAATGTGATGTCTTTGTTAGTCGATCGACGATAACCCATATGGCATCATTCTATTTCTGGGTGGTCTTTGGCAATGCCACTATAAAATCCAATGTAACATGCTCCCATTTTCATTGTGGAATTTCCAATGACTGCAACAACCCAGCCGGTCTCTGACATTCTGCTTTTACCTGCTGGCAAGTCAGGTATTTTGATACAAACTTGCTGATATCCCTTTTTATTCCATTCCACCAGAAATTTCTCTTCAGATCCTGGTACAACTCGTACCTCCTAGATAAACAGTATATTGGGAGTGATGCGCCTCTTGAAGAACCTCTTGTCTCAATTCAGCATCTTTAGGCACAACTAACCTTCCTCGGAAATGAATACTTCCATCCGCTCCTTTTCCAAAGTCTGGCTTGTCTAGCAACTTTTGTAACTGAGGATTTTTCTTCTGTGCTTTTAGCACCTTCTCATATATAGGATACTTTATCAAAACATTTCCAAAAAATGTTGTCCTCTGCGAAGTCGGCCCTTCCAAATGACATTCCCCTATTTTCTATATCAATTTCCATTTTTGCACCATTATGTGCGCAACTATCTCTGTCTTTCTGCTTAGTGCATCTGCTACCACATTTGCCTTAACTTGGTGATAGTGGATTGAAAAGTCATAATCCTTCAGGTATTCTAGACATCTTCTCTGCCTCATGTTCAAATCCTTCTAAGAAAAGATATACTTCAAACTTTTGTGATCACTATATACTTCAAAAGTTTCTCCGTATAAATAGTGTCTCCAGATCATCAACACGAAAACCATAGCTACTAATTCCAAGTCATGAGTTGGATAATTATGCTCATGAATCTTCAACTGTTTCAACACATATGCCACAACATGCCCATGTTGCATCAACATGCAACCTAAGCCACTCTTCGAGGCATCATTGTAAATGACAAATCCTCCTGATCCTGATGGCAAAGTCAGAATCCATGCTGATGTCAATCTTCTATTCAATTCCTTGAAACTTCTGTCACAAGCATCATCCCAAATAAACTTCACTCCCTTCCATGTCAGTTTAGTGATTGGCAACGCCAAACTTGAAAATCCTTCTATGAACCTTCGGTCGTATTCTACTAATCCCAAGAACCTCCGAATTTCTGTCACATTCTTTGGCTATTCCCAATTCAAAACTGCTTCCACCTTCATTGGATCCACCGACGCACCATCTTTAGAAATGTCATGCCCAAGAAATTCACTCTATCCAGTCAGAATTCGCACTTGCTAAACTTCGCATACAATTGATTGTCCTTCAAAATCTGTAACACTTATGCCAAGTGTCTTCTGTGTTATTCCCAACTCGCCGAATATACCAAAATTTCATCAACAAATACTATCACAAACTGATCCAACAAATTCATGAAAATTTGTTCATCATGTCCATAAATGTTGGTGATGCATTTGTTCATCCGAATGACATCATCAAGAATTCATAATGTCCGTACCTGGTTCTGAATGCTGTCTTGGATATATCCTCTTCCTAAATCCTTAGTTGATGGTGTCCGGACTCAAGTTAATCCTTGAGAAAAACCTTTGCGGACTGCAACTGATCACACAGATCATCGATCCTTGGTAACGAGTACTTATTCTTTACCGTAACTTGATTCAACATGCGATAGTCAATACATAATCTCATAGATCCATCTTTCTTTTTCACGAACAATACTGGGGCTCCCATGGGGAAACACTTGGCCGTATAAACCATTTGTCCAATAACTCATGTAACTGCTCCTTCAGTTCCTTCAATTCAGCGGGTGCCATCCGATATGGAGCTTTATATATCGATGTTGTTCCCAGTATCAAATAAATAGTGAAATCAATGTCCTTCCTTGGTGGCAAACTAGGCAACTCATCCGGAAAGACTTCTGGGAAATCTCGCACTTCCTCAATTTCCTCAATTTTCAGGGTAGGCATCTCTAAAGGTATCACACTTGCTAAGTAGGCTCTACAACCTCTAGCGATCAATTTCTGAGCTTTTACAACATATATTACACAATTCTCTTTCCTAGTTTGAATTCCCTGAAATACCAGTTCATTCTCACCAGGAATGCTAAAATGAACTCTCTTCTTACTACGGTCTACAAAAGCACTGTATTCGGCTAACCAATCTATACCCAAAATCACATCAAAATCAATCAAATCAAGCAATACAAGGTTAGCATACAAAATTTTATCTCCTACCATAACATGAGAATTATCAAGAGACTCAGCTTCCACAACTGAGTCTCCAACAAGAGTAGAAATCTCAAGATCACAATCTAGTCTAGAGAATGACTTCTCTAGACTTAAAGTGAACACAGTAGAAATAAACAATCGAGATGCTCCCGGATCAATTAAAACTCTAGCAAGTCTAGCGAGGACAAGAAGAGTACCTTCAATGACCTCATTCAAAGTCCAGGCATCCTTCGACGTCAAAGCAAAAATCCTCACCTGCGCCTTCTTATCATGATTGGGCCAATAAGGCGATATATGTCTCATCTCATTACAAGTAAAACATCACCGCGTATCCTGAGGACAAGGCTTTCCAGCATGTGGATTATGTCCACATATCCTGCAATGTACACCATTGTCGTTGCCATTTCCATTACCTCGAGCCGGCTGATGATTCTGAACCATAGCTTGGTTATGCTGGGGTTGCTGCCTTTGTTGTTTGAATGGACGATTGTTACCCCAATGGTTGTTCCCGAAACGCTTATCAGTTGGACGCTTCAGCTTATTCTCCTAACTCTTCACTAGGCTACTCTTTCTTTCTTGCATTCTCTTCCTTAGCCACGGTCATAGGCTAAGAGACCAACACCTTTGCCCTCAACCCATCTCTGGGTCCATCTACAAACATTCTAGCCTTTACCAAATCATTCGGGCATGAATCCATCGCAAACGGTTGCAATTGCTCGAACTTAGTTTCATATTGCAGTACCGACATAGAACCTTGAACAAGTTTGATGATTTCCTTCTCTTTGTGGCGTTGAATATGAGGAGGAAAGTACTTCTTGTTGAAAACCTCCTTAAACTCATCTCAGGTGATATCTTATCCAGCAATAAAATTATTACGTTCGGTAGATTCCCACCAGAACACCACCTCTCCAATAAACAAAAAGGTCACGAAGATCACCTGCTCAGCTGCAGGTACCTTCATCCCTTTAAATAGCCTTTCAACTTCCACCAACTAACGCTCGGCCTTTTATGGATTATCTTCTCCAGAGAATTCCGGTCCAGCCTTCTTAAACCTCTCTAATGTTGGTGCTTTCTCATGGCTGCTATTACCACCATCGTTCCATAGTTCTGTAGCTTGTCTTACCATATTTTATACGTCCTGGCTCGCACCATCCTCCTGTGAGGGGTTAGAAGCAACGTTGGGATGATGACCACGTGCTCCTGAATTCACCATCTTTACTATCTACAGTCAAAGAAAGAAGATGAATTAGAATTTTACATATAGCTCCATTTTAATTCATCCCTCATTCCTTTGACTCCTATGCGATAATATCGCAAGTAAAAACAACAACACAAACAAACAACTCAAGAACAAACATTCAAATGAAGATATTTTTTTCATTCCAAAATAATTCCTACACTGATTCCCTGGTGCATAGATCAGGGTTTATTGCAAAGAGCTTCTGAAACTAAAGTTTTCCTAACACTTCTTCCTAGATTCTCTTTTTCAGAGGTAATCATCTAATATCTCTAGTGCTGTCATGGTTGGAGCTGGCAAGAACCCTGGATGCAGCAGGTACTCAAAGACAGTCATATGCGGCCACCTAAAGCCTATAGATATGAATCTTGCATCCAGGGTACTCCATTACTCCGTATCTATCCCAGCTCGAATATATATTGGGTGCTCTTGGAGCCTGATTGTCTTCTATGACTATCCTGAAAGGATTAGTCTCAGTCCCCTACCCTATGTTTCCTCTTTTCCATACCTCTAGCCACTGCTTAGCAGCCTCTTGCTTTTCACTTTCATAAACCCTTTTGCTTCTTGTTCTAACCATTAGACCTATACAATAAACGTCATTAGTATACTTTAAAAGAATAGGTTTCAAGTTCTACCTGGGTCTCTTTCTAATCTCCAAAAAGCTCCACTAACTCATTTCATAAAGTAATAATGTTTTGAAGACAGTAATAACTGAATTAGAGAGCTCTGATACCAAGCTGTCACGCCCAGAAATTTCGACGTCGATCAGAGTGCGGAAGCTAGCCATAATGCCAATATTCTTAAGGTCAAAACCCTGGGCACGCGACCAATCAGTCGTTTTACCACCTCAAATTACATCATCTCCACAGGATGTGTAATTGACCATCCAATAATTCAGTTATACAATCTCTAATAAACATCATCAATGAAATTAAGTTTAAAATACTCAACGAAATAGAATATCCAGTCTATGGTACACATCGGCCACCAATTCACAAAGTTTATCAAAATAAACCAGTAATTAAAAATTCTCTTAATTTTCTTCACAGCATCAACATCACCTTCGTGTGTACTACAGTCTTCCCGATTCAATTCTTTTTCATGCCTGCTTCAGAGGATGCATGAGTATTCCGAAGAAATACCCAGTAGGATGCAAAACACCACAAGAATAAAATACACAATACAGGACAAGGAATAGGGTTTACCATAAGATAATTGAATAATCAAGAATATTTGAATTAAGCATTAAGATTTCCATTACCAGAGGAATGACATCATTCATAAAAACTCCCGAACATTAAAAGTGTAAGGAGAAGATATCAACAATTTATGACTCCAGACATCCATAGTAGAAGGAGATTTCAATTTTTGCTCTCAGACCATTCCACTAGCATGTGGACACTTACCAGAACATTCTAGAGGTTCACTCTTTCAAACCCGGCCATGCGTCTAGGGATGCTAGCCCAATCAGTACTTACGGGGACAATGAGCGGAGACTACGGGGCTGTTTGGATAGTGAAAGAGTAATTAATGTGAAATCAAATTCAGGTGAAAAAATTCTTTGACTTTCATAATGAATGTGAAATTCGTTTGGATAGTGAAATTTTTAAGATGAATATAATTGGTCATGTGTTTGGATAGTGAATGTGATACAGTAAGTAATTTTTTACATTTTGACCATTTTACCCCTGCATGACCTCTTTTCTACACTCCGTCCGACATTAGTAATACCATATAATTTTCCAAAATGGATTAATTTTAGTTTAATTTGGAAAACTAAATCTTGGTACAAATTTGGGATGGAGGGAATACTGTTCATGAATCATGATGAGGGCAGAATTATATTTTTGTAGATGAATTGAATTCACTTTCAGGTCCTGAAAGTGCTCTTTCACCCTGAATTTGTTCTTTCAGGTGAATTTTCTAATTCACCTGAAATTCATCAAACAAACCTATTTCACCCTCTTTCACGTGAAAGAGGGCTGAATTGACAGTGAATTCCGCCCTCTTTCACTATCCAAACAGCCCCTACAAGACCTTTCGTAATATCTTGAAATCTAAGACGTACGTCTGTGGGTTCATCGGCTGAACTACAGAGGTTCAATATAAATTGGAGATCACCATCAATCTAGCATTGGCTCACTGAGCATACTATGATTCCACCTCGGAGAGATCTTTACAAGAACTCTTAGTGGAAGAAATAGTTTATAGGAAACTGAATGGTGATATACAATGTCACGCCCCGAAATCCCATACCTCGATCGGAGTGCGGAAGCCAATCAATGATATACATTTGGAGGTAGAGAATCTCGGGCGCGAGACCGAACAGTCGATTTCACCACCAATTACGATCATCACAAAAGGATGTGTAATCGGTCATGCCCATAATCAGTGCAATACAAATACAAACATTAATGAATACTATGGAATGGAAATTTACTTAATAATACTGATAATAATGATAATCCATTTAAGAAAGTCAAATCAAATAAACCTATAAATCTATGGCACACAATTGCCATTAAATGTCATAAGCATCAAATAAGCAAAGCAAATAATATAAACTCTAAATCTTCACGGCTCCTGCGACCGCTTCACTACTGCAACTTCCTGATCTCAATTTCCATTTGCGCCTGCATCAGAGGATGCATGAGTATTTCATAGAAACACTCAGTAGGATGTAAAAACCCACTGAATTAGAACAAACAATATGAATAGGATAAGAATAACAAAGGTTTATGAAGATGCCGCAACATCTGGACTAAACCAAGGATTTATACAACTGAAAGGTTAGTCGATAATAATTCCAACCCGCAAGTAGGAAAAACAACAATAAGGCTCCTACTACACATATGAGTAAGGAGGGAATGATAATCATATTAAAAAGCTCCAGACATTAAAAGTGAAAGGAGTACAATTTCTGCTCGCTGAACCGATCACCCGCAAGTGACTATACCAGAACCACCCTAGGGGTCCTCTTTTTGGAACCCTGCCATGCGTCTAGGATGCTGGCCCCACCAGTGCTTACGAACACGATGGGCGGAGACTGAAGACCTTCCGTAATGTCAACAATCTAACGTACGTATGTTGCCTCTTTTTGGGCAGTATGGAACCGCAGTACCACAAATATTAGTGACCCCGCAAGATCAAGCAATGGCATAATGTGAGCATACTATGAATCCACTTCCGGAGAGAGTCCCGCAAGACCTCTAGTGGAGGAATCAATCAAATAATCATGATGAATAATAATTCAAAGAAATAGAGGCCGCAACGCTCTAACCACATAAGGTATCAATCACCGGAACAGACTCACATACAGAGTATAAGTGGGAATGTCACACAAAGAGAATAACACAATCCATTCATACGTTCATGCTCAGCCCTAGATGGAAATTCATATAGGTCTTATTGAAATATATAAATCAGAGACAAGGTATTAATGAGTCCTAGATGATTTGGATTCCAAATGGAACCTCAAACCGACACAAGCGCTTTATCTTCAAATACACGATTACGGTTTTCTTAACATAGGTATTACCCATCTATCATATTAACCATAACCCAACCTTACTGTGATAATCATAAGGATATAGTCTAGTATTAGTTACTAGCACGTCATATCATCTTCACATCTTATTAAGTGGTTTTACTTAAGTACATAGTATTTTCACTTAGATTCTGCTCACTGTCTTATGCACAACAGTCCCCTTCCGGCAGCTCCCAGACACTGTACAGTTAAGGTTATCTTCTGAAATTTTTACTGAGAATACCCTTGGGGGTCTAGTTTCTAACCCCACCGGTTTTATATTTTTCTGATATCATATGAATTAGTTATGAATTATTTACTGTCGACTGTCCGTGCAGAAACAGTTCTGGCCGAAAGTGAAACACATGATTAAACTTTAATATTCTTATTCCGAACCACTTATAGATGATAATATACTCATGATAGATGATAGTACTCTCCTCCTAGATCAATTACAGATCCTGGAATTAACTAGAATTACCAAAAGATTCCCTTTTTATCATGTTTCTCCCCATATAACACAATCTTAGACCATAATATCTTTCAATTAAGTCAATTTAAGCAAAACGATCATTAAGGCATGAGACTCAATCATTAGACATCATAATCAAAGCAATATCAGAACTTTTATCTTCTGTAAAATTAATAAAGCATCCAACTTTGATCTGATTTACCATCTAGACATGAAGCATGAAGGCATATATGCATGTATCGCAATACACATGGAAAACAAGACATAAATCATTAATCCCGCAAGATTCAAAGCAATACTCCAAGGAAATCAGTAAGAACACTCATCATATAATGTGAGAAAAGAATAAGAAGAGAGGGAAAAACCATCCTACTCTTTATCACCAAAAGACGTCGCCTTTCTACGCGATGTTCGTCTCCTCCGCTTCCTTCAAAGCTTCCCGATCGAAGCTCTTGAGCAATTCCCACTAGAAGAGGCCTTCTAAGAGAGGGATGAACGTGGGAAGGAGAGGGGAAAGCCTCTGGACGTTCTAGGGTTTAGTTTTCAAAAGCACAAGCCTAGACTCTATGGGTTTATATAGAGTTTTTAGAAGATCTTTGCCAATCAATTCTACCATATCTTGGGCACTTTCCACCAATGGGAGAGTCCCTAAATCACCCTAGGAACGTGCAATACAAGTCTAGTTAGGATATGACATCTTTCCCAATCAAATCCGCCTCAAAATTAGGTTAGAATTCGCCAAACCGCAACTGGCGATCGATCGTGCAATACGGCGATCGATCGTCCTGCGCTGTTTACAAACTGCGCGATGGCGCCGATCGTAGCCGATCGATCGTGTTCCATAAGCCGATCGATCGTTTTCAGCGCGATCGATCGTGTTTATTCAATTTCCCATATCTTTTTATTCCGAACTCCAAATCACACAAAATTGGTGTCGTTGGAAAGCTCTTCTCACCAACTTTAATTTTAAACACAGCACCACACGGTCAAATCAATCATTAAGAGGGTCAAATTTCAGTTTTAAGATACTTACTAATTTTTCGGATGTTACATCCTCCCCTCCTAAAAAGAACATTTCGTCCTCGAAATGCTGACTCTCAATCTTCAAAAAGGTAAGGGTAGGATTTCCTCATTTCTCTTTCCGTTTCCCAAGTCATTTCCTCAGCCAACTGGTTTTGCCACAAAACTTTTACCAAAGGAATGGTCTTTCTTCTAAGTACTTGATCCTTTCGGTCCAATATCTTCACAGGTTTTACCGGAAATGTCAAATCCGCTTCTAACTCCATCGTTGTGAAATCCAAAACATGTGATGGGTCTGGCACATATTTCCTCAGCATAGAAATATGGAAAGTATTATGTACTTCATCCAACTGCGGCGGTAACGCCAACCGATATGCAACTGGCCCAACTCGTTCCAAAATTTCAAATGGTCCAACAAACCTCGGACTCAACTTTCCTTTCTTACCAAATCTCATAATTCCTTTTGAAGGTGATACTTTCAGAAATACATGGTCTCCTACTTGAAATTCTAACTCTCTTCGCCTGTTGTCAGCGTAATTCTTTTGGCGACTCTGAGCCGTTTGTAATCTCTGTCTGATCTGTCTTACCTTTTCTGCGCAGTATTGCACTAATTCTGATCTCAGCACTTGATTCTCTCCAACGTCTGCCCAACATGTAGGGGATCTACATGGTCTTCCATATAGTGCTTCAAATGGTGCCATTCTGATACTTGAATGATAACTGTTATTATAAGCAAATTCTATCAACGGTAAATGATCATCCCAATTACCTTTCCAATCGATTGCACAGGCTCTTAGCATGTCCTCCAAGGTTTGAATCGTACGTTCTGATTGTCCATCACTCTGTGGATGAAATGCTGTACTAAAATTTAACTTGGTTCCCAACGCCTCTTGTATACTCTTCCATGTTCTCGATGTAAAACGAGGGTCTCGGTCAGACACAATAGATAACGGCGTACCGTGTAGTCTAACGATTTCTCTTATGTATAATTCTGCCAAACTTTCCGGGTTTTGTTTCCATCTAATCGGAAGAAAGTGTGCTGACTTTGTGAGTCGATCCACTATAACCCAAATCGCATCTCGCTGTCTTTGAGTCTTTGGCAATGCCACAACAAAATCCATCGTCACATGCTCCCATTTCCACTGTGGAATCTCCAATGGTTGCAACATTCCAGCCGGTCTTTGATGTTCAGCCTTTACTTGTTGACAAGTTAAACATCTCGATACAAACTTGCCAATATCTCTTTTCATCCCATTCCACCAAACTGTCCTCTTTAAATCTTGATACATCTTCGTACCTCCAGGATGAATGTTAAACTGAGAGTGATGTGCTTCACGCAGAATTTCCTGTCTTAATTCCATGTCTTTAGGTACTACCAATCTTCCTCGGAATCGAATACTTCCGTCTGCTCCTTTTTCAAAATCCGACCTGTCCAATAATTTCTGTATCTGCGGGTTCTCCTTTTGCGCTTCGAGGATTTTATCAACCACCACTGATCTTATAGAAAGGTTCCCAATGAATGATATCCTCCTTGAAGTCGGCCATTCCAAATGACATTCTCCCATTTTCTGCATCAGTTTCCACTCTTGTACTAACAAGTGAGCAATTATCCCAGTCTTTCTGCTTAATGCATCTGCTACCACATTAGCCTTGCCTGGATGGTAATGAATGGAAAAATCATAATCCTTCAAGTACTCTAACCACCTTCTCTGTCTCATATTCAGGTCCTTCTGGGAAAAGATATACTTCAAACTTTTATGATCTGTATATACTTCAAAAGTTTCTCCATACAAGTAATGTCTCCAAATTTTTAAAGCAAAAACCACTGCTGCTAATTCCAAGTCGTGTGTTGGATAATTCTGCTCATGACTTTTCAGTTGTCTCGATGCATACGCCACAACATGTCCGTGCTGCATTAGTACACACCCGAGTCCACTCTTCGAAGCATCACTGTATATAACGAATCCTCCAGTTCCCGACGGTAAAGTCAAGATCGGTGCCGATGTTAATCTTTTCTTCAATTCATTAAAACTTTTATCACATTCATCGTTCCATATAAACTTCACTCCCTTTCTGGTCAACTTCGTCATTGGCAAAGCTAGACTTGAAAATCCTTCAATGAATCTTCTATAGTAACCTGCCAATCCCAAGAAACTTCGAATCTCCGTCACATTCTTTGGTTGTTCCCATTTTAACACTGCCTCTACCTTCATTGGATCAACTGATACTCCATCTTCTGATATGACATGTCCAAGAAAATTCACCTTGTTCAACCAAAATTCACACTTATTCAGCTTAGCATATAATTGATTATCCTTCAATATCTGTAACACAAGAGTCAAGTGAGTTCTGTGTTCTTCCCAACTTGTTGAATATACCAAAATATCGTCCACGAAGACTATCACAATCCGGTCTAATAAGTCCACAAAAATTCTGTTCATCATGTCCATAAAAGCTGCTGGCGCATTAGTCAAACCAAAAGGCATTACCAGGAATTCGTAGTGTCCATACCTGGTCCTGAATGCTGTCTTGGATATATCCTCCTCCTTGATTCTTAACTGATGGTATCCCGATCTCAAATCAATCCTTGAAAATACTTTTGCTGATTGTAACTGATCAAACAAATCATCTATTCTAGGCAAAGGATATTTATTCTTCACCGTGACTTGGTTCAACATACGATAGTCAATACACAATCTCATCGATCCATCTTTCTTCTTTACAAATAATACTGGTGCACCCCATGGGGAAACACTAGGCCGAATGAACCTCTTATCCAACAACTCTTGCAACTGCACCTTCAATTCTTTCAACTCAGCCGGCGCCATTCTATATGGTGCTTTGGAAATAGGTGCTGTTCCCGGTATCAATTCAATCGTAAAATCGATCTCTCTCTTTGGTGGCAAACCAGGTAACTCATCAGGAAAGACTTCGGGAAAATCCCTCACTACCTCAATGTCCTCTACTCTCGGGGTAGGCATCTCAACAGGTGTCACATTAGCTAAATAGGCTCTACAACCTTTAGCCAACAATTTTTGAGCTTTAACAGCTGATATCAAACAATCTCCTTTTCTATCCCGGATTCCCTGAAACAATAGTTCTTTCTCTCCAGGAATTTTAAAATAAACTCTCTTTTTAGTACAATCCACTAGTGCATTATATTTTGATAACCAATCCATTCCCAAGATTACATCAAAATCACACATATCAATCAGCACAAGATTAGCAAGCAAAATTCTATCTTCTATCAGCACAGGAGAGTTTTCAATATATTCGGTTGCTATAACCGAATCTCCCATAGGAGTAGAAATCATCAAATCATCACTCAGTCTAGATAATGACTTATCTAGACTTAAAGCGAACACCGAAGAAATAAAAGATCGCGAAGCTCCCGGGTCTATTAACACTCTAGCAAAACGATTGAGGATAAGAAGAGTACCTTCACTAACCTCATCCGACCCACGCGCATCTTCTGATGATAGAGCAAAAATCCTCGCCTGAGTCTTCTTATTCATATCAGCCCCGGTCTTCTTTTCACGATTAGGGCAATTAGGAGAGATATGCCCAACCTCATTGCACACGAAGCATCTTCGAGGATCCGTAGGGCACGGCTTCCCTCTATGCGAATCCTGTCCACAAATCCTGCAACGACCTCCATTCATGTTACCATTGTCATTGCCTCGAAACTGTTGACGTGGTGCACCGTTCATCCGGTTCTGTTGCTGCTGCCTTTGCTGCTTAAATGAAATCATCCTAAACCTTGCAAACCTCTTCCATGATAGAAGCCACTTCCAATCAGCGCCCATTTAAGCTATCCACGCTTCCGCCGCGCACTCTGATTCTAGTCGCGCTAAAGATTAGCCACTATTGTCAACGGAAGGAGATGAACTAGAATCTCACTCAAGGTTCAATTTTAATTCATCTCTCATTCCTTTGACTCCTAGCGTAAAACACGGCGATACAAAAATAGAACAAACACAAAGCAAGCAAACAATCAAACACTTCTTTTTATAGGGTAAGGTCTTTTCTTCTAGGTACCCTTTTTCTTTCTATCAAGTTCGACTATTCCATTTCATAATTCAGCAATGTCCGTACTGTATTAGACTGAGTTTGAGGGCTCCGATACCACGCTGTCACGCCCCGAAATCCCATACCTCGATCGGAGTGCGGAAGCTAATCAATGATATACATTTGGAGGTAGAGAATCTCGGGCGCGAGACCGAACAGTCGATTTCACCACCAATTACGATCATCACAAAAGGATGTGTAATCGGTCATGCCCATAATCAGTGCAATACAAATACAAACATTAATGAATACTATGGAATGGAAATTTACTTAATAATACTGATAATAATGATAATCCATTTAAGAAAGTCAAATCAAATAAACCTATAAATCTATGGCACACAATTGCCATTAAATGTCATAAGCATCAAATAAGCAAAGCAAATAATATAAACTCTAAATCTTCACGGCTCCTGCGACCGCTTCACTACTGCAACTTCCTGATCTCAATTTCCATTTGCGCCTGCATCAGAGGATGCATGAGTATTTCATAGAAACACTCAGTAGGATGTAAAAACCCACTGAATTAGAACAAACAATATGAATAGGATAAGAATAACAAAGGTTTATGAAGATGCCGCAACATCTGGACTAAACCAAGGATTTATACAACTGAAAGGTTAGTCGATAATAATTCCAACCCGCAAGTAGGAAAAACAACAATAAGGCTCCTACTACACATATGAGTAAGGAGGGAATGATAATCATATTAAAAAGCTCCAGACATTAAAAGTGAAAGGAGTACAATTTCTGCTCGCTGAACCGATCACCCGCAAGTGACTATACCAGAACCACCCTAGGGGTCCTCTTTTTGGAACCCTGCCATGCGTCTAGGATGCTGGCCCCACCAGTGCTTACGAACACGATGGGCGGAGACTGAAGACCTTCCGTAATGTCAACAATCTAACGTACGTATGTTGCCTCTTTTTGGGCAGTATGGAACCGCAGTACCACAAATATTAGTGACCCCGCAAGATCAAGCAATGGCATAATGTGAGCATACTATGAATCCACTTCCGGAGAGAGTCCCGCAAGACCTCTAGTGGAGGAATCAATCAAATAATCATGATGAATAATAATTCAAAGAAATAGAGGCCGCAACGCTCTAACCACATAAGGTATCAATCACCGGAACAGACTCACATACAGAGTATAAGTGGGAATGTCACACAAAGAGAATAACACAATCCATTCATACGTTCATGCTCAGCCCTAGATGGAAATTCATATAGGTCTTATTGAAATATATAAATCAGAGACAAGGTATTAATGAGTCCTAGATGATTTGGATTCCAAATGGAACCTCAAACCGACACAAGCGCTTTATCTTCAAATACACGATTACGGTTTTCTTAACATAGGTATTACCCATCTATCATATTAACCATAACCCAACCTTACTGTGATAATCATAAGGATATAGTCTAGTATTAGTTACTAGCACGTCATATCATCTTCACATCTTATTAAGTGGTTTTACTTAAGTACATAGTATTTTCACTTAGATTCTGCTCACTGTCTTATGCACAACAGTCCCCTTCCGGCAGCTCCCAGACACTGTACAGTTAAGGTTATCTTCTGAAATTTTTACTGAGAATACCCTTGGGGGTCTAGTTTCTAACCCCACCGGTTTTATATTTTTCTGATATCATATGAATTAGTTATGAATTATTTACTGTCGACTGTCCGTGCAGAAACAGTTCTGGCCGAAAGTGAAACACATGATTAAACTTTAATATTCTTATTCCGAACCACTTATAGATGATAATATACTCATGATAGATGATAGTACTCCCCTCCTAGATCAATTACAGATCCTGGAATTAACTAGAATTACCAAAAGATTCCCTTTTTATCATGTTTCTCCCCATATAACACAATCTTAGACCATAATATCTTTCAATTAAGTCAATTTAAGCAAAACGATCATTAAGGCATGAGACTCAATCATTAGACATCATAATCAAAGCAATATCAGAACTTTTATCTTCTGTAAAATTAATAAAGCATCCAACTTTGATCTGATTTACCATCTAGACATGAAGCATGAAGGCATATATGCATGTATCGCAATACACATGGAAAACAAGACATAAATCATTAATCCCGCAAGATTCAAAGCAATACTCCAAGGAAATCAGTAAGAACACTCATCATATAATGTGAGAAAAGAATAAGAAGAGAGGGAAAAACCATCCTACTCTTTATCACCAAAAGACGTCGCCTTTCTACGCGATGTTCGTCTCCTCCGCTTCCTTCAAAGCTTCCCGATCGAAGCTCTTGAGCAATTCCCACTAGAAGAGGCCTTCTAAGAGAGGGATGAACGTGGGAAGGAGAGGGGAAAGCCTCTGGACGTTCTAGGGTTTAGTTTTCAAAAGCACAAGCCTAGACTCTATGGGTTTATATAGAGTTTTTAGAAGATCTTTGCCCAATCAATTCTACCATATCTTGGGCACTTTCCACCAATGGGAGAGTCCCTAAATCACCCTAGGAACGTGCAATACAAGTCTAGTTAGGATATGACATCTTTCCCAATCAAATCCGCCTCAAAATTAGGTTAGAATTCGCCAAACCGCAACTGGCGATCGATCGTGCAATACGGCGATCGATCGTCCTGCGCTGTTTACAAACTGCGCGATGGCGCCGATCGTAGCCGATCGATCGTGTTCCATAAGCCGATCGATCGTTTTCAGCGCGATCGATCGTGTTTATTCAATTTCCCATATCTTTTTATTCCGAACTCCAAATCACACAAAATTGGTGTCGTTGGAAAGCTCTTCTCACCAACTTTAATTTTAAACACAGCACCACATGGTCAAATCAATCATTAAGAGGGTCAAATTTCAGTTTTAAGATACTTACTAATTTTTCGGATGTTACATACAACAACGGAGGTTGTATCGTTTAATAACTCGCTTTTATCATCTTTCAAAGTTTGACTCACAGAGGAGTACTAATGAGATTTTAATATCTCAATCAGCATTTGACTCACCAAAGGAGTAATCAAGAAGGATTCTCTATTTTAATCACCAGATGACTCATAAGAGAAGTGTCAATAGTCTTTCGATAAATTGAATACTTTCACCGTGCGCAGCCCTAGATAGGAATACCCCAAAATTAACCGACTCCAAGATTCAGATGTCACCAAGTAAACAAGATAATGGGGTTCAAGAGTTCAAACCCTATTATGAAATTCTATTGACTCAAAGCTGTACACGAAGGCTATGGACGCGTGGCACGCCACGCCACTAGGATGACTCGACCATATCAGCCTTTATAATAGAATTACTCTTGTTGTAATATTTATTAATCATGTCTTACAATGTATTATAAGGTTAATATAACCATATCTTATCATATCTTCTAGTTTTAGCAATTACTAGTGTTTTAAACCCAAAACACATAGTACTGTCATATGCACAACAGTCCACTTCCGTCAACCACCCTAGAATGCATAGTTCAAATTAGGTTTTGAAAAATTAGGTTTTGAAAGTTTTACCGTAAGTATCCCTGAGAGTCTAGTTTTTAACCCCATTGATGACTTTTTTTTTCTATAATTAGTTATGAATTTTTTATTACCGCTCATCGGTGTAGAAAATGTTCTGGCCAAGTGCATTAGGCTTAATCCGATTTGATTAATCAGTGATAATTACTCTCTTCTTTGATTGATAACACCTTTTTGACTTTAATTAACTACTCCCTAAGTATATTACAGAACCCTAATGATTCTGGACTTAGGTAATTGCCCCATCTTAAGATGTATTATTCTAAACGAGATTCTTTGTACAAGTGTTATCTTATTATTCTAAACGAGATTCTTTGTACAAGTGTTATCTTATTATTCTAAACGAGATTCTTTGTACAAGTGTTATCTTATTAATACACATGCTATAAAAGAGACAATTAATCACGGACATTTGCACGTACCAGCAATGACTGACAGATCATCAAGAAACTATTTTGAGAAACCAGAGGGTGATGACAACAAAATTTACATGATTCAACATAGTAGTCCACATTCTACTTACTATTTCAGGTTACTTAGCCCATATAGGACATATCTGACTTTGGACTTGGAGAAAATAGATTAACCAACAGGACAACTTTACAAGGACAGAACGTGATATGTTCTTCAAAAGTATGAAACTGAGTATGTAAGTGATCAAACAAAGTGGGGATACCTTCTAGGTACTAGCACGTGATGATCGAGCAATTATAGATCACAATGACCCGCACATATATATATAAGACATTCATCTATGTTATGATCATGAAGCAACTCGAATTGATATCAATATTAACACGAAGTCATGAATTCAGTCACATAAGAACTCAATGGTGATTCTCAAAATCAAGTAAACAATATAAAAGGAGTAGGGAAAAAAATCATCCTACCACTTCCGATACGAGTGTTTCACCTTTCTATGCATAGCTCATCTCCTCCTCTTTGCAACGACGCTTCCGGTCAGCGCTATGGAGAGGATTTAAGTAAAGAATAAGGCTTGGAGTAGAGATGAACGTGGGTAGGAGAAGAGAAAGAAACACAAGTCGTCTCAAGCCCAAGGTTTGGAGTGCATAAGCACAAGCCGATCCCCTCTCTTGAGTTTAAATACAAAAATCCCTTCTTAATCACAATTCTAATCCTCCAATAAAAATTCTGCTCTTTAGTTTGGCTAAGGACGACTCAACCTAACCCACCCAATTTGGTTAGGATTTGGTGTCCTTTTCTCAATAGAAATTTAACAAAAATAGAAATTTTCGGATTCAGTTTCTGCCGGTGTGTTGCGACCAACAGGCTATCGATCGAGGCTCAATTCCGCGATATTGCAGTACTTACGATCGATCGTTTCCAACGGTGATCGGTCGCTGCCCATTTTCGACAAATTCCAGTACTTACGATCGATCGTTTCCAATGACGATCGATCGCGGCTCAATTTCTCATTATCACAATACTTACGATCGATCGTTCTCAGAGGTGATTGATCGCTACTTCAAAATTCCACTTCACAGTAAATTTGATCGATCGCATCTGCCTTGCTTTCGGTTTTGAAATTGGCCCGATCGATCGCGTATCATCTGGCGATCGATCACGTACAAAATTTCAAACAGTCATTTCTTTTTGCTCCGATCTCCGAATTGTGAACTGTCAGTGGCATTGGAAATCTTTCTTCAAGAACTTAAACAGATGCAAGACATAACGAAAACAATCTAAACAGGCATCAAAACTTCTTATTTTAGATTAAATTCTTAAAATATTAATTTTAGTAAACATACCGATTTTTCGGGTGTTACATTATGTAGGCAAGCTAGCGAAGTTGGTCTACAAGATAGTCGAGGAGCATCTGTTGAGCAACAACTAATGATATTTTGTCAACTCTTAGGTCATGGTACTTCTAATCAAAAAATCACGCACGAATATTCCCACTCTAAGGAAACCATACATAAGATTGTTCATAATGTTTACAACAAATTAGAGAAATGGATGTAGTCTCAAATCCGACCTATCGTTCCACTCGAACAAGTGCCAACATACATTCGGAATAATAGAAAATATTATCCATTTTCAAGAATTGAGTTGGTGCGATTGATGGCACACATGTCATGGCGAAGATGAAGTGTGAAGTGTCAAACACATATAAGGGTAAACAAAAGGTCACTACACAAAATGTAACGTGTGTGTGATTTTAGCATGCGTTCTACTTATATTGTGACAAGGTGGGAGGGGTCTGCACATGATGAAAGGATTCTGGATGAGGTCATAGAAGATAATACCTCTGGTTTCCCACGCCCACCCCACAACAAGTATTACGTGGTTGATACAGGATATGCGAACAAGGTCGGCTTCCTTGGCCCATACAAGGGTCATGGTCATAGGTATCATGTTGCATGATTCCAACAGCAATGCCCGACTGGAAGGCATGAGATGTACAATTATAGACATGCATCCTTACGGAATATAATTGAACAAGCATTTGGGGTATTTAAAAAATGTTGGCATATTATGGATGATATGCCCCTTTATACAATAGATATGCAAGCAAAACTTGTGTATGCTTGTGCTGCATTGCATAATTTTATCCACCAGCAACACAATGGTAACATAGATCCAGATATGAGAGACTAGTTGTTGCCGGATTACGAATCGATGCAGCATTCCGTGCCATGGGACAAATTAGTAATAGTAATGATGCTTCTAGTAGTGATGGAGCTGACAAGATATGGCCGGGGCAAGATGATGGGATCATGATGCAGTTGTGAGATCAAATCCGGGATGAGATTAGTGACGCACTTCATGTTCCACCTGATCCACCATCGAGCCAGCAAGAAGGACGAAGGTAACACTTTATGTTTGTGTATTACAAGGAAGTATATATTCATTTTATTGAATGCATGATGGTGCATATTATTACAAGTAAATATTCAACAAGTTTATTAACTACATGGGGCAGACGAGGAAGGGGAACGAGAGATGATTGATACTGGTGAGAGCTACTGACCAAACAGGATGTGTGTGATCACCTATTTGGTTAATGTAATAATTACGCTCCTGGGTCTAGCATTCATACCCACAACTCATGATACAAATACATTTTCTCATCCCTTGTTCAGTAGGACCCAAACACAAGTATCTACATAAAGTACATAAGTTCAAACCCCTTCAGGCATAAATACATTACTAGTCATCTATACTACACAAACAACAAGTACGTGCATAAAGTACATAGTTCAAATCCCTTTAAACATTAGAACATAAGAATTGATCATATGGTAAGTTCAAAAGGTGATCAGCCTCTTCATTGCAACCATACTGCAGCAGGCCGCTACTCTGTGTTTGTCTCTGCATAAAGCCTCATCATGTTTTCAAGTACTGTTCTTTTGCCCAGAAGCTGCATCTTTACTTCTTCATAACTTCTGCATTTATCATATCACTCCACCTTGGCATGAGATTAGTAATTGGTTTAGTTAAGCTTTGTTTGTATGAAATTCCGTATGTGTTTAGTGTTCACGATAACCATGCTTGCTGCTCCTATCGTTCGCAATTAAATGTGAGATTAACACAATACTCTTTGCCGTTCTTTCAAGAATTGTCTCAGTTAGGAGCTGCGGCAGTTTCTACTGAAATTCCTGAGCCTTCTATGGACGATTTGGCAGACCAGGTTGCAGACGCTCTAGACTATTTTCGGTAATCTCCACATTAAAAACTCTTCTGATTTTTTTTCTTTTTAATTTACTATAACTTTGCACTCTTTTCTCAAGTCTGATGATATATAAGTTCGCGTTGTTGCTCAAACAGATCCTATATATTAGTCTTCATTGCCACTTGCTTCCCTTATTGCGATTTATTCAAGCTATCAATGGGTATTGCGATTTATTCAAGCTATCAAGTGGTTGGATGATTATAGGGAGCTGGTACATAGTATTGCAGGACTCATTAGGAGTTTTCACCGTGTGAAAAAGGGTCTACTGTACGGTGGAACTGATTCAATTACCCAGTTGCATGGTCCAATCTAAAGTACTATTATTAGGGGCTTCATGGTGAATTAGCTTTGTAAAATATTTTACTGGTTTGTTGAGAAGGTGTTGCTGATATTGTTTCCTTCTTTTCCATGATTTTTGTTTTTCCTTGCAGCTGACGTACTCTATGACCTTTGGGACGGGCTTAGACGTACTCTATGACCTTGGGACGGGCTTAGAAGTTCTTTCTCCTATGTGCCCACATCTGTTCCTTGAAGTGGCTGGGATAGAAAATTTTGCCAAGGTGCACTTGCTTTGATTACAATATCCTTTTACTTTAATATTTCTGCTAAAAAATAATGTTTTTTTGTGAGCATTATAAATGTCTCCTATTTGATTGATTAACGCGACATAGTTCTCAACTCTGACAGGCAAGAGCTTCTCTCTGTCCTAGTTTCATATATGGCATAATAAATGTTGAAAATAAAAAGAAGAGAATCAGTGTAATGCATCTTTATTCCTGAATTTTGGCTGTTAAAATGCGCCAGTAAATCATCCTAAAATAGAGTCTACTTGCTTTACAATTTCTCCTTTCCTTGTCACTGCAATATGGATGAATGATTTCAGATAAGATTGTACGATATTGCTTCTTTGTAGATGCTGGTGAGCCCTCTCTTATCTGCTATACATATACAGTGTAATTGAGGAAATGCGAGCAGCTCCTGTGAACACATTAAGTCCTCAGCGAACTGCTTTAATCGTGGCAAATTATTTCAAGGTAGTATACTAGTATTGACAACAAAAATTTAATTTTTTTTCTCTATGAAGAATCAAAATTATTTCAAGGTAGTATACTAGTATTGTCAAAATTTAATTTTTTTTGTTGAAGAATCAAAATTAAATTTTTGTTGTCAATTTCTTAGCATTGACTCTTGCCAAATGCTTAGGAGCTAAAATCGATAGCTTCAAGATTGCAGTATTATGTACTGAAGCAGTTGATTTCTCAAGTGTTTAAGATTCTTCATAGAGAAAACAAAGGACCATTGAAATTTTCTTGTCAATTCCTTAGCTTGTGTTAAAGGAAGAATATAATGAAATTTTTGCCACTTAGGCTGAACTGTTCTGAAGTTGCTCGTTTGGGCTGAAGTTGGCCAGTCCTGCAGTTAACTGATGGTTGCATTGGCTGGCATTTCCTTGTACTAGCCATTGCTACTTGCATGTCCCTTTCTCGCACGGGACAGACGAACATTTAGGGTGCGTTTGGAAGCACCTTTCAGGGTGAAAAAAAGCATATTTCAGGCCTGAAAGGTGAAAATTTTCACCTTTCAGGGTGAAAAGCGTTTGGAAGCTGAAAGAGTGAAAAATGGTCGGTGACAGTGAAAGGTGACCTTTCACCTGATTTATGTTTGTTTAGCTGAAAGGGTGAATAGTGGGTCCTGACGGTGAAAGGTGATAAATTTTCACCTTTCACCCCTGAAAGGCTGATGCTCACTCGAGTGAGCATCAGGCTGACGAAAAATCACGGGCTGCCTAGGGTTTTTTTTCCTTTCTCCTTCCGTTCATCGCTCTTTCTCATCCCAGCCGCCATCACTCCCGTCCTTGAATCTTCCTTCCACCGTTTCGCCCGCGACTCCCCTGCCCCCCAATAAACCATTTTTCCCTCCCTCTTGCATCTCCTGCCGCCGCACCGTCGTCGAAGACCGTCCCTTGTCATTGACGTCTCGGTAAGCACACGGCCCTGATTGTTTGATTTTTTCGAATTTGAACATTTCGTTGACGGGTTTACTGCCTCTGCGTGTAACGATTTGTGCTCGATCTGCTTACTTTAGGCGAATTGTAACAGTTGTTACTGTCATCTGTTTTCACCTCTTCCCCGATCTCCGTATTTATTAATCAAAAACTTCTTCTTGTCGAGCCGATCGGACTCTCCCGATCAGCCACCGGTGGAATCGAGTTTTCGAGTAATATAGTACTCGATAGATCCATGGACTGTGTACCCGATTACGCGAAAGTGATCCGTGGATCGAGATCTGTAATCGGGGTCACGGTACACATAGAAATCGACTAATCGAGGACTCGATTACTCGATATATGTGTCTATCGTGTACCCGATTACTCGATTATTTGAATACTCTGTGGTTATCGCGAGGTGTATGACGATCGAGTAATCGGGTCCACGGTACATGGAAGGATCACGTACTCGATCTGTGTCTTCCTTATACCCGATTACTCGAGATATCCATGTGGTTAACGATTTGTGCTCGGATTCACGGTACACACATAAATCGAGTAATCGATTACTCGATATATGTGTCTATCGTGTACCCGATGACTCGATTATTCGAGTTCCATGTCATTTTATCGTGACGTGTATGATGATCGAGTAATCGGGTCCACGGTCATCGACGTATGAAGTTCTCGCATACTCTATTACTCGATCTGTGTCTTCCTTATACCCGATTCCTCGATTACTCGATTTCCATGTGTGTATCGTGAATAGACGTCGTAGATGGCTCGAGATCGAGTTATCGGGTTCACGGTACACACATAAAGCGAGTAATCGCTTACTCGATATTTCTGACTATCGTGTACCCGATGACTCGATTATTCGATTTCCATGTCATTTTATCGTGACATGTATGACGATCGAGTAATCGGGTCCACGGTCCATGGAAGGATCAAGTACTCGATTACTCGATCTGTGTCTTCCTTATACCCAGTTACTCGATAACTCGATTTCCATGTGGTTCTTGATTACGTCAACATCTCTCTTCTCATATGCTTTTGCTTTTGTGGTATAGATGGCAAGCCCAGCCAAGAGATCAAAGTATGTCAAACAGGTTGAGTGGAACAAGGAAGAGCACTATGCATTTATCGCAGCGTATGCCGAAGCACTTATGGCCGGATTTCGTAAGGGGAAGGGTCTTCAACCCGGAGGATACGACTATGTAAGCCAAGAGTTGGCGAAGAAGGGTATAATTGTGAATGAAGAAAAAATACGCAGTCACTATGACAAGACTAGGTACCTCTACAATGCATGGAAGTGGATGTCAGAGTACACTGGTTGTGGGTATAACGAAGCAACCCAAACCTATACCTCCGGAAATCCTGATTTTTGGAATATTTTTAGACAGGTGCGTATCGTCACCCATTTTTTTCCGCAAAAATGTTTCATTGCCATTCCAACTCTCATGTCCTTCTGCCGCAGAGACACCCGAAGGCCATGAGATTGAAGTCTTGGGGATACTCGAGAGAGATGGAGGGTCTATTATCGATAATATTCGATGGTAACCATGCTACTGGAAGGCAGGCTTATAATGGAAGGCCAAAAAAGGTGGTTCCCCCCAGTGCACAGCTGCCACCGGATAGTTCACACGGTATCGATGAGGATCACCCTAGGATGCTTCCCAATGAATTTGATCAGTTCTTGGGAGAGGATATGGGAGATAACACATACCCTCGTGATTTCTCGCACCTCCTTGATAGTGATATCCAAGGAAGCCCGATCGGCCCTGGCCCCTCAGTACGTCCTACTTGCAACCAATCTCAGGTGCACAAACATGAAACCTCGTTACTGTTATCCCATCATCCGCTTGTATCTTGTCATTGTATCTGGGTTACATTTTGTGTGATAATAACATTCCATGTTCTTGTTTGTAGGAGCCTCCGAACGCCGACTCTCCTGCTTCCCAAACTCCCCTACAGAAGCCTCCACACGCCACCAGTGATCCCCTCAGGCCTACCCCTCCTACCCCTGGTGCCCAGCGTCAGACTTCGAAGAGGAAGACTTACTCCTCTTCCGAGATATCTACCGGCTTCCAGTCGCTGTCTGACGCTATGATGGCAAGAAATGCGCTTGCCGAGAAGCACGATCGTATGCTGGCCGAGGCGAAGGTCACTGATAAGCAAGTACAGATTGATGAAATCAACAAATGTCTTCGTTTACTACGCCGCCTCCCTGGATATGACCCATCTAACCCAATGTACAGTTTTGCAATGACATTATTCTCGACGGAGACTAATAGACATCTGTGGCTGGCTCTAGAAGACGATGAATTTTTTGCTGAGCAGTAGTTGAAGAACCTTTGGAGTGGGAAGAAACCGCCCATCTAGATTTGAAGAAACTTGTCATTTTATTACTGTTGCATAAGATGGTATCCACTTTATGCATTTGTGGACTTCGTGTGGGTTGAACTATTTTTTTTTTCCTCCCACCTATTCTCCATGTGATTATTGTCCTTTATGGTACTGTATACATGTGACTCCTCTGACCTCTATGCATTTGTGCCCTTCCTGTGGGTTGAACTAATATTTTTTTTCCTCCCTACTATGCTCCATGTGATTATTTGTCCTTTATGGTACTATATGCATGTGACTCCTCTGACCTATATGTAGGCCATGAGTGTGTGGTGAATGAGTGTCTCCATGTCATTATTGCCTTCTCTCCTTCTGTTTGCATGTGAGGACGGGAATGCTTATATATACATCTTCTATGTGCACCTCGTTAGTTAGTTATGTCTTCTACCTTTCCTCCGCCGACCACGGTAATGGAGTCTATCGTGTACTCGCATTGACGATAGACACCCGAAGGCTGTCGTGTACTCCCCCACATTTTGATTACACGAGTATTGTTTGATACTTCCTGGTTAGGGAACACATGGATCCTCTGGTAAGCCTAGATTTAATGTTCATTTCAGCAGTTTTAAAATTTATTTTTTGTCAAGCAGTAGTATGTTCATTTCGTTAATCTCACTTTCTAGAGGTGGAGGTATTTTGGCGACGACGATGAGGATGCTGCAATAGTTAAGCAGTGTGCCATTGCTATGGAATATTTATCAAATCATCCATCTCGTAATGTTGTTCACCCACATCGCCACAGGGGAGAGGAGTTGGTACGTGACATGTTATATACTGTCACGAATGATCGAATGTGCAGGGACGTATGTCGTATGAACAAACAGACGTTCGTTGAATTATGTATACAGGCTAGAGCATCCGGTCTGGAAGATAGTCGAGGCGCATCTGTTGAACAACAACTCATGATATTTTGTCAGCTAATGGGTCACGGTACATCTGTTCGTAAGTTGGGGCATGAATTTTCCCACTCAGAAGAGACCATACATCGGTATGTGTATAAGGTGTTCACCACGTTAGAGCAATGGTTCCATGCTAGAATCTCCACCATGGTTCCACTCGATCACATGCCTTCTTACATTCGGAATAATAGAAAATTTTATCCATATTTCAAAGATTGCGTTGGTGCAATAGATGGCACGCATGTTATGGCGAAGGTGAAGTCGGATGTGTCAAACGCATACAGGGGTAAACAAAAGGTCACTACACAAAATGTCATGTGTGTGTGCGATTTCAGCATGCATTTCACTTATGTCGTCACAGGGTGGGAGGGGTCCGCCCATGATCAGCGAATTCTCGACTCAGTATTAGAAGACGACAATTCTTCTTTCCCACGACCACCGCCAGGCAAGTACTACGCGGTTGACGCAGGATATGCGAACAAGCTAGGTTTCCTCGGTCCTTACAAGGGGCAAGGCCACAGGTATCATGTTGCTTCTTTCCAACAACGACGGCCAACTGGAAGGCATGAGATGTACAACTACATACATGCGTCGCTCCGGAATATAATTGAGCGTGCCTTTGGGGCATTCAAAAAACGTTGGCACATTATGGAAAACATGCCCCCTTATCCAATTGAGATGCAAGCAAAGTTTGTGTATGCTTGTGCCGCGTTGCACAACTTCATTCACGAGCAACACAATAGTGCCACTGATTCTGACATGAGAGATTGGTTGCTGCCCGCGTACGAAACAGATGAAGGTTTCCGATTGATAGAAGAACCATCTGACAATCATCCTTCTAGTAGTCATGCCGGGGAATGGTCGGGGCCAGATGATGGAGTAATGGTTCTGCTGCGAGATCGAATCCGGGATGAGATCGGGAACTCCCTACATATCCCCCCTGATCCACCGGCGAGTCAGCCACGTCGTCGAAGGTAAATGAGTGCAATTTACTTCTTTCTGCCATGGTACTTCCCTTGCATATCGAGCAATCGTGTTCACGATAAGCTAATCTGTCGAGTCATCGACGTGATGATCGTGGTCCTTGCCTGGATCCACATCGAGCAATCGAGATCACGATAAGCTCTTTATTCGAGTCATCGCAGGCACGACAGTGGTACTTCCCTTGCATATCGAGCATTCGTGTTCACGATAAGCTAATTTGTCGAGACATCGACGTGATGATCTATTTGAAGGAATTGCAAATCATGTAAGGGCAAGTATTAATACATGAATCTATCATTATGTACATGAATCTCTGAGTAGGTACAGGGCAATGTCTATATATGTCAAGTAATGAACATATCCTTACGGAAATTACAGTAGTTTCGCATTTTCTAGTACACTACGATCTTTTAGCGGCCAATGCGATGTCCTGTATACCTTCTGCTGCTACGTCGTCAAATTCCCTCTCGATACTTCCCCTTAACAGGACTGCCGCGATCATCGGCCGATAGAGCATTGTTATGGCCGTCTGATCGAAAACTGGTTTGACGACCCCCGACGCCAACTGTGCTGCGTACATCATTACGTAAATTCCGCAGTCTGCGGAATTACGTTGGAAGGGTGCATCCCTTATTTGGGACATAAACCAGCCGTCAGCTCCCTTCATCTTGAAGTGGGTTGAGAGGATCTTACCCAGGCAGGCAACTACACGATTGGCAGCCAGCTTATGGTGTGGATGCGTCGCTGGATGGCCGGTAAGAGGATTGTAGAAGCGCCACCGTAGGGTGGGGAAGTGTAGAATCAGCAAGCAGTAATGGGTGCTTATGTGAATTGGGAAGAAGGCATACGTCATTTTCCTGTCGATTCCCTTCAGCAGGCTATTGACCAACTTATCTATAAGCTGTTTATTATCAGCTTTGGGCATGAACTCCTACATAAGAATGAAATATGAGATGAGAAGTATATATATTAGATGATTGCCGACAGAACCATGTAAAAATAAGTTGCGGTCACACACTTACGAGTTCAATATATTTAGTAGCCATGATTCCTCCAAAGAAGCAGTATGGATACATCAATACATCACTGTTCATCTGTTGCCTCTTCCGGAGCAGTTCAAAGAACGCATCAATGACCTGCATGTATTTTATTAAAACAACCATCAAGTATAACGATCAACGAAATACCATCGATTAAATTAGCATAATGTGCATGTACCGTATAGTTTATTTCCTCGGTCCGCAGCAAACTTAAGTAGTCGTGATCGTATAATGAATCAGTCGGATACTTCTCCCTTGGGTGCCTCATCCAATGCATAATCGTCTTTCGATCTTTAGGCGACAAAACATCCATTTCGAAGCATATATCAGTTCCAACGTAGTCGGTGGGTACGTCGGTCGTAGGACGAACCTCTGCTGTTTCAGCCTCCATTACTTGCTCCTTTCCCTTTCTGCGAAGGTGCGTATCGTCACCCTTCTCATCAGACGGCCGGGTCTCAGCAGGTCGCACCGCTGCTGGAGGGGTCGGTAGATCGGGGAATGCCTTAACTAATCGCCTTCGTTTACCTGTCGGCACTGGAGGACCGGGTGGGAAGGCAGAAGTGGGGGCAGGTTCGTCTTCAACCTCAGCGCGTAACTGTTGGAGGAACCTATGTACAAGTTGAGCATTCCCGCGCGTCAACTTTGGCAAAACCGACGGTGGCGCTGCCTCCGCGCAAGTCCTTTGTGCCCTACTTGCTACAAAGATGCAAAAGGCAAATGACGGACATGAGGATTAACAGTTAGAGGAATGTATAACGTTTCACTACGATAGACATGCCATCGTGTAATCGAATACACGAAGGGCACCTCTATCGTACACGCGATTATACGATTGACAGATCTATCGTGTCATCAATTATACGATGGAGACATATATCGAGTAATTGAGTACTTGATTGGCATATATATGACGAATTAGATATCGGGCTGGTGATAGGGAAATTACCTGATTTTGTTGTCTTGTGGGCGGCCACCTTGTGGCGGTTAGGAATGGCCGGAGGTATAGGCGATTCGGTTGGAGGCCGCTCTGCCTCAGGCCGGGGTGACACAGCCGGCTGGTCCATTTCGGGCGACGCGGCCGGCATCGCAGGGGGGGACTGACGAACATGTGCTGGCACCGTCGTTGTTGTTGACCCCATTCGTATTGACTCACCTCGTACGGGGTGTGGCTGCTTTCGGCCGACACGCTGGGGCGGATGAACCTGCTGGGGTGGTTGGCGGGGAGCTACTGGTACGGCATCGCCCAGTTTGTCAACTAGGCTTCTAACTGTGTGATTCCATTTCTGCATGGTTTGAATACCCTCAATAATCTGAGGGACTCTGAAGCCTCGATTTTCCATCATATCGCTCTGTTCGAGGGCGACATTAAGGAGGGAATTAATCCCCTCCAGAACACCCTGAAGGGAAGTGACATGATGGTGGACAGTTGACGACTGTGTCGACCTCGGTGACGTGGGAGGTTGAGGTTGGTGGAGGGGGATGAGAGATGACTCTTCCGGTAATGGGGATATGACATCAACGACATCGGTTTCGACATTCAACGTCTCCAATATGTGAAGGTAATACGGTCGAAATCGGTGATGGATTTGGATTCCCTTATTTGCTTCATCCACCGGCACCCCAGCTCCCGGCCACCTTCTCACTCTTGGACTACATGGACCCATAGTGGATTGAAACAGATTGGTGTGCTCGAAGAACCATATCTGCAGAATGAGAACAGAAATCAGCAAATCACTAAAGGTGTATATATACAATGATACCGAGTCATCGAGGACGCGATAGTGAACACTATCGAGTAATTGAGTACACGATAGAGGAACCTACCGCGTAATTGACTACACGATCTCCAGAAAGGTCGACTAATCGAGTAGACGGCATCGAGTAATCGATTACAAGGTATAGATGCATATGGTCCAATGTCATGATACAGAAGCATCGAGTAATCGATTACACGGTAGAGATGCATATCGAGTAATCGAGGGGACGATATCCACTACCATCAAGTACTCGATGTGACGAAATCTACGTGAATCGAGTTATCAATTACAATATAAGTTGAATATAAGGACTCACCTGTAAGACATACGCGGCTCCTGCCAGAGTGCCGCCACTACTCGTCTCTCCGGAAGATCTAGACTGCAAACATCTAGATGAATGTGACATTTTCGAGACAAGCATTTTATGGATGGCTGCCGGCCAATTATACTTGGACAGTTGGGAGAGGTCGTCCAGATAGTCGCATAGTTTTGTAGGGACTGTTCTTGACGATTGTGTGAAGAGCGTGGTTGAAAACATGTGGAGGACGATCATACGAACCATGTCATCATCTGAAAGATCTGCTACCCCCCGAAGACATTTATCAAGTATTTCTTCAATGGATTGCCTATCCGGTCTCCGTGTGGAGAAGTACTTATGGTAGAATGATCCTTCCGGGGCCAGCAGTTTACCGTCAGGGGATTTCCAATTAACAATCTCACCAGATGCCCGTAACCCAGTGATGAGGGCAACATCCTGCTCAGTGAAGGATAACCTTCTAGTCCTTATGTTGAACACCATCAGACGCTCATCCCAACAGTCCAACAACACATCAAGCAAATTTCTAGCCACAACTACATGACGGCATTCGAATAACAAATGAAAAGCTGTCTCTTTCAATAGGTCCATGCAGTGTGGGTAACGCTCTGCAACTTGTAGAGACTTGGTGAGAGCGCCGGGTGTACACTGGGTTCGAAGGCTTGGCCTCGCGTTATACTTCCTCAGGGACTGCGAAGATCGCTTCTCTTGGGTGGGATTTGGCAGTGGATTCATCTAGTCTGGGAACGCACATTTGGGTGGGATTTGAAATCAGGTTAGGATAATGAAAGCATCAGGATCCAGTGACACGATATGCGAGCGCAATCGTGCCATCGGACACAAAAAAAAAAAAAAACAAAGGTCGGATTTTTAAATCTTACTGGTGGGTGGATGTGTCTTAGGAGGCACCGATTACACGACGATAACCTGACGGCCTGAGGAGGGATACCCTGCAGATCGACCGGCTTTAAATCGACTCGAGGCCTAACTCCGCCGGTGCCTATATGGAACCCCGCTGCCGCCGGAAAGTGGAATCGCGAACCGAGTAGTCGCAGTTGCGCAGTGGCGATGAAGCTCCAGAAACGGGAAATGTATAATTGGGTGAAGGACGATCTCAATTTGGGAAAGGAGGAGACGGGGGTGACGGGTCCGGCATGCACTCTGACACGTGCGTTGAGTTACTCGGCACCCTTGCATAATGACACGATGAAGGGAACACGGCACTCAGCCAATATGAGACGTTTGACGTGGCGGTCGCGAAAGCGAATAATCAATTACACATTTACCTCTGATAACGAGTAATCGATTACTCGATCAGGCTCGAGATCGAGTAATCGAAAGCACGATATATGCCCACGTGATGAGGTGGAGACCGAGTAACCGATTACACATTGACCAAGTACTTCGACATCACGATTACACGATAGAGATGGGTTTTCAAGAGCGGACTAGACGATGGGCACATAAATCGAGTAATCAATTACTCACTGAGAAACGAAATCGAGTAATTGGGGTCACGATAGATGCCCACAGCGTGATGTGGATAACGAATATTCGATTACACGATGAGCCTGGCTCCCATCCGGCGTCTCTAGCCGCAGAACCCTACCGCATTGGGGATATGGGAAGGCAAATGATATATTAGCAAGGGATATTTTCGGTAGATTTATGCCTTGACTTGGTGTTTCTCACAGTGCTTCCCAAACGTAAAGCAGTCTGATTTATTTTCATGCTCCCAAACAGAAATCAGCAAATCTTAAAACAGAGTGAAACTTGTCACCTGTCACCTATGTTAATTTTCAACTTCCAAACATACGTCAACTATCAGCCTTGAAAATTTTCACCCAAGAAAATTTTCACCCTGTTTTATTTTCTGCTTCCAAACGCACCCTGTTTTATTTAGTACATTTTGACTCTTCGTCTGCCTGCAAATGGTCTGCAAAGTACAATCATTGTAGTTTGAACAAAGAAAACGGCAACGTGCTTGTTGAGGAGCCAGCATCCAAATGGTCGACTAATGTAGACACTGATTTACATGTAATTTTATTGTAAGATAAAAGGAAGAAATAGTAGGATTAAAGCTAAGAGACTAGATTAAACTAAACTAGAAAATAAATATTTCAGTGATCAAGTATAATGAATTAGGAAAAACCCTTTACATATTTATAGACTATAAACTATAATCCTAATTGACATAGAAGTTCAGTCCTAGGAATCTAACTAATGAAGGAAATTAATCCTAACCTAATTAAAATAGGGTCTAATATTTCACCAATGCTTCCGCATCACCTCGTCCTTTAGGTGATCGTTGTTTTTTGCAACATAGGTGAGGATAAATATGAAGGGCAATCATAGTGAATAGTTGAAGTTGGGCCCACCACTGCTTCTCTTGATCAAATCTATCATCCATGTAATAGTGAATCACGAAGTAGCAATAAAGGGCCCACAAATAGTTTGGAGCCAATTGAAAAGACCAAACACAAGTATGCATAGTATCCTGAGGGCCCAAGTTTGATATGAACAACAGAAAGGCCATGAGGTGGGCTTGGACCCTCATAAAGCCCACCTAGACAGAATAGGGTGGCAGCAAACTGGTCTGAGAACTCTGGAAGCAAGTGTAGATGACCCATATAAAAACGACCAAAATGATGGACTGGTCTGATTAATAGTCGGATCCGATCGAACCCATTTTCAAACCCGATATGCAAGGTCTCCAAGTCCATACGTCTTCTCTGGTTCTCGCTCTGAAGCCCTAGTGCCGCCCGGATTCCTAGCGTCGTTGCCAACAATTCGACCTTAGGATTATTAAGAAGATGCTCCGACGCTTCACTGGCAAAGCGAAAAATTGTCAGAGCTCTTGTCGGCAGGACGAGGGTCAATGACGCCGGAAGACGTCTCTCGGGATTTGCTGGAAAGGTCTACAGCCATGGTGGGTTGAAGCGTGCTGGTAGGAAAGTTGGGTGGGCCTGAAGGCGTGGGCTTTGGTGGTGGCGGAGGATGGACAGAGACCGCCGTTACTAGATCTATAGCCGCCGATGAAGGAAGACGTCGATGTGATTCGACTAGAAACCCATTAAGTGGAAGACGTCGATGATGTAGACGGTGATCTAAGTAATTCCATTATATGAGAAAGGGGAGAAAGAGAGTATTAGGGCTAAGAGACTAGATTAAACTAAACTAAAAAATAACTATTCCATTGATCAAGCAAAATGAATTAGGGGAAACCCTTTACATATTTATAAACTCTAAATTATAATCCTAATTGACATAGGAGTCTAGTCCTAGGAATCCGCCTAATGAAGGAAACTAATCCAAACCTAATTAGAATAGGGTCATAACATTCTACCAACACTTCCGCATCACCTCGTCCTCGAGGTGCTTATTTTTTTGCATCGAAGGCGAGAATGCACGAGACTCAACTTCATCAAAATATGGTAAGACCACCATTGTTCCTGTAGACAAGTCGCCCCAGCACATGTTGGCAATTGTTTTTTTTATACAACTACTGAACCAACCTAATGTGTAGAACTTGAACCAAACCAAACAATAGAGAAGTCTTGAACTAGCGTAGCCGACCCACGTTGGACAAAACAAACAGAACCCCTGCTCTTTCGTCTTCCCCATGGAAGAAATCTCAGGCCGCTTCGGTGGAGGCGTAGGCGGAGGCTTCAAGCGGCGGTGGCAACGAAGAAGAAGAAGGTGACACTGCTTCTTGACGGTGGAGGAGACGGTGACAGCGGCCCCTCTGGCGATGGCGGACAACGGCGAGGCTAGGGCTTGGCCATTGGGGATTTGGCCGGACTAGTGCTGGCTCCGTCTGGTGGAAGGTGGAGAAGAGACTCGTACCCAAAAGGCGGCGCCTTGGTCGAAGGGTCGCTACCGATCGAGGGAGGCGGAGGGGTTGGGAGGAAGTACCGTCGTCACCGTTGACGGGGAAGGCCATTCCACGACAACAGTGGTTTGGCCGGGCACCGCCATGGCCTCCGACAGACCCAACGGGGAGGGCAGCGGCAAGGAGGCGGTGGCCACGACGCTGGTAAATAGGGGAATGGACTCGGCGTGAATGGCAGCAATGTGTAGAGGAGGTTGCAGTGGCAAATCTGAAGGTGGTGGCGGTGGAGGAAGTTCCATGACGGCGGCACTCGGGGTCGAGATAGGGTACGGGTCGGCTAGAGGTGGTGGCAACCAGTGCTCCTGTGGGCCTTCCACCTCCGATCGTGTTCTTCATTTTGAAGTTTCTATTGGGCGTGCATCTCTTCGTGTCGTCGCCTCCGGTCTATGTATATCTCTTTATCTCGTCACTTCCACTCAGCTTCAAGTGCGTCAAGTGATCACAAGACATGATGCACGTTCACTGGTCCGAAGAAACGATTGCTCTGATACCAATGATGTAGACTGTGATCTACAGGTAATTCCATTATAGGAGAAAGGGAAGAAAGAATAGGATTAGGGCTAAGAGATTATATTAAACTAAACTAGAAAATAACGATTCCATTGATCAAGGATAATGAATTAGGGAAAACTTTTTATATATTTATAGACTCTAAACTATAATCATAATTGACATAAGAATCTAGTCATAGAAATCTAACTAATGAAAGAAACTAATCTTAACCTAATTAGAATAGGGTCATAACATCAACATGAAATCTAAAGCCAATATTGGGAACATCCCATTCATGCTTTTGATTGCCCATTTTCTACAAAAGGGGAAAGGCAAATGAAGCATCACGCAAAGCATTCAAAAGCAAGATAGCCGTAAAAGGTTAAGCATGATAATATACGAGGTACAAACAAAGTCAGCCGCAACTTATTGTCACTAATGGAGTGGATTTGCAAACTTATGTCAAGTGATTTTACCACTAAATAAAAGCCAGAGTTGAAGTGATAAATTGGGTTAGGCATTCAGATTTGTGGCTCAAGGGATCCTATATCAGGCTGCCTGATTTCGATCAGCAGCGGGCTATAGTGATTTAACTGCCCCTCCAGCCCCTCCGTATATTTTTGAATATGTGACTGCCGGGATCAAGGGCAGACATGGACAGCATAAGTGTCAACATCAACCTTTTCTTATACATTAAAAGAGGGGTTAGGATTGCAATGTTTAGATTTTGGACCTCCCAAAATTAGTAGACAGAATAATCTGTAGCAAATATTTCATGATTGATGTTTGGACCTCGTATCACGATTTCCCGATAGAACACAATGTACAAGGCAAGAGAGTGTGATCTATAAAAGGAGAGAGAGCCAAGGGGAGTCCGCCGTCACCTTCTCTTTTTGCCTGGGCGGCACAATTCTTCACCGTCGTTCTCCTCTTTTATTTGTAAGGACACGCACAATATTATCATCAAAGATTAAGGTTATATTTATCATTTGACATGAAACTAACTTTCAATTGGCTTGTATTTCAATTCTCAAACATAAATCATCTTGATAAAATTTCAAATCCCAAATACAAATCATCTTGATAAAATTTTAATATTCAAACACATTTCTTGTCAAAGTCCTGTAATGGTGAAAATTGTCACCTTCAACAAATTAATGTCACTAAATTTTTTCTCCCAAACGCTTTTCACTAAATCATGCCTGAAAATTTTCGTCACATGAAATGCACCTATGTTGGTCCAATGATGAGATTTTTTTTATAGACATCTTAATGCAAGGGGAGCAGTATTGACATAATGGAACAATTTAGTAGGTGGTAATTCATAATGGAATGTTCTGGGAAGTACGTGAAAAGATAACTGCTCAAGGCTCTCAGTGTGGCAAAAAAAAATTAATCTCTGCTGGTTACCAGTTGTTCATATATAACCTTCACGAAACGGCTTCAGGAACAAAATGCTGACACGAAACCGGTTGGGTGTGGAGAAGCAAGAGGAATTCTAGTAGAAAGAGGGAAGGTAGCAGCTAAGGTTTTGCTTTCAAAGAGGACGTATGATGACGGTAGCCTTGCGTTCGAAATTTGAATGCTACAAGGAAGGTTCTACGGACCCTACCATTTTGTATTTAGGGTTTTAAGGAAGTCGAGTGCTAAAAATGTCACGTGCATTAGCACGTGCACTTTCAACTAGGAACAATTAATTTGTAGAATAAATATTGGAGAATCTTTTTTTCGGGTTAACACCCTACCTGACCCTATTTGAAAACAGCGTAATAAATTCAAATTTGCACCCCACAGTGAGTGCAGCAATCGGTCCAGGCCGAGTCCAGTGTTTTTGGATCGGGTTTGGGTCGAATAAGTAGATCGGCTGACCTTTTTTCAGCCCTAATTTTAGGTCATTCTCAAGTCACACATGCTCTTGCTTCTGTTGTCCCTTGGATCATGTCGCCTCAGCCGAGTAGAAGGTGTGTTCATATGGACCAAATCCATATCCGAAAACAACAAAATCTATGGACATTTGTGGGATACGATAACGCGTTGCAATTTTTTTTGCATACAAAGATAACACGCTACATACATTGCATAAGCGCAAATCGTTACACGATGTTGCTTTCATTTCAAAACCCTAAAGCCCGTCCCTGTCGAAAGTTACACTAAGCCCGGGGAATATCCTCCCTCAAGTCAAGAAAGACGTGTCAAAGATCCCGGTGCTTATCACCATCTCAATGGCTGTTACGAAAGGCCAACTAGTAGTCTATTGTGTTAACGTCAACGTATCCACCGGGAAACTTCATTTACACCCTTCCCCCCTTTTTTTAGGAATTTTTTTAACCCCTTTGTATGTGTATTTGTTTGGCCAAAGAAAATTGGCCAGTCTATGGATTAGCCCCCCAATGCAAAATGTTAGAACTACTGACGGAACACATCCTTGGTCATCATTGGTGCTTCCATATAAGAAGGGGTGATGCTTTTCAACACCCTAAAAATTCTAAGTAAAACCTACTTTCTAAGTAGGGTTGCGAGAAAGTTATTTCTTCTAGCATGCTCAACATGACCCCAATGTTAAATTTTGACGGAAGATGTTAACCGACAAACATCTCACTATATTATAGTGGCATTTCACCATCAGAAATGACAGTTATTGACAATCATTTCATTGAGTTCAATCTGACAGCAGGGATCCACTGTTCCACAATAGAGGTCCTATCGTTAAGATCCTCATTATCGTAATGAAAATAGTATGGTGTTACTCAACAATTATCATAATTCTTTCGGTTATACTGAGCATGTGGTGTTACTGAGAAAAACTGAGGTACTGAAAAGTCTCAACCTAAAAGAAGGCACCACAACTATTTCTTGATAATTTTTCTTTAGATGCTAAGACTAAAGATTTCTTGTTTCTTCTTAAAAACGATCGATCCGTATGAATTGATTCCACAAATTTAGATGACTCCCATTCATAGGCCGAATCAGGGCCTACAGGGCATGACATGTTGATCCGGCATCATATTAGTGCACAGGTAGGCAAACTGAAATTGCTCACCGACCGCCTTCATTAATATGTGCAGTTAGATCAAGATCCACTGCTCATAGCACTTGGACTCACGCCGGTATGCATGAGCTGTGGCACAAATAAACTTATTTTGATGCCATGATATTTACTTAACTTAGTAATGCTTGCTAACATAGTTTGGAAATTGATTTTTGTCAGTTTGGACAAATTTTGCACACTCGTGAACTGGGGTGCAGCGAGTCGTGAGATTTTGATCTGACAGGCCACGTTGTGGAACAGTTCCACTGCATAATTTTTCCAAACAACAGTTGCGTCAAATATAAGGGCGGGTAGGTGGGAATCACTTGCCCATCCCTTATTTGGTGCACGTCGCAAATCAAAACCTGATGGCTTGTGGTGCCCTAGCTCACGCAAGCGTACTTGAGCCATTCATATACTCCCTTAGTCGTATTTTAGATGTTACATCTCAAATAAAGTTGATTTTTATTGGATGGTGAAAATTTCAACTAATAGTATAAAGAAGTTCAAGATCTAGTGAAATTGACCAGATGGTGCATCTAAAAAAGGACTCTCCACTTTTCTTAATAGAGCATCAAAAATAGGAAGGAGGGAGTATTAACTTTTCCTTTAATTTATACAGTTTCTTTTTCTTTTTAATGAACTTAAATAAATACTCTGAATAAAGAAAAGAACTTAAATATGTACTCTAACTTACATCAAAATAAACCACAATTTATTTTTTTAGTCCTCCTAGGCAAGGAATTCCGTATCAGATATCGGTATCGTATCGGTCGGCTTAAGAGACAAAATATCAGAGATAATTGTAAAAAAATATCGGTGGTCAAAAACTAGTTTTTGCCATATATTTTCATAATCTAGCTTCTAAAATGAGTTATACTAATTTAGACAAAGCATAGATTTTAAAATATGCATATTAGGATGGAAAACAAGTGGAAAAGTTACTTTTTTTCCCCTTTTTCGAAAATATTATTTTATTATAAAATAGCGAAACCGATATATCAGCGATAAGTGAAAAAAAACAAAAAACCGATATTTATTCGTCTCGTTTTATCGGGTGGGGCCCGATATCGATATATCGGCGATATATCGCCAATATGGAATTCCAAGCTCCTAGGATAAAATCCTTACTCCGCCCCTGGTGTGGGTTGAGCAGTAAATACCCTACCTGACCCTATTGGAAAACGAATAATAATTTCACCCCTGCATATATTTGCAACGATCGGTTCACGCTGTGAGTTGGGTGTTTTTGGATCAGGTTTGGGTCGAATAAGCAGGTCGGATGACCACCCTTTTCCAGCCCTAATTTTATTAGGTCACTTCCACATACTCTTGCTTCTTTTGTCCCATGGATCACGTCGCCTCAGCCGAGTAGAAGATGCGTTCATATGGGCCAAATCCAGACCCAAAACCAACAAATTCAATGGACCTTTGTGGGGAACGATAAGGCGTTGCGATTTTTTTGCGATACAAAGATGACGCGTTACATTACATCGGCACAAAAGTAAAAATCCCTAAGCCCGCCCCTGTCAAAAGTAGAAAGCCCTAAGCCAATAATATCCTCCCTCAAGTAAAAGAAAGACATGTCAAAGATCCTGGTTCTTATTGCCATCTCAATGGCTGGTACGAAAGGCCAACCGGTGCTCTCTTGTGTTAACGGCAACGTGTCCACCAAGAAACTTCATATATAACCCCAGCCCACATAAGCATGGGCCCTGCAATTGGGCATGGAGGAGCAATTTAAATACACCAATTTTTAAGACCTGCCCACGTAGGCATGGGCCCTGCAATTGTGCAGGCCCCATGCTTAATTGTAGGCCCCATCCCACATGGGTCGGGGTTCTGCAATCTGGTCTTGAAAATTGCTACCACTACTAGAAGTACTAGACGCCCTCTTTCCCTTTTTGGCACTTGTCTGGCATAGGGCCATGCTACCACTACTAGAAGTACTAGTTGGAATGAAATTGCTGAGGAAATAGTTCCCAAGAGGAAATAAGAAGGAAATTGTTGAGTTAAAGAGCTTGGAGGATTGCGTTGAAAAAGTCCAAATCTGAAAGCAAAGTTGTCGAGAAGACTCAGGACTCAGGAGGAGGAGGAGGACTAACGGCAACTACTAACCGTTGACTGTTACAAGATGGCATATACTGAGTAGATTCTGTTAAGCCGTAAGCTTCCGCAGGTATCCTCTCTTGCTGTGCTTTCAATAAATTTGCACGCCCTCTCTTCTTCAGTCTCCACCCTCCTCTCTCCTCTCACTTGCCACACTCCTCTGTTTGTTCCTCCGCCCGCTTCTTGATCATTTGTCCATGGTTTGTTGTTTCAAGGCTTAGAATAGGTATTGTAAAGGCCTTCCTCTTCTCTCCTACGTTTGCTTCTTTGATGATCAATGCTTTTCTATAGTTCTCTTTTCGGTGAATACTGCAGTTGTTTACTTGCATTTTCCTTGGTTAAGTAATATGAAAATGCTTTTCTGGCTATATGGATTTGTGTGTAATCTTTTGTTATTGAATGGAACACTTGGATTTTCTCTTCTGATGGAGAAAGCAAAGGAGCATGGCTGATTTTTTTGCTGGATTATTGAAATTTCAAGATTTTTAATGAGTTCTGTGGTAGACATGATTGTTTCACTCCTTTGTAATCAGATTATGATAGGTTTGTAAACTTGGTCCTAGAATCCTACAGAAGGAATTATTCGTAGCATATGCCTTGTTGACTTCTTTGTATGAGCCGTGCTTAATTAAATTTCCTGTTTTGATTTCTTCTTTATTGAAGTAAACATCAATGCCCCGTGATATGAAGTAATTATTTTGAAACCTTTGATCTTTCATGCAACTGGCCACGCAGAGGCTTTTTGCAATGGACAAATTTCTGGATTCTACTTTTGCCTTTTTGGAACTTCTCTGTTTCCTCTGCTCACTTTTCCTGCTTTTAAAAAAATTAAACTTTCAGGAACTATATATCACTAGTCTCCTGAGATTCTTCTCCTTTGTCATTATCATGTGCCAGCACTTCCCTGTTCTTATTTGTTTTACTTTATATATCTTTTGTGAGTGTTTTGTATCCTTCTGCCCTGCATCTGCGGTAAAGATTTTCGATTTTTTGCATGAATATTGACGAAGATTCTCCTGTCTTCACTCCATCGAGATATAGCTGGGACCACTCCTAGAAGAATATGAAAGCTTACCTAATCTTCTGACAACACCTACATAGTCAAATTACTGAATTTGTTATTGGAAGTATTTTATCCGCCGTTCTAGACTTTTCTTCCAGTCCTGTTTACTCTTGTAGTCAATGGCTGGCCCACTTTTACTTTACCCTTTCCACAATAGACAGATTTTGATTAATCTTAAACTTTTAGTGACTCTAGTAGGCCTAGTAGTGTGTGAAATTGTATGCTTTCTTTTCATTGTGCTTGAGCTTCCCGTACTGTTTGTGATAGGGATAGCAAGCCACTTTTGTATCACATTACTTCTTAAATCCTACGCCCTTTGGGCCTTAGCACCATGTTAGCGTTATGCAGGGCCACAGATCAGAGTCGTTGATCTCCAATATCGAAGGGTGTGATAAGCTATTTGGCTCCAAAACACCTATACGTATGTGTTTCAAACTTTCAATAATCCAGCAAAAAAATAAAGTTTTGCTCCAACAACGGCCCCTAAGTCTAGCCAAGTTCAATCTATTACGACTTCAAAGTGTTTTTTTTTTCATTTGGAAAATAAAGTTTAAAGCTCAATCTACCAAGCTTCTTTTGCTAAGATGGACCAATATTAGTGAAAAAATATGATTGTTTTAAACAATCTCATAATCTTATCTCATACTCATTTATATATGATTGTATTTTTTATAGATACCGTTTTTTTCTTTAAAAGTGTGCCGAAGGGAGTAATTGCTTACCATGATTTTTTAGAGTGTCTCTCGTTGCTGACTTTTGTTTTTTTCTACTTGTTCGGATGGATTGCAGAGGATTAGCATAAAACAGTGACCAGAGAGGGCGAAATTTGGGAGTGAGAGAGATGGCAGGGCAACAGCTTCAGGTGCTCAACGCCTTGGACGTGGCCAAGACACAATGGTACCACTTCACGGCCATTGTCATCGCCGGCATGGGCTTCTTCACCGATGCCTATGACCTCTTCTGCATCTCCCTCGTCACCAAGCTCCTCGGCCGCATCTACTACCATGTCCCCGGCTACGAGAAGCCGGGAACCCTCCCGCCCAATGTCGCGGCCGCAGTCAACGGTGTGGCCTTCTGCGGCACACTCTCCGGCCAGTTGTTTTTCGGCTGGCTCGGAGACAAGATGGGCCGGAAGAAGGTCTATGGGATGACCCTCATGCTCATGGTCATCTGCTCCATCGCCTCCGGCCTCTCCCTTGGCAGCGAGCCCAAGGCCGTCATGGCCACTTTATGCTTCTTCCGCTTCTGGCTCGGCTTTGGCATCGGCGGGGACTACCCGCTCTCCGCGACCATCATGTCTGAGTACGCCAACAAGAAGACCCGTGGCGCCTTCATCGCGGCCGTCTTCGCCATGCAGGGGTTCGGCATCCTTGCCGGAGGAATGGTTGCTATCATTATTTCCGCCGCATTCAACGCCAAATTCGGTGCCCCCGACTACAAGACCGACCCCATTGGCTCCACCGTCCCGCAGGCCGACTACGTCTGGCGGATAATTGTCATGTTTGGCGCCATCCCCGCCGCACTCACTTACTACTGGCGGATGAAGATGCCGGAAACTGCCCGCTACACCGCCCTCGTGGCAAAGAATGCCAAACAGGCCGCGGCCGACATGACGAAAGTGCTGCAGGTGGAAATCGAGGCCGAACAGGAAAAGGTAGAACACCTCGCGGTGTCCCGCAACCAATCCTTCGGCCTCTTCTCCAAAGAATTCCTCCACCGGCACGGACTCCACCTGCTCGGCACGACGACCACCTGGTTCCTTCTAGACATCGCCTTCTACAGCCAGAACCTTTTCCAGAAGGACATCTTCAGCGCAGTCGGGTGGCTGCCCAAGCCGGAGAAGATGAACGCCATCGACGAAGTCTTCCGCATCGCCCGAGCCCAGACCCTCATTGCGCTCTGCGGCACGGTCCCCGGCTACTGGTTCACGGTCGCCCTCATCGACGTTATCGGCCGGTTCACCATCCAACTGATGGGCTTCTTCATGATGACCATCTTCATGTTCGCCCTGGCCATACCGTATAATCACTGGACTAAGCCGGGCAACCACATCGGCTTCGTGATCATGTACGGCCTGACCTTCTTCTTCGCCAACTTCGGTCCCAACAGCACCACCTTCATCGTCCCCGCCGAAATTTTCCCCGCCAGGCTGCGGTCGACATGCCATGGGATATCCGCAGCAGCCGGCAAGGCCGGGGCAATTATAGGTGCCTTCGGGTTCTTGTATGCGGCGCAGAACAAGGATCCTACCAAGACCGACCGTGGCTACCCGGCGGGCATTGGTGTGAAGAATGCCCTTATTGTGCTGGGAGTAAGCAATTGCTTGGGATTTCTGTTCACTTTCTTGGTGCCGGAGTCCAAGGGGAAGTCGCTGGAGGAGATGTCCGGGGAGAATGAAGAAGAGGATCCTGCGGCATCGAGCCGGACGGTGCCAGTGTGACGTTCCGGCAGGGTCGCCGTCATCGAAGTCTTTAGAGCTAGAACGAAGTAAATAGTTTGGTCTTTTTTTTTTATAAATTTAAGTGTGTGACTTTGTGGTCTTCTAGTACATGCTATCAGCAATTTAATCCTCATGCCTATGGTTTTTTTTTGTTTGGCAACATTAATGATCATGTGCTTCCACCTTGAATCGTATCTTTTCGTATTGTGTTTCTGTTTGAATAGGAAAAAATAAAATGAACTGAAATCGGACATTTCTGATCATCAATCCAGACAATTACTGTGGGACAAGGTATCTTCTTGCCTAAGTTCTCCAAAAACTAAAAGTGAATTTTTTTTTGTTACACCTTATAATTGGGAAAGCTCAACCTAAACATGTATAGTAAATGGCTGAAATTATGGGTAAGTGCTATACAGCTTTAAAAAGGATTTGGAATCAACACCAGATTTTGCCAGAGTGAAAGCAATTCTATTTGAAGAATTATTACGTTCCTGGGCGAGATGGGCCAGTTTCCTAGATGAGTGCCTGAGCTGGTTGAGGGATGTGTCTGGTCCTACTAGGATGCTGTTCTGATTTTGTGTTTTGGTTATATCAAAATCAATGAAAAGAACTCCAAATTATTAACACACTCTGGTCATTTTTAATTGAGACAATTAGTAAAATATGCATGCTAAAATTAGATGATACTGCTCCCTAGTTATTCTTCGGCCGGCGGAAAGAGACGATGACGATGGCCACCTGGTAATAACCTAGGTGGAGGCCAAGGTGGCAAGGCTCCGCGATGAAAGTACTCGCTCACTCGCTCAGAAAGTTAAGCTTTTATTGTGGACCTCACATCTCAAAAAATTGCCAATCATGTGACGGTCTCAATTTAAAATGACCGAAGGGAGTACATGTTTGCTTGATTCCTCTCAAGGAAAAATAAAAAATTTAAGCTAGAGTTGCGTAATTTTGAATCCTTGCGTGTAAAGTTGCCAAAAGTAATAAAAATTGGAAACCTCGTATACATTGAACCTTTCATAGAAATAAAACATTGAAGTGCCTGCTCTCACCGACTAACATTCATTGAAGTTCGTATGAAATTTTCTTATTGAGAATAACTCTGTTGGCTACCTCAAACGCTAATGCAACATTGTTATTTGTATGAAATTAAGGTGAAGTTGCGTTGTCATTTGTTCTAAATCAAGGTTACAAATATGCTATTTTGGATGGGAATTCTCGGAACATTATTAATGCTTATCTTCTCAGGAAGGTCAGGCTCTCCTTGGGACAACATGTTTTGACTCAATTGAGTTTAAATTCGTCAAAAGGGAAGTAACCACGTGGCTCAATTCCTTGCTCACGAGGCAAATCGTATGCAATGTTCCAAGGAATCACCCAATGTTGTTAAAACTGCTTTATCTTTGATATGCTATCTTTGTGAACTGTGAATTGTTTTTTGCATTTCTGTCTTTTGTTGAATGGAGTTTTATTTTCATACTTGAAAAAAGGAATAACTCTGTTGGACTCTTTCAAAAACAAGACGAAAAACATTGTTGCTTGGCAAGTTGGCATTCTACGTTGTGAATTGTGACATTGACATTTTTTTACTCAACACTAAATGATATATTGACATTGATAAATAAAGTTTTCTAGAAGATCTGCTAGGTGGGCTGTTTTTCCCAATAAAGTTTGTATGAACATTGACTTCATGCGCATATTGTGAGATGAGCAATCATATTATGGTAATCATGCTCAATTGTTTTTTTGGGGAAGGGGGGCGATTGTCACTAATGACAAAAGAAGGTGAAAAACTAATCAGCACGAGACAAAAATGCCTCCTATCCATCAAAATTTTCCGCGAGGTCATCACCAGTTGGGCCCGACCTGGTTGTGTTGAGGGTGTGGACAGGCTATCTTCTCCTCTAAAACTACACCCGGTAGGGAAGAGTGAAGGGTTAGTTTATTGAAAATAAAAAAGGTCAATCCGTACTGCTGTATTTTGAAGCACATTCGACGAGTACGTAAGAGGATTAAACGCGTTTTATGCTTCATGACCATTTTTTATGTCGCATTAAATATATGCATCTTTTTCCTAGACGTTTTACTTCAATTAAAGCATACTATAGATGTTTTTCTGCATTTTTTTCTGTTCTTTGACCGTTTTTACTTATTTTAGCTTCATAGTGTACTTATTTTTTCTAGTTATTTTTCTACATTTATTAATTCCCCATTTTTCACATTTTCCCTATACTTTCTCATTGTTGCCGTACTATTTCATGCTCCCCCCTAGCCGTACCCGTACTTTGTTACTCATCGCTCCATTTTTTTGCTAAAATAAAACTTAAATTAACCTCAAACGAAAAGTATAACAGAAGTTTTTAAGGAGAGGAGAGTAGAGATACAGGAGGGGGGAGAACGAAACCAACAACAAACACCTTCACTAAGGACAGAATTATTCATGCCATCAGCAACACAATTACCTTCCCTAAAGGTGTTCACAAAGGAAACCGAACAAAAATTCCTAAGAGCATCATTGATTTTGGCCATAATGGGCATAATGGACCAAGGGATATTCAGCCCTCCTAATGTGATTAGTTTCACTTCTTCTTCAGGTGGGAAATAAGCCCCCAACAACTCATTATACAAAACCTCCAACATAAGTGGGTCTGGCATAGTCTTTTGACCCCACAAACTAGTGGCTTGCTGGATTTTAACATAGCATAGACACATTTGTACATTGATTATGGTTCGTACTCCATTTCGGAGGAAGAGTAGGAGAGAAGGAGGAGACCGCGAAGGAGGAGGAGGAGAGGGAGCAGGAGAAAGGGCTGGTTCAGTGGGTCGGTGGAGAATCTGGAGATAAAAGTGGAAGAGCATGGGGGGCATAATTAGGCAATTTTATGACACTAATGTAGGTTATGCATGTGCATTAGTCTTCTACCTACTCAGCAGTCCAAATATAAACTGCCTAATTCTTGCATGAAACCATCGAACATTTATACAATTATGCTATCCTGAGGTGTATTTATCACAAATCCTCTCCAGAGACTCTAAATTGGTGAAATTGAGAGAGTTATCTGCTTTGATTATAAACTATAAATATCATCAACAAAGTTATTATATGAAGCCTTAATGGCACTCGTGTGAATAGCTAGAAGTCAACCGCGCGCCAACAAAAACCAACCAATAGAAATACACGATAAAAGTATAAGTAAAAAAATTAAATTAAGACTGACTTCTGGCTAAATGACACGAGTAGTTGAGAAAAAGAAGGCACGGGTCCTGTGGCTTGGCCTGCCGTCTTGGACTTGGACTTTGTGGGCTGGTGTTGGCCCATCTCTTTCAAGAAATTCGTCCATCAAGCTTTTGGCAGCCATTTCCAAATTGCACCATTTAGGACACAGACTTCCAAAAAGGATAAAACAACTGCCTAACTGAAGCGTTCAAGTCTGACTATAGCAAATCTTTTGCTATCTTTGTTATGTTCTCTTTGGTGAATCCAAACTTCTTAAAAGTGTCTAAGTACGCCCCACTAGCTCCAAAGTCTTCCACTCCAAATGCAATGCCATCCCATCCCACATATTCTCTCCAACCTAGAGTTGACCCAGCTTCCACACTCAATCTTTTGGCCACTTGTGGAGGTAACACTAGTTCTCTGTATTCTCTAGATTGGTTGTTGAAAAGCCTCCAACACACAAGGGAGACTACTCTTACTCTTCTCCCTTCTTCTCTGAGCAGCCTTGCACTTGCCTCACATATACACAGCTCTGAACCTGTCCCAATGAGTATAATCTCAGGCAGTCTACCTTGAGAATTGTCACTCACTATGTAACCACCTTTCTCTACTCCAGCAGTAGATGTGCCTTCCACATGCGCATCAACCTTCTGCCTTGAAAGAGCGATAACACTCGGTCCATCTCTATTTTGAATTGCTACCTTATATGCCCCAGCCGTCTCATTTCCATCGGCCGGCCTGAAGACCAGCATACGGGGAATGGCTCGCAGCCCGGCTAGTTGTTCAACTGGCTGGTGTGTCGGCCCGTCTTCCCCTAGACCGATCGAGTCGTGTGTCAAGATATATATCACTCCTGCATGGCTAAGGGCTGATAAACGCATTGCATTTTTCATGTAATCTGAAAAAATTAAAAATGTTGCAGCAAATGGTATAAGTCCACTTTGATGAAGTGCAATGCCATTTGATATGGCAGCCATTGCATGCTCCCGCACCCCATATCGTATATTCCGGGCCCAAGGAGAGTCAGGCTGTTGGAAATCACCATGGTCCTTAAGATAAACTTTATTTGAAGATGCAAGGTCTGCACTTCCTCCGATCAACCCTGGAACTACTTTAGCCAAACAGTTTAAGCATTTTTCCGAGTATCCACGAGTAGCGTCAACTGGATCAGCAGCAGTCCACCTCTGATTGCAATATTAACATCAACATAATGATATCAATTCATAATTGCAGACAGAGAAAAGTTGCTGAAGTTAATACCGGTAATGAGTTTTCCCAGCCAGGGGGTAAACCACCATTTATAAGGATTTTGAACTCTTCAGCTTCTCGGGGATACTTTTTCTCATAATAATCGAGGCATGAGTTCCGATCCTTCTCCAACACCTTACTCTTTTCCGATCTAACCTGCATTTCTCTGCAGTAATGAATAAGATCAAATATGAGCTGTTAAACTTGTTATGCAAATCAACTATAGCTTCAAGGTTCTTGTCGAACTGAGGCCTAAATCATTGCACATTATAAGACAGTCATAGATATCCCTAGAAAAGGACAGTAACAATGCAATCATAAAATTTTTTAGTATAATTTTGGAATGGATGAGAAACAATAAAAGATAGAGAAAAAATAGATCCATGAAAAGTAAATTTTCTATATTAATTGTTCTTTCAAGAAAAAACCATCAATAAGAGTAAGATGTGTAAGACTTTATAAGTGGTTTAGCTACAAGCTTATAAACTCATTCAGTTCTAAGAAAAAGCCGAAATCAAAAAGGAAATAAAAATAATAAGGAAAACATCGTAGTCTGTACCTATGAAAAAGTAGAAGAGAAAAGAAAATATCTGTTCTTTTGTAATTGGTTTATATATGAGGTTGGATACATACTCGAAGCCCCAAGTCTTTTTAGTAGTAAAAGGTTTAAAACCAATTTTGAAGTTACGAGAATGACCAATAACATCAGAGACAACTACAGATATGGATGCAGTCCATGACAAGCAATAATAATCTAATGACAATTGTACTTTGTTGACTATTATGACATGCATAGTAGAGTGATACACTTATAACAAACTGTGAAATGAGTTTTATAGCTTGTAAATTGACATCTATAGCATTGCAACATTGTTTGTGTTTTGTCACAAAATAAAATCATCTAAACCTATAATTCAATTAATGTCTATGACAAATGCCAGGATTTAATTGAACCAAACAACACCGAATCTAGTTGGTTTCTACCAGTGCAGATTACAGATATCAGCATATACAAATAAGAAAAATGTAGATTACAAATAAGAAAAGTGTAGATTACAGATACACTCATTATTCCCAGGATTCTACCAGTGCAACATAATTAGCTTCAGAAACATCAAAATGATTGATCAGTTTTTGCTAAATAAGACCTTCTTAAGAATTCTAGGTGATGAGAGACTAAAATGAACCTGACATCTATGGAAAAGTTTGACAAATAGGAAATTTATGCAATACAATAAGCAGAAAAGATAAAAAAGACCAAAATTCATAAGAAATAAAGAAAATAAATAGGATCTTCTCCTCCTATCTTCGACAAGTGCCATTAAGTATTTACTTTACATTGATTAAAGTTTCTCAGATTCGATAACAAATACCAAGTCACAACTACATAACCAAAGGATCGGTTACTTGCTTTAATTTTCATAAAACAAAGCAATGACTATTAGAAAGACTAATACGACAATTTGACTGATAGCGGACGGCACGTGACGAACGAGGAGCGGAGGGGATGGCGGGATAAAAAGGATAGTGGATTGAAGGATACGGAGGCCAGTAGGCCATCTTCTGGAATCACCACCAGAAGGGCTGCCGGAATCATCACCGGACAGCAACCACCGGATTCACCACCGGGGCTTGTTAGCTTCGGCACCAACGACGATCTCCATCAATAGAGAGAAACAAGGTATTTTCTTTTCTTCAAATCATCGACTAACTTTTTTCATTATTGATCATGCCTTTAAATAGGCTTACAGAGAATCATAATGAAAGATAACATACTAAATATGAGAAGCCTTAACTTGGAATCAAATCCCTACTAGAATCCTAAATTCTAAATCCTAAATCAAATAAAATCTTTCCATAATTGAAAGTTCTAATATAAGTAAAATTCTAAAAATGTAAATTTAATAATAAATTTCACGTGGGACCCCTATGGCTCCGCATCATTGACAAGTGCAAGGTGCTGGTCTTGTTGATTTAACTTCTACAGCTTACTTCTGCCAGCTATTTTATTAAATAATACACCCTAATAATGTTCTTTATCCTTTGGTATTAATCTTTGGACAATTCGAAAAGCATACTGATCGTAATATATTACAAGTACTAGCATCATCATCCTCAACAAGTTAGCCCGGTTGTATGGGGTTGAGAACATTGATTCTGCTTTGGATTATGAGAGACCATTCCTATCATTCACTTCACGTCTTAGACAAAAGCCAGGATTTAAATGTTTGAACCAAACAACACCTAATCTAGTTGCTTTCAGTAGCAAGTCCGAGTTCTTATACACAGACCTATCTATGCTTCCCTTAAATGCAGGCATGTTCCTAAAAAATGTCTTAGGTATCTTCAAACCCATTTTATTATCAAATTAGGTTTTCTTATTAACCAGAAGTTAAACTAGGCTAAAGAATTGATAATCAATGTAACTTCAAATATAAAAAATCAAACAAGGAAAGTAGCAAAACGACCTGAATTGCAAATTTAGAACCACCATAGCAACAGATTTCAATGCGCGGCTAAAGAACTGAGATGGAAAAGCTGCAGTTCTTGACACATGTCGAATAGGCTGGTAGGATGAAATATGAATCCCAATATTCTATATGATTGAAGTAAGTTTGACTGTAGTCCATAATAATTCCTTAACCTGATACCAAATGCATGGGCTTCGTGGGACACTAGAGAATACCCTTCTAAGGCTGGCTAAAGACTAAAAAATAGTGTTGGACTCCTTTTCCTCGTCTATCCTTTTTCTTAGCTGATGATTTATTCTTTGCTACTCTATCTTTCATTCAGCTCTTATATTTATCTCCTCTGTGCCAAGAACAAACAAACGGCCTTCACTCCGTTGTACCCAGAAGATAGGATCCTGTTATAAAAAAAAAGAAGAAGATAGGATCCTAATATATCGTCCACCTCCTGCAATCTGCTCACTTCCTACTTCTTCCCTCCCCTCCAATCTTTATTTACTGCCACTTGGAAATCACTATATCACATTTGGATGTCTATAAACCTATTTCTGCATTTGCATTGATTTGGATTGAATTTGCTCAATTAAACTTTTTGAGTCACACTAGTTCAAACAACCATTGCAAACTTTGGAACACTAGTTCAAAGTGGAATGAAAATATGAACCTAAATTGATCCATCAGCTAGCCAAAGCAATAAATATGTAAATAAAAAAAATGAAGGAACACTCGTTCGATGTATCAACATATACAAATAAGAAAATAGTAGATTACAGATAGGTTGCTCATTATTCCCAGGATTCTACCAGTGCAACATAATTAGCTTGAGAAACATCAAAATGATTGATCAGTTTTTGCTAAATAAGGCCTTCTTAAGAATTCTAGGTGATGAGAGACTAAAATGAACCTGACATATATGGAAAAGATTGACAAATAGGAAATTTATGCAATACATAAAGCAGAAAAGATAAAAAAGGCCAACGTTCTCAAGAATAAAGAAAATAAATAGGATCTTCTTCTCATATCTTCAACAAGTGCCACTTTACATTGATTTAAGTTTCGCAGATTTTATAACAAATACCAAGTCACAACTACATAACCAAAAGATCGATTACTTGCTTTAATTTTCATAAAACTTAAGGAATTTTTATGGACTACAGTCAAACTTACTTTAATCATATAGAGTATTGGGATTCATATTTCATCCTACCAGCCTATTCGACATGTGTCTTGCAACATTGCCAAGAACTGCAGCTTTTCCATCTCAGTTCTTTAGCCGCACATTGAAATTTGTTGCTAAGATGGTTCTAAATTTCCAATTCAGGTCTTTTTATCAATTCTTTAGCCTAGTTTAATTTCTGATTAATAAGAAAACCCAATTGGATAATAAAATGGGTTTGAAGATACCTAAGACATTTTTCAGGAACATGCCTGCATTTAAGGGAGGATTAGATAGGTCCGTGTATATGAACTCGTACTTGCTACTGACACCAAATAGATTAGGTGTTGTTTGTTTCAAAAAATTATATCTTGGCTTGTGTCAAAGACATGAAGTGAATTATAGGAATGGTCTCTCATAAGCCAAAGCAGAATCAATGTTCTCAACCCCATACAACTAGGATAACCCGTTGAGGATGATGATGCTAGTAGTTGTAAGATACTATGACCAGTATGCTTTTCAAATTGTCGAAAGAATACCAAGGGATAAAGAAAATTATTAGTATGTATTATTTAACAAAATAGCAAGCAGAAGTAAGCTATAGAAGTTAAATCAAGAAGATCAGCATTTTGCACTTGTCAAATTTTCGTATTAGTTTTTCGAGTAGTCATGGGCATCGTGGGATACTAGAGAATACCATTCTAAGGTAGGCTAAAGACAAAAGTAGTGTTGGACTCCTTTTCCTCCTCTATCCTTTTTCTTAGCTGATGATTTATTCTTTGCTACTCTATCTTTCATTCAGCTCTTATATTTATCTCCTCTGTGCCAAGAACAAACAAACGGCCTTCACTCCGTTGTACCCAGAAGATAGGATCCTGTTATAAAAAAAAAGAAGAAGATAGGATCCTAATATATCGTCCACCTCCTGCAATCTGCTCACTTCCTACTTCTTCCCTCCCCTCCAATCTTTATTTACTGCCACTTGGAAATCACTATATCACATTTGGATGTCTATAAACCTATTTCTGCATTTGCATTGATTTGGATTGAATTTGCTCAATTAAACTTTTTGAGTCACACTAGTTCAAACAACCATTGCAAACTTTGGAACACTAGTTCAAAGTGGAATGAAAATATGAACCTAAATTGATCCATCAGCTAGCCAAAGCAATAAATATGTAAATAAAAAAAATGAAGGAACACTCGTTCGATGTATCAGCATATACAAATAAGAAAATATTAGATTACAGATATGATGCTCATTATTCCCAGGATTCTACCAGTTTAACATAATTAGCTTCAGAAACATCAAAATGATTGATCAGTTTTTGCTAAATAAGACCTTCTTAAGAATTCTATGTGATGAGAGACTAAAATGAACCTGACATCTACGGAAAAGTTTAACAAATTGGAAATTTATGCAATACATAAAGCAGAAAAGATAAAAAAAAGCCCAAAATTCATAAGAAATAAAGAAAATAAATAGGATCTTCTTCTCCTAGCTTCGACAAGTGACATTAAGTATTTACTTTACATTGATTAAAGTTTCTCAGATTTGATAACAAATACCAAGTCACAACTACATAACCAAAGGATCGATTACTTTCTTTAATTTTCATAAAACAAAGCAATGACTATTAGAAAAACTAATACGAAAATTTGACAAGTGCAAGGTGCTGATCTTCTTGATTTAACTTCTATAGCTTACTTCTGCCAGCTATTTTATTAAATAATACAAGCTCATAATGTTCTTTATCCTTTGGTATTAATCTTTGGACAATTCGAAAAGCATACTGATCGTAGTATCTTACAAGTACTAGCATCATCATCCTCAACAAGTTACCAAGGTTGTATGGGGTTGAGAACATTGATTCTGCTTTGGCTTATGAGAGACCATTGCCACGATTAGGTCATACACATCATCTCTTTTCACACTAGTATCTTCCAAGTCATCAGGTCTTAAAGGTTCCTACAAGCAATCTACACCTTTTTTACAAGTAGTTTAGGTGCCTCCTTTGTACATGACCTAACCAGCAATGATCATGTTTCTCGATTTAACCCTAAGTTCATCCATGTTGTCTCTTACGATCCCATCCACCTTATTGTTGAAACACTTTACCTTTTCTATAATTTTTTTTGTTGCACAACATTGTGCGCCATACAACATTGGAGTAATCACTATTGTCCAATAAAATCTGCCTTATACATGTTGTCTCTCTTATCTCTGATGAGAAAAAGGGGGACGAAAAGAAAGAAAGAAAGAATAAAAAGTGTGCTTTTAAGTGGCACCCTTGAATCCTATCACTTGATGATCATCATATACTCCCTTGGTCCATAAAAACCTGGCTGCATTTGAAAAGTCACGGATCCAGCATCACATAGCTGGATTTGCGTTGAAGGCCAATAGATCCCCATGAACGTGCTTGTGCAGCGGTAAGGAGAGGCTTGAAATGCTGTGGGCCCTACAGGCAAATAAATTCAACAAAATGCAGCCAGTTTTTTTTTAACGGAGGGAGTAGTGGATGATCTCTCTCTCTCTCTCTCCTGACCAGAACACCATTAATGATAACCCGGCAGGCCAAGGTGGTTTTCAATAAAAAAATCACCATTAACATCGAAGTAATTGATTCAGAATACACTTCTCACAAACTTCAATCCTAAATTAACTTTAAAATATAAACCTTCCTCTAATCTACAAACCTGATTCATTAATTCAGAAGATAAAAAGGGTTTGAGTTAGCTATTCAGTGCCACTGCTCTGTTTTTGTAGCAAAAAATAAAAGCTCAAACTACAGCGAACATATAAAATGAAAAGTGCATATAAGCAAATGGTCGATATTCTATTGATAAGGTCTAATGTTAAGGCAGATAACATTTATCAAGTCAACAAGCCACAGAGATCCCTAAGTGTCTAGGTATGGCAGATGTAAGTCAAAGACATTAGGTACATTCAACATGATCTTCACATGATGGTGTATATGATGTTCACCTGTAAATCATTGGAATTACATGAAATCTGCTCCTTCCATCCCATGCCACTTTGGCCCTCATGTTTTTCACATCATCATCATCAAAGGTACCGTGATGAGCCTTGGAAGTTCCCTCCTTAGATGAGAGTTTCCCAATTGTAGTCCTCACCTTCAAATAATTAAGATCATTCACTTTTTTTTATCTATTATTATGAAAGCATTATGCAATATATCCTGCAGAGATCTTCATAATACCATAAATCAAAGAACTTCAACATACCTTAATGAAAGTCGGCTTCTCAGTTTCACTAAACCCAATTTGAAGGGCCTTCATAAAAGATCCCATATTATCTTGCACATCATCCACATTAATAACATTCCAACCTAAAGCTTTATAACGAGAGGAAACATCCTCACTAAATGCAATTTTTGTATCCCCATCAATGGTAACATGATTATCATCATATATTAGTATGAGCTTGTTAAGCCTCCAATGAGCAGCTAAGGAGGCAGCTTCATTGGCTATTCCTTCCATGGCACACCCATCCCCCATAATGCAGAAACTGAAAATATTCAACAAGAATGTTATGAAAAACTTGATCCTGTAATAAGCAGGTTAGAGATTTAGGCTGCAATTAGCACAAATCAAACAAACAGCACTGACAATTTTCAATCATGCAATGGTGGCAATGCCAGCAGCTCATGAAGTTGTCGGCAATGCTAATGGCGGGGATGCAGCTTTAGGTTAACACAAGAATGAAAGAAAGCCAGAATGCTTTAAGCAGCAACTTCAGGAAATATCCAATTCAAAATAAAAGAATTAAAAAACCCAACTTGCAGAGGAATGGGGCTTGTAGGCATCTTTATCTCTCTGTTTTTAGTCCTCTTCTCTTAGTACTCTCTCTGAGCTTAATAAAAGAGGAAATCCCCCCATTCACCGACAAAAGACTTGATAAGGAAAATTTTAAAAACATCCAACAAACAACCCACATGGTAATCTTTGATGAATTGCCCCCCTTGGGTAGGTGCAGGGACGCTGCCATGAGCAATGTCGAATTTAACTTGATACGAGCAGGTATAAATAAATTCCAAGCGAAATAAGCTACTCTACAAGTATTACTGTCTTACGTTCTGTGGTCAACAACTTTTGCATCAGGTTTATTAAAACGAGCAGCTAGATGTGCTTCCGCTAAGGCAAAACCAACAGCATTGGCAACACCTTGTCCCAGAGGACCTGTTATAAGATATTGTCATAAGTAGGCTGCAGAAAGCCATTGAAGGTGAACTATAATTATTGAGAAGGTATACCAGTTGTAACTTCAACTCCAGCAGTCAATGTATTCTCTGGATGTCCAGGTGTTCTGCTCCCCAACTTGCATAGGTGTTTCAAATCTTCAATCTAAAATCAGAAACAACAAGACTGGGAGCTTAAATTTTCACACCGTGTAGGACAGATGGCGTCAAATGGAAAACTGTTAATTTAGTAAAAGAGAAGCCTTTACTTAAACTCAAGAAATAACTTTTCTTCCCCTATACATGCAAGGTAGTTGGTTGGGCGAAACAACAAAAGAACAATGTGACTGTATTTCCTTACAATCGAGGTGGAGGTACATTCTATCTTAAAGCCTTTTTTACTGCTCTGTTAACCAACTGCACTACAAATCTACCAGCACACAACATAGAGCTTTTTTTTTTCAAGTGATTTGATAATCTACATCCAGGCGATCTAATCAACCATGTTATGCTAAAACCAGTCAGTATTACTTGCTAAGCTTTAGTTATAACAACTTTCGAAATCATCCACATTGTGTTAGCATGCATACAATTGATTTTCAAATTCAATCTATAAAACTGCATAAAGTTTTATTGTAAACACATGTTAATGTTCAAAAGGACGCATTTTCTTTAACTCATAAACATCACTTATTTTCTTTAATCTATAAAGCCAAATTTGGTGATCAAATCATCAACTGAAGTCGTTTGGCTTATTTCTTAATTTAATTTGTCTGCTCAACTCTAACCAAATAAAACAAGAAAGAAAACCGTCTACACTGATGTAGTCTACATAATGCCCAAATTGTATGAACAATTCACCTAACCAACTCAAACCATCGATGGTTAGGTCTATGCACAGTATCAATTAGGAGTTAATTTTACTATTTTCAACATCAATCTTGCAGATCCATCTTATATTAATCACAATTAACAAAAGTTGCACTTAAGACCAACTTAATTACCTGAACAGAATCAAAGCCAGCAAGATGCAGGAGCACATATTGAAGCAAGCAAGCATGGCCAGCGCTCAAAACAAACCGGTCCCTATTGAACCATTTGGGATTCTTCGGATTGTACTTCATTACATGCCTATAGAGCATGTATCCAACTTCAGCCATACCAAGCGGCGTGCCGGGGTGCCCTGCTTTTGCATGTTGGATAGAATCAACAATCAGCATCCGAACGTTGTCGACAGCTCTCTTGTCGACTAATTCCTGAAATGCTTCTTCACTAAGCTCTTCCAAAGGTGGCAAGTCGGAACCATACAGATGTTTGGCCTTCTTGAGCTCCTCTCTCCAGGAGAGTTTGTACTCTTGGCTGAGATGGTTGTGGTTGGAGGACAAGTCGCCCCTGGTCCTGCATGATGAGATGCGCCAACGAAAGGTTGTGGAGGAGGGTTTCGAAGGCAGAAGGGACTTTGGAGAGTGACATAACGAGGAGGAGATGGCGGCCATGGTTTGTGTGCAGGATAGAGGAGAGGAGAGAAGAGGAGAGGAGAGGGAGGAGTGCTGGGGACTATGGCCGTGGAAGGTGTCTGTGAAGATGTAATGTAGTAGTTGGCGGATGATACGTGGTTTGCTCGGAATGCATGAAGCTGCGTTCAGCATGTACGTGCAGCAAGCCAGCAATGCCAATGCTTGCCGCTCGCCAGCATTGCAGACACATTTAGAACCCAGACTGGCCATTAAGACCTGTTTCATGAGTGGCAGTGGGGCAGGGTAGGAGAGAGCTTTGACCTGGACCATTAAGGCCGGAGGAGTCTGGCATTCACAATGTCACCCCTTCTGTCCAAAATAACCATTTATCTTTTACTCCATATCCTTAGGAAAACTCATATTTTTCACTAGGTAAGAGAGTCACTATTTGGACCATTGTTTGTGCGAACGCTAAGCAGAAATTATTGGTTGTCCCTCGCACGATACTCCAGGGCGATCTCTAAGATCGATGGTGCACACACCTTATAACATACGTATAGGTGTTTTGGAGCCAAATAGCTTATCACACCCTTCGATATTGGAGATCAACGACTCTGATCTGTGGCCCTGCATAACGCTAACATGGTGCTAAGGCCCAAAGGGCGTAGGATTTAAGAAGTAATGTGATGCAAAAGTGGCTTGCTATCCCTATCACAAACAGTACGGGAAGCTCAAGCACAATGAAAAGAAAGCATACAATTTCACACACTACTAGGCCTACTAGAGTCACTCAAAGTCTCAAACAATGTACCTAAATCTTAACACCTAACAATGACGATGCCAAGCAAACGAGCCACACGCACCACTGTTGTAGTCCCACATTGCCAAATCCGGCCCCTTCCTTCTCCTTCTCTGCTAACGGTGTTGGCTACTTGGCTCACTACGCCCTCTTCTATCCCACATCCCAAATCTATCTCCTTCACTGCTCTGACCCACCCATCGTACTCTTTGTTGGAATTTTAGTTTGGGTAGATAGCCCAAATTTTAGTAGTGATATAAGCCCACTAATAGAAATCTCAGGCCCACATTAATTTTGTGATTAAACTAGGAATTAGAGGGAATTTTATTTTTATTAAATTTTTTGCCTTTTACTAAGTTTTGAGGGAAATGAAAAAGAAATATCTATGTTGAAGATTTCTTTAGTCCCACCATGGAATGTTGTCTCGCCGATATATTAATATCGGGCCCACTTGATAAAACGAGACCCAGTAATATCATGTCACGCCCCATGATTTCTAACCTCGATCGGAATACAGAAGTCATCAAAGATACTAATAATCATGAGGCCGAGACCCCGGGCACGCGACTGATAAGTCGTTTACCACTGCCAATTAGACCATCTCAATAGGATGGGTAATCGATCATCCAAAATTCAGTTATACAATCTCTAATAAACATCATCACTATAAATGACTTCTGTACATGACACAAGTCATTTACAGACTATTTTAAATTTATCGGCTGTAATAAGACTAAGTAGGATCATTTCATTTAAGTCCAGTATATGACACACATCGGCCAACAATTCATAAAATTTATCAAAATAAACAAGCAATAAAAAATTCTCTAATTCTCTTCAAAGCATCTGCATCACTTCCTGCACTGCAATCTTTCCAATTCAATTCTTTTTCATGCTTGCATCAGAGAATGCGTGAGTCATAATCATAATCAAATAGCGTCTTTTCCCAACTATTTGGGGTCGGCAACACGGATCTTACTTCTCTATTCAAGCCTGTTTTGGGCTACCTCTTTTGTAAGAAATAGTAAAGTCAAATCCTTTTTTATTAACTCCATCCAAATTCTCTTAGGTCTCCCTCTCCCTCTTTTAGCATCGTTTACATGTATCCCTTCTAATCTTCTCACAGGGGCATCTAATGGTCTTCTTCGCACATGCCCATACCAACGCAACCTACATTCCCCCAGCTTTTCCCTAAAGGAGCTACTCCTAGGCTCTCCCGAATATATTCGTTTCTAATCATATCTCTCCTAGTTATCCCACTCATCCACCTTAACATTCTCATTTCGGCTACATTCAATTTATCTATATGACTCCTCTTTGGTACTCAACACTCCGCTCCATAGAGTATTTTAGGCCTAATGGCAGGTTATCAGAGGATGCGTGAGTACTTTATCGAAAAATCGGTATGCTTACTAAAACTAATACTAATATTTTACGGGATTGATCTAAAATAGAAGTTTTTTATGCTTGTTTAGATTATTTTATTGTCTTTGCAGGCTTTCCAACGCCACTGACAGTGCACAATTTGGAGTTCGGAGTAAAAAGATATGATCGATTGAATTTTCGGATGCGATCAATCTGGCCTGTTTCAGAACCGAGAGCAGGGCAGACGCGATCGATCACCTCAGGTGACAATCGATCGTTTTTACTGTGAGTTGCAGTTTTTGTGCTACGATCCATTGCCCTCAGGAATGATCGATTGGAAGTACTTGAATTTGGTGATTTAAGGCGACGATCGCTCGTAAGTACTGTTATATCGCAGAATTGAGCTGCAATCGATCACCTATAGTCGCGATCGAACGCACCGGCAACACCCGAAAATTGAAGTTGCATATTTTGCAAAGATTTTCTTGGGAAAAGGATTCCAAATCCTAATCAAACTTAGAGTGGACATCCATATTGAGATTTTGGAGAATGAGTCATGATAAGGAAGGATTTGCATTAAAGGAGAAATCCTATAAATTATATATAAACACATGAGAGTGGACAGTTTGCGCTATTCATGCCAAAACCCTAGTTTGAGAAGGCTTGTGCTTTTTATCTTCTCCTACCCACATTCACCCTCACCTTAAGACTCATCTTGACTTTGAGTTTTCTTCAAGAGCTTTGATAAGAGGCTTTGTTGAGAAGCGAAGGAGGTGAGTTACGCGTAAAGGAACAAGATACTTGCAAACCAAAAGTAGGATGGTTTTTCCCTTCTAATTTCTTTTTCCTTATAATATATGGGTACTCTCAATCAGTCTTATAATTATATAGATTGCTTTGATCAATTAGAACTTGATAATACATGATTCCATATATTACTCATATTGTGATGTGATTTCTAATACTTTCATAGTCTATAGATATGAATAATATCCAAGCTTGATGTTTTATTAATCATATTGATTCCAAAAGTGCTGAATTTGTCCTGTTATTTCTTAATCTCGTTGGTTCAAGTAATCACAATTGTTGTCTTGAATTAAAAGTACTCCTTATTACAAGGGTTTAGTTACATAAGACTGCTATGTATGATAAGAAACATGATAAAAGTGTGTAATTAAGTGAATCCAGAATATTCTAGGATCTATAATGAACCTAAGAGGGGAGTAATTAAGTCTGATAATACTTTATTAACACTAATAAGGTGTGGTTATACGAAATACTTACGTATGATTAAGAATTATCATCTCGGCCAATACTATTTCTGCGACAATAGACCATACTAATTAAATTATAACTAATGGTAGAAAAATCAGAAAAATAATCCGTCAATGGGGTTAGAAACTGGACTCTTAAGGCTAATATCAGTAAACATTTCAGGGTATAACGCCTACTATACAGACTACGGTAAGAGTCGGAAAGGGACTATTATGCATGTGACAGTGCATTGTAACTAGAGTTAAAACACTAATACCTAAATAACACTACGTGATATTGTATGAGAAGAATTAAAGTGTCATTACTAATCATTACACTACTTAATATAGATTATCATAGTGAGGTTGATTAAGTGAAAAGATTAATAACATGGGGTAATTCTAAGTGACCGAGTGAATCATAATTTCTATGCGTTCAGTGTCGGTTTGAAGTTCCACTTGGAAATCAAATCATCGAGAACTTATTCTCATTCTTGACTTTGGATACGTTTATTATAAGTTCAAATATTCTCTGGGAATGTTCCTATCTAGGGCTATGCATGAAAGTATGTGTCAAAAGTATTGAAAGTTGACTTATACTCCTATGATGAGTCTTTTAGTTATCCGAGACACGTGAATCTCCATGTTACTTCTGAAGTGAGTCGTATTCTAATGTGAGACTTTGATGTTTTATTCATACTCCTTTAGTAAGTCACTAGTGGTAAAAGTTACCTTAATTCTCAGAAAGTTGAGACCTATGTTGTTGATTAAATCATTGTTCAGTTTGACATTGACCTATTTCTCCACTAGAGAGACCTTACAAGGATCTCTCCGAGGTGGAATCATAGTATGCTCATGAGCCATTGTTAGATCCATGATGATCTCCGATATTTATGGAACATGGTTTTCTTGCCCAAAGGGAGGCATATGTGTACGTTTAGATTGTATGATATTACAGAAAGTCTGCAGTCTCAGCTGATTGTGTCCGTAAGCACCGATGGGGCCAGCATCCTAGTCGCATGGCCGGGTTCCGAAGGGACAACCTCTAGGGTGATTCTGGTAAGTAGCCACATGGTTGGTATTTTCAGCAACCAGAAAATTGAATCTCTTTGCACCTTAGATGCCTATAGGTATTATGATTGTTTATCTTCTCCTTACACTGATTGTTCGGAGTGTGAGTATTTATTATTCATTCCCTATACTTGCGAGTCGAGTACCATTGTTGACTGATCATCTTTTCTATCAAGTAAGTAAACCTTAGGTTCAGTCCAGATGTCATTGAATATTAGCTTGTTCATTTGTTATATTTCTCTTCATCTTGTTGACTTATTTTCAGTGGGTTTTTACATCCTATTGAGTATATCTATGATGTACTGATGCATCCTTTGATGCATCCGCGAAAAAGAACTGAGACAGGAAGTTTGCAGTAGCAAGAAGGTGTTGATGATGCCGTGAAGATATTAGAGATTTTTTCTATTATCAGTTTATTTGATTTTAACTTTATGAATTTGTTGGCCGATGTGTACCATAAACCCAAGATTCTATTTTATTGACTTTATTAATCTATTTGCTGTAATAAAATTAAGTAGGTTCATTTCATATTTGTTAATGATGTTTGAATACTGTATACACTGAATTTTGGGATGACCGATTACTCATCCCTTCATGATGGCATAATTGGTTGTGTTTTCGACTGATCGATCACGTGCCTGGGGTCTCAGCCTCTAGATGTTAATATCTTGAAGGCTTCCACAGTCCAATCGAAGCTAGCGATCATGGGGTGTGACAATTACAACCGATAAATTTAAAATAATCAACAAAATAAAATATCTAGTATATGGCACACATCGGCTAACAATTCATAAAGTTTATCAAAATAAACAAGCAATCGAAAATTCTTTTAATTCTCTTCAAAGCTTCTGCATCACCTTCTTGTAATGCAATCTTTCCAATTCAATTCTTTTTCATGCCTGCATCAAAGGATGCGTGACTACTTCATTGAAATACTCAGGAGGATGTAAAAATCCCACTAGAGAAACAACAAATAGCATGAAAAAGGTTGTAATCAAGAGAAACATGAATATTCAATAACTGCATGGATAGTCTCAAAGTTCACTTTACCTGAGTAGAAAAGTTAAATAATAATCCTAACTCACAAGTATAGGAAAAATATCAAATTTCAATGACTTCAAACAATCACAAGTATAAGGAGAGAAGATAGTCAAATTACCAATAGCTCCTGGCATACAAAGTGCAAGGAGTTTCAATTTTGCTCGCTGAACTTACCACTCGCAAGTGGCTAATTACCAGAATCACCGGCGGAGACTGTAGACCTTCCATAATATCATACAGTCTACGTACGCATATGCCTTCATCGGCTGACCTATAGAGGTTAAAAAATAATCGAAGATCTCGCATGACCTAGCAATGGCTCTCTGAGCATTCTATGAATCCACCTCGGAGAGATCCTCGCAAGGTCTCAAGTGGAAAAATAGGTTTATATCAAACTGAATAATGTCACAAGAAATGTAGAGGTTGCAACACTCTGAGACTCAAAGTATTTTTACTGGAATAGACTCACTCAAGGAGTATAATAATCATCAGTATCTCTCAATAGAATACGATTCCTCGAAAGGATACATCTGAGATTCCAACATCTTGAACAACAGATGACTCACCATAGGAGTATCGATAGGTTTCAACCATAATTTAACCAACATGCTTCATGCCTAGCCCTAGATAAGAACATCTATGAAATCTGGAATTTACAACTTACAAGACTGAAATACACATTAAGAGAATGGTTTTGGAACGTTTGGTCTCCAACTGGAAATTCAAACTGGCACCAAGTTGTAATTCGAGACCAAGAACGATTTGACTTTAGGTCACACTAACATATCCCATAATATCCATCCTTTGGACTAAGAATTCTTACTGTAATAAACTTCATCTTGTTTTATACTGTGTACTAGTGATACTTTAATCATATTAGACCATATCGTTGAGTGTTCGTAGGTACTAGTAACTTAATCCTTAATCACAGTAACTGTTTAAGTCATAACCGCTAAGCAATCGATCGCTGCCGTCTTTCGCGTTAAACAAGGACGATCGATCGTTGCACGTACACTTTCTCAAAAGCATAGTACTTTCGATCGTTTTCAAGGGCGATCGATCGCTGCTCAAAAATTAAAACTTCCAGTTTTCGATCGATCGCTTCCACAGGTGATCGTTCGCTTCTGTCTTGCTCTCGGTTTTGAATCTAGCCTGATCGATCGCGTATCATTTGGCGATAGATCGCGTACACAATTTCAAATAATCATAACTTTTTGCTCCGATCTCTAAATTGTGATTAGTCAGTGGCATTAGAAAGTTTTCTTCGTGAGCTTTAATATCAACTCCCGTCTTCTCATTGGTCCACCAATCCACATTTTCTTATCCGATTTTTCGAGTGTTACATATCATTTTTTTACTATTTTTTAAAATATCGCCGATATATTGGTTTCGGTCCAATATATCGATGTTTTTAAAAAAAATTATTTAAAAAAAAATCAACTTTCCTGTTTGCTTCCCATCCAATGCCAAGTGGAAGGATACTGGTTTAAAACGCAAACACATATTTTGAATTATACATGCATTTTTATGCATATTTTAAAATTTATACTTTGTCTAAATTAGTATCACTGATTTAAGAAGTTATATTGTGAAAATACATAGTAAAAACTAATTTTAGACAACCAGCATTTTTTTACAAATATCTCCAATATTTTATTTCTTTGGTCGACCAATATTTTATTGATATCCAATAAGACATTCCATGAGTCCCACATAGGAAAAACAAATTGGTATGAAGGAAATTATATAAGGAAGCTTTTTTTCTCTTTGTATATATTATTGGTGTGGAGACTCTCGTGTGGACAAATAGGCGCTTTGTGGCGCTTTAGTGGTGCACTTAGCAATTCGCAGTTCACATCTAGAGCCTTTGGTTTTTTATCAAATAGCCAATTCTCTTTGGAGCTTAGGAGTAGTTGATTATGGTCAAATGTTGTAACACCCAGAAAATTAGTAAGTATTTTAAAACCGAAATTTAACCCTCTTAATGTTTAATTTGTTTGTATTTTTCCTTATGGGAATTAAAGTTGGTGAGAAGAGCTTTACAACGCCACCAATTATGCGCGATTTGGAGTTCGGAGTGAAAAGATATGAGAAATTGAATTTTAATTAAACGTGACAGCGATCGATCGCCATAAGAACCAATCAATTGGCAAGCTGAACCGATCGACACCTTATCAAAACGATCAATCGTAGTTACTGTGATTTTTGAATGTTTTATTTCGCGTAAAGTGATCGATCGGCTGTAACGCGGTAGTGTAAAACAACATATACGACGATCGATCGCCAGTTGCGGTTTTGCGATTTCTAGCATATTTTTGGGGTGGATTTGCTTAGGAAAGATACTAAATCCCAATTGGACTTGTTTTACATGTCTCTAGAAGGATTTTGAAGCCTTCCCATTGGTTGAAAGTGTCCATGATTTGGAAGATTAGTTTAAGAATGGATTCTCCCCCAACTCTATATAAACACTAGAGAATTGGCTTGTGCTAACCCTTGAATGTCCAGAGACCTTTTCCCTTCTCCTTCCCACGTTCATCCATCTTCCTTAAGGCTTCTTCTTGTGGGAGTTGCAAGAGCTTGGAGTGGAAGCTTTGGAGGAAGCGGAGGAGACAAGCAACGCGTAGAGAGGCAAAATCTTTGGTGAATTAAGTAGGATGGTTTTTTCCCTCTTCTCTCTTTTGATTATATATACTTTTGACAAGTGTTTTGATTCAACACCTTAGTTATTGTTTGGATTCTTGTGAGATGAATGAATTGTGTCTTTATTTCTATGCGTAGTGCATCATAAATCATATGTGCATTCATATTTCACTTCTAGATGGGAATTCGCACCTAAAGTCTAATGCTTTATTAATTTTCCAGAGACTAGAAGTTCTGATATTGTTTAGTTCATCATGATCCATGCTGAGTTTATGCTTTTAAGGTGTGTCTGGCATTAATTGTCTTGTTTGGGGTGTATTAATATTTACAAACTATGTTATATATAGAAGAACACAAGAAAGGAGTGAACTTTAGTAATTTTAGATAATCCTAGGTTCTGTAATTGGTCTAGGAGGGGAATATATTGTCTGTTAATGATGTATTATTATTTATAATGTGTTATTAAGTAAGATAATCAAGTTTAATTAAGAGTCTTAATCTCGGCTAGAACTGTTTTTGTGCTGACAGTCGGTAGTAAATAATTCATAACTAATTCAAATAAAATCGGAAAAATATAAAATCAGTGGGGTTAGAAACTAGACTCACGAGGATATTACAAATAACAGAGGTTAACCCTTACTGTACAAAGCACAGTAGCCGTCGGAAGAGGACTATTATGCAGGAGGCAGAGAGCTGAATCTGAGAGAAAATACTAAGTATACAAATAACATCATGTAATAAGATATGATAATGATTAATATGTCAATACCAGTAATTGGACTATATACTTATGGAATATCATAGTAAGAATTGGGTTAGATGTAATCTAATTATGAGGGATAATCCTTTGTACAAGTGATTCATAACTATCTATTTTAAAAGCGTTGATGTCAGTTTGATATTCTACTTGGAATTCAAATCATCTAAGATTCGTTGATTTCTTATCTCTGATATTTATATTATAAAATCCCAATGTGCATAAGGAATTCCTATCTAGAGCTGAGCATGAAAGGTATGTATTGATTGTATGTTACTCCTTGGGTGAGTTGTTATTATTCGAAGTGTTTGGGTTGTCTTGTTATTCTATGCTACTCCAATGAGTGAGTTATGTGTTGACCAAAAGACTTTGATACTTCTATCCATACTCCTTAAGAGAGAGTCCATTCTGGTAAGAGATACCTTATGATCTTAGAGTGTTGTGACCTCTATTCCTTTGAGATATTGCTCATATTGATTACATGATTGTTTTCTTCCACTGGAGACCTCGCGAGACTCTCCCCATGGTGGATTCATAGTATGCTCAATTAAGCCATTGCTAGATCTTGCGAGGTCACTTATATTTATGAAATTACGATTCCATACTGCCCGAAGGGAGGCACTATACGTACGTTAGATTGTGGACATTACGGAAGGTCCTCAATCTCCGCCCATTGTGTCCGTAAGCATTGGTGGGGTCAGCATCCTAGATGCATGGCAGGGTTCCAAAGAAAGGACCCCTAGGGTGGTTATGGTATATTATTTTAGTCACTTGCGAGCGACCAGGTTAGCGAGCAGAAATTGTAACTCCTTTCACTTTAGATGTCTGGAGACTTTGATATGATTGTTATTCTCTCCCTGCACATATGTTTATTCGGAGCCCTTTTGATGTTTTCCTATACTTGCGAGTTGGAATTGTTATTGACTAACCTTGCAGGTGTATAGACCTCAGTTCAGTTGAGATGTTGTGGGATGTTCACAATCCTTTGTTATTCTTATTCTCTTCATACTGCTTGTTTTAATTCAGTGGGTTTTTACATCCTACTGAGTGTTTCTATGAAATACTCATGCATCCTCTGATGTAGGCGCAAACAAAAAATGAGATCAGGAAGCGCAGTAGTTGAATGGCAGAATGCAGGTGCCGAGAAGAGATTAAAGACGATTTAGTTATTTGCTTTGTTTTTTATTGACGCTTATAACATTATTGGCAATTGTGTGCCATAAACTTATAGGTTTATTTTATTTGATTTTCTTAAATGGATTATTATTAAGTAAATTCATTTCATAGTATTCATTGATGTCTATTATTATATTACACTGATTGCGGGCATAATCGGTTACATGTCCTTTTGAGATGATTGTAATCGGTTGGAAAATCGACTGTTCGGTCGCGTGCCCCAGATCTCTACCTCGAATTGTATCTCATTGGTTGACTTCCGCACTCCGATCGAGGTATGGGATTTCGGGGCGTGACAAATGGTGAGATGGGTGATAGGGTGGACAATGGACCAATAAACCCACTAATTTCCCTTCGTGAAAGAGTGCCTGTTTATCTCTTTTTGAGAAAAGATTCCCATCGGGTTCAATTATATAAATGGCTGCCTGAAAAAAAATACATAGAAGACAGTTCATTGTGAAACTCTCTTCCTTCTTCTTCTTTGATTCTTTTTCTTGAAAGGCAATAATTTTCTTCTTCTCTGAATTCGGGGTCAAACTCGTTGGAGTGCACCGCTCGTCTACTAGCGGTCCGTTGTATCTTGGGGATAGACTGCCAGAGGAAACCTGTGCATGTAAAGGGTAGCAATATTTGTTTTGAATTTAGCAATGCAAACTGTGCCTTGGATGAGTACATATTTTTTTTCATGTTCAATTGCAATATAATTTAACATAGTCGGGTAAAGTACAATCCCTCTCCCAAGTACATATTTTTAACACTCTTTTATTCACGGCAGCCTTGTGACTAGCTACAATCACAATCATATTTTGTGGTGTTAAATAACTAAATTTTTCAAAAGTTCGAGTTAGTAAGGAATGGTTATTATATAACATTTAATTCAACTCAACACTCCCTCCGTGCATGTGGACATAATAAAAGAAGAGGAGTAGGACAAACTAGGACCTTAATAAAAATATGTTCCACAGTATAAATGGTAGAAAACTGATCTTGTGAGCTTAAAAGCAAGACCTAGGGCTTCAATACAATGCCAAATAACCAAAATTTTCATAAGCTCGAGCTAGTAGGAAAGGGTTATCATAAACTCCCTTCATAGGGAATTATTATCACCACAAGGCTTTCCCACGAGGCTTTTTAAAATAAACTAAAATAACAATTAATTTATTATAAAAAACCATGTGATGATAATAATTCCGGAAGGATAGAATAATATTTAACTCAGCTGAACACACCAGGATTATGCACGACCATCAGATATGCCAAATGGCCAGAAAAGGTGGCTTTTGCTGCAACCTGCTTTTGGTTGTGGCCGAGCCAGATTTGTATTGGCCACCACAGCCAGAATTACCTTGGTTGTGGCTGCGGCAGACCAGACAAGCTTTCATAACTAGAAAAGCTGAAAAGGTTGTGCTTTTTCAGGGGCATGCATGGCCATATTGGTTCTGTCAACGATGGCTAAAATCAAGCTAGTCCTGCCCATGGCAGACTGCCTAATTTGGTGCACCGGAGGGAGAGGCTGGCCAGCGCTTGTAATTTTTTTTTCTATTTTAGGTGCTACAACTGCTCCAGGCAGTGGCGAACTCTCACACACAGAACCTACCCCTTGCGCCGGACTCCAACTAAGGTCTTCACCACTACACGAAAAGCTGAAGGTCAATGCATTTTGCGGGCTGGCAACACTGTTAGAGGGGGCTTTTTAAATATTACCTAGCGCCAACTATGATATTCTCATATTACCTGGTTTTTCTCGTGACTTCTCATATGACCTGGAATCGGTACTTAAAGTACCAAAAATGCCCTTTTCTTACGTTTTCTATGCATTTTGTACCCGAAACTCTTCATTCTTTCCAAAATTAACGATTTATAAGATCATCAAGTTGGAGAAGAAGACATTTCGGCAAAGATTCATCCATAATCGAGGTTCAAACCATCGCCGGCGCCGTTCAACCCGAAAAAAAAATTTCATGTTAAAAAATTGTAAAAACAGCGGGAAAGATGAAAAAAATCTGTGATGATGGGATTTTGATGTAAGAGCAGCGGGAAAACCCTCCCAACTACAAAAATTAAGATCTGCATGTAAAGAAACACAAATAAAGATCACCCATTAGTGTTCGACTGCTCCTGGACATGAAATAAAAGGATAAAAATGGGCAAAAATGTAAAATACTCGTCGGCGAGCGACAAGTTCAATGTATATATCTTTCTGTGATCGTAATGAAGTAGAAGAGGAGGAAAAATAAGGAAGACCGCAAAAAAATGGGCAAAAACGGATAAAAAATGAGTGAGTTATGATATTTTAAAAATTGCCATTTACCGTGTTGTCGACGACACGACTTGATTCGAGTCGTGTATTATGTGACACGACTTGAACCCAAGTCGTGTCACATAATACACGACTTGAATCAAGTCGTGTCGTCGACAATACGATAAATGGCAATTTTCAAAATATCATAACTTGATTATTTTTTATCCGTTTTTACCCTTTTTTTTTCGTTCTTCCTTATTTTTCCTCCTTTCCACCTCAATAAGATATAGGATGGAAAAAGAAGAAAAAATAAGAAGAAAGAAGAAAGTGAAATGATAAAAATAGGCAAAAGTGTAAAATACTAGTCGACGAGCGACAAGTTCAATTTATATATCTTTCTGTGATACTAATGAGGTGGAAGAGGAGGAAAAATAAGAAAGAACGAAAAAAAATGGGCAAAAACGGATGAAAAATGAGCAAGTTATGACATTTTTAAAATTGTCATTTTATCGTGTTATATGCAACACGATAAATGCTCAAGTCGTGTGGTCGACAACACTATAAATGGGGAATTTTAAAAATGTCATAACTTGCTCATTTTTTATCTTTTTTTGCCAATTTTTTTTCGTTCTTCATTATTTTTCCTCCTCTTCCGCCTCAATAAGATATAGGATGGAAAAAGAAGAAAAAATAAGAAGAAAGAAGAAAGTGAAATGATAAAAATAGGCAAAAGTGTAAAATACTCGTCGGCAAGCGACAAGTTAAATTTATATATCTTTCTGTGATACTAATGAGGTGGAAGAGGAGGAAAAATAAGGAAAAAGAATTGGCAAAAATGGATGAAAAATGAGCGAGTTATGACATTTTGAAGATTGTCATTTTATCGTGTTATATGCAACACGATAAATACTCAAGTCGTGTGGTCGACAACACTATAAATGGGCAATTTTAAAAATGTCACATCTTGCTTATTTTTTATCCGTTTTTGCCCATTTTTTTTATTTTTCCTTATTTTTCCTTCTCTTCCACCTCAATAAAATATAGGATGAAAAAATAAGAAAAATAATAAGAAAGAAGAAAGTGAAATGATAAAAATGGGCAAAAGCATAAATACTTGTCGGCGAGCGACAAGTTCAATTTATATATCTTTCTGTGATACTAATGAGGTAGAAGAGGAGGAAAAATAATGAAGAATGAAAAAAAAGGGCAAAAATGGATAAAAAATAAGCAAGTTATGATATTTTTAAAATTGCCTATTTATAGTATTGTCGACCACACGACTTGAGCATTTATCGTGTTGCATATAACACGATAAAATGACAATTTTAAAAATGTCATAACTTGCTTATTTTTCATCCGTTTTTGCCAATTTTTTAACGTTCTTTCTTATTTTTCCTCCTCTTCCACCTCATTAGTATCACAGAAAGATATATAAATTTAACTTGTCGCTCGCCGACGAGTATTTTACGCTTTTGCCTATTTTTATCATTTCACTTTCTTCTTTCTTATTATTTTTTCTTGTTTTTCCATCCTATATTTTATTGAGGTGGAATAGAAGGAAAAATAAGGAAGAACGAAAAAAAAAGGGCAAAAATGGATAAAAAATGAGCAAGTTATGACATTTTTAAAATTGCCCATTTATAGTGTTGTCGACCACACGACTTGATTCAAGTCGTGTACTATGCCAAGTCGTGTTGTCGACAACACGATAAATGACAATTTTTAAAATGTCATAACTCGCTCATTTTTCATCTGTTTTTGCCAATTTTTTGTGGTCTTCCTTATTTTTCCTCCTCTTCTACTTCATTAGGATCACAGAAATATATATACATTGAACTTGTATATATACAACGAGTATTTCACGTTTTTGTCCATTGTTATCCTTTTATTTCATGTCCAGGAGCAGTCGAACACTAATGGGTGATCTTTATTTGTGTTTCTTTACATGTAGATCTTAATTTTTGTAGTTGGGAGGGCTTTTCCGCTGCTCTTACATCAAAATCCCTTCATCACAGTTTTTTTCATCTTTCCCACTGTTTTTACAGTTTTTCAGCATGAATTTTTTTTTTGGGGTTGGATGATGCTGGCGATGGTTTAAACCTCGACTATGGATGGATCTTTGCCGAAATGTCTTCTTCCCCAACTTGATGATCTTGTAAATCGCTAATTTTGGGAAGAATGAAGCATTTCGGGTACAAAATGCATATAAAATGTAAGAGAAGGGCATTTTCAGTACTCTAGGTGCCGATTCCGGGTTATATGAGAAGTCACGAGAAAAACTAGGTAATATGAGAATATCATAGTTAGTGCCAGGTAATATATAAAAAGCCCCTGTTAGAGGAGAAGGAGAAAGGAGAACGAGGGTGAAATAACGAAAATAAGGTGTGCTTATCAGAAAAATTCGATTGCCATTCCAGATCATGTCCATCCCTGGTGAAAGATTCAAAATGAGAACCTCAGAACCTAATTTGAGAATTTGTTCAAACAAGTGTTCGCTTGTTCATGGATGCTAAACACGATCTAGCCTACAATGACATTTTGGAACATCTAATATTGGGTTTAAAGGAAAATTTATGTGTCTTTTCATTAGATACTCCCAAACAAACCATCACTGAGTATACATGAGAAGGTTTTGGACACATATGCCAACAAAAAGAGAAGATTATTGACACAAGTCACAAAGTGCTCAACTAATACCTGTATTACCTTCTTCTTCTCAGCCTATTGCTCAATACGTGGGCCATTATCCCCAAAATTCCAATGCAATATCAGAGAAAAGAGTCAACAATCCAACCTAGATGACCTGAGGTGTTTACAATTCAACAATCCTGAAAAGAGTCAAAAAATAGAAAATTACAACTGACATTTTTTTAGAGAAGGAAAAGCCTCCCTGGGGTGTTTCAGCTGAAAGTGGATAATCCCAAAAATCCACAGAGAAAGTGGATTTTTCACTGTAGATATTTTGGTTTTTTCACGCCCCAAACGGCCCCTAAAACAAACACTACCAATGACATTTGAAACATTTTTATCATTTCAAGTAATTATTTCACTCCTACTTCCATTGAACATTTTGGGAAAAAGTACAGCAAGAAAAGAGGTGCATGCATCACCACTTTCAGGATAATTTTCTAAACAAAGATTGTCCATGGCCTACTGGTTACCCATAGTGAATTTACATGAGCAACTCCTCTCTTTATCCAAGTCAATGTCAACGAATGATCATCCCATCTGTCCTTCCTGAAATTTTCCTTTAACTCTATATTGCGGTTTTTACTAGGAGTGCGTTTGAAAGCTGAAAAACCCATCTTTCAGGCTTGAATAGATGAAAATTTTCACCTATCACCATAAAAAGTATTTGGAAGCTGAAAGAGTGAAAAATGGTCGATGATGGTGATAGGTAAAAATTTTCACCTTTTCACCTTTCAGACCATAGGTTATGTTTGGTTGATGAAAGGCTGAATAGTGGCGGTGAAAGGTGAAAGGTGACAACTTTTCACCTTTCACCCCTGAAAGACTGATTCTCACCCGAGTGAGAATTAGGCAGACGAGGGAGAGCTGACAAAAAAAAACTACCTACCGCCCCCTCACTCGTCGTCGGGCTCACTCTTTGTCAACCTCTTTTCTCCGTTGGTGACAAATATGGCGGTGGGTGGGGGTGGCAGTGGCAGCGACAACGGTTATAGTGGTGGTGGCAGTGGCATGGCGGCAACGGTAGTGGTGGCGGCAGCGGTGGCGATAGTCTTCTCAGGATACACAATATCTGTCATATCGTGTGTTCAATTACACGATAGTTGTGCATATCGTGTAATCAAACACACGATATGATTACACGATAGGTATGGCTATTGATCGTTTAAATATAAAACCCTTGCAAGTGCACACGACAATTGTACTACGGCGAGAATTAAGAAGGGTTGTCGAACCTCAGGGACGGATTAATATTTTACCAAATTCAAAAGAAAGTAGTAGTGTTGATTCTAGACTAAGAAAGCAATGAACTTTTAATTAAACTAAGTGAGAATTATTCAATGTGGAGAAGACCAAGGCTTCAAATCCACCACAATAAACTAGAGTAAGAACATAAGATGAGAAAAAAGAAACTATAATGAATTAACAATGATTACACAATAAAATCCATATATCAGGTAGAGTAAAAACATAAGATGAGAGAAAAGAAACTATACAACCAGATTATTGGGCTTCATCTACGCCTTGGAAAAGTTTTTAGCCTCGCATTGGAAGAGAAATCACCATCATGTTCTTCATCTTCTTCTCTCCTTTGCTCTAGAATCAAATTTAGCTCTAGATTCTCCAAGGGTTTCAAGATTGATTGTCCAAAATGTTCTCCCATAAGGCCTATTTATAAGTTTGAAGAGAAACCACGAAGTCCCCTTCCAAATTCGAGTCAAAATAGTTTTTATTTTTGGTTTTCTGCATACGGCGATCGATCGTTCTGTATTGCCGATCGTTCGCCTACCGATCGATCGCAATTCCTTCGTTATTTTCCCCCGATCGATCGCTTTGCCGATCGACGCCGTATAATGCTGATCGATCGTAGTTACTGTCTTACGCAGATCAAAAATTCCAGTAGATACGATCGATCGTTTTGAGGTCCGATCGATCGTTTCCTTTAATACACTGCTTTTGCGGCCTTGGCGATCAATCGCATTTATATCCAATCGATCGTAGTTACTGTTCATAATCTTCAAATGGTTATAGCTTTCTGCTTCGAACTCCGAATTGCGTATATTTTGTGGCTTCGAAAGCTGACTTCTTGGGCTTTAACATGAAGCTTGAATTAGTCCAATCCAAGATTTATACACGAAGTTATGATGATTTAACCATTTGAGTTACTTTTCAACTCATTTCTGTGTATGACTCTTGTTTCCTACAATAACGAAAAACTATATTAAATTAGTAGAAATTCTAATCAAACACTAGCAGAAACATAAGTTTAGGAGATAATAAAATGCATAATTCATGTGTAGATCACACCCCCAAACTTAGATTTTACTAGTCCCTAGCAAAACAAAATAAAATAAAATCAAACAAACTAAGTAAACTAATGGATAAAAGTAAACACCACTTTCGTAGGGAACACGATTGCATTGAGCGTATGCAACAAGCCGTTAAACCTCTAGGTGTCCCTAGTAGGACGAGTGTTGTCTCGTGAGGGTTTGCAGCCATGCTACCCACAAATATATATTTATGAAACTAATTAACCTATGTGCAAAAACAAAGCAAAAATTAAAACATTGCAAAACACACAAACCTATTATCCCGACAAATATAAACTACAATGCTTAAGAGAATTAACCACAAGTACTTGGTTTATAATCAACAGGAATATAGAAGCCCTCAAGTAAGTAGTTTTGTTCCACACTTTCATCTTGGAAATTTTTACTCAATATGATATAGCATGATAATGTAAATAGTAAAAGTGTAGAACATAGTAGCAATACATTATAAATTTTTGTTTTATTCAGATCCAGTGTTACCCATTAACCAAAGAACATCAGAATCCACATAGTCATCGTAATCTTTAGGTTTATGATAGGACAGATTTGCGCCCCTCCTTCGGGTCCATCATTCTAGATTTGAGAGGATAATACACCATAGTCTTTTTTTCCTGCTAGGACTGTGTAAAGCCTGACTTCAAGATGCTTAGGTTTAGTAATGAGTCAGGCCAATGACTCCCAACCAATTTGGCTTAGGGCATTAGGTTTTAAGAGACTACTTCGGGCTCGAGCATCATCCTAAGTTAATCCTATAAAGTCAAGCAACCCCTTTCTTTTATTTTGTTTTCATTTTTTTGCATTTTTATTTTCAGTATTCATATTTTCAGCACATCTTTATTTTGTCCAGGTTGTATTATACTCTCAACCTATTTCCGGTTCCAATCCCTTGCCATAGCCAAGTAAATGGTCTATCATGATCTTTTAAGCTCAATAGATAACTACACATCATCCAATGACTATGACTAGAGACATCCCAATGTAAATTAGCATTCAACAAATCTCTAGATGGCATTACTTTATGTACTAGTGTATGTGAGTGAGTTTTCTTAGTTCAAGCACTTATTCCAAGAGGACTGTAATAGAAAGATATGCTCAGTTAAGTGTATCTATCCTCCAGTATACTTACTCACACTTCCAATGTTAATTAATCTCCTAAGAATTGGAACATGCATTATTACGGGATGAACTATCAAAACCTAAGAAAAAGTACTAACAAATAACTTAAAACCTAATAAATTTTTTATGATTTTTTAATTTTTTTGATTTTTATGAAAGTAATATTCCCTCCCCCAAACCTATTATGAACATTGTCCTCAATGTGAACAAAATATAGCATGACAATGAGCATATAACAAAGATAATCAAATAAAGGAGAGAATACACCTGAATATGTGGGTTGCCTCCCACCAAGCGCTAAGTTTAACGTCTTCAGCCAGACTGTGCCACAATATTCTGTAGGACTCGGATTCATAAGAACTCAACCCGGATCGATTAAATGATTTCCCTACACACTCCTATCCTTATGGCTTATGTATGGATCATATCATGGAATGAAAGGGTGAAGTGGTGGGTGGGGAAGCAGTGGAATGATGGGTCCCTGCATTGTCCATGGAAGAAGGTCATCAGAGAATTTTAATGTAAAGGGAACCTCCTCCCCCACATCAACCAATTTGGCCATAGGGGCCTCTTCTAGTAATAGAATTGGGAAAGCTTCCTCAATTAGTAAATCAACTAAACTATCTATGAAACAGTCTAAGTTACTTTCAATAAACAAAGAGTTAGATTGATCTAGACAAGATATGAATGATGCTTCAGGAATAGAAGGTTCTGTTAATAGTGTTGTATACTGCAACTCCTCAGATATAGAAGAAGATTTAAAGTTGGGTTCTATCGATACACTCACTTCTCTTTAATTTTCAAACCTTCTTGATCATTTTGTAAAACCCACTCAAGCTCATTTTCAAATCTTTGGGCATGCTGAAGGGATGTAACATCATGGTCAGGGAAAAAACATATCCCTTCATCAGAAAATTGGCCCATCGGATATTGGGGTTGGACAGGTGGGGTGTACTCTTCTCTCATTTCCTTATATCCAGTTGACATAGTTAAGGCTGTGAGGATGACAGATTGGTTGGCTATTATTTGGTTCATTTTATCTTCTAAGGTAGATTGACCAAACTGAGGAGTAGAGGCTGGTTGGTAAGGCAGTTGTTGGTGTAGAAAATCTTGTCTAGGGGTCTCATGAAGAGTGGGCCCAGGGTTGGGTTGCTCCCAAGAGAAAATAGGATGATCCTCCCACCTATGAAGACCTTGGCCCTCATTCACATATTTCCTATAAAATCATGGTACTCATGGGCCAAATGGCACTCCACTGGGGTATAAATAGGACTTAAACAGAGGGCACATGGTTCCAACATATAAGGAGTTGTGTATTGTAGGGAAGATGTGTCACTCCCAAAATTAGAGTGATTATCCCACCCACGATTGTAAGTATCAGTATATAAGAGTCGTGGGTGGTAGAGCACTTCATAGGGAGGGGGATTAGGTGGCCTGGTAGGTAGAGAGGATGTGTGTGAAGAACAATAATCATTAAAGCTCCTATATGGGTTCTCATGGCTAAATCCATAGAATGGAGAAGACATTTCTTCACCATGCATTCATCAACATCCGAACCACAATATCACACATCCACGAATCAAATAAACAATCCTATATATCTACAACTAGCAATCAGCAACCCTAGATATCGACAACTATCAGTCCTAATAGCCACAACTAGCACAACATGCTATCACAGAAAGAAAAGAAAAAACACCAAACACCAAACACCAAAGTTAATCTAGAAGAGAAGGACAAGAGAATGCAAACGAGGGGAAGGGTGGCCCTTCTACGTTGACGAGAATTCCACGTCCTCTTCTTAACCTTGCAAAAGAAAGCAAAACACAAATTAAGTTACTGATGAATAATTTAAGTTAAGACTCATTAAACTACTCTAAAATTAATTATGCTAAGAATCTGGTAAACTATTGGCTTCCGTCCACAGCAACGGCGACAAAAACTTGATCGTTTAAATATAAAACCCTTGCAAGTGCACAAGGCAATTGTACTACGGTGAGTATAAGAAGGGTTATCGAACCTCAGGGATGGATTAATATTTTACTAAATTTAAAAGAAAGCAGTATTGTTGATTCTAGACTAAGAAAGCAATGAACTTTTAACTAAACTAAGTGAAAATTAATCAATGTGGAGAAGACCAAGACTTCAAATCCACCAAAATAAACTAGCGTATCGTTTTTCTCTCTCTTTTTGAATAAAGATTTCCAATTGGCTAGCATATTCCTCTCGGACATACACTTGTCAACTCAAAATATAGTGCTCTCCTCTCAGATGTAACACATAAATGGTTAAAATATGGAATTGTGATCTATCTCTCTCTTGTATAAATCAATAAAACTTTATTGATATATAACACCTCAGTCTACTCACGTTCCTCTCGAATACGCAAGTATTCTTCGGATTGAAACTCACCAGAATTCACTTTTGTCTCTCTCGAGTACAAAGAACAAACCTTTAATGAATTAAAAATGATTACACCATAAAATCCATACATCAACTAGAGTAAAAACATAAGATGAGACAAAAGAAACTACACAACCAGATTATTGGGCTTCATCTACGCCTTGGAAAAGTTTTTAGCCTTGCATTAGAAGAGAAATCACCATCATGTTCTTCATCTTCTTCTCTCCTTTGCTCTAGCCTCCAATTTAGCTCTAGATTCTCTAAAGGTTTCATGATTAATTGCCCAAAACGTTCTCCCATAAGGCCTATTTATAAGTTTGAAGAGAAACCACGAAGTCCTCTTCCAAATTCGAGTCAAAATAGGTCTTATTTTCGATTTTTCTCATACAGTGATCGATCGCTCCGTCTTGCCGATCGTTCGCCTACCGATCGATCGCAATTCCTTTGTTATTTTCCCCCGATCGATCGCTTTGCCGATCGATGCCGTATAATGCCGATCGATCGTAGTTACTGTCTTGTGCAGATTAAAAATTTCAGTAGATACGATCGATTGTTTTGAGGTCCAATCGATCGTTTCATTTAATACATTGCTTTTGCGGCTCTGGCGATCGATCGCATTTATATCCGATTGATCGTAGTTACTGTTCATAATATTCAAATGGCTATAACTTTCTGCTCCGAACTCCGAATTGCGTATATTTGGTGGTGTTCGAAAGCTGACTTCTTGGGCTTTACCATGAAGCTTGAATCAGTCCAATCCGAGATTTATACACAAAGTTATGATGATTTAACCATTTGCATTACTTTTCACCTCATTTCTGTGTATGACTCTTGTTTCCTACAAAAATGAAAAACTATATTAAAGTAGTTGAAATTCTAATCAAACACTAGTAGAAACATAAGTTTAAGAGATAATAAAATGCATAATTCATGTGTAGATCAGCTATCGTCATCGATTACACGATAGATGTACATATTGTGTAATTGATTACACGATGACAGTGTCTATCTTGTAATCGATTATCATTACTATTGTGTAATCAACAATACGATATTTATATCTATCGTGTAATTGATGACACGATAGTCACTGCCACCACCACTGCTGTAGACTCACCGCCACCCAACGCCAGATTTGTTACCACCGGGGAGAAGGAGGTGATGGAGAGGGGCATTGAAGTGGGTTTTCGACCTGTACGGCTCCGCCAAATGCAAATTACACCTGATTTTTTTTCAGGTTCCCAAACGCAAGTCACCAATCAGAAATCAGGCTGATATAAAATTTTCACCTTTCACCTACCAGCATCCAAACGCACCCTAGAAATGCCTGCTATTCATTTAATTTTTTAAACACCACCATTTTTGCTGCACCTTGCAACTTGCCGTAAGTGGATCCTATTTTGGTTATGCATCATTAACCAACATCTACAGGAAAACGACTTATTGGTAAAAATACTTTATTGCATGGTGACAAATGTGCCAAGGGAGAAGAATGTTATTCATTCCCATCATTTCATCATATGAAAATAGGCATTATTGAAAAACATGCTGCCTTAAATCGTAAGTGGCTCATTCAAGTGGAATCCCCACTACCGATTGTCTCTACTACAGAAGAGCTCCTGTAACCTTTCTTCTGAGTATAAATGCTTGAGGTTCTATCCTACATTTTCACATCTCTAAAGTTCTAAAATTTGATACAGGTTGCTACTCTTTAACGACCGAAGATGAAATTGATACTTGTTCTTGTTCTGGTAATGGTATTGATGTGCCCCATATTGGCCAAGCGTCGAATGGTCATGGTCCCAGATGAGGAAAAAAATGGGAAAGATGAACAGCCATTGGCTGCAGAAAAACAAAATAGAGTGATCACTGACCAGTATGAAGAAAGGCAAGGTTATTCGTCTAGTTCAGTCAATAATCACCATTCCATACCACGACAGAACTACAACAGCAAGACTAGTTCCCCCGCCCAGGGTTCAGACAGTGGAAATGAGGATGGCAGTGGTGGTGAAGGCAAGTGATGGAAATGTATGTTAGGCTTATATCAGTAGCATATGTACTGCGATTTACCGAGTATTGATTATAGAACTCTCTCTCTCTCTCTCTTTCTCTCTCTCTCTCTCTTATTTTTCACTGGAACTCTCCCATCTATTATATGAATAAGTAATTTAAGGTTCTTTAGTTTGATGTTTTCCTTAGGCACTGAAACGAATAAGCAGTTTTATGACGTGGTTTGATAAGGCAAATAGTACTGTATACACAGAAAAATATTTTCCTGGATATATGACCATACATGGTAGTTGGTACATAGTGGTCCTAGCATGGTAAATAGAGGCCGAACTTAGTACCTAACTGCTCTATGCCTGTAGATAGACCATGTTAAGCTTCTATGTACCGTGCTAGGACCTCTTTACCAATTACCAAGTTCATGGACTCTGGTCAGGCTAGACGTGTGCAAGAAGACTTGTCATATAGAGATGATAACACAATCCACACTTTACCTTATCATGACTATATACTTACATGTGCCTTTCGTCAAAGAAACTTCATGCTCCACACCGATTTTTGATCTCTACTAATTACAGGCATGGTTATACATTCCGTCTTAACCTATATATATATGGAAAAAGTTTAAATAAGATCACTTTCGTATAGTTTATATGAGGCCAATTCTATTCATAGCCGTTGGATATTGATCTGACAGCTACAAATAACTACATGGAACTTACTTATTCCCTGATGTGACACACTCATCTACCCACTGATTTGATATCCACCATCGGATCGAAATCCAATGGCTCAAAAGATTATCCTCATACTCCTTGTATGGGAGCGATGCCATGTAAATTGTCATATATATATATATATATATATATATATATATATATATATATATATATATATATCACGTCCTACAGAGAGGCTCACCTTGAACCAATCAGCTTCTTTGTAAAAAAATTAAAATTTCTATCCTACCCTCCCCCTTCCTCTGGCTCGATGGGGCGCCCCACCACCCCGGTGACCCCCTTCCCTCTTCCCCCCTCTGGCTCGACGGGGGACCCGCCGCCCCCGGCGACCCCCCTCCCTCTCCTCTTGTTCGACAGGGGCACCCCGTTCGAGCCAGGGGGTCTTCGGGGTGCCCCGTCGAGCCAGAGGAGAGGGAGGGGGTAGCCGTGGCAGTGGGGTGCCCTGTCAAGCCGGGGAGGGAAGGTTGGGACGGGGAGGCACCCTGTCGTGCCATATGAGAGGGAGGGGGGTCGCAGGGTGGTGGGGCACCCTGTCGAGCCAAGGGGGGAGAGGGAAGGGGGTTGTCGGGCCGGGGGGGGCGCCCCGTCGAGCCAGAGGGGGGCCAGGGAGAGGGAGGGGGGTCACCCGGGCGGCGGGGGGTTGCCGGGGTGGCGGGGCACCCTGTCGAGCCAAAGGGAGGGGGAGAGAGGAAGGGAGAGGGGGAGGGTAGGATAGAAATTTTAATTTTTTTTTTTGCAAAGAAGCTGATTGGATGAGGGTGAGCCTCTCTGTAGGATGTGAGATCGTCCATCAATGGACAAACAATGAGCTGCTAATTAAGCTCACCAAAATGGGCAGCTCATTATGGTATTTCCTTATATATATATATATATATATATATATATATATATATATATATATATATATAACATATTTACATAGCTTGTATGAGCCAAGCCATCTCTATTTGTCATAGGTAGGTAAATGTGAACTATCAACGTTGTCAGATCTTAATATGATGGCTCAAGATTATTTAGGCTCATGGAAGCTATACGAGAACGATCTTATTTAAACTCAATCTTGGGGATTACAAGTGAGCCGCAAGTTTTGGTGAGTCAGATGTGGCGTCTCAATCTTGGCCGTTCAGCTTCGATCTCACGTCTCAAAGTGTGGAGCATGGGTGGCTAATCACATTTTAACCCACTAATTTCCACATTGCCCCTTCCATAACCTGACATATATATCCCCCTTCCTTCACTTCCCTCCCTAAGCAGACAACTAAGGACCTCAACCCCTCTCTTCCCCGGTTGACCCGGCCACTCCCGTGAGCACCTCCACCGCCAGATCCTCCATTTCTCCGCCTACGCTTCCTCCTCTGCGTATGCTTTCACCTCCTCGCCTTCCCCTCACCTGTCATAACTCCCATGGCCGATGCCCCCAGCTCCTCCACTTCTGCCCACTCCAAAAGAAGGCACCTTTACCCATCTTCTTCCTCCTTTATAACTCGTCTTGAATTCTCTCTCTAATTCGTACCCGTTATTCTTTTTTCCAGTGGGAGGGGACGAGGTTCGGGCTTTGGAGGATTCAAGATGAGAGAAGGCCAACAAAGAGCGCACCGCGGCGGTGGAGGAGGAGGAGGGAAAGACGGTATAATGGATAGGATTGATGCACTCAGAAGATTGTTGTAATTAAATTACATGTTATTGCACATTATTGCTGCAATGGTTCACATTAATTAGTGTAAATAGTTGATGATATGGATACAACAATCTCGTGCTTTCACTTTGAACCTCTTTTTTATGGTTTGAAGAAAACCTACCGAACATCGGTATGAGGGATTTCATCGGGATGTATCCTTAACCCCAAAGACTGCATAGCGTTAAGATTGGAGTGAAATTTTATTTCTGTATACCATGAAGAAGGATATTGAAATGATAATCAGTTCCACTTTTTCATCGGCTTCATTTGTATGTCATTTTTACCTCTCTTTGTTCTAAACTTAGTGTCTACTGTTTCAAATAGATAATTATGAACTCAAATTGTTGTTCTTACTTTCATAAACCTGTATGCATTGTATCTTACATTGGAAGTTGAGAATCTTTGCAGTGCATATCAGTTGTTATACATAACTGGATTTAACGCTTCTTCACATAGCCACACTATGTTCACTAGATCTACAATTTCCTCTAACTATGTCTTAATGTATTAATATCTCAATGTTGTCTCATTTGTGTGTTATAAATTCTTTTATTGCAGCTTGGATTTTTGGACTTGTTCAGACACTACTTTATGCTGATTTTTATGTGTAGTTGAGTGTTCATAGGCTGACATATATCTATATAAATTATTCAAGGGAATGGTTCTTTAGCTTAATGGGGCAAACACTTGGGAATCATATTCTTAAGAACATGGTGTTTCAAGTCCACCAAGAGCCCTGTAAATGCTCTCAGTCCTTGCAAAAACAATTTATTTTTGCTCAAGCTTTTAATCCACGAGTTTCTAAGTTCAACTCTGAAATATTTGTGCAGAATTTCACTCGTAATTTAGTTATCAAAGATTATAACTATATCATAATATCATAGCTGAGTGACGTCGAATTAGTCATGTATGAATTGAATTAGTCGTACGATGCCCCCTTCCCACTCAACTCTAGTCCTTATGCATTGCAAGATTTCAGAAGTACAAATAACAGTTTAATTCAGCTAGTCGCTAAGAATTGATTATCACCCATTCCTCGAGTGCTCTACAAAAATAAAAATGCAATGTGTTGAAAACAGGTGAATGTCAAAATCAACATGAACAGATTGAAAACAGATTCTATGTAGTAAAATGTAATTTGAAAAGATAGGTCCTATGCAACTTAAACCATGCACGGGTATGTTACACTTTTTCTAGGATCTTGGTGGATTCGAACTACCATATCCCAAGATTGGGATTCACTTGTTCTTGAGTGCTCTATCCATTTGAGCTAAAGATCCAACAAGAAATGCTACAGTAACAAACTTGGTTAGTGTTTCAAGTGAGCTATCCAACAACAAATACTATAGTGAGCTAAAAGATCCAACAAGAAATGCAGTGTGGCCATTTCCAAAAATCTCTTCATCACCTTCCTCAAAACAGGTCAAGCATTTCTTACCTCTCTTCATTATCTGCCTGTGTTGAAAGATTGCAGATTTTTTGAGAAGATGAGAGTCCAAACCGAATCGAAGATGCTTCCACAGGATCTCTAATGGCCATGTACGAAGCTGGTCAGCTCTAACTCTAGACTAAAGAGTGTAACGTAAGGCCAACCGACCGAGCTCCTCAAATGTGTAACTCAGGGAGCAATTGAAGCATAGAGCTTTGTTAACAAGAAGAAAAAAACTAAAAAAAAATAAGTATAGCGATCATTCCAAATACTCAAATCTTTTTGATGGGAATGCCTTTTGAAATAACAGGAGGGTCTTTAATATCCTTGGACTTCTTTTCCTTGTTAAGTTGAATGCCCGCCACTTCAAGAGCTGGTGCATTGGCAAGGGCAAACTTCAAAAACAGCAATTCATGATCTTCGCCATATAAATTGGCCAAAATTACACTCTTCAAATGATGGAATACACAACCAGAGATTTTATCCAAAAGCTGCGCTCCAAATAGATTTGTGTTTTCCTTTCGTGAGCAGGTATGGAAGTAGAATAAAAAGACAAGCAACCATAAATTGATCAGATACATTCATTGACTGAGAGAGAGAGAGAGAGAGAGAGAGAGAGAGAGAGAGTTGCCACAATTGTAATAGTTTGTAATTTTGGAGAGCTTCTGAACAAACAAAGAGCAGTTGATATCTCCTTGAAGTCTTGGAAATTCATTTCCAAATAAAGAGCCTTCAGAAGCTCATATGAATTTGGAAGTCTCTCTAGTATAGTGCCTAGCGCCAAAAACTAAAAGACATACCCATAAGTGATCGTTTCAATATAAAACCCTCACAAGTGCACAAGGCAATTGTACTACAGTGAGTGTTAAAAGGTTGTCAAACCTCAAGGACGGATGAATTTACCAAATTCAAGAGAAGAAAAGTTGTTGTTTTGATTTAATTCTAAGAAAGCAATAAACTTTAACTATTTTAAATAAGTTTAACTAATATGGAGTAGTGTCAAGACTTTGAATCCACCACACAATAAACTAGCTTATCGTCTCTCTCTCTCTCTTTTGTATAAATTCCTAATTGGCTAGTATATTCCTCTCGGATATATACTTGTCAATTCAATATATCGTGATCTCCTCTCGAATGTAACACGTAAATAAATTAAAACATGGAACAGTGATCTATCTCCCTCGAGCATAAATCAATGAAACCTTATTCTTTTATAACACCTTAGTCTACTCATGTTCTTCTCGGACACGTAAGGATTCCACGGATTGAAATTCACAAGAATCACTCTTGCCTCTCTCGAGCACAAAAAATAACTCTCAAATAAATTAACAGTGATTATATAATAAGATTTATACACCAACTAAGATAAAAGTTAAGATGAGAGAAAGAAATCGATACAACCAATCTATTCGGGTTTCATCTACATTTTGGACGCGAATTTAGCCGGCCATCAGACGAGGAGCACGCTGCTGATTTGTCGGAGTCATTTTCACTATTCATGGACACTGTTCACCGAAATACTGTAGCAGTAACACTATTTATCTTCTTCCTGGAGCATAGTTACTGTCGCACTTTGAAGGTACTGTAGCAATAACACTAATCAGCCCAAAATCACAGCTCTTCTCCTCTCCTCCAACCTTCTTCCTTCTTCTCTCTCTTCAGGCCGAAACCCCACCGGAATCTGGCAGAAATCTCCCCCGAAAGTCTCTGTATCTCCCCCAAAAACCAGTCCACTTTCTCTTCTCTCAAACTGTTCTGTTTTTATAGGCGGCCAAGGCAACCAGCATCCCCAAATCTAGTACGATTCCAATCTGATTCCGCTACTATTTTTCTATTGTTTCCTGATTGAGCACAAACTGCCTTCTTTTAATTCTGGCACGACTCTGTTCCACTTTCCTGATTGAGCACGCCTCTATAGTCCTAATCGAACACGTCGCTCTCTGCCATCCTTGCCGCCTTGCCATCGACGTCTTGCCTACAACCTCACCTTCTCCGACGCCGTCAAGCTCGCCACCACCATGCCCCGCCATCTCGAGCTCCGTCGTCGAACCACCCTCGAGCTCGAGCTTTGTCTGGAACGAAAGGCCCGAGCTTTGGCTAGGGTCGGGTTTCTTTCTTTTTTTCTTTTTCACAGAACCGAACCACTGAACCCAATTAATCCGATTCAATTCAAATCAGGATAAAACCTGTTCTACAAATCTCATTCATCTGATCTGCAACATATGCTTCTTTACTTTAGGAACAAAACCCGCCTTCTCCTTGGATGACAATCAACGGTCTAGATCATCTCTGCATGCGATCTCAATGTTTTAAATAATTGAAGCTCTTTAAACCCCGTCGACGTGTCCTCAACCCTTAGATCTTTGATCTCTTTGCCAAAATATTTCGCTTCTTTTCTCTTCTTAACCCAAAAGGAATGTATGTCTTATTTTCCTACAAAAGATCAAAAACACATTTAAAGTAGCAAAAAATCTAATCAAATACTAATATAAACATAAAATGTATATTTTATGTGTATATTAATAAGCTGAAAGATGGAATATAAAATGTGGATTGAGTACTAAACATTATTTCACACATGCAAAAAAACACAATGAAGATTTACCAATAAAGAATATTTAAGCACATGTAGTGCTCGAAGGGACATCAAGCAGCCAAGGTCCTTGTCCAAATTGCAAATTTCAACAAGCTCCTTTTTCTTCTGGTATCAATTATGAGCCTCATACCGAGAGTATTAATCCTTGAACAACCAACCAAACATAGATCCTCAAATACACAAGGAACCCATAAGGACTTGAGCATTGGTGCATGAAACTTGATACCAGTCAAGTGATTGTGATATGTCAATATCAGATGTGCAAGAACAGACAACAGAACAAGATGATGGATTGTCTCTTCATAAAAACTACTCCTTCGTAGTTCAAGATATTTGAGATATCTGAAACCTTTGAAATTAGGCAGAAGCATGAGCAAAGAATGTTGCAACTTAAGTGTCTGTAACAGAGGAGGTGATTCCGGATGTAACTGCAGAGAGGGAGGTGAGATCCAGTCCTGCAGAAAGAGGTGGCACAGTCGCGGCCGAAATCTTCCACCTTGAGTGAAGGGAATGGCAGAGCAGTAGCGGATTCGGATGCGATTCCGGAGTCGCGGCCATGAGGGCTATGATAGGCGAGAGGAAGGTGAGGAGGCGAGAGAAGTCACAGTGCAGGCTTTGAAACGGCGGACTAGAGGCGGAGGATTCGTCGTCTACTTAGGGAGGGAAGAGAATGAAGGGGGATCTATCGGATTATAGAAGGGGCAATGTGGGAATTAGTAAGTTAAATTGTGATTGGCCACCATCGCACCACCTCACTTTGATGCGGGAGATCAAAACCGAGCCGCTAGGATTGATGTGGCTCATCCGGCTCACCAAAATCCGTGGCTCACTATATCATCTCCCTATATATATAAGGCCGGCTTACATGAGATCGTTCTCATTTAAGGAGCATGAAGCCAATCTTTTGAGTCGTTGGATTCCGATCCGAGGGTGGGTATCAAATTAGTGGGTAGGTGAGTTATTTGGGGTCGTTTGTAGCCAACAAATCAAGATCCAATGGTTAAGACTTAAACTGGCATCATATAAGCCAAATGAGAGTGACCTCATTTAAACTTTTCTATATATATATATATATATAAGAGGACCGGTCTTTTTAATTGTTGGATACCAATCCGACAGTGCCCCTTAATATAAGGGAAACACATACTTATCCGGAGCACCATTGGCTTTCAATATAATGGCTATGACTTAAACTAGGCTCATATAAGCCAAATGAGACTGATCTCATTTAAACTTTTTCTTATATACATATACAGAGAGAGAGAGAGAGAAGTATAAATAAGATTGCTCTCATTTGGATTATGTGGCTAGTTCAAGTCATAGCCATTGGATCTTGATCTGACGGCTACAAGGTGAGTGATTGGTTCACACTACCCACCCACTAATTTGATGTCCACCGTCGTATCAAAATCCAATGACCAAAAAAATTGTTCTCATGCCACTTATATGAGAACTATCTCATATAAACCGGTCTCATACACACACACACACACACACACACACATATATATATATATATATATATATATATATATATATATATATATATATAGGGCACTTAGCCTGCGAGTAACCGCTGGGTGAGTTTCTGCGGGTGAGTTTTCAAATGACCGTCGGATCATAATAAACCAATCATTATTCACTCTTCTGATCAAAACCATAACCCACCATGGTTACCAAAGAACCCACCCCCCTCCCTTGTCAACCCCTATCCGCCATCCAGCAGCCTCATCGCCACCACCGCCGCATGTACAGGTTGTCTACCACCATCCGTGGTCCGAAGTCCTCTCCCGTCCTCCGTCCATGGATCCCAATCTAACCCCTCTCAGGTCCTTCACCTTCAGCATATGGATCCTGACTCGCCGCATGCGCGACGCCTTGGTGGCCTGCCTTGTTGAAACCCACTGAGTTACTCCATTCTCTATTGTAGTTCCAACAGCCGTGCCGTTTGCTACCCATAACCACCAAGGCCCTCCCTTCGCCATTGAAGTTCCGACGGCTGCCAGTTTCTTGTGCCACTACTCAGCCAATTGTTTATGTGATCGGCGTCATCGACACTCTGCTCCATTGTTGTCGTCTCTTTGGATTGTCATTGTCTGGTCAGTATTCTTTTCTAAAAGTTCGTATTTTTTTAGGAATGGTAAAGGTTCTTATGGTTTTTAAGATGACTTGCATATTTGTAGGAAGAACATGTCATCACAAAAATTGTTGGAGAAGACAACGTTGCATGGGTGAAAGCAAAGGCTCATCAAGCTAATTTGATTTTTGGGTTCACATTTTTTGGGTTGGCATTTTTTGCCTCATTTCTTTTGTTGTTCAGCCCTAGATTAGTCTTAAATGAATAATTTTATTTTTTGGGATACTAAAAAAACTGTTTTAGCACACTTATATATAACAGGTTTTCAGAAAATTTGTTGGAAGAACCTGTTTTAAATTGTTGGAGAAGGCAACTGTTGGAGAAATTGTTGGAAGCATCTGCGATTCTGTTTGGCCTCTCCCTCTTGGTAAAAAATCTGCAATCTATCATCACAGGTAAGTTTTAGAATTTATTTCTCTTCAAAAGTTCAGACTTTCGATTTGTTTAATCTTTTTTCCCATACTTGTAGCCATTAATCGGAGTCGACCAATCACTGCTAAACCTTGTATTTTTTTCCCATACGCTCTAGAGCTATCAGGTGTGATTGGTTTGGGATTTACTATTTATACTGTCCTAATTTGATAGTTTAATCAATGTAAAATGTAGTACATTAACTATTCATTGCCCCCCCCCCCCCCCCCCCCGAGATAAAATCAATGCAACAGAGTATGTTAGTCGCTCACTTGAAGTGTATATATATCAAGGTTTTCAAAACCGGACCGGCCATCGACCCGGATCGATGGCCGGTCCGGTTGGACCGCGGTTTGACCGCGATCGAACCGTGATCAAACCGGATTGATCCGGTTTAGGTGTGAGGATGATAGATATATAATAAATATATGTTTTGGTAAAACAAAAGCATGAAGGCACTGGTAGCCCAGGTGGTTGAGGCGTGGGTATTGGCTGGGGGGGGGGAGGTTCGAATCCCCCCTCCAGCCGAAAATTTTTTCAAAAAAAAAAAAAAAGGGATTTCAACCGGTCCGGACCGGTCCGGTTTAAAAAAACCGGCCGGTTTAGTGAACCGGCCGGTCCGGTCCGGTTTTGAAAACCATGGTATATATATATATATATATATATATATATACTGAAATCATCTTCTCTCTCTGTAAGCTTCTTCCCAGCTTGAAAACCTTCTCCATTTCTGTGATTTTTGGTGATTTTTAAAAATTATTTTGGTGGTGAAATCTAGATGTAGATAGGGGCTGAGATCACTGTTAATACAAGTAGTTTACTTGTGGGAATGGACATCACGTCGAAGTTGCATGCTGTAGTCACTATTAAACCTTGTAATTGTTTTCTAGCTGACATTAATCAGTAATTTTTTAAGATTGTTTGTCTCGACACCAAACGAATTTTGCCCTTTAACATATCTGAACTAGATCAGTTATGTAATGGTTATGTTAAACAATTACTGTTTAGATACTCCCTCCATCCAATAAAATGTGTTCATTTTGGTTTTCTAATGAGGACACATATTTTTGGATCGAGGGGGTAGAATAATTTTATGATTTTGTGACATCCTTTTACTCTTTATATGACTTGGAGTGTCTTGGTTTCTTACTACAGAAAGCTTACAGATAATGGACTTACAGCCCTAGCAAAGGGATACGCAAGCTTGAAGAACTTGTATGTTGCAGGCTAATTCTATCTCCAATGTTTTTGCCTTACCAAGGCCAGGAAATACCTCTGTTCTGCTCTTTCTGTGAGATCTCAGCATAATGTTTTAGTTGTCTCATTGAGATCTCTGTAATGCTAGAATCTGAATATTGAAAGTCAGCAAAAGGTTGCAAGTGGTAATGTTTAAGGACAAGAACAATATGAAATGACTATCTCCAAAGTTTTTGCCTGGTGAAGGCCAGGAAATGCTGAATATTGAAAGCCAGCAAAAGGTTGTAAGTGGTAATATTTAAGGACAAGAACAATATGAAACCAATTGTCACTCTTGAAACGGAAGTCACTCTTGAAACCAATTGTCTTGGACGGGAGATCTCAATATTAGGATCTGTTAAGATTAGTATATTATAGACGCAAACAATTCTGAAATGGATCGGCAGTGGCATCCCAAACAAAAGTACTCCATGTTTCACTTCCCTACCTTGAGATGAAATTAATTATTTCTCCTATTAAATAAGCTCTGCCTGCAAAATTGTACATAAGACTACAGCTCCATTTTATAGAAGTGGATACTAAAAGAACTCAACAATTTGACTAAAAATAATGCTAGATTTTACTTTACATATCACATTATAAAAAATGCAAAAGGCAAAGCTTCATTGTTCGTTCTCTCTCTGAAAGTCCTAAAAAAACTGCAACAGACGAGATTTGGACCCTTAGATCAGTTATATCTACATCATGGCCACCCTCAACTAGTCCTCATCTGTCAACCTGGAGACCAAAATTTTTTTCTAAAGCAATTATTAGAGAATGTGTAGCTGCCATTGCATCTATAGAAGCCAATTCACAATCAATTATGTTCATTAGGCATTTTCCAACAGCCTGAACAAGGCCTTCCTCTTGCTTTCCACCAAAGAAGCTTGAGTAGACTACAAGCTTAAAACTGAGTTCCTTTTCAACCCAGCTGAGAAGGGGATCAAATTTTTGTACCTGCCTGTCTGCGAAGGATAAGTGGGCATTTACCCACAAAGTTTTATTAAATACTCATCTAAAGAAGCAAATAATTATGTGTATCCACTATGTTCTTAAAAGATTATCAAACCACAAACAGCAAAAACATAGATCACACAAGACCACACAAGACTTTTTGTTCTTGATGGAGCTTTTTCAAGCCCAAAATTGACAGTCAAACCCTATCTCTTATTTTCTATACTCACGAGGGCTCAAATGTTTAGCTTGTATAGCTTGTAAGCATGAAAACAACACTTCCCAGTATAACTTGTCAGCATCTCTTATCCACATCCACAGATGTTTGAACCATCAGAATTTTAATTTTTTGACACATTTGTAAGATTATTACCATAATTTCAAATGCTTAAATCACACACAAAAAAGCAACAACAGAGAACAGCAACATAGAAATTTCTCATAACCTGTTACATATAAGCGGCTAAACCAATTTTTTTAGTATCTCTAAAAGGAAAGATCATTCATTTAAAACAGGTTCTTCCATCAGTTGCCTTCTCCAACAGTTTTTCTCAAAACCTGTTACATACAAATGTCCTAAACCAATTTTTCTAGTATCCCCAAAAATAAAGATCATTCATTTAAAAAAGGTTCTTCCAACAGTTTCTCCAAGAGTGCCTTCTCCAACAATTTTTCTCAAAACCTATTACATACAAGTGTGCTAACCCAGTTTTTCTACTATCCCCAAAAATAAAGATCATTCATTTAAAACAGGTTCTTCCAACAGTTTCTTGTTGTATCTCCTTAATATGCTTAAGGATCTACAATAGATTAAGTAAGAAAGTTGGATGAAAGGGGAGAAGTATAGAGTGAAAGGGAAGAGAATAAGATGAAGAGGAGAAGGAAGAGACTAAAAGAAAACTACTGAGCTGTTCTGAAATCACTATTCACGTTACTATTCATGTACTGTAGCAGTAGGGCTAAAGCCTTATTTATAGTATTAGGCATGTAGCCTTTACAATTGCTGAATTCTACTATGAATAGGAATATAATCAAACTAGGAAATAAATCCTAATAGATGTAGCATGCCTAGGAAAACATAAACTAGGAAAGTAATAAACTAATCCTACTCCAACTAGGATTAACTAAATTAGGAAAGTATCCTAATCCTTTTCCAACTAGTATTCTAATTAAGGATCATAACATCCCACCACGCTCCGCTTACGCCTTGCCCTCAAGGCGACCAATCAGGAAACTGAGCATAAAAATCATCTTCAATCACCCAAGTAGCATCCTCTGGCGGTTGATGCAACCATGAAACTAGAATCTCTTGGACCACACGACCTTTACGCCGAATGCGTCGTCTCTGTAGTATAGCATGAGGTATAGGCTGTGACTGTTCCGGTGGTAATGGCGGTGGCATCGCAGGAGTTACGGCGGATGGGTCACCAACATACTTCCGGAGTCGAGAAATGTGGAAGACAGAATGAATTTGGGACCCTGGACTTGCCCTTCAACCTGCTGATCCTTGGAAGCACTTAATTCAAGGGGTTTCTCAGTTGAAACTCCGCTGGATTTTGTCATTGTAAGTCCCTAGGATCGATAGGCTCTGGATACCAATGTTGTATCTCCTTAATATGCTTAAGGATCTACAATAGATTAAGTAAGAAAGTTGGATGAAAGGGGAGAAGATAGAGTGAAAGGGAAGAGAATAAGATGAAGAGGAGAAGGAAGAGACTAAAAGAAAACTACTGAGCTGTTCTGAAATCACTATTCACGTTACTATTCATGTACTGTAGCAGTAGGGCTAAAGCCTTATTTATAGTATTAGGCATGTAGCCTTTACAATTGCTGAATTCTACTATGAATAGGAATATAATCAAACTAGGAAATAAATCCTAATAGATGTAGCATGCCTAGGAAAACATAAACTAGGAAAGTAATAAACTAATCCTACTCCAACTAGGATTAACTAAATTAGGAAAGTATCCTAATCCTTTTCCAACTAGTATTCTAATTAAGGATCATAACATTTCTCCAACAATTGCCTTCTCCAACAATTTTTCTCAAAACCTGTTATATACAAGTAAAACAGTTTTTTTAGTATCCCCAAAAATAAAAGCATTCGTTTAAGACTAATCTAGGGCTGAACAACCAAAGAAATGAGGCAAAAAATGCCAACCCAAAAAATGTGAACCTAAAAATCAAATTAGCTTGATGACTCTTTGCTTCCACCCTTGCAACATTGTCTTCTCCAACAATTTTTGTGATGACATGTTCTTCCTACAAATATGCAAGTCATCTTAAAAACCATAAGAACCTTTACCATTCCTAAAAAATACGAACTTTAAGAAAAAACTACTGACCAGACAATGACAATCCGAAGAGACGACATCAATGGCGCAATGTGTCGATGACGCCGATCACAGAAGCAAGAGGCTAAGTAGTGGCACAAGAAACTGGCAGCCATCGGAACTTCAATGGCGAAGGGAGGGCCTCGGTGGTTTTGGGTAGCAAACGGCGCGGCTGTTGGAACTACAACAGAGAATGGAGGGACTCAGTGGGTCTCAACAAGGCGGACCACCACGGCGTTGCGCGTGCGGCGAGTCAGGGGCTATATGCTGAAGGTGAAGGACCTGAGAGGGGTCAAATCGGGATCCATGGGCGGAGGATGGGAGAGGAGTTCGGATTGGCCGGAGGGCTCGGGGGCGGAGAGAACGGAGTAGAAGCTAGCAGGTGAGAGACAGGTTCTCAGGTTCTGTTGGATGGGAGGGAGTTGTTTTATGGTTCAGTTTAGGCAAGATCATCAGATCTTCATCCAATGGACACACCATTAACTCACCCGCAGAAACAGGGCCTGCGGGTATGCGCTCGCTAATTTTTCCCATATATATATATATATATATATATATATATACATGGATGATATAATGAGCCACAGGTTTTGATGAGCCATTTGAGCCACATCAATCTTGGCCATTCATTCTTAATTGCATGGCTTAAAAATTGACTCTCTCTCAGCCAATCAGGTTATAACTAATAAAACTATCAAAATAACAACACTGCCCCTTCCCTACCACAACCCATTCCATCCCTCTCAACTCCCATCTCCTTTAGCATCACCTCCACCTCTACCCTCGCCGACGGTGACGTCCTCCTCTTTGTCTCCGCCGCCATGTCCCATCTTCTTCAGCAACATCTCCACCTCTACCCTCACTGCTGGCGGTGGTGTCCCCTTTGCCTCTGCCGCCATGTCCCGCTGCATTCGACCCCCTTCCTCATCAGCGGCTGCGACCTCCGCCTCCAAGCCCTCCACTGCCACAGGCAGCGATTCCACAACAGACGTGGGAGCTTAACATCATGGTGACGGTGATCGGAATCTACGCCGATGAGCAACACCATGGTGTCACCGCCGCCGTGTCCTTCCTCCATCATCTTTCTCAGCGCCATCTTCATGTCCGGCCGATGGTGGGTCATGGTCTCCTTCCTTTCACATTCATGGCCGCCGCGATGGTGGCGGCGGCCAAAAAGACTATTTTTTTATTCGTTCTGATCCGTTGCCGTGATCAGCGTCCTCTACCGTCGCCGGCCTCGGTACCTGTAGTGTCATCCATCATCGTTGTTGCCCGCTTCTCTCTCTTCACCCTCTTTCTCTTCCTCTCACTTCACCCATCCCACCACCTCCACTGGGTGGCTAACGGTGGCAGCCAAAAGGCGGCGCCTTTGTGAGGTGCCGGGGCCGTCTTCAACAACATTGGCATCTCAGCCAGCGAAGAACTCCCCCTTGAGCTCTAGAAAATGTGGCAGCAGAAATGTGCCTTCAATTCTCAATAAGACTCAGATGACTTGTTCAAAGGGCTCCAGAGATGAAAAGAACTGTTTAATACATGAAGCGTATTTATCAATGTGCCCTTATAGGCTGTAGAAATAACTCGACAACACAAATTGGTCAAGAAGCTTAAAGCCTTAAAAATCTCCTGACTCAATTTTTGTACCATGATAAATTAAGGAAATTCAACAGTGTTGGATTTTTCATCCAATGGTGTTCATGCAGTTTTGGATTGACAAAATCATAGAAAATGTATTTTTTTGGCGCTTCCTTTTGTTGTACTTGTGTGCTATCTTCGTAATGAATTTTGATGCATATTTTAGACAATAAGGGACTAAATTCAAGCAACTAAATATATGTTTGTTTCATATTTAATACTCAGATGAATATAACTGCACAAGCACTGACGTCATTTTGAAAGAAAGTTGGAAAGATATGAACACTCAGTTAATTGCTTGTGTTGGATCTGAAGAAAATAATCCAAGTCGAAGAAATTTGAATTAATATTCCTAACTGCTATATAGATGCCCAGTTCATTTGTAGTCCTAAGCTCCCATCAATTATGAAGCCAATGCTGAAAATAGATCAAGGACAAAAAATTACAGTTCTAAAAATGATTCTCTCCTGGATTTTCAAAGTCGAATGCTGCTGGTGCTTGGCCTGGTAAGTTGGTAACCCTGGAATAGCAGCTGCTGGGTGCTTTGAAAACTCTTATGTGCAATTCTTAACAAGATTTTGTCTGTTGGTTCTATACTGGCTGAAGTCACTGCATATCTCCAAGGCATCTTCGTTGGCTAGGGCCTCCGGTCTACTACTTGGTGACACATTGAAAATAATTAATATGATGTCTAAACATTCTACACAAACACGCTTTGCAATGCCGCTACTCTCTTCAACTGCAGATCCACCTTCCAGCCTCTCTACGTAAGCCGCATACTCTTTCATCCTCTTCGGCCTAGAAAACCTCACACCACCAAGGTAGCTGGCCGACCCCAGCCCAAATCCGTACAAGGATTTATTCTCCCAGTAGGCAAGGTTGTGCTTGCACTCATACCCCTCTTTGCAGTAGCTACTGATCTCGTAGTGGTTGAAACCAGCATCTCTGAGTATCTCCGGTGTTCTGTAGAACACAGTCGATTCGTCTTCGGATGGTAACGGGTACTCCCCTGGCTTGTACCTGAATCATTTGGGTAGGTCATACGTAGTTATAATCACTGATAATCCAAAGAGATCCTTCTATTGGCGAAAGAGAGAGATTGGATGCATTTGAATCACAATTACAGACTTTGCTTACTAGTAAGAGCTCGCATGAAAACACGAGAGGGCGTGCATTCTAAACGAGCTTTGGTGCTAGTTATAGCAATATTCAACAAGTGCTCGAATATAACTAGAGATAGAGAGCTTAGAGAATTAGATTGAATTTCTTCCACTTACCATAGAGCAAACTTGGTTCCCTGCTCGACTTGCAGATCATACATAGACATATGCTTGGGCCCTGCTCTTACAGCCATGGCGAGGGTCACCTCCATATCTCCACCGTCTGGTGAGGCAGCGACGAGATAAGATCCATGGTCCAGTTCTCAATCCCAGACAAACCCACCACTTCTATCGCTTCCATCACCTCCTTCGCGCCATGCGCTCTCCCGTATCCCATCAGCAGCACCCTGTTCACACGCAGCCCTGCATACCCTCTAGTGCCTTTTCGTTGAATGTCCCTGGGTCGATCTCCATTGAAACCTCCGCATCATCACACACCCCGAACTTCGACCACAGTGCATCGAGAACTTGCGAGAGCAGCTCCGGGGAGACCAGCATCGGCGTTCCACCTCCAAAGAAGATGGTTGGAGAGGTGGGTCGAGGCTGGGGAGGAGGGATTAGCCGTCTCCCTTTCCCCGTAGCTAATCCCTCCTTAGTAAAAACAAATAGTCTTTTTGGGCGCTGCCACCATCACGGCGGCCATGAATGTGAAAGAAGGAGACCAGGACCCACCTGATGCCGGCCACGCATCGGCCGTGCATGAGGATGGTGCCGAGAAAGATGATGGAGGAAGGACACGATGGCTGTGGTGACACCATGGTGTTGCTCATCTGCGTAGATTCCGATCGCCGTTGCCATGATGTTAAGCTCCCACATCTGTTGTGGCATCGCCGCCCGTGGTGGTGGAGGGCTTGGAGGCGGAGGTCGCAGCCACTGATGAGGAAGGTGGTCAAATGCAACGGGACATGGCGACGGAGGCAAAAGGAACGCCGCCGCCGCCGGCGAGGGTAGAGGTGGAGTTGCTGCTAAAGGAGATGGGACATGGCGGTGGAGGCAAAGGGGAGGACATCGCCGCCGGTGAGGGTAGAGGTGGAGGTGATGCTAAAGGAAATGGGAGTTGGGAGGGAGGGAGGGAATGGTTTGTGGTAGGGAAGGGTTAGTGTTGGTATTTTGATAGTTTTATTAGTTATAATGTGATTGGTTGGGAGAGCGTCATTTTTAAGCAGCGCGATTAAGAACAAATAGCCATGATTGATGCGGCTCAAATGGCTCACAAAAACTTGTAGTTCACTATATCATCCAATATATATATGTGTGTGGGGGAAAAGTTTAAATGAGATCACTTTCATTTGGCTTATATGAGGTCAATTTAAGTTATGGCCATTGGATCTTGATCTGATGGCTACAGGGGCGAATGATAGGTCACACTCACTTACCCACTGATTTGATACTCATCGTCATATCGGAATCCAACTGCCCAAATCACTGTTCTCATGCTCCTTATATATATATATAAGTCCGGTTTACATGACACTTGTCTCATGCAATTTATATGAGCCAAGTCATCTCGATTGCTCAAGATTACTTTGGACACATGCAAGCTGCATGAGACAAGTCTCATTTAAATTTTTCACATGAGCCAAATAAACTTAAGCCATTTGATCTTGATCTGATAGCTCTAGGGACAGGGCGATGTTTCACACTCACCTGCCTAGTGATCTGACACACGTCGTCAAGATGAAATCTAATGGTTCGAGATTACTTGGTTCATGCAAGCTACATGAGACTTGTCTTACGTAAACTGGACTCTCACTCTTTCTCCATATATATATATACATATATATATATATATATATATATATAAGGAAAAATTTAAATGAGGTTGGTCTTATTTGGCTTATATGGGCCCAATTCAAGTAGTAGCCATTGGATTGGCATTTGATGGCTCTCTGGATAAGCATGTGTTTGCCCTTATATTAAGGAGTATTGTCGGATCGGAATCCAATCACCCAAAAGATTGGTCTCATGCCCCTTATGTGAGATCGGTCTTATATATATAGGGGGATGATATAGCAAGCTATAAGTTTTGGTAAGCCAGATGAGTCGCGCTCATCATGGCCCCTTGTTTCTAATCACATGGCCCAAAGTGACACGCTCTCCCATCCAATTAGGTTCTATTTAATTCCATTTCCTTTTATTCCAGAAATACTCTCTTCTCCTTCACCTCACTCGTTCTCAACTCGATCAAACCTAAACCAACATCTCCCCCCAATCAGTCACTGCCTCTCTCTGCGCCGCAATCCATTCTCTCCTCTTCTAGTTAGGAACTCTCTCACGAGAGACAGAGCACCTGCTATAGCCGACCCCTTCCCCTCGTCCGCCAGATATGTCGGCGCCTTCTATCCATTTCTCCATTGACCACCACTGCCCGATCTCTCCTAGAATATCAATTGCTTTTGTCCCTGCCCGAGACTAACTGGTTGTGAGAAAGCAGTCTGGTCATTAGTTTCCTCTCCCCCTAGAAAGCTATGTTATTTCATCACCCTCCAACATGGAGTTAATAGCCGAACTGCTTGTGGAAATGCTAGTTGATGCGATGCGCAGCGAGAGAAACTACAAAGTTGATGTAGATGGTGGAGCTGAACGGTGACCGATGTGAAACTCGCCCAAACAACGTCTACCACTTGCTCTGAATCAAGCAAATTCAGCAACAAGCAAACTTCTGAAACTAAATCTATGCAATAGAGAGTAATCAACTAGGGATAAGTGTATGGAAGGGCACACCTTTAGCAAACACAAAGTTGGATTGACACACAATCAACAACTAATTCAGTTCAAAATCAACAAGCTCTATTTTCTATTACATCCAAGGTCTATTTATAGGCTTACAAAAATTTCAATTTCGTTCAAACTAAGTAGGTTGGGAAAATAAAGGAAGGAGAACTACATTTTCTAGAGGAGTAAATGCAAAACAATATTTCGTAGATATCTTAGGGAAGTAAAAGGTCAAATACAGATATCGAAGCCTTAATAAAGAAATAGTTGGCCCACATAATTACTGCTCTAAAATAAATGATGAATTTGACTTTTCTTGTAGCTCATTTCTTTATTTGTTCTTTGACTTTTTATCAACTTTTGCTTATGGGCCTTGATCTAAACCTGGATCCCAAATAATGTTTGGATCATTTTGAGGCTTCACCGTGAGCTTGTAACCCCAACATGATTCACATCACTAGTGAAGGAAATCATAGTGGCTTTGAGGGAGATCTTATAGCTTTTTGTTAATTTAAGTGGCAAAGGTAAATTGCTTTGTGCATAGTTAGTGTTTGTCAAAATGCTTAATAATAGAGTTCATTTGTAGAACGTTAAATTTAGGCATTTATGTTATGACAGAAATTTGATTCATTAAACCTATATTTGGTGGGGACAAGATAATATTTATTTGATGCATTCGATGTGATGTAATTGCAAGGACGTCTGGTTAAACCAGAGTTCATCATACTATAGATACTTTTAATACTATGATTTACATAGTTGGGGTCATGGGGGAGGCAAAGGAATTTGGGGTAGTAAAGAAGTTGCATATGGATGATCTTGGACATTATGGATGCCTTAATATCCGATAGGATATGATGCTAACATAATGCTACTACTAATATCTGGATGATGTGGCTCTTTAGCTCAACTGGTAGATCACTTATTTTTCTTAATCACCTACTACCAAGAAATGGTGGTTCAATTTCACCAAGACCCAATAAAAGCAATAATCTATATACTACTATGAAAGCATCTTAGCTAGCACGCTAAAGGCTAAAGAACACTCTATACGAACTTTGAAGTTGGCAAGTCAATAGCTGTAACACCCAAAAAATTAGTAAGTATTTTAAAACCCAAATTTGACCCTCTTATAATGTTTGATTTGGTCGTATTTTCCCTTATGGAAATTAAAGTTGGTGAGAAGAGCTTTCCAACGCCACCTATTATGCCTAATTTGGAGTTCGGAGTAAAAAGATATGAGAAATTGAATTTTGATTGAACGTGACCGTGATCGATCGCCATAAGAGCCGATCGATCGGCAAGCTTAAACCGATCGACGCCTTACCAAAACGATCGATCGTAGTTACTGTAATTTGTGAATGTTGTGTTTCGCGTAAAGTGATCGATCGGCAGTAATAGCGATCGATCGGCTGTAGCGTGGTAGTGTAAAACAGTGCATACGACGATCGATTGCCGTATAGCCGATCGATCGCCGGTTGCGGTTTGCGTTTTCTAGAAGTATTTTTGGGGTGGATTTACTTAGGAAAGATATCAAATCCCAATTGGACTTATTTTGCACGTCTCTAGGAGGATTGTGAAGCCTTCCCATTGGTTGAAAGTATCCATAATTTAGAAGATTAGTTTGAGAATGGATTCTCCCCCAACTCTATATAAACAATAGAGAATTGGCTTGTGCTAACCCTAGAACGTCCAGAGACTTTTCCCTTCTCCTTCCCACGTTCACCCATCTCCTTGGAGGCTTGTTCTAGTGGGAGTTTGCGAGAGCTTGGAGTGGGAGCTTTGGAAGGAGCGGAAGAGACGAGTAATGCGTAGAAAGGCGAGATCTTTGGAGGATTAAGTGGGATGGTTTTTCCCCTCTTCTCTCTTTTGATTATATATGCTTTTGACAAGTGTTTTGAGTCAATACCTTAGTTATTGTTTGGATTCTTGCGACATGAATAAATTGTGTCAATATTTCTATGCGTAGTGCATTACAAATCATATGTGCATTCATGTTTCACTTCTAGATGGGAATCCGCATCTAAAGTCTAATGCTTTATTAATTTTCCAGAGACTAGAAGTTCTAATATTGTTTGGTTGTTGATGATCCATGTTGAATTTGTGACTTTAAGGTGTGTCTTACATTAATTGTCTTGTTTATGGTGTATTAATGTTTACAAACTACGTTATATATATAAGAATACAAGAAAGGAGTGAACTTTAGTAATTCCAGATAATTCTTGGTTCTATAATTAGTCTAGGAGGGGAGTATATGGTCTGTTATTGATATATTATCATTTATAATGTGTTATTAAGTAAGATAATCAAGTTTAATTAAGAGTCTTACTCTCGGCCAGAACTGTTTCTGTGCTGACAGGCGGTGGTAAATAATTCGTAACTAATTCAAATAAAATCGGAAAAATATAAAATCAGTGGGGTTAGAACCTAGACTCCCGAGGGTATTATCAGTAAAAATTTCAGAGGTTAAGTCTTACTGTACAGAGCACAGTGGCCGTCGGAAGAGGACTATTATGCAGGAGACAGTGAGCAGAATTGAGAGAAAATACTAAGTATACAAATAACATCATGTAATATGATATGGCAACGATTAATATGTTAATAACAATAATTGGACTATATACTTATGGTATATCACAGTAAGATTTGGGTTATATGTGATTCAATTATGAGAAATTCCTATCGAGAGTTGAGCATGAAAGGTATGTATTGATTGTATGTTACTCCTTGTGTGAGTTGTCTTGTTATTCTATGCTACTCCAATGAGTGAGTTATGTGTTGACCAAAGACTTTGATGCTTCTATCCATACTCCTTGAGAGAGTCTATTCTGGTAAGAGATACCTTATGATCTTAGAGTGTTGTGACCTCTATTCCTTTGAGATATTGCTCATATTGATTACATGATTGTTTCTTCCACTAGAGACCTAGCGAGACTCTCCTCATGGTGGTTTCATAGTATGCTCAATTAAGCCATTGCTAGATCTTGCGAGGTCACTTATAATTATGAAATTGCGATTCCATACTGGCCGAAGGGAGGCACTATACGTACGTTAGATTGTGGACATTACGGAAGGTCCTCAGTCTGCGTCCATCGTGTCCGTAAGCACTGGTGGGGCCAGCATCCTAGACGCATGGCAGGGTTCCAAAGAGAGAACCCCTAGGGTAGTTCTGGTATATTTTAGTCACTTGCGAGTGACCAGGTTAGTGATCTATACATGAAATATGCATTTTATTATCTCCTCAACTTATATTTATGCTAGTGTTTGATTAGAATTACTACTACTTTAATATAGTTTTTGGTTTTTGTAGGAAACAAGAGTAATATACAAAAATGAGGTGAAAACGGACTTCAATGGTTAAATCTTCATAACTTCGTGTACAGATGTTTGATTTGACTGATTCATGTCTCATGTTAAAGTTCAAGAAGTCAGCTTTCCAACGCCACCAACCGCGCGTAATTCGGAGTTCGGACCGAAAAGTTATGACCATTGGAAAATCGTGCTGCAAAATAAATAGTAAAGCGATCGATCGGCCAGAAAAGCGATCGATCGCCGTATACGCAGAATTGAAATAAGGCCTATTTTGACTTGGATTTGGAAGGGGATTTGAGGGTTTTCCTTCACCCCTATATATATGCCTTAAGGGAGAACGTATGGGGTATGCAAGAATAGAGTTTTGAGTTCTTTTGGAGACCTTGGAGGCTAGAGCAAAGGAAGAAGAAGAAGAAGAAGATGAAGAACTTGTTGATGGATTCTCTTCCCATGCTTGGCTAGACTCTCTTCCAAGGCGTAGATGAAACCCAACTGATTGGTTGTATTGTTTCTTTCTCTCATATTATGTTTTTATTCTAGTTGGTGTATGAATCTTTGTTATGCAATAAAAGTTAATTCATTAGAGTTTATTCTTTGTACTCGAGAGAGACAAGAGTGGATCTTTGTGGATTTCAATCTGAAAGAGCACTTGCGTGTCCGAGAGGAACGTGAGGGCTTTGAAGTGTTACATATTAATAAAGTCTCATTGGTTTATACTCGAGAGAGATAGATCACAGTTCCATGTTTTAATAGATTTATGTGTTACATCCGAGAGGAGGGCACTATAATTTGAATTGACAAGTGTATGTCCGAGAGGAATACACTAGCCAATTGGAAATCTGAATTCAAAAGAGAGAGAGAGACGATACACTAGTCTATTGTGGTGGATTCAAAGCCTTGGTACTTCTCCTATTGATTAATCTCAGCTTAGTTTAGTTAAAGTTCATTGCTTTTCTATAGATTAATTAAAAACTGCTGCTTTTCTCTTGAATTTGGTAGAATATTAATCCGTCCCTGAGGTTCGACAACCCTTTCCATACTCACCGTGGTACAATTGCCTTGTGCACTTGCAAGGGTTTATATTTTTAAACGATCAAGTTTTTGGCGCCGTTGCCGGGGACGACACAATAGTTTACCAGATTCTTAGCATAATTAGTGTTAGAGTAGTTTAGTGAGTCTTAACTTAGATTATTTATCAGTGGCTTAATTTGTGTTTTTTTCTTTCTTTTTTTTGCAAGGTTAAGAGAAGACGTGGAATTCTCGCCAACGTGGAAGGGCCGCCCCTTCCCCTAGTTTGCATTCTCTTATTCTTCCCTTTTTAGATTAACTTGTGTGTTTGGTGTTTTTCTTTTCTTTCTGTGATTGCATGTTGTGCTAGTTGTGGCTATTAGGGCTGTTAGTTGTCGATATCTAGGATTGATGATTGCTAGTTGTGGATATCTAGGGTTGTTTATTTGATTTGTGGATGTGTGATATTGTGGTTCAGTTGATGAATGCATGGTGAAGAAATGTCTTCACCTTTCTATGGATTTAGCCATGAGAACCCATATAGGAGCTTTAATGATTATTGTTCTTCACACACACCTAATCCCCCTCCCTATGAAGTGCCCTACCACCCGCATCCCTTATATGCTGATACTTACAACCGTGGGTGGGATAATCACTCTAATTTTGGGAGTGGCACATCTTCCCTACAATACACAACTCATCATATGTCGGAACCATGTGCCCTCTGTTTAAGTCCCATTCACACCCCAGTGGAGTGCCCTTTGGCCCATGAGTACCCTGATTTTATAAGAAAATATGTGAATGAGGCCCGAAGTCTTCATAGGTGGGAGGATCATCCTAACAACCCTTGGGAGCAACCCAACCCTGGGCCCACTCTTCATCAGGCCCCTAGACAAGATTTCCTAAGCCATCAATTACCTTACCAACTAGCCTCTACTCCTCAGTTTGGCCAACCGACCTTGGAAGACCAGATGAGTCAAATGAGCCAAATGCTTCTCTCACAGTTAACCGAGATTAAAACTGAATGTGAGGAGATGAGAGATGAAATACGGACTCATGCCAAGATTGTCCATTCTCACACACAGGCTCTTGCCAACATTGAAATACAGTTAGATCAGCTAACACAGGCCATGAATAAGAACGACGAATGCATTTTACCTGTTGAGCCCCAATATCCGAAGGGGCAATTTTCTGATGAAGGGATCTGTTTTTTCCCTGATTATGATGTTACATCCCTTCAGAATGCCCAAAGGTTTGACAATGAGCTTGAGTGGGCTTTACACAATGATCAAGAGGGTGTAGAAATTAAAGAAGAAGTGAGTGTGTTGATAGAACTAAATTGTCAACCTTCTTCTATATCTGAGGAGTGGCAGTCTACAACACTGTCAACAGAACCTTCTATGCCTAGAACACCATTCATACCTTGTCTAGATCAATCTAACTCTTTGTTTAATGAACATAACTTAGACTGTTTCATAGATAGTTTAGTTGATTCACTAATTGAGGAAGCTTTTCCAATTGGGTTACTAGAAGAGGCCCCTAAGGCCAAAATGGTTGCTGTGGGGGAGGAGGTTCCCTTTATATTAAAATTCTCTAATGACCTTCTTTCATGGTTAATGCAGGGACCCCTCTTTCCAAAGCTTCCCTACCCACCACTCCATCCTTTTATTCCACGATGTGCTCCATACTTAGGCAACAAGGATAGGAGTGTATGGTGCAATCATTTAATTGATCCAGGTTGATGACTTGATAATCTGGACCCTACAGAGGATCGTGACTACGTCTGGCTGAAGACGTTAAACTTAGCGCTTGGTGGAAGGCAACCCACGTCTTTAGGTGTATTCTCTCCTTTCTCTAATTTTCTTTCTTATATGCTCATTGTCATGCTATATTTTGTTCACATTGAGGACAATGTTCATAATAGGTTTGGGGGAGGGAATATTACTTATAAAAAAAATTAAAAAAATTGAAAAAATCATAAAAATTTGGTTAGTTTTTAGGTTGTTTGTTAGTACTTTTTCTTAGGTTTTGATAGTTTATCCCGTAATAATGCATGTTACAATTCTTAGGAGATTAATTTACATTGGAAGTGTGAGTAAGTATACTCGAGGATAGATACACTTAACTGAGCATATCTTTCTATTACAGTCCTCTTGGAACAGGTGCTTGAACTAAGAAAATTCACTCACACACACTAGTTACATAAAGTAATACCATCTAGAAATTTGTTGATTACTAATTTACAGTGGGATGTCTTTAGTCATAGTCATTAGATGATGTGTAGTTGTCTGTTGAGCTTAAAAGATCATGATAGACCATTTTCTTGGCTATGGCAAGGGATTGGAACCGGAAATAGGTTGAGAGTATAATACAGCCTGGACAAAATAAAGATGTGCTGAAATATATGTGCTGAAAATAAAAATGTGAAAAAATGAAAACAAAATGAAAGAAAGGGGCTGCTTGACTTTATAGGATTAACTTAGGCTGATGCTCGGGCCCGAAGCGGTCTCTTAAAACCTAATGCCCTAAGTCAACTGGCTGGGAGTCATTGGCCTGAGTCATTGCTAAACCTAAGCATCTTGAAGTCAGGCCTTACACAGTCCTAGCGGAAAAAAAAAAAGAAAAAAAAAAGTCTGTGGTGTATTATCCTCTCAAATCTAGAATGTTGGACCCGAAGGAGGCGCGCAGATCTGTGCTATCATGAACCTAAAGATTACGATGACTATGTAGATTCTGATGTTCTTTGGTTAATGGGTAACACTGGATCTGTATAAACAGAAATTTAGATTGTATTGCTACAGTGTTCTACATTTTCTACTATTTATGTTATCATGCTATATAATATTTGAGCAGAAATTTCCAAGATGAAAGTGTGGAATAAAACCACTTACTTGAGGGCTTCTATATTCCTGTTGATTATGAACCAAGTACATGTGGTTGATTTTCTTAAGCATTGTAGTATGTATTTATCGGGATAATAGGTTTGCTTGTTTTGTAATGTTTTAATTTTTGCTTTGTTTCTTCACTTAGGTTAATTAGTTTAATAAATACATGTTTGTGGGTAGCATGGCTGCAAACCCTCACGAGACAATACTCGTCCTACTAGGGACACCTAGAGGTTTAACGGCTTGTTGCATACACTCAATGCAATCGTGTTCCCTACGAAAGTGGTGTTTACTTTTATGCATTAGTTCTTTAGTTTGTTTGATTTGATTTGATTTTGTTTTGTTTTGCTAGGGACTAGCAAAATCTAGGTTTGGGGGTGTGATCTATACATGAAATATGCATTTTATTATCTCCTCAACTTATATTTATGCTAGTGTTTGATTAGAATTACTACTACTTTAATATAGTTTTTGGTTTTTGTAGGAAACAAGAGTAATATACAAAAATGAGGTGAAAACGGACTTCAATGGTTAAATCTTCATAACTTCGTGTACAGATGTTTGAATTGACTGATTCATGTCTCATGTTAAAGTTCAAGAAGTCAGCTTTCCAACGCCACCAACCGCGCGTAATTCGGAGTTCGGACCGAAAAGTTATGACCATTGGAAAATCGTGCTGCAAAATGAATAGTAAAGCGATCGATCGGCCAGAAAAGCGATCGATCGCCGTATACGCAGAATCGAAATAAGGCCTATTTTGACTTGGATTTGGAAGGGGATTTGAGGGTTTTCCTTCACCCCTATATATATGCCTTAAGGGAGAACGTATGGGGTATGCAAGAATAGAGTTTTGAGTTCTTTTGGAGACCTTGGAGGCTAGAGCAAAGGAAGAAGAAGAAGAAGAAGATGAAGAACTTGTTGATGGATTCTCTTCCCATGCTTGGCTAGACTCTCTTCCAAGGCGTAGATGAAACCCAACTGATTGGTTGTATTGTTTCTTTCTCTCATATTATGTTTTTATTCTAGTTGGTGTATGAATCTTTGTTATGCAATAAAAGTTAATTCATTAGAGTTTATTCTTTGTACTCGAGAGAGACAAGAGTGGATCTTTGTGGATTTCAATCTGAAAGAGCACTTGCGTGTCCGAGAGGAACGTGAGGGCTTTGAAGTGTTACATATTAATAAAGTCTCATTGGTTTATACTCGAGAGAGATAGATCACAGTTCCATGTTTTAATAGATTTATGTGTTACATCCGAGAGGAGGGCACTATAATTTGAATTGACAAGTGTATGTCCGAGAGGAATACACTAGCCAATTGGAAATCTGAATTCAAAAGAGAGAGAGAGACGATACACTAGTCTATTGTGGTGGATTCAAAGCCTTGGTACTTCTCCTATTGATTAATCTCAGCTTAGTTTAGTTAAAGTTCATTGCTTTTCTATAGATTAATTAAAAACTGCTGCTTTTCTCTTGAATTTGGTAGAATATTAATCCGTCCCTGAGGTTCGACAACCCTTTCCATACTCACCGTGGTACAATTGCCTTGTGCACTTGCAAGGGTTTATATTTTTAAACGATCAGTTAGCGAGCAAAAATTGCAACTCCTTTCACTTTCGATGTCTGGGGCCTTTGATATGATTATTATCCTCTCCTTACTCATATGTGTAGTAGGAGCCTTATTGATGTTTTTCCTATACTTGCGAGTTGGAATTGTTGTTGACTAACCTTGCAGGTGTATATGACCTTTGTTATTCTTATTCTCTTCTTACTGCTTGTTTTCATTCAGTGAGTTTTTACATCCTACTGAGTGTTTCTATGAAATACTCATGCATCCTATGATGCAGGCGCAAATGAAAAGTGAGATCAGGAAGTGCAGTAGTGGAAGAGTTTAAAGATTATTTAGTTATTTGCTTTGCTTTTATTGATGTTTATGACATTATTGGCAATTGTGCGCCATAGACTTATAGGTTTATTTTATTTGACTTTCGAAAAGGGATTATTATTAAGTAAATTCATTTCATAGTATTCATTGATGTTTATTATTGTATTACACTGATTACGGCCATAATCGGTTACACGTCCTTTTGAGATGATTGTAATCGGTAGGTAAATCGACTGTTCGGTCGCGTGCCTGGGATCTCTACCTCGAAATGTATTCCATTGATTGGCTTCCGCACTCCGATCGAGGTATGGGATTTCGGGCCGTGACAATAGCTGTATTTGTTTACAATGGGTTATGTAATCGATTTAAATGAGGTATTACAGTGTGTGCTATCTACAAGTAAGCATTTTGATATAAGCCTTTTATACCATCATATGTGTGGTTTTTCTCAATCACCTATCTTACAATTTGCTGGGTCACAGAGGAGGCAAGAATCTAAATAATAAGCAACTAGATGAGCTTCTATCAACTCAGCTAGATGAGCTCATCTAGTCGCCAACGATGGGCGCATTTTGTTTGTAAACAGCGGAAGGGTGGCTTCTTGTGATGGAACCATACATATATGCAATAGTTTTACAGGGAAGTTGATATCACTCTATGTTGAAACTTCAGTGAACTCCTTGCACTCTTTAAAGGCATCAAATATGGATACTAACGAATCAAATATCACTCCCCATATTGGTGGGATGTTATCAAATATTTTTAATAGAAGCTTGTAAACCTGCATGCATTACACTTTTTATATGATTTGTCTATTTTGCAGAGTAGTTGATGTTGCTCAAGGTCAAAAACTAAATTTATGGAAGAGTGATTCCCTCAGTTATAGCTTGTCTTCTCTTGTATCTTCCATCTGTTCATGTGGGACTAAGAAACATTAACCACAGAAATTTAAGTCATGTATATGCTCCTGGTGGATTCAAACCACCATTTCTTAGGAGAATTATGACTTTTTCCCAAGTGCTTTTCCAATTAAGCTAAAGAACCATAACATAATTCCAATACATAGGTTGATCATTGCATTTACACATAACAGTTAGAAATCTATCTAATTTATCTCACACAGAGTGACAACTATCTTTCAATCAAATGTTGTTTTCTAACTGATGATATTACACCCCGGCATCCAAACTCAAATATAGCTAAACTTTATAATAAACTAGTCAAAAACATTTTGACAAACATCTATAATGCATAAATTGAGACTGTGCATTTTGACAAACATCTACAATACAATTGTCACTCCCCAAATTTTCAGACCTCGATTAGAGCACGAAAGCAACCAATCAAATACTGTCAGGAGGTCCGAAATCTGGAACACAACCGAATACTCGATTGTTCTCAATCTCCATTTCAAAATTGGAGTTGTATAGGATCAATATGACAGAAATATCCAAGTATCAAAATCTTAAATATAACATTACCAAAATAACTACTTAGTCTATTATAGCAATTAAAAAGTTCAAAATCCAAATTCAAATTCCAGGCACATAGGCCAACAAAACAACACAAGTCCAATAATAATAAAATTTAAAAGAAAGTCTTCATCAGCAAAGCTCTAGCCATTCATAGCAGCTTCAGTAACCTTTACCTACTCAGCTTCACTCCTTAATTCCTACATCAATGGATGCATGAGTATTCCGAAGAAATACCCATTTGGATGCCAAAAACCCACTGATAATCGGAATAGAAAATACACTGACTTCACGTTTAAATGAAGAATTCAAAATTCAAAGGAATCAAAAACTGGAGAATCAATAATCATCTTACCAGAATAATAGTATTTCATGATATGGATAGACTAATCATTCAAGACTCCGAACATTCATTTCGTAAGGAGAAAATAACAGTAAATTTAGACTCCAAACATCCATAGTATAAGGAGATGTCAACTTCTGCTCTCAGGTCAGTCCACTTCCCCTATGGACTTCTATACTAGAATATCCTAGAGGTTCTTCAGAGGAACTTGGCCATGGGTCTAGGGATGCTGGCCCCATCGATGCTTACGAGTATAATGGGCGGAGACTGTAGACCATCCGTAATATCATCTAGTCTAATAACATATGTGTTTGCCTTCATTGACTGAACTACAGAGGTTCAAAATATATCGGATATCACTATAGATCTAGCAATGACTCGTGACAATACTATGATTTCCACCTTGGAGAGCTTCCATCAATAACCCTTAGTGTAAGAAAACAGTTTTCAAGGAACAAAATGTAAACTTACAACAACATAGGTTATATTTGAATCATTAGAAACTCTCATCTTTCAAAGATTAACTCTCATAGGAGTACCATTGAGATTTTAATATCCCAATCAGTAGACAACTCAACAGAGAAATGAAGAATAGAAATTCTTAATCAACGGTTGACTCACCAACAGAATAACATGACGATAGTCTCTTCTTGAACCTTATCCAACTTGCATGAGATATAACAGTAAATTTAACTTATCCAATATATTCCCTGTGCATAGCCCTAGATAGAAATTCCCAACACTGACGGTAGACTTTAATGGTTATCATGCAACCAAAGAACTAGTGTTCGAGAGTGCAAACCCTAATTGAAACTTCTTTGACTACATTTGGAGACAAAATTGCAAGGTGTAGGATACTGACTCAGTTTATAATGACTCAACCCTGGTCATCTTTTTAGGTAATTGTTCTTACTACAATCATCCTTACCCATGTCTTTTCATCTTCCTTAATGGTTATCTTAGAGCTTATACTCATATAACCACATTGTACTAAGTATTATTATGTCAAACCTTAGTTCTTTGCACTATTATTTACATAACAGCCAAACTTCGACACTTTCTACTAATTTGACAGTTCGAGTTAAGATTTGAAATTTTTACTGTAGATTTCCAATTAATCTATTTTCCAACCCAATAAACGGCAGATTTTTCCGAATTTTCTACAATTATTTATGACTTTTTAATTATTGACTGTCAGCAAAGGAACAGTCTTGGCCGAGAACTTATCTTACGCTAATGAGCTCCAATTATGCTAATTACCTATCAGTTCATATAAAACCATGATACCAATAATTATCACCCATTCCCAATGTTTAATACAGTGCCTTTATGGCTTCATTAGTAGGTAATAGTTCTCACTTTATGATACCTCTAATTTTCAATAACAATTTATGTTCCTTAACAACACATTGGTAACACTGTTTCCAAAATAGGACTCTTAAATCCAGACACAGCTCTGAAGACAAATCAACTGATAGAAATAGAAAGGAGTCAACTTTCTAGTGGATTGAAGGTCTCAACGCAAGGTAGATTACTAAATGTGACCACTGAGCTCAATACACCACTCGTTGTACGTACTTACCATTAATAGATAGTTTCTGAATTACATCATCTAAAATAACACTTGAAAGAGACAACAAATAAGAGACATCACGTTGCTTCCTTACCCAAGCACCATGCTGGAACATCAATGAAGATTATTTACAATATAGGAATCATCTAGGCACTAGCACATCGAATGTAACACAATTTATTGTCATGACTCATGTACATGTAATCATTCACAATAAAATCTTTGTAATCAACGAACATAACCATAATATGAATAAGAGATCAGAATATCTCACATAATACTCTTAGAATTATACCACAATCATAAATCAAAATGTGGAAATTGGAAAAACACATCTTACCCCAACTGCGACGAGTTCCTCAAGTCCACGCGTCGACTACTACTTTCTCCTCGCTCCAACGCCTTGCTCCTTCAACCGAACGTGATAAGGACACACTTCTCCAGCCAAAGGAGAAGAAGAACTCAGCCAACTCCAAAGGTTTTAGGACGTTCAATTGGTTTTTATAGGAAAACCCTAGTTCTACCAGGAAATCCCTTTCCCCAATCAAAATCTTCTTAAAACGATCTCCACCGTTGGTTTAAAATCTCCTTCTAGTCATCTAGGACACTCCCACAATAGCTCTCTGATGTAAATTTTAATATAATACTCGCAAGCGCACAAATCTAATGCAGAATAATGGCTACGAGGTCAATCCCTCATAGACTTAATAGGATATTCAACCTAATTCTAAGAGCATGTGTAACAAGTAGTAATGAAATGCAAAGTTCTAATTTTTATTTTCTAATTAAACAATCAGATGTTCAACAAACTAAAAACACAGAAATTTACTAGACAAAAATAAAATAAGAAAAGGCCTGTCAATTAATCCTAGTTCTGCAATCCCGTCTTGCTTTGCTCTCTCCTCCACCTTCTGCAACAGTCTCTCGACTACACGCCTCAAGCGTTTTGCTCTTCCCCTCGAACAGAGCAAAATAGTCCCCAATTCCAGCCAAAGCAAAGCTCTCCCCCGTCTGAAATCAGATCAGTCTTCTATCTCCTCAGTTTTGGTGTCTAAAACTGCTCTGTTCGTCTCGGAATCAAAGCAGTGTTCGACCCACAAATCAATCCCGATTCTCTCGAGCCAAAACCAGTTTTCTTCTTTCTCCACACGAACAGCCCCTTCTCAGCTGGCAATGAATTTGCTCTTTCTCTCCTAGATCAGTTTTGCATCTCTCAACTGCAAAACAGATCTTCTCCTTCTCTGTTCCAAGCAAAACCAACCCCCTATTCTGCTTACTCTCTTGAGCAGCAGTTCCTTTCTTTTTCGATCTCAAATCAGCCGGCTTCAAACAGTTCCTCTCTTGCACAGTCGGCGTTCAAACAACAGCTAGCCAACTCCACCTCTTCCCTCTCTTCTTCCAGCCAAAACCACCAAAAACAACCTCTCTAATTCTCGAGCAGAAGTTCTGCTCTGTTTCTACCAACACAGATCCGGCCTCCCCCTCGAGCAGACGATCACTTCTCTTATAGATGAGTCCCTTTTTCTGAAAGGAGCAATTTTCTTATTAAAGCCAAATCCGTCCCAGCCATAAATCTACAATTTTCCATATTCAAAACTATCAAAATCAGGAGCTTTCTATCATTCTGCCCTTCCAAATCCAGCATTCTCTGTCTAGCTGTTGGGTCGCCGTCGTCGCTTCACCACCGACCATCTTCTCCACCATCGGCCGCCCTTACCCATCACCTTGGCTGCCTCATCGCCAGCAATATCCTTCTCACAGTCGAGCTCATATATCCGCCGCTGGGTCGCCGTCGACTCCTTCCCGCTGAGTGCTCCCTGTCATCATCGCCTCCTCACGATCGCCGCCAAGACCCAACGCCACCAGAATCATGGTCGCCGGCACTCGGAATCCAACTCCATCGTCGTCGAACCACCCGAGCAGAGCATCCACTCGATGCCGTGTTCTGGGTAACGCCCGAGCCATCGGCTCGGTTTCCCTTTTTTTTCCTGACCAGATTAGGCCACTGAATCAGTCTGTTCAGTTTGGTTCGTTTCTTTTTTTTATTGACTAATACCCGTTGACGCAATCTCATCCGTCAGATCTTCAATCTCTTTGCAGAAACTGCATGACATACATTTGTGAATCTGAAACCTTAAAACTTGCATAAATAAAATTAAATCGTAATTAGACGCATAATAAAATCTAAATATATTAAATTCAATTAATGCATCTAAATAACTCAATTAAGCGCATTTATTTACCAAACTCCTAATTATTCACTTAACACTAATAACCATTAATTACCCTTATTTTAACTAAAATTACGACTAACATATAGGTAGAAAGGCATATAAAAATGTGTATATTTTGCATATATCAAATACCCCCAAACCAACATTGTGCTAGTCCTCGAGTAAAACAAAACAAAACAACAACAAAAAATCTAACTAATCCACTTCCGTAGGAAATCGCGATTGCATTTAGCGTATGCAACAAGCCTTTTAAACCCCCAGGTGTCCCTGGCTGGACGAGTGAGGTCTCGTGAGGGTTTGCAGCCATGCTACCCATAAACATGTACGTATGAAATAAACCTATGTAATCTAAGTGTAAAAAGAAAATAGAAAATCACTACAAAACAAACAATCCTAATATCCCATCAAATGCACACCACAATGCTTAAGAAAACTAACCACACGTACTAGGATTTATAATCAACTAGAATATAGAAGCCCTCAAGTAAGTGGTTTTATTCTACACCTTCATCTTGGAAATTTCTGCTTAATATGATATAGCATGATACTTTATATAGTAAAAGTGTAGAACATTGTAGCAATACATTCCAAATTTTTTTACACAGATCCAATGTTACCCATTAACCAAAGAACATCAGAATCTACATAGTCATCGTAATCTTTAGGTTCATGATAGCACAAATCTGCGCGCCTCCTTCGGGTCCAACATTCTAGATTTGAGAGGATAATACACCATAGACTTTTTTTTCCATTTTTTTTCCTTCAAGACTATGTAAGGGCCGACTTCAAGATGCTTAGGTTTAGCAATGACTTAGGCCAATGACTCCCAGCCAGTTTGGCTTAGGGCATTAGGTTTTAAGATGGACCGCTTCGAGCCTGAGCATCAGCCTAAGTTAATCCTATAAAGTCAAGCAGTCCCTTTTTTTTATTTTTTATTTTTTATTTTCACATTTTTTTTTTTTCAGTATTCATATTTTCAAGCATCTTTATTCTGTCCAGGCTGTATTATACTCTCAACTTATTTCCGATTTCAATCCCTTGCCATAACCAAGTAAATGGTCTATCATGATCTTTTAAGCTCATCAGACAACCACGTATCATCCAATGACTCTGACTAAAGACATCCCATTGAAAATTAGTATTCAACAAATCTCTAAATGGTATTACTTTATGTGCTAGTGTGTGTGAGTGAGTTTTCTTAGCTTAAGCACCTGATCCAAGAGGACTGTAACAGAAAGATACTGCTCAGCTAAGTTCTCTATCCTTCAGTATACTTACTCACACTTCCAATATAAATTAATCTCTTAAAAATTGAAGTATGCATCATATCAGGATAAACTACTAAAACCTAAGAAAAATACTAACAAACAACCTAAAACTAAGTAAATTTTTATGGTTTTTTCTTTTTTTTTTCAAATTTTTTTTTTGAACTGATAGAAACCAAAGGAATACTACATTTCTTTTCTACACCCCCAAACCTAAACTAAACATTGCCTTCAATGTTTACCAAAAATAAATATTACAATGACTAGTAAAAGAAAAGGAGTGTAAGGAAAGAAATCACCTGATGAGAGGTGAGCACAAAATATGGAAAAAATAAAATACACCCCCAAACCTATATTGTAGCATCCTCACACAGGTATCAACAACCTAAATATTAAACAAATAGAAAACAATCAAGAAACAAAAATTTGGGTTGCCTTCCAAGAGCGCTAAGTTTTACATCTTCAACTAGACGTAACAAAAAAAAATCAGGCAGGAAAAGTCGGGTCATCCAAATCCAGAATGATCTCCTCAATTTCAGTAAAACCTTCTAAATATGGTTTTAATCTTTGCCCATTAACTTTGAAAACAGTTCCATCTTTAGGGTTTTGAATGTCAACCGCCCCATGGGAAAATACTTTGTGCACAATGAAAGGTCCAGACCATCGGGAACGGAGCTTTCTTGGGAAGAGATGTAACCTGGAGTTGTAGAGCAAAACCTTTTGACTGGGCTCAAATGACTTCCTCAGTATTGACTAATCATGAAAAACTTTGGTCCTTGCTTTGTAAATCTTCGCATTCTCATAAGCATCATTACGAATTTCGTCTAACTCATTGAGTTGCAATTTGCGAAGTGTTCTAGCCTTGTCCATATCAAAATTAATAGTTTTTATGGCCCAGTAAGCACGATGTTCCAATTCAATAGGTAAATGACAAGGTTTTCCAAATGCAAATCTATAGGGAGACATTCCAATCGGTGTTTTAAATGCCGTACGGTAAGCCCACAATGTATCATTCAATCTTTCAAACCAATCCTTTCGGTCGTGACGAACTATTTTCTCAAGAATGCGTTTAATTTCCCTATTTGAAACTTCAACTTGCCCACAAGTCTGCGGATGATATGGGGTGGCAATTTTATGAGTAATGGAGTACTTTTTCAGAAGTGATTCGAAAGCTTTATTGCAAAAATGTGTACCACCATCACTTATAATTGCACGAGGGGTTCCAAAACGAGAAAATATGTTCTCCTTCAAGAAACGAACCACCACGTTGTGATCATTTGTTTTGCAAGGAATTGCCTCAACCCATTTCGAAACATAATCTACTGCAACAAGGATATAGAGATAACCAAATGGTGGAGGAAATGGGCCCATGAAGTCAATACCCCAAACATCAAAAAGTTCAACAATCAGAATATTTGTAAGGGGCATCATGGACCTACGTGATAGTGTACCCATACGTTGGCATCTGTTATATTTTGTGCAAAATTCATGAGTGTCTTTGAAAAAAGTAGGCCAATAGAAACCACTTTGTAAAATTTTTGCAGCAGTCTTTTTCGCACCGAAATGGCCACCACATGCATGAGCATGGCAAAAAGAAATGATACTAACAACCTCATGCTCTGGCACACATCTCCTAATGATTTGATCTGGGCAGTGCTTGAACAGGTATGGATCATCCCAGAAAAAATGCTTAGCCTCGGCGGGGAAGAATTTGGATTTATCTTGCTTTGTCCAATGTTCAGGAAGTTGAGTTGTGAAGATAATTAACAATATCAGCATACCAAGGCAATTGAGAGACAGCAAAAAGTTGTTCATCAGGGAATGACTCATTCAAAGGTAAGGGTTCCTCAGCAGACTCGTCAATTAGTCTAGACAAGTGATCAGCAACAACATTTTCAGAACCTTTCTTGTCTCTTATCTCAATATCAAATTCTTGAAGTAATAAGACCCAACGAATTAAACGAGGTTTAGTATCTTTCTTCGAAAGAAGATATTTCAAAGCTGCATGATCTGAAAATACTATGACCTTTGATCCTAAGAGATATGATCGGAACTTGTCTAAAGCAAAAACTATAGCCAACAATTCTTTTTGTGTTGTAGAATAATTGAGCTGAGCATCGTTGAGAGTTCTACTTGCATAATAGATGACATGGGGTATCTTATTCACCCGCTGCCCCAAGACAGCTCCAACCGCATAATCGGATGCATCACACATAAGCTCAAAAGGTAAATTCCTTGAGTTGATCAAATGCTTTAGAACATTCATCATCAAAGACAAAAGGAGTTTCTTTAGCAAGCAGATTGCACAAAGGTCTAGAAATTTTGCTGAAGTCTTTGATGAATCTTCTTTAAAATCCAGCATGGCCAAGAAAAGATCGAACCTCCTTTACCGATTTTGGTGGAGGTAGACTTGAAATTAAGTCAACTTTGGCTTTATCAACTGCAATTCCTATATTAGAAATAACATGCCCCAGCACTATCCCTTGACGAACCATAAAGTGACATTTCTCCCAATTTAGCACAAGATTTGTTTCTTTACACCTTGCCAGGACAAGAGACAAATGGTGTAAACATTCATCAAAAGAGGATCCAAACACTGAGAAATCATCCATGAAAATTTCAAGAAACCGCTCAACTATATCAGAAAATATGCTCATCATGCACTGCTGGAATGTGGCGGGTGCATTACACAACCCAAATGGCATGCGGCGATAGGCATATTTCCAAAAGGACAAGTAAATGTGGTCTTTTCTTGATCCTCTGGAGCAATGGGAATTTGATTGTAGCCTGAATAGCCATCTAAAAAGCAATAGTAGCTATGACCAGCAAGTCTCTCAACCATCTGATCAATGAATGGCAAAGGAAAGTGATCTTTCCTTGTGACCAAGTTCAATTTCTTGTAGTCAATACAAACCTGCCACCCAGTGGTCATTCGGGTGGGGACTAATTCATTATTATCATTTTTTACTACTGTCATTCTTGACTTCTTAGGAACAACCTGAACTGGGCTGACCCAAGTACTATCTAATATGGGGTAAATGATGCCAACATCTAACAATTTTAGCATCTCGGCTCTGACCACCTCCTTCATATTAGGGTTAAGTCTGCGTTGCATTTCACGGGAAGATTTTGCATGCTCCTCAAGGTAAATGTGATGCATACACAGAGCAGGACTTATACCCTTAATGTCTGCTATTGTCCACCCCAAAGCTGTCTTATGTTCGCGAAGAACATTAAGCAACTTTCCATCTTGTTCTAAATTAAGGTCTGAAGAGATGATAACATGCAAGGTGTCAGAAGAACCTAAAAACTCATATTTAAGTGTTTCTGGTAATGGTTTTAGGTCAAGTTGTGGTGGTTTTTCAATAGATGGGACAAGTTTAGACTCGGGAACTGGAAGAGGTTCCACCCTGGCTGTCTATTTGGTCGGGTCCAATATAGGGGTAGAGTCAAGAAATGCATTGACATCTCTAATGGACCCTTCGATGTCAAAGTCTAAGCCAAAATGAGTTAAACATGTCTGGAGGGGATCATCATTTAAAACAGTTTGCAGAGATTCTTCTACTAAACTTTCAATCATATTCACTGTATAAGAATCATCTGACTCTCGGGGTTGTTGTCTAACATTAAAGACATTGAGTTTGACCTTTAAATTGCCAAAAGACAACTTCATAACGCCATTTCTACAATTTATTATGGCATTGGATGTGGCTAAGAATGGCCTTCCCAAAATCACAGGAATCTGACTACCAGGATTCTGCACAGGGTGGGTATCTAAGACAAATAAAGTCTACAGGGAAGTAAAATTTATCCACTTGAACCAAAACATCCTCAATAACACCGCGTGAGACTTTAACTGATCTGTCTGCAAGTTGCAGTGTTATGGTAGTCGGTTTCAACTCTCCTAATCCAAGTTGCTCATAAACATAAAATGGTAGCAAATTTACACTAGCTCCTAAATCCAACAATTCCCTCCCCACATTATGGCCTCCTATAATGCATGAAATTGTGGGACATCCTGGATCTTTGAACTTAGGAGGAGTGTTATGCTTAAGAATTGAGCTAACTTGTTCAGTGAGAAACACTTTCTTGTGTACATTCAATTTTCTTTTCTGGGTGCATATGTCTTTCAGAAATCTTGCATAAGCGGGAACTTGCTTAATAGTATCGAGCAATGGAATATTGATTTGCACTTTCTTAAAAATTTTCATTGTCTCATCAAGTTTGCCCCCTTGAGATGTTTTTGTAAGTCCTTGAGGAAAAGGTGCCTTGGGTATATAGGGTGGCATATGGCTAGACTCAGGACATGAAGAAGCTTCTAGGCTCTTCTTCGATGTAACAGGACTCACATATGGTCTAGTAGTGCTCTCTTGTTCCTCACCCTTTTTAGCAGTTGTTTCTATGGCAGTCTTAGGTGGTTCAACATTGTTGTCAATTTGTTAGCCACTCCTAAGTGTAGTTATGGCTTTAACTTGCGCTGGAGATTGGTCTTGACAAGAATTAGATCCCACTTCAAATTGTCCTTTGGGATTTGCTACAGGTTGACTAGGGAACCTACCTTTTTGCCTCTCATTTAATGCAGAAGCCAATTGACCCATTTGAAGTTCCAGCTTCGCAATTGCTTGCGAGTTGGCATGCAAAGAATGTTGGGTATCTTTTTGAAATTGTATAGAGCTTTGCATGAACAAATTCAAAGTATCATCAAGAGATGGTTTCTTGGGTTGTGTAAGGAATGTTTGAACTTGTTGAGGGTAAGACTGATTGGGAGGGTACCCTAGTGGTCCTCCTTGATGTGGTCCTTTGGACCATGAAAAATTAGGATGCCTAGCCCAACCTGGGTTATAAGTTTTCGAATATGTGTAATTGCCAGGTCGATGGAAGGCGTTTATAGCATTAGCCTGATCATTATTGTATTCCACTCCAAAGGTGTTAGAGGGACAGTTTTGTGTGACATGGGAAGGGTTAGAGCAAATAGTACACACCTTGACATGTGATGGCATTTGGGGCCCACTTGCAGACATCAACGCATCAAAACGTTGTGTCAGACTGTCTATCTTGGAGATCAAATGTGCACTATTGTCTACCTCATATACGCCTCCTTTCTTTTGAAAAGGAAATGCTCTGTCAACTCTACTTGAGCAATCCCATTGCTGAGAATTCTCGCATAGAGTCTCAATAAAATCCCACGCTTCTTATGCACTCTTCATCATAACTGACCCACCACAAGCGGCTTCAACCATTTGGCGGTTCTGAGGTGTTAATCCGTCATAGAAGAATTGAACTTGTTGCCACTTTAAAAATCCATGGTGTGGACACTTAAGAAGCAAATTCTTCCATCTTTCCCAACACTCATAAAAGTGTTCACCCTCCTTCTGCATGAAATTTATAATTTCTCTATGAAGGGCATGAGTTTTATGAACCGGGAAGAATTTGTTCAAGAATTTTTCTACTAATTGATCTCAACTCCTAATTGTTCCAACTTCTAAAGAGTTCAACCATGCTTTCGCTTTTTCTTTCAAAGAAAAGGGAACGAGGCGCAACCTAACAGATTCATCAGAGAAATTTTGGAATTTAAATGGAGCACAAATGTCAAGGAACTCTTTAACATGATTATAGGGATCTTTTTTATTGGAACCATAGAATGTGGGCAAAAGTTGCATCACCCCTGGTTTCAACTCAAAGTGGTGTGCCGTGGTGAGCGGCAACACTATGCAGGGAGGTGAGTTGAATTGAATGGGGGATGAATAGTCTTTTAATGTCTTCATCACATTCTCATTTTCCATGTTACCTAATTGATTCGCAATATCCATTGGATGTTTTAATCTTGCTTTGAAAGTTCTTTCAATTTCTAGGTCAAGAGGTGCAAGTTTTTCACCCAGTGACCGACGACCAAGCATACACTAATTAACAACACTAAAAATTAAATACCTATAACAATCCTAAAAATCGCAACTAACACAAGCACGCAATCATAGAAAGAAATATAAAAATACCATGCACCTAAAAAAATAAAAAGAGAAGGAAAAAGAATGCAAAATGAGGGGAAGGGGTGGCCCTTCCAACGTTGGCGAGAATTTCGCATCTTCTCTTACTCCTACAAAAAGGCAAAACACTAAGAAGCAACAAAAATTAAACTAAATTAAATTAAAACTAAACTACTCTAAGAATTTCGTAAATTATCATACGTAGTCCCCGGCAACGGCGCCAAAAACTTGATGTAAATTTTAATATAATACTCGCAAGCGCACGAATCTAATGCAGAATAATGGCTACTAGGTCGATCCCTCAGAGACTTAATAGGATATTCAACCTAATTCTAAGAGCATGTGTAACAAGTAGTAATGAAATACAAAGTTCTAATTTTTATTTTCTAATTAAATAATCAGATGTTCAACTAAACTAAAAACATAGAAATTAACTAGACAAAATATAAAATAACAAAAGGCCTGTCAATTAATCCTGGTTCTGCAATCCCGTCTTGCTTTGCTCTCTCCTCCACCTTCTGCAACAGTCTCTCGACCGCACGCCTCCACCGTTTTGCTCTTCCTCTCGAACAGAGCAAAATAGTCCCCAATTCTAGCCAAAGCAAAGCACTCCCCCATCTGAAATCAGATCAGTCTTCTATCTCCTCAGTTTTGGCATCTAAAACTGCTCTGTTCGTCTCGGAATCAAAGCAGTGTTCGACCCACAAATCAATCCCAATTCTCTCGAGCCAAAACCAGTTTTCTTCTTTCTCCACATGAACAGCCCCTTCTCAGCCGGCAATAAATTTGTTCTTTCTCTCCTAGATCAGTTTTGCATCTCTCGACTGCAAAACAGATCTTTTCCTTCTCTGTTACAAGCAAAACCAACCCCCTATTCTGCTTACTCTCTTGAGCAGCTGTTCCTTTCTTTTTCGATCTCAAATCGGCCGGCTTTAAACAGTTCCTCTCCTGCACAGCTGGTGTTCAAACAATAGCCAGCCAACTCCACCTCTTCCCTCTCTTCTTCCGGCCAAAACCACCAAAAACAACCTCTCTAATTCTCGAGCAAAAGTTTTGCTCTATTTCTACCAACACAGATCCGGCCTCCCCCTCGAGAAGACGATCACTTCTCTTATAGACGAGTCCCTTTTTCTGAAAGCAGCAATTTTCTTATTAAAGCCAAATCCGTCCCAGCCATAAATCTGCAATTTTCCATATTCAAAGCCATCCAAATCAGGAGCTTTCTATCCTTCTGCCCTTCCAAATCCAGCATTCGCTGTCTACCTGTTGGGTCGTCGTCATCGCTTCACCACCGAGCATCTTCTCCACCATCGGCCGCCCTTACCCATCACCTTGGCTGCCTCATCGCCAGCAATATCCTTCTCACAGTCGAGCTCATATATCCGCCGCTGGGTCGTCGTCAACTCCTTGCCACTGAGTGCTCCCTGTCGTCATCGCCTCCTCACGATCGCCGTCAAGACCCAACGCCACCAGAATCATGGTCGCCGGCGTTCGCCGGCGCTCGGAATCCAACTCCATCGTCGTCGAACCACCCAAGCAGAGCATCCGCTCGATGCTGTGTTCTGGGTAACGCCCGAGCCATCGGCTCGGGTTCCCTTTTTTTTCCTGACCAGACCGGGCCACTGAACCAGTCGGTTCAGTTTGGTTCATTTCTTCTTTTTTTTTCTTTTTATTGACTAATACCCGTTGACGCAATCTCATCCGTCAGATCTTCAATCTCTTCGCAGAAACTGCTTGACGCGCATTTGTGAATCTGAAACCTTAAAACTTGCATAAATAAAATTAAATCGTAATTAGACGCATAATAAAATATAAATATATTAAATTCAATTAATGCATCTAAATAACTCAATTAAGCGCATTTATTTACCAAACTCCTAATTATTCACTTAACACTGATAACCATTAATTATCCTTATTTTAACTAAAATTACGACTAACATATAGGTAGAAAAGCATATAAAAATGTGTATATTTTGCATATATCACTCTCCTAGTTTTCGTAGGATTCCCCAGTCAAAAGATCGTAAAAATTGCAAATTCGAAGACTGTTCAAACCGCAGCGATCGATCACGGTCCTAGCAATCGATTGGCACCCAAACAAATCGCTTTTCCAGTAGTACCGATCGATCGCTCTCAAGACGATCGATCGCACACATACAATTCAAAAGTCACAATAGATACGATTGATAATTTTGCAAGCCAATCGATCGCTAGAGCAAAAATCCGGAAATCGCTGTAGAAATGATCGATCGTTTCCAAGGTGATCGATCACATCTGCCACAACGCCCGGTCGATAGCGTATCCATGGCGATCAATCGCAACCAAAAATTAAATCCTCTATAACTTTTTACACCAAACTCCAAAATTCGCATAGTCGGTGGCATTGGAAAGCTCTCTTCACATACTTTAATGCTGAGATACAAAACATAGCAAATGAAATCAATCAAAATGCTGTAATTTTGTTTTAGTAACATACCGATTTGTCGGGTGTTACAACAATATCAGTCTCAATGTAATTAACTTATTACTTGCTTCATTCTGTCAAGATTAGGATCTGATGAAGAGCACATTGAGCCTTTCTCAGTTCTACATAAAGAGATTAAGTCAAAAGATCTATCTAAAACTTATATCATTATAGAATTTACATTTACTAAAGGGATAAGACAATCTTAATTGAAGGCCTCCGACATGTAATAACCAGGTTCATCATTATCTGGAATTGGGCTTTAGCATACCCGCGCACCGAGTTCGTCGAGGTGATGACCCAATACCACACTAACCCCCATCAGCATAGCCGCTACTCGGCCTGCACCCGCTCGTCCGTCACCATGCACACGTGCAGCCCAATCAAACTATTTTCTCACAACCTGTTTGTCTCGGGTAGAGACGAAAGCAATTGATCTTCCAGGAGAGATCAAGCGGTGGTGGTCAATGGAGAAATGGACAAATGGCACCTACGGATCTGTCGGATGAGGGGAATGGGTCGACTGCAGCAGGTGGTCCGTCTCTCTTGAGAGAATTTCCAATGGGAAGAGAAGGACGGAATGGGTCAGGGGAATGGATTTGGGCGGAGGTGAGGCGGAGAGGCAGCGAAGAGAGAGGCAGTGACTGATTGTGAGGGGGGAGATGTTAGGTTTTGGTTTGACCGAGTTGGGAAGGAGTGAGATGAAGGAGCCGAGTGTATTTCTAGAATAGAAAGAAGTGGAATTAAACAAAACCTAATTGACTGGGAGATCGCGTCACTTTGGGCTGCCCGATTAGAAATGAGTGGCCATGATGAGCATGGCTCATCCTGCTCACCAAAACCACAAGTCTCATTGCCTGAGCCAAGCCATTTGAAGCCATCAAATATTGATTCGACAAAAGGTGTCAAATCAATTGGTTGGTGAGTGTGAATCGTCACTTGCCCTAGGAGACGTCCAGACGTTTCAATATTACTCAGACTCATGCAAGCATGAGACAATTCTAATTTAAACTTTTACTTAGACATATGTATAGGGGAAATAATACACTGTGACGCACTATATAGTGAGCCACTTCAGTTGCATCAATCGTGGCCATCGATTTCAATACCTAGAGATAGAAATCAGGCACTTCAAAACCCTATGCACACACACATATATACTCTTTGTACAAAAAAATATACTTCCTCTGGTCACTTTTAATTGAGACCTTCTCATAATTAATCAATTTTATTGAGATGTGGGGTCCAAAGTAAAAGCTTAGGCTTTTCTGAATAAGTGAGTCACCTTTCATCGTGGAGGCCTCTCGGTTAAAAGTGACCGGAAGGAATACATACTTTTCTGCTTTCAGCTCATCAATTTGGACTTCCTCCAACCTTTCATAGGTGGTAATAAAAACCTTTACCTCGAATGTAATGAATATATCACTTCATATCATCAGATATTGAATGTGGAAGTGACAAGAGAGGTAAAAGTTCAATATTGCTCGAGAACACTAGAGGCAGAAAATAACGCACCTCACAGGATTTGAAGGCAGAATTAACCTTGGCTGTAGTACCATATTAGATAACCAAGCTCCCCAAAAGTGGAGCAGTTAGGAAAGGGCCATGTTTAATCATTAATTCATATCTCAGCACTTTTGATGGTACTATCTTGATAAAAGTTTATGTGAAAAGTTGGCCGATAAATATGAGTTTTTTCCATATTACATGGAGCCAACTTTCATATTCCCATATTACCTAGTTTTTCCCTTGAAATCTTATATAGCCTGGAATCTAGACTTGAAGTACCAAAAATGCCCTTCTTCTTTCTTTTTCGTTTTAATACTGTGCGAAGAGGTGTGTTGTATACAACATGAAAAACACAAGGGTTCTCCGGCAATTTCCACTGGCGACCGGCGACTTCGAGCGGCGATTCCACCAGCGATCCCTGTGGATTTTGACGAGCCTATTCACGTCCCCCATCTCGATTTGGAGCTGCCCCTGCTTGATTTTGACGACACGACAGACAGAGAGTGCACAAAGGCTGCGATTTGAAGCGGATACCTCAGTATTTCGGAGCTTCAACCTTCTGAGTTTCCCCCGCGGATCCCTGCGCCTTCATGCAACCGGCGGAGTGATCGATTGAGCTTCGGTTGATGGCGAGGAAGAGTGTGAAAGGCGCCTGCCAAGAAATACACACATACACACGACTAAACCGTGGTAAGTTTCAACAATCCTTACTGATTTTAGCTTCAGAAGGTCTAAAATTTGGATTTTTAATTTTTACTATGAACTACAAAGTCGTGTCTTTGAAAGACATGACTATATATTTAGTCGTGTACGCGACAACACGACTTTTATGTTTTCATGTTTCACTGACACGACTTTTCTACTGACCTCGCTACCTATCTCCTTGCAGATGGATAAAAAAAGAGATGAGTCTATGGAGGAAATACCATCGGAAGAGGAGGAGGATCAGGATTTTGTTTTGGCACCTCGACAGCGAAAATAGAGGGGCAGGAAGAGGAAGGCTCTGATGGACCGATCAGTAAAGAGAAGATACAATGCGCAACTGGCACTTCAGACGTTTTGTCAATCGGGCGCGATGAAAAAGTGTGCGGCCCCTCCTACAACATCACCAAAGATGTGCCCAACTGATCAGAGAAGCTGGTTTCACTGTCATTTTTGAAGGTGAGGACGTAGTTGTTTCTCGGAACCTCCTGGACCATTTGGTCAGGTACTGGGATGAGTCGGCGAAGGTCTTCAATATCAAGGGCAGGACGCTACATTTGACAGAGCAAGAAGTTGCTCTTATCAACGGATTGCCCGCAAAGGGTGAAACAGTTGAGGTCGTCCCCTCCTTGCCACGCCGACCGCAAGGTGAATTCTAAAGAAAGTACTTCGCCGTGAGGAGACCGGAAATTCCACACATTGAGGAAATCATTGACAAGCTTAGCGCGGGCGAAATAAAGATGGCAAAGGAGGACATGGTGAGGATGATCATCTGCCTACTCTTCGGCACGGTGCTATTTCCACACAGCACTAGAGCGGTGCATCCCTGTTTGTACCGTTACATTGACGACCTCCCAAGATTGAGCTCTTACAATTGGGCTGGGGCTATCCATAATATGTTGTTTTCTGGTATAACCCACACCAGCAGACAACTGGTTGTCAGATCTGAAGGAGGGTCATGGGGCGGTGGATACATAAACGGCGCCGCATATGTCCTTCAGGTATGTAGCATTTTTGTGTTTTCAGAGTCTTCGAAAGGCATGACACATAGACGCTAAGTGTCGTGTCTTATGCAACACAACTTCATTTATAGTCGTGTATGATGAAACACGCCTAAGTATATAGTCGTGTTGCATAAGACACGACCACAGTTCTAATCGTGTACTATTATAGTCGACTATAATAGGAGACGACTTGCCTGTAACCGCGCCTTTTACTAATGTTTTCATCTGTTTAATATGCAGATTTAGTTTTTTGAGCACACGACAATCTTCCATTCTGTCGTGGGCCCTACCAGTCAAGGGCGAAAAGGTGGCCAGGAAGTGGGGCCCTGATGACAGAGGTCAAGAAGGGTGCACAGAAGAAGCACCATATGGCCGACTACTGGATGGGAGGGTTCCACAATCTCGATGTATGGGACGAAGTCATTGATGTAATCCGCCCTCATTTTCGACGGAGAGGCCGGAAATGAAGAGGACTCCCAACCAACCTGCACCATCTTCGTCGAGGACGGCTGCTCAGTCTACTACAATGGGGCCATTGGAGGGTTCGCTTTAGGGCATACAGTCACTAATTGAGATAGCTCTATCTTCGTATGAGGAGATGGGAAGGAGTGTCGGACCTCTACGAGAGGTTCTTCACTCTATGAAGGCATCTGCCGCCCTCAGCGTCAATGCTGTTGGAGGGTCAGATATTTGAGCATCCCAATCAAGAGAAGACTGAAGAGCCGACGAAGGAGATGAAGGAATCAGAGAAGAAGGAGAGGATAAAGAAGTTATCGGTGCATCACATGGAGCCAAAGAAGTGGCCCCACGACAATGAGCATATGAAGAAAACTCTGATTGGTATGCAGACAAAAGAGCTTGCAAGGAAGTCAGCTGGCAATTCATTGAAATGGGGTAAAGGTAAGTTGTACACGATTATTTAATTTTTCATGTCTCATGGTACACGACTATTTAGTTTTTCGTGTTTCGTACAACAAGACTATTTAGCTTTTCATCTTTCATGCAACACGACTATGTTCTTTATCGTGCTGCTACTGATGCGAGTAAGTAAAATGTCATTTTAGCTCCCATCAAATGCACGGATGATGAAGATAAGATTCAATGGGCTACTAAGAGATCCTCGTCGAAGTTGTTTTTGAAGAAGCTCCAACCAGAATTCGACGAACATATGGAGCGTGCAGAAGTCGAGTCCCATCCAACGTACAGACGGGACATATTCCCCCTGGTATAGTGGCAAGGAAGAGAATGAGACTGTCTCTACAAGGGAATTGTAGAGGATTAGGGAAGATGAGCATATACGGAGAATGGCGGTGGAGCAGGGAAGGAGGAATAGGACCCGTCAGCTGAAAACCGACTTCGAAGAAACCATATCCGATCGACAAGTGACCGCTATCATCGATGAGGTGATATCTTCCTTAAAGCAGTCAGATATCCAAATAGACAAGGAGGAGGAGGTGAAGGACGCAGAGTAAGCGAAGAGAGGAGGAGGCGAAGGAGGAGGAGGTGAAGGACGTGGAGGAGGTGAAGGACGTGGAGGAGGTGAAAGAGGAGGAGGAGGAGAAGGAGGCGAAAGAAGAGGTGAAGGAGGAGGAGAAGGAGGATGAGGCGAAAGAGGAGGTGAAGCAAGAAGAGGAGGCGAAGGAGGCTACATGCTTAACCTCATCCCAGCCTGTTGACGTCGATGCCCTCCAAACTCCTCAAAAGTGTAAGTCTATAATTGCACTCCCAGAAAACTATGTCGGTTTGGAGTTATGCTTCGACATGGGGGTCTTGTTAGAGCGGGATAGAGTGGCAATAGATGGATGGATCGCCAATCATAGGAAGGCTTATCCAATCCCAACGCTATGTGATGACGACTACGTATCCCTCCTGCAAACCATATAAATAAACACCAATGTAAGTATACATTATGTCATATGATTTCCTCTGCTCCTCATATGTTTACCTCTTTTACTTTTTCAAATACACGACTTTACATACAGTCGTGTATTCGAAGACACGACTTTACGCATAGTCGTGTCTTCGAGAGACAAGACTATTATGAAAGTCATATATAATATACTCGACTTTTAATTAAGTCAAGTATTTTTGTAGAACAGCCTTACGTTGACTGTTCTGACTCATGTTGCTATTTTCTATTGGTTATAGATGAATTTTTAAGTCTATTGAGGCAGCACAATGAGAGAGACCGGATGAAGTATCTGTGGGCTTTTTTTGGATCCCACACATTCAAGGAGATATTCGACAACATAAGTGTTCCCTGCATCAGTAGCAGTAAGTTGTCATTCTCAGCATCATTTTCTGACACTCTTGCGGTTTTGCAGGAGCACAAAGAAGGAGGCTGTAATGCAAAATTGATAAAAAGCTCGTGAGGATGCTCGGCGGCTTGAACCGGAACATGTTCTACGCATTTTTCCCAATCTGCACTGGCTCCCATTTCTGCCTCGTCTATGACGCTTCTACAACCCGCTGTCTGGCAGATCCCAGTTATACACACATCATAAAAAAGCATCTGACAAATTCATGCAGTTCATGAACGTTGTGATGGCAAGCAAGATGGGGTTGATTGGTTTGCTTGACTGGAAGATGATTTAGATCGCCAAAGCTCCCTGGCAAGAGAACTCAAAAGACTGTGGCATCTTCATCATGATGTACGTCACGCAGTTGGTGTCCAATGTCAACCCACCCAAGTATGATCAGTCGAAAATTACACGATTCTGGTGCCCAATCATTGCTACAACTATGGTTTGCGGGGTTATTCATAGCGAGTTTGACGACGATTCGAACACAGACAAAAAAGATGCCATCACAGTTGCGGGTTTTATGTGAATGCTGGATAGAGACTAAATTCAAATTCATTTTGTTAACATTCTTTTATTGTACAAAGATTCTTTGGTGTACATACAGTACTCTTTTAATAAATTCGAATTCATTTTTTACACATGCTTGCCTTAGACAAAAGTTCTTTGATGTACATACAATAGTCTTTCAAGAAATTCGTCCCTCACGCAACACGACTACATATATAGACGTCTCTCATGCAACACGACTTTGTATATAGTTGTGTACTAAACGACACGACTACCTATATAGTTGCGTTTCATAAGACACGACTGTATAGTTAGTTGTGTACTATAATATTCGACTATAATGGAAATACACGTATGATGCATTGAAAGATTTTTTTTCATATCTGATTTTCTTTTTCCTGACAGGCATACATTTCGGTATAAGGTAATATGTGTTATACAAGAATTTCACTACATTCTAAGTAAATAATGGTGGGGGCTTAGGTAAGCCAGAGCGGTGTATATTCGATGTCTCATTTGTAATAAGTTTGCCTTGTTGCGGAAGTCTTCGATTCCTGCGCTTCCTATTTTCTTTTGGAATCGGGCTGTTGGTGCACCTTTTACGGTTGTGACCAACTTACCGACAATTCCCACATTTCGAACTTGTCCTTGTAGGTGGCTCAAGCTATGACTCAATTCTCTTTGTCTTTCTCCTGCCCTTCTTTGGAGCTTCAAGCATGGGCAGTTCGCATTTAAATAAAACCCCGTAATTCCCCCACTGACTTCTGTTTAAAGCAGGAAACACTACTTTTTCGTATGTGGTGCAGTACATACTTGCGTAGTACCACTTCTCACAATATTCTACTGGTTCCAAACTCCTCTCATCAATACATGCCATGGCATACTTGTATGGAAGTCCCATGCTCTGGAAGAAGCCACATGTGCAGGTTCTATTCGTAAGGTCAACAACATCCTGATGCGAAAACATCAACAACATCAGTGTCTTCGAAGGATAGTCGTGTCGACACGACTATATGACTACTCGTGTCTTCGACGACACGACTGTATGAATAGTTGTATCTTCCAAAACATGAATTTATGCTTACCACATGGTATAAAGATGTCACTTCAAACTGCCATAATGATAGTGGTTGCACTTGAACTGTTCAAGCACTCTGATTCCTCATCTGATTGATATGATTCTGTGCATACTTTGTTAACAGAGTCGGTAGCCCTTCTGCTTCCATTCGACGTCTCTGAAAATGGACGGTTGTGGTCTCACACATTTGCTCGATCAACCAAGTGATTGGCCAAAACCTAACCTTCAGAAGCATATTATTTACACTTTCGGATGCGTTTGACGTGAGAGTGCCGTACCTTTTTCCCGGATATTCTACGTTAGCCCAATGTGTTTTATGAATATTGTCAACATATTTCCAGGCCGCCTCATTGTGTTCCTTCATCTTCTCCATGGTTTCATCGAATTCTGGTCTCCCGAAGCATTTTGCAGCTCGGAATAGAAGTTCCTTCAGGTACTTATCCTTCCAAGTATTAAGCATATTAGCGGCCATATGCCTTAGGTAAAACCCATTGTGAGCCTCGGGAAAGACATCGGCAACCGCTCTCAAAAGGCCCTTCTGTCTATCAGAGACAATAGTGTCAAGAGAGGCCCGGGGGTCCGTAAAGAGAAAACATTTTAGTAAAGTGAGGAACCACGTCCTGTACAAGTGAGAGGCAAAGCATATTAAACAAAAGAATGCTTCAGGTTGTTAGAAGGTCGTGTCTAAAAAACATGACTGTATGAGTAGTCGTGTTTTCGAAGACACGAATCTGCCCAGTCGTGTCGTCGAAGACACGACTGTAAGAATAGTCGTGTTTCCTGTGTCTATACTTACCACATTTTGATATTCTCTTTATCGACAATTGCATATGCAAGACACATTAATTGGTTATTGCCGTCGACTATTGTAGTAACCAATAAAACTCCAGGGTACTTTCCTTTTAAGAATGTTCCATCGAGAGTGAACAACGGTCTCAGTGTTCTTCGGAATGCTCTTGCGATCGGGCCGAATATCCAAAACACACGTCTGAAGTCGTAGCCGGCTAACTTAATTTCAATTTTAGGTATATCAACTGATCTTTCTATCACGACATGTGTACCTATGTTAAATAGCTCTAATTCCCTTCCTTAATGTGGCAAAATGCGATATGCATCTTCAGGGTTGCCATTGATCAATCGAATCAATTCTTCTTTCACCCTCCATGCCCTTTTTATAGTTGACTGTCATGCCCCAATGCTTCTCAATGTATTGTTGGATATTTGCGATTTTTATGGAGTTTGAATCCTTATGGAGGCCATGACACTTCCTCGCAATCCAGAGGTGAGAAGCCAATGGATGATCTTTCGAACTTACAGAAGTGACACATGTATGCCGTCCTTCCCTCCTTGTCACGCTGACTCCGTCAAGTCTGTTCAAAGCCCGTATGTACCACTTGCAACCCTTAACCTTGCACATGGCAGCAAATGTGTCCTTGCTCTCATCCACCACTTTGAACATGAACTTCCTCTTGATTGCCAGATCAATCAGAACCATCTTGAACTGCTTGACGCTTTTGAACCTAGCCCCTAAGGCAAGTTGTGTCTCTTAGTCTTCTGCTTGCAAACTTCCGGTCAACATCATCTCCTCTTCACAATGTTTTGAAGGACCGGCCTCTGCAGAATAGGTACCCCAATCCCAACCACCATCACCCTCAATATTGAGGTACTCATCATCCTCCGACGTGACAGATTTCCCTTTACATGTGTCTCCTGCTGTGGGAACTCTAGAAGTAGATGTTCCCGTGCGATCTGGCTGGCTAAAATGTGGTACTGTAAGAGGCTCATCCCACTCATCTGCAGACCACGGTAATTCATCTTCATCCGGACTGGAACATACATCTTCAGCTTCAGCTTCTTCTCTATCTCCCAATCTGCGTGAAAAAATATGTATGAATGGACTTGAGAACACGATAGCACATAGTCAAGTCGTGTCTTAAGCAACACGAATTCATTTTTAGTCGTGTACTATTATAGTCGACTATAATAGTACATGACTTGCCTGTATCTGTGCCTTAGAAGTCTCACCTTGCAACTTCAAATGAGTAATCTTCATCTCTTCCTCCTTTAACTGCTGATGCGGGCGTCTTATTGCCCAGGCTAGATGGCCTCTCCAATGGTGTCTTACTGGTCGGCCTTACTTCTACCTCTGGTATCCTCTCCTCCTCCTTATTTGCAATGGAATTCATTTCCTTGTTGAAAGTGGAAGTCTCCATGTTACTGCCAGTAGAAGTCAACTCCAAGTACAGGTGGATTAGGCCATTTGTGCCTTGCTTGCTCTTGTGAACGATAAATATTAACTCCAAGTCTTTATCATCTTCAAGGAGGTATGGGGATTCAGAATCAACACGATATGACATAGATAATATACCAGATGCAGACTTCGGCAGTAATCTTTCTTCCACTTGCTGCAACAGTTCGAGGTACTTTACTTGTGTATCTAGAGGCATGAGCTTCCGTTTTCCACCCACGTACGCATCAGAATTTGTAAACACTCCATCGTAGTGTAAGCAATCAGCTATCTTCTCCATCAGTACCTGAAATTACCATACCAAAATAAGTAAAAAAATCGTATATGATATAACCGTAAATGACTAAAAAGCATCAACTACTGCATAATAGTCATGTCGAGTTTTCAATTTGTTAGAAATATCGTGTCTTCGAAGACAAGACTTGCATTACAGTCGTGTCTTTGAAGACACGATATTTCTGACAAGCTGAAAACTTGGCAAGTTTTCAACTTTCTTCTCTGGAACCAAATTTCATTTACAAAAATCGTCGTATTTTCACTTCACGTATCGTTTTTTGATGTATGATGCCTCCGTTGCACTTGTTTTTGCATACCCAATCATTCCCGCTGGCTTTTCCGCTTTTTGGCGCGAAGATTACCTTTTCCGATTTAGACGGCACCGGCGATGATATGGGTAGAGATGCTGGACGGAACGCCTTCTTCTCCAACTGAACGCTTCTCCGGGTACCCGCTCCTCAAATTCTGCTAATATGAAAAAACGCAATAGTGTGGCTGCTTCTACATAAACCTAAGGGTATTTTGGGTACTTTTTGGATCATATGGAAGATCGAAAGTGTTGTATACGTTAGCACAACATCAGAGGATATTTTTCCTTAGGATCAGTTGATTTCTTTTATTTATTTCCTTGCATAAGTATTGTATTGTAATCAGACCCGTTTAGGCTAATTGTTAGGTAACAGGCTGAGAATGAGTGATTAATGGACATTAGGGAGTAATTTATGGCCCATCAGAGGCCCATCAGAATTGTAACAGATGGTGCGCCCCCAAAGGCAGCGCCATCCCTCTCCTTTATAAGGAGGGCGAGGGAGATCCTGTTGAGTGGCTATACAAGGCCGATAAATTCTTTGCCTACCAAGGAACCTATTCTGACGAAGAATGACTCCGTGTCACTGCCTTCAACCTGGATGGCAATGCCTCTGTTTGGTTTCGGGCCGACGAGAAGGAGGTTCGACGACCCACATGGGTTTCTTTTTCTGACGAGTTGTGCATCCAATTTGGCCCAAACGAGTTCCAGGACTTCAATGAGATGCTTTCTACTCTGCGTCAAACTACATCGGTGAGAGCATACTACTCTGATTTTATGAAAATTGCTAATCGTTTGCCGGACTGGCCAATGGATGCACTCATGGGGACATTCAAAAGGGGCCTGAAGCCTGAAATTGCTGATGAGATGCAACACTTCCCCTGCCAGACTATGAGGGAAGTGGTGCGTCATGCACGTATTGAAGAAGAGAAGTTGAACCGCCAACGACGAGGGGGTCGAGGAGGGCTGCCTCTAAGGCCATACACTGGCTAGATCCCTGTCTCAGCCCCAGCGCTTGGCCCAGGTCCCAGCCGACAGGCGTTGCCAGGACCTCTACCAGGCTCTCCATCAACTCCTATTCGCCGTCTGGTGACTGCCCAGATGGAGGAAAGGCATGCGAAAAGACTCTGCTATAGGTGTGATGAAAAGTTCGTCCCTGGCCATTGCTGCTCTGTCAAGGGGAGCCTACTCACTGAAGAAGTTGAGGACGCAGGAGTGGATGACCCAGCCGAGAGTCCCGGACTCTATGACCATGTTCAACCGGAGATCTCCGTCCATGCTTTTTCGGGTACCTTTACCCCCAGGACCATGCGCGTCCAGGGCCAGCTGAAACGTCACCAGGTCGCAGTACTCATCGATAGTGGGTCGACGCATAACTTCATCATTGATAAGGTGGCTCAATGCCTGGGTTGCTATGTCTCCAAATTGAAACCTTTTGACGTCTTGATTGGGGACGGAAAACACCTACGCAGCATGGGGGTGTGTTCTCAGATCGAGCTGATTATACAAGGACACTCGTTTGTCACTGATTTGTTTCTTCTTCCCACGAAGGGTGCAGATGTGGTGCTGGGAGTACAGTGGTTACAGACTCTGGGAGATGTGATATGGAATTTCAGGGATCTAACTATGGATTTCGAAGTGAATGGCCAGCGCATACGGCTTCACGGGGCGCAGCCAGGCACCTTGCACATGGAGCAGGCGGTGAGTTCTTTTTTCAAATTTGCACCTCAAGATCTTTTATTACAGCAGCGCACAATTATGGATGTGGATCAACCGACCTTAACCACGGACATGCTTGACCTCCTTAATGAGCATGCTGATATTTTCACTGAGCCGTCGGGCCTGCCACCAACCAGAGGCCACGACCATTCCATTCCGATCACACCTGGGCCCCCCCGGCCAATGTGTGCCCTTATCGATACCCCCATGTGCAGAAGGCTGAAATTGAGAAATTGGTTATAGAAATGCTGCAGTCATGTATCATATGCCCCAGTACTAGATCTTTTTCGTCACCAGTCCTATTGGTGCGCAAAAAAGAAGGATCTTGGCGCTTCTGCGTGGACTATCGGGCACTTAATGCGATCATAGTAAAATATAAGTACCCCATTCCAGTAATAGAGGAGCTTCTTGATGAATTAGCAGGGGCGGCGGTATTTAGTAAACTCGATCTGCGCTCTGGTTACCACCAAATCCATATGCAGCTGCATGATGTCCATAAGACAGCCTTCAGGACTCATGACGGCCATTATGAGTTTCTCGTCATGCCTTTTGGCTTGACCAATGCACCGTCCACATTCCAAAGTTTGATGAATGATTTGTTTTGCCCCTACCTCCGCCGGTTCGTGCTAGTATTCTTCAACGACATCTTGATATACAGCTCGTCCTGGGAGGAACATCTTGACCATCTCATGTCAGTTTTTACTATTTTGCGGGCAAACACACTTTTCTTGAAGTGTTCAAAGTGCTCTTTTGGCAGCGCACAGGTCGACTATTTGGGTCATGTTATCTCCTCTCAAGGGGTAGCCACCGATCCTTCCAAGGTGGAGACAATGAGGTCATGGCCCACGCCAACTTGTGTGAAGTCCCTCTGGGGGTTCTTGGGCCTAACCGGATATTATCGTCGGTTTATTGAGTGTTATGGACTAATTGTTGGGCCGCTTACATCATTGCTCAAAAAGGGTGCATTTGCTTGGTCGGATGAAGCCCAAGCCGCCTTTGACAGATTGAAACAGGCAATGGCACAGGCACCGGTATTGATTCTCCCTGATTTTTCAATGCCTTTTGTAGTTGAGATGGATGTGTCTGATTTGGGCCTAGGTGCGGTCCTACTTCAGAAAGAACGACCAATTGCCTTTTACATCAAGGCACTGTCGGGCTGGTCCTTATCCTTATCTGCATACGAGAAGGAGATGTTGGCCATTGTGCACGCCGTCTCTAAATGGCGGCCTTATTTGTTGGGCCGACGATTTCTCATTCGGACCGACCACCAACCTCTCAAATATTTTTTGGAGCAGCGGGTCTCAACTCCGTCTCAACAATGCTAGGTGAGTAAGCTTCTGGGTTACGATTATGAATTGGTCTACAAGAAGGGCGTCGACAATACAATGGCCAATGCTTTATCTTGCCGCCCCCAAGAAGGTGTCTATCTCACACTTTTAGTTCCTTGCTGCCCCTTTATTTCTGACTTAAGGGCGGCATATGTGGCGGACCCTCCTACTCAGGAACTGATTGATCATATTCAGCACGACTCCTCTATGGCAACCCTCTTCGACTGGCGCGACCAGCTATTGTTTTGGAAAAATCGACTTTGGGTGCCAGATGTAGGCAACTCTTAAGGCAACAAGTGATCACTCATTTCCATGATACTCCAATTGCTGGTCATGAAGGTACGTTTCGAACCTTCAAACGGGTCAGCCAAAGTTTTTTGTGGCCCGGTTTAAGGAAGGCAGTGCATGCTTATGTGGCCACATGTGACACATGCCAGCGGGGCAAGGCGTCGTCGACTTCTCCAGCGGGCCTTCCTCAGCCCCTTCCCATTCCTAACAAGATATGGGATGACGTCTCGATGGACTTCATTGAAGCTTTACCAGCGGTGGGGGGCAAGACGGTGATAATGGTGGTGGTTGACCGCCTGTCTAAATATGCCCACTTTTGTGCCCTGAGTTATCCATACTCCGCCCGTACTGTTGCTGAATTATATGTGCGAGAGGTGGCAAAATTGCATGGCATGCCACAGACTGTGGTATCCGACAGAGATAGGGTCTTCATATCCCAGTTTTGGCGAGAATTCTTTAAGTTACAGGGCACAAAACTTCACATGAGTATGGCATACCACCCCCAGACAAATGGCCAAACGGAGGTGGTGAATCGGTGCCTTGAGCAGTACTTACCTTGTTTTGTGGGGGATCAGCCCCATCGCTGGCTTTCATTACAACCTTGGGCAGAATGGTCGTACAACACGGCGTATCACACACGTGCAGGCTTCACGCCGTTTGAGATTGTCTACAGCCACCCCCCTCCATCTGTGCTATCTTATGTTCCTAACCGTTCTGCCATAGCCGAGGTGGATTATATGTTGCTGACTCGTGATGAGGTTCTTTGTCAGTTGAAAACCAATTTAGCAGCCACCCAGAACAGGATGAAGCAACTATATGACCAACGGCATTCGGACAAAGAATTTCAGGTGGGTGATATGGTTTATGTGTCAGTACGCCCCCATCGCCAAACCTCTTTTTATAGGGCTGACCAGAAACTGGCACCACGGTTTCATGGGCCTTACGCCATTGCAGCACGGGTGGGACCGATAGCGTATCGCCTTTCTCTGCCCGCTGAGTCCTTGGTACACCCGGTCTTCCACGTCTCTCATGGTTCCTCTCTTGATTGCGGGGTCTGCGCCCCCTCCTCTCATGGGTCTGGCTGAATCTGATGAGCTAGTACCGGCTTCTGTTATTGACAAGCGTCGCATGCGTCGTGCTGGGCGTATTGTAACGGAAGTGCTCATGGCATGGCAGGGCAAACCGTTGGAGGATGCTGCGTGGCTACTTGAGGATGACTTTCTGAATCAGTTTCCGTCTTGGTCGCATTGAGGACAATGCGTTAGCGAAAGCGTGGTGGAGTGTTGTGTACGTCAGCACAACATCAGAGGATATCTTTCCTTAGGATCAGTTGATTTCTTTGATTTATTTCTTTGCATAAGTATTGTATTGTAATCAGACCCGTTTAGGCTAATTGTTAGGTAACGGGCTGAGAATGAGTGATTAATGGACATTAGGGAGTGATTTATGGCCCATCAGAGGCCCATCAGAATTGTAACAGATGGCGCGCCCCCCAAGGCAGTGCCATCCCTTTCCTTTATAAGGAGGGCGTCTTCTCATTATTAGGGTATGCAATAAGAAAACTCTATTTCCCTTACCTATTCTTCTTCTTCCCTTCCCCTGCCGTCAAGGCCTTCCTTGTGACCCTAACCGGTCACAACAGAAAGTAATTCCGGGTAATATGAGAAACCCAAAGTTGGCGCTAGGTCACACGTAATAGGCTCGATAATTATAGGTCAACCAAATTATCAAACTGTAGAATGAAGAAAAATAGTTATATAACCGACTACCTTTGGTATTAATTCGCAATGAATGAGTTAAATTTATTTATGGAAATTTTTCAAAAACACATGCTTGAAAATATGATTGAGCTACAAAGTCTAATCAAGTTCCAAATTTTTCAAGTACAAATAGCTGGCAGTATTAGTTGAGTTGGAATTTAGCTTAAAGTAACATAAATTGTAAGTAAAAAACCTATAATTCAAGTGTCCAATAAATCATGCACATAACCAAGAACCGCATTTTCCAACAATATGAGATAGGCACATGGATTTTATGCCAACACTTGAACTTATGAAAAATTATATTCATATCCTTTCTTATTAACTCCATTCAAGTCCTCTTATTTCTCCCTCTTCCTAATCCTTTCTTTTCTACTTGCATTCAACCTTCTTACCCACATTAAATATGCCCCCCCTACTTATGCAACCTAGTATAGTCCTTAAGCTTATGTGTCTGAAGGTGTTGACCCAAGGTTCTCACAATCTACAAAGGAAAGGAGAGGAGGGATCGGTTTGGGGTATTATACACGGCAAGGGTATTTCTTGGCCCACAACCAAGAAGGAAATGAGGGGTCGGAAGACATGGAAGTGTTCTTGTGGGAGGGATGACATGCCCTTCTCAGCCTCCAGCTTTAATTTTCAATCCATAATGGGCAACCAAATTGTGTTTCATGGGTTTCCATAGTTCAACACTAATAGAGTCTAATCTTGGAAAGAGACAACACCTGGTAAAATTGAGGTAATATAAACTTGGTCTTGAGGTGAGAAGGGAGTGCTCAACCTCCTTACGAGATGGGGACCTCTATTAAATTGATACTAATCGAATCTAAATATGGGAAGAGAATTTGTCTTGAGGTGAGAAGGGAGTACTCAACCTCCTCTTATACAAAATGGTGCGGGCCTAACCCCGTCTAGGCAAGCTACTTGTGATTTTTTTGTTTTTGCTCATTATAATAGCCACATTTAGAAATAGCGTGTCTAGCCTGATCAACTTGGTCACCAAAATTAAGTGACCGGCAAAGTCGGGGAGAGAAAAAAAGGCTTGATAAAAAGGAGAAATTATAATTTTATCTAAGATTCTTGGGTCTCCCCTCCACTTGTCCCTTGGTCTTGCTTGGTGGTCACCTAATGTTGGTTAGGAAAATATTTCTCATTTAGAAACATGAATTTTTTGTTTCATGTGAAGTCTTTTCATACCATGCTAAAGTGAAGAATATGGAAATCCATATGGGAAGTAGGATGTCATGCTCATTCAAACATAAGATGACACTTAACTGCAAGTGATTCCTTGCTAACTTAACGACAAACTTCCTATGATTAGTTGGCTTCAAAATCTAACCTCCAAGTGAACCAAGGGTTGTTAAGTGCAAAGCCTTTGAAAGTGTACTTTTGCCTCCATGAGCGGCTTAGATAAGTCTTTTTATTTGGCTCCAGATGACCAAGATTTTTCAAGTATTTCTCCAACATGAATTTATCCCAAAGGAAATTTCCGTTGAAATTCAAATTATTTATTTTTTGCAAAAAAAAAATTCAAATTAATTTGCAGCTCATGGTTGTAATGCTATATTGAAGTCTTCTAATTCTGACTATTTACAAAAATGGTTTGTGAAGTTTTGAAAAATTAATCAAATGATGCCTCTTACCAACTTCTTAATCACCCTATTTAAAATCAGCAAAAATGGATTTCCAGCATTGAACAACTATATGTGGAGCTTTAAATGAGGCAAACAAGAATGCTACAAAGGACATGACAAGATGAAATTTGCTAATTGATATGCACAACATATACTCATTTTACTACTTGTAATCTTAAGTTAATAGCTCTACCTTATATTATATTAGTAATAATTGTCATGCCCTGAAATTTCAAGCCTCGACGAAGTGCGGAAGTCGACCCTTAAGCGAAAAATTCTTGAAGTCGAAATTCGGGCACGCAACTTAATACCCATTCACCAGTCAACCACAACATCTCAAAAGGATATGTAATTAAAACCACTCAGTCATATGAATCAAGATCATTAAACCATATAAAATAAAAATTCTTAATACCAAATTATCCCAAAATAGAAATCATTAAAATCTCTTAACAAAATCACTAAAACTCCAAAACAGCTAGAATGTATGGAAAGAATATAATTAATCAATTATCCAAACATTGATAGTGCATAAGAAAAACATCATTCACAGAGACTTCAACTATCACAAGCGTATGGAGCTACAACTCTCACTCTCGTATATCACCACTTCCATGTGGTTTCTTGCTAGACTATCCTAGAGGTTCTCTCCTTGGACCCCTCTATCATGTCTAGAATACTGGCTCTATCAGTACTTATGGAATGCCTCTCTTTAGGCGGGAACCTAATAAGGGTCCAAAGATATACTCTCTTAACACAGGGACTTTTGAGTCTTATTAACTCTCATCCTGACAGGGTCTCTTAACTCAGGGGCTTTTGAGTATTATTAACTTTCTCCCTAGCTAAATTTCTTAACTTAGGGGCTTTTAAGTATTATTAACTCTTACCCTAGCAGAATTTCTTAACTTAGGGGCTTTTGAGTATTATTAACTCTCACCCTAGCTGAATCTCCCTTAATGCAGGGGCTGTTGAGTATCATTAACTCTCACACTGGCTGAGTTTCTCTTAACACAGAGGCTGTTGAGTATCATTAACTCTCATCCTGGCTGAGTTTCTCTTAATCCAAGTGCTTTTGAGTATTCTACAACTCTCAACCGGATAGAGTCTCTCCTAATCTAAGTGCTTTTGAGTATTCTATAACTCTCAACTGGACAGAGTCTATTATGGCTTTTACCAGCATACTATGAATGTCTTCACTCAGGTACTATTGAGACTACCCATCTCTCATCTTGGGAAACCAATTTACCTCTCTTGGGCAAAATCTCACAAGGTTCTTATAACGAATCTCTGATGTAACTATTTACTTGAAGGAAAGGTATCCTCTATGAAGAACATATTCATTCTAATAACTAGCTCACGAAAGAAGTACAACAAATATTTCAATACTCTTTCAAAAGTCTAACTCACTAAAGGAGTACCAATGAGATTACTTAATCTCTATCCTCACAAAACTAACCATAGAAGTATCAAAATAAAGTGTCAACAACACAAGTGTCACACATTGCTTTAACATAGGTGGAACTATTCCAATACTCAACTCGGTCATAGAAACATTGATCCAAACTTCAAGGTTTAAGACTTTAGTCAAAGGGGATGATGGTTCGGCTTTCAATTGAAAATGCAGTCTAGTTAATATCAACCATGAAACTCATAGGACTTACTAAACACCAAACTACCCATCATTAGCCTATGATATTAAAGTATTATACTTAGTCCATTCTGCTGTAATTCTTTCTGGAAGATCTTCATAACACATATTACTTTCATAGTATATTTATTCTAGTATAGGGTAATGTTTTGCTAAAGTTTCTCCAACTTTTACCTTAATTATAGTATTCTATTTTTATATATTAGTTGAATTTCGGCTCTTCCCAGCGTCAGCACAGATTGAATTACTCTCTGAAATTTTTACGGTATATAGTCCTTTGAGTCTAGTTTCTAACCCAATAGACGCATATTTTTCCGAGTTTATTTGAATTAGTTATGAATTATTTACTGCAGACTATTAGCACAAAAACCGTTCTGGCTGAGATTAAGACTCTTAATTAAACTTGATTATCTCACTTAATAACATATTATAGATAATAATATATCATTAACAGACCATATACTTCCCTCCTAGATCAATTACAAACCCTAGGATTATCTGGAATTACTAAAGTTCACACCTTTCTCATGTTACATATTATATATCAATTGACCCCTACATCTTCACATATAAGAGCATGATCATAATCAACTCATGAATAGAAATACCACACATATTCATTCCCAAACAAGGTCACATATTTGACATTAGAACTTGAATCATAAATATTCATATGATTGAAATAAATCACAAAGAATAGTGGTAAAATCATCCTACACTTAATTCACCGAAGATTTTGCCTTTCTACGCGTTGCTCGTCTCCTCCGCTTCCTCCAAAGCTCCTGCTCCAAGCTCTTGCAAACTCCCACAAGAAGAAGCTTTATAGGAGGTGGATGAACATGGGAAGGAGCAGGGGAAAGGTCTCTGGACCTTTTAGGGCTAGGTTTTTCAATAGCACAAGCCAACTCTCTAGAGTTTTTATAGAGTTTGGGGAGAATCCCTTATTAAACTAATTTTCCATATCATGGACACTTCTCACCAATGAGAAGGCCTCAAGATCCCTCTAGAGACATGCAATTTAAGTCCAGTTGGGATTTGGTATCTTTCCCATGCAAATCCACCCTAAAAATAAGCTAAAAATCGTAAAATCGCAACTGTTGATCGATCGGCGATACGGCCATCGATCATCGCATGTGCTTTTCTATACTACTGCGTTCGCTTTACCCGAAACAACATAATCAAAAATCACAGTAACTACGATCGATCGTTTTGATAAGCGGTTGATCGGTTCAATTTGCCGATCGATCACTTGTTCTGACGATCGATCGCATCCATGCCTAAACAAAATTCAATTCCTCATATCTTTTCACTTCGAATTCCAAATTGTGCATAGTTGGTGGCGTTGGAAAGCTATTCTCACTAACTTCCCATTAAGCAAAACACGACCAAATCAAACATTAAGAGGGTCAAATTTCGGTTTTAAAATACTTATTAATTTTCTGGGTGTTAAAATAATTATAGTTTAATTAGTCCATAAAAATGATTATAATTTACTTAAGATTAATAAGGACATAAGAGTTTACAATCATTTCCAATCAACTTTTGCAATTTCTCTTGAGTGGTCTAAGAGGCTGTTTGGTTCATGAATTTGATAGCAAATTCAGCTTGAATTTAGAGATAATTAATTGAATCCTATTTGGCTTACGAATGTGAACTGAATTCAAAATTCAGCTTGAAAGAGGATTTTTTTTCTCAATTTAGGTTTAATTTATGAATCTTTTCACTCAAAATTCAGCTTGAAAGAGGATTTTTTCTCAATTTAGGCTTAATTTATGAATCTTTTCACGAGGAGATTCATTAAATTAACTTTGAATTGTGAATTTTCACTTCATCAACCAAACAATATTCCCATTTTACAATAATTCAATTTGAATAAATTTTCTCTTAATAAAGTTTTAGATTCATTAAAATTAATTAACCAAACAACCACTAAGATTAACTTTTAGGACATTAAACCGGCCTAGAGAAGGATATCGCCATAGTATAGATAATCAAGTGCATATAGGAAAAAAAAAGAAAGAAAGAACATCAAGTGCAAGTTGCCAAAACATAAAAATGAACGAATTGTTGAAAAAAAAATCAAGGGCGATCCATAATAGGTAATCTCTTTTTGTGTTTTTTTTATTTTTTGGGAACCTTGCCCCATCCTAGGTAAACAGGCTTGCGCCAGTAGAGCTAGCCGAGCAGTCACATCAACGAATACAAACCATTCGCGATTCCCATGGTCCCCGCGCTTACGAACTTCGGCTTTTACATAAAAAATCGAAATTTAGGCAAATAAAAAAGCTCATTTCTGGTTTTATCTCGGCACACGCTCCTCTGACTGGTAATGGCGAACTCCTGAAAAAGATCAACAAGGATTTTCCGAATCCATTGTCCGCCCAGGTTTTCCCCTTTCCCCTCTCTTCTCCTCCTTCCAATTTCGTTTTTCTTCCTCTTATCTTCCAATTTGCAATTTCAGTAATACCCAGTAATCAAGGTTTGAAAACCACTAGCTTAGATTCCCTTTCTTGGAATTTTATGTTGCCTTTTGTGTAGAAGGTTTGATTTTGTATAAAATTTGTAGGGAGATTGTGAAATTTCAGAGAATTTTGGAGTGGGTCGTTATGGCAGTGAGGTTTATTTTTGAGATTTGGTATTTGAGGGCATTGTAGTTGGTGAAATATTGGGTGTGATGGAGGATGTGGAGATACCTGATTGGCTTAAGCGGCTGCCGCTGGCGCCTGTGTACCATCCGACGGAGACGGAGTTTGCTGATCCAATTGCATATGTATCGAAAATTGAGAAGGAAGCAAGCACTTTTGGGATATGTAAGGTTGTCCCACCTATACCAAAACCTTCAAAAAGACATGTTCTTTCTAATTTAAACAAGTCGCTTGCAAAGTGCTCTGATTTAAGGTAGGATGCGAATTGCGATGGACTTTCGAATTGTTCCGACGTGGGAACCAGCGTGGGCGGAAATGAGGAAGGCTCCAGGGCTGTGTTTACCACTAGGCATCAAGAGTTAGGTCATAGTTTGAAAAGAATTAGGGGTTCAATTTCGTGTAAGCAAGCAGGTTCCATTAAGCAGGTTTGGCAGAGTGGGGAACATTATACGTTGAATCAATTTGAGTTGAAATCAAAGGTATTTGCTCGAAGTTACCTGGGTAATGTAAAGAATCTTTCGCCATTGGTTGTTGAATCGCTATTCTGGAAGGCAGCATGTGACAAGCCTATTTATATTGAGTATGCAAATGATGTACCTGGGTCAGCTTTTGGGCAACCAGTAGAATCATATCGACATATTCGTAAGCGTAGTAGGACACAGAGAGCTAATCAGGGCTCTAGTAAATCTGAAGGAAACATAGCCAGCGGTTTAAATTGTTTGCAAGAGAATGGAAAGGATGAGGAGTTGTCTGAAGTTACATGTAATGGTGATAAAGAAGGTACAGCTGGTTGGAAGCTTTCGAACAGCCCGTGGAACCTTCAAGTAATTGCAAGATCACGAGGCTCACTTACCCGTTTTATGCCAGATGAAGTCCCAGGAGTTACCTCTCCTATGATATACATTGGCATGCTGTTTAGTTGGTTTGCTTGGCATGTCGAAGATCATGAGCTTCATAGTATGAATTTTCTCCATTTGGGTTCTCCAAAAACTTGGTATGGAATCCCGGGAGATTATGCGTTTGCTTTGGAGGACATTGTTCGTGAACATTGTTATGGAGGAGAACTTGACCATTTAGGTGGTTGCCTTTTCTCCTATTAATTTATTGATTTTATTGTTATATATTCTTAGTAGTCTTTGTGTTCTAATTGTTTGTTTTCGTCATGCCAGCTGCTCTTTCTTTACTGGGTGAGAAGACAACTCTTTTATCACCTGAAGTTGTTGTTGCTTCTAATGTTCCATGTTGCAGGTTGGCCATACTTTTTTAGTTTTCATTTTAGCCCTTCTTGTAATGCTTAATTTTGTACATACACATGACAAGTAGTAATGTTGGATGCTGCGTTCATGTATGCAATTAAGGTTCTCTGTTTGTCCTCACTGTTGAGACTTTTATACTCAATCTGTGTTGTACTTTTATTATGATTGAGTTGATTCTACTAGGTATAACACATTATTGGACACATACTTTAACTGGTTGTATTTTCTATACCTTTTGTGTGTTTCTTTTACTTTTTTCCCTTCTTACTTGTGTTGTAGACACACTGCTGTGGATACCACAAGTTCCTAGAATAGTATTCAACTAGATATTCTGATGGATTGTTTATGCGTCAGGAGATCGTAATGGTCATGCCATTGTTTTTGGACGCAGTTGTACCATGTTATCTATGCCATATCTCGTTCATTGGGATACCAAATTGAGATAATTGGTCAATGTTTTGCATTTTCTTAGAAGCTTATGTAAGAAATATCAGTACTGGCTAGAATTTTTAGTTATTTCATTTGCTTCTGTTTTCTTTGGGTGTTTTTGAGGTCACATGTGGGTTCTTCCATATTACTTTAGCAATGGAGATTAAAATTTGTCCTATGTCTGGAACAGATAGCCATTTCTGTTAGCTATTAAGCAGTTGTATGGCTTAAATACGGAGTACAAGACAAGGGCTACTGAGCAATGGTGTCAAAGAGGACTTCTACTGTTCCTGTTCTTTTATTTTCCTGTGTTTTTTTTTTCTATCTTTGCCTGGCTTTCAAGTGACCTAATCATACTTCAATGCATTTGTTAGGTTAATACAATACCCTGGGGAGTTCGTTGTGACATTTCCAAGGGCATATCATGTAGGGTTCAGCCATGGTAAAATTTCTTTACATTTCAAGTTACCATTATGATATTCGTTTTTTACAACCCTCTAGTGTATTGTAGAGTCCTAAACGAGAAAAAGGAAGGTTAATTATGGGTCAAAGCAATTTGAAGCCAAAAATAGAGCGAAAATTTGAGAACTACTGGTATTGGATGCAGTTAGTATATCTGCATGCTGAACTACGTCTTTTGATGTAAAGAAATCATAGTGGTTAGTTTTGTCTAAGCTCGGCCTTGTAGTTACCAGTTCTAATTAGCTGTGACCCGACTAACCTGGTTATGCCAATCATTAATAGAAAGGTTTTTACAGTATTTTAATGGCTGATTTTCTAAGCAATTAAACCACGAGTTAGGATTGACTTATGAGTGGAAAGGCAGGTTATCAGGACTGGAGGAATTGTTTGCTGCTCTCGCTGATCTAAATGAGAAGTGAGTTGCAGAATAGACAGAATAATAGGTGAAAAAATGTGAATAAAGCGAAAAAGGTAAAGAAGCCAGGATATAGGAGATAGAAAGAAGGTCATCAACATGGGTGGAGGCAAGACTACCTCAACTAATGGACAGTAATAATAATACTGGTTAAAATAGTGCTTCAACAATAGGAATCTCCTTAGATTTTGCTATTGTGAGTGAATAATAGTGGTTCAAGTAAGTTTACACAATAGTTTGTGTTAGAACTCTTATGAGTAATACCAATGTAAATACATTGTTAAAATACTATCCTAGCATATCAGAACTAATATACTTTATGAGACTAATTCAAATTATCAGGTCAGATTGAAAAGAGGAAAAGACAAAATGGGAAGGTTCTAGTTGAAGAGGGTCAAGTAGATTGTCATTTGCAAGCATGGTTCGTAATCTCGGTCTTGTCTCAGTTGCCCGAAGAGAAGAGATCTCAGAGAGATCTCGAAGAGATCATGTAATCATGCCATCTCGGTTACCTTAAGAAAGGTTATTCACACATAATTTTGCAACTCAAGTACCTATCTACATATGCAAACACTAATTACACTCTCAAACAAACATAATTTCATGCAAAACGAGATAGAGTCATGCACTAAGTAGAAAGTTTGAGAAGATACATTAAAATGAAGCCGATTTCGACCATTCATTTGATGGTTTCATTGGACCTATCCAATAGTAAACCTCTCTCTCTCTCTCTCCTTTTCTGATCGAGAAAACTGAGATCTCGGGGAGATTTATGACATCTCTCACAGATCTTGTACAATGAATATTGCCTTCATACATGGCTTCGTGCTTTGCTTATCTAACCGAGATGAGATCTCGCTGAGATCCTTCGAGATTGCGAACAATCCATTTTTCATATTCTTTTTCTTCAAAAAGTTGTTTCCAATATAGAGATAACGCTGTTCTCTCTGAGATTGCAGTAAACTTGGCAAGATCCAAAGAAGTATAGAAAGTTCTTTCATATTGTCTCGTGTCTCAGTGAACAAAAAGAGACGGATCTTTCGGAGAGAACTCGAGAGATTGCGAACCATGCTTGGAAGTGGAGTGCAAAGGTGATGTATGATATGAGATTCTTTCTCATGTATACTCCCTCCCTCCCACATTATGTATCAGGAGGAAAGAGAGGAGAGACAGAGATGAAAGGGAGGAGTGGTAGGACTAAATAAAGAGAATAGTCAGTGCAAGAAAAGTAAAGACTTAACTCCCTCTATCCCATAGTAAGTGTCCTATCTGGTTTTTCCCATATTGTGTCCTATGCTTAGTTTTTTTTTTTTTTTAAAACCCGATAGGACATTTTCTATGGGTCGGAGGGAGTACCAACACAAGTGATTGCTGTTATAAGGTCTCCAATCGTGTTTAAAGGCCTATATCTCGAACTCGTGCACTCTTGGTTATAAACACCCTAATTAAATTCACTTTCTGACCCAGTAGAATAATTTAAATGAAGATCTCCTAGTTTGATTAAACACTTTCTCTACAATTCATGTGAGAACTCTATGTCATACACACTCTCAGTCATATGACAAGATCACCTCACATATACGATTCAGCCCAACAAAATAGCAAAAAGTGCCCATGGACCTAAAATGATGAAATACCTTTAAACCTAAGAGTTGCTTGCATCATTGGGCCTCTGCAAACAAGCTGTTAGGCTGTTGCTTTTTGCCACGGCAGATGAATGGCAGATCTTTCTCACTTTGTTGCCTGTGGAGGCTGGATATCCGGTCATCTTAGCGCTGTTGGAAACTCCATCTATGGTGATATGGTGGTCAATTAATGAGGGAAGATGACGTTCTGTTCGACTTTTCATCATGATATCTTGTTTTCTCAAGAGATATTGTGATATCTGAAATACTATGGGTAAATAACAGCCGTGTTTTGTTTCTACAAATAAAAAGTCACTAAAATTTCTATATAACACTACATTAGGGAGCTATGTAGGGAAAGGATATTACTCTCCAAGTTGAATAAATAATGATGCTAATACAAGATGTTTCATTCTCCAAAAGCACTTTTAGGGTTCCAAGTATAGAAGCAATTTGGTCTTCCTTAATAAGTGAGATGTAGATATAGAGACCATTTGTAAATTTTTGTTGTATCTTCTGCTTTGCAATTTGCTGTAGGAAGAATTTGTAATTTGTTTAAGAAAAAAATTGAATGACTCAACTATAATTTGCTGTTTTTATATTCTGTGTGAAAACACCAAGATCTGCTACTTTAAAATTATTGCTACAATGATCTAAAACAAGGTACATGCTCTGTCTTCTTATTTTTCTTTTTTCTTTCTAAAACAGGATTCAACTGTGGAGAAGCAGCAAATTTTGCTACTCCACAGTGGCTTAAGGTAGCAAGAGAAGCTGCCATGCGTAGGGCTGCTATGAATTATCTTCCAATGCTTTCCCATCAACAGTTGCTTTACCTTCTCAGCATGTCTTTTATCTCAAGGTCATTTTATTTTAGATTACTCATTGTTCAAGTGTGTACTTGTTCTATATATGGCAATGCAGCTCAGTAGTGGTTTCTAACTGTTATCTCTCTTTTTTTCGTACACTTTCTTCGTGGACTTTGAAAGCTAAAATTACAAGTGTATAAGCCTTGTTCCAATTAGAAACTGAATTCTCCTCTAGGCATCAAATTGATGCATTCTATTCACCTGGTCAATTCATTAAAAATGCTGTTTTACGTATTGTCACTTTTAATTTGTGACAGATCGCATGTGGTCTTTGCAAAATAGGTTGAGATTGCTACTTTGTCTCGTTTCTTGGTTCCTTGCATCTGATATTCTCATGGTAAAACCATTGAAAGTTCGAATATGGTTTGCTACTTTCCATGTGTTAAAAGAGGCATGTAATTTGTGTGGTGTGTAAGCAAACTATTTCATTGTCAAAATAGAAAACTGTGTTGAAGTGAAATGATCATTTGAAGACAAACAAACCTGTGTTAAGCTAGCTTAAAAAAATATATTAAACTTAGTGATGGGTGTCATTCATGATGTTATAGTTTGGTTCAATTTGTCATGTATTTGCTTGAAGTTTAGGTTTCTCAATTAGGTTTGTAGTTTAGTTAAATTTATGTAAAAGCTAGTTTTAAAATTAATACCTTCATTGATTTTATTTCCTAGTAGTGTAATGTACTCTGCATGCAAATCATTGCAATATTTTTAGTTGTAGCTCTCCCCTATCTTTATGAATATCCTATGATGATGCTGAGGCAAACCCCTCTTGTGAACCAGTGGGTTCACAACATTTGTATCATGAGCCAACTTATTCGTGTGCCACCCTCCATTCATTGATGAAGGAGGAGTCTGGCCTGTTCTAGTCTCTATATGGAGCTCCTCTCCAATGGCAACCACACTTTGGCATTCTACCTTCCAGCGGCACCAGCACATTCCATCCCTCCCCCTCCCCAAGCACCTCCATTGCTGGCCCCTGTGCCAGACCACATCGGAATGAAGCTTTCATCACCACTTCTTGCCGCAGTGCAGAGAAGTTTTCCTACACCGATAGCTGTGCAATGTTCCTGGTCTGACCCTTATGTTTTGGAGCCACACAACAAGGGCATCTCCTCTTATTCACTCCATGGCCTCACAGTACGACAGCTGTTTCTGGGTCCTTCGGTGCACAGGCATCCCTTCCAGTGCCTTATGTGGCTTTAATTGCACCAAAATCCGCCCAAGCTCTGCCCTTTACACTGGGTCTTTCCTGTCCAGCCTAACTCCTGTTTCTGGTCAGAACTTCGAGCTGCCTCTGCCAGCTACCTCCTTTATTTTGTTTGTTGCTCGACAGCTTCCACCTGTCCAGATCCCTTCTATACCGCCACTAGCCTCTTCAGTGTACAAGTTCGAATCTTGTCATCTCTTCTGGCACCGTGGTGGTTCCATCTTCTACATTTCTCAGATCTCCACCACACCAGTCCACTTCCTCACCAGGCCACATTTTGTGCCACCCTTGCAATTACAGTTTCATCGGTCAGGTTCGCCTCCAAAAGACAAGCCATCCAGCCGTGTTTCTCAATAACCCACGGTAATCAGTGCTGCTAGCTGAACCTTTGGCTCTCTCCTCCACTACTGTCAGAACTGTCTGGCCAGATTGTTCGTGGTGCCGCCAGGCACCCATCTACTTCAAACTTCTGCTCTCAGCACATTGGGGCTTCCAACCAGAGAAAGCAGAAGCTTTTATTTAGACTTGCTTTGGGTTGGCAATTTTAATAGACCCGAGTACTTCTGGTCCTCAATCTATTTACTCAATTGATGTGCAAGAGGCCCCTATTTGCACCTCCAATTGGTCTTCCCCAAGCTTCTGACTGCGATCCCTCTACCTGGGTCTGCTAGTAGTGGCTCCCCTGCCCCAGGCCCAGCAGCCAACAGCTACCTTTCTCCCTGCCCAGAGGCATCATCCACAGGCCAGCCTGTTTTTCCACCAAGACAGCCGTAAATCATATACGCTACAGCCACATCTGGACAGACCTCCACGGTCGCCTTGGTGACTAGTACAGAGAGATTTTGCTTGTCTGGTAGAGGCAATTGGGCCTTATGTGCATTTATAGGCAACCTCTTATGTCTAGAACTCTGTGGGCTTTCTAATGTGGTTCCATCTTCTTTTGGACTTGTGCAAACTTGAGCTCGTATTGGTAGGCGCAAGTGCAGCATTTCAATGAATTTGCTTTTTGCGTGTATTCTCACCTCAGATACAAGAAGTGAAGACCACCTTGCAGATGAGGTGCACAGGTGAAGAATGCTATGACCTACGTTCCACAACTCTTCCTTTCAAGTTTAGGTTTCCCAAAGCTTCCTAGCTTTTGGAAAAGGATTTCGAAATAGATTCGATAGAAATTGTAGTAGGGGCAATTGTAAAGCATCATTAATGATGAGAATCTTTCCTGCATAAAGACCTGCTACCCTTTAATCCATATGATTTCTGGAAAATCTCCTCCTGAGGAGATTCTTTTTCTCAATCTGATTGAGGACTTTCTAACAGTCACAGATTTCAAGGCAAGTGAAAGTAGCGGGAGAAAGGCAAGGATTTCCACCTTTTTGTACCAAACAAAATTTTGGATTGTTGGAAAATTTCTGCTGCAGGATAAATCAAATCCAGGTGTTACTAAACACACTTCTGCAGAAATCCTTCCTATTAATTTCTGCAGAAATTCTCGTTCCATGCTCACCCTTAGCATCTTCATTGATTTTAATTCCTAGTTTGGGGTTCTATGGGGAATAGAACTTCTATTTTAATCTGAGTTGTCACTTATCGAAGTATGATTTGTGTGTCATGCTTTCTCTGCCGTCTTATTTTGGTTTGACACTCATGATTTAGTCACACTCACACTAATGAAAAAGATGTTGGGGGCTGCTTTATTGTTGTAGCACGCAGATCCCCACCGTAACCCATCGATGCTAAACAACCACCATTGCCAGAGCATTGCCATTCACTGGAGCTCCTTTGGTTGCCAACTCGTGTCACACCTCTGTTTTTGTTGCTAATTGAAGTGTCACCATTAACGCCAACTACTGCCACCAACGATGACTCCAAGCTTCCGTCATTCTCTCATCTTCTCAACTATTGGGAGGTCGGCAAGTGTTTCCAGACGGCCACCTCGTCTCACAAGCAACAACCACAACCACAGCCAGGCCAGATGCGGCCAATCCCCCCAAGGGCATGGCCAAAATTTTTTCCTTCATCTCCACATTTCTACTTTCTCCGCCTCTTCCTCTCGACAACTATATAATTATTCTGGGTTTGTCAATAAAAAAAATTATCCTGGGTTCTTTGTGGATCTATCAGTCTATTATCTGTTAAAAGTTCTGGTATTTTAGTGTTTCTGATTAAGATAATGCAGAGATGCTTGCATGATTTGTCTTGTTGAACATCTTGCTTGTTATTGAGCCTCGGAAACCATTCTTTATTGCAAAATGTTATATGTATAGATTTTTTTTAATACAGCGTAGATTGTTATATTTCTTGGAACCTTTTATTGTATGCCTATTTATAAATGACCAATGCCTTTTTTTATCTAGTAGCATGTTTCTGTATATCTTCTTAAATTGAACCTAGGAGTACATTTTTTCAATGCCAGAATACCAAGCACCTTGCTGCCAGGCATTCAGAGCTCTCGCTTTAAAGATCGAATTAAAGAAGAAAGAGAAAATTTAGTCAAGAAAGCATTTATTGATGATTTGGTGAAAGAAAATGATCGATTAGACATCCTAGTTAAAAAAGAATCAACTTTTGGTGCAGTGTATTGGGACCCTGAGATGCTGCCTCCTAATAATAGTGCTTCCAGCATATCCGCTGAAATGAGAGGTAAAAATGTTATTCAAGTTCTCTGTGAGAGTATAAATGAGGATAATGAGAGTTCGACAAATATGGAAGAATCATTCTATATGAATTCGGATGAAGATGACTTACCCTGTGGCTTACATGTTGAATCTGGAGCTTTGTCTTGTGTGGCTTGTGGTATTCTTGGTTATCCGTTTATGTCTATCGTACAGCCATCGAAGAATGCATTGGAGTTTCTTCTTCAAGGCATAGAAAAAAAGAAGTATATGCTAAGATCACTGACACCTTGTACTGAATTCAACATGGATAAGCATAGGAGAATGTTTGATTCAGGTAGAGCACTAAGATCTCTCTAACTTATCCTACTCTTTTCTAATCATATGTAATTCAATAGTCATGAATCCGTTATGTTGCTTTCTTATTTAAGTTGTTTAGACATCACCTTTTCATTGTATCTGCGAATATGTATTATTTGCAGTGTTGATTAGAATTATAAAAAAAAGTGTTGGTTATGTTGTCATTTCTGTTAATTGCTTTGAAGAAAGAGAACTAAATGCTATACCATGCTATTGATCCTCTCCTTCATTTTAATTTACATTTCCATTATGCTTGCTGTAGACTCAAACTGTCACTAATTCTGTATTTAAAAATACTGTTCTTAATTATTCTAAAAAAAAACTATTCAGGATAGGTAAGAAGATGCTTCTTCTGCCAATATAATTGGTCATGTGTTCTTTATCTTTCTTACCAACTTCGGCTAAAGGCGTTTTGGTTCTTCTCCTTGTCTTTGGATTTGCCATAAGTTATTTGTCGGTTCTCCTTGCTTCCACGGTCACATATTACATATATACGTCACAAAACCTTCACAGAATTTTCCCTTGTTGCTTTGCTATACTTGCTCCTAAATTCAGTTTTTATCTTAAATTGTACTTTGGCCTTATTTTAGTTTTTTTATCCATGAAAAATAAATGTGTAGGCTACATATTGGCTGCATATGATTAGTTCTGACGCCAATTACTGTTTCAATTATTATATTGTGCTTGTTGTGCACTTTTCATTTAAATTGACTTAACAAGACAGTGGGCAGAACTTTACTTTTCCTCTTTCTATAAATCATTGTCAGGAATTCTTTCGAACATAATTAGTATCTTGGTTCATATTGCATATAGACCTAATTGGTAGGTATTTGAGTTAAGACCTTAAGGATGTCTCCTTTTCTGCCTCGAGTCTATTAAACATCACTGATTTTAACACCCATGTTCATGTCACTTATGGCAACTGAGTAGGTCTTGTGTTCTATAACCCTCATGTAGTGAAGGAATTTGGAAAGGTAAATATGGCGGAAGGTACTAGTTGCCTGGGAGAAAAAGTTGTAGAGCTTAAAGGAGGAAGGCTGAGTATGTATTGGACTAGTGGATGATAACCTCAATCTGGTTATTAAATGCAAGTGTAGTAAGGGATTCGATTGTTTATGTCCCTTTTTGCATTTCTTTCTTGTTTTTCACTATCCCCCGGCTATTGGACTTCCTTTTTTTAGGGTAAATTGCACTTACACCCCCGTCCTTTGTCCATGGACTTTCATCCTCTCAAATTTGAGAAGGTGCACTTAAATCATCTAAGCTAACAGAGGTGTCAGCAGACATTTTTTGCGTAAAGGAAATGCCTCTTTATTATGGCCACTCATGAGGTTTTCCAGTTATCTCTTTAGCTCAAGGCCGACAACACCCTCAAGCATTCTTTTCCTCTCAACGCTTCTAAATCTCTCATTTTAATATTCTAAGATCTCCTAAGACAATGACGAACAAGTTGACCTCCAGAGACTTGAAAGGGTCCCACAATCACTGGTGCGTATAAAAGGATTGGCGAGGGAGATATGAGAAAAGTACGTGACAGGTTGAGGTGAGGGGTGAAGATCAGTTTCCAGCCCAGGCTTTTATTAACACCTTTTACAACACTCTAGAAACATGCCCAGCCAAGCGGTCCTTGCACCGAACCCCTGCGTAGCATTCAGCAATGCAACCATCCTGGTTTGTCACAAATGCCGGTAATGGGAATGTGAAGGACCAAAGATCTGTCGGATTGAGTTGCAAAGTACGAACTGCCCGCCCATAGATTGCTGGGGTTGATTTGCCCAACTCACTTGTAGAAAAAAGGCAGTGCTTTTGAGTGCATATGGAGATTGATGCAGAGCCTCCTGGACAGCAAGGGGGGTCCTCATTTCCTTGGTCTCCCATGTGAGACATGAAGGCTGATTGAAGCCTGGCGCTATGCTGAAAAACAGGCAGATTACTTCCCAGTTGTGAGACAAAATCTGACTCTCTAGAGCAAGAATTTGAGTGCTAGCAAAGCTCTCAGCCTCGTTGATACAATGGGCTCTAGTGCACAAAGCTTCCTGCATGGGATCTCAGCCTGAAATGCCCGCCATTCATGCCATCTTCGCCAATTTTCATTTGCACATGTTTTGGTAGCCTTTTCTTCCTAGACTCAAGACTTGTGTAGTTTTGGCTCTAATTTTTCTCACTGTAGCCCGGCAGGTACAACAACCACCAGTGTGACCCAATTCCCATATTTGAAGCTCAGTTTGAGAGGCGGTGGTTAATAATTGTTACGACTGTCAATGTATGATGGAAGTGGGAGTATATGGGTTGAATAATTTGGTCAAAGAAGTGTCTTTTCTGTAAGTGGTCAAATATGGTTTTATAAGCGATCATCAAAGAAGTGTTGAATCTGAACATGAGGAGGGTAGTGAAATCGATAGGACCATTCTTGTCTCATGAAAATGTTCCTTATTATGTCTGTCAGCTAAATGATTGATTTTAAGTGCAATATACTTTTTTTTTTAAAAAAATGCCTACCGTTATACTTAGTCAAATGCAATTACAGTCCATAAAAAAGATCAAATTACAGGGACATTAAAAGTTATTCATATAATAGATGTACCAAACTCATCAACCGTGCTTTGAAGCTAGGGGAGAGAGGAATGAAAGGTTGTCTGCGGAAAATGACTTTAGTAACGGAGAGCCAATTTGTTTATGCCAGAGCGATCAACAATTGTGGTGTCCTTTTGTTACGATGATTAGTGGAGAATCATATGGATATACAACAAAATCGTTTTATGGTGTTTATGGATTTAGAGAAAAAATATGATAGAGGCCTAGAAAAATTATTTGGGGCATGCTGAAGAAGAAAGTAGTTACTAGAATATACATAGATATTATATTAGATATGTATGATGGGTAGTGACTAGTGTAAGACAGTAGAAGGAGAAACTAAGGAGTTCACGGTTACAATGTTCATAGAGACGGCCAACAATAAGCCAGCGTCTTTGTGCTTTAGTTGTAGATAAATTAACTGCACATATCCAGATAAGGTTCCTTGGTTCATGTTTTTAAACGGTGAAGTAGTCTTAGTAGATGACACCTAAGTAGGATTTAATGTTAAGCTAGAAATGTGGTATGAAACCTTTGAATCAAAGTGGTTTGGAATAAGTAGAGCTAAGATAAGGAGTATATAGAATTCTCTTCAAGGTTGGTAGAGCTATAGGTGGCCCCTTAGCTGGAATGAATAGGCAAGAAGTTCCAAGATGTGAGCGATCCTGCTATATAGGCTTCATTATACACAAAAGGGGTGAGATAGATAGTGATGTGCTACATAAGATTAGTGTGAGGTGGACAAAGAGGGAGATGCATCAAGGAGTAAAATGTGATAGATGTGTCCCAAATAAGCTTAAAATTTGGCGAACAGTTAGGGCTGCAATATTGTGCCCTAAAAAAAGTTGTATAGATAAACTGAATGTAGCTTCAAACATGGATGTTAATATGGATGTGTGTGATAGCTAGGATGGATAGGAATAAAAATGAGTATGTTAGTAAGAACTTAGAGTAGCACCAATATTAGCGAAGCTTAGGGACTGTAGGATGTATTGGTATGGGCATGTCTAAGGGATACGAATAGAGGCCCTGCTATGAAGGTTGGAGGCGGTATGCAAGTGGAAGAAGCCAAAAGGGGGAAGGGAGACCTTAGAGGTCTTGGATGGAGTTAATTAGGACGTGATTCAGCTATCACATCATACTAATATATGAAAGGAAAATGATGCAATGTAACTTACAATTTTGGACCATTTAACCAATATTTCGAGACCTTAATTCCAAATTTACCAGTAACAACACGGTTGCTATCCTTAAAGTCGGAAGAGTGCTAATATGTTGGCCTTTCTAACGTGATGTCATGGGATTCATCATTATACACTGGCCAAATTGTCTTATACTTTGACTAATTTTTAGGAGAGAAGATATTTCAATCTTTTTATGGGAGGTGACAAATACGCATTTATAGGAGTTAAATAAGGCGATAAAAACATTGATGGAAGGAATTTTGTAAGAAACTAAGAGTCCTAATACAGTGGCCTCTCTAACTTGATTTCATGATGTATATACACCGGCCATTTGTCTGATACCTTGGTCAAATATTAGGAAAGGAGATATTTCAGAAAGGCAAAAATACGTATGTGTGGAAGGAGATAAATAAGGCGATAGAATACATACTTATGGAAGGAGATAAATATTCATTACCCTCAATATATTGACCTCTGTAAAGAAAAAATCTCGGAATTGGCAAAAAGTTATATGAATTCCCTCCTAATTTAGAAAGCTTATTGAGTATTCTATTTCCAAATGCATATGGAAGGAGATAGATGAGAAATCCTCATATCACACATAGCCAATAAAGGACAGCTTCTACATATTTTACATGCTAATTGTTAACAACAGGGGAGAGAAGAAAGAAGGAAAGAGCGATATTGGGGGTTTTGCAAACTGTTACTTAAAAAAATTTGCATGTGGCGGGAAGTGGAGATTTAGTGGACTCTTGGCATGTTATTTATAGCAAGTCGACTTGTGTGACCCTAAAACCGACGGAGACTCAAGCAAAAACGTGGAGACTTATTTGAAGGAGCTTCATGAATTTTAGCTTTTGGATAATCCTTTCCCATTTCACGAGAGTGATCAGGAATTCTTGTTCTGTACATTTATTATCTTGGGCATTATTACCGTGGGCTCAATTAGAAGTAATACATGGTTGGAATGGTCTTATATTAGTGATCTGTGATTTATAGGCTTGTATATTCTCCATAAGAAGATGTTATATGTATGCGGGAGAATAGCACAACAAGTTTGAAAGCTTCATTTAAAGAAAGATCTGTTAGAAACACTAAGAATGAGATTGTTTACACGCATTTTCACTAGTATCTTCTTGGTTATATTGATTTTCACTAGTATCTTACCAAAAAATGGCACAAAACGGCTAGAATGGAGGCACTAGGAAAAAGGTGTTTCGGAACAATCATCATGATTATGCTGGACTTGATTCTTTCCTTTATAACATCCAACCTATTATATTGCTAGAACATGGGCTTCCTGTGTTATAGCCTAATAAGTATATCTGAAATAACTTTAATATTGTTTTATTTGTGTTTCTATCTCTTGTACCATAGGTCTATTAATTTTGCACTTGATAGAACCAGTTGCATGACGTAGTTTGTTTGACTGCATTGAAGTTTATAATAACGTAATACTGAATCTAATATGTACCGGGAGTTAGAAATATAATAAAATAATTTTCATATGATGTCATGCAATAATGCAGGGAATGGTGCTACTGATGACCATCCTGAGAAGTTATTCCATACGAAGGATCATGTAGACGTCAATGCCAGGATTAATGTTTTGAAGTTTGATTCGTCTGATACACTTCCTTGTCAAGCTAGTTCTTCTTCTGGTGATGATTTGCTAAGGAAGCACGGCAATTGGCGTAGTGGCTTGCAAGAGCAAATGTCTGATGTTTCTGCCAATACTGTGCATACCAACTTTGGTAAGAGTGATGGCAGGATAGCAACGGACAGCAGTCTTACTCCTTCAGGATGTGCCATTCTTAATCCAAACTCATGTATTGGTGGACAAGTGCGTCTTAATGCTCCTGAAGTTGATGGATACAATATCGCAGAAAAGAAATGGACTACATCTACTGGGTTTTTACGTCCACGAATTTTTTGCTTGGAGCATTGCCTTGAAGTTGGGAAGCTGTTAGAAGAACATGGTGGTGCAAATGTCCTTCTCATATGCCATTCAGGTTCACTCTTTTCTACATTTACCGCATTATAAAAAAAGTTTCTTCTCTGATGAACTGTTTGCTGTTTCTGTTTTATTGCACCACAGTCTATGGATCCCCCTCTGTGGTGGTTTTCTTATAATAATTGACTTTCTCATCTAATCACCTTAGTTACATTTCACGGATCAATCATATGCTTATTCCATTTTTTACTTTTTTGTACGGATCAATCATGTGCTTATTCCATTTTTTTACTTTTCTGTTTAAAGGCTAAGTATAGGAATACATATTATGTATGGAAAAAGGCACGAAGTTGGTAAGTTACTACTGAAAATAACAGAAAACTTTCAACCCAGGAAGGCAATCTTCTTCTCCAGTACAAAGAGTTCGGACTGTTGATGTAGGAATAAGTCATAGGCACGCTGTAATATCCTGTTTGTGATGAACAGTAGATAGTCTTGTTGATTAATGTCGTAACCTGCATTCAGTACAGCCTAAACTCATGAATAATGGCTGGAGAAGAGAAGAAAATTAGGATCAAAGATTACATCAGTTGTATTTGTTAGAACCCATGTTTGTAGGCAGTGCTGGTTATTTTCTTAAGATTGTGCTTGACATTCTAATAACTAGATAATTTGAACCAAGGAAAAGCTTAGAATGACTATGCATCTCTCGCTCATTTCGAAAAGTCTAATGCTGCCATTGACAATGCATTGCATTTAGCTTGTTCAAAGCCTTTTGTTAGAAAAAGGAATGTTTAGTAAGATCACAAGTACGGAGCATCTGCAGCTATGAATAGCCAAAGCTAAAAAAGAGCATATTAGCGTGAAACCAAAAGCTGTTTGACCTCCATCTGCCTTTAGCTTCAGAATTGTTTTCTCCTGTTAGAATGCTACTTAAGTATATCATGTCAAACTGGGATAACCCAAATGTTACAAGTGAATGTCATCTTGGCGAGATGTCGTCGAGATCTCAATTAGGGACTTAAGATGAATTTTGGTTGAAAAATCAAACCTTTATTTTAGGTGAGGAATTTATAAAATCACGTTCAAATATCACCAAATCTAACTGAACTACTTTTTTTCAAATATTTCTATTCATCAACGAGATCTTGCCAATGTCTCACGAAACTGGGAAGGTTTCTGCATGGAAGATTCTTTCCATCTTCAAGGAATGATTGAGGTATCATGATTGTGCGAATAAGATTGCTTGCTAAAAATAACTGATGCATCTCAATCATTATGATTTTGGCTGTCGGTAAAAAAAATTCTGTATCATCCAGATGATATTGCTGTGGAATGTATGATTTAAATATTTGAGAATTGTCATTTGTGGCTATACTTAAAGGGTGTACAACAAGCTGTTACCTAGAAACAAAAGGTTGAATTTTGATAGTGCCTAATGTAATGATATGTTCTTGTGTGTGTATTTGTATTAAAATATTTTCTAGTATATAATGCATACATATGCATCTAGTCTATGTATGCTTGCGCACAGATATGCATGTACATTTATTTTATGTGGCTATTAGAAGTGCCATCTAGTGTCTTCAAGGAAGTGGTTGACCAAGATTCACTTTCCAGTGGCCCCAATTAACAGGGCTTTTAAGGATTTTCTCTTTCTAAACCGACTGAAGTGCCACGTCTTTCTTTTGGGCCCTAAGAAAGGGATCAGATGACACTCCTCACAGGTACTTCTGTACATGTGCATGTGCATTTTCCCATATGTCAATGTATATCTGGGTCGAATTTTATTTGTGGCTATATCTGCTTCTGTATCAATCAAGCAATAACAGTGTTTGACAGGTCAAGTATGACAAGTTTGGACGTCACTTTACCACAGTGCGAACCTGGCTTTCGTGGGAACTCTTGAGGAGAGTTCCCCAAAAAGCTGGCAGAAAGTGTCGATGGGACATTTGAAACTAGGGCGCGTAAACCAAATCCTCCTTGTGGGAACACAATGCTGGACTCGAACGACTAAGTTTGATTACTTATCTTTGTCCCTGGCAGTTCTAATTTGTTCATGAATCTCATTCCAAGAGGGATAGAAGCGTGGGGGGATCTTTATTTGGATATAAATTACCGGCTTTGCCATCTGAGATTTCATTGAGATGTTGAATGGTTGGGAGGATTTTTGAAATCAATGTCAACCAAAAGGAGTATTGATCATAAAGGTCCATAAATTAAACATGTGGACCTCTTTGTTGTATCGTTTTACCCTCAACCCTAGATCGCCTCCGGAGATACATCCGTTCCTTGGGATCCACAGAGGACCAGAGTCTGTGTTGCCTATCCATACAAATGGGATTAGGCATTCAATAATGCTGCAAAGGGTTATATAGGTGTCAGACCAATTGGGATTTAAAATTGTGTTGGGTAATGGGGGTTTATGAAATTGAGGCCCGTTCTATCTATGGGCTCACCCATTTTGACCTCGTCAATTTTCAGCCAATAAAGCAAGGTGGAAACTCTGGCTAGCCTTGATGAGGGGGTTTTACTCATCCAAAATGGGCACAAATTTTACGTGAGCAGAACCCCTCGGTAGTATTCCTTCCTTCCTACTGCACCCTTTTTCTGTCTACTTATCCCGCTCTCTTTTGCAGCCCTGTTTTTTTTGTTACATGCTCTCACTTGCTGACATATTTGCATGAAAATCCTTAATCCAATAGTGCCCCCCCACCCCAACCCACACACGGCCTGTCAAGATACCATCATGTTTTTGTCTTTATACACAGATGAAATCCACCATACTAACAGAATAAGTGGGCATTAAATCGTTTGTTCATATGATAGTAGTAACTAGTAAGTGGATATTAGCAGATTATCTTGTTATATCTGTTTAACGAGGCAATTTCAATAGTTGATTTCTTTTCTTGATATCCAGAAGTGAGACTACATTTGTAATATGAAAGCTTGAAAAATGGAAAAGATGGTATGAACTGCAAAGAATGCAATATAAGATTGTGAACTAGGGTAATCTGACTTCAGCACCAAATTTTGTGAGAATTTCATCGGACTATATTTTCTTCAGATATTAAGTAAGAATGTTAGTAATTAGAATACAATCTGTCAGTTCGCCCCTTTTCCTTTTCTCAAATTGGTGAGTCCTAATTGTAACATATTTTTTTATTAGAACACTGTCTTTTACTTGTTCTTATCCAAAATCTGAAAAATCATCAGTGCCCCTTTTTCTTGTTTTCAAATTGGATGACTAATTGTTACACATTTTGTTATTATAAAGCTGATTTCTGTGTCTCGTTATCACATTCAATACATGGAATAATTATCAGCATATGTATTTTTCTCTTATTGTCAAGATTAAAGGGACATAACAAGTGATGTGTTTGTTAAGAAGCTTGATCGCTAATGTGTTGGAGTATTAATCATCTGTTCTCAAGTACATGTTAAAAGGCGTAAAATTAAAATAGAAGATAGCAAATGGTAGATTGGGATTCATATTGCAAAGCGAGATGAACTTTGGTTTTATAAAAGATGTTATTTTGTTCTTAAATATTTATAGCAGTTCTTATGCGTTTGAGTTTTCCAAAATGCTGGGTTATTTCATTACTAATTATGGTGTCTGTTGTATTGATTTATTCAGACTATCCTAAAATAAAGGAGGAGGCTATATCAGCTGCTGAACTAACAGGTGTGGACTTTAGGTGCAAGGAAATGAAGTTGCAGACTGCATCTCCAGTTGATCTTGACCTTATTAATATAGCAGTTGATGATGGACAACTAGAAGAATGTGGTAAGGATTGGTCTTCAAGCTTAGGTGTGAACCTTAAGTATGGCGTAGTGCTTCGTAAAATGTCCCCACCAAGGCAGGAGAAGCTTGCTTTAGCTTTGGGTGGTCTATTTTCTGATAAAGTTGGTGCTTCAAATAGGCTGAACTGTGTCTCTAGAAAATGTCGTTCACAGAATAAAGAAAAAAGTCCCACTCCTAAATTTGGGATGAGTAAGGGAGATCAAGTAACAGAAGTTCCGATGCTAGAGCCCTCGGATGACATTATAGGAGATTCTTGCTCACCTTCCCTAAATAATAGGACACAGGGTCAGGGTCGGCCCAGAAGATCTGCCATTGAAAGAGATACCATGGTACATAGCGAAGAAAATGATCTTACGACGGTTTCCGTAAGTTATGCTTCATCACTGCTAGCTATTTCAACCAGAACTAATATAAAGCCAGGGGAAAGTGAGGATGCACTACAAATAGATGCAGCTGCTGAGAGTTTCAACCCTTCCATCCGTTCTGGATTACATTCAATTTGTTTGTCCACCACCACATGTTCTGAAACTTTGCAGGAAGTTCACATTCAAATGGCAAGTACTAAGTTTGATCTACAAATGGCAATTGATATGGTAGGTAGCATGGACAATGAACCATCTCATTCTGTGAAATCTGCAGCCCTGACTGCTACAGTGCTTTCTCCAACTGAATCTTTGGAACAGCTTGATATCCAGAAGGTAGAGCAAGATAAAAATGCAACTAATGTGCTGGACAACAGAAAATTAGGGGCGTCACTGGCTGCTTCTATTCAAGATTTTGATGACTCAAGAATGTTGAGTTATAACCCAGTCGCTACTTCTGCTACTGAGGGTGTGTCAGTTGTGGTTAATGGTTCTAAAAATTCGGAACTTAGAGATAGTCCCTCTTCTACAACTGAATGTTCTAATAGTTTGCAGAAGACAAATGATGATTGTGGTATACAAGTTTTGACTGATTCCTCTAATGCCATTTTGGATTGTGAAAACTTCAGGATGAAGCATAAGAACTGCACTTTGGAGGAGACAAGAAGTGATGCTTGTGGTTCAGCTAAGTTCGTGGGTCTACCTGTTGTACCCACATCAGCAATGGATGATCCAGAACTACAGCAAGAGATGAACACGAGGGTAGAAGCTAACATTCTAAATGATATTTGTTCGCAAGGTGATGAGTGCCCAGATGACTTCCCTGCCCATATGGGTTCTGAGCAAAAGAAACAAACTTATAAAGAGAAGCCGATGGCCAAGAATCAATTCAACCACACTGAATTTGTACGAAGTCCTTGTGAAGGACTGCGGTGCTTGATCAGCAGGGTTGTACCGGCCGATCGCCAGACCAGCCAACATTTAAAGAAGAGGAAGCCAAGGGTGATAAAAAATTCTGATGGGCATAGAAAATGTGGAGCAAAATATAAGGCTGAGGAAGAAGTCTATGGTTGTGATATTGACGGTTGTAATATGAGTTTTTCTACCAAGGCTGTACTTCGTGACCATAAGCAAAATCGTTGCACCCATGAAGGCTGTGGTAAGAGGTTTAGATCTCACAGGTATGCAATGCACCACCAGCGCGTCCACATTAATGAGAGGCCACTCAAATGTGTGTGGAAGGGTTGTGGTATGACATTCAAATGGGCATGGGCTCTAACGGAGCATACGCGAGTCCACACACGAGAGCGCCCATATTGTTGTAAGATAAAGGGATGTGGGTTAACATTTAGATTTGTTTCTGACTTCAGCCGGCATAGGCGTAGAACAGGACATTCTCTAGGCTATGCGCAGCTATAAATTATTAACTTTTGTGTTTTCTTTCTGTTATACTAATCCAAAATTCTTGGGGGGAAAGTGTATTCCTTTTTTCTTAGTGATGCGTGATAATTTACGACTGGGAGAAATATTTTGCAAATTCGAAGGCTTTGTACTTGACTAAAGAAGAATGCTAACTTGGTGTCTGGTAACGTGTCTTGTAAGCAAAAAAAGAAAGGTAGAATCCGGATATCAATATATATATTATTCAGCGAGAACGCAGGCAAGCATTGTGCTCCCTCTGTCCTATTGTAATAGTGTCATTTTAGATATATAAGAAGGAAAAATTACGTTTTAGTCTCACTTGCTAAAGTTTAACCACTTTAGTCCCCAGGACCAAACTGGTTAAACTTTAGCAAGTTGCCTTGGTCAATGACCAAAAGGGCATAACAGAGGGGCTAACAGCCCCTAACCTTCCTTCCGGTTGAAGGAGACGGAGCAGGGCTGGGGCAGTCAAGGCGCACGAAACCCTATGACTGCCCCCTTCTTCCCCAACAAGTTTTTGCCCCTTTCTTCTCCGTCCGCCATGAAAGCCCCATGACCGAGCTCCAAAGATTCTCATCCGGTGGTTTTTCTAACTCCGTTGAAGTTCCAAACCCAAGAAAGCTCTTGCGGTGAGCCCAGATTTCTACTTTTCCTAGTATATGAGATGGCGGAAGTAATGGAAATGGCGGCAGCCACCTCTAGCAGCAACATTGTAGGTATCCAAAGTGAAGACGATGATGGTGGAGAAATCGGCAAAACCCAAACGATGGTTGCAGACGAAGGTAGTGGACATACCGGCGCAACTCATACGGCGGAAAAATTGAAAGTAAGTAGGATTGTAGGAAAGCTACTCTTTTTCTTCTCATTTGATCTGTTTGGTCATTGCTTGAATGTCTAAGTAGCGATGATAGGTAAAGTAGCTTAAGTTATGAACTGTAAAAGAGGTTGTGATAATCCCTATATAGATATGTTGTGATGACGAAGTTATGATTTGTATAATAGGTTGTGGTCATGTATAGATAGGTTGTGATGACTTATAGATGTGTTGTGATAGAATGTTATATTATCGCTTGTTGTGATGGCATGTAACTTCAGTTGTGATGTCTATTAGCTTCAGTTGTGATGAATGTTGTGATTCAGTTTTGTTGGATTAGAATTCGGTTGTGATTGTTGTAATTAATGTTGTGATGACTGTTGGCATGAGTTGTGATGCTATGTTGTGACAGCGCTGCTATGTAAGTTGTGACCTATGTTGTATTCTTCTTATTTATTTTGCAACTTCAGGTTGAAGCAGGCAAGCTTAAAATTTTGGTCTGCTACTGTGGGAGTATTGAATCCAGCCCTGGTGGAACTGTGAAGATAGTTGGAGGTAAAAGCACGACATTGTCACTAGAAGAGGATGAAACTCTGAGTTCATTTGTGGAAAAAATTGCTGATGCCTTTAACGTTCCTCCCAACAATTTGAGTGTTGCATACTTGTACCCCGATGTGTATGAGTTGACTTTCTTGATATCCGATAAGGGAATGGCTGACTTTAGAGAGTTATTCCGTGGAAGATTTTGTAAGGTGCTGGTGACCCATGATGGAGATCAACGACCATTCATGAGTTCTCAGGATAGTGTGTACGAATGCAAGGTTAATCCTCTTCCCACCAGTGGCAGTAATCAGCCAACACCACTACGTTCGAGAGTTTGGGATAACAACTTGGTAGGGGTTGGGCAGCATTTTAAAGACCAAGTTGAAGTTAGGAAGGCATTGAAACAACTCTCTATTGCCAAGAACTTCTCTTTCAAGTATTTGAAGAACACGAAGCGTCGGATTATGGCATCATGCAGGGTTGAAGGTTGCCAGTGGAAAGTGAATGTGAGCTTGGAGCAAGCTTCAGGTTTGTTTGTGGTGAATGAGTATGAAAAACTTCATACATGTGCTGGAGGGGTAAGGAAAAAGTATCACCCTCATGCTTCACAAAACTTGGTGTCGGAGCTCATTTCCAGTAAGATAAAAGATACACCCTCGTATTCCACATCTGAATTGGTAAAAGATTTGCGAAATGACTATGGGTTGAGCATCTCATATCAGAAGGCATGGCGTTCTAAGGAGGTTGCCCTTAATTCTTTGTTTGGTGATTATAAGGATTCTTACAATGACATCCCTTGGTATTGCAACAAAGTAGTGGAGACAAACCCGGGGAGTGTAGTGAAGTATGAGGTTAATCGAAGAAACAGGAAGTTTTTACGTTGCTTCATCGCGTTGAATGCATGCATTCAAGGGTTCCAACATTGTCGACCATTACTTTTTCTTGATGGGGCTCATCTTTATGGGAAGGCAAAGGGGACTCTTCTAGCAGCCACTACAGTTGATGGAGGTAACCACATCTTCCCCTTAGCCTATGGAGTTGTTGATAATGAAACTAAAGATAATTGGTTGTGGTTCTTACAACATGTGCGACATGTAGTTGGCTTTGCAAGGGTATTCACATTGGTATCCGATAGGGACAAAGGGCTGCTCGAAGCGGTTGCAAAGGTGTTTGGGGATGGATTCCATGGCTATTGTGTGCGACACTTAGAGTGCAACTTACTGAAGACAGGTTTGAAAGGGCACAAGGTTCAAGGAACAAAAAAGGTAACGAAAAAACAAATTGCGTACATGATTAATGATGTAGCAAAAGCAAGTGATATGCATGGCTATCACGTTGCATTAACTCACCTCCACAAGCATTCTAAAGTAGCATATGATTGGGTCATGGCAAATCAACCTGAGAATTGGTGCAACGCTCTCTTCCAAGGTGAGAGATATAACCACCTTTTAAATAACACTGCTGAGACTTTCAATAAATGGGTCAAGCCGGAGCGCGACATGCCAATTCTTGCTTTGCTTGATGGCATTCGGATGAAGATAATGATCAAGATGAACTGGGATTCTTACCTGATTCCAGAAGTCAACGACCGGCTTAATGAACTGACCAACCAATCTCGGGGGCTATTGGTTGCGGAAAGTAATGAGAATGTGGTGGAAGTGGTTTCAGAGGAAGGACATTTAAGGATGAATCTCACTGACCTCACTTGTACTTGCAGGATGTGGCAAATTGAAGGTACGCCATGTATCCATGCATGCGCTGCCATATCTGCCAATGGAGGATCACCAGCGTATGCTTGTCGAGGGGATTATTGGACTACTCAGTGCTATAAGGACACATACAGTGAAACAGTTTTCCCGATCACCCATGATGACAAGCCGGTACGTGCAGAGCCACCTGTGGGAGAGCATCTCATCCTTCCACCAAAAACCAAGAGGCCAAGGGGGAGGCCGAAGACGAAGCCCTATCCGTCACAACCATTAAAACGGAAACGTCAATTTAGATGCAGTCGTTGCAACGGCCTTGGGCACAATCGGACTTCATGCGTGCAACCAATCAACGTGGATTGAGAGAGTGCCTTTGAATTTTATTTATGTAATGAACTTAATCCATATGATGACATTCGGTAGAACTTCATTTTTATGGCTTGTAATGATAATGTTTACATTACTTTGAAGTTTGTAGAATAAATCATATCGTAACTGCATATCGCAACGCAATCACAACTGCAACGCAACCTGCTATCACAACATGCATTAATCGCCACAACTCAATCACAAGGAATGCAGAAGCTATGGGAAATTACTATGTGGCAGGAAGAAGACTATCGCAATGCAATCACAACGTCAACACAACCTGCTATCACAACATGTATAAGTCGCCACAACTTAATCACAATGCACGAAGAAGTTACTGGAACTTACTGTTTGTGGTAGCAGCAAGCCTATCCCAATGCAATCACAACCTCAACACAACCTTCTATCACAACATGTATAAATCACCACAACTCAATCACGACGACTGAAGAAGCTACGGAAAATTACTGTGTGGCAGCAAGAAGACTATCGCAATGCAATCACAACATCAACACAACCTGCTATCACAACATGTATAAGTCGCCACAACTTAATCACAATGCACGAAGAAGTTACTGGAACTTACTGTTTGTGGTAGCAGCAAGCCTATCCCACAACCTCAACACAACCTTCTATCACAACATGTATAAATCACCACAACTCAATCACAACGACTGAAGAAGCTACGGGAAATTACTGTGTGGCAGCAAGAAGACTATCGCAATGCAATCACAACATCAACACAACCTGCTATCACAACATGTATAAGTCGCCACAACTTAATCACAATGCACGAAGAAGTTACTGGAACTTACTGTTTGTGGCAGCAGCAAGCCTCTCCCAATGCAATCACAACCTCACGGCAACCCGCTATCACAACATGCATAAGTTACCACGATGTATAAGTCATCACAACAATGCATAAGTAATCACAATAATGCAATCACAACCTCACGGCAACCCGCTATCACAACATGCATAAGTTACCACGATATATAAGTCATCACAACAATGCATAAGTAATCACAATAATGCAATCACAACCTCACGGCAACCCGCTATCACAACATGCATAAGTTACCACGATGTATAAGTCATCACAACAATGCATAAGTAATCACAATAATGCAATCACAACCTCACGGCAACCCGCTATCACAACATGCATAAGTTACCACCATGTATAAGTCATCACAACAATGCATAAGTAATCACAATAATGCAATCACAACCTCACGGAAACCCGCTATCACAACATGCATAAGTTACCACCATGTATAAGTCATCACAACAATGCATAAGTAATCACAATAATGCAATCACAACCTCACGGCAACCTGCTATCACAACATGCATAAGTTACCACCATGTATAAGTCATCACAACAATGCATAAGTAATCACAATAATGCAATCACAACCTCACGGCAACCCGCTATCACAACATGCATAAGTTACCACCATGTATAAGTCATCACAACAATGCATAAGTAATCACAATAATGCAATCACAACCTCACGGCAACCCGCTATCACAACATGCATAAGTTACCACGATGTATAAGTCATCACAACAATGCATAAGTAATCATAATAATGCAATCACAACCTCACGGCAACCCGCTATCACAACATGCATAAGTTACCACCATGTATAAGTCATCACAACAATGCATAAGTAATCACAATAATGCAATCACAACCTCACGGCAACCCGCTATCACAACATGCATAAGTTACCACAATGTATAAGTCATTACAACAATGCATAAGTTACCATAATTCAAAGTCTATCGCAATGCAATCAGAACCTCAACACAACGAATGAAAAAACTACTGTAAGTTATTGTATGTCGCAGTAGCAAGTCTATCGCATTGCAATCACAACCTCAACACAACCTGCTATCACAGCATTCATCAATGATCACAACTCAATCGCAACGAATCAATAAGCTACTGGAAGTTACTATATGGGGCAGCTGCAATTCTATCGCAATGCAATCACAACCTAAACACAACCTGCTATCACAACTTGCATAAGTCACCCCAACTCAATCACAACTATGCATAAGTCAGAAGAAGTTGCTGTATGTGGTACCAGCAAGCCTGTCGCAATGCAATCACAACCTCAGCACAAGCTGCTATCACGACATGTATAAATCGCCACAACTCAAAGTCATCACGAATTAAGGCGTTGAAAGTCTATCACAACTTAATCATAACATCATGTGTCGTCAAACCCAAAATATATCACAACCTACACCACCAATCTAACGCAACCTCATATGTCCATCACAAGTTACTTACATCACCAGAATAATGTCAAATGTAACCTCGCCATACTAACATCACATATTCATATCAAAACGAATCAAGTCTATCACACAATTGGTACGTAGCCCTCGATCTTAGAGACTACGTACCACACCAACCATTTTCTAAACTTTTTGACGTTGAACCTTTGAAGCTCATCGTCGAGCGCCTTCTTCAACAAATAGTAGCACATGAAAACCCCACAATCATCACTGTTGCACTGGGTCTCGGGAACCTCCACCACTTTTGTCTTCCATTTTTCCCATGCTCCTTCATCGAAATCGACTTTCATGACATATTTAGAATGCCGCCTCATAGCCTTGAAGAACAAGTTGATTTCATTAGCAACATTGGGTCTATTATTCATACTATCATATATAAAAGCTTTCTTTTGCTCTAGCCTGAATTCTATCAAGCACCAATGTCTGTCTTTAAGCACAGGCAGCATCCACTTCTTGCAACGTAATGCATTATACCCATTTGGTCCTCTCAACCCTGCACTCACCTCCCGATGCCACTCTCTTGCAGGGTACAACGCTTCTGTATCGCCATCTAGATCGGGATGCGCACGCCTCCAATCTTCATACTTTTTCTCTTCTGTTGCGCAGAAAGACTGCATAAACGACATTATGTCAGTTAGTCCACATCACAACATATGTAAACATGGCTAGAAGAAATAATCAGTGTCACACAACTAACATCACAACCTATGAATAAAAGGGTCACAACCTGAACTACAAGATATAATCACAGCTACACAACTAACATCACAAAATCACAACTAATACTGATAATCATAATATGATATCACAACCTATGCATAGAGACTAAGCTTCACAACATTCAACAGTGATGATATAGATAAATAATGAAACTAACTTACAATCCAATGGGGGTCGAATATGTGAATAGTGGGGTTTCCATCTCCATTCAAATCCTTCATGGCCAAGTCAGTCACATCGCTTCGAACTAATGCTACAAATGCATCGACATAAAAATTGTCAACCCACCCAGGGGTAGCCCCTTCATCTTTAGGTGCCACTCCCGGGAACCCCGACCACCTAAGGCTTTGGAGGTGGAAGACCTTCACTTGAATCCCACAAGCAAGACCAACATTTATAGTGTTGCCCATGTCTCCTCCATTTGGAGGTGGGATCGTCCAAATATGGTCAACCATCGCCTCTTCCGCTGTGGCGAGTGGGAAATCCTCGTACTCATCCCCCTCCCTACGATTTTTTCTGATAGCGTTGGGGACGTAGTATGGTGATATATGATGTGCTCCAGCAACGGAGCGAGTGGCATGGTTCTGAACTAAGGGGGAGACAACAATTGAGCTATCTTGTGTCTTCTCCCCCTCCACACATGCTAACAAGGCATCCTGCGACATATGAAATAAAAATGGTTACTCACAACAACAAGCATTTAACCAAACACAACCTATCTATAAGTCATCATAACAAGTAGCAGAAGAGTAAACTTACCATAAGAGACTTAAGGTCGAGGACTGGAATCAACTTGGGGAGAGCAAGTGTTGAATCAGATGCGATGGAGATGACAGAGGGTTCTTTCACAAATGCACTTCTTGGTTCTCCTTCTTCAACATGAGTGGAATTGAGGGAGATGACTGAGAGGTCCCTATTATGAGGGACTCGTGAGTCTTCCAACTGGCCTGCAAGGAGATCATCTATTGTGTGAGCAGGTGCAACATTGTCGGCCCTATTGGTCGGAGTAGCATTAGGCGAGGAGGCACAATCTTCCTCATTATTATCATCCCCAAATGGAAGCTTCCGTGGTTTGAACGGTGATGTCTTTTTAGCTTGTGTTTTGAACCTCTTGGAAGCAGGGATTGCGGGGGACTCTAGGTCCTCAACAGGGCTCCTTGCAAGGGGGACTTTGCCTTGTGTGGACTTGTCTGCCATATCATGTGCATCTCCTCCTACCACTTCATGGGCCTCTTCATGTTGGTCTTCTTCTCCAGGCACTTGTTGTTGTGCCTCTTCAGTCCGACCCTTTTCCTCTTCTCCTGGACAACCCACAACTTTCTTTAACTTTCTCATCTCCACTTCCAATACACGGCACCTATGATTTGCCGACATTATCTCCCTCTCCAGTCTGTTCTTCATCACAGTTACATTGTTCTTCATCACACTTACATCCTTGCGCAAACCCTTGTTGACTTCATACATTTGCATATTGGTCAACATCAAGCAATTCACAAGGTTGGACAAGCTTTCAAGAGTAGCAGGTCTGCTCTCCAGTAGCCGACGAACTTCTACAATGAAGACAACATGACAAAAATTACAACCTAATTTCGACATAGATTACAACAGAAAGAAATATCATCACAACTCAATCCCAACCTTTATAAAATCATCCAGTTACACCATCACAACCTACATTTACACTATTACAACGCAATATACGACATCTAACACAACCTAAGTAAAAGCACAACCACTAGCACAACTTCATATGAGATCTATCACAACCTACAAATATAGCATCACAAGTCAATGTTCGAATCTGTATATAAGCTATCACAACCTACATTTTCACGACATAGATTACAACCAAAAGATATATCATCCCAACCTCACGCATAAGCCATCACAACCTATATTTACACCATCACAATGCAATATACGATATACAAACATCATTTTATTCACATATTGGACACAACCACAATCACAACCTAGAGAGATATTATCACAACTCAATATGAGATCTAACACAACCTACAAATATAGCACCACAACTGAATGTCCGACTTTGCATATAATCCATTACAACATTATAAGGGCTATCATAACCTACATTTACAGCAGCAAAACGTAATATACGATATCTAACACAACCTATGTATAAAAAAACACAATCGGGTGACAATCAAGTACCTTCGACATAAGCATCACCAGCTTCCTCATTGGTAGCTTGTCGTCTGTGTTTGCTGCCAAGCTGTTGGATGTCTTCTGATTGAGTATCTGAGCCACTGTTGGGCCCCTCATTTGAAGGCTTCACTCCGGCACGGCTCCTAAGAGCCTCCTCCACTGGTGTCTCAGCTACCCTCTTTGCCTTGCTCTTCTTTCTTTGTTGCCTCTTGTGAGGTAGCTCATCAGCCTTGTGGCATCCTTTCTCGATCTCCCCTGCCACATCCTGCCCCTTGATGAACAAGTCTGATGCTTGTTCATCCTCGGTGAAGACAAGCTCCACAGCCAAGCCCTCTGTATCCAAGGCCATACCAGCCTCGTATGTGTCCGGGGCAACCTTGACACTCCACCTCTTTAACCTAGGTGATTGATCCTCCTCCTTATCTGATTGTATCAACCACCCAAAGTCTCTAAACTTGGCCTCAGCCAATTCAAAAAACCAAACCTGTACATGTCAAACATTCAAGTCAATTATAATAGCAACTGTTAGTATCCTCACAACCCAATATAATTAACCACAACTTATAATAGTGACCACATGGTATAAGATACAACATACCTGCAAAACAGCTCCACAACCAAACAAATTATATCGATCTTTCCTCTCCTCCCTATCCTCATAGGCGTTACTAACGCCATTCCACAATGCATTGTAGACATCCCTAGCCCAGGGATATGCATCAAAGGTGGCAAGGTTGGACTCATCCATCATTGCCCAAAACTTGCCGTCAACCACATCCCCTGGCCTGGGTAGGAGGAAGACAGCAATGCAGTATAGCAAGGCCAACCTTGCCCTATCATTTACCTTCAACTTCTTGTTGTTAACCTTTTTCTTTATCATTTTTGCGGTAATCTTACTTACTCTCACCCCAGGGAACATCCTCTCCTGGAAGGTGGGGCCCTTTGTGCGCTGCGATGATTTCCTTCCGACTAGAAATCCATCATGTAGTGGCAATTGCAGTATCATACTGACGTCTATTGGCTTCAGAGTGGCTGACCGCCTGCCGATTCTGAAAGTTAAGCCGCTTATCCTCCTAGCCAGCATGTGGCCAATTAGACGATGACAGACCATTGTGTCTGTCATCTCAAAGAAGACTTTGAAGCAAGTTTTCATTACTTGCTCCCCTCCCTTCAAATCCGAGATGAGGTTCAGCACTTTTGAAGTTGAGCATCTACACTCAACTCTCCCAATCTGTAAAATGTAATGAATGCAATATTAAGTACACATGAAGCACAACCAAATACATTTAGGGAATAAACACAAGTTTATCGCAACCATAACACAACTACATCACAATGTCAACACAACCATCATATAACCGATGCATCCCAACCCTACAAAAGCACTATCACAATGTCACTAAATTTCATCACAGCTCATGACCAACACAAGGCCCTCAACTTTCTCATCACAAGTTCTACACAACTACTATTTTTCATCACAACTATAACCGCATTCATCAAAACTTAAAAGGAGTTGAACATACAAGCACATCTCAATCTATCACAACCTGTTAAACATCATAGAACAAACACATGCAACTCAATCAACCATTACTCTTGTCCATCACAACCCTACAGAAGAACCATCATAATGTCACCAAATCCATTAGAGCTCATGACCAACAACCCCAGCCCTCAACTTTAGCCATCTCAGGTTGTACACAACTGCTACACGTTTCCATCCCAACCATAAATGTATTCATGAAAGTTGAACATACAGACACCTCGCAAGCTATCACAACCTATTAATACCATAAAACAAACACATGCAACCCAACACAACTACAGCACAATGTCAACACAACCATCATATGACTGATGCATCCCAACCCTACAAAAGAACTATCACAATGTCACCAAAATCCATCACTGCTCATGACCAACACAAGGCCCTCAACTTTTCCATCACAAGTTCTACATAACTACTACATGTTTCCATCCCAACCATAAATGCATTTATGAAAGCAGTTGAACATACAGACATCTCGCAAGCTATCACAACCCTATTAAACATCATAACAAACACATGCAACCCAACACAACCCATTAAGAAATATTATACAATACATGAAACCCTCGACATGCACAAGCCAAGAGCAAGAAAAACACCAAACAATTATGAAAAGAAATATCTTTTACTTAAAAAAAGGGTCTTTGTACTTACTTCGTCTTGCCGGCCGGAAGTAGAAGCTTCTGCCATTGAGGGCACTGTTATGAGGGGAGAACTAGCCGCTGGTAAGGGAGACAACGAAGGACAGCGCCGTCGCGAGGGGAGAGCGTTACGGGACACCGCCGCCGCGAGGGGAGAGGGCAAGGGGACACCGCCGCCACGAGGGGTGAGTGCCGCTATAACACGAAGGTTGCGGTGTGAAGGGGAGCGCCGCCGGCACTGAGGGACGTCGCCGCCGTTAGACGAGGGAGGTCGCCGTGAGGAGGCGGTCTAGACTTGCGAGATGGTTGGGACGCGAAAGGGAAGAGGCAGTTTAGGTTGTGATGGAGAGACATGAGGTTTTGACTTTAAAAACCCATGTGAACAGTTTCTTATTTTTGAAATCACGTGGGTTAAGACGTAGAAAAGGCCGTTCAAACGGCGTTAATGACGCCGTTTCGTGGGCAACCACGTTGTTCCATGTGCCAAAGGGTAATTTTGTCATTTTTAAAAAAATTGAGTGTGTTGGAGCTCGTGCGGGACTGAAATGGATATGAAATTCTGGGTACTTTGTACCAAAATGGATACCATATTTTCCCCTTTGTACTATTTTGGTTAAAATTCACCTACTTGGACTAAAATGTAAACCACCCATATAAGAATTGTTCCACGCTCCCTTCATCCAAAAAATCCAGGCAGCATTTGAATATGAGCGGAATTTATTGGCTTGTAGGGCCTACAACATTTCAAGTCTCCACTACCTTCACAAATGCTGTCATATTTTTCAAATGCAGTTAGTTTTTTTTGGATGGAATAAATATTATTAGGGGCCGTTTGGGGCGTGAAAAATCAGCACCATCCAGTTGAAAAAAATCTAGTTGGTCATGAGGTGTTTCAGCTGATTAGTGGATTATCCCAAAAATCCACTGACCAGGTGGATTTTTGGGAGTGGATGAAACTGATTTTTCACGCCCCAAACGCCCGTATCCTTCTCATAGCAGCCATGAGAGGGAGCAATGCAATTGTTTACATGGATGGTCCAATGCTTGTTAATTTGTTTCAAGTATGATATGCGGATTGCTTTCCTCGAGAAGAGTTTGTGAGAAATTGGTCAACCAAGTAGGAGGTGGCATTGCATTGTTTTTATTGCTTGATTTAGGATTTTTAACGAGGAGAAATTTAGTTGCACCAAAACAATCGTCAGCAAAACTGATCACTCTCAAACAAGCTGCCAAGGAATGGTTGAGACCATTGAAGCTATAGAACCGCCCAAGTACTAGGTTGGGGCGAACAGTTTTCTAGGGTTAGTGCTTGTAGTGCCGGGGCAGATTCTGCCGAAAATAATTCATCTGAGAAGCGCTCCAAAAAATATGCGTCCAGGATTATGTCAAAGATGGGATTGACATCACCTCAGGATTAATTATTGTTGCAAAACCATATTCTCCAGTACGCTAACTGTTTATGAAAATGCATACATTGATGCAGTGTAGTACCAGTAATATTGGCCGATTCGTACAAAATAATGTATAATCTGTCTCATAGGAACTGTTGATAACTCTTGTAATTTTGTTTCCCATGTGCTGTAAGTTCTTTTACTTTAAACAATCAAATGTATTCCACATACTTGAAGCAATAAGAGCTGCCAAAGGTTAGTTGGCCGATATGGGTTAGTTGGTAATGAATTGTTTGTTTCATTCAAGTATGTGGAATGATAACATTTAAGTCCAAAGCAAGAATTTCGGAAGAGGGAGGGCCATGCAATCAGGAGGATTTAGGATTCCAGCATCCACAACGTTGCGAATCTGTGTCCAATGTGTTGCAATTTGAAGGTTCTGAAACAACCTGGCTGAACCGGGGATCCACGGCAGGTGAAATTCATGAATCCAACCATAGATACGCTCTAATTTTTATGCCCTCCGTCCAATGAAGCCTGTCTGTATCTTGGTAATGATTTAAAATAATTGAACTCTAAGGCTAGTACAAAATACCAAAATTTTCCCCTCTTCCATGCTTTTAGTCGAGAGAGAGCAAAGTCAGCCATCTAATGATGCATCCATGTTTTGTCAAATACAGATAGGAATCATTAGACGGAGGGAATACATGTTTCATTAATATGCTCCACATAAAAAAGAAGCAAAAAGTTAGAATCTCTCCTAAAATAAAATCTTTGTGCCATCCCACAAAATAATGGTATGACATCTAACCGGACTGGTTCAGGTCCAGTTTTAAGAAGCCTGTCTGTATCTTGGTAATGATTTAAAATAATTGAACTCTAAGGCCAGTCCAAAATACCAAAATTCTCCCCTCTTCCATGCTTTTAGTCGTGAGAGAGCAAAGTCAGCCATCTAATGATGCATCCATGTTTTGTCAAATACAGATAGGAATCATTAGACGGAGGGAATACATGTTTCATTAATATGCTCCACATAAAAAAGAAGCAAAAAGTTAGAATCTCTCCTAAAATAAAATCTTTGTGCCATCCCACAAAATAATGGTATGACATCTAACCGGACTGGTTCAGGTCCAGTTTTAAGAAGCCTGTCTGTATCTTGGTAATGATTTAAAATAATTGAACTCTAAGGCCAGTCCAAAATACCAAAATTCTCCCCTCTTCCATGCTTTTAGTCGTGAGAGAGCAAAGTCAGCCATCTAATGATGCATCCATGTTTTGTCAAATACAGATAGGAATCATTAGACGGAGGGAATACATGTTTCATTAATATGCTCCACATAAAAAAGAAGCAAAAAGTTAGAATCTCTCCTAAAATAAAATCTTTGTGCCATCCCACAAAATAATGGTATGACATCTAACCGGACTGGTTCAGGTCCAGTTTTAAGAAGCCTGTCTGTATCTTGGTAATGATTTAAAATAATTGAACTCTAAGGCCAGTCCAAAATACCAAAATTCTCCCCTCTTCCATGCTTTTAGTCGTGAGAGAGCAAAGTCAGCCATCTAATGATGCATCCATGTTTTGTCAAATACAGATAGGAATCATTAGACGGGGGGACTACATGTTTCATTAATATGCTCCACATAAAAAAGAAGCAAAAAGTTAGAATCTCTCCTAAAATAAAATCTTTGTGCCATCCCACAAAATAATGGTATGACATCTAACCGGACTGGTTCAGGTCCAGTTTTAAGAAGCCTGTCTGTATCTTGGTAATGATTTAAAATAATTGAACTCTAAGGCCAGTCCAAAATACCAAAATTCTCCACTCTTCCATGCTTTTAGTCGTGAGAGAGCAAAGTCAGCCATCTAATTATGCATCCAACGTTTTGTCAAATGCAGACAGGAATCATTAGACTGAAGGAGTATATGTTTCGTTAATATGCTCCACATAAAAAAGAAGCAAAAAATTGGAATCTCTCTTAAAATAAAATCTTTGTGCCATCCCACAAAATAATGGTATGACATCTAACCGGACTGGTTCAGGTCCGGTTTTGAGAACAATGATCTCATCAGTCTCTCTGAACTCTCTGCCCACCTGAGGGGCTCCGACTTTTCCATTCAACTTCCGGCAGTGCTTACTACTTCTTCAGCGACTTGCAGGGTGCCGTCCAGCTCGTTTAACAACATCGTTAGGTCGCCATGATAGCATCCCAACTCCAAAGTCGGCAATGCGCAATGTGGCGTGGTCGGAGACAACGCTGTCAGTTGTTCTCGTCGCCTCCTAGCTTGTATGGTAAGTTCAATTTTTGGATGTTACATGTTGTAACAATATTTTGTTATTTTGATTATGAGTTGCATGTTGCAGAGATTTTATTGTCTTAATCATTTTTTGTTTTCCTCTATTAACAACTTATATTCAGTCCAACTGCGCCAAAGTGTCTCCATTTCTCTAACCAGTTACCTCACACTAGTTAAGAAGATCAGAGCAAAGGTAAGGCTCTTTTTTTCTTTGTATTATTGAATTAAAACCTTTTATTGCTATCATATGGTATGGTCGGCTTAAGCCCAACTGCCCTCCCATGTTGGGTATTTTGAGGAAAAGAAGAGCGGACGTCCGGTAACTAGACAGTAGATCACGCGCCTCTGGATGTTGCGCTAAATGGGCCAGACTTCCGGTAGTGATGGGTTTGTGACCGTTGGACCCTAAAAAAGCCTATTTTCATTGGTTTTTGCACTGTTTAAACCCACCATCTTCTATATAGCTTTCATTAGAGGACGAAGCAGAGAGATTAAAAAGGTTTTACAGTGTTCTTTTACGGTATTCTTTCTTTTAATACTCTTAAAGGTTGTTCTCTAGAATTAACACATTATTGTATTCCAAAAGGTTAAAAGTAAACTTGTCTTCGATAGTGTGAATCGCAGAAAAAAAAAAGTTTCATTGTATTTTGATTACAAGTTCATCGAGATCTGGGTTACACACCACATTCAAAAAATAGTGTTACTTTTAAGAAAGTAGACTTGATTGAGCATTGAAGAAAAGTCGTTACAGCATCTTCCGACGTCTCACAAAATTACTTCTATTCCAAATCCCCACTCTCACACCTGAGACGCAACATGGATTGGAAACCCAACCACAGCAAGCTGGACATCCCTGAGATGTAGCCTCAAGCTTTTCTTTGTCATGCTTTGTTCAGCGTATCAATTTTAGAATTTCCTAGTTTTAAATATCGTTTTCAACAGGGGAGTACAGATACTATTCTTCCACCTAGTATGCTACAATAACATGGGGCAATAGTAATGGTTTGTTATCCATCATAATCATAATCAAATAGCGTATTTTGCCAACTATTTGGGTTCGGCAACACGGATCTTACTCTTCCAGGCCTGTTTTGAGCTACCTCTTTTGTAAGAGATAGTAAATGACGGTTTGTTATCGATAGTGAAAAAAAATATTTACTCACTTTGTCTAGATATGTTGATCTTAATTCGGTCTAAGGGACTAGTTAAAGAAACAGATTATTTCTTCTTGTTATAACCCTTACCGCTTTGGCGCTTTCTTGGTTTTGGTCTGACCTATTTGGTTGCAGCTAGCAGTTCATCTTCTTTGTCATGAAACGGTATAGCTAACTCTCTAGCTGTATTTGACCTATGATAGCTACCACATGTTGTTGTTACGTTTTCTTTGTCGACTATGTTCCCTCAACGGTCTTGAAATTTCAAAGTAGAATTCTATTGACTTATTTATTCTATTTTTTTAACGCTCGAAAGCATCGATTGCAGGTTTTATAAAAGTCATCTTTTTTATGTCTTATTTGTTTATTTAGTCATCTTAAGTATAGAGTACATAATGCGTATATGAGTTCCGAAGTAGTATGTGAAATTTTTATTTTCGAGTTATGTTGCAAAGGCTTTTCTTGTACATAAAAGGGAGTACTTACGATAGTTTTAATGGAGCATGTGATAAAATTTTAGCGAAGGGAAATAATGTTCAATTATAATTGGGTCCTTGTAGTTCAATTTAGTGTTTGTCTGGATGCTGAAATATATGGCTTTTAAGCCCTGAAAGTCGTTTGGATGCTGAAATGGGTCAACGGAGTCTGTGAAAGGACTGTGAAAATTTGTCATATTTCAGCTTGAAATCTTCCAATACTGACAGACCTCAAGGTGCACAAACACATTTTCAGTTTCATTCCTTTCTTGGTGAAAAATTTCTTGTACGTTTGTGAAATTTCCCAAACACATTTCAGCATCCAAACAGACCTTTAAGCAAACCCCTGCTATTACAATACAAATACGTGTAAGGCTTTAGATCATATCAATTGGACTTTTACTTTTGCTAAGTTTCTTACTCATACTTTTCTTTTGGCAAGTTTCGATCATGCTGCATCAATGAAGTTTAAATGATGATGTTGAAAGTTTCACTATTTTGTAACAAAAGTTTGCGTCTCTAGGAATGTGGGTGTGTTCAGGGGCGGACACAGGATTTTCAAAGATGGGGTCAGGCCATTTTGAGATGGGGGTCGGGTGAGGGGATTATCATGTAAGTTTTGAAAATGGATGAAATGTATATATAATCTTAATGAAATTGATGAAATCCTGACCCCATGCATTTTACGTAGGTCCGCCCCTGGGTGTGCTAATATAAATAGGAATATTATACACAGAATATACTTGTAGACAACTTTTTTAGTACAATACTGAATATACCTGATGTAGGACATAGTGTCCTACAAACATCATGCACTACACGATGAAAGACATAATGTCCTAAATAATGTAGGATAATGTTTCTAAAAAAATCATGTAGGAAAATGTCTCACATCATATAGGCCTATGGATAAAAAATTGATTTGATTGGTTCCCTTGATGCTTTAAAACTAATTAAGTAAGATCAGCATGCTAATGTGACTGATTTGTGAAAACCGTGCCTTGATGTTTATTTTGTGACTTCTTGTGATTCATTGTAGATTTCATTGTATGTACTGCTTTAAATTTACTTCATCTGCCCCATAGAGGATTTCCACCAAACTAGGAAGACCACTTGGTAGAATTTCAGGAGGAAATATTACTGGCCTACTACTGGTAGGGGTTACTATACGGGGGCAAGCTTTAGCTTTATTACAACAAAACTGATTTTGTCTATGTGCAGCCACGTCAACAATGTTATCTTTTTGCTCCGTGAGCCATGACAAGATTGCTGCCCTAATATGGTCGCGTAATGTTCCACAACAACAAGGTGTAATCCTTCATTAAAAATGATAATGTCAAGAATCACACAAAATGGTCACTCTTCCATTAAAATGTCAAACATTGATGGTGGGGATGGCCGTGAGCCTGTCAGTGGGATGACAGCCCTTCCTGCATGCTTTGAGGCAGATTGGCACGGTGGCTCCCTCCAAGGGAAGGCAGGTGGGCATGCAGTCGTTAACGCACAGGTCGGAAGTCCTCCTCCATCTCGGCAGGTTCCTCCTTGCTGTTGCCGCTCCCGTGACAAGGGCAAAGATGAAGAGCGTGGCGATCAGCTTGCTTCCTGCAACCATGTTTGTGTTTGACAATCCTTTCTTGTAAATACGTTGATATAGACATGGGGAGAGGACTTATATAGCTGATGGGAGTCCAAAAAATGATGTAAAAAGTTGGTTTGAAGTGTGCGGTCGAGCTGACTCGGGGGAAGTTGGAACAAAAGTTTTAGGAGCTGTTTTGTTGGCAAGTCTGCGGAAAATATGTCGAGCGCTGAGCGTCAACCTTTGGAGAAGGGAGTAATCAGTAATGTTTCAAACGGGTCAATGACGCACGAGACCAGCCCCTTTGTAAGTACAAGAGCACTTATTGTTGAGAAAAAAAAGCAAAAAGCCACTTGTAATCAAAGACCAAAAACATTCCGATTCTTTCTTTTTCTAGACTAAAATTTAAAAAAAATTTAAAACAATTAGGGAGACTTTGTGTTCAGGTTGAGACAAGTATAGATCACAGAAATAAGGTAGAGAAAATAAAAAAATATTAGCATTTGTGTAGTGCAGTGTATAATTCTTGTTATCATATAATCAACTTTGCATTATTGTAGTCATGTCATATAATTCAAAAATAGCAATCGGGTAGCTATCATCTATTTGGGTAGTGCAGGGTATAATTATTGTTATCATATAATCAACTTTGCATTATTGTAGTGATGTCATATAATTCAAAAATAGCAATCAGGTACTTGCTATAATTCAAGATGGTATCAGCTTTCACGGGATGGTGACCAAAATCTTTTTTTGATTTGTGCATTTTAAAAGTACAATAAGTCGGTTTCAAAATAAATAAAAACTATTCACACCTATTAAATTGCAACTTACCTAATTTTGGTGTTTTGAAAGGCTGCATTTAGCCTAAAGAGGCTTCTCCATATAGAAATGAAAAAGTACAGTATCGTTATAGAAATAAAAGAGGAATTGTACATAAACAAAAATGAAACAGGAAGTAAATCCTACAAGTAACCTCTTTGTCCAATTGAATGTACATGCTCATCGTGTCAACTACGCACATTGGTAGACAGACACAGACAAGGTTAAATAAGTTGTATATAACAAAAATACATGGTGAAATAAGAGTCCATATGGACTGCAATAATCTTTAGGACAGAGGGAGTAATAAATAAGCTAAGGGGACAAGTTTGACACCGCCATAAGTGCTACTATAATTATGGAGTAGCTATATGTATCAATCGACCTTGCACCACTTGATGCTACAAAACATTTCTGTCGCATCTTCAAGAAATTAAAAAGCAAACAACTGAAATTATGCTTCCTGTAGATGGCGTAGGAAAGCTTTTAAAAAAACTTTGATGACAACTACAAATCACGCTCTCCATTATATTCAAAACTCTCATTTAACACATAGTAAAGTCTGTCTCAGAAGCAGAGAATAGAAGTGTGTATCTGAGCAATAATGGGCAGTGATTTGCAAATACCCATCATCGATCTCAGTGAGGTCAATAACTCCCAGCGTGCCCAGATTGTCCAGGAGGTTCAGCATGCAACAAGGGAATGGGGTTTCTTTCAAGTGGTGAACCATGGGATCCCTGTGACACTGTTAGAGGAGACTTTGCAAAAGGTACGACGATTTTTCGATCATAACAATGAAATAGAGGCCACTGGGTACAGCTACTCGCCAGATGGGAGCAGGAAAGTGCAATATATTAGTCTTCAGAGTCTTGGTGTAACAGATTATCTAACCTGGAAGCATACTCTCATGATTGAAATGACACCAGATCCACCCTCCCCTGAAGAACTCCCAAGTTCCTGCAGGTTTGCAATTTCTTCCATTACCTCGTTTTATATGTGCCCAGTGCATACGCATCGGTGTATGTCTACAGCTTACGGACCGTGTGATTTCAATCGTATATTACGAAAGAATGATCGGGTTCAATGACTTACAACATGATGTTCATGCCGGGTGCCAAGGAGCCGTCGATCTCCAGGATCGTGTGCGCTCAGCTGTGTGCCATCGATCTTGGAATGGTGTTCCAGGACACCCAAATTATTTCTCACAATAAGGGGCCGGGTTAAGTGGATTTGCAATTGGCTGCCCCTATAAGCAAACCCGTGGGATTGCTATCCGATGGATGGCAATGCGCTAGACACATTTTTTTAAATGCGACCTGGCACAAATCAACTATTTCATGTATAGTTGTTTCTACACTTTAATTACTTCCATTTGTGTTGTAGTTTATGTAACTTGTCGAATTGGATTACAGGGAAATCATTTTCGAATACACCAAACAAATTGAAAAGCTTGCGGTGACCTTATTTGAACTTCTGTCAGAATCTCTTGGGCTGAAAGCAGAGCACCTCACAGAGCTGCAATGTCACACCGGAATACGAGTTGCTTGTCACTATTATCCACCCTGCCCTCATCCTGAATCAACTTTGGGTACCGTCGACCATACGGATCCATGTTTTCTAACAGTGCTCTTGCAAGATCAAGTAGGTGGACTCCAGATCAAGCATCAGGCGGAGTATATCGACATTAATCCTGTTCCCGGAGCTCTGGTAGTAAATACAGGAGACCTTCTACAGGTAGGTATATATGCGCTTTGGTAATGTAAACCTGCTTCATTCAGTACAGTAAGTACCCACCTCTAGCCACCCAATCCAGCCTTTGGTGGGCTAGTGGTATCTATCCTAGTTGTGATTGAGGTCCCAACGATCTAATCCCTTTAGTGCGTATAGTGTGAGGATGTGTGCATCTAACCTATGAAAATGAAGAAAGAAAATAGGCTTGTCGGATCCCATTGGTGCATAGTGTGAGGATGTGTCCCTTACCTATAAAGACGAAAAAAATAACTCACCCATGTAGCTATGCACTATATTAGGCCTCCATATCTACCATGCTAGGACCCTTATGTACCCCGACCGGACTAGAGTGTGGTCCTAGCGTGATACATACAGAGGCCTAACATGGTACATAACAAACAGTAAGTTAGCATTTTTTTAGTTTGGAATAAGTTGGCATTGGGAGTATTGGACATTACATTAGTTAACTATTTGCAGATCAAACTATTCAAGTGTAACAAATAAGAAAAATAACTTTTTATATAACTGATTAAAGGTACATATTGTCTACAAGTTTATGTAATATATCTAAATCAATTAAAATCTATCATGAGTCTAAATAAAATAATAACTACTATTTCGAAATTCACAATTATGCAATTGTCTTTGCATCACCATGTACTCAATCATTTCCACTAATTTATCTTAAAAGATGAAATTAGAGATACTTGTTGACATACGTATACTTGAAAGAATTTGTTTTATTGTTATTATCATATCAAACTAATTATCAGCTCATGCACACGTTTGTTTCACATGCAGCTCATATCTAATGACACTATGAAGAGTGTTGTTCATAGAGTATTAGCTAATGGCTCCAAGTCTAGGTTATCTATCGCATGCCTCATAGATGCCCGCAAGTCCAACGTTGTGTACGGTCCCATAAAGGAGCTGTTATCAGAGGAATCCCAACCTCTGTACAAGGAAACCACAGCTGGAGGCTTTCTTGATCATATTCATTCCAAACTACGGAAGGACTACAGCTCTGCCTTGGCTGCTTTCAAGATAATATAGTAAAAGAAATCATGTTTTGGCATCAATAAAATGAGTACTACGACTTTACGTAGATTTCGCTTCTGATGGTCATGGATGAGGAACATTGAATTTGGAATGAAGGATCACTGACGAAAAATCATCCCATACCTGTGTGATGTGCTTATATATGTGTGGTTATTTTAGGTTTGATTAATGTGAGAAAAGAGGAGTGCAGTATGGAACCACCAACCTTTGTACAGTGAAGCCAAAACTTGATTGGTTGTATCAATTTCAAAATTATACGAACCGTGTACTAGTACTAGAAAATTGGAGTAGCATGCTCATGGAGCGCATAAAAGAGGAAACGCATTGACAATGTATTCGGCTAGCGGTTAGCACGACCTTCCTTGCAGAAACTTAATAGAGGACGGGCATGATGGGAGAGAGAACTCTCTACGTCAATTGCATAAAGCAAAGCACATGAAAGCAACAAAATCTACTTTTTTATATATACAATGAAGGGTGTCGAGTCCTTAGGACCCAACTAGAAAGGGCATGACAACTAGCCTCATAGAGTACCCTATCTTGCCGTCAATCTGCTCGAGTGCATGCACAGCCCACACAACTGAATAAGGAGCCATTTCGCGAAAAATTAGCTCCATCCACTCCCAAAAATGCAGTTGGTTAGTGGATTTTTGGGATAATCCACTAACCAGCTGAAACATCTCAACCAGCTGATACACCCTCATGAGATGTTTCAGCTGGTTAGTGGAAACACTACTAACCAGTTGGATTTTTTAATGTGGATGTTTCCGATTTTTTACTCCCCAAATGGCCCCTAAATCGGGATATGATCGCTGTGTGTGGCCAACATAGTGGGGATTCAAACTCAAGACCTTCACTTCAAAGGGAAGTGCCCTAGCCATCACACTAATACCCACTCTAAGGCACCTAATAACCTCTAAGATTGATGGGTAAGGTTTTCTATAAATTGTTTGGTCGTGGCAGGTTCGAGTGATCCAGCCATGAGGTTGATCATGCTCGTTATATATTAATAGCTGTCAAATATTAAAGTCAATTCATTGAGGAGCTGCTAGGATGTACTCTGTATGTCCCACATTAACTAACCTACTTATTTTTTAAAATGAATTTTATTTGAAAAGCCAAATAAGACACTTGATTTCGCACACACATCCCGCTTATTGAAAAAATCGTACATGGGGAGAGTAACATATGTATTTCCATTCCATTTTGTAGATAAAAAGTACTGACTCATGTTCCATACTAAGGGTGCATTTGGTTGTTAAAAAGAAATCAGTCTGATTCTTTTTTCAGGGTGAAAATTATCACATTGATTTTGTGAAATGTGAAATATGTTTGGGAACTAAACATAACATAAATCATACTGATTTATGTTTATAACGGAATATTCGTGTAAATGGCTATCGTGTAATCAATTACACAATAACTTTTTAATGGAAAAAACTTCAACTATTTCTTACTAATTTCTTATTCGTTTTCACTTTTTTTTATTCTTCTTCATTTTTAGTGTTCTTTTTTATAATGATGATATCATAAAGATGTTGAGCTATCGCGTAAAAATGAGCGAAATCAGAAAGAGCATAAAAATAAGGAAAAAAGGTCAAAAATGGATAAAAAATGAACGAGTTATGAACCGTTGAAGTTTGTCCCATTTTAATGGGTGATTACACGATACAGCGTATAATCCAACACACGATAGCTTAATTGATTGCACAATAGCACTAATTATCGCGTAATTGATTACACGATAAATTTTAATGGGACAAACTTCAATGATGAATTTTTTACTCATTTTTATCTATTTTTTTATTCTTCCTCATTTTTAGTGTTCTTTTTTATAATGATGATGTCATAAAGATGTTAAGCCACTGTGTTGTATTTATCGTAGATTTTATAGTATTTTTTTTATAAGATATCAAGGTCATTAGGATATCATGATGATTAGAAAGAGCATAAAAAATAAGGAAGAAAAAAATGGCCAAAAAATAGACTGAAAATAAGGAGATATGATTCGGGAGAGATGACTTTTTCGTTGTAGAGAGCGACGACTGATTCGACAGCTTGATTCTCACTTCTATAAAAATTAGGTTTTCAGGGGTGAAAGGTGAAAATATTTACCTATCACCATCACCAACCACTATAAGTGTTCCGGATAGCATTTTTTCATGCCTGAAAGATGATTTTTTCAGCTTTTAAATGCACCCTAAGAGTCTATTTGGTTTTACAAAATGAACTAAAGTTTGTTCATTTGAATAACCAAATAGTCAAAAGAAAAAAAAACCCCAAAGATGACACTTACCATGTGACATAGGAAGTGTGTTTCAATTAACTGCTTGGACTCGACCCAATAATTAATGTTGAGTTCAAGCAAGCTACCTGAAATCCAACTAGAATTTATTTCTTAGTTGACCTGACAACCAACTAGCGTAGAAGAATAATTATTTCAGCTATGTCAATTTGGCCTTAACTCTTAAGATATAAATGAGAGAGAATGGATAATTAAAGAATACAAAATAAAAGAATATTTTAGTTGACCTGTACATTGATCAATCAGCAAGACCAAAGGGCTCATCAATGTACCTCTTGAGAGTCATCCACAATTCTACAACTTGCCCATCTCCCAATTGTCAAACTATCAAATTCTAAGAATCATCTTCTTCTTCAGTTTCTAAGACTAACGTCGCTATTGCCTGTTGGGACCAAAGAAATAAACTCTTACTTACCTCACTGATACAGCATTCCACGCAATTCTTACTTCTTGTTATTCTTCTTTTTTATTGTTTAGTTACCACTACGTACTCCCTCCATCCAAGTTATCTGCTTGGATTAGAAACCCAAAATGGATTGATTTTAATTCATTTTAGTTTTCTAAACTAGCCAATTTTAGATGGAGGGAGTATTTTTTACTTCTCATAATCCTTTCATGTATTTTTAATATATATATATATATATATATATATATATATATGACGGTTTACATGAGTCATTGGATTCCGATCTGAGGGTAGGTATCAAATCAGTGAGAATGTGAATGTGATCCATCTCTCACCCTTGTATACGTTAGATCAAGATCTGGTGGCTACAACTTAAAGTGGCCTCATATAAGCCAAATGGGAGTGATCTCATTTAAACTTTATATATATAAATAGAAAAGTTTAAATGAGTTCGTTCTCGTATAACTTGCATGAACCCGAGTAAACTTGAGATGGCGTGATGAATCACACTTACCCACCCAGTGATTTGACACCCGCCATCAGATCTTGATATGAGGGATGGAGATGGCTTAGCTCATGCAAGCCACTTGAGATTGTGTCTCATATATAATATAGGAAAAATTTATATGAGACTTATCTCACATTGTTTGCATGGGATCAAGTAAACTTGAGCTGTTGGATCTTGATCTGATGGCTCTAGGGCCAGGGTGATGATTAAAACTCGTGTGCCTGGTGATTTAACACCAACCGTCAAGATGAAATCGGATAACTCAAGATTACTTGGCTCATGCAAGTTGCATGATACTTGTCTCATGTAAACTGGACTTATATATATATCCCACCATTCTTAAAAAACAATTCAATATTTCTCATTGTCCCCAGCTAGCACTAGCCCCTGCCTCTGGCCCCTTGCCTTTTGAGCCGATAGTCCCTTCTAGGACCATTTGCCCCGGCCATGGCCTCCTCCTGTCCTGGTGGGGTAACCAAAAAGTGAGGCAAGGCTAAAACAATTAGATCTCTCTCAATTCCCAGCTGATAAATAGTTAAAATTGTTTACAGCTTTTCTAGCTACATTTTAACCATAATATTTGGTTGTTTAGGCCATCAGGCCAGATCTATTCTGACATATATTGCTTGATATTTTCTGAACACCTCACCCTCCCTAAGTGAGAAGAAAAGACTTGGAATTATGTGAATATGGGGTATTGTCATCAAGCAATGGGGTTGGAAATATCTGCCCTTGAACCAATTGTGCTTTGTTTTTTTTGCTACATGAAACAATGATGGTTGGAAAAGATTGATAATTTTCTTGAAAGAAATATTTCTATTGTAATTCCATTTTTGTCTCACTATCAGCATGTAAAAAAAAAGAATGGACGTACTTAGTGTGTCTCGAACATGTGGACAATCGTGGCAGCCAGTTCTTGTAGGTCCCATATGATCTAATGGTTCTCACCCCTACACACACACTAAGCGCATCTGCATTCGTACACCGTAAAACATTTTAAAATTAACTTGTAACCAACAAAGTAAGATTGTCTTGATTTATTTTTCTTGCATGAATACAACAATACCACCGGAATAAAATTGGCACACAATTATCATCTCGTACAATTACTATCGGAGTATAAGATTTCATGTTTTAAGCCGAGGGAATTACAACTTCCGTAGGAAATTGGTCTATGCAATCAGACCAGACCCCATCAGTCACCGCCGATATGTTACGGAGGCACTTCCAAACTGCACTATTGACCTTGAATCCACTCCCCAGTGCAATCTGCCACACCCTATCCCCCTTCTTCATCCTCCCCTTCGCCTCGGTGTACGCCAAAGAGTACCACGGCGATGATGATGAAGTATTCCCAAACCTGTACAATGTCATCCTTGACGCCTCCGCGTCCTCCTGCGTTAGCTGCAAACTCTTCTGTACGTTGTCGATCACCGCCCGCCCCCCGGCATGGATACAGAAGTGCTCGAAGGCTAGCTTGAAATTGGGCATGTAGGGCTTCAGCCCCTTGTTCAGGAATCTACGTTGCATGTAATTGAGAATGAAGTAGAGCTGCTCCGACATGGGGAGGACTAGAGGGGCGAGGACGGTGATGTTGGCCTTGAGGACCTCGCCGGCGATGGCAGGGAGGTTGCGGTCGAGGGCGAAGCCCATCACCCCTTGTGGGTCCTCTTGCTGGTGGACGCATTGGTAGGCCCGTTCCTCGGCCCCCATATGTGTCCGGATGAGGTGCATAAGCTGATACTTGGATCGGGCCTGCTCGTCGGGCCGATTGGAGACGATCATCGCCACCCCGCCGACACGGAAGAGTGCGTTGCTCACCATCATGGCGCGGCTCTCGCCGACGTAGCTATAAGGAGTCATGATCTCGGTGCTGATGATCAGGGCGTAGGAGTTGGGGTGCACTTGAAGGATGTTCTTAGCGAGATCAAGCGATATCATCTCAGCGCTGCAGCCCATGCCGGAGAGGTTGTACGACTTGATGTCGTCGCGCATCTTATACCGATTGATCAGCTTGGCGGTGAGCGATGGGGTTGGCGCAAAGGCGCTGCAATTGGCGACAACGGCATCGATTTGGTCGGGCCTAATGGCGGTCTTGGCAAAGAGGGAGTCCACTATGGTGAAGATTACCATTCTGAACTCTTCTTCCGCCCCGATCATGGTTCGCCGAGGAGGAATGTACTGGTTGCCCGGGGGGAGGACTGTTTCCTCGCCTAAGCCCGACCTTTGCAGGACCTAGATGTTTCATTTTTTTTTTGGATAAATAAAATTTAATTAATCACAAAGGAAGAAATACAATTGAATCTCGTATTTAGAGACAAATAATTCATCTAAATGCTTAACATTTTGAAGCAGGGAAGTAATCTACTCCGTCCCATATTAATAGATGCATTTGAAAAAAATGATGATTTTCAGTTAATGGTGAGACCTACAACCAAGAGAATGGTAACAACACCTGAGTACTTAAAAAAGCATCTCACAAGCTTTACTAATCTCGCAAATTAACTAAGCTGAGAGATGAGTTACAAGAAGCTTGTGAGATGCTTTTTGAACTACCCAGCTACTTAATTTGAGTCAAATGGGGCAACTAATACACGAGATATTCTTTTTCCCAATTTAGCTATCACTCTGAGATGGAGGGAGTATGTCCAAGTACAGAGAAGAAATTATTAGGTACAAGTGCGTGACCATGTTAGCTCTATGCCACGGTCATAGGGAGCCATCAATCTCTAGAATCAACGGCGCATAGGCTTTGTATGTGTGGTCCATCTATTTGACATCAAAATAGCTGAACGCACGCGTAAAATATGTGCACCGTCAATCATGGAGATCGATGGCTCCCTGGAATATTGTACCAAGGACACCCAATAATTTCTCTCAATAGAGTAACTTTCTCACCTGCATGAAGAAGTTTCCTAGCTCTGGCTTGTGTTCGAAAATGGTATGAACCTGCTCCACAAAGGTGGCGAAAGGTACCCGGTACGGGGCCGGTGGCCGGAAACATTCAGATTCGATCAGGTAGATGGGGCTCGGCCGAGTCCCCATGCATATATACAAGGTTACGAACAGCAGTGTGACGCAAACGATGGGCGGGAACAAGGGCGACATTGGTTCGCCCATGTCTATAACTGTGCACGCCATACAAGTCATTAGATAAAGAACGACAAACCTAGAGTTGGTTTGAGAAAGAATGGCACCCATCTTTGGACTGGGCAAACTTTGATCTTCTCTCAGTAATACGACCTCCCCAAATGGGAATGCTTCTCTAATATTCCCAACTTGGGTATTTAAAGGCTTGTCGTAATTAATTCTGTATCTGCCGGTCTCACCTGTGGAGAGGAGCCACATGCCAAGTTGGTTCTTTGATTTTACATTAATAAAAATATGTTTAGTTCATTAATTTTCCTACCAACTTTCATGACCTCAGCTATTCCTGGTCAAAACAAGATAGATCCATGACCATACAAAAAGAAAACGTACCCTCCGTGCTTGGGTAGATTAACAATCAAATCTTGTACTCCTTCCGTTCAATTTTAATTGAAACAAATAGCAAAAATTAGCGTACCAAAATTAGATGATACCGTTCCCTAATTACTCTCCAACTGGCCGGCCGAAGATGACAACAATGGCCGGCTGGCAGTTACACTAGGTCAAGGTCAAGGTTGAGAGGCCTCCATGATAAAAGGTGATTCATTCGCTCTAGGCTTTTAATGTGGACACCACATCTCAATAAAATTGACCAATTATATGTGACAGTCTCAATTAAAAGTGACCGGAGGGAGTACATACCCTTAGAATTATATTTCCTCCTAAAAAAAATTTGAATCATATTTCTCCTATATTGAGGACAATTTTAATTAACCTCAAAAGCCTGGTTACATATAGCTATGCACATGGGGTCTATTTATAAAGCTATTGCAATGTTCAAAAACTTAAACGAAAATGTAACAACCCCAAATAAAGTAATTTTTGGGATTAAGGTCGCCTAAAAATGAAGGATTGATAATATGTAGTATTAAAATGACCAACTGATATGAATAAAATATACACATTTATATGCCCTATTTACCTATTTGCTAGTGTAATTTTAATGATAAAATATGAATAAAATGGGTTATTTGTGATTAAGATAGTAAATAGAGATTAATAATTAATTTACTCTAATTAACTATTTTAGATGCATTAAAGAATTTAAGGCATTATATTTTTTTTATTATGCGTCTAATTTTGGTTTGGTTTTATCATTGTAGGTTTAAAAATACGAATTGCAGATCGATAGCAGAAGAGCGCATGTGGCGAGTTTTGAAGCGCCAAAGCGACCCGAGAATTGAGATCACAAGCAGAAAAAGATCTGATCCGTTGATGATGCACTTAAGAGAAGATGAGCGTGTGGAATCGAAGGATGGGCGTTCAAACTCAATCCGGCGGTTGAGATTGCTTGGACGGGTTTTATTTAATTGAAAGAAAAGAAAAAAAAAGGAAACTGAAATGAACCGGTTCGGTCCGAAGAAAGGAAAAAAAAGAAAAAAATAAGACAACCCGAGCCGCTGGTACGAGGGCCGCTGGCTCGGGTGTCTAACAGCAGAGCAGAAACTCTGTTTGAGTGTCGGTGGTACGATGGCAGAGCCCGACGGAAGGTGATAGGCGGCGGCCCTGGATTCCGGCGGCCATGGGTCGAGCTCGAAGGCGGAGCTCAACGGTGAGCTTCTTGGCGGTGCTGTAGAGAAGTCGACGATGGTCACGGCGATAGGGAGAGTAGGCGGCGGCAGCCACGATGGCGCGAGGAGGAGCAAAACAGCAAAAGGAAAGTTCTTGATTTGGAAGGTGCGACTGAGCCAAATCGGGAAGGTTAAAAGGAGTTGCAATTGCGGATTTATCTCAGAATAGTAAGCTTCAATTGGGTGTTTCGATTGAAGAAGAAAAAAAATCAGATTTTGGCTCAGTTTGGAAATGACATATTCGGTGATTTCGGCCCTGTTTTGAAGAGGAAAGATCGGATTTTTCTTTACAAATTTGAACGAAATTTGAATGGAAAACTGCTGGGTTTAGGACGAATTGATGGCATCAATTGGGGCTGCTCTCGAATTGCTATAAAGACCAGAACTTTTGGGCTGAGAAAGCGCTGGGGGGTTTTGACGAAACGGAGGACGAACTGGGTGTTCTGTTTTGAAAAAAACAGAGCTTTGGCGGACTGGTTTTTGGTGTTTTCGGTGAGATTTTGGCTGGAAAACAGAAGGAAGAAGAGGAGAATCGTTTGGGGGAGAGAAAGGGAAGAGATCAAGAGGAAAAAGCACAGTTTTTGGACTGTTTTGAGACGGTGAACAGTACTGCTACAGTACTGTATTTTTGCTACAGTAACCGTGAATAGTGTTTTGCGGTGAACAGTGTTTTGCTACATTAATCGTGAATAGTGTTCCAGCTACAGTGATTTTTCAAATGCAATTTCTTCCAAAATCTGATTTTTCTTTTCTCATGAATATGAATAGCTAAATTGTTTGTCAAAGCTAGAGGTGATATTATTTGATTAGTATTCTTACGTCTATAAAGAAGTACTTATTGCTTATTTGGTTGAATGCGATGATTTGAAATAGTCATAATCTATATAATTATTTGATTTGTCGTTAACGTAAGGTACGGCGAATGCTTATAATTCCCTGTGATTATTTGACTAAGCTTGTTAATGATAAATATTCAATCGAAATCTTTATGATAATAGTTATGATGCACGTGAATAAAATATCTTCAGATTAGGTCAAATCATTATTTGAATCTAATTGTGTAATTAAATAGACATAGAAGTATTAATTAAATAATTGATCCTTGAAGCTTTGATGTCTCCCATCGATTATCTTTGCTATCTTTAGTTAGTTTTACTTGAATCTATAATCATCATTTTAGAAGTTAATTAAATTACAATTTCTCCACATAATTTCCTGATAAGAATCTTAATTTGCTAAGCTAAGTAGTGTTTAAATTAGTTTAGAATAGATTAATTCTACATCCACTCCCTGTGGTTCGACCTTGGACTTTCCAAGTATATATTACGATTGTCAACCTTCTCTTGGGTTCGACCACCAACGAACTGTCATCAACAAATGGAAGACTCCATGAGGCAAGTATCAGTGGTAATATAGAAATTGAAGATCGACACGAGGCCGTCAATGGGTCATATATTGATGATAATGCAGAATCGAGCAAAGTTAGGAAACTTCCTTTTAAATGCAAACCCTTTGTATAAATAGCCATTTTGTGTTTGGGAATGACTTATTTGGACCCCAAAGAAAACCTAAGGTGAGGAGAAGCCATTGGAGGGAGGAATCTTTAATGTGAAATTGATTTTGAAGCATGAAAAAGAGTATTAGCATTTGATATATGGTTTGTTAATGTGGATCTGATATGGATTTGGATTTATTGTTCCTTTTGTATGCTTATGAGTAGCACTCTCATGTTATAGAATTAAAATGTGATTTTTATGAATGAATGTTTGCATGATATGGATTGTAGCATGTTGAATGATGAACATGCTTGAATTGAATTAAAATTGAGATTGATATGTTTTGATCTATGTCTCATTAAAGAATGAACAGAAAAATTAGAACTATCAGGTCATCAACAAAGTACCATTGATCAATGGATGTGTCGATTGGGAGTTTGTCGATTGACCAATAGATTGAGAAATTGCACTTCTCATAATGAAAAATTAAAAAGAAAATATTTATTACATGAGATGAATACATGGAATTGCGGTATGCTATAAATGTTACTATGAGTATTATAATGATTATGTTTGAAGTATGTGAATTAAATGAAGTATGACCATACTGTTAGGGCATAGTTTTATATATGTCAAATTGAATGATCAAAACTAATGTATGATGTAAGTGTAGAAAATTGGGTGTGTTTTCAAGATGAATGGGATAAAATATAAAAAAAGGGGATGTAAAGAGTAAATGGGGTGTGTGTAGAGAAATGTGCTCACAAGTTGAAGCCCATCTCAAGCTCTCATCAAGAAGAAGCCACCTCAAATGTAGAAAAGCCCACCTCGAAGTAAATGACCTACACAAAAGATGGAGTCCACTTCAAAGAAGGAAGCCCACTCAAGGAACAAGAAGAGCAACTCAAAGTCTAAAGACTTGAAAGACCCTTAGCTTAGAAAGCCCATCTAAAACCTTATTAAAAAAGTCAAGATAGGCCCATCCTACTCATGGATTTGGCCTTATGGGCTATACTTGATCTTAACCATAAATGATGTATCTTATGGTTTGATCAAAGGTGAATCGAAGCCAAATCAAAGGTAAATCGAAGCCAAATTGAAGGCGAATCGAAGGCAAATCGAAGCCCTCCCCAAGATGCTCTCCTTTGCCTATAAATAGGCTTCCTCCCCCCACCTCTTGGGATATGGGAATTCTCACTAGTCTCTTAAGCTTCTCTTGATGAAGAATTATGTTGGGACCATCATGGATCTCTACCTAGTCTCTTGAACTTAGCTTATTTCTCCTCTTCTATAGCTAAGTTCTTGATAGCATAATTCTCTTCTCTTTTCTTAAATAGATTTTGTTGGTTGATACATCCTTAAAGGAACGCCACTAAGTTCTTGAGCTATAAACATCTCTTGATATATCATGAGTCTTAGCTCAAGAATACACTAATCTTCTTCTCGGTTTATATTGTCTTACAAATGGTTATATAGAAGAAGATTATGAAATTAGTGGTAGATTCATCTTTCCCAAAGATTGATTCGTTGGATGATCCATGAGCATAGGGAATGAGAATCGTAGTTCCTTGTGGCCTTAGGTTTCTTAGAATTCTAGGAACTATCCTTAGATCAATCCCTTGTTTAAAAAGCTTCTACAAATTTTGGAGCATCATTAGAAAGCATCCAAGGGTAAACAAGAGTAGTCATTAGTTTGACATTAAGATCAAGCCTCAGGTAGGATTTCTCATATCCTCCCGGCTATGTACTCTAACCTCTTCTCTTACTAAGAGTAATACTCAAATCCTCTTTTACTTTTCTTAGATTATGGAGTAGACCAAGGGGTCGAAACACATAGTTGAGAAAGACGGGTCCTTGAGACCCATAGTGAGTGTTGACTCACTCGTTATATGGTTTCCGGTGATTCAACCAAAACTGGTAGGTGTATGATGTTATGGGTGAAATAAAAACCCTCACTTAGTGGATATCGGAGGTCTCTTGGATTAGGTGATCCGAGAGTGGATGTACTCATTGAAGCAAGTTTCTTGGCAATGAACTACTATAAATCTCTATGTGATTGCTTGTATTTGTTTGTCTTACATATCGTCACACACATACACACATTCCACACCACTTAAGTCTCTGAAAAATCTGAAAAATTCCAAAAATGCAGGTTTGATCTAAAATCACTTGAAACTCATTGTTGTGAAATCAGTTTTGATTAAAACCATTGTAAATTCATTTATTTTCGAAAACAACCGAGTTAAATCGAAAATCACTTAAACCACTCGATTAACCAATGATAAATATTAAAATAAACCGGTTCAAAGGTTAGGGTCCTTACAAATACGACTATACAAAACCAGTGTTTGTCAATATTGATATGGCAAAGACTATTACTAATCTAATACTCAAATCCATAGTATAGAGTCAAAAATTCATATCTTGTTTTGGGCCTTAAATATGGCTCGAGATAGATAGCATATATAAAAGTGTAGTAGACCATTTTTCTGTACTACAGTTGAGCTCAGTTGTCCAATGCTTAGCCAAATCATGATCACTTTTTCCATATTATTGAATAAACAAATACCGAATAAAATATGCTATCTATCTGAAGGGAACATATATGAATCAAACAACATTACTGTGAAATGCAGATCAACCAACATTTCAGTGAAGCTATGCAATAGGCATAGGTAAAACAGAGAGAGACCTAATTACCTTGTGACTATAAATTGCACATCGTGTATACTTCAATACAATCTTAAGTTCACAACTCTTTTCTCATAAGTGCATAAATGTGTCTTTTTAGTCGCCAGGATATAAAGGTACACACAAAAAGAAAATAAATCAAAACAAATACCAAAGAAAAAACATACTGAGATGTACAGTTCAAGACAATTTGTGTGCCTTTTCCCGGTGATCATACCAATTTTCAAATCATGACCATAGCAAAGACATATTTAGGAGTAAAGTGTTGCAGAAAACTCCTTTTCTTTATACTTGACTCTAGTCCATTCATCTCTACTGAGCTACAATAGCCTATCAAAGCACATTTTATAAGAGCTGATCACATAGTCAAGCTTATGCATACATATTCAGCAAACCTTTCACTAAGTTTTCCTTTTTAGTGCCTAACAACATTAATGAAGTGGATGTCTGCTCCTACTTACTAATATGGGACGACATCATCCACACTCGAGTGATTAGTATGGCAGAGTACATTGTTGAATTCATGATGGCAACTATTATCAGATAATCATAACAACTCATAGTTGCTTAATCCATGCCAAGCTACTAGCTAGCTGAGGCCTTGTTTTAAGTTTGCGAATACTGCAATCGATCGCTTCATTTGCCGATTGATCGCTGCCCGATCGATCACGTCTTTCCTTCGTCTTTCACTGTTTCCTGCGATCGTTCGCAACTACTCTTCATATGCCGATCAATCGCACAATGTGCCGATCAATCGAGCACTGTTCAATCATAAATTCCTATAAATACGATCGATCGATATGGTAACGATCGATCGCATCGTTTGTTCACAGTTCATTCTAGTTCCGAGGTGATTGATCGCGTAAGTCTAGCGATCGATTGGCTACTGTTCATTCACCAAAATATTTTACTCATTTTCTCTTCTTAAGCCAAAAGGAGTGCAAGTCTTCTTTTCCTACAAAAGATCAAAAACTCATTAAAGTATCACTAAATCTAATCAAACACTAACATAAATATAAGTTTATGAACTAATAAAATGCATAATTCAAGTATATATCAGTTGTATATTATGTTATCACAAAAATGAACTATTTATGGTTCTTGCCAACCTATTATGTATGTACATACTCAACTGCATTTTTTAGGGTTTTGCAAGTACCTGTGGTACATGTGGAGAGGCAACGAGCAATAGATATTAATTTAAGTGCATCTATTATTTAATGTAAAGCTTGTGAGTAAAGCATGTATATGTATATTTATTGTAATCTGGACATGGATAGTATGATTGCATCCTTAGAAGAGATCCAAGGCTTCTATTTTGGTATTTACCGATAACATATTACTTATTAATCGATGTATTGAAAAATAAATTTTAAAAACCCATAATAATGTCCTAGGTGCATTTTACCCATGTGGTATTGTAACACCCGGAAAATTGGTACATTAAGTAAAAGTTTCTATTTTAGGAAACTATTCTAAAATAAGAAAATTGTGTTGCCCGATGTGATTTCTGGTTGTGCGATTTGCTTTAATGTGTTACTTGACTTTTATGATATGAAATAACTTGATAATCGCATGGCTAATAGTAGTAGAAAACTAGGACGCGAAGGTTGATCCTAGCACTGGGCACAACCTGGCGCGGAGGCCAGCCTGGCGCCAGGGTCTGAGAACACATAACGCCTTAGACCCTAGCGCCAGGAGTGGGGCCAGGCACCAAGGCATGTGTTCAGTGGATTAAATTGGATTTGGTTTTGATGTGTGGTTCGTGGCATACGCGAATTAGTGTATCGAGTTGTGCAACTGCGGGACATAGGAGGCATGTGCTCGTAGGATTCAAGCCAAGACGCAGGACCTGGGCACTGAGCCACGTGGCACTGGCCTAAGGGTGACTTATGAACGTGGGTGACTTGTCATAAGGTGATATTCAGATGGTTGGAGTGATCTCGAATTGATTGGAGTGAATCTTGATGCAAATCTACGGTTTGACCTAATCGTGGTGAATAAGGTAAGTACTGCGGTAAATCGGAAGGTAATCTTTTCAACTAAGATAATTATGAATATAAATATTAATTAAAAGAAAGCGATTAGAGCATCTTTATCATCTAATAGGAAAGGGATGTCATGAGCATCTTTAGATTTGGTAGTTTCTTAGTTGTAGTAGGAGTGGTCTTGATAAGGTAATATCTTAATTAAAAAAAAATTAAATCCTAACAAATTGGGAGATCTTTGTTGCTGGACATCTTGACCTATTTGTAGAAGGCTTTTTATAGGTAAGTTGGGATTTTGGGATTAGGAAGGATCTAATTAGGAGATATCCTAGTTGAAGGAGGCATTGGCTATAAAAGCCAAGGAGGAGGCCGACCCATGCCATTGCACGCCAAGCACTTGGACGACTTGTGCAAACCCTAGCTTTTTCTTCTTCTTTCCCATCAACTCCAACAACCTTTCATCTCTTCTGTCACCCATATCTCATGTTGGAACAAAGAAGTAAATGCATCGTCGCGGAGAAGAGCGAAGGAGTTACACATTGGAGTGCATTGTGCATACGTCGTGTTAGTAGGATGGTTTTTCCCAACCAATCTGATTTAAACTCTTTTGCTTATTTCTTATCATGATTATTTGCTGATCCTATTGATATTATCTCAGTGGTAGAGGTTGTATTAATGTTGATTCATGATAGATTCCTTGTTGTTTATCAAATAAGAGTATACATGTTGATATGCCTTGTTTAATGCTTCGTGCTAGTGCAAACATACCTTCGATAGAAATATCTATATGGTCATATCTCTTGAACGTGGGAGGTCATAAAGTTCTCTTCTTTATTTTTTAATGTTCTGTTTTAATCATCCAATATGGTTAAAGGATGTATTAATGATATTAAAAGCTTCATTAGAGCAAGGGTTATGACTTGGGTCTAGCTTAAGGTTTTAACAGCAACTAAAGTCATGAAATCATTAAATCCAGAACGTGACAGAGTCTAGAATTACTCTAAGAGGGAGTAATTAAGGGTATTAAGGTTATATTATCACGATTAATAAGTACTAATACGAGATTACTTAATATAAGCAAGTAATGTCTTCTTGGCCAGGACTATTCCTGTGACGATAGTGCTCAGTATAAAAATTGTAATTAAATATACAAAAATCAAAAAAATACACCGTTAGTGAGGTTATAACCTAGACCCATAGGACTATCTTTTGTACAAGTTTTAGAGTCAGACACCTTCTGTGTTGACAGTGGGGTTAGTCGAAAATGGACTATACACTATAAAATAGTTTACTAAAATTAGAGTTTTAAAGCACTAATAAGTACTAATACTTATGATATTATGTAATCTGATAGAAATAATAATAATACATTATGGTAAGACCTCTTAAGTACCACTGTAGTAAGTAAGGGAGTCCAAGAAGTTAAGACTTTGGGAGGAGTCAATGTACCTTGGAGTCAAGACGATTATTGTTTCCTTTGTGCAGTGTGGAGTCGATTTGAATATCAAATTGGAGATCAAACCTTCCTAAAAACCATCTTGATATTAAAGATAATATAACTCCAGACCTAAGTGATGTTCTTATCAAAGGTAAAGATGTGATGCATGATATGTAATCAACGAGTGAAATTCATTTATACTCCTATAGTGAGTCAACCTTGGGTCAGACTTTGAAATCTAAGTTGTGTTCTTATGATGATCATTTTGCTACTAAGAGCGATTATATATTACAATCCAGAGAGTGAGTCATTCATTCTCAAGAGACTTGATATTCTATTTCATCCTCCATGAGTGAGTCATTGTGGTAAGAGTTACCCTACTCTCAAAAAAAGTTGAGACCTTTGCTTTTGTTGAATCATTGTCTAGTTTGACATTGACCTATTTCTCCACAAGAGTTCTTTTTGAAGATCTCCTAGTAGACTCATAGTATGCTCACGAGCCATTGCTAGATCCGTAGTGATCTCCGACCATAGTGTCTGTAAAGGGAGGCACATACGTACGTTTAGACTGGTTGACGTTACAGAAGGTCTTCATTCTCCAACCATAGTGTCCGTAAACACTGATGGGCCTAGCATCCTAGATGCGTGACTGGGTTTCGAATGGAGAAACTCTAAAATGAGACTAGTCAATAGCCACTCGATCGGGTGGCACATTCAGCGAGCAAAAATTGTAACTCCTTGCACTATAGATGCCTAGAGCCTTTGGTATTTTGATCATTATCTCCTTACACCGATATTTGTTTGGAGTCTTATTGAGATTATTATTTCCCTACATTTGTGCTTTGGGACGGTTATTATTTGACCTTTTTGTTCAGGTAAAGTAAACCTTTGATTGGTCTTTCAGAGAATATATTCTTGATTATCTGAGTGATCTATTCTTCATATCCTATTTTGTCTTCCTGGTGGGTTTTTACATCCTACTGGGTATTTCTATGAAATACTCATGTATCCTATGATGCAGGCTTTAAAGATCAGTAAGCCAGGACCTTGCAGCTCGAAAAGGCGCAGCGGATGCGTGGACGTTTTTGAAGAATTGCTTTTATTTATCATATTTCTTTTGCTAGAATTTTATTAGTGTTGGCTAGTGTGTGCCTGGATTTGATGCTTGTGTGACTGTTTTAATTGACTTACTGTAATAATTTAAGTAGGAATCATTTGCTACATTGACAATGTTATTTAAAATTGAATGAAGAATTTCTTAGTTCTTAATTTCTGAGTTTTGTTATGAGTTCCTGGTGATGTCGATTACACGTTCTTTCGTGACGATGTAACTGACCCGAATGATCGAGTATTCGATCGCGTCCCAAGGTTCCTATCTCAGCATTTGATTGGTTTACTTAAAGGCTTCTGCACTTCGATCAAGGTCAGGAATTTTAGGGCGTGACAGGTATATAATGAATTTTTTGCATCTTCAATTTTCTAGCATAAAAAAAATTTCGTATTTCAAAAAAACCGAGGCGTTACACAAAACTCAGACTCCATTCCAAACACCATGGAGTGGTATTGACTCAGAGTCTTGATGGAGTCACAATTAATGGACTCATGCATATATTGGTCTAGAATTATTGAGCATAATACCAGACATATAATTAACAAATTATTACTTATGTGTCTGGTCTAGTGCTCGATAATAAGACTATAGGGTATTTTTTATCTAAAACATCAAAGGATAAAAATATGCATTCTATACAGGTTTTAGTACCTATTATTAATACTAAGCAAATAGACCGCAAATGGTAAAATAGTAAAAACTATATAATTATATGTTTGAACATTTAAGGCTACTAGTAAGTGAGCACGTGCAAAATGCACATGCAATTGGATGAAATAAATAGTTTTGCTTATCTCTTGTATCTGTTTTTCTTACAACTTTATAGTTGTCTTTGATAAACCAACCAAAGGTTTCTTGTCTGCTCTTCGTAAATCTCAAATATTGTAGCAAAAATATTAGCCACTTTCACTTCTCTACTAAGGAGGATGTAGGTAGCTCTTAGATTAAAATACTCCCTTGGTCTAGAAAAACTTGTCTGCATTGAAAAGAACTGATTCCATCATTAGATGGTTGACTTTGCTCCCACAGGACCAAAAACATGAAAGAGGATGTGGGGAGGCCACATAGTCCAATAAATTTCACTCACTTTCAAACGCAGACGTGTTTTTGGACGGAGATAGCAATTAAATGCAGACAGGTGTTTTTGTTCGGAAGGAGCAATTAAAAACTCACTTTAATGCAAACCCCACACGATTACACAATTGCAGTCGATTCCACTTAACAGCTAAGCACACCGTAGTTAAATCTATTTCTTCCCAAACTACCCTCGAATACAAATCCTAAAATCGAACCAAGCAATCCAACCTACGAGGGTAGAATAGGTGTATTACTAAATGTTCGTCTAGCCCAGGTGCTTTTCATATAGAGTTATTCATTAATTAGTATTATTTTACCTTTTCAACTAAAAGAGAGATAAAAGTGTGTACTTGCTATAGTAGGAGCAAAAGTTTGTTAGAATATATTTAATCATATATATGTATTGACTTATTTCGGTGATCAAAACTATGTCACACAAGTTTATAAAATATGAGTCTTTTTAGAACTAGGATGAATCATTGAAGACTTTGTGCTAAAGATTCAAGGAAGAAGAAGACTTGTGGACGTGATAGGTAAAATCACATACACTATTCACATACTTCACTTACTGTTAATAGGTTTAATCCTTGAATGAAGAATAATTGAGTACCTTAGGTTTTCTGATTAATTAATATGATGATAGTAGTGTGATACAAGCACTTATTCTAGTGGTACAACGTACTTATTCTAGTGGTACAACGTACATGTGTGGGCCTTGCAGTGCAATGCTAAGAGAGAGACTGGCATTCCAATGGGAAGAGTTTTCATCTAGAATAATTGTAAAGGGAGAAAGGATAATTATATTCTATCTTTGAGAGATTCTTTTCCATCTCAAGAAGGAGAATTGCCCATGCCACACTATCCTTGAATACTTTCTCAGATGCACATCATAAATAGAAGAGGATGGAAAATAGGGAGAGGCTAAAAAACACTCAAAGAGTTAGAGAGAGATCAGATTTGAGAGAAGTCTTGATTATCTTCCAACGGAGACGGCAAGGGAGTTGAGGAAGGGGTGAAAGGTGGTGAGCATGGAGAGTGGGGGTTGAGGTAACCATGGGTTTGGGTTTAGTATAGTTAAGTTTGTTTATAGTAGCAAGTTTGTTACTCTCCGTTGGATCACAATGGAGAGTTGTAGTCAATTAGGTAGGAGAAAAGGTCTCTCCAATTGGCGGTTAAAGAGTACCTTTTGCCTAAATAAAATGATAAGTGTGGAAGAACACAGACCCCAAATTCTAATTTGGCCGTCCATGTAGCAGCCTCCCTTCTTTGGCTTCTTCCTCTTTGGTTTGTTTCATCATCGATCGGATCCTATTTCGTCGCCAACACTTCCGTCTCTTCATTTTTCTTCAATCTCTACAGGTAAGACGATGCGCTCCTGACCGTAGCACTTATTTTCTTAAGGCTATAGATGACTGCAAAATGACACAACCATCTCATATTCGTCCACTTCATTGAAAAACAATCTAATACCCATATGAATTGAACTATCTAGCCAACTATATATATCTCGAGAAATCGGCGCTGACTTTTTGATTCCCTGGAGTGTACGCCCTTAGCAATGGAAAAGCTTTCAGCAATGATCTTCATCTTCTTCTCCATCGTCTAATTTAATTTCCCCGGAAGAGGGGCAGAGCTGTCCACCTTCCTTCGATAAGCAATAACAGCTTTCACAAATTCCTGCGTACATACAATAAAAAACCAATAAATCAACAAACTGAAGCCCACATTTGTCCACGTAGCTACAAATGTTCTCTAAGAAAGTTTGTTCATTTATTTACTTGGTAAGCATATCCACATCAAGGGTAGTCGAACTCCTCCGAGTTGCATTTCGTCATCCTCTCCGAATGAAACTACAAGCCCATAATAAACTTGTTGAACTCTTCAGGGTTTTAGGCATCCTGATCGTCAGCCGGTCGGCGGCGAAGACCATCAGGACAAAAACTCTCCGCCAGCCTCTTTGTGCCTTGGTGGTGATAGCTCTTCACCTGAATTTGCATCTTCTCCCTGTCCAGCAAGTCCGACAACCACCGGCGTGTTCTTGACGATCCTTACCTTATGTCGGTGGCCATCGTATTTGTTGTAGTCAATGTGAACCTCCACCACCAGAGCCCTGTTCTTGTCCAGCTCCTTCTCCACGTCGTGGTAGAGGTTCCTCCGCAGGCCACGTTCAGGACTTGTGCCCATGGAGATGCCCAAGAAGAGCTTTGTCAGGACAGCTAGGATTAAGTCCTTTTCGGCCATCGACGGCGGTGTCACTGGCGTGGAGCCGCTTGATCTCCTCCAAACCTAGTCACAAGTTTAGTGAAAATTTCTCGAAATTAACGAAATTTGGGCATCAACCCCATGTATTTTTAAATTTCTTTCGTTTCCCGAAATTTTTGGATTTTGTGATCCATTGTAATATGTGTGTTTTGAAGCAAGTGGTAATTAGTGTGAATTTCGAAACGTACAAACCATAAATGATTTTCATTGGGCAGGTGTGACTTTTATTAGGCAAGTGGTGTCTGATTATTCCTATATTAGACTCGGGATAAATTAGAATTTTATGCCTAAGGGGCCATTTGGGGCGTGAAAAATCAGAAACATCCACGTTGAAAAATTCACTAACCAGCTGAATTTTTGGGAGTGGATGGAGCTGATTTTTCACGATCCAAACGGCCCCTAATTTGTTTACGTGAATCACATCAGATCATGGGGGTTACTTCGGTAGTTTACTTGAAAGTATGCTCACATTTGTAAAACCCAAGTTTATCCCTAGTAATTATGAGCAGTTAAGTAATATTTAGTTGTAAAACACTAAAAACGAAACTTTGCTTGGCCCTTTTTTTTATAATTCTTTGCTTGGCTCTTTTAATAGCAGTATTGATTTAGGGTTGAATTTGTTTTACCACAAAAAAGTTTTGTTGGTTCCACTATTATTCTTTCAAATATCATTCTTTAAGTCAGTCGTAGCCATGTTGTTTCTATGTATAACAACTTCAATACCACTCCTTTTAATTAATGTTGAATGGCTACTACTGCCTTGCACTTATAGTTTTGGATAGTAATGATTGCAGCCTGAGCTCTTGACCTCTTTGGACTTTAGTAACCTAGATATGTCTGACCTTGCAGTACTGCTTTACTTGCATTTTTCCTCCTGCTGCAAATGCACCTGATCTCCTAAACAAACTGCTAACACATATATGTGGGATGTTGGTGTGTGAATGAGAAAGACATTTCAAAAGCAAGTATTAGGTAAAGAAGATTCCTACTCTTTATGGATTACCACATGTTGGATCTATTTATACTTCAGATAAATAGAATTTTGACATGAGGACCAATACCAAGCCTTTGCACAATTTGGTTCACATATAAGTTATTGAAGGCAATGGCTCGTTTTTTTTAATATAAAAGTAATGGCTCTTTAGCTTGATGGGAAAGCACATGGGAATCGTATTCCTAAGAACGTTCGAGCCACCAAGAGCCTTATAAAAACTATTGATCCTTATTATGGTTTAGACAAGGCATGAGAATTCTCGAAGTCCCTGCAAAATATATTTTCTTTTAGCTTATAACCGTGTCCAAGTATTACTTCAAACTATAAATTGATCGTATTAGCTTTAGCCCATGAATGAAAAAAATCATTTGTTTATTTTAGTTGAGAATTAGGATCTTGGTGGATTTGTACTAACCTGATTAAAGAAAGGAATTGATGACAGCCTTCCCTGGTTGTATAGTATGAGAATAACCTTTAGATCAAAGGCCTCTGTTGGCGTTGACAAACCCCAGCTTCTGAGTGCTGAAATATGTTAAAACAGTGGATGGAATAAAGGCACTGTTGACAAAACCCAGCTTCTTAGTGCTAGAATATGCAGATCAGTGGATGGAGTAGAGGCACTGGAATTTGTCAAGAGGAACTCATAGACAAAACTTGCAAGCTCTCATACCTATTGATTTAGACTCATTTTGTTTACTTTCAAGAACTAGGATCTTGGTGGATTTGAGCCACCGCTTTCTCAAGGAACAGTTTCTAACCACTTCTTGAGAGCACTTCCCAGTTGAGCTAAAGATTCATCAAATTTTTTATAAACATATTCGTGAGAATTTCAATATTGTTGCTAATTAGCACACAAATTTGCAAAAAGAAAAATTTCCACAATTAGGAAACAACGGACAACCAATCAAAAACAACACCATAAACAACCCTTGAAAAACACCAACTCATTGATGCAAATGCATTTTGCATCAAGTAAAAATTGTGTTTTTAGCTTATACTATGCACATTCTTTTAATGAGACTTTCAGTTTTGATGTTAAGTTCACAAATGAGGCCATTCATATTTAGAAGGCCTAAAAACATGCAATAAGAACAGAACAACTCCACATTCATTATTCTCTCCTCCGCTTACACACTCAGAATAGATCAAATGACTTTCACATCTTACACAAATAGCAGGTTACAAGCATTCACTTTTCGTAGCCTAAAAATATTAACAATGAACATCAATATACATGTAACAGAAAAGAAGAAAGTTTAATAGATAAATATCTGACAAATAAATAATATAAGTGAAAATGAGTAAGTCATAGAGGACTTACTAGTGTATTTTGAGATGGATGACAGACTTACACATAGAGGACTTGCATTGGTTTAATCGACTTTGCATCTTGTAATATTATAGGTATCTATGGTTTTCTATCCATATTTGTGAACCCCAGTTATCACGGCCTAGATGCTTAGTCGACAAATTTCAACTAATGATTTATTGTATAGAAGAATAATCATCTGATTTTCCGCTACTGCTTTTATTTAAAATGATAAAATACGGGCCGTGACACATTCACTTTTCGTAGCCTAAAAATATTAACAATGAACATCAATATACATGTAACAGAAAAGAAAGTTTAATCGATAAATATGTAACACCTGTGATAACAGGTTACACCTGTTACGAAGACTTACGAAAGGAGGGGACATCTGTAGAGGGGGGAGGGATGACTCAGCCCCTGTGATGGCTATAAAAGGGAGAGCTGAGAGATCAAAAACAGAGAGGAAAAGAGTTGAGAAGGAGGAAGGGGAACCGGAAGTGGCTGAGCCGCCGGGAGCCACCATCCGGCGACCCATCTGGCTAGGACGCCGGCTATGATGCACCGGCAAGAGGAGGTTGCTTCGGTGACATTTTGTAACCTCCGGCGAGCAGCGAATAGAGCCCAAACGGGTGTAAAGGTCGGATCTCGTACCCGTTTCGTCGTTTTATTTGTGTTTTTGTGCTTTATTACTTTCCGCAAATGGAGGAGACGACGACGAGTATTTTTCGCCAATGGAGGATCGAGCCCCAACGTCATTTCGTACCTCTTTCGTCAAGGTCAGATTTCGTACCTCTTTCATCATTTCTTTGTGTTATTGTGTTTTAATTGTATTTTCGCCGATGGAGGCGACGAGTGGCAGTGACTCAGAACTATGGCCATGAGTTCCATAGTCGGAGCATGTTGGGTCTGAAGGCAAATAAGGGTAAGCTACCATGCTTCGGCGTGAGGGTGTGAGTGGGTTGCCACATGAGCATATTCCTATGACTATAAAGGAATCCATGTGACATGGCTATGATGATCATATGTAGATCAACTATTACAATGCAGATATATTGATGAGATTTTATTGGTACTATCTATTGACTTATTGATTTTATTAACTGATGATTATGTTACGATATCCCACTGAGTATTTTTATACTCAGCATCCGCTCGTGATGCAGGTTTTGTAGTAGAAGGCCGTCTTCACGTAGCACCTGGTGGTAGACGATCGAGAGTGATGATGACTTGACAGTTTTAAAGTAGGCATCAATCTCCTTTTTTTTTATAGTGTATTTTGAGATGGATGACAGACTTACACATGAAGGGCTTGCATGAGTTTAATCGACTTTGCATCTGTAATATTATCTTTAAAGATATTTGAGAACCCCAGTTATCACGGCCTAGATGTTTAGTTGACAATTCTTTTTTTTAACTAATAATTTATTGTATAGAGAATAATCCTCTGATTTTTCGCTATTACTCTGATTTAAAAAAATATTTTTAAAATACGGGCCGTGACAAAATATCTGACAAATAAATAATATAAAGTTGATTAATTGGCAATGGCAGCAAAGTGAAAATGAGTAAGTCATAAGCGAAAACAAAACGTTTGTATGAATAAATTAAGTCCTACCATAACTCACAAATTTTAAGCAAATTTAGAAACCTAAATTTGCCTATATCAGGAAGAGCTGTCCATTAGAGAAATGTACTGCTATTCTCGGGAAGCAACTTGTTGATGAATATAACTTTACAAACCTGGAGCACGCCTCTATCAAGATGCGAGATACAAAAGCTAGTCACTCAAAATGACTGCTCAAATTAGCATTTTCAAATACAAAATCAATGAGAAGCAAGTTGTGAAATTACATTTGGTGTACATGATTTATCTGTTCTATTTCAGTGAGAACATACGACCTAGACTATAGAATATATATTAAAGAAAATCAGAACTAGAAAATTCGTTTCAGAAATTTGAGAAGAACTCCTATTTAGTCACAACCAGCAGAAACTCCCACTTCTGAGTGATCTGAGGTTGATCAGCCATGAAAGCTCTATCTCGAGAGAGTTTGTTCAGTCCACCACTCCTAATGCACAGAACGTACACACTCAACAAAAATTTTTGTGCCTTCATGAAAGAGTGAGGATGAGCATCACCTACTTCGAACGGACTGTCCGGAGCAAGGAGCTTGAGGGTGACGACATCAAGGGCTCGGCCGAACGCTGGCGAATGGTCGGGGATTGGACGATCACCCGCGAACTTTCGGACCGGAGGGCTGGGGAATGAACGGATGAGGGATTTTCCTTGCGAGGATAGGATCATTTTCCCTGGACGTACGTGCATCCGATCCGCTGACCTTAATTTAGCATTTGTTGGTAAATCTTAGCAAATTCCAATCACATCTCCAACGCCCAGTTGGGCGTGAACACAAAAAGTAAACCTCCACACCTCACATTTGCCAAAGAATCCGGTCAACCTTTGATGCCCATATTCACCTGACTATAAATAGAGATCAAACTCTCCATGAAAGCCATGCAAAACTACTAGCTACTGCAAGAAATCAACAATGGCGAGCCTACGAATCAGCCTGCTGTGGATCCTTGTCCTGATGGTGCTGTTCCAAGATGTCATGGTCATTGCTGGGGAAGATGAAAACTTAAGCCCTGGGGCAATGGCCAGAAACAAGGTCCCATGCAACCCCAAGTCTAAGGCCAACTGTCAGCCCCACGAGGGCCACAAGTACACCAGGCCTTGTAACAAGGAGAACAAGTGCGAGAAGAATCTTGACCCTCCGCCGAACAAGAAGCCTTGATGATGCTAGTAGTATAGTACGTCGGCAGCCAGTGGGGGTGGCCGTGCACAGCTGCTTACTCCGTTCGGCATTAGGGTTGGTCTAGTTGTGGAGTCCATTGATGTGCATGATAGAAATAAAGGACCACAATGATGTAAATGTTGTTGTTATTTGATTATTCTTTGAAATGGAGGGAAATTCACCTTTCAGCACTGAAAGCATTAGGCAGATAACAACACTTTGATTAATTGTGCAAGTTTTGTCCTACAAATAAAGGGAAATATTGAAACCAAATAAAGGGATTTAGTTGACATATGCTGGATTGCTTAATCCAAAAATGCGCTAGTGCGTTGCAAACTTGTTTGACGGATTGCATGTTAGGAAGAGGGCGAGGCAGCCAAACCCGCGCGTACCTGTTGTACTAATTAAATGCACCACACGATTGAAATCATCGGCCAAAAAGTGCCCGGTTTACAGAATGGCCTTTGTATAAAGGGCTTCTAACAGGTTTATAAATCTTTGGAATTATTTTTTAAGTTAGTAAGTCGAGCTCTGATCGGGCTAAACGTAGATTAAAGGCCAATTCCACCACGCCCTTGCTTCTCCTTATTACAACAGTTATGGGAAGGGGTTTTGTTATGTTTTTGTTCATTGGTGGATGCTTAGGAATTTTGGTCATTTTTGTTAATTTCTGATAAGAATGTGAAAGTACTCGCCGTATTTTTCTTAACGGGTCTGTAAGTAACAATAGAAACTAAGGAAGAATGCCTAGAGTCATGCCATATGAAAATTCAAAATCTCATAAAACAATATCAGGAAAATGCAAAAATAGTACTAAAAAAACGTAGCCCCCACATAAGTTTTGACCTCATTCTGACTGCCTTGGAAGATTAAGGATGTGAAGGTGCATACATTTGTCCTTACAAAATACCCTGCATTGTCATTCATATTTTAGAAATCATACCATACACCAATTAAATGGTACAGATTTTGTACCAGGAGAGATCCAATGAGCCCGATTAAAGGCTGAAATGGCTAAGCGTTATAATCTTAAGCATGGTTTTAAAACTCGGTTTTGACTTCATTGACTCGCCCGAGTCAACTCGACTCAGCTGCAAAGCGAGTCAAACTCGTTTACAAACTTGAAGTTGCATGACTCAGCGAGTCAATGGAGTTCTCTGCCGAGTCATACAAACTCCCGATTCCTTCGAGTCAAAAATTGGAAGATGAGATCCTTGCCTATTCAAGGCAATTAATTGCAAGCTATTAATTAACCTCGTGAATAGTAAGTAACCTTAATTAGAGTAAAATTAAATTTTTTTTAAAGAAACTTTTAAGGACCGAGATATCAATTATATATGAAGAAGAAAAATCGTGGCCTGCTCTCTTCTCAGTTCTCACTATGAAGTTCTCCAGTGCTTTGAAGCAATGGACCATTAAGCAATTAACGTAGGATTCGATGTCTTTTGGGATAGTGATATAGTGGTTTTTTAACTTTTTTATCCTGTCGATGTTTTCTGGTATGCAGGGAAAGGATAATGAGTTTAAGGTATTTGTAGAAATGCGTGATTTGTAGATTGAAGATCTGAGTTAGTCTGGAATCCTGGATAATGGATTTTGAAGTTTTATTGAGGTATTTGATGTGATTTTTAGTGTGTTTACGACATTTTGTGCTTGTCTGTGCAGAGGTGGGCTGGGAGCAAGTGAAGAAAGAGATTAGCGCGCTTGAGGAAGAAAATTTGAAGAAAGAAGATGAAATTGGAGCTTTGAGGGGAATTGGATACCAAGGTAAACTTTTTGCTTCACGTTGTTGCTGTTGTTATGGTTGTGGTTCCCACTTATAGCATACATTGGTGGACTTTCAGAGTCAATGCAAACGGAAAGTAGTGTGAGAATTTTTTGTGCGCAACTGGAAGACAGTGAAGCTCAGGTGGGCTATGGAATGTCTGTGAAAATACCCAGTAGCATTGCCAAATATACCAACCATCTAGAATGCCTCACTGATACTAGGATGGCTCACTATTCTGTGTTGACACTGGATTTTGAGGATCTGCATGCAGCAGTGTAGATGACATGAGACCCACACTCTGACACAATTTTTGTCTCTACACTGAAGCTTTAGTGGGTGTAGTCCAAATATGTTGTGTATACTAATACAATGTCCATGGGTTGTAGAAGTCACATTTCCTCGAGCTTCTGCATTTCCAGTGTATTTTTTCCATGTTTGCAGCAACTATGTTTTGGATATTCACCAATTGCTCTTATGACATACTCCCTCCTTCCCATATTAAGTTTACTTTTTCATTTTTTAAAAGGAACTAATTTTAGTTCATTTTGACGACCAAATTGGACACTTAATATGGGATGGAAGGTGTCCTTTTTCTTTGGCAACAAGGTAGTGTCCAGTATGTGTTCTTTTTTGTCCTTTTTTTTAACAAAAAGGTTCTAATCTTTTTCTTGGATATAATGGCAATCTTGATTTGCAGGTTAGACCAGAAAAAGTTTTTTTTGATTATTGGATCTGGAGGGAAAAAGGTGAAAAGCATTATTGAGGAATCTGGAGTGGATGCTATTGATACGCAGGATAATGGCATTGTAAGAAGAGTAGCGATTCTTATAATAACGCAAATGTGCTTTTAACATGTTAAAATTACTGCAAAAGATTTGTCTACACAATAGAAAATGGTCTCCTTGAAGAAGTTCACTGAAGTGTCCATAGCATTTATCACCATCAAAACTTAGATGAATTTGCCATGTCTGATGAAGAGAACTTTGATTGGCTAGATGTTCCAGTAACAGAGGCAAACGATATATGAAATAACTTCCTCTTAAAATGACACTTTGATTAGGATTTATAGAAGTAATTTTCAATAAAAATCTTTTGATAAGATTGGTTATAACTTATCCATTTCTTACTTGAGGACATATTACTTTTTGTTATTTAATTTTGTCATTAAGATCAAACATTTTATGGGATGCATGTTCATCTTTGATATTTTGGGTCAAATATATGAACTATTTTATTTATTTTTTATCGATGGAGTCATGCAGTTCAATCATTTCATTTTCGCATATAAGAAAATATTTTTATCAACAAAAATATTTTCTTATATGCGAAAATGAAATGATTGAACTGCATGACTCCATCATGACTCCATCAAGACTCCGAGTCAACTCGACTCCATGGCATTTGGAGTCGAGTCCGAGTCTCGAGTTTTTGAACATTAATCTTAAGGATTTCAAGATCATTATTTACATTATTTTGGCAATAAGATCACTAGTTATATGCTACAAATTGTGTGATTTTTATACTTTTCTCTATAAATATTGTCATGATTTAATTTCTAAAACCCGATTAAGTATTCATTGAAACTGTGTATAGTTGATGAAGTTGATTTCCTTTTTCTTTTCTTTTTTTTCTGGACATGATGGGCACGAATTTGGGTTATATATAAACTGAGGTCGCATGTAAGGTTCTACATTAGGAGAGATGTTGAGCGTTGAATACCTCGAATAATCCTCAAGTGACTTCACCACCGTCATGATGGGCTGTAATTGTGATTACAATACTACAACTATGTGCACTAGGATGTTAGATGTGCTTGTGATTTTTTTTTTCAATAAGAAAGATGTGTTTGTTATAGCTATAAGCAAATAAAGGACATTACGATCAAGAAAAGAAAAAGAGGAAAATAAATGGCCACTGCAGCTACTTGTTTATTCCACATTATGTTTCCTACACTGTATCTAAATTGATCCTATTCATTATAATGCGGATGTGTTATTCATCTTATCTGCATTGTAGAACAATGTACAAAATATTTACGGATTTTCCTCAACAAAAATCCTAAAATGCCCAGGAGAAACTGGAGACGACCATAAATTGCATCTGTCTTTAAGAATAGAATGATGTTTTTTATTTTCAATTTTTGAGATTATACATTGCCAGAAAAAAGAAAAAAAGAGATGCTTCGGTGGCTAAATTAATTATGAATAAACTTTATAACATTACAAACCAGTGGTGCTCAATCCCTCCTTAAGGCAGGCGGACAAGAATCACACTCCACCTCGGACCATCCATTTGCCACTCAATCCCTAAACTCGCAAAAAGCTTTGGCCCACGTTTTGATCCAACTAAAGGAACAATGAGCAGCCACAAATAGGCCCATATCTTAAGGGGCCTTCTTTTGGCAAGCACCATCTTATAAATACACAACAAATCTCCTATGCAACATATGTCACTGAAGATACTATCACAAACAAACAATGGCAAGAATGGCAAGCCTTACAAAATTCAATGTGTTAGGGATCCTTGTCCTGTTGTTTCTCTTCAACCATGTCATGGCCACTGGTCATTTGGACCGACAAATAGATAAGGAGGCGATGGGCAATGATCCTTCTCAGACAATGAACAGTAAAGTGCTTGAAGATGAAGATTTCGATGACACTTATAAGTACACAACTACTGGCGACAAGAAGGGTGCTTACAAGGTTGAGCATAATTAGGGTTGATAAAGTATGCCTGGTTAGTAATGTGGACCACCTCCTTAAGATGGAGGTTGTAGCAAGATTCGTGCTGTTTCGATTATTTGTTAGTTCTGTCTATGATTTAGTTTAGAGTTCTTATTTTCTTGTTTTTTTTCCGTTTGTCTGCATGACAAATCGAATCGTGATTAGATATATTTTGAGTTTTGACTAAAAGTGTATGTATATATACAATTGATAGAAGGCTCTGAACAGATTGTCCTTTATGCAAGTTATGTTAGTGATAACTGACACATCTTTATAATCTACTTTTGCCAAATTTCTATTCTTTAATCAAGATATGTAAATTTTGATGCTCTATTACATCTTCTTGTGTTTTATTTTTCTATTTTGCTTCATATTTTATTCTCCCCTTAGCTTAATAGAAGGAATTTCCACCCATTTTTAGTGATAAAAGAAAAGGCACATGAAGAATGCTTGATACGCATACTTGGATTGTCTCTTTTTTTATACATACTCAAATTCGTAGAATACTTCTACCTTAACTCCACAAAAGGTACGGTGTATCATGTACGTGCATAAAATATAATCACTACTTTTGATAATTGAGCATGTACTCAATTGAGGATAAGCTAGTTTGCGTCTAACTGATTTAGTTTATTGCTAAACTCTTGGTTAAAAACCCTAATCTGCTATGGAGAAGCCAATGGCTATCATGCCTCCAACTCATGTATCTTATCCTAATTTTAGCATTTCAGTGGTTATAGTCTTATAGACAACAAAACCTTACAACAATATGGATACATTATACCTCAGACCTCACATTGAGCCAGATCAACTTACAATGAGAGCAGCCATAAATAACCAATGGCCAGCCAGGGGGCAGGGGGGGCATCTTTTGGCACCCAATTGCTGATAAATAGACATCAACTTCCATTAGCACACCTTGCTAGTGCAAGGCATTTGCAATGGCAAACCTAAGACTCAACCTGATCTGGATCATGGTCCTCATGCTTCTGTTTGGAAATGTCATGGCCCGAATGGGTGAATTTAGGGCCATAAGCAGTGGGGCCATGGGCCACAACAAGGTCCCATGCGGCCCCAAAAACAAGACCAACTGCAAACCCCACAAGGGCCACAAGTACACCAGGCCCTGCAACAAGATAGAGAAGTGCGAGAAGAATCTTGACCCTCCAGCACCTGAATTGTTGGGAGATGAAGATTTTGATGATACCTACAAATACAGTCTTTCTGCAACCGGCAAGAGTGATGCCAAGCCAGCTTACTCCGTCAAGTATTAAGGTTTTTATGCATGGATTTACCAGATTGAGGGGTGTTAATTTGGAGGGTCTAAAATGATCAGCCCATGCTTTATTTGTTATGTTTGGGTGAAAACTTGTCTTATGACTATGGAGATATCAATAGATATAGACGAATAAATGTACCTTGATTCTTTGAACAACTATGCATCTTTCAATTAAGTAGATGCTTCTTCTTATTGGGCTTAATAAAGATTCTTGGATTCTTGGATACTAGAGTTTTTGTTGGGCCTTGATTTTAGTTCCTCCCTCTGTCTCATATTAATTGCCTGATTTAGAAAATGCTTCCCAATGAATTATCTTATTTAATGTTATTGTTCTTATATTAATTAGTGGATGGAGTTAAAAGGTTAATAAATTACCTTTTCCTGATTTACCAAGTGTGTATAATGATTGGGCCTTGTATGCACCCGAGGGGATTGGTGGCAGGCTACGGTGCTCTAAGAAGTCGGTTGCCCTATCCCTTCTAGTCAAGGTCAGAAGAACATCTCCAAGAGTGTTGTCAAATTTAGTCGTTGGAGTTGCTTGGTTGGCAACGCTTGGCAAAGTTGCTAGCCTATGTGGCAATTTGACAATCCCTTAACTATGACAATGTTTGCTAAATGCCTTATTCTAATATAATTTCTCTCTTCCAAATAATTTTAAAATATTTTAATAATTATCTAAATATTAAAAAAATATTTTAAAAAATACAATTCTTTTAAAAATTAATAAAAGTAAATTGAATACACGGTCCCACAAATCACAAATTAAAATATAATAAAATATAAATTATTACCTAATAACAATTAAAAGTAAAATCAAAGCACATATAATTGCATGCTACTATTACGTGCCCCTATTAAAATATCACAAGTGCTCAACCGGCTACAAACATAGTTCCTTTTTTCATTAGCATAGTTCTCTCGATTGCAAAAAACACTCTTTTGTAGTTTTTTCGATCAATCCCAATGGACAAAAGCAACAACTTTTTCAACAGCTAAAAATATTTTTTTTTTTACTATTGTAGATTTTTCTATCACGGCCCAATTTTTTTAAATCCTTTTGTCAAATCAGAGTATATGCAAAAAAATTGTGGATTCTTTCCTCTTTAAAAGCAAAGATTAAGGGGCTGTTTGGGGCGTGATTAAAAGCAAAATATCCACAGTAGATGTTTTGCTACACTGTAGCATCCATATTTTTTCCATATCCAGCTAAAACACCTCAGGTCGTGTTTCACGCTGGATATAGAAAAAACATGGATGCTACACTGGATCTGAAAAATCCACTGTTGATATTTGCTTATAATCACGCCCCAAACAACCCCTAAATCAAATTCAAATTCAACGACTAAGTATTTAGGCCGTGATAATTTATGTTCACAAATATAGATACAAAATTATATATAAATATAATATTACATATGCAAAATTATTTAAATATATGCAAGTCTTCTATATGCAAGTCTGTAATCCATAAACATATTAGAAAATAGCAGGCACTCCTCACTTTCAAATATATATGCCTTATTACAAATTTCTAAACTTAAAACAAAGGGAGAGTGATGTCTACTCTAAAGCTTTGTTGTCGTCCTCACTTTTAAATCATCTAACTTAGGACACCCGTGAAGTCACTCCTCTTTTAAAGGATTGCATCACGAATGGATGTTGAGTATAAAAAAAACTCAATCGGATATCGTAACATAATCATCAGTATTATGAGTTGAATTAACTTTTATGCAACTTATTAAAAGGTTTCACTTACTCATTTTATTAATTTTTCAAGCAAAGTCTCTTATTACTTAACAAGTTTATGTTCAATAATTAAGTCTTAGTCCCATATAGACAGAAACACTTAATGTCATTGATTATCACTCTGGCTACTGTCGATAGTCGCAGCACACCCTAAATCATCACTGTCAAGTGTGAATGCCTCACTTAATCCTTACCTCATAATCATCATTGTCTAAGGTATGACCTTTGAAAGGGTTTGGCCCATAATCAGTTCCTGGACTCAATGTGGACTGGGAGAACGCGGAAGTGCCAACTAGGCATTGGAAACGCTATTGAAGATGCTCTAAGAATGCGGACACCCCTCGTTATCAAAAAAAGTAAAAGATAAAAGATAAATTGCCTTCCCAAATATCACATTTTTCAAATACGTATCACTAATATGGGACTGAGGCATTGTTAGTGAACATGCATTCAATATTCATGCACCAACCTCTTAGCCCAATCTCAAAATAAAAACCAAAAAGTATTTGAGCACCGTATGCATGGCCAGCAAATAGTCTAGACTAGATTGTTTTTAACCAACCCGAGATGTCAAATGTCCACTGCTAACATTTTAACGCTCTAGGAAGGGAAGAAAAATGGCATACCACTCTTCCATCAGGTGCCATCGCCAGCCCATTAGTATCCACACCCTTTTGTTGAACCTCATTCTCTTTAGATCCTTTGCTTCTATTCCTCCGGCATCATTGTCGGTCCGCCTATCCCACTCCACCGCCCATTGCCACCTCCTCTCAGGCCCTAGCTCCCAACCACCTCCATTGTCTTGTCATTACTCAACCCTGGCCCTGGGCCTCCCTTCCCCGCGCAAACACTCTTTGCTCCACCTCATTTGCCGGATAGTAGAAGGCTGGAGTCAGAAAATAAGATGTCGATCCTCCCCCAGTACTTCGAAGGGGCTTCTATCTCTGCGCTTTACTCTATCCTAGCCATATGCAGAGAGATCTTTATCCTCCGAGGACCCCTCTTTTTGTCAAGATGCAATAGCCAGAGTGGATTGCCTCGCTCCTATTTTCTCAGTCAGATCATTCAAAGCAAAATTACCTCATTTTGACCAAATTTGACCCTCTACATTTGGTAATTCATGAAATTAGCTTAATAGTGGGGGATTAGCACGTAATTGCACACGAGGTATGCGACACTTTACCACTTAGGTCCATGTTGAGTCGGTTTATTTTGCATGATTAGCTAGTGCTTGAATATAAATTAACAATTAGAGCTACCTCAATGAGGGTTTACTGTCAACTGCCCATAGTTTATCGACGGAAGAGGTTGTGGGGCCATGGAAGGGAGGCAGCCCCAATACACATCAGAGACTGGTCTGGCTGTTCCAAAGAAAAACTATTTTTTAAGTCAATTCTAGCGAGAACTGGGATGGGCAAAATGAAATTTAGGATGGGTACACCAAGGAAAAACTATTTTTTAAGTTAAAATGATGATGTAAATTTTTAGGGTGGACAATGTAAAATATGTTAGCAAACTTGATATCCTCCATGAAACCATTACCTAGAATGTGTTCAGGTCATTAGCCATCACATCAAGTGGCAGATCGCTTCAATATCAAGGGGTCGTTTGTCTCCCCTTTAAATTTCAAGGAAAATAGGCTTAAATGCCATTTCTAGCTTAACACTCGTATGAGGAGTGTTGGCCATTAGAAGAAGAAAAGGGCTCATAAGACATATTGACTTGGACAATAAACCCTAAAACAAATCCTTTATCAATTAAAGAGATTGCCAAACAGCCCCCAAATCAGCTTATAAGGTTCTCAGAGGATGCCAGGCATAGTGGTAGTTTAATGGCACCATCTAGTTTGGTTGAAGGGTCACATTCCCAGGGATTTTTTCATTTGTTGGATGATGCAGCATGACTGCCTTCTCACCCCACGGCAGAATTCGGCAAAGAAGGATTGTTAGTAGATTCTCTCTAGGCAAGAATGATATGTTCAATCTATCTCGCACGTATTCATTTGGTTACTCAAGATGGGTTTTTATCAGTGTTTAAAAATTCAAGACTTGGACTCGACTCGGAAGCTCATGGAGTGGAGTCAACTCGGAGTTTCAGTGGAGTCAAAATGGAGTCATATAGCTAAATTTTTCAAATCATATATAATTCAAAGCATTTAGTTTTGCTCGCATCCACTTTTATATGTAGATCAAGTTTTTATATAGTGGTCAGATTCTCTTTAATTCTTGATATGAACATTCTGGTAACTCCATGTAAGTCATTGGTTGATGGAAAGATTGTATAGCACCGCTTCTTTAAACCAATATTGGCCTCTATTATATTTCGAAAACTTTGGCGGTATGAGCTAAATTGGTGGCATGCTTATTTTATTTGGTCAAATAATCTCAGCATTCGTACTACAATTATGTAGTAAATTATTTCTTTAATATTTATATTTGCTAAGGAATAGAATAGGATATGAATATTTGAAAATCCGGTGCAACTGGGGTGTGGTTATTATCGATGGATTTAGCGACGGAATTTTTCGTCGCTAAAAGCAAATTTTGACTCGAGTTAACGAGACTCGGCGTGTGACTCGCCGAGTCAATTGAGTCTCACCCGAGTCATGCTGATTGGAGTCTGTAGGCGAGTTTGACTCGGTTAGCTACCGAGCCGAGTTGACTCGGCGAGTTTTTGGAGTCAAAATCCGAGTTTTAAAACTATAGTTTTTATTTCAATGCGCAAACTTTTTAGACTTGCCATGTTCCCAGGGCAGGGAACTTTGTGAAAGATATCTCATGCATGAGTGATTGATTGTATTTTTAACTCTTTTTGCTCGCAATCGCACGAGACTACGTATAGACTAGTGGAAACGAGGTCGAACCCAAAGGACTTGTTTTGATTTAACTAATTCTAATGAAGAAAGTGAATTTGTAATGACTTAATTAACTAAAGAAATAAATTTTAATAAGAAATCAGATGCATGAGAATATCAAGGCAGCGAATCCACCACTAAATTTGCAATGACTACTCTCAATTATTATTTCTACAAATTGATATGATACGGTAATTTATGTTCTTCGCCGGACACACAAATTATCAATGAATGGACTACACGTTCTTGTCCAGACACGAAAAGTTCATCCACTATAAATTTAAAATAATTAACTCTATCCTTGGTCGGGCATAGAATCAATCATAATCCTGTTATTATCTAGACACAGGAAATATCAAGATCAAATTCCATTAATTATTCATTAAATCTCAGACAAAGCACTTAAGAGGAATAACAATAAAATTACATTAAGCATAGAGAATCATTATCAACTTTCATTAAATTAAACAACTAAGAGTAACAAATATAAATCTAGGGCTTCATCTAGCCTTGATAAAGAGTTTAGCTAGACATAGAAATAGGGAAAGAAATAGATTGATTCATTGAATTCATCAAAACACTATTCACAGGTGTACTCTAGCAGTAACATTCTCCACTGTCTTCTCCGTTGGGCCTCGGTACTGTAGCTTCTGCTCTGGTTACTGTAGCAGTAGTGGAGTGATATATACAAAATATACATATTTTTATATACCTTTCTGCCTGTATGTTAATCGTAATTTTAGTTGAAGTAAGGATAATTAATGGTTATTCATGTTAAGCGAGCAATTAAGAGTTTAATAACTAAATACATTTAATTTATTAATTTAGATGCGTTAATTAGATTTATATTTTATAATGCGTCTAAGTTATATTTAACTTTATCTATACAAGTTTTAAAAGTCCCAATTGCAGATCGCCAAAGTGAAACACGTCAAACGAGTCCAGATGAGATTCGATGGATGAGATGGTTACGACAGATTTTAAGAAAGAAAAAGAAAAAAAAAGGAAGAAATATGAGCTGAACCGACTGGTTCAATAAAAAAAATAAAGAACTAGCCCAAGCCAAAGCTCGGGCCTTTCAGTCGAATAGAGGCGAGCTCTGTTCCTGTGAAGGATGACGGCGGAGTGAGGTGGCCTTGGCTGGAAGACGATGGCAGAGCACGGCAGCGGCTTGAGATGATTGACGGCGATCGTGGGCGATGACAACAACGACGAGGCTCACACTCGGTGAAGTACGACGGCGGCTACGGTGATTGTGCGAGAGGAGAAGATTTCAGTGGCTTGGGCAAAACAACAGAGGATCTAACCGGAGGGAGCTTGATGGCGAGATGATGCGGCCATGGGAGAGATGAGGCATGGCGCAATCGATTCGGAGATTTGGTGACAGAATCGTGCCGGAATCGGACTATGGAAGTGGCTCAAAACAGGAAACTTTAATTTAGTTCGAATTGAAATCAGAATTGGAGTCCAAAATTGAATGGGATTCTTCTGCTCGAGGTCTATAAAAACAGAAAGGAGGAGGAATTGGAGGAAGAAAAAGCAAAAAAAAAAAAATAGAGAGCTTTTGAAAGACAATTTTCGCAAAAGCAGGGCCTTTCGAAGCTATTTCATCGGAAGAGAGAGAGGAAGAGAGAAGAAAGTCGAAGGAGTGGAAGAAAGGGTGCAATTTTGGCCTGGAAAGGACTGATTTTGGGAAAAAACTGCAACTACTATAGTAACCAGACTGATTGGAGGGGTTGATGAACAGTAACTCGTGAATAGTGTTTTTCGTGAACAGTATTTTTGGTGAATAGTATTTTTTGGTAAATAGTGCAAAATGACTCCAACAAATCAGCACCGTTTTCCTCGTCCGATGGCTGGCTAAATTCGCTTCAAATGCGTAGATGAAACTCTAGATTTGTGTTATTACTCTTAATTATTTAATTTAATATAGTTGATATGATTATGCTTAATGCGATTTCATGTCTCATAATTTGATCTAGTGCTTGACCATAGACTAGTTTGATTATGACTGGAATTTGATCTTGATATTTCCTGTGTCTAGCTAATAACATGGTTGTGATTGATTCTATGCCCGACCAAAGGATAAAGTTAATTACATAATTTATAGTGAATGAACTTTTCGTGTCTGACCAAAGAATGTGTAGTGCATTTACTAGTAATTCGTGTGTCCGACCAAGAACACGAGTTACCATATCATACTAGCTTGTGCGAGATAATAATTGAGAGTAGTAATTGCATGTTTAGTGGTGGATTCGCTGCCTTGGTACTTTTCCTTGATATTTTCATTAATTTAATTTATTACTAATAGTTTAGTTCTTTATTTCATTAAAATTCAATCTTTTCATTAGAATTAAGTTAATCAACCAAGTCATTTGGGTTTGACCTCGTTACCACTAGTCTATACATAGTTTTGTGCGATTGCAAGTAAATAGTTGAAAATACAATCAATCAATTGGCCCCGTTGTTGGGGACTTGGTGACGGTTTGATTTAATTCTAATTAGTTTAGACGTTTCTTTGTAGGATTTTATATTGTTTTCTTGTCTTTGTAGGAGTCACATTGAAGAGGTAGAAAGTGACGCATGGATTTCTCGCCAACGTGGAAAGGCCATCATTTCCCCTCGTTTACGCTTTTACCTCTCTTTTTAATTAATTTGGGTGTTGCGTGTTTTTTCTTTCTTTCTGTGATAGCATACAATGCTAGTTGTCGATATCTAGGACTGTTGATTGCTAGTTATCGATATTAGGACTATTTTTTTATATGCATAAAATATACTCATTTATAAGCCCTATTTACCTATCTGCTAGTGTAGTTTTAGTGATAAAGCATGAATAAAACGGGTTATTTGTGATTAGGCTAGTAATTAGGGGATTAATAATTAATTTAATCTAATTAACTATTGTAAATGCATTAAAGAATTTAAGGAATCATATTTTTATTATGCGTCTAATTTTGGTTTGGTTTTATCATTGTAGGTTTAAAAATGCGGATTGCAGATCGACAGCAGAAGAGCGCATTAGACGTGTTTTGAAGTGCCAAAGTGACCCAAGAGCTGATATTACACTCATTGAAGATCTGAACCGTTGATGAGTCACTTAAGAGAAGATGGGCATGAAATTAAAGTACAGACGTGTAGATTTGATCCGGTGGATATGATTGATATAACATGTTTTAATTGGGAGAAAGAAAAAAATAAAAATAAAAGAAATTGAAACGAATCGGTTAGTCCGGTCTGAAGAAAAAAAAAAGAAAAATAGGATAAAACAACCCGAGCCAGAGCTCGGGTGTTTCAGCCAGAAGCGGAAGAACAGAGCTTGAGCTCTGTTCGGGCGACCAATGATAGCGGCCCTGGGTTCCGGCGACGATGAGTCCGGTCGACAACGGTGATTGAGATTGATGGCTGGGCTGACGACGATTGACATCGGTCATTCGAAGTGGCGGCGATGATGAAGGTCATGGCGACTGAGAGTGGAGCAACATAAACAACAAAAGCTTTCGATTTGGAAGTCTGAATCGAAGGCAGAGAAGGGCTGAGCTCACAAGCGAAGGAGGCGAAGTAGCAGCAGCATGGGTGAGGAAAATTAGAAAATAGATCAAGGGCGTGCTCGATTAGGACTATGGAATTGTGCTGAAACAGTGTTGTGCCAAATTGGGAAGCTCAGAGGCATGTTCATGCTGAAATCGAGTGTTGGATTTCGATACGGGTTAATCTAAAACAGAAACGGATTTGGGCTTATCTCAAGGTGGAATCGGATTGGAAAAGGACTCTATTTTGAATTGCCTATAAAAAAACCGAGATGAAGGACTGGTTTTGGGGTGGACAGTTTTCTAAAAAACAAAACTTTGCAGAGCTATTTTTGGGAGATTTTAGAAGAAGAACAACACAGTTTTTAGGACGAAAAAATAGAGCTTTTGCAGAGAGTTGAGGCGTGTTTTGCAGGGATTTGGGTGGTGATTTTGTCCGGAAAAAGAAGAGGAGAATCAAAGGCGGCAAGAAGAAGAAGAAATCGAGGGAGGAAAAAACTGGATTTTTTTTTACTGATTTTGTACGGTAAACAGTACTGCTACAGTATTGTCGAAACTGCTATAGTGATTTCGTTAGTTTGGGGGAGACGATGAACAGTGCTCGCGGTAAATAGTGATCTGCTACAGTGTTCCTGCTACAGTACCCCGTGAATAGTAAAATTGCTATTGTGTTTTTCCCGATGCAATTTCTTTCGAATTTGATTTCTTTTCTCATGAATATGAATAGCTAATTTATTGTCAAAGCTAGAGGTAATATTATTTGATTAGTATTTTTATGTATATGAAAGAAGTGCTTTATTACTTATTTGGTTGAATGCGATGTTTTGATAAAGTCATAATCTATATAATTATTTGATTTGTCGTTAACATAAGGTATAGCGAATGCTTATAATTCCCTGTGATTATTTGACTGAGCTTGTTAATGATAAATATTCAATCGATATTTTTATGTTAATGATTATGATGAATTTGAATGCAATATCATCTGATTAGGTCAAATCATTATTTGAATCTAATTGCGTAATTAAATAGACATAGAAGTATTAATTAAATAATTGATCCTTGAAGCTTTGATATCTCTCATCGATTATCTTCACTATCTTTAGTTAGTTTTAATTGAATTTTTAATCATCATTTTAGTAGTTAATTAAATTACAATCTCTCTACAAAATTTCTTGATAAGAATCTTAATTTGTTAAGCTAAGTAGTATTTGGATTAGTTTGGAGTAGAATAATCCTACATCATTCCCTGCAGTTTGATTTTAGACTTACGAAGTATATATTACAATTTGTCAACCTTCTCTTGGGGTTGATCACTTTTGTGTTTATTTTGTTGGCGTGTTAGTTTGTGTAAGGCCATAGGTCATTTGGTGAAGACTTAGAAGTCTTTGACGGTGAAATTGAGAGATAGACAAAACCAAATAGGCTAATTAAGTATAACCAACCCCTTATTTGAAATGGCGGATGAAAATTTAAAAACCTTAAAAGAATATTACACTCCAAATGCCTATATATCTCCATCTAGCATTCGAGTGCCAGCTGTAACAGCTGGTAACTTTGAAATTAAGCTCAACACAATACAAATGCTACCATCATTTTATGGGCGAAATCACGAAGATCTATATAGCATGTGGATGAATTTTTAGAAATCTGCACAACTTTTAAACTAAACAATCTTACAGATGATGCGGTAAGACTGAGACTATTCTCATTCTCCCTTAAGGATAAGATTAAAGATGGTTCTACTCTCTTGAACCTGAATCCATTACCTCTTGGGCAAAAATGCAACAGGATTTCCTTAAGAAATACTTTCCCATAGGTAAAACAAACCAAATGAGAGATACCATCACTACCTTTACCCAATAGCCTACTGAGCAATTCTATGAGAGTTGGGATAGACTCAAGGACCTCCTTAGGAAGTGCCCCATCACGCCGTACCTAGATGGCAGTTAGTGCAGAGGTTCTATAGAGGGTCGACGGATCAGAATCGTCATCTTGTAGATGCTTCATGTGGAGGCACTTTCTTGTTAAAAAATGAAAATGAAGTGTGGGAACTTTTTGAAAACTTGAGTGAAAATTCGTTGCAACATACGATGGCCAATAAGAGCTTAGTTGAGTTTTCCTCTTCTACCCCCTCTAAAGGTGGTATGTATGAAGTGAAACAGACAGAGGATCTTTCTAGCCAGGTTGCTACATTGTTGTCTAGAAAGATAGATCAAATTCTGAGCCCAAAGTCACAAACTCATTCACACACTCAAGAAACATGCGTTCTATGCTTAAGTCCCATGCATTCTATTTTAGAGTGTCCATCTGCACCTCAATTCCCAGAGCTTGTTCAGGATCATGTCAATGCTGCCCAAACTTTTGCTCGAACAGGCAATGATCCATTCTCCAACACATATAACCCGGGGTAGAGGAATCACCCAAATTTTTCCTAGTGTCCACAGAACCAGGGTGTTCCTTTTAATCCACTCCAGAGAGCCAACTTTCAAAATAACCCACCAAGTTTTCAACAACCTACCATGCCTTCCCAATTTTCGCAACCCTCTAGAACTTCAGAATTTGAAGACAAAGTCTTGTTTGCTCTAAAGAGTATTCAAGCCCAGGCACAATCACAAGCTCAACTTGTGCATTCTCATACTCAATCTATAGCTAAATTAGAATCTCAAATCGGGAAATTAGCTAATTCGATGAGTAAGAGAGAAGAGGGCCGGTTGCCTAGTCAACCAATGAGTAAGCCAAAACAGAAGGACATTGTGTTTCCTTCTGAGTCTTCTTCAGGAACCAAGTCTAAGGCCAATCATGAGGTACCTTATGTACCCCGTACTCCATTCCCTCAATGTTTAGACATGCCTTCCCCTTTCAACAAAAACAAAGCTAGGATGGATGAAGTGCTAGAAACTTTCAAACAAGTTAAGATAAATCTTCCACTCCTAGAAGTTATTCAACAAGTGCCCGCCTATGCTAAATTTCTCAAAGTCCTGTGCACACAAAAATGAAAGTCTAGGACTCACATTTCTAAGAAGGTCTTCCTTACTGAGTAGGTCAGTTCCATTTTGAAACACGACACTCCACCGAAATTTAAAGACCCTGGCACACCTACCATTTCATGTGTCATTGGTGACCATATCATTCACATGGCTCTTTTAGATTTGGGTGCTAGTGTCAATCTTTTACCCTACTTAGTATATGAGAAATTATGCTTGGGGGACTTGCAACCAACATGGCAACACTGCAGTTGGCCGATAGATCTGTTAGAAAACCCCGAGGTCTTCTTGAAGATGTTTTAGTTGGGGTTGACAAATTTTTCTTTCCAGTTGATTTCTTGGTTTTGGACATAGAACCTATCTAATGCTTCTCACACCATTCCAGTAATTTTTTGCCGTTCTTTCTTAGCAACGGCCAATGCATGCATCCAATATCAATCTAGAATGATGGAGATGTCATTTGGGAATATAAAAATCATACTTAATGTTTTCCAAGCTTCAAACCAAGGAGCAATTGAAATTGAGCAAGAGTGTTCTCTGGTTGATGAAATTGATGATCTTATGGAAGAGACACTTTTGAATGAGCTCATGCCTGATGCTCCCGATCAATCTCTACTTTATTTAGGGATAGACGATTCTGACTTAGAGCCACACATTGAAGAAATTCCTGCTATACCAGCATCTTTCTCCTATCATGACTTTTTTCCTTATCAAAATAGAGTAGAGTCTTTACCAGTATCTCGGCAACCAGGATAGGAGTGTGTGTAGCAATCATTTAATTGATCCAGGTTGACTTGCTGGGGCAACGTCTGGTTGAAGACGTAAAACTTAGCGCTCTTGGGAGGCAACCCAAATTTTTATTTCTTTGCTTATTTTCTATTTTTTATTTTATTTTCTTGTAGGTTATTTACTACCTTTGTGAGGATGCTGCAGTTTAGGTTTGGGGGTATATTTTATTTTTCCATATTTTGGTACTAACCCCTCATTCTTAGCTTATGTGTTTCATGTTTTACATTTACCATGAGGTTCTCCATTCAGGTGACTTCTTTTCTCACTCTTTTTTTACTAGTCATTGTAGTATCATTTTGGTAAACATTGAGGACAATGTTTAGTTTAGGTTTGGCGGTGTAGAAAAGAAGTGTTTTTTTGTTTCATTATCATCTATTTTTGTTTTTATATTAAAAAATAATTAGGTTTTAGGTTTTTTGCTAGTATTTTTTTAGGTTTTGATAGTTTATCCCGTGATGATGCATATTACAATTCTTAAGAGATTAATTTACATTAGAAGTGTGAGTAAGTATACTAGAGGATAGAGAATTTAACTGAGCAGTATCTTTCTATTACAGTCCTCTTGGATCAAGTGCTTAAGCTAATAAAACTCACTCACACACACTAGTACATAAAGTAATACCCTCTATGGATTTGTTAAATACTTATCTTCAGTGGGATATCTTTGATCATAGTCATTGGTTGATATATGGTTATTCTTTGAGCTTAAAAGATCATGATAGACAATTTACTTGGCTATGGCAAGGGCTTGGAACAGGAAATAGGTTGAGAGTATAATACAGCCTGGATGAATAAAGATTCTTGAAAAAAATAATGGAAAATATAAATGCTGAAAAAAAGAAAAATGCGAAAAAAAATGAAAAAAAGAAAGCTCAGGGGCTGCTTGACTTTATAGGATTAACTTAGGCTGATGCTCAGGCCCGAAGCGGTCCATCTTAAAACCTAATGCCCTAAGCCAAACTGGCTGGGAGTCATTGGCCTGAGTCATTGCTAAACCTAAGCATCTTGAAGTCAGGCCTTACACAATCCTATTGAAAAAGAAAAAAAGTCTATGGTGTATTATCCTCTCAAATCTAGAATGTTGGTCCCGAATGAGGCGTTCATGCATTTGTGCTATCATGAACCTAAGATTGGGATGACTATGTAGATTCTGATGTCCTTTGGTTAATTGGTCACATTGGATCTGTGTGAAACAAAAATTTAGAATGTATTGCTACAATGTTCTATACTTTTACTATTTATAATATCATGTTATATCATATTGAGCAGAAATTTCCAAGATGAAAGTGTGGAATAAAACTACTTACTTGATGGCTTATATATTCTTGTTGATTATGAACCAAGTATGTGTAGTTTATTTTCTTAAACATTGTGGTTTGCATTTGTCAGGATAATAGGTTTGCTTGTTTTGCAAAGGTTTATTTTGTTTTGTTTGCACTTAGGTTAATTAGGTAGTAAGTACATGTTTGTGCGTAGTATGGTTGCAAAGCCTCACGAGACAACACTCGTCCTACTAGAGACATCTAGAGGTTTAACGGTTTGTTGCATACGCACAATGCAATCATGTTCTCTACGAAAGTGGCATATATTTTTCTACTGTAATTTTTTCTAGTTTAGTTTACTTTAGCAGTTTTTATTTTTCTTGCTTTCTTTTGCTCGAGGACTAGCAAAATATAGGTTTGGGGGTATTTGAAATATACAAAATATACACATTTTTATATGCCTTTCTGCGTATATGTTAGTCGTAATTTTAATTGAAGTAAGGATAATTAATGGTTATTCATGTTAAGTAAGCAATTAAGAGTTTAATAAATAAATGGGTTTAATTAATTAATTTAGATGCATTAATTGGATTTAATGGATTTACATTTTATAATGCGTCGAAGTTATATTTAACTTTACCTATGCAGGTTTTAAAAGTCCCTATTGCAGATCGCCAAAGTGAAACACGTCAAACGAGTCCATATGAGATTCGATGGATGAGATGGTTACAACGGGTTTTAAGGAAGAAAAAGAAAAAAAAAGAAAGGAAAAAATGTGCGCTGAACCGACCGGTTCAGTTCCAATTCGGTTCAATAAAAGAAAATAAAGAACCAGCCCGAGCCATAGCTCGGGCCTTTCAATCGAAGAGAGGCTAGCTCTGTTCCGATGAAGGATGACAGCGGAGCGCGGTGGCTTGGGCTGGAAGACGGCGGTTGGGTCTCGACGGTAGAGCACGGTGGCGGCTTGAGATGACTGACGGCGATCGTGGGCGATGACAACGACGACGAGGCTCACACTCGGTGAAGTACGATGGCGGCTACCGTGATTGTGCGAGAGGAGCAGATTTCGGTGGCTTGGGCAAAACAGTAGAGAATCTGACCGGAGCGAGCTTGATGGTGAGACGATGCGGCCATGGGAGAGATGAGGCATGGCACAGTCAGAAAAAGCAACAGAACCGTGATCAATTCAGAGATTTGGGGCAGAATCGTGCTAGAATCGGACTGTGGAAGCGGCTCGAAACACGAAACTTTAATTTAGTTCGAATTGAAATCGGAATTGGAGTCCAAAATAGAATGGGATTCTTCCGCTCGAGGTCTATAAAAAACGAAAGGAGGAGGAACTAGAGGAAGAAAAAGAAAAAAAACAGAGAGCATTTGAAGGACTATTTTCGCCAGAAAAGCAGGGCCTTTCGGAGCTGTTTCGCCGGAAGAGAGAAGAAGGTCGGAGGAGTAGAAGAAAGGGCACAATTTTGGCCTGAAAAAGATTGATTTTGGGAAAAAACTACAACTGCTACAGTAACATGACTGATTGGAGGGGATGATGAACAGAAACCCGTGATTAGTGTTTTTCGTGAACAGTGTTTTTCTGTAAATAGTGCAAAATGGCTCCGACAAATTAGCAGCGTTCTCCTTGTCTGATGGATGGCTAAATTCGCGTCTAAGGCGTAGATGAAACTCTATATTTGTGTTATTACTCATAATTGTTTAATTTAATATAGTTGATTTGATTATGCTTAATGCAATCTCATGTTTCATAATTTGATCTAGTGCTTCACCATAGACTAGTATGATTATGAATGGAATTTGGTCTTGATATTTCCTGTGTCTAGCTAATAACAGGTTTGTGATTCATTCTATTCCCGACCAAAGGATAGAGTTAATTACATAATTTATAGTGAATGAACTTTTCGTGTCCGACCAAAGAATGTGTAGTGTATTCACTGGTAATTCGTGTGTCTGACCAAGAATACAAGTTACCATATCATTTTAGCTTGTGCGAGATAATAATTGAGAGTAGTAATTGCATATTTAGTGTGGATTCGCTGCCTTGGTACTTTTCCTTGATATTTTTATTAATTTAATTTATTGCTAAAGGTTTAGTTCTTTATTTCATTAAAATTCAATCTTTTCATTAGAATTATGTTAATCAACCAAGTCCCTTGGGTTCGACCTCGTTACTACCACTAGTCTATACATAGCATCGTGCGATTGCGAGTAAATAGTCAAAAATACAATCAATCATGCAGCACTTGCAATAATCCTCCAAATCAGACGGCTTTTCTCCTCCTTTTTTCGTTTTCTCTCCTTCCGGCTAAAACTCCGCCAGAATCCGACCAAAAATTCCCTTCAAAAGCTCTGTCTTTTCGGCCTAAAAGCCTCTATTTTTTTCCTTCTCTCGCCTCAATCTGTTTTGTTTTTATAGGCAGCCAAGCCAACCAGCATCCCCAAATCGAGCACGATTCCAAATCCGATTCCGCTACTATTTTCTGTTGTTTTCCGATTGAGAAAAACTGTCTTTTTTAATTCTGGCACGACTCTGTTCCACTTTCCCGATTGAGCACAACTCCACAATCCAATTCCGGCATGATTCTGTGCCAATCTGCCATCAATGCCACCATCTGCCTTGCCATCGAGCTCTCCCAAGCCTTGCCATCGAGACCCATCACCGTCACTTTAACCATGATCACCGTCGTCACTTCGTCTTCTCTGTTGATCACTCAAACAGAACAGCTGTCATGATCGCTTTCTCCGTCGTCAAGACCTCGATGTGCCCAGGCCGCCGTGAAGCTCTGCCTCTATTTTCGACCGCCATGACCCATCTTCTCTCACCAAGGACCCATGGCCGCCATCGCCACCTCAGGCTGCTGCTATTCCACCCCCGTCACGCTCTGCCTTCTGAACCAGGCGCCCGAGCATTTGGTTCGGGTCGCTTTGTTGTTTCTTTTTTTCTTTCAAACTGAACTGACCACTGAACTGGTCAGTTCAGTTTCTATTTCTCTTTTCCTTTTTTTTCTTTCATTGGGCTAAAACCCATCGTAGCAATCTCCACCACCAGATCTTCAAAACCCTTTTGACGTGCTCCACTTTTGGCGATCTGTACTTGAAACTCTTAAACCTTGCATAAATAAAATTAAGTCTTAAATTAGACGCATAATAAAATATAAATCCATTAAATCAAATTAATGCATCTAAATTAATCAATTATGCTCATTTATTTATTAAGCTCATAATTGCTCACTTAACATGAATAATCACTAATTATCATTATTTTAACTAAAGTTACGACTAACATATGGGTAGAAAAGCATATGTATATTTGTAAATATCAAAGCATATAAAAATATATATATTTGTAAATATCAAATACCCCCAAACCTACATTTTAGATCTGGCTTTGTCAGACCCAGTTCACCATTTTAAAACAATTCAAAATAGGTCATGAGAGCTAGAATAATATAGCACATGTCCTCTACAAATAATACCAATGACTTATCCTAAGCTTTTAATAAAGTGGTGTCCATTTTTACCCACCCAGAAAATATGGGAGTAACCATAATCATAATTAAATAGCGTATTTACCTCTATTTTAACCTATTTTGTGTTAACTCTTTTGACTTAAGGTATTTGAGAAATGGGATAACTCAGGCCCTAAGAGTGAGCCTAACTCAGGCCTAAATAACAAAAAATTTGATGTCAGGCATGTTGACCAGCCAGAAAAACCTTAATCCGACAATCCCATATTCTTAAAACACGCAACCTAATCCGATTTGCAACCAGGTCAGGTATTTTCCAGTTGGGTTTGTGTCGGGTATGCTGGTCGAATCACCGATTTCCGATCACTAGGATCGCATGGCCGAAAAAGTTTATGAGGAAAGATATAGCTTCCGGTATATTAGGCACATGGTGGAATGTTTTTGGCATTGATCATACAATAAGACTTATGTTAAGTAAAACTTTCTCTACATACATAACGTACTTGGCAAGAATGTGCTACAAAACAGATTGATACAAAGTCATTTTGTTTCACCTAACACGTGAAGGCAATTTGTACAGACTTTGGCCTTCACACAGTTGGGCCAATCTCTATCTGGTCTCTCTCAACGTTTTCCACAATGAAAACCGAAGGAGAAGTACTGTGCAACACGAATATAGTTAGGTTACGGGCATCAAGCTACTTCCCATCTACTTTGACTCTCTTTTGGCTTTTCTTTTTCAAGCTGCAAAACGTAGAGTTCTCCAACTACTCCCACCAAAACGCCCCTGTACGTAGCTTCTCCTCCTTGCTTTCCTTCCGTTCAGTATAATACTACTGATAATATTTCCATGGACAAAGCTGCCCTTGGTAAAGTCCTACTCCCTCCGTCCAATGAAGCTTATCTGCATTGCAAAAGCAGGGTTTTATTATTCCTCTTCCGTGTTTTTGGACTCGAGAGAATAAATACAGTCATGTAATGTTGGACCCACATTTTTCAGCATCCAGACGAGCTTCATTGGACAGTGCAAGTATACGATCTTTTATTTGAGTACACTATTGTTTTAATTAATTAAAAAGAACATAATTTTTTGAAATAATCTTGTGGAACTTATTCACCATTTGGTTAGTACATCCGTCGAGTTGGATTCCGACAGGTGACCAAGTCTTAGAAAGTGAAATCACTTCACATCCTGGCATGTTGATCTGCGAAGCGTTAAACGACCTATGCACCACATCACTCGTGCATTAGGTCCTGGATACTTTTACATTCTTTCTTTTTTTGATAGATGGATACTTTTATATTTTTTATAATTTGCCAAGGTATATCTTTTCTGCCTGCGTTTTAAAATAAAAAGTAATAGCTAAACAGATTTAGCTGTTTATTTCATTACCTTTAAATTGTTAGCTTAACTGATTTAAAACCATTCATTTGTAATAGATATAGACTAGAAGACAGTGATAGAATATTCCCTTCTATTTCGTTGCTATTTAGTTTTTTTTTAAGAATTAATTTAGAATAACCTAAATTTAATTTGTTTAGGGCACTTAAGGCCCGTACAAAAAACAGTCTCCTCCCCACCTCTTCGTGTTCTTTTTTGGTCACGAGAGGGCAAAGTCAGCCAAGTAATAATGGAGCAGTTTATTAAATATTATTACCTCCAAATAAAAGAATAATGCTAGAGAACAAAAATAGGATTATCTATCAAAAGTATATTTTTCACCACCAGTCAATATTTATTAGGCATCAAAATTCTCGCCAACTAAATTATACTCTTCAGAATATAAACCTGTCATAATTAATTTCTTAATCATGATAGAGAATAGGGGTAAATTTGTAAATGTGCCAAAACTAGCATAGCATGCATCCTTTACTCATTTAAGAACCAACAATGTCCACTTCTCTCCCCGCCCAAATTCTCTTCCAAAACAAAAACAAGCTCCAACGCAAGATGCCTCCCTTCCCATCCATCGTCGACTGCCAAGCCACGGGCCGAGAGTCCCAGACCATTGCTGCCGACCTCGATGGCACGCTCCTCATCTCTCGCTCCTCCTTCCCCTATTTCCTCCTCCTTGCCGTCGAGGCCGGCAGCTTCGCCCGTGGCTCCCTCCTCCTCCTCCTCTCTCCCCTCATCTACCTTCTTTATCGCTGCGTGTCCGAGTCCATGGCTATCAAGCTCATGATCTTCGTGTCAGTGGCCGGCCTCCGCATGCGGGACATCGAGCTCGCTGCCGCCGCTGTGTTGCCCAGGTTCTATGCGTCTGATGTGCGGGAGGAGTCGTGGCGGGTGTTCAGCCGGTGTCGGCAGCGGGTGGTGGTGACGGCCAACCCGACGGTAATGGTTGAGCCGTTTGTCCGAGAGATTTTGGGGGCGGACAAGGTTCTTGGGACGGAGCTGGAAGTGGACAGTAGGACGGGCCGGGCTACTGGGTTCGTGAAGGAGCCCGGGGTGCTGGTCGGCGAGCATAAGATGTCGGCGCTGGAGATGGAGTTTGGGGAGGACTTGCCGGATCTGGCCATAGGTGACCGGGAGTCCGACCACGAGTTCATGTCCATATGCAAGGTACGTCTGTGACCTATTTACATATGGGAAATTGGATGATTTAGTATTGGCCATTTGAAAAGACGTGGGCCTATCTGAGTTTGCTCCTTAGCGACTAAAAACCATGGGAAGAGGGGAGAATCTATTTTTTTGTGCGGGCCTTATAGTCTAATAAATTTCAGTCATTTTAAATGCAAACAAACTTCATTGCATAAAAGGAGTAGTAATCTATAAGAATAAAGTTTATTTGATTGGAATAATTCCTCCTTAGCCCAATTTTATTTGTTTATGTTTTGGAAATTTCACTTTTTTTCTTGTTAGGATTTGAAAATGAGATAGAAGAGTGTCGTAGTGGCCATTAAGCTTTGACTTCATGTTATCAAAAGAAAAAGGAAAGTTTTGACTTGAGAAATAAAGTTGATTTGATTGAAAATTGCACCTTTGCCCTAACTTTGTCTATTTTGATTTTGACAACTTTATGTTTTAAGTACTTTAAGATGTCATTGCTATTTCTAATCATCATTAGAATGAAGAATCATTATCATAGATAAAGTACACTTGCTCCAATCCATATTTCTAGTCTATTTTGTTTTGAAAAGAAACTAAATAGTTCATGAAAAACTAAATAAGACTATTAATATGGAATGGAGGGACTAGAATATAGGGATGAGAGAGAGAAAGAAAGAAAGAAAGAAAGAACAAAGGGATGTGGCAAAAAAAGGTAGAATCGATGGAGTTTTTTTTTCAAATGGAGAAATTGGTCAATCTATTCTTTTTACTCTTTCTTTCTTTGGCATCCATTGTACTGACTTTTGTTCACATAGTGGTCTTCATTACCTCCATTTGCAACTTTATTCGCATTGTTTCTTATTTGTTGGTTTTCATTACCAGATCCGTTAATTTCTTTTGGCATCGATCATCGTTACCAAGTCCTTTCCTTATCTCACAATCAAGTCATATTTCCTTTTTGTATAAAGAAAAGTCATTCTCCTTTTAATATGAAAGAAAATGAAAACTCAATCTAGAGGAAACAGTTGTGAAGAGTATTTACCATGCACATTACTCCCTCCCATCACTTTTAATAGATATATTTTTTAAAATTAACTAATTTTTTAGTGTATTTGAGTAGTATCCAGTAAAAGTGACGGGAGGGAGTACCAATCGTACCACTTGCTAATAATTTCTCTATACAAATACGGTAGATATCACTGTCTAAAACTGTAAGGACAATGGACATCCACCGATCGTGTAAAGGGACGGGCTAGCTAAACTGTGGGATGGCGAACTAATCCTTTCACGAACTAATTGAGTCACAGCCTAGATGCAGTGGACCCCACCACACAACGCATATTGGTAAACCCACCAATATGATTTCGATTTTGCAATGCCAAGTATGTTATGAACAAATCTTTAAAAAAAGTTATTTATTCTTTTTTTAAGCCGTTTATTCTGTGGATACATATACAATAATAAAACATGTTAATGGTAACATTCACAAACATCTGTTATTTTGGTAAAATTCATAAATGCATAGATCTAATTACTTTCTTCGTGGCCTGCTTAGTGGTAGTTTGTAGTTCAATTTCATTTGGTGCAACTTCTGTAGGAGGCTTACATGGTGCACCCCGACCCAAACGCCACCCCTGTCGCGCCGGACTGCCTCAATCGCCCTATTATTTTCCATGACGGCCGCCTTGTCCAGCGTCCGACCCCTCTCACTGCCCTTCTCACCTTCCTATGGCTCCCCATCGGCTTCATCCTCGCCGTCGTCCGCATCTACGGCAACCTCCTCCTCCCGGGCTCCTTTGTTCGCTACTCCTACGCCATCCTTGGAATCAAGCTTGTCATCAAGGGCAACCCGCCGCCACGTCCCGCCCCCGGGTGCCCAGGCAACCTCTACATCTGCAACCACCGCACCATGCTGGACCCCATCATCATCTCCATTGCACTCAGGCGCAATGTATCATGTGTCACCTACAGCATCAGCCGCTTCTCTGAGCTCATCAGCCCGTTGCGCGCTGTTGCCCTCACCCGTGACCGCGCTGCTGATGCCGCACGCATATCAGCCCTCCTCGAGGAGGGGGATCTGGTGATCTGCCCGGAGGGGACGACATGTCGAGAGCCATTCTTACTAAGGTTTAGTGCACTATTTGCTGAGCTTAGTGACCGAATTGTGCCCGTGGCGGTTGAGGCCAAGATGAACATGTTCCATGCCACCACGGTTAGGGGGTGGAAGTGTATGGACCCTTATTTCTTTTATATGAACCCTAGGCCACAATATGAGGTCACATTTCTCAACCCCTTGCCGGAGAAGATGACATGCAAGGCTGGAAAGCCGGCGATCGATGTGGCGAATCATGTGCAGAGGCTCATTGGTGGGACTCTAGGGTTTGAGTGCACTTCCTTGACTAGGAAGGACAAGTACATGGCCATGGCTGGGTATGATGGGAAGGTGGACTCAAAGAAGAAAGAGTAAATGTTATGTTTGAGATTGTGATCTATTTGTGATGTTATTGGGCTTTTCTTGTGGGGATTTGTGCATGAGAAGTTGTATATCAAGGTAGAACTGTCTCCCAAGTACTCCGTATAATGCGACTTTTTTTTTTATACAAATAATGCGACTTTCTATGTATTTGACTAATTAGCTAAGATAAAACATGTGATCCATATATCATCATCCTGATGGAATTTTTTTTTTAAACCTCATCTAAATATGAGAAACACATTATTCAACGATGAATGTTATTCCCTCTGTCCTGTTTTAGATGCTCCGTATAGAAAAGATGGCTGTCCCGTTTTAGATGCTCCATATAGTTAATGTGATTTTGAACCTATTCTTCTCCCATTAGTTGAGGTTTCCACTATCCAATAAAATACAATTTTTTTTCAGATGGAGCATCTAAAACAGGACAGAGGGAGTATTGTATAGTCATTTCAATTCCACACGTATTTGAACAATCTCAAAGACAAAAACAAAGCAAGAAATCTCAACTAAAACAATTCCACATGTATTTAGATGCTCCAACCGGAAAAGACTGGCAATCCCATTTTAGCTGCTCCATATGGTCAATTTATGTAGATTTTGAACCACTTATTCCCCTATTAGTTGAGGTTTCCACTATCCAATGAAAATCAACATTTTTCAGATGGAGCATCTAAAATAGGACGAAGGGAGTATTACAGTCATTAAAATATTTCACATGCATTTGAACAATCTCAAAGACAAAGACAAAGCAAGAACAAAGTTTTGGTATATGCCGAAACACCGTGCAAAACAAGTACAAAGTTTTGGTATATGCCGAACTTGGGCTTTACGTGAGAGATGGGCCATGGTTTTCTAATCCAGACTAGTGAAAACAAGCATCAACAAAAGTCACTGTTTTTCTAAATGGAACTATTACTATGGGACGGAGGGAGTAGCAACTACTTTTAGGCTCTCAAATGGGTCACGAGGCATCATTGGTACACTACCAGAAATGAACTAAATAAACATCTTAGGTCAACTAGCATCACTTAGTACAACTACCAGTAGTATAAAACTGAAAACATAATTTAAGAGGTCTTAAGCCTTATGCAAATGTTCTAACATTTTAATTCAAACTGGCTACTCTAGCCCAAGTCCGACCATCCAACAGCTATTCATCTAGCTCCTTGTCCCTTGGATGGCCTTCACTGCGCCTGTGTAGGGACTACATATAGGTGTCAGCCTCTAGGGTGTCCCAAATGCGAGAAGATATGTTAATATTTAATTTTCTAATTAAAAAGATATGGTACTGTTTTTTTTATACAAAAGATATGGGACTATTAGCATCCAAAATATGTACACAAGTACATGATTTTATTTGAAATCATAATCACTAGTGTTGGCATGAATCATGGCTTCAGAGAAATAATAGCAATAGGAAGAGGAAAAATGAACTTATGTTTAACTGGGATAAAACTGATAAAAATGCGGAAGGTAAGGTGATGAATATATGAAGTTCCCTGGAATTTTCATTTTAGAGGCAGGTGACAAGCAAAGGTAGAAATATGCATCCAATGTCGCATGGATTTCGCCAAATATTCAACAAAAGTTGGGAGACTTTGTGACAGGGGTTATGGGTTTGTTTAGACGCAAAACTGAACGCTGATTTTTGAATTGATTGGACTGACAATCATACAAACTTTTTCGCATTAGTAAGGAAAGGGTAAAAATCAAACAATCTAACAAGCCGGATTGCTTGTGAAGTTAGTCCAATTGAGGCGACCTAAAGCAAAGGTAAGAATATGCATTCAATTTCGGTGCTCTTTGGATGCATCCGGAAAGACACTTTTAAGGGGCAGAAACACCCTTTCTGCAAAAAATTTGTTTGTTTGTATTTTTTCATAATCATAATCATAATTAAATAACATTTTTCCCAACTACTTAGGGTCGGCGACACAGATCTTACTCCTCCTTTCAAGCCTCTTTTGTAAGAGATAATAAAGTCAAATCTTTTTTTATTAGCTCTATCCAAGTTCTCTTAGGTCTCCCTCTTCTTCTTTTAATATCGTTTACATGTATCTATTTTAATCTTATCACAAGTGCATCTAATAGTCTTCTTTGCACATGCCCATACCAACGCAATCTACATTCCCTCAGCTTCTCCCCTAAAGGAGCTACTCCTAAGGTTTCCCAAATATATTCATTTCTAATCCTATCTCTCTTAGTAATTATCCCACTCATCCACCTTAACATTCTAATTTCCGATAGAAAATTTTTTTTATATAAATATAGAAGAAATGGCCTTTCTACCCTTTAAATGGTCTTTTTCCTTGCTACAAGAGGAGGTTTCTTGTAGAAAGGGACTTTACATTTCTCAAAATGCCTGTTTTAAAAAATACCCTCAAAGCTCTGTAGGAAATACGTAGAGATAAAGATGAGATGGGTGATAGTAAAATATATATTTTCATAAGATACCCTTTAAAAGAAAGAAAAAAGTAAAAGATGAAAAAGATGTCTTACCAAACATAAGTTTTCTTTCCCTAGCTCCTTTTAACAAAAGGAAAATGAGGGAAATGGAAATAGGCCCGAAAGACAAAATATTAAATTTTTATTACCAAACTGAAAACTCAACAATTAACAATAAGAACAAAGCTACAGGAGTCCACCGGTTTGCATGGCGGAGCCCAAAAACCCAAGGTCTTGTTTAGATGATTTTATCAAAAAGTCTCAACCCTAACAGATCCAATGATCTTTTATAATAGCACTAAGGATTACAATATAAAGTGAACTTAATCAGCTTTAAAAACGGGCTTATTGTCGTGAAGTATAAGTGTAAGTTTCCAAAATGCCCTTGCGGATAAGACTCTTCGCCCCACAATGTTTGATGGAATGCTTCAGCCAATCGGTTGCAAGCCAAGATTCCAGTCCAAGGCATTCAAAAATCAAAAGCCTACATCATTTTCCACTTCCGGTTGAGAAGCTTGTCCATGAGCTTCCTCTATGGTGTACGCTGTTGGAGGTAAAAACTCAAACAAATCAGCCACGTTGAAGGCTTAGAAACCTTGAAGTGGGAATGCAAGTCAATGAGGTATGGCATTGTCATCAATGAGTCGGAGTACACGGGAAGGCCTGAACTTCTTTTGGGACAGCTTGTGATGAGAACTCGCCGGCAGGCGCTCCTTGCCCATGTGACTCATAACTATACCGCCCTCCCAGAATATTTTTGGTCGCTGGTGCTAGTTGGCAGTAGTGGCATAGCAGGCGTTAGAACGTTGGGGAGTGCATACGCACCACCTCATGACCTCTGTGACCAGTTTGAGTAGGCAGCCGTTTGTTCAAAACGCGTACTTGTGAAAAAACGCGTTTTTGTGCAAAAAAAAAAAAACGCGTTTAAATGTTAATCCTTAATTTTGCCCACACCGTTCCTCCCTCCGCTTCGCCGCCTACGAGTGCGAGTCCTTGGCATGCAACAGCATTTGATCGGCCAATGGCGACGAGGAAGGCCGCCTGCGCCGCGGCCCTCGCCACCTCCAGTGGCGCCCTCGTGGGGCTGAACCTCCAGGAGCCATTCGTCTCCCACTTGGAGAGCCACTCTCCCGCTGGGCTAGGGTTAGGGTCAGGTTGCGAAATCGAGTTCCTTTCTTGCAGGCCTTGACTTGCGATTTGATAATTTCATCCCGAATTAGACAATGATGCAACCGGGTGCAGGCGTAGTTCCCCCTCCCATGGGCCAGCAGCCCCAGCCGCCACCGCCGCAGTGGATGATGATGCAGCCCCAGCAGATGCAGCAGTACCAACAGCTTGCTCCCCAACCGAAGCCTCAGTATTCGCAGCAACAGCCAGCCAGCGCCGACGAGATCCGAACTCTCTGGATTGGGGACCTTCAGTACTAGATGGAGGAGTCCTACATCCAGAATTGCTTTGCTCACACCGGCGAGGTACCGTTTTCTTCTCTTCTTTTTATTCTATTAGAATCGAAAGTCAAGCACTTTTCATGTAATAACTTTGTCTTTAATTTGTCAATGCTTTTAATTGATTGGAAACGTTGTGAGCGTGACCGTCCAGTTACTCTGTTGCAATTTTTCTGATATCATGGATTTGATTTGTCACAAACACTCTCACTTGGACTATCTGATAGTCTTCCTGAGCATGACTTGCAATATAGCTGGCGATATTGCTTTTTTTAGTCTATACCATATTTCACCGGTGATTTTTTTCCTGCAAAGAATTTTTCTGATTGTCCTACTTTTGAGTTTTGATTGATCCATTTGGAAAAGGATGTCTTTTTATTTTAGCTTTCAATATGTAATAAATAGACAGGACGTAGAACTATTTGTTAATGCTGTAGAAAATTGATTATCTTTGCCAAGAGTTGACTGGTATATTTGAGCATCTGGAAGATTGCTAACCTCTTGACTTCTATTATATCCGGTTTTCAATGTGATGTGCTCGAAGTCCTCCTTTTCCACCAAGCTGATCCACGGAGTGATTAAGTTCAATATTGAAAAACCAAATGTATCTATTAAATTTGGACGGAATATTTATGATGTTTTTTCTTTTATTTGATTATTGGTACATTGGTATTATACATAAAAGATTGCAAATTGGTGCTTTTGTTGATAATCATTGTCTGTTGCATTGAAAGTACAAAAATTTGAAGCTAGTTTGCTTTTTTAATGCTATAATGCATGCTTTCCAGGGAGATGAAGTAGAAAGTTTGTGGCTATTCTTCTTTTTATCTTCTGTTCTGTTTAAAATGATGATGCATAGCTGAAATGGAATATATTTATGTAATATTATTCTTATCGTTTTGAGTTTATCTTGAGTGCACTAGGCAAAGAGTTTGATGCATAGACAAAAGTAGTTGAGTTTATCTTAAGTGCACCAGGCAAAGAGTTTCCCTTTAAGCTAAATAGAGAAATAGCCTAGAACCAACAAAACTAAGTGGATTTTTAATTTTATTACTTCCCCGTACTTTTTGCGTGTTTTTCCCGTATATTCCGTTTTCTGCCGTATCTTATCGTACGCTAACCTGAGCCGTATAATTGCCGTACCCATACTTGGTCACTTAGCTCATGACCCATGAAGCACTTATACGGCAGTGACACGGCTGCTTGCTTATCTGTGCGAGTATAAAAAAAATGGACACGTTTCTGACACGGCTAGATATGTGGTGGATATATTTCAGACATAGATTCAGTTTTTTTTTAAAAAAAAATTTGAATGCGCAAATGCGTTTACTCCTACCACTTCTACTACAAGAGTTGTTGTTACCAACCACACTCAACCAAAGTATACTTATTTCATAATCAATTTTTAAATTTTTTTATTATGTTCCAACATAAAATAATGATATCATAATTTTTAAAATATTTTACTTGAGAACTTGAGTTTTTCATAAAGAGCACTATAATCATTTTGCCTCATATTCGAAATAGTTTAATATTTTTTAGTGAACTATTTAAGATTGTTTGTTTTTTATTGACTTTAACGGTTGATTTTTACTTAAATATCTTGTTCATTCATCTCTTATAATTATTCAATATATAAAAATTATAAATAAAAAATTATTTTTTAATCACAAGTTGGTAACTGTAATATTTACAATAGTTGAAGGTAAAAAATGTGGTGCTACAATACTAAAAAAATATATTTAAAAATTATATAAATTATTTTTTATAAGCTATGCCATATCCTACTTTTTTTAAAAATGGCATGTCCTATATGCGTATTGTGTTGCAGTATCCGTATCCATATCCGTATCCGTATTTCTTAAGACGCAACGGCATAACGGGCTTTAGCACGTTCCAGACGCACCTCGTGATGAATGTCAGCAAGACTCTATGAGTTTCGCACAACAAGAATACTGCCTCCATATTCGATCAGTTTGGGGAGGAAATGTGTGGGTCGGGAGGAAGCCATACACAACTTCAAAAGAGCTTGACCCACAGATTTGTTGACGGTGGAAATAAATGCGAACTCGGGCTGAGGTAAGAATGTGTCCCACTGGCCTGGCTTGTCACCGGCAAGGCATCTAAGAAGGTTTCCCAAGGTGTAGTTCACGACCTCTGTCTGACCGTCGGTCTGTGGGTGATAGGCGGTGCTGAACTGTAGCCCGGTGCCCATTTCCTTCCACAGAGTACGCCAGAAGTGGCTGAGAAAACGATTGTCACCGTCGGAGGTAATGGACTTGGGAATGCCATAGAGACGTACAATTTCTTTGAAGAACAGGGAAGCCACATTCGAGACAGCAGCACTCTTTTTGCAGGCCAAGAAGTGAGCCGTTTTGGAGAAACGGTCCATAAAGACGAAAATGGAATCCGCCCATCTTTGAGTCTGTGGAAAACCCAACACAATGTCCATAGAAATGTCTTGCCAAGGCGTACCGGCAGAGGTGTGTGCAATCCTGTGTTCTGCCCCTGTAGTTTGAATTGTTGGCAAATGATGCAGTGGCGAACCAGTTTAGTAACATCCCCTGTTAATTTAGGCCAGTAAAACTTGGAAGCAACAACAGAAAGTGTTTTATCACGCCCAAAATTCCCTGAAAGACCACTGCTGTGCGCCTCTCGCAAGATTTCCTGGCGCAGAGAACTGTGAGGGATGCAAAGTAGACTACCACGAGATATAGACATCCTGTATGCAGAAATTAGGACTCTGTTTGCCGCAGGAATCTTTCGATGGTTTTGCAAAATCTAGATCGGTCATATAAAGTTCTTCGCTATAATCATAGCTGATAACACCAATCTGCAAAGTTTGAAGCAGAAGCACCTAACGGCTCAAAGCATCTGCGACTTTGTTTAATTTCCTAGACTTGTATTTATTAACAAAGTTGAACTCCTGGATGTCTTCGATCCAATGGGCATGCATACGATTGAGCCGTATCTGATTCTTAAGAAATGCCCTGAGCCTGGTGATCCGTGTGTAAAACGAATTCACGATCAAGCAGGTAATGGCGCCAATGACAAAGAGCTTGAACCACGACAAAAAATTCCGCTGTATAAACAGGCCATTTGCGGCTTGATTCATTTAACTTAGCTGAAAAGAAGGCGACAACATCATGATATGAGGCGCCGCATTCCACTTCGAAGTTCGAACACCTAAAAATTGGGCAGAGATAGAACGGGGGTGGTAATCAATTTCAGTTTTAATTAGACAAAACTTTCTTGTTCTTTCTCTGCCCAAACAAAGTGATTCTTCTTTAGACAGTCAACGAGGGGGGGGGGGGGGGGGGGGGGGGGGGGGGGGACAAACTAAAATTAAACAAGGTGGTGAGGCCATTAAAGCTGCGCACGTCATTGACGGACCGCAAAGTCAGCCACTCCTTTGAATCATCAACCTGAATTCCATCACTACCAACCAAGAAACTTGAGCTGGTTTGTGCAGACAATGCGCCTCTTAAGGTTGACAAACAAGAGTTGTTGTCAAGCACTTGTAATACTTCGTCAAGGTGTTGTAAGTGAGAAGAGACATCGGAGTTGTAGACTAATATATCGTACAGTGACTATGGAATGTCGTATTGGATATCAATAAAATATCGGTCGGCCAAAGAGATAAAATATCAGAGATATTATGTAAAAAATATCGGTGTCGAAAACTAATTTTTACTATATATTTTCACAATCTAACTTCTAAAATAAGTTATACTAATTTAGACAAAGCATAGATTTCAAAATATGCATAAAAACGCATATTATGATGGAAAACAAACAGGAAAATTTTTTTTTCAAAAAAAAGAAAATTTTCCAAATTTTTTTTTTAAATGGCGATATATCGGCCGATATCGGTCCGAAACCGATATATCTTTGGGACATGTGATAGGTCAGTAAGTTGGGCAAACTGACGCCAGGTAAGAGGTCAATGGATGCTGAGGAGGGGTTGTACCTCAGGAGGCACTGGCCGCACAGTAAGGGGCGAGGTTTTGGCAATCAAATAGAGGGCCTGAGATCCTTGGTGAAGCTTGCGGTGAACATCTGTGAAGGAGTAGAGATTTTCGCTCAGGTGGGGGACGCGGCTTCAACTGGTTGCTAGAAGTCCCCAACGTAAGGACAGTTTTTCTTGTTGTGATGGAAGAAGCTATAAGTGTTTGATTTACCACTGTGGGTTGCATCCACATCGAATTGCCCAGGACGGCCGAGCAGAAGATGGCACGCATTCACATCCACGATGTCCCAAAGAATTTTCCCCCGATAATTCTTGCCAATGAAAAGGGTACACAGCATCATTCGATCAAGAGTCTGTTCAATCTCTTTAATCCAGCAAATAGAATAGGGGGCAAGATGTTTTCATGTTTCAAATTGACGCTGGGCAAGAATTCCCCGATTGTTCACTGTACCCTTTGTCTGAAAAATAGAAAGCCGTTGTGACGGGGTCTCTACCTTGGGGTCAACATCATGCGTCTAATCACCGTGGCGACCTGATTATTATCAGACAGAACGCCCTCATCTTCTTCCACGATATCAATAGCATCAGAGAGGGCCAGATCAGGAGTTTCATCATCATGTGCTCCTCACTGTGAGGAACGGCCAAATGTATAGTATGGGGAGTTTGCATTGGAGGCCGACCAGGGCATTCATGAGACTTGTGGTCGGTGTCGCCGCAACGGTAACAACGCGTCGGGCCAGGATTGGCCTAAGGATCCTCCTGCTTGGTACAAGAGTTGACAGTGGGGGGCAAGGCTGAAACTGCGCCCGCGAGGACTCACCCCGCTGAAACTGCGCTTGGTTTGGTCGTTGATGTTGTCATCGCTGCTTGACGAGAGTAAAAGATGGGGTAAATTCAGGAGAACACACTTTGGCAAGCTGGGTTTCTGCTCGGGTGGCTAATTCAATTGCACTAGAGAGCATGAAGTGACTTTGCATGGCAACCATTGATTGAATTTCATTGCGCAAGCCATTGTTGAAGCGAGCAGATAAATGAGTCTGATTCCATGAGGTTATTGCGGGCAGAAAGTCTACTGAACACCTGAGCATAGTCTCGAACAGATTGGACACCCCGTCTCCAATTCTGGTAGCACTGAAAGAGAATCTGCTCATAGTCAGTCGAGAGAAAAGTAGTGTGGAGCAGTTGTTCCCACCTAGCGGACGCACCACCTTGAAGGCGGTAGGCTACAAGCTTCACCGGTTTCTCCTACGAGATGCCAATGTAATAAAAAAACCATTCCACCTCAACAAGCCAATCAAGAACCTCCTCAATGCATGTCTGGCCATTAAATGAGGGAACCTCCAATTTCATTCGAAAATCGTGATTATGAGCACAATCGCCGTCGACCAACAGAAGCAGGATGGCCACAGCTTCATCATCACTGGAATCGCCAGCTGCGGCAGCTGGTGATGGGGCGGCCACAATCGGAAATCGCGCACCAGGTGGAATGCCAGGGATGACAGCCGGATATAAGGGGTATCAGCCAGGGGTGGAACTGGGCATCAGCCGAAACAGGGGAAGAGGCAGTGGACCCTGGAACACCAACGCCAGATTTTGTAGTTGTTGCCTTTGGACGAGCTGCCGGAGCTCTTGCAACTCAGTAGGACCATCGTCGCCTGTAGCCATGGAGAGCAACGAAGGTACGACAAGTACATACGACGCTAACTGATCCAGGACACCCAAATTACCCAAAAGAAAACTAGCTCCAACAACAAATTCAGAAAAATCCGAAGAACTCAATCAACTGAAATTTCCATTCACAAACCAGGAACTCAACAATGAACAGTAAGAACAAAGCTACTGGAGTCCGCCGGTTGCCCAAAGAACCCGAGGTCATGTTTATTGATTTTCTCAGAAGGTTCCTAACAGATCCAACGATCTTTTATAGTAGAACTAAGGGGCTGTTTGGATAGTGAAAGAGTCATGAATGTGAAATCAAATTCAGGTGAAAAAAATTCATTGGCTTTCATGATGAATGTGAAATTCGTTTGGATAGTGGAATTTTTAAGATGAATATAATTGGTCATGTGTTTGGATAGTGAATGTGATACAGTAAGTAATTTTTTACATTTTGACCATTTTACCCCTGCATGCCTCTTTTCTACACTCCGTCCGACATTAGTAATACCATATAATTTTCCAAAATGGATTAATTTTAGTTTAATTTAGAAAACTAAATCTTGGTACAAATTTGGGATGGAGGGAATACTGTTCATAAATCATGATGAGGGCAGAATTGTATTTTCGTAGATGAATTGAATTCACTTTCAGGTGAAAGTCCTCATGAGGACTTTCACCTGAAAGTGCTCTTTCACCTGAATTTGTTCTTTCAGGTGAATTTTTCAATTCACCTGAAATTCACCACACAAACCTGTTTCACACTCTTTCACCTGAAAGAGGGCTGAATTGACAGTGAATTCAGCCCTCTTTCACTATCCAAACAGCCCCTAAGGATTACAACATAAACTGAATTAACTAAGAACTTAATCAGCTTTAACTAGAGCCAAAACATGCTTATATAATAATAACCACTTTAACTGTAATGAAGTAGAAGTGAAGTTTCCAAAATGCCCTTATGCATAAGAGTCTTCGCTCCACAAGTGTTTGATGGAATGCTTGAGCTAATCGGTCACGAGCCATGACTCCGGACCATGGAATGTCATATCGGATATCGATAAAATATCGGTCGGCCAAATAGACAAAATATCGGAGATATATCGGAGAATTGTGTAAAAAAATATCGGTCGTCAAAAACTAATTTTTATCGTATATTTTCACAATTTAACTTCTAAAATGAGTTATACTAATTTAAACAAAGAATAAATTTTAAAATATATATAAAAATGCATATTAGGATAGAAAACAAACATGAAAGTTTTTTTTTTAAAAAATATTTTTTAATTTAAAAAAATACCGATATATCGGTCAACCGAAACTATGTAGTATCGGTGTACCGGTTTGTATCCGATACCGATATGTCGGCGATATATCGCCAATATATCGGCGAGACGATTTTCCATGCTCCAGACAAGGCATTCGAAAGCCTGCATCACTTACCTGGTGGCCTCATGAACTTAAGCACAATATCAGTCCTTGAGATTTACATAGTATGATTATTGATTATAAAATTCATTCCATCCTGAAATATCATTCAATTATGTAATTAAATCTAGTAAACAGGCATAGATCCCTAAATAAACATTTATAAACCATACTTTATCGTACCACCAAGCTTTTATGATAAAACTTAAAATTTATTTGAGGTTGAGCAAATGCAACCTCAATTTTGATGAGTTGAAGATGACAATCCAAACTTTCTTCGCCAATTCATCGTGCCTTAGCCGTCATATCGTTCTTGATGTCCCAAGAGCCTCTAAAGTTTGTAAATTTCGTGCATAAATTCTGAAGAAGAAAATTTTTTTAGTCTCCAAAGGAAACCTCAGCAATTGGCAAAATGCCATTGCATTGGCAAAACTTGTGATGACTACATTTTTTATCCAAAATTGGGAATCGTGCGATCGTATATAAATTCTCAGGGAGATATTCCAAAAACAAGTTACGGTTCTCGTGTATGCTATGGCATTCTCAATTCACTTTATAATTTGGTCCATGATATTACTTCAGTAATAAAGCCCAATAACACTTAAATACACATGCCATTATGCCTAATAGGTGAGGGGCTCATGTTCAATAACCATCCAATTCCTTAGTTAATAATTTGGATATTACATCCTTCCCTCATTAAAAGGAATTTTGTCCTCGAAATTGGTCAAGTTATTTCTTCAACTAAAGAGAATTCACTTTCTTCCCTTCTGATGGAGTCCCACGACTCCATCCTATATTGTACATTAATATTTATGTATATGGCATGTATATATGTGTATGATGTGAACTAAATCACCCAATGGTGCATGTGTACTTGGTTAATACGTGGTTAGTTAATTATATAACTAATTTGGAACCACTTGATGTTTCATTGTAATCAAAGCTTGCAGACCGACTGATTGGGAGGGAGAAAATGAATATTATAAAAACTGGTGATTTATCATCTTTCAACCCGTATTCTTCTTCCTTAAATTCTTATCTTGCTATAAATCCATCACAATAGGGAAATCTAAGAAGAGAGTCCCTATCAGTTTGGTATCAAAGCCAAACACGGAGGAAAGACAAGAATTAGTGGACAAAGACTTTGCAGATCGCTAATCTGCAATTGAAATGGGAACAATGAAGTTGCTTTACATTGAAATCTTGCAACAATTGCAGATTCTGAACTCAAACGTATGAGAACGTTCCTCCTTATCGTGGAAAAGATTTATTCTCTACAAATCCTAGTCATTTTCACCGTGAAAAAGGGGAGAGTTCCCATCACCATCATGTTCCTGATCGCCATTCTAGAAGCCAACCACCATTGATGTTTGACAAAGAAAGAACTGAACCCCTTTCATTTTCAAAAGCCGCTCGATAAGTGAATTTGTAGTTTCCTACATATTACGGGAGTGAAGATCCAACGACTTGGGTATGCCAGGTTGAGCAGTTTTGCGACTTTCATCCTATATCTCTGGAAGAAAGAGTTACAATGGCTCCAATCCATCTCTCTACTGATGATCAACTGTGGTTTCAAAATTTGAAAGTTTCCACAGAAATTCCATAATGGGTGGAGTTTAAGACTGCCATTTATACTCAAATTGGATCCAACCGGTACTTGAATTTCTACAGAGAATTGTCTAAGTTACAACAGACAGGATCTGTGCATGAATATCTCAAGAAGTATGAACGCTTACTACCAAAAGCTGGATCTTTGCCAATGTCCCAACACGTTGGGACATTCGTGAGTGGGCTCAAAGAAAACATCAAGACGGAGGTGCTTGCAGGCCGTCTAGTGAATTTGGTTGAAGCGCTCAGGCTTACTAAATTATATGATGGGAGAACAATGAAGAAGGAGAGGCAGGGAAAAGGGTTATGTTTTCCACTATGATGAACTCTTTGTTCCGGGGCATAAATGCAAGAAATTATTTTTAATTGAAGCTTGTTTAGACGGAGAATTTGAAGCCAACTAGTTTGAAGAGGAGGCAAATGGAGAAGATGTACCTACTATTTCTTATAATGCACTAACTGGGACAATAGCTCCACAGATGATGAGAGTAAAAGGGCTAATCAACGGTGTCGTTGCCACTTTTCTGGACCACACACAATTTTATTAGCAAGAAATTGGCTATTAAGGCATTCTCATCGTCTGGGACAATTGCTCCACAGATGATAATGTAGAATCTTCTTATCATCGTCCTCTTGTATAAAAACTTGCCACTATGTTTCTTTGTATGGATTTTATACCATTTTGATTCCGATAAGAGTCAAACAAGTATATAATCCATGCCGCCGACCCCAGATAACTAGGATTAGGCATATGATGATGATGATTCTTTTGTTTTACATCAAAGATATGTAATCTTTCTTTTTTTTTTAATGTCTATCATCATGAATGAGGCTAGAACAACATGAAGAAGACGGCATTGGAAAGTGGCATAGAAGGTCGTATTGTTAATGTTTCATCTGAAGGTCATCGATTTGCTTACTGTGAAGGAATCTGTTTCAATAAAATCAACAATTAATCAGAGTATGCTAACATTTCCTTTCTGCTTTTCTGTTTCATTGTTGATATTTGAGATGCTTGCCATAGTTCTCGCGTATAATAAGAACAAAGTTGTTTTTTTCATTGACTTGTTTCATTCAAATAGGGAGGTGACTGAGCATTCATTGATAAGAATAACACTATACTTTGTCAAGTCTTTCTCACCCTTTGATATCTAGGTTTCTTAATGCATATGCAATTTCTTGATGCCATCTGCATTCAAGGTTTGACAGTGCAGATTAGACTGAAGCTAGTTTAAATGGCATGAGAGACACCACGAGAGGTGGACCACGGATGTACACTTGTGTTGATTTTTGTCTTATGGCAGTGTCATGGTTGGGATAATCCAAACTGACTGTGAAAACTGTACATGGCTGATTTTATTATGAGACATGTGCTCCATTTAATCAGTATCATCCGTTCCTTAATTAGCCATCAGGGATCAAGGAAATTGATCCTATCATTTGATTTTACTGCACTCCAAATAACAAAGCAGATTTCATGGGAGAGCCCCTTCAGGGCTTTCATTGCCGAAAAAAGAGAGAAGTCAGATTGTGAGGTCACATCTTACACTGGAGGCCTTTCCACATAGAACTTGTTTGTGAGAGGAAAATTTTATGTAAATTCGCCATTCTGTGCATTCTTTTATCATTGTGTGGGTTAGTTTTATTAGAAGGTTATGCCAGAGATAGATTGATCATTTCCCATCCCGAAGCTGTCATCAAAATGAGCTGTTTTTTTTCATAAAGGTGACTTGGAATGCATGTCTTTTGTTTGATAATGCGAGTTTCTTATTGCTATTAGCATTTATAGTTTATTTACATTCCTGCATTGCGGTACATGCAGGCATAGCAGTATGTATGCATATGGAGAGTCAAAATTGGCAAACATATTGCGCAAATGAGCTATCGAGACGTTTCAAGGTATGTAATCCATGTGCAAATTTGTAGTTAATAAAAAATGTAGTAACATGGAGCAACACAATTCTTCCTCTCTCTCTCTTTCTCACTCTAAAAACTTGTAATTAAGGCGAGTGTGTGACATTAACTTTGGACTTATGATGAGTGTAGGGAGATATTAAATGTTGCACAGGTAAGATTGTATATGAGAGTGCTAATGGTATTGATGATTTGTTGAAAAATAATTTTCTATTATGTGAATGCAAATTATCTTGATAGTGATCGATAAAACTTAAAAAGTTTCTTTTTCATGCTCATCCTTAATACTTCAGAGAACAGTCACTCGGTTGCCATACATTGGAACATGCAAAAGATCCATTTTTCTGTTTTAATTCAATGTCCAGTTTAACCTGTCAATTCTTGAAGCTTGTTCTGCACACGAATATACCAATTTCTCTTATGCAAACTTTTGAGTATGATTTCATGACGCGGACTTAGAATAGCTGGGATCCACGCCTAAGGGTCGTTTGAGAAGGCTATCTGCACTTAAAAGAGCTGTTATTTTATTCTAACGTCGATTCTATTGTGTCATTGCAGGTGAACATATTAAGATGTGTTGCCATCTACGAAGACTTAGGATCTGTGTAATGACATATGTATTTATTAAAGAATGCATTGTGCTGAGCAAAATCATTGAATTTTAAACATGGGAAGTGTGAGGCCTATACGGCAAAATATTACCAGGGCCATATATATGACACTTAAAGCCTTGAACAGTTCTTTCTTCTTTATAGTCCATGTATAGACCATATTGCTTTTGGTTCTTCCTATATATCGAAATGCTACACTGAGGACATTCTCTTCTCATAAGTCTCATTTAGTTGCCCACTCAATCCTTCTTTTTTCTCTTCCAGGGAGCACAACTTGTTATGTGCCTGGGGAAAGTATTTTATGGATAGCAACATTGCCCCAGGCACAGGATGTGGAGCTTGGCAAGAAGCTATGGGATTTCAGTTTGGATCTTCATCTAACACAATGATGTGTATGATCCTTAATATGAGAACATGCTATTGAAATGGCTTGAAATGTAACTTGAAATGGCGTAGAATTTTGAAGTTTTCAATAATTTGTCTGTGGTCATTTCAGGCTGCAAACTGTGTATCCATTAGAAGTGTGCCTTCATTTTGTTAAAAATATGGAGTCCCATTCTTTTAATTTATAATGGAATCATTGGCTTGTGAACAAAAAGCAGCTGTGAAATATTGCTATTTGGATGCAGATAGATATGTAATGGACCCTCTTTGTTTGGATCCCCACTCCTTTGATTTGACCAGAATTTAAGTAAATATTCTGTAATACTACCTCTGTTAGTTCATTTTGAAATACCAAATGGGAGTATTAAAAAGATGGAAGATAAGAATTCAAGCCCCTTCTCCCTAAAAAGTTATTTGCCAATTCTCCATGTCCCTAAATTACCAATTAATGTCAACTTTATGTGTGAATGGTGATGAAAAAATTATATGGGATTTTATTCTCAATGAAGCGATGCAAAGAAGCAAGCTTTGTCAGGCAGCCTGCAAGGGAGGAGTGTAAGGGTGGGGCTTGGGGAGGGGGAGGGAGGGGAGGAGCTGCGCTAGGTTCCATTTGTCGCATCAAGTTGATGGATCAACGCTTCTCAATTGAACTAATATCACTTTCTTATGTGAACCAGCAACTGAGAAATTGATAAATCCTTCATGATTCCTAACCCCACCATCAACGGATCCCCTTCACCACTAGAAATGTCATCAAGATTAAGTATTGGGAGGGAAGGGGTTCCACTGGGATAAACTGAATATTTGCTTTCAGTTTCTAGTACATGGTGGATGATTAAATAAGAGATAGGATGTCATCAAGATTAAGTTTTGGGAGGGAAGGGGATTCACTGGGATAACTGAATATTTGCTTTCAGTTTCTACTGCATGGTGGATGATTAAATAAGAGATAGTCTTATGGGAAGGCACATCTTACATCTTAGACGAACTTACATTTAACTTCCAAGCTCTGGCAATTAAGAGAGCATGAACAGTTTGCCCTTGCAGTGGTTTAGCAGAGTTGGAATTCTGGTGTCACCATCAGCTTAATTGATACTGATTATTTTGTGATGTTCAAGGTGGGCGGATATTTCCTATTGAGGAAGCGAATATGTTTTTATTATGTAATCGCCTAAATATGTTATTTCAAATAAAGAAAGAATTTAATGGAAGGTGAGAAGCACCTGAAACAACATAAAAACAAAAAAAAGACAAATTTCGAGGCCTTTTTTACAACAGAAAAATATGAAACTGTAACTTAGACTCTTAGTTGCCCTTCTACAATAAGAAGAAGCATACTAAGGAGTCGTTTGGCAACCTATTTGTGAGTCTTGGAAATGGACATTTGTGGGCAATTCTTTTATCACATTCATTTTCTTATTTTTGCCAACATTTTCATATTCATAAACATGCTAAATGATATATACAAAATATACACATTTTTATATGCTTTTCTACCTATATATTAGTCGTAATTTTAGTTGAAATAACAATAATTAATGGTTAATCATTATTAGGTGAGTAATTAGTTGTTTAATACATAAATATGTTTAATTGATTAATTTAGATGCGTTAATTGTATTTAATGGATTATATTTTATTATGCGTCTAATTAAGATTTAACCTTATTTATGCAGGTTTTAGGAGTCCAAGTGAAGAATGTCAAAGGTGAATGTGCGCGAAACCGTTTCTGTGCTGAGATCAAAGATCCAATGATAGAGATCACTACAACGGGTTTGAGCCCAATCAAAAGAGAAAAGACCGGTTCATCGGGTCAGCTGTTCGGTTCGGTTCATGAAAAAAAAGGAAAAGACAGCCCGAACCGAAGCTCGGGCGTCTGTTTTAGAAAAACAGAGCAGCCTCGAGTGTTGACAAGCGAGGCGGCTGGGTCTCATGGCGGGCTGAGCTAGGTTCTGGCATGACGACGGCGAGATGGGTCTCGATGGCGACAACCACAGCGACTGTCATGGAGGCGATGGAAGAGAAATTTGACGGCAGGGCCTGCGATGGCAAAATGTCCCAGCCGGTGAAGCTCGGCGTATGTGGTTGACGGCGGTGGTGAAATAGATGGTGGACGGAGCTCGAGGCCATTGGGTCTGTACGGCGAGAACTCCGGCGGCAAGACGGCAAGGCAGAAACGGGAATCGTGCCAGAATTGAAAATGAAAGATCATGCTCAAATCGGAAATTATAGAGGCGTGCGGGATTTGGAAAGCTTCAACGAAACATGCTCGCTTTGGATTCCTTCCTTGATTAGGAATCGGCTGAGGCCTATAAAAACCAAAGAGAGGAGGATAGAAGGGAGGACCGGAAAAAAAATAGAGAGCTTGGAAAGGGAACTGTCGACCGAAAAAATTAGAGGAGAAAAAAGAGACTTTCAGGGGAGATTTCTGCCGGATTCCGGCGGGTCTTTGGCTGGAAGGAGAGAGGAGGAAGAAAGAAGGCCGGAGGAGAGGAAACGCCGTGATTTTGGGCGGGAATACTGCTACAATGAAATTGAAATTGCTACAATACCAGGCAAATTGGGAGAGACGATGAACAATAACCACGCATGAACAGTATTTTTGCTACATTGGGGCTACAGTGATTTTGAGTAGTGTTTTTCAGTGAATAGTGCAAAATGACTCCGACAAATAAACAACATTTTCCTTGTCCGATGGCCGGCTAAATTTATGTTATGGCCCAACACTTCAACGAGAAGAGTGGGACGTGTGACGAGATGAAGGAAGGAAGGAAGGGGGGTCGAGAGTTGGGTAAAGGAGAGGGAGACGAGTGAAGATAGGGATCCTCTACTGGCCTAATGGCGGCTCAGGCAGAGGAGGACGAAGGGGGTGAAGCAAGAAGAAGATTAGATTAGGGTAAACTATTCTCAATGATCCAAACAAGAGAGCCTAAGCTCTTTACATAGACTTCCCACGCTGTGGGCCTGGGCTAACCCCTGGGCTATTCCCTCTAGTTGGGCCAGAGGCCTTATTACAAAAGACGTCAGATATGTCTGAGCCAGAGGCCAGACGTCAGAAAGAATGGGCTACTCCCTTAAACTGGGCCGAAGGCCATTAATACAAATAGACTAAGTACTTAGACTAATAATTGGAACATAACATTACACTATGCTCCGCTGCTAGCCTTGACCTCAAGGCTTCCAATCCGGATATTAGGCCAAAAACTCGTCCTCATGAATTCAAGAAGCATCTTCCAGTGGTCTGTCCTTCCACGCAATGAGAACCTCGGTGATAATGCGACCTGAACGATGCACTCGGCGCGAATCCACAATCGAGGCTGGTACCAATGGCAAGTCAACTGGCACGGATGGAGGAGGAGGAGTAGGTACCAAACGAGAGGGATCACCCACAACACGACGAAGGCGTGAGATTGAAAAATCGGATGAACTGTAGAATCGTCTGGAAGTTGCAAGCGGTAAGCAACCGGGCCAATGCGCTCCATAACTGGATAAGGCCCATGAAAGTGATGAGCCAATTTGATGCTATCCGGCTGATACAAGGAGGATTGGCGTGCTGGAATAAAGCTGACATAGACCCAGCCACTGACTTGAAACTCACGGTCATAATGGCGCTTGTCATAAATCTGCTTCATACGGTTTTGAGCCAAAGCCAAATTCCCTTTTAATTGTCGTAGAATATCATCGCGAGTCTGCAAGATATAGTCAACTTCACTGACCAACGCCCGCTGAGGCACATAATGAAGTAAGGTCGGGGGTGGCCGGCCATAAACAACTTGAAACGGAGAAAATCCGGTAGAAGTATAGTAGGCGGTATTGTAAGACCATTCCGCCCATGGTAGAAACTGAAGCCAGCACCGCGGATTTTCACTTGCGAAGCAACGGAGATACTGTTCCGAACAACGGTTAACAACTTCCATTTGTCCATCCGTTTGCGGGTGATATGCCGAACTCATGAGTAGGCGAGAACCTTGAAGGGTGAAAAACTCCTGCCAAAATTGTGATATAAACACCCTGTCACGGTCCAACACAATAGTACGAGGCATCCCGTGTAGTTTAGCCACATCTCGGACATAAAGCTTAGCAACGGTCTTGGCTGTATAAGGATGCCCCAAGGTTGAAAAATGGGCATATTCAGAAAGCCGATCAACCACCACCATTACCATTAATTTACCATGCACAACTGAAAGGGCTTCGATGAAATCCATAGATACATGCTCCCAAATGTATTCTGGAATAGGTAGCGGCTGTAATAGAGCCGAGGGGGTAATAGTAGAGGATTTGGCGCGTTGACATACTTCACATGCAGCCACGAATTTCTGAACTGCGCGCTTAATACCGCGCCATAAAAAACACTGAGAGACCCATTTGTAGGTCCTAAAAGAACCTTCATGTCCTACCGTTGGAGTGGAGTGAAAATGAGTCAAAATAGTATGACGAATGTGATCACAGTGAGGAACCCACAACCGATTCTTCCAATAAATAAAATCATTCTTCAGAACAAAAGATGGATCATCCGAAGTGTTGGCCTGAAGCCGATCCAAGAGAGTCACTGCCACGGGATCTTCTTGATAGGAATCCCATAATTTGGCCAGGAAAGGAAAAGTTGGAGCGGACATACCGAGAGAAGAGGTCGCCTCAAATTGGCGAGATAGAGCATCAGCAACTATGTTTTCAGTGCCCCGTTTATAAATCAGAGCATAATCATAACCCAATAACTTCGTCACCCAACGATGCTGTGCAGGAGTGGCAATCCTCTGATCCAGAAAATATTTGAGCGGTTGATGGTCTGTCCGTATAATAAAATGGCGCCCCAACAAATAGGGCCTCCATTTGGTCACCGCATGTACAATAACCAACATTTCCTTCTCATAAGCTAATAGGGACAATGAACGACCTGATAAAGCTTTGCTCCAAAAGGCTATTAGATAGCCATCCTGAAGCAATACTGCGCCAAGGCCATGGCCAGATGCATCAATCTCCACCACAAAAGGCCGAGAAAAATCATGAAGGGCCAACACAGGGGCCTTGCACATAAGGGTGCTCACGAGCCGAGTAAGCTCGCGAGTTTTTCCGGCTCGACTCGAGCTCGACTCGACTCGACTTTGCTCGAGCTCGAGCCACCCCGTAACTCGATTCGGCTCAACTCGAGAAAACTCGACTCGATCAACTCGAGAATCAACTTGAAAAATAGCTCGAGCTCGAGCTCGACTCGAGACTCAGCTCGAAAAATAAAAGATAAATTTTCCATACCAGAAATCATCGCCGTCGATCTCGCCTCGCCTCGCCATGAGCTCGAGCCCATGGCCGCCGTCGCCTCGCCTCGCCGTGAGCTCAAGCCCATGGTCGCTGTCAGCCTCGCCGCGCCCGTCGCCGCCTCCGATCGTGAGCTCCAGCCCCGGCGATCGCCTGTCAGCCTCGCCGCGCCCGTCACCACCTCCGATCGTGAGCTCCAGCCCCGGCGATCGCCTGTCAGCCTCGCCCGTCGCCGACTCCATCCGCTCGAGCCCATGGCCACCATCGCCGTCGCCTCGCCTCGCCGTGAGCTTGAGCCCCGACGATCATGAGCCCGGATCCCGGAGCCCGTCGCCTCGCTGATTGAGTCGAGTCGAGCCCCGCCGTAATCGTCACCATGTTCTGATCCTAGCTGATCGAGCCGAGCCGTCACCGTGGTCGTCGAGCCCTGCCATCGGTCGTCGCCTGTCGCCGTGGTCGTCGAGCCCCGCGATCGCTATGGCCGCCTGTCGCCGTGGTCGTCGAGCCCCGCCATCGGTCGCCGCCTGTCGCCGTGGTCGTCGAGCCCCGCCATCGGTCGTCGCCTGTCGCCTCGCCGTCGCGAGTCGACTCCAGAAGCTTCTGGCCTCTGGCCGTCGCCGTCGCCTCTCGCCTCGCCGACGCCGTGGTCGTTGAGCCTCTGGGTAAAACACCTGACCGAAAAGCTCGGGTTTTGTTTTTTTTGTTTTTTTATTTTTTTTGTTTTTTTATTGGGTTAAGAGTTAAGACCCGTTGTATCAACTTCATCCGCCAGATCTAATCTGAACGACTCTTCATTTAAAATAAAAACCCATGGTCTTCTGGGATGTAAATCAGCGACTTAAATCTTTTTAGCGCGTGATCTCAATATTTTAAATAAATTAGGCTCTTTAAAACCTGTCCGTGTATTCAAATGAGTTATTAGATTTTCCTTGTGTATTTTTTCTATATTTTTTATTATTATGTTATGTTGTAAGGAAAATGTTTAGGTGACCGATTTTCAATACCAGATTAAATGACCTCAGACCACGTGGGTTTGGGACCTACCAATTTAGCCCAGTTATTTAATTTGGTATTGAAAATTGGTCACGTTAGACGAGCTCATGTTGTAAATGCAAAGGTCCCTGGGAACTGGATTGACTCGGGGTTTAATATTATGAGGCAACATTAGTGGAGTTAATCAACAGGGTGTTTGTGTGATTAATGGAACACGTTTCCCTTGAGCGGAGGTTGCCCAATTGTTGGGCCCCATGCCCACGTGGGCCGAAGTCATTTAATCTGGTATTGGAAATCAGTCACGTTAGACAAACTCATGTTGTAAATGTGGAGATCCCCGAGAACTGGTTTGACTCGGGGTTTGATATTAAGAGGCAACATTAGTAAAGTTGATCAATGAGGTGTTTGTGTGATGAATAGAACATGTTTCCTTTGAGCGGAGGTTGCCCAATTGCTGGGTCCCATGCCCACGTGGGTTGAGGTCATTTAATATGGTATTGGAAATCGGTCACATTAGACGAGCTCATGTTGTAAATGTGGAGGTCCCCGATAACTGATTTGACCCGGAGTTTGATATTAAGAGGCGACATTAGTGAAGTTGATCAATGGGGTGTTTGTGTGATGAATAGAACACGCTTCCTGATTTACCCAATGCATATGATGGGTGAGCCTTATATGCACCCAAGGAGATTGGCGGCGGGATATAGTGCTCTAAGAGATCAATTTCTTTGCCCCTTCTAGTCGGGTCTTATTGGATACCCGTCGTTATAAAAGAAAAAATATCAAGGAAGCCCACTTCGAATATGTAATAAAGATTTATTTTGTACAAAAGAAATATAAAAAAATTATAGCTCAAATGGTTAAGGCATAGGTTGTGGTGCTTTATGTTTGGGTTCGAATCACACCAATGGCAAAAAAATTGTTTTTGCCAATCGAGCTCAAGCTCAAGTTCTGGCTCGAGCTCCGGCTCGCGAGCTCGAGCCGAGCCCGAGCTCGAGCTATCAAACTCGAGAACGAGCTCAAGTCGAGCTGAGCCAAAACTCGACTCGACTCGGCTCGTGAGCAGCCCTACTTGCACATAGTAGCCTTTAAAGTGTCAAAGGCCTGCTGGGCAAGAGCCGAACAAACAAAAGTGCCCTGTTTGAGGAGGCTGGTCAAGGGGGCGGCCAGAGAGCCATAGTTAGCCAAAATCGGCGATAGTAGCCGGTTAAGCCCAAGAACCCCCGAAGCCCCTTTAGTGATGTCAGAATGGGCCAATTCAGCATCGCCTCCACCTTGGATGGGTCGGTAGACACATGCCCATTCGAAATGATATGGCCTAGATAGTCAACCTAAGAACACCCAAACTAACATTTGGACCGTTTAATAAATAATGAATGGTGGCAAAGTACCTCAAAGACGGAACGAAGATGCTCAAGATGTTGCTCCCAAGAGGCACTATAGACGAGAATATCGTCAAAGAAGACCAACACAAACCGGCGTAAGAACTCCTGAAATATATCATTCATAAGACCTTGGAAGGTGGCGGGAGCATTAGTGAGACTGAATGGCATAACCATGAACTCAAAGTGGCTGTCATGTGTGCGGAAAGCTGTTTTGTGGACGTCCTCCGGATGCATGCGAATCTGATGGTAACCCACGCGCAAGTCCAGTTTAGAAAAGACCCGCGCATGAGCTAATTCATCCAGCAATTTTTCAATGACGGGAATGGGGTATTTATCTTTGAGAGTAATCGCATTGAGAGCCTTGTAGTCCACACAAAAGCTCCATGTGCCGTCCTTTTTCCTGATCAACAGAACAATTTCGGCGAGGAATAGGAACTAGAACTCGACCTGATTACCCCCGTCAACAACATATCTTTGACCAGTTTTTCAATTTCGGCTTTTTGGATATGGGGATACCTGTATGGACGCACATTGGCCGGTGCAGCCCCTGGTATGATAGGAATATGGTGGTGATGTGACCACGGGGGCGGCAAACCAGAAGGCTCGTGGAAGAGCTCCTAAAAAACCGAAAGAAGGGTGGCCAAGTCAGGGGTCGCAGGAGTAGTGCCCTCCGACGATAGTAGTTGCAAGAAAAAACCTTGAGGAGTACCATGTGATAATGAATCTATCGAGAACATAGAATGGAGAGTACCTGGAAGACCGCCCGATAGCCGGACCGAATGGCCGCTTACTATAAACTGCATCGTCATGGCGTCAAAGTTACATACCACATCTCCGAGATCACGGAGCCACTATACGCCTAGGACCACGTCAGCCCCCTGTGTAGGTAATAAATAAAGGTCCAAAAGGAAAGAGTGACTTTGGATAGTTAACTCCACCCGGGGACACATGCCAGCGCTGCGGAGGTTTGAGCCATCGTCAATTCTGACATCAAAGGGGGTCGAGGCTTGCAACGAACATTCCAGCCTCATAGCCACCTTGTCATTGATAAAGTTATGAGTACTGCCAGTTGCGATCAGAACTGAGGCTTGTTGCTTCTTGATAGTGCCTTGGACGTGCATCATCTGAGGCATGTACGCACCCGAAAAGGCATGAAAGGATATCTCAGGTGGACTGGTAGGTGAAAATTCACCTTCTCCGTTGTCCTCAGGGCCCTCGTCCCATATGCTCTCCAAGGCAAGAAGGGCGCAAGTCTTACAGCGATGACCCGGAACAAATCGTTCGTCACAATTGAAGCAAAGGCCTTTGGAGCGACGCTCCTCAATTTGGGCCTGGGTCAACCGGTGGATGGCTGGCTGCGACACTGGTGGGTGCCGGCTGAGGTGCTCTCAAGGGGGGCTTCCAAGACCGCCATTGACGATTGAGGGATTCTTCCGCAATTCTTGCATGCTTAATCACTTCAGCCATAGATGTGCGTGGGTAATGACGAATGGCGTATGAGATTTCCAGCTTTAGGCCATGCATAAACTTACCCACCAGGGCTTCTTGCGTCCAATATAGGAGACGATTGGCTATGCACATGAATTCCATTTGATAGGCCCTCACGGTGGATGTCTGCTGCAAGGAGCTGATGAGTTCGTTAAAGTCGGCATACTCTGTAGGGCCGAATTGAATACATAGTTCCTAAGTGAATTGTAGCCAAGAATGACCAGGGTGTTCTTTCTCAAAGTATTGATACCAAATCAAGGCATCTCCATTAAGATGAAAGGAAGTTACCGTCAGTTTGTCATCATCGGCTTGAGTGTCCTGGTAGCGAAAGAATTTTTCGGCCTGATACAACCAGTCCACCAGGTTTTCCTTTAACACCCGAGAATTTGGTACGTTTATTCTAAAAACCAAAATTTGACCCTCTTATATTTGATTTAGTTGTATTTTGCTTTATGGGGGTAAAGTTAGTGAGAAGAGCTTTCCAATGCCACCAACTATGTGCGATTTAGAGTTCGGAGTGAAAAGATATGAGAAATTGAATTTTGTATGGGGGTGGCTGTGATCGATCGCCAGAATAAATTTTCCGATCGACTGCCTATCAAAACGATCGATCGTAGTTACTGTGATTATTGATTGTATTATTTCGGAGAAAACGATCGATCAGCAATAATTGCGATCGATCGGCTGTAACGCGGTAGCTTAGAAAAGGCATGCGACGATCGATCACTGTATTGCCGATCGATCGCCGGTTGTGGATTTGCGATTTTTAGCTTATTTTTGGGGCAGATTTTTTGGGAAAGATGCCAAATCCTAACTGGACTTAAATTGCACATCTCTAGAAAGATCTTGAGACCTTCTTATTGGTGGGAAGTGTCCATGATATGGAAAATTGGTTTAAGAAAAGATTCTCCCCAAACTCTATATAAACCCTAGAGAGTTGGCTTGTTCTATTAGAAAACCTAGCCCTAGAACGTCCAGAGACATTTTCCTTCTCCTTCCCACGTTCACCCACCTCTTATAAGGCTTCTTCTTGTGGGAGTTTTGCAAGAGCTTGGAACGGGAACTTTGGAGGAAGCGGAGGAGACAAGCAACACGTAAGAAGGCAAAATTTTCAGTGAATTAAGAGTAGGATGGTTTTTCCCCTTTCTTCTCTTTTTCATGTGATGAGATAAGTATTCTTATTTATTACCTTGGAGTATTGCTTTGATTCTTGCGATATGAATGAATTATGTTCTTATTTTCCATGCTTCTTGCAATACATGCATATGTGCTTTCATGCTACGTGTCTAGATAGGAATTCCCACACAAAGTCAGATGCTTTATTCATTTTACAGAGACTAGAAGTTCTAATATTGCTTTGTTGACCATGATCCATGTTGATTCTTATGTCTTAATGATTGTCTTGCATTAATCATCTTATTTGGGATGTATTAAGATCTAAGACTGTGTTATATGCAAAGAAACATGATAAAAGGTGTACTTTGGTAATTTCAGACAATCCTAGGGTCTGTAATTGATCTAGGAGGGGAGACAAGCAACACGTAATTGCTTTATTGTCTGTTAATAATATATTATCATCTATAATGAGTTATTAAGTGAGATAATCAAGTTTAATTAAGGATCTTATTCCTGGCCAGAACTATTTCTGTGCCGATAGTTTATTGTAAATAATTCATAACTAATTCAAATAAAATTATAAAAATATAAAATAAGTGGGGTTAGAAACTAGACTCATAAAGGTATCATCATTAAAAATTTCAGAGGTTAGTTCTTATTGTATAGATCACAGTAGCCATCGGAAGAGAACTATTGTGCAGGAGGCAGTGAGCTGAATCTGAGAGAAAATACTAAATATCCATATAACATCATGTAATATGGTATGAGAATAATTAATGTGTCAACATCAGTGATTTGACTATATGTTTATGGAATATCACAATAAGGATGGGTGAGAATTTAATGCAATTAGGTAAAGTAATTCTTCGATCAAGAGAACCGTAATCATTATTTGAAGATTAAGCGTTCAATTGTCGGTTTGAAGTTCTACTTGGAATTCAAATCATCTTAGACTCATTGGTATCTTATCTCTGATTTACATATTAAAAACCATAAAATATTATGGGGAATTGCTATCTAGGGTTGTGCATGAAGGTATGTATGTATTGCATTGTACTCTTTGGATGAGTTCTAATGATTCGAAGTGTTTGAATTCCTTATTATTCCAAGAGTGAATCATATGCCTTTGAGAAGCCTTGATGTTCTATGCTACTCCAATAAGCAAGTCATATGATGTCTAAAGTCTTTGACACTATTATCTATACTCTGTGAGGGAGTCTATTCCGGTAAAAATTACCTAATATTCTTACAGTATTGCGATCTCTATTCATTTGAAATATTACATTTGACTGTTTCTTCCACTAGAGATCTCGCGAGACTCTCTCCGAAGTGGATTCATAGTATGCTCAATTAAGCCATCGCGATCTTGCGAGGTCACCTGTATATTTATGCCCGAAGGGAGGCACTATACGTACGTTAGATTGTGGACATTACGGAAGGTCCTTAGTCTCCACCCATCGTGTCCGTAAGCACTGGTGGGGCTAGCATCCTAGACGCATGGCAGGGTTCCAAAGAGAGGACCCCTATGATGGTTTTGGAATATTATTTAAGTCACTTGCGAGCGACCAGTTTAGCGAGTAGAAATTATAACTCCTTTCACTTTAGATGTCTGGAGCCTTTGATATAATTGTTATCCTCTCCTTACGCATATGTTTGTTAGGAACCTTATTAGTGCTTCCTATACTTGCTAGTTGGAAATCATTGTTGACTAACCTTTCAGGTATGTAGACCTTGGTTCAGTCTAGATGTTGTGGAATGTTTATAACCCCATGCCATTCTTATTCTCTTCATACTACTTGTTTTAATTCAGTGAGTTTTTACATCCTACTGAGTGTTTCAATGAAATACTCATGCATCCTCTGATGCAGGTGCAAAAGAAAATTGAGATCAGAAAGTCGCAGGATTAGGAAGGCAATTGCAAGAGCCGTGAAGAGTTTTGGAGCTTATTTAGTTATTTGTTTTGCTTTTGATTGATGCTTATGACATTATTGGCAACTGTGTGCCATAGACTTATAGTTTATTTCTATTTAAGTTTTATTGAAGAATCATTACTGGATTATTATTAAGTAAATTCATTTCATATTATTTAATGATGTCTGTTATTGTATTACACTGATTGCGGGCATAATCGGTTACACATTCTTTTGAGATGATTGTAATCGGTGATGAAATCGGTTGTTTGGTCACGTGCCCAGGATCTCTACCTCGAAATGTATCTTATTTGTTGGCTTCCACACTCCGATCGAGGTATGGGATTTCGGGGCGTGACATTTCCTCCCCTGAATACTTGGGAAACTGAAACTGGACTAGCCTCGTCTCCGCGACTGGCCTGGGGCCATGGCGCTCGTCTCGCGAGTGTCCCTGGTTTGTCCAACTGGATTCAGCCTGGTTATTTTCCCAATCCAAATCAAGATCGTCGTCTCTGGGACCCCCGGCAAGCCTGAGGCTGAGCAAAGGCCGTCGATGTGGCATTACGGCGAACACCATGTAGACCAGATACTCCGACACCCATGGGATGGTGGTTAGCATTTATCATATGCGAGCCAAGGAAGGTCGCGTATTGACCTGGCTTAGGGGTGCCTCGTGCAAAAGGGCCACTCACAGGCGGCGGCAGAACCCCTTTGTCTGGCCGACCTGTAGGAGGTGGCGCCGACATGCAGAAGGATAAGCGATCGAAGGACTCACGAAACATAGTCATGTCTTTTTTATAATGTTGCTAGTTCTGTAGAATGACTTGAAGAACTTGATCCTGACTCGCCTTATCCTTCTGAGATTGTTGTAGAAAGGCTTGAAGAAATTGGTCTTGGCGCCTCAGTATGGGAGTCCCCTTGCATGGCTGGTACGGACGCTGCCTGGGGATCTGCCTCTGAGTGCTGGTTGCTCTTGGCCATAGCGGCTGGTTCACGCGATGCCAAAGATCGGTGCTCCGATATCAATCTTATGGCCCAACACTTCAGCAAGAAGAGTGGGATGTGCGACGAGATGAAGGAAGGAAGGAAGGGGGGTCGAGAGTTGGTTAAAGGAGAGGGAGACGAGTGAAGATAGGGATCCTCTGCTGGCCTAATGGCGGCTCAAGCAGAGGAGGATGAAGGGGGTGAAGCAAGAAGAAGATTAGATTAGGGTAAACTATTCATAATAATCCAAACAAGAAAGCCTAAGCTCTTTACATAGACTTCCCATGCTGTGAGCCTGGGCTAACCCCTGGGCTATTCCCTCTAGTTGGGCCAGAGGCCTTATTACAAAAGACATCAGATATGTCTGGGCCAGAGGCCAGACGTCAAAAAGAATGGGCTACTCCCCTAAACCGGGCCGAAGGCCATTAATACAAATAGACTAAGTACTTAGACTAATAATTGGAACATAACAATTTACGTCCAAGGTGTAGATGAAGCCCTAGATTTGTGTTATTACTCTTAATTATTTAATTTAATATAGTTGATATGATTGTGCTTAACGCGATTTCATGTTTTATAATTTGATCTAGTGCTTGACCATAGTCTAGTATGATTATGACTGTAATATGATCTTGATATTTCCTGTGTCTAGCTAATAACAGGTTTGTATTAATTCTATGCCCGACCGAAGGATAGAGTTAATTACATAATTTATAGTGAACGAACTTTTCGTGTCCGACCAAAGAACGTGTAGTAACATTCACTGGTAATTCGTTTGTCCGACCAAGAACATGGCTTACTGTATCATATTAACTTGTGTGAGATAATAATTGAGAGTATTAATTGCATATTTAGTGGTGAATTCGCTGCCTTGGTACTTTTCCTTGATATTTTTATTAATTTAATTTCTTGTTAAAGTTTAGTTATTTGTTTCATTAAAATTCAATCTTTTAATTAGAATTATGTTAATCAACCAAGTCCTTTGGGTTCGACCTCATTTCCACTAGACTATATCGAGTCTCGTGCGATTGCGAGTAAAAAGAGTTAAAAATTCAATCAATCAATTGGCACCGTTGCCGGGGACTTAATTCTAATTAGTTTAGACTTGTCTTTATAGGATTTTGATACTTGATTTTCTTGTCTTTGTAGGAGTCAATTTGGAGAGGCGGATAGTGACACTTGGAACTCGCCAACGTTGGAAAGGACACTCCTTCCTCTCGTTTGCAATCTATCAACCTTTGCTTTTAAGTAAATTTTGGTATTTTATATTTTTCTCTTTGTTTCTGTGAAAGCATACAGTGCTAGTTGTGGATAGGTAGGATTGCTAGTTGTCAATATTTATGACTGTTGATTGCTAGTTGTGGATATCTAGGGTTGTTGTGTGTTGTAGATTTGTGATGGTGTGGTTATGGTGTTGGTGATTACGTGGTGAAAGAAAAAAAAATGACTTCACCTTCCTATGGATTTAGCCATAATAACCCATACATGTACTTTAATGATTATTATTCCTCACACACACCTACTTCCCCTCCCTTTGAAGTACTATTCCCTCCATGTCACTCATATATTGATACTTATAACCATGGGTGGGAAAATCAATTCAACTTTGGAAGTAGCATATGTTCCCTACAACCCACGACCCATTTTATTTTGGAACCATGTGCCATTTGCTTAAGTCCCACCCATACCCTAGTGGAGTGCCCTTCGGCCCATGAGTATCCTGAATTGGTGCGCAATCATGTAAATGCGGCAAAGGTCTTAATAAGTGAGAGGATCAATCTAATTTTTTTTGGCACACTCTCAACAAAAGGACCATGTTTGACCCAACCACTAATCCACCCTTACAAGGTATGTCAAGCCCTGTTCCACCACCACCACCACAGCCCCAACCCCAATATGCCCAATCCACATGGAATCCTAGCTTTGAAGATAAGGTCTTGTCCATGTTGGATAATCTAAATGGGATCTATAGTAGGGCAAAGGGCGATAGTAATAAAATAAGCACTTTACCTATCCAATCACAATACCCGATGGGCCAATTTGTTGAAGAGGGGATATGTTTTTCCCCTGACCATGTTCAAAATGGTACAACCCTTCGGAGTGCACAGAAATTTGAAAATGAGGTTGGATGTAGTGCAGGAAATGAATAGGAGGGGTGGAAATTAAAGAAGAAGTGAATGAGTCGTTAAAACCAATTTTTAAATCTTCAATCTTTGGGGAGTCACAATCTATGACAATATTAACAGAACCTTATGTTCCCGAAACACCATTCGTACAATGTCTAGACCAACCTTACCCTTTGATTGTTGAAAGTGACTTGGAATGTTCTATCGATCGCCCATTCGATCCATTATTTGATAGTCCTCGCCGAAATGTGTTACAAGAGGAGGCCCCTATGGCCAAATTGGTAGATTTGGGGGAGGAAAAACCCTTTATTTTAAAATTCTCTAATGACATTTTCTCATAGCCAATGAAAAGGCCTCGATTTCTAAAGCTTATTCGCCCACCACTCCGCCCTTTCATTCCAAGGTGTGATCCGTACTTAGGCAACAAGGATAGAAGTGTGTAGGGTAATCATTTAATTGATCCAGGTTGACTTGTTGGGGTTACGTCTGGCTGAAGACGTAAAACTTAGCGCTTTAGGGAGGCAACCCAAATTTTATTTTCTTGTTTGTTTTCTATTTTATTTTTATTTTTTAATAGGTTATTCCTTCCTTTGTGGGGATGCTTCAGTCTATGTTTGGGGGAGTATTTCATATTTTTCATATTTGTACTCACTCCTTATTCTTAGCTTATGTGTTTCATGCTTTACATCTACCATAAGGCTCTCCATTCAGGTGACTTCTTTCCTCACTCATTTTTACTCGTTATTGTAGTATTATTTTAGTAAACATTGTGGGCAATGTTTAGTTTAGGGTTGGGGGTGTAGAAAAGAAGTGTTCTTTTATTTCATTATCATCTATTTTTTTAATGCCAAAAAAAGGAAAAAAATAAAAACAAAGAATAAAAAAAATTAGTTTTTAGGTTGTTTGTTAGTATTTTTATAGGTTTTGTTAGTTTATCCTGTAATAATGCATGTCATTTAGGACCCGAATGAGGCGCAGAGGCATTTGTGCTATCATAAACCTAAAGATTGAGATGACTATGTAGATTTTGATGTTCTTTGGTTAATGGGTAACACTGGATCTGTGTGAAACAGAGATTTAGAATGTATTGCTACAATGTTCTACACTTTTACTATCTACATTTCATGCTATATCATATTGAGCAGAAATTTTCAAGATGAAAGTGTGGAATAAAACTACTTACTTGAGGGCTTCTATATTCCCGTTGATTATAAACCAAGTACGTGTGGTTCCTTTTCTTAAGCATTGTGGTTTGCATTTGAAGGGATAATAGGTTTGCTTGTTTTGAATTATTTTGATTTGCTTTTACATTTAGGTTAATTAAGTTAATTCCATAAGTACATATTTGTGGGTAGCATGGCTGCAAACTCTCACGAGACAACACTCGTCCTACTAGGGACACCTAGAGGTTTAACGGCTTGTTGCATACGCTCAATACATTTGTATTCCATACGAAAGTGGCATTTATTTTTTCTAGTTTAGTTTACTTTAGTGTTTTTATTTTCCTTGTTTGATTTTGTTTTGCTCGAGGACTAACAAAATATAAGTTTGAGGGTATTTGATATATACAAAATATACACATTTTTATATGCCTTTTTACCTATAAATTAGTTGTAATTTTAGTTGAAACAACAATAATTAATGATTAATCACGATTAGGTGAGTAATTAGGAGTTTAATACATAAATACGTTTAATTGATTAATTTAGATGTGTTAATTGGATTTAATGGACAAATATTTTATTATGCGTCTAATTAAGATTTAACCTTATTTATGCAGGCTTTAGGAGTCCAAGTGAAGATCGCCAAAGGTGAATAAGTGCCAAACCGTTTCTGTGCTAAGATCAAAGATTCAATAGTGGAGATCTCTACAACGGGTTTTAGCCCAATCAAAAGAGAAAAGACCGGTTCATCGGGTCAGCTGTTCGGTTCGGTTCATGAAAAAAAAGAAAAAAAAAAGGAAAAGAGAGCCCGAGCCTCTGTTACAGAAAACAGAGCAGCGCTCAAGCGCTGGCAAGCGAGGCGGCTGGGTCTCATGGCAGGCTGAGCTGGGTTCCGGCATGACGACGGCGAGATGGGTCTCGAAGGCAACAACCACGACGGCTATCACGGCGGCGATGGAAGAGAAATTCGACAGCATGGCCTGTGATGGCAAACTGTCCTGGCCGGTGAAGCTCGGCGTATGTGTTCGACGGTGGGGGTGAAATAGACGGTGGACAGAGCTCGAGGCCATTGGGTCTGTACGGCGAGAACTCCGGAGGCAAGACGGCAAGGCAGAAACGGGAATCGTGCCAGAATTGAAAATAGAAGATCATGCTCGAATCGGAAATTACAGAGGCGCGCGGAATTTGGAAAGCTTCAACGAAACTTGCTCGCTTTGGATTCCTTCCTTGATTAGGAATCGGCTAAGGCCTATAAAAACAGAAGAGAGGAGGAAAGAAGGGAGGATCGAAAAAAAAACAGAGAGTTTGGAAAGGGAACTGTTGACCGGAAAAACAGAGGAGAAAACAAAAACTTTCGGAGGAGATTTCCGCCGGATTCCAGCGGGGCTTTGGGTGGAAGGAGAGAGGAGGAAGAAAGAAGGCCAGAGGAGAGGAAAAGCCGTGATTTTGGGCAGGAATTGCATAACTGCTATAGTGAAATTGAAATTGCTACAGTAATAGGCGAATTGGGAGAGACGATGAACAGTAATCGCGCATGAACAGTACTTTTTCTACTGTGGGGCTACAGTGATTTTGAGCAGTGTTTTTCGGTGAATAGTGCAAAATGACTTCGACAAATAAACAACATTTTCCTTGTCTGATGGCCGGCTAAATTTACGTCCAAGGTGTAGATGAAGCCCTAGATTTGTGTTATTACTCTTAATTATTTAATTTAATATAGTTGATATGATTGTGTTTAATGTGATTTCATGTTTTATAATTTGATCTAGTGCTTGACCATAGACTAGTATGATTATGACTGAAATTTGATCTTGATATTTCTTGTGTCTAGCTAATAACAGGTTTGTATTGATTCTATGCTCTAAAAGTTTGTTTCCCATCCTAATATCCATATTTTGAAAACTATGTTTTGTCTAAATTAGTGTAACACATTTTAGAAGTTAGATTGTGAAAATATACGATAAAAACTAGTTTTCGACCACTGATATTTTTTTACACAATATCTCCGATATTTCGTCTATTTGGCCGACCGATATTTTACCGATATCCGATACAACATTGCCTCCTATTACTTTTAATAAATATAATTCTTTTTAAATGAGTTAAAAATTCATTCCATTCGGGAAAAAACTGTAGCTATTAAAGGTGACAGGAGGGAGTAATAAATTATAGAAAATATTTTCCCAAGGTGACCAGCAAGTAGGACCAGTGGATAAGTGTAGGGGGGACTAATTAGGTAAAGTTATAATTTTTTTTATCAAGCCTCTTTTTCTCTTTTCCGATGTAGCAAAATCTGTTTGGCGGTAACGTAGTTTTGGTGACAAACTTGGTCGAGCTGATAAATTATGAGGACCAGTGAGAAACGTGTCAAAATATGAGCCCTCCTTGAGTTGGCTTGGAAAGAGCAGATGAGCAACTGGGATTTTCCCGCTCCAGAGACAAAAGGGAGAGCTTCTCTCTCATATTATCCGCTTCTTCCCACCCAAATTCTGGGAGAAAATGAGAGAGCAGAGCAGCTGCCAAGAAGCCTTAATACCAAGAGATTTGCCTCAAGCTGAAATGGATTTTTAGTTCTCCTACTTGTCCATCTCCTCTTCTTGGAGCTTGGCCTCTTTCTTGGCAGAAAATGGCAGTTGGTAGCTTGATTTCTGGCAGGAGTTTTGGCTCCTTACTCACCCAAGGTAAATGTTATTTGTGAGTGGCTGTTTGTTTACATCAATGCATTGTCTTTTTTACTGTGCTTTGGATTTCGATTTGATTGGGGAATATGTGAACATTACTAGAGATTTAGAGATGGATAACATGTAATATCTCTCAAGAATAATGAAACACTTCATTTTGATTTGATTGGAGAGGATGTGGATGCTACTAGAGATTTGGAGATGGATAACATGCAACATTTCTAAAGAAGAATGAAACACTTCATCTACTGGTTGTTGTGGGCACCGCTGTATTGTCGCATGATGGTTTGCATTGAGTTTTAGAAATTGGGACGAACTTAAAGGATTCAGGATGGCATTGTTACTTTTATTATATGTTATTTGGTGATGACAATTGCATTTTTTTCGGTGGGAAAGGTCTTGGACCTTTTCTTTAGGATTTTTATTGTTTTGTTCCTTTATGGTTTGCATTGGATACTAAAAACTAGTCTGAGTTACTTAGATTCCCAGTTAAATTCTTATTTTGAATGCATATGATCTGATGTTGAGAATTCTTATTCTCTGATGAAAGGCCGTGGACCTTTTCTTTTGGAATTTTACTGTTATTGTTAATTTTGTGATTATTGGTTCCTTTTGTTTTGTCTTTATTTATTGTATTTTTTGTCCTACTTTATCTGACTGTTGGATTGAGCTGAAAATAGATTCGAACTCATTTTTCTTTTCTTGATTTTACATTCTTTATATATATTCTTTTACGAATTTGAGTGAGGTTTGAGGAATTTTCTTATCAATCTGTGCTATCCTATCAAGGATGAGTTGTTTCTTTTATTTGTCTGCTACCCAAATTTTGTTTTTCTCCTTGGAAATTTATTGTTTCTCTGCTGAGTTATCTAAAATGATGCACTTGCAGTAGGTGATCGCAATTAGATAAGAAGTTTGAGGTGAACCTCGATATTAATGACATGTGGTAGACTAAATGCATTCTATCCTCAAGAACATGTCCTTCAAAAATTCTTTTGAGTTTTGTTTTATTTAGTTCGAACTGCTTTCCAAAATTCCAAGATATGAGGTAGATTAAATGCATATAACTAGTACAATGCATGCTAATGCTTTATTCTCTTCATTCATTAAATCACTTTTGCACAAACTAAATTGCTGCATGAGAAGTAATCTTTTGAAATTCACTCTGATGGAATATTCTATTTATCAGTATGGTTTTGCGCTTCATGTGTTAATTCAAATTTTCCTGTTTAACGTTCAATTGATTTTTGTAGTCGTAATAATTCTCTTTATGAAAGACTTACAGATTTATAGTAGGATAAGGTGTTGATGATGATGACAGAAATTTTGCAATAATGTATGTTTGAAGTACTTTGTAAGGCTGTTTTACTCTTTGTTGTCTATGAAAGTTTGGGCTCTAAGTTTTTTCTTATGAACATTGCAGGAAAGGTTTGTCAAACAGATAAAAGATTTGTACATGATAGAGGGGAGCATTTAGGTGTTTCTAGGTCAAAATTTTCCCAGGAAAAGAGCTTAGTGAAGCTGATAGCTATGCCAGGAAATCACCTTTCTTACAACACTGGAAGCTTTCACTACTCATTTTATGGTGTTTCATATGGAAAGACTAGATTAAACAGTGTACCCTTATATGGTGCACTGAGTTATCCAATTTCAAATTCTTTTGAAAAGACATCATGTTCAAAGCTATGGCATACCAAACTGTGTAGGCTTCCAAGAAGATGTATGTGCTCTCTTTCCTCAGATCACACAAATAACAGCAGGCCTCAAAAAAGAAAGCTTGAAAAATTTGGAACACGTGGTGGCCACTGCTTGACCAGTCTTAGCAGAAGAACCCGAGCTAACTTTAAGTCAGAACCATATGATGTAACGGAGGGGAATTTAGACTCATTGGAGTCTTCTTACTGGTGGGAGCAGTTTCCAAAACGCTGGATTATTGTCCTTCTCTGTTTTACAGCCTTCCTTCTCTGCAATATGGATCGTGTACACCCTTTTCTTTTGTCATTTTTTCAATCTTTATTTTTCATCTTTGTATTCGATAAAATCTCCAGTTTTCTTCTTCCATACTTTATAAATGACACACATGGCATCCATAGATGATAAATGGAAGAACTAGAGCGTTTTGAACAAAGAAATAAACTGCCAATGATCAGTAGATTCCACACGTTATATTATCATGTTATGAATTGTAGAATGAATATAAAGGTTAAAGTTGGTTTGTATGCCCCTATAATCTCACTACGTTTTTGCTTTTTGCAGTTTTCTGTTCTTTCTTTCTTCCCTCTCTAGCTCAGCTAAAACAAGTTACTTGCAGGTGAACATGAGCATAGCCATTCTGCCAATGTCCGCAGAGTTCAACTGGAACCCTGCAACTGTTGGTCTGATTCAATCTTCCTTTTTCTGGGGCTACCTACTCACTCAGGTCATCCTCTGATAAACTTGGTTCAAGTTCTACAATATTCTTACTTTATCTCTATAGTGGTAGGATGATTTTTCCCTTATTGTGATCTGAATTTTATTCATCATTGTGCTTCAATTTTCAAACTATCTGTAGACTCTTTCGTGTCACCATGTTTTCTGCTTTAGGAACTGTTGTATTCCTGCTACCAGACTTGCTCAGTTCAAGTTTTTTTCCTCATTGTAGATTGTTGGAGGAATATGGGCTGACAAAATTGGTGGCAAGGTCGTTTTAGGTTTTGGTGTTGTTTGGTGGTCCATTGCAACAATTCTGACCCCGATAGCTGCAAGGATTGGGCTTCCTTTCTTGCTATTAATGCGTGCTTTTATGGGCATTGGTGAGGTTGGCTACTTCTCCTTCATTACAAGCATTTACTAAAGTAACAATTCAATTAGATCCTTATGTATCGTGGCCAATACCAGTCATCAAGTATCTATAAGTCGGAAGGGAGTCTGACATTGAACTTCTGATTACTTTTGGATTCACAAGAAATGGTCTGTTCAAGTAAAATACCACTATCCGTGGTTGCCAAACTGGAGTACAAATGGGATAAGGTGATAACCTGATGATGAATTGAGGATGATTAGTGGAAAATATCAACTAGTAGTTCTTTGCTTTTTTTCTTTTGGACCATCCACTTCGTAAATTGTTTATATTATGTGGTTAGTACTCCCTCTTTCACCAGAAATACTGTCTATTTTTGTGCACATTTATGGACCTAGTATTGATCTCCAAATATGTGGCATTTTACTATGAATATATATGGGGAAAAGTTTAAATCAGACTGGTCTCATGCAGCTTGCATGAGCCTGGTAACCTCGAGCCATCGGATCTTGATCTAACAGCTCCAGGGGCGGGTGATAACTCACACTCACCTGCACACTGATTTGACACCTGCAGTCCGGTCGAAATGCGACGGCTCGAGATGGCTTGGCTCATGCAAGCTGCATGAGACCTGTCTCATGTAAACCGAGCTCATATATAAACTTCATCTAACACTTGATGGGCCCTAAAGCACAATGCATAGTCATTGTTAATAAATTATTGTCATTGTTAATAGATTAATAGTTATTGTTAATTGGTTATTATGTATTTCAGGGTGTTGCTATGCCAGCTATGAATAATATAATTTCAAAATGGATTCCTGTATCTGAGAGAAGCAGATCGCTAGCGCTGGTTTATAGTGGGATGTATCTCGGCTCTGTAACAGGCTTGGCCTTCTCACCTGTGCTAATCCAAAAGTTTGGATGGCCTTCGGTTTTTTATGCATTTGGATCTCTTGGAAGTATCTGGTTTTTTATATGGCAGAGAAAAGTAAGTTTTTACAGTATAGCAACAATATAATTGTTAGTTTTAACAAATTTGATTTTGTACTTTTATCATGAGCTTAGACTAAGTCATACATATGCATGTCTCAACCCAAGATGTGCCATATCTTTGAAGTCTTCTGCTCTTTACTAATTGTTTTTCTACAAACGGTATTTAACTTGACTAAAATGATTTTTTTTTCATGACTCACTGGATATCTTAGTAGTTGATACTTTTTTTCTCTCCAAACAAATAGTTTCATTTGGTTAGATAAAGTAAAAATTGTTCCCAACATTTGCTAATGTCTTCATAATTCATGTGGTACTACATGTCCTCTCCTCTCCTGCAGTACTCTGCTGAGCAAATTTTCTGCACTTACTCATGTCTGTTATGTGGTCATACCTCATTAGGCATACAGCTCCCCTAAAGAAGATCCAGAGCTTCGACCAGAGGAGAAGAAATTAATTCTCGGTGGTAATGCGGCAAAGGAACCCGTTTCAACAATACCATGGAAATTAATTTTATCAAAAGCACCCGTTTGGGCTCTAATAATTTCCCATTTCTGCCATAATTGGGGGACTTTCATTCTTCTTACATGGATGCCGACATACTATAACCAGGTATGTGATGTGATACAAACTTTATAACTGTTATAAGTTTCTCTTGTTGTTATACATAAAGTGAAATATAAGTTTGTTCACATCTGAAACAGGTGCCATTGGAAATATATTGTACTTTGTACAGGATTCATTATTGTTTTCTTTCCAATATAGAGGAAAATGACAAAATGTTAAAGATTAAATGCTGAATAATGTCTAGAGTGTTTTCTAATCAAATGAATCCTGTGGATCAGATTAACTATGCCTTGATGTGGCGGGAAAAATTAGAGTGACTAAGCCATGAATGCAAGCAACCGATATTTTTTTGTTTCTATCAAACAGATCAATTAATGAGTTTAATAAAAAAAAAGAATACAAGTATTATATGCAACATATATAAGTTAGGAGGCTACTTTTTACCAGTTTCTAAAATCTCAAGGATTATTACAATATAGGGATATGCACGAGTATCTTAGAAACAAAGTGAACATAGCAAAGCATACTTAAAAAATTCTTCACCTTCTTGCAAACTAGGTCACAGTACAGGTGCAGCTAGTTACAGAAACGGACTTGTTTATGTTGGCAGTATAGTATTCTTGAATACCATGGAAAAGAAGCCGTAGAAACTGCAATTCCCCATTTAAAGGGCAAATATTATTGCTTAATGCGACCGGCGACTTATGATCTTTGTACTTGAATGTTGATTCAAAACTTCTTGGCAGAACAGTTAGAGATCAAGCACTTGGCTAACAGTTCTTTTACAAATCTGAAGCCAATTTATCTGAGTATATAGCTGAAATATACCCAAAAAAAGAGTATGTATCTGAGACATGTAATGCTCTGGAGAAACAATATGAGCAGATCATAGTACAATCTGTGTTTATTTCTACCGGTAACTTATTTCTGGAGTTCATGAACTCAAGTATTTTTTTAATGTTAAATTAGACATGCATTCTTTCTTAGCATGTAACAGATCTGCAAATTACCATGTTAAGATTTTCATACTGATATCATTGAAATTTTAATTGGCATGAAGATTATGGATACTCGTGAAGGGTCGACATTTAAATGCTATCTTTTGCTGTCATTTTATAGGTGTTGAAGTTTAATCTCACCGAATCTGGACTGTTCTGTGTTTTGCCATGGTTAACAATGGCAATCTTTGCAAACATTGGGGGTTGGATAGCTGACTCGCTTATTAGCAGAGGCTTTTCCATAACTACAGTCCGTAAGGTAAATTGACAGGAAGCACACTTACTCTTTACATTCTTATTTAAGCAGCTGAATTTTGGTATTCCATATTAATTCCCTTTGTTTATTTCATTGCCCCCCACCCTATTAAGGGCAGAGTTTTGTACTACGGAAGAATCTGATGAAGTTTCATGAGCAATCATCATTTTTGAACTATGCAAATTGTTCTTAATTCAGGTTGTTTGGTTGAATGGCAACAGTGTTTGCAAATAGCTTTAGATCTCCTCTAAATAGGGGAAGCAAATTGCCTTCTTTTGATTTTCTATATACATGATGTGTAACAATGCTCTTTTTGGCTCTAGGGCCTAAATCTTTCTACATGTTATTTGAAGGAATGGTACCATCTGTAGATCAAAAAATTAAAAGAAATCGAGAGAACCACTTTGATTCTCACTTTTTAACCTTGTTCCTAGGAAGCACGAATACGGCAAAATTGCTCCCGTATCCGTGTCCGATACGTAAAGGTGTCTGTAGCCTAATGGTGAAAATAATGTCTTTTCAGGCAAATGCGGCGTGTTTGAGTCCAAGCAAACGTAATATCATTTTTTTATGGCATTCTTTCCTGCTAGAAATAATGAATAAAAAATAAATTTAAGTTTGTAATTGTAATTTTTACAAGGTTTAAGAGGAAAAAATGTGGTAATACAATGCCAATAATATATTTAAAATTTATATAAATAGTTTTTTATTAGCCGTGTCGTATCCTACTTTTTAAGAAAATATCGTGTCCCCGTGTCCCTAACGTGTCGCCGTATTCATATTCGTGCTTCCTAGCCTATTCACCAATTGAATATTTGTTTACTGATTTTATGGATCAATTTTATGCAGTTAATTGCACACTATGGAATCTTTTTTTGGGTAATTAAAAATTTTATTAACCAAAAGGAGCAGGGAACAAACAAAGAAACCATAAAAAGTATCCACACTATGGAATCTTGTGTTGCTGTTAATTGCTCAGAGAGGGCACATTTGAAATTGTCGCCAATTTCCATCATTTGATGATGGTTATTTTATTTTGCAGATTATGCAATCGATTGGGTTCCTTGGCCCTGCCTTCTTTCTCACACTACTGAGCAAAGTCCGCACACCTGCCTTAGCAGTACTTTGCATGGCATGTAGTCAGGTTTGTTTCATTAATATGGAAAGCTCAGACAAAGATTTATTTACATTGACAAGTTTTATACATATTTTTTATCAAAAATTCTTAGTTTTGTGTAAGATTTGACTTGTCTAATGAGGCAGTTCATACTTCAGAGTAGATTAGATATCTCAGAGTTGATGCCAAATTCTCCATGTGGCATTTTTTACTTCAAAGGATTGTAATCATTGTATAGCTCAGTTGGTCGGTGTGTGCTTTTTAAATGCTTAATCCTGGTAGGAAGGGAGGTAATTTCATCTCATAGTTGTAAGAATGTTTTATGGATGCTGTCTTTAGACAGGGTTCACCCACATGTCCGTGTAAATGGGACTTGGATGCCCTGCCCCGGAATGCAGTGACCTTTATGAATGTCTCTCTTCTCGTGCACTTGAGTGGCGAGATGCAATGAAACCAAACACCAAATTTGTCAGCCAATGCTTCAAAAAGTAAAACCATAAGAAGGCTAGAAAAATGAATTTTGTAAAGACTTGATAAAGGAGCAGAGAGTTGGTGTTTTTTCTCTTCAAACATGAGGAGCTAGCCTCTATCTTAATGTTACTGGAAGAGCTGAAACATCAATGAGAGGCAATCAATCTCATTTTGAAAAGCTGTATGTTGCATATGCAAACAATAAAATGATTAGCTTTACACATGCAACGTTCTGTATCGGACTGGTCAAAGCGACTGAAGACTTGAACTTTGAATTTTAATATAAAGACTTGATAAAGGAGCAGAGAGTCGGTGTTTTTTCTCTTCAAACATGAGGAGCTAGCCTCTATCTTAAGGTTACTGGAAGAGCTGAAACATCAATGAGAGGCAATCAATCTCATTTTGAAAAGCTGTATGTTGCATATGCAAACAATAAAATGATTAGCTTTACACATGCAACGTTCTGTATCGGACTGGTCAAAGCAACTGAAGATTTGAACTTTGAATTTTAATATAAAATACAAATCAACAAACGGATCCATTTAGTATTTATTGCAAAGGAACATGCGACAGGCATATTTTTTGTGAGTGATGTGAAGAACTTTAAACAAGGTAATTGAACATAAAAGCATGACTGAATTATGTTTCTCACATTTGTCAAGTGCGTGAATTTGTGTGTCAGAATCACCCCTATGCACTCCTTATTTCCATAATTTGGTGTTCTTAAAAAATTTTTGTTTAACCTCAAAGAAGGAAAAACGTTGGCTTTCTTTGTGGGTATCTACTATTTCCGTTTCAATTTCTTTGATTCTTTAAAAATATGGTTCATTATAAGGATTTTTTTTAACAGGGCTCTGATGCATTTTCACAATCTGGTCTGTATTCCAATCACCAAGATATTGGTCCTCGATATGCAGTAGGTTACCTTTACCTTCTCACTGCTTGCATGTATCTTATTGGTGTATCAGCTGGAAACATTGTTAGTCCATTATATCTACGTATTATATTGCAATTTGTCAAGAAAACGATGTAGTCAGTAAGCCAAAGGGCATTCCTATCATGTACATACAGGGCAAATTTTGTAATTTTGAATGTCAGGACATTTTTTTATTACATATTTGAATGTCATTCTTGTTATTCAGTTGGAGGAGTCATGTTCTTATTTAGAGTAAGTTTCTTAAATAGATAAGTTTACATATGATTTCACTTTGTGTAGAGTGTTGATTTATATTCAGATTCAGATTCATGCAGGCCTGTTAAAACCAAATAACCACTACCCATGCAAAACTTCTATTTTAGCCCCTATTTGCCAAACAACTTTACATCAGTTTTTTAGCGATATGTTTTCATACCAGAGAAATGCTACATCATATGCTGTACATGTTTTACTGTATATTAGAGTGAAGCAATAGGGTATTATTTTAAGCTGGTCTCTTCAATGTTCTGCCGTGGATGGTAATAATGCAGTAAGTGTGTCAGTAGATTAACAGCAGTGGTTCACATTGTATTCTCTAAATCGAAGTCTTTTTTGAATTTCTCATATTTTGCTGCCATAAATTTGATTCTGGCAATGTAGGGTGTTTTGCTTGGGCTATCAAATACAGCTGGAGTACTTGCTGGTGTCTTTGGCACGGCAGCAACGGGTTACATTCTCCAACGTGGTATGTCCTTTGATACCACATCATTGTTATGGATAAGAATTCCTAGCTTTTTTCCCATCACATTTTTTCCCTCAATTAGGTAATATTAGAACTACATGTATGCAGGATCCTGGGACACAGTCTTTAACGTTGCAGTGGTCTTGTATATCATTGGAACATTAGTCTGGAACATCTTTGCAACTGGAGAAAAAATTCTTGACTGAGATGAGGTTATGAATGCAAGCTAATTTATACTAATGAATTGCATGGGAAAAAGCTAAAGAGAATGTATACTCAATTAATGCCTAAGCACCAGCTTTTTTTCCAAGTAACAATTTGCTACATTGGCAGAGCATAAAATGTGGCATGGCTTATTACCCTTCTATTAGCCTGAGAACAAAATTCAGGTAAGCTATGCATCCGCATGGTGCACTTCTAGCCTTGGATATTCTTTCCCCTTTATCCTCATGCAGTCATCACATGAAAGATTGTTAATTTTAAAAGTTTCCTTGTTTAGTTATGAATTTTATATGGCAGTTGCTTCTATAGAGAATTTTAGTTAGAATAAGATTTTATTCCTGTTTTTTATTTTAGGCAAATTTTAAGTTAGTTTTATATTTTCTTCTTGAAGTAAACCTCTCTTTGTAATAAGCCTATTCAAAGGCCTTAACATCAAGAAAAATAGATGAGGATGCTTTGAATGATTTAAAAAAACTACATTCTTCTTTGTTGAGGGATAATCTCTTTGTTCAGTGTTGATGCTGAACATCCATGGTGCCGATGTCATAGTCCACCGTCCGGTGTTGACTCTGACGGTAATCTCTGGTGGTGATCCCAACGAAATTTATCCCTTTATCCTTCTTTCCCCTCCGTTTCTCTTCTTTATGTGTTGTCCGCTATCAGTTTGGTGGCCCATCAAAAACCTTCAACTTGAGAACATAGATCTGTGGACACGCTCTCTTGATTAATGTAGATCTGAAGTTAATCGATTCATTACATGATTGGTACATGAGATGATCGAGGCCAAATGTGCATAGGCAGCGTTGGAAGAATCCCCACAGTTAATCACTCAACTGTCCACGATCACCGCCACTGACCAAGCGCAATCGGGACAAGACGATGTGGCTCAGTCTCTTATAACTCTGTTGTTAGATGTTGTCGTGTTGGTCAATAAGCCATATGCAGAAGAATCACCGACTACAATGGAATAAGTGCTTTGTGTTACAATGGGTGATTCTTTCCCAAACAAAAGAGTCTTGCAAGGAGTCCCCAAACCTGGAAGTGTCTCATGACTCTCTCCACGTGCCCTGCAACCAAAGGCCAATGCTCATTCTTGATATTTGCGTTCCTTCTTTTTTCGTTGGCCACGACTTCTGTATCGGCGACAAAGATTGCGCCTTTCCTATTCCCGTTGCATCCGCCGCACACAGCCACCACACCACATTGGAGGGTCTTGAAGACTGCCGTTGAAGATCTGTTTCATATTGTTGCTGGACAATAATTTGTCGCGACTTGCTAGAGCATTCTAGCAGTCCCATGAGTGAAACTCGAGGGTCGAGTTTCTCCCACCATGGGAGAATGATGCAGTCATCACATGGAAGATTGTTAATATTAGAAGTTTTCTAGTTTAGTTATGAGTTTTATATTGCAGTTGCTTTTATAGAGAATTTTAGTTATAATAAAATTTTATTCCCGCTTTTTTATTTTAGACAAATTTTAAATTAATTTTATATTTTCTTCTTGAAGTAGAACTCTCTTTGTAATAAGCCTATTCAAAGGCCTTAACATCAAGAAAAATAGAAGTGGATGCTTTGAATGATTTAGAAAAAACTACATTCTTCTCTGCTGAGGGAGGAACTCTTTGTTCGGTGCCGATGCTGAACAGCCATGGTCCACCGTCCGGTGTTGACTCGGACGGTAATCTCTGGTGGTGATTCCAGCTAAATTTATCTTTTTTATCCCTCTTTCCCTCCTGTTTCTCTTCCGTCTCGTGTTGTCCGCTATCATATCCTCCACATTACATCCACCCGGACACTCAAAATTCATGCCATATGCTGTTTAAGATTAAAGGAATTCCTTCTAATTTTGTTGGGGGTGGCTAGAATTCAAGAAAACAATTGTAATTTTTCCCTCATATTTAGGGGTGTATTAAATCAATTGATCAGCTAAAAATGCTTGCAATTTTCACTATGAACTTTGTGTAGGTCATTAGGCTCTGGTTCCTGTTATTTAAGGAATTATTGGCCAACCGTATTAAAAATTCACATATATCAATTGTAGTTGGCTTGTCTGACCAGTAGACACTTGCTTGATAGGATCCTGCTAAAGATTGTAAACAAAAATCATCTGTCCCAAGTTTACAGTACAACAGATGGTATCAAGGATCTGGGTATTGCCTGTCTCACTTGTCAGGATTCACTTTTTGGTATAAGCCAAAGGATGAGGATGTAGCTAAATCATCTGTCCCAATATGCATTTCCTGTCATACTTATGTGCCTCTGCATGGTTGTTTCAGCTTGGATAAGTCTCCATATCTAAGATGCATCCTTTCATTTCATGTTGCACAAACAAATATTACCATCTGATTAACAGAGCAAGTGGATTAGTTATCTACTGTCTATTAAAAGTGCAAATGGTGAAATCCAGATTTTGTAAGGTGAAGTAGTAAGTTGTGATTCTTCACATTACGAACCTTGACAGGATGAGAATGAATTTTAAAGCTGACTAGAGTTGCACAATGGAATGAACAGTTGCTTTGGTAGCTATTGGAGATGATCGAACAGAACATATCGAAAATGTTAAAGATGAGTACTTATAGGTTACTTGAGCATCCCTGGATGTAGCAAGATTGAAGATAATGCAGATTCGGCTAGTAAGAAGGAAAGAAAGATGCAAACCAAATCACGCTCATTATTTTTAAGAGACAGTGCTGTTTGTTTGCGTATTTAGAGTGCCGATATACTGGAAATGGAGGGTTGAATTGATAAATCCTGATTGTTTGACCTTTTTCATTGAATTGACATTCAGAGAAGTTGATTCACCACTAGTACAATTCCAAATTCAACTTCAAAAACAAATGTCTTCTTGACAGATTTTGGCAATGAAAAATTTTGCACTATACTGGTAAAATTTGGGATTGTTCTAAGATAACCGACTGGACCAACCGGTTGGGGTCACAGAAATTCAAAGACCTCAACCACCCGACCCGAGAAAAAGTAACGGTACTGGTTAGACTCGATTTGTTCTGCCGGGTTAATTCAGAATTTAACACATGAATCTAGTGTATCTTACTCTCAACTGATGAGTATGAGACAACAAAATAGGACAATAGAAAGCATTTTCGAGCTTTTCCTGGTGGGTCTGTAATGGATTGCTTTAGCCTCATAGTGCATGGTTTTTGGACCTTGGTTCGAGGCATTTTCTTCACCCATTATTAGCCAGCCAAGAAAAAGCAAGGATTATTAACCATCTTTCTGCGAACCTAAACTCCGGTGTACCTCGGGACAAAAAGGATTATTGCCGGAATATCCACAGGATTATACCCAGACTGGCAAAATGTTTAATAAAATTAGCAAAATATGCCGCACCAAAAGATAAGTGTTCTATCAAATTGTTTGAGGAAGCAAATAACAAAATAATTGTGATGTCAAAACTAGTTGGTGCAGTCTTACTAGCAGTTTCAGCTTAAGACTACCTTTTTTCTGTACAACTGATGAACACCCCTCCCTTTCAAGGTACCATAGACCGGACTTGAACCTGGGAAATCTCCCTCTACAAGGAGAAGTTCTATCCAGCACACAATGGCAACTTCCAGCTTTTTACTTAAAATGGTATTTGAGTTTTTGGAAGAACAAAATAGAAGGGATAGTTCTATATTTTAGCTGAAATATAGTCTTAGAAGTTAGAGATTGTACGCCGTCATGTGCTTAACTAAGCAATGTCAGATGGCGTCTTCGAGGAAAAATGAAGAAGTCTTTGAGTATAGTTTCATTCTGATCCAATTTTTTTCAGCTTTGGGATCACACCATATCCAATTAAACTTCTTCAGGGTATAGGTTGTTTCTAGTCTATTTCTTTTGAGCTTCAAGGTCGCACCATATCGAATTATCTTCTTGTTTGAATATCCTTGGAATTTTTTTGTTCAAGTGAATTATTGGATGATAATCAATCCAAAAATTGAAATTAAACAAGACACTAATCCATCATCATTCACCGAGAAATTTGAAATTGAGCAAAGTGATGGCATTTGGTTTCAATCGAATTAATTTTGGAATATGATTCAATTACAGAAAAAGCAGAACAATTTTGTGCCATTATTGTTATATACTCCATATACATTGAACAATCAATAACATTTTATTCCAATGAAAAAGTGTGTCGAATATTAATCAATTTTAAAGAGAACACACCAACACTTTGTGCCACTTATTACAATGAGTATAGTTATATAAATGAAACACATCACATCATGTTTCTAATGACTCTCTTAATCACTTATACCAAACCCTCTTCTTCCTCTGTTTGAAAAATCACTATTAAATCCCTGCCTAACCCCAAGAGCACACCATATTCACAGTAATAACAAAAGATTTGGAAAATAATTACCCTAATATTTCTGCCAACCTAAGCCACTCACTCCCAAGGAATTCCATATCAGATATTGGTAAAATATCGGTAGGCCTAAGAGACAAAATATCGGAGATATTTGTAAAAAAATATCGGTGGTCGAAAACTAGTTTTTACCGTATATTTTTACAATCTAACTTCTAAAATGAGTTATACTAATTTAAACAAAGCATAGATTTCAAAATATGCATATTAGGATGGAAAACAATAGGGAAAGTTGTTTTTTTTCAAAAAATAATTAAAATTAAAAAAAGACCCAATTTTTTTTGAAAATATTTTTTTAAAAAAACTGATATATCAACGATATTTAAAAAAATAGAAAAAAAGATATTTACCATCTCGTTTTATCGGGTGGGGCCCGATATCGGCGATAATTCCTTGCTCACTCCTACGGCTGTCGTGACACAACTCTTATGAACCGGGAGGTAGTGAACGGCGTTCATTGTGGCCCTGTGGGGTTAATTTTTAAACCTGGTCTGGAGGATGTGCTCTAGGTTCTTGGGTTCATATGTGACCGTGACTAGGCCCTGCCGGTGGGCGCGGCCCGACAGCAAAAAAGTGTAGGTCTGGTAGGTACCGCCTATGGTGCGGATGTTGTCGGCGATCCAGTCATGCATCCGGCTAGCATTCACGATGAGTGCCCGGAGGCTACCAGCACACACCTGAAAAATTAATACGTACGCGGTGTGTAGGGGAACAGTTGTGCTCATCACCAACGGGGGTTGGACACCACTCCCTGCTTGTCATGATCACCAACGGAGGATGGACACCCACAAATTGGAAATCGGCCCTGGCGCCGCGAAGGCAGCGGGCCGCAAACATGAACTATGACATGTAGGCCGAGATGGCTGCCAAGATCAACAAAGCCCATGAGCCGTCCATCTTGACTCCCGCTTAAAACTGCTCACCCAATTTCAAATTCCAGCCGTCCGATCTTTGATCTCTTCACAAACAATGCTGCTGATTCTTCTTCTCAATTTGTTAATCTTGCACCTACATTGCCTTGCTTCTTGGCCTCCAACTAGCCGAAAGTCGCCGGAAACCTGCGTCGAAGGCCGAAACATTGCGTTCAAAGATGACAAAGACAAGCCCAAGCTCTCCATATCAATTACTGCCAGAAATCCAATCTTGAATTGGTGCTTGTGGACGTAGTATGGGAAGCAGAAGAGCGAAGAACCACACAATTCCCAATCTCAACAAGATCCATGACCAAGCCCCAATCCGCGTTCCGCCCACTTCCGCCGGAGGACTCGATGATTTTGTCGCCCAGTTCCGGCACTTACTCCTCTCCCGCCCACTACCCCACATTTCCCACTTCAGCCGCATTCTTGCTCGATTTGCCAACAACAAGGACCATCTCACCGTCGTCTTCCTCTGTCGCGAAATGCAAGACTGCAGGGTTCCTCTCGATCTCCGTGCCTTCAACATGTTGCTCACTGCCTTTGCACGTTTTGGACTGTGCTTCATATGCATTCTCGGTGTTTGCTAAAATGCTTAAGTTAGGCGTGTCTCCCAGCGTCGTCACTTTTACCACATTGTTGCAGGGTTTGTGTTTCAAGGAGGAAACATTTGATGCGGCTGTCGAGTTTTTTAGACGACTAAAACAGAATAATTGCCCACAAGATGTGGTGACACTCACTACACTTATTAAAGGGCTATGCCGGGCAGGTCAAGTAGGTGCTTCTGTTGCGTTAATTCGTGAAACGGGTCACTCTGGCGGTGGAAGTTGTCAGCCGAATGTTGTTACCTACAGTACAGTCATCCATGGTCTATGCAAGGATGGATCCATGGATGAAGCTCTTCGGATGCTTTTGGAAATGACCGATAAGAAGGTAATGCCTGATGTTTTTACATATAATTCCTTAATTTGGGGTCATTGCCTTCATAGGAGATGGGAGGATGCCGTGCGGTTGTTCAACGAAATGGAACAGAAGGGAATTAAACCAAATGCGGTAACATTTAATACTTTAATGGATGCTTTATGCAAAGAAGGTAAGCTGATAGAAGCATGTCGGTTGCTGGAAGTGATGTTTCAAAGAGGTCAAAAGCCTAATATTGTTACGTATGGTACTCTCATTAATGGGCTATGTCGAGCTGGTCAAGCTCAAAGGGCATTGCACTTACATCGGAGCATTTTAGAATATGGTGATAGTTGTATGCCCAATACTGTCACTTAACACTACACTTATTGATGGTCTATGTAAAGATGGGTCAGTTGATAGTGCACTGCAGTTATTTGATGAAATGGAGGAGATAGGTATCCAACCAAATGTTGTCACATACAATGCATTAATTGATGCTCTATGCAAAGAAGGAAGGCACAAAATGCACGTGCTTTGTTTGACATAATGACTGAGAAAGGTCTTAAGCCCAATATCTCTACTTATAATATTTTTATGGATGGGTTCTTTCTAGTCAATAAGATTGATGATGTTGAAATTCTCTTGAGGGAAATGGTTGATAGTGGAATAAGTCCTGATGTAATCAGCTATGGTGTGCTGATTAAAGGATATTGTAAGTGTGGGAGGGTGGACAAGGCAATGGTGATGTTCAAAAAAATGTTGGGTAAAGGAATTATGCCTTCGATCATCACGTACAATATTTTACTGGGTGGACTTTGTAAGGGAAAGCTGATCAAGTGTGCAATGGATTTATTTAGTAAGATACAAGAGCATGGCTTAAATCCTGATGTATTTACATATAATACACTGCTGGATGGCTTATGCAAGGCCCAATGTATGGATGAGGCATTGAAGTTGTTTCATGCAGCTAGTGATTATGGTGTTGAATTGGATGTTGTATCTTTTAATTCAATTATAACTGCCTTCTGCAAAAATGGAAAGATTAAAATGGCACAGGAGATGTTTGATGAAATTTCAAGAAGAGGATTGTCACCTGATGTTGTAGCTGATACTGTGTTGATAAGTGGGTTATGCGATGAAGGAATGTGTGAAGAGGCATATGACATGTTTGAGGGGATGGAAGTGAAAGGCTGTGCGCCAAATGTTATTACTTTTGATATACTCTTGCGTGCATTTGTCACGAAAGATAAAGTGGCGGTAGTAATTAAACTTCTTCATGAAATGCAAAAGAGGAAGCTTTTACCGGATGCTTCAATTATTGCTTTAATACTAGACTATGCATTGACTAAGGGAATCTACAAAGAAGTTTTTGAGATGCTTCCTACTTTTCACACTAACGATGGAGATGCTTTAAGCAGTTCTGAGAGACTATTTGCGCATTTTAAATTTAAAGTACCACACAACAAATGAAAGGTTTGGCTCACTTGGAAGTAACCAATTCTACTAAGATAACTATCTGCTTTATAGACAGGCACAAACAGTTTTCTTGTATTTTCATGTCTCCAATCCATCCCGATGTGTATGGTTTGGTATGAACCATATTGGATAATCTACGCTACAACACACTTCTTTTGGCATCTAGTTGTTCCAAACTATTGGTTTGAGTGATCTACTTCGAGACGCTTGAGGTAAAAATAGGCCATCTGTAAGAAGTTGGCACATTGGATTGGGTATTTCGGTAGATCATGCACATTTGGTTTATAGCTTATAGCATTTGGACCAAGTTGGGAGGAGTCCAAATTCAGTCTTGGTTTGAGAACTTCCATTGGACCTCCTGTTTGGATTCCAATTGTAGAAGAATTACTTTTGTGAGGATGATCGCCCCTTCAGAAGTACGTAGGTATGCTATACAGTGTGTATGCTGAAGCATGTTGTAATTTCGTTTTTTTTATAGCATAGAGATGCTTAGTACACATTGCATTTAATTCCATTTTTTGTTTACTTAATCTTTGGCTCTTATTTTGTTTGTGAACATGCTGTCTCAAGTAGGTTCTTGAAGTTACTTTCTGACTGTCCACATAAAGACCATATCAAGCAAAAGCTGGAAGGGTGTTGACAATTTACCTTTGGGTTAATGTGGCTACTGTTAATGGCTGGACAAATTTTTTAATCCCTCTGTCAAAAAATATGTGTCCTCGTTAGAAAACCAAAATGAACTTAAAAACAGTTCAGTTTGGGTTTTCTAAGAAGAACACATACAGTTGGATATCAATTTGGTCGTTTGGGGCGTGATTAAAAGCAAAACAGGTTTTGCTACATTGTAGCATTGATATTTTTTCCATATCCAGCTGAAACACCTTAGATAGTGTGTCACGTTGGATACGGAAAAAAACATAGATGCTACAGTGGATATTTGCTTATAATCACGCCCCAAACGGCCCCTTATCTAACTGCTCATCCAAGCCCAAATCTTCTTGCGCCACTAATTACCCATCTATATTATTCTAGGGTCTCATATTTTCTAGGGTCTCATATGAATTAAAAAAAATTCACATAATTTTATGTGAAAGCCTTTACCTTGGTTCAATCTATAGTAGCTTGCTAAGGTTCTAATTGAAGTTGTAAGCAATATCATTAAGACATGGAAATTTGTAAATTTTGGGGTGACCTTGAGATGGATTAATGGCTGGCCATTGGTTAAGTCGGTAGAAACCACTAGAGAGAGCAGTTAACGTCAACTGATGTACGATTAACATCAACTGAGTATCGGAGGAGGCGACTGTGAGGCGACAACCTAGAGCTCCTTTCTGGAAGTTTTCTTCCTGGCTGGCCGGCTGCATGCTGCCCTGGGCGGGCGGTGGTCTGGGAAAGCTTTTTCGAGCCTTTTCTGGTGGTCTGTAATAGATTGCTTTAGCCTCATAGTGAATGGTTTTCTGACATTGGCTCGAGGAACTTTCTCCACCCTTCTTTACCCATCCAAGAAAAGCAACCCCTCAACCTATAACCATTTTTGGCTAACTTACCCACCCCGAAAGGACTATTGCAGGAATGTTCACAGGATGAGACCCAGGTTGTAGCAAAATGTTTAATCAAATTAGTGAAATATGCTGCACAAAAAGATTGGGTGTTCTATCAAATTGTTTGAGGAAGCAAATAACAATCGGATTGTGATGCCAGAACTAGCTAGTTCATGCATTCTTTTGGAAAGTGTTTAACACTACCAGTTTCAGCTGAAGACTACCTTTCTTCTTTGTACAACTGATAAACACCCCCTCCCTCCCTCCCAAGGTGCCATAGGCCAGAGTCGACCCTGAGACATCTCCCTCTACAAAGAGAGTTCTATCCAGCACGCAATGGCAAGTTCAGCTTATTACTTAAAATGGTCTTTGAGTCTATTGAAGAACAAAATAGAAGGGATATTTCTTCATTTTATATGCCAACATGAGCTTAACTAAGCAATGTCAGATGGCGTATTCAAGAAAAAATGAAGAAATCTTTAGGGTATAGTTTCTTTCTATTCTAACTTTTTTCAGCTTTGAGGTCACACCATATCCAATTAATCCTCTTCAGGGTATAGTTCGCACCATATTTAATTAATCTTCTTGGTATGTGAATATGCTTAGAAATGTTTTGTTAAAATGAATTATTGAATCATAATAAATCCAAAAATTTAAGATTAAATAAGATGACACACACTTGAATCCATCATCATTCGCCCAGGAATTTGAAATTGAGCAAAGTGATGGCATTTGGTTTCCATTGAATTGATTTTGGAATATGATTCAATCACTGAAGAGAAAGCAGAACAATTGTGTGCCATTATTCAATGCCTATAAGTTAATATACTCCATTACATAGAACACATCATGTCCCTAATGACAAATTTGAAACTGAGCAATCAATAACATTTGATTCCAATGAAATTGCTTATGGAATATTAATCAATTACTAAAGAGAACACATGCACCAACACTTTGTGCCATTTATTGCAATGTCTATAGTTATATAAATGAAACACATCACATCATGTTTCTAATGACTCTCTTAATCTCTTATACCAAACCCTCTTCCTCCTCTCTTTGAAAAATCACACTATCACATCCCTGCCCCACCTGAAGAGCACACCATATTCACAGTAAAAACAAAAAATTTGGAAAATAATTACCTTAACTTTTCTGCCAACCTAAGCCACTCCTACGACCATCTCAGCACCACTCCTATGAACCGGGAGGCAGTGACCGCCGTTCATCGTGGCTAAGCCCTCGGCCTTAATGGCGGCCTCAGCAACCTTGTCAACCTTTGCAACAAAGGGCGCTAGGTCTCGGTGGTGCACATTAACCTTGAGCCCATACTTCATGAACAATGTGAGTGACATCTTTTGCTCCACCCGGTGCCCCGGCGCCACCGTGAGCCGATGGTGCAGAAGCACTGCGGCAGCGATGGACTTCATCTGCAAGTAGGCTAGGTCCTTGCCTAGACAAATTCTAGGGCCGGCATTGAATGACACAAACTTGAAAGACTCCGGCATCTCGAACTTCTTTTCATCCTCGGAGAGCCACCTCTCCGGCCTGAACTCCATGCAATCCTCCCCCCATGCGTACTTCATCCGGCCGGCCGAGTAAATCGAGTACGTGATCGCTGACCCCGCCGGCACATATGTCCCGTCCGGTAGCACATCATCGGCGACCACATGCTTTGAGTCCTCCGGCACCGACGGATACAACCGGAGGGTCTCCGTCAGCGCGGCCTTCAGGTAGACCAGCCGGTCCACCTCCTCGAAGACAAGCGGCTCCGCCACCCATTTTTCCGGGTCGTTGCCACGTGTCTCATTCAGAACCCCACAAATCTCCAGCAGGATCTTCTCCTCAACCTTAGGGTGCCAAGTCAGCAACCAGAAGAACCAGCTCAGCGCGACGGACGACGTGTCACGTCCGGCTAGGATGAAGTTGAGGGCCACGTTTTGGAGGAACCGGTCCGAGTAGGACTCCTTTTTCTTCATGAACCGGGTCAGGAGGTCGTCATGCTGGCCCTTCTGCTGACTCAGCAGCTCCACCTTTCGCTTGCTGATGACGTCAGACATGTACTTATCAATGCTGGACATGCTCCGGCTCAAGCTCACCTCCATGCCCAGCCCGAGCCACTTCTTGAACCGCCAGACCGCCTCCGGGAGGATGAACCGCTGGAGCGTGGCCTCGGTGGCCCGGTCGAAGGACGTCGCGAAATCGTTCTCCGGCAAGCCGGGGGCCAGGGTCTCCGGGTCCTTGCCAAAGGCAAGACCGCAGATGTTGTCGAAGGTGAGCCGGAGGAGGAGGTCTTGGAGGTCGACCGGCTTGCCACTGACCCGAGCCGAGTCAAGAATTGGAATGAATCGGTTCTTAATTGCCCGGTTCACCCACCGGCCCATGGCCTGCCGGAGGGTCCGGGTGGTGAACTCGAGCGCTGCCGTCTTCCGCTGGAAGAGCCACGTCTCGCCGTCAGAATTGAAGATGCCGTCGCCGAGGAGGTCGTGGAAGACGGAGTTCCATACCGGACCCTTGGGGTAATTCTTGAACCGGGTCTGGAGGATGTGCTCTAGGTTCTTGGGGTCGCATGTGACCGTGACTAGGCCCTGCCGGCGGGCGAGGCCCGGCAGGAATAAAATGCAGGTCTGATAGGTACCTCCGGTGGCGCAGAGGTTGCCGGCGATCCAGTCGTGCATCCGGCTAGCATTTGCGATGAGTGCCGGGAGGCTTCCGACAATGGGCCACACCCTAGGGCCGCGCAGGCCACGGGCCGCGAACATGAACCAAGACATGTAGGCCGAGATGGCTGCCAAGATCAACAATGCCCATGAGCCATCCATCTTGATCTCCCGATTAAAACCGCACGTTCAACTTCAAATCTTAGCCGTCCGATCTCAGATCTCTCACACACAATGCTGTTGATTCTGCTTCTCAATTTGTTGAACTTGCACCAACATGGCCTTGCTTCCTGGCCTCTGACTAGCCGAAAGTCACCGAGTACCTTTGTCGAAGGCCAATACGTTGCCGACCCAGTTGAGATAATTAACCGGATGTGGCAGACGGGGCCTCGCCGGAGGACTGAGAAGGATGGAGGAGGTGGTGAAGCAAGGAAGGAGGAGGAGGAGAGAGGAGGTAATATATAGAAGAGAGGAGGCACCAGTAAGGAAGTGTCAGTAAAGCTCATGAAGCATTTAGTGCAGCCAGACTGTTGTGGACTTCGTGGTGCAGTTGCACTATTGTTTCTCTCATAAATCCCCACTCCAACTCATCTCAAAGAGAGAGCTAAAAACAATACAAACCTCCACCATTAATGGCAAGCAGAGGTCGTTGGGGAATTTAAGGTGATCCCACTCCCTCTGTAAGCTTAGAGCTCTTTGTGTCTCTGTAGATCTCTCTCTTAAGGAATTTAGGGTGATTAAGGTGTCTTTCTCTCTCTAGTCCACTACGTGCATGTTTCTTTCTATATGTATTATGAACCCATGTCTTGTTCGCCGATCTCACCTAACTTCTGCAGCGAAAAGCATCCCTCCATAACTCCATTGCATTCATTGGGAAAGGGAAGTTAATGAGTTTGGTTGGGAAAATGGAAGGGGAAAGCCGGTCACCTGTTTTTGCCTCCCGTGTTCCCTCTTTTCCACCTCTTTTATTCTTGTAGACTAGTATTATCTGGCAAGGAAGCCCCTTCTATGGGACTATAGAACGAGGTGCACTGACTTTTGGTGGTCCCCTTCTGATACGCCTGATAGTATTCATTGGAAGCAACTGCAATGGGGCCTTATGAAAATTGCTTCTCCTTCGCATCTTCACAGCCACCATGCTGGGAATTATTAGATACGCGGCTGTACCGGGGGAAGTGTGCTCATCACCAACGGGTGGTGATTGGGACAATGATTGACACGATTTTCAATTGTGGGTCCCCTGTGGGCCCTAATGACAAGCAGGGGAGTCGTGTCAATCACCCGTTGGTGGTGAGCATGACTTCCCCCTACGAGCCGCGTATCTAATAATTTCTCTCATGTGCTAGTGTATTGCAATGCTGTTGGCCCCATTTTCATTTCCTTTCCCCCACACTAGCATGTGAGGTTGGCCGTGATAAAAAAACAGTAAATATAGCATTACTCGCCTTTAATGTATTCACTCTCTCAATTGCATAAAGTTTATAACACTTAAACCATGATATTGAGCATGGCAGGCATGTTTAATGTTTATTAGGGTCGATGATACATTCGCCATGAACTTGTTTTATGATTAGAATGTACTAAACTGTTCAGCAATTTATTAGGACTATCAATTTGAAGAGGTGGTATAATTGTTACAAATGCTTAATTAGCTTTAAAGAAGTGGTATGGTATATGACTCAGCATGTTGTTGTGATTGTTTAGTTAGAGCATAACACATCTACTGATTTTTTAGGTGAACAATTTGAGACTAATGTTGCAATTTGGAGAAATGTCAATCTGATGCACTGGTTGGGGAATGGGAATTTTGACTTTGAGGTTGTTTTGTATTTTAAAGATTACTGACTGAGAACCTCAATAGTACAACTTGCGGAATATTTCAATTGATGAGTTCTGATCTTCAATTCGGATGTTGAAACTAGGTAATCCTATGATTCAGTCTAAATAACTACGTCTGGTTTTAATATCTTCGTTTGGTCGATCTAACTTGTACCTGACGTGGCCTTCAAGACTTTTTCTTCTTACCAAACTTTCATTAAAGGTCAGCAACATATTTAGTTCGAACTATTACCATTCAAGATGGCTTATCTGAATCCTCATCATGACTTGATCAATTTAATTTTAGGTTCTTAACTCATTTATTCATGAACAGTTGGGTGGCAAGTCGTTTATTTTGAAAAAACCATCTTGCAAAAAAGTTAATATGAGCCAAGACACATTTGAAATATGCACTGAAGCTCACGTGTACCATCAGATAAAGCGGCAATGGCGCACATAATTTATGGTTGCAGGCAGCTGGCTATGAAAACTCGCCCGCCCCTTGCGTTATGTGGGTTGCAGGATCGAAATCTGGGTGGCCGAGATACACTGGGTGCAGGAGGGTCTTTTTTACATCAGTTAGATATGGAAATGTTGTGAATTTGTAAGCACATACTGATTTTACCTTTTAAGTTACATTAGATCAACGCATGTTTCCTTTTTCTTTCTTCCAAGTCTTTTTAGCTGCAAATTTTAATTACAATGTTTTTATTGTTATATAGTTAGTTAGGAATTGAATTAAAAGCATGAATGTACAGATTGCCTATTCTCCCTGTGTTCTATTTTAGAACACTCATTAAGATCCTGTATATACAAGTAAGGACACAAGGTGGAAGAGTTATTATTTTTCCTCTTTAGACGATAAAATTAGGTGGCTGCTGCTAAATGATATGCAATAGTTGGTAAAGGATGTTCACCTAGTCGATTGGTAAGGTAGCATTTATTTTCCTTCATACGCATTACTTCTAAATTGATATCTGCAAATCTTGGCCACAGAAGTTGGTAAGACTTAACTGGCCACAATTAACTAAATACGCTATAAACAAGCCAGGGGCTCCTTCCTTCAATATGTGCATTACTCTGGAAAACCAAAAAAGAAGTGTAATATAGACCAAAGTATCTAACTATCTAATCTAATGTAGCTTTTTAAAAAACACCGGCTGTATTTTGATTTTTGTTATCCAGAATTTTCAATTAATGGCCCTTTAAATTTACTTAAAACTGTGATTAAGTGCTAACTACGAATAGATTAATTAATTTGTTAGGGGACAAATATTGTATTTCATAGAGGACGAGACACTTTGCCACTCCTTGGCCAACTATGCCCTTGTTACTTCCAATGTGAAAATTAGATGTAATAAATGTCGGTTTATAGAGGTAAATTTGGCAAACAAATAATTATAATATTAATTGAGAGTAATTGATGGAATTATTTCCACTCATTCTCTATAATGAAAGTGTTAATTATGGCTATAAATGAGCTTTAAGGTTCATGTACACCACGACCCACCTGTTCAAATTCCATGTATCATATATGCTGATATACATTGTTTTTATAATAGATTAGCCCATGATTTTGCACGGGCAAAAAATGCATGTTTTCTTAGTTTGTGTAACATACAATGTGTTTTAATTGCTAGATGCTATCACATTGACATGGACCACTTTATCAATAATGTTTATAGCAATAGCCACAACTCGCACGAGAGTAAAAAATATTTACAGAATAGCCATTACAAACTGAATAAAAACAAACTGATAAACCAACCACACTATCTTTTCATTTAATAATTTAGGTAGAGAAATGGATTTTCTATGCATGGAGTCAATTTAATCAAATAGGGTCTATGGGAGTGAATCTTGTTGTTTTTTAGTGGATGCAATTATCTATCAGCCACCCACAGGTATATATTGTGTGGGTCGTGTACAGACACAAAGTGACTCCCAGAAAGATAAGGTTCTCAATGAGGCTGTTCGCCTTGCCCTTTTTAATCAGGTACTAAGGACTCGGACACCCCTCATAAATAAATAAATAAAAACTATGTTGGTTGCAACATCAGGTTAGTAAGGATTTTATCAATTTATTTTCACTATCATTATTTTTTTAACATGAAGTGCAGAAGGTGCCTTCTATGATGGTAGGCCTTGTATGCACCCGAGGGGATTGGCGGCGGGATACAGTACTCTAAGTAGTCGGTTGCCCTGCACCTTATAGCCAAGTTCTAAGGACTCGGATACCCTTGTTATAAAAAAAATACTCTCTCCGGACTTTCAATTGAGACGGTCACATAATGGGTCAATTTTATTGAGATGTGGATTGCACAATAAAAGCCTAACCTTTCGAGTTAGTGCTTTTCATCGAGGAGGCCTCTCAACCTCGATCTAAGCTCACTGTTAGGTGGCCGTCTCCATCTCTGGAGAATAATCAAATAACATTATCCTCTAATTTGGTACACATATTTTTCGAACTGACTCGATTAAAAATGACGAGAGAAAGTAATAAATAGTAACATTCTCCATAATTTAGTTCAACATGCATAGCAGACAGTAATACTCTTAATAGTGTTTGTTTTTTTGCTTTAAATAATCCTCACAGTTTACCGGTGGTTTTTCATAGCACTTGGGATATGAGGGCGGACCACTAAAGTGGCGTAGCACATATTTGAGTGCTCCTCAGTTTTAGAACCTTACATAAATGTGTGCTCGTGGGTAAGCCGTTCTCCATGTGATAGTTAGCGGTTGGGTGATCAACCCAACAACGAGAATATGGTTGCTCTAATTGTATTCTTTTGTACACTATTCCAAGCTTCTAAGCTACAACCTCTCCATGATTTTAATGTAGTCACTTACATTGTGCCACCCAACCCCTTTTGCACAATTTTTCCACCAAAGTTTTGTCATAGTCTCAAGTCCCAACAACCTCTCACCATATTTGGGAGCTTAATTTTACAATCACGTTTTGCCTCACCTTCTAACATGACCAAGAACTATATTAGTAGACAATAGTCAAGTTATTCTATAGCTGGAAGATGCCTTTGTTTCACAATAACGAGCTGATATTTCTTTGGCTGTAAGAAGACTCGCACCTTATAGTGAAAAACCAAAATAACCTAAAATCAGTTCATTTTGGTTTTCTAATGCATACATGTAATATTGGATGGATGGAGCATGTTCTTTTTGTTGAACTGAGTTATCACCTATTCAAACCGGAAAAGCCTTGACCTGCTCAACAATCCGGGCGGTGGGAGGGTTATTCTGAAAAGCATTGAATAATGGAAATAATAAATGTCAATATTGTAAAAAAAAGTGAGCTAATTATAAAATTTGCTAGAATAGACAATGATGTAATGGTAATAAACCCCTAATGTTATCCATCAATTGTTTTAGAAAATTTGCTAACTATCGTTTCCTCATGCTATTTCGTGTTTGTTATACATTACTCCCTCTGGTCATTTTTAATATATACAAATTTTTTAAATGAACTGAATTTTCATTGTATTTGAAAAAAACTGTATCTATTAAAAGTGACTGGAGGGAGTAGTTTCTTAAATATATGTAAATGTAATTGTATTTAATAGTTCTAGGATATTGTTAACGACATGAAACGTTACAAACATTTTCAGACTCCCACCATGTTCTCACTAATGTTGGGGCCCCATGCCTAGAGGCTCAATGCTGCGACTGTCGCGGGCCAGTGGTAACAACACTACTAGTTTTTGTACCGGTATGAGCGAAGATCGTGTAAACCATGTTTCTGATACTATAAATCAAATTCAAAGGTTAGTTTTGATTGGCATGATAAAACATGAGCAGGGATTATCTTCAGTCTTCTTAAATATGTAGACCTGTGAGAATGATATAATGGTCTGTAAGTAGTACAACATAGATGAGATATGGAAGTGTATGTTTGGGGACTTGTGTGTTTGTGGGGATAGTTGAATAACCAGGAAGAGTTTACAGTTCAGCTATATATTGAAGAAGATAATTAGTGGAAAAATCAACTTAATACTTCCTCCGTCCTGTTTTAATAGACCCATCTGGAAAGAGGACAGTCACGCTTTAGATTTTAACTCTATTTGAACATCTTCTTCCTCCCATTTGTTAGGGTTTCCACCATCCAATAAAAATTAATATTTTTTCATTTGGAGCATATAAAACAGGACGGAGAGAGTATTGGTCAAAATCAATTGCTAGTTGCAAAAAGAATAACGAGTATTAACTAACAGCAATGACTTTATGACAAGAAATGACCCACTGCTTGTTGAAATAGAGTACCCGTTTGATCAGTAAGTTCTAGTAATAAAAATCTTTTCATGACCCACCACCATGACCAAATCCCAAAGACCATAGTACATATAAGGCAAATGAAGGCAGATTTATGGGTTGTGAGAAGAACAACATAATAAGAAAGACGGTGCGATTATGACAAATCATGGTACACCAATTATTAAGCATGTGCCACAACCAACATCCTACCACCATATTTGGGTATTTTCAATCAAAACTTTACCTTGCCTTATAACATAAGCAAAGATTATACTCCCTCTGTCCTGTTTTAGATACTCCATCTAAAACAGGACGGAGGGAGTAGTTTACAGGCAATAGATAAGCTGTCATATTGTTGCAAGATGCTTTTGTTCCACATAGGCAAGTTCGACACATACTAGAGAGTCTCAGAAAGTTTTTTTTTATGTAAACCACTTCCTTTTCTACGTCATTTTCCTCTCTGTTATTATCAATACCAGCATTGTTTTAAAACACGGTGATCTAATTTTTTAAAAAAAAACGATTGACTTTCTGGCCAGGCATTCTACTTTGTTCTTTCAACTGAAGTACCATATTAGCACTCGGCTAAACCGGGTCAGTGCCAAGGTCATCTTGAAAATTATTGAATTGCATGTAGAAATATACTCCCGCCATCTGACTTGAGTAGAAACATTTTGTTTTCCAAAATGAATTAAGTAGGATTTATTTCCTCTGTCCAAAAAAATTACGGATCCAGCATTAGGTTGTTGGATTGTGCATTCAAGTTGAAAGCGTCATCCAAAAATGCAGGCATAAGGCTTCAAATGTTGCATGCCCTATAGGCCAATAAATTTAGCTCATTTTCAAATGTAACCAGGGCTTTTTTAACAGTGGGAGTAGTTCATCTTTTTTTGGATGAATAGTAATTCATCTTGGAAAACGAAATGTTGCTATTAAAGTTGGACGAAGGGAGTAATTGATATATGTAACTACTATAAAAAAAAAGTGAAATAATTGTACGTTAATGTAATTTTACAACATAAGATTAACCAAGGAATAGATAATTAGCCAAGATGTTGTCCACCAATTATCTAATGGAACATAGTATCCTTCTATAAGTTATCCAATGGAACCTTGCATCCCACGAAGCACTCACCATGTTCTCATTAATGTTCGGCCCCATGCCTTAGGGCCCTGGGCCCGTAGTAGCAGGCTAGCAGCTCTAATAGTATTTATCTTATCCTAAGAATAGAGATCTGTTGTGAACGTCATGCCCAGGACGTCAGCACGCACACGTCACCTAGACAGACATCACGCTGGTTAATTGATTGAGCTTAAGTCTATTAGGAAAGTATATTTACTTGATTGAATAATGGATGTATTCCAAGCCCGTTTGTGGCCCAGTTAGTGGCACGTCTTCCTTGGGAACCATGCCACCTTTTCCTTTATAAGGAGGTCGTCCTCCTCAGTTATGGGTATGCAATAGAAACTACTTCATTTTATCTTTTTTTCCTTCTTTCTTTACCTTGCCGTCGATCGATACCTTGTGACCCCCACCGGTCACAACATTGGTATCAGAGCGGTGCCGATCTGAGAGCAATCATGCCTCCTCGCAAACAACCACTGGTGACTCCTGAGATACAGGAAGTACCTGAGGCAGCAAGGGAGGTTACTAGCCCACGGGCGAAAGTGGATTCCAACCAGGAAGTTTTGATCGCAATGATCAGTGCGCTTGGTGCAGAACCTTGAGATGATCCAGACACAAAACCAGGCCACTCAGATTGCCACTGTTACTCCACCGCCGCCACCACCAGGAGGGCATGGCGGCCCAGTTCGGCAAGGGGGCTCCGGTGTGTTTGGCAGCTCTGCACAGGGTATGAACACTGGGTCTTCCATCGCACACGGAATCCAACTGGGTTCCTTTAACCCAGACGCTGATGAGGGCCGATCTGGCCTTGAGGGATGAGGCACTCAAGGTGTTCGAGGAAATGTCACAATGAATCCCCACCTACGAAACATCCAGCGGGAGTTGGATGCGAATTGGGACGAGTCTCAAGGATATCGCAGAGGCCAGCGGGTAGGGCTGCTCACGAGCCGAGTCGAGTTTTGGCTCAGCTCGACTCGAGCTCGATATTTAAATTTCGGGCTCGAACTCGACTCGGCTCAAGTCGAGCTGCCAAATCTTGGGCTCGACTCGAGCTCGTTCTCGAGATTGACAGCTCGAGCTCGCGAGCCGGAGGTTCGAGCTCGAGCTCGGCTCGAGCTCACGAGCCGGAGCTCGAATGGCAAAAATAAGATTTTTGCCTTTGGTGTGACTCGAACCCAAAGACAAAGCACCACCACACATGCGCCTTAACCAGTTGGGCTACGCTTTTTTTATACTTTCTATGTACAAAACAAATCTTTATTACATATTCGAAGTGGGCTTCCTTGATATTTTTTCTTTTATAACGACGGGTATCCAATAAGACCCGACTAGAAGGGGCAAAGAAATTGATCTCTTAGAGTATTATATCCCGCCGCCAATCCCTTGAGTGCATATAAGGCTCACCCATCATACGCATCGAGTAAATCAGGAAGCGTGTTCTATTCATCACACAAACACCTCATTGATCAACTTCACTAATGTCGCCTTTTAATATCAAACCCCGGGTCAAATCAGTTATCGGGGACCTCCACATTTACAACATGAGCTCATCTAACGTGACTGATTTCCAATACCATATTAAATGACCTTAACCCACGTGGGCATGGGGCCCAGCAATTGGGTAACCTCCGCTCAAAGGAAACTTCACTAATGTTGCCTCATAATATCAAACCCCGAGTCAATCCAGTTCCCAGGGAACTCTGCATTTACAACATGAACTTGTCTAACGTGACCAATTTTCAATATCAGATTAAATAAATGGGCTAATTTGGTAGGTCCCAAACCCACGTGGGCTGATGTCATTTAATCTGGTATTAAAAATCGCGAGCTGACTCGGCTCGTGAGCACCCTTACTTACAACATAATATAATAATAAAAAAATATACACAAAATACACAAGGGGAAATCTAATAACTCATTTGAATACGCAGACAGGTTTTAAAGAGCCTAATTTATTTAAAATATTGAGATTACGCGCCAAATAGATTTAAGTCGCTGATTTACATCCGAGAAGACTATGGGTTTTTATTTTAAATGAAGAGTCGTTCAGATTAGATCTGGCGGATGAAGTTGATACAACGGGTGACTTGACCCAATTAAAAAAAAAAAAAAACAAAACAAAACCCGAGCTTTTCGGCTCGGGTGTGTTACCAGAGGCCAGAAGCTTCTGGACTCTGGCCTCTGGGTACTGGCGACGGCGAGGCGACAGGCGGCGGGGCTCAATGGGCGACGGCGACGGAGCTCGACGGGCGACGGCGACGGGCTTAAGGTGAGATCGACGGCGAGGCGACGGGCTCCGGGGCGACGGCGAGGCGACGGGCTCGATGGGCTTCGGGCTCACGGCGAGGCGATGGCGACGGGCTCACGGCGAGGCGAGGCGACGGGCTCACGGGGCGACGGCGAGGCGACGGCGATGGGCTCACGGCGAGGCGAGACGACGGGCTCACGGGGCGACGGCGAGGGCGACGGGCTCACGGGGCGACGGCTACTGGCGACGGGCTCCGGGGCGACGGCGAGGCGACAAGCTCAATGGGCTCCGGGCTCACGGCGAGGTGACGGCGACGGCGACGGGCTCACGGCAAGGCAAGGCGACGGCGAGGTATGGAAAAAAATTTTGATTTTTTTTTCGAGCTGAGTCTCGAGTCGAGCTTGAGCTCGAGCTATTTTTCGAGCTCATTCTCGAGTCGATCGAGTCGAGCTTTCTCGAGTCGAGCCGAATCGAGTTACGGGGTGGCTCGAGCTCGAGCTCGAGTAAAGTCGAGTCGAGTCGAGCTCGAGTCGAGCTGGGCTCGAGTCGAGCTAAAATTCGAGTCGAGCCGAGTCGAGCCGGAAAAACTCGCGAGCTGACTCGGCTCGTGAGCACCCTTACCAGCGGGGCAGCGCAGAACCCCAGTTGGCATGGCTACAATTCCCACGATTTAATAGTGAAGAGGATCCCGTTGAGTGGCTATACAAGGCGGACAAATTCTTCGCCTATCAGAGAACCTCTTTGGATGTTGAACGCCTACGAGTGGCCGCTTTTCACTTGGATGAAGACGCCTCTATCTGGTACTAGGCCTTTGAGAAGGAGGTACGATTTCCAACTTGGGCGTCATTCTCGGATGAGTTGTGCATCCAGTTTGGGCCAAATGAATTTCAAGACTTTAATGAGATGCTCTCCACCATCTGACAAACAACGACGTTAAGGGCTTACTACTCGGAGTTTATGAAGATCGCGAACTGATTACCAGAGTGGCCGGTAGCAGCACTTGTCGGCACCTTCAAGCGCAGCTTGAAACCGGAGATAGCGGATGAAATGAGACATTTTCCCTGCCACACGATGAGGGATGTGGTGCGTCACGCCCGTATAGAGGAGGAGAAGTTGGCCAGACAATGGAGGGGAGGGCGTGGGAGCCTTCGATTGAGAAATCTGGCCGGCTCAGCACTGGGGCCACTTCCGGCTCCTGCTCCGACCTCCAATCGACCTATGTCTGTTGGCGCTGTCACCCCACATGTCCGAAGGTTAACGACAGCCCAGATGGAGGAGAGTCACGCCAAGGGCCTGTGTTACAGGTGTGACGAAAAGTTTGTCCCCGGACACCGCTGCTCCATGTGGGGAAGATTACTCATAGAAGAAGTCGACGAAGACATCTCGTCCCAGTCAGATGAGGGGGCCCAGAAGTACCATGACGTGCAACCGGAGATTTTAGTGCACGCCTATTCACGTACCTTCACCCTGCGCACCATGCAAGTACAGGGGCTCCTTAAGAGACAGGAGGTCGCGGTGCTGATTGACAGTGGTTCGACCCACAATTTTATCAACGACAAAGTTGCACAGCGGTTGGGCTGCTATGTGTCCAATGCTAAGCCCTTTGATGTACTCATTGGGGATGGCAAACATCTCTGGAGCTCAGGTGTCTGCGCTCAGGCCGCCCTTACTATCCAAGGTCACACTTTTATCACTGACTTATTTTTGTTACCTACGAAGGGTGCGGATGTGGTTTTAGGGGTCCAATGGTTGCAGGACCTCGGGGATGTGGTCTGGAATTTTAAGGATCTCATTATGGATTTTGAAGTGCACGGGCAACGATTACGATTTCTGGGGGCCCAACCAGGCACCTTGCATACGGCTCAGGCAGTAGGGTCGTTCTTCAAGTTTGCACCTCAAGGGCTATTGTTGCAGCAATGGGCTATTGTTGATGTGGAACAGCCCAACCTTCCTGATGACTTGCGTCTCTTACACGATGACCATACCGACATCCTTTCTGAACCAGCAGGACTTCCACCGGCCCGATCGCATGACCATGCCATTCCGATACTACCTGACGCTGCACCAGCCAATGTTTGACCGTATCGCTATCCTCATGTTCAAAAAGCAAAAATTGAGCGCTTGGTGAAGGACATGCTGCAATCAGGTATCATTCAGCCCAGCACTAGTTCCTTCTCTTCTCCAGTGTTATTGGTACGTAAGAAGGACGGGTCATGGCAATTTTCTGTCGACTATTGCACCTTGAATGCTATTACAATGAAAGACAAATACCCAATTCCTGTTATAGAGGAGCTGTTGGATGAATTGGCCAGTGCCACAGTACTTAGCAAGCTCGACTTGCGCGCGATATCATCAGATTCGCATGCAACCATCAGATATACACAAAACTGCATTCAGGACACATGACGACCACTTTGAGTTCTTGGTCATGCCCTTCGGCCTGACAAATGCGCCTGTACTTTCCAAAGCTTAATGAATGATTTGTTCAGGCCCTTTTTCAGAATTTTTGTCCCGGTTTTCTTCGATGACATTCTCATATACAGCCAGTCGTGGGAAGCACACTTAAACCATCTGCGGTCAGTTTTCTCCATTCTCCGGGCTCATTCATTGTTTCTTAAATGGTCAAAATGTTCTTTTGGTAGCAAACAGGTGGAGTACCTGGGCCATGTCATTTCGCACGAAGCTGTATCCACCGACCCCTAGAAGGTATCTGCAATTCTATCCTGACCGACCCCTACATGTGTCAAGGGCCTCCGAGGCTTTCTGGGGCTGACAGGGTATTACCGTAGGTTCATTAGTCAGTATGGGATTATTGCCAGCCCACTGACTGCATTACTTAAAAAGGGAGCTTTTGTGTGGACAGATGCGACGCAGGCGGCTTTTGACCGCTTGAAACAGGCCATGGTTACTGCACCAGTTTTGGTATTGCCGGACTTTATGATCGTTTAAAATTAAACCCTTGCAAGTGCACAAGGCAATTGTACTATGGCGAGTATAGAAAGAGTTGTCGAACCTCAAGGACGAATGAATAATTTCTTAAATTCAAGAGAAAAAAGTTGTAGTTTGGTTTAATCTAAGAAAGCAATAAATTTTAACTACTTAAAATGAGTTTAAATAATATGGAGAAGTGCCAAGGCAGCGAATCCACCACTAGACATGCAATTACTGCTCTCAATTATTATTACGCACAAATTGACATGATACGGTAACTTGTGTTCATGGTCAGACACATAAATCGCAATGAATTCACTCACGTTCTTGGCCGGACACGAAAGTTCATCCACTATCATGTAATTAATTCTATCCTTGGTTGGGCATAAAATCAATCATAAACATATTCTTGGTTAGACATAGGTATTAACAAAATCAAATCCCATTCATAATCAATCAAGTCTATGGTCAAGCACTCAAAAGAAAATTCATGAAATCGTATTAAGCATAATCATATCAACTATATTAAATGAAATAATCAAGAGTAATAAAACACAAATCTAGGGCTTCATCTACGCCTTGGACGCGAATTTAGCCGGCCATCGGACGAGGAGAACGCTACTGATTTGTCGAAGTCATTTGGCACTATTAACCGAAAATCACTGGAGCACTACTGTAGCAAAAATCATTGTTCACGCAATCGGGTTACTGTTCATCGTCTTCCCCATTCACCTATTACTGTACCGTACTGTAATGTTACTGTAGCAGTTGTGCAATCTCATCCAAAATGCCGCCTTTTCTTCCTCCCTTCTCCCCTATGGCAAAATAACCTCTTCTTCCGGCGGAATCTGCACCCAAATCCGATCGAAAACCACACTGGAAAGCCCCTGCTTTCCGGCGGAAAATATCTCTGTAAAAGCTCCTCCCTTCCTCCGATCGACTACTCTGTTTTTATAGGCATTCAGAACCGAGTGCAAGTCCTAATTGAAGTCAAATCGAGCCCAAATCCAATTCTTTCCAAATCCAGACTTCCCAATTCCGGCATGATTGTTTTTGGTTTCCCAATTGAGCACGGCTCTCCTTGTGGGCTGCTCTGCCGTGAATCTGTCGCCGTCGTCGTTCGACTGTCACTGCAGTCTCAGTTCCAGCCCTGCCTCACCATCGAGTCACTCTGCCATCAAGCTCGACACCGCTATCTGTTCGAACAGAGCTCGCCATCTACCCATCACCGGCTGCTGTCATCTTCCTTCTGTCAGCCGTCGCTTTTGCCCGGTTACTATTCCATCACCGCCGTGATAGCCGTCATCGTCAAGTCACTCCGCCGCTGACAGCCTCGCCCGGTGCTCTTCTCCGGCCACCACCAGCACCTGAACAGACTCGAGCGCTCTGTCCTGGAAGGCCCGAGCTTTAGCTTGGGTCAGGTTTACTTTTTTTTTTCTTTTTCTTCAAAACCCAGACCACTGACCCGCTGAACCGAACCGAAACCTTCTTTTTTTTTTTATTAAGCAAAAACCCATTGTATTGTTATTGCGCGTCCAATCTGATCTTGACGATTCTTTTGTTTTCAATTAGCCCCCGTCTTTTCCTTATATGCGTCAGCAGTTCAGTCTAGTTCGATCGCGTATAATGTGCCAATAGATCACACACTATTTTTGCGTACAAATCTTCAAATGATCATAACTTTTCGCTCAGAACTCCGAATTACACACAGTCTATGGCGTTGGAAAGCTGACTTCTTGAAATTTAACATAAAGCTTATATCAGCCTAATCAAAGATATGCACGCGAAGTTGTAAAGATTCAATTATTTGAGTCACGTTTCACCCTATTTCTGCGTCTTGCTCTTGTTTTCTGCAAAAACTAAAAACTATATTAAAGTAGCACTAATTCTAATCAAAGACTAGCATAAACATAAGCTTAGGAGATAATAAAATGCATATTTCATGTATAGATCAATTCACTCTTCCATTTGTGGTAGAAACCGATGCATCCGACACATGCATGGGGGTGGTCCTTTTGCAGAAAGAACGACCAGTGGCTTTCTTCAGCAAGTCCCTCGCAGGTCGCTCTCTGACACTTTTAGCCTATGAGAGGGAAATGCTAGCCATCGTGCATGCAGTGACCAAGTGGCAGCCTTACTTGTTGGGACGCCATTTCATTATCCGTTCTGACCATCAACCACTGAAATATTTTTTGGAACAATGGGTGTCCACACTAGTGCAGCAACGCTGGGTTAGCAAGCTCTTAGGGTATGACTATGAGATCGTCTACAAGAAGGGGTCCGATAACACTGTCACTGATGCTCTCTCGCAGCGCTCTACGGAGGGTGTCTGTTTGACTATGACTAGCCCGAATTGCGCCTTTCTTTCTGATCTTTGTTGCACCTATACAGAGGACTCCTACAATAAGCAGCTGATCGAACGCCTCAAGGGGCACCAGTTGGATGATCCTTCCTTCACTTGGCCCGAGAACATCTTATTCTGGAAGGGGAAGCTATGGGTGCCTGACAATGGGGACCTGCGTCAGCGTATTCTCTCGCATTTTCATGACACACTGATGGCAGGCCACAAGGGTGCTTTCCAGACCTATAAAAGGTTGAGCCAGAGTTTTTTGTGGCCCGATCTGAGGCAGGACGTTCATAATTATGTGGCTGCCTGTGACACTTGCCAGTGCGCCAAGGCTGTCATTACCTCTCCGCAAGGTCTCCTCCAACCCCTCCCCATTCCGGATCAGATATGGGAGGATATCTCTATGGACTTTGTTGAAGCCTTGCCCATGGTCCAAGGGAAGTCGGTCATTCTTGTGGTGGTGGACCGGCTCTCTAAGTATGCTCATTTTTGTGCCTTGAGCCATCCTTTCACCGCCCGGACGGTGGCTGAAACCTTTGTAAAGGAGATTGCTCGGTTGCACAGGATGCCTAAGACTATCGTCTCAGATCGAGATAAGGTTTTCATCTCCACATTTTGCCGTGAGTTCTTTGCTCTCCAAGGCACGAAACTCACGATGAGCATGACTTACCATCCCCAGACAGATGGCCAAACGGAGGTCGTCAACAGGTGTGTGGAGCAATATTTGCACTATTTCATGGAGGATCATCCCCGCAAATGGTTACAACTCCTTCCATGGGCCGAGTGGTCTTATAATACGGCTTATCACACACGGACGGGGTTTACACCATTTGAAGTTGTCTATGGCTGGCCACCTCCTTCCGTCCTTTCTTATGTGCCTCACAGGTCGTCCGTGGCGGAGGTCGACTACTTGCTTCAGACACGGGATGAGGTTCTTCGACAGCTAAAGGCCAATCTCGCAACTGCCCAGAACCGTATGAAACAACTTGCTGATAAGAAGCGGACTGACAGGACTTTCCAGGTTGGTGATTTGGTCTACGTGTCCGTCCTACCGCAGCGCTAGACTTCCTTGTTCCGAACGGATCAGGCCAAGCTCGCACCTCGTTATCATGGGCCATACTCCGTGCTCGAGGGCATTGGGCCCATGGCTTATCGGCTGTCCCTACCTTCAGATCTCTTGTGCATCATGTTTTCCACATTTCGCGTCTTCGCCGCTTTATGGGCAATTCAGCCTCGGTCGTCATGGGTGGGCCACTATCACTTCCGACTCCTGTGTCTACAGAGGTACCGGTGCCTGCGTCTGCTATGGACAAACGCCGACTTCGCCGATCAGGTCACATTGTTACGAAAATTCTGGTGGCTTGGAATGGTCGTTCGTTGGAGGATGCGACATGGGAAGTGGAAGACGTTGTTTTTCAGACTGGTCACCTTGAGGACAAGGCAATAGCAGAGCGTGGTGGATTGTTGTGAACGTAATGCCCAGGACGTCAGCACGCACACGTCACCTAGACAGACATCACGCTGGTTAATTGATTGGGCTTAAGTCTATTAGGAAAGTATATTTACTTGATTGAATAATAGATGTATTCTGGGCCCATTAGTGGCCCAGTTAGTGGCGCGTCTTCCTTAGGAACCACGCCACCTTTTCCTTTATAAGGAGGTCATCTTCCTCAGTTATGGGTATACAATAGAAACTTTCATTTTATCTTTTTTTTCCTTCTTTCTTTACCTTGCCATTGATCGATACCTTGTGACCCCCACCGGTCACAACAAGATCATTCCTGTTATGACACTGATATAGTGCTAATCAAATTCCTAAGTTGTATTATTGGTTTACTTGGTACTGTTAAAGAATGAGTAGGGATTGTCTTCATTCTTCTTCAAAATTATAACTAGCGACATTGATATCAACGTACGAAAATAGCATTATATTATTGAGAGAGGAATGTATGTTTGAGGACTTAAGAGGATTTCGTGTGAGAAGGGTTTAGCTTGGCTGTGGTTAGAAAAAAGTCAATATTTGGCCTCATATGCACCGAGTGCATATAAACGGGACTCATGTATAGGCTTTTTTCTTCAAATGAAAAAGGCTTAGTTATAAGATTATAGTCCTGAAAATTCAAAACAATTTTAGAGTGCTAACTAACAGCATGGCTGTATGACACAAGCAATGACCACTTGCGTCTTGTTGAAGTAATGATCCGGTTTAAGCATTGAGCTCAACTAAGAAAAACGTTTTCATGACCGGCCACCATGACCAACCCCATGACTTGTATCACTTTAGCAGCGTGTACTATGGTCACAGAGGTTAAGGCACGGTGCCCGGTCAGGCTAGACGTGTTCTTCTACTAATTACAAAATTATCATAGTGGGACCCAAAAGTGTGATGGCGTCCCTTGTTTTCCGGTTCTGCAACTAATTACAAAAAGGTGAGACTTTTCAGCACTGTAACACCACACTATTCTCATTCACGATTTTGTCGGTAGATATCCGATAGTGGAGTCCCTATCGTCAAATATATAATTATGGATTTCTACCACCATATTAAACTCTATGAAATGGTTAATATTAACTATCATTTTTGTTGGTGGAATGCCACTGTAGACAACAAGTTTTTATCGGTCGACATTTACCGTCAACATGTAACATTGGGGTGTTACTGAGCATACAAGAAAAAATGGCTTTTTCCAAACCCTACTTATGAAAGTGGGGTATTACTAGAAATTTTGGGGCTCTGCAAAGTATCATCCATCAGAAAATATCCGAGTGAGACCCAAGTGTGGGATGGCGTCCCTCGTTTCCCACTTGTGTATTGACGTTGAGTACTTAAGGGCAATGAACAACTCCATAATAAGAAAGACGGTGCAATTATGACAATCATTGTAGACCAAATAATCAAACCATGTGCCACAATAAATTGGACCATTTACGACCAAACCAGTCCACTTCTCCAAGTGGATTTGGTCATGTTTATTCCACTTGTATGACGCATTTGCATGTTTTTTTTCTGGTAAGAATACTCAAAACCTCCTCCATATTCACACATTATTACGTACCGATTCCAAAATATCAGACCTTTCTTACCTTGTTCATAAAGCCTAAACAAAAAAGAAAACAAAAGAAAATCATACCAAGTTTTGTTACAAATTTTCTCAACAGATTTACTATTGTACTCCATAGTCTATATGGCGATCAAAATAATGTCTTAATTATTTACTTTCACAAGTTTTTGGAGATGCATGGGTACATCTTTTTGCTTCCCAATCCCATGACAGTTCCATTAATATAGTTTAATTGGTCTTTCTTTGTCTGTTTCAAGCACCTTGCATGGTTGATGCATCATAGAGGACTCTTCACTTTGGACATAATTCAACCGGGGGGAGTAGCTCTTGTTAACTGTTTTATTCATTCTAAATGGGATGCAGAGAATGTTGATCATCTATTCTTCTCTTGTGGTTATTCGAGTTGAATAATTTTCAAGTTGTTAGACTACTCGGATTAGATACTCCGCAATTAATCCATGCCTCTCTCTCTTCTGAGCACATTTTCTATTTCAGCAGCTCATCTCAGCAACTTGGCTTTCTCCTGAAGTTATTTCTTGCCGTTGTATTTACCTTATGTCGCTGCCAATGGCCGCCTCAAATTAGTTCAAGAAATTCCTTCTATTTTAGAGAGATGCAAGTTGTAGTTTTCTTAAACTCCACTGTTTGGTGATGTAGCCGTTTTTTTTGTGCTTAAGGAAATTTGAAATACCCAAAAAAAAAGTTGAATGATGTGAGATAAAGAAATCTGAGCTCTGATCAGCCTTCCATGGCTTCAAATTTTGGAGGGTGTAAATGTAAAAGTGGAGGCTGTAGCAGTAAGTTGTGGGAAGAGAAAATTTGCACTTGGGGCTTTTGGCAAAAAATCTGCCCGTTTTACACAAGGTCTAGATCATCAGGATTGATAGCGCATATTAGCAATTTAATGGACGTCCATGTCTGTGTTCGTCCACAATTTAATGGACGGTCCATATGGCCAACAGATCAAATACAAACAAGACCTACCTGTCCCTCCTAATAGGGTGCTGGGTGCCACGTATACAGACAATGTGCGCAAACATCCGTGTACATGAACCCATTATAGATTAAATACTTTTTTGGATGAATTAAAATTTTATTGCAAAAAATTCCAAAGAGGAAGAAATTACAAAAGAAAGGTGAATAAATATCTAAAAAAATAGTTCTGATAAGAATAAAACTGCTTCTAAAATAAAACTAAAATCAAATAAATCTACACAGTCTTGAAGGACTAAATTTTTGAATGAGTACATTAGATGATATTTTCACTTGATTAAAAATTAAAGAATTTATCAAATAATATTTTAAAAAAATAATTACCGATCAAGAAAATCTTGAAAATATTTTTCCATCTGGTTATCTGACAAGCAACGTAAGCACTAGCGTGGAGCTATTCCTCCGGGCCTTTTTTTCACCCGGACCCGAAAAATGTCACTTGAAACAACAAGAGAGCCATCGGTTCAAGTAACGTCTTTCCTTTTGTTTTAAAAATTCCAGAAAGACGTCACTTGAAACGACGTTTTTCTTTACCTTAGCATATTTTCTCCAACAAAGCCCTAAACCCTCTTCTAAAGAGGAAGGCATCGGTTGAACAGACGCCATTCTCTTCTAAAGGGAAAGGCGTGCGTCGGATCAACCAATGCCTTCTCTTCTAAAGAGAAAGGCGTCATCCAGAAAGACACCTTCCTTTTCTTTTATAACCCTTGCCCTCGGGCTCGGCTGATCCGAGCACTAACTCCCCCTCCTCCCCCGTTGCTCTCTCCAGCTAGCCCCTCCTCCCCCCCGCGCCTCCACCAACCTTTTCTTCCCCTGTCGCTCTTCTCCGGCCACCCCCTCCTCCCTGTTGCCCCTCTCTGGTCAGCCCCTCCTCCCTCCGCGGCTCGCCGCTCTCTTCTTCGGCGAGACACTCTCTTTTCTGGCCAGCCCCTCCACCGATACATGTCTGCCTCTCCGACCTTCAGTCGCCCATGTTTGTAGGTAATAAACTCTCAATCTCTCAATCACAATTGAAATGCATACATTTTAGTAAATAGTTGATCATTTAAGATTAATTTAGCTCTAGCATTTTATCAAATAATAGATTGTTTACTGTTGATTATTATATTTTGTCATATTTTAGTGGTATTTTATAAGTGTTTATTAAAGATTTTGTGATTAGAGATTGTAGGAGAAATGATTTGGGCATTAGAGACGGAATAATCTGTCACGAAATGCACTTAATCCGTCGTTAAAAGATCTTTAGAGACAGATATTTTCTGTCGCTCAATCCATCTAAAAAAGTCGTGTCGCAACTACTCAAAAACAACAGACAAGAATCAACCGTCAGTAGTGAGTATTATCGACGGATGAGCAATAGCGACGGAGTTTAAACTGTCGAATAAAAGTTATTGTAACTGTTTTTATCTATCGAAAAAGAGTCTTTAGTGACAGATAAATTCCGTTGAAAATATATTTTTTCGACGTATATGTCACGCCCCAAATTTCCAAGACCCAATTTACGCGGAAGCGTCAATCCAATGACGGTTATAGGGTAGGAAACCTGGGACGGACCGAAAACTCGAGTCTACGCTTATCCCATTTAAATATTATGGGACTTGCAGGATCGTTATGACTTAAATAACATTTACTTACAAAAAGTAGAATAACATAAAGGAAATCTAAATATCTATTACAATATCTGAAAATGTCTTAACAACCACAAACAGAGTTTAACATAAAGCAAATGGCACGCAGGCCGCAAGTTCAAATGTCAAAATATAGCAAAACATAAGAGATGAGTCTTCTAAGCTCCAACATCAAACCATGCCACTGGAAAACATCACTTCTGTTCCACCTTAAATCCTGCATCAGAGGATGCGTGAGTATTCCATAGGAAATACCCAGTAGGATACAGAAAACCCACACCGGAAAAATAAGAGAAGACTCCAAAGACGAATGGTTTAACAGACTCAGGTTCAACAAGGACTAAGATCACTTACCTGGAACCAACTGCCATTCAAGACGCATTAAGGTCAAAGATACTTCAAAGACTTTCATAAAGTAGTGAAGGTAAGATAATAAGCATTGGACAACCAAAGTGTCAAAGTACAATTTCTGCTCTCAAATCTTCATCAATACCAGAACATCCTAGAGGTTCTTCAGAGGAACCTTGCCATGCGTCTAGGGATGCTGGCCCCATCGGTGCTTACGGGCACAATGGGCGGAGATTGCAGACCTTCCGTAATGTCATACAATCTAAGCGCACGTGGTTGCCGTCATCGGCTGAACTACAGAGGTTCAATAAATCGGAGATCTCGCAAGATCTAGCAATGGCTTGTGAGCATACTATGATTCCGACTAAGAGCTTTAAATGCTACTTAGCGGAGAAACAATTCAACTAGCCCTATTGTCAAAAGGCTTAGAATAAGACTTTCTAAAGTTCCGACTCTTCATAGGAGTGAAAAGCATAATCCAAATCAAATTATGAATTAGTCTGGGAACTCAAGTGAGACCCGACTAAGAGAGACACACCACAAGATTTTCCAAAAGTTCAAGTTCGCTATCAACAAAGTTGTACCTAGCCCTAGAATTGATAATTCCCGACTTAGAATGACGCGTTTCAGGTAGACCACGTCAGAGACTTAGAATTCAAGCTTCGATTACTCTTGTGTCATAAATGGACCAAGAGAAGAACAAAGGGACTATTATTATAAGACACCTTATTTGGCTCTAAGACCTTAAGTTTACTGTTCTTAGAGTCTTATAAAATCATATTAGACTTGATTAGATTCTTAATTATCAATTATTCTCAAGCTTCTTAGGTTTATTATGATTTTAAGTCATTTAAAGTCAGAAACTGTGTTCTGTCCAAAACAGAACAGCTCTCTTTATCAGGTCACTACGTTCTGAACAATTTGATTTAATCAATTAAATTTTTATCTTAGATAGCCTCTGATGTCTAGTTTCCAGATTGATAAAGAACTTAATTTTCTGATTACTGTATAATTAGTTATTATTTTTCTACTGAAGTCTGCCTGCGCAGGATTGCTCCTGGCCGAGACCAAGTTTCTATGTCATACATAATTTACTAATGTATAAAGTGTAGTAACTCCTTATTAGTCTTTTTTATACATTAATCTAGTCTTTCTTAAGATTTTTACAGTGCCTTTATAGTTCCAAAATCTCAGTTTATGATTCCACTTTTCGTAATCTTTACTACCCGATTACTACAACACTTTCTTATCTCATTATTTAAGTGATACTATCATATAATCCCGGACAACATTAGATCTCAAAACACGCTGACAATAAAACGAACTGAAATCTCAGAGACAAGATCTTACAAGAGATAATCTTATAGTTATCATTCATTATACAATTACCCATTTAGTTGATATTATACAAGTAGTAATAGCTATGATAATACATATAGAACACGAAATACGGAAATGCACCAAAGTGCCTAAAGATCAAATCTTTACTCAAGAGAGTGAGCATGGATATACAAATAGCATTATCACATGCGATCATGATTTAACATAGAAATCCAAATCCAATTTTCATTGGTCAACATACGTAGAAATGATTGAGTTCAAATACAATAGAGTTATGAATCAAGAGGGAATATCAATCTAGGATCGGCAATACAAATTCCAGAAATGAGTACTCAACATCAAGGCATCAACATTCAACAAATCATTTTATAAAAAAGAAGTGTAATGGGAAAAAGGCATCCTACTTGGTTGTAAATACCGAGACTTCCCGAGCACTCTTGAATTCGACAATGCCGCACCAACACCACGCCGGTCGACCTTGCTTGGACCACCACGAACCACCACGGACCACCGCCGGAGTAAGGTTGCCGCCGGCCGGATAATGAGAGAGAGAGAGAGAGAGAGAGAGAGAGAGAGAGAGAGAGAAATGCTCAAGGCTTTGAGCACTAAGCAAAACCACCCCCCTACTAGCCTATTTATAGACTTTTTGAACCATTCTCCACCATTGATCACTCCTTAATCCAATGGCTTAGATTTAGTAGAAAATTCCAGATTTTACCACTTTCAAGATGACTCTTGGGTTTACAAGGAATGAGTTAATGGGGGTCAATTAATGTTATCCATCAACCACTTCCATTAACCCATCTCTCAACCACCTCCACTAAGGCTAACCCGACCCAAGCACAAATGGGTTTGGGTTTGGGTTTGGGTTTGGGTTTCTCTTTTAGAATTTCCATTAATCACTACTAACCCACTTAAGAAATATCTAATTCATAATTTTTGCTTAATCTCAAATTAATTCTATTCCCAAAAATAACACAAACTTTATACAAAAACCTATCCAATAATCTTAGGTCAAATGAAGCCAAACCAACATGTCACGCCAATCATGAATCATATAATCCAATAAAATCTCCGATTAAGATCAATTCAAAAAAATCACAAATTTTACGGTGTTCGATCGATTCCGGCGGGAATTGAATTTTCAAAAGATTTTTGAAAATTTAAATAAATGCATACCGTTGAGCCAAGAAAATACTATAAAATTTACGGTCGTCACAGTATATCACCGTCACAAAAGGGATTTTTTTCCCGAGAATGATATGTAGCAACTGTTTTTATCAGTCAGTATAAATGCTTAGTGACGGTTTTCAAAACGGACTCTAGACATTGTTATATACATATTGCGATGGTTTTAGCTCATTTGTGACAGATTTTATCTATCGGTACAGATTTCAAAAAAATAAAAATAAAAACAGCAGCTTTATGCTGTTGTGCTAAATATGGATAACAAGCAATATTCTTAAATGCAACATTATTCATAAATGCAAAAGATATTCTTATATATTATTCATATAACTAGTACCACATTATATACACAAACAACATATATGTATATATTGTCATCTTACAACAATATGCAAGTGTCATCTTATAACAATACGCAGAAGAAATATAAATACAACTGATATGCAAAAAAACATGTCTATACAGGAAGGATAAATTGCAAAAACAAGCAACTTACAAAAACCCTCTGCCCTAACTCAAATTTTCCAAAAGGATAAATTGCACATAATATTATGATTCATGGTTCATTACAAAAATACATAATTGACCAAATGTATATCAACCCAATAACTCAACTTCGTTAAACCAATAAAAAAATGCTAACATTGTCTAGTTTAACATTTTTTAAAACAATAAATGAACATCAATTCATCCAAAAAAACTAGAAATGAACATCAGTATGATTAATGCTACAACTAAATATGAAATTTAACATCTCAAGAAGATATAAAAAGCTGATGAGAATCACAAAAGTCAAGATGTCAAATAAAACCAGCGGATTTGTTGCCAATATTATTTAAATTTCTTAATAGCCAGTCACTAGCTGAATTGTCAGGCACCTAATTTCATTTCCAATCACTAAATCAAGAGACAAAATCTGCAATTACCTGACAGTCAGTTATTTTGTGCAAAGAACATGTGTACAAATTCGAAATCTTCCATAAGTTGGTCTGTCATACATCTAATTTCATTTCCAATAAATAAATCAAGAAATCGAATCTGCAATTACCCTACAATTGAGAGCCAAGAACATGTATACCGACATTAAATCACTAAAAAACACCAAAATCTACTTGAAAACTAATAACTAAGCAACCCAAGGACAAAATCACCTAACAGTGAAGCTCTGTCCATAAAAATCCCCACCATTTCAAAGGTGTAGAATAAAATACTCCCTCTGTCCGGAAGTAGTATTAATATTTTGTTTTCTTAGATGAGCTAAAATCAGTTCATTTTGAAAAGTGAAAATAACAGCTTTAGTTCCAGGAAGGAAAAGATGTCATATACAGGAAGGAAATGGATGGAGATGAGAGAGATGCAGAAGAAGACGGCAATGCCGAGGAGGAAGACGACGGTCGGGCACCGGTGCCCCAACCTCGGAGTTGTCATCGACGCGTCGTCTGTGGCCGGTGGGACTGATCGAAGGGCCAGTGAATCGAAGAGGTTGATCGAGGCAAAAAAACTTACGAGAAACTTTCGGCAGTCACCATTGGGCGGCCTAGAAAAAAAATTGGGGGTGGGGAGCATACCTGAAGAGGAGCATCGTCGGAGGAGGACTTCCGGAGATGATAGAGCACGCCGGAACGGAGAAGGGCTGGCAGAGACAAGCCAGTGGTGGTGCTAGGCCACGGGGGAGGGAGAAGGGTTGGACGGTGGGCACGACCGCACGGGCGCTAGGGTTTTTTAACCATAGCGATGGATTTTTTTTAACAACGGATAATAAACCGTGGATAATATATTATTACCTATGGTTTTTTTAACGACAGATAATAAACCATGGAGAATAGCTAATATCATCGATAGTTTTTTAACTACCGTAAAAATCTGTCGCAAATGCTATACCTATCTCCACGGATTACTATCCATCCACGGTTCTTTTAGCGACAGAAACAAAACCGTGTGTAATGCCCGATTTTGTTGTAGTGGTGGCAGAATTGCAATCGATAGAGGTGAATACAAAGGTGCCGAAATCGTAGGATTATTTATTAGTAAGCCAAGCACTTATTAGGAATTATAGATGTAAGTGGGAAATAAAATGGGATGGGACCAAAGAATTTAGAAAATTCATATCAAGTGTAAAATGTCTCTTTTTGGAACAACATACTCACCTTATTGGCAGCAGTTGGGTTGATCAAATCAATTCCCACATGTATGAAGTGAAAACACTGGCCGGTAGAAAATATGTGGCAGATTCCCGCCATCAGACATGTTCTTGCAATTACCCTCAGGTGTACAAACATCATTATCGTTGTCTAATTGTTGTCCAATCGAAGAGAAAATAGCCCATTGGCGATTTAGTTGGATATTGGTATACATCATATAGAAATGTGTATGCCACTAAATTCTTTCTTCCTCCTGATCGATGATTTTGGAAGGATCCCGGGTGCATTGAATGCGCCGAGAACTGGGGCAACATGCGGCATTGGGCGGTTGATGCTCGCTTGTTGTCATGTATAGAGATGCATGGCGGTGAGTTGCACGACTTTGGGCATTGACTTGAATGTTGTATTTGAGCACCTTATTGGATGAGTACCTCCACATGATGCATTAAAAGGCAATCGGGTGAGCCTTTTGTGGTTGAGACAGCACTTCAGTCGCCTCCCTGTGGATGCCACAAAGATATCCATCGAGCAACATGCACGAGCATATTTACTTAATATGCTTAGCTGCACCATATTTGCCGATAGCAACATCAGCCATGTACACCCCATCTATCTCATCTTGTTAGAGGATTTTCACTCCGTGGGATAGTATGCATGGGGCTGTGCTACCCTTGCCTACCTTTACTGGGAGTTGGGAAAAGCTTACCAACCCAACACATTATGAATTTTCGGGTGTGTATCCACATCCAGGTAAACCATTAATAATATTTAGCTACTCTATTTACCACAAGTATGACACATTTGATTCATATTGGATGTCTATGTGTCAAACAACTATGGTCATGGGAGTGATTGCATGTGGGACGTCCAAACGTTTGGAGCACTCCACTATATGGTTTTTCTCCATTAGGAGTTAGGTATATTTTATATATTTAAGTCATTTCATGTTCTTTTATTGTTATTTTAAATAATTTATTTTATTTCTTTTTTATATTCTTAGGTGGAATACTAAGAAGACCAAAACCGATAATCCTCACAGTGTCCTCCGCCATTATAGATTTGAATTAGACTACCAATGATCCGAACAGGTTACTATATTATATTACACATGTTATGAATATAAACAATACAAAGTTCATAAAAAGTAAAGTATTATCTTTATATGTTGTGTAGGTTACATGGCAGCCATATCATGATGAGGTTTTAGCACAGTTACCTAGAGTGTGTACCAATGGTGCAGATGTGTGGCTATCAAGGGTGCCACTCTTATGTTTTAACATTGTGACTATGCATGTTCCGGATTGAGTCATGTTGCAGTTTGGATTAGAGCAATTTCCCCCCTTCTATTGTGGAGTTCATTTAAGCGATCTTTGGGATCACTAGGATTGGAGGTCACATCATGCGGCCTATATTACTAGATGGGACAGGCGGAGGACTACTCTCGTTCATAGAGATCTTGCCACAATGGAGTGAGATGTTGATAGTGCCTACATAAAGTGGTACTTGAGGATCACTAGGAGACTTATCCTACCACCCATGCATGAGGTGGAGATGTTATATCAACCCAGGGGCGACACTAAGTGGGCTTTGGTTAGTATCTTTTACTTCATATTTATTTTAATTCACCATCATTGTGTGCTCGTAGATATATAATCTTTTTTTTCCTTCGAGCTCAGTGTAATAGAGCTTTGGTGGACCAATCCTATGAGAGCTTGCTAGCAACATGTCAAACGATATGTGATAACTCTATACATGTTCTACCTCTCAACTTATATAAGCTCCACCTAATGTTGTGACGTCATCGGTCGACGCAACTTCTTTTACCCCAACACCAGTAGTTCCAGATGCCATGCTCGATCCAGTTGAGAGGTCCCCTTCTTCGAAAGTATATACTAGGTGACAGCGTGCACTTCGGGCTCTACGTCAGGCACTTTCGTCTTCAATTGCATGTTTAGATCCTATACATGTTGTCGAGTCTGACCAAATTCTAGCTCGAGCACGAGGACAAGATAGAAATAGAGGAAGGAGAGTTGACTGAATATTTTTATTATCTTATGAGCATCTATACTATATATTTTGTTTAAACTTGTAATAAACGCTTTAATTTATTTATGTTCCAAATTTACAAAGTAGAGTTGACTAGTTTAAAGTTATTTTTTGTTTATGTTGATTATAATGTGTTATCAAGTTTTAAAAAAATCCATATATTATATCGATAGATTTATCTAGTGGGAAAGATGAAGGCGTCATTTTAAACGACTCCTCTCCCCTTTAGAAAAGTAAGGCATCGATTTAAGAGATGCCTTCCAAATAAAGTCTAAGGCGTCAATTGAACTGATGCCTTTCTCTTTAGAAGAAGAAGGTGTCGGTGTCTTTCCCTTTACAAAAGAAAGGCGTTAGTTGAACTAACACCTTCCTCTTTAGAAAAGGGTTTAGGGCTCCGTTGGAGGAAATACGTTAAGGTAGGGAAATACGTCGTTTTAAGCGACACCTTTGCGGAATTCTTAAACCAAAAAAAAAGACATCAGTTGAAACGATGTTTTTCTCTTTACAGGAGAGAAGCGTCGGTGCAAGTGACGTCTTTCGGGTCAGGGTAAAACAATCCGCACAAGATCAACGTGCTGCATGGCTTGTCAAATAACTGGATCGAAAAATATTTTTCTAATTTTTCTGATCGATAATTATTTTTTTTAAATATTATTTGATAAATTCTCCTTAAAAATTCTGCAAATGACGACATTTGTCTTTCTACCCGAGCAGCAGCCCTCTGCTCTGCCTGTCATCACCCCCCTACCCACCTGGAGTGCATGCCATCCAAAACCACAACAGGATTGGTTTCCTGACTCAGTACCTTGGGTCTGCTCCACCCTGGTAAGTGGCCCCCGGTTATCCATCTACCAAATGGAAGATGCACCGGGCATCAGGTAATGATCTGACAACCACTTTTTACCTTCTGCAATCTTTGCACCTGCAGGGCATGTAATTCTAATTTTTATTGGACCATGAAGCCGAAAGGAAGTCACATGACTTCTCTCTGATATCCCGTCCAACCAACTCGTATGTTGGTTAACAAACCAAGTTTAAGCCAATCCTTCTAAGGGCCTGTTTGGGAGCAAGAAAAAAGCTGGATTTTAAAAGAATCTCCTCCAAAAGAGATCTTCTAAAAAAATCAAACTTTATTGACTTTTCTTAATGACATTTATTGTAATTTTGTAAAAACGACCAAGGTAATTAATAAAGAAAAATGCATGTTTAATTTCCTTATTTATTACCCCTGCCTTTCATGTTTATTTATGAAACATACCATTAAACCCTAAATTCTTCACCAAAAACTATTTCCCAACCAAACACCTATATTCTTGATTTCTACTTCTTCCCTAAAATCCAGATTTTCCACTCCTACAATCCCTTACCAAACAGACCCTAAGTCTCCTCCAATTTTGAAAAGAGGAAGTCATATAATTTGGCAAATGTATTTTGGAACAGTGAATATTTCCGAGTGTACATAGTATTTTGGAACAGAAGGAGTATAATATCAAGGAACAGCTGAAAGAAATGCAGAATATGCTGTTGCAAGCTGATTCGGGTCGCAAGCATTCTGCAAATGTTGCAAGCTGCAAATAGTCTTAGAATTTCATTTATACAATGACAAAATTGCAGAAAAACATAGAACGTGAAATCTCAAGTATCTTTCTTTCCCTTTTTGACGAATTGATCCCTATTTGATCTAACCTCTAATAAGCGGTAACCCAATTGCAGTAACAATAAGAGTTGATGGAACTCCAAATCGGAGATGGCCCCAAAAGGAGAGAGTGTACCCAAAAAACTGGGCTCGACGGGCCTGCTCACAGACAATCAGGTTAGCAGCAGATCCCAAAAGGGATAGATTGCCGGCTACTGTACTTGCCCAGGCCAAGATAAGCCATGCCTTATTCTCCTCAGCTGCAGAAATGGATGCCGCAGATGCTGCAACACGAGCTCCAAGCAAGAGGACTGAAAAAAAATTTACAATTAAGCAACTTAAATTCTGAAAATGCTGAAGAAATCTGTTTCACATGATATAATGTGCATAACATTTATGAATTTAGCTGCTCATAAACCAGATGCACAACCAAAGGTGGATCATTTAAGACGAGAATATATTTACATATAATCCAAAAGCATATTCTAAACAAACAGCAGTAGTATTTCTTTAGGACAGTGATAGCCCTACATCAGTTTCCTACACATTTCCATACACATCAGATGTATGGAAATGTGTAGGAAATCTGATGTACAAATATCGTTTTCCATTTCTTTACGCCGATAATCTTCATCAACATGACCAGAGGACCCATATTGCAGTCGTATACTCACAAAATTTTAGCATTCCTTTTGGATAAACTTTAAAGGTTAAAAGCCAGGCAAGATTCATAATACTAGAAATTATACGACCTGCATAATTACAGTTTGACAGTTTGATATAAAACTAGCCTTGTTGCATCTTCAACTGCGTAATATTGTGTAGGTATTTAGAATAGTTTTAACTTGTTGTCAAAGAAATTTACACGACCTGAAATCAATTTCCTTTGCAAGGTACAACTAGAATTGTGTGCTAAGTTTTATTCTTAATGTTTTACTCTATTTCCATTCTGTGAACCTAAGAAAACAGAGATGACATATTTAAAATCAGGTCAATGAGTTCTGCTGTGTATTCAGAGAACATTACAGTCCGCTCTTGGCCAGTCTCGCAAGAACCTATAATCCAGCAATTTGTATTGCTTCCCAGACCTTTTCAACATAAACTCACTGGCATTTAATCTAAGAAATGACTAAATCAGATAGCAAAGCTATTCAATATCTAAAAATATAGATCTCGCATTCACTCCACATTTCTTTTGAAATTACCCCATACTTGCATGGAAGAAGTGATCATGCCCCTATATCACTTCGAAACTCCGTAATTTTATTAATCTAGTGTACATACTTCAGGCAGTTAAAGTTATGCTAGATCATTTAATGACTTATGTATAATTCAGGCAGAGAACAAGAAAGGCTTTTTGTTTTCTAGGCCTTCTCAAGCAGTTCCACCGATTCGTGTATATTTACAAACCACTCAATACCAAAGAAGCAGTTACTCCAGACCTAGCTGATATTCCCAAATATACATGCCCGTTCATAGTGCTGAGTATAGAGAAACACAAACGAGGGAACACTTTTTTCACATTGATGAACAAAAAGAAGTTCACTGTATCCAAGAACACGAAATAATGAAATTATGAATGAAAAACTTAGACTTGTACAATATCCTTGATTCAAGATTATTAATAAATTTATATGTCATAAAAAATAATTAAATGCAGAAAAATAATCCATAGTTGGCCGTAATATTTGCAGTTACATGTTTGTTTAGAACTTTGACCATGCTATATATCATCATCATCATCATACGCCTTATCCTTATCCCAGCTATCTGGGGTAGGCGGCATGGATTATATACCGCATTTGGCCATGCTATATATCAGGCTCTTAAAATTTTGAATCTTCTTAAACATATGATTACTTCCACGATATTTGATTTAGCACACACAAACATCAATTACGTGGCAGCTCAAATTCATAATCATAATCATAATCAATTAGCGCCTTTTCCCAACTATTTGGGGTCGGCGACACGGATCTTACTCCTCCATTCCAGCCTATTTTGGGCTACCTCTTTTGTAAGAGATAGTAAAGTCAAATCCTTTCTTATAAGCTCCATCCAAATTCTCTTAGGTCTCCCTCTCCCTCTTTTAGCATCGTTTACCTGTATCCCTTCTAATCTTCTCACAGGGGCATCTAAAGGTCTTCTTTGCATATGCCCATACCAACACAACCTACATTCCCTCAGCTTCTCCCCTAAAGGCGCTACTCCTAGGCTCTCACGAATATATTCATTTCTAATCCTATCTCTCTTAGTTATCCCACTCATCCACCTTAACATTCTCATTTCGGCTACATTCAACTTATCTATATGACTCCTCTTTGGTGCCCAGCACTCCGGTCCATAGAGTATTGCAGGCTTAATGGCCGTCCTATAGAACTTGCCTTTAAGTCTTTTTGGAACCCGCTTATCACACAACACTCCCGAGGCTGCCCTCCACTTTACCCACCCCGCATTTATCCTATACACCACATCACTATCAATATCCCCTTCTTTATGGATAATGGATCCTAAGTAACGGAATTGATCACACCTTGACACTTCTTGCCCATCTATTTCAACTAGGGCTCTATCTATAATTCTACCTTCCTTAAAATTAAATTCCATGCACTCTGTTTTAGTCCTACTTATTTTAAAACCTTTAGATTCTAGAGCAACCCTCCACAATTCTAATTTCGCATTTAAACCTACTTTACTCTCATCAATTAAAACTACATCATCTGCAAAAAGCATACACCAAGGTACATTATCTTGCAAATGACTAGTAAGCTCATCCATAACTAAAGCTAAAAGATACGGACTTAAGGCTGACCCTTGATGAAGACCTACCGTAACCGGAAACTCTTTAGTTTCCCCCCCCCCCCCCAATAGTCCGCACACTAGTCACAACCCCTTCATACATATCCTTTATGATGTCTATGTAACCTCTTATGACACCCCTCTTCTTCAAAACACTCCAAATAAGCTCTCTCGGCACTCTATCGTAGACTTTTTCCAAATCTATGAAGGCCATATAAAGGTTTTGTTTTCTATCCCTGTACCTCTCAACTATCTGTCGTAGTAAAAATATAGCTTCCGTTGTTGACCTCACCGGCATAAAACCAAATTGATTCTCTGATACTTTAGTAACTTTTCGCAAACGCCCTTCTAATACTCTCTCCCATAATTTCATAGTATGCCCCATAACTTTTATACCTCTATAGTTTGTACAACTTTGGATATCCCCTTTATTTTTATACAAGGGTATGAGGGTACTCCTCCACTCCTCTGGCATCCTCTTAGATTTCCAAATCTTGTTGAACAAAATAGTCAACCAAGTTAAGCCCACACCTCCTAGTGCCTTCCACACTTCAATAGGAATTCCATCGGGCCCTAGAGCCTTGCCTTTCTTCATCTTCCTTAACGCAACACCTACTTCCTCTATGGAGAATCTCTTAAAATAAGTCACCTCTTTAACAAGACTAGACTCAAACTCTATCCCACTACTATAATTCTCATTCATTTAACGTTCAAAATACTCACGCCATCTCTCCCTAATTTCCTCATCTTTCACTAAGACCCTTTGATCTTCACTTTTAATACACCTAACTTGCTCTAAGTTCCTACTCCTATCCCTTAACTTGGCTAACTTATAAACGTCCCTCTCCCCCTCCTTCGTCCCTAGCCTAATATATAAGTCATCAAACGCCTTAAATTTAGCTTCAGTCACTATCTTTTTAGCCACTCTCTTTCCCTTAACATAACTCTCCCAATTCTCTTGATTTTTACACTTTTGCCACTCCTTAAAGAAGACCTTCTTTTCCTTTATGACTCTTTGGACTTCCTCACACCACCACCAAGTTTCTTTCTTAACGTCCACTCTCCTCCTCACTTCACCAAGTACTTCTTTTCCCACTTTTTTAATACACTTAGCCATGCTTCCCCACATCATTGTTGGCTCCTCAATTAAGTTCCAATCCCCTTCAAACCTCAACCTCTCTCCACAAAAGTGTTGAGCATCTCACCTTTCAAGTTCTACCACTTGATCCTGGGCTCCACTTTATCCGAACTTCGCTTCTTCCACCCCTTTATGAGAACATCTAAAACAACTAATCTATGCTGAAGTGCTATAGGTTCACTGGGTATAACCTTACAATCCTTACACTTAGTTCTGTCTTCGCTTCTAACTAAGAAAAAATCTATTTGGCTCTTGAGCGGACCACTCTTGAAAGTTACTAGATGCTCTTCCCTCTTTTTAAAATAGGTATTTACTATGCTTAGATCGTTTGCTATTGCAAAATCAAGAATAGTTTCTCCCATTTCATTCTGCTCCCAAAACCGTACCCCCCATGCACCCTCTCAAAACCTATATTCTTTGCCCCTACGTGCCCATTTAAGTCGCCTCCTATAATAACCTTTTCCCCATTAGGTATCCCTTGCAATACTAAGTCCATTTCCTCCCAAAATTGCCTCTTAAGGTCCTCTCCTAGTCCTACTTGAGGTGCATAAGCACTAACAACATTAACTATGAAATCCCCTAACACTAGCTTCACTAATATAATTCTATCACTAAATCTATTGACACCTACAAGACTTTGTCTCAAGTCCTTATCCACTACTATACCCACCCCATTCCTATTTGAAACTTTACCTACATAAACTAGTTTAAAGCCTTCCCCCAGCTCCCTAGCCTTCTCTCCTACAAACTTAGTCTCCTGCAAGCAAGCTATGTTAACCCTCCTTCTCTTGAGTGGCAGCTCAAATTCTAGGGCTAAAATTCGTATTGAAAGATGCTTTCATTAATTTCATTGGTTCACTTCTTGTTTTGAAGGACTGCGAAATTTTTTCCCCAAGATTTGCCATCTTGAATCTTGGTGATAGAGATGGCCACTAAATATGGGAAAAGAAATCTTGGTGAAATCACGGAGAGAGAGTGTAGCTCTCAGAATCTCAACAACCATATAGTTTACGCAGGGTATGGACGAATACATACACTTGAATAATGACACCCACATATTATCATATGCCTGAATAATGTCACTCACATATTAAGATTATGTAATGCTGCCATGTTGAAGCGTTTTACATACATACGATGTATACATTTATCTCTATATCTGTTCCACAAAGATCTAAGATAGTAATACCGTTTGCAAATATAGACTACCCTTTATAATAACAAAAATTTTGGAAAAACAGATTCACAAGCTTGGTGGAAGAGAGATATTGATGAGATTTAAGAGAAATGGGACACCTTCGTTCCCAAGAAAAGAAAGAAAAGTAGACATGAAACAACTATAAAGCTGTGTTGGTATAAGAAGGAACTGAAGAAGGAAAAGCTGTTAATTTCTATCATTAACACTCTCATTCATCACAACAAAGAGCTAAGCACAATTGGTGCCCAATTCCACCAGAAAATATCATTTCACTAATGAGCAGCAAGTCAAGATACACCCTCATTCTTGATCACTTGATCATAATTCCATGGTGACCAATTGATTTTTGTCCAGAGAGGCTAATTTATCTACTTTATATCTACACATTAGAGATATCCCAGGCAATACCACTTCAACTCACCAGCCATAAATTTTTCTGAGTAGCAGTTCTTGAAATTAGCAATGTGCTGGGCATATAAAATTTAAAAGTTACACCCAATTCCAGTTATTAGAGCTACGATGGTTAGCAGATGGTGCATATGAAGCTCACACTGCTCAAGATTTAACTAACTTTAAAGTTGTTTAAAATATAGTTAAACTTAAGTAAACCAATGAAAATTATTATCCAAGATTAGTTTTTTCTTTGGAACAATTCAACTAAGACAAAGTACTGTAATTATTCCCCCCGTCTTTTCTAATATAGATGCAATTGGTTTTCGAAATGGACTAAAATTAGTTCATTATGAAAATCAATTGTCTCTATTAAAAAAGACCAGAGGACTAGATGTTTTGCTATTTAATCCATCAACATAGATTTGTCAATCATTTCATACTCATTCAAAAACTAATCAAGCCAACTGTTTTCTAAAAAGATAATAAAAGGTTGAAAATTGCACATCACTTTAGGGAAACCTAACTAGTAACAATTAATTGGTGCTCGACAGTAACAAGTACGGGATGCGGAAGATAAATGTCAGCAGTAATACATTCAAGAAAGTGGCAAGGTAAATATTGAAAGTATTTCTTCGATTTCTAGTCTACCACCTCCCACTTGAGCATGAATTTTGAGCAGGAACGAAGGAAAGGATACTGTGCCTTTCACCTAATGTATCAAGCAAAAAGGTCAAACAGTGAGGTATTTGCCTATTAACAATCTGGATTTTCTTAATCCACCGTTTGTAACCAGAGAAAAAACCCTTGGATAATGTAAATTACCAAAATCTATGGCCATGATGCTGACTTCGCATTGAGATTTTTAATATGGATCATATCATGTGACCCTGCATCCATTAAGGAATGAACTATCTGAAAAAACAAAATATTAGTTATGTTTTCAGCTGAAGCAATATATATACACGCCTAGTGCCACTGTTACTCCATGTCCCAAATATTAGTCATGTTTTCAGCTTCTGAGTATTTTGCTCTGCAACCAAATATGGTGCAGCAATGCAAAAAACTTGTTGTATTAAAGCTGAAAATGTGTATTCATAGCCCACTCCGCATGGCATGCAAAAAATTTCCGATTAGAGCATAGCATACCAACAAATGATATGATCAAATAGAATAAAACCTTACTGAAATAAGTAAAAAACTAAAAAGTACATAAACAGGAATGCAGAAAGAAAGAAGTCCTTCAAACATCCCACAGTTCATATAGAAACTTAAATGATGGAAAAACACAAGGAGAGAATTAACTTACCAGTCGGTACATTGGATGCAAAATTTGAGAGAACAAGAATAACAAGGGCGAGGACCGCAATGCCTCCAGCACTGTTTATTCGTGCATGCGGCTCCATAAAATCCCAGACAGCACTGGGAATTCCTGTTTTGTTGAATCCCTCAACAGTAATAAACATCCCACAGAAGAATATCAAGAGAGAATATGATACCTGGTATAATTATGAAAAGTAATCAGAAGGTGAACATATCAGTTGGAATCATAGTCTTTCCCTTCTCGCTCAAGAGATCTAATCATTATTTTCCTTCAAATAACCAGGGATATGAGCCACAGTTTAAAGCCTAGATCATAATTGTTCTTTTGATTAGTTGTCACGCAAAATTTTCATTGTAATTCTTACCTTCTCTAAGGATGGTCGAGCATCCTTAAAATCAAGAACCACAAGAGCTAAAGCAGCTGTGATGGCCGTCCATGACATATTGAGGCCCATTAACAATGAAATCAACATCCCAAGAGTTACAAGATAAACACAAGTCTTCCATAACAACCTCTTCCATCTTTCAATGGAACCTTCTTTTTCTTCTAAAGATTGAAAAGAACTAGCATCCCTGAAACCATTCATTTGGTTGTCCAAATTCCTAGCTGATCTCCTTGAAGATTTATCATCTTCTCTCGCATGTGAAATGCCATCGGTATCTTTTGATGCATTTGAAATCCTCAATGACTCATTTATACTACCTCCTGCAATTTGAATATCATATTCACTTGAAGTCGTGCGGTTTCTAAGTGTCTCAATGTGCCCAGATTCTCCATTTAGTGGGGAGCTTTGAATCACACCATCCATAAAATGGTTCCATTCCTGAGAGTTCAGTGAGCTGATATGTGACATGGTTGCTGGTGAAAACCGATGAGAAACCACAGCATCCTCGTGAACAGATTCCGGTACAGCTTCTTCTACATCCTTATCAACTGACAGCAAACGCCAAAATATACACAGCAAAATAATAGTATTAACTATAACACCTATGAGCATTGCAGGAACAATGCCAGCTAGAAATTTCCCAAAGGTGATCTTGCTTTGAACAGCTATGACCAAATTCTGAGGATTGCCTATCGGCGTAGCTGAGGAACCAATATTCGCACTTGAAGCAAGGGCAAGCAAGAAGGGTTGGGGAGGCAAATTGTTTTGCCTGGCAACCTTAAGTACAAACTCAGTGAGGACAACACAAGTGGTATCATTAGTAAACAGAGCACTGGAGATGGCAGAAATCAAACAAACTCTGCAAAGTAAATCCTTTCCACCTCTGCTCTTGTAAGACAGCAATTTGCCCAAGTACTTGAACATGTCTGCTCTCTCTAAATAGGTACTGACAACCATTGTGCCAAAGAGGAGGCCAAGAATTGGGAGATCAATTGCAGCATAAGCTTGATCAGGGGTTATGACCCTAAAGATGACCATCAGCATGGCACCTAGGAGTGACCCTGCAGTTCTGCCTACAGGGAGAAAAGGCACTGAAGGAAACACTGCTAAGACCCAAAAGATTGCAAAGGCAATTGAACCTAGTACCACCTTGACTGTAGCTGCCATGGCCATGGTACGCAAATAACGGTGGAGAACGGCAAATAGCGGCCCAAAAGATCCAAAAATAAGGAAATGAGACACAAAGAGACCCCAGAATCCAGAAGTAGAAGAGAAATGCAACTGTACCAAGAAAAGGTGGCAACTTTTCACCCAAAATCAAACAGAAGATACACCAAGAATCAAATGAGAAAGAAATTCCAACCCACCAACAATACTCTTAATGAGTCACCTTATTTGAGCCTTACAGTTCCTTAAATTGACAAATTGGGACCCAAAAGAACCCAGAATCCAGAAGTAGAACTGACATGCAACTAAATCAAGAAAAGGTGGCAACTTTTTCACCAAGATCCAAGAAAAGATACACCAAGATTCAAATACAAGAACTAGAATCCTAATTTGCCAAAACCAACCTCCATATTGCAATCAAGAAAGGACCTTAAAAGGAGATATTCTGCTTAGAAGCCACTTTTTTCTCAAGAATCTGAATGTAAAGAGCAAAACCCAACAAGGATTTGAAGAACTCCAATTCCTCCATTATTAGCTTTGTGACTTCATTGCTGACAGCTCCATATCATCTTCCGCTTCTCTCTCTCTTTTCTTTAATAGAATTGGTACGTTGAAGAGAGGCGTATCACCGGCTGCAAACACTTAAACAAGCCGCCATTCCACTCACCATTCTACAACTATCTCCGGAGGGAAGCCATCACTGTCAAATTTTTGTATAAAAAAATGGAAGAAACGTGAATCCAAGTGGATGTTCACCGACTGCAAACAATCAAACAACCTGCCATTCCACTCATCATTCTGGAAATCATCACTCTCAAATTTTTGTATAAAAAAATGGAAGAAACGTGAACACAGGTGGATGTTGTCTGGGGAGATGAGACTTTGTGAGTCATCTTTTTGGCTCTATGGGAAAAGGCTCTCTAGTCTCTATCCTTCGTTTATAGTCCAACGGTAAAGTATGCGCCAAAGCTCGCATGAGTTGAAACTTTGGGTGCAGGTTCGAGGGGAAGGCCGTCGGATTTCCGTATGATAGCGAACGAGAGCATCAGGATGCGCAAAGCGCCTTACGAAGATAAGCACAGCAAACTGTTCAGATTTAGAGGTATGATTTTTAGAATCACGTTATTTAAAGAATCTGGTGTGATTTTGTAAATGACAGGGTTGGGTCTGTTATTTTGGGCGGCCCTCTTTCATATTATACTAAGAATCGCGTCATTCTGGGATGAGATTTTCCGAAAGAATCAAATCCCACACAAAAAGGAATTGCCAAATGCACCCTCATGAATTGTACTTTACTCGACTTTGTTGAATAAAATCGCAATTGATCTTGAAAGAGCAGATCACTTGAAATTGTACTAAGCACTGCTGACTTCAAAATAAACATTATCGCCCCCACGTGCATAGGTTACATCTGGCAATCTATTCCCAAGATACAACGAACCGTTGGTCGACGAGTGGTGCACTACAACATCTCTGACCCCGAACTCAGAGAGAAAGTAAAATTGTTGCATTTTTCGATAACAAAGAAGGAGTTTTACAGAACAAACTATATTTTGTATATATCTATTTTGGTTTTAGGCAGCTCTATATAAGTCTGAACCCAATGGACACCTTTTTACAAAGGGAGATGAACGGGCATAGTTATCCATTGTCTACCCAAACACCCATCTTACCGTTTAGCTATAATCAACTGCTCCTAAGCTCCAAAAAATAATTGGCCATTTAATCAAAAATCAAAGGCTCGAAGTATTAAGTACTAAGTGTGTCACTAAAGCGCCACAATGTACGCGCGCCACCCACGAATGTGTATACACTTGTTTGAGGAGAGTCTTCACAACAATAAGAGATATAATAAGAAAGAAAGCTTCCTTATATATATATCCTATTACACCAACATGTCTTCCTATGTGGGACTAACAAAATCTCCTAACATAGAGATCTCTTTTTATTTACTTTCCTCTAATTCATAATTCAATCACATAATTAATGTAAGCTTAAATCATGATACTATTATTAGTGAGTTTTACATCATTATCCAACCCACCATAATCTTTACTAAAGTTTGAGCCCACTGCCCAAACCCAAAACCCAACACAAACCATTCAGTTGAGATCCGGACAATGCACATTAACCAAGTTGGTAGGCAAGTCCTCTCACCACTTATGTTATAGCGGCGGCATGAAGCTTCAGCAAGGCGCATAAGTGCAATAGAGTTCTTTGTCTAATCAGCATAGATTAATTGGGAGTTCATATGTGTTTATGTTTTGGATAAATAGTTCACCACCCCACGGTCTAACCAGCCACCCCTCCTATACACGTCTAAAAGTACGCAGACGGTGGACATCCACTCACTGTGTACATGCATGGGGTGGTGAACTACTCATCCTTATGTCTTTTGCTATGAAGTTAATATGTGTTGTTTTATGGGTCTGTTTGGATATGGAATCCTCAGCATATTCAGGCCCGATTCAATGAGAATCTAACCATTTCGACTTTTTTTGTGTTTGGATACTAAGATTCAATGGAATGAAAAATTCTGTCAAGAGGCTCCCTGAATCACCTAAGTCCCCTCATGAGGACATTCAGCTTGTTCACACATTCTGATTACCAAGCATGCTATTGGTAATTCCACCGGAATCTAATTTCGATTCCGTTGCATTCCATATCCAAACAGCCCATATATATGTGCTGTTTGATGTACATTCCTTACTATGTTTATTTTAGTGTGGCCGAAGGATTCGGAATGGATGATCTAGATGAAGTCTCCACTCTCCAGTCTCCACCATCAAAGTCATATACAATTATGTCGGCCTCTTCATCCTGTACTTTGTTCCTACTAGGCATGTTCCCCGGCCCTAGTTGTATGTGTTAGAAGTGGGCATTAATGTAAATTGGTCAAGGCCATTTGGTATAGAGAGAGAGCCCACTTTGCATTGAATGAGAATCACACATGTGAATTGGTTGAAGGAATGAATAGTCCCACATCGCCTAGAAGAAGGTGAATAAGGCACAAGTTTGGCCTTTCAAGTTAGGCCCTTGGGCCACCCCACTTTGCACGCGGCCGCCGTTCGTCTGGCCAGCCACTCGGCTCGGTTCGATTCAATTCGCACTCATGGCCGGTCGGGCCGGGCCGGGCCGGGTTGGGTTAGGTTGGCAAGACAATTATTCTGGGACAAATTCATTTATTTTGGTTTTATTGGGTCCGGTTTTCTTTTCAATTAGAATGTGACCACTAACGGATGGACGCATCCGTTTGAATGGGAAAAGGTGTCTTCAACAAGATTTCTTATAAAATCATGGAAAATGATTTTCTGTAAAAACAGATTTCTAGATCGTCTTTTTTCCCTTTTTGCTTTCTCATTCCATACGGTGGTTCTCTGCATGTACTGTATTGGAGGTGCTCCTATGGTACGTGGTTTATCATCTTATCCTGGGAGACAGACGCTCAAGAGTCCTAAGCACTGATAAGGAGGGCGAATTCTATCTTAATGACATAGTGATTTGCTTGATTCGATCATCAATATTTCTACTAACAATTACATTATCATATTTGTAAAAGTACGCAGATTATATCCTTAAGATAGTAATAGTAAGTATTATCAATCTGAAGACAGAATTTGTAAAGCATCAAATATTTACTGTTAAGTATTATCATATTTGATGCTTTATGCTTCCGGGTCTCAACATTGGTATCAGAGCCGTTACGATCGGACATGTCTCCTCGTAAGTAGCCAACATGGCCGCTGAGGGCCAACCTGAGCCAGAGACCAAGACCACAGCTACCAACCCAAAGGCCACTGACAAGACGACTATGGCGGAGGTACTATCCGCATTGGCTACTCTACAGAACTAGGTCCAACAACTCACCTTGGCACAGGCCATGAACCCAGTCACCCATACAACGACCCTTCTCTCCACGCCACCACCAATGTCAGCGGAGATGGGTGAGCCGTCTCAAAACATGGGTTCACATGATTATGGTGGCCAGGAACCATTTGTAGCAACGGCACAGTCACATCCTTACGGAGTTCTCTTCGGTTCTTTCCATCCAGCCGTGGAAGGGTGTCGTATAGGCTATGGCACACGAGGCACGCAAGGTGTTTGGGCAAATGCCTCAATGACCACGCCCTTCTGAAATCTCCCACATGAGCTCGATGACGAATGGGGGGAATACCCAGGACATTGGGAGGGTTCTCGGGTGGGGCTAAGCCTCAGTTGGCTAGTCTCTAGTTTCTGCGCTACAACGGCGAAGATGATCCGATGGAATGGCTCTATAAGGCGGAGAAGTTTTTCACCTATCAGAGGACTCACTCGGAGGCAGAACGACTGCGCATTGTAGCATTCCATCTGGATGGTGATGCCTCTGTGTGGTTCCAGAGTTACGAGAAAGAAGTCTGCTACCCAAACTGGGCTTCTTTTGCCGACGAGCTATGTGTCCAACTCGTCCCTAACGAGTTCCAAGACTTCAATGAAATGCTTTCCAGCCTGAGACAGACCACCACGGTGAGAGCATACTATTCGGAGTTCATGAAGATTGCCAATCGTCTACCAGATTGGCCAATGGAGGCTTTAGTAGGTACATTCAAGAGAGGGCTCAGCCTGACATTTTGGACAAGATGCACCAATTCCCATGTCACTAGATGAGGTATGTCGTGCCAAAAACCCGCATGGGCACTGCACTACGACCTCCTATCAGTTCAGCGATGGCCCCTATGCCAGCGCGAGGTCCCAACCCCAGTCGAACCACCTCTTCCGGCCCTGTTAACCAACCTCCGCATCACTTGACTCCAACCCAGATGGACGAGCGGCGCGCCAAGGGCCTATGTTTTAAGTTCGATGAGAAGTTTATACTTGGCCATCGCTGTGCAGTCCGTGGTAGCTTGCTCGTAGAAGAAGCCAAGGAAGAGGAGATGGCCGTGTCGGAGAAGACACCAGGCCCTTATGATAGCGTCCAACTAGAGATATCCATGCACGCATTCTCAGGCGCTTTCACTCCATGGACCATGCACATCCAAGGGCATCTTAAGCGGCAACCGGTAGCTGTTCTCATCGATAGTGGTTCCACCCATAATTTTATTAATGACAAAGTGGTGCAGCGCTTGGGATGCTATGTGTCCGACTCCAAACCATTCGACGTGCTGATAGGGGACGAAAAACACCTGCTAAGTGTGGGAATGTGCGCACAGGTGGCATTGACAATTCAGGGTCACACCTTCACCATCGATTTATTTCTGTTACCCACGAAGGGTGCAGACGTGGTGTTAGGGGTCTAATGGCTCTAGGAATCGGGCGATGTAGTATGGAGCTTCCGAGACATGGTTATGGATTTTGAGGTGGGGGGACAATGAGTGCTCCTCCACAGGTCACAACATGGCACATTGTATACCGCCCAGGAGATCAAATCTCTTTTCTGTTTTACACCCCACGGGTACTTCCTTCAGCAACGTGCCACAATGGAGGTTAGTCGACTGATATGCCAGATGATATGCTAGCTCTCTTGGCTGAGCACAAGGACGTCTTTTCAAAACCCTCCAGCCTTCCACTAGCAAGGCACCGTGACCACCAAATTCCTATTACTCCAGGAGCATCACCGTATCTTATCACACTTCCATAATACCCCATTTGCTGGTCACGAATATTCATTTCGGATATATAAATGGGTGAATCAGAGTTTCTTATGGCAGGGACTCAGGACAACAGTCCAGGATTATGTTGCAGGATGTGACACCTGTCAATGGGCCAAATCAGTGACCACTTCACCGATAGGTCTACTTCAGCCCCTTCCTATTCCTGACAGAATTTGGGAAGAAGTTTCGATGGATTTCGTGGAAGCATTGCCAATGGTCCAAGGCAAATATGTTATTCTAGTGGTGGTGGACCGCTTATCAAAATATGCTCATTTATGTGCCTTGAGCCACCCCTTCATTACCCGAACTATCGCTAAAATCTCTGTGAAAGAATTGACCAAGCTGCATGGCATGCCCCAGACCATTGTATCAGACGGGGATCGGATTTCCTTTCCCATTTTTAGCGCGAGTTCTTTTGCCCTACAAGGTACGACGTTACACATGAGTACTGCTTATCACCCCCAGTCAAACGGTCAGATAGAGGTGGTCAACCAATGTTTAGAGCAATATTTACTATGTTTTGTGAGGGATCAGTGATGCGCTCAAAATTATGTTAATTTAAGATGCCTTGAACTCCATGTTTGTTATGTTATTTTATAGTTAGTTAAAGGCTAGGTAGAATTTTAGGCAAAATGGGCATTTGTTAAGTTAAGACATTAACATGTGACATTCAATGTTATTTGGGCTTTAAATGTGCAGAAATAAATTAGCCATAACTATTTTTATATCCATGGATCTAGTGTGGTGAATTTAATATCAACTTATGTAAGCCCATTGTGTGTTGTAGGTAATTCTTTGATGGGCCGACCTGTTAATCTTGAAGCTTTAAAGCCCGTACTTAAAAGATTGTGAAGATCTGCTGGAGGCAATCATTGGCAATCAACTATGAGCTAATCAATGGCAATCAACTATGAGATGATCAAGGCAATCAACTATGAGCTAATCAAGGCAATCAGTGGCAATCAACTATGAGCTAATCAAGACAATCATTGACAATCAACTATGAGATAATTCTGGCAATCAAGAAATGACCATGAAGAGCTGTGATTGGAAGAAGAAAAGGCAACATTCTTTGATTGAAAGCTGGACAAAATCAATTAGTGGTGCTCAAAATCAATCAAGACCCAATCATGGAGTAATGATAGGAAATCTGATTGGAGCCTTTCCATTGTTAAACTTTTTCAAGCACTATATAAGTAATACCCAAGCTCTTCTTCAAGTCATCAAATTCTCTACCTCTTCCAAGGACGACCACTTCTTTCTCTCCTCAACTTTTCTTCATTATTTATTTTATTTTATTTTATTTTATTGTAATGGTTGGCTAAGCCCCTAGCTAAGGCTAGAGGGCGGGATTTGTGATACTTTAATGAAGTTCTTTTCATGTTATTTATTGGGCTATAATTATGTGTTGGATATTTGAAGTGATGTTTTATTATTTATCTCTTGTTTCTTTGTTTTCTTAATACATAGGATACTTGATTTCTTTCTTGATCCTTTGTGATTTTGATACATAGAACTATTGAAGATTTAAATATTATAATCCTTATTTCAACCAAAGTGATCATTTTGTTGTTCGTTCTTAATGTTCATACTATCCAATTAGGGAGAATCTTCATTCGCCCCTAATTGAGAAACATTGATACATGAAGTACCTCATTAGATATTACAATGACCTACCTTGATGCCTTAGTGTTTTATTTTATTGAATTATCTACTTTACTTCACTCTTGATTTCATTCGTTTGCTACTTTGAACTGATTTCTCAATCACACTAGTCAATCTCTGAGGATCGACCTTGTAATACTACAATTACAAGTAAAAAGAAATAAATAGATAACTAAAGGCTACTACTCAAATAATGAGTAATTAGTCTTGGTTCATCAATCAGCCTCGCCGATAGCTCCAACTCCTACAGTGGGCAGAGTGGTCGTATAACACGGCCTATCAGACACAAGCCGGCTTTACCCCGCCTTTTGTGTTTTCGTATGTGCCTCATCGTTCCTCTATTGCGGAAGTGGACTATCTACTTCAGACTCGGGATGAGGTTCTCTAACAGCTTAAGGCCAACTCGGCTTCGGCGCATAACCGTAAGAAGCAGGTTTATGATAAGAAGCACACTAATCGAGCGTTTCAGGTAGGGGATTTGGTGTATGTGTCCATCATGCCTCAGCGTCAAGCCTCTTTATTTCGGACGGAACATTCTAAACTTGTAGCCCGATATCATGGTCCTTATGCTATTATGGAGCGCGTGGGCTAGGTGGCGTATCGACTTGCTTGACCGTCTGGATCGTTGGTGCACCCTATGTTTCATGTGTCGCGTCTACGTCGTTTTGTGGGGGATCCGAAGTTGGTTACAGATAGTGCACCCCCACCACTCATGGGGCTTGTGGAACCTGAGACTGCCGCTATTATTGATAAACGACGTGTCCGTTGTTCTGGGTGAATTGTGACCGAAGTACTTGTGACTTGGCAGGGTAAACCTTTGGAGGATGCAGAATGGTTGCTGGAAGATGACTTGTTGGCGCGCTTCCCTTCTTGGTCGCCTTGAGGACATGGCAGAAGCGGAGCGTGGTGGAGTGTTGTATACGCTACCACAACAACGAAACAGACCTAAATTAGGCAGGAGTGGTTTATTTCCTTTTCGTACCAATTAGTGATTGCAATAAAGGCCTGATTAGAAACATATATTGTAACGGGTTGTAATCGTGACCCATTAGCTGGCGCGCCTCCATAGGAGACGTGCCCCTCTCTTGTTATAAGGAGGTCTTCTTTCTCCTTAGGATTTTAGGAATTGAAAGTTGATCTCCTTCTTCTCTTGTTTTTTCCCTTTCATTCTCTTCCGACAAGCTGGTACCTTGTGATCCTTCTGGGTCTCAAGAGAGAGAGAGAGAGAGAGAGAGAAAGAATTATATAACCAACTCAAAAAAATAAGCAATAGTTATAAGCACTAATACTTGGAAAACAATATCTAGCTTCAAGCAAAATTACCAATTGACCTTGCAAGGGAAACCCTTATTTTAATTATAGACATTTCATAAATATTCATGTTGTTTCAGGAACAACTTTAAAAGCAGATAGTAAATTGACATGTCTAACTGATCGACAAATGCTCAAAAAAACAAAGCAAAGTAACCAATTTGATTCAGCTCAAACTACTTGGAAAATGTTTCCCTGACTCTGGTTCCCTGACCATGGTACATGGGCTAGACGTGGCCTCTACTTTTCAGTTTCTATTGAAAATGGTTATTCAAGAGGGATAAGGTAAGAAGTAATACCATATCAGCTCTCTTCTTTGACCATGGTACATGGGCTAGACGTGGCCTCTACTTTTCAGTTTCTATTGAAAATGGTTATTCAAGAGGGATAAGGTAAGAAGTAATACCATATCAGCTCTCTTCTTTGCTTCAATGACGCTGTCATACGGCATAAGAACTTCCTCTTCTTGAGAGGGAAAAGAAAAGTTCCATACCTAAAAGCTTCTCGATCTGTATGTACCACTCACATTCATATTGGTTTACCAATGAAATAGCAATCCCACAGCAACCAGCACGAGCTGTTCATCCTACCCTATGTATGTAATCCTGAAAAGTCACGAAACAAAACATCACACAATCAACTACACACTAATACAAAAAACTAAGAGTAAAGAACATCGAATTGCTAGGTATGCCATAATTGATGACCATATCCACCGTTGGAATATCAAGTCCTCTAGCAGCTACATATGCAGAAACCCAGATATGTGCTTAGGATACTGGTCCCATCAGTGCTCACGGGCACAATGGGCAGTGGAGACTGCTAGACCTTCTGTGATGTCTAACCAGCCTAATGATATACGTATGTGCCAACATCAACTTCCAACTTCACAACCACTTTACATGTCTATCACAACCCTAAAACAAATAAGTGCCTAACTAACTCAGAAGTTCCTAGCGCCCCTTCCTTTTATGGCGTTTCTTCTTATTGGACGTCTCATATTACAAGAATCTTGTCACCTCTATCCTCTCCGGCGAGCAATCCTAGAAGTGTCCAATTTGGATAGGACTCTCAACTCAATCTTTATTTTCTACCACTTTCTACTTTAACCGTACGATAAACTAAGTAACTACCATCTTTATCACAAATCACTTCTAATCAAGAAAGATAACTATTCAAGGGATTTGATTCCATCACCAATACCTCAATAAGTTGGTTACTAATATGGACTTTTACTTCAATTGGATAAAATCGCACACCGTCACCAATAATTGACAAGAATTCAAATTGAAAACTCGACTTTCCTAATTTAGGTCGATCATGAAAATAATTTTTTTTTACATATTTTCTAATCATTATAGTGTTATAGAGAAATTTTAGGGTGGGGGTGCTGAAAAGTATCACCATTATTTTGCTAGGGCCTCATTTATAGAGTGAAAAATAAAGAATCACTACAAAGGATGGAGAAATTATTAGGTACACGCCACGTTTGGGAAAGTCAAGCTCACTACCAACAGGTGATTGACACGTCTCCCTTGACAGCCCACAAGGGACCCACAAATTAAAAATCGTATCAATCACCAAGTGATGATCATAACTTCTCCACACGATTAGCCTCACCATCGGGTCCCAATTATCCTTATATTTACCCACTGTGAAAGTCCAACCTTACCTCCTATCAAAACCACCGTCATACTTCACATAAAATAATACTCCCTCTGTTCCAAAATATTGTGTATTAAGAAAATTCTCATTTTTATTAGACCATGAAACCCACGAGGAAGTCACATGACTCTTTCTCCTTTATATCTTGTCCAACTCGTATGCTCGTTCACGAACCAAGTCCAAGTCAATCCTTCCAAGTCTCCTCCAATTTTAGAAAAAGAAAGTAAGGTGATTTGGCAAAATATACACATTAATTTGGAACAGTAAGTATTTTCAAATGCGAACGGAGGGAATAAAACTCCTCGCCTCTCTAAGAGAATATATAATGGCTATTGCGTGAGAAGGGAGGGCACGGAAGTTATTTTTTTACTCTTTAGATAGATTGTGAAAGATACTCCCTCCGTCCAGTATTATCTACCCTGTTTGACTTTTTCCAAACTTTTACAAAAAGCAAAGTCCCCTCCACCCACTCCCGGTGCGAGGGGGACATCTATTCATAGATTTATTTTTACACTTTACACCGAGGGTGTAATTATTAACGATGGCTTCTCCTCTCCTTTTTATTTTCACTTGCTTTAAGTGTCCCTCAAGATTTAAGAAAAAATCGGGGCCCTAGAGAACACCACCCCCCATTGGGGCCCTACAATTAGGGTTGGGAAAATCCTACCCGACCCTATTACCCGACCCGACCCGACCCTAAAATTACCCGACCCGACCCAACCCTATTAACCCGATGTACATATTATAAAATATTATAATATATATTTAATATTAAATAATCTAATTTTTAAATATAATTTTATTTCTAAATCACTAAAAACTTTATATTAACCATATCTATATAAAAATTTAGTCAAATGAAGGTTAATTTTGACTTTTTAAATACTAGATTAGTAAATAAAATTATTTATTTTTATTTTATTTTTTAAAAGTAGGGTCGGGTCACGACCGAAGTAGGGTTAGGGTCGGCCATTCTCGACCCTACTCACGATCCTATTCAGTAGGTAGGGTAAAGGGCGACCCAACCCATTTTTACCCTACCCGACCCGATTCCCAGCCCTACCTACAATGCCAAATGCCGGTGACAAATTGTGGGCCCCCGCAATTTAGGTGGGTGTCAGTAGTTACATCCGTTCGCTCTCGCTCGCTCTCTCTCTCCTCCGTCAGTTTTCATTCGTCTCCCGCCGCCGCCGCCTGACCACCTCTCCCTTTGCCGCCTCGTCGCCGGTCGGCGCTGCCTAGTTTTCATTCGCCACCTCCTGCCTTGCCCCTCAGAGGTACACCCTTCCTCTCTGATTTCTTGATTGAAACCCCCCATATGATTGAGTTTGCTTTCAATTTGCAGAAGAAATGCAAATCTTTAGTCTTGAATTCCTAGTCTATTGTGGGAAAATCTGATGCTTGGGAGATGGTATTGGATTAGGTATCAGTCTTGATAATGAGGAAATGCATCTTTCTTGGTTTTTTGTTTTAGCTGCTTTGTCCTTGGTCAGTGTTGATTCGGAGGAACATTTCTCAATTACTACTTCTCGCGTTCAATTTACAAAAGAAATGACCGATTTAGTTGATTTCTTGCGCCTAATTAGATGTTTGGGAAATGGTATTGGATTAATTTCAAGTCTTGATCAAACAAATCTTGGATAATTTAATGGAGATGCATCTTTCTTGTTTTAAGCTGCTTTGTCATTGGTAGGTGTTGGTAATTTGGAATTGGACCTATGGTTGCAGACTGCTGCTTCTGTGGATAGTTCGTGTGATAAATGAGGTGTTCGAAGCGTGTAAAAGAGCATTTTTCTGTTTCTTGAATCATAATCATAATCAAGTAGCGCCTTTTCCCAACGGTTTGGGGTCGGAGACATGGATCTTACGCTTCCATTCTAGCTTTTTTTCTGTTTCTTGAATACTCCTAAAATTTTATATACATCCTCCGTCCCACTTTAATAGTTCTATTTTGTTTCTCAAAATAAACTAAAATGAGTTCATTTTGGAGAATTAAGTGGGACTATTAATGTGGGACACAAGGAGTGTTTTGGAGATTGTAGAACCTTATTTTAGGAGTAACAATTTCCATAAAATCTTTTCTGTGGCTAAATGGTGTATATCGAGATGGAGTGGTTGGCAATTGAAAAAAGATGGGCTAGAGTGGTTTGATAAAATGCACAACATAGCTCATGAAATCAGTTTTAGTTTTTGGATGAGGTGAACTGTAGTGCGAAAACAGCAGGTTTTCAAACAGATCACATGGATTTTTTGTTGACTGACAATTAGAATCTAATGATTATTTTGTTAGGGTGAATGTTTGTAGATCTCTCTTGTTCTGATTTTGTTCTTTCTCTTTGTGATGTATACTTATAAAAAAGAATCAATTATTAGTGGTGCAAACTGAAGGTTGTTTAAATCAGCGCAGCTGGACTTGCGTCTGAAATCTTTTTTCTTGTTATTTTGGAGTTATGTGGAGCATGATTTAAAAATGTACTAGTAGTTAATGGAAGCAATATATGATGATTTTACAACCTACAAAGTGTAACTTTGTATATCAGTCTGATTGAGACTAAAGTTTTTTCTTATTAACGCTAGAAAACTTTTTCCTAATGCTACAATGCCATATTAAAATCAGTCCGAAACGTGCCAAGTTATGGAGTGATGAAGTTGCTGCTAGTGTCCTCTTCAAAATGCTGGAACCAGCCCTGTCTGAATGTAGGGGGAAATATATGTTCATGTAAATTCTCGTTTTCTAGTCATGCGGATATTTCATTATCAGGCATTTCTTAATGTTTAAATGAGGAAGAGTTCTATACTTCCAATGTTTTTAATGAAGAGTGTCATTCCTTTTAAAGAATGTACCGATTTTGTAATTGTATGTTTAATTTGGTAACTTGTTATACATTCTATGGAATTAATTGTAGATGTCATAATATAATGAATTAGGAAAGTTCTTTCTTTTTTCTTTCTAAACATGGTTGTATGACTTGAAGATCTCATGCCTTTGATAGAGTTCTAAATGGAGATATCTGGACAAGGTTTGCTTGAGACCATCAAACCACCGAGACTAGAGAATGCTGGACTTGAAGATTGCGCGCTTCCTCCTGAAGCCATTAAAGAAGCTTTTATGAAGGCAGCGAATTCCATCAAAACTAGGGCTGCCTCTATGTTCTCAACGGATGATGACAAAAGGGACTCCATTGATCACCTCGAAGATCTGGGGCCTTCTAATGGAGACATGAAGGATGCTCTGCTTGGAGTTCCTTCTGAGGGTCTGGAATGTTGTGGCAAACAACGAATAAGTGGCTTACCAGAAATGCCCGGCGACCAGGTGGTTGTTGGGAAGGGAAATGAGGATATTGGGGACAAGTTACTGGGGCTAGAAGTGCCCGAGAATGACGATAAAAAGGCATGTGTGGAAGGATTGCCTGGGCACAATGTGGGGGTGAAAAGCAGTGATGGATATGACAGTGAGAAGGAAGAAAAAGATGAAAAGCCCATACTAGTTGAAGCTTTTATGTGACTTCACTAATTTCTTTACGTTGGTGTTTCTCTGGGTGTGGTGGATTTGTACATTTCTGATGCCCCCATCCTCTTGTTTTTTCTCCTTAGAGAGAATTTTAATGTGCATGCCATTTTTTTCCTTTTTTACTTGACTAGAAAACCATACTTGCAACTGAAGCTTTGATAACGTTTCTATAACACAGTATTGTTAGTATACCTCCTATAAACATGTCTAATAGCATCTCCTCCTTGATCAAGTTCGCCTCTCTGTTCGAAGCTTTTCTCTTGTTGAAGCCACAGCTGTCATTGTCATCTCCTCTCCAGATGCAGCTTAAATCTGTATTATTGGAGCTCGTAACTTGAGATAGCCCTGCAACGAGAGAGGTGCTGGTTTTTTTGTGATGATTATTTGAGGGATCTTTGGAGAAATACTCCACTATAAACATCTGATGTTGTGCGTGCTAAGAGGGTTTTCAGAGATAGAATTGATTCAGTATGTGGTTAGGGCATGTCTGTACATCCGAGGCTCTTTTAAAGACATGGGGCTGTTTGGATAGTGAAGTAGCCAAGTTTCACCTGAAGTTTGTTTGCATAGTGAAGTTGATAATTCACCTGAAATGTATTCACCAGAAGTAGGGTTAGATAGAGAAGTTGAAAATTCACTCTGGGAATATTGCCCAACACACCGAATTCACATGAAAATACTGAATGTGGTCCAAAGAAAATTCACCAAATTCGTAGTCACTGACATGTGGCAGATTCATGGGGATTGGTGACATCAAATTCTGCTAGTGTATTTTACTTCTTGGAAAATTCATTATCCAAACAGCTCCCATAATCCAATTCTTGAATCCATTAGATTCAATTCATGCTCATCCTAGGGCAGCGCCAAAGAAAAAAGTGACAGAATGCTATAAGTTTTGCTATTGGGTTTGTTAATGGGCATTTGATTACTAGAAAGTAAAGATCCCATTTTTGTTATTTTTATTTTATGTAGTTGCATGACTTCATTGTTCCTGTAACGTTAAGCTCCCAGAACAAGCTTGGGTAATATTTTTCTGGTATCTTGAACTCATTTGAACGAGTCTTCTTTTCGTATGTTCAACTTGAGGCAAATGGGGTGTCTTGTCCATTGTTGGGCGAGAGATGTCTAATTCTTCCCAGCTTCTCGAATGTGGACAGGAGATACTCCCTCTTTTTGAGAAGTTTATCATTTCTTTTAAGGAAAGAAGCATATCATTTGATCGTAGTAAAATATTGACTTTCTTTTTATTCCAAGGGGTGTCCGAGTCCTTGGGACCCAACCAGAAGGGGCAGGGCAACTAGGGGATATAAGCGCAGGTGGGTGGCCAACATAGTGGGTATAGATAGGTATTCGAACTCAGGAACTGCACTCTGGAAGGATGTCCTGTGTCCTGGCCATCACACCACCCCCCCGTTGGTTTGAAATTTGAAATATTGACTAATTTTTGCTAGCCGGTTCTTCATCTTTCTGGAAATTAATGTAGCTCTGCTAAATAGGCAAATATTGGAATGCTGTAATTTCGAAAGTTGGAACAAACATTTAAATGCATTATCGTGGGGACAAAAACTCCAAAAAAAAGTACAGCCAAAGGGCTATAAGGAATGGGGTTCTTAGGCTTTTTATGTTAGAGAACGCATGGTACGAGCCAGAAAAACGCAGGAATCACCTTCAAAGACAATTTATTTACTTTAGACCCTACCCTACTCCATTGTTCCTCTTCCATTTCCGCCCCTGCAACGGCAGCAGCCCCCCTCCCCTTTCCCCATTCCCCTGCCTTGGCGTTGGTCTCCATGCTGCTCCAGTAGAGACAGCAGGAAGCAAGCCAATTGGGGAGCTAGAAAGAAAATTCATTTACTCCGTACATATGAGGGAAATTGGTAAATTAAGGATTGAGCTCGAAAACTAACTCATTAGAATTCAGAAGCAGACTGCTGCAAGCATGAAATACATTCATTAAACACAATACATTTGCAATCATTTTCAACTACCATCAATTGTAGAAGAAAGTCATTTAGACTACACACCGAAAATGTCCATACTTAGCATAAACATTGTTAAAGAGACTCCAATGAAGATAATTTAGTGAGAATCACAGAATCATTGAATATGTAGCATGAGATGGGAATTTCTCCAATTTCAATCAAATAGTTACATCCCAAGATGTATGACACTTAATACAGCCTGTCAAGAGCACTAAAAATCAAACCTCCATATCTGATTTCTTTACAAGTGACCCTTTACAGTCATAACTCTGTTACATATTTGACCTTACGGCTGCCAGGTTTGTTTAACTCAAAACTGGGACATGAATGCATGATGTCACAGTAACAAAATTTTTAATTGCTATTCAGCATCTAATGCAAACAATTAATTAGAATGTACAAATAAAGCTTGTACTTCAACATTTTGTGAGGACAGGAGGCTTTACAATTTTGGGTAGGTCATTGGAGCTGGATCAGTTGCTTTGTTGGTGTTGGTCTCCACTTCAGTTTTCATAATTACCCTAGTCTCTTGCTCATCTATTGACATGGGACCAGCATCCGGGGTCTGTTTAGCCATACCGAGAAAATATATTGGTTACAGAATCCTGAATAAACCATGCATAGTGACAAGCAGATGAAAATTTTCTGGGTTGTGTATACAGTTTTAACCTTAGAATAGGGAATCTCCTCCCCTATTGTCTCTGTGCATTTAGGAAGCTCCACTCTTCCCTTGTGATCCTCCTGTTAATATAGATGATGAAATGTCGGAAACATGGAAGATAGTAAAATAGCCATAAATAAAAAGACGATGAAACTCAATAGTGGACAAATTTCCTAGCTTGATCATTAGTGAAACTTAAATGATGAAAACGTATTAAACTTTTTCCAAAAATATTTTTTTTTATCAAAAACCTAAACTTGAATATTACACATAACCTCACAATTAGATATGCAAAACTAAATTGACGAAAGTGTTCTTTTATTCCATAAAATAAAGGATCATAAAAAACCAAAACTCAACACCATTACACAATCTCATCCATTAAAGAATAAAATTACGTTGCCATAGAAATCTAATCTAATCTAACTACTATAAAAAGCATCGGGTATAGTTTGACTTTTCCAGGCACAATTTCCAGCTAATCCTCTAAATTTGTTTAAGACTGATTAAATGTTAACTGCAATTTGATTAATCAATTTGTTAGGAGTCAGACATGGTATTTCACAGAGGACAAGACACTTTGCCACATCTTGGCCAGTTATGCCCTTGTTATTTCCAGTGTGAAAATTTGACGTGATCAATATCAGTTTATAGAGGTAAATTTGGCAAACAAATGATTATAACAATAATTAGGAACAATTAATGGCATTATTTACACCCATTCTCCATAATAAAAGTGGCGTTTCTGACTATAAACGAGCTTTTAAGATTCATGTACTCCACTACCTCCATGTTCAAATTCCATGTATCACATATCCATCGTTTTATAATGGACTAGCCTGTAATTTTTGTACCGGCAAACTTCCTAGTAATATAAGATCCTTCCATATGTCAAAGGGCATAACCGTAATTAGCTAAATCGACAAACTCTAGAACCTAAGCCTTGATGTTGCCTACATAACATTCAAACAACTTTTTGTAATCTACCAATATAATTTTCAAGCACCTTTTTGTAATTCACCAAAGCTCCACACACAGTACTGTGGGTTCACTATGCTTAGGTTGCCAAAATAGGCCACCTGGTCAAGGAGGCAAGGCAACCCATTGAAATGGCCAGGTCATCGGCCAACTTAGGTTGTGCTTGATCAACCCAATGCGGAGAACTTACTTCAATAGCCTCTTAAGACAAACATTTTCCGTGCACTTTATGTTAACTGTATTATTCCCAGATTGAAACAGCTGTATCACAGTAGGCTTATATTTGACTGAAATATGGACAGGTGGGATGGCAGCGGGATTCCTGATCTCAAACCTCCACTTCCTGGCAACCCAAAGGAGTATATTCTGACTTATCCGGGGCGTGTAACTTGTGACTGCTACATTTGCCTAGGGGAATAGGGAGATGTACATAGTTCTCTTACAGGCTGTTTGATCTTGCCATTCTTGTCAGGCCCTAAGGACCTGTACACCCCTTGTTAACAAAGAAAACTCGTATTTGACAGCATAAAATTTTGTTTATGGATAAAGAAATTTGACTTTAAGAGGTACTATTTTTAACAAACCACCTAATGAACAAGGCAAGTCACCCAATCAGCTTGACAGGTCAATGCCAAGTTGGGTCCTGTAACAGATCATGCAACTACAAATTGGTATCAATAGTCCAACCCCTTATGGAGAATACAGGGTAGGGCAATTTGGATGAAATGGGAGAGATTATGAGGGAAAGGGGATGAGTCAGAAGAAGAGAGACGAGGGAGATAGGAACTAAGATTCGTTACTCAATTAACTTCGAAATTTACATACATATCCTTGGGCTTATGTTACATACTTAAACATCAATTCTAAGTAAGAGACCAAAATAAACACTCCAAAACATAAAAAAAATTTTTTGGCATGAGGGGTCCTTAGGTCGGGCAACCAGCCTCTTAGATCACCATATCCCGTCGTCAATCTCCTTGGGTGCGCACACAGCCCACACAACATATGCACCAATTAAGTCGGGATCTAATCCCTGTGGGTGGCCAATGGAGTGGGGGTTAGAACTCAGGACCTCTGCTTTAAGGGCAGTGCCCTCGCCATCACACCAACACCCCTTGTTAAAACATAGAAACTTGGAAGAATTAAACTAGGGCTTCATTCAAGAAATCCTAAGCTATAGTAATGCGCCAACCAAAGAAGGGGAAGGCAACTCCTTTAGGCGAGCCCTCTGCTGGTGGTCCATGTATGAATTATAGCAGGATACCACCTCCATTATGGTCTTCAGAGACACCGACCACGACAGTGGCTGCAGCCAGAGCCAGATCTGGATGCTTACCAGTGACCATGGCCACTGCAGCCCATGGAAAATTGTCTCGCCGATATATCGGTATCGGCCATAAACCGACACATCGATACCAATTAATATCGATTTTTTAAAAAATTCCAAATATCGGCAATATATCGGTATTTTTTGAATTAAAAATTTATTTTTTTTAAAAAAAACCTTTCATGTTTGTTTTCTATCCTAATATGCATATTTTGAAATTTAATCTTTGTTTAAATTAGTATAACTTATTTTAGAAATTAGATTGTGAAAAAATACGGTAAAAACTAGTTTTTGACTACCGATATTTTTTTACACAATATCTCCGATATTTCGTCTCTTTGGCCGACCGATATTTTACCGATATCCGATACGACATTCCATGCTGCAGCCACGCTCTGATGGACATGGCTATGGCCAATGAGGCCAGGTTTTGGCCGCCACGACCTGCAATCACATTTGGCCGTGGCAAGCTCAGGTCCCAAATCTGGCAGCAACCATCTCCGGACACCATGGCCATGGCCGCTGCTGCCAGAGCCAGATCTGGCCGTAGCCCGAGGCCAGCTGGATTGGCGGCCAGCTTCTGGCTCAAGCCAGCAGCCATAGCATCTGACCTGGCCGAAGCCCCCCCTGACCCTTAATTAATCTTTGTCATCTTGTTATGCCCTCTATAATAATAATAATGTGATTTCAATTTGTTCACTGCAAACGAAACTCTTTTAGGGGATAAAAAAGCTGACAGAAATATGTGGGACATACCATCTGCTGTTTTGATGATGACATCCATAATGACGATAATACCCTAAGTTTGCTTGAACATAAACGTATTGAATTTACCTGATCATTGATTTCAGATTCGATAATTTCCTTCTTGAGCCTAATGTTTTGAATATTGCTTGTGGCTGGCTTCCTGTCAGTGAAACTAGTGGTGTGTAAATTTAGGAACAGAACCAACAGAAAGAAGAATTGAAAAAGTTAAGCAGTCAAAGAGATGAATAATAAAGAAAGGGAAACATTTACTGCAAAGCCTCATTGGATTGCTTAGGATTATCAATTTCCATGTCAGACACAGCGTCCCATCTCTCATCAGGATCTTCCTGATCTTCATCCGCCTAGTTATGCAAAAAAAAAGTGTCAGCTATGATGATTGAACTATAAAAATTAAAGCAACCCAGAAATAGTTGACAGCATACAACAGTCAGATGATTTTCTTATTAAGCGAAAAAAATAATGAAGTAAACTCCAAAATAGTATTGACAACAAATGAAAAAAATCTACAATTAAGTCAAGGGCATATGGAAGCATGAACTCTGAAAGAAGAGATGACCAAGAAAGAAAATATTGTCAAGGACAGTAAAATTTGATCCTTCCTATGTTAAGGCACAATCATATGATAATTTAGCTAAGTTAACTACTCCCTCTGTCCAAAATTACGTGTCTGCATTAGAAAACAAAAATGAATTAATTTTGGTTTTTTAATCCAGACATGTAATTTTGGACGGAAGCAGTATAAGCATTTGGCCGATGATTTGACCAGCTACCAAGTGCGTCTTCCAGGGCGTACAAACTCTATGCTCAATAATTTTACAGTTGATTAAAACATCGAGTTCTTCATCCAAACCCTAAGTTCCAAAGCTCATTACCATCGAGGGTCTGATTGGTGAGCATCGTGTTATTCTAGTAGACTAACACAAATTATGGAGTGAACTAATCGACATGATGACCTCAAATGCTGTCAACTCAGCCTAATGGTGCTTATTCAGTATGCTTTGAAGTAAACTTCTTGAATAACATATTATTACTTTAGACGAACACAAGTTTTATATGTTTATACACAACACTTTTTTTTTTGTTTTTGATAACGAGGGCTGTCCAAGTCCTTAGGACCCGACTAGAAGAGGTTGGGCAACAACCTCTTAGAGCACACCAATCCCCTTGGGTCACAAGGCCCACCCATCATATGCACAGGGTAAATCAGGATATAATCCCGGGTGGGTGGCCAACGGAGTGGAGGTTCGAAATCAGGACCTCCGCTTAAGGAAGCGTGACCTGACCATCACATTGAACACCTCGTTGGTTTATATACAACACTTTTGGCTCGTAATTTTTTATTTGTTATATATTTAGACTATTTTTTCTCCAGGCTGATAAATATTTTTACTAATGTACACCTAAAATCTTAATAACTACCAAGACTCAAAAAAATAAAATAATAAAAATTGTATATCCACATACTTGTGTATGCAATGGAAGTACAATCTATAAAGTGGAATTTTAGTGGAGCACTGCAGAAACATTCCTGATAAAAGAATTATTGAAGAAAAGAAATTGGATAAGCCAAGAGCAAAACTCTTCTCGACAAAATATGTGCAACTAACAATGCAGGCTAGCACATATATATGGTATACACACCTCTGGAAGCTCAGTATCAGGTGGCCTTTCCTGGAATTGAACACTAGGTGCATGACGAATCTTAGAGAGATTTTCAAGTAGCTTGGACCTGATGCCTTCCAACAACTGGCGAGAATTTTTGTTCTCCATGTTACTTGGAGCAACATGAAGAGTATAATCTGGACCAAAGTATTCATAATATTCATGAAAGGGCATCTTATCCTCTACTTCCATTCCAACTGCAACTCCAGTCTGTTAAAATGTAGAATACATAAACATTTGCATGAAAAGCTATTGAACAAGGTTACAATCAACTTTCAGTTAAGAGAAAAAATATAACAGTGCCATCAAGCAAGGCTATAGAGAAGAAAAATCAATCAAAATATTCTGAGGATAAAAGCTATCAGGCGTGCAATAATATGAAAATTATAAAATCCATACTTCATAGCACCAGCAGCGGGCAACATTTCTGATTGTATAACCTCCACCTCCCACCAGCAGCAATGGCACATTAAACGACCTCATGTACCTTACACACTCTGCATGTCCTTTGATTGAAAGATTGAAGCATCCCAACCTATCCCCAGACAAAGAGTCAGCTCCACATTGAAGTACAACGGCACCAGGGCGAAACATTTCCATTACTTTCCCCATGATCGGCTTGAACAAGGATTGATAACTCTCATCATCAATGCCATCATCCAATGGAACATTCAATGAGTAATACTTTCCTTTCCCATGTCCAATGTCACGGACATCACCCGTACCAGGAAAGTAGTCACCAAATTTATGGAATGAAACAGTCATAACTCTATCAGTAGTGTAAAAAGCCTCTTCCACACCATCTCCGTGGTGGATATCAATGTCAACATAAAGGACACGCTGACATCACAAGATCAACAATTATAAAAGATAAGTTGTTATATAAGCATTGCTCTCATAGTCACTTATCTTAATCTAAATGCAATAAAAAAGCAGAGACCAAAACCATACATGGAAAATATTCCCACAGAAAACAGATTAGAAACACTCAAAGCTAACTGGGAAAAGATAAGCTAACCTCATGCCATTTTAGAAGTTCTAGTATTCCGAGGACAATATCATTAACATAACAGAATCCAGATGCCTCACACTTCTTAGCATGATGAAGTCCACCAGCCCAATTGATAGCAATGTCACAATGCCCCTTGTTCAACTTAACAGCACCACCAACTGAACCACCAGCATACGTCTGACAGAAGGAGTATAGACCATCAAACACAGGGCAGTCTTCTCCAACATTAAATCTCTTCAATGCCCTAAGTTGATCCTGCTGGGTTTCCGGGGTAATGCCTCTTAAAAACGCCACATAATCATCAGCATGGAAACGGCAAAGATCTTTATCTCTTGCAGGATAAGGCTTCAGTACAGTCATTTGCTGAAGTAATCCATACTGGGCGAGGAGAGCATGTGTCATGCGAATACGATGTGGCTTCATAGGATGCCCTTGTCCATAATAGTAATTCCCAACCTCTGGATCATAAAAATAACAAACCTTCCTCTTCACCCCATCAGCACCTGAAGGGAGAGAATTACCTCCAGTATCCATCAGACAGTTGAGAGGAACTCAAATCTGAAACCTAAATATAGGCAAGTAAACAAAAACCACAAATAAGTTAAATTCTGTCCATTTAAAAGTATATAAAAATGCACAACTGTTGTTTCAAAGTCTCAAAGAATAACAATAAAGGAATTTGTTTTCAGATAAAAAAGAAAATCATAGAAGACTTTTTTTGTATGAATCATATGAAACTTTCAATATAGCATCTGTTCATCTACTTTCAAATGCATTCCACAAGGCCTCATGTTAAGAACAAACCCAGCAAAATCCCTATTGAACACGCCGGCAAGCACTTGCTGAACAGGAAACAAGCGAAATCTAAAAGGATATCTCTATATACCACTTCAGTATCGGATATTCTTTAAAAGCAGTGGCCCTTCTCATGATAATAATGAGGACATGACCTTGGGTAACATCCTATATTTTCAATCTAGACTACAGGATGATTACATTCTAAATGGTCATTCCCAAAATGCCTTGTTATAAAATCTACTTGAAAAAAAGAATCATATTAACAAAATAAGAACAAACCCAGCAAAATCCCTGGTGAGCACTCCTGCAAACAATTGCTGAACAGAAAGCAAGCAAAATCTAAGAAGACAACACTGTAAACTAGTTTAAAATCTCAAACCGATTAAGAATAGCCTCCATTCACATGTAAACATTAAAAGCATGACCCTAACTAAAACCTTATTTTTCAAACTAGACAATGTAAAATTGCCAAAAAAACAACTAGATTACACAATAACCAATTAGAAATAGGAAGATACCACTATAACCTACTTGAAAATCTCAAAGACATAGTAAAAGCATGACCATTACTAAAATCCTTTATTTCAAACTAGACTATACAAAATCATAAAAAAAGGACCTAGACCTCACAAAATGATTAATTAGGGACACAGCATAAACATGAACATTCTGATACACATGACTATGATCCTACAAGATGCATGAAAAAGATACTCCGTCCCATGAAGCATGTCTGCATTTGAAAATGAGTGAAATTTATTGGACTCTAAACGCCACAAAAAGTAAAGTCAACCATGTAATGATGGACCCGCGTTCTTTCAAATCAGACAGGCTTCATTGGACAAAGAAAGTACAAAAAAGCAACCAATTTCCACCTGCACCAGCTCCGATTCACACAGATAACATCATACCACAATTCTCCCAAACTTCAAATCTTGAAAAAAATACAAGTAATTGCCAGATTTTCTACAACAGTCAGTAGAACCAACAAGATACATACATGCAATGATAGATCTGGCTAGACATAACCAAAACAAACGATTTTTTGTTCTACAGAGAGCTTACTGAAATGGGTGTCTTTCTTGATCTTCTCCTTCTTCAGATTCTTCCTTCTCTGCCGTCGCCTCTCGCTTGAGTCTCCTCCCTGCTGAGCCTCTCCCCAGACAAAGGCTCCTTACTGGTGCGGTCTGATTTTGAAATCTGATGTAACTCGAGTCTCAGTGAGCCGGTCCGGTTCGTGTTCATCTTTGGGTTCAGAATGGGTCCAGAGGTTACTGGGGCCTTGAACCCGGTTCATCCGGTTTAAAGTCTGGCCCATCTGTGCTCTGTTGAAGGGATGAGTGTGATAAGTGTGGATATAGAAAGTCATAAACAGAGCTAAAAAAAACCCTAGTTTCTGAATCCTCCCATAACTGGAAGGATGAAGAGTTCACCACCCCACAGTATAGCCATCGCATAGATGGTGTGGATATCGGCCGTCTGATATTACACGGATGGTAAATATTAACCGACCGTGTGAAAGGGTGGGCTGGCTAAACAGGGGGTGGCAAACTGCTCATCCTAACAGGAATTGAAAGGTGGAAATTTGTTTTAAAAAGAGTCGGAATTATTACAAATGTCGCCTCAGATAAATCATGCATTCCGCTTTCAGCCTTCCCGGTAGTGCCCTGGCAAGTACAGTTAAGGTAAGGCTTATTATACCTTTACCATTAATATTTACTAAACCTTTATCCATAGCTGATCCTTTATTAAATTGTAGAAGTTATGCCATAACCGTTTAAGTGGTTAACCACAATTGTTATCCATTTCTAAGGTGCATTATTGAACTTTTTAACCAAATCCTACATGAATTTCGAGGTGGTACACACTTTGCCAACCCAACCAGGCGAGTCTAGATTAATTTAGGTATTGATGGCTGAGATTTAATCAGCCTAAGACATGGATAATCTCCGAGGTTAGTTTGCTACAAATGATGCAAACTTCAAAATCACATCCCTATGCAAGAGTCCAAATTTGCTAGGACTCTTCGATACAGGATTCCTATGCTCTTGATCCCATATCACCCGAGAGCAATTCACGAGGCCCTAGCCTTATAGAGTTCCATCCTCTCCTCATTTTCCGTCGCACCTTTCGGCCTAAAAGGCTGATATAGGAAAGAAAAACTGTTTTTCTTTTCGGGTGATAGTACTAATTATTGTTGGAGAAGCTCATCGAGCGTAGGATCGCTTTTGATTCGCTTGTCTAAGAGGTAAAACGTTCATATTTTTCTTAATTATAGATTACAATTGTAGTCTTGCCTTCGACTCTTCTTCTTTCTCTCTCTTCTTCTTTAGCCTATAGTGATCACCATTGTGGTCGTTATTGGCTGATCCAAATGGCATGGGTATGGCCATTCCCTTACTATGAGGAAATGCTTACTAAGTGACTGTTGTAAGTAGATAAACTGGTGCAGTACCAGCCAATTAATGCATTTCTTTTTATCAAGGAAAACATGTGATCATATTGGTACAGGGGAAGAATCATCTTAATTTGTATGCTAGTGCCGTTGGTGATTGAACAGGAGGAGAGACCGGAAAGATGGCCTTGCGATTCTGTTTGTTACAAGAAGCTCTTCTCCTTCAACTACGTACTGCGTTCAAGTATCTAGTAATATGTATGATCCAAAAAAAAAACAAAATCATAAGAAATACCCTCCATATCGATTCATAGGTGCATTTGAAAAAAATGTGTCTCTTATTAGTTGCTCCATTTAGTTGGTTAAAGTGGCAAAAGCATCTCAATTTAAGCTGGCAGACGAGTTGTAAGAAGCGTGTGAAATGCTTTTTTAAGTACTCAGCCAAGCTTTACCTGCTCTCTTTGCTATGTGTCCCATGATTCAATGAAAATGACAACTTTCTTATATGTAACTATTAATATGGGACGAAGGGAGTATAAAAGAGCCTGGAAGGTATATCTTCTCCATGAAAGTGTTCTTGCTTGTGCAGTACTAGCAATGGTATGCGCAGCAACACTACAAGACATTTCACCATACCAAGCATGAATGAATGAGTTTCGGGTTTGGAAATACGTATTCAGGGGATGAGTAGTCTACCATCCTACATTTTAACCACCCCACGCCTTCATACGGTGAGTGGATGCCCACAGTCCGTATATTTTCAGACGGTGGGTGTCCACTGTATGTGTATAAGGGGGGTGGTGTAACTATTCATCCTAGCTGGTTTTGGAAGGTCAAATAGGAGGCAAACCCAGTCTTCTTCATGTGGGGGACATTTTAATGAACTTTTTTTTCAGAGATGAAAGAGGAATCTATGGTAGGTTGGTGTGAGTGCAGGACATTGTAGAACGGGGTCTAAGTCAACTGTAAGTAGCACGAGGGAGATGAATCTACCAGAGTACACGGATTGTTTATTGTACAACTTGTTGGAAGATACTAAAACCAATGTGCTGTATAAGAACGAAACTAAAAACGAAGAAGAACATAGCACTGCAAGTTGTGACCTAAAACGGCATAGGAAGTCCATTCACAATCCAAGCCAGTCGTTCTCACAAACTACTTCTAATGGTGCAAGGGATAATGTACAATGTTGACTGTTTTGTATAGGAGATTCACGCAACCTTACACACTCTGTGCCAATGGGATCGATTCTTGGCCCTTTCCCATAAGGGAGAGAGACCCAACCAGCCCAACTAAGACAGGATTTGTTAAATAAGCAAGCTTTCCAAAAGCTCGAGCTACTAGGAAAGCATAATTAGCATTAATGGTGGAAATGACACGTCTCACGGGCACCTTGGCTTTTACCATTTAATTACCATGTTTCCCAAAAGCTGAGTCTGTTAGGAAATGACTATTTTTTATATATATTTAGGAAAGGGCTATTTTTAATCCAGTTTAATTCATATCCTAACAGGATTGGCACAACAATTTATGAAGTTTTTATCCAGTTTAATTCATATCTTAATGTTTGTTGTAGCACCAACATTAGAGGCACTTCACCCCACATTAAAAGGCAGGAGAGAAGGGGTGATCAAGTCTTTTCTTGCACACATGCGACGGTTTAGTTGAACTCAAATCCGCCTCTGCCGGTGAAGTTTCATCAGCTGTTGATCACCTGAAATCGACGGCGGCATGTGCGCTTAATCTGTACACTCTGTTTTGAATTGCACTGTCAATGAGGGGCAATGAGCGCCGGATGAAAATTCACTAGAGCGCAGCGACTCTGCTGGTGAAGTTTTACCAACTGATTCCACTTCAGTCTAGTTCTGGTGTTAACCACAACCTTCGCAAAATTTCCATCCGTTACATTAAACCTCATTGTATATTAGGGTATTTTAGTCTTTTCCCTGTGCTTACCTCCATAGGCTACTTTTCATCAATTTTAAGATAAAGAGCTTTGGCTTCCTTGAGAGTGGTTGCTAACTTCTGAATTTTGATATATTTCACAAAATATAGTCCCTTCCATGAGACTGGAAGAATACTCTTTAGCAGAGAAACTGAGCTATCTGTTGTCCTATACAATCTCTATTTCCCAAAGTTCAAAACTAACAAGAAAGAAAAAACAAAATTGATTTCAGACTCTAAGTAAACACAACATGTGTGATATGTGTTCCAACAATTGTTGATGTTCATACATATGCAGATAAAGAAGTTGGGGGAGCTCTTGGCCACATCTCTGATTTAAAATCTATAGTTGGTCTGTTCGGTGCCGGAATAGGAGTTGGAGGAGTCCGGGCTGGCCTACCAACATCGTTTGCCTTCGAAAAAACTTCTGCACCAACCTCTTCATGGAGAATCGAAAGCAATATGTTAAGTAATCCAATTCTTCAATAAAACTAAAACATGAGGAACCAAAAAAAAAACAAAGAAGTGAAACATGTTTTTGTGTCAGGAAAGGGTTCATACCAGGAAATGATCTTGCTTGAGTACTAGTGGCCATGACATGGAGTGCAAGTAAGATGGAGCAGAAAACTAGTGCATATTTAATGTGCCTCTCCATCTCTGAACTCCAAATGTTTGAGAAACTGGTGTGCGTTTGTCAGTTTTTTTTGGTAAAGGTGTGCCTTGCCATTTGGAGAAGAAATTAAGGCTTATATATGTTGAGAGAGGGAGAAAAGGTCAGTCAAATATTCCAGAGTTGATTACTATCTGATCATTGACATGGTCACTTGGTCTTTCCCGAGTGAAGAACAAATTAGGTGGATTGGAAGGTCAAGGTATACTAAACGCACGTTTACCGTGTTTAGATAACACTGCTATTAGAATAGCCTTATTATATGGTAGATAGAGTTAGCACGAGGGAACAAGAGAACCAGACCTATTGTGCAGTCCATTACGAACAGGTGCAATAGTCCTTTTTTACTTCCCTCGTGGGAAAAGTAATTAGATAGAGCCCTGTTAGTGCCCTGGGATCACGTGCATTGATGTGCGCTGGGGTGCTTCGATCTGACGATCCACAGCACCTCGGTGCATGCTGAAACGTGCGAGCTATGGTGCATGCTACGTTTTTCCTTGTAAATGTACATGGATGGTGGATATTTACAGACCGATGTATACAGGTGGTGGATATCCATTGTACTCCCTCCAGTCACTTTTACTAGATACAGCTGATTTCCAAATGCACTAAAAATTAGTTTATTTGAAAATCAACAAAAATTAGTTCATTTGAAAATTAACTTTATCTATTAAACTTTTACTAGATACAGCTGATTTCCAAATGCACTAAAAATTAGTTCATTTGAAAATCAACAAAAATTAGTTTATTTAAAAATTAACTGTATCTATTAAAAGTGCATAGAGGGACTATATGTTGAGGGGGTATGCTGAATAAAAGAGGGGGTGGTGTACTACTCATCCTTTTGCTGGGTTGTCTTTATCTGAAGGATAGCTCTAAATTTTGGTATTTGTTTATCTGTACATTTGTCTATTTCAGAAACTAAAGGTTGGCTGAGTTTATCTAGTTTAACATTGCTCGCAAGGATAAGAAAAAGGGGTTTAACATTGAAAGCACTGTTCTGAAGCAATGTTGATGTTAAATTGTGCAAGTATACACAAATGACGCTATGAAAAAAGGGAGATGTAGGCAATGGAACAATCACTTAATATTTAATTGCATGCCCTAGCATTGGGAGGAAAGAATGTGACAAACACCTAATACCCAAGATACTAATGTTATGAACCTCTAATAATCCCTCCATCCCGTATCGCATCATTGTGTCAATGAACGGAAGAAGAAAAATGCCTTGTGTACTTGTTTAGTTGCAAATTGTGGTATCTCATGATAGTTCATGACTAAGGGTCCATTTGATTGGTCTGAATCTGAATTTGAAAAATCTACTGAAAATTCTGAAAAGTCATATATATGAAATTCTCCAAACTGAATCTAAAAGTCAGATTCAGATAAAACAAATGGAACTTAGTAGACTTTTCATATTCAGATTTCATACCAATATGTGCATGAGACTTCTTATATATATGTTTTTTTTTAATTTGAGACTCCTTAACATGCACCACTGTTACATGGATTGTGTTAAGTAGCCTCTTCATGCCTCGGTTGCACCAAGGAGAGTTTGGGAACACAAACATCAGATGGAGGCTTTCTAAACACATAAATGATACCCTAGCATACCTCCGAAATCCTATTTGGGAATCTTCAAGAAAATGTTAATTATCCAAAAAAAATCTTAAAGAAACTGTTCGTTGCTAGACTCGTACCCAAAAAATGAACCAGCAGAGGATTACTACAACACAGTCAATTACTCAATCCTTAGACATACACCGCCTTACTAGGTCATTTTGACCAATATCTTGCATGCGCAAACAAACCAGAGATCAATCACCAACTTCAAGAAAAGTTTTACACCTACACTGGAATAGCCTATAATCAAGCAAGTAGAATAATTCCACTATGTCATTTGTATTTAAACAACCATAAGATGCATTCAACACATTTAGTCGAGACACAGTCCTCTGAACGCCAATTCAAGCACTTCATCTCAAACACTGACTAGGAACTTGGAATAAGAAACAAACTACGGCAACAGAAGTCATAAAATAGCAAGCTCTCAAAACACTGAGCAAAAGAGGATAGTACCCTTTTGCGCATGCGGCCGAACTCGCTGTTCTTGAACTTGTTGCGGGTGGACTTCTGGAGACGAAGCATGAAGAGCTTCCCCTTGAGGTCGATAATTGTAAGATAGTGATATGGGTTCATCCCATATTTATTGTCTTATTTGAGAGGAGTCGGTCCTCCTATGTGGTGTGTGGACATGAGAAGTGACTATGCTTCCGTGGGCCCGGGTGGGTCCACACCTAATTGGAAGAGACACCTAATGCTACTGGACCGTTATGAGAATTAAAGGGATTGAGTTATGGGTGGTTATGAATAACCATCAAGAGAGCAATTAATGGAGGAGGTTACAGGATATTTGTCACGCCCCAAAATTCCTAACCTCGATTGGAGTGCAAAAACCTTTAAGTAATCCAAATAAAAGCCGAGATAGGAACCTTGGGACGCGACCGAATACTCGAACACTCGGGTCAATTACATCATTACAAAAGAATGTGTAATCGACATCACCAGGAACTCATAACAAAACTTAGAAATTGAGAACTAAGAACTTCTTCATCAAATTTTAAATAACATTGTCAATGTAGCAAATGAATCCTACTAAAATTATTATAGCAGATTAAATAAAACTGTCAAATAAAGCAAGCATCAAAATCAGGCACACACTCGCCAACACTAAAGAAATTCTAACAAAATGCAATAGAGTAAATAAATCAATTCTTCAAGACATCTCCCACGCATCTGCTACGCCTTTCTGAAATGCAAAATCCTGACTTACTAACCTTTGAGGCCTGCATCAAAGGATGGGTGAGTATTTCATAGAAATACCCAGTAGGATGTAAAAACCCACCAGGAAGATAAAATAGGTTATGAAGAATAGACCACTCAGATAAACAGGAATAAACACTCTCTGAAAGACCACTCATAGGTTTATGTTACATGAATAACAAGGTCAAATTATAACAGTTCCAATGGAAAAGTATAGGAAAGAGTTATCTCAACATGACTCCAAACAAATATCGGTGTAAGGAGAGAATGGTCAAGATACTCAAGGCTCCAGGCATCTATAGTGCAAAGAGTTACAATTTCTGCTCGCTGAACTTACCAATATGCAAGATGTAAGATATATACCAGAACATCCTAGAGGTTCTCTTTTTGGAACCCGGCCACGCGTCTAGGCATATTGGCCCCATCTGTGCTTATGGGCACAATGAGCGGAGACTGAAGACCTTCCGTAATGTCAACCAGTCTAAGACTTACGGATTTGCCTCCTTTCGGGCAATAGGGAAACCATGTTCCATAAATATCAGAGATCACCATGGATCTAGCAATGGCTCGTGAGTATACTATGATTCCACCTTTTAATAAGTGGAGAAATAGGTCAATGTCAAACTGAACAATGATTCAACAGAAGCACAAGTCTTACCTTTATGAGAATAGGGTAACTCTTACCGCACTGACTCACTCATGGAGTACGAAACAGATAATCAAGGTTTCTCAACAATATATATAGCTCTCTCTCAGGGAGTAACAAGAAGATTCACATATCTCGCATAATGAAGAGAATAATGAAGACTCACAATCTGAGGAATAATGAATTTCACTCTTGGAGTATACGTCATGCATCATGTCTTACCTTTGATAGGGATATCTCTAAGTATGGAATTGTTTTACTTTTAATCTCAAAATACCTCTCTAGGAAAGTTTGATCTCCTACTGGATACTCAAACTGACACCACGATGAACCATAGAAACAAGACCAAATTGACTCTTGTGCACGCTTACTCGTCCCAAAGTCTTCATCTTTTAAACTTCTTCACTTATTACAGTGACTCATAAGTAGTTTTATCATACTGTATTAGTGTTCTTTTAATCAGATTATACCATATTATGAGTAGTAATACTTCTTAGTGCTTTAAAACCCTAATTCCAGTAAACTGTCTTAAATTGTACAGCCCACTTACGACTGACCCCACTGTCAACACAGAAGGAATCTGACTCTGAAAGTTTAAAATATGAGTCTAGTTTATAACCCCACTGACGGCATATTTTTATGATTTTTATACATTTAATTACGATTTTTATACTGAGCATTATCGGTGCAGAAATAGTTCTGGCCGAGAGCACATTACTTGCTTATAATAGGTAATCACGTACTAATACCCATTAACCATGATAATATAACATTAATTCCCTTAATTACTTCCCTCCTAGAGTAATTCTAGACTCTGTTATGTTCTGGAACTTAATGATTATAATGATTCTAATTGATGCTAATACCTTAAACTAGATTCAAGGTATCAACCTTGATCTAATTAAGCTTTTAACATTAATAATACATCCCTTAACCATATTGGACTATTAAATCAGGACATAACAGAATAAAGAAGATAACTTTCATGACCATCTACATTCAAGAGACATGACCTATAGATATTCCCATCAAAAGTAGGCATATATGCATCAACATGAAGCATTAAATAAGGTATGACATTATGAGCACTCTTATTTATCAAACAACGAGAAATCTCTCATGAAACAAACATTAGGCACTCTTATCTCTGAGATAATATGTATAGGATCATCAATTAATCATAATATGAAAGAACCAAAGAAGTGCAAACTGAATTGGTTAGGAAAAACCATCCTACCGCTTAGATGTATGCGAAATACACCTCCACGCATAGCTCGTTCTTTCTTCTTCGCAACGACGCCTCCACACCTTCGATCGCACGAGAGAAGAGGTTGAGGGAAGAGGTCAAAGGTTGCTGGAATTGGTGGTAAGGCAAAGGAGAAGAGCTAGGGTTTAGCACAAGGCGTCCAAGGCTTGGCGTGAAGCATATGGGCGACCTCCTCCTTGGCTTTTATAGCCAAAGCCTCCTCCAACTTGGATATCTTCTAATTAGATCCTTCCTAATCCCAAATCCCAACTAACCAATTAGATTCCTTCCGTGCCCAGCAATTTAACCCCATCATTAGATAGGTTGTAATCTTTATATTTAGGATATTACCTTATCAAGTCTAGTTCCCTACTCAACTAGGAAACTACCAAATAGGAGCCTTCCAATAGGACGCCCTCTCTCTCTTGCTTAAGTGGCGTCTCTGATCTATACATGAAATATACATTTTATTATCTCCTAAACTTATGTTTCTGCTAGTGTTTGATTAGAATTTCTACTACTTTAATATAGTTTTTAGTTTTTGTAGGAAACAAGAGTAAAATGCAGAAATGGGGTGAAATATGACTCTAATGATTGAATATTAATAACTTCGATTGTATATCTTTGATGGGACTGATTTAAGCTTCATGTTAAAGTACACGAAGTCAGCTTTCCAATGCCATTGACTGTTTGCAATTCGGAGTTCTGAGCAAAAAGTTATGATCATTTGAAATATAGCATGCGAAAGAGGCATAATTAAAGAGAAGAACCGTCAAGATGAGATTGAATGGATGAGATCGATACAATGGGTTTTTGTTTAATAAAAAAAAGAAAAGAAATATGAACCAGTTCCGTTAAAAGAAAAAAAAAAGAAAAAAAACAGCCAGAGCCAAAGCTCAGGCCTTTCGTCCAGAACAGAGCTCAAGCGCTGGTGGGCTGAGCTTCGTCGGCGAGGCTGGCGACGGCAACGGAGAAGACGGCGAGACGGCGAGGATGGACTGGACGGCAGCGACCTTGACGGCGGAATGGAACAGCAGTGACATTTGAAGGCAGAGACATCGGCGAGCCCACGATGGGAACCGGCGTGCTTGATCGGGAATAGGAAAGTCGGTGCCGGACTCTAATCGATTCGACTCCAACTTGGAATGGGAATCGATGAAGAGTCGGATTCGGGGTTTGGCTGCCTATAAAAACAGGTGGAAAAACAGAGCTTGAAGGAGAGAAAAAGCCACCGGAAAAAGGAGCGGCGTGTTTTTGGCTGGAAAAGGAGGGGTAAGCGGCGTGGTTTTTGCCGGAGGGGAGAAGGTGGCGGGAGGAGAGGAAAGCCGACTGATTTTTGGGCTGAATTCAAACTGCTATAGTAACTCCGCCAAGTGCTACAGTACTGGGCTCGTCGGAGAAGACGATGAATAGTGCCCTCGCACGTGAACAGTGATTTTTGCTACAGTTGTGCTATAGTGATTTTGAATAGTACCTTCCGATTAATAGTGCATGATGACTCTGTCAAATCAACAGCGTTCTTCTCGTCCGATGGCCGGCTAAATCCTTGTCCAAGGCGTAGATGAAGCCCTAGATTTGTGTTATTACTCTTGATTGTTTTATTTAATACAGTTGATATGATTATGCTTAATGCTGTTTCATGAGTTTCTTTTGAGTGCTTGACCGTAGACTTGATTGATATGCATGAAATTAGATCTTTTTAATTCATATGCTTAGCTAAAAGTAGGCTGGTGTTAATTCTATGCCCGACCAAGGATAGGATCATTAGCCCAAATGATAATTCTATGCCCGACCAAGGATAGAATTAGCTACAATAATTTATAATGGATGAACTCTCGTGTCCGACCAAGAACGTGAGTGAATTTATTGTGATTTGTGTGTCTGACCATGAACACAAGTTACCATATCATGTCAATTTGAGCGTAATAATAATTGAAAGTAGTAATTGCATGTCTAGTGGTGAATTCTCTGCTTTGGCACTTCTCCATATTAGTTAAAATCCATTTTAAAGTAGTTAAATTTTATTGTTTTCCTAGATCAATTGAAACTACAACTTTTCTTTCACTTGAATTTGGTAAAATATTAGTCCGTCCCTGAGGTTCGACAACCCTTTTAATACTCATTGTAGTACAATTGCCTTGTGTACTTGCAAGGGTTTAATTTTAAACGATCAGTCTCCTCCTCCTATTGGCTGGTAGAAGATACTCTAATTACTTCCTTTTTAATTCATATTTATCTTCATAATCATCTCCGCTGAAACGATAACTTTCCAATTACCGTAGTACTTACCTTATCCACCGCGATTAGGTCAAACTGTAGATTTGCACCAAGATTCGCTCCAATCCTCTAAAGATCTCCTTGTGGTTAGTTTCCCATGTTCACATGTCTCCATGGGCCTGTGCCACATGGCCCTGCGCCCAGGTCGGTGCGTCTAAAGCTAGAGTCCTGCACACACATGACTCTGGTGTCCCACGGTTGCACTACTCGTTACACTATCTCGCGTAGACCATAGACCACGTATAAAAAAAATAAAATAAACCCATTAATTATAAAATTCAAATGAGTCTCATCTACTGAACATGTGCCCTGGCGCCTAGCCCCACTCCTGGCGTCAGGTGTTCTCAGACCCTGGCGCCAGGCTGGCCTCAGCGCCAGGTTGTGCCCAGCGCCAGGACCAACCCTTCCATCCTGGTTTTCTACTACTAATAGCCATGCGATTAACAAATCATACCCCATCAAAACATCAAATAGCACATCAAAGCACATCGCACGACCAGAAATCAAATCAGGCAACGAACTTTCCTATTTTAGAATAGTTTCCTAAAATAGAAACCTTTAGTTAATGTACCAATTTTTCAGGTGTTACATCCTCCCCTCCTAAAAAAACATTTCGTCCTCAAAATGCCGGTACTCAATCAACAAACACTTCAGGGTAAGATTTTCTCATATCACTTTCGGTTTCCCATGTCATTTCCTCGGAGAGCTGACTTTGCCACAAAACCTTCACTAAAGGAATTGTCTTTCTGCACAATACCTGATCTTTCTTATCCAAAATCTTAATAGGTTTTACTGGAAAAGTTAAAACCGCTTCTAACTCCATAGTTGCATAATCCAAAACATGTGATAGGTCTGGCAAATACTTCCTCAACATTGAAACATGAAAAGTGTTATGTATCTCTGAAAGTTGTGGGGGTAAAGCTATCTGATACGGAACTGGTCCAACTCGCTTTAAGATCTCAAATGGTCCAACAAATCTGGGACTCAGCTTTCCCTTTTTACCAAATCTCATGACTCCTTTTGAAGGCGACACTTTTACGAATACATGATCTCCTTCTTGAAATTCTAATTCTCTCCGACGACAATCTGCATAACTTTTCTGTCTACTTTGTGCGGTCTGTAATCTCTGTCTAATCTGTTTCACTTTCTCTGCACAGTACTGAACCAATTCCGATTGTAATACTTGATTTTCTCCAACTTCAGTCCAACAAGTAGGTGATCTGCATGGTCTTCTATATAATGCTTCGAATGGTGCCATCCATATGCTTGAATGATAACTGTTGTTATATGCAAACTCAATTGATGGCAAATGGTCATCCCAATTACCTTTCCAATCTATTGCACATGCTCTAAGCATGTCTTCCAGTGTTTGAATCATTCGCTCTGACTGTCCATCACTTTGAGGATGAAAAGCTGTACTAAAGTTAAGCATCGTTCCCAAAGAATCCTGAATACTCTTCCACGTCCTCGATGTAAACCGTGTATCTCTATCTAATACAATTAACAACGGTGTCCCATGTAGCCTGACAATCTCTCTTATATACAGTTCTGCTAGACTTTCAGGATTTTGCTTCCATCGGATTGGAAGAAAATGAGCTACTTTTGTCAAACGATCCACAATAACCCAAATAGCATTCTTCTGTTTCTGTGTTTTTGGCAAAGATATCACGAAATCCATCGTGATGTGATCCCATTTCCACTGTGAAATTTCCAACGGTTGCAATAATCCAGCTGGTCTCTGGTGTTCTGCTTTCACTTGCTGACAAGTTAAACACTTTGACACAAATTTTCCAATATCCTTTTTCATTCCGTTCCACCAAAAATTTCTCTTAAGATCTTGATACAGTTTTGTACCTCCTGGATGAATAGTGTATCGAGAATGATGAGCTTCTCGAAGAATCTCTTGCCTCAAATCTGCATCTTTAGGTACAACCAATCTTCCCTTGAAACAAATACTGCCATCCGTACCTTTCCCAAAACCAGGTTTATCCAATAATTTATGTAGCTGAGGATTCACCTTCTGTGCTTCAAGAACCTTCTCATATATAACTGATCTTATCAAAATATTACCTAGTAATGATGTCCTCTGAGATATCGGTAATTCGAAATGACATTCCCCCAATCTTTGTATTAGCTTCTATTCATGAACCATCATGCTCGCTACCATTCCGGTCTTTCTGCTCAGTGCGTCCGCTACCACATTTGCTTTTCCTGGATGATAGTGAATTGAAAAATCATAATCCTTCAAATATTCCAACCATCGTCTCTGTCTCATATTCAAATCCTTTTGAGAAAAGATATACTTCAAACTCTTGTGATCCGTGAATACTTCAAAAGTTTCTCCATACAAGTAGTGTCTCCAGATCTTTAATGCAAACACCACTGCTGCTAACTCCAAATCATGTGTCGGATAATTTTGCTCATGGATCTTCAATTGTCGAGATGCGTACGCCACTACACGTCCATGTTGCATCAGTACACATCCCAATCCACACTTAGAGGCATCGCTATAGATGACAAAACCTCCTGATCCTGATGGCAAAGTTAATATCGGTGCCGTAGTCAACCTTCTCTTCAACTCAGTGAAACCCTTATCACATGCATCATCCCACACAAACTTCACTCCTTTTCGTGTCAGTTTAGTCATTGGTAACGCCAAACTTGAAAATCCTTCTATAAACCTTCGATAGTATCTTGCCAATCCTAAGAAACTTCGAATTTCCATAACGTTCCTCGGTTGTTTCCAATTCAATACTGCCACCACCTTCGCTGGATCCATTGATACTCCATCTTTCGATATCACATGTCCAAGAAAATTTACTCTATCCAACCAGAACTCGCATTTGCTGAACTTGGCATATAACTGACTATCCTTCAATATCTGCAACACCTGAGCTAAGTGTTCTCTATGTTCTTCTCCACTTGCTGAATACACCAAGATGTCATTCACAAACACTATTACAAACCGATCCAACGGGTCAACAAAAATCCTGTTCATCATATCCATGAATGCTGCTGGTGCATTTGTCAATCCAAAAAGCATCACCAAAAATTCGTAATGTCCATATCTGGTCCTGAATGCAGTCTTGGATATATCCTCCTCCTTAATCCGCAATTGATGATAACCCGATCTCAGTTCTATCCTTGAGAAAACTTTTGCAGATTGCAATTGATCAAAAAGATCATCGATCCTAGGCAATGGATACTTGTTCTTCACAGTAACTTGATTCAACATGCGATAGTCAATACATAACCTCATTGATCCATCCTTCTTTTTCACAAACAGTACTGGTGCTCCCCATGGCGAAACACTAGGTCGAATAAGTCGTTTATCCAACAGTTCCTGCAACTGCTCGTTTAACTCTTTCAACTCTGCAGGTGCTATTCGGTATGGCGCTTTTGATATAGGTGCTGTCTCTGGTATCAAATCAATAGTAAATTCAATTTCTATCTTTGGTGGCAAACCAGGCAACTCCTCGGGAAAGACATCTGGGAAATCCCGCACTACCTCAATTTCTTCAATTTTTGGGGTAGGAGCTTCTAAGGGTAACACACTTGCTAAAAAGGCACTACCTTCTTTAGCTATAAGTTTTCTAGCTTTTGATGCTGATATAATATAGTTCTCCTTTCTTGCTCGTATTCCTTGGAAAATCAGTTCTTTCTCACCGGGAATTCTAAGGTAAACCTTCTTCTTATTACAATCTACATTTGCCCCATACATGGCTAACCAGTCCATTCCCAAAATGACATCAAAATCATACATATCAATCACAATCAAATCTGCACACAACACCTTATCCCCTACTAACACAGGAGATTGCTCAAGATACTCAGTTGCAACAACTGAGTTCCCAACAGGTGTAGAGATCAACAAATCATAACTCAGTCTAGACAATGAGTTCTCTAGAGTTAAGGCAAACACAAAAGAAATAAATGATCTCGACGCTCTTGGATCGATTAAAACTCGAGCAAGACTATTGATGACTAGAAGATTACCTTCAATAACCTCATTCGAAGCCTGCGCGTCTTCCGATGTCATCGCAAAGATCCTTGCTTGCGTCTTCTTAATCGTCTCAGCTCCTGCTTTCTTCTCGCGATTAGGGCAATATGGTGAGATGTGACCAACCTCATTGCAAGTGAAACATCTTCTCGTATCCTGTGGACACGGTTTTCCAGCCTGCGAATTCTGACTGCAAATTTTGCAACGATTTCCAGTGCCATTACCGTTGCTGCTGCCAATACCTCGAACTGGCTGTCGATTCTGGAAATTTGTTCGATTCTGCTGAGGCTGATACTTCTGCTGCTTGTAAGGCCAATTACTTCCTTGATTGTTGTTTCCAAAACGCTTATCAGTAGGACGCTTCAGCTTATTCTCCTAACTTTTGTTTTGGCCCCTCTCCATAGTTCACTTGAAGTCATCCTCTAGAATAGAAGCTAGTTCCACTGCCTTAGCAACAGTAGTCAGTTGAGAAACCAACAACCTTGACCTCAGTCCATCTTTCAGACTGTCAACGATACGCTGCGCTTTGACTAACTCATTCGGACACGCATCGGTTGCGAAACGCTGAAGTTGTTCAAATTTCGTCTCATACTGAAGTACTGTCATAGAACCTTGAACAAGCTCTAGAAATTCTTTCTCCTTCCTGTGCTGGATATGTGGTGGAAAATACTTCTTATTGAAGACCTGCCTAAACTCATACCACGAAATATCTTGGCTGTCCTCAAAGCTGTTGCGCTCAGCAGATTCCCACCAGAATACTGCTTCACCAACAAACAAATAAGTCGCGAAAATTATACGATCAGCAGCAGGCACCTTCATTCCCTTAAACAGTCTTTCTACCTCCACCATCCAACGTTCAGCTTTCTCTGGATTGTCCTCACCCGAGAAATCAGGTCTGGCTCTCTTAAATCGCTCAAGTGTAGGTGCTTTCTCACTTCCTTCGGTTCCCCCTCCATTCCGAATTTCAGCAGCCAACTGTCTCATCATTTCCGTCATATTCTGGCTACCTCCTTCTTCCTGTGAAAGATTCGTCGCAGCATTTGGTCGTCTACCACGCGCTCCAGAGTTCACCATTTCCGATAATCTATAGTCAAAGAAAGAAGATGAATTAGAATCTCACTCTTAGGTTCAATTTTAATTCATCCCTCATTCCTTTGACTCCTAAACATACCCACAAAACAAAGCACAACAAATAAGCAAAAAAATAAATCATTTAATCAAAGAACTTTTTATTAATTCTGAAGAAATCCTACAACGATTCCCTGAGCTGATGCCCTATATACCAGGGTGTTATTACAAAAGAGTTATAAAACTAAATCTATCCTTACTCTCCTTCAAATTATGATCTTCAAAGATATTCATCTAGTATCATTAGTGCTATCGCGGAGCAAGCCTTAACTCACGATGCCAACAAATCTCCCATCCTGTCATGTAGGGCCATCTATACCCCATAGACTTAAACCTGTGATACAAAATATCGTTAAGCACTTCATCAGTCTCTGCCCACACATATACCGGGTGAAATCTCACTATCGAGTCTTCTATGGCCACATACTCTGGTGGCGATCCATCCCCATACTCTATTCGGACTGCAGGTATCTGTGGTCCATGTCCATCCACCCATTCGACTGGATAGTCGGCATCTCTAAAAGGGTCATAGGTAGGTACAGGTTCTACTTCAGCAACTGGGTCCTGAACTTCTTCTATATCAATCTTTAACGGGTCATCTTCTGTTCCACTACCTATGTCCATTTTCTTCCATTCTTCAAGCCACTGCCTAACAGTTTCATGTTTGTCTTTCTCATAGATCCTACCGCTTCTTGTTCTAGCCATTTAAACCTATACAAGAAACGTCATTAGTATTATTCATAGGATAAGGTTCATCTACAGGTTCCACTCTATCCCCTAAAGTCTTTCTAATCTCACCCACAATCTACAACATTTCTTACATTACAATATTATTTTTGATGATCCAGAAGTCAAAAGTTCCAATTAAAAAGTTTCAGAGCTCCAATACCATGCTGTCACGCCCCAAAATTCTTGACCTCGATCGGAGTGCGGAAGCCTTTAAGTAATCCAAATAAAAGCCGAGATAGGAACCTTGGGACGCTACCGAATACTCGAACACTCGGGTCAATTACATCGTTACAAAAGAACGTGTAATCGACATCACCAGGAACTCATAACGAAACTTAGAAATTGAGAACTAAGAACTTCATCAAATTTTAAATAACATTGTCAATGTAGCAAATGAATCCTACTAAAATTATTACAGTAGATTAAATAAAACTGTCAAATAAAGCAAGCATCAAAACCAGGCACACACTGGCCAACACTAAAGAAATTCTAACAAAATGCAATAGAGTAAATAAAGCAATTCTTCAAGACATCTCCCACACATCTGCTACGCCTTTCGGAAATGCAAAATCCTGACTTACTGATCTTTGAGGCCTGCATCAAAGGATGCGTGAGTATTTCGTAGAAATACTCAGTAGGATGTAAAAACCCACCAGGAAGATAAAATAGGTTATGAAGAATAGATCACTCAGATAAACAGGAATAAACGCTCTCTGAAAAACCACTCATAGGTTTATGTTGCATGAATAGCAAGGTCAAATGATAATAGTTCCAATGGAAAAGTATAGGAAAGAATTATCTCAATATGACTCCAAACAAATATCGGTGTAAGGAGAGAATGGTCAAGATACTCAAGGCGCCAGGCATCTATGGTGCAAGGAGTTACAATTTCTGCTCGCTGAACTTATCAATACGCAAGAGGTAAGATATATACCAGAACATCCTAGAGGTTCTCTTTTTGGAACCCGGCCACGCGTCTAGGCATGCAGGCCCCATCTGTGCTTATGAGCACAATGAGCGGAGACTGAAGACTAGTCTAAGACGTACGTATTTGCCTCCTTTCAGGCAATAGGGAAACCATGTTCCATAAATATCGGAGATCACCATGGATATAGCAATGGCTCGTGAGCATACTATGATTCCACCTTTTAATAACTGGAGAAATAGGTCAATGTCAAACTGAACAATGATTCAACAGAAGCACAAGTCTTACCTTTATGAGAATAGGGTAAATTTACCACAATGACTCACTCATGGAGTACGAAACAGATAATCAAGGTTTCTCAACAATATATATAGCTCTCTCTCAGGGAGTAACAAGAAGATTCACATATCTCGCATAATGAAGAGAATAATGAAGACTCACAAACTGAGGAATAATGAATTTCACTCTTGGAGTATACGTCATGCATCATGTCTTACCTTTGATAGGGATATCTCTAAGTATGGAATTGTTTTACTTTTAATCTCAAAATACCTCTCTAGGAAAGTTTGATCTCCAACTGGATACTCAAACCGACACCACGATGAACCATAGAAACAATACCAAATTGACTCTTGTGCACGCTGACTCGTCCCAAAGTCTTCATCTTTTAAACTTCTTCACTTATTACAGTGACTCATAAGTAGTTTTATCATACTGTATTAGTGTTATTTTAGTCAGATTATACCATATTATGAGCAGTAATACTTCTTAGTGCTTTAAAACCCTAATTCCAATAAACTGTCTTAAACTGTACAGCCCACTTATGACTGACCCCACCGTCAACACAGAAGGACTCTGACTGTGAAAGTTTAACAGCAGATAGCCCTATGAGTCTAGTTTATAAGTCCAATGACGGCATATTTTTATGATTTTTATACATTTAATTATGATTTTTATACTGAGCACTATTGGTGTAGAAATAGTTCTGGCCGAGAGCACATTACTTGTAATCACGTACTAATACCCATTAACCATGATAATATAACATTAATACCCTTAATTACTCTCATCCTAGAGTAATTCTAGACTCTGTTATGTTTTGGAACTTAATGATTAGAATTATTCTAATTGATGCTAATACCTTAAACTAGATTCAAGGCATCAACCTTGATCTAATTAAACTTTTAACATTAATAATACATCCCTTAACCATATTTGATTATTAAATGAATAAAGGAGATAACTTTCATGACCATCCACGTTCAAGAGACATCACCACATGCTCTTCTTCGGACTTGTTTTCTTCCCTGCGTTGATTCTTCCTATTGTATGCTGGTGCACGTTCTTCATTGGTCTTAGCAATTATAGATACAGATAAGGCATCCGCCGCACATGTATATTCGACTTTCTTGTGCAGACTCTGTTAACCCTGATGAGCTGGATGAAGAATTTGATACTTTTCCGACTTGGTGATCGACATAGCTACTCAACGGGAGCGAGGTCAATCATTATTGAGCTGGAGGGATCCTCGGACGTCCCGCAATATTTGTGATCTTCTGTCTGCTTGAGGGGATAGTGTTTTGGGTGACACCATTACAGATTACGATCTGCTCTTCTGAACTTCTACCGGCGGCTTCCAGCAAGGACAGATACTTTGCTATAGACAATATTCAATGGTACCGGGGTACAATCATCAATGCCAATTGGCAGTGAGTACCTAGGAACAAATAGCCACCTCTATTTTCCTCTTAGTTCTTTATCTCTGAAATTTCTCCTGCTTCTGTTTAATAGTGATACCATACTGTGTATTTTCAGTACGTTAATGGGGATGTGTGTAGTCTTATATGTAGAATCTCGCTAAACGCTAGCTCTTTTCATCTCTTCTCTTTCTCTCCAATGGATAAAACATCTTTGTAATGGTAAGCTGTAGTTAGGTGTTTTAATACCATATTAATATGCTACTTTTTAGGGGTGTAAAAATTGACACTAGATTTTTATTGTATAGTCTTCTTGAGTGGTGGTACTCACCATTACTCTTTCCGGTACATAGCTACTGAGCTTTTTGCAGGATTAGAGGAAGTGCCACAAACAGGTTTTGTTTAGAAATGAGCAATTTTTTTTGTGGCAGTTAGTTTTATGCCCATGGCAGTTTGAGCTATGTGGCAAGATGCCAATTGGTATCCCTTGGTGAAAGTTCTGCTCTGGCGGAGAGATACTAATTTTTTTATTATTTTTTTTATTCGTACTTTTAGTACACTAGGTTGTTACAAATTAGGTCACCTACAAGTTCAGGTATGCAACAAAATATAGTGACTATAAAAAGAGGTCCTTTGATGATTCTATCATGGATAGGATGCCTTCAGGTTGCTTCTTTCAGAAGAGGAGGCCATGATAGTTTTTTCGGCTAGGGATGATGCCTGCAAACTTGGGCAGAAGGATGTATAGTAGCGGTAGAGTGGACTGGCTTGACATAGACATTTGGAGGTATCATGACATAGACAATTTTATAATCGGCTCCTTCTCCATGATCGGCCTTCCAAGATGGGCAGATCGGCATCACTGTCAGTTTCTTGGAGTGCTGAAGGCTGAAGCTTAACTATCTTTGACTTTGGCAGAGGAGGCTCAGCTGTCTGGTTGTGCGGTGCTTTTGCAACTGGTATGTTAAGGGGCGCCGCGGCCGGGGTCATGGATGATGTCGGTGACGACGCCCTTGAGGTAGCCGTTGCGCTCGCCGAAGTCGAAGGAGCGGAACGTGGCCGTGCCCTTGCGGCGGTGGGTGTGTGATTTGAAGACCGACCCGGCTCCCTTCCTCCTTATTTCCCCCGCCCCCTGGAACAGGGAAAGGTTTTTTTTGTGTATCGCCGATATATCGCTAAAAACCGATATATCGGCAATGTTTTGGCAATTTTTTAAAAAAGCCTCACGAATTGAGATTTGTCGGTCTCGTTTTCTCGTTGAAATATCGTAGAGACAAAATTCCATGATTTAGACTGCAAATGTGTGTGCGGCACAGAATGAGATGAGAGAATTTGTTCATTGTAGTTCATAGCTCCTAAGAAAATGTGTGACGGAGGAAATTGGTAGTAGCAGATCTCCCCAAGGTGGTCCATATGGGTCCATAACGTTTCACCAATGCTTATGATCTTCAATTACCGCGCAATCCGAAATGGCCCACCAAAGCTCGCTGCATGGGATGTCAAACACAAAGTCGCTTGTAGAGAAAGGCTTCAGCACCTCAGAGAGCTGAACTATGAAGAAAAGTAGAGCGTGAAGCAAAACCAGGGTCTGGACCCATTTAGACCCAGAGAAAGCATTCAAGAAAAGAAGCTGGCAGATAAAGCGATGGCGGTTCTAGAGATGGTGAATCCGGATGCAAACAGGAAAGTGGTGCCCAATGGACTGTCCAGTACCACGAAGAAAGGCGACATGCAAGTAAACTTTCGGCAGGAGCTGGACCTGAAACAGACCAGACTGATCTGAATCTGCCCAAGCCCAAGTTGGGCATGCTCCAGACCCAACTAGCCAGGAGCACTCTTCTTCGTTCCTGTGAAACCCTGAGATCCGGCTCCACAGCAGTGCTGCCGCCACCACTGCTTTGCCCTACTAGCTGCCGGAGCAAGATCAATTGCACAATTTAGCGCGAAAAGGCTTTTATTTTGAAGTAAAATAATCACATCAAAAAGCCAAACAACTCCTACAATTTCCGTAAGTTACTCAACCGGGCCATCAGAATCCTAGCCACATCATTGAGTCAGCTGGAATCACCAAGCTAGAGACATCTGAAAATCTTATGGAGTAGAGCATAGTCCTCAGGCTATCCTGACCATCTGATGGTGAAATGGAAGAAGCGTTCACAGCAGAGGAGTCGCGGTCATCACAGAAGTGATGGACTATCGTGACCATCTGACGCTAAAATGGAAAAAGATTTGACGGCATCAGTAGTAAACCACAGCTCCTGTCTGGTAAATTAACCAGATGCAGAGAACAACTTTGGGCCGAAGTGAGACAAAGGAGCATGGGGACTGAGCTGAGCAGAAAAACACCCGCATGAGCGACTTTTAAACAGCTTTCAGCAAGGATGGACCTGGCACTGGCGGTGCTGGCGGTGGCCACTGCAACGAGAGAAGACGAAGAAAATTCGACTGGATTTTCTGGCGTTGTGTGTGCTCTTCTATGCACCACTGGTGGTGTTGCTTACTTTTCAACTTAATCACTCCATTTCCACTCTCATGCAGCAGCATGTCACGGAAATGAAAGCAGTCATCTTGCCACTTCCACTCTGCGTGCAGCTTTTCACCTTCCTTCACACTTCCATTCGGCAAGCATCTCGGCATTTTTTCGCTTCCACTCATCTGCCCATCGCTGCAATTCTTCCGCTTCTTTCCCAAAGCCCGAACCATTGCTTATTGAAATTTTACGTGAATCTATGCCGGACCATGGGGATCAATATACTTTTGCCCAGGAAAGCCCCGCAACATGGGAGAGTGGGATGGGGTGCAGGAAACCTAAACCAGCACAAACCACTAGTGTGGCTCACTGGAAGAAAGGGAAGAAGTATAAAGGGAAAAGGGAGAGTGCAAAAGAAGGAAAGGAAAGGAGAAGATAAAAACTCATAACTGCTTCTCCATTATATTACCTTCTGAATTCACGAACAAAACTATTCAGCAGAAACCCTTTCATATAGTTTAATACTTCTTCTACAAATTACTGTGAAACTAAGTTGAATTAGACATAACTAAACTAGGAATCATAAAAGAGCAGTAAGTCTATTTAAAAATAAAAAATACTGTAGTTATCAATTTCCTAAACTAAGTGGAATGCTGTAGGAAGAAGCCAGTTCAGTAGTTGGAACTCCCAACGTGCGACGTATGGTCATAAATATGTACAGCCCTATCTGGCAGACTTGCTCACCGATGACTGTGTGTTTGCATGTATTTGACGGAATGTTAAGGGAGCTTGTCGTGGAAATACTATTGGCACCCTTTTTACCGTGTACAAGACCACAGTTTATTTTTTTGTCGCCCGTAGATAAAGATATATTTTTACCACAGAAAATGACCCATGTAGAAAGGTATAGCAGTTTTGACAGATTTTTACGACAGGAAGAAAACTGCTGGTAATATTAGCTATTCTCCACTATTTATTTGTCGTGGTTAAAAAAACCGTATGTAATATATATGTTATCCACGGTTTATTATTCGTGGTTAAAAAATCGTAGTAATATTTTTGCCGTGGCACCAAAAATCCATCGCGCGGCAACTTTCCCCATAAGCTATTTCCCTGTAGTTGACTCCCCCTTCCCCCAGTCTACTTGCATCTTTCATGATCGAGCTTTCCTCCGTCTCATCTACCCCTTTCTCGTCTCAAATCTATCCCGATCGATCTCCCCCATTCTCATCCGCCCTTTATCTTAATGGAGCAAAAAAGAGGAGTGGATGTAGCTTGGATTAGAGTCAAATAGAGGTAGAAAAGTGGAGAAATTTAAAGTTGAAAGCTTTGGTTGAACGGTTGCTGGCAAAGAATTGTCTACAAGTAGAAAGCTTTGAATTTCAACAAGGGCACAAGATTTCCTGATCTTACAATTATTCCCGAAGTTTTTCATTGCTATTAGCGTGCTGTTGATGCATGGAGGTATTGAGAGAAATTGTTTATGACCTCTCCATTTCTAGACATGGTTCTGCCCACCTCTCTGTTTTGCGCCTTTTTTTTTACTAATCTTTTATCTTAATGTCACCAAAAGAGAGGGCTCATAAGATGGGTGCATTTCAGATTTGTTAACACATCTTTCTAAAGAAGCCGAACAAAAGCAACATATCAAATAGTAATTACCAATAGCGCTCCTTCATTGAAATCACTTTATTTTCAGGTAAATTTCCAGGCTACAAGATTAAAGAAATAAATATTATTTAATTTCATTAACAATGACGACTAATATCAAGTATTCAAGTACCTGCTATTAAGCTGAGAATGGTGTTAATCACTAAATTAATGCTGCATTCACTATTGTTTTTGATTCATGTTTAGTCATGCCAATAATATCCTGAAAACTATAATTGACATTTTCTATCGTATTTTATCAAGGTCTGTTTATGACATACATTTTCCAATGTACATTTTGAATATTTTTTGCGTAGTTATTCTGCTTGTTGAGATGCTTTTGTTGGGGGTGGTGATGTAAATAAGTTGTCCTTTTTTACTTCTGAGTGGTGATTTGGCCTAATTTAGTTTCATACTTGAAAGTAAATTGGAGAGCATAAGATATCTTCCAGCCAAGTGCATGTTTTAGCAATGCATAGCTTTTTTCTTTTTTGTACTAGTTTTTTAGAAAATGTAAAGGATTTGCATTGTATGGAATTTATTTCAATAAGATTTGCTATAGGTATGGCTCCTGGAGGCAATATGGGAAAGTTAGTTGTGGCACGGGCTGAGGATGGGGAGTCCTCCGAGGATTCACAAGTCCGTTCATGTGACACAGGTAATGTTCTTGTATATCCTCTTATTTTCATCAGTCAGTCATACTACATGTGGCTGGTGTTTAATTGTTAAGTGTAAAATTTCCAGATTTATCTGATAGGACACTCTTTAAGAAAAAAATTTAAAAAGTTAATAGAGAACGGGTCAGTCAAGTGCAGATGGGGAAGAGAAGTAGGCAGCCTTTGATTGATGTAAAGACCTATCACAGGCAAAAGCAAGAGAGAATAGGAGGAAGAGAAAACCAAATATGATCCAATACATGCCAGGCTCCTTGAAACATGATTTGCCTTTGATAGTTTATATGTTTATGCAATATGGTTCTATAATGACTTAGCAAATTGTTAGACTTAATCACTTATAGTAATGTTTTACCCATCGATCGTGACCCAATGAGTATTTAGGTATTATGGAGCAAGTTTACTGATTTTATTGTTGAATGAATTTGTACTAACCTTGAGTATGACACCCAATGCAGAAGATTAGTGTGGCAAATATAAAAAATTGAAAGCTAGTGAAGACCCAAGCTACTGGTGGTTCGAAATCATTTGCCAAATATAGGGAGGAATTCGTAAATATACGAGAGCCTTTTTCTAATATGAAGCACAGACATTACATCTATTTCTCATGCCCGGAATCTTTCTAATCATTAAACCATGCAGCCAAGGCCAACCCAGAAGTTGAAGGACCATACAATCTGATTGATTTCTACTACCACACCCACTATTCAAGGAAGGAGAATCGATGGATTAGTGAGGAGGCAAATCGCTTACATGTAAGACGAGTCTCATTTGTTATTTCCAGATTTCTCCAAGTTAAGTAAGTTGTTTCTTTAATTCTAATGATTTTTATTATTAATTTTGCATGTGGTTTTATTAAAATGATTGGCTAGGTTAGTTGCTAAGGCTAAGATGAGGCTGTAGTGATTGTAGAGAATGCCTTAACTATGAAAGTTGATATTTTTTCTCCTTAACTTGTGCGATAATGTTATGCGTTCTTGTTTTAATTGCGTAGTTAATTATAGATATAACATCAATCATGTTTTTTCTATGATTTAGGATTACTATTGTCAATGCATGTTTGTTTTAATTGTTTAAATATGATTCCAAAGTATTTGTGTTTTGTTAATTTGATAAAGTTCATATTTTTATTTCGTTAATTAGTCATTAGTTAGTTAATCAATCTCTACCAATTCCATAATTTATTTAAGGGTTTAGTTGGGATTCAATTAGATTTCTGTCATACAAGTCCCTGTGGGATTCAATCAGATTTCTGTCTGTCGCTATATTCATTGAATTAGTGTTAGTTGTGAAACTTCTTTAGCGACTGTTTAAAGTCCGTCGCTATATGTATATCGAGAAATATAGCGACGGAATATAGCCGTCGCAATAGTTTCTTTCAGCGACGGATTTGGGCGTCGCTAAAGGAAATTTTCTCACAGTCGTATATTTGGCATCAGTTTAAATATGTTAAGATAACTAGTTGTAAGCTCCCTTCATTTTGTAGCGCAAATGTTGGCTATTTTGTTACAAGATTGTTAATTTTTTGGATAATATGCTTCTGTGTCCGCTGTTCAGTCGTCATTAGTGTGTCAAAGATTGAAGTATGCTCTCTCACAAAAGAACACTGGGTGACATGACGCACGTGGCGAAGTTTTGAAAGTTAAGTATACTCTACATCACTCCCTAGGATGGTCAGGAGAGCAATGGTTGGTATTTTTTGTAGCGGCAGGTGGATACTCCACCTCCCAGGAGGCTGTGGCACTTGCAAATTTGGTAGTGGCCTTCCCCAGGGTGCTGATGATCAAATTTACGTTGTCATTTCATCTCTCTACTGAAAATTGTTCTTGGAGAACAGTTACCTTCATATGGACTTGGAGCCCAACTTTTTATGGATGGTTCCTTGCAGCATATGCCTTACTCTTTTGAATCTATCAATGACACTTGATGTTACCCTCTACTGCGAAGGTTGTCTACTTCTCTTCCCATCAGTGCGATTGACTTTTCAGGTCCTACTTTGAATTTATGTTTGGAATGCAAGGAATTTGTATGGAAAATGTGCTTTGTTTGACTCCTAATAAACATCATCTTTGTAGTGGGTTGCAGCACTAGCGAACTTTGTTTGTCTGTATTGTTTTATTTGTTTAACAAAAAGTTCCCACAATAAAAGGTAAAAGTTAATACAGGCCCGGGCTTAGACGATCTTATCTGTCGGATTGATTGAGATCCTACAACGCAGGGCTGCAGTGATTCAAACCCACTTACCCCTTCTATAGTGCTGCCGCCGCCAACGTACCAGGTCGCCTTGGCCCATGCAGACATGCATGAGCCCGGTCTCATATAAATGATATTTAAGAACAGAACGTTGTGATTAGGCAGTGGAGAGAGAAAGAGTGTAAATCATAGCAAAATACTAAATAACTTGTAAACTTTAACTCTGTGCAGCCAGCCACATCTCCTATAACTGCGACCTACTCTGCTTCATTCTCTTTTCGTGCCAGAGGATGCATAAGTATTCCGTAAAAATACTCAGTAGTATGCAAAAACCCACAGAAGATATAATGGATAGCAGTGAAGAACAGTTCACAATATAGAATTTATATTCATCAAAATCAGGGTTGAAACACAGAGTTTACCTTACCTGAATGATAACCATAATCAAGATAACTCAAACTCGAAAGAATGGAAAGATAGGAATAATAATCCAAGACTCCGAACATCCAAAGTATTGGGAGAAGATATAAACAAATTTTGACTCCACACATCCATAGTGTAAGGAGATTTCAATTTCTGCTCTCAGATCTTTGCACTCTCATGTGAATACTTACCAGATCATCCTAGAGGTTCTCTCTTTGGAACCTTGTCATCGTCTAGGGATGCTGACCCCATCGGTGCTTGGATGGAGACTACAAGACCTTCCGTAATATCTTATAATCTAAAAAAGTATGTATGTGCCTTCATCGGCTGAACTACAAAGGTTTAGTATTAATCGGAAATCACTCTGGATCTAGCAATGGCTCTCTGAGCATACTATGATTCCACCTCGGAGAGATCCTTACAGAATTCTTAGTGGAAGAATAGTTTACATGAAACTGAACAATAACTCTCAATAGAAATCAAATTATCATTTTCCAGCGTCTGGCTCACAGAGGAGTAATAATGAGATTTCAATATCTCGATCAACAATTGAGTCACAAAGGAGTAACAAGAAGAATTCTCTATTACAATCATCTGATGCCTCACAAGAGTAGTATCAACAGACTCCCAATACATTGGATACTTACATCGTGCATAACCCTAGATAGGAATACCCCCAAGACCAACTGACTACAAGATTCACATACCACTATTTGATCAAGATAATAGGGTTTAGGAGTTCAAGCCTAACAAAAAACTTAACTGACTCAAAGTTGTATTCAAAAGCTAGAGACACGTGTAACACGATGCAGCCAAGGATGACTTTGTTGTGGTCACTGCGACCACAAGGAATTGCCTAGCGGCAAGGATGAAGAAGAAGAAGAATAGGAGAGGAAAGATAAGTTCTTTGTTGCATACCCTCTCATGAGGAAGACGATCTATATATAAAGGAGACAGATGGCGCATCTGGCTAGGGCGCCAGCTGTCTATTCTGATGGGCCATTAACTGGCGCTACTTTGATGGGCCACTAATTGGCACTAATTATTCTCTATCAGCCTGTTACCTAACAATTAGCCTAAACGGGTCTGATTACAATAAATCAAATATCCTAATAATGCATGATGAACTGCTGGCCTGCTGGCCTGCTGACGGCCCTGCTGGCCCTGGCCTGCTGACGGTGGATGCTGGCCTTGCATTCACAACACTCCACCACGCTTCCGCTAACGCCTTGTCCTCAAGGCGACCAGGATGGAAAACGCGCCAAAAATTCATCCTCGAGGATCCATTCTGCGTCTTCCAACGACCTGCCTTTCCACGCAATAAGTACTTCCGTCACAATGCGCCCCGCACGTCTCACCCGACGTTTATCAACAATAGAAGCTGGAACCGGAGGATCCACTGCAGGAGTGCCCATGAGAGGCGGAGGTGCACTAGGAGCCACCAATCGAGGGTCCCCCACAAAACGACGGAGACGTGACACATGGAACACAGGATGCACCAGTGACCCAGAAGGAAGAGCCAAACGATACGCCACCGGGCCCACCTTTTCCACCACTGTATAGGGCCCATGAAATCGAGCGGCTAATTTATGATCAGCCCGAAATAAAGTAGACTGGCGTTGCGGAAGAACAGAGACATAAACCAAATCATCCACCTGAAATATGCGATCAGAACGGTGCTTATCATAGAGTTGTTTCATCCGATTCTGAGCGGAGGCCAAATTGGTCTTCAGTTGGCGAAGAACCTCATCTCGAGTCTGCAGCATATAATCTACCTCAGCAATGGAAGAACGGTGAGGCACATAAGACAGAACAGATGGCGGAGGGCGCCCATAGACAACCTCGAAGGGCGTGAATCCGGCACGGGTGTGATATGCCATGTTGTAGGACCATTCAGCCCAAGGAAGCATTTGCATCCAACGGCGGGGCTGGTCCCCGACAAAGCAGCGTAAATACTGCTCCAAACATCTGTTGACCACTTCCGTCTGCCCATCAGTCTGGGGATGATAAGCTGTACTCATATGGAGCGTCGTACCTTGCAACTTAAAGAACTCGCGCCAGAACTGGGAAACAAATACCCGATCGCGGTCATAAACAATAGTTCGAGGCATACCATGTAATTTGGCGACGTCCTTCACATAGAGTTCAGCCACGGTGCGAGAAGAGAACGGATGACTCAAATCACAAAAATGAGTGTACTTCGAGAGGCGGTCAACCACCACCATAATAACTGTCTTACCCTGGGCCGCAGGTAAGGCCTCCACAAAATCCATGGACACGTCCTCCCAAACTTTATCCGGAATGGGAAGGGGCTGAAGAAGACCCGCTGGGGATGTGGACGACGCCTTGGCTCGTTGGCATATATCACATGTAGCCACATAAGTATGCACCACCTTACGAATACTAGCCCATAGGAAACTTTGACTTACCCGTTTAAAAGTTCGGAATGTGCCCTCATGGCCAGCCCCCGGGGAGTCATGAAAGTGGGCTATCACCAGTCGACGTAAATCCGGAATATCTGGCACCCACAACCGGTCTTTTCAGAACAACAAGTGATCGCGCCAAGCAAAATGTGGCTCTGCCTGCGGATCAGCCTGGATTCGAGCAATCAGCTCCTGGGTAGACGGGTCCGTCACATATACCTTCTGCAACTCAGGAGTGAAAGGACAACAAGGAATAGAGAGGGCGAAGCAGGCCCCTTCCGCGGGTCGGCGAGATAAGGCATCAGCCACCGTGTTATCCACCCCCTTCTTGTATACCACCTCGTAGTCATAGCCCAGTAACTTACTAACCCAGCGCTGCTGTGAAGGTGTAGAAACCTGCTGATCTAGAAAGTATTTGAGAGGTTGATGATCCGTCCGTATGAGGAATTTCCGTCCAAGCAAGTAGGGTCGCCATTTCTGGATGGCGTGCACAATAGCTAGCATCTCCTTTTCGTATGCTGAGAGGGTCAAGGAGCGGCCCGATAGAGCCTTGCTGTAGAAGGCAATAGGGCGTTCTTGCTGAAGGAGGACAGCCCCTAGGCCCGCATCCGAGGCATCCGTCTCAATAACAAAAGGTAAATTGAAATCACGAAGAACCAAGACCGGGGCGTGGACCATGGCCTGTTTTAATTTGTCAAAAGCAGTCTGGGCCTCGGCCGACCACACAAAAGCCCCCTTCTTAAGTAACGCCTTGAGTGGGCCAGCAATGAGCCCATAGCGCCCAATAAACCGACGATAATAACCCGTGAGGCCCAAGAAGCCCCGAAGAGACTTCACACAGGTGGGTCGTGGCCACGATAGCATAGTCTCCACTTTGGATGGGTCAGTAGCCACCCCATTCTGCGAAATGATATGGCCCAAGTACTCAACCTGCGAACTGCCAAAAGAACACTTCGAGCACTTCAAGAATAATGAGTTAGCCCGCAAGATAGTAAATACGGACCTGAGGTGGACAAGATGGTCTGCCCAAGACGAGCTATATATCAATATATCATCAAAGAAGACGAGTACGAACCGACGGAGATACGGGCGAAACAAGTCATTCATCAGGCTCTGAAAAGTAGCTGGAGCATTAGTCAGGCCAAAGGGCATGACAAGGAACTCATAGTGGCCGTCATGAGTCCAGAAGGCTGTCTTGTGTATGTCCTGTGGTTGCATACGGATTTGATGATAACCCGAACGCAAGTCCAGTTTGCTGAACACGGCCGCCCCTGTCAGTTCGTCCAGTAGTTCTTCGATCACTGGTATGGGATATTTATCTTTGACCGTAATGGCATTGAGCGCACGATAATCCACACAGAAACGCCAGGATCCATCTTTTTTCCGAACCAAGAGAACTGGAGAGGAGAATGAACTAGTACTGGAGCGAATGATACCTGTTTGTAACATCTCCCGGACCAACTTCTCGATTTCATCTTTTTGCACATGTGGATACCGGTAGGGACGAACATTGGCGGGCGGAGCGCCAGGTGTAATCGGAATGGAGTGATCGTGGCCCCGGGCTGGCGGTAGGCCAGATGGTTCAGCAAAGATGTTGGCATGTTCAGAAAGGAGGTCGAGCATGTCGTCTGGCAACTCTGGTTGGTGCACATCGACGATAGCACGCTGCTGTAGGAAAATACCCTGTGGCGCAAACCTGAAAAGAGAGCTTACCGCCTGTGCCGTGTGCAAGGTTCCCGGCTGCGCACCATGGAGGCGTACACGCTGGCCAGCGACCTCAAAGTCCATGATTAGGTCCCGAAAATTCCAAACTACATCACCCAAGTCCTGTAGCCACTGGACGTCTAGGACCACATCTGCCCCTTTCGTAGGTAGGAGAAACAAGTCGGTGGCGAAAGAATGTGCCTGGATTAAAAGCTCAACCTGAGAACACACGCCCATGCTGCGAAGGTGTTTGTCGTCCCCAATCAGCATATCAAATGGTTTAGAGTCGGAGACATAACATCCCAACCGCTGGGCCACCTTATCGTTAATGAAGTTATGGGTCGACCCACTGTCGATGAGTATTGCGACCTGTTGACGTTTAAGCTGCCCTTGAACACGCATGGTCCTGGGTGTCAAGGTGCCGGAGAAGGCATGTACGGAGATCTCCGGTTGCACCTGGTCATAGAGGCCGGTCGCCTCTTCTGGCTCAGTCATTTCTTCTTCCTCAGCTGACTGACTAAAGCCTGGGCCAGGCGCTGGCGTCACGACAGGTAGGGGGTTGCTGTACGGTCGCAAGTTAGCCCCCCCACGACCCCCACGTTGCTGACGAGCCAGTTTTTCCTCTTCTATGCGAGCATGACGCACCACCTCGCGCATAGTATGGCATGGAAAGTGGCGCATCTCATCAGCAATTTCTGACTTCAGCCCGCGCTTGAAGGTGCCGACGAGGGCTGCCATCGGCCAATCTGGCAAGCGATTAGCGATTTTCATAAATTCAGAATAGTAAGCCCTCACCGTGGTAGTTTGCCTCAGAGTAGACAGCATCTCGTTGAAATCTTGAAACTCGTTCGGACCGAACTGGATGCATAACTCATCGGAGAAGGACACCCAAGTGGGATAGCGCATCTCTTTTTCATAGGATCGGAACCAGATTGAGGCATCCCCGTCCAGGTGAAAAGCGGACACGCGGAGGCGCTCGTCATCAGAATATGTTCCCTGGTATGCAAAGAATTTGTCCGCCTTGTATAACCATTCGACAGGATCCTCCTCGTCATTGTATCTTGGAAATTGCAACCGAGCCAGTCTGGGCTCAGCGCTGGCCCTCTGTCCATCGCGAGGCCAAGAGAATTCCTCCAAATCATCATCCATCTCGCGATGGATATTTCTTGGTCGTGGAGCCAGTGGGGCATTACCACGAACACCTTCCATGCCATGCGCCTCTAGGCCATGGCGGCCACCTTGCGATTCCATGAAGACAGATCCGAATTGCATGCCACGCGGAATAGATTGGCCGGTAGGATGGCCAAGTAGGGAACCGCCCAGTGTTTGAGAACCCCCTGGTCGGCCATGGCCTCCAACCCCCCCTGTTGATGGCGGCGGGGTAGTCATAGCCGCAGCCTCCGCGTCTCTATCAGCCTTCAATTGCGTCTATACAAGCTCGACGTTCCGCAATCGTATGTCAATCGAACTGAGGAGAGAGAGAACAGGATCTTGAGTGGAATCAGCGTTCGCTCGTGGGCTGGTCATCTCCTGCGTCGCCTCTGGCTCTGAGGAGGCTCCAGCGGCCATGGCTGGCTGCTTGCGAGGAGGCATGATTGCTCCTGGATCAGAACTGCTCTGATACCAATGTTGTGGTCACTGCGACCACAAGGAATTGCCTGGCGGCAAGGATGAAGAAGAAGAAGAATAGGAGAGGAAAGATAAGTTCTTTGTTGCATACCCTCTCATGAGGAAGACGATCTACATATAGAGGAGACAGAAGGCGCATCTGGCTAGGGCGCCAGCTGTCTATTCTGATGGGCCATTAACTGGCGCTACTTTGATGGGCCACTAATTGGCACTAATTATTCTCTATCAGCCCGTTACTTAACAATTAGCCTAAACGGGTCTGATTACAATAAATCAAATATCCTAATAATGCATGATGGACTGCTGGCCTGCTGACGGCCCTGCTGGCCCTGCTGGCCCTGGCCTGCTGACGGTGGATGCTCGCCTTGCATTCACAACAGACTTGTCCATATCGACCTTTTTAATTGAATTATTTTTCTTCTAATAATCTTTAACATGTCTTACAATGTATAATAAGGTCAATATAACCACATCTTATCATATCCTTCAATCTTAGTAGGTATTAGTGTCTTAAACCCTAATTATTGTGCACTATTTTACTCACATCAATCCACTTTCATCAATCACAACCATATGTACAGCTCGAATTAAGTTCCAAATTTTTTACTGTAGGTAGCCTTGTGAGTGTTGTTTTTAACTCCATTGGCAGATTATTTTTTGAATTTTTAATAATTAGTTATGAATTTGTAATTACAGATCATCGGCGCAGAAATAGTTCTGGCCAAGAGCATTGGTCTTAATTCGTTTTGATTACTGAGTGGTAATTACTCTCTACTTTGATTAAGGACACCTTTCTGACTTTAATTGCCTACTCCTTGAGTCAATTACAAAACCTTAATGGTTTTGGAATTAGGTAATTATCCCATCTTAAGATGTATCCTAACCTCGAGACTGTTTGTACACTTATTATGTTATTAATATACATATAAACAATTGAGACAACCAATCTCAAACACTTGAACGTACAAGCAAAGGATTAACACATCATCAAAAGGTGATTTTTTTGTAATTAGTGAGTTGTGACACAAGGATTTATATGTTTCAACAACAATAGTCCACATTCAAATTACGATTAAGGTCACTTACCCATTATATGAGATACATGACTTAGGAATCGATATAATTCGATCAAACAACACAACAATATCATGTGGACAGAACGTGGCAAGGACTTCAAGATCATAAAATGAGTAATTAGATGACCAAACAATCATGGGGATACCCCCTAGGCACTAGCACGCGAAGATCAAGTGAATATTGAGCACAATAATACATATATATCACATCCATATAAAGTTCCTTCATAAACCACACTTGAATCGATATCAACATGAATATAGAGACATGATATTAGTCATATAATAGCCTAGATATTATGTTCATACTCAATTAGAATTCATAGAAGAAAGAGTAGGGAAAAATCATCCTACCAATTCCTATACGTATGTTTTGTACTTCCTTGCGTAGCTCTTCTCCTCCTCTTCGCAACGTCGCCTCCGATCAATGCAACAAAAAAGATTTGAATCAAGGAAGAGGCTTGGAATATTGCTGGTTTGTAGTAGAGGGAGAAGGAGAAAAGAAGCAAAAGAGTGCACATGGGCTAGGTCGTCCAACAAGGATGGGCGCCCCCCTTCATGAGTGCTTTTTATACCAAATCCAATTCTCATTAGGATATCTTCCTTCCTTTCCCAAATTGATATAATCTCTCCCCATGATCTCCCATTACAATTGATCCCAGCTTTCCAAGTATAACCCTCTCCACAATGGTATGGATGTCCAACACATTGGCTTCCCCGTTTAGTTAGGATTTGAGATCATCTATTAAGATCCATTCATTATTCAAGTTTATTTCAACCTATACTAGGAAACTACCAAAGCTTGCTCAATTTCTTTTGGATGCCCCTTGATATCTATAAAATATATACATTTTATATGCTTTTCAGCCTATTTGTTAGTCGTAATTTTAGTTGAAGTAAGGATAATTAATTGTTAATCATGATTAGATGAGTAATTAGGAGTTTAATGAATAAATGCGCTTAATTGATTAATTTAGATGTGTTAATTAAATTTATTGGATTTATATTTTATAATGTGTCTAAATGATGTTTGATTTTATTTATGCAGGTTTTGAGAGTCCAGATTCAGCGCGTAAAAGTGGAGCACGTCAAACGGGTTTTGAAGATCCGACGGTGGAGATTAATACGGCGGGTTTTATATAAGAAAAAGAAAAAAAAAAGAGAAATTGAACCTGAACCGACCGGTTCAGTTCCGGTTCGGTTCAGAAAAGAAAAAAAATGAAGACAGCCCGAGCCGAAGCTCGGGCGCTCGGGCCTTCGTTTCAGTCGAACAGAGCCAAGCTCTGTTTGAGCTCTACATAGGCGAAGGAATGACAGAGGCGGGCCGGCGTGGAAGAGGAGAAAGGGCTCTGGTTTCACGGCGGGCTGATCGACAAAGGACGGCGACAACCGGAGCTGGAGATGATCGACAAGAGATTGCTGGGCGGCGCTCGTGCTGGGTCAGGAACTCGACGGCAGCGACAAGGTAAGGCGGAAATCGAAGCGCCGGCGATGAGAGATCGAAGCAGCGGCCTGAGCTTGGCGGCGGAGCAGGACGGTAGCAATGGCAGTCGTGGCGGAGTAGGAATTTGAGGGGAAATCGCGCTCGAATTGGGAACTGAAATCGATTTGGGACTCTTTAAAAAATAGAGTCGTGCTTGACTGTAAGGCGGATTTGGGTTTATCTAAATGAGAAATCGACGCGAAGAGGACTCTCTCTCGAAGCCTATAAATAGAGGTAGATCGTAGAGCAAAACTGGGCCGCCGGAAAACAAAGCTTTTGTGCATGGACAACCGGCCGGAAAAACAGGGGATTTGGGTACTATTTGTGCCGGAATCCGGTGGGTCTTTGGCCGGAAGAAGAGGAGGAAGGGAGAAGAAAAACAGTACTGCTACAGTACTGTTCTTCGTGCTACAGTGCGCGTCTCAACGAAGAAGACAGTGAATAGTGCGCGTGAACAGTGCCGGGTGAATAGTGAACAATATTCCTGCATATGACCAATCCAACGAACCAGGCTTTTTTCTTCTCTTCTTTTCATGTCTAGCTAAATTTCATTGTACTAAGACTAGATGAAGCCCTGCTGATTATTTGACTCTCAATATTTATTTGCAATTCTAAAGTAGTGATTTTTATTCCATGTGCTTAATATTTTGCTATGATTATTCTGTTGCTCGAGAGAGGGTAGAGTAATTGTTAGTAAAATTAAACTAAGGGTTTGTTAATGTTCGAGAGGTCTTAGCGAATTCCGAGGTATTATTTGAATAAAGATTGCATTTTTATGATTGATCTTTGCTCGAAAGAGGGAGATTAATTAAAATTAGATTTAATTGTTTAGTTGCATGTTCGAGAGGGCTGCACACATTACGATTATCGTGACTTCGAGAGGGGCACGGATAATTGATCACTTAGAATTGTACAGGTTTAACGGAGAGGATAACTATTTAGTTTGGGTGGATTCGAAGTCTTAGTATATTTCTCATCATATTATTTTCACATAAATTTCATTGCTTTGTTAAATTAGAACTTTTCATTCTGTTATAACTAGTTACATAAAAATTCAAATCTTCCATTAGAATTAAGATTAATCAACCAAGTCCTTTGGGTTCGACCTCGTTTCTACTAGACTATACTGAGTCTCGTGCGATTGCGAGTAAAAATAGTTAAAAAATTCAATCAATCAATTGGTTGCCTCCCAAGAGCTTACTCCCAAGAGCTCATATAGAGATGGTTCGATCTGATTGGCTGATGGAGATTCACATATTTTTCTCATCCAATTAAAGATTTACACTCTTTTTTAACCTTAACCGAATCATGTAATTTCCTGATTTACCACAGTCTTTCCTTAGTTACCGCAAGGAGTTCAAATCCCATCTTTCTACCAAGATTCTCTCTAACGTCCAAAGCTAGCCATAACATGGCATGCCACCCACGTGTATCATGTCCTCTGCCCTGTGCCCACGTGGCTCTGGCACTCAGGTGCCCATGCATTTGGTGCATCTCTCACGGTTGAGTGACTCCAATGTCCCACATACATGTCACGTTACTCTGACTCGCGTAGACCACGAACCAAATGTCTTAATCAACTCGTATCGCATATTCGTGACCCCACAAGAGTCACATATCCCTCTCTGGCGCCCAGGTGCACCTGATGTCCAGGTGGCCCTGGCGCCTGGTTCCTCCGTCTATTGGTCAAAATGTAATTAACTTGCAAATCGTAATGCCTCACATTCCATATTTCAACTTACTCCCAGACACAAATGAGTCTATATTCTCTGGAATCACACCTGACGCCTAGTCCCACTCCCCGCATCAGGTATACGCAGTCCCTCGTTCCAGGCCAGCCTCAGTGTCAGGTTGAGCCCAGCGCCAGGGCTAACCCTCACGCCCTGGTTTCCTACCTAATTCGTCTATTAATTAAACAATTCATCATGCATTATATTAGTCAATCAACATACCAAACCACATGGCATAACCAGAAATCCAAATAGGCAGCTAAACTTTCCTATTTTGGACTAGTTTTCTAAAATAGCAGTTTTAGTAAACATGCCGATTTTTCAGGTGTTACAATTACACTCACATTCCCTCTACTTGTGACAGAATTATGTTTACACTCTCACACTCTGAAATTCATGGCCTCAACAAAGTGCGAAAAACGTTCCATAAAAGAGTGTACTTGAAGCCAGAAACCCCGAGACATGACTGAATACTCGATTGATCCCGTCAATTAAGCCATCTCAAAGGAATGTGTAATCGACACCATGCGTTCATTCATTCAATTACATTATCGCAAAAGGATGTGTAGTTGACACCCTTCAATCTTAAGAATCAATATCATTAATATGAAATAAGAATCCATAATAAAAGTAATTACAATATCCCATAATCAAAATTACTAAAAAATTTCGGCGCACATGTCGTAAGTATCACAAATGATTAATAAAAGATAGAAGATAACTTTAAGCCTTTCCTACTACAGTCTTCAAGCTTTTCCTTTGACTGCAACTTGCCTAGGTCTAATCCTCTTTCACACCTGCATCAGAGGATGTATGAGTATTCTTAGGAAATACCCAGTAGGATGCAAAAACCCACAAGAATAGAATACACAATATAGGATAAGGAATAGAGTTTAATAATCAAGAATATTTGAACTGAGCATCAAAAATTCCATTACCAAAAGAATAACATCATCAATAAAGGCTCCAAAATGTCCAAAAATATAAGGAGAGAAGTTACCATATTTCAAGACTCCGAACATCAGAAGTGTAAGAAAAATATCAACCATTACTAACTCTAGACATCCATAGTGTAAAGAGATTTCAATTTCTGCTCGCTGATCTTACCACTCTTAAGTGGCTACTTACTAGAACATCCTAGAGGTTCTCTCTTTTGAATCTATCCATGCGTCTAGGGATGCTGGCCCCATCAGTTCTTACAGTCACAATGGGCGGAGACTGCAGACCTTCCGTAATATCTCACAGTCTAAACGTACATATATGCCTCCCTTCAGGCAGGAACACTAGGTTCCAAAATAATCAGAGATCACACTGGATCTAGCAATGGCTCTTTGAACGTACTATGATTACACCTCAGAGAGATCCGTGCAAGGACTCTTGTGGAGAAACAATCAATATATATATATATATATGAGCAGTATTTCTCAAGACAGAGTTATCACACACTCTGGCATTTAATATATCATTTTCAGTAATTGACTCACGAAAGGAGTATCAATGAGATTTCAATATCTCTAACAACATATGACTCTCGAAAAGAGTATTAATGAGATTTCAATATCTTGAACAACATATGACTCATGAAAGGAGTACAACATAGATTTTAACAACAACTATGTTACACATGCATAGCCCTAGATAAGAACTCATTGAGAAAGGATTAATTAAAAGCTACCTTTCAAGACTCAAAGAAAACCCGAATTAAGTCGTGAAGAGTATTAGGTTCCAGTCTCAAAAGAAGACTTGAATCAAACAGACTCAATAACAAGTTAACTGAAATTTCTCAAACGAATGGAATACCATCGGTCAAATACTTGATGAAAGAACTTGTGACTTGGACAAACTTTGCTGAAATTATTATCTGGAGTTTACTATCATTCAATAGATATGTCATATATTTAATTATACACAACCTATGTTCATGAGACACATGTTCAAATTCAAAAGATTAGAATATAGAATAATAGGGATTTAAGGTTCGGATTCCAAATGGAAGCTCGAACTTGATCAACAATACAGGCGAAGCTCAAAGGACTCATTAGATACTGATGCACCCTTGGTTAACCAATGATACTACTCCAATATTGGATGGTAGATCACATAACCAATGTATTAGACTATTGACCCTAACTTAGGACTCCCAAATATGGAACAATAAATTTTGGACAGAACTGACATCAGTCAAGAATGCATCGACAAAGGCTTAAAATCAAGAAATTTCTTATCTTGGTCTCGCATATATAACATAGAGATCGAACAAGTACATAATCATAGCAGATATCAATTGATTCCATGCATCTTCACATATAAGAGCATGACCATAAATAGCTCATGAATAGGAATAGCACTCACATTAATTCCAGAACAAAGTCAACATATTTGACATCCGAATTTGAATCATAAGACATTCATATGATCGAAAGAAATCATAAAGAAAAGTCATCCTACCTGCGTCAAATGTAGTCTTTAATTGCTTCCTTGCAAAGTCCCTTACTTTCTCTTCGCAATCAAACCCTTAACGCTTGAATCACACAACTCTTTGGACAAGAAAAAAGAGAATCAAGGTTCTGGTTTTGGTGGAGAAGGAGAGGGAAAGTAGAAACCCTAACTCACAGTAAAGGGAAGGTCAGCCAAGTGGAGAGACCGGCTTTAATTTGAGTTTTTATAGGTGATTTCCTAATCCAAGTTGGCTTTACTTCCCTCCCTTGATACACCACCCCTTCTAATCTCAGCCGTTGATCAAAACACACTCTCAATTAGCCAAAGATGTCATCCCATAAAGAATTCCAAATCAGTTGGGATTTGGAATCAAATTTAGAACCAAATATCTCTATTGATTCTATCACCCGATTAGAAAACTGCCTAACATTTTCCTTGCTTCACTTGGACGTCCCAAACAATTACTTGCTTGCTTTTGATTGGCTGATGTTGATCTTCAATTTGTATGGACGTCCAACACATTGGTTTTCCCCATTTAGTTAGGATTTCAAATCTTTAATAAGATTCATACCCTATTCTAACCCTAGTTACAACACACTATCATACGTGTAACAGTCCACTTCCTGTTCCCACAGTCCATACAGTTAGACTTAGACTCTGAAATTTTTACTGGAGTTAGATCTATAAGTCTAGTTTTTAATCCACCCAACAGTTCATTTTTCTGAATTTTTTTTGTAATTTGATATAATTTTTACAGTACATACTATCGGCGCAAAAATAGTACTGGCCGAGATACAATTCTTAATCATATCTCGTTCCAAACTAGGAAACTACCACGTATTGTTCAATTCACTTGGACGTTCAACCTAATGGGATGCTCCTCTCTGATTGGGTGATGAGGATTGCCCTAATATTCTCCTCAAATTAAAGATTCACCTTCTTGTTTAACCTTAACCGAATCATGTAACTTCCTGATTTACCAAAATCTCATCCTGAGTTACGATTAGGAGTCCAAATCTCATTTTCTTCACCAAGATTTTCTCTAACTTCCAAAACTAACCACAAGTGATGTGTCACCCACGTGCATGACACCCTAGGCCCTGCGTCCACATGGCGCCTCTGGCGTCCAGGTGCTCCTGCGTCTGGTGCACCTCTCCTGATTGAGTGACTCTGATGTCCCACATGCATGTCACGCTACTCTGACTCGCTTACTCAACTCGTATCACATACTTGTGACCCCACATGAGCCACGTATCCCTCTTTGGCACCTAGTTCATCGTCGATTTTTTCTCTCGATTTTGAATCTAGCCCGATCGATCGCATATCGTCCGGTGATCAATCGCATACTAAAACGATCATAACTTTTTGCTCAAAAAATTGTATGACCATACAATTGTGAATGGTCAGTGGCATTGAAAAGCTTTCTTCGTAAAATTTAATACCAACTTCCGTCTTCTTATTGATCTGAAATCCGTATTTTTTATTCGATTTTTTGGGTGTTACACACATCACACCTTTTTAAAAAAAAACACCCATTAACTTTTTCGTGGAATTTATTTCCACATCTTTGCTGTGGTTCGTTATGTGAGCCAAAAAAATTATAGAGGAAAAAAAACCCTCTCAATTGCTGCAGGAAATGAGGAAAGCACAATATTTACTTTCCAAGCAATATTTAGTCCATCCAAATTCCATTTTATAAATTAATCAATTGTATTTTGGATTTTTGTCCCACATTCTCATTTATTGTATTTGTGGGAATATTAATTTTTTTCAAATATGGAGTATATGATTATATGTCTGTATACATATACATATACTCCCTCCATCCAATGAAGCCTGACTCCAACAAATCCAACTCATTCTCATATGCAGACATGCTTCTTTGGACGAAGGGAGTACATACTAAGAACCACAGACGCACATAGCTCAGCGTGAGCCGAGATGATCTGAGCCACCAGGTTGAAATCTGTCTACCCTACATGCCATCTGATGATCTCAATCCAATGTTTCAGATTGTCATCGTGAGTTGAAGCTCATATAAGCTTATTTCATATACTAAAACAATGGAGATAAAAAAAATAAACAGGATTGTGCTGAAAAAAATACAAAATAAAGGAGAGCCGTTGTTCTAGCCTTCCACCACTCCAGCCCGCAGGAGACATGGCTACAGTGAAGAAATCAATTGAGTTGAACTAGTGTTATAGTTCATGGGACCCATAATTGAGCTAGGTTAGAAGTGTTAAAATTTCTGCAAGAGTATGAAAATGTGGAAAGGAAAAAGGCATAAATCTGAGGCTACAATACAAAGAGGTATAGTAATTTTGATATTATCGCGTTAACCACAATGGGAGATGACTAACGTTGGCAAAAATTATCCCGCGACTACCCTATGCAATTTTTCCAGAGTTATAGAAAACTAATTTAGATTAGAAGAAATGATAGTTTGGTATCACGCTAAGAGAGAAAGAACATAAGGTAGAGAATACAAAAAGAGAGAAAGAACATAAGTATGGTAGAGAATACAAAAAGAGAGAGAACAAAAGTATGGTAGAGAATACAAAAAGAGAGAAGGAACAAAGTAAGGTAGCCTTGATATCACTTTGTTCCTCCCACACCTTCTATCCCAGCCCATTTCTCCACCTTGAGCTACTTTCTTCCAGTTCATCAACAGCTCAGTTCTTCCGTAAGTGACCCATCTTGCAGATCTGTTGTTTTTTCTGACCACAGGCAGTTCGATTGATTGACTGACTGAGATCACTTGTACTGCATCAAGTGAATAGGTGAAACTCCTTTTATTTGGTTTTCCAAAATTAACTTTGTGGACAACCAAATGTTACTACTTATTCGGGATGGAGGAGTATAATTCTTCTCAGTATTGTGCAAATTGAAGTAATTTGATTACTGGTAAGAGGGTGATTTATGTTAATTTGTCTTTCTAGATAGGAAAAGGAATACTCCCTCCGTTCAATATTAATAGCTCAATTTGGAAAAATAGTGATTTATAATTAAGCTCCTTCACTACATCTATGTTCACATACTCCCTCTGTCCGGATTTATTTTACCATAAGGATTTTCCTAAAATAAGAAAAAAAACCAACATTTAGTTTTTTGAACTTTTTCATGCAGAAAGATATCAATCTTATTGGTATTATTGGTATTTCTGATCATCTAAGCATAGATTTGTTGAGATTACCATTAGGGATTCTTTGTTTGAGATTAACATTAGGGCTTCTAAAGGTTGTTATATCATTTTTGTTACCCTTATCATTTTGTCCAATATATCTCCTTCAGATTTTACCCTTATCTTGGATGCTCAATTTTCTGAAACCTGATTGGTACACTTTTAGTTATCATCCAACTGGTGGTTCTTCATGGAGACAGCAGTGTGGAAATGGCAGATGCATCTAATTTAGTTATTTGATCCAATTATAAATTTTCTTTATGTATATCAATCTTAGTATAAACATACATATGCTGTTGCAAAGAAAAAAGTAGAGGAAGCCTTTTTGATGTCTAAAAGTCTTTCCAGGATGTTTGAATTTGCTGTCACAATTTCATGACGAATTGAGAGCCTGGAAATGCTATATTAGGTCTGCGAGTGTTTGGACAACAGCGCAATTGCAAATTCAGGTGCCCCTCGTAAATGTCTTTTAGAAAGCTTTTACAATGTCCTAGATTTGATGTTTAGATTATAGAATTGAACAAAAAAACAGCATCACTTACGTTTTACTTCCAGCACATTTGACAACCTATTTTTTTTGCTTCACCAATCCCAATCTTTGTTTTCATGAAGCAAACTGTTTCAGAGTTGATTGGCAAATACCATGGAGATCTTTCCAGCGAGGTTGAGGAGACTATGGAGCAAAGACGAACTCCGTGCAACCATTCTAATGAGTCTCTTCCTGCAAATTTATCTTATATTGATGGAAAGTCGTCGAAAGCGCAGCAGAGCAGGATGGTTAAGTGTGACTCTGTGGCTAGCATACTTGTTAGCTGATGGTACTGCCGTATTTGCTCTTGGCGTGCTCTCCAATATGCAAGGAGACTCCGATGCTGAAGACAAGAATAAGCCGCCCCCCCCAAACAATGCCCTCTTGGGATTTTGGGCACCATTCCTTCTGTTACATCTTGGAGGGCAGGACAGTGTCACTGCATACTCTCTTGAGGACAATGAACTTTGGCGAAGGCATCTTCTTAGCCTTATCTCCCAGATCATTGTTGCTATATATGCTTTTGTGAGATCTCTGTCAAGTAGGTCTCTCTTGGCTCCGACTTGTTTGTTGTTCCTTGCAGGAATCATGAAGTATGGGGAAAGAACATGGGCACTGCGTTATGCAAGCAAGGAACAATTCAGAGACACCATGCTTGCACGGCCAAATCGAAGCCGCAACTATATGCAGCTCTTGGAAAACTACGATGCCTATACGACTGCTGGTGTCCCTGCAAAAATTGACATTGAAAAAGTTGATACTGGGACAGAGTTGCCATTGGATTCCACCCAGGAGTATATCAGTGATAAGAAAATTTTAGAGGAAGCCTACCGCTTCTTCCAGACTTTCAAGCGTCTAATTGTTGATCTTATGCTAACCTCCGATGAAAGACGACAAAGCCAGACATTTTTCCTGAAGAGAAAGGCTGAACATGCCTTCAAGGTCATTGAGATAGAACTTTGTTTCTTCTACACTGAACTTTACACCAAGGCAGCCATATTATATACAAAAAATGGATGCATTTGTCGCCTTACTACGTTTGTTTCTATCTTGGCGACTCTTTACTTGTTTCTATTTGCCACCAGCAAACATGGATATGTGGAAGCTGACATTTGCATAACATACATGCTGTTAAGTGAAGCTCTCATCATTGAGATATACTCATTCACATTTATGTTCCTCTCTGATGCAACTATGGCTCTGCTTCTTCGTTTTGGATACAACAAACTTTGGCATATTGTTCATGCCATCTTTATTTCTTCCCATCCAAAAAATGCTACAAGATGGTCCAACACTATGGGACAGTACAACATGATAAATTACTGTGTAGGAGAGCAGACAGACACTAAATCAAGAAAAATGATGCGGCTTATCAAGGTGGAAGGAATGTGGGAAAGGTATTACTATAGAAGTTACCCATCTGTTACGATGAAATTGAAAGATTTTATCTTCACAGAGGTCAGGGACAAACTCATAAGCTGTAGGGATCCAACTGCTTATAAGCGCCTTTATGCATCAAGAGGAGAATGGGCACTTTCCAAGAGGGGTTACCGTGGGCAACTTGGTTGGAGCGTGGAGACTGAATTTGATGAGAGCATTCTAATCTGGCATATTGCTACTGATTTATGCTTCTATAAAGATAAAGATTCTCCAGAACTTACAAGCATTTCTCATGATCAGGAGATGAGTAGATATATATCAAATTATATGTTATTCCTCCTAGTTCAACTTCCTGAGTTGTTGACTGCAGGAATCGGAGAGATCCGATTTGAAGACACATGCGATGAAATTAAGTACTACATTAGGGAATCTGGAAGCATAAAGGAGGAAGCTCAAGTTGCTGAAATATTGTTGAATAGTCACACCAAGTTAAATCCAGCAGTGGTTAGAGGAGATGGAAACAAATCTGTTCTGTTCAATGGAGTGAAGCTTGCTAGTGAACTTCGCAAGATTGGAGAGGCAAATGAGAGATGGAAGATAATCAGCATTTTGTGGCTGGAGATTCTTTCTTATGCTGCTAGTCACTGTCGAGGGTATGACCATGCGCAACGTCTTAGTTTTGGTGGAGAACTCCTAACACATGTCTGGCTACTCATGGCACATCTAGGTATAGCAGAGCAGTACCGGATTGAAGTATCTTCTGCAAAAGCCAAGCTAGTTGTAGAGATATGAGAATTAAAGCTGTAATGCGTCGAACTACATTTATTATTGTCCATCAGTTTTTAGAGTATTTACTATGTAACATTGTCTGGATTCCATATCCACAATGTACTAAATCAGTTCACATTATTATATATAGAGAGGGATTTGGGGATCAGGCAGAGTGTAGACATAAAAATTCAAATCCTTCTACCTGATTGGCAACTTTGAATTATCCGATTGTATGATAACGTAAATTATGTCTCTGTACTACCTGATTGGCAAACTTTTTTATACTGGATTGGTAAGTTTCGTGCTCTCTCTCTGCCTCATACTAAAACGCCTTGTTAACCCTTTTTTTTTGCTTAAATTGATGCTTAATTGCTCAAATCCAGTCACTAAGCAAGAACAATTACCAACTTGGCAATATTCTCAAATTGATGCTTAATCTCTCTGTCTACTTCATTTGGAGGGAGAGAAACTCAAGGATTAACACATTCATAAGTCTCAGCTACTCAAACTTCGGAACAAGAAATTCGGTCTTACTCTGTCTCCAATGTCCATATTTTAAAGTCTATGCTATCTTTCCCTTCCTTTTAGAGAGATGGAAGATGTAGTTCTATTATATTGGATAAATTGCACTTAACACCTATGTATAATGGTGAAATTGCAATCATGAAAATATGCATTTAACCCTTACGACTTACAAAAAGATACAATTTTAAATCCTTCTATTTACTAATAAACCCACCTTCTACCATGCCCCTCTTTTCACTTTGGCCAAGGCAGTATAGGCAAACTTCTAATATATTCCTTCTACCATGCCCCTCTTTTCAATGTGGCCAAGGCAGTATAGGCAAACTTCTAATATATTCCTTGACAGCGGTAAGGCGCCAGCCTTGCCTTCTCCAATGCAAGAAAAGTTAACTATTTGCCATGGTCTCGATGGCCACCGTTTATTATATTGGAGTGAAATTCGGAGAGGATATCAGGGGGTAAAATTGTCCTAATATTAATAAAATATGGGTTATGTGCTTATTTTCATAACCAAAACCGTGACACTATTACATATCTTCTTTGGCTGAAGTTAGTTGCATGCATTACAAAGCCAAGATGCATAAAATTAACTTGATTTTATGCATCTTGGCTTTGTAATGCATGCAACTAACTTCAGCCATAGAAGATATGTAATAGTGTCACGGTTTTGGTTATGAAAAAACTTGATTTTATTTTCTAAAGCACACATAAAGGTAAACGTTGTCTCGGACATGGACACGAACAATCAATAAATATAATAATGTCATACGATTTTAGCTACCTTTTGTCCATGGTCACATTCACGTCCGTCCATGAGCATCACTATGTACTCCCTATGCTTACTTTTAATTGACACAATTATAAAAAATATTGCACCAAAATTAGATGATGTCATTGCCTAATTATTCTTCGGTCCGGCAAAGATGGCGACGACAACCACCCGGCAGTGACCCTAAGTTGAGTTTGAAGTTAAGAGGCCTCCGTGATCAAATGTGACTCTCTCGCTCAGAAAACTACTATGGACCCCACTTCTCAAAATTGACCAATTATGTGACGGTCTCTATTAAAAATGTCCAGAGAGAGTAAGACAAATAGGAGCCCCTAGGGTAAGTGAACGCAGCCTCGGTCATGGTTGTGGCTTCAGATCATGTCCGTACACTGCAAGGTCAAGAAGCGATGGCTCTGCCACAAGTCCGCCCGCCACGCCAAATTCCTCCACAAAGATATCCTTTAATGCCAAATTCCTCATTCTTTAATCTCCAAATTAATCTGTTCTTTTGATTGCAATTATACATATTTTTGTGTTGTTTGATGGTTTTATGAGATGTGTTTTCCTTTAATTGTTGTTTCGATCATGCGGCAATGTGATTCATGTGGAATTGCGCATGGCAGAGAAGAAGGCTCTGCCGGTGGACGAGGACCAGCCGGGGATGGGGCAGTCTTATTGCCTACACTGCAAGTAGGGATTTTAGTTTTGGTGATTATCAGTGTGCTGTTGGATTTGTATTTTTGGGTGTAGTCGGTACTTCTCTAGCATGGCGGTTAGAGAGGGTTTTTTCCATATTACCTGGCGCTACTACCCAGTTTATTACCTACTTTTTTTAGCGAAATCCCATATACCCTTGAATCGATACCTAGACTACCGAAAATGCCCTTATTTCGTTGCAGCCTCGGCTCGTGCATTCGACCCCCTCGTGGCATTTTTTTGGCGAATCAGAGTCTCGTATTTCCCCCCATGGATCCCTACAACCTGCGTACTGAGTGATTACACGGTAGTGAACATTTTAACTGACGTAATTCTTCACTTCTGTCCGGCGAGGGCATTCAAGTAGCATTCTACTCGAAGAAGGAAGCTTTCCGGCGAAGCTCCGAACGCCACGACGATCTAGGCCAAAGCCGACGGATGCCCATGGCTAGACAAAATCTCTGATCAAGAGATTCAGAGATTTTGATGTAAGAGCTGCTGGGAAAGCCGCCCTGCTACAAAAGTGAGATCTATATAAAAAAACAAATGTAACGGCCACCCATTGGTGCTCAAACCGCTCGTGGACATAAAATAAGAGGATAAAAATGAACAAAAACATGAAATACTCATCGGAGAGTGTCAACTACTATTTATATATCTTTCTATAATCCTAATGAAATGGAAGAGGAGGAAAAATAAGGAAGAATGTAAAAAATGGCAAAAACGGATAAAAAATGAGTAAGTTGTGATATTTTGAAGTTTGTCGTAAAAGCGTACGTTCGTGCGCACGACCCCATTTGAGTTCGTGTGTTCATAGGGCACGACCCCATTTGAGGTCATGTGTTCATACACACGACCTGAATGGAGTTGTGTCTAGCAACACACGACTCAATTCAGGTCATGTGTTCGAACACACGACCTTAAATGGAAAACTTCATGAATTTTTGATATAATGGATAATACATGCACCATGGAAAATCGTCTCGCCAATATATCGGTATCGGACACAAACTGATACACTGATACCATTTAATTTTGGTTTTTAAAAATTTTTCATATATCGCCGATATATCGGTATTTTTTGGAAAAAAAATTTTTTTTTTGGAAATATTTTTTTCATGTTTGTTTTCTATGCTAATATACATTTTTATGCATATTTTGAAATGTATTCTTTATTTAAATTGGTATAACTCATTTTAGAAGTTAGATTGTGAAAATATACGGTAAAAACTAGTTTTTAACGACCAATATTTTTTTACACAATATCTCCGATATTTCGTCTCTTTTGGCCGACCGATATTTTACTGATATCCGATACGATATTCCATGACATGCACAGGATATGGCTTATAGTTATTGGTTTTATGTATAGAAGGGACTTTGGTCGCATATCTCCCTCCATGTCTTTGAGCCACATTGGATGGGGGCCGGTGGCTCATGTGCTAATACTCGACCCTTACTCGGCCATCATGTTAATTATGCAGCAAATGGACGGGGTGCAAATGTTCATAGTATTATTTTCATTCAAAGACCCACGATGTGAGAAAACCCATGGGCAGTTTTAAAGTTCCATGACGATCTTATTTTAAAATGTTTTTACATTCTGTAGTAGGTGATCATAGGTCTAGCACTTCTATTTGTACACATTGTTTTGGGGTATGAGAAGTGAAAACAGTAATATATTTTGTCTTTCATTCCACTTAATTCTGATTAGATGTTTGGACAATTATAATTTCAAATATGCTAATTTTTCTGTGGCTGGATCTGTTGGGACAAGTTGAAATATGTAAATTATATAGATACAAGAACAAAATCGTCAAGGGAAAGGAAAGAACCTTCAAAACATCGTTACAAATTGTGGAATGTTTGATTATACATCTCTGAATATTAGCCATGTAATTTCTCATCTAGCACTTAGAAACCAGAAAATCTCTTGGCATACATTGCACTCGTCTGATTACGACAGAAAACCCTTATGTTGTTTTGAAGGAAAGAAGGCTAAGATCAAAGTTAGTGTTCTATCTGCAACGCTTTATGACGAAAAATCAAGCCCTATAGTTATATTGTTAAATAGAAGGAAAGGAACTTGATATCTGACTAAATATCTACTGTATAGTGTGCAGTGTTGACAAGCATTTTGGCCGCTTTATTTCCATGCATAATTGATTTCATTATCAGTCTTTCACTGACTTTTTCTGCTAGTGGTAAAGCTCTATTTGACAAAGCCATCTTGCAACCAAAAGCAGAGAGAAATACCAGAGGTCCAAGCATGAATTCCATTAAATTGGGTGTTGAGGGGTAAGTGCCGATGATCTTTTTCCCAAAAATGGCCGAGGTTCTTCCAGTGCATTGGTGGAACTGTATTTTGATGGCAAAAAATATCGGACAAGCATAATAGAGAATAATGTGAGCCCTATCTAGAATGAACAATTCTTCTTGAACATCTCTGACCCCTCCAACCTTCATAATCTCTACCTTGATGCTTGCGTGTACAATGCCCATAAAAGAATTCACCCCGAATCGTTACTTGGAAAAGTTTGGCTTGGTGAAACCTCCTTTATTCTGTTAGATGAGACGTAGATTCACAAGGATTCCAGTCTCATTGGCGCCGGGGAAGTTGAGTTTCCCTCCATATTGATTCTATGCTATTTGTCAAAATAAGGTTACCCAATTATTCCAATCATAAATTATGTAATTGATGTAATCATTTAAATCTCTCAGCAGTGTAACAAACTTATTATACTCTACTCTACTGCAATTCAGTGGATTACAAACTCTTAAATGGTATCGAACTAGATGATCCTCTTCTCTATTTCCTTTGCTCACCATGGCGTCCTCTAGCCTCTGCAACTAGCTTTGCCCCCCCCATTCTGCTGACTTTCCCTACCCTCAAATAAAGTCTATTCAGCATGACATTACCTTTAAATTATCCCGCCCTAATTATTTGTTGTGGAAGGTTCAAGTACTGCCCGTTCTCAGCAGCTATGACCTTATGTTGTTTGTTCTTGGTGAAGAACCGTAGTCTGTTCTTGCCCAAGATGGTTCAAATTATCAGGCCTTTCGTCAATGGACACACCTTGATTAGATGAATTTGAATTCAATCAACACATTAGAATTATAGAAACAATTATCCAAAGTCAGCAATTGTTCTCAAGATTATCTCGTAGAGAATTTTAATACAATCTATTCTTTTATGGAAAATTTCAATGTTAAAGCATACAAATTTCAAAGTAAAATCCATCTTCTCATGCATATCAATAGATGAAGGTGATATATACTATAATTATGCATTTTATTAGCTCATAAACTTATATTTATTTTAGTGTTTGATTATATTTTAGTGTTCCTTAATGTAGTTGTTTTGGTTTTTGTAGGAAAATAAGCATAAGCTGCAAATGAGGTGAAACGTGACTTCAATAGTTGAATCTTCATAACTTCGTGTGCATATATCTGATTAGACTTATTTTAGCTTCATATTAAAGTTCAAGAAGTCAGCTTTCCAACTCCACTGACCCGCGCAATTCGGAGTTCGGAGTGAAAAGTTATGACTATTGGAAGATTGTGATGTAGAATGAATAGTAATTGATCGATCGGCCAAAGAGGCGATCGATTGCCAGAGCAAAAAACTCAGATTTTTGCGATCGATCATCACCTTTTGATTGATCGTATCTACTGCAGTTTATGGATGAACAGTAAGAGATCAATCGGCATTGTAGTGATAGATTGCCGTATGCGGCAAACATAAATCAAGCCCTATTTTGAGTCGGATTTGGAGGGGGATTGTGTGGTTTCTCTTCACATATCTATATAGGCCTTAAGGGATAACGTATTGACATATCTTAGGTCATATTTTGAGTTGTTTTGGAGACTTTGGAGGCTAGAGCAAAGGAGAAGAAGAAGAAGAAGATTATGAAGAATATGATGATTGGATCTCTTCCAATGCTAGGCTAAGCTTCTTTCAAAGGTGTAGATAAAGCTCAAATAGACTGGTTATATGGTTTTCTTTTCTCTCATCTTAACCTTTATTCTAGTTGGTGTATGGATCCTTACTATACTACGTACTACGTACTAGCAATAGACACACAATCAACTACTTTATTTTGAAAGGGAAGACGAAAAAAAACATGAATGGAGCCTTCAGAAACTTCCAGGTATGACTTCAAAGTGATCAACCTCAATTTTATGCAGCTCCTTTTAGCAATCTATTACTTGACTTGAAGGCAATTTTTAAGCAACAATCACAAGACCTAAAGGCAATTTTTTATATTCACCTTACATGCAATTACAGAGAGAACAAACAATGTTACTAATCCAAAATTACTAATTTAGACTTACCAGCAGCATGTTAATAACTTTTTAGATTCCAACACGCTGTGGAAGTGATTGTGTTCCTTCAAATATTCAATATAAATTTTGGGTGAACTCATGTTGAAAACTGACCACAATAACAACTATGTCTATATTTAGCTTCAGCTTGAGGATTGAGTTATTCAGAAACCTGCAAGTGAAAAAGTACAAATCTAGTGCCTAAATAAAGCAATACCATTGCCAATTCTAAGCCACCACCAAGTGCAAGTCCTTGAACAAGCAACAATAGGTTTTTTTGTATCTATACATAAGCCAAGACAAAAAATTGTTTTAGAACAACAATTCAATTGAGGCGCAGCCAAAAGTTGCAGAAGACACCTGACTCCAATATGACAAAATGAAGCGAAAGAAAATTAGGTCAATACCTTAAATTGTATTAATCATGAGTTCAACAGATACATCTGTATACATGATATATCTCCTGCAAGAGTCAAAAGTAAACTAATGAATCTTCTACTATCCAACTTGGAGATACCTAACAGGTGTTGTAATTCAATATGCACTCAACGTGAGCAGGATCAAACCTGTACTGTGAACTGGCTTGAATCCTCACCAACTAGAACCACAGCTTTGACAACATCCCTTGCCATAGTTTCTTCATACTTCTCCTTCAATCCTAAAATAACTGCAATTCTCGTTACCTATGGGGCAACTACACCCTTATAAAGCTCTAAAGCGATTCTTTCTCGAAAGTACGGCATATCATCCTGAGAAACATGAAAAATATCCTATTTAGACAACATAATTGACAATTACAAGTGCCACAATAGTACATAAAGGACAATTACCCGTGTAAATTCCAATTTTTGCTTCGAGCACATGTAATATTTCATCACAAAAATCCCACAATCATGGTTGCAAAAAAACGACTATGTCAATTCACGTCAAGCCAGAGAGATATAAGGAAAGGGCGAGGTCCGTACATATTGTCCTACATTGGAAGTTCTGAAATGACACATAATGTCCATCTCTCTATCAATGAATTTGTTTGTGAGACATGTGCAACCAAAGGAGGTATAACATCCATAATTTCTACACCGTCATAATGTCTGTTTAATTTAAATGAGTCCAATATACATATCTACTTTTAAGAAATATTTAAAACTAACAGGATCCAATGATTTTCACTAACATTGAGAGGAATATAGACCTAACAATGACATAAGAAGAATATAAAACTATTACAATGAGTTACTATAACAACCTAAAACAAAAAATGCACATTAAAATACTTACATATTCGCAATCCCACCCAGGATAGGAAATACTTTTTACAGCTCTGACCAAGGACTCAATCCACTCATATAAGAATGGAATACTAACTTTCGGGATACAATCATTGTGACATTTCTCTTTATACTCTGAATACTTAACCCATTCACTTGCACATATTAGCTGTGTAATATTAGAAAATTTCATAAAAAATTAGTCATACTTTCTTACTTGACAAATCAACTAAGTGTTGTGTGCTTAGCCTAAGCCAAGTCTTTACAAATTCACAACGTTGATGGTACAAGCGAGGATATGTTTCACATCTTCTATGTAGCATAGCACAATATGCTTCAATGTCCTACATATTTAGATTGAAATGATATCGTCACGCCCCAGGATCACAGACCTCGATCGGTGCACAAAAGCCTTCAAAGACAGTAACATCTCAAGGCTGAAACCCCTGGCACGCGACCGAACAATCGAAAACACAACCAATTACATCATCACGAAAGGATGTTTAACCAGCCATCTCATGATTCAGTGTAGTACAACATTCAAACATCATTAAGAAATAAGAAATGAGCCTACTTAGTCTTTATTACAGCCATTGAATTAACAAAGTCAAAAGAAATAAAAATCCAAGTTTCTGGCAAAACGGCTGCTAATATCATAAAATATTAATCAAGCATTGAATAAAACTAAAGCAATCTCTAATCTCTTCTCGGCGTCATCAACACCTTCTTGCTATTGCAGCCGTCCTGTCTCAGTTATCTTTCATGCCTGTATAAGAGGATGAACCCACTGAAAATGAATCAAGCAGTATGAAGAGAAATAGAATAAATGAACAACTGATATTCAAGGACATCCGGACTGAACCTAAGGTCTATTTACCTGAAAAGAAAGGTCAGTCAACAATAGTTCTCAACTCATAAGAATAGGAAAAGAATAATTAATACTCAGACTCTAAACAATCAGCGTAAGGAGAATATAACAATCATAAACAAGACTTCGAACATCATATGTGTGAGGAGAATATAAACAATCTTAATACTTCCAGGCATCTAAAGTGCAAAGAGATTCAATTTCTGCTCTCAGATCAGTCCACTTCCCCTATGGACTTCTATACCAAAATATCCTAGAAGGTTCTCTCTTTGGAACCCAACCATGCGTCTAGGGATGCTGGCCCCATCAGTGCTTACGGACACAATGGGCGGAGACTGCAGACCTTCCGTAAAATCATACAGCCTAAACGTACGTAGGTGCCTCCCTTCGGGCAATAAGGATCTATTTGATTGCGGGGATAATGTTTTGGGTGACACCATTCCAGATAATTATAGTCATTTCAGGGTTTTATTTGATGAGGCACCCAAGATTCCGTTATAGATTACCATCTGCTCGCCTGAACTTCTTCCGTCGGCTTCCAGCAAGGACAGATAGTTTGCTTGCTATAGACAGCATTCAATGGTACCAGGGTACAATCGTCAATGTCAATTGGCAGTGAGTGCCTAGGAACAAGTAGCCTCCTCTATTTTCATCTTAGTTCTTATCTCTAAAATATCTCCGACTTCTGTTTAAATCATGGTTTTCAAAACAGGACCGGCCATTGAACCAGATTGATGGCCGGTCCGGTCAGACCGCGGTCAAACTGGTGTGACCTGGTTTAGGTGAGAGGAGTGATAAATATATAATAAATATATTTTTTGTATGATATTAGCATCAAAATAAGTGTAGTTCAAGTGGTTAAGTCATATGAGAATCCCCCCTCATGCGAAAATTTTTTCAAAAAATAAAAAATATAATAATCCGGACCGGACCGGTCCGGTTCATCGGTTCAAGAAAAACCAGTCGGTTTGAAAAAAACCGCCCGGTTCGTTGAACCGGGCTGAACCGGTTTCCCAGCCGGTTCCAGACTTCCAGTTAACCACGGTCTGGCCGGTCCAGTCCGGTTTTGAAAACCATGGTTTAAATAGTGATGCCAACTGCATAGTTTCAGTACCTTAATAGGGATGTTTGTAGTTTTATATGTAGAATCTTACAAAACGCTGCCTCTTTTCATCTCCTCTTTCTCTCCATGGATAAAATATCTTTGTAATGTTAAGTTGTAGTTAGATGTTTTAATACCATATTAATATACTACTTTTTATGGGTGTAAAAATTGACACTAGATTTTTAGTATATAATCTTCTTGAGTGGTGGTACTCACCATGAATGAGCAATTTTTTTAGGCAGTTAATTTTATGCCAACGGCAGTCCGAGTGATTATGTGGCAAGATGCCAATAGGTATGCCCTGATGAAAGTTCTGCTCTGACGGAGAGATACTAATTCTTTTTTATTATTTTTATTAGTACTTTTAGTACACTGGGGTGTTACAAATTACGGAGTACTCCAAATTACGTCACCTTCAAGTCCAGGTATGCAGCAAAATAAATAATAGAGAAATAAAAATAAAAGTTATATATTAAAGAAAATTTTTATTTTTATTAGACTATAAAGCCTCAAGGAAGTAGTCTCATCCAACTAGAACCAAGTTCAAGCTAATTTTTCTAAATGTTTTCTAATTTTAGGAAGAAGAATTGATGTGATTCGGCAAAATGTATATAATATTTTAACACAATAAATATTTTTAAATATATATAATATTTTTTAAAAAAAATATATTAAAAAATACAAAATACAAGCCGTGACACTTTTGGTATCACGCTGGGAGAAGAAAACAAAAAAGAGAGAAGGAACAAAGTAAGGTAGCCGACAACGTTGACATAACTTTTGTTCCTCCCACACCTTTTCTCCCAGCCCATTTCTCCACCTTGAGCTACTTTCTTCCAATTCATCAACAGCTCAGTTCTTCCGTAAGAGACCCAAGATCTTCCGCGGAGACCCATCTTACATATCTGTTGTTTTTTCTGGCCACAGGCAGTTCGATTGATTGACTGGCTGAGATCACTTGTACTGCATCAAGTGAACTGGTGAAACTCCTTTTCTTTGCTCTAGAACTTGATTGTTCTGCGCGCTTGTGCAGGACACGTTTTTTTGTTGATAAGTTTCTGTGATTGACATGAACTGATCTTGCATGTTTTACTATGAATGAAGATCTTTGGAAATTAACTAGTGATTTCAGTTTTCTATACTAGTTTGAGATGTTTGGCAAAAAAATCATACTCCCTCCGTCCAGAATTAGTAGTTATTTGGTTTTTCAAAATTAACTTTTTGGACAACCAAATGTTACAACCTATTCGGGACAGAGGAGTACGTGTGGGCGAATTGAAGTAATTTAATTACTGCAAAGAGGGTGATTTGTGTTAACCTGTCTTTCTCAATAGGAAAAGAATACTCCCTCCATTCAATATTAATAGCTCAATTTGGAAAAATAGTGATTTATAATTAAGCTCCCTCACTACATCTATGCTCGCATACTCCCTCAGTCCGGATTTATTTTACCATTAGGATTTTCAGAATGGTAATAATAATTCTGGACGGAGGGAGTATTTGGTACCACTTGAAATGAGGGACTAGAGCTATGGGATGGAACGAGTATCTAACTAAGAATTTATATAGAGAAAAGTTTACATGAGATCGCTCATATATTGCTTATATGAGGCCACTTTGAATCGTAGCCGTTAGATCTTGATCTGACGGCTATAAATATCCATAATGATCTCACCCACTTCTTGATGTGACACACTCACCAACCCACTGATTTGATATCCACACTCCGATCGGAATCTAACGGTAATAAAGATTGGCCTCATGCTCCTTATATGAGAACAATCTCATGTAAACTCATCTCTAAAGTACCTTAACAAGTTTGATCCAAGATCGAGCCCTAAGGGTAATGCCCGCACGGACATCATCAATAATGTCCGCACCAAGATCGAGCTCATTGCGCGGAAAATGGAAAATGGAAAATGGAAAACAAAAAAATAAAGAAAATGGAAAAGAGGTCCTGAAAAGCAATATGACAAAGATGCCCCACAAAGAAGACAGCACGAGGCAGCGATTCTATTATTTGGAAGATGAGAACCTGAATTTGTGTTTCCTTAGTCTGTCCATTTTCCCGGAAGGTTGCGTGCTGAAGAAGAGGGACATTATCTTGGGGTGGGTTTGCGATGGCTTATTGGAGCCAACCAGAGAAGACAAAGCAGCTGAAGAGGTTGGGGAGGAATATTTTGCCAAACTGCTGGACAGCGGTCTGATCTGTCCTGTACAATGTTCTAAAACTCAAAACTCGGACTCGACTCCATATGCCACGGAGTGGAGTCGACTCGGAGTCTTGACGGAGTCATAATGGAGTCATGCAAGTAAAAGTTTTCCATTTTTGAGGAGAATATAAAGCAAAATTACACTATAAATTTTATCAGACATAAAAAAAAAGAATTATAGTACTTTTTTACAAATTAGTAAATAATACATGTCATTATAGTAATTTTGCTTATATAAGGAATGAAATAAGAGATTATGACAAGGAGTCCCGGAGTTAAGCATTGTTAGTTAGTAGATACCCTTTTGGTTTTAAACGAGGATGTAAATTCAGTGTAAAAATAAACTAAATTACATAACAAATTTATTTTTCTTGAGGCATTAATTGACTCATTGTTGTAAATAGTCATCATTCAATATGGAGAAATTAATCCTTGAGGTAAGAAACCAATGACAATTAATGAAAAATAATATACTACAAAATTTGAATAAATTTGAGAAAAATAAAACATTTAATACCAATACGTGATACCTTTTCTGTAAGTTCAAAATTGCAGTTACTATATGTAATACCTTTTAATACAATATACGTTGAAAAAATATATTTTCAACGGTATTTATCTGTAACATCCAGAAAATTAGTAAGTATCTTAAAACTGAAATTTGACCCTCTTAATGATTGATTTGACCGTGTGGTGCTGTGTTTAAATTAAAGTTGGTGAGAAGAGCTTTCCAACGACACCAATTTTGTGTGATTTGGAGTTCGGAGTAAAAAGATATGGGAAATCGTGTAAACACGATCGATCGCGCTGAAAACGATCGATCGGCTTATGGAACACGATCGATCGGCTTCGATCGGCTACGATCGGCATCATCGTGCAGTTTGTAAACAGCGCAGGACGATCGATCGCCGTATTGCACGATCGATCGCCAGTTGCGGTTTGGCGAATTCTAACTAATTTTGAGGCGGATTTGTTTGGGAAAGATGTCATATCCTAACTAGACTTATATTGCACGTTCCTAGGGTGATTTAGGGACTCTCCCATTGGTGGAAAGTGCCCAAGATATGGTAGAATTGATTGGGCAAAGATCTTCTAAAAACTCTATATAAACCCATAAAGTCTAGGCTTGTGCTTTTGAAAACTAAACCCTAGAACGTCCAGAGGCTTTCCCCTCTCCTTCCCACGTTCATCCCTCTCTTAGAAGACCTCTTCTAGTGGGAATTGCTCAAGAGCTTGGATCGGGAAGCTTTGAAGGAAGCGGAGGAGACGAACATCGCGTAGAAAGGCGACGTCTTTTGGTGATAAAGAGTAGGATGGTTTTTCCCTCTCTTCTTATTCTTTTCTCACATTATATGATGAGTATTCTTACTGATTTCCTTGGAGTATTGCTTTGAATCTTGCGGGATTAATGATTTATGTCTTGTTTTCCATGTGTATTGCGATACATGCATATATGCCTTCATGCTTCATGTCTAGATGGTAAATCAAATCAAAGTTGGATGCTTTATTAATTTTACAGAAGATAAAAGTTCTGATATTGCTTTGATTATGATGTCTAATGATTGAGTCTTATGTCTTAATGATCGTTTTGCTTAAATTGACTTAATTGAAAGATATTATGGTCTAAGATTGTGTTATATGGGGAGAAACATGATAAAAAGGGAATCTTTTGGTAATTCTAGTTAATTCAAGGATCTGTAATTGATCTAGGAGGGGAGTACTATCATCTATCATGAGTATATTATCATCTATAAGTGGTTCGGAATAAGAATATTAAAGTTTAATCATGTGTTTCACTTTCGGCCAGAACTGTTTCTGCGCGGACAGTCGACAGTAAATAATTCATAACTAATTCATATGATATCAGAAAAATATAAAACCGGTGGGGTTAGAAACTAGACCCACAAGGGTACTCTCAGTAAAAATTTCAGAAGATAACCTTAACTGTACAGTGTCTGGGAGTCGCCGGAAGGGGACTGTTGTGCATAAGACAGTGAGCAGAATCTAAAGTGAAAATACTATGTACTTAAGTAAAACCACTTAATAAGATGTGAAGATGGTATGACGTGCTAGTAACTAATACTAGACTATATTCTTATGATTATCACAGTAAGGTTGGGTTATGGTTAATATGCTAAATGGGGTAATACCTTTGTTAAGAAAATCGTAAGCGTGTATTTGAAGATAAAGCGTTTGTGTCGGTTTGAGGTTCCATTTGGAATCCAAATCATCTGGAATTCATTAATACCTTGTCTCTGATTTATATATTTCAATAAGACCTATATGATTTCCATCTAGGGCTGAGCATGAACGTATGTATGGATTGTGTTATTCTCTTTGTGTGACATTCCCACTTATACTCTGTATGTGAGTCTGTTCCGGTGATTGATACCTTATGTGGTTAGAGCGTTGCGGCCTCTATTTCTTTGAATTATTATTCATCATGATTATTTGATTGATTCCTCCACTAGAGGTCTTGCGGGACTTCTCCGGAAGTGGATTCATAGTATGCTCACATTATGCCATTGCTTGATCTTGCGGGGTCACTAATATTCGTGGTACTGCGGTTCCACACTGCCCAAAAAGAGGCAACATACGTACGTTAGATTGTTGACATTACGGAAGGTCATCAGTCTCCGCCCATCGTGCCCGTAAGCACTGGTGGGGCCAGCATCCTAGACGCATGGCAGGGTTCCAAAAAGAGGACCCCTAGGGTGGTTCTGGTATAGTCACTTGCGGGTGATCGGTTCAGCGAGCAGAAATTGTACTCCTTTCACTTTTAATGTCTGGAGCTTTTTAGTATGATTATCATTCCCTCCTTACTCATATGTGTAGTAGGAGCCTTAATGTTGTTTTCCCTACTTGCGGGTTGGAATTATTATTGACTAACCTTTCAGGTGTATAAATCCTTGGTTTAGTCCAGATGTTGCGGCATCTTCATAAACCTTTGTTATTCTTATCCTATTCATATTGTTTGTTCTAATTCAGTGGGTTTTTACATCCTACTGAGTGTTTCTATGAAATACTCATGCATCCTCTGATGCAGGCGCAATTGGAATTTGAGATCAGGAAGTTGCAGTAGTGAAGCGGTCGCAGGAGCCGTGAAGACTTAGAGTTTATATTATTTGCTTTGCTTATTTGATGCTTATGACATTTAATGACAATTGTGTGCCATAGATTTATAGGTTTATTTGATTTGACTTTCTTAATTGGATTATCTTTATTATCAGTATTATTAAGTAAATTTCCATTCCATAGTATTCATTAATGTTTGTATGTGTATTGCACTGAGTATGGGCATAACCGATTACACATCCTTTTGAGATGATCGTAATCGGTGGTGAAATCGACTGTTCGGTCTCGCGCCCGAGATTCTCTACCTCCAAATGTACATCATTGATTGGCTTCCGCACTTCGATCGAGGTATGGGATTTCGGGGCGTGACATTATCGGTCACTAAAGAATCTTTTGAGTTGAAATATTTAGCGACAGTTTGAAATCCGTCGCTATATCTAACGATCAAGATCGAGGGATTTAGCGACGGAATTTATCCGTCGTTAAAAGAAATATTTTTTCGAATCACTCCAGCGAGTCACGAGTTGGTTTGACTCGGACGCGTTGACTCGGCGAGTCACTGGAGTCATAACCCGAGTCATGCATATTTGAGTCAACAGGCGAGTCTGACTCGTTTTGCAACCGAGCCGAGTTGACTCGGATGAGTCTATGGAGTCAAAACCGAGTTTTTAAACTATGGTCCTGTATACAATCCTGGCAGTGGGACTGTCAAAGGATGTAGGCTTCAATCTTATGTTAGAACCATGGCAGTTATCTTTGCCAGAGACATGCCATCCTTTGGCTTCTATTCCAGAGTGGTTATGCATGGAGGCGAAGAGGCCGCCATCTCTTGTCCTCCAAATGTTAGTCATATCTTCAATTTCAATGAAACACGAGTGAACATGGACAATCTTTCCCTCTCCCTACTTGACAACATTCGAGTTCTACGACTTGGGTCTGTACAAAACTTTTGCCGAGATGATCATTGGACAATAGTGAAAAAACCAAATGTTCTTCTCAAATGCTTGGTTCATCTGAAGAAGTTGAGGTACCTTGGACTGCAAGGACTGTCGGGAGTGAAGGAGCTTCCATCTAACATCGACCTTCTCTCAGAGCTTGTTGTCATGGATCTTCAAGCATGTCATGACTTGGAGAAGCTGCCATCCAAAATTAGTGACCTTGACAACCTGACTCATCTCAATGTGTGGGGATGCCATCTGCTTCGAAACATTCCTCTTGGGGGAAGGATCTTGAAACTTGAGGTGCTAAAAGGATTAGTACTGGGTAATTCAGTCGATGCAGGCCTAACTTATATCTCTGGCTCTAACATAGAATGGCCAAATCTAAGGAAGCTTAACATATACTTCAAGAACAAGAGGGAAGTTAGTCAACATGAGTTGTCCGGGCCCGAAAACTTGAAAAGCCTTCGATCCATCACTATATCCTGTGGACTGTACAAATCTAAATCGAAAAGCCTCCCTCTGTCATATCTTGAGATGAATTGGCTTCCCAAAGACATTGAAAAATTAGACCTCCGTTGCTACCCGCTAGAAGAAGCTCCGCCTGGTCTGCTTCCCTCCAAGTTGAAGAAGCTAAAGAAACTTTATCTACGAGGAGGCAACTTCCAGCGTTTGAATGCTTTGGAAAATGAAGGCAATGAGGTTTGGCAGGTGCAAGTCTTACGCTTACGGCATTTGACTGAGCTCAAGTTACAAGCATCACTCTTGCGGCTTGGATGCCCTTGCCTCAAATATGTTGAGATACACAACTGCCCCAAGACCTATGATTTGCCGGGAAGAGGAGAATGGTGCGGGGTTCAATTTGTAACGTAGGCGTCAACCAACTTATTGGGTTGCAACAGCTACGTCGCAGTTTCTCCTTACCAGTATATAAAGCAAAATTGGTTTGTCGATGGTGCAAAAACGTTGGGTGGGATTCCATTGCATGCTTAGGTACTTTTTAGTAACAAAACGGAATCCATGCATCTTGATCCAGCTTTTATTGTCGATTTTATTTCTTGCCTGTCTAAATTGATATCCCAAAGCAGAATATGTATCTGATCCGACCTGTATTGTGCTGGTTCGATTTCTCCTGTCAATTCCCTTTAGTTTATAACCTAAACTAAAGAAAACAGAGTCCATGCAATAGAGCGTCAAGATTTTTGCTGCTGCAAGCCTTGAGCAAATGCCATTTAAAGCTGTCTTTATTCGATATCCTTATTTCCTGTATTCGTAAGAAGATGGGTTGATTTTTTCTAGTAGAAGAAGAAGAAGATATGTGGTTGGCAAGATAAGTCTGTGTCCATGGCAAGCCATCGTATTTTGGTTCCACACGTCTTGTTAGAATGCCAACGTATTTGTGTGATGCCCTCAATCTCCCGGCTATTAAGAATAAGCTTCTTGAAAGACTCTTTGTAGGTTTATTTTGGCGTGCTACAGATTTTTATATGCGGAAGTGTTGTGCGAGATACTCTAACCTCTATAAACAGTTGATAGAAGTGTTGGCTAATGCTTCTTCATGATAGTGTCAAAGCTCTTAGCTATAAGCTTGTTTGGAAGATAGTTATCTCTGTGCATTTTTTCCCTCTTCCATACACTCCCTCTGGTCACTTTTAATTCATCATTGGTTACTAATCTATTAAAATATGAAGGAAAAGATTATTGATGTATTCATCAAGACTAATTAACTTTTAATCATTTATTGGTACATGTCTACTTACACCAACTTATTAATAGATACCCAAATCAAAATAATTTGATCAGGTGAAAATGAACAAACACCCAACTCTAATATTTTTAAATTCTCTCTTTTCTTCCTGGCTAATAAAATTTTCAATTACACAAAAAGAAGAAGAAGATGGAGGACTAATATCCCTTGTTTCAAACATATAAAAAAACAAAACAAAACAAAAAAGCCCATGTGGCGAATCGGAGTCTCTCACGTCCCCACGTCTCCTTGCGGCTCCCTTACTGAGTGATTTCGAGCGATTACACGCTAGTGAATATTTTAACCGACGGAATTCTTTACTTTTATCCGGAGAGGGATTCAAGTAGCATTCTGTTGTAGACTGTTGTCTGCAAGAGAATCCATAGAGGAATACATCTATAACTAAGAAAGTAAAACACATAAAATAAACTAAAGCTTCATTGATTCTTGGATAATTCATTAGGGAAAGCCCTTTACATATTTATAGGCTCTTAAGCCATAGTCCTAACTCCTAATTGACATAGGATAGACCCTAAGCTATAGTTCTAATTGACATAGGAATAGGTTAATCCTAATCCTAATCATAATAGGATCACAACATTCCACCAACGCTTCCGCATCACCTCGTCCTCGAGGTGCACTTGTCGTTTTCTCACAGCGAAGGCTAGAATGCGAAAATTCAACTTCACCGAAATGGGTGAAGACCCAGGAAAGCTCTCGTAGACGAAACGCCTCGTCACACGGTTGTAATTTGTTTTTTTTTTCCGTGAAACGGCTGAACCGATCCACAACTCGAACCGAGTTGGAATAAGCAGATTTAAACCAACTCAAAAGAGGATGCTTGTGAACCAACTTGAAACTCAAAGAGTTGAACCGATCAGAAAAGAGGCTGAACCAAGCCAGCCCGGTCTAGGTTTCGAGTGACCAGAAGATTCGAGAGTCCAGCTGGATTTTGATTAGCAGCTTGACAAGGCAGATGAAGGGGGGTGGCCTTGCGGTTGCCGGGGAAGGGAGCCGTAGCCGTAGGGAGACGTCGCCGACTTGGACTTCGACCTTCTTGTTGTCACCGGCGATCAAGAGCCAAGGACAGAAGATAGTCGATTGAGCGTCGTGCAGGAGGCGGCTCCGGCGGAGGTGAAGGCACAGTCGCAAAAGGCGGGCGGCTTTGGTGGCGGTGGAGACAGATCCGGCCGGATGGAGGGTGGAGGAATAAAAAAAACGATCCCTTGGCAACGGAGTATATAAAGGGGGCCCCACAGCTGGACCCACGTGAGGGAGTGGGGCACTCGATTGAAGATCGGGCTGGACGTGGGCAATGGTTTGGTTGGGCATGGCAGCATAGGAGCGAAAGCCGGTTCTCGGGCATGGGCCGGAACCAGTATTAACGGGTCCATCCGGACCCGTCGGGATAAACCCGGAAGCCATGTTCGTGCCCTGGATCGAGCCCTGGTGGGGAAGACTTACGGCAGGAGGGGTAGCGACCGGGGCGGCGGCGAAAGTCTGAGGCCGTAGTCGTCACGGACGAGGGTCCAGAGGACGTCGGCGGTGGGTCAGGACTCACCCGACGGTCGCCTGTCATGGCGATAGTAAGGGTGGGTGGGTGGGAACCAGGGTCAAAATCGGTAAGTTCCCGCTCTAATTTTGCTTCTAATTCTGCTTCCAAATTGTGGGTAATAGTGACAGCGAGGGTGGGTTGGGAGGGAGCCGAAGATCGACTGCTCTGGTACTAATGTTGTAGACCGTTGTCTACAAGAGAATCCATAGAGGAATACATCTATAACTAAGAAAATAAAACACATAAAATAAACTAAAGCTTCATTGATTCTTGGATAATTCATTAGGGAAAGCCCTTTACATATTTATAGGCTCTTAAGCCATAGTCCTAACTCCTAATTGACATAGGATAGACCCTAAGCTATAGTCCTAATTGACATAGGAATAGGCTAATCCTAATCCTAATCATAATAGGATCACAACACATTCTACTCGGAGGAGAAAGCTTTCCGACAAAGCTCCGAACGTCGCGGCGATCTAGACCAAAGCCGACGGCCGCCGCGCTTAGAAAAAAGTTCTGATAAAGAGATTTTGATGTAAGAGCAACAGGGAAAGCCGCCCTACTATAATAGGTGAGATATATATGTATGAGTCATTAACATTCTCTCGCATGTGTACGCATCCAACAAAGCTTTACACACAGACATATAAAACAAGGGGATAATAAAGTAGAACCTTGGGAAAAATATGTCTCGAAACAAACATAAATGGGAGAAAACTATTATCTACAGGATTCAGGATTCAAAATGAAGACCTGGGTTACCATGTCAAATAACCGAGCTTCCCAAAAGCGCATGCTAGTACTAAAGGATTATTTCTGATATTTAACTCAACTCAGCAAAAGCTGCACAACAGCACAGAACATACTGCATGGCTAAAACAATCAGTGGCATTATGGCCATAGAGGTGCTATTTGGTCTGATCGGAAGGATTATGGGCCCTGGTGCTGGCTCAGAGGAAGAAGAGAGGGAAGCGGCTAAGGACGAAGATATAAAATTTATGTTACGGAATATGTTGGAGACATTTATTTATGCAAGGTGGAGAGATTTGATGGAAAAAAATTAGGATAAGTGAGAAGGGGGGTAAATAGGATTTTTTTGGGATCCATATAGCTGCATTCTAAAAAGATTAGGAGTAAAAGAACTTGAGACTTGATGGCTTATTCGTCATTAGAGAAAGGGAGGCCCATAGTAGAGTAAACATAGAAGGACATCACTTCAAAATGTTACTACTCCCTTTGTCCCAAAATAGTGTCCTTATTAAAAAACCAAAATGAACTAAAAACATAATAGAAAACGAAAATGAAGTGATTTATTCTTTCATTCGACCCCTTGTCATCCACACTCTAATAGATACTCTCGAAGAGAATTTATTGTTCCCTCCGGGTTGGAATATCAACACAAAGAACTTTTGTCACGCCCCGGGGCACCACCCTATCCGAACCAAACCCGGTCCAGGAGCCGAACCGGCGCACGGGGCTGACGTTTAAAGAGATATAGTGGAAGACTTACGCCCCACATATGGGTGGTCACATTAAACAGAGTTACGCAACTACTTGAGCAAGAGTAAATAAGTAGATATAAAGTGGACATTAAGTCCAAAATTGTCCACAAGTCATCAAACCCACAACAAGAATCTTGAGCCAACACACAGGGCTCGAAACAAAAGGATCTAGCAAAGATCTAAACATAAGTCTGATATAAGTCAGATCTAACCCCATGTTCCATACTAAACCAAGTACAACAGAAAAGATAGTCCTAACTAAAGGCCTCCACGCCTAATCCTAAGTTCTCTCTGATCGCTCATTGTAGAGAGGATCCTGTCCGTCTGCATGTCACACCACACAGCCCCAAAACAAAACAAGAAAAGAGGAGTGAGTATAAAACTCGGCAATGATTTTAATATAATCGACAATAATAAAAAATTATACGGCATCACGATATAACAATATAGGTCCATAATCGACATGATTATACCATTTTTTGGTCATACATTCATAACACATAATCCTGCATAGTAATGTCTCATTATCATACTTTCTACTCATGCATTCATAACACATCATCCTGCATAGTAATGTCTCATTCTCATACTTTCTACTCATGCATTCATAACACATGATCCTGCATAATAATGTCTCATTTACATACTTTCTACTCATGCATTCATAACACATAATCTTGCATAGTAATGTTTAAATCATATATAATGAATGCCTCCATCAAGGAGTAAACATAATCATGGCCACAAAGGCGGCATCGCCACATAGGCAGATTATAATCAAGGACACTAAGGCGTATCATGGTCCGGTTTCTACATAGGAAATGAAAGGTCGGGGTTGTCGGCCCCCAAATGCTGCTCGCCCTAGACAATCTTGGCCAAGGATGTCTGTTTCCCTCACAGAGAACCTAGAGCAGGTGTGTTCGCCCTCGGACATCTCCTGCGGTGGGGGAGAGCCCGAATTCTCACACAGAAAACCCTAGAATACGTGGTAGCTGGGGCACAAAAGAGTACCACACTGGATGCTCAGAGTCCAGATGACAATCTCAATAATCTCAACCTCAAGGCAAGTACACAACTCGCCCCCCCATATATCTCAATGTAACATCCTTTCAGCTCAACTCAACCCGGGGAGTATACCTGTCCCACAAATGGACGAAATCGAAAGCATGTCCTTTCGAACCAACTAAGTTTCGATTAATCCACCGATCGATTAATCCGGCAAGCAATCTCAAACATTGCATACAATCAATCAATTTCGATTAAACAACTATAAAATTTCATCCATGAAGTCCGGTACATGATGCATGATATTATGGTACATCCGTGAGCAAGACCTACGTGGGTTCCAACACATGGAACGTGCTCCCAATTCATCCCCTCATGCATCATAATCCAAGCATATATCAACTACAATTTCATAATAAACTTCCCACATGTGTGTGCATTCATGCATATTCTAATCACATGGCAAATGCATTGACATAAACTCACAAGTTAATATACGTGTGATTAAACGCATTCAAAACTACCATTCCCAACTGAAATCAAAGCAATTTCCATCATAAAACTTAAATCCAAACATGTGGAGAAATCAAGATACAGTAATAATCTCGATTTAGCTTTAAAATCAAAAGAAAACACTAAGAAATAGAGTTTTGGAAGCATAAAACGAGATTTTGAAGATTAGGGCTTGGAGAAGAGATATAAAGCAATAGTTTTTATGCTTTCAAAATGGATTGAAACAATGGAGAAATCAAGATTGAGAAATGTTTAAGAGAAACCCTAAAGAAATAAGGAGAGATTAAGATATTTACCTTTTATCCTTTCCTCTTCAAGCCTAATGAGGAAGAGGCTCCCAATCTCCCAGCCAAGCCTATCCCCAAATTGGAAAAAGGGACATCACTTTTCTTTTATAGAAAAAGTTTGGGTAAACCAAAATAAAGTGTGGGGTAGAAATAGGATTTTTGGCTAGCTTGTCATTTACAATTTAAATTATATCAAATAGATGTTAAAAGTGCATTTTTAAATGGAGTACTTAATGAGGAAGTATATGTTGAAGAACCAAAAAAATTCATTGATCCTAAACTTCCTCATCATGTATATAGGCTCAAAAAGGCACTTTATGGTCTAAAACAAGCACCATGTTTGGATATTTCTATGTTGGAAACTGTTTAGTTGTCTTGCATAGTAAGAAGCAAGCTTCTATTTCTCTGTCTACTACAGAAGCCGAGTACATTGCAGCTGGTAGTTGTTGCACTCAATTATTATGGATGAAGCAAATGCTTCAGGATTATGGAATCCAACAAGGGACCATGAGCGTATACTGTGACAACACTAGTGCTATAAATATTTCTAAAAATCCTGTTCAACATTCACGCACTAAGCACATTGATATTAGGTATCATTTCATCCGTGAATTAGTTGAGTATAATATAGTTGCACTAGAATATGTTCCTATTAATAATCAAATAGCTGATATTATGACTAAACCGCAGGACTCCTTGAGATTTACTAATCTTCGAAAGTCCATTGGAATTTGTGCTAGCTAGATCTATTTCGTTCTTCTTTTTTCTTTTTTTGTGTTTTCATTTGTTGTTTTTGCTTCTATTGAATGGTTATTTTTCTAAAAAAAAGAAAAAAAGTATATATATATAGTTGTTCGGGTTTTGAAAAGTCACAGTCAAATTTTATTGAGTACTATCATCAAAAGTGACACTGCAACTACTATTTCCGGTGCACGCATTGACGGAGTAGCATCTGGTCTTGCGAGAGTGGCCTCCCCTTGCATTGTTTTGTACATATGCGTCGCGACGTGAATGCATGTGTAGCATGCCTCCACCGTGGGACCCCTTGAATGGGGCCTACCTATTGTAGTCAGTATCTTCCCATGTACCCGACTACAATGCACGAGTTCATAGGTTTGCTCTCAAATGAAAATCACCATTATTCTGGTTTGGGAATCATTGGAGTTACTAATCTCTTAGGATTGTAACTAAGGCATTCATTGGTTGTTTCCCCATTTTGTTAATGATGTATGTTTTGATCTTATGTGCCTATGCTTTCGTGCTCTATCTATGTACTTCTCATTGCTATGCTTTAATGCCATTTCTCTATTAGGTACTTTAAACTTAATGTACTCTCTTTATTGTGCTTTAATGCTAAACCTCTCTTAGTTACGTTTTTAATGTATGACTCCTGCTTGTTCTATACAATTCTTATCTAACATTGCCAATTTGTTTGACAAAAAGGGGGAGTGAGGAATTCCCACCTACTATACTAGAATGTGTTTGTCTTATAGGGTAAAACTTGGCATACCCAACAAAAGAGGAATTGCTTCATTAGAGGGAAATGCAACTTAGGGGGAATTGCTAATTGAGCCTCTAATTTATATAAACATTTTTGTCATTCAAATTGATAAGGGGGAGCTTGTTAGGGCAAAATTTGGGAGTGTGATTTTGTTTCTTAATGTATGTCAATTTAATGTACAAAAATGTATAGGGTATGTGAGAGGGAAAATGGGGTATATGTATAAATTTGGCTATATGAAAAAATTGAGAGGACGCAATCTCAAGATGAAGCCAACACGAAATGGATCTTGAAGAGAAATCCACTACAAGATAAAGCCACAAAGGTGAGGAAGGCACTCCAAGGTGAAGCTAAAGGAAATTTTAACCCAAAATCAAACGCAGAAAATTTTGAAAACTTTTATAGTGTCTTCCTTGATGTCTGGGGCATTTTGGTCAAGAAAAACTATTTTCGTCAGTGGGGCCAAACCCTAACTTTTTTGGAAAATTGGTGAAAAATTAGAAAAATCCCAAAAATTTAGATTTGATCCAAAATCACTTAAAACTCATGATTGTGAAGTTGATTTTGATTAAAACTTTTATAAACCACATTTATTTTCAAAAATCACTAAATTTAACCCAAAAACGCTTAAACCACATGATAACCGATAAAGAACATTAAAATAAAGCGGTTCAAGATGAGGGATGTTACAACTTTGCTGTAATCTTCTATATTTTAATTTCTTGTGGATCTCATTACTATGTTTGCATCATCCAACTGACACAGTTGCTCTTGTGGCTTATAATATTCTTCCTTCTGTGAGGACCTTCTTTTTCTCATGACTCATGTGTTGAATTTAGTTGGTTGACATCACTTGTTATTTCACATGTTACTCCAATTTACATTCTTCCACTGTGACCTATTTATTTCTAAGTCACTTAATCATTTTAATTGGTGAGTAGGTCCTTTCACTGTTTAACATATTTTAACCTATACTACTGAATTACTCCCTCCATCCAAAAGTATGTGTCCTCATTAGAAAACCAAATTGAATAGACAGATTCCTCAAGAAATAAATCTTGTAGGTTGGATTTACGATAAAAGATTGCTCAAGAGAATAGTTCATAAATGAGAAATAGTTAATACAACTCTACAAGAGAGAATGTTGCTATGCTAAAAAAAAAGAGAAAAAGGAATAGGGGTTGACTTCACAAGTGACATGATCTAAAAATGAAATACCTATGACCTTAGAATTTAGGTTTAGGGTATTATGCTATTAAGCCTCAGTAGTAGTAGAAGAATGTTAAGTAAGAAATTGATTGAACTAGTTAGTTAATGCTAGAATAGTTGCACTCTTGTTTATTATTGGTTGATGAATTAATGATCAGTTGTTATAGCCTTTCCTATTTAGTCCCCCATACCCACCTTGCTTTCTTCCACAAATTATGAAGAAAAGGATGGGATGCAGGCAATAGCAAAGAGCCTAGCAAGAAGAAGAAAGTAAGATATACTTCATCTTAGTATTCTTTCAATTCAGTATGACTATTGGCACATATGTGTGGTAATTTATTATTATTGTAATAATTATTTGTAGACTGTGGCATGTAATGTTTCAACCTGGATCCTGTTTAATCATTATTTTAAATATTTAGCGATGTTAGGCTAAAAAGCTAAATTTTAGGATTGCCCCTTTCACTAATTGTCTCCTTTCTAATAAAAAAAATTCAATCCATTTTCTCCTACTCTAGTAAGTTTGAGCCTTTTTCTATCTTTCACCTTGCTGCCCATTCTCCTAGCACCTTGACAAATCTAATATACATTGGTTTGTTTGATTTCTTAAACAGGGGTTAAGTGCTATTTATATGTAATACATGTGGGTTAAATGTTGTTTATAGATTATTCATGTGGGTTAAAGTCGTCTGAAAGAGCTTTAAACTTGAAGTCTTAGTGTGCACCATACTAAGAGCTATGAGCACAAAACTCGAAAATCCAATCAAATCTGCATTTCCCAAAACCTCCTAGAGTAATCCAGCTTATTCTTTCAAATGGGAGGAAAGCTGAAAAAGAGACGACATCAGGGAAGACGTTGCAGAGCTGAACTGAGACGCGGCCTGAGCTCTGCTTGAGAGATGACATGGATCTGGTTGAGGCAATAAGGGGAGGCCGCTTCAGGAGCCCAAGAGAAAGTTAGTGAATACCGCCGCTAGTGGCAGTGGACGACGACAACCGACCGGAAGCCGTGGCCTACTGCAGTGGCAGACTTTAGGGCGTGCGCTTCAATTTGGTTCCAAATTTGGAATCAAAATCAAAATTAACTTTCCTGACGGATGAGAAATTATCCAACGAAACTTCTCTAATGTTACATGTAGAGTGATCCATTGGATGTTCAACACGTTTTAATATTGCTAGGTGTCAAGATTTCACTTTCCAATTATTTTACCCGAGGGCATGTGTTGAAAATTGAATGGATCTCTCTACCGCGCCAAGTGTAACCATTGAGGTGGTAATTTTCTAGTAGTGTTGTAGTAATATCATCATCATCCTAAAAATAATGACACTTTGATGATAACCTATTGAGTATGCTATGAAAACACATGCCTAGGGGCAAAAACAATTATGAAGACCGGCAGCTTGCATTAGGGAATTTGTGAGTTAAAAAAGCTTGCATTTTACGGTTTAGGTTGGTAGATATTGTCAATGCTTAGATATAAAATCATCGTTTGAGTTGTTATTTATTAAACTATTCAGCAACAAAGCCTGTCTGGATATAAAAAGACTTGAAACTTAAAATTTATTGGACTGTAACGCCCGCACAGAAGAAGATGAAGCCTGATGAACATCCTATAAGTAGCCCATCCAATTCTTCGCTCGAAATCCTCTACAGAGATGTCTTCTCCACCTAATCTATCGGGTCCCAAGGGTTGCAGCATGTGGAAAGCCCGTACTAGAAAGGGTGCACGCTCTTCAGCGCCACCAATATCTTTCTTTTGCCTGCCACTTCTATCTACATCATCTTGGGTGTGACAATGTCAATCACATGGCGTCTATGTAGATTATGGAGGCCAATGCGGCGCAATTAGTCGCCAGGTCAGTATATTCGCAGTTGGGCAGATTGATGTTTTCACTTTTCAGTCATTATATTTTTGGGAAGGACGTTTATATTGGTGGAAATGAGTTTGTCAAACTCAAATGTTTGCATGTTTATTACAGGGTTGGGATGGAAATTGGCCGCACTTGCCCCATGTATATGTTCGCAATCAACCTCCAATAACTGCTCTCCTATATCATCATCTTCTCCTCCACCAACTTCCGCCTTTCTTCATGTTCATTGCCCTCTTGCCCTAGGCGAAAAAGGATGGAAGTTTTAGTTCATATTACAAATTCAATGGCTGCAAGAATATGCGTCTACGGGGGTTGTTAATATCTATGAGAAAACATTAATTGGACTAAGTTATGTTTTGTTGAGTTTGGAACATACCTGAGCCACACACGGGTAGGAAGCACCTACATCTTCGCTCAACTCTTCTCCTCTGGTTGACTTAAAACTCACTATGAGAGACTTCAACCATCTAGGACATGAATCGATTTTAATTTTTGTTATGAGAAGTATACATTGGGCATGGCTGTTGAAAGTGAGTCATAAAACTAAAAGCAAAAACATAGAACGATTGAGATAGAGATGGACTCTTCCAAATCCAATGTGGCAGTGCTCTTACAAGCAGAAGTATATAGATCACAATACATCCTTCGACTTTTGATGAGGAAGGTGCAAACTAGGAAATTAATGGTGGTTGCAATTTATCTATATCTTTTTACCACTTACTCAGTATCTCTTTCCTAAGGAGACCATATCAAGGTCTCATACAAGGATCTGACCATTTTAAGTTTTACCACTTACTCAGTATCTGACCATATCTTTATACCCTTTGCTTATCCCGTGTTTGCATTTTGTGTGCGAGGATTTGATCGCATCCATTTATCTTTGATAGGTTGGTTGGGCACAGTGAATACTAGACGTTTGATAATTTGTGTTCATCATTTTGTACGTCACCATGCCATTGTCTCATATTATTTTCTATCAAGGATTTAGTTTTGATTAGTCAACAATAATGGTTAACGGAATATGCGTTCGAGAATTTGGTTGTTTGGGTACATGTTTGGTAGGTTGGTCACTCACAACCAATAACATTTGAAAATATATTTTGAAATATGACTAGACGAAGACATGTACAATGGCTTTAGCGCTGCTTTTTAGTCTGAAAATAATTTGTTGAGTAATGCGATGGCTACTTGCACCAGGAATGTCCACCCCTGGCGAGTATGCTATCATACTCTGAGGAGAGGGTTGAAGAGAGCCAAGAAAAAGCCTCTGCTCCTCCGTTTTGGCTTCAAGAAATTTTGCTCTGGTCCTACGACCTTCAGACAATGGCGACATGGTGTGCCACAAAATTGTCGTGTGATTTCTTAGCTAGCGCCACATCAAGTTGTGACTTCTCCATCTGTGCCAAATCTTTCCGGTTTGGCAATAGACGATTGGAGTCATCTTATGGGGACACCAGATTATATAGAACTTGCTTCTACTACTCCAAGCTACCCCTCTTACATTGATTCACGTTCTAGGACTCAGATTAAAAGTGCTCCTATATGTTGAGTAGAGTTAAATATGAAAATGACTATTTCCTACCAGATCGAGCTTTTGCAAAACTTGGTTACTTCACACTATACACCAAGGCCACATATTTCAATCAGCCCGTTTACTTGAGATACTTGACATCCAAAGCAGAGGTTCTATGGGCATGGATGGGATCAACTTGGTTGTGGAACTGTCTAGATCCAACCTGTCAATCCAACAGGGCCCTTCCAATTCATGGTTGGACCTGTGTTGTATTCTTTATGCTAGACAAGAATGAGAATACAATGATGAAAATAATGATTCCTCCATGAGCTACAATTCACAGTCCAAAGTTTATAAAAAAAGCTCCGAATCACTAAGAGAAGGAAGAACAAGAAGGGGGAAGAGAAGAAAATTTCTTCTAGGTAGATTATTTTATTTTATTGTTAGTTTGATCTCCTCCTAGGAGGAGGCGTTTCTCTATCTTCATATTGTTGTATCATTGCTTGCCTTTATTTGGGCTATGCTTATACAATTTCTTAATTATAAAAAAAGCTCACGCTTAGGGGCACAAACATCTCTGTAGACTAGGGCAGCTTGCATTAGGGAATTTATGTTCTCAGAAAAGTTTGCATTTAATAGTTTGTTTTTGGTAGATAAGGTCAATGCTTTAAGACAAAATCATGGTTTGAAAATTGAGGATGGGAAATCTGAACTAAAGTGTAGGTAAGCTTCCTGTACCCCAAAACAGATCTGACCACTCATTTAGAAATCAACGTGCATGATTGTCAAAAAACAGAATCACTCTCTCTTCTAATATACCCAAGTCCCTACCTAACCCATTATTTGTCCCTCGCCCTTCTTTGCTTCTCCTCCTTCCCTCTTTGTTGGTCCTCTCCGGTAGATGGCCCTGCCGGCACTCACCCAACAAACCACCATCACTCTATTAGCCATCATCTCCCTCACCGTCAGTTTGCCGTATTCCATACCGGAATCTGCCTCCAGATTGCCACTCCAGGCTGCAACTTCCGTACTTTCCACTCTTTTGGTGTTTGCCTTAATTTTTCATGAATGATTTCCTTAGCCACAATCCAAGCCCTATTCACCTTATACTTGTGGTGTTTGCCTTAATTTTTCATGAATGATTTCCTTAGCCACAATCCAAGCCCTATTCACCTTATACTTGTGGCATAAATAAAAGATTCACGCTCAATTGATCACGTAAATTGGTGGATTTTCATATGGAATCAAAAGATTAAATTTTTATTTTATCACAATTTTAACCACAACAATTTCAAGCGAGAATCACTACGTTTTGGCACCATGATCGCCCTATACTTCGGGCCCGCAAGGGTGTCTCCCTTGTTAGCCCTCTGATCTAAACCGACGGGAAAAGAAGGGAGGTAGAATAAGAAATTTCAGACCATTGATTCAAAAAAGAACGGTTCGATCAAAATTTGAGTGCAGGAACGAATCTGAACGTAAGTTCAGATATTCTTTTCCCTTGAAAATAGGTAAAACTTAAAATCTATTGGACTCTAAGACCCCTGAGAAGAATTAATGTTTTACATTGCTGAAGATAAGCATTCCCATCCAGGAAGATGCCGTTTTTAACTAATCTACCGAGTCCCAACTCCAAGCGTTGCAGCATGTGGAATATCAGGAAAGGTGTGACATGTGTGCTCTCCAGTGGCATTGACTTCTTTCTTTCACCCTCTACATTCAAGTTCTTGGCTCCACCATGCCGTCGCAGATGCTTCGGTAGCTATGAGAAAACGTTAACACCCCCCCCCCCCCCCCCCATGCCAATTACCACTCAAAAAGACTTTCATTGATTCACTTCTTCTTGCGTAAGCATAATTCATCCGGAAAGGGACCATGCTGCCCGTGGCCATGCCAAATTTCGGTTTTATGGGCAAAAGAGTAGGCAACAATTAAGATGATGACAAGGAAGGGGGAAAGGGGTTTTTCACAAAGTGGATTTCGACATTGAAGGCAAGGCAGAGAGTTGCGAAGTATCGGGCTTGCATTAGTTAGTTGAACTTTCGAAAAATGGTATTTTCTTGGATAAGTAAATTTCATTAAAGCGAAAGAGAGCATACAGAGTAAGAGTTACATGGTTGAAAAGCGAGAAATATAATAGAACTATATCTTCTATCTCTCTAAATTGAAGGGAAATATTGCATCGACCTAAAATATGGACATTAGGGACAGTAAGACTGAATTTCTTGTTCACAGTTAGCTGAGACTTATGAGTGTGTTCAGCTCGAAAAATCCTTGACTTTCTTTCCCTCTAAATGAAGTAGACAGAGCAATCAAGCATCGATTTGAGAAGACTTCCAAGGTGGTAATTGCTCTAGCTTTGTGCTGGATTTGAGTAATTAAGCATCAGTTTAAGCATAAAAAATTGTTAGTAGGACATTTTAGTGAGCACGAAACTTACCAATCCGGTATAAAAAAGTTTGTCAATCAGGAAGTACAGAGTCATAATTTATGTTATCAAACAATCTACTAATTCAAAATTGCCAATCTGGTAGAAGGATTTGAATTTATATGTCTACACTCTGTCTGATGTCCAAATCCCTCTATATATAATAATATGAACTGATTTAGTGCATTTTGGATATGGAATCCTGACAATTACTGTGGTAAGGGTGTGTACTGTAAGCTTACATAGTAAATACTCTAAAAATTAATGGACAATAATAAATGTAGTTTGACGCATTGCAGTTTTAATTCTGATATCTCAACAAGGAGCTTGGCTTTTGAAAAAGATACGTCAATCCTTTACTGCTCCGCTATACCTAGATGTGCCATGAGTAGCCAGACATGTGTTATGAGTTCTCCACCAAAACTAAGACGTTGCGAATGATCATACCCTCGACAGTGACTAGCAGCAGAAGAAAGAATCTCCAGCCACAAAACGCTGATTATCTTCCATCTCTCTTTCGCCTCTCCAATCTGGCAAAGTTCATTAGCAAGCTTCACTCCATTGAACAGAACAGATTTGTTTCCATCTCCTCTAACCACTGCTGGATTTAACTTGGTGTGGCTATTCATCAACATTTCAGCAACTTGAGCTTCCTCCTTTCTGCTTCCAGAATCCCAAATGTACTACTTGATTTCGACGCATGTGTCTTCAGATCGGATACTCCAAGTCCTGCAGTTAACAACTCAGAAGTTGAGCTAGCAGGTATAACATATAATTAGATATACATTTGCTCATCTTTTGGTCATCAGAAATGCTTGTAGGTTCTGTAGTCTGTACAATCTTTATAGAAGCATAAATCAAATTCAGTCACCACGCTCCAACCAAGTTGCCCACGGAAACCCCTCTTGGAAAGTGCCCATTCTCCTCTTGATGCATAAAGGCGCTTATAAGCAGTTGGATCACTACAGCTTATGAGTTTGTCCCTGATCTCTGTCAAGATAAAATGTTTAAATTCAATCAGAACAGATGGGTAACTTGTATACTTTTCCCACATTCATTTCTCCTTGATAAGCCGCATGATTTTTCTTGAATTAGTGTCTGTCTGCTTCCAACACAGTAATTTATCATGTTGTACTGTCCCAAAGTGTTGGGACCATCTTGTAGCATTTATTGGATGGAAAAAAATAAAGATGGCATGAACAATATTGCAAGGTTTGATCCATCTAAATGAAGAAGCTGAACCATAGTTGCATCAGAGAAGAACATAATTGTGAATGAGTATATCTCAATTATGAGAGCTCCACTAACAGTATGTATGTTAAGCAAATGTCAGCTCCCACATATCCATGTTTGCTGGTGGCAAATAGAAGTAAGTAAGACACACCGAGATAGAAACAAACAGAGTAAGGCGACAGATGTATCTTTGTTTTGTATATAATATGACAGCCTTGGTGCAAAGTTCAGTGTAGAAAAAACGAAGTTCTATCTCAACGACCTTGAACGCTTTTTCAGCCTCTCTTCAGGAAAAATGTCTGGCTTTGTCGTCTTTCATCAAAGGTTAGCAATAAGATCAACAATTAGACGCTTGAAAGTCTGGAAGAAGCGGTAGGCTTCTTCTAAAATTTTTCTCATCACTGATATCCTCCTGCGTGGAATCCAATGGAGACTGTCCCTGTATCAACATTTTCAATGTCAATTTTTGCAGGGATAGCCGAGCATTCATATAGGCATCGTAGTTTTCCAAGAGCTGCATATAATTGCGGCTTAGATTTGGCCATGGAAGCATGTGTCTCGGATTGCTACCCTGCTTGCATAACGCAGTGCCCATCTTCTTTCCCCATAGTTGATGATTCCTGCAAGGAAAAACAAAGAAGTCGGAGCCAAGAGGAGCACTACTTGACAGAGATCTCACAAAAAACATATATAGCAACCAAGATCTGGGAGATAAGGCCAAGAGGATGCCTTTGCCAAAGTTCATGTCCTCAAGAGAGTATGCAGTGACACTGTCCCTGCCCTTCAAGATGTAACAGAAGGAATGGTGCCCAAAAACCCACGAGGACATTGTTTGGGTCCGACTTATTCTTGTTTTCAGCATCGGAGTCTCCTTGCATATTGGAGAGCACGCCAAGAGCAAAGACGGCAGTGCCATCAACTAACAACTATGCTAGCCAAAGAGTCACACGTAACCATGCTGCTCTGCTGCGCTTTCAAAATGATTTCCCATCAATATAAGATAAATTTGCAGGAAGAGACTCATTAGAATGGATGCACGGAGTTCATTTTTGCGCCATCGTCTCCTCAACCTCCCTGGAAAGATCTCCATGATATTTGCCAATCAACTCTGAAACAGTTTGCTTCATGAAAACAAAGATTGGGATTGGTGAAGCCAAAAATAGGTTGTCAAATGTGTGAAAGTAAAACGTAAGTGATGCTGTTATTTATTCAATTCTGTAATCTAAACATCAAATCTAGGACATTGTAAAAGCTTACTAAAAGACATTTACGAGGGGCACTTGAATTTGCAAGTACACTGTTTGTCTAAACACTCACAGACCTAATTATATCATTTTCAGGCTCTCAATTCAATTCTCATGAAATTGTGACAGCAAATTCAAACATCCTGGAAAGAATTTTAGACATTGAAAAGGCTTCCTCCACTTTTTTCTTTCCAACAGCATATGTATGTTTATACTAAGATATACATAAAGAAAATTTGTGGTTGGATTATATAACTAATTAGATGCATCTGCCATTTCCGCATTGCTGTCTCCATGAAGAACCACCGGTTGGACGATAACTAAAAGTGCACCAATCAGGTTTCGGAAAATTGGACATCCAAGAACCAAGATAAGGGTAAGATCAAAGGAGACATATTGGGCAAAATGATAAGGGTAACAAAAGTGATATAATAACCTTTAGAAGCCCTAATGTTAATCTCAAACAAAGAATCCCTAATGGTAATCTCAAACAATATATGCATAAATGATCTGAAATATTCTTATTCCTTTTCGCTAATACAAGTAAGGTTGATATCTTTCTGCATGAAAAAGTTCAAAAACTAGATTTTGTTTTTTTTCTTATTTTAGCAAGTAGACTTCCATTGGATAGAGTCACTTTCATAATTGTAGATGCATCACAAAAGGCATGGAATGTCCAATAGTAATGAATTGCCCGCACTTAAACTGCGAGCTGCAGATCTGATCTCCCATTGATTCATTACTACCGGCAGATCAACATGCCGTCATATCTTCCACCGGTTCATCAGGTTAGTTGCCAGCACATCATTCAGAAACCCTGTGGTCAGGCATGAGGACAGGGGAAAGTAATGCAGAAGAAGAGTGTGCATTTAGCTTATAAGGTAAAAGAGTCCTAAAAATTGAATACTGTGAAAGTTTTTAAATACATAAGCACTAACGTGCCTTTTATCGATAACAAATAGGGGTCAAGACCAATTTACCGGACGAAGTTCAATTTAAAAAACTAAGAAGAGGACCGTAGACAGAGAATTGGATGGTTTCATCGAAATCAGTGTTCATTTCTTGTTCATCAAATCATATAAACTTGTGATACAATCATCAAAGTATGCTCAATTACATTTTAAGCAACAGTTGACCATTTGTTTTCCTTTTTTCCTTAATGATCAAGGTACTGATGACAAAACAATCATCATCATACACAAAAAAGAACAAATAGAAATGAAAACTATAACAAGCTTAAAAGATCTGGACAAGTTTTGACAATATGCCTTCCAAGTTCAGCTAAACTGTAGAGACAGCAATTTGACTGAGTATCATGGAGCAGAGCCGTCCTTTGTAGCTTCAGTTCGAGTGTGGGAGAACCTTGTCCAAGCAAGCGACTGCTCAAACGGGAGAGTGGAACAAGAAAGTGATTCAAGACTACAGGCCCAAGACTTTTCACTTAGGGATCGTTCCCTGGGACGTTAGATCAAATCTGACGGTCCACAATAAGGAGCTGTCGTGGTTACCGATTTGATATCGGGTGACTTTTCAAAATTTTTCAAGAACGCCCACTTTCATACATAGGTTTGGAGTTCTCTAGAATGCGTGGTAACAGACTGTAGAGCTTGACCGATAAAAGTGTCCCAGTTTGACAGTCGCATCCACCAACAAAAATAATAGTTTAATTTCAATTGTCCTTGAGTTCAATCTTGCGGTAAGGATAGAATTTGACCGTAAGATTTGACCATCAAGATCCAAAATAGTAGACAGTGGAGTTCTACCAACGAAAATTTGAACGAGAACAGTGTGTTGCTACTTAACAACTCTAAAAAACCCATTGGGTTTTATTGAGCATGTAGTGTTACCCCAAAAAATTGGGGTGCTGAATAATCTCACCCTTTGACATTTGAATTAAAGGCCATTTCTCTCATTTTTCTTTCCGTTATTGAAACTAAACTGGTGGTTGGTTTAGGATGCTAAAATATTTTATTTTCATGTTTGGCACGTAGGATATAAATGTTTGTTTGGACTGGCAATTTAGAAACCTAGTTAAAGGACAGAAATGTCTTTTTCACCTCTCCCACTCAGCATCTAACTTTCCATCGTGGCTGTCCATTTGATGGAAATATTTGTGTCACCATTTCAAGGGTATTGGGCTTCATGTTCATGAGTAGTCAAGTTTCTCTGATAAGATGAGGGTAAATACCCCGTGAAATTGCCTTTAGGTTCTAAATGACACTAGCTTTCCGAATGAGCCTTCCAAATGAGAATTCACCGGAAATGAGCTTAAGTGCATTCAAACGAGTTGAGAAAAGGTTTCCAACCAGCCCTCAATGGGGTTTATTTTCTTAACAGTATTTTATGATTCGGAGTTTTGGGTGTAATCTCCTTCTCAAAAGAACATGCCTTCGCCACGTGCTCATGGCCTCTCTTCTTCCTACAATGCCCTTGTCGCCCTTTTTCTACAATGAAAACTTGTATTTATTAATATTGTGGTACACAAAATCAGCTGTCCAGTTGGTCAAGTGCGCCATGCTTAAAATTATCATGTGATGCAGATTCGAATGAAGAGTGCAAACCGCACTGGTCCGGTTCGTCGGGTCATTGCTTGAACCGGTCGGGCCAGCACGATCCGTGTGACAAAAGCAGATCGCTGGAATCAGCCTCTTTTCTGCACCGGATCCGATTGAACCCGGTTGAACCGATTGCTCCAGTCCCTGTTTTAAAACACTGGCACCAGTTACATCTCAGTGAAGAAATGGCTACAAATAAGCCCATTGAGCTTGGCGGCAAAATCTACAATTCATGGCATGTGTGAGGTGCTTCACATGTGTGAGTGTATTTCAGGTATTTCGGTGAACGATGGTATATTTATGTATTTTAGGAATCTTCCACGAGTATTTCAGTCCATTCTTCAAGGGTGCATTTGGCAACAGGGATTTAGACCCTCGGATTTCTAGAATCATGACAATTGGTCCAAATCCCACATTTGGCTTCTTGGTTGGGATGTAATTTGGCCCAAATTTTACCCTAAATCCTGTCATTTAGTTTACAACTGGAAAATGGATGAGTACAAATCACGTCTCACCCTATTATTTACACAATCACACCCCGAAATACTAAAAAATAAAAAAATCATTGAAATATATAATAATAAATACATTCCAAACAAGATATGAAAATTCTCATATCCCTTTAGTATGTTCAATAGTACAATCCTCTCTCAGTTGTACAATAAACTCACGAGGGACAACCAAAAATCACCTATAGCGACGGACAATTTCCGTCGCTCAATCTATCAGATATAGCGACAGAGAGAAATCGATCGCTAAATTTTTTTGCTTTCAAAAAGAGTCTTTAGTGACGGATAAATTCCGTTGAAAATATGATTTTTGACGTAAATTGCAGTCACAAAAGGAAATTTTACCGCCGAGCATGATATGTAGCGACTGTTTTTATCCGTCAGTTTAAATATTGAGCAAACGACTCCGTTAGACAGTTTTATCTCATTTGTGACAAATTTTATCTGTCGGTACAGACTTCGAAAAAATTTAAAAAAAAACAGCAGCATGCTAAATATGGAATCAGAAAACTCTACTGACCATTTTTCTATATCTGACGGTGCTCTATCTTCCCAACTAGAATAATCGTTCTCTGTAGTACTTTCAAGGCCAGAAGACAAAGGAATCAACACGAATGCCTTCAGCTGAGCCATAAACAAGAAACACTTGATTAGATAAATGGTTTCTCATGGAAAGAAGTTCGCCTTCTAGATCTGATATTTCCTTTGATGTGTTGTAGGTCACAAAAAGAAATTATTGCTGCAATAGTCATAGATTAACTGACAAAACAACCAAATTACTTGGAAAATAGTTCATCGCAAAAAATAATGTTTAAGCCGTAATTATCACCAAGAAACAGGGCTTATGGGTATGTTTTGTACATAGTCGGTAATATCAGAGGAAACAAGTGTGTTCATGGTATTCTAACAAAAAATAGTGTTTACGCCATTATTATCACCAAGAAAGAAGGCTAATGGAAACACATAGTCAGTAATAACAGAGGAAACAAGCATATAAAAGCACAATCAATTCTGAGACTCGCAATGACACATAGCCAGGTGCCCATTTAACTGATATTTCTATATGACAAGCAAATAACCTTTATCAACCATTGTTTTCACATTTATGATTGGAAAAAGCATTTAATACACAAAGCAATGTCCTATTAAATTCTATCTGCGTCATCATAGTCATCTTCTACCAGCTAAGACAACCATTGTGCTGTACCTAGAAGTGATCGCACATGGTCCAACAGAAAACATGGGTGTATGGGCTTGGTGTCCAATTAACATTTCTATATTTTACAGCAATCAATTGCAAATGATATATTCTAGCACATTGCATGTATCTTTCATCTAAGTTCTCAGCAACTTGCAGTCCAACAAAGTTCGCCAGGAAGAAGTCTAAATCCTTCTGGCTCAGAATTAAAATCTTGGTCCTTCTCAACTCTCTGATCAATAGTAATCGGACATTATAAACATCACGCATGAAACATTCCAGCACATTTGCATGAACTTTCATCTAGTTCTTAGCCACTAAATGGTCTTGAAATCCCAAAAATAAATTTAACCTATCGACTTCGTAAGAAAATAGGCTAAAAGGTGGACATATAAAATAGGTTAAATGGTCGACATATAATTAACATGAAAGAAAATAGATGTTAATAATCATAAGGAGGTCTGCCCCAAATGCATTTACTGATGTGACACATGGCCTGTTCATGGAGATGTGAGGTAGCACTTAGCAGGAAGAAAATAAGATGAGAGAGAGAGCGTTACTTGAGACTATAAACTTTCCAACCAGTTTCAATCAAAGGCTTTTACCAAAAAAGTTCTAGTTTAAATGCTAATGATTCTTCATAGCCTCATGTGGCAGAATTAATCTACAGAGAGGAAACAAGTGATAACAGTCTTAAAGCATTTGTTGCTAATGAGCAGCATCTTCTTCCTCACAGAATTTGGTATACTCTTTTGATCCCATCAATGCATCCAGTTCTGTTGGGCTACTGGGCTTCACCTTAATCATCCATCCGTCCTCATATGGACTTGAGTTAATCTACAGATCACTTAATGGAAAATTTTTCTCTATGCATATGTATGTACATGGACTTGAGTTAATCTACAGATGGCATTTCCTGTATGCATATGTGTACATGGTTTCCGGCTCTTACATGGACTAAAATTCACAAGATGGAGCAACTGCCTCCCTCCCTGTCAAGATAGTCATAGAGGTTCATAATCGTATGCAAAAGAAGTCCACTCTTAAATGTCTTGTTCTGAGATCAATACAACTTACCTCTTTGGGTCTCTGTATAGAGCATATGCATTTTGAAACTTCAATCAGAGTGTCCCTGTCTCTTGAATGTTCACATTTTGTGGCCCTGCCATGTATGCTTGGATGATGAACTCATGTGTTCGCTCCCTGTTATGTTTGAATCCATGCAGAATAAGAATTATGTGAGAAACCATTTGTTGCTAACTAACCTACACATGAACTTATTATGGGCAGTTAATCAGTGGGAGACTCACCTTCCTTCATAATTAGATAACCACACCAAGTAAGCTGCACCGAAGTACATTGATGAGAAGGGATTGAGTAGATGTTCGACTGAGTTCACTTGGTAAGCTTTGTAGCCTACATCACTGATAAAAGTAAATTATTAAGCCACTATGAAGCTCTTACAGACTCTCTGTTCTTGTTAATGCAAATGATATGAGTATGTATGTTAATATAGAGTTACTTGTAAAGCCAGGAAGCAATTGGAAAGTCTATTCCCATAAGTCCAACATGTGAGCTTATGCCATTCACAAATCTCATGCTGGTTAGCTCGGCAAGAGCACACAAAACTCCCTGTTACTCAGAAATTAAAAAAAAATTGGTATAATAAGTTTCCAAAAGATATTTTTTTAAAAAAGATAAGTTTCGTGGAAATTTGCAACCACAGATTGGATTTCACACTCAAGATTTTCTATTTTTTCTATTTAGTTCTTCAAATGAAAAAGCAGTAACTTACAGGCTCTATCTCCAGTGGCCAGGGTGATATTCATAAGCCCAAAACTAATCTCCTTTCTTTTCTTATTATATCGCTTCGAGAGAAGTTGTCCGTCACTTTCAATTTCAGCAATAGCACAGATCATGTCCTGAAGAAATTAGCAATACAAAATTTAGCATTCTCCATGTGGAAATCAATACTGACTTGATAACTAAATATAAAGGTTCTTTCTGAATTTTCTATTAACATAATTTTCTCTTTATACAAGGATGAATACAAATAGCTTTGAACGGGCACTACAAAGCGTCCTTTTAAATAGTGTAACTTAGAATGGACATAAAGATGGCAATATGATGATAGCAGAAATAGTAGGTGATAGTAACAGCTCTTACCGGATCAATCTGCAATCTGAAGTGTCTATCTACAACAATTTCCGCCACGGCCTGAGAAGATAAAACACAATTCAGGGCTTTTGAATGCAAAGATACATTTAATTACACAAATTGTATTAACTGTAAGCTACAAATATTCAATTAAATTCTTCTTTACCTTAATCTGCTGAAGGCAATCACATATCAAAAATAGGCACGGTATGCAGCATTTAGAAAGCGTGCTTTTGTTTCACCTTCATTTCAGTCTGGGTCAGATAAGGTTGCCCATCAGGATCCTGTGAGAGGAGAACCTTCTGTCCTTTGGTTTCTCCAGCATCTATCCATTCCTTACTCACATCAGAATTGCTCCACATTGCTTCCGTGGCTTCTCACAATACAGCTGCTTCAAAATCACATACACATGTTTCATGAGAGAGAAAGAAAAATGTATTGCATGAGTATAATATGTGTATAGGAAGCTTATAGATATGTTGGGCAACACAACCACGCTTGCCACTCCTGCTGCACCATCTGAAGTATGCCAAAAGCTCAATGAAATCCCTATAAAGCAAATAACCACAACCCTAGATAAATGCTGCAATCTTTCCAATTACCAATCTTTAGTTTATTCACTAAGTTAAGCATAAATAGTTAAGAAAGGGAAAAAGGAACTCAATTTCAGCAAATTCAGAACCTACCAGACAGCCGGAGCTGCTTGCGCTGAGTGAAGAGGACGAGGAGCTCGTCGTGAAGCGCCCGGATGAGGTCGGTTCAAGAGGCGGCGCGGTCAATGAGAGTGGATCGGTAACTGAAGAGGTTCTGCAACCTCTGGTGGTCAAGGGCATCACGGTCAGACGACCTGAGCCGGTCGTCGAGCGAGCGGATCTCCTTGCTGGTCGTCGATCTTGGCCTCCTCAGTGCCGACGGTGGAGCTGATTCTATGTTGGTCTTACAGGATTTTTAGGGAAGAGAAGGTCCGACAATCGTCTTCGGACAAAGCTCCGACGATCGTCGCCGGACAAAGCCCATCGCCCTCAGAGGAGTGGCTAGGGAAGGGAGGGACATTTTAAGAACGAAGGGTTTCCCGATGGACATTTTAACCACGGATAAAAAACCGTGGATAATATATATTACCCAGAGTTGTTTTTAACCACTGATAATAAACGGTGGATAGTAGTTACTATTATCAACAGTTTGTTTTTTGCCATCACAATCCGTCGCAAATACTATATCTTTCTCTTTTAGCGATAGAACTAAAACCGTCGCTATCCACATGTCCTTCCCTTGCTACTGCAAAATTAAAAAATTAGTGCAACTGAGTATTTTCACATGCCAAGTAGAACAATAACATTATACTATAGTTGAATTTTGTGATATTCTAATAATATCAAACATTATTCTCCAAGATTCTTTCTAGGTATTCTATAGTTGTTTTATTTTTCCTAGATGTTTGAGAGAATTGTTCTCTACTTTTATGTTCTACTTTATTTTCGGGATCTTCTAGCTTAATAGATGTCTATATTCATCTTCTTTCTTTCTCCAGTGCACCACACAACTAGGAGTCCCGAAAGAAATTTATGGTTCCCACTGATTTGAGTTACAAGGACCATGAACTTTGCTATAACTCTGTATGTATTTATGATCTCTTGTGAATCGAAGCCCTTAAGATGGCCAACTTTAATACAAGGCTTTCTGCCTTCTATTTGGTACAGTTGCTCTTGTGGCATGTGACATTCTTTCTTTCTTTGTTATTTTTTTTTAGTGAGGACCTTCCTCAATTCTTCTTCTCAAGGCTCATATGTTGAACCTAAGGGGTTGACACTACTAATCATTCTCACATGGTATTATATTTTTTTCATTCTTCCTCTGTGACTTAATTATTACTCACTTGAGTAATTGAGATATATATTTTCCTACATGTCATGTCATTTCCCTAGGCTTATGTAGTCCTCTAACCGATAGCGTGTCTAGCATACAATGTTCTTCCACTACTATACAACATTACTTACTTAGCAATCATTAAAGCACTGTGACATGCATATTGTTTTCTTTAATTCAAATCTTGGGACTACTGTGCACAAGGACAAGGTTTCTCGTGACTACTTATTACTGGTAGGGCCTTAGTTATAAGACCAATTATTAATACTACTGGAACCCACGTATTGAGCCTATATACTTTGCTGTGTACAATTCACCAACAACTACTCTCCGACAACTCAGTTATCAATGCGAGTTACCGTTGAGACTACAGTTTGTACTCGGCCAGCAAAAGCAAGTCCAACTGATAATCCATAGCAATTCTTTCATTTATATCATTCATTACTCCTTATTGACGGAATAAAGAGGATTTGTTAACAATTTGAAAACATAAATGTATCCATCAATTAATTCCAGTCTTTGCTAGACCACCGACAACTCTTCTATGAGAAGTCACTTGTTGTTGATGAGTTGTTGCTGACTCTACAACATGCATTTGGTTCGCAAATTGTTCCCATCATGCTTGGAGGGTCTGAATTCTTCTCAATTATGTTCATTGCAGAGTAAACATACATTCACACATAACAAACCAAACTATTCAAGGTATATAACACATAATTCATCAAATTCATACAAAACATGCATCTTCGTACTAGAAACTAGTATACATGTAAATATTATAAATTTCTAAATTATCCTTCATGGCATAAGTAGTTTATCACATTCTCATAGTAATTTGCTCATTAATCAGTTGAAGTTAGTTGTCATATCTTGACTTCAACTTGGTTTCCCTTCTCATCCTCTTCCAGTCCTTTTTCCTTCTTACTTAAACTATCTTAGGGCTTCTATGCTTCTAAGCTTCTTCCTTGAGTCCTTGGTCATCTATTTATATAAGGCACAAACTGTAGGATCTCTCCCAATTGCAAGTTATCAGATGTATTTTAATCATTTTGCAAAACCTGAAAAAGCATTTTCAAATGTCTACCATTTATAAACAAGCTACAACACTTATAAATCACTTGTAAATATAGCCCGGGGTAGACACTTGACATACGGCAACATATTACAACACATGACTTAAAAGACATTGTGCATGAATACCATAATATCCACAATTATATGAATAAAAAAAATATGAGCACTCTAGTGCTTTACAACTATATCAAGTTGACCACAAAAGATAATATGTACAACACTTGCCTCCCTTACAAACGATACTAAATGCAAGTGTTGCCACTAACTCCTAAATCTCCTTGCTATCGGGTCCCCCTGAGCTACGTGCAAGATGTGGGGTGGAGGTGAGTACAACTACTCAATAGGAAAGGTTATAACAAAAAAGAGGCATAATACACATTTAAGGGGTAAGCATAAGATAAATCTTAAAACATGTAAACATAGCATTTATAACTCAAGATATCATTACTAATCATCAACCCATGGAGGAATACTCTACATGTTTTCCAAACATGAAAGTTTCAAAATGCATTTCCAAGGAAATCTTTCCCCTTAAGGTCTCATGGTTCAAATGTAGAAATCATTGAAGTCCTACTGCGATGTTAAAGGTGCGGCATTGCACCGATTACCAGCCAAGTAAGTTGCCACCGAATACTAAGTGGTGATTCCCTTAACTTTTGGAGATTGCCTAATAGCCATGTTAACCGGAAGAAAGGACATTGATGCTCATGGCACACCATATCAAATAGATAGGTGCATCTCCATAACACCCACTACCTAGTGCGTAAGCCTTCTTCTTTTGAGGCTGTATTCCCACCCTAGGTTACTGTACTAACCACAGAGTTCAGCCCTAATCATGGGAGACACTACCATGGGCTTTAAAATCTTACTCTTAGAGTATTCAGCCCCACAACTGTACACGTAAGTCATAAATGTGAGAAGTCTCAATACATGCCACAAGCCATTCATAAACACAAAGTTTAAGAGACCAAATAATGGCTAAGTTTCAAACCTTTTATTATTTTTAACATGCTCACAACCAGGCCATTTACATATTTCCAACTACTACAAAATGCATAGATGTTTTTCATATGAAATCATGTTACCTTTACAAGGAAGAACCTTTTATAAGTGTCCAGTCCATCTCACTATATTTTTCATGCAAAAGCTATGAACTTTACTAAGATTATATGTGCAAGTCCTTTCTCCCAAACCCCAATGAAGCTTTATGGAAAATACAATAATCAAGACATTCATTTCTGTTTATTAATGCCCACAAACATATCAAATCATGTAATCTACCTATAATTACAAAACCGCAAACATATCCCAAGTCTATATTCCTTCCCAATTTCATTTTAGAAAGCTAGGTGCATATATTTCTGTCTGATGCTCCTTTTCTTCCCTTCTCTCTTTCCTTTTTCCTTTTTTTTTTAAAGAAGGCACATTCCCAAGCCACATTTAAAATAGTGTAATTAGATAACTCTCTTAGTTAAGATAGATTTACTTTAAAGTAATTAAATCTAGTGTAGGCTAAATCAAAACATTCATACTGTTCATTCCCTGTGCTTCAACACTCGGACTCCCGAGTACTATATTGCAATCGACGACCCATTTTGAGGGAAGATCAAATGTGGACAAGGACAGGTTTCTTCTTACTACTTATAACTGGAAGGGCCTTAGTTACAAGCCCACTTATTAATGCTACTAGAACCCACGCTTTACTATCTATAGTTAACCTACAACTACTCTCCGACAACTCAATTGTTATTGGTAGTTGTCATTGAGACTATAGTTTGTACTTGGCCTGCAAAAACAATTCAAACGGACAACCCATAGCAATTTCTTCATTCATGTCATTCATTACTCCTTATTGATGGTTCAAAGAGGATTTGTTACAAATTGGAAAACATATACACATCCATCAATTAATTTCTGTCTTTGTTGGACCATCGACATCTCTTCTACGACAAGTTACTTGTTGTTGATGAGTTGTCGTTGATTCTGCAACATGCTTATGGTTTGCAAATTGCTCCCACCATGCTTGGAGGGTCTAAATTCTTCTCATTTAGGTTCAGATAAGAGTAAGCATACATTCACATGTAACAAATCAAACAATTCAAGGCATATCACATACAAAACATGCATCTTCATATTAGAAACTACTATATAGGTAAATACTACAGATTTATAAATTATCAATCATGCCAAGTAGTTCATCATGTTCTCATAATAATTTGCTCATTAATCAGTTTAAGTTAGTTGTCCAACCTTGACTTCGGCTGGGTTTCTTTTCTCATCATCATCCAATCTTTTCTCCTTCTTCTTTGGACTCTCCTAAGGCTTCTATGCATCTAAGGTTCCTCCTTGAGTCCTTAGTTATCTATTTATATCAGGTAAAAATCCTAAGAACTCTCCCAATTTGAATAGAATCTAGTTTTCAAGTTTAGGCTAATTTTGTGTATTCACTAACAAGTCATCTTATAACAAATAACTTGTTGTAGAACACTTGTTGTTAGGTTTACTTCCTGAATTTATCAATTACCCTAATTTAATAATTTGCTCCCCATCAATGATATTCCAATTTGGGTTACTATACTTAGTCTCGTTCGTTATTTTTGAACTTGGGGATCCCATTCGGTTTTCTAGAGAACTATAAAGAATTCATTTTAAAATGCCAAACAGTTAATATGGGAACAAGGAAGTTGTTAACAACGCGACGTTTTATTTGTTGTTCTAATTAATATTTTCTAATTATAAGTCAAGTTGTTGTAATTTAGGTGTTTATTCATAAAAAGGTGTAAGCATATATTGGGTATGCACCACAACCTGTATGAATAAACGATTAAAATTTAATTAGGTTTGATGAATGGGCCCCACAGGAAAGTCACGTGACTTCTGATCTATACATGAAATATGCATTTTATTATCTCCTAAGCTTATGATTATGCTAGTGTTTGATTAGAATAACTACTACTTTAATATAGTTTTTGGTTTTTGTAGGAAACAAGAGATACACAGAAATGAAAAGAAAAGTAATTCGAATGGTTAAATTATCATAACTTCGTGTACAAATATTGGATTGGACTGATTCAAGTCTCAAGAAGTCAGCTTTCCAACGCCACCAACCACGCGCAATTCGGAGTTTGGGACAGAAAGTTATAGCGATTTGAAGCTTATGAACAGTAACTACGATCGATCGTATATAATTGCGATCGATCGCCATAGCCGCAAAGGCAGTGTTTTAAAGAAAACGATCGATTGGACCTAAAACGATCGATCGTATCTACTAGAATTTTTCAATCGTCGAAGATAGTAACTAGGATTGATCGGCATCATACGGCGTCGATAGGCAAAGCGATCGATCGGAGTAAAATAACGAAGGAATTACGATCAATCGTATAGCGAACGATCGTCAATACGGAGCGATCGATCGCCGTCTACGGAAAACCGAAATAAGACATATTTCGGCTTGGATTTGGAAGGGGACTTTGTGGTTTCTCTTCACTCTTATAAATAGGCCTTATGGGAGAACGTTTTGGGCATTCAACCTTGGAGAACCAGAGCTTTATTGGAGGCTAGAGAGGAGGAAGAGAAGAGGCCTTTTAGAGCAAAGAAGAATAAGAATTCATGACGATGGATCTACATAAACAGGCTTTTCTTTTCTCCCTTTCTATGTGTAACTAAATTCCTTGTCAAGGCTTGATGAAGCCCTAGATGTGTATTGCTACTCTTGATAGTTTAATTTTATAAAGTTGATTTTGATTCATGCTTAATGCGATTTCATGAGTTTCTTTTGAGTGCTTGATCATAGACTTGATTGATTATGAATGAAATTAGATATTGTGATTGATTTTATGCCCGATCAAGGATAAGATTAATTGCATTATAATAGAGTTGTGATTGATTCTATGCCCGATCAAGGATAGGATTGATTACACAATAGTGGATGAACTTTCGTGTCCGATCAAGAACGTTAGTGAATTCGTTAGTAATTCGTGTGTCCGATCAAGAACACGAATTACCATATCATGTCAATGTATGCTTAATAATAATTGAGAGTAGTAATTGCATGTCTAGTGGTGGATTCTCTGCCTTGATATTTCTCCATATTGATTAAATCTCAGTTAGATTAGATAAAGTTCATTGCTTTCTCTAGAATTAATTAAATTACATCTTTTACTTCTCTTGAATTTGGTAAAATATTAGTCCGTCCCTGAGGTTCGACAACCCTTTAATACTTGCCGTAGTACAATTGCCTTGTGCACTTGCAAGGGTTTAATTTTAAATGATCAAGTTTTTGGCGCCGTTGTCGGGGACGGCACAATAGTTTACTAAATTCGTAGCATAGTTAGTTTTAGAGTAGTTTAGTATAATTTAGATTTCTTTTCAGTAGCTTAATTTCGTTTTTCTTCTTTTGCAGGATTAAGAGAGGACGCCGATTTTCGTCATCGTTAGAAGGGCCATCCCTTCCCACTGTTTGCACTCTCTTAACCCTCTTTTAGATAAATTTGGGTGCTTGGTGTTTTTCTTTTCTTTGTGGGATTGCATGACGTGCTAGTTGTCGCTATCTAGGGTTGATGCTTGCTAGTTGTCGCTATTAGGATTGCACAGGTTTTGTTTGATTTTTATTGTGCATGCATGGTCGTTGCTCCCTGAACCCCGACCTGGCCTTTGATCCTGATCCTGAGCGCCTATATAGAATCTGTAGAACTCCTTGCCCAATCCCTGAAATTCATCCAATGGCGGAGAACATGAACCTTGGGGGTGGGAATGGCCTAAACCAGAATCCACTAATGCCCGTACCCTGCAAAACTACTACCGTCCCACTGCCTACACCTTCCCTTCCTGTATCCTACTTCCTGCAACCGTGGCTAATTTTGAAATTAAGCCAAACATCATCCAGATGCTGCCCACATACCATGGCCAATTAAATGAGAACCCCTATAGGCACCTACAAAATTTCTTAGAGGTTAACAAAACTTTAAACTTACACTATCTGATGACCAGGTGCGCCTTAGGTTGTTCCCCTTCACCTTAAAAGATAGGGCCAAGGAATGGCTATACTCCCTTGAGCATAACTCTATTTCCACTTGGGAGGAACTTCAGGCCAAACTCCTCAAGAAATACTTTCCTGTGGGGCGGACCAATAAGATCTGTCATGAAATCATCACCTTTACCCAGACACCTAATGAACAATTCCATGAAAGCTGGGAGAGGATGAAATCCTTACTCCGGTCCTGTCTCCACCATGATGTGCCCAAGTGGCAATTAGTACAGAGATTTCATGAGGGTCTGTGCGATCAGCACAAGACCCTAATTGATGCCTCCTATGGGGGCACATTCATGAAGAAAACCCCTGATGATGCTTGGGATCTACTAGAGGACCTGAGCAAAAACTCTTTACACAGTGCCACCCTCTATAGATCTGAAGGCCATATGCCTGGCAGGAGTGCCTCAAGGGGAGGCGTGTATGATGTTAAAGCTACCACGAACCTAGAACACAAAGTGGCATCCCTTACTGAGAGGTTTGACAAGTTTTTCTCACAAACTCCACCTTATACCCCAACCTCTCATGATGGCTGCACCATCTGTGCCAGCCCTATGCACACCATAGTTGACTGCCCCTCTGCCTTCCAGTATTCAGATCTTGTACAGGAGCACGTCAACTTTGCACAAGGATACCCTAGAGCAAATAACCCCTATTCAAATACCTACAACCCGGGGTGGCGAAATCATCCAAATTTCACCTAGAAACAACCTGACCAGGGGCCAGCTTTCAATCCACCCTTAAGACCAGAATTTCAAAGCCAGCCCCAGTCCAACCAACCCGCACCGGCTCCCCTTGGCCAATCTAATAGGCGACCTTCTTTAGAAGAACAAATGAGCCAAATGCTCCTCTCCCACTTAACTGAGATTAAAACTGAACAGAAGGAGATAAGAGCAGAGTTACGAACACAAGCCCAGTTGGTCCATTCTCATACGAAATCTATTGCCAAGATTGAGACCCAATTAAGACAGTTGGCCCAATCCATGAATCGTAGAGAAGCAGGAACCTTGCCGAGCCAACCTCAACAAAACCCTCGAGGCTAGTTTGTAGCTGAGGCCTCCCATTACCCTCCTGAACAAGTGCAAGCCATAACTACCTTGAGGAGCGGTAAACAAGTTGACAATAGGGTTCGGGATCCATTTGTTGGCCTTTTGAGTGAGGCACCTTCCCATGAGGAAGACAAAGAACCCACTTCCATCAAAGCTATACCTCTTAGTTCTACAACCCCGCCGGATAACCAACCCGAGGCCCAGAAAGAGAGATTTTATATTCCCAGGGTACCATTTCCACAATGCATGGAGAAGCCCTCCCCGTTTAGTAAATCCCACCAAAAGACGGAGAAGATGTTCGAGGTGTTTAAACAGATTAAGGTCAATCTCCCTTTGCTAGATGCAATAAAACAGGTCCCTGCATATGCCAAATTCCTGAAAGACCTTTGTACCCAAAAGCGAAAAGCTAAATCTAATGTGACTAAAAAGGTCTTCCTTACCGAGCAGGTGAGTTCCCTACTAACACACAATCTTCCACCGAAGTATAAGGACCCCGGATGTCCAATAATTTCATGTGTTATAGGGAACCATACTGTTGACAAGGCATTATTAGACTTGGGGGCCAGTGTAAATTTATTGCCTTACTCTGTGTATGAGCAACTTGGGTTGGGGGAATTGAAACCGACTACAATAACACTACAACTTACAGACTGATCCATTAAAGTTCCACGTGGTGTTATTGAAGATGTTCTGGTACAAGTTGACAAATTTTTCTTTCCTGTGGATTTTATTGTCCTAGATACACAACCTGTACCGAACATTGGTAGTCAAATTCCAGTAATTTTGGGACGTCCATTCCTGGCGACATCCAATGCTATTATAAACTATTGGGATGGGGTGCTGAAATTGTCTTTTGGAAATTTAAATGTCAAACTGAATGTTTTTAATGCCCAGCAACAACATCCACCACCAGATGATTATTATGCAGTTCATATGCTTGATACTCTGGTGGATTGTGCACCCCCATGTTTTTGTACTACTGATCCACTGGCTACTTCTTTCATTAACTTTAATGTGTGCAGTAGGACCACAGAGGGACTGAATGTTGGCTCGAAAGACCCTGGATAAAGTGGATCCTGGCCCAGTCTGGCTGAAGACGTTAAACTTAGCGCTTGGTGGGAGGCAACCCACGTATTCAGGTGTATTCTCTCCTTTTCTTCTCCTTATTGTCTAATTTTTATTACCATGTTCATACTAGGTTTGGGGGAGAGGACATGCTTAAAAAAATCGAAAAAATAGCAGATACGATCGATCGGTATAGCCGATCGATCGCTATCCGATCGACGCCTTACCAGACTGATCGATCGCCCTGCGGTACATCTTCAATCTAACGGGCGCTGTTTTTTGTTTTATAAAACGATCGATCGGACAAAAATGCGATCGATCGCGGGTCGTCTTCCTCGCGCTTAAAATCCGAACGGCCGCGGCGAGAGAAATCTATTTCCGCTTGCCGCCGCCGTTTCCGACCCGTGTTTGAGCTGAAACTCCGGTCCTTAAAGGATTTTTTCACGTAGAATCCAGATCCGGTGTCTGTTTCAGTGATTTCTCACTCCTTTCATCGCAATCACTCTTTTTTCTTCCGGTAAGCCGAAACTTAAAAACTCGATTTTTCTTAATTTCCGGTAGATATTGTTGCGATTACTCTCATGCATTCTCTTATAATGACTATTGCGATGTTTATACGTGACTTTCAGCTTTTGATCCTTCGATTTTAGGTGTTTTTAGGATTTGTGTTCTTGCAGTGAACAATGTTTTCTATTTAAAAAAAAATTCGAAATCTGATTTTGGGGTTATATATCCCTCTCATGCGTACTTCTATATTGATGATTGTGATTTATGTTATGCATGATGATTCCTTTCTATTTCCTAAGTTTTCATAAAATTTTTATTTTTTTTATTATTTTTAGGATATTTATTATTATTTAAAAAAAAACCAAAAATTGTGAAGTGGATCTGTTATTACATGCTTGCTGTGATATTTCAGTATTGCAATTGCATGTTGCATATTCTTGTACCTTGATTGGATTTTCACTATTATCTTTGGTTTTCAGGTACAATGCCTTAGAAGTCCGTCGCGCACAAACGTTCACGGGGTGAAGCTTCTTCATCACGCCCTGTTCCTTCCACCCCTCCACCTGAACTTGCTGCATAGCCACGGCCCATCCAATATGAGAGGCAGGTGGTCCTGAACCCGTCCATACCCGATCTTCCAACTATGAGATGGATTGAGGACCGGCCGGATTGGGTGAACTATTTCACCCATATCGCTGCAAAAAGGCAGAATGCATTCGCAATGGTCCACGAGGACCTGGTTCGGGAATTCTATACCAATGGCACCATTGACGACAACGATAATCCAGAGCAGGTGACTATTCAGAGCGTTGTATGTGGTAAACCTATCCGGGTCCGAGTCACCGATATTGCTAGTGCTATGGGGTGTGACAGAGGTACGATTCATCACCCTGATTTTAATGGATATCAGTTTCCTCCGTACCGGAATATCAGAGGGCGATTGATGGGGTCTGCAGTAGGACCTGGGACCTCTACCTACCTGGCCGCCATCAGCATGCGAGCTGAGTTCCGCTTTGCCTTTTTAATTCTACAGCATGATGTATGGTTGGCCCGGAAGGAGAAAGTCGACCGAACTATGACTGATTTACTTTATGTATTCGGCGACGATACTCGGTGCCGTGATCTTGACCCGCCTTTATTCGTCTTTGGCCGGATGAAGCAAATGATGGTGGGCCGAAAAGATGAGAGGTTACCGTACCCCTACCTTTTAGAGCGGGTATTTCTGACTCATGGGGTGCATTTTCCTGAGCATTCTCATGTATCTCATGGTCTGGGGCCCATTGGAGTGGATGCGTATAACCGTATAATGGGCCATACACGACGCGGGTGGCCACGAGCTCCCCGTCTTGAGGAACACGCTGAGGTACCTGAGGGTGAGCCTGCTCAACCACCATGGGCGACGATGTAGCAGCAGATCAGCGATGTCACTGGCCATGTGCAGGAGATTCGCCAGTCACAGCAGGAGATTCGCCAGTCACAGCACGAGATTCGCCAGTCCCAACAGGTGCTTATGGACTCCCAGCATGCTATTACGGAACGCCTCGACTCCATAGTCGATTTTCTTCATGCATGGCATTTTCCTCCAGGCGATGGTGATGGCGATGATCGAGATTTCTAGTCCACTTCCTCTGGTGTTTTCCTTCCTCTTTCTCTTTTACCTTTTTATGATCATTGTATTTTATCTTTATTGTGCATTGAGGATAATGCTTATATTAGGTTTGGGGGGAGAGGATGTGCTTCATTGTAAAAAAAAAGGAAAATAAAAAAAGTTAAATTTGTTTGAGTAGATCTAAGTTATTTGTAGTACTTTTTCGTAGGTTTTGATAGTTTATCCCATAATGATGCATTCTATAATTCTTAGGAGATTAATTTACATTGGAAGTGTGAGTAAGTATACTAGAGAATAGATACAACTGAGCATATCTTTCTGTTACAGTCCTCTTGGAACAGGTGCTTGAACTAAGAAAACTCACTCACACGTACTAGTACATAAAGTAATACTATCTAGAGATTTGTTGAATGCTAATTTACAGTGGGATGTCTTTAGTCATAGTCATTGGATGATGTGTAGTTGTCTGTTGAGCTTAAAAGATCATGATAGACCATTTACTTGGCTATGGCAAGGGATTGGAACCCGAAATAGGTTGAGAGTATAATACAGCCTGGACAGAATAAAGATGTGCTAAAAATATATATGCTGAGAATGAAAATGCGAAAAAAAATGAAAACAAAATGAAAGAAAAGGGGCTGCTTGACTTTATAGGATTAACTTAGGCTGATGCTCGGGCCCGAAGCGGTCTCTTAAAACCTAATGCCCTAAGCCAACTGGCTGGGAGTCATTGGCCTGAGTCATTGCTAAACTTAAGCATCTTGAAGTCAGGCCTTACACAGCCCTAGCGAAAAAAAAAGTCTGTGGTGTATTATCCTCTCAAATCTAGAATGTTGAACCCGAAGGAGGCGCACAGATCTATGCTATCATGAACCTAAAGATGACGATGACTATGTAGATTCTAATGTTCTTTAGTTAATGGGTAACACTGCATCTGTATAAACAGAAATTTAGAATGTATTGCTACAATGTTCTACACTTTCTATTATTTATGTTATCATGCTATATAATTTTGAGCAGAAATTTCCAAGATGAAAGTGTGGAATAAAACCACTTACTTGAGGGCTTCTATATTCTTGTTGATTATTAACCAAGTACATGTGGTTGATTTCTTAAGCATTGTAGTATGTATTTATCGGGATAATAGGTTTGCTTGTTTTGTACTGTTTTTATTTTTTTCCTGTTTTGTTTGAACTTAAGTTAATTAGTTTCATAAATACATGTTTGTGGGTAGCATGGCTGCAAACCCTCACGAGACAACACTCGTCCTACTAGGGACACCTAGAGGTTTAACGGCTTGTTGCATACGCTCAATACAATCGTGTTCCCTATGAAAGTGGTGTTTACTTTTATGCATTAGTTCCATTAGTTGATTGTTTGATTTTATTTTGTTTTATTTTGCTAGGGACTAGCAAAATCTAGGTTTGAGGGTGTGATCTATACATGAAATATGCATTTTATTATCTCCTAAGCTTATGATTATGCTAGTGTTTGATTAGAATAACTACTACTTTAATATAGTTTTTGGTTTTTGTAGGAAACAAGAGTAATACACAGAAATGAAGAGAAAAGTAATTCGAATGGTTAAATTATCATAACTTCGTGTACAAATGTTGGATTGGACTGATTCAAGTCTCATGTTAAATTCAAGAAGTCATCCTTCCAACGCCACCAACCACGCGCAATTCGGAGTTCGGGACAGAAAGTTATAGCCATTTGATGTTTATGAACAGTAACTACGATCGATCGTATATAATTGCGATCGATCGCCATAGCCGCAAAGGCAGTGTTTTAAAGAAAATGATCGATCAGACCCAAAACGATTGATCGTATCTACTAGAATTTTTCAATCATCGAAGACAGTAATTACGATCGATCGGCATCATACGGCGTCGATCGGCAAAGCGATCGATCGGAGTAAAATAACGAAGGAATTACAATCGATCGTATGGCGAACGATCGTCAATACGGAGCGATCGATCGCCGTCTGCGGAAAACCGAAATAAGACCTATGCCGCAAAGGCATTGTTAGACGTTGCATGCAGATTTCCCTAGGAGCATCTTCGACCAGGAGGGAGTAATACTTTATTTCTGACTGTATCTAGAAGTGGACATCTTTGTTCATTTCCTAAAAATTTAATTTATGTTCTATATTACTAATTCCTTGTTATGAAAGGCTTGTTCATTGCACTTGCATTTATATCACTGTAATTAAGCATTGTATTGCATCACTCAAGCTTCCTTCTCAGTTTGTAATGACATGTTTCTCCATTCTCAAACTCTCTTCCTACATGTCATTATAAAAAAAGTCCTTTTAAAAAAAATACAGTATCTCTTTAGTTTTCATTTTCCTTTGTCTCCCTGTGAAAGCCAATTGGAACTGTTGCCTAAGATATGGCTTTTTGTGGTAGGTTCTAATTTTTCCACCTTGTTCATCACTATATACATCAAGACATAGGTAATAGAGGGAAATTTTTAAAATTTGCAATGATTGTTTTCTCATGTTTACCTCTCTTATTCAGATTTCATTTCACCATGTTAGCTTGATTCTATTGTAGCTCTTCTTATGTTTACCTCTCTAATATAATTGATTTACTTATTAGGATGAGATGGATATGGGTCTCTGTTCAATAACGATTGTCAATTCTAGCGAATAATCAACAAATGGGTCAGGGATGGCTTCGGAATTAAAAGTAATGCTATTCAGGCATCGAGAGCTGACTAATGAAAGACGACTTGCGTCGTATCGGTTTCTATTGGAGTAAAGTAATGAGGGAAAACTGAAATATGGAACCATCAAATGAGCTGCCACCAAATTTTCAGTCTACACCAGAACTATGAGTCATATTTGGCATCAAGCTATGAAGTCAGATGAGGAGAATGGAATTTACAAATTTCCTAACGTTAGCTCTCAGAAAAAAGGTAGGGTTGGGAGGAAAAAACTTGACCTAAATCTTGTTCGGACTAGTGAAGTTCCATTAAAGGATTGCACCAACATTCGGTCCTTTGCATGCAAACAGAAGGTTTAAAAAAACAACATTGCACAGACGATTCAAGGAAGGTCTAATTAGAACCCATTCTAATGCAATCAAGCCAAGACTAACTTTGGAAAACCAAAAGTCTCAGCTAAGGTTTTGCATATCGTTGCTAAATCCAACTAGTCTCTCATTTCAAGTCCATTTTTCCAAAATATGCACAATTATGTGCATATCGATGAAAAATGGTTTTTCATGATGAAGGTGTCTCAAAAATACTACTTGTTGTCGGAAGAAGATGAGCCACATCGTAGTTGTCAGAGTACACGATACATCACGAAAGTGATGTTTATGGCAGCAGTTGCATGCCCAAGGTTTGACAAATCAGAGAATATGATTTTGATGGAAAAATTGGTGTATATCCTTTTGTATACCAAGAAAGTGCGAAAAGAAATAGTAAAAGCCGGTCTGCTGGAACGCATCTGATTGTTTCAGTAACAAAGCAAGTGACAAAAGATTTATTAATTTCGAAGGTGCTCCCTGACATTCAATCAAAATGGCATGATCCTAATGAAAGGCCGATTTACATCCAGCAAGATAATGCTAAACCGCACATCAGTCCCTTGGACAATGAGTTTGTGGAAGCAGCTACGAAGAATGGATTTGACTTTTGGCTAATTTATCAGCCACCTAACAGCCCTGATCTCAATATATTAGATCTTGGTTTCTTTTGCTCTATTCAAACTTTGCAACATCAAGAAGCACTGAAATCTATTGATGAGCTTGTCATGGCAGTTATACTAGCATATAATGATTTCCCAGCCACCAAATTGAATCGAATTTTTTTAAGTCAGCAACAATGCATGATTGAGATATTGAAGGCTGACGGGGGTAACAAGTATAAACTCCCACATTTAGGAAAGGGAAAACTGGAGCGTGAGGGCAAACTTCCAACTCATTTGGCACTTAATTGAAAAATTATTCACAGAGTTATGGAGGTATATTCTACATTGTCACTTCATTTTTGCCTTCTTTCTTAGTTCTTGCTCCAAGATGTATGAATTTGATGATCCTTCAAATTTATTAATCAGACAATCAGCATACAAAATTTCAATCCAACAGCAGTTGATTCAATCAGATAACTGTCCATATCTAACATGGTTAGCTGGATTTCAGTATTGGTAAAACTGTTTTTGGACTTCAATTTCTTTTTCTATTTCAAGATTGCTTTTAAAGTTCAGTTTTGTCTACTTGATTCTATTGGTAAAGTTGTTTTCTATTGACTTATAGTTGTTCTTTCTAGCTAGCTACACTAACATTTATCTACTTTTTCCATCTTATTTTTTCATTTTTCCATTCTTTTTGCAGGTTGTTGAATAGAGCTTGAGCAAGTTGATACAATCAGTACCATGGGTGCTTGTATAGTGGTTATGCCTGTGATCAATTTGCAAGTGGAAAAAATATTTTACTTGTCAATTCATTGTTTTCCACCTCAATGGAATTTTGATATGGTCGAAAATGAAATAAAGGAGACTTACCATTTTACTTCTGAATTTTGATTTTGCACTTCTAGTTTTTGTGGTTTCTATTTTTACTATCGTCCTCTGCATTAGATATGATGCTACAAGATGGGCTAGAGGAACCAAGACAAGAGAAGTTATCTCGTAGAAGAGAACTGAAAAAAATGTAAGGAACAATAACTTCTTCCTGTGAACAAAGGATTTTTTTAATTGTGACATGATACCCAATGTAGATCGGCCTGTGACTCTACAAAGTAGTGATCAAGGTGTTTACTGTGCTTTTTAAGTAGCATTACCTCATACACTTCGTTAGATTGTTAGACGTTGCATGCAGATTTTCCCTTGGAGCATTTTTCACATAATTACAGATTGCTTTAGTTTGTAGGCTGTCTTAAATAGTCACTAGAAAGGCATTATTGGAATCTTGCTTTGAAGTACCAGAACGTGAAGTGCATTCTGCTTTCTTTACTGAGAATGAGGGAGTGGGGGGAGCCAGAGAACCCTTATTTTAAAATCTCATTTTATGTGTTTTAATATATCAATTAAGAATAATCCACTGAACACATGCCCTGGTGCCTGGCCCCCACTCCTAGCGTCAGGTGTTCTCAGACCCTGGCACCAGACTGGCCTCAGCGCCAGGCTGTGCCTAGCGCCCAGACCAACCCTCGCGTCCTGGTTTTCTACTACTATTAGTCATGCGATTAATGAATCATACCACATCATAAAAGTCAAGTAACACATCAAAGCACATCGCACGACCAAAAAATCAAATAAGGAAATAAAATTTTCCTATTTCAGAACAGTTTCCTAAAATAGAAACCCTAATTAACGTACCAATTTTTCCGGGTATTACATCCTCCCCTCCTAAAAAGAGCATTTCATCCTCGAAATGCAGGCACTCAATCCGGAAATAGATTAGGGTAGGATTTTCTCATATCACTCTCAGTTTCCCATGTCATTTCCTCCGAGAGCTGACTTTGCCAAAAAATCTTCACCAAAGGAATAGTATTTCTACGCAACACCTGATCTTTCTTATCCAAAATCTTAATAGGTCTTACCATTAAATATGCTTCCAACTCCATAGTTGCATAGTCCAAAACATGTGATGGATCTAGCAAATACTTCCTTAACATTGAAACATGAAAAGTGTTATGTATCTCTGACAGTTGTGGGGGCAAAGCTATCTGATACGCGACTGGTCCAACTCGTTCTAAGATCTCAAATGGCCCAATGAATCTGGGACTTAGCTTTCCCTTTTTACTAAATCTCATGACTCCTTTCGAAGGCGACACTTTCATAAATACATGATCTCCTTCTTGAAATTCCAACTCTCTTCGTCAATAATTTGCATAACTTTTCTGTCAGCTTTGAGCAGCCTGTAACTTTTGTCTGATCTGTTTTACCTTTTCTGCACAATACTGAACCAATTCCGATTGTAACACTTGATTTTCTCCAACTTCAGTCCAACAGGTAGGCGATCTGCAGGGTCTTCCATATAATGCATCGGACAGTGCCATCCCTATGCTAGAATGATAACTGTTGTTACACCCAAACTCAATTAATGGCAAATGGTCATCCCAATAACCTTTCCAATCTATTGCACTTGCCCTAAGAATGTCTTCCAATATCTGAATCGTTCGCTCTAACTGTCCATCACTTTGAAGATGAAAAGCTGTACTGAAGTTAAGTTTCGTCCCCAAGGCATCCTGAATACTCTTCCACATTCTTGATGTAAACCGTGTATCTCTATCTGATACAATTGACAACGGTGTTCCATATAGTCTTACAATCTCCCTTATGTACAGTTCTGCTAAACTTTCAAGATTTTGCTTCCATTGGATTGGAAGAAAATAAGCCACTTTTGTCAATCGATCCACAATAACCAAATAGCATCCTTCTGTCTTTGTGTCTTCGACAAAGCTACTACAAAATCCATCGTGATGTGATCCCATTTCCACTGTGGAATTTCTAACGGTTGCAACAATCCAGCTAGTCTATGGTGTTCTGCCTTCACTTGCTGACAAGTTAGACATTTCGACACAAATTTTTCAATATCGTTTTTCATTCCGTTCCACCAAAAATTTCTCTTAAGATCTTGATACAGCTTCGTACCTCCGAGATGAATAGTATATTGAGAATGATGAGCTTCTCAAAGAATCTCTTGCCTCAAACTCGCATCTTTAGGTATAACTAACCTTCCCTTGAAACAAATACTTCCATTAGTACCTTTCCCAAAATCTGGTTTGTCCAATAATTTCTGCAATTGTGGATTCACCTTCTGTGCCTCAAGCACCTTGTCATATATAGATGATCTTATTGAAATATTACCAAGCATTGACGTCCTTTGAGATGTCGGCAATTCCAAATGGCATTCCCTCAACCTTTGTATCAACTTCCATTCATGAACCATCATGTTAGCAACCATTCCAGTCTTTCTGCTCAATGCATCCGCTACCACATTTGCTTTTCCTGGGTGATAGTGGATTGATAAATCATAATCCTTCAGATATTCTAACCATCGTCTCGGTCTCATATTCAGATCCTTCTGAGAAAAGATATACTTCAAAAGTTTCTCCACACAAGTAGTGTCTCCAGATCTTTAATGCAAACACCACCGCTACTAACTCCAAATCATGTGTCGGATAATTTTGCTCATGAATCTTCAATTGTCGAGATATGTACGCCACTACACGCCCATGCTGCATCAGTACACATCCTAATCCACACTTAGAGGCATCGCTATAGATAACAAAACCTCCTGATCTCGATGGCAAAGTTAATATCAGTGCTGAAGTCAACCTTCTCTTCAACTCCTTGAAACTCCTATCACATGCATCATCCCACACAAACTTTACTCCTTTCTGCGTCAGTTTAGTCATTGGCAACGCCAAACTTGAATATCCTTCTATAAAACTTTGATAGTATCCTGCCAATCCTAAGAAACTCCGAATCTCTATAACATTCCTCAGTTGTTCCCAATTCAGCACTGCCTCCACCTTCGCTGGATCCACTAATACTCCCATCTTTCAATATATGTCCAAGAAATTTTACTATGTCCAACCAAAACTCACACTTACTGAACTTGGCATATTACTTATTATCCTTCAATATCTGCAACACTTGAGCTAAGTGTCTTCTGTGTTCCTCCCAGCTTGTTGAATACACCAAGATGCCATCCACAAATACTATTACGAATCGATCCAACAGGTCAACAAAAATCCTGTTCATCATATCCATGAATGCTACTGGTGCATTTGTCAATCCAAACGGCATTACCAAAAATTCGTAGTGTCCATATCTAGTTTTGAATGTAGTCTTGGATATGTCCTCCTCCTTAATCCGCAATTGATGATAACCCGATCTCAGATCAATCCTGGAGAAAATTTTCGCAGATTGTAGTTGATCAAACAGATCATCGATCCTGGGCAATGGATTCTTATTTTTCACTGTCACTTGATTCAACATCTGATAGTCGATACACAACCTCACTGATCCATCCTTCTTTTTCATAAATAAAACTGGCGCACCCCACGGTGAAACACTAGGCCAAATAAGCCGCTTATCCAACAGTTCTTGCAACTGCTCCTTCAACTCTGCAGGTGCCATCCGATATGGCACTTTTGATATAGGTGTTATCCCTGGTATCAAATCAATAGTAAACTCAATTTCTCTTTTTGGTGGCAAACCAGGCAACTCTTTGGGAAAGACATTTGGGAAATCTCGCACTACTGCAATTTCCTCAATCTTTGGGGTAGGCATTTCTAAGGGTAACATACTTGCTAAATAGGCACTGCTTCCTTTAGTTATAAGTTTTTGAGCTTTTAATGCTGATATAATCAAATTCTCCTTTCTCGCTCATATCCCCTGGAAAACAAGGTTTTTCTCTCCGGGAATTCTAAAGTAGACCATCTTCTTACTACAATCTACATTTGCCCCATACTTGGCTAACCAGTCCATTCCCAAAATAACATCAATCAAACAAGTCAATCAAAATCAAATTAGCACACAACACCTCATCCCCCACTACTACATGAGATTGCTCAAGGTACTCAGTTGTAACAAACCTAGTTCCCAATAGGTGTAGAGATCAACAATTCAGTTTAGACAAAAACTTCTCTAGACTTAAGGCAAAAACAGAAGAAATGAACGATCTCGAAGCTCCCGGATCAATCAAAACTCAAGCAAGACTATTGAGGACTAGAAGATTACCTTCAATGACCTAGTTAGAAGCTCCCACGCCCTCCGACATCATCGCAAAGATTCTTGCCTGAGCCTTCTTATTCGTCTCAGCTCTTGCCTTCTTCTCACAATCAGGACAATAAGGCGAGATGTGACCCACCTTATTGCAAGTGAAACATCTCCTCGTATCTTGAGGACATAGTTTTCCAACATGTGAATTCTGTCCACAAATTCAGCAATGATTTCCAGCACCAAAACTGTTGTCGTTCCCATTACCTCGAGTTGGCTGATGATTCTGAAAATTTGTCCGATTCTAATGAGGCTGATACTTTTGCTGCTTGAAGGGATGATTATTCCCATAGTTGATGTTCCCAAAATGCTTGTCTGTAGGATGCTTCAGTTTATTCTCTTGACTCCTGCTCTGACCGATCTTCCTCTCCATAGTTTGCTTGAAGTCATCCTCCAGAATAGAAGCCAATTCCACCGCCTTAGCAACAGTAGTCGGCTGAGAAACCAACACCCTCGACCTCAATCCATCTTTCAGACCATCAACAAAACGCTGCACTTTGATCAACTCATTCGGACATGCAACGGTTGCAAAATGCTGAAGCTATTTAAATTTCGTCTCGTATTGAAGCACTGCCATCGAACCTTGAACCAATTCCAAGAACTCCTTCTCCTTGCGACACTCTACGTGTGGTAGAAAGTACTTCTTATTGAAGACCTGCCTGAACTCAGCCCACAAAATATCCTAGCTGTCCGCAAAGCTGTTCCACTCAGCAGATTCCCACCAGAATACTGCTTCGCCAACAAACAGATAAGTTGAGAAAATGACACGATCAGCAGCAGGCACCTTCATTCCCTTAAACAGCCTTTCTACCTCCACCATCCAACGTTCAACTTTCTCCGGGTTATCCTCACCCGAGAACTCAGGTTCGGCTCTCTTAAATCGTTCAAGAGTAGGTGCTTTCTCACTTCCTCTGGTTCCTCCTCCATTCCAGATCTTAGCAGCCAATTGTCTCATCATGTCCGTCATATTTTGGCTACCTCCTTCCTGCGAAAGGTTCACTGCAGCATTCGGTCATCTACCACGCGCTCTAGAGTTCACCATTTTCGATTATCTACAGTCAAAGAAAGAAGATGAATTAGAATCTCACTTTTTGGTTTAATTTTAATTCATCCCTCATTCCTTTGACTCATAGACGACAAACACACCCGCAAAACAACAACAAAACCAAACAAGCAAAAATATAAACACTTAATCAAAGAACTCTTTATTAATTTATTCTAAAGAAATCCTACAACGAATCCCTAGTGTATAGGCCAGGGTTTTATTACAAAAGAGTTATGAAAACTAAAATCTATCCTAACTCTCCTACAAGTTTTGATCTTAAAAGATACTCATCTAATATCATCAACGCTGTCAGAGTTGGAGCAAGCCTTAACTCATGAAGCCAGCAAATCTCCCATCCTATCATATAGGGCCACCTACCCCATAGACTTAAACCTGTTATATAAAATGTCAGAAAGCACTGTATCCATTTCTGCCCGCATATACACTGGGTGAAATCTCACTATTGGGTCCTCTATGGCCACATACTCTGGTGATGATCCATGCCCGAACTCTATTCGGACTTCGGGTATCTATGGTCCATGTCCATCCACCCATTCGACTGGATAGTCTGCATCTATAAAAGGGTCATATATAGGTAAAGGCTCTACTTCAGCAACTGGGTTCTGCACTTCCTCTATATCAATCTTTAACGGGTCATCTTTTGTTCTACTACCTGTCACTTTTCTTCCATTCTTCAAGCCACTGCCCTAACAACTTCTTGTTTGTCTTTCTCATAGATTATGTTGCTTCTTGTTCTAGCCATTTAAACTTATACAAGAAACGTTGTTAATCTCACACACGATTAACGGATAAGGTTCTACTATAGGTTCCACTCGGTTCTCCTGAGTCTTTCTAATCTCACACACGATTTACTACATCATTTCATATATTACAATATTATTTTTAAAATTGATGATCTAAAATTCTAAAGTTCCAATTAAAGAGTTTCAGAGCTCCGATACCACGTTGTCACGCCCCAAAATTCTTGACCTCGATCGAAGTGCGGAAGCCTTTAAGTAAACTAATCAAATGCTGAGATAGGAACCTTGGGACACGAACGAATACTCGATCACTCGGGTCAATTACATCGTCACAAAAGACCGTGTAATCGACATCACCAAGAACTCATAACAAAACTCAAAAATTAAGAACTAAGAAATCCTTCATCCAATTTCAAATAACATTGTCAATGTAGCAAATGATTCCTACTTCAATTATTGCAGCAGATTAAATAAAACTGTCAAATAAAACAAGTATCAAATCCAGGCACACACTGGCCAACACTAATAAAGTTCTGGCAAAAGAAATACAAATAAAAGCAATTCTTCCAAATATCCTCCATGAAACCGCTCAACCTTTTCGAGCTGCAAAGTTCTGACTTACTGGTCCTTAAAGCTTGCATCAGAGGATGCATGAGTATTTCATAGAAATACCCAGTAGGATGCAAAAGCCCACCAGGAAGACAAAATAGGATATGAAGAATAAGTCACTTAGATAAACATGGATATGCACTCTTTGAAAAACATATCGAAGGTTTACATTGCCTGAACAGAAAGGTCAAATAATAACAGTCCTAATGTACAAGTATATGGAAGAATAATCTCAATAAGACTCCAAACAATTACCCGTATAAGGAGATAATGGTCATAATACCAAAGGCTCCATGCATCCACAATGCAAGGAGTTATAATTTCTGCTCGCTGAATTTATCGATTGCAAAAGGTAAAATATACCAGAACATCCTAGAGGTTCTCTTTTTGGAATCCGGCCACGCGTCTAGGCATGTTTATGGACACAATGAGCGGAGACTGAAGACCTTCTGTAATGTCAACCAGTCTAAAACGTACGTATGTGCCTCTTTTTGAGCAGTAAGGAATCGCAACTCCCTAAATATAGAAGATCTCACAAGATCTAGTAATGGCTCGTGAGCATATTATGAGTTCACCTCAGAGAGATCCTCACAAGGTCTCTAGTGGAGAAATAGGTCAATGCTAAACTGGACAATGATTCAACAAAAACCAAGGTTTTAACTTTTTGAGAATAGAGTAACACTTACCACAATGACTCACTAATGGAGTATGAGTAAAACATCAAGGTCTCTCAACAATAAATGACTCACTCTCTAGAGTATAATATGTAATTACTCTCAGTAGCATAAAGCTCATCATAAGAACACAATTTAGATTCCAAATTAGGCCGATGGATAACTCACTATAGGAGTATGAATTTCACTCATTGATCACACATCATGCATCGTAGCTTTACCTTTGATAATAACATCTCTAGATCTGGAATTATATTATTTTTAATATTAAGATAGCTTTTAGGAAGGTTTGATCTCCAATTGGATACTCAAATAGACTCCACGTTGTACAAAGGAAACCATAATCATTTTGATTCAAAGGTACACTGACTCCTCCCGAAGTCTTAACTTTTTGGACTCCCTTACTTACTACAGTAGTACATAAGAGGTCTTACCAAAATGTATTAGTATTATTTAGATCAGATTACATCATATCATAAGTAATAGTACTTATTAGTGCTTTAAAAACCCTAATTCCAATAAACTATCTTATACCATACAGACCAATTACGACTGACCCCACCATCAACATATATGGATTTTGACCATGAAACTTTTATAAAATATAGTCCTATGAGTCTATTTTATAACCCAACTGACGGTGTATTTATCCAAGTTTTGTACAATTACTTATGATTTTTATTATAAGCACTGTCAGCGCAAGAACAGTCCTGGCCGAGAAGGCATTACTTTCTTATAATAAGTAATCTCATATTAATACTCATTAATCATGATAATATGACCTTAATACCCTTAATTACTCCCCTCCTAGAGTAATTCTAGACTCTGGTACATTTTGGATTTAATGATTTCATAAATTTAGTTGCTATTAAAATGTTAAGCTAGACCCAAGTCATAACACTTGCTCTAATGAAGCTTTTAACATCATTAATAGCTCCTTTAACCATATTGCGTGATTAAAATAGAACATTATAGAATAAAGAAGAGAACTTTATGACCTCCCACACTCAAGAGACATGACCATATAGATATTTCCATCAAAGGTAAGCATGTATGCACTAGCATGAAGCATTAAACAAGGCATATCAACATGTGTACTCTTATTTGATACACAACAAGGAATATCTCATGAATCAACATCAATACAACCTCTCCCACTGAGATAATATCAATAGAATCATCAAATAATCATGAAAAGAATGAAGCTAAATGATTTAAATCAGATTGGTTAGGAAAAACCATCCTACCAACATGGTGTATGCACAATGCCCTCCTACGCATAGCTCCTTCGCTCTTCTCCACGACGATGCCTTTACTCTTTTGTTCCAACGTGAGAGATGGGTGAAAGAATAGATGGAAGGCTGCTGGAGTTGATTGGAAAGAAGAAAGAAAAGCTAGGGTTTACACAAGACGACCCAAAGCCTTGGCGTGCAATGGCATGGGCCGGCCTCCTCCTTGGCTTTTATAGCCAATGCCTCCTTCAACTAGGATAACTCCTAATTAGATCCTTCCTAATCCCAAATCCCAACTTAACAATGAAAAGTCTTCTACAATTAGGTCAAGACGTCCAGCAATAGAGATCTCCCAATTTGTTAGTATTTCAATCTTTTTAGTTAAGATATTACCTTATCAAGACTACTCCTACTACAACTAGGAAACTACCAAATCTAAGCTGATAAAAGATGCTCTAATCGCTTTTTTTTAATTAGTATTTATCTTCATAATTATCTCAGCTGAAAATATAACCTTCCGATTTACTGCAGTACTTATCGTATCCACCGCGATTAGGTCAACCCGTGGATTTGCACCAAGATTTACTCCAATCAACTCAAGATCACTCCAACCATCTGAAGATCACCTTATGACAAGTCACCCACATTCATAAGTCACCCCTGGGCCAGTGTCACGGGCTCAGTGTCCAGTTCCTGCATATTGGCTTGAGTCCTACGCGCACATGACTATGACGTCCGCAGTTGCACTACACGAAACACTAACACGCGCACTCCACAAACCACACATTAAAAGCAAATTCAATTTACCAATTAAGAATAACCCACTGAACACATGCCCTGGCGCCTGGCCCCACTCTTGGAGTCAGGTGTTCTCAGACCTTGGCGCTAGGCTGGCCTCAGCGCCAGGTTGTGCCCAGCGCTAGGACCAACCTTCGCGTCTTGGTTTTCTACTACTATTAGTCATGCCTTTAATGAATCATACCATATCATAAAAGTCAAGTAACACATCAAAGCACATCGCACAACCAAAAATCAAATCAGGAAATAAAACTTTCCTATTAGAACAGTTTCCTAAAATAGAAACCTTAATTAACTTACGAATTTTTTCGGGTGTTACAATCAACCTCTCTGCCTTTTCCTCTCTCTTTGTGGCAAGGAAATAAATGAAGAATAATTATTATCATTTGAATTATGGAGCTAAACCTTGTCATTATAGTTGGAGGTTATCTAAACCTGGAAATGCCAGGCTTCAATTCTTCTTCTCATAAGATATTTGAAGCTTAAGTTACTGATATATTCCCTTGTGGCTATACGACTGAAACTACTATTGATGGAAAACCTCTACGAGGCATACTTTTCTCCTACAGCCCAAATTTTGGCAATGCTGTTCAGGCTCATACTGGGCGAGTATGGTTATTTTATGTTTCCTTTTATTCCCTTCATTCCACATTAATTGTCTTTATTGGAAATGAGAAATGAATTAATTTCTGATTTCGAATCCAAACAATTAATGTGGGACAGAGGGAATGTCATGAGTCTAGCTTAATATTGTTTTCTCTCATACTTTCTAATGCAAATTGCAAGTCTTATTTCTGATCTGCAGGAAGTGACTGATCTCAGATGGATTTTTTTAGATCAACTACAATGATTTCAGTAATTTTCTGAGGACTAGTACAAAATCACTGCAATTAAGAGATGGCCAAGGAAAGTGCCCTAAGTTCTCAACACTGACTCTATTATAGTTACTTCCTTTCGTGTTCCAGAGAAAATCTTTTTATATTTTTACTGCTTTGAGAGTGCCTCTAAAACAATGTTAGTTTGATCACCATAGTCCTAGTAATTTGTAGGTTTGCAGGACCAAATTCAATTTTTGAAGCAAACAAAAGCAGTCATAGCCCTTCGGAGAATACTTGCGTGTAGTTTCTTCATTCATTTTATGTGAAGCACTCATATTCTTCATTTTCCAATTATTTCTTTTACTACCATACATTTGACTAGATCCTGTGAATGTGAGGTCGAGGCCCTTCACAGGCTCTATAATGTCCAAAAATCAGCAATGGAAGAAATAGAGAGAATGATGAATGTCAACTTGAGGCAAAGGATTGTGAAGGAGTAGCTACCAAACAACATGTTTTTCAATAAGATACACTGCAAAATTTCTGTACAATAATATGCTTTGAGCCAGGACAGGCACTGCTGATGAAGAATACAAAATTACCCGTAACTCAGTCAAAATGTTCCCTTTGCCACTCCAGGTATGCTCCTTTATTCATCATGCTTGTCTTCTGAGTTCTGTAAAATTTATGTATCTGCATTCTGCATATGGCATGATGAATCTGCATTCTGCATTATTGAATGATGAAGCCTTTGTATCTGCATTCTGCATTCTTACATTATTGAATGATGAATCTCACACCTTAAGTTTTATCATGCTCATGTGGGATTGTTTTAATTCTCAGAAGCCACAGGATCTAGTGGAAATCAAAGTATGTTCCTCATAATTGCAACTAAAAGATAAATCTGGATCTTCACATAATTCTTCTTCAATGCATAAACGTGCAGAGTTCAATGTAGCAGAAAGTCCAAATAACTGTACTTTTCCTAAAATTCACGAGTCAAATAGCACTGTTGATTCAAAAAATCATGGCATGAGAACGGAGTTTATGCAGGAGATTTCCGTTGAAATGGACCAAGCTCAATTTGGCTTCAAAGGAGAATCTCAACTGTGTACCCATGACTCTAGATGTTCTTCAACATTCCATTCTGATACTGGAGATGTTATGGAGAATATAGAAGTCTTTTCAAAAGAGGAATGGAAAACTCCCACAGAATCAATTGCTAATATTCTTACCTCATAATTGGAAACTGTTGAAGAGGGACTTGTTACAATGCTGAATGCCGAGGATCCTGCTGAAGAAGAATGTGACACTATTGCGGTAAATGTACTTCTTAGCTTTATGACTTACAGATCAGAGAATAATCCTAAGTGGCAGTATGTTCAAAGTCAGATCAAATCAAGTCCTAGCAAATCAAGTAGTTATGGTACTAGCCATAGCGAGAAAAGCATCCAAAATGGAAGAAGAAGCCATACTAGTGTTGGTAAAGACCACACTGTCAGGTTGAGGAGGTCGACGCAAGGGAGGAGGAGGAACGTGGGAATGTAAGGCAAAAGAATGTAGTAGGATTTCAACTTTTTTGTATAGTTTTAACTAGAATGGATGGTCATATGCAGTTTTTTCCTTGGTTGGTGCTTAAAAAGCTCCCGGGTCATTCATGCTATACTAGTTTATCTATCAGACTTCAATAACTCAACTAATATTCTCTTTACTCACGTTTTTATGAAATAAAACCAGTTTTATGGCCTTCACAATGCCAAGGCTAAGCTTCAGTAGAATAATTTTTTCTCTTGTTATAAAGTTGAGATTCACACACCCTCACAGTATACGCTAACAGAATGAGACCCAGGACAACTTAAATGATTAAAACAAAAGCCATGACTAATCATTTATACGGTCTTTCACGATCTATTTAGTGCTATTTCAATGAAGCAAATATGCGAAACAACGGAGAGAACATGGTTATAAATTGGTTTCAATGTTCCAAGCTTTAAAATAACTTATTGATTAAAATTGTATGAGAGCGTCAGGAAGGGAGGGCACCAATAAGCAATAAATGAGAGTTGCTCATTGCCAGCCTAATGTCCCACAGATTCATCAGTTATCACATTAAATGGAACGAGGTAATGATAAAAACAAGAAGAGTCAAATTACAAATAAATACTCAAATTAGCAACAAGTTAGAGCAGTAGTTGTCCAACAAGTTAGAGCACCCTCAAATTACAAGTAACAGAATACTAACTATCAAATATCTTGAATGAACAAATTCTACTTTTTTTTCCTTTTTAATACAAGGAAAAAAGGAAGAAACTAAGAGACTTTACAAACTCTAGAAAATAAATGTCCAGTTCTGTGAAGGTGTAACCCATGGAGAATTTCAGCAGGCGGAGTGTTGAACCAATAAATTTAGAATTGTGTAGCTCCAAAGTTAGCCAAAATATCTGCCACCTGATTTTGTTGACAGAATACATGGTAGAAAATACTATCTGAATCAGATTCCCTAAATCTTCGAATATGTTGGAGGTAGCTACGAATGTACCAGGGCCCCTGTAGATCTTGTTGATTAATTAAAGAGATTAGAACTTTAGAATCACCCTGAATATGAACTCTGGATATCGACAAATATTGAGTCAATTGGATGCCTAAAAAATAGCTGATAGCCTCGGCATGAAGAGCATTATAAGCTGTCACTTGGCATGCATAACCTGCAACAAAATTTCCATACGCATCTCTAATTAACTCCCCTGCTGCAGCTATTCTTGAACTTCTTTTAAATCCTCCATCAAAGTTTAAGCAATAAAAACTATAAGGTGGGGCCTTCCATCTCAGAAATTTGTCTACAACAAATTGCTTATGACGAGCATTAGGACTCTGAATAGCGGCAATCCGAGTTGTTGAAGAAAAATCCTGCGTTGTAACTAAACTTGCTGAAGACTCCATTTAATTTTCTGAAAAATTATATGATTTCGAAACATCTAGATAACATTAATGAGGACTAAATAAACATCAAGCAATGGTGTGTTCTCCAGACGGGGCTTTAAATTCTCTTTACAATGAGAGAGGTGAGTAATAAAATCCATGACTGAACTAATATGAATGGGCATTTGTTGATTTGTTATACTCAACCAAAGTTAGCAGAAGAGACCACATTGCAGAAATAGATGATCAGAGGTTTCCACAGTAGCAGAGCAAAAAACACAAGGATTAGCATAAATATTTAGATCCGAGGTAGGAAGGCCATTCTTACAGATTTTTCAAGATAGATGTTGCATTCATAGCGGGACCTTGGTTTTCCATATGCATGACCAAAAATGATTTTTTTTTATACAAAAGCAGTCTTAGTGATGACTTCGTATCCAAATGCAACAGAATAATTTCCTAAAGATGTCATTCTCCAAATCAGCTTATCAGAGCTTTCAAGGGAAACAGGGTCTGCAAAAAAATTTCAACTATATCAGGAGGCCAAAGCGAGGCAATAAGGTTAATGTTCCAAGTTTTATCCTGTTGTAACAAAACATGAATATAATTAACAAATGATAAAAAAAAACTACGAAGAACAACTTGTAATACGTTTTTAAAAACTAGTATTGCACCTGGGTTGAAAGTTGGTTTGCTTTACTGAAAGCTGGATACTTGGAAACACCATCTGTTGCAAGGCCAAGCTTCACATTGCAAGGATCACGGGCAAAACACTCATGCTCCTTGTCAAAATCCTCCCAAGCTTGAGAATCTGATGGATGCCTCAATACACCTTTTTCATTAACTCGCTTATCTTTGTGCCATCCCATGTCCATAGCCATCTTCGTTGACATAAATAGTCGTTGTAACCTCGGTTTCAATGGAAAGTAGTGAACCTTTCGAGGAATCTTTCTACCCCGTCCAGCTCTTTGTTTATACCTCTTTCGAGGAATTTTTTGTAGCATAGTTGATGACAAGTTGGACATTCATTAAGCTTTTTATGCTCATTCCAGAATAGTACGCAATCATTTATGCATGAATTGTTATGTACCCAAGTCCCAAATCTCGCATTAACTTCTTAGCCTCATAATTGGAGGTTGGCAATGGTTCCCTAGCAGGTAATGCACGATTAAACAAGTTGAGGAGCATGTTGAGAGATTTGATGCAACAAAATAACAAAAGTGCAATAGTTGCGTGGCACAATGCCAAATCCAATTCAGCATGTGTAACAGCTCAAAGGGCATTCCATCATCTCTTGGACACAAGCCAAAGAGGTAAATGTAATCTTAGCAAACTTAATGTTTATGATTGAATGCCAATTATGAAGCAATGAACACAATTTTTTTTTGTGGCAAAAGGTTTTTGAATTTGATTTCAGTAGGCAATAACGCAATAGCTACAGACAGTTCCTCCTCAAAGACTGCAACTTTAAGCAAGAAAAACAGATGGAAACGAAAAGGTAGGTCGCTTACAGCTAAGGGAGACATTTCGCTAGCTGTGAATGGTGATGGAGAGAACATACTCGGAGCCATGAAAAAAGGCCACCACCCCCAACATCAGCTCAACTGCTTTGCACCAATGGAGGAACCCAACAACCACTCTGCCATTACTCTCCAAATAGTGCCTCAAATTTTCACCGTCCCTGTCGAATCGGCGGAGACAGAAATGGCACTGGTGCCGGCCGACAAGATTCTGAAAAGCATGAATAGCTTCCCCGCAATTCCAAATTGCATCTAAAATCTACAACCTTAAATCAGCAAAAAGCAACATTTGAGCTGACGATTACTACTTTTCCATTCCGGCCTTCACTGCCTCCCACCATCTTCTCATCTCTGCCGCCATCGAGGAGCATGCGATGGAGAATTAAGGTCGAGAAGGGCAAGACTTCGGACTGATCTACACATGAAATACACATTTTATTATCTCTTATACTTATGTTTATATTAGTGTTTGATTAGAATTAGCGCTACTTTAATATAGTTTTTGGTTTTTTGTGGGAAACAAGAGTAATATACAGAAATGAGATAAAAAGTGACTTCAATGGTTAAATCCTCATAACTTTGAGCACATATCTCTGATTGGACTGATTTAAGCCTAATGTTAAAGTTCAAGAAGTCAGCTTTCCAACGCCACCGACCGCGCGACAACGCAGAAATTAATGAAGGGAAATGATTAATCACAAAGCGATCAATCGGCTATACGGAGCGATCGATCGATTTATACGAAAAAAAAATAAATCAAGCCTATTTCGTCTCGGATTTGGAAGGGGACTTCGGGGTTTCTCTTCAAACATATAAATAAGCATTCAGGGAGAACGTATTGGATACTAGAGAATAGATCTTGAGCTAATAATTGAAGGCTAGAGAAGAAGAAGAGGAGTCTTTTAGAGCTAAAGAAGAAGAAGAAATCCATGCTAATTTAACTATCAAAATAGGTTTTACTTTTCTCTCTTTCTATGTGTAACTAAATTCCCTGTCAAGGCTAGATGAAGCCCTAGATATGTGTATTGCTACTCTTGTTAGTTTCATTTAATAAAGTTGATATGATTTTCTTTTGAGTGCTTGACTATAGACTTATTAGATATGAATGAAATTAGATCTTTTTAATCCCTGTGTCTAACCAAGAACAAGTTTGTGATTGATTAGATGCCCGACCAAGGATAGGATTGATTACACAATAGTGGATGAACTTTTGTGTCCAACCAAGAACATTAGTGTATTCATTAGTATTCGTGTGTCCGATCAAGAACATGAATTACCATATCATGTCAATCTGCGTGTAATAGTAATCAAGAGTAGTAATTGTATGTCTAGTGGTAGATTTATTGCCTTGATAATTCTCCTCATTGATTAATCTCAGCTTAATTTAGTTAAAGTTCACTACTTTCCTTAGAGTAACTAAAAACTGCATTTTTCTCTTTAATTTGGTAAATTATTTAACCGTCTGTGAGGTTCGACAACTTTTAGTACTCGTTGTAGTACACAATTGCCTTGTGCACTTGCAAGGGTTTAATTTTAAACAATCAAGTTTTTGGCGTCGTTGCTAGGGATGGAAGCCAATAGTTTACCAAATTTTTAGCATAAATAGTTTTAGAGTATTCTAGTTTAATTTAGATTTCTTTTCAGTAGCTTAATTCTATTTTTCTTCTTTTGCAGGATTAAGAGAGGACTTGTAATTCTCGCCAACGTTGGAAGGGACATCCCTTCCCACTGTTTGCACTCTCTTAACTTTCTTTTTTTAGTATACAACTGGATGCTTGGTGTTTTCTACTTTCTTTTTGGGATTGCATGACGTGCTAGTTGTCGCTATGAGGATTGCTAGTTTTCGCTATCTAGGATTGATGCTTGCTAGTTGTCGCTATTAGGACTGTTACAGGTTTTGTTGCTTGTTATTGTGCATGCATGGTCGTCGATCCCTGAAATCGGACCTTGCCCTTGATCCTGATCCTGAGTGCGTTTATAGAATCTGTAGAACTCCTAGCAACCCGATCACTGAAATCCATCCCATGGAAGATAACCTGAACTTTGGGGGTGGGAATGGCCTAAACCAGAATCCGGTAGTAACCCATGCCTGTACCCTGTAAGACTACTACCATCCCACCACCTACACTTTCCCCTCCTACATCCGCCTACCTAACAATGTGGCTAACTTTGAGATTAAGCCCAACATCATCCAGATGCTGCCCACATATCATGGCTAACTCAGGCACCTCCAAAACTTCCTAGAGGTTAACACCACCTTTAAACTCACACTGTCTGATGACCAGGTGTACTTTAGGTTGTTCCCATTCACCTTGAAAGACAGGGCAAAGGAATGGCTATACTCCCTTGAACACAACTCCATTTCTACTTGGGTGGAACTTCAGGCCGAATTCTTTAAGAAATATTTCCCTCTAGGGCGGACAAATAAGAACCGAAATGAAATCATCACCTTTACCCAACTACCTAATGAACAATTTCATGAAAGTTGGGAAAGGATGAAAGCCCTACTCTGGTCTTGCCCACATCATGATGTGCCCAAATCGCAATTAATGCAAAGATTTCATGAGGGTTGTGCGATCAGCACAAGACCCTAAATGATGCCTCTTGTGGAGGCACATTCATGAAGAAAACCTCGGATGATGTTTGGGATCTACTAGAGGACCTGAGCAAAATTCTTTACACAGTGCCACCCTCTATAGATCTGAAGGCTACATGACCGGTGGGAGTGCCTCAATGGGAGGCATGTACGATGTCAAAGCCACCACCAGTTTAGAACACCGAGTGGCATCTCTGACTGGGAGGTTTGATATGTTTTTCTCTCAGACTCCACCTTATACCCCAACCTCTCATGATGCCTGCACCATTTGTGCCAGCCCTATGCACACAATTGTTGACTGCCCCTCAGCTTCCCAATACCCAGATCTTGTACAGGAGCATATTAACGCTGTACAGACTTTTCCTAGAGCCAACAATTCATACTCCAACACTTACAATCCTGGGTGGCGTGAGGACCCTAATTTTTCTTGGAGGCAATTTAATCCAGGGCCGACTTTTAATCCGGCTCACGACAGGAATTCCAAAGCCAACATCAGCTCCCTTTGGTCAATCTAATAGAAATCTTCCATCGAAGACCAGCTGAGCCAAATAATGGCCACCCAATCCACCATGCTCATGGCTTTAACCGAGCTAAAAACTGAACAAAAGTCTCAGGCCCAGCTTGTCCATTCCCATACACAATGCATTGACAAGATAGAGACCCAATTAGGACAGCTGGCCCAGTCTATGAACCGGAGAGAAGCAGGAACCTTGCCTAGCCAACCCCACCAAAACCCTAGAAGCCAGTTTGTAGCTAAGGCCTTCCATTACCCTCCTGAATAAGTACAAGCCATAACTACCTTGAGGCGGTAAGAAGATAATAGGGTTTGGGATTTGTCTATTGGTCCCTTAAGTGAAAAAATGTCCCCTGAGGTTGAAAAAGAACCAGCTCCAATCAAAGTTGTGCCCGTTAGTTCTAAAACCCTGCAGGTTGACCCGACCAAAGCCTATGTTCCCATAGCACCATACCCACAATGCCTGGACTAACCCTCCCCATTTAGCAAATGTCATCAAAAGATGGAGGAGATGTTCGAGGTGTTTAAACAGGTTAAGGTCAACCTCCCTTTGTTAGATGCAATAAAACAAGTACCTGCCTATGCTAAATTCCTGAAAGACCTTTGTGCCCAAAAGCGTAAAGCTAATTCCAATTTGACTAAAAAGGTCTTCCTTACTGAGCAAGTGAGTTCCCTATTGACACATAATCTTCCACCAAAGTATAAGGGCCCAAGATGTCCAAAAATTTCATGTGCGATAGGGAACCATATTGTGAACAAGGCATTTTTATATTTAGGGGCGAGTGTCAATTTGTTGCCTTATTCTGTGTATGAACAACTTGGGTTGGGAGAGTTGAAACCGACTACCATAACATTACAACTTCCAGACAGATCCGTTAAAGTTCCACATGGTGTTATTGAAGATGTTCTAGTGCAGGTTGATAAAATTTTCTTTCCTGTGGACTTCATTATCCTAGATACACAACCTGTGCAGAACATTGGCAGCCAAATTCCTATGATTTTGGGACGTCCATTCCTGGCGACGTCCAATGCTATTATAAATTGCCAGATTTGGGTGTTGAAATTGTCTTTTGACAATTTAAATGTTAAACTGAATGTGTTTAATGTTCAAAAACAACATTCACCACCAGATGACTCCTATGCAGCTCATATGATTGACACTCTAGTGGATGGTGCACCCCCATGGATTTGTTCTAATCATCCAGTTGCGATTTCTTTCGTTAACCCTAATGTCTGCAGTAGGACCAAAGACGACCTGAACGTTGGATTCAAAGACCCTGGATAAGTTGGACTAAGGGAGTCCCGTCTTGCTGAAGATGTTAAACTTAGTGCCGTCTTGCTAAAGACGTTAAACTTAGCGCTTGGTGGGAGGCAACCCATGTATTCAGGTATATTCTTTCCTTTTCTTCTCCTTATTGTTTTGTTTTTCATTGTCATTTTTAATTTCTTTTACATTGAGGACAGTGTCTAAATTAGGTTTCGGGGAGAGGATATTGCTTTAGTATTAAAAAAATCGAAGAACAGTAGATACGATCGAGTGGACATAAACGATCGATCGCTGTGCGATCTACCCTGGAAATGGACGATCGATCACCATACAGTACACCTGAATATGTTCATCTGCAATGTGATGGGCGTTGTTTCTTGTTTTATAAAATGATTGATCAGCTAAATATGCGATCGATCGCGGGTCATCTTCTTCGCGCATTAAATCCAGGCGGCCGTGGCGAGTGAAACCTATTTCTGCTCGCCGCCACCGTTTTCGACCCCTGTTTGGATTGAAACTCCGGCCCCCAACAGATTTTTGTACGTAGAATCCAGATCTGGTGTCTGTTTTCATGATTTGCCTCTCCTTTCCTCACAATCATGCATTTTTCTTCCGGTAAGCCGAAACTCAATAGCTTGATTTTTCGTGGTTTCTGGTAGAAATTTTTGAAATTAGTCTCATGCATGCTCTTATATTGACTATTGCGATGATTATGCATGAATTACCTCTTCTGATTCTTCGCTTTTAGGCATTTTTCCTAATTTTTAGGAATTGCGTTCATACGGTGAACAATGTTATGTTAAAAAAAATTCAAAAATATGAAGAGGATCTGCTGTTTGTGTCATCTACTGTTACATGATTGTTGTGATGATGATGCGTAAAGTTACATGCTAAAACATTGTACTTTGCTGTGATTTTCATTATTATCTTTGTTTTTCAGGTACAATGCCTCAGAAGATGGTCGCCCAGAAATGCCATAGGGGTGAGGCATCTACGTCACACCCTGTTCCGTCCACTCCTGCCCTTGAGACTCCTCCAACGCCTCGACCGATTCAGTATGAGAGGCAGCTCATCCTTAACCCCTATATTCCTGATCTTCCAACCAAAGATGGATCGAGGAGCGGCCGGACTGAGTGCAGTATTTCACCCACATCGCTGAGAAGAGACATAATGTACATCCAATAGTACATGAGGATCCGGTCCGAGAATTTTATGCGAATGGCACCATTGAAGATAGAGAGGATCCAGAATGGGTGGCCATCCAGAGTGTAGTATGTGACACTCTCGTCCGGGTCCAAGTCACCGAGATTGCGAGTGCCATGCGGTGTGAACGAGGTACTATTCATCACCCCGATTTTGATGGATATAAGTTTCCACTCTTCCGCGACGTCACAGGACGATTGACGGGATTTGCAATAGGGCCCGGAATCATGACATACCTCTCTGCCATCAACATGCTACTTGAGTTCCGCTTCGCCATCTTGATTCTACAGCATGATGTATGGTCGGCCCAGATGGAGAAAGTCGACCAAACAATGATTGATTTGCTATATGTTTTCGGCGACAACACTAGGCACCGTGATCTTGACTTGCCTGCATTCGTCTTTAGATGGATGAAGCAGATGTTGGTGGGGCGCAAAGATGAGAGGTTACCATATCCATACATTCTAGAGCGGGTATTTTAGGCCCATGGGATACAATTTCTAGTTCATTCTAGAGTATCTCGTGGACTTGGACCCATTGGCATTTATGCTTATAACAGGATGATGGGCTATACTCGACACCCAGCTTGGCCACTGTACATCGTCCTGAGGAGCAGGCCAAGATACCCAAGGGTCAGCCAGTTCAACAACCACCTTAGGCAACTATGCATCAACAGATCATCGATCTCACTGGACATGTGCAGAAGATTCGATAATGGCAGCAGGAGATTTGAGCCTCACAACAGGAACTTAGGGATTCTCAGCATACTATTACGGAACGCCTCGACTCCATAGTTGATTTTCTTCATGCATGGTGTTTTCCTCTAGGCGGTGCTGATGGTGATGACTGGGATTTCTAGTCCACTTCCTCTGGTGTTATCCTTCCTCTTTCTCCTTTACTCTTATGTGATCATTGTATTTTTATCTTTTGTTGTGCATTGAGGACAATGCTTATATTAGGTTTGGGGGAGAGGATGTGCTTCATTGTAAAATCAGAAAATAAAAATAAAAATAAATATTTGAGTAGTTTTTAAGATGTTTATTAGTATTTTTGTTAGGTTTTGATAGTCTATACCGTGATAATGCATGCTTAAATTCTTAAGAGATAAATTGACTTTGGAAGTGTGAGTAAGTATATTGGAGGCTAGAGAAGAGGAAGAGAATGAGTCTTTTGGAGCCAAAGAAGAAAAAGAAATCCATGCTAATGGAACTATCAAAAAAGGATTTTCTTTTCTCTCTTTCGATGTGTAACTAAATTCCTTTTAAGGCTAGATGAAGCCCGAGATATGTGTATTACTACTCTTTTTAGTTTCATTTAATAAAATTGATATAATTCATGCATAATGCTATTTTATGAGTTTCTTTTGAGTGCTTGACCATAGACTTATTAGATATGAATGAAATTAGATCTTTTTAATCCCTTTGTTTAACCAAGAACAGGCTTGTGATTGATTCTATGCCCGACCAAAGATAGGACTGATTACACAATAGTAGATGAACTTTCGTGTCCGACTAAGAACATTAGTGAATTCATTACTGACTCGTGTGTCCGACCAAGAACACGAATTACCATATCATGTCAATCTGCGTGTAATAATAATGAAGAGTAGTAATTGCATGTCTAGTGGTGGATGATCGTTTAAATATAAACTCTTGCAAGTGCACAAAACAATTGTTCTACGGCGAGTATACAAAGGGTTGTCGAACCTCAGCGACGGTTAAATACTTTACTAAATTCAAGAGAAAAGTTGCAGTTTTTAATTACTCTAAGGAAACTGATAAACTTTAACTACTTATAAAGGATTTAAATCAGTGTAGAGAATTATCAAGGCAATGAATTCACTACTAGACATGCAATTAATACTCTTGATTATTATTATGCACAAATTGACATGATTTGGTAATTTGTGTTCTTAGTCGGACACACGAATTACTAATGAATTCACTAACATTCCTGGTCAGACACGAAAGTTCATACACTATTGAGTAATCAATCCTATCCTTGGTCGGGCATAAAATCAATCACAACTTGTTATAATGTAATTAATCCTATCCTTGGTCAGGCATAGAATCAACACAATATCTAATTCCATTCATAATCAATTAAGTCTATGGTCAAGCACTCAAACGAATACTCATGAAATCGCATTAACCATGAATCATAATCAACTTTATTAAATAAAACTCACAAGAGTAGCAATACACATATCCAGGGCTTCATCTAGCCTTGATAAGGAATTTAGTTACACATAAGAAAAACCTATTTTTGTAGATCCATTGGCATGAATCCTTCTTCTTCTTTGGCTCCAAAGACTCCTTCTCTTGCTCTTCTCTAGCCTCCAGAATAGGCTCTCTCCTATAATACATCTCCCTTAAGGCTTATTAATATGTTTGAAGAGAAACCCTGAAGTCCCGTTCCAAGTCTGAGACAAAATAGACTTGATTAAGGTTTGGCCGCACAAATCGATCGATCTCTTAGTATAGTCAATTGATCGCTTACTCATCGGTCACTTTCTTTCACAATTTCCTTCGTTGTCGCGCCGATCATCTATTTTGTCTCATCAGCCGATCGATCATTTAATTCGCGATCGATCGTGTTTAGTGTAATATGCAGATCCAAAAACTCTAGTAGATACGATCGATCGTTTTGAGTGCCGATCGATCGTTTCCTTCGATACACTGTTTTCGGCTCTGGCGATCGATCGTGTATGAAAGGCTGATCGATTGTAAGTACTGTTCATAATATTCAAATGGCTATAACTTTCTGCTCCAAACTCTAAATTACGCATGGTCGGTGGCGTTGAAGCTGACTTCTTAACTTTAACATGAAACTTGAATAAGTCTAATCAGAGATATGCACACGAAGTTATGATGATTTAACCATTAGAATCCTTTTTCACCTCATTTCTGTATCTTACTCTTGTTTCCTACAAAAACCAAAAACTATATTAAAGTAGCAATAATTCTAATCAAACACTAGCATAAACATAAGTTTAAGAGATAATAAAATTCATATTTCAAGTGTATATCAAACCCCCAAATCTATTTTTTGCTAGTCCCTAACAAGACAAAACAAAATCAAAATTAAGCAAAACAAACTAATGGACCTAAAGCAATCAAAAGACTAAATAGAAAAGTAAATGCCACTTTCGTAGGGAACACGATTGCATTGAGCGTATACAACAAGCCGTTAAACCTCTAGGTGTCCCTAGTAGGACGAGTGGTGTCTCATGAGGGTTTGTAGCCATGCTACCCACAAACATGTACTTATAAAACTAATTAATTTAAGTTCAAACAAAACAAAACACAACAAAACACTACAAAACAAACAACCTATTATCCCGACAAATGCAAACCACAATGCTTAAGAAATTCAGCCACACGTACTTGGTTCATAATCATCGGGAATATAGAAGCCCTCAAGTAAGTGGTTTTATTCCACACTTTCATGTAGGAAATTTCTGCTCAAATATAGTATAGCATGATAATGTAAATAGTAAAAAGTGTAGAACATTGTAGTCATATATTCTAAATCTCTGTTTCACACATATCTAGTGTTACCCATTAGCCAAAGAACATCAGAATCTACATAGTCATCGTAATCTTTAGGTTCATGATAGCACAAATGTCTACGCGCCTCATTCGGGTCCAATATTCTAGATTTTGAGATGATAATACACTATATATTTTTTTTTCTTTTTTTCAATACGACTGTGTAAAGCCTGACTTCAAGATGCTTAGGTTTAATAATGACTCAGACTAATGACTCCCAACTAGTTTGGCTTAGGGCATTAGGTTTTAAGTAGACCACTTCGAGCCTGAGCATCAGCCTAAGTTAATCCTATAATAGTCAAGCAGCCCCTTTCTTTCATTTTGTTTTCTCATCATTTTTTTAGCATATATTTTTTTTCCAGCATTCATGTTTTCCAGCACATCTTTATTCTATCCAGGCTGTATTATACTCTCAACCTATTTCCAATTCTAAGCCCTTGCCATAGCCAAGTAAATGGTCTATCATGATCTTTTAAGCTCAACAGACAACCACATATCACCCAATGACTCTGACCAAAGATATCCCACTGAAAATTAGCATTCAACAAATCTCTAATGGTATTACTTTATGTACTAGTGTGTGTAAGTGTTTTTTCTTAGTTCAAGCACATGTTCCAAGAGGACTGTAACAGAAAGATATGCTCAGTTAAGTGTTTCTATCCTCCGGTGCACTTACGCATACTTCCAATGCAAATTAATCTCTTAAGAATTGAAATATGCATCATCACGGGATAAACTATCAAAACCTATGAAAAAGTGCTAACAAAACAACCTAAAAACTAATCAACTTTGTATTTTTTTTTTTTTTTCCAGTTTTTGATTTTTTTTATACAAGCAATATTCCCTCCCCCAAACCTATTATGAACATTGTCCTCAATGTGCACAAGATATATATATATATATATGATAATGATCATATAACAAAGAAAATAATAAAAAGGAAAGAATATACCTGAATATGTGGGTTGCCTCCGACCAAGCACTAAGTTTAACGTCTTCAGCCAGAGTGAGTCATTTATCCAACTTATCCTGGATCTTTCAATCCAACATTTAGGTCATCTGTGGTCCTACTGCGCACATTAGGGTTAATGAAAGAAATAGCTAGTGGATCATCAGAACAAATCCATGGAGGTGCACCATCTACCAGAGTGTCAATCATATGAACTGCATAAGAATCATCTGGTGGTGAATGTTGTTTTTGCGCATTAAAAATATTTAGTTTGACATTTAAATTGCCAAAGGACAATTTCAGCACCCCATCCCGGCAATTTATAATAGTGTTGAACGTCGCCAAGAATGGACGTCCCAAAATCACAGGAATCTGACTGCCAATGTTCTGCACAGGTTGTGAATCTAGGACAATGATGTCCACAGGAAAGAAAAATTTATCAACCTGCACCAGAACATCTTCAATAACACCACGTGGAACTTTGATGAATCGATCTGCAAGTTGAAGTGTTATAGCAGTCGGTTTCATACACAGAGTAAGGCAACAAATCGACACTCGCTCCTAAGTCTAACAATGCCTTATCCACAGTATGGTTCCCTATCACATATGAAATTGTTGGACATCCGGGGTCCTTATATTTCAGTGGAAGATTATGTGTCAATAGGGAACTCACTTGCTCAGTAAGGAAGACCTTTTTAGTCAAATTGGAATTAGCTTTGCACTTTTGGGTCCAAAGGTCTTTCAGGAATTTGCATAAGTCGGCACTTATTTTATTGCATCTAACAAAGGGAGATTGACCTTAACCTGTTTGAATACCTCGAACACCTCCTCCATCTTTTGATGAGATTTGCTAAACGGGGAGGGTTTGTCTAGGCATTGTGGGTATGGTACCCTGGGGACATAGGCTTTGGTCGGGTCATCCTATAGGGTTTTAGAACTGACGGGCACAACTTTGATTGGAGCAGGTTCTTTTTCTGTCTCAGATGACATTTTCTCACTTGAGGGACCAAGGGACGAATCCCAATCCCTATTGTCAACTTGTTAACCGCACCTCAAGGTAGTCATGGCTTGCACTTGTTCAGGAGGGTAATGGGAGGCCTCAGCTACAAACGGGCCTCTAGGGTTTTGTTGGGGTTGGCTCGGCAAGGTTCCTACTCCTCTACGGTTTATGGATTGGGCTAGCTGTCTTAATTGGGTCTCTATCTTGGGAATAGATTGTGTATGGGAATGGACAAGCTGGGCCTGGTTCCTTATCTCTGCTCTTATCTCCTTCTGTTCAGTTTTAATCTCGGTTAAGTGTGAGATGAGCATTTGGCTTTGCTGAAGGTTAAGAGAGTGCAAACTGTGGGAAGGGATGGCCCTTCCAACGTTGGCACGAATCCACATCCTCTCTTAATCCTGCAGCAAAGACATAAATTAAGTTTACTAAAAATAAATCTAAATTAACACTTAGCTACTCTAAAACGAACTATGCTAAGAATTTGGTAAACTATTGGCTTCCATCCCCTGCAACGGCACCAAAAACTTGATTGTTTAAATATAAACCCTTGCAAGTGCACAAACCAATTGTACTACGGCGAGTATAGAAAGGGTTGTCGAACCTCAGGGACGGTTAAATATTTTACCAAATTCAAAAGAAAAGTTGTAGTTTTTAATTACTCTAGGGAAAGCGATAAACTTAAACTACTTCAAAAAGATTTAAATCAGTGTAGAGAATTATCAAGGCAATGAATCTACCACTAGACATGCAATTACTATTCTTGATTATTATTATGCACAAATTGACATGATGTGGTAATTCGTGTTCTTGGTCGGACACACGAATTACTAATGAATTCACTAACATTCTTGGTCGGACACGAAAGTTCATACACTATTGAGTAATCAATCCTATCCTTGGTCGGGCATAAAATCAATCACAACTTGTTATAATGTAATTAATCCTATCCGTGGTCGGGCATAGAATCAACACAATATCTAATCCCATTCATAATCAATTAAGTCTATGGTCAAGCACTCAAAAAAATACTCATGAAATCGCATTAACCATGATTCATAATCAACTTTATTAAATGAAACTAACAAAAGTAGCAATACACATATCTAGGACTTCATCTAGCCTTGACAAGGAATTTAGTTACACATAGGAATATAGAAAAGAAAAGCCTGTTTTTGTAGATCCATTGGCATGAATCGTTCTTCTTCTTTGGCTCCAAGGACTCATTCTCTTGCTCTTCTCTTACCTCCAGAATAGGTTCTCTCCTATAAAACGTTCTCCCTTAAGGCTTATTTATATGTTTGAAGAGAACCCCCGAAGTCTCCTTCCGAATCTGAGTCGAAATAGGCTTGATTTAGGTTTTGCCGCACAAACCGTTTGATCTCTCCGTATAGCCGATTGATCGCTTACTGATCGATCACTTTCTTTCACAATTTCCTTCGTTATCGCACAAATCGTCCGTTTTGTCTCAACAGCCGATCGATCATTTTATTCCCGATCGATCGTATTTACTGTAATGTGCAGATCCAAAAACTCCAGTAGATACGATCAATCGTTTTAAGTGCCAATCGATCGTTTCCTTCGATACACTGTTTTCGGCTTGGCTGCATCCGTTGCTTGCCATGGCTGCACGCGTGCAGGCGTTGGCCACATACGTTGCACGGTGGTGTTGCCTATGTTGCTTGCCAGGGCTGCATAGGTGCAGGCGTTGGCCGCATCTGTTGCTTGCCATGGCTGCACCCGCGTGCATGCATTGGCTGCACACGTGCAGGCATTGGCCGTGAAGCTTGAATAAGTCCAATTATAGATATGCACACAAAGTTATGATGATTTAGCCATTGGAGTTCCTTTTCACCTCATTTTTGTATCTTACTCTTGTTTCCTACAAAAACTAAAAATTATATTAAAGTAGCATTAATTTTAATCAAACACTAGCATAGACATAAGTTTAGGAGATAATAAAATGCATATTTCAAGTGTATATCAGTGGATTCATTGCCTTGATAATTCTCTTCATTGATTACGATTTTGAGCCGATTGTAAGTTGCGCCGAAGTTGCCGCAACACCTCATCACGAGTTTGAAGCATATAATCCACTTCAGCAATAGCTGAACGATGGGGAACATAAGAAAGGACCGTCGGCGGAGGATGACCGTACACAACCTCGAAGGGAGTAAAGCCCGCACGAGTATGGTAGGCGGTGTTGTAGGACCACTCAGCCCACGGTAGGAGCTGAAGCCAACGGCGGGGTTGATCGCCCACGAAACACCTCAAATACTGCTCTAAACAGCGATTCACCACCTCCGTTTGCCCATCTGTCTGTGGATGGTAGGCTGTACTCATATGTAATTGCATACCTTGGAGAGCAAAGAATTCACGCCAGAAATTAGACAAGAAGACACGGTCGCGGTCGGACACAATGGTCTTGGGCATACCATGGAGCTTAGCGACCTCGCGCACATAGACCTCCGCAACCGTACGAGCCGTAAAAGGATGGCTCAAGGCACAAAAGTGAGCATATTTCGATAGCCAGTCAACAACTACCAAGATGACAGATTTGCCCTGAATGAGTGGTAAAGCTTCAATGAAATCCATAGAAACATCCTCCCAGATATTAGCCGGAATAGGTAATGACTGAAGAAGGCCGACAGGAGACGTGGTCATGGACTTGGAACGTTGGCAAATATCACAAGTGGATACATAATCCTGCACGGCACGACGTAGCCCTTTCCACAGAAAACTCTGGCTCACCCTCTTATATGTGCAAAATGATCCCTCATGGCCTGCACTGGGTGTGTCATGGAAATGTGAAATGATGGATCGATGCAAGTCAGCATAATTGGGCACCCACAAACGATCCTTCCAAAACAACAGGTTATGCCGCCACACGTAGGGGGGTTCAGCGGCTGGTTGAGCTTGGATACGATGGACCAACTCCTTGGTGGGCGGGTCCTCCGCGTATGCTTTTTGAAGGTCCGGAATGAACGGACAAGTGGGGCCAGATAAGACCATACAAGAGTCTGGCATGGGCCGTCGAGAGAGTGCATCTGCAACAGTGTTCTCGACTCCTTTCTTATAAATAATCTCATAATCATAACCCAACAGCTTGCAGACCCATCGTTGCTGGGCCGGAGTAGACACCCTTTGCTCTAAGAAATATTTCAGAGGTTGATGGTCGGTCCGTATGGTAAACCACCGGCCCAACAGATATGGGTGCCATTTGGTCACAGCATGAATAATGGCTAACATCTCCCGTTCATAGGCCGATAAGGAAAGAGTGCGGCCCGACAAAGCTTTGCTCAGAAAGGCAATTGGACGGTCCTGTTGCAAGAGGACGGCCCCAAGACCAGTACCAAAGGCATCAGTCTCCACCACAAACGGAAGATTGAAGTTAGGAAGTCCCAATACTGGCGCATGGGCCATAGCCTGTTTGAGTCGGTCGAAGGCCATTTGTGCCTCATTGGTCCAGTTGAAGGCACCCTTCTTTAACAAAGCCGTGAGTGGTGCTGCAATAGTTCCATAGTGACTAATAAAACCGCAATAATAGCCACGCAACGCCTTGACGTACTTGGGAGCCGGCCAAGATAACATGGTGGCTACTTTGGAAGGGTCTGTGGCGACACCGTCACATGAGATGATATGACCAAGGTATTCCACCTGAGAACTGCCAAACGAACACTTCGAACGTTTTAGAAATAAAGAATTAGCTCTTAGGAGCGAGAAGACCAACCTGAGGTGACCCAAATGCTCCTCCCAAGTTCTGCTGTAGATAAGAATGTCGTCGAAGAATACCAATACAAATTGTCGGAGAAATGGCCGGAAAATGTCATTCATCAAACTCTGGAAAGTGGCGGGGGCATTGGTCAGCCCAAATAGCATTACCAAAAATTCGAAGTGGCCATCATGGGTCCGGAACGCAGTTTTGGGCGCATCCGAAACCTGCATCCTGATTTGGTGATACCCAGAACGCAAGTCAAGCTTGCTAAAGACCTGTGCGCTTGCTAATTCGTCAAGCAATTCTTCAATCACCGGAATGGGGTATTTGTCTTTGACGGTAATAGCATTCAGGGCGCGATAATCCACGCAGAAGCGCCAGGTGCCGTCTTTCTTACGCACAAGCAAAACTGGTGAAGAAAAGGAATTGTTGCTGGGACGAATAATACCTGTGGTCAGCATATCTCCCACCAGCCGCTCGATCTCAGCCTTCTGAATGTGGGGGTAACGGTATGGCCGGATGTTCGTTGGCTGAGCCCCTGGAACCAGAGGAATGTGATGGTCATGGGCCCGCTGGGAAGGAAGACCGGTGGGCTCAGAGAAGATATCCGCATGTTCCTCCAGGAGTATACGCATGTCTGGAGGAAGTTCCCCTTGCTCCACATCCCCCATTGATCGCTGTTGTAGAAACATACCTTGAGGTGTGAACCATCTGAAGGAGTCTACGGCCTGGGCTGAGTGAAGGGTGCCGGGCTGGGTTCCCCATATACGGACCCTTTTCCCTTTGACGTCAAAGTCCATGGTTAGCTCGCGGAAGTTCCACATTACATCGCCCAATTCTTGGAGCCATTGCACGCATAACACCACATCCGCTCCTTTGGTTGGAAGGAGAAACAGGTCGGTGGTAAAGGTATGCTCTTGAATGGTGAGGGAGGCTTGAGCACACACACCCGAGCTTCGGAGATGTTTGCCATCGCCAATAAGGACATCAAATGGGGTGGCGTCAGAAACATAGCAACCCAGTCGATGAGCCACCTTGTCATTAATGAAATTATGTGTCAAACCACTGTCAATCAGAATTGCCACTGGCTGTCGTTTTAACATGCCTTGCACACGCATGGTGCGTGGAGTAAAAGTGCCGGAATACGCGTGCACCGAGATCTCTGGCTGGAATGGGTCACATACAGGGGTGAAGTCCTCAGCCGGAGCAGGTTCCTCTTCCTCAACCTCCTCAATAAGTAAGCTGCCCCGAGCCGCACATTGATGGCCCTAGACATACTTTTCATCGCAGTTGAAACATAGGCCCTTGGCCCTCCGATCTGCCATTTGAGCTTGGGTTAAGCGGCGAATAGGAGTTGGGACTGGCACTGACAACAGGAGCCGCTGATGATGAGGGTTGACTAAGTGGCCGTGGGCTCCAGGCCCCTCACCCTCCGCGCTTCTGACGACCCAATTTCTCTTCCTCAATTCGGGCATGCCGCACCACATTCCGCATTGTGTGGCAAGGAAAATGGCGCATTTCATCCGCTATCTCAGGCTTCAATCCGCGCTTGAATGTACCGACTAATGCCGCCACCAGCCAGTCCGGTAACCTGTTAGCAATTTTCATGAATTCCGAGTAATATGCTCTTACCGAAGTTGTTTGTTTCAAGGTGGACAACATCTCATTGAAGTCTTGGAACTCGTTCGGTCCGAATTGAATACACAGTTCGTCAGAGAAAGACACCCATGTGGGAAAGCGGATCTCCTTTTCGAACGCTTGATACCATATGGAGGCATCACCATCCAAGTGGAACGCTGCCACTCGTAAGTGTTCCTCATCCGAGTAGGTGCTTTGGTAAGAGAAAAATTTGTCAGCTTTATAGAGCCATTCAACAGGGTCGTCTTCTCCATTGTACCGAGGAAACTGCAAGCGAGCCAATCGGGGCTCGGTGCTATTCCGTTGGCCTCCGCGAGGCATCTGGGGTTCGTCCCAAGGATCGTCCAACTCGTCATGCAAGGCCCGGTCACAGTTGTTCATTGTAGCATTTCGTCGAACACCTTGCGTATCCCTTGTGGTGGCGCTCTGGCGCCCTCCGTCGGCATTGGAGTTGAGTGAGCCCAACTGAATCCCATAAGGTAGGGACTGTCCGCTGGCCTTGCCGAGCAGAGAGGCTCCCATGCTAGGGAATCCATCTTAGCGGCTGGAGCTGCCCATCTCTCGTGGTGGTGGAGTCACGGGGCTGATTTGAGCGGCTGAGAAGGAGCCTGAGCAAGCTTAATCTTCCGGAGCTCCTTTTGAATCTCCGTTAGGACGGACAGCAAGGCAGCCTAGGTAGGATCGGGATTAGCTTTTGGGCTCGCAGGATCCTTGGCGATCTCCGGCTCCGGTGGAGCTTCTTGAGTCATTGTGGGTGGCTTGCGAGGAGGCATGAATTCTCGTGGATCAACTCTCTGATACCAATGTTGTGACCCGTAAGGATCACAAGTACTGGAATCCGCAAAGAGGAGAAGAAGAGATTTGAGAGGGAAGGAATAGTTCTTAATATTGCATACCCAGAAGGAGGAAGACGTCCTCCTTATAAGGAAGGAGAGGCGCATCTTCCAAGACTGATTACAAGATGTGACTTTTCGTATTCCTAGACTGACTCTTCATCTTCCTAGACTGATTACAACATTCCTGATCTTTCATATTCCTAGACTGACTCTTCATCTTCCTAGACTGATTACAACAGAGTCTTTTGGAGCGAAAGAAGAAGAAGAAATCCATGCTAAATAAACTATCAAAACAGACTTTTCTTTTCTCTCTTTCTATGTGTAACTAAATTCCTTGCCAAGACTAGATGAAGCCCTAGATATGTGTATTACTACTCTTGTTAGTTTTATTTAATGAAGTTGATATGATTTATGCTTAATGCTATTTTATGAGTTTCTTTTGAGTGCTTAACCATAGACTTACTAGATATGAATAAAATTAAATCTTTTTAATCCATGTGTCTAACTAAGAACAGACTTATGATTGATTCTATGCCCGGCCAAGGATAGGATTGATTACACAATAGTGGATGAACTTTTGTATCCGACAAAGAACATTAGTGAATTCATTAGTGATTCGTGTATCCAACCAAGAATACAAATTACCATATTATGTCAATTTGTGTGTAATAATAATCAAGAGTAGTAATTGCATGTCTAGTGGTGGATTTATTACCTTGATAATTTTCTCCATTGATTAATCTCAACTTAGTTTAGTTAAAGTTTACTGCTTTCCTTAGAGTAACTAAAAACTGTACTTTTCTCTTTAATTTGGTAAATTGTTTAACTGTCCCTGAGGTTCGACAACCCTTAATATTTACTGTAGTACACAATTGCTTTGTGCACTTGCAAGAGTTTAATTTTAAACGATCAGGGAGTCGAGAAGAGTAAAGTCGTCGGGGAGTAGCTTGCTGGATAGAGAAGAAGAGGAAGGGCTGAAGGACATGAGGGGCTCTGAAAGTGGTGGGAGTGACGGAGAAGAAGAAAGGGAAATAGGATGTCACGTGATCAGCCAAAATGTACACAGTATTTTGGAACAGTGAAATTTTCCAAATGTACACAGTATTTTGGAACGGAGGGTATAAGAGACCTTGTACGAGTCTCTTATCCAGATTTATTTTTTATATTCATCTTTAATTATACATGTTCATCTTTGGTAGGTGGATATGTAAGATTCAACCGTATTTGTGTGCAACGATGTGGTCGTGATAATCCTTGGTATAAAGTATATCATAAAGTTCCCTCGGTCCATAATATAGTGACTAGATTTTAGATTTTAAGGATTACTCCAAAATCGCCATGCTCAAAACCAGCTACACAAAAATCCTTTCAGCATTCTTGGTGGGGAAATGATATTTGTACAGCAGATTCCTACATATTTTCCATACACAGCTGATGTGTATGGAAAATGTGTAAGAATCTGCTGTAGGGTTATTAACCCTCTGGTCTTCCAGCATTCTCCGTCCGGTTGCTTCCCCTTCCGCTACCCTCGCATGGCGTCAGCCACTGATCTTCTCCGCCTTTCTCTGGCCTCAGTCCCCAATATCTCCATCATCTTCTCTGACTCCCTCAGTGTCCGAAAATATATTCTCCGACTTTCTCTCCCTCAACGTACGAAAACATCTTCTCCGACCTTCTCCCCTCTCCTCCACCGAGACTCAATTCTCTGCGCACTAAAGCCGCAAATTTCGTGATTTTACTGGACGATTCTCAGAGCCAGCAGCAGCAGCAGCAAAAGAAGAGCGTGGTCATTGCTTCTCAATGTATCCGGCATGATGTGCGGCGCATGTGTCTTGCGTGTCCAGGTGATCCTCTCTTCCGACGACCGCGTTGACTCCGCCGTGATCAACATGCTGACCGAGAGGGCAGCAGTTCGGCTGAAATCGGTCATCTCCGACTCGTCGATGGGCGCGATTTGGGTCGCCGGCTCACGGAATGCGGGATCTCGTCGAAGAAGAGGGAAGGCTAGGAGACGGAATCGGGTGTCCTTCGCTTGGACCTTGGTGGCGTTGTGCTGCGGGTCTCGCGATTCCCACCTCTTGCATTGACGCCGGCCATGGTAGACTTCTCACATCCCCTCACTCCGAACGAGGCGACTGTTAAGTTGATTATGGCTTGACTTCCCCAATTTTTAACATTTCTTGTATGTTGTCGACGAGTTACATGTGCTTTTCAGTTTTGCACTAATTCTATCTCTACAGATTTGTCGATGGATGGTGTGAGACCATTTCGAAAGGCTCTCCAAATATGAGTTCTCTTGTGGGATTTGGCTCTGTTGCTGCAGTGAGCTCCTTTTATCATGCCTACATTTTGATTGGGTTCTGTTTCACTTTGTGCCTAGCTTGACAGGCAAAATGTATAATTTTATTGTGCACGTGTCACTTGCAAATCCTGGGCTTGAGTGGGATGCGGCATTTTTCGATGAGCCGGTGATTTTTCAGTCATTCACTTTCTTAAATTAAATGCATTGCATAAACATATCAATATCAGAAGAACAATAAACCGATCCACAATAGCTTGAGCCGTTTGGAAATGCACAATAGTATATTTGAAAATTTGTACTATTCTAAAATACGATGTACATTTGGCCTGATCACATGACTTCTATGTGGAGATCCAAAGCTGAGCGTGAGGCGGACTTCTAACACTGGTGGTGGGACGACGGTCAGGCTGCATCACATAACAAAAATTCATGAAAAAAAGTCTGTACTTACACAACCAAAAAAAGTCGAGAAATTTTCGGAGAAGAAAAGAAACAAACTTGAACCCAGATGAGGAATCACAGCGGTGAAGCCGAAAAGAGGCTCGCCTCTCAGTCACTAAAAATTGGGCAAGAAGAAGCATATGAACCTAGTAAGTACAAAGAGATTGAAGAGGTATAAAAATCCAACCAACTTTTGATGGGAAATAGAATTGGCTTAGCTTTTTGTGGGAAATTAAGTGTGAGATGAAAAATGAGCTATTTATGGGTGGGGAAACCGATGTGTGGAGAATGGAAGGAGAACCTGGAGTCGTGGAACAGCTTCGGATCTAAGAGCAGGCGAGTGGCACGTGACTTCCTTACGGGCCCCATGATCTAATAAAAATGACACTTTTATCAAATGTACATAGTATTTTGGAGCAGAGGGAGTATTTTATTTCTCAACACTACCCTGCACGTCCGCATGATAATTGAAGGAAATATGCCCCGGTACATGAATGTGAGAAAATTGCTCTCCCTAAGAAAAACCCATGTATGTTTACAAATAACTCAAGCTGTTAGGAACTGGGCTGTTATTTATTTGAAACTCAACATTTATTTGTACCTTTTTCTTCACATTTTTTTTAGCTACAACTAGGGCTGGTAAACGAGCTCTGCGCTGAACCAGGCTAGCCCGAGCACATTTAACTATAAATAGTCGGGTTATTAACGGGCTCACCCAAAGTGAGCCGATCTCGGGCTCGACCACAGGGGCCAATAACAACCCGTGATGCGTGAACTGTTCTGTTTCTCCCCCGATCGGTTTGCTAAGTTTTCGTCCTGCTCCGCATCTACCCTCCGGCCACCCTCGCTGGAGCTCCGCCTACCACCAACCCCACTTCGAGTCCAAGGCGCCTCCAAGACCTATCCCCAGCAGGGAGCAAAAATGGTACTTTCCACATGAGGAGGGCTTCCCCATGAGGAGGCTTGGACTGTGGTGTCCACTAGCGTCCGCTCTCGCAAAAATGGTACTTTCGATCGCTTTTCTTTTTTCTCTGATTCTTGTTCTTCTTCTTCCAACTTAATCCATGTTTCTAAGAAATGATGGATTAAGGTGCATGGATGTGTATTTAGATCGTGATCGTAGCAGTTCCTAGTTGAGAGTACTGTCTCATTTTTGCATGGTCACGGCCCCGTTTCAGATGGGCCGGTAGGCGGCTTTGTTTTTGTTAATTTTTATGTTTGGGCTAACATTAGCAAGGTCTGTTTTTGTTAATTTTTGTGCTCTGGACGAACATTAGCGAGCTTTGTTTTTGTTAATTTTCGCCTTAAGCTTGTTATGTTTCCGAGGAAGTGTTTCTGACTCCCATTCTGTTGCATGATAGGGTCTCTTTCCATCACTTGCATATTACTACTATTATCTTTTCTTTTAAACTTGCTAATTAATTTTTTAAAATTTGTAGTGAAGTGATTAACATTAATTGGAACTTGCAAGACTGAATATTTAGTGTTAATTGTTCCCATAATATCTCTGGCTGTTAATATGTTCTGTTGATTAAACACACCAATTATGTCGATGAACACCGTCCATTTGTAATACTTCTATTTAACTAAATGGTTAAATAGAAGTATATCTTTGAGAGAGAGAGATTATATTTTTGTTAATTAAAGTTGCTCGTTATTGTATTAATCAATTCTGCAGATATGCCACTTCAACTTGCTTCAGATACAATTACAAGAATTTTGAAAGCTCGAAATCATCATCATCGTTAAGGACAGGTAAATGCATGTGTTTCTTTGTTTTGTTGGGATATTTAAAGGGCCAAGGCATCCAACTTGATGTTTAAATCCGCAACAGATGAGCAAGATGTGATGTGAGTATAGATTTTTTTTCTTCTCATATTTGATAAATAGGTAGTAAATAACTGATGACAAAATTGAAGGGCAAATTTGAATCTGTTAGGGCCCAAATTGTTGCAAGTAGGTGAGTAATTATTTTGAATTTGGAATTCTTTGCCTAGAGTTCTTTGTCGGGGTTAAAAAGGGTAAAGCTGAATGGCAAAGTGAAGAAAGGGAAAACCCGATCAATGAATATTGTCTTGCAGTTATTAAAAAAATGAACATTGCCTTGTTCTGTTGTTAAGTATTCGTTGTTAAAGAAAGAAAAACGAAGAGCTTGTGATTTCAAGTAAAGCTTGTTTGATTCTGTGTTTGAGCCATATTCTCATGTTTTATCTTCTATAATAGATCAAGGCATGTGTCACGCCCCGAAATCCCATACCTCGATCGGAGTGCGGAAGCCAATCAATGATATACATTTGGAGGTAGAGAATCTCGGGCGCGAGACCGAACAGTCGATTTCACCACCAATTACGATCATCTCAAAAGGATGTGTAATCGGTCATGCCCATAATCAGTGCAATACAAATACAAACATTAATGAATACTATGGAATGGAAATTTACTTAATAATACTGATAATAATGATAATCCATTTAAGAAAGTCAAATCAAATAAACCTATAAATCTATGGCACACAATTGCCATTAAATGTCATAAGCATCAAATAAGCAAAGCAAATAATATAAACTCTAAGTCTTCACAGCTCCTGCGATCGCTTCACTACTGCAACTTCCTGATCTCAAATTCCATTTGCGCCTGCATCAGAGGATGCATGAGTATTTCATAGAAACACTCAGTAGGATGTAAAAACCCACTGAATTAGGACAAAAGTATGAATAGGATAAGAATAACAAAGGTTTATGAAGATGCCGCAACATCTGGACTAAACCAAGGATTTATACACCTGAAAGGTTAGTCAATAATAATTCCAACCCGCAAGTAGGGAAAACAACAATAAGGCTCCTACTACACATATGAGTAAGGAGGGAATGATAATCATATTAAAAGCTCCAGACATTAAAAGTGAAAGGAGTACAATTTCTGCTCGCTGAACCGATCACCCGCAAGTGACTATACCAGAACCACCCTAGGGGTCCTCTTTTTGGAACCCTGCCATGCGTCTAGGATGCTGGCCCCACCAGTGCTTACGGACACGATGGGCGGAGACTGAAGACCTTCCGTAATGTCAACAATCTAACGTACGTATGTTGCCTCTTTTTGGGCAGTATGGAACCGCAGTACCACAAATATTAGTGACCCCGCAAGATCAAGCAATGGCATAATGTGAGCATACTATGAATCCACTTCCGGAGAGAGTCCCGCAAGACCTCTAGTGGAGGAATCAATCAAATAATCATGATGAATAATAATTCAAAGAAATAGAGGCCGCAACGCTCTAACCACATAAGGTATCAATCACCGGAACAGACTCACATACAGAGTATAAGTAGGAATGTCACACAAAGAGAATAACACAATCCATACATACGTTCATGCTCAGCCCTAGATGGAAATTCATATAGGTCTTATTGAAATATATAAATCAGAGACAAGGTATTAATGAGTCCTAGATGATTTGGATTCCAAATGGAACCTCAAACCGACACAAGCGCTTTATCTTCAAATACACGATTACGGTTTTCTTAACATAGGTATTACCCATCTATCATATTAACCATAACCCAACCTTACTGTAATAATCATAAGGATATAGTCTAGTATTAGTTACTAGCACGACATACCATCTTCACATCTTATTAAGTAGTTTTACTTAAGTACTTAGTATTTTCACTTAGATTCTGCTCACTGTCTTTTGCACAACAGTCCCCTTCCGGCGGCTCCCAGACACTGTACAGTTGAGGTTATCTTATGAACTTTTTACTGAGAATACCCTTGTGGGTCTAGTTTCTAACCCCACCAGTTTTATATTTTTCTGATATCATATGAATTAGTTATGAATTATTTACTGTCGACTGTCCGTGCAGAAACAGTTCTAGCCGAAAGTGAAACACATGATTAAACTTTAATATTCTTATTCCGAACCACTTATAGATGATAATTTACTCATGATAGATGATAGTACTCCCCTCCTAGATCAATTACAGATCCTGGAATTAACTATAATTACCAAAAGATTCCCTTTTTATCATGTTTCTCCCCATATAACACAATCTTAGACCAATTATCTTTCAATTAAGTCGATTTAAACAAAACGATCATTAAGGCATAAGACTCCATCATTAGACATCATAATCAAAGCAATATCAGAACTTTTATCTTCTGTAAAATTAATAAAGCATCCAACTTTGATCTGATTTACCATCTAGACATGAAGCATGAAGGCATATATGCATGTATCGCAATACACATGGAAAACAAGACATAAATCATTAATCCCGCAAGATTCAAAGCAATACTCCAAGGAAATCAGTAAGAACACTCATCATATAATGTGATAAAAGAATAAGAAGAGAGGGAAAAACCATCCTACTCTTTATCACCAAAAGACGTCGCCTTTCTACGCGATGTTCGTCTCCTCCGCTTCCTTCAAAGCTTCCCGATCCAAGCTCTTGAGCAATTCCCACTAGAAGAGGTATTCTAAGAGAGGGATGAACGTGGGAAGGAGAGGGGAAAGCCTCTGGACGTTCTAGGGTTTAGTTTTCAAAAGCACAAGCCTAGACTCTATGGGTTTATATAGAGTTTTTAGAAGATCTTTGCCCAATCAATTCTACCATATCTTGGGCACTTTCCACCAATGGGAGAGTCCCTAAATCACCCTAGGAACGTGCAATACAAGTCTAGTTAGGATATGACATCTTTCCCAATCAAATCCGCCTCAAAATTAGGTTAGAATTCGCCAAACCGCAACTGGCGATCGATCGTGCAATACGGCGATCGATCGTCCTGCGCTGTTTACAAACTGCGCGATGGCGCCGATCGTAGCCGATCGAAGCCGATCGATCGTGTTCCATAAGCCGATCGATCGTTTTTAGCGCGATCGATCGTGTTTATTCAATTTCCCATATCTTTTTACTCCGAACTCCAAATCACACAAAATTGGTGTCGTTGGAAAGCTCTTCTCACCAACTTTAATTTAAACAAGGCATCACACAGTCAAATCAATCATTAAGAGGGTCAAATTTCAGTTTTAAGATACTTACTAAATTTTCGGATGTTACAGCATGTGCAGATCAATGATGAAAGTTTGTGTGACTCTTGCCATGCTCGACTTGGTACCAAATTATTTGCAATGTATCCAGATGATTCAGTGGTTTGTTACAAGGTCAGCGAGTTTTTCTATTATGAACCCTGGAATTGCTATAGATTGGAATTGGGCTTAATTTTCTTTTAGAATATTTAAAGTTCCTAAGGCAGTGATTTTTATGGTTAAACTAAACCATTCAGTTGCTGTTTTAGTGCTTTCGCCGACGAGGTGAGTTAGCATATATCAAAGGGGGGCCCAACATGAAGCCGGATGCTAAGATCTTTAAGCCAGGTTGGCTCGTCGACAAACAATCCTGAATACAGCGGATTAGGCTAAAAAAAATATGGCGTATTTTTCTTGAGCAAAAGAATATTCTAAGTTAAAAGAGAATTTGGCTCCCTCCTCATTTGGGTTTAATTGCTGGAAAGGCAAGGGAGAGGGGAATGGTAGTTGTGTAAAGAAATGCCTTCCAACATGCACATAAATATCATGGAGATATGGAGCGGTGTCGAATGCATCAATCTTTGACCAACAGCAAAATTTGTAAAGAGAAGGATAACTCTTTTCCCTTACTTTCAGAAGATACCAAAGCAATTTTTGAAAGAGAGAGATGCCTTCCACAATTCTTTTTCTCGTTAGCTGTATTCGTCATGTTGTTTTCCAGGCAAGTGGAGATTAATGTTAACTAAGTGTCAGAAACCAAACCAAGAAGTAATAAGTTGCCTAGAAACATCTGGTAGATTTTCTTCGCCCCCCTTTCAGGACGGTAATTTGGCTAGCACTTTCACCTGCCTTGAAAGAATCAGTTCAGCTTCTCCCTGATGGTCATTTGATCATTTAAAATTAAACCCTTGCAAGTGCACAAGGCAATTGTACTACGGCGAGTATTAAAGGGTTGTCGAACCTCAGGGACGGATTAATCTTTTACCAAATTCAAGAGAAAAAAAAGATGTAGTTTAATTAATTCTAAAGAAAGCAATGGACTTTATCTAATCTAACTGAGTTTTAATGAATATGGAGAAATATCAAGGCAGAGAATGCACCACTAGACATGCAATTACTACTCTCAATTATTATTAAGCATACATTGACATGATATGGTAATTCGTGTTCTTGATCGGACACACGAATTACTAATGAATTCACTAACGTTCTTGATCGGACACAAAAGTTCATCCACTATTTTGTAATCAATCCTATCCTTGATCGGGCATAGAATCAATCACAACTCTATTATAATGCAATTAATCTTATCCTTGATCGGGCATAAAATCAATCACAATATCTAATTCCATTCATAATCAATCAAGTCTATGATCAAGCACTCAAAAGAATACTCATGAAATCACATTAAGCATGAATCAAAATCAACTTTATAAAATTAAACTATCAAGAGTAGCAATACACATCTAGGGCTTCATCAAGCCTTGAATGAAAGTTTAGTTACACATAGAAAGAGAGAAAAGAGAAGCCTGTTTATGTAGATCTATCGTTATGAATCCTTCTTCTTCTTTGCTCCAAAAGACCTCTTCTCTTCCTCCTCTCTAGCCTCCAATAAAGCTCTAGTTCTCCAAGGTTGAATGCCCAATACGTTCTCCCATAAGGCCTATTTATAAGAGTGAAGAGAAACCACGAAGTCCCCTTCCAAATCCGAGTCGAAATACGTCAAAATCGCATTTTCCGTATACGGCGATCGATCGGCACTATTCACCGATCGATCGGTACTGTTCATCACAAATTTTCAGTAGATACGATCGATCAAATAGCGACGATCGATCGCGAAAATTTTGATTTTTTTCCTCACGCGATCGATCGCCTCATTTAGCCGATCGATCGGTTACTATTCATCCTGCAGCACTATTTTCCAATGGTCATAACTTTTTGCTCCGAACTCCGAATTATACGTGCTCGTTGGCGTTGGAAAGCTGACTTCTTGAAATTTAACATGAAACTTGAATCAGTCCAATCAAAAATATACATACAAAGTTATGAAGGTTTAACCATTGAAGTCTTATTTCACCATATTTTTGCATCTTTGCTCTCATTTTCCTACAAAACCAAAAACTATATTAAAGTAGCAATAATTCTAATCAAACACTAGCATAAATATAAGTTTAGAAGATAATAAAATACATATTTCATATGTAGATCACACCCCCAAACCTAGATTTTGCTAGTCCCTAGCAAAACAAAACAAAACAAAATCAAACAAACAACTGAAGGAACTAATGCAGAAAAGTAAACACCACTTTCGTAGGGAACACGATTGCATTGAGCGTATGCAACAAGCCGTTAAACCTCTAGATGTCCCTAGTAGGACGAATGTTGTCTCGTGAGGGTTTGCAGCCATGCTACCCACAAACATGTATTTATTAATCTAATTAACCTAAGTGCAAAAACAAAAATAAAACAAAAACAGTGCAAATCAAGCAAACCTATTATCCCGACAAATACATTCTACAATGCTTAAGAAAATCAACCACCTGTACTTGGTTCGTAATCAACAGGAATATAGAAGCCCTCAAGTAAGTGGTTTTATTCCACACTTTCATCTTGGAAATTTCTGCTCAAATATTATATAGCATGATAACATAAATAGTAGAAAGTGTAGAACATTGTAGCAATACATTCTAAATTTCTGTTTATACAGATCCAGTGTTACCCATCAACCAAAGAACATTAGAATCTACATAGTCATTGTCATCTTTAGGTTCATGATAGCACAGATCTGCGCGCCTCCTTCTGGTCCAACATTCTAGATTTGAGAGGATAATACACCACAGACTTTTTTTTTTCGCTAGGACTGTGTAAGGCCTGACTTCAAGATGCTTAGGTTTAGCAATGACTCAGGCCAATGACTCCCAGCCAGTTGACTTAGGGCATTAGGTTTTAAGAGACCGCTTCGGGCCCGAGCATCAGCCTAAGTTAATCCTATAAAGTCAAGCAGCCCCTTTTCTTTCATTTTGTTTTCATTTTTTCGCATTTTTTCATTTTCAACATATATATTTTCAACACATCTTTATTATGTCCAGGCTGTATTATACTCTCAACCTATTTCCGGTTCCAATCCCTTGCCATAGCCAAGTAAATGGTCTATCATGATCTTTTAAGCTCAACAGATAACTACACATCATCCAATGACTATGACTAAAGACATCCCACTGTAAATTAGCATTCAACAAATCTCTAGATGGTATTACTTTATGTACTAGTGTGTGTAAGTGAATTTTCTTAGTTCAAGCACCTGTTCCAAGAGGACTGTAACAGAAAGATATGCTCAGTTAAGTGTATCTATCCTCCAGTATACTTACTCACACTTCCAATGTAAATTAATCTCTTAAGAATTGTAACATGCATTATTACGGGATAAACTATCAAAACCTAAGAAAAAGTGCTAACAAACAACCTAAAAACTAATCAAATTTTTATGATTTTTTTTAAATTTTCTATTTAAGTGATATTCCCTCCCCCAAACCTATTATGAACATTGTCCTCAATGTGAACAAAAATATAAAATGACAATGATCCTATAATCAAAGAAAATCAGATAAAGGAGAGAATACACCAGAATACGTGGGTTGCCTCCCATCAAGCGCTAAGTTTAACGTCTTCAGCCAGACGTTGCCACGATCCTCTGTAGGGGCCATATTATCAAGTCATCAACCTGGATCAATTAAATGATTGCACCACACACTCCTATCTTTGTTGCCTAAGAATGGAGCACATCGTGGAATAAAAGGATGGAGTGGTGAAGCTTTGGAAAGAGGGGTCCCTGCATTAACTATGAAAGAAGGTCATCAGAGAATTTTAATATAAAGGGAACCTCCTCCCCCACATCAACCATTTTGGCCATAGGGGCCTCTTCTAGTAATAGAATTGGGAAAGCTTCCTCAACTAGTGAATCAACTAAACTATCTATGAAACATTCTAAGTTACTGTCAATAAACAAAGAGTTAGATTGAGCTAGACAAGGTATGAATGGTGCTTCAGGAACAAAAGGTTCAATTAATAGTTCCATAGACTGTGACTCCTCAGATATAGAAGAAGGTTTAAAAATTGGTTCTATCAACACACTTACTTCTTCTTGAATTTCTACACCCTCTTGATCATTATGTAAAACCCACTCAAGCTCATTGTCAAACCTTTGGGCATTCTGAAGGGATGTAACATCATAGTCAGGGGAAAAACAGATCCCTTCATCAGAAAATTGGCCCTTCGAATATTGGGGCTCGACAGGTAAAATGCATTCTTCGTTAATATTCTTGGCCTGTGCCAATTGTTCTAACTGTGTTTCAATGTTGGCAAGAGCCTGTGTATGAGAATGTATAATCTGGGCCTGGGTACTCAACTCACCTGTTAGCTCTCTATATTTGGTGTCTATCATAGTGTCCACCTTGGCTTCCATCGCACTGAAAGCTGAGAGGATAGTGGATTGGGTGGTTAGCATTTGGCTCATTTGATCTTCTAAGGATGGTTTCTTATTGGTTTGGCCAAACTGAGGATTAGAGGCTAGTTGGTAAGGTAGTTGTGGGCTTAGGAAATCTTGTCTAGGGGCCTGATGAAGAGTGGGCCCAGGGTTTGGTTGATGATCCTCCCACCTATGAAGACTTTGGGCCTCATTAACATACTTGCGTATAAAATCAGGGTACTCATGGGCCAAAGGGCACTCCACTGGGGTATGAATAGGACTTAAACAAAGGGTACATGGTTCCGACATATGAGGAGTTGTGTATTGTAGGGAAGATGTGTCACTCCCAAAATTAGAGTGATTATCCCACCCACGGTTGTAAGTATCAGCATATAAGGGGTGTGGGTGGTAGGGCATTTCATAGGGATGGGGATTAGGTGTGTGTGAAGAACAATAATCATTAAAGCTCCAGTAAGAGTTCTTATGGCTAAATCCATAGAAAGGTGAAGACACACCATGCATTCATCAACTGAACCAAAATATCACACATCCACGAATCCAATAAACAACCCTAGACATCCACAACTAGCAATTGCACAAGGCAATTGTACTACGGTGAGTATTAAAGGGTTGTCGAACCTCAGGGATGGATTAATCTTTTACCAAATTCAAGAGAAGAAAAAGATGTAGTTTAATTAATTCTAAAGAAAACAATGAACTTTATCTAATCTAACTGAGTTTTAATGAATATGGAGAAATATCAAGGCAGAGAATGCACCACTAGACATGCAATTACTACTCTCAATTATTATTAAGCATACATTGACATGATATGGTAATTCGTGTTCTTGATCGGACACACGAATTACTAATGAATTCACTAACGTTCTTGATCGGACACAAAAGTTCATCCACTATTTTGTAATCAATCCTATCCTTGATCGGGCATAGAATCAATCACAACTCTATTATAATGCAATTAATCTTATCCTTGATCGGGCATAAAATCAATCACAATATCTAATTCCGTTCATAATCAATCAAGTCTATGATCAAGCACTCAAAAGAATACTCACGAAATCGCATTAAGCATGAATCAAAATCAACTTTATAAAATTAAACTATCAAGAGTAGCAATACACATCTAGGGCTTCATCAAGCCTTGAATGAAAGTTTAGTTACACATAGAAAGAGAGAAAAGAGAAGCCTGTTTATGTAGATCTATCGTTATGAATCCTTCTTCTTCTTTGCTCCAAAAGACCTCTTCTCTTCCTCCTCTCTAGCCTCCAATAAAGCTCTAGTTCTCCAAGGTTGAATGCCCAATACGTTCTCCCATAAGGCCTATTTATAAGAGTGAAGAGAAACCATGAAGTCCCCTTCCAAATCCGAGTCGAAATACGTCAAAATCGCATTTTCCGTATACGGCGATCGATCGGCACTGTTCATCACAAATTTCCAGTAGATACGATCGATCAAATAGCGACGATCGATCGCGAAAATTTTGATTTTTTTCCTCAGGCGATCGATCGCCTCATTTAGCCGATCGATCGGTTACTATTCATCCTGCAGCACTATTTTCCAATGGTCATAACGTTTTGCTCCGAACTTCGAATTATGCGTGGTTGGTGGCGTTGGAAAGCTGACTTCTTGAAATTTAATATGAGACTTGAATCAGTCCAATCAGAAATATACACACGAAGTTATGAAGGTTTAACCATTGAAGTCTTATTTCACCATATTTTTGCATTTTTGCTCTCATTTTCCTACAAAACCAAAAACTATATTAAAGTAGCAATAATTCTAATCAAACACTAGCATAAATATAAGTTTAGAAGATAATAAAATGCATATTTCATGTGTAGATCATCATTGCTTTGACATCTAACATAAAAAAAAATAGGGCAACTAATTTTTTAAGGAAGAACTCAGGATATGTTATTTCTGTTTGTTTAAGTAAACGGAAGTGTGAACAATAGAGCTATTATGCTAAACCAAACTGCAGCCTGGAATTTTTCGAATACATTTTCCTCCCATAACCTTTCTAATCATGGTCTTCTTATCTCACCTGCTCATAGATGTAAATGTTTGATAATAACACACAGTTCGACCCATGCATGGGTTCATCACCAATTAGTCTCTTGGTGATAACAACTTCGAATTTTCCATCAAGTAATACCAAGAGCAAATGGCCCAATAAGCAATACCAAAAGTTTAAAAAAGTGAGTTAAATAAGATAACTCAAAAGCCCTACAATCTAATAAGAAAAATACACTTAATAGCCCATCAAGTGAGTCCAATTTGCCAAATAAGTGACAGCCCAAGCCTAAACTAATAAAAAAGCCCAAGTATATTCAGAGCCCAATAACAACCCAATAAACACAGCCCGTCACTGTTTATATTTTCACGGGCTTAGCGGGCTCGGGCTATTAATGAACAGTTGCGGAAATTGGGCAGTTACCATTTCTTTTGATATAAAATTTAATAGTTTTGATGTTGTCCATTTCTAATGCATGTCGGCAGTGGATGCAGTCTTTTGTAACTTAAGTTATTGCCAAAATTCCTGTTTTTTTGTTAAATCTACTTGCTATATTGGTATTAGTTGAAGTTGATCTATAATGGCAAGACAAGTTGTCCAAATCAAGATGCTAAATTTTTAGCAATAGCTATATTAAGCATTATTTAGAGAAGACGAAAGTCTCATTTGCCTATAGTTCTTATAAGTTTGACTCTCTCACTTTGAACATAATGAAAGAACGCATTGGTCAATTGCTAACTGCATAAGACTATTAGAGATGAGGCCTCAGATGCATATTCTTTAGTACATTTTGGGGTCTTCAAAATAGTTGTCTTATATAATATGTAATTCTCATGCACAGCTGTTGTCTTTTAGTATGCAGGTCATGCTCCTATGTTTTGTGCATCTTAGACGTTCTTTAGAAGAAAAGGCAAGGCTCAAAGCTTCGAGTGATATGAATTAATGAACTCCTAGTACGTTTTCTTTCATTCTTTGGTCATGATCCCATTCAGATGAATTGAATCTGTTGACAGTATTGTGTGTCCAACTTCGCATCTTATTTTAGAAGCCTGTTGATGAACCCCATCCGCTCATCTTATTTCTCCCTGGAGCCCAATTTCCCAATCACTCTTTGAAGTTGATGCTCAAAGGTGATACTAATTTAATGCAATTGTTTTACACTAACGAATTTTAGTGAACTGTTTACTCATGTTTAAATTTAAGTGCCGAAGCTCAGAATTGTGTGTTTGGGATTCAGTTTTCTTAGGTTGAGAGAAGTGCTGCAAAAGTTGTCCGATTACATCTATTACCGTATTGTAAACGATACGGTAATTAATTGTTTATAATGAATAATATCTCTTTACGGTATGCTATTGATTGATGAAGAAAGAGGTTTGTTGCAGTCATTTGTAGCATCTCAATCGCGATTGGAAATAGCAACTGACCCTTCAGCTGATATCATCCTTGGTGCTGATTCTGTCTGCGTATGATGTTCCGGTTGGTGACAGTTCTGGTTTTGCCCGGTGAAGTCATTCCAATAGATGTGCATTATTTGATCAGCAGTGTCCTTTTATATTGTATTGCATCCTCTGTGTACATTATCATTTCATTTTTAGAAGTAGATATCTTGTTGAATGATAGAACAATACAGCAATTCACCAAGATTCAAGCAATTTATTTCTTTCTCAATTCTCAGGGGAGGATGCTTGCTGGCCGAAGTGTGGTGGATGAATCCATTCCGGCTGGCGTCCACAATTCCTCTGCTGTGGGCTGGAAGTCACTGCCATAACATATTGACTCATCTAATACATGGTACCCTCCTTCTAGACCAAGACGGAGGGAGATTTGGCTAGCTAGCCTCTCCCAATGGTGGTTGACATCCTCAGGCTTCTCAAAGATAGAACCATGTTGCTTTATGGGCCTCATATTTGTACGTTTTGGTATGGCTTTGAGGGGAATCTCCAATCCCTCAATGACGACATCCTCACTGGGTCCTACACGGTCTAAATACAATGGTGTACACCCTTTTAGATTGCTATTCATCGATCGCTCAGTTGATCCTGAGTGTGTACGAATGAGCATAGGGGACTCAGCTTCCACCTCATCTCCAGAATATTCTACTTTGTGCTCAGATGTGCTGGTTACAGACTGCTGAGGATTTTTTCATCGATCGATTTATAATTTACATATTTCAACTTGTCCCAGCAGATCCAGCCACAGCAAAATTAGCCTTTTTGAAATTAGAATTGGACAAACAGCTAAACAGAATTAAATGGAATGAAAGACAAAAAATATTACTGTTTTCACTCATACTCAAAAAAAATACGTACAAATAGAAGTACTAGACCAATGATCAGCTACTACAGAATGTAAAAACATTTTAAAATAAGATCTTCAATGAACTTCAAAACTGCCCATGGGTTTTCTCACATCGTGGGTCTTGAATGAAAATAATACTATGAACATTTGCACCCCGTCCATTTGCTGCATAATTAACATGATGGCCGAGTAAGGGTCGAGTGTGAGCACATGAGCCACGTGCGGCCCCCATCCAATGTGGCGCAAAGACATGGAGGGAGATATGCGACCAAATTCCCTTCTATACATAAAACCGTCCCAATCTATCACACACAAAATGTGCATGTATTCAATTCCATTATCTCAAAAATTCATTCAGTTACATACCGCTTCTTGTGCTACATGGACCGGAAATGGTCGTCTCTGACCGCCACGCTAGAGAAGTACCGACTACAACCAAAAAACACAAATCCAACAGCACACTGACAATCACCAAAACTAAAATCCCTACTTGCAGTGTAGGCAATAATACTGCCCCATCCCCGGCTGGTCCTCGTCCACCGGCAGCCCTTCTTCTCCGCCACGCACAATTCCTCATGAATCGCATTGTCGCGTGATCGAAACAATAATTAAAGAAAAACTCATCTCACAAAACCATCAAACAACACAAAATATGTATAATTGCAATCAAAAGAACAGAATAATTTGGAGATTAAAGAATGAGGAATTTGGCATTAAAGGATATCTTTGTGGAGGAATTTGGCGTGGCGGGCAGACTTGTGGGAGAGCCTTCGCTTCTTGACCTTGCGGTGTACAGACATGGTCCAAAGCCGCCGAGGCTGCGTTCGCTTACCCTGACCCCCCCCCCCCCCCCCCCTCTCCTCTCTCCTAGGGGCTCCTATTTGTCTTACTCCCTCTAGACATTTTGAATAGAGACCGTCACATAATTAGTCAATTTTGAAAAGTGGGCTCCACAGTAATTCTATGCATTCTGGCTTTGTAATGCATACAACTAACATCAGCCAAAGAAGATATGTAATAGGGCCACGGTTTTGGTCGCAACACAATTGTCAAGATATGTAATTTAGTTACAGAAAAATTGTACTTAACCCCTATGAATTATGAAAATAGGCACATAACCCATATTTTACCAATATTAGGATAATTTTACCCCTGATATCCTCTCCTAGTTTCACTCCAATTTGAGGGTGTGACGGTGGCCATGGTTAACTTTTCTTGCGTTGGAGAAGGCAAGGCTGACGCCTTACCACTGTCAAGGAATAAGGAATATATTATGTCTGTCTGCCTATACTGCCTTGGCTACAGTGAAAAGAGGGGCATGGTGGAAGGTGGGTTTATTAGTAAATAGAAGGGGTAAAATTGTCTCCTTTTATAAGTCGTAGGGATAAGTGCATATTTTCATGATTGTAATTTCACCATTATACATAGGTGTGAAGTGCAATTTACCCAATATAATCAAACTACATCTTCCATCTCTCTAAAATGAAGGGAAATATTGCATCGACTTTAAAATATGGACATAGGAGACAGAGTAAGACCGAATTTCTTGTACCGAAGTGCTGAGACTTACGAATGTGTTCTGCTCGAAAAATCCTTGAGTTTCTCTCCCTCCAAATGAAGTAGACAAAGCAATTAAGCATCGATTTGATAATATTGCCAAGTTGGTAATTGTTGTTGCTTAGGTGCTGGATTTGAGCAATTAAAAAGGGTTAACAGGGCGTTTTAGTATGAGGCAGAGAGAGAGCACGAAACTTACCAATCCAGTATAAAAAAGTTTGCCAATCAGGTAGTACAGAGACATAATTTACGTTATCATACAATCAGCTAATTCAAAGTTGCCAATCAGGTAGAATGATTTGAATTTATATGTCTACAGTCTACACTCTGCCTGATCCACAAATCCCTCTCTATATATAATAATGTGAACTGATTTAGTACATTGTGGGCATGAAATCCAGACAATTAATGTAGTACGGGTGTGTACTGTAAGCTTACATAGTAAATACTCTAAAAACTGATGGACAATAATAAATGTAGTTCGACGCATTACAGTTTTAATTCTCATATCTCTACAACCAGCTTGGCTTTTGTAGAAGATACTTCAATCCGGTACTGCTCTGCTATACCTAGATGTGCCATGAGTAGCCAGACATGTGTTAGGAGCTCTCCGCCAAAACTAAGACGTTGCGTTGCGCATGGTCATACCCTCGACAGTGACTAGCAGCAAAAGAAAGAATCTCCAGCCACAAAATGCTGATTATCTTCCATCTCTCTTTTGCATCTTCAATCTGGCAAAGTTCCCTAGCAAGCGTCACTCCATTGAACAGAACAGATTTGTTTCCATCTCCTCTAACCACTGCTGGATTTATCTTGGTGGGGCTATTCAACAACATTTCAGCAACTTGACGTTCCTTCTGTCCGCTTCCAGATTCCTTAATGCAGTCCTTGATTTCGTCGCGTGTGTCTTCAAATCGGATCTCTCCGATTCCTGCAGTCAACAACTCAGGAACATATAATTTGATATATATCTACCCATCTCCTGATCATGAGAAATGCTTGTAGGTTCTGGACAATCTTTATAGAAGCATAAATCAGTAGCAATATGCCAGATTAGAATGCTCTCATCAAATTCAGTCTCCACGCTCCAACCAAGTTTCCCACGGTAACCGCTCTTGGAAAGTGCCCATTCTCCTCTTGATGCATAAAGGCGCTTATAAGCAGTTGGATCCTTACAACTTCTCAGTTTGTCCCTGATCTCTGTCAAGATAAAATCTTTCAATTTCGTCGGAACAGATGGGTAACTTCTATAGTAATACGTTTCCCACATTCGTTTCACCGTGACAAGCTGCATCATTTTTCTTGATTTAGTGTCTGTCTGCTCTCCTACACAGTAATTTATCATGTTGTACTGTCCCATAGTGTTGAACCATCTTGTAGCATTTTTTGGATGGAAAGAAATAAAGATGTCATGAACATTACGCCAAAGTTTGATGTATCCAAAACGAAGAAGCAGAGTTCTAGGAAGCACCGATACGCCGAATTTGCCCCCGTACCCGTATCCGATACGTATCGGATACGGATACGCCACCGATACGGCTGCATGCGTATCGGTGGCGTATTGTCTTAAAAAAAAAAAAAAAAAAAAAAACAGTTTCCTATACATAAAGGGGGAACTATTATAAGTTATAATGTTTAATTTCATAACTTATAATTATTATTGTTTGTGTTGTCATTATAGTGTAATTCTATCAAAATTATGGAAGTTACTATAGGTGGCTATTAGGGTGCTAGGTTTAAATTTTTCTTCTTTATTATGCTTATTGTTTGTTTTGACACTAGGACCAATCTAAAATGTGTTTTAAAAATATATAAAATATTTTTTCAAAAACGTATCCCCGACATATCGTATCGGGACTTTTTGAAAATTGCCGTATCGCCGTACCCGTATCGTATCGCCGTATCCGTATCGGTGCTTCCTAGAGCAGAACCATAGTTGCATCAGAGAAGAACATACTTGTGAATGAGTATATCTCAATGATGAGAGCTCCACTTAACAGTATGTATGTTATGCAAATGTCAGCTCCCACATATCCATGTTTGCTGGTGGCAAATAGAAACAAGTAAAGAGTCACCAAGATAGAAACAAACGTAGTAAGGCGACAAATGTATCCATTTTTTGTATATAATATGGCTGCCTTAGTGTAAAGTTCAGTGTAGAAGAAACAAAGTTCTATCTTGTTAGAACTATAAGAACCAAACTATATTTCTGAATAATGAAGTCTGAATTACATAAGATGAGAATCGATCTTACATAAGATGAGAATCGATCTTATATAGAGATCAGATTCCTAATACAAGAAAGACCTAAAACAGGAAACTACTTGATAAACAAATAAACCAAAGTGAACTAAACTACCCTCATAATATAATAAATAACACTAAAGACTTAACTAAATTACGAATAACTTTACTCTCTAACACCCTCCCTCAAACTCTAGATGTGTGAAACATCAAGAGTTTGCACGAAAGGGGATGCAGCAGTGGATGATGGATGGAGGAAGTAGTTGACAGTAGGCGGCAGCGGCAGATTCAAGAACGAATAGACGGGATCATGATATCTCTTCAAATTCAGCGGACATCAGCGGATGGCGTGGTGCAGATCTAGGAGTGGCAGACGGATTCAGATGCAGAGTGGCAGATGGACGGCAGATGTGGAGTGGCAGTCGGATGGCAAATGCGGAGTGGCAGTCAGACGACAGATGCAGAGCTGCAATCGGATACAGATCTAGAGTGGTAGATGGAGGAAAATGGCAGCAGCGGATAGACAGACGCAGTGCGACAACGAATAGACAGTTGCATAGTGGCAAACAAAGGCGACAGGTGGTGGCAGCAATGGACCAGAAAGCAAGCCTGAAGTTTCATGGAAATCAATAACAAAACAGAGAAGTGGCAGATGGAAACGGAGGCAACCAGATGAGGACAACAAGTTGACTGGGATCCCGCAACTGGGTGTGATTGTCACAGGGGAAGAACAAGGCTAGCGACAAGCACAATCATCCATTATGACAGCATCTCAACGGCTGTAGAGGATCTCACGGGCTGTTGACTACGATCAAGTAAATCTGGAAAAGACAGAAGCTTCCTTACAGCGGACACAGACAGACAACCATGGGACGGCATATTTTTGTTTTGAATCAACACCAGAAGGGGACGGAAAGGGCTGGTGGCAAAGAGGAAACAAAGACGTGCAAGAGAGAACAGACGACCTCCTTCCTCTTTAACAGAGATGGATGCAAGCAGAACAAGGAGGGAGTCAGAGTGGCCTCCCCTCTCCCAATCTCTGGTTTAGTCGATCAAGCCAGAGAGTTAAGCAAGACGACCCCTTTTTTTTCTTTTTCTTCTTCATTCTCACAGGACGTAGACGGATGCAAAGATCAAACAAACCTAAGGCTCCGATACCATGTTAGAACTCTAAGAACCAAACTATATTTCTGAATAATGAAGTCTGAATTACATAAGATGAGAATCGATCTTATATAGAGATCAGATTCCTAATACAAGAAAGACCTAAAATAGGAAATTACTTGATAAATAAATAAACCAAAGTGGACTAAACTACCCTCTATAATATAATAAATAACACTAAGGACTTAACTAAATTACGAATAACTTTACTCTCTAACATATCTCAATGACCTTGAAGGCTTGTTCAGCCTTTCTCTTCATGAAAAATGCCTGGCTTTGTCGTCTTTCATCGGAGGTTAGCATAAGATCAACAATTAGACGCTTGAAAGTCTGGAAGACGCAGTAGGCTTCCACTAAAATTTTCTCATCTCTGATATCCACCTGGGTGAAATCCAATGGCAACTCTGTCCCAGTATCAACTTTTTCAATGCCAATTTTTGCAGGGATACCAGCAGCCATATAGGCTTCGTAGTTTTCCAAGAGATCCATATAGATGCGGCTTCGATTTGGCCGTGCAAGCATGGTGTCTCTGAATTGTTCCCTGCTTGCATAACGCAGTGCCCATGTTCTTTCCCCATACTTGATGATTCCTGCAAGGAACGACAAACAAGTCGGAGCCAAGAGAGACCTACTTGACAGAGATCTCACAAAAGCATATATAGCAACAATGATCGGGAGATAAGGCTAAGAAGATGCCTTCGCCAAAGTTCATTGTCCTCAAGAGAGTATGCAGTGACACTGTCCGGCCCTTCAAGATGGTAACAGAAGGAATGGTGCCCAAAATCCCAAGAGGGCATTGTTTGGGGGGGGCGGCTTATTCTTGTCTTCAGCATCGGAGTCTCCTTGCATATTGGAGAGCACGCCAAGAGCAAATACGGCAATACCATCAGCTAACAAGTATGCTAGCCACAGAGTCACACTTAACCATGCTGCTCTGCTGCGCTTTCGACGACTTTGCATCAATATAAGATAAATTTGCAGGAAGAGACTCATTAGAATGGATGAACGGAGTTCGTCTTTGCTCCATAGGTTCCTCAACCTCGCTGGAAAGATCTCCATGGTATTTGCCAATCAACTCTGAAACAGTTTGCTTCATGAAAACAAAGATTGGGATTGGTGAAGCAAAATAAATTAGGTTGTCAAATGTGCTGGAAGTAAAACGTAAGTGATGCTGTTTTTTTGTTCAATTCTGTATTCTAAACATCAAATCTAGAACAGTGTACAAGCTTTCTAAAAAACATTTACGATGGGCACCAGAATTTGCAATTGCGCTGTTTCTCTAAACACTCGCAGACCTAATATAGCATTTTCAGGCTCTCAATTCATTTGTCATGAAATTTAGACAGCAAATTCAAACATTCTGGAAAGAATTTTAGACATCAAAAAGGCTTCCTCCACTTTTTTCTTTACAAGAGCATATGTATGGTTATACTAAGATTGATATACATAAAGAAAATTTATGATTGGATTAAATAACTAAATTAGATGCATCTGCCATTTCCACATTGCTGTCTCCATGAAGAACCACCAGTTGGATGATAACTAAAAGTGTACCAATCAGGTTTCAGAAAATTGGGCGTCCAAGAGAAGGGTAAGATCTAAAGGAGATATATTGGACAAAATGATAAGGGTAACAAAAATGATATAACAACCTTTAGAAGCCCTAATGGTAATCTCAAACAAAGAAGCCCTAATGGTAATCTCAACAAATCTATGCATAGATGATCAGAAATACACTCATTCCTTTTCACTAATACCAATAAGATTGATAGCTTTCTGCATGAAAAAGTTCAAAAAACTAAATGTTGGTTTTTTTTTCTTATTTTAGGGAAATCCTTATGGTAAAATAAATCCGGACGGAGGGAGTATGCAAGCATAGATGTAGTGAAGGAGCTTAATTATAAATTACTATTTTTCCAAATTGAGCTATTAATATTGAACGGAGGGAGTATTCCTTTTCCTATCTAGAAAGTCAAATTAACAAAAATCACCCTCCTACCAGTAGTCAAATTACTTCAATTTGCACAATACTGAGAAGAATTATACTCCTCCATCCCGAATAGGTAGTAACATTTGGTTGTCCAGAAAGTTAATTTTGGAAAACCAAATAAAAGGAGTTTCACCTGTTCACTTGATGCAGTACAAGTAATCTCAGTCAGTCAATCAATCGAACTGTCTGTGGTCAGAAAAAACAACAGATCTGCAAGATGGGTCACTTACGGAAGAACTGAGCTGTTGATGAACTGGAAGAAAGAAGCTCAAGGTGGAGAAATGGGCTGGGAGAGAAGGTGTGGGAGGAACAAAGTGATATCAAGGCTACCTTACTTTGTTCCTTCTCTCTTTTTGTAGTCTCTACCTTACGTATGTCCTTTCTCTCTTTTTGTATTCTCTACCTTACTTATGTTCTTCTCTCTTAGCCTGATACCAAACTATCCTTTCTTCTAATCTAAAATAGTTTTCTATAACTCTGGAAAAATTGCAAGGATAGTCGCGGGATAATTTTTGCCAACGTTGGCCGTTTGGGGCGTGATAAAAAGCAAAACATCCCAGTGGATGTTTTACTTTCACTGTTTATTTATATTTTTTTAATTTTCAGCTGAAACACCTCAGCCTGAAAGTGAAAAAAACCTGAATGTAACAGTGGAAGTGAAATATCTACTGTGGATATTCTGATTTTTTTATGCCCCAAAGATCTCCCATTGTGGTTAACGCGATAATGTCAAAATTATTATACCTGTCTGTATTGTAGCCTCAGATTTATGCCTTTTGCTTTCCACATTTTCATACTTGTGCAGAAATTTTAACACTTCTATCCTAGCTCAATTGTGGGTCTCATGAACTATAACACTAGTTCAACTCAATTGATTTCTTCACTATAGCCATGTCTCCTACGGGCTGGAGTGGTGGAAGGCTAGAACAACGGCTCTCCTTTATTTTGTATTTTTTTCAGTACAATCCTCTTTATTTTATTTTATCTCCATTGTTTTAGTATATAAAATAAATTTATATGAGCTTGAACTCACGATGACAATCTGAAACATTGGATTGTGATCATCAGATGGCATGTAGGGTAGACAGATTTCAACCCGGTGGCTCAGATCATCTTAGCTCACGCTGAGCTATGTGGGTCAAGCCTTAACTGTGGTTCCTAGTAGGTACTCCCTTTGTCCAAAGAAGCATGTCTGCATATGAGAATGAGTTGGATTTGTTGGAGTCAGGCTTCATTGGATGGAGGGAGTATATGTGTACAGACATATAATCATATACTCCCTCCGTTCCAAAATACTATGTACATTTGAAAATATTATTATTCCAAAATATTGTATACATTTTGCCAAATCATGTGACTTCCCCTTTCCAAAATTTGAGAAGACTTGGAAGGATTGACTAGAACTTTGTTCATAAACGATCTTACAAGTTAGACGGTATATAAGGGAGAAGAAGTCATGTGATTTCCTCGTGGGCTTCATGGTCCAATAAAAATGGGAATTTTTTCAAATGTACATAGTATTTTGGAACGGAGGGAGTAGTATATTTGAAAAAAATTAATATTCCCACAAATACAATAAATGAGTATGTGGGACAAAAATCCAAAATACAATTGATTAACTTAGAAAATGGGAATTCAATTTCACGTGAAAAAAGGAATTTAGATGGACTAATATTGCTTGGAAAGTAAATATTGTGCTTTCCTCATTTCCTGCAGCAATTGAGAGGGTTTTTTTCCTCTGAAATTTTTTTGTCTTACATAACAAACCACAGCAAAGATGTGGAAACAAATTCCACAAAAATGTTAAAGGGTGTTTTTTAAAAAAGGTGTGGTGTGTGAATATAATTATGTCATAAGTAGAGGGAATGTGAGTGTAATTATAACACCCGAAAAATCGGTATGTTTACTAAAACTGCTATTTTAGGAAATTAGTCCAAAATAGAAAAGTTTAGCTGCCTATTTGGATTTTTGGTTATGCCATATGGTTTGGTATGTTGATTGACGAATATAATGCATGATGAATTGTTTAATTAATAGACCAATTAGGCAAGAAACCAGGGCGCGCGAGGGTTAGCCCTAGCGCTGGGGTCAACCTGGCGCTGAGGTTGGCCTGGCACAAGGGGTTGCGTATACCTGACGCCGTGAGTGGGACCAGGCGCTAGGGTGTGAGTCCAGAGAATCTAAACTCGTTCATGTAACACGAGTTAGTAAGTTGAAATATGGAATGTGAGGCATTACGATTTGAAAGTGCTCTTTAGTCCTAGAGGGGGGGGGGGGGTGAATAGGACAACCACTTAAAGACTCTCACTCTATTTTTACTAAGAGATAATGTTAATTTAAACAACTATTCAATGCAACATTCTCTTATTAGCAAGTAATTGGAAGCGCATAAGTGATAGAGACTTAAGAGGTATGGAATGTGTGTGTGTGTGTGACAATATGCAAGACGAACAAACACAAGCAATCACACAAAGATTTATAATGGTTCGCCGCCAAGCAATTCGCTTCAACGGGTACATCCACTCTCGGAGCACCTAATCCAAGGAACCTCCGAAATCCACTAAGTGAGGATTTTTAGTTTACCCACAAATATGATGTTCATACTCAATTAGAATTCATAAGACAGAGTAGGGAAAAATCATCCTACCAACTCCGATACGTATGCTTCGTACTTCCTTGTGCACTCTTTTGTTTCTTTCTCCTTCTCCTTCTACTCCAAACTAGCAATATTCCAAGCCTCTTCCTTGATTCAAATATTTTCTATTGCATTGATCGGAGATGACGTTGCGAAGAGGAGGAGAAGAGCTACGCAAGGAAGTATGAAGCATACGTATCGGAGTTGGTAGGATGATTTTTCCCTACTCTGTCTTATGAATTCTAATTGAGTATGAACATCATATTTAGGTTATTATATGACTGATATCATCCCTCTATATTCATGTTGATATCGATTCAAGTGTGGTTTATGAAGGAACTTTTTATGGATGTGATATATATGTATTATTGTGCTCAATATTCACTTGATCTTCACGTGCTAGTGCCTAGGGGGTATCCCCATGATTGTTTGGCCACAGTCATGTATCTTCTATAATGGGTAAGTGACCTTAATCGTAATTTGAATGCTATTGTTGTTGAAACATATAAATCCTTGTGTCACAACTTTCTGATTACAAAAAAAATCACCTTTTGATGATTTGTTAGTCCTTTGCTTGTACGTTCAAGTGTCTGGGATTGGTTGTCTCATTTGGATAATATGTATATTAGTAAGATAATACATGTACAAATAGTCTCGAGCGTAAGATACATCTTAAGAAGGGATAATTACCTAATTCCAGAACCACTAAGGTTCTGTAATTGACTTAGGGAGTAGGTAATTGAAGTAAAAAAGGTGTCCTTAATCAATGTAGAGTATAATTACCACTCAGTAATCAAATCGGATTAAGACTAATACTTTCGGCCAGAACTGTTTTTACTCTATGATCTTTAATTATAAATTCATAACTAATTATAAAAAATTCATAAAAATAATCCGTTAGTGTAGTTTAAAACTACACTCACAAGGCTATGTACAGTAAAAATTTCAAAACTTAATTCGAACTGTACAGATGGTGATGATTGACGAAATTGGACTGATGTAAGTAAAATAGTGCATAGTAATTAGGGTTTAAGACACTAATACCTACTAAGACTAAATGATATGATAAGATATGATTATATTGACCTTATTATACATTGTAATACATGTTAGAGATTATTACAGAAAAAATAATTCAATTAAAAAGGTTGATATGGATGAGTCATCCTTGGTTGCATCGTGTTCCACATATCTCCAGCTTTTGAAAACAGCTTTGAGTCAGTTAAGTTTTTTGATAGGGTTGAACTCTGGAACCCTATCATTTTGATAGAATTGTGGTATGTGAATCTTGTAGTCAGTTGGTCTTGGGGGTATTCCTATCTAGGGCTATGCACGATGTAAGTATCCAATGTATTTGGAGTCTATTGATACTGTCACGCCCCGAAATCCCATACCTCGATCGGAGTGCGGAAGCCAATCAATGATATACATTTGGAGGTAGAGAATCTCGGGCGCGAGACCGAACAGTCGATTTCACCACCAATTACGATCATCTCAAAAGGATGTGTAATCGGTCATGCCCATAATCAGTGCAATACAAATACAAACATTAATGAATACTATGGAATGGAAATTTACTTAATAATACTGATAATAATGATAATCCATTTAAGAAAGTCAAATCAAATAAACCTATAATCTATGGCACACAATTGCCATTAAATGTCATAAGCATCAAATAAGCAAAGCAAATAATATAAACTCTAAATCTTCACGGCTCCTGCGACCGCTTCACTACTGCAACTTCCTGATCTCAATTTCCATTTGCGCCTGCATCAGAGGATGCATGAGTATTTCATAGAAACACTCAGTAGGATGTAAAAACCCACTGAATTAGGACAAACAATATGAATAGGATAAGAATAACAAAGGTTTATGAAGATGCCGCAACATCTGGACTAAACCAAGGATTTATACACCTGAAAGGTTAGTCAATAATAATTCCAACCCGCAAGTAGGGAAAACAACAATAAGGCTCCTACTACACATATGAGTAAGGAGGGAATGATAATCATACTAAAAAGCTCCAGACATTAAAAGTGAAAGGAGTACAATTTCTGCTCGCTGAACTGATCACCCGCAAGTGACTATACCAGAACCACCCTAGGGGTCCTCTTTTTGGAACCCTGCCATGCGTCTAGGATGCTGGCCCCACCAGTGCTTACGGACATGATGGGCGGAGATTGAAGACCTTCCGTAATGTCAACAATCTAACGTACGTATGTTGCCTCTTTTTGGGCAGTATGGAACCGCAGTACCACAAATATTAGTGACCCCGCAAGATCAAGCAATGGCATAATGTGAGCATACTATGAATCCACTTCCGGAGAAGTCCCGCAAGACCTCTAGTGGAGGAATCAATCAAATAATCATGATGAATAATAATTCAAAGAAATAGAGGCCGCAACGCTCTAACCACATAAGGTATCAATCACCGGAATAGACTCTCATACGGAGTATAAGTAGAAATGTCACACAAAGAAAATAACACAATCCATACATACGTTCATGCTCAGCCCTAGATGAAAATCATATAGGTCTTATTGAAATATATAAATCAGAGACAAGGTATTAATGAGTCCTAGATGATTTGGATTCCAAATGGAACCTCAAACCGACACAAGCGCTTTATCTTCAAATACACGCTTACGGTTTTCTTAACATAGGTATTACCCCATTTATCATATTAACCATAACCCAAACTTACTGTGATAATCATAAGGATATAGTCTAGTATTAGTTACTAGCACGTCATATCATCTTCACATCTTATTAAGTGGTTTTACTTAAGTACATAGTATTTTCACTTAATTTCTGCTCACTGTCTTATGCACAACAGTCCCCTTCCGGAGACTCCCAGACACTGTACAGTTAAGGTTATCTTCTGAAATTTTTACTGAGAATACCCTTGTGGGTCTAGTTTCTAACCCCACCGTTTTTATATTTTTCTGATATCATATGAATTAGTTATGAATTATTTACTGTCGACTGTCCGTGCAGAAACAGTTCTGGCCGAAAGTGAATCACATGATTAGACTTTAATATTCTTATTCCGAACCACTTATCGATGATAATTTACTCATGATAGATGATAGTACTCCCCTCCTAAATTAATTACAGATCCTGGAATTAACTAGAATTACCAAAAGATTCCCTTTTTATCATGTTTCTCCCCATATAACACAATCTTAGACCAAATATCATTCAATTAAGTCGATTTAAGCAAAACGATCATTAAGGCATAAGACTCAATCATTAGACATCATAATCAAAGCAATATCAGAACTTTTATCTTCTGTAAAATTAATAAAGCATCCAACTTTGATCTGATTTACCATCTAGACATGAAGCATGAAGGCATATATGCATGTATCGCAATACACATGGAAAACAAGACATAAATCATTAATCCCGCAAGATTCAAAGCAATACTCCAAGGAAGTCAGTAAGAACACTCATCATATAATGTGAGAAAAGAATAAGAAGAGAGGGAAAAACCATCCTACTCTTTATCACCAAAAGACGTCGCCTTTCTACGCGATGTTCGCCTCCTCCGCTTCCTTCAAAGCTTCCCGATCCAAGCTCTTGAGCAATTCCCACTAGAAGAGGTCTTCTAAGAGAGAGATGAACGTGGGAAGGAGAGGGGAAAGCCTCTGGACGTTCTAGGGTTTAGTTTTCAAAAGCACAAGCCTAGACTCTATGGGTTTATATAGAGTTTTTAGAAGATCTTTGCCCAATCAATTCTACCATATCTTGGGCACTTTCCACCAATGGGAGAGTCCCTAAATCACCCTAGGAACGTGCAATACAAGTCTATTAGTTAGGATATGGCATCTTTCCCAATCAAATCCGCCTCAAAATTAGGTTAGAATTCGCCAAACCGCAACTGGCGATCGATCGTGCAATACGGCGATCGATCGTCCTGCGCTGTTTACAAACTGCGCGATGGCGCCGATCGTAGCCGATCGAAGCCGATCGATCGTGTTCCATAAGCCGATCGATCGTTTTTTACGCGATCGATCGTTTTTATTGAATTTCCTATATCTTTTTACTCCGAACTCCAAATCACACAAAATTGGTGTCGTTGGAAAGCTCTTCTCACCAACTTTAATTTAAACACAGCACCATGCGGTCAAATCAATCATTAAGAGGGTCAAATTTCAGTTTTAAGATACTTACTAAATTTTCGGATGTTACAGATACTCCTCTTGTGAGCCATCTGATGATTGGGATAGAGAATTCTTCTTGTTACTCCTTTGGTGAGTCAATTATTGATCGAGATATTGAAATCTCATTATTACTCATCTATGAGTCAGACGTTGGAAAATGATAATTTGATTTCTAGAATGATGCAACATCTGTTGTTGAGAGTTATTGTTTAGTTCCATGTAAATTATTCTTCCACTAAAAGTTCTGTAAGGATTTCTCTGAGGTGGAATCATAGTATGCTCAGAGAGTTATTGCTATATCAAGAGTGATCTCCGATTAATATTGAACCTCTGTAGTTCAGCCAATGAAGGCACATACGTACGTTTTTAGATTACAAGATATTACGAAAGGTCTTGTAGTCTCCGCCCATTGTCCCCGTAAGTACCGATGAGGCCGCCGGGTTCCAAAGAGAGAACCTCTAGGATGATCTAGTAAGTATCCACATGAGAGTATTTCTATGGAATATGGAATACTCATGCATCCTCTGATGTAGTTATGAAAAGAGAATGTAGCAGAGCAGGTCGCGGTTACAGGAGATGTGGTTGGCTGTGCATAATTAAAGTCCGGAAGTTATTTAGTATTTTATTTATGATCAAACTATTATCAATTGTTGGCCAGTGTGTGCCAAGACTTTGATATTTCCAGTTATTGACTATTTATTTTATCAGCTGTAATAAGACTTAGTAGGACCTATGGTTTATCATTTCATTTATATTACCAATGGTTTATTTTAAGCTTGAATGACTAAATGGCTACTATGTGATGTCAATTACACATCTTATTGAAATGGCATAATTGACGGTAGTGATCGAGTATTCGGTCACGTGCTCGGGTTTCTGGCTTCTTGGACTTTGGTATTTTAGATACTTCCACACTCTAATCGAGGTCAAGAATTTTGATGCGTGACAGTAATTTACCTTTTGTCTATTTTAGAGCGTATTCAGGATGAGGTAGGTTTTAGACATGTATTTAGGAAGCAAAGCAACTACCTTTTGTATTTTAGGATAATTATTCGGGACAGAGGGAGCAATGTATAGTCAATTGCATGATAATTGAGAATCGTGATACTACTCAACTGCTAATATTTTGTGTATCCTCTACCGTATTGCTATGATTTACACTCTTTCTCTCTCCACTGCCTAATCACAACGTGCTGTTCTTTAAATATCATTTATATGAGCCTGGGCACATGCATGTCTGCATGGGCCAAGGCGACCTTGTACGTTGGCGGCGGCAGCACTATAGAAGTGGTAAGTGGGTTTGAATCATTGCAGCCCTGCGTTGTTGGATCTCAATCAATCCGTCAGATCAGATCGTCTAAGCCCGGGCTTGTATTAACTTTTACCTTTTATTGTGGGAACTTTTTGTTAAACAAGTAAAACCATACGGACAAACAAAGTTCGCTAGAAAGGTCACAACCCACTCCAAAGATGATGTTTATTAGGAGTCAAACAAAGCACATTTTCCATACAAATTCCTTGCATTTCAAACATAAACCCAAAGTAGAACCTGAAAAGTCAATCGCACTGATGGGAAGAGAAGTAGACAACCTTTGCAGTAGAGGGTAACATCAGGTGTCATTGGTAGATTCGAAAGAGTAAGGCATATGCTGCAAGGAACCATCCATAAAGAGTTGGGCTCCAAGTCCATATGAAGGTAACTGTTGTCCAAGAACAATTTTCAGTAGAAAGATGAAATGATAACGTAAATTTGATCATCGGAACCCTGGGGAAGGCCACTACCAAATTTGCAGGTTCCACAGACTACTGGGAGGTGGAGCATCCACCTGCCGCTGCAAAAAATACCAACCATTGCTCTCCTGACCATCCTAGGGAGTGATGTAGGCTGTTTGTTATCTCAAACACTAAATTAAGATTAGCAGTCAATATAATCAATCAAATCCCTCAAATCCCTAGAGATTCTTTGCATCATTAAATAAACTAGTACGATATAATCATATACCATGGCTTTATTACTTCCTTGACATTAAGAAAGGCAATTTGTCATCTAATTGCAATCCATCTAAGATCAGACTTTGTGCCTAATCCATGAGATAGAAACAAATTCCTCACACAAAACAATCCTTAAAAGAACAATTTTTTTTATGCTGTCACACATGCATGTTTTTGTTCAAGACTGCTTTGGTTCTGGATCGAGTTTCTGATTGATTTTTAGTATATGGGCCTACATAGTGCCTTTTTGTTTTTCCTTTTTGCTCTATCTTCAATCATGAGAGTGGGACCTTCATATCTGTCTCTCCAGGGCCAAATGTATTGAATCTCTATAAGTGTGAAATGGGGATAGAAGACAGATGGGCTCTGCCATCCTCCTGCAAGGACTTATTTAAGAAGGCCATGTGGGGGAGTACCAGATATGTAAAGAAGACTTTTCTATGTATTTCTATAACCCCTAAGCAATTAGAGAACATGTATAAATGAATTCCTTCAAATAGCAAGTTCAAATGCATGTATTTTCTGACCATGTACATGCGAATAATTGCAAGAGTTCACATCCCTGATAGGCTTGGGAGGTGACATCAGTTGATTAAGTATCAAAAGGTCTTTATTTCTATTGCAGCAATCACACAGTGATGCTTTCTATTATTGTATTTAATGGGTTTCTTGTACTCTATAAAAAGGGAGTTTTTTTCATATTACCTGGCGCCAACTTTCATATTCCCATATTACCTAGTTTTTCCCGTGAAATCTCATATGGCTGGAATCTGGACTTGAAGTACCGAAAATGCCATTCTTCTATTTTTCGTTCTATTACTGTGCGAAGAGGCGTGTTGTGTACAACACGAAAAAATACAAGGGTTCTCCGGTAATTTCCATCGGCGACTCCACCGGCGACCGGTGAGTTCGAGCGACGATTCAACCGGTGACCCCTGCGGCTTTTGACGAGCCTGTTCACGTCCCCCATCTTGATTTAGAGGTGCCCCTTGCTGGATTTCGACGACATGACTGACGGAGAGTGCACAAAAACGGCGATTTGAAGCGTATACGTCGGTGTTTCGGAACTTCAACCTTCTAAGTTTTGCCCGCGGCTCCCTCCGCCTGCATGCACCCAACGGATTGACTGATTGAGCTTCGGTTGACGGCGAGGAAGAGTGTGAAAGGCGCCTGCGAGGAAATACACACATACACACGACTAAACCGCGGTAAGTTACAACAATCCTTACTGATTTTAGTTTCATAAGGTCCGACATTTTGATTTTAAATTTTTACTATGAACTATAAAGTCGTGTTTGTAGAAGACACGACTGTCTATTTAGTCGTGTACGTGATGACATGACTTTTATATTTTCTTGTTTCACCGACACGACTTTTCTACTGACCACTCTACCTCTGTCCTTGCAGATGGATAAAAAAAGAGATGAGTCTATGGAGGAAATACCATCGGAAGAGGAGGAGGATCAGGATTTTGTGTTGGCACCTCGACAGCGAAATCAGAGGGGCAGGAAGAGGAAGGCTCCGATGGACCGACTAGTAAAGAGAACATACAATGCGCGACCGGCGCTTCGGACGTTTTATCAACCGGGAGCGATGAAAAAGTGTGCGGCCTTCCTACAGCATCACCAAAGATGTGCCCAACTGATTAAAGAAGCTGGTTTCGCTGTCATTTTTGAAGGTGAGGACGTAGTTGTTTCTCAGGACTTCCTGGACCATTTGGTCAGGTACTGGGATGAGTCGGCAAAGGTCTTCAATATCAAGGGCAGGACGCTACATTTCACAGAGCAAGAAGTTGCTCTTATCATCGGATTGCCCTCAAAGGGCGAAACAGTTGAGGTCCTCCCCTCCTTGACACGCCGACCGGAAGGTCAATTCTTCAGAAAGTACTTCGCCGTGAGGAGACCGGATATTTCACACATTGAGGAAATCATTGACAAGGAAGATGGAAGAGGAGGACATGGTGAGGATGATCATCTGCCTCCTCTTCTGTACAGTGCTGTTTCCATACAGCACTAGAGCGGTTCATCCCTGTTTGTACTGTTACATTGACGACCTCCCAAGATTGAGCTCATACAATTGGGCTGGGGCTATGCATAACATGTTGGTTTCTGGTATAACCCACACTAGCAGACTAGTGGGTGCGAGATCTCAAGGAGGGTGCCTGGGCGGTAGATACCTAAATGGCGCCGCATATGTCCTTCAGGTATGTAGCATTTCTATGTTTTCATTGTCTTCGAAAGGCAAACGTGTCTTATGCAACACCACTTTATTTATAATCGTGTATTATGCAACACGACTATATTTATAGTCATGTATCATGCAACACGACTAGGTATATAGTCGTGTTGTATAAGACAGTTCTATTCGTGTACTATTATAGTCGACTATAATAGTACACGTCTTACCTGTAATTGCGCCTTTTAATAATATTTTTATCTGTTTACTATGCAGATTTGGTTTTTTGAGCACACAACAATCTTCCATCATGTCGTGGGCCCTACCAATCCACGGGCCAAAAGGTGGCCAGGAAGTGGGGCCCTCATTACAGAGGTGAAGAAGGGTGCACAGAAGAAGCACCGTATGGCCGACTATTGGACTGGAGTGTTCCACAATCTCGAAGTATGGGATGAAGTCGTCGATGTAATCAGCCCCATGGCTGGAGAGGCATCTCTCCTTGCTTCGTCAACCTCAATGACCCCTCCTCCGGGAGGGCAGAGGCCGGAAATGAAGAGGACTCCCAACCAACCTGCAGCCCTTTCCTCAAGGACGGTTGCCCACTCCACTGCAACTGCAATGGGGCGATTGGAGGGTGCGCTTCAGGGCATACAATCACTAATTGGGATAGCTTTGTCTTCGTATGAGGAGATGGGAAGGAGTGTCGGACCTTAGCGAGAGGTTCTCCAGTCTATGAAGGCATCTGCCGCCTCAGCATCAATGCTGTTAGAGGGTCAGATCTTTGAGCATCCGAAGTAGGAGAAGACTGAAGAGTGGATGAAGGAGCCAAATAAGCGGCTCCACGTGGAGCTAAAGAAGTCATCGGTGCATCACATGGAGCCAGAGAAGCGGCCCCATGACAAGGAGCATATGAAGAAAACTCCGATGGGTATGCGGACAAAGGAGCTGGCAAGGAAGTCACATCTCGATTCATTGAAATGGGGTAAAGGTAAGTTGTAGACGATTATTTATTTTCTCGTGCCACATGGTACATGACTATTACATTTTTTCTGTTTCATGCTACATGACTATGTAGTTTATCGCATTTCATGCAACACGACTATGTTATTTATCGTGCTGCTACTAACACGAATAAGTAAAATGTCATTTTAGCTCCCATCAAACGCGCGGATGAGGAAGACAAGATTCAACGGGCTACAAAGAGATCCTCCGCCAAGTTGTTTTTGAAGAAGCTCCAACCAGAATTCAACGAACATATAAAGCGTGCAGAAGTCGAGTCCCGGTCGACGTACTGATGGGACCAATTCCCCCTTGGTCTAGTGGTAAGGAAGAGAATGAGGACTGTCTCCGCGAGGGAATTACAGAGGATTAGGGAACATGACCACATACGGAGAATGGCGGAGGAGCAGGAAAGAAGGAATATGTCCCGTCAGCCGAAAGCCGACTCCGAAGAAACCATATCTGATCGACAAGCGACCTCTATCATCGATGAGGTCATCTCTTCCTTACAGCAGTAGGATATCCAAACCGTCAAGGAGGAGGTGAAGGAGGATGTCAAGGAGGAGGAGGTGAAGGCTTATGTGAAGGAGGAGGAGTCGGAGGAGGCGAAGGAGGATGTGCTGGACAAGGAGGCGAAGGAGGAGGAGGTGAAGGACGACGAATAGGCAAAGGAAGAGGCGAAGGAGGAGGAGAAGGAGGAGGAGGTGAAGGAAGAGGAGGTGAAGGACGACAAAGAAGCGAAGGAGGAGGAGGTGCCGGAGGCCACAAGCTTAACCGCATCCCAGCCTATTGACGTCGATGTCCACCGAACCCGTTAAAAGTGTAAGTCTATAATTGTACTTCCCGAAAACTATGCCGGTTTGGAGTTATGCTTCGACATGGGGGTATATTTAGAGCGGGATAGAGTGGCAATAGATGGATGGATCGCCAATCCGAGGAAGGCTTATCCAATCCCAACGCTATGTGATGACGACTACGTATCCCTCCTACAAACAACAGAAATAAACACCAATGTAAGTAAACCTATGCTCCTCATATGCTTTTTCAAATATGCGACTTTACGTTATGTTGTGTATTCGAAGACACGACTTTACGCATAGTCTTATCTTCGAGAGACACGACTTTATGCATAGTCGTATATACAATAATCGACGACATGACTATCATGAAAGTCGTATATACAATAATCGACTTTTAATTAGAAGTGGTATATTGCCTTACTTCAACTGGTCTAACTCCTGTTGCTGTTTTCTATAGGTTATAGATGAGTTTTTAAGTCTATTGAGGCAGCGCAATGAGAGAGTCCGGATGAAGTATCCATGGGCATTTTTTGGATGCCACGCATTCAAAGAGATATTCGACAACGTAAGTGTTCCCTGCATAAGTAGTGATAAGTTGTTATTCTCAGCATCATTATCTGACTCTCTTGCGGTTTTGTAGGAGCACAAAGAAGGAGGAAATAATGCAAAATTGATAAGAAATCTCGTGAGGATGCTCGACAGCTTGAACAAAAACATGTTCTACACATTTTTCCCAATCCGCACCGGCTCCCACTTCTGCCTTGTCTATATACACATCCCGCACTGTGTATGGCGCTTCTACAACCCACTGTCTGGCAGATCTCAGTTATACCCACATCACAGAAAAGTAGCTCACAAATTCACGTAGTTCATAAACGTTGTGATGGCAAGCAAGCTCGGGTGGTTGGGTTTGCTCGACTGGAAGATGACTCAGATCGCTAAAGCACCCTGGCAAGAGAATTCAAAAGATTGTGGCATCTTCATCATGATGTACGTCGTGCACTTGGCGTCCAATGTCAACCCACCGGAGTTTGATCAGTCCAGAATTACACGATTCTGGCGCCCAGTCATCACTGCAACTATGATTTGTGGGGTTATTAACAGTGAGTTTGACGATGATTCAAGTAGAGTAAAAAAAGATGTCGTCACAGTTACGGGTTTTATGCGGATGCTGGATAAAGACTAAATTCAAATTCATTTTGTTGACATTCTTTTATTGTACAAAGATTCTTTGATGTACATACAGTACTCTTTCAATTAATTCGAATTCATTTTTTACACATGCTTGCCTTAGACAAAATTTCGCAAGCATGACTTTGAATACGTCCCTCATGCAACACGACTACGTATATAGACGTCTCTCAGGCAACACGACTTTATATATAGTCGCATACTAGACGACACGACTTCGTACATAGTTGTGTTTCACAGTACACGACTGTATAGATAGTCGTGCACTATAATATTCGACTATAATGGAAATACTCGTATGATGCATTGAAAGATTTTTTTTTTTCATATCTGATTTTCTTTTTCTTTACAGACATACATTTCGTGTCACGCCCCAAAATTCCCGGCCACGTCGGAGTGCGGAAGACATTTTTTTTATGAGTATGTTTGAGGCCAGAAACCCTGAGATATGCCCAAATACTCGAACATCCCATCTAATACATCACCATGAATAGATATGTACTCGACATAACACAACTGAGCCTTTAAATAACATCATTAACACATATGAAATGAGAACTTAATAATCTTAAATTAATCCATAATACAAGTCATCTAAAATAACTAAAAATCAAAATCATTAAAATGCTATGGCCAAAATGCCAATAATATTAACACTAAATTTAAAATAATAAAGATAGTTTTATCTTCCACGACTGTCTTCGAGTCTTCCATTATCTGCACTTGCCATAGCTATACTTTTTTCATGCTTGCATCGGAGGATGCATGAGTATTCCGAAGAAATACCGAGTAGAATACAAAAACCCACAAGAACAGAATATACAATATTGGACAAAGAGTAGGGTTTAATATGAGACAGTTGAATAATCAAGAATATTTGAACTGAGCAACAAGAATTCCATTATAAGAGGAAATAACATCATCAATGAAGATCCTAAACATCCAAAGTGCAAGGAGAGAAATTACTATAATCCAAGACTCCGAACATCAACGGTTACTGACTCTCAAGTATAAAGCAAGGACAATAAATTATACGACTCCAAACAAATACCAGTGTAAGGAGATATTGGTCAAAATACTAAAGGCTCTAGGCATCTATATTGCAAGGAGTTACAATTTTTGCTCGCTGAATTTACCAACCCCGTGTGGTAAAATATACCAGAATCATGCTAGAGGTTCTCCCTTCGAAACCCAGCCATGTGTCTAGACATGCTGGCCCCATCCGTGCTTACGGGCATAATAGGCGGAGACTGCAGACCCTCCGTAATATCATACAGCCTAAACGTACGTATTTGCCTCCCTTCGGGCAATAAGGAATCAAAATTCCATAAATATCGGAGGTCATGCTGGACCTAGCAATGGCTCGTGAGTATACTATGATTCCACTGAACAATTAGTGGAGAAATAGGTCAATGCCAAACTGGACAATGTTTCAACAATAGTAGAGGTCTCAACTTTCTGAGAATAGGGTAGCTCTTACTTTAATGACTCACTCATGGAGTATGAATAGAATATCAAAGACTCTCAACAATAACCATGTTACGCATGCATAGCCTTAGAAAAGACTTATGAAGAAAGACTTGATCAAGAATTACTTTTCAAGACTCCAAGAAAACTCAAGTTGTATCATGAAGAATATCAAGTTCTGGTTTCAAAGAAGACTTGGCTCAAACAGACTCAATAACAGGTCAACTGAAGTTTCTCAAACGAATAGAAGTGCATTGGTCAAATAGAAATAGATGGTTCGGTTTCCAATTGGAAACACGAATCGAGTGAATATCACCAGTGGAACATATAAGACTTGATGAACATCAAACCACTCACCATTAGCCCGTGATACTATAGTATTATACTTAATCCATCCTACTGTAATACTTACTTAAAGTCTTATATAATACATATAAAGTTCTTAGTATACTTATTATAGCATAGGCTATTGCTTTGATAAAGTTTTCCCAACCTTTACCATAATTATAGTGTTCTATTTTTACATATTAGTCAAATTCTGACCCTTACCAACGTCAAAACAGAAAGAATTAGACTCTGAAAATTTTACTGTGATTACTCCCATGTGTCTAGTTTACAACCCAACAAACGGAATATTTTTATGATTTTCATATAATTAGTTATAAATATTTTACTGAAGGTCGTCTGTGCAAAAATAGTTCTGGCCGAGACCTGATCATAGTTCTAATCAAATTGTGAGTGCGTTTACCCCATAATCCGTTCAATAATACATAGTATACTTGAATCTCTTCCATATATTACTTATTCTAGAACTTTATTAGGTATGATATGTCATAATATTTACAAGGATTGAGGTGTACTTTCATTATCTTAATTCATCTCACACACATGCCCTTTTTTCTAGTTGAATTAGGCAAACTGGACAACTAATTAAGAATGATAAAATTTGGACAACAATGTCAGAGACCAAAAGAACACAAGGAAGCTTCAAATAGGACTCCAAATAATTCAAACTTCTCATCATTGGGCTAGCATGTGTAACAATTAGGAATTGGAACATCAAGGGTTCACACGATTGAGCAATAACACGTAATAACTGGATAATTCAAAGATTGGTACTTAGCGATAGACTCTCATGAGACTCACAATCATAAATCAATATGTTGACACAAGAAGCACTTGAACAAGGTATGAAATTCAGATCCAAGAGTGTGGGAAAAATCATCCTACCTAGTCCAAACATAGTATCTTCTTGCTTCCTCGCGAAGGCTTTTGATTCCTCTACATTATGCCGCCCTTTAGCCCTTCGATCGTTGACTCATGAGATGAAGGAAAAAGGTGTAAAGCTTGCTGGAATAAAGGAGAAGGAGAAGGACAAAGTGTTGGGTCGTTCACAAAGAAATTTGGCTTGAAAAATACCAGCCAGCCCTCTCTCTTGTGCTTATATAGACCCAAAACCTACTACAACTAGGATATCTCTAAATCAAGACTCCTTCATAATCCAAACTCTCACTACCAATTAAAAGCTCTCCCTCATTAGTAAGGACGTTCATCATGTTAATCCATTGGGTTTTCCTCATTTAATTAGGATTTCAAATCTCTAATAAGATTCGTTCACTATCTTAATCCTAATTACAGCACACTGTCATACGCGTAACAGTCCTTTCCAAATCTTTCCACGGTCAGTACAGTTGGACTTAGACTCTTAAATTTTTATTGTAGTTAGCTCTACGTCTAGTATCTAACGCCACTGATTTTATATTTTTATGATTTTCCTTGAATTAGTTATGATTTAATTACTTCTGACTGTCGACGCAAAAATAGTACTGGCCGAGTTTACAATCTTAATCATACTTTACATATCTCGTTCCAAACTAGGAAACTACCATATCTAGGCCAACCAACTAGACGTCCCCTTCCTATTGGTTGATTAAAAGTGAAATATTTATCTCTTTTTAATTAAAATTTATCTTTCCTAATTATCTCAACTGAACTGATACTTCTCGATCCTCCGCGATACTTACTGCTATTAGGTCAAATCGTAGATTTTGCTCAAAGATTCACACCAGCCGACTCAAGATCACTCCAACCATCCGAAGATTATCTTATGGCAAGGTTACCCACGTTCATAAATCACCACTGGGCCAGTGCCACATGGCTCAGCGCCCAGGTCCTGCGTCTTGGCTTGAGTCCTACGCGCACAGGTCTTTGACGTCCCGCGGTTGCACTACTCGTCATACTAACATGCGTACATCACTAAACACACATCCAAACCAAATTCACTTTACTAATTAAGAATAATCCACTGAACACATGCCCTGGTGCCTGGCCCCACTCCTGGCGTCAGGTGTTCTCAGACCCTGGCGCCAGGCTGGCCTCAGCGCCAGGTTGTTCCCAGCGCCAGGACCAACCCTCGCGTCCTGGATTTCTACTACTATTACCCATGCGATTAACAAATTATATCATATCATTAAATCAAATAATACATCAAAGCACATCACGTAACCAGAAATCAAATCAGGAAATGAAACTTTCCTATTTTAGACCAGTTTTCTAAAATAGATACATTTAGTTAACGTACCAATTTTCTGGGTGTTACATTTCGGTATAAGGTAATATGCGTTATACAAGAATTTGACTACATCCTAAGTGAAGAATGGTGGGGGCTTAGATAAGACGGTGCAGCGTCTTTCCGTTGACTCGTTAGTAGTAGGATTGCCTTGTTGTGGGAGTCTTCGATTTCTGGGCTTCCTTGGTTCTTTCGCAACAGTTGGGTTAGTGCACCTTTTACGGTTGTGACCAACCTGTCGACAGTTGTCACATTTCAACCTCGACCTTTCTGGCGGGTCGGGCATGTGACTCTCTTCTCTTTGTCTGTCTCTTCCCCTTCTTTGAAGCTTCAAGACTGGGCGGTTCGCATTTGAATAATACCTCGTAATCCCCCCCATTGACTCCTGTCTAAAGTAGGGAAAACAACTTCTTCATATGTGGTGCGGTACAAGCTTGCATGGTACCACTTTTCACAGTATGCTACCGGGTCGAAACTCCTCTCATCGATACATGCAATGGTGTGCTTGCATGGAATTCCCAAGCTCTGGAAGTAGCCACATGTGCAGGTTCTCTTTGTCAGGTCAACAACATCCTGAGGAAAAAAGATCACAACAGCACACAAGGGCTGTATCAGTAGCCGTGTATTTGGCAACACGACTGTAAAAATAGTCCTGTTGTGAAATAGTCGTGTAGTCGAACACACGATTATACCCATTCATGGATGACGGTTTTATTCAAGGATGTATGCGGACTGAATGCTTCAAACTGCCGTAATGATAGTGGTTGCACTCGGACTGTTCCACCACTCTTATTCCTCATTTCGTTGAGATGATTCTGTGCATACTTTGTTAATGGAGTCGTTAGCCCTTCTGCTTCCATGCGGCATCTCACGAAATGGGACATTGTGGTCGCACGGGTTTGCTCGATCAAACGAGTTATTCGCCAAAATCGAGCCTTCCAAAGCATATTATTTACACTTTCAGATCTGCTTGACGTGATAGTGCCATATCTTTTACCCGGATATTCAACGCTAGCCCAATGTCTTTTATTTATGTTCTCAACATATTTCCAAGCATCCTCATTGTGTTCCTTCATCTTCTGCATGATTTCATCGAAGTCTGGTCTCCTGAAGCATTTTGCAACACAGAATAGCAGGTCCTTCATATACTTATCATTCCAATGAATAAGCATATTAGCGGCCATATGCCTCAGGCAAAACCCATGGTGAGCCTCGGGAAAGACATTAGCCACCGCTATTAGAAGTCCCTTATGTCTATCTAAGACAATTGTATCTAGAGAGGCCGGGGGGTCCGTAAACAGGGTGGCTTTCAGTAGGCCGAGGAACCACTTCCTGCAAGTCAGAAATCAGAATTAAACCATATTCAAGAAAAAAGAGATAGCTTGTAGACAGCCGTGTATGAACCAACACGACTGTATGCTTAGTCGTGTGCTCGAAGACACGACTACTCATTCAGAGTTCTTTGCATACGTACCACGTATTTGTTGTCTCTTTTTCGACCACCGCATATGCAATGCACATTAATTATTGATTCCTGTCGAGTGCTGTTGCAACCAATAAGACTCCGGGGAACTTTCCTTTTAGGAATGTTCTATCAACAGTGAGCAGCAGCCTAAGTGATCTTTAGAATGCTCTTGCGACTGGGCCGAACATCCAAAAGACACGTCTCACGTCGTATCCAGCATGCTCAATTTCAATTTCAGGTATATCAGAAGATCTTTCTATCACAACATGTCTACCTGAATTAGACCGCTCTAATTTCTTTCCGTAATGTGGCAAAATTCGATATGCGTCTTCCGGGTTGCCAACGATCAATCGAATCAATTTCTCTTTCGCCCTCCATACCCTTTTATAGTTCACTTTGACGCCCCAATGTTTCTCAATGTACTGTTGCATATTAGCTATTTTTATGGAGATTGAATCCTTGTAGAGGCCATGACACTTTCGTGCAATCCATAGGTGTGAGTCCAATGGATGATCTTTAGAACTTATCAAAGTGTCGCATGTATGCCTTCCATCCCTCCTTGTGACAGAGACTCCGTCAAGTAGATTCGAACACCGTATGTACCACGTGCACCCTCTAATCTTGCACTTTGCAGGAAATGTGTCCTTGTTCTCATCCACCACTTTGAACATAAATTTCCTCTTGATTGCGAAATCAGTAAGAACCATCTTGAACTGCTTTACGCTTTCGAATCTAGCCCCAAAGGCAAGTTGTGCCTCATAGTCGTCCGCTTGCAAATTGCCTGTCAACATCGTCTCCCCCTCATAATTTGTTGAAGGACCGGCCCGTGGTGAATAGGTACCCCAATCCCAACCACCGTCACCATCGTCCTCTAAATCTTGCGGCTCCGACGAGACAAATTTCCCTTTAGATGTGTCTCCTGCCGTGGGAACTCTAGAAGTTGATGCTATTGCTGCATGTTGGAGTTCTATATCGGGCACAGAGTGGTCTCTTCCCATGGGAACTGCCTGGGGAAAATTTGGTAGTGTTATAGGCTCATCCCACTCCTCTGCAGACCACAGTAATTCCTCTTCATTGAAGAATTCTTCTTCATCTGGACTGGAATCTTCAGCTTGGTCTTCATCTTCATCTTCACCTTCTTCCCCATCTCCCAATCTGCGTCAAAAAATTTGTATGAATGGACTTGAGAACACGACTAGAAGTAGTCAAGTCGTGTCTTATGCAACAAGACTTCATTTATAGTCATATATTATGAAACACGACTAGGTATATAATCGTGTTGCATACGACACGACCACATTTCTAGTCGTGTACTTGCCTGTATCCGTGCCTTAGAAGTCTTACCTCGCAGCTTCAAATGAATATTCTTCATCTCTTCCTCCTTCGACTGCTGATGCGGGTGTCTTATTGCCCGAGCTGGACGGCCTCTCCGGCGGTGTCTTACTGGCCGGCCTCACTTCTGCCTTTGGTAGCCTTTCCTCCTCCTTATTTGCATTGACATTCATTTCCTTATTGAGAGTCGAAGTCTCCATGTTATTGCCCGTAGAAGTCCATTCCACGTACATGCAGAGTAGTCCATTTGTGCCTTCCTTGCTCTTGTGAACGATAAATATTGACTCCAGGTCTTTATCGTCTTCAAGGACGTATGGGGATTCAAAGTCAACACGATATGACAAAGTTAATGTACCAGATGTAGACTTCAGCGGTAATCTTTCTTCCACTTGCTGCAACAGTTTTAGGTACTTTACTCGTGTATCTATAGGCAGGAGCTTCCATTTCCCGCCCACGTACTTATCAGAATTTGTAAAAACTCCATCGTAGTGTAAGCAAACAACTATCTTCTCCATCCGTACCTACCATTGAAATACCGAAATAAGTTAAAAAACCGTCAGACACGATATATTGAAAATTGTATGAGTGAAAAGCAACGTCTATGAATCGTGTTTCATAAAACACGACTATTGTTATAGTCGTGTTATCAAAGACACGACTGTAACAATAGTTGAAAACTTGCCAAGTTTTCAACTTTCTTCTCTGGAACCAACTTTCATGATAAAAATCATCGTATTTGAACTTTACCTATGGGTTTTTTTATGTACGCTGCCTCCGTTGAAGTTGTTTTCCAATACCCGGTCTTTCCCGCTCGTTTTCCCGCTTTTTGCCGCAAAGATGACCTTTCCGGAGTTCGACGGCACCGGCGATGATATGGGCGGAGATGCCGGACGGAATGCTTTCTTCTCCGACTAGCACGATCTTCTCCTGGTACCCGCTCAGATTCCGAGTAATATGGAAAAACGGAGAGTGTGGGTGCTTATACCTAAATCTAAGGGCATTTTCGGTACTTTTTGGGCCATATGGAAGAACGTAAATGATTCCGGATAATATGAGAAAGTCGTAGTTGGCGCCAGGTCATATGTAAAGAACTCATAAAAAAGTCAGGCCCCAAAACGGCACTCACATTTATTTCTGCCAGATCCCCAGCCCCATTAACTTCACTACTTTGTTTTTCCCGTGTTTGGCTTCTTGCATCCTATTCATGCACGAATTGCTGCTGTAATGTTCGGAAGGTCTTCAACTGGTAAAGCGATACACTGTAATATTGATTTCGACTTATTTTTTAAAATATTACCAATATATCGGTTTCGCTATGATATATCAGTGTTTTAAAAAATATAAAAAAATTAATTTTCCTATTTATTTCCCATCCTATGCCAAGTGGAAGAATACGGGTTTAAAATGCAAATACATATTTTGAATTATATATGTATTTTTAATGCATATTTTAAAATTTATACTTGTCTAAATGAGTATCACTCATTTTAGGAATTATATTGTGAAAATATATGGTAAAAACTAATTTTAGACCACCGATATTTTTTTATACAATATCTTTGATATATCTCGAATATTTTATCTTTTTGGTCGACCGATATTTTACCGATATCCAATATAACATTCCTTGGTATATATGCAGCATGTTCACTAGTAATGTGTAGGAGAATCGTATGGCCAATTGCAGCACCCCCTTCTTTTCGACATCTGAAGGATGATGAACTTGCAACGGGTGCGAGTGAATAGTGAGTATATACACGGCCAGTCTCAAGTGTAGATAAACTAATCCTAACTTTTCCAATCCTACTGTCTTTACTCCCATAGGGGCCTTTTTCGCCAATCAAGCAGTTGCCAAACTTACAAACACTTATAATTGTAGCTAAATCATACACTTCCCATGTATACTGCTCTTTGAACATTGGATACAAGCTGTCGACTATTGTATGAGTTCGAACCCATTTATGACCATATTTCGCTACACAATAGCTATCTAATATAGCCGGATTTTTTCTATATTACCTGGCGCCATTTTTCATTTTCCCATATTACTTGATTTTTTTCGTGTAATCCCATATGGCTTGGAATTGGCACCTAGAGTACCAAAAATGCCATTCTTTTACCTGGATCGTGCATTTGCTATCTGAAGGGTCATGTTGTAGACAACACGAAAACATCGGCTCGGTTTTAGGAAGCAAAGGCGGTGATTCTACGAGAGATTTCGAACGGCCCCCTGTGGCGACCACCCTATTTTTACAGAATGCCCCTCTTCCCAAAATGTCCTTCTTCCCAAAATGCTTCATTCTTCCCAAAATTAGCAATTTATAGGAGCATCCAGTTGAGGAAGAAGACATTCCGGCGAAGCTCCGTCCATCATCGCGATTCAAATCACCGTCGGTGCCGTCCAACCAAGGAAAAATAAAATTTCATGCCAAAAAATAGCAAAATCAGTGGGAAAGATGAGAAAAAATCTATGATGAAGGGATTTTGATGTAAGAGCAGCGGGCAAGCCCGCCCAACTACAAAAATTAAGATCTATATGTAAAAAATACATATAAAGGCCACTCATTGGTGCTCGACCGCTCGTGGACATCAAATAAGAGGATAAAAATGGGCAAAAATGTGAAATACTCATCGGCAAGCGACAAGTTCAATTTATATATCTTTTCTGTGATCCTAGAAGAGGAGGAACAAAATCAGGAAGAACGAAAAAAAATGGGCAAAAATAGATAAAAAATGAGCGAGTTATGACATTTTGAAGATTGCCATAAAATTGTGTCGTCGAAAACACGACTTGAATTGGATTCGTGTCTTCGACGACATGATTTTACGGCAATCTTCAAAATGTCATAACTCGCTTATTTTTTATCCGTTTTTGCCTTTTTTTACGTTCTTCCTTATTTTTCCTCCTCTTCTACCACATGATGATATATTAGGATGAAAAAAAAATTAAAAGAAAGAAGAAAGTGGAAGCTCCGAACGTCGCTGCGATCCAAACCAAAGCCGACCACCGCCCATGCCAAAAAAAATCTATGATGACAGGATTTTTATGCAAGAGCAACGGGGAAGCCCACCCTACTATAAAAAGTGAGATCTACATGTATAGAAACACATATAAAGGCCACTCATTAGTACTCGATCATTTGTGGACATCAAATAAGAGGATAAAAAATGGCAAAAGTGTGAAATACTCGTTAGCAAGGGACAAGTTCAATTTATATATCTTTCTGTGATCCTAATGAAATTGAAGATGAGGAAAAAATAAGGAAGAACAAAAAAAGAGCAAAAAACTGATAGAAAATGAGCGAGTTATGACATTTTGAAGATTCCCATAAAATCGTGTCATTGAAGACACGACCTGAATTGGTAAAATATCGGTCGACCAAAAAGATAAAATATCGGAGATATATCAAAGATATTGTATAAAAAATTATCTGTGGTCTAAAACTAGTTTTTTTCATATATTTTTACAATATAATTTCTAAAATGAGTGATACTCATTTAGACAAACATAAATTTTAAAATATGCATTAAAATGCGTATATAATTCAAAATATGTGTTTGCGTTTTAAACCTGTATTCTTCCACTTGGCGTAGGATGGAAAATAAATAGGAAAGTTGATTTTAATTTTTTTTTTTAAATACTGATATACCAGACTAAAACTGATATATAAACAATATTTTTAAAAAAATCGAAATCAATATTACAGTGTATTGCTTTACCGGTTGAAGGCCGATATATATCGATATATCATCGATACAACATTCCATGACTGCCAAAAGGAGCGGGGACCTTCTGAACATTACAGCAGCAATTCCGTGCATGAATAGGACGCAAGCTGCCAAGCACGGGAAAAACAAAGTAGTGATGTTAATGGGGCTGGGGATCTGGCAGAAATAAATGTGAGTGCAGTTTTGGGCCCATAGCATAAAGAAGGTTGATATGTATGTAATGGTTGATCTGTTTGTACTCGTCCTCTTGATCTTGGAACAACATTTGCCAATGATAAAAGGGCAGGTTTGTGTACAAAAAATTGAGAGGCTTTTCCTTTTCTCGTTAAGAAGATTGGTGGGGCTAGGGAAGGGGATGCTACTAATAGGAAATAGTATGTGCCAAACTGTGTATTTCCAACATGCGTTGCTGGGCATAGCGGCTGTCGATCATGAATCGGCTTAGACCGGGTGGACTCAATAATCCTGTTTGCATCCAGTATTGCAAGCACCGTGCGATCAAATCATGCGGCCTAGAGGCACGACGATAGAAAATAAGCTAATGGTTGCGGGAAGCTAGAACATTACAAACTATATTAAAGATACGTAACAAAAGTTCATCTTTGTAACAAAAGTTGAACAACAATGTTGATTCAGCTTTGGTGCTCTGGTTGGATCTGTCTTGATCGTTGGTGGTGCAAATAAGATCCCAAGGTCGAATCCCATTGGCATACGGATAGTGTGAGTATATATATATATATATATATATATATATATATATATATATGCACATAGACAACATTAAAGGGCTGTTGGGATAGTGAATGCACCTTCAATTCATTGTCATTTCAAAGAAATCTACCCGAAGTTGATTTAGCTGGTGAAGTAGTAAATACAGATGAATTTTGAATCCATCTACAAGTTCACCCAAATTTACCAACTTCAATATTGTCCTTCTGGCATTTGTAGCTTTATCCAACAGCTACGGATTGGTCACATCAAATTCATCTGCTGAAGCTCTTTCTTCCCAACTTCACACTTAAGGAAATATGTGGACTCAGCCAAAGACTGATTTCCTATGATGCTAAAGTCAACAGATGAAACTTAAGAACAAAAATGTTAGTAGGCAGTAGCATTGTAGTGAGTGGGACTACATATCAAATTGGCCCAAAGTTGGTGCCCTCCATCTTCAGCAATCCTCTTTAATTCACCTGGCTGGCCCTGCCCATGTCAGCAAACCACAATAAGTCACTTACCTGTTGCATTTAATAGATTTCTAGTATAAGTGGTAGATATTTAAAATTGGTCCCCAGGTCAATGTCAAGGAATATCGTATCGGATATTGGTAAAATATCGGTGGACCAAAGAGACAAAATATTGGAGATATTATTTTTACTATATATTTTCACAATATAACTTCTAAAATGAGTGATACTCACTTAGACAAGCATAAATTTTAAAATATACATTAAAAATACATATATAATTCAAAATATATGTTTGCGAAATGAGAATTGTGGAGGGATGCTCTAGAATCAAAAGGTTTTAAAATAAGTAGGACTAAGACAGAGTGCATGGAATTTAATTTTAAGGAAGGTAGAACTATAGATAGAGCCCTAGTTGAAATAGATGGGCAAGAAGTGCCAAGATGTGATCAATTCCGTTACTTAGGATCCATTATCCATAAAGAAGGGGATATTGATAGTGATGTGGTGCATAGGATAAATGCGGGGTGGGTAAAGTGGAGGGCAGGCTCGGGAGTGTTGTGTGATAGGCGGGTTCCAAAAAGACTTAAAGGCAAGTTCTATAGGACGGCCATTAGGCCTGCAATACTCTATGGAGCGGAGTGCTGGGCACCAAAGAGGAGTCATATAGATAAGTTGAATGTAGCCGAAATGAAAATGTTAAGGTGGATGAGTGGGATAACTAGGAGAGATAGGATTAGAAATGAATATATTCATGAGAGCCTAGGAGTAGCGCCTTTAGGGGAGAAGCTGAGGGAATGTAGGTTGCGTTGGTATGGGCATATGCAAAGAAGACCTTTAGATGCCCCTGTGAGAAGATTAGAAGGGATACATGTAAACGATGCTAAAAGAGGGAGAGGGAGACCTAAAAGAACTTGGATGGAGTTAATAAGAAAGGATTTGACTTTACTATCTCTTACAAAAGAGGTAGCCCAAAACAGGCTGGAATGGAGGAGTAAGATCCGGATCGCCGACCCCAAATAGTTGGGAAAAGGCGCTACTTGATTATGATTATGATTATGATCCTTCCACTTAGCATAGGATGGGAAATAAATAGGAAAGTTGATTTTTTTAAAAATTTTTTAAAAATAATTATTTTTAAAAACACCGATATATCAGTAATTCGAAATTGATATTACAGTATATCGTTTTACCGGTTGAAGGCCGATATCGATATATGGGCGATATATATCCAATACAACAGTCCATGATATATACTCTCTCTCTCTCTTATGCCAAAAATGCCCTATGTGCGACCACTTTCTGTAATGCAGCTTGATGTTTTGAGGTTCCAAGCCGTGGATATTGTAGCCGTAAACTGAGCAAGGCAGATCCCCCATTGAGGAAAGAGGTTGAGGTCATGTCTTCAAAGACACGACTTGAATGGAGTTGTGTCTTCGAATACACGATTTTACGGTAATTTTTAAAATATCATAACTCGCTCATTTTTATCCGTTTTAGCCCATTTTTATTGCATTCTTCTTTATTTTTCTTTATTTTTCATTTCATTAAGATTACAGAAAGATATATAAATTGAACTTGTTGCCCGCCGATGAATATTTCACCATTTTGCTCATTTTATCCTCTTATTTGATGTCGACGAGCAGTCGAGCACCAACGGGTGGCCTTTATATGTGTTTTTTACATATAGATCTTAATTTTTGTAGTTGGGCTGGGTTCCCCGATGCTCTTACATCAAAATCCCTTCATCATAGATTTTTTTCTCGTCTTTCCCACTGATTTTGCTATTTTTCGGTATGAAATTTTATTCTTTCCGAGTTGGACGGTGCCGGCGGTGATTTGAATTGCGATGATGGATGGAGTTTTGCCGGAATGTCTTTTTCCCTAACCGAATGCTCCCGTAAATCGCTAATTTTGGAAAGAAGGAAGACGAGTATTTTGGATAGTTTTTATGTCATATGGAAGAAACAAAGATATTTCACGTAATATGAGGAAAAAAATGGTACCAGGTAATATGGAAAATGCATGCAGTATGAGTGATTATGTGGCAAGGTGCCAATAGGTATGCCCTCACGAAAGTTCTGCTCTAACGGAGAGACTAATTCTTTTTTATTATTTTTATTCGTACTTTTAGTACACGGGGGTGTTAAAAATTACTGTGTACTCCAAATTAAGTCACCTACAGTAACACCCAGAAAATTGGTACGTTAACTAAATGTATCTATTTTACGAAACTAGTCTAAAATAGGAAAGTTTTATTTCCTGATTTGATTTCTGATTATGTGATGTGCTTTAATGTATTATTTGATTTAATGATGTGATATAACTTGTTAATCTCATGACTAATAGTAGTAGAAAACTAGGACGCGAGGGTTGGTCCTGGCGCTGGGCACAACCTGGCGCTGAGGCCAGCCTGGCGCCAGGGTCTTAGAAGACCTGACGCTAGGAGTGGGGCCAGGCGCCATGGCATGTGTTCAGTGGGTTACTCTTAATTAGTAAAGTGAATTTGGTTTTGATGTGTGGTTAGTGATGCACGCGTGTTAGTATGACGAGTAGTGCAACCGCGGGATGTCAGAGACCTGTGCGCGTAAGTCTCAAGCCAAGACGCAGGACCTGGGTGCTGAGCCATGTGGCATTGGCCCAGGGGTGATTTATGAACGTGGGTAACCTTGCCATAAGATGATCTTCGGATAGTGGGAGTAAATCTTGGAGCAAAATCTACGATTTGACCTAATAGCGGTAAATATGGTAAATATCGCGAAGGATCAGGAAGTATCAGTTCGGTTGAGATAATTAGGGAAGATAAATCTTAATTAAAAAGAGATAAATATTTCACTTTTTAATCAACCAATAGGAAGGAGACGTATAGTTGGTTGGCCTAGATATAGTAGTTTCCTAGTTTGGAACGAGATATGTAAAGTATGATTAAGATTGTAAGCTCCGCTAGTACTATTTCTGTGTGGACAGTCTCTAGTAAATAATTCATAACTAATTCTAATAAAATCAGAAAAATATAAAATCAGTGGGGTTAGAAACTAGACTCATATGGCTAACTCAAATAAAAATTTCAGGATCTTATTATTAGTCCAACTGTACTGACCGTGGGAAGAGTCGGAAGTGGACTGCTATGCGTATGACAGTGTGTTGTAATGAGGATTAAGATTGTGAACGAATCTTATTAGAGATTTAAAATCCTAATTAAATGAGGAAACCTATGTATTGGAAGTCCATGCCAAATTGGAGATCAACACCAGCCAATCAAAAGTAGGCAAGCAATTATTTTGGAACGTCCAAATGAAGCAAGGAAAGAGTTGGCAATTTCCCTAGTTATAGTAAGAGATAGACTTGAAATAGGATTAGTATCTTAATAAAGTACCACAAAATCTTAACAACCCAGTGGATTAACATGGATGAACGTCCCTTACTAATGATGGAGAGCTTTTAATTGGTAGTGAGAGTTTGGATTAGGAAAGAGTCCTGATTTGGAGATATCCTAGTTGTAGTAGGTTTTGGGTGTATTTAAGCACAAGAGAGAGGGCCGGCTGGTATTTTTCGAGCAAAATCCTTTGTGAACGTCCCAAAACTTTCTCCTTCTCCTTCTCCTTTTTTCCAGCAAGCTTTACACCTTTTCCTTCATCTCAATAATCAACAATTGAAGCGCTAAAGAGCGGCATCGTGTAGAGGAATTAAAACCCTTCGCAAGGAAGCAAGAAGATACTACATTTGGACCAGGTAGGATGATTTTTCCCACACTCTTGGATCTGAATTTCATACCTTGTTCAAGTACTTCTTGTGTCAATATATTTATTTATGAATGTAAATCTTCATGAGAGTCAATCGCTAAGCACCAATCTTTTAAATTATCCAGTTATTACGTGTTGTTGCTCAATCGTGTGAACCTTGATGTTCCAATTCCTAATTGTTACACATGCTAGCCCAATGATGAGAAGTTTGAATTATTTGGAGTCCTATTTGAAGCTTCCTTATGTTCTTTTGGTCGCTGACATTGCTGTCCAAATTTTATCGTCCTTAATTAGTTGTCCAGTTCTTATGGTAGTTTCCTAGTTTGGAACGAGATATGTAAAGTATGATTAAGATTGTAAACTCGGCCAGTACTATTTTTGCGTCGACAGTCAGAAGTAATTAAATCATAACTAATTCAAGGAAAATCATAAAAATATAAAATCAGTGGTGTTAGATACTAGACGCATAGAGCTAACTACAATAAAAATTTAAGAGTCTAAGTCCAACTGTACTGACCGTGGAAAGATTTGGAAAGGACTATTATGCGTATGACAGTGTGCTGTAATTAGGATTAAGATAGTGAACGAATCTTATTAGAGATTTGAAATCCTAATTAAATGAGGAAAACCCAATGGATTAACATGGATGAACGTCCCTTACTAATGAGGGAGAGCTTTTAATTGGTAGTGAGAGTTTGGATTATGAAGGAGTCTTGATTTAGAGATATCCTAGTTGTAGTAGGTTTTGGGTCTATATAAGCACAAGAGAGAGGGCTGGCTGGTATTTTTCAAGCCAAATTTCTTTGTGAACGACCCAACACTTTGTCCTTCTCCTTCTCCTTTATTCCAGCAAGCTTTACACCTTTTTCCTTCATCTCATGAGTCAACGATCGAAGGGCTAAAGGGCGGCATAATGTAGAGGAATCAAAAGCCTTCGCGAGGAAGCAAGAAGATACTATGTTTGGACTAGGTAGGATGATTTTTCCCACACTCTTGGATCTGAATTTCATACCTTGTTCAAGTGCTTCTTGTGTCAACATATTGATTTATGATTGTGAGTCTTCATGAGAGTCTATCGCTAAGTACCAATCTTTTGAATTATCCAGTTATTACGTGTTATTGCTCAATCGTGTGAACCTTGATGTTCCAATTCCTAATTGTTACACATGCTAGCCCAATGATGAGAAGTTTGAATTATTTGGAGTCCTATTTGAAGCTTCCTTGTGTTCTTTTGGTCTCTGACATTGTTGTCCAAATTTTATCATTCTTAATTAGTTGTCCAGTTTGCCTAATTCAACTAGAAAAAAGGGCATGTGTGTGAGATGAATTAAGATAATGAAAGTACACCTCAATCCTTGTAAATATTATGACATATCATACCTAATAAAGTTCTGGAATAAGTAAGATATGGAAGATATTCAAGTATACTATGTATTATTGAACGGATTATGGGGTAAACACACTCACAATTTGATTAGAACTATGATTAAGGGTCTCGGCCAGAACTATTTCTGCACTGACGACCTTCATTAAAATATTTGTAACTAATTATATAAAAATTATAAAAATATGCCGTTTATAGGGTTGTAAACTAGACACATAGGAGTAATCACAGTAAAATTTTCAGAGTCTAATCCCTTCTGTTTTGATGTTAGTAAGGGTCGGAAGTTGACTAATATGTAAAAATAGAACACTAAAATTATGGTAAAGGTTGGGAAAACTTTATCAAAACAATAGCCTATGCTATAATAAGTATACTAAGAACATTATATGTATTATATAAGACTTTAAGTAAGTATTACAGTAGGATGGACTAAGTATAATACTATAGTATCACGGGCTAATGGTGAGTGGTTTGATGTTGATCAAGTCTTATATGTCTACTTGTGATATTGACTCGATTTGTGTTTCCAATTGGAAACCGAACCATTTATTTCTATTTGACCAATGCACTTTTATTCGTTGAGAAACTTCAGTTGACCTGTTATTGAGTCTGTTTGAGTCAAGTCTTCTTTGAAACCAGAATTTGATATTCTTCATGATATAACTTGAGTTTTCTTGGAGTCTTGAAAGGCAATTCTTGATCAAGTCTTTCTTCATAAGTCTTTTCTAGGGCTATACATGCGTAACATAGTCATTGTTGAGAGTCTTTGCTATTCTATTCATGCTCCAGAACGTGAGTCATACGTTGTTAAGAGTCTTTGTTGTTCTATTCATACTTCAGAGAGTAAGTCATTGAAGTAAGAGTCACCCTATTCTCAGAAAGTTGAGACCTCTGCTATTGTCGAAACATTGTCCAGTTTGGCATTGACCTATTTCTCCACTAATTATTCGGTGGAATCATAGTATGCTCACGAGTCATTGCTAAGTCCAGCGTAACCTCCGATATTTATGGAATTTTGATTCCTTATTGCCCGATGGGAGGGAAATACGTACGTTTAGGCTGTATGATATTACGGAAGGTCTGCAGTCTCCGCCCATTGTGCCCGTAAGCACGGATGGGGCCAGCATGTCTAGACGCGTGGCCGGGTTCCAAAGGGAGAACCTCTAGCATGATTCTGGTATATTTTACCACACGGGGTTGGTAAATTCAGTAAGTAGAAATTGTAACTCCTTGCACTATAGATGCCTGGAGCCATTAGTATTTTTACCATTCTCTCCTTACACCGGTATTTGTTTGGAGTCGTATAATTTATTGTCCTTGCTCTATACTTGAGAGTCAGGAAGCGTTGATGTTCGGAGTCTTGGATTATGGTAATTTCTCTCCTTACACTTTGGGTGTTTAGGAGTCTTCATTGATAATGTTATTTCCTCTTGTAATGAAATTCTTGTTGCTTAATTTAAATATTCTTGATTATCCAACTGTCTCATATTAAACTCTACTCTTTGTCCTATATTGTATATTCTGTTCTTGTGGGTTTTTGCATTCTACTGGGTATTTCTTCGGAATACTCATGCATCCTCTGATGCAGGCATGAAGAAAGTATAGCTATGGCAAGTGCAGATAATAGAAGACTCGAAGACAGTTGTGGAAGATAAAGCTATCTTTATTATTTTAAATTTAGTGTTAATATTATTGGCATATTGGCCAAAGCATTTTAATGATTTTGATTGACTTGTATTATGGATTAATTTTAAGATTGTTAAAGTTCTCATTTCATATATGTTAATGATGTTATTTAAAGACTCAGTTGTGTTATGTCGAGTACACATCTATTGACAAGATGCTCGAGTATTCGGTTATATCTCAGGGTTTCTTGCCTCAAATATACTCATGAAAAAAAAAATCTTCCGCACTCCGACGAGGCCGGGAATTTTGAGGCGTGACACCTACAAGTCCAACAAATTTGCTTTTGTGTCTATAATTCAGTTGTCGATAGTGTGTTTGTAGTTAGTGTCGTACGTGCGTCAATTGTGTTTTGGATTTTTGTCCCACATACTCATTTATTGTATTTGTTGGAATATTAATTTTGTTCAAATATACTATATGACTATAAGTATGTACATATATACATATATTCCCTCCATCCAGTGAAACCTAAGTCCAACAAAGTCAACTCAATATCATATGCAGACATGCTTCTTTGGATGAAAGGAGTACATACTAGAACCCCGGCTAAGTAAGCTTGGATGCACATGGCTCAGCATGAGCTGAGATGATCTGAGCCACCAAATCGAAATCTGTCTATCCTGCATGCCGTCTGATGATGTCAATTCAATGGTTCAGATTGTCATCGTGATTCCAGGTTCATATATACTTCCTTCAGATACTAAACAATGGAGATAAAATAAAATAAAGAGGATTGTATTAAAAAAATGCAAAATAAAGGGGAGCCGTTATAGCCTTCCAGCAGTCCAGCCCGTAGGAGGCAGATGGGCGATGGCTGTAGTGAAGAAGTCAACTGAGTAGAACTAGTGTTATGTTTGTGGGGCCCTGTTGTGCACGTCCACACAACACGTCTGCAGCATCCGTGATTAGGATATTTCGTTTTTATTAAGTATCAGATTGTAATCAGCCCTTTTAGGCTAATTGTTAGATGATGGGACTGGTAGAGAATAATCAGGCCCAATTTGAGGCCCATCAGCTTAGACAGATGGCGCAGCCCCCTTGGGAGACGCGCCATCCTCTCCTTTATATGGAGGTCGTCCTCCCCTTTTGAAGTTATGCAATATTAACAACTCCAATTCCTCTCCTAGATCTTCTTCTTCTTCCCTTCTCGCTGACGCCAGTTCTTGTGGTCCTAACGGATCACAACATTGGTATCAGAGCGTCGATCCACGAGCGCTCATGCCTCCTCGCAAGCAGCCCAACATCGTACCCAAAATTTTTCCAGAGGCCGAGGTCGCCAAGGAGACCTCTAGCCCCAAGGCTGACGTCGATTCCACTCAGACAGCCATGCTGTCTCTCCTAGCCTCGATCAAGGACGAACTCCGGGAGATGAGGCTCGCATGGGCTCCGCAGCAGCCCCTCAAATCTGCCATTTTGACTCCGCCACCGCCCTCACGAGAGATGGGAGGCCCTAGCCGACAGGAAGGATCTCCGACACTAGGAGGCTCTCTGCTTGGCCAGGCCAGCGGTCAGCCCTTTCCTTATGGGATCCAACTGGGATCCGTCAACTTTGACGCAGACGGAGGACACCATGGCGCAGCAATGCGTGGCACACAAGGTGTTCGATAAAATGTCACAATGACCAACCGCACTCGTCCCCTGCAGGATGAGATGGAGGATGTCTGGAACGAAACCCAAGAGCCTCGGGGAGGCCAGCGCAGTAGCGCAGAGCCCAGACTGGCTCGCCTGCAGTTTCCTCGGTACAATGGAGAAGACGACCCTGTTGAATGGCTCTATAAAGCTGACAAATTTTTCTCGTAGCAGGGCACCTACACCGATGCTGAGCGCTTACAGGTGGCCGCATTCCACTTGGATGGCGATGCCTCCATCTGGTTCCAGGCGTACGAAAAGGAGACCCATTTTCCCACTTGGGTGTCCTTCTCCGATGAGTTGTGTATTCAATTTGGGCCGAACGAAATTCAGGACTTCAATGAGATGTTATCAACCTTGAAGCAAACAACTACGGTAAGGGCCTATTACTCTGACTTCATGAAAATTGCTAACAGACTGCCCGACTGGCCAGTCGCTGCATTAGTTGGCACATTCAAGCGTGGACTGAAGGTCGAGATAGATGATGAAATGCACCACTTTCCCTGTCACACCATGCGCGAAGTGGTGCGTCATGCTAGAATTGAGGAGGAGAAACTGGCCCGTCAGAAAAGAGGTAGTCGTGGGGTATGGAACCCACGACCGTCTGGCTACACCACACCTCCAACCGGACCTACACATGGCTCTAGTTCTAATCGTTCAGTATTGCCAGGGTCCAATCCCACTCCTATCCGTCGTCTCACCCAAGCTCAGATGGCAGAACTGAGGGCCAAGGGCCTATGTTTCAACTATGACGAAAAGTATGTTCAGGGCCATCAATGCACAGTTCGGGGTAGCCAATTCATTGTGGAGGTTGAGGACGATGAACCTCCCCAGGTTGAAGATTTCACCCCTGCTTATGACCATGTTCAGCCAGAGATATCGGTGCACGCCTATACAGGTACTTTCACCCCACGAACCATGCGAGTCCAAGGCCTGTTAAAGCGGCAGCAAGTGGAAATTCTGATTGAGAGCGGCTTGACACATAACTTCATCGGTTGCTATGTTTCTGACGCCACCCCATTTGATGTCCTTATTGGTGATGGCAAACACTTACGGAGCTCGGGTGTGTGTGCTCAAGCGTCCTTGACCATACAAGGGCACACTTTTACCATGGATCTACTCCTCCTACCTACAAAAGGAGCGGACATGGTACTGGGCGTCCAATGGCTACAAGAGTTGGCCGACGTATTGTGGAATTTCTGTGACCTGATTATGGACTTTGAAGTTCAAGGGACACGGGTGCGCTTACAAGGGACTCAACCCGGCACCCCTGCATTCTACTCAAGCAGTTGGCTCCTTCTGTCGATTTGCACCTCAACGGATGTTTCTTCAACAGCGTGCAATCGGGGACGTAGTGCAGGGTGAACTTCCTCCAGACATGCGCCTATTCCTGGCGGACCATGAGGACATCTTCTCCGAGCCTACAAGCCTTCCTCCCCAGCGGGCCCATGACCATCACATTCCTCTTGTGCCAGGGGCCCAACCAACTAACATCAGACCATACCGTTACCCCCACATTCAGAAAGTAGAGATTGAGCGTCTGGTGGGAGATATGCTGAACAAGGTATTATCCGACCCAGCAATAGTTCATTTTCCTCCCCTGTGTTGCTTGTGCGCAAGAAGGACGGCACCTGGCATTTTTGTGTGGATTATCGCACCCTAAATACGATTACCATCAAAGACAAATACCCCATTCCTGTGATTGCAGAGTTGCTCGATGAATTAGCTGGAGCACAAGTCTTTAGCAAGCTCGACTTGCATTCTGGGTATCACCAAATCAGGATGCAGGCTTCGGATATGCACAAAACTGCGTTCCGGACCCACGATGGCCACTTCGAATTTTTAGTTATGCCCTTTGGGCTGACCAACGCCCCCGCCACCTTCCAGAGCTTGATGAATGATATTTTTTGGCCACTTCTTCGCCAGTTTGTATTGGTCTTATTCGATGACATTCTGATCTACAGTAACTCCTGGGAGGAGGATTTGGGGCATCTCAGGTCGGTTTTCTCGATCCTACGTGCCAATTCTTTAGTTCTAAAACGTTCGAAATGTTCGTTTGGCAGTTCACAGGTAGAATATCTGGGTCATATCATCTCGTGTGAAGGTGTCGCCACAGATCCTTCCAAGGTTGCAACTATGTTATCCTGGCCGACACCCAAGTGCGTCAAGGCATTGCGCAGTTTCTTGGGGCTGATGGGCTATTATCGCCGTTTTATCAGTCACTATGGAACTATTGCCGGGCCACTCACGGTCTTATTAAAAAAGGGCGCCTTTGACTGGACCAATGAGGCGCAGGTGGCCTTCGACAGACTTAAACAGGCCATGGCCCATGCGCCTGTCTTGGGGCTTCCCAACTTCGATCTTCCGTTTGTGGTGGAGACTGATGCATCTGGTACTGGTCTCGGGGCCGTCCTCTTACAAAAGGACCGTCCGATCGCATTTCTGAGCAAAGCTTTGTCGGGTCGCACTCTCTTATTGTCGGCCTATGAACGAAAGATGATGGCCATCATTCATGCAGCGACTAAGTGGCGGCCGTATCTGTTGGGCCGGCGGTTCACCATACGGACCGATCATCAGCCGCTGAAGTATTTCTTGGAGCAAAGGGTGTCTACTCCAGCCCAGCAGAGGTGGGTCTGCAAGCTGTTGGGTTATGATTACGAGATTCCTTACAAGAAAGGCGTCGAAAACACTGTTGCAGATGCCCTGTCTCGTCGACCCATGATGGATTCTTGTATGATTTTATCCGGACCCACTTGCCCATTCATTCCAGACTTACAGCGATCATATGTAGAAGACCCGCCCACCAAGGAGTTGGTCCAGCGTATCCAGGCCCAACCAGCCTCTACGCCCTTCTATGTGTTGCGGAATGACCTGTTATTTTGGAAAGATCGCTTGTGGGTGCCAAATTATGCTGATTTGGGTCGCCGCATCCTTTCTCATTTCCACGACACACCCATTACAGGCCATGAAGGTTCGTTTCGTACTTATAAGCGGGTGAGCCAGAGTTTCTTATGGGCTGGGCTTCGTCGTGCAGTGCAGGATTATGTTGCAGCTTGTGATAATTGCTAGCAGGCCAAGTCCATGACCACGTCTCCGGTAGGCCTCCTCCAGCCGCTGGCCATTCCGGCTAACATTTGGGAGGATGTTTCAATGGACTTCATCGAGGCCTTACCTCTCGTCCAAGGGAAATCCGTCATATTGGTGGTTGTCGATAGGTTATCTAAGTACGCTCATTTATGTGCATTGAGCCATCCCTTCACGGCCCGGACGGTTGTGGAGGTCTATATGCGCGAGGTCGCTAAGGTCCATGGCATGCCAAAGTCCATCGTGTCGGATCGCGACCGCGTCTTTCTGTCGAACTTTTGGCGCGAATTCTTCGCTCTATAAGGTACGCAACTACATATGAGTATGGCCTACCACCCATAGATAGATGGGCAAATAGAGGTGGTGAATCGCTGTTTAGAGCAATATTTGAGGTGTTTCGTGGGCGATCAACCCCGCCGTATGCTTCAACTCCTACCATGGGCTGAATGGTCCTACAACACCGCCTACCACACTCGAGCAGGTTTTACTCCCTTTGAGGTTGTGTACGGTCTCCCCCCACCTATGGTTCTTTCTTATGTTCCTCATCGTTCTGCTATTGCTGAAGTGGATTATATGCTTCAAACTCGCGATGAAGTGTTGCGACAACTTACAGTCGGCTCAGAACCGTACGAAATAGGTTTATGATCGTGCCCGTACAGATCGTACCTTTCAGGTGGGCGCATTGGTTTATGTGTCTCCTCTGGCCTTGCGCCAGACTTCCTTAGCACCCATTGACAATTGCAAATTGGCCCACCGTTATCATGGGCCTTATGAGGTGGTTGAGCGCATTGGGCCAGTGGCGTATCGTCTGGCCTTACCACCGGGTTCCTTGGTGCATCCGGTGTTTCATGTCTCACGTCTCCGCAAGTTTGTGGGTGATCCTTCTACCGTGGCCCACAGTGCACGTTCTCCAATTCTTGAGCTAGCGGCTACTACGTCTGCTGCACCTTCTCCTACTTCTATTATTGATCACCGTCGCGTTCGTCGTACCGGTCGTATTGTCACGGAGGTGCTAGTTGCTTGGCAGGGTCAGCCGTTAGACGATGCTACCTGGCTTCTCGAGGATGACCTTCTGGCTCAATTCCCATCATAGACGCCTTGAGGACAAGGCGGCAGCGGAGCGTGGTGGAATGTTGTGCACGTCCACACAACACGTCTGCAGCATCGGTCATTAGGATATTTCCTTTTTATTAAGTATCAGATTATAATCAGCCCGTTTGGGCTAATTGTTAGATGACGGGACTGGTAGAGAATAATCAGGCCCAATTTGAGGCCCATCAGCTTAGACAGATGATGCAGCCCCCTTGGGAGACGCGCCATCCTCTCCTTTTTATGGAGGTCGTCCTCCCCTTTTGAAGTTATGCAATATTAACAACTCCAATTCCTCTCCTAGATCTTCTTCTTCTTCCCTTCTCGCTGACGCCAGTTCTTGTGGTCCTAACGGATCACAACAGGCCCACAATTCAGCTGTGTTAGAAGTGTTAAAATTTCTGCACGAGTTTGAAAAGAAAAAGACAAACAAATCTGAGGTTAAAATATGAAGAGGTGTAATAAGATACATCCACGGCACGTCTCTCCTACGCAATTTTTTCAGAGTTATATAAAATTATTTTAGTTTAGAAAAAAGGACACTGTAGTATCACGCTTAGGGCCGTTTGGTTCGTGAAGCAAACATCTATTTTTTTCGGGGATTTTTTTAAATTTCAGCTCATGAGGTGTTTCAGCGTGAAAGTTGGAAACATCCAAAAAAGGTAGCCGACAACGTGATATAAAATAATTTTTTATTAAAAAAGAGGACACTTTGGTATCAGGCTATGAGAGAGAATAAAAAAAGAGAGACGGGACAAAGTAAGGTAGCCGACAACGTTGATATAAATTTTGTTCCTCCCACACCTTTTCTCCCAGCCCATTTCTCCACCTTGAGCTACTTTCTTCCAATTCATCAACAGCTCAGTTCTTCCGTAAGAGACCCAAATTCTTCCGTGGAGACCCATCTTGCATATCTGTTGTTTTTTCTGGCCACAGGCAGTTCGATTGATTGACTGGCTGAGATCACTTGTACTGCATCAAGTGAACTGGTGAAAATTCCTTTTCTTTGCTCCAGAATTTGATTGTTCTGCGTTCTTGTGCAGGACTGGTTTTTTTATGATAAGTTTCTGTGATTGACATGAATTGATTTCGCATGCTTTACTATGAATGAAGATCTTTGCAAATTAACAAGTGATTTCAGTTTTATATACCAGTTTGAGACGTTTGGCAAGACAAAAAAAAAATCATACTCCCTCCGTCCAGAATTAGTTATTTGGTTTTTCAAAATTAACTTTTTGTACAGCCAAATGTTACTACTTATTTGGGACAGAGGAGTACGTGTGCGCGAATTGAAGTAATTTAATTACTGGAAGGAGGGTGATTTGTGTTAACCTGTCTTTCTCAATAGGAAAAGAATACTCCCTCCATTCAATATTAATAGCTCAATTTGGAAAAATAGTGATTTATAATTAAGCTCCCTCACTACATCTATGCTCGCATACTCCCTCCGTCCGGATTTATTTTACCATTAGGATTTTCAGAATGGTAATGATAATTCTGGACGGAAGGAGTATTTGGTACGACTTGAAATGAGCGACTGGAGCTATGGGATGGATCGAGTATCTAACTAGGAATTTTATATATTGTGTATGTTTCCATAACAGAAAGAACTAAGGGCTGGTTTTGGCAGCGTTGCGGCCATTGTACAGAAGGCAGTTCAAGAAGAATGGAGGAGGAGGGACCTTTTCATGTTCTAAAGGAGATGTTGGCAGTGAGATTTAGTAGGTCTAGAGATTATCTGGTGGAGATTGACGACAAAATACAGAAAATAATTAAAGGTTTCCAGGAAATGTTGGATTTCAAGAAACAGAGAGAAAATGAATGCGAAGAGATAATAAGGTACCTTAACGAGTATCGGGATTGGTTAGGTGCGGACATCATCAATAATGTCCGCACCAAGATCGAGCCCATTGCACAGAAAATGGAAGATTACCTAGCCAAAGCTTCCGGTCCTCCAGGGGGAAGTGTGGCTTCCTACAAAGAAGACCGGGAGGTTCGGATCACGAGGCAGCGATTCTATGGTTTGGAAGATGAGAACCTGAATTTGTGTTTCCTTAGTCTGTCCATTTTCCCGAAAGATTGCGTGCTGAAGAAGAGGGACATTATCTTGGGGTGGATTTGCGATGGCTCGTTGGAGGCAACCAGAGAAGACAGGGCAGCTGAAGAGGTTGGGGAGGAATACTTTGCCAAACTGCTGGACAGCGGTCTGATCTGTCCTGTATACAATCGTGGCAGTGGGACTGTCAAAGGATGTACGCTTCAATCTTATGTTAAAACCATGGCAGTTATCATTGCCAGAGACATGTCATCCTTTGGCTTCGATTCCAGAGTGGTTCTGCAAGGTGACGAAGCGACCGCCATCTCTTGTCCTCGTGATGTTAGTCATATCTTCAATTTCAATAAAACACGAGTGAACATGGACAATCTTTCCCTCTCCCCACTTGTCAACATTCGAGTTCTACGACTTGGGTCTGTAGAAAACTTTTGCCGAGATGATCATTGGACAATAGTGAAAAATCCAAATCTTCTTCTGGAATGCTTGGTTCATCTGAAGAAGTTGAGGTACCTTGGACTGCAAGGACTGTCGGGAGTGAAGGAGCTTCCACCTAACATCGACCTTCTCTCAGAGCTTGTTGTCATGGATCTTCAAGCATGTCATGACTTGGAGAAGTTACCATCCAAAATTAGTGACCTTGACAACCTGACTCATCTTAATGTGTGGGGATGCCATCTGCTTCGAAACATTCCTCTTGGGGGAAAGATCTTGAAACTTGAGGTGCTAAAAGGATTAGTACTGGGTAATTCAGTCGATGCAGGCCTAACTTATATCTCTGGCTCTAGCATAGAATGGCCAAATCTAAGGAAGCTTAACATATACTTTAAGAACAAGACCGAAGTTAGTAACTATGAGTTATGGGGGCTCGAAAACTTGAAAACCCTTCGATCCATCACTATAAGCTGTGGACTGTACAATAGATCGATAAGTCTCCCTCTGTCATATCTTGATATGAATTGGCTTCCCAAAGACATTGAAAAACTAGACCTCCGTTGCTACCCACGAGAAGGAGCTCCGCTTGGTCTGCTTCCCTCCAAGTTGAAGAAGCTAAAGAGACTTTATCTACGAGGAGGCAACTTGCAGAGTTTGGATGCTTTGGTAAATGAAGGCGATAGAGTTTGGCAGGTGGAAGTCTTACGCCTACGGCATTTGACAAAGCTCAAGTTAGATGCATCACTCATGCGACGTGGATTCCCTTGCCTCAAATATATTGAGATACACAACTGCCCCAACACCTATAATTTGCCAGGTGATAAGTGGAACTTGGAGATCTGCGATGTTTTGGAAATGTATAGTGCCTTAGAGGAGATGGAACAGTGGTGCTTCCATTACTTGTCCATTTTCCCCGAAGGTTTTATAATGAGCAAAAGAAATCTGCGCTACCAGTGGATAGGAGAGGCCAAAATTGATTCCCTGGAAAATGGAAAAGTTAAAATGCAACGATTCCTCAAAAAGCTAGAAAGGCTTAGTTTGATTAAGATCAACTACAAGGGAGCTCAGGAAAAAATTGATGGGTTAACGTTACACCCTTCTTTTCGGCAGCTTGCATTTAATCTTGCCATTGGAAAGCAGTTTTTGATGCCTGTTTTTGAATCTAATGCAACAAAACTGGTACAATATTCTCTGGACAACAAGGGGGATTCATTTTCCCTATTTGTAAATCTGAGTATCAAAAACTTGGAGGACATTGTGCCTTATTTTTCAAGACTTACAGCTCTACAGCTTGGCAGCTGGACAAGTTCTAAAGAGAATGGTGTGAGAATTTTGGATCCCTCCATTTTGGAGAATCTGCAAAATATGAAGAGACTAAGATACCTTGGTTTGCAGGGAACCTGTGGAGTAACAAGAATTTCAAAATCTATTGATGGATTATCGGATCTTAAGGTCCTTGATCTAAAGGGTTGCCTTGATTTAAAGACACTGCCGGATAGTGTTGCTGACCTTCGCCAGCTGAAGGTCCTGGATGTGTCTGAATGCCCCAAGCTCCAGGAGGTGCCTTCTCAGCTACTGAAACTGCAGACTTTGGAAGTTTTCAAGGGCTTAGTGGTAACCTCAGGACTGGAAAGAAGAAGAGGAATGTCCAATATTTTGGAGCAAAATCATGGATCGATAACAAAACTTTCAAAACTCACAATCAACATTCGCTCTGACAAAGTCTTTTTAGATAATGGATTGAGTGAGCTTAGTAGTTTAGTGTCCCTTCTCTCACTTACTATTACATGGGAGATAAATACAACAGTGAATTTTGCAAATGAAGATGTTAGCTGGTGTCCTCCATGTTTGAGAAAACTAAACCTGCGTTGCTATCCTCTAGAGGTACCACCCAAGATTGCACCTGAAACACAACTATGCCTGAAGAAGATTGGCTTCCAGGGAGGCAATTTGAAAACCCTGAGTGGCTTATTCGAAGGAGTCGAGCGCCTGATACTCCACAATCTCGAGGACTTGCAACTGGATTGGTCTGAGGTGCGCTATCTTTTCCCATCTCTAAAATATGTAGAGGTATTCCAGTGTCCCAAGGTTCATTCATTTCCAAGCCACAGGGATGGGGTGTGGAAGCGTTCCCCCATTGGTGATAATTCTGAGAGTTGAAAATTGGCATATAATCCACTTATACACTTGTTCAAGGAAGAAGAGAATGGTGCGAGGTTCAATTTGTAACGTAGGCGTCAACCAACTTATTGGGTGTTGCAACAGCTATGTCACAGACATTGGGATTCCATTGCATGCTTAGGTACTTTTTGGTAACAAAACAGAATCCATGCAGCTTCATCCAGCTTCTATTGTCGATTTTATTTCATGCCTGTCTAAATTGGTATGGGAAAGCAGAATATATGTATCTGATCCGACCTGTATTGTGCTGGTTCGATTTCTCTTGTCAAATCCCTTTAATGTATAGTGTGTGAAGAGTGCATGAATTATTACCTATGCAAGAAAAGAAAACAGAGTCCATGCAAGAGAACGTCTAGATTTTTGCTGCTGCAAGCCTTGAGCAAATGCCATTTAAAGCTGTATCCTTATTTCCTATATTCGTAAGAAGATGTGTTGATTTTTTTTCTAGTAGAAGAAGATATGTGGTTGGCAAAGAAAATCTGTGTCCATGGCAATCCGTCATATTTTGGTTTAACACATCTTGTTAGAATGCCAATGTATTTGTGTGCTGCTCTCAATCTCCCCGCATTAAGAATAAGCTTCTTGAAAGAGACATTGCAGGTTTTTTTTGGCGTGCTTCAGATTTTGATATGCCGAAGGGCCGTGTGAGATACTCTTAACCTCTGTAAACAGTTAGGAAGAAGGAAGTGTTGGCTAATGCTTCTTCATGATAGAGTCAAAGCTCTTAGCTATAAGCCTGTTTGGAAGATAGTTATCTTTATGCGATTTTTTCCTCTTACGTATACTCCCTCCGACAATTTTAACAGATATGCAGATTAGTTCATTCTGCGCTGTCGAATGCCCCCAAAACATATAGCTTGATCTTTCAGGTTGAGTCTGCATTTATTTATTCAACTTGATGCTTGTTAAGGCTGAAAATCGGATGAGTATCCTAGCGTGCAAGGTTTTAAAAACCCAAAGAACTAAATTCTAAATTCCACATTCCACAATGATAATCAAAGTTCCACGTTGTATTATAAAAGTTCCTTCATCCTCCACTCGTAAATCATTTTCTCTAAAAGCTCCAAACAGCAACGGTAGCGTGATGTTTTGATCTTGAACCTCCTCTCCAGTATTTGTTGCAAGGGATGGCCGAAGGGGGTGGTGCGAAGGTTGGCCAAGGGAGAGTTGGGGCGAGGGATGGCCGAGGGCTAGCCGAGGAAGGTGGTGTTAAGGCTGGGCGGGGGAGCGGGGTTAGGGAGAGCTTAGGCAGGGGAGCTGGGGTAAGGAAGAGCTAGGGCAGGGAGCTAGCTGCTGGCAGCGTAGAGATGGGGATTAAGGATTGAGGGGATGAATGAAGATTGGGGGAGAAAGAGTTGGGCGATCGGGGGAGAGAAGGAGTCGACTAGTCAGGGAGACGAGAAAATGGAATCGGGATAAAAGGAAGAAAAACATGTCCGGCCTGATCAACCGGGTCATTGGTTCAATCGGGTGGGTTAGACGGTGTTGACGGGGTCAATCAATCTGGATGACCCTGCTTAAAAAGCCTCCCGGCTCTGGTCAAATCAGGTCGAACCGGCTGAGTGGATCCGGATTTAAAAACCATGCTAGCGTGCTACGTAAGACATGCTAGTCGAACATTATTTTTGTGGAGCCGTTCGGAAATAAAACAGGCTCCCAACTAAAGCTAGATTGCCTCACCCAAGTCCTTTATATCTGCTTTACTTGCAGCTGCCATAAAACCTTCTAGGGAGAGCCCCACTCACATACACAGAGCCTATTGTTCTAAGATCACCCTTATGCTTGGGTTAAGACTGGAAATTAACTAGAACTTTTTCATACATAGGAGACTGAAGACATCTAGAAGGGACCAAACTAATTATATGCATCTAGCACAAATCTATTATGCCATAAAAAGACACTACTTTCTTTAAGTTTTGGCCACTAAAATTAATCAAGACATGAGTATAAACAAATATTCAAATAATTATATGATAATAATATTGATCATGACTATGGCTCACCGACCAAAGAGGAGCCAAAATAATTACATTTTGGCATAAAAATTATATTGACCAATGGCGAGCTTTATATTAAGGAAAATCACAACTGTATCCTTGCAAACAAATAATTTAAAAAATTCACCTATCAAAGATGAATACAAAAATTCATCCAAAAAAAAAAGATGAATACAATAAAAATCAAATCTCACAAGGAAATTATATTGACCATGGTTGACAACGTAATAAATGTGAACATATAATCAAATCTTTGCAATTGTGGATGAATCGTCAAAAAATTGAATTTGGATAAGGGACTCATACTAGGTCTCATATGCTTTTTTGCTTGCCACGTGTCCAATAAATTGATTCCACCTCAACTAATATCTTAAAATCTGAAGGAAAAGATTATCAATGTATTCATCAAGACTAATTAAGTTTTAATCATTTATTGGTACATATGTACTTACACCATCTTATTAATAGATACCCAAATCAAAATAATTTGACCAGGTGAAAATTAACAAACACCAAACTCTAATATTTTTAAATTCTCCCTTTTTTTCTAGCTAATAAAATTTTCAATTATCCAAAAAGAGGAGGAGGAGGAGGACTAATTTCCCTTGTTTCAAAAAGATAAAAAAAAAAAAAAAAAACAGATCAATCTGCTATAGCAGACCTACACACGGGGCAAGTGCGGCTTCTCCACCCTCTAACAATGCAACCCCCATGATAAACATGCAGATATTTAAGCTTCACAAGCCCATTTCCTTCAACAAAGTCCTCCAAGCAAATTGAACAAGTGCTAGCTTCTGTACCCGCCCCAACCGACCAAAATAAAACTCCCTCCCTATAATATCTTGCATCACCACATTTATATCGGTGTTGTCCCACCGATGCATGTGCGATATCATGGTGAACATCAAGAACACGAATGTAGCGGACATCGATAGAGGCTGCTGAAGAGCATTCACCCTTCCACGAACATGATGTGGCTCTTGTGACCCGGTAGATCAGGTATCTGTAGAGGATTTCGAGCTAAAAATTGGGTGGGCTACTTCGAGATGATGTTAGTGCTTCACGAAGATTCTGCCCTATGATCGTTGCAACTGTGCTGCATCTTCTTATTGTATCCATATTCCATACTATCTCATGACAAATTTATGGCTAAGGATAACCCTGAAGAGAGTAATTAGGGAGAGTTATTCCTTAAATGGGTAACTGACGAGAGAGAGAATAGGGCAGTGAATAGTGCACGAATAGTAACGGCTCCATCTCTCTGTCTCTCTCTCCTTTGAGTTTGATCTCTCGCTTTTTGGTTTTGGGTATTTGTTCTTGAAGATCTAAGTCCTGAAACAACGCGAGGAGAAAAAGAAGAAGGAGATTGCCATCTTGTGAGGAGAATCGCAACCCTTGTTCATGCATGTTGGTCCATTGGTGATCTCCGACAGAGTCCTTTATTCTTGTGAGTATTCTTGTTGAGGATCAATTCTTGGGCACAAAGGCTTCAGGTTAGTAGTAATTAATCCTCTAAATTACTTGATATGTGCATGATATAAAATATTTTTCATAATATTGCTCGTTCTCTTGCATATATCTGTGTTGATTGTGTGTGCAAGAGAAAGAATTCGAAACAAGGACAGATTTTGGAGAATTTGGTATCACGACGTACAACTCCCTCATGCTTCCGCTGCGGCTCTCGACCCGTCAGTGGTATCGGAGCCCCAAATCCATTGTGATGCTAGAATTCCCAAGACCCTAATTGATATTCTTGTGGAATTTTGAGCAATCGACTTAAAAGGTTGAAGTTTTGATATGGCGATAGATCGCGTCCGCTAAGGCTATTGATCGCTATAGGTTCAAAACCTAGAAGATGACCAGTTAACTAGAAGTTTCGTTAAAAGTGAGAAATGATCAATCACTTGAGTTTGCGATCGATCGTATCTACTGGAAGTTTCGTTGAAAGTAATAAACAATCGATCACTTGAGTTTGCAATCGATTGTATCTACTTGAAGTTGATTTTAGGGTGACGCGATCGATCACCCAAACTCATGATAAATCATATCTACTGTATTCTGTGCAAAGTCTTCAATGTTCGATCTCCTGTTTGACGCAATCGATCACCTGATAAAGATTTGAAAAAATTGTGTTGTTTTGAAGCAATATTTGTGCCACATCAACAACTAAATATTGATTGTTGTTATTAGTGATTCAAACTTTGCCTTTTGATTCTAATTGTCCTGTTTCTCTGGCTATAGAGTTTTATAAAGATCTTCACCTTGTTGCACCACTTACTGATTTTCATAAAAAGTAGTAATGGTATCCCGAATGGTCTTGAGTGAGCTGGCTAAGACTGAAAAGTTGAATGCCACGAACTTTATCACCTGGAAGAGGCACATTCATCATATTCTGTTTCTTGAAGACTTGGCTCATCCGTATGGCCAAGTAGTTGAACTTCCAAGTCAAATAGTACTACTGCTCAAAAGAGAGAGTACGAGAAGTTCAAGATGGAGGATCCACGAGCAAAGACCACTATGCTAATATTTATGGAGCCAAATATTGAATTATTTTTTGAGAAGCATAAAATTGCTAATGAAATGTATGAGGCTATCCATAGAAGATATAGAGAGCATACTGAGGCTCATATCAGGTTGCTACACACTCGCTATGCGAATATGAAGACGGAGGAAGGCAAAAATATGCTAGAACACATTAATGCCATGTCGATTATCTCTAGTTAGTTGGAGATGCTTCGAGATCCTATTTCTTTGGGGGTTCAAGTATCTACAATACTAACTAGTCTTCATCCATCATGGGAGCCTGTTGTGGTGGCATTGAACCTGAGTGATAAGAAACTCACTTTGGATGACCTTACTGCCAAGCTGGGCTTGGAGCAGGAAATGAGTGACCATGTGAGAGCCTCTAATGCATCTGCCAATCTTGCTCATCATATTGCCTCCAAAAAAGGTGGATCTTATGCTGGCACTTCGAAGAAGAACTTCAAGAGAAAGGGAAAGAAGCCTTAGTTTCAGGGACAAGGTCAAGAATAAGGAGAAGGGAGCTTGCTTTACTTGTGACAAAATGGGCCATTATAGTAGGAATTGTCCTAATGGCTCCCAGGGCAATGAGATAAAGAAACAGCAAGGTGGGAGAAAGGACATTGTTTGCATGATTTCTGAGGCATTGATTGTGAACACTAATACGAGAGGATGGTGCCTTGACTCAGCTGCAACTCGACATGTGGCCATGACCAAAGGAGTCTTTGCTGATATGAAAGAGATAAATCCCGGAGAGCACAAGATTTACATGGGCAACAACACTTATTGTAATGTGCTAGGGATTGGCTCTGTTCGTATTCCTCTCTCTGGAGGAAATACATTGGTTCTCATATATGTCTTACTTGCACCAACTATTAGGAGGAGCCTAATTTCAATCCCTTTGCTGACTCAAAAGGGATTTGAAGTTAGGTTCAAGGGTGGCAAGGGAACTGTGGGACAGAAGAATAATATTTTATTTATTACTTCTTTAGTTGATGGTTTATTCAAACTTGATGTAGCTAATGAATTTGCTAATTTTAATAATATGACTGTTTTTTAGTATGTGGCTTGTGTTGTGAATGATGATGCATTGTTATGGCATTTACGCCTTTGTCATGTAAATGTTAGAAAATTATACCGAATGTCGGGTAGTGGTTTACTACCTAGAATAGTTGATGATTTGTGCATTTGTGAAGATTGTATATCTGATAAAATGACTAGGCTACATTTTCCTAAAGGTCAACGAGCCATAAACCTTTTACAGGTCATTCACTCAAATATTTGTGGGCATATAAACGTTAAGACTCAAAGGGGTATGACGTATTTTATTACGTTTATAGATGACTATCCAAGGTATGAATATGTGTACTTGTTATCTAAAAAGCCCAATGCCTTAGAGAAATTCAGGGAATTTAAAGCTGAGGTTGAGAACCAATTAAGACGGAAAATTAAAGTTATGAGAACAGATAGAGGTAGGGAGTACACATCTGATTTGTTCAAGGACTATTGCACCAACTAAGGAATAGTGCATCAGTATACTTTGCCATATACACTCAACAGAATGGAGTTGCTAATAGACGTAATAAGACATTGTTTGACATGGTAAGGTCTATGTTAAATCACTTTGAACTAGGAACACAGTTTTAGGGTGAAGCACTAGACACCGCTATTTATGTACTAAATCGAGTACCCTCTAAGTCGATCAAATTGACGCCATATGAGTTATGGATGGGTAGACATCCAAACTTTTCGAACTTAAGAGTATGGGGATCAAAGGCCCATGTTAGGGTGCCTGATCAACTAAGAAGTAAGTTGGATCCTAAGACCATAAAATGTAATTTTATAGGTTGTTATGATCAATCTAAAGTGTATCGATTTGTAGTACATCATGATGATGGGACAGTGGGGGTAATTGAGTCTAGGGATTCTTATTTTCTTGAGGAAGATGTAGACCTCAAAACTTCTAGTCCGAGAGTGGAATTATTTGAAATTGAAAAAGAAAAGGTTATTGTCACTAGTAATTAACAAGTGATAGGTAATACATCCAATAAGGATGTGGAATCACGTGCATTAAGAGAGCGTAGACCTTCAATGTTGTTGAAAGATTACTATGCCATGCTTGATGAAGGTGAAATATCGGAAGATGAACCAGTACTTAATGATCCGATCACGTTTGAGTAGGCTATGAATAGTCCAGATTCCAAGGAATGGCAGAAGGCTGTTCAAGAGGAAATGGATTCGATCTTGAAGAACAAAATCTGGGAGATTGATGACTTACCAAATGAAAGGAAACCTATTGGTTGTAAATGGATCTTCAAGAAGAAGTTCAAAGCTGATGGATCAATAGATAAATATGAAGCTAGACTTGTGGCGAAAGGATTCACAGTAGAGGGCATAGACTTTAAAGAGATGTATTCTCCTGTGTCTAGGTTCATCTCCATACGGTGTTTGTTGGCTATTGTGTCATACTTGGATTTAGAGTTGCACCAAATAGATGTAAAGACTGCCTTCCTAAATGGTGATTTAGAAGATGAGATTTACATGGAACAACCTGAGGGGTTTGTTGTTTTCGGGGAGGAACAAAGGGTGTGCAAATTTATTAAATCGTTGTATGGACTTAAACAATCACCAAGACAATGATATTTCACTTTTCACAAGGTGATTTGTAAATATGGCTTTATGGCCAATGATTATGCCATTGTGTGCACTTCTTTAGAGATGGGAGTAGATTTATGATATTGTCACTTTATGTAGATGATATATTATTGATGGGGAATGACACAAGTATGATTATCAGTCTTAAAGAGTGGCTCAAGACCCAATTTGAAATGAAAGATATGGGTGAAGCATCATACATCCTAAGAATGAAGATTGAGAGAGATAGAAAAGCGTGGAGGCTAAGTATATCTCAAGAATCATACATAGAAAGTGTGTTGAAATGCCTTGGCATGATTGGTTGGAAGTCCATAGATTTGCCCATCTACAAAGGGACAGTTTTGTCCGAGAAAATGGCTCCTTTATCAGACGAGGAACGTCTAAAGATGAAATTTGTGCCATATGCGCAGGCTATTTGCAGCTTGATGTATGCCATGAACTACACTTGACCTGATTTGACTTTTGTGGTAAGCCTTGTGAGTCGATATCAAGCAAACCCAGGTTTGTAACACTGGTAGGCTATTAAGCAAGTGTTTAGATACCTGTTGGGTACTAAAGATATATAACTCACATATCAGGCTCAGAGTCTGACATTAGCAGAATATAGTGATTCAGACTATGCCGGTTGTGAAGATAACAGAAAATCAACTGCCGGTTATGTATTTATATTTGGTGGCTGCATCGTAGCATGGGCTAGTAAGAAGCAAAAATGCGTTACTAAGTCAACGATGGATGCTGAGTTTGTTATATGCAGTTTAGCAGCTTCCAAGGCAGTGTGGATTAAGGAGTTGCTAGCTGGGTTACAGCTAGAACAATGGACAAATGCTCTTGTCCAAATTTATTGTGATAATTTGGCAACAGTGTCAACACTCCGTAATGGGGAGATCAGTTCTAGAGCTAAGCACATTGAAGTGCATTATTATTATATATTTGATATGCTACAACGGGGAAAGTTGACTGTTAGTCATCTTCCTACACTTGAGATATTAGTTGATCCGTTAACTAAGGCCTTGACAACGGATCTATTTGTTAAACATGTTCACAGTTTTAGATTATGACAGGTGATCATTTAGATATAAACCCTTGCAAGTGCACAAGGCAATTGTACTACGACGAGTATTAAAGGGTTGTCGAACCTCAGGGACGGATTAATCTTTTACCAAATTCAAGAGAAGAAAAAGATGTAGTTTAATTAAATCTAAAGAAAGCAATGGACTTTATCTAATCTAACTGAGTTTTAATCAATATGGAGAAATATCAAGGCAGAGAATCCACCACTAGACATGCAATTACTACTCTCAATTATTATTAAGCATACATTGACATGATATGGTAATTCGTGTTCTTGATCGGACACACGAATTAATAATGAATTCACTAACGTTCTTGATCGGACACGAAAGTTCATCCACTATTTTCTAATCAATCCTATCCTTGATCGGGCATAGAATCAATCACAACTCTATTATAATGCAATTAATCTTATCCTTGATCGGGCATAAAATCAATCAAAATATCTAATTCCATTCATAATCAATCAAGTCTATGATCAAGCACTCAAAAGAATACTCATGAAATCGCATTAAGCATGAATCAAAATCAACTTTATAAAATTAAACTATCAAGAGTAACAATACACATCTAGGGCTTCATCAAGCCTTCAATGAAAGTTTAGTTACACATAGAAAGGGAGAAAAAAAAGTCTGTTTATGTAGATCCATCGTCATGAATCTCTTTTCTTCTTCTTTGCTCCAAAAGACCTCTTCTCTTCCTCCTCTCTAGCCTCCAATAAAGCTCTACTTCTCCAAGGTTGAGTGCCCAATACGTTCTCCCATAAGGCCTATTTATAAGAGTGAAGAGAAACCACGAAGTCCCCTTCCAAATCCAAGTCGAAATAGGTCTTATTTCGGTTTTCCGCTGACGGCGATCAATCGCTCTGTATTGATGATCGTTCGCTATACGATCGATCGTAATTCCTTCATTATTTCCACCGATTGATCGCTTTGCCGATCGACGCCGTATGATACCGATCGATCGTAGTTACTGTCTTGCACGGATTGAAAAATTCCAGTAGATACGATCGATCGTTTTTGGGTCCGATCGATCGTTTCCTTCAAAACACTGCTTTTACGGCTATGGCGATCGATCGCAGTTATATACGATCGATCGTAGTTACTATTCAGAAAATTCAAATGGCGATAACGTGCTGTCCCGAACTCTGAATTGTGCGTGGTTGGTGGCATTGGAAAGCTGACTTCTTGAACTTTAAGATGATACTGAATCAGTCCAATGCAACATTTTTACACGGAGTTATGATAATTTAACTATTCGAGTTACTTTTCTCTTCATTTCTGTGTATTACTCTTGTTTCCTACAAAAACCAAAAACTATATTAAAGTAGCAATAATTCTAATCAAACACTAACATAAACATAAGTTTAGGAGATAATAAAATGCATATTTCATGTGTAGATCAATAGGACTATTGCACGAGTCACTGTTGAATCGTAAATATGAGCACTAAACCTGTAGTGGGGGATGTTGGTTATAATGTATGGATTCGGCCCATATTACATAACCTATTTGATTAAGGTGTCGGCCTTCTCATCTGGTGCATGACATGTGGAGTGTGCTAGGCCCCGTGGGCCCAGTGGGGTCCACATAATATGGAAGAGACACAAAGGATGGACCGTTATGGAAGGAGTCATGGGTGGTTAAGGATAACCATGAAGAGAGTAATTAGGGAGAGTTATTCTTTAAATAGGTAACTGACAAGAGAGAGAATAGGGTAGTGAAGAGTGCATGAATAGTAACTGCTCTCTCTCTCTCTCTCATATCTCACGTCTTTCTCTCCCTTAAGTTTGATCTCTCACTTTTTGGTTTTGGGTATTTGCTCTTGAAGATCTAAGTCCTGAAACAACGCAAGGAGAAAAAGAAGAAGAAGATTGCCATCTCGTGAGAAGAATCACAACCCTTGTTCATGCACGTTGGTCCATTGGTGATCTCCGACAGAATCCTTTATTCTTGTTGAGGATTGATTCTTGCGCACAATAGCCGCATGTTAGTAGTAATTAATCCTCTAAATTACTTGATATGTGCATGATATAAATCATAAAAATTCCAGTAGATACGATCGATCATTTTTGGGTCCGATCGATCGTTTCCTTCAAAACACTGCTTTTACGGCTATGGCGATCGATCACAGTTATATACGATCGATCGTAGTTACTGTTCAGAAAATTCAAATGGCTATAACTTTCTGTCCCGAACTCCGAATCAGTCCAATCCGACATTTGTACACGGAGTTATGATAATTTAACCATTCGAGTTAGTTTTCTCTTCATTTCTGTGTATTACTCTTGTTTCCTACAAAAACCAAAAACTATATTAAAGTAGCAATAATTCTAATCAAACACTAACATAAACATAAGTTTAGGAGAGAATAGAATGCATATTTCATGTGTAGATCACACCCCCAAACCTATATTTTGCTAGTCCCTTGCAAAACAAAACAAAACAAAATCAAATCAAACAAACTAAGGAATTAATGCATAAAAGTAAACACCACTTTCATAGGGAACACGATTGCATTGAACGTATGCAACAAGCCGTTAAACCTCTAGGTGTCCCTAGTAGGACGAGTGTTGTCTCGTGAGGGTTTGCAGCCATGCTACCCACAAACATGTATTTATTAAACTAATTAACCTAAGTGCCAAAAACAAAGCAAAAATTAAAACATTGCAAAATACACAACCTATTATCCCGATAAATACATACTACAATGCTTAAGAAAATCAACCACATGTACTTGGTTCATAATCAACAGGAATATAGAAGCCCTCAAGTAAGTGGTTTTATTCCACACTTTCAACTTGGAAATTTCTGCTCAAATATTATATAGCATGATAACATAAATACATAGAAAGTGTAGAACATTGTAGCAATACATTCTAAATTTCTGTTTATACAGATCCAGTGTTACCCATTAACCAAAGAACATTAGAATCTACATAGTCATCGTCATCTTTAGGTTCATGATAGCACAGATCTGCACGCCTCCTTCGGGTCCAACATTCTAGATTTGAGAGGATAATACACCACAGACTTTCTTTTTTCTTTTTTTCTTTTTCGCTAGGACTGTGTAAGGCCTGACTTCAAGATGCTTAAGTTTAGCAATGACTCAGGCCAATGACTCCCAGCCAGTTGGCTTAGGGCATTAGGTATTAAGAGACCACTTCGGGCCCGAGCATCAGGCTAACTTAATCCTATAAAGTCAAGCAGCCCCTTTTCTTTCATTTTGTTTTCATTTTTTCACATTTTCATTTTCAGCACATATATTTTCAGCACATCTTTATTTTGTCCAGGCTGTATTATACTCTCAACCTATTTCCGGTTCCAATCCCTTGCCATAGCCAAGTAAATGGTCTATCATGATCTTTTAAGCTCAATAGATAACTACACATCATCCAATGACTCTGACTAAAGACATCCCACTGTAAATTAGCATTCAACAAATCTCTAGATGGTATTACTTTATGTACTAGTATGTGTGAGTGAATTTTCTTAGTTGAAGCACTTGTTCCAAGAGGATTGTAACAGAAAGATATGCTCAATTAAGTGTATCTATCCTCCATATACTTACTCACACTTCCAATGTAAATTAATCTCCTAAGAATTGTAACATGCATCATTACGGGGTAAACTATAAAAACTTATGCAAAAGTACTAACAAACAACTTAAAACTACTCAAACAAATTTAACTCTTTTTTTTATTTTCCTTTTCTGATTTGACAATGAAGCACATCCTCTCCCCCAAACCTAATATAAGCATTGTCCTCAATGCACAATGAAAGACAAAATACAATGATCATAAAAAGGAAAAAGAGAAAGAGGAAGGAAAACACCAGAGGAAGTGGACTAGAAATCTCGATCATCGCCATCACCATCGCCTGGAGGAAAACGCCATGCATGAAGAAAATCGACTATGGAGTCGAGGCGTTCCGTAATAGCATGCTGGGAGTCCATAAGCACCTGCTGGGACTGGCGAATCTCCTGCTGTGACTGGCGAATCTCCTGCTGTGACTGGCGAATCTCCTGCGCATGGCCAGTGAGATCGCTGATCTGCTGCTGCATCGTCGCCCATGGTGGTTGAGCAAGCTCACCCTCAGGTACCTCAGCGTGTTCCTCAAGACGGGGAGCTCGTGGCCACCCGCGTCGTGTATGGCCCATCATACGGTTATACGCATCAACTCCAATGGGCTCCAGTCCATGAGATACTCGAGAATGCTGAGGAAAATGCACCCCCTGGGTCGGAAATACCCGCTCTAAAATGTATGGATAGGGTAACCTCTCATCTTTTCGGCCCACCATCATTTGCTTCATCCGGCCAAAGACGAATGAAGGGGGTCAAGATCACGGCGCCGAGTATCATCGCCGAATACATAAAGTAAATCTGTCATAGTTCGGTCGACTTTTTCCTTCCTGGCCGACCATACATCATGCTGTAGAATTAAAAAGGCAAAGCGAAACTCCGATCGCATGCTAATGGCGGCCAGCCAAGTAGAGGTCCCAGGTCCTACTGCAGACCCCATCAATCGCTCTGTGATATTCCGGTATGGAGGAAACTGATATCCATTAAAATCAGGGTGATGAATCGTACCTCGGTCACAACCCATAACACTAGCAATATCAGCAACTCGGACTCAAATAGGAACACCACATACGACACTCTGAATGGTCACCTGTTCTGGATTATCGTTGTCTTCTATGATGCCATTTGCATAAAATTCACGAACCGGGTCCTCGTGGACCATTGCGAATGTATTCTGCCTTTTAGCCGCGATATGGGTGAAACAGTTCACCCAATCCGGCTGGTCCTCAATCCGGTGAGTTGGAAGATCGGGAATAACCGGGTTGAGGACCACCTGCCTCTCATATTGGATGGGCCGTGGCGGTGTAGCAGGTTCAGGTGGAGGGGTGGAAGAAACAGGACGTGATGAAGAAGCTTCACCTCGTGAACGTTTGTGCGCGATGGATTTCTGTGGCATTGTACCTGAAAACTAAAGATAATAGTGAATATCCAATCAAGGTACAAGAATATGCAGCATGTAATTGTAATACGGAAATATCACAGCAACCATGTAATAATAGATCTACTTCACAATTTCGGATTTTTTTTTTGAAAATAATAATAAATAATAAAAAAATAAAATAAAAATAAAAATTTTATGAAAACTTAGGAAATCAAAAGGAACCATCATGCATAACATAAATCACAAGCATCAATATAGAAGCATGCATGAAAGGGATTCAAAAATCAGATTGCGAAATTTTTTTTTATAGAAAACACTGTTCACCGCAAGAACAAAAATCCTAAAAACACCTAAAATCGAAGAATCAAAGGCTGAAAATCACGCATAAGCATTGCAATAGTCATTATAAGAGAATGCATAAGAATAATCGCAACAATGTCTTCCAGAAACTAAGAAAAATCAAGTTTTTAAGTTTCGGCTTACCGGAAGAAAAAGGAGCGATTGCGATGAAATGAGTGGGAAATCACGGAAACAGACACCGCTTCTGGATTCTACGTGCAAAAATCCTTTAGGGGCCGTAGTTTCAGCTCAAACACGGGTCGAAAACGGCGGCGGCGATCGAAAATAGATTTCTCTCGCCACGGTCGTTTGGAATTTAAGCGCGAGGAAGACGACCCGCGATCGATCGTTTTTTTAGCCAATCGATCGTTGTATAAATCAAGAAACAGCGCCCGTTAGATTGAAGATGAACGGTGTCGATTTTTTGCATAGTGATCAATCGCAATTATATGGCGTCGATCAGATAGCGATCGATCGTGCAAATACTGTTCTTCAATTTTTTTTTTTTAGTATATCCTCTCCCCCAAACCTAATGAAAATGGTAATAAAAATAAGACAATAAGGAGAAGAAAAGGAGAGAGTACACCTGAATACGTGGGTTGCCTCCCACCAAGCGCTAAGTTTAACGTCTTCAGCCAGACTGGGCCAGGATCATTCTGTAGGGTCTGGATCATCCATGTAGACAGCCACTGCATCCATGTCGGCAACAGTCTCCAGATAAGGTTTCAATCGGTGGCCATTTACTTTGAATGTACTCCCATTTTTTGGATTGTGAATCTCCACAGTGCCATGAGGGTAGACATTTTTCACAATAAAAGGTCCATACCACCGAGAACGAAGTTTCCCTGGAAATAGATGTAGCCGTGAATGGTAAAGTAATACTTTCTACTCAGGCTGAAAAGATTTCCTAGAAATCATCTTGTCATGTATAGCCTTGGTCCTCATTTTATAGAGTTTCACATTCTCATATGCCTCAAAGCGCATCTCCTCTAACTCACTCAATTGGAGTTTTCGATGCTCACCGGCTTTATCCATATCAAAGTTGTATGCCTTAATAGCCCAATAAGCCCGGTGTTCCAACTCAACAGGTAAATGGCAAGCTTTGCCATATACCAATCTATAAGGAGACATGCCAATAGGGGTCTTGAAAGCTGTCCGGTAGGCCCATAATGCATCATTCAGTCTCAAGGACCAATCCTTCCTATCGGGGTGAACCGTCTTCTCCAGAATCTGCTTGATTTGGCGATTGGAGACCTCCACTTGGCCACTCGTCTGAGGATGATATGGTGTTGCAACCTTGTGGGTGACAGAGTATTTCTTGAGAAGAGCTTCAAAAGACCTGTTACAAAAATGAGAACCTCAGTCACTAATGATAGCACGAGGAGTTCCAAACCGGCTAAAAATGTTAGATTTCAGAAATTCCAGCACAACTTTATGATCATTGGTCCTAGTGGCAACAACTTCAATCCACTTAGACACATAATCAACAGCAACAAGAATATATGAATCACCAAAAGATGGTGGAAAAGGTCCCATAAAATCAATACCCCATACATCAAATAAATCAACAATCAAAATTGGTTGTAGGGGCATCATATTCCTTTTAGACAAGGCTCCCAGTTTTTGACACCTATCACAAGATTGACAATAAGCATGAGTGTCTTTAAATAGAGTTGGCCAATAAAAACCGCTTTGAAGTACTTTGGCCGCAGTTTTCTTTCCACCGAAATGTCCACCACAGGACTGAGAGTGACAAAAAGATAAGATGTTATGAAACTCACTCTCGGGGACACATCGTCTTATGACTTGGTCAGCACATATCTTAAACAGGTCAGGGTCATCCCAATAGTAGTGTTTGACGTGAGAGAAAAATAAATCTTTATCAGGTTTAGACCAAAAGGTTGGGATTTGACCCAAAGCAAGATAATTCACAATATGTGCAAACCAAGGTGGAGATGTAGTAGAGACAGCAAAGAGCTGCTCATCACGGAATGCATCTCGTAGAGGGTCATGGCTATGCAGATCAGGAATAGGAATTCTGGATAGATGATCAGCCACAACATTCTCAGAACCCTTTTTATCTTTAATTTCAAAGTCAAATTCCTAGAGGAGTAAGATCCAACGGATCAGCCTCGGCTTGGCGTCCTTTTTAGAAAGAAGGTACCGCAAGGCTGCATGATCAGAGAAGATGATGATCTTACTACCCAGGAGATAGGACCTGAACTTATTTAATGCAAACACAACAGCAAGCAACTTTTTTCAGTGGTGGTATAATTCAATTGAGCATCAATGAGTGTCTTGCTAGCATAGTATATAACATGAGGAATTTTGCTGATGCGTTGGCCTAACACTGCCCCTACAGCAAAATTCGATGCATCACACATTATCTCGAAGGGCAGTGTATAGTCAAGGGGCTTAATGATGGGGGAGCTAGAGAGGAGGGTTTTGAGCTTTGTAAAAGCATCCTTGCACGAATCATCAAAGTCAAATGGCACGTCTTGACCTAGAAGATGACATAATGGACGTGATATCTTGCTAAAATCTTTGATGAATCGACGATAAAACCCTGCATGGCCAAGGAAAGACCGTATTTGCTTAACTGATGTAGGCGGTGGTAAATTAGCAATCAGGTCAACCTTGGCCTTGTCAACCTCTATACCCCTTTTTGATATAACATGTCCAAGCACAATCCCCTGTTGAACCATGAAATGGCTCTTTTTCCAACTTAACACTAAATTTGTTTCCTCACAGCGTTTTAAAACCAAAGCAAGGTTATGCAAGCATTCATCAAAACAAATGCCAAACACTGAAAAATCGTCCATGAAAACTTCCAAAAATTTATCAATCATGTCAGAAAAGATGGACATCATACATCGTTGAAATGTAGCAGGGGCATTACAAAGACCAAAAGGCATCCTTCGATATGCAAATGTACCGAAGGGGCATGTAAAAGTCGTCTTTTCCTGATCCCCTAGAAAAACTGGCACTTGGTTATAGCCGAAGTACCCATCTAAAAAGCAATAAAACTCTTAGCCTGCTAATTTCTCTAGGATTTGGTCAATGAATGGGAGAGGAAAATGGTCCTTACGGGTATTGGAGTTCAGCTTCCTATAATCTATGCATACCCGCCAGCCCGTGGTCTCTCTTATTGGCACAAGTTCACCCTCTGAGTTTGGTTTCACCGTGATGCCCGATTTCTTAGGGACGACCTGGATGGGGCTCACCCACTCACTGTCAGAGATAGGGTATATAATTCCAGCATCTAACAATTTCACTACCTCTTTCATCACCACTTCTCTCATGTATGGGGTCAACCGTCACTGCCCCTCCCTAGAAGGTTTAGTCTGGTCCTCCAGGTTTATGCGATGCATGCACACAGAGGGGTCTATATCCCGGAGGTCAGCTACTGTCCATCCTATAGCTCGCCGGTGTGTGGTAAGGATCTCCAACAACTAGGCTTCCTGGTCAATGGATAGGCTAGAGGAGATAATGACAGGAAGGGTGTTGTTGGGTCCTAGGAAAACGTACTTGAGGGAGCTAGGAAGGGTTTTGATTTCAAGTGTGGGTGGGGATTCTATGGAAGGTTTAAGTGGTGGGGCAATAGACACAGGGAGAGGGTCGGGGTGGGGTCGCCATGGGAGATGTCCAGGGTATAGGGCAGCTACTAAATGGTGATAGACTTCCTCAAGGTCAGGTGTGCCCTCATATTGATCGATCCAGTCATAAAAAAGGGTGTGCTCGAGGGCATCCTTAAGCACAGCAAAGGGAAGGTACTCCTGGACGAGGTCATCTAGGTCGTCAACCATAAGGCACTCAGCTTCACTCGAGGGTTGTTTGGAAGCACTAAAAATGTTTAATTTAACTTTCATGTTCCCAAATGAGACGTTCATGAGCCCTGACCTACAGTTAATGGTGGCATCGGCTGTAGCTAGGAAAGGGCGGCCAAGGATAACAGGAATTTGGGATTTGGAGTTGGCAACTGGTTCCATGTCTAAGACGACAAAATCAACAGGAAAGTAGAACCGGTCAACTCCAACAAGAACGTCTTCTATAACACCTCTAGGTCTGCGGATGGATCGGTCTGCTAATTGAAGAATGACTGAGGTGGGCTGCAACTCTCCTAAGCCAAGTTGTTCATACACGGAGTAAGGGAGAAGGTTGACACTGGCCCCTAAGTCCAAGATAGCTCGGCTAATGGTATGGTCACCTATGACAATGGATATAACAGGGACACCTGGGTCCTTAAATTTAGGTGGCATATCACTGGTCAGTAGAGAGCTTACTTGGTTGGTCAAAAAGACCTTTTGGGTGACATGGGATTTGGTTTTCCTCTTTTGGGTACACAGGTCTTTCAGGAACTTGGCATAGGCAGGTACTTGTTTGATGGCATCTAAGAGGGGAAGGTTGATCTTAACCTGCTTGAACACCTCTAACATTTCCTCCATTCATTGGTGGGACTTACTGAACAGGGAGGGTTGGTTGAGGCATTGAGGGAAAGGAGCCCTAAGGATATAGGATTTTTCATTGGTGGGTTCAGCTGGGACATCCTTCTGTGGCGGGAGACTAACAGGATCAGGCATGGTAGGAGAGGATTGGTTTTGTTTCGCAAGGAGAGTGTCCTCACTCGTAATGGTTTGATTCCTAACCTGATTGTCAACTTGTTTTCCATTTCTTAGGGTAGTAACGGCTTGCACCTGCTCATTTGGATAATGGGAACCTTCAACGGCGAACTGGCCTCTAGGGTTCTGCTGTGGTTGGCTAGGCAAGGTTCCTACTTCCCTACGGTTCATATATCGGGCCAGCTGTCCCAATTGGGTTTCTATTTTGGCAATGGATTGTGTATGGGAATGGACAAGCTGGGCCTGGGTTCTTAGCTCACCTTTCAGCTCCTTGTGTTTGGATTCTATCTCGGTTTTTATATCAGCTTTTATTTCAGTTTTCATCTCAGTTAAGGCGGCTAGCATTTGGCTCATTTGGTCTTCTAGGGATGGTTTCCTGTTGGCTTGACCAAATTGGGGAATTGTGGCTAGCTGGTAAGGCTGGGCATGGTTTTGGAATTCCTGTCTTGGGGCCGGGTTAAAGGCGGGCCCTTGGTTAGGTTGTTTCCAGGCAAAATTGGGATGATTTCGCCACCCCGGGTTATAAGTATTTGAGTAGGGGTTATTGGCTCTAGGATAGGTTTGTGCAAGGTTGATGTGTTCCTGGACAAGATCAGGATACTGTGGTGCTGAGGGGCAGTCAACAATAGTGTGCATAGGGCTGGCATAGATGGCACAGGCATCTTGAGAGGTTGGGGTATAAGGTGGGGTCTGTGAGAAAAACCTGTCAAACCTCTCAGTAAGGGATGCCACTTGGTGTTCTAGGTTCGTGGTAGCTTTAACATCATACATGCCTCCCCTTGAGGCACTCCTGCCTGGCATGTGGCCTTCAGATCTATAGAGGGTGGCGCTGTGTAGAGAGTTTTCACTCAGGTCCTCTAGTAGATCCCAAGCATCATCCGGAGTCTTTTTCATAAATGTGCCTCCAAGGAGGCGTCTATTAAGGTCTTATGCTGATCGCACACTCCCTCATGAAATCTCTGTACTAATTGCCACTTGGGCACATCATGGTGGGGACAGGACCGGAACTCCCTCATGAAATCTCTGTACTAATTGCCACTTGGGCACATCATGGTGGGGACAGGACCGGAGTAGGGCTTTCATCCTTTCCCAGCTTTCATGGAATTGTTCATTAGGTGTCTGGGTAAAGGTGATGATTTCATGGCGGATCTTATTGGTCCGCCCCATAGGAAAGTATTTCATGAGGAATTCAGCCTGAAGTTCCTCCCAAGTGGAAATAGAGTTATGCTCAAGGGAGTATAGCCATTCCTTGGCCCTATCTTTTAAGGTGAAAGGGAACAACCTAAGGCGCACCTGGTCATCAGATAGTGTAAGTTTAAAGGTTGTGTTAACCTCCAGGAAATTTTGTAGGTGCCTATAGGGGTTCTCATTTAATTGGCCATGGTATGTGGGCAGCATCTGGATGATGTTTGGCTTAATTTCAAAATTAGCCACGTTTTCTGGTAAGATTATGCAGGAGGTGTAGGTGTAGGCAGTGAGACGGTAGTAGTCTTGCAGGGTGCGGGCATGGGGCATTAGTGGATTCTGGTTTAGGCCATTCCCACCCCCAAGGTTCAGGTTGTCTGCCATTGGATGGGTTTCAGGGATTGAGTGGCAAGGAGTTCTGCAAATTCTATAGAGTCGCTCAGGATCAGGGTCAAAGGCCAGGTCGGGGTTCAGGGAACGGCGACCATGCATGCATAATAAAAATCAAACAAAACCTGTGCACTCCTAATAGCGACAACTAGCAAGCATCAATCCTAGATAGCGACAACTAGCACGTCATGCAATCCCACAAAGAATTCCAGTAGCGACAACTAGCACGTCATGCAATCCAACTAGCAAGCATCAATCCTAATAGCGACAACTGACGGCGATCAATCGCTCAGTATTGATGATCGTTCGCTATACGATCGATCGTAATTCCTTCATTATTTCCACCGATTGATCGCTTTGCCGATCGACGCCGTATGATACCGATCGATCGTAGTTACTGTCTTGCACGGATTGAAAAATTCCAGTAGATACGATCGATCGTTTTTGGGTCCGATCGATCGTTTCCTTCAAAACACTGCTTTTACGGCTATGGCGATCGATCGCAGTTATATACGATCGATCGTAGTTACTATTCAGAAAATTCAAATGGCGATAACGTGCTGTCCCGAACTCTGAATTGTGCGTGGTTGGTGGCATTGGAAAGCTGACTTCTTGAACTTTAAGATGATACTGAATCAGTCCAATGCAACATTTTTACACGGAGTTATGATAATTTAACTATTCGAGTTACTTTTCTCTTCATTTCTGTGTATTACTCTTGTTTCCTACAAAAACCAAAAACTATATTAAAGTAGCAATAATTCTAATCAAACACTAACATAAACATAAGTTTAGGAGATAATAAAATGCATATTTCATGTGTAGATCAATAGGACTATTGCACGAGTCACTGTTGAATCGTAAATATGAGCACTAAACCTGTAGTGGGGGATGTTGGTTATAATGTATGGATTCGGCCCATATTACATAACCTATTTGATTAAGGTGTCGGCCTTCTCATCTGGTGCATGACATGTGGAGTGTGCTAGGCCCCGTGGGCCCAGTGGGGTCCACATAATATGGAAGAGACACAAAGGATGGACCGTTATGGAAGGAGTCATGGGTGGTTAAGGATAACCATGAAGAGAGTAATTAGGGAGAGTTATTCTTTAAATAGGTAACTGACAAGAGAGAGAATAGGGTAGTGAAGAGTGCATGAATAGTAACTGCTCTCTCTCTCTCTCTCTCATATCTCACGTCTTTCTCTCCCTTAAGTTTGATCTCTCACTTTTTGGTTTTGGGTATTTGCTCTTGAAGATCTAAGTCCTGAAACAACGCAAGGAGAAAAAGAAGAAGAAGATTGCCATCTCGTGAGAAGAATCACAACCCTTGTTCATGCACGTTGGTCCATTGGTGATCTCCGACAGAATCCTTTATTCTTGTTGAGGATTGATTCTTGCGCACAATAGCCGCATGTTAGTAGTAATTAATCCTCTAAATTACTTGATATGTGCATGATATAAATCATTATTCATAATATTGCTCGTTCTCTTGCATATTTATGTGTTGATTGTGTGTGCAAGCGAAAGAATCCAAAAACAGTGACAGATTTTGGAGAATTTGGTGTGACGACCGTAAATTTTATAGTATTTAAAGAGGAATTTCTTTGCTCAAAGATATGCATTTATTTAAGTTTTCAAAAATCTTTTGAAAATTCAGTTCTCGCCAGAATCGATCGAACGCCGTAAAGTTTGTGATTTTTGAATTGATCTTAATCGGAAATTTTATTGGATTATATGATTCATGGTTGGCGTGGCTTGTTGGTTTGGTTTCATTTGACCTAAGAATATCGGATAGGTATACGTGAAGTTTGTGTTATTTTTAGGAATAGAGTTAATTTGAGATTAATCAAAAATATGAATTAGATATTTCTTAAGTGGGTAAGTGGTGATTAATGGAAATTCTAAAGGAAAACCCAAACCCATTTGTGCTTGGGTTGGGTTAGCCTTAGTGGAGGTGGTTGAGAGATGGGTTAATGAAAGTGGTTGATAGATAACACTAATTGACCCCCATTAACTCATTCCTTGTAAACCCAAGAGTCACTTTGAAAGTTGGAAAATCTGGAATTTTTTGCTGAATCTAAGCCATTGGTTTAAGGATTGATCAAGGGTGGAGATTCATTTGAAAAATCTATAAGTAGGCTAGTGGAGGGGGGCAGTTTTGCTGAGTGCTCAAAGCCTTGAGCATCTCTCTCTCTCTCTCTCTGTCTCTCTCTGTCTCTCTCACTTTTCCGGACGGCGGCAACCTCTCTCCGGTGGTGGTTCGTGGTGGTCCAAGCAAGGTCGAGCGGAGTGGTGGTGGTGCGACATTGTCGGAGTCTAGAGTGCACGGGAAGTTTCGGCATCATCAACCAAGTAGGATGATTCTTTTCCCACCATTCTATTCTTTGTTGATGATTGATCATATGTCAAGGATGATTTCAATGAGATGAATGTTGATGTTCTTTATTGTGTAATTGTAAACTTTGATCTCTCGGTGTCGAAATCCTGAATTGATATTCCCCATGATTCTCTTGAATTTTGATAGCGTAAGAGTTACTTCTCAATCACTTCTTCATGTTGAAAAGTTAGACTTCTTTGTTAATCTAAATCCTGCTTGTGTTCCCTTTGCATGTGATAATGCTATTTGTATATCCACGCTCTTTCTAGTAAAAAGTTTGGATCTTTGGGCACTTCGGTGCTTTTCCGTGTTTGATATTTCATATTCTATACGTAAGTTGTTATAACTATTACTACCTGTAAAATATTATCTAAATAGATAATCGTATAATGTATAATGTATGACAATAAGAAATTATTCCCTGTATGACTATTCCTTTGTGATTTCAGTCATGTTTGACATTTTGATCAGTGTATCATGAGTCTTGTAGTTGTCCGAAATTATATGTATCACTTGAATAATAAGTTATGGAAATGACTATGCAATCGGATTATAAAGACTAAGAAAAAGCTGAATCATAAACTGAGAATTTCAGAACCTATAAAGCTCTGTAAAAATCTTAAGAAACACTAGATTAAGGTCAGAAAAAGACCAATATGGAATTACTAAAGATAGTACAATAGCAAATAAAATATATCATAAGAAACTTGGTCTCGGCCAGGAGCAATCCTGCGCAGGCAGACTGCAGTAGAAAAATGATAACTAATTATACACTAATCAGAAAATTAAGATTTTTATCAACCTGGAAAATAGACATCAGAGGCTATACTAGATAAAAATTTCAAAGATTGAGTTAAATTTTACAGAACGTGGTAACCAGAGCAAGAGAGCTGTTCTGTTTAGGACAGAACGCAGTTTCTGACTTTAAATGACTTAAAATCATAATAAACCTAAGATGCTTAAGAATAATTGATAATTAAGACTTTAATTAAGTCTAATATGATTTATAAGACACTAAGAACAGTAACCTTAAAAGTATTTTAAGGTCTTAGAGCAAAATGAGGTGTCTTATAATAATAGACCTTTTTGTTCTTCTCTTGGTCCATTTATGACGCAAGAATAATCAAAGCTTGAATTCTATGTCTCTGACGTGGTCTACCTGAGACACGTCATTCTAAGACGGGGATTATCAATTCTAGGGTTAGGTGCAACTATAAAAACGGTGGACATGAACTTTTGAAAAACCTTGTGATGTGTCTCTTTATAGTCGGGTCTCATTTGAGATTCCAGACTATTTCATATTAACACTCTTAGTGAGTCGTTTCGAACTTTGCCCGACATTTACTTTTCACTCCTATGAAGAGTTAAAATTTTAGAAGGTCTTGTTCTAAGCCTTTTAAGGCTAGTTGTTTCAAGGATCGTTTCTCCGCTAAGTAGCATTTAGAGCTCTTAGTCGGAATCAAAGTATGCTCATAAGCCATTGCTAGATCTTGCAAGATCTCAGATTTGATGAACCTCTGTAGTTCAGCCGATGACGGCAACCGCGTGCGCTTAGATTGTATGACATTACGGAAGGTCTGCAATCTCCGCCCATTGTGCCCGTAAGCACCGATGGGGCTAGCATCCCTAGACGCATGGCAAGGTTCCTCTGAAGAACCTCTAGGATGTTCTGGTATTGATGAAGATTTGAGAGCAGAAATTGTACTTTGACACTTTAGATGTCCAATGCTTATTACCTTCACTACACTATGAAAGTTTGGAGTCTTTGAGTTATTTTTCCTTGACCTTGTGGTGTCTCGGGTGACAGATGGTTTCTGGTAAGTGAACTCAGTCCTTGTTGAATCTGAGTCTGTTAATCTTTACCTATTGGAGTCTTCTTATTATTTTTCCAGTGTAGGTTTTCTGTATCCTACTGGGTATTTTCTATGAAATACTCACGCATCCTCTGATGCAGGATTTAAGGTGGAGCAGAAGTGTTAGCATCCAGCGGTGTGGAGCTTAGAAGACTCGTCTCTTATGTTTTGCTATATTTTGATATTTGAACTTGCGGCCTGCGTGCCATTTGCTTTTTGTTGAACAATTTAAGTGTGTTTCGGATATTGTATTAGATAATCAGATTTTCTTTCAGTTATTCTACCTTTTGTAAGTAAATATTGTTTAAGTCATGACGATCCTGCAAGTCCCATAATATTTAAATGGGATAAGCGTAGACTCGAGTATTCGGTCCGTCCCAGGTTTCCTACCGTATATCCGTCATTGGATTGACGCTTCCGCGTAAATTGGGTCTTGGAAATTTGGGGCGTGACATTTGGTATCACGACGTACGGCTCTCGAGCACATAAATAAGATTGAATCTTACAGATCAACCTACCGAAGATGAACATAATTAAAGATGAATATAAAAAATAAATATGGATGACAAACTCAGACAAGGTCTCATATATTTTTTGCATGCTATGTGATATAAAGAGAATATATACTATTTTATATACTTTTATACTTATTTGTTGGTGTTATTTCTTGCTTAAAATTGGAATAAAAATATGTGCTTTTGTATTATGTTAGTAATTAATGGTTCAAAAATTAGTTTGTTTTAATTAAATAATTTAGATGCATTAATCATTTTAATTGAATCATATTTCATTGCGCGTCTAAGATTGGGCTTAATTTTATTTATGTATGTTTTAATAGTTCGAGTTATCAGATGATTTAAAAAGTGGGTTTTTAAAAGCTGAAATTCATGTAAAGGCTTAAATCAAGTGCAGAGACGATCTTGACCGTTGATTATTAGTAAAGAAGAAGAAAGGGAGCTCGGGACGTTGATGGGAGGACAGATTATGCCAGTATCTTTGATGGGCCAACCTTGATTTGTGACAGTCCTTAAACATTGATGCCCTTAATGAGATTGTGAAGATATGCAAGCCAGTCATGAAAACCAGAAGATGTGATATGGAAGTCAAGAAAGCAAGGAATTGCTACACTAAAAGACCAAATTCTATGATCAACCATCAATCTCTAAATTGTTTAAAAAAAGGAGTTGTCCCACGCTGTAAAAGCTAGCGGCAGTCAGAGGAATTAGAAGGAAAACCAAATATTAGGTAGGTTGGGAGCACATGACATGGTGGAGAGAATGGAGGAAAAGATTAATTGGAAATTAAAGGGTCTGGCAATTAGAAGATGCATTTTTGAAGGCTGATTTGGAAGTTTCGTTTTTTGGGGAGAGGGAAAGGTCATCACTGCAGAAATCTAAAACCTTGCTTTAAAAATAGATAAAAAAATATGTAAACAAAGAATTGGGGGTCTCGTTATTGATGAAAGTACGGAAGCATGCAACTGGTGACTCATATTCAATATATAACAAAGGGAAAAAGTCAGAAAGCTGCCTGTGGAGACGTGAAGAATGAGGATGCTACTGGAATGCTGGAAACACATTAGGAAGGGCCAGCACGTGATTTGAGGACCAGTGATTGGAGGATTTGTGGATATCAATGGTTGGAATCTAGGCCATTGGGTGGACCTGTGTCTAGAAAGAGAAAGTTGAAGATGGAGTTTTGATTTCTACAGTCAATTAAAGAAGTAATCAAGGACCCTGATTGGCTCTTTGAGGAAAAACACCCTCCTTCAGCTCCCATTTAAAGAGGAGGCGACCAGTACCCTAGGGGATCTGATCTCTACATCCGGATGACCAGCTCTCTCTCTCTCCTCACTTGTCTTCATTGATTTTCTTTTTCTTGGTAAGTTTTATTAATATTTTTTAATTATTGTAATGGCTGGCTAGTTCCCTAGTTAAGGCTAGGATGAAGTTATATAATTAGTATGAAGTTTTATGTCATGAGAATGGATTGTCTTCATTATATGCGCTGAAATAAATAATGCTCTCTTAATTGTTATGCTCTGATTTATAGTTCTTATTATAATTAGATTTTGATATTGATTGTGATTTACCATTTGTGGATAGAATTGATGAATTGGATCTGATCATATTAAGCATTGGAGGACATAAATTTATTTATAATTAAACGTGCTCAAAGATAATATATTCTGTAGTAAGAGAAATTGAATTTTATTTTCCTATGAGATAAATTGTGAAGATAATCAATGATCAAGGTATAACTCTTGCAATTTAATATCTATTGATTCAGAAGCTTTAGTCTTTTGCTTATTGGTACCTTCAATAATTTCGGTTAGTTAATTAAATTTATTGCCATAATTTAAATTAATTGTTTAGTTTAAATATTTTTTGATAAATTTGTTTATTTTATTTTATTGTTTAATAGTACAATGCATACCATTAGTTTATATAATCTAATCTTTATAATTACTTTAAGTGGTAATTAATTTAGGATTAGTCTTGTTTTCTCATATACAAATCATTGAGGGATCAGCCTTGCAATTTGCATATCTATACTCAATATTGATTCGTTCGCTTGGAAGTAATTAAAATACAAGAAGTTTTTTATGCCGTTTGCCGAGGATTTGTTTGGAAACAAGATTTCAAAATTAATTTTACCCTTTGTAACTAGTTTAGGCTATATATAGAGAGAGAGAGAGAGAGAGAGAGAAAGAGTTAGTAAGTAGTGTATAACCACATGGATACGTGAGCAAACACATCGTTTGGCTAGGTTTGAATTCAATCCGTTAGACAATAGTGCTACTAAAATTAATCTTTCATTTACAATGGAGGATAACCATGAATTCAACAGACGTCTTACGGAGTTGTTCTCTCAAATCACCATCAACCCACCCTCCTGCATAGTGCTACTTGCAACCTCTCCAATATTATTGGAGTTGAAACCTCAAGTGATTCAACTCTTGTTTAATTTTCATAGTCTAGATAGAGAAGATCCTTACATTAATATTAAAGACTTTCTCAAAATTTGTGTAACATTTGGATTTATTATTTTTTTGATGAGTTTGTGTGCCTATGCCTGTTTCATTTCTCTTTAAATGACAAGGCAAATGCCTAGTTAAATTCTATGCCTTCTCGGTAAATAAATGCATGGGATAATCTTGTAACAAAATTTCTCTCTAAATTTTTCCTAATGGCCAAAACTAATGCTCTAAAAAGAGAAATTTTTTATTTTCTTGAAGGGGAGCGGGAGCATGAAAAATTCTTTAAAAGTTGGGAGAGATTTAAAGACTTAAAGTGTCCCCATCATGGTTTTGAAAAATGGAGATTAATTCATCAATTTTATAATGGTTTGACCTAACACACTGTAACATGATTAAATCCATGAACGACAATTTTTTTCTTTATCTTGGGGGTGATGCAGCCTATAAATTTCTAAAGGGGTTAACTGAAAGTTCTCAGCAGCGGGACTTTGTAAATCATAGAGAAAAACCCAAGCACCTAACTGAGGAGGTTTGTATGGTATTAGAGAAGACTCATAAATGAGAGCTAGATTAGACACCTTGACCAGGAAAGCAGAAGCGTTACTTTATGTCACACCCCAAATTTCCTAGCCTCGTCAAAGTGTGGAAGGCGTGCTTCAAAGAGCATACTTGATGCTAGAAACCCGGGACGCGACCGAATACTCAATCCACCCGTAAATTACACTATCTCGAAAGGATGTGTAATGAACATGATACACTCGGTCTTAATATATAAAATAAAAATCCATAAACTCATTTGTTCTATTATAAAAGTCATTAAATAACTTATATAAAAAGTCTTTAAAATGTATTTGGCCAACACACTAATAATACTATCATTATTTAACTAAGATAAAAGATAACTTTATCAATCCTCAGTAGTCTTCGAGCTCTTCCTCCCTACAACTTTCCCAGATCTATTCTTTTTCACTCCTGTATCGAAGGATGCATGAGTATTCTGAAGAAATACCTAGTAGGATATAAAAACCCAAAGGAGGTACAATATATGAGAAGAAGAAAGATTCAACAAAAGACACTTGAATATTCAATACTATCATAACTGAATACATGGTTTTTCTTTACCTGAGTAATAATATCATTCATCAATAGACCCAAAACTCGCAAGTGTAGGGAGAGAATATTAATAACCAAAACCATGAACATCAAAAGTGTAAGGAAGAAATTTAATCCATCAAGACTCCGAACATCAAAAGTGTAACGAGGAAATTTAATCCATCAAGACTTCGATCATCAAAAGTGTAGGGAGTTCCAAATTCTGCTCTCAGACATCACCACTCGCAAGTGGATACTTACCAGATCATCCTAGAGGTTCTCTTACCGGAACCCGACCATGCGATTAGGATGCTGGCCCCATCAGTACTTATGGCACAATGGGCGGAGACTGGAAGACGTTTCGTAATATCTCGCAATCTAAAAATGTACATATATGACTCTCTTTGGGCGGGAGCCTTACAAGGTTTCATAAAATCAGAGATCTCACAAGATCTAGCAATATCTCTGTGAGCATACTATGATTACACCTCGGAGAGATCCTCACAAGGTCTCTGGTGGAGAAACAATCAACATATATTTGAGCAATATTTCTCCTGACAGAGGTCACAACACTTTAGAATTTAATATATTATTGCTAATGATTGACTCACCAAAGGAGTACCAATAAGATTTTAATATCTTTATCAACATATGACTCACGAAAGGAGTATCAATGAGATTTCTATATTAGAAGTGCTACACATCCTTTGCCCTAGATAGAATAATCCAAAATTTAACTGGGTTATGAAAACATTGGTCCAGACTTCAAGGATCAAGACTTTGATCAATGAGAAGTGATGATTCGGATTCCAATTAGAAACACGAATCGAGTTAATACTACAAGTGAAGCACACAAGACTTGTTGAACACCAAACTACCCTTCATTAGCCCATGATACTAAATATTATAACATAGTCCATTCTACTGTAATAGTTACTAAAAATTCTTGTATAATATATATATATAGTTTGTGGTATACTTATTTAAACATAGGGTATTGTATTAGTGAGGTTTAATAACTTTTACCATAATTACAGTGTTCTATTTTTGCTTAACCGATGATTTTTTATGATTCCCAACATCAGCACATATTGAATTTGACCTGAAAGTTTTATTGTGATTAGTCCTATGAGTCTAGTTTCCAACCCAACATACGGCATGTGTTTCTGATTTTTCTAAAATTAGTTATATGCATTTTAGTATAGGTGGTAAGTGTAGAAACAGTTATGGCCGAGAACCTTAATCCTAGTTCTATTCGATTAATGAGTATGATTACCCTCTAATCCACCCAATAATGTATTATATACATAATTTCTCACATCTAATACACATTCCAGAACCTTATTAGTTCTGAGTTTTAGTCATTTTCAAGGATTTGTGTGTACATTCACTATCCTTATTCAATTATACATTATAATAGCTAAATTAAGTAAACTGGACAGCTAACCAGGATAGATCATCACTCCTGATCAAGGAACTAACTTTGGTCATGTGACACCTTCTATTGAACGGTAGTTTCATGGCAAATGTACAGGTGATATCTCTTATTAATTGTCTATTTTGGTAGAGAATAGTGATAAGAATCATTCCCTGAAACTTTTAAGCTATAACCTTTCCATAAGACATCAATGAATCACGAGAATATAATCTGGACGTCAAACTTCTAAACCAATATGGTAGCAAGAGGTCATCACAACAGAATAAATTCCCCATCAAGAGGCTAACATGTATAACGAATTAGAACTTGAACACCAATGTTTATACAATTGGGCATATATCACTTCATAAAATCAATAATTCAAGATGATGGAACTTTGCCATTAACTCCAATGAAGAAGCCATATTTATGAATCAAGATATCACCACAAGAATCACTCATAGCAAATATGGAATTCAAATCAAGAACAAGGGGAAAAATCATCCTACTTGATTCGAACATAGTATCTTCTCGCTTCTTCGCAAATATCTTTGCTTCCTCTATGTGTTGCCGCCCATTAGCACTCCGATTGATGGCTCGTAGGACAAGGAAGAAGGATGTAAGGGTGCTATTTTGGGAGGAGAAGAGAGGAGAGAAGAAACCTTAACCCAAAGCAAAAGGGCTAGTCGGCCAAATACATGGGCCAGCCACTCCAAATTAGAGTTTATATACCAAGGTTTCCTATTCTCAATTGAAACCACTTTCCTCCCTTTGATCCTTACTCCATCCAATCACAGCCCTTGATCTAATCACATCCCAAATATGCCAAGGACGTCCCTTCCAATTTACATCCCAAATCAGTTAGGATTTGAGATCTATTCTAGGATCCAATCTTTCAAATTGATTCTATCAACCCGATTAGGAAACTGCCTAATCTCACCAAATCCTTTTGGACGTCCCTTTGAATTTGATTTTCTTTTTCTGATTGGCTGATATTGATCTTATGAATATTCTATTCTCTTCCATGATTGGCTCTCATAATTACTACAACCGATTTAGTTACTTTCCCGAATTACTATCAGTTACACTCCTTATTTGCCAATAGTAAATCCAATCTTTTCCTTTTTCTACAATCCTTTCTAACCACCAAGATCAACTAACCACGTGTCACATATCCCATGCCAAGACGTCCCTTCCCTGATGCCCATATGTTCTGGCGCCCAGGTGCATCTGGCATCAGGCACGTGTCCTGTTCTCAGGTGCCTCTGACATCCTGCGTGCGTGATACACCACTCCATTTCGTATAAATCATATACCACATGTCTTAACCACCTCGTCTCACCCACGCATGTCCTAACATGTCTCTCGTCTCCACCCTAGGGCCTAGCCCCACGACCTGGCATCAGGTGACCACAAGCTCTAGCACCAGACCAGCCTCAGCGTTAGGTAGAGCCCAACGCCTGGGCTAGTTCTCGCACCTGGATTAACCTAGCTAACTCATTTCATTGATAAATAAAATTCCAATGCATCACATACATTGCAAACATATAAAATCACATTACATAATAGAAATCCAATTAGGCTGCTGAACTTTCCTAATTTAGGCCAATTTTCTAAAATAGTAGTTTAGCAAATCATATCCGACCAAGAATACAAATTACCATATTATGTCAATTTGCGTGTAATAATAATCAAGAGTAGTAATTGCATGTCTAGTGGTGGATTTATTACCTTGATAATTCTCTCCATTGATTAATCTCAGCTTAGTTTAGTTAAAGTTTACTGCTTTCCTTAGAGTAACTAAAAACTGCACTTTTCTCTTTAACTTGGTAAATTGTTTAACTGTCCCTGAGGTTCGACAACCCTTAATACTTACTGTAGTATACAATTGCTTTGTGCACTTGCAAGAGTTTAATTTTAAACGATCAGGGAGTCGAGAAGAGTAAAGTCGTCGGGGAGTAGCTTGCCGGATAGAGAAGAAGAGGAAGGGCTGAAGGACATGAGGGGCTCTGAAAGTGGTGGGAGTGACGGACAAGAAGAAGGGGAAATAGGAAGTCACGTGATCAGCCAAAATGTACATAGTATTTTGGAACAGTGAAATTTTCCAAATGTACACAGTATTTTGGAACGGAGGGTATAAGAGACCTTGTACGAGTCTCTTATCCATATTTATTTTTTATATTCATCTTTAATTATTGTAATACCCGGAATTTTTTATTTATTAAAATGTGAAAATCTTATGCAAGGTAAGCATGAATTGGTTTTCAATTAGGAAGTTACAAATCCTATTTTAAGTAACTACTTGATTTGACTTAATCCCCTATCTAAATAGGATAGGTTACGTCAATTAGAGTTTAATAAAGAGGTTACCCAAGATTTACTAAACAATTTTGGACGAGATGATCAAGGCAATTGGGCGTCCATTGGAATTGGGAAACTGCTAGAAGCAGTGATGGCATTCAAGAGGGAGATCATGCCTTGATTTGGGGCAGATCGTGGCCTTAGATTAGGTAGCAATCAATGGTGGAAGGTTGAATCCAATTTGGGAAAAATTGTCTTAAATATGTATAACCGAATTAGAGTTTTGAAACTCCTTAATTAAAGGAAATCCTAACTAAATGAGGAGTTAATTTGGGGACACGTCTTGGGCAAGTGGAAGGCTTGTTTTTTGTGATCATTTGTGGCCTTTGGATTAGGAGAAAATTGACAGTGGAGATGTGTCCTAGGAGAATAGGACACTTGCTATTTAAACTCACTAAGTGAGAGACCGCCATCCCTTTGAGACTTTGAGAGACGTGCAAACCAGCAAAGGGGGTCTCGTCCATTCTCCTTTCAACCTTCTACAGTGACCTAAGGGGTGGTAGTGCGAGCCGTGGTGCTTGGATCGTGAAAGCAAGAGAAGTGATTCGAAGGAGACAACTCGCGTAAAAGAAAAATCTGATTTTTTTGTCTTGCGAGGTAGGTGCTCTTTTTCCCACAATTCCATACTTTAAATTGTGATATTTCGTGATGAATATGATACTTGAGCACTGATGTGAATACCTATATGAATGATGATCCGTTTGATATTGGTGTCGTTCAATTCAATGGTTTACCATTTGTATTTTGAACATGATGACTATTACACCCGATCCTAGTAAATTAAATACTTCTCATGCATGGCTCCACTTAGCTCTCACCGTATGCTTGCTGCTTTTGTCGAGATGAGTACATTCTATTGGACATTGTACAATTGTATGTCCTTATATAGATGTCTTCTTTCTTTAGTTTCATTGTTACATGTCATTGATGATCATGTGGTGTCATACCGAATTCAAGATTTCAATCATATGCTGTGATTAATCCTTAAAGTTTGAAACTTGTGGTTAATGCATACTGGTATTCAGATGTTTCAGCCTCCAAGATTAGCTTTGGGTCGTTAGTTTTCCTGTCTTACGTTAATTGTCTATTTTGGGTTATATCAGCCGATAAACGGAAGTATTTGTACAAAACTGTTTTGGCATAATGATACATACCTTATGATACTAATTATTAAAGTAACAATTTTTGTGAAAAAGAGTTACTGGAGTTTGAGATTTATTGTACCCTAATTATCTCATGATTTAGTATGGGTATGTCCTGAATTAATAGTCCTAATTACAGTCTACATGTCTAAACCGTATGAATATGTACAATTAGTTTTGGGATTAACAATGTAGTTAAGAATCTAATTAATTGCAGAACAATTGGGAGTTAGTAAATACCCAGGAGAATAATGTAATAAGTCTAGAATGCATTAATAAGTGTTTAATTGAGTAATAGACTGTATTGATTAAGTAAGTTTATAATTAATGATCTCGGCCAGACTTAGTCTTGTGCAGATAGACTGTGATAGAAAAATTATAATTAAATGTAGAAAACTCGGAAAATTATGCGTTAATTGAGTTAGAAACTAGAGACATGTAGCTGTCTGTCATAAAAATTTCAGACTAGAATATATTCTGTGCAGACCGTGGTGAGCTAGAGAATGGAGCTGTTGTGCAGATAACAGTATATTTCCGGGTTGTTTAAACTATACCTTATATTAAAACCTATGTGATATACCTAATAATAAATTGTAGTAACTATATAAAATCCAGAGAGATGAAGTTAGTAACGTCTAGTAATTGATCCAATCCAGAGAGTGAGTCATGTCAGACCGAGTCATTCTTTCGTGGGGCATTGTTCTACCAATATATTATCTTTGGCGTCGAACTTGAAATCTTAGATTCTCGGTTAGGGTTTAGTTTCCTAGACCCTACTATCCTGTACCAACATCATATAATCCTCAATATTGTCAGAACTGATGATGTCTTGATTGGAGCTATGCATGGTGAAGGTGTTTAATGAGTCTCAGTCTTGAGTCATCTTGTGATTGAACATCGAGAATTCTTCGATTACTCCTATGTGAGTCAATTCAGATTGTATTTCTTGAGTACTCTTATGTGAGTCAATTCAGATTGTATTAATGAGATTGTTACTTTACTCCTCTGTGAGTCAGATTTTGGATGATTGATGTTCGAATCTCTAGATGAGAGAGCTCTTGATATTTCTAGATTGATTCAGTTCTATGTAAACTGTTTCTCCACTAAGAGTTTTGATGAACACTCTTAGATTGGAATCATAGTATGCTCATGAGCCATTGCTAGATCTTGCGAGATCTCAGATTATATTATTGAACCTCTGTAGTTCAGTCGATGACGACAACGCGTGCGCTTTAGACTGTATGATATTACGGAAGGTCTGCTGTCTCAGCCCATTGTGCCCGTAAGCACCGATGGGGCCAGCATCCCTAGACGCATGGCCGGGTTCCTCTGTAGAACCTCTAGGATGATCTGGTATTGATGTCCATAGGGGAAGTGGACTGAACAGAGAGCAGAAATTGTTATCTCCGACACTCTGTATGTTTAGAGTCGGTATTCATTATTATTTCCTCCCGATGCTCTGTACGTTTGGGATCTGAGTTAATGTTTGTTTATTCTTGACCGTTGATGGTCTTTGATGATGAGTATTGTCCAGGTAAGTGAACTTCGTATTTGCTCAACCTAATCTTTCTAAACGTGTCTTTATACCATGTTGTCAGCATTTCCTTTGTTATTATTATGTTGTGGGTTTTTCTTGGCTCCTACTGGGTATTTCTTTCGAAATACTCATGCATCTCTCGATGTAGGATTCAAAGTGGAAAGGAACTAACAAGGTACGTGCGAAGGAGCTCGATGGTGGAAAGTTGATAGAAGTGAATTTATTTATCGTTTTTAAATTTCTTGTTCATGGAGAACTAATCAGCCTTCGTGCTGAATTGCATTTATGATTGTTGATTGTTAAGACTGAATTATTGTAATAGTGTAGTTAAACTCGAAGTGGTTTTATTATTTAAGATTCTTGTATAACGGAAATTGGTTAAGCATTCTGGAATGAGAAAGTGGTGTGATCGAGTATTCGGTCACGTCCTGGGTTTCAACTTCATGACCTTAAATGAGTTAGTGCTTCTGTGCATTATTCGAGGTTTTGAAATTTGCGCGTGACAATTATACATGTTCATCCTTGGTAGGTGGATATGTAAGATTCAACCTTATTTATGTGCAACGATGTGGTCGTGATAATCCTTGATATAAAGTCTATCATAAAATTCCCTCCGTCCATAATATAGTGACTAGATTTTAGATTTTAAGGATTACTCCAAAATCGCCATGCTCAAAACCAGCTACACAAAAATCCTTTCAGCATTCTTGGTGTACACAACCCTCTGGTCTTCTAGCATTCTCCGTCCGGTTGCTTCCCCTTCCGCTACCCTCGCATGGCTTCAGCCATTGATCTTCTCCGCCTTTCTCTGGCCTCAGTCTCCAATATCTCTATCATCTTCTCCGACTCCCTCAGTGTCTGAAAATATATTCTCCGACTTTCTCTCCCTCAATGTAGAAAACATCTTCTCCGACCTTCTCCCCTCTCCTCCACCGAGGCTCAATTCTCTGCGCACTAAAGTCATAATTTCATGGTTTTACTGGACGATTCTTAGAGCCAGCACCAGCAGCAAAAGAAGAGCTATACTTTAAGTAGAAACATGAATTATGTCAATCAAATTCCGAATGAAATATGTTCTTTGTGTGCTAGTCCAATGTATACTGCAAAAAACTGTCCATCCATGAATGGATACTCTGAGTGTTTGCTGAGCAAGTAAATGCACTAAATAATTATGGGAAACAGTTTAGCAGTCCCTTTTTATAGACATACAATCCCAATTAGCGGATCATCCAAATTTTTCTTGGAGGCAACTAAAGCAAAATCAATTTAGTCTATCTAACCAATCTTATCCAATTGCTTCCCATACTACTCAGTTTAGAGGGCCACCGCATCAACAATTGTGACTGGAGGAGTCTTTGAAAGCATTCATGTAATCAACCACTCAGGCGATTGCAAAAGTAGGAACTCATGTAAACCAGTTAGCTAATCACATTGAAGATAGAGAAAAACAGAGATTTCCCAATCAACCTGAACCCATGCTTAAAGGTCAATGGGTTGTAAATAATTCTTCCAATGATCAGGGGCAAGTGCAGTCAATAATTACACTTAGATCTGGGAAACATGTTGACAATCAATCGAAATTCTTGAAGAAAAGGCACCTAAAATAAATGACTCAAGTGATAAAAATCAAGAATCTAATTCTTCTTTTTTTGTTATAGTAGACTCCCTCCAGTTAGGACCGTTGTGCCTAAAGCTCAATTTCCTCAAAGACTAGCCAATCCTAAGAAAAATGCCTTGTTTGGAGATATTTTAGAGGTGTTTAAGCAAGTGCAGATCAACATCTCATTTGATGCAATCCAATAGGTGTCATCTTGTGCCAAATTTTTAAAAGATTTAGTCATTGTCAATAGAAAAGTAAATGTTCAAAATAAAGCATTCTTAACAGATCAAGTTAGCTCCATAATTCAATGTAAATTCCCTGTATTTATAAGGACCCTGGATATCCTACCATTTCATGCGGGATAGGAATCATCACATTGAGCGGGCTTTGCTTGATTTGGAAGCTAATGTGAATTTATTAGCATATTAAGTTTATCAAAACTTAGGTTTGGAGGAGCTAAAACCCACATCAATAACATTGTAATTAGCTGGCATGTCCGTGAAAATCCGAGAGTTGTTGTCGAAGATGTTTTGATTCTGGCTGACAAATTCTATTTGCCAGTGGACTTTGTAGTCCATGACACTCAGCCTATTCAGAACATCGATGGGCAAATACCTGTTATTTTAAAACATCGATGTGCAAATACTTGTTATTTTAAGTTGTCTATTTCTTGCTACATCTAATGCTCTAATCAACTACAAAAATGGGGTTGTGAAAATTTCTTATGGAAACATGACAGTTGAGCTAAACATCTTTGACATTAGCAAGCAGTCGCCAGACATAGAGGATGTCAATGGAGTTAACCTGATTGATACTATTGTTCATGGGATCTTTCTCTAGTCACATCCTGAGGACCCTTTAGAGGCCCGTTTAGCACACTTTGGGTGCAGGTTTGATATTGATAAGTTAGTTGAGGAGGTAAACTCATTGCTAGATTATGTACCTCTAATGAACATTGAGAAATGGCAACCCAAAGTAGCTTCTCTTTCTATATCACCATCTCCACCACTTCCATCCATCTTAGAAGCACCAAAGTTAGACTCGAAACCACTACCTAACACACTCAGGTATGTGTTTTTCGGTTCTTATAACACTTTTTACACCATCTCTCTTTGGTGTTAGTGAGATGCAAGGAAAAGAATCTTGTATTTAATTGGGATAAATTCTAATTTATGGTATAGAAAGGAATTGTGTTGGGGTATATAATATCACATAAAGATATTGAGGTTGATAAGGCCAAATTTGATTTAATTTCTCATCGCCGCCTTCACGAACTATGAAGGAAATTCGATCTTTTTTAGGACAAACAAGATTTTACAAAAGATTTATCAAAGACTTTAGTAGGATTTCCATACCTTTGTGCAATTTACTTACCAAAGAAGCATCTTTTGTCGTTGATGATAAGAGTCTTCATGCTTTCGAGAAATTAAAATCTGAGTTGAGATCTGCACCTATCATTAGACCACTTGATTGGACTAAGCCTTTTGAGATCATGTGCGATACCTCTTATTATGTAATTGGTGTTGTTTTTGGGCACCTTATTGATAAACTTTCCCGTGTGATTTATTATGCCAATAAATCTCTAAATGATGCTCAACTCAATTATTCTACCACCGAAAAAGAGTTGTTAGTTATTATTTTTGCAATAGATAAATTTAAGTCCTATTTCTTAGGGTCTAAGGTGTTTGTTTATTCAGATCATGCTGCATTGAAATATCTTATATCTGAAAAAGATGCTAAACCTCATCTTATCCACTGGATTCTATTGCTACAGGAATTTTATCTTGAGATTTGGGATAAAAAATGTGCTGGAATTATTGTAGGAGATAACTTATCTAGATTAATATTGTAGCATACCAATTTACTGATGATTCTGTACCCATTATTGAGTATTTTCCTAATGAACAGTTAGTCAATATCTCCTAGTTATCTTGGTATGTTGACATAGTGAACTATTTTGTAACTGAACAAACCCCTGCACATTGGAGTAAACAAGATAGATTCAAATATTTAGATGAGGTCAAGTATTTCTTTTTGTACGATCCTTACATATTCAAGTATTGTCCAGGTCAAATAATTAGGATGTGTATTCCTAATGGTGATCAACAAAGTGCCATCTCCTTTTGTCACGATCAAACTTGTGGTGGCCATTTCAGTTGTAGAAAGACAACTGCCGAGATTTTGTAATGTTGATTTTATTTGCCCACCATTTTTAGATATTGTCATATTTATTGCTTAGCTTGTGAAAGTTGCCAAAACGTAGGAGGTCTTACACGTCGAAACATAATGTCATTAAACTCAATATTGATTGTTGAGTTGTTTGATGTATGGGATATTGACTTCATGGGTCTTTTTTCTAATTCTTTTAGTAATTTTTACATCCTTGTGAGGGGTGATTATGTGTTTTAGTGGGTATAGGCCATTGCTTGCAAGACCAATGATCATAGGGTTGTAGTCCAATTCTTGGAAAAGAATGCCTTTGCACACTTTGTTACTCCTTGTGCTATCATTATGGAAGGGGGAAAACATTTTTGTAATAGGGTTTTTTAACAGTTGATGAAGAAATATGCAATCGCCCATAAAATTGCCACCCCCTTACTACCCACAGACCAACAATCAAGTAGAAATATCCAATAGGGAGATTAAGCTTATATTGGAGAAAATGGTGGACCCAAACGTTCTTCCATATTATTGGCCAATGATCCCATATTGCCATATAACCTGGTTTTTCTAGGCTTATGCTATATTACCTAGTTTTGGGACTTAATCTTCCCATTTTGCCCTCCTGAACCCTAAACCTAAAGCTTTTCCATATTACCTCATTTTAGGTTTTTATACTTCAACGAATCATATTTCCTTCAACTCTGATCCATTTTTGCCCTTTTTTGTTCTTTATTTTCACTGCCCTTTCTTCTAATGATGATATCATAAGGATGCTGAGATAATATCTAAAAAAATATAATAAAACCCACAATAAATAGCATACAGCGTCTCAACATAGATAGGCTATCATTTTGATAAGAATGAGGAGGAAAAATAAAGAAGAATGCAAAAAATTTTGGTAAAAACGGTCAACAAATAAGAGAGATATGAATCGATAAAATTTGTCCCAAACAAATGGTTATACCGTAGTCGATGAAACGATAGTCATTCATCAAGTACACGATAGCAGTTTCTATAGTGTATTTGTATATACGATAGTATTACTTACTTCGATGAATCATATCTCCTTCATTTTTTCTTATTCTTTATTTTCACTGCCATTTCTTTTAATGATGTTATTATAAGGATCTTGAGATAATATTTAAAAAATATAACAAAATATACGATAAATAGCATGCGGTGTCTCAACATAGTTAGGCTATCATCATGATAAGGAAAAAAGGGAAAAATAAAGAAGAACGAAAAAAAACGGTAAAAATGGATAACAAATGAGAGGCAGAGAGATAAGAGACATTCTCAATAGTGCAGGATCGAAAGAGGAGCAGAGAGATAAGAGACATGATCGACTCATGCATTAGTTTCCTCACCTCTGTTTAGTACTATCACTTAGCCTTGTTTATTGAGTTTTGTCAAGAGAACAATCTTATTCTCTTGAGTATCCTTATCAATCACTTTCCACACCCCTTGCAAGGGCCGTATAGCAGCTTCAAGCACTCCAAAAATTTGAACCTTTAGTGGAGCTAATCTATATGGTAAACTTGTCCCTATTTTGATTGATAATGAAGTGGATGTATATATTCTACCTACCAAGTGTTTCAAGAAAGACACCAATAGAACAATTATGCAAACTCTATGTGTCTGCAGATTTTTAGTGTTCTTATTGTGCTTTGTATTGGATAAGTGTACATTTAGTTGGAAGTCTAGAATACTTGACAAGGTTGGGTTTTGTTCTAGACAGAAGTTTTAGGGTGCTTTTGGAAGCTGATAGGTGAAAGGTTAAAAATTTATATCAGCCTGAAAATTATCACACTGATATTATCTGATCGGTGACAACCCGTTTGAAACCTGAAAGTAAACAAGCGTCAGGGTGAAAAATTTTAGGCCTGATTTGTGAAAGGTGAAATATATTTGGGAATTGAAAATAAATCATATTGATGTCGCCCTCTTTCTCCTCGGTGGTGTTGGCGGTGGTGGCCTCGTTGAGCCCCCCTCCCCCGGTCGCCGCCGACACTGCCTCGTTGAGTCCCCCACCTCGACGCTACCGCCGCCCTGTGATCTATACATGAAATATGTATTTTATTATCTCCTAAATTTATGATTATGCTAGTGTTTGATTAGAATAACTACTACTTTAATATAGTTTTTTGTTTTTGTAGGAAACAAGAGTAATACACAGAAATGAGGAGAAAAGTAACTCGAATGGTTAAATCATCATAACTTCGTGTACAAATGTCATATTGGACTGATTCAAGCTTCATTTAAAGTTCAAGAAGTCAGCTTTCCAACGCCACCAACCACGTACAATTCAGAGTTTGGAGTAGAAAGTTATAGCCATTTGAATTTCGTGAACAGTAACAACGATCGATCGGCTATCATTGCGATTGATCGCCAGAGCCGTAAAAGCAGCGTATTAAAGAAAACGATCGATCAGACTCAAAACGATCGATCGTATCTACTGGAATTTTTCAATCGCGCAAAGACAGTAACTACGATCGATCTGTATCATACGGCGTCGATCGACAAAGCGATCAATCAGAGTAAAATAACAAAGGAAATGCAATCGATCGGAAAGCGAACGATCGTCAATACGGAGCGATCGATCGCCATCTGCAAAAAACCGAAATAAGACCTATTTCAACTTAGATTTGGAAGGGGACTTCGTGGTTTCTCTTCAAATAAATAGGCCTTATGGGAGAACGTTTTGAGCATTCAACCTTGGAGAACCAGAGCTTTATTGTATTGCTACTCTTGATAGTTTAATTCTATAAAGTTGATTATGATTCATGCTTAATGCGATTTCATGAGTTTCTTTTCAGTGCTTGATCATAGACTTGATTGATTATGAATGAAATTAGATATTGTGATTGATTTTATGCCCGATCAAGGATAAGATTAATTACATTATAATAGAGTTGTGATTGATTCTACGCCCGATCAAAGATAGGATTGATTACACAATAGTGGATGAACTTTCGTGTCTGATCAAGAACGTTAGTGAATTCATTAGTAATTCATGTGTCCGATCAAGAACACAAATTACTATATCATGTCAATGTATGCTTAATAATAATTGAGAGTAGTAATTGTATGTCTAGTGGTAGATTCTCTGCCTTGGCACTTCTCCATATTAATTAAAATCCATTTTAAAGTAGTTAAATTTTATTGCTTTCTCTAGATTAATTAAAACTGCAACTTTCTTCTCTTGAATTTGGTAAAGTATTCACCGTCCCTGAGGTTTATTAATACTCGCCGTAGTACAATTGCCTTGTGCACTTGCGAGGGTTTCTATTTAAACGATCAAGTTTTTGGCGCCGTTGCCGGGGACGGAAGCCAATAGTTTACCGGATTCTTAGCATAATTAGTTTTAGAGTAGTTTAGTGAGTCTTAACTTATATTATTCGTCAGTAGCTTAATTTGTGTTTTGCTTTCTTTTGCAAGGTTAAGAGAGGACGTGGAATTCTCGCCAACATGGAAGGACCACCCCTTCCCCTTGTTTGCATTCTCTTATCCTTCTCTTTTTAGATTAGTTTGTGTGCTTGGTGTTTTTCTTTTCTTTCTATGATAGCATGTTGTGTTAGTTGTGGCTATTAGGACTGCTAGTTGTCGATATCTTGGACTGATGTTTGTTAATTGTGGATATCTAGGGTTGTTTCTCTGATTTGTGGATGTGTAATATTTTGGTTCGGTTGATGAATGCATGGTGAAGAAATGTCTTCACCTTTCTATGGATTTAGCCATGAGAACCCATATAGGAGCTTTAATGATTATTGTTCTTTACACACATATAATCCCCTTCCCTATGAAATGCCCTAGCACCCACGTCTCTTATATGCTGATACTTACAACCGTGGGTGGGATAATCACTCTAATTTAGGGAGTGCCCCATCTTCCCTACAATACACAACTCCTCATATGTCGGAACCATGTGCCCTCTGTTTAAGTCTTATTCATATCCCAGTGGAGTGCCCTTTGGCCCATGAGTACCCTGATTTTATACGCAAGTACGTTAATGAGGCCCAAAGTCTTCATAGGTGAGAGGATCATCCTAATAACCCTTGGGAGCAACCCAACCCTGGGCCCACTCTTCATCAGGCCCGATTTCCTAATCCCACACCTGCCTTACCAACCAGCCGCTACTCCTCAGTTTGGCCAACCCACTAGACAATCTACCTTAGAAAACCAAATGAGCCAATTATTAGCGCTTGTAGCTGAGATGGCAGCCGAGATAAAAACTGAGATAAAAGCTGAGATAGAATCCAAACAAAGAGAGCTGAAAAGTGAACTACAGACCCATGTCCAGATTGTCCATTCTCACACACAAGCTCTTGCCAACATTGAAATGCAGTTAGAACAGCTAACACAGGCCATGAATATGAACGAAGAATGCATTTTAACTGTCGAGCCCCAATATCCGAAGGGCCAATTTTTTGATGAAGGGATCTGTTTTTCCCCTGACTATGACGTTACGTCCCTTCAGAATGTCCAAAGGTTTGACAATGAGCTTGAGTGGGTTTTACATAATGATCAAGAGGGTGTAGAAATTAAAGATAAAGTGAGTGCATTAATAGAACCCAGCTTTACACCTTATATTTGAGGAGTTACATTCTACGACACTATCAACAGAACCTTCTATTCTTGAAATACCATTCATACCATGTCTTGACCGATCTAACCCTTTAATTATTGAAAGTAACTTAGACTGTTTCATAGATTGTTTAGTTGAGTCACTAATTGAGGAAGCTTTCCCAATTGGGTTACTAAAAGAGTCCCCTAAGGCCAAAATGGTTAATCTGGAGGAGGAGCCTTTTATTCTAAAATTTTATAATGACCCTTCTTCATGGTTAATGCAGGGACTCCTCTTTCCAAAGCTTCCCTACCCACCACTCCATCCTTTTATTCAACGATGTGCTCCATACTTAGGCAACAAGGATAAAAGTGTGTGGTGCAATCATTTAATTGATCCAGGTTGATGACTTGATAATCTGGATCCTACAGAGGATCATGGCTCCGTCTGGCTGAAGACGTTAAACTTAGCGCTTGGTGGGAGGCAACCCACGTATTCAGGTATATTCTCTCCTTTTCTTCCTTTCCTTATTATGTTTTCATTGTAGTTTTATATTGTTCACATTGAGGACAATGTTCATAATAGGTTTGGGGGAGGGATATTGCTTACATATAAAAAAAATAAAAAATAAAAAAAATAAAAAATCATAAAAATTTAAATTAGTTTTCAAGATGTTTGTTAGTATTTTTGATAGGTTTTGATAGTTTATCCTGTGATAATGCATGCTTCAATTCTTAAGTGATTAATTGATATTGGAAGTGTGAGTAAGTATACTGGAGGATAGATACACTTAATTGAGCATATCTTTCTGTTACAGTCCTCTTGGAACAAATGCTTGAACTAAGAAAACTCACTCACAAACATTAGTACATAAAGTAATACCATCTAGAGATTTGTTGAATGCTAATTTACAGTGGGATGTCTTTAGTCAGAATCATTGGATGATCTGTAGTTGTTTGTTAAGCTTAAAAGATCATGATAGACCATTTACTTGGCTATGGCAAGGGATTGGAATCAGAAATAGGTTGAGAGTATAATACAGCCTAGACAAAATAAAGATGTGCTTGAAAATATATGGTGAAAATGAAAATGAGAATGCGAAAAAATGAAAACAAAATGAAAGAAAGGGGCTGCTTGACTTTATAGGATTAACTTAGGCTGATGCTCGGGCCCGAAGCGGTCTCTTAAAACCTAATGCCCTAAGCCAAATTGGTTGGGAGTCATTGGCCCGAGTCATTGCTAAACCTAAGCATCTTGAAGTCAGGCCTTACACAATCCTAGCGAAAAAAAAAGAAAAAAAAGTCTGTGGTGTATTATCCTCTCAAATCTAGAATGTTGGACCCGAAGGAGGCGCGCAGATTTGTGCTATCATGAACCTAAAGATTACGATGACTATGTAGATTCTGATGTTCTTTCGTTAATGAGTAACACTGGATATGTATAAACAAAAATTTAGAATGTATTGCTACAATGTTCTACACTTTCTACTATTTATGTTATCATGCTATATAATATTTGAGCAGAAATTTCCAAGAGGAAAGTGTGGAATAAAACCACTTACTTGAGGGCTTCTATATTCCTGTTGATTATGAACCAAGTACATGTGGTTGATTTTCTTAAGCATTGTATTTTGTATTTATCGGGATAATAAGTTTGCTTGTTTTGCACTATTTTTATTTTATTTTTGTTTTGTTTGAACTTAGGTTAATTAGGTTTATAAATATATGTTTGTGGGTAGCATGGCTGCAAACCCTCACGAGACAACACTCATCCTACTAGGGCCACCTAGAGGTTTAACGGCTTGTTGCATACACTCAATGCAATTGTGTTTCCTACGAAAGTGGTGTTTACTTTTATTCATTAGTTTCCTTAGTTTGTTTGATTTGATTTTGTTTTGTTTTGTTTTGCTAGGGACTCGCAAAATCTAGGTTTGGGGTGTGATCTATACATGAAATATGTATTTTATTATCTCCTAAATTTATGATTATGCTAGTGTTTGATTAGAATAACTACTACTTTAATATAGTTTTTGGTTTTTGTAGGAAACAAGAGTAATACACAGAAATGAGGAGAAAAGTAACTTGAAAGGTTAAATCATCATAACTTCTTATACAAATGTCATATTGGACTAATTCAAACTTCATGTTAAAGTTTAAAAAGTCAGCTTTCCAACGCCACCAACCACACAATTTGGAGTTTGGAGTAGAAAGTTATAGCCATTTGAATTTCGTGAACAATAACAACGATCGATCGGCTATCATTGCGATTGATCGCCAGAGCTGTAAAAGTAGCGTATTAAAGGAAACGATTGATCAGACTCAAAACGATCGATCATATCTACTGGAATTTTTCAATCGCGCAAAGACAGTAATTACGATCGATCGGTATCATACGGCGTCAATCGGCAAAGCGATCGATCGGAGTAAAATAACAAAGGAATTGCAATCGATCAGAAAGCGAACGATCGTCAATACGGAGCGATCGATCGCCGTCTGCGAAAAATCGAAATAAGACCTATTTCGACTTGGATTTGGAAGGGGACTTCCTGGTTTCTCTTCAAACTTATAAATAGACCTTATGGGAGAACGTTTTGGGCATTCAACCTTGGAGAACTAGAGCTTTATTGGAGGCTAGAGAGGAGGAAGAGAAGAGTCTTTTGGAGCAAAGAAGAAGAAGGATTCATGACGATGGATCGACATAAGCTTTTCTTTTCTCCCTTTCTATGTGTAACTAAATTCCTTGTCAAGGCTTGATGAAGCCCTAGATGTGTATTGCTACTCTTGATAGTTTAATTCTATAAAGTTGATTATGATTCATGCTTAATGCGATTTCATGAGTTTCTTTTCAGTGCTTGATCATAGACTTGATTGATTATGAATGAAATTAGATATTTGATTGATTTTATGCCCGATAAAGGATAAGATTAATTACATTATAATAGAGTTGTGATTGATTCTATGCCCGATCAAGAATAGGATTGATTACACAATAGTGGATGAACTTTCGTGTCCGATCAAGAACGTTAGTGATTTCATTAGTAATTCATGTATCCGATCAAGAACACAAACTACTATATCATGTCAATGTATGCTTAATAATAATTGAGAGTAGTAATTGCATGTCTAGTGGTGGATTCTCTGCCTTGGCACTTCTCCATATTAATTAAAATCCGTTTTAAAGTAGTTAAATTTTATTGCTTTCTCTAGATTAATTAAAACTGCAACTTTCTTCTCTTGAATTTGGTAAAGTATTCACCGTCCCTGAGGTTCGACAACCTTATTATTACTCGTCGTAGTACAATTGCCTTGTGCACTTATAAGGGTTTATATTTAAACGATCACCCTCACCCCGGTGTGTGCGTGCACGACTACCCCTCCGTTGCCGTACTGTTGAGCCGAGGGAGCCCCCCAGTCATATCTCCTTTAAATTTAATCCATTTTTGTTATTTTACATTATTATAAGAAAGAGCCCTAAAAATGAGGAAGAATGAAAAAAAATAGGCCAAAACGGATAAAAAATGAGGAAGATATGAACTGTTGAAGTTTGTTCCATTTTACGGGGAATTACATGATCCAGTTTGTTATCGTGCAATCGATTACACGATAGTACTGATAATCGAGTAACTGGTTACACTATAGTACTGGCTATCGAGTAACTAGTTATACTATAGTACTGCCTATCGAGTAACTGGTTACACTATAATACTGACTATAGAGTAACTGGTTACACTATAGTACTGCCTATTGAGTAACTGGTTACACTATAGGACTGGATATCGAGTAACTGGTTACACTATAGGACTGGATATGGAGTAACTAGTTACACTATAGTACTGGCTATTGAGTAACTTGTTACACTATAGGACTAGATATCGAGTAACTGGTTACATAATAGGACTGGATATCGAGTAACTGGTTACACTATAGGACTGGATATCGAGTAACTGGTTATACTATAGTACTGGCTATTGAGTAACTTGTTACACTATAGGACTAGATATCGAGTAACTGGTTACATAATAGGACTGGCTATCGAGTAACAGGTTACACTATAGTACTGGATATCGAGTAATTGGTTACACTATAGGACTGGAAATCGAGTAACTGGTTACACTATAGTACTGCCTAGCGAGTAACTGGTTACACTATAGGATCGGATATCGAGTAACTGATTACACTATATGCCTGCCTATTGAGTAACTGGTTACACTATATGAGTGCCTATCGAGTAATCGATTATGCGATAACTTTTTAATGGGACAAACTTCAACGATGCGTATCTTACTCATTTCTGATCCGTTTTGGCCCATTTTTTTCATTCTTCTTTATTTTTAGTGTTCTTTCTTATAATGATGAAAAAATGTTCAAAAACGGACTACAAATGAGGGAGATATGATGGGGAGGGGGGTCCCTCAGCTTAACGGTGCGGCGGCAGAGGCGTCGGGGCAAATACCGGGGTGACCGGCTTTGGACGACCTGAGCAGTTGCCCGGGAGGGGTGGGGGGTTCCCTCAGCTCAACGGGGCGGCTGCGACGAGGTGGGGGCCTCAATCAGTGGCGGTGGTGACCGAGGGGGAGGGGGGCTCAACGAGCGGCGGCAGGGACGGGGGGCACAAACTCTCTCAGCTCAACGGGGCACCGTCGCGGTGGGGGTACTCACCGGGGGTACGAACCTTAGTGAGAGAGTTGATTTTTTTTTCGTTGAAGAGGTGCGACGATCGATTCGTCCGCCTGATTCTCACTTTGCCTTTCAGGGTGAAATGTGAAAAATTATCACCTTTCACCTTTGAGGGCCAATTTTCGGCCTTACAGAAAACAAAACTTTTCAGGCCTGAAAGGTGAAAGAGTAAAAATTTTCACCTATCACCATCACCGACCATTTTTCAGCCTTTCAGCTTCCAAACACTTTTCACCCTGAAAGGTGAATTTTCACCATGCTTTTTTTTCAACAAACAAATGCACCCTTAGTATTCCAATTGACTGGTACATGCATTGGAAGCAATGACTCACCATGGGATACCCAGATTTGGGATGATGGCAGTTTATGAAGCACAAGGTGAACCCGATCAATCTGGGGTGAAGCTGACTATGCTTCCTAGTCATAGTTGAGTTGTTGACAGAGGAATCAGGCCCACACATCTTGCTATATTTTGTATCAGCCATTCGACAACATTAATTGGCTTCCTCCAACACCCGGAATAAAATGTTTGAGCACTCATTTGGGAAAAGCATTTGTGTATGACACTCCAGCCATTTAAAGCTGCTGCTCTTGGGCATGGGACCTCAAAGCCAAAATTGAGAGCTCTGTTGAGTGCGATGCCAATTGTGATTGCACAAGATTACAGGTCGATGACCGTTCAAGAGCCATGGAGTTGACTAACCGCGGCTTACCATATGAGCTGGAGTATGCCAAGAAGAATGTTAGAAGTTAGTCTTTAATATAGAAGCCATGTAGTGAGATCAGACATGCCAAATATGCTGGCTTGGTGGATTGTGGGCACTATGAGTTCAAGGCCTGTCTACTATATTGTTTTAGGGAATTTACACATCCAGACAATTGTTTTTCTGTTCCTATTTCCATTTCGTTTCGTACTACAATAGAGAAAAGAGCCATTTTACTTAAAACTTAACTTCGATATCTACTTATTTCTTTTGATTGGATTTGTTTTCATTCACCTACTTCGTTGTCTTTTGGTAATATTCTTCATGTAATCATATCAATCAAGTGCTTTTAGGGCTAACATATTACTATTATCATAAGTTTCTTCTAAAGGGGATTTTACTGAAGGAATTCCCAAAGAAAGTGAAGATTTTCTTGTTTGGAGTCAATTCCCAGAGAAGCGCTAATTTTGCTGATGTTAGCTGCAGTTTTTAGTGTTCTACTTGAGCATAATCAAGGTGCTGCACAGGAGCTTCGGAGCAGCAAACTTGTGGAGTATAGAGAAGTCTCTAAAAGGTTTCTTTGATGGTTCTTTGAGATTGAAGTGTGATTCAGAGCCCGCTATATCAAACCAAAACAAAGAACGACCTTTACTTCCAAATGTTGCATAAAGATGACATAAGTTGTGGACTATATTTCAGTTTTTTAGTGGATCTTTAGCTCAATTTAGTAGAGCACTGGAGAAATGGGTGATACTCGATTTTTGAGGGATGGAGGTCCAAAACCTCCAAGATCGTGGTGATAGCGGTGATATACAATTATTGCAGGTGGTGACAAGTTGACATATCAGAATTTCATTGTTTGGCTCGAAGGAACATAGCTCGTAAGTTACCTTTTGGGAACTTTCTTTTTGATCCCTGGTAGAATATATATCTTCCTTGAAAGATTGGCAAAGTTTTTGCAAAAGCACTATCTAATATCAGATTAGGCAAGATGTCCGTTGAACAATTTCCTTGAAAGAATTTAACATGACTGTCTGGTTAAAATAATCTTCAGAACTGAAGGTTTGAATTTTGGAAATGCAATAAATTAATTTTCCTTGAAAGAATTTTGGAAAGTTGTCCTGGTCTGAAGTTGAACATACAAGTTATTGTGTGCAAATTCCTAAGAGGCATCAACAATTTGAAATTGTATGAAATGCCCATCACATTTCTAAATTTTACGAAATGAATGCAAAAAATGGCTGTGGCATCTCAGCTATACTAAGAAATCATTGCTCGGAAAGGAGCCAAAGTTATAGCTTATATACTTTCCATACCAATTTGCAAGAAAATTTTGTAACTGTGACTAAAAAGACCATTTGGAAATGGGCTACTCGATCCTGATTCAATAATTTCTGTTATCAATGAGCTAAGTTAGAATAAATTGGAATGTTTATATCCATGAGTTTGTGAGACGAGTGAGAGTGTATTTCGAATTTACTTGACTAAGTTTCAAAGGTAGTGAAAGATGACAATACATGTAATATGGTGGGCAAGACAACAGCCATTTTGATTGTGTTTTTGTAATGGTAGAGCAGAGATTCCTTCCAACTGAGGTCAAAGAAGATGGGATACAAACCCAGGCTCTCACATTGTTTTGGATTGGGAGTGTGTATTATTTTGGAAAGTAGAAATGTGAGTATGTGACTGTAGGCAAGGAAAGTTCAAACCTTCAGGTTTCCAGCACTCGTCCTAAATCTAGTACTCACTCCTGGCACTTTTAAGAGATACAGTTGACCATCGACTCCTTGCAATTGTCGAATACTCCCTCCTGGCGCTTTTGATTTTCAAATGAATTACGCCTCTCAGATTTGGACACAGTAGAAGCTCGTGCGATCTTGGTCCACCCAAATTCTGTCCTACTCAAGGAATGCCTTATCGGATATCGGTAAAATATCGGTCGACCAAAGAGATAAAATAGTGGAGATATATTGGAAAAAAAATATCGGTGGTCGAAAACTAATTTTTACCATATATTTTTACAATATAACTTCTAAAATAAGTAATACTAATTTAAACAAAGCATAGATTTCAAAATATGCATAAAAATGTATATATGATTTAAAATATGTGTACGCATTTCAAACCCATATCCTATCATTTGACATAGGATGGGAAACAAACGAAAAAGTTGTTTTAAAAAAAAAACCCAATATATCGGCCCGAAACCAATATATCGGTTATGTATCGCCGATATATCGGTGATATTTTGAAAGAAAAAAACTAGATTATACGATATCGTTTTATCGAGTGAGGCCCCATATTGATATATTGGCGATATATCGCCGATATAACTTTCCATGGCCCTACTCCATAGACAATCAACTAAAATTACAATGCGCGAAAGGGGAAAAGGGGACTATGGTTACCATGTAGGATTCTCGCCATGTATGATGTGCACCATGTGGGCCAATGGCAGAGCTCCCGTGGGACAGAGGCTGCCTTATCTTAGTCCATCTCATTAAGTCTACTTAACCCAACCCACTATAATAAATCTCACTTCTAAAACATGAACCTGTTTCATAAAATCCTCAGCAACTATATACTATATTTCATCTTTTATTTTTCTCATTAGCTCGTAAAAGAAAATTTTGTCACTTTTTGCCCCCCTCGGAGCTGATGTTCAGGTTCTGCCCCTACTGTGGGCGACTTCAGAAAATGCAACGGCAAAAGAGAGGTGAGAGCATTGGCAAGTGTTACCCGACAATCGACGGAGTTGACAGAGTGGGTTGAGGACCATAGAAAGTTGCATTGGCGATATATCGCCGATATATCAATGTCTGGACTCAACCAATAAAATGATATTATGTAATCTTAGTTTTTTTTATTTTCAAAATAACGCCAGTATATCGGTTTCGGATTGATATATCAGTATTTTTTAAAAAATAAATATTAAAAAAATTTATTTTTTTTAAAAAATAACTTTCCCATTTATTTTCTATCCTATATATGCCAAATAGCAGTATCACTCAGTTTAAAAGTTATATTGTGAAAATATATGGTAAAAACTAGTTTTTGACCACCGATATTTCTTTACACAATATCTTCGATATTTAATTTGTCTCTTTGGTGGTCGACTGATATTTTTACGGATATTCGATAGGCCATTCCTTGCTGAGGACTGGAATGAAGCAAATGGCATTGCACAGTGTCTCGCTGATGGAAGGTCATACGAGTATTAATATCATTATCGATGTGCGCGCCTATGGTACACAGGCACATGCCAAAACAATTCAAATTGATGAATACCCCTGACACAATTGTTTTAAAAGAATAAAAAAATTGTGAGTTGTTGGAAGATTAGCAAGTACCACATGTTGATGAGGTCGATCTGGGTTCTTAGATTAAATTTGCCTCATGTATCTGTTGGATTACATGAGCAGCCTGACATCTTCGCCGGGCTAGCTGGAAATCTCTTTGTTAGCGATGGTCTCCTCCGGAGTCAATGAACACCATTTCATTTCTTGACTCTCCATAATTTTTAGCGATGGTTGAAATCTATATTTGAAGGAAAACAACCGAATGATCTTCTTCCCAGCTCGAGATCAGCTAATAAATGAGGAGGAGCTGGCCAAATTTAGCAGAAGGGTGCGAACTTTATTCCATAGATTCTGGGTTATGAGTTGGAAGCTTGGTCTGTGGCCAAATTTTCTGTGAATTTGATGTTCTAACCACTTCTCAGTAAGAAAGGGCATACTCTCTCTGTCCAATAAAGCGTGTCTGCATTTGGTCTTTCTACTAGTACAAAAGAACTAATGTAGTAACGTAAATATCTTTTATTTTAGAAAACTCAAATAAACTTAAACAAACAGATAACATTTCACCTATGCATGAGAAATAAAGCAGCTAAAATTCTTGTCAACACTGCACACTACACAGTAGATATTTAGTCAGATATCAGGTTCCTTTCCTTCTATTTAACAATATAACTATAGCGCTTGATTTTTCGTCATATAGCTTTGCAGATAGAACACTAGCTTTGATCCTAGCTTTCTTTCCTTCAAAACAACATAAGGGTTTTCTGTCGTAATCAGACAAGTGCAATGTATGCCAAGAGATTTTCTGGTTTCTAAGTGGTAGATGTGAAATTATATGGCTAACATTCAGAGATGTATAATCAAACATTCCACAATTTGTAACGATGTTTTGAAAGTTCTTTCCTTTCCCTTGACGATTTTGTTTTTGTATCTATATAATTTACATATTTTAACTTGTCCCAACAGATCCAGCCACATAAAAATTATCATATTTACAATTATAATTGTTCAAACATCTAATCAGAATTAAGTGGAATGGAAGAGAAAATATATTACTGTTTTCACTCCTCATACCCCAAAACAATGTGTACAAATAGAAGTGCTAGACCTATGATCACCTACTACATAATGTAAAAACATATCAAAATAAGATCGTCATGGAACTTTAAAACTGCCCATGGGTGTTCTCACATCGTGGATCTTTGAATGAACAAAATATATGAGCATTTGCACCCCGTCCATTTGCTTGATGGTTAACATGATGGCGAGTAAGGGTCAAATTTGGCCACATGACCCACGTTATCCCCCATCCAATGTGGCCCACGTGCAACAAGCAAAGAGGGAGATATGCAACCAAACATAGCATTAGACTTTTTGGGAAGTCTTTGTAGTACCTAAATTAGTTTTGTAGAACGCAGAAAAAAGCTTTTCGAGATAGCACGTATGGTATCATAGAACTGTCACGATATTGAAAGGAGTAGTTGCATCATGTAGTACACATTATATGTAGTATAAAAGCAATTCAATGAATATCCTCATATCATGCCCCGAAATTTCAAGCCTCAATTAGAGTGCGGAAGTCATCAATAATACCAATGTTCTTGAAGCCAGAAACCCGAGACGCGATCGAATACTCAATCAACCCATCAATTACTCCATCACAATAGAATGTGTAAACAGCAGTTCAGCACAATGCGTTCATTCAGTCTCAAAATTAAACATTGTTAATATAATTGAAATAAAAATCCATAATTCCTGATAAATCTTATTACAACCATTAAAATAGTCAATGAACTAAAAAAATCATAAAAGTTTTGGCACATAGTCGTAACATTCCACAATAGTTCAATAATAAGAAAAATAATAAATAACTTGTAATCTTTTGCCCGGTGCACCCAGCAACTTCTCCTGGAACCGCGACCGATCCTGATATATTTCTTTTTCATGCTTGCATCAGATGATGTAAGAGTACTTCACAGAAATACTCAGAAGGATGTCAAAAACCACAAAAGATACAATAGATGGCATTGAAGAAAAGTTTAACAAAATAGAATTGAATATTAAATAGTATTAGGACAGAACACAGGGTTTACTTTACCTGAGCAATAACATCAATCAATGACAATCCTAACTCGCAAGTTTGGGAAGAGAGCAATAATAATCATGACTCGGAGAGAAGTTACTATATTCAAGACTCCAAACAACAAAAGTGGACTCCAGACATCCATAGTGTAAGGAGTTTTCAATTTCTAGTTGCTGATCTTACCACTCACAAGTGGATACTTACCGGATCATCCTAGAGGTTCTCTCTTTAAAACCCGGCCATGCGTCTAGGAATGCTAGCCCCATCAGTGCTTACGGACACAATGGGTAGAGACAACAAGACCTTTTGTAATATCTTGTAATCTAAAACGTACATATTTGCCTCTCTTTGGGCTGAACTACATAGGTTCAATATAAATCGGAGATCACTTTAAATCTAGCAATGGCTCTTTGAGAATAATATGATTCCACCTCGGAGAGATTCTCGCAAGGTCTCTAGTGGAGAAACAATCAATATCAATCTGAGCAATATCTCATAAGACAGAGGTCGCAACACTTTGGAATTGAAGGTATCATTTATCAATACTTGACTCACTTTAGGGTACAAACATTACTTCATTATCTCTATCAGAATAAGACTCACCACAGGAGTACCAATGAGATTTCTAATATCTCAATCAGCAAATGACTCACAACAAGAGCATCAATAAGCTTTTAATACATTTGACAACTTACACCTTGCGTAGCCCTAGATAGGAACACCCTCGAAATCAACTGAATACAAGTACCACAAGTCTAAATTCAAAATAGGATAATAGGGTTTAAAAGTTCAGACCCTAATTTGAACTCAATTGACTCAAAGTTGTATACAAAAACCAGAGACATATAGAACACAAATCCACTTAGGATTACTCAATAATATCAATCTTTTTAATTGAATTACTCTTACTGTAATAATCATTAACAAGTCTTATAACGTATAATAAGTGTTATTGTACCCTAATTATACCATATTCTTTTGTATTAGTAAGTATTATTCACTTTTGACCTAATTACAGTACACTGCTTTATATATATCAGTCCACTTCCGATGGTCCCACCACCAACACAGTTTGACCTAAGTTCTGAAATTTTTACTGTGACTTGAGAGTAAACTTTTTAACTCCACTGGCCGCATAATTTTTTGATCTTTCTGTAATTAGTTTATTTTATCATAGTTCATCGGCGCAAAATAGTTCTCGTCGAGAGCATTAATCTTAATTAGATTTGATTAATAGTTGTAGCCATCCTCTATTTTGATTAATAAAGTCTTTCTAACCCTGGTTACTTACTTCTTAGGTCCATTACGGAATCTTAGTGGTTCTAGAATTTTGTAATTTACATGCTTTAAGGTGTATTTTACCACCCGAACCTACTTATACTAGTACCACCTTGATGATATAAGTATTCACCAAACAAGATAACTAACTCCAGACACTTGCACATGCAAATAAGAGGATTGACAGATCACAAAAGACCCTTTTCAATGATCAATAAGTCATGACACAACAAAGTTGACATGTTCCATTATAATCGTTCACTTTCTAATTACAAAAAGTGTCATTTCCTGATTATTAAATTGTATGGCTTAGGAATTATTGTAACTCGACTAAACACCATGACAATATGAAATGGACAGGACGTGACAAGGTCAATAAGACAATGAATTAGAGTCAATAGATGTCTAAATGAAGTAGGGGTTCCATCTAGGCACCAGTACGTGTATATAGAAAGAATATCGAGCACAATGATCCAAATACACACATATATAACTCATCTAAATGCAATTCCGTCATGCAATAACTTGAAATCAACATGATTATCTATTTGATGTCAAGATATATAGCACACAATAATCAACAATTCGTTCTCCATATTCAATATACACATACTAATGGTTCTAGAATTTTGTAATTTACATGCTTTAAGGTGTATTTTACCACCCGAACCTACTTAAACTAGTACCACCTTGATGATATAAGTATTAACCAAACAAGATAACTAACTCCAGACACTTGCACGTGCAAATCAGAGGACTGACATATCACAAAAGACCATTTTCAACGATCGATAAGTCATGACACAACAAAGCTAACATGTTCCATTATAATCATTCACTTTCGAATTACAAAAAGTGCCATTTCCTGATTATTAAATTGTATGGCTTAGGAATTATTGTAACTCGACTAAACACCATGACAATATGAAATGGACAGGACGTGACAAGGTCAATAAGACAATGAATTAGAGTCAATAGATGTCTAAATGAAGTAGGGGTTCCATCTAGGCACTAGTACGTGTATATAGAAAGAATATCGAGCACAATGATCCAAATACACACATATATAACTCATCTAAATGCAATTCCGTCATCCAATAACTTGAAATCAACATGATTATCTATTTGATGTCAAGATATATAGCACACAATAATCAATAATTCGTTCTCCATATTCAATAGGAAATCTAGAAGGAAAGTGAGGGAAAAACCGTCCTACCAAGCTTGCATGCAATATCTTCTTACTTCCTCGTGATGGCCTTTGCTTCCTCTACACAACGCCGCCCTTGTCCTTTCGATCGGATGAGTTAACAGTCAAGGGAGAAGGGTAATATGGTGCTGGTTTGGAGTAGGAAGAGGAGAAGAAAAGAAAAACCCAAGGAAGAGCACACAAAGTGTATGGTCAGCCAACAAGGAGGGTCGGCCCCCTCTTATGTGTTTTTATACCTTGTTTCCTATTACAATTAGGTTAAATCTCTTGCCTAGATCCCTTACCCCAAATAATCCCCTCCTTCCAATCGCAAGCCTTCTCCTAATTGGCATGGACGCTCTGCTCTTTTGGTTTCCTAATTTTATTGGGATTCTAGATTTCATTAGAATCATATCTTTCTTCAAATTGATCTCAATAACCAAATATGAAAACTGCCAATTCCTCTCCTACCTTTTGGACGTCCCTCATAAATGAGTGGCCCTCTTTGATTGGTGGATGAATATTTAAGGAATCATATCCTCTAAATACTGATTGGTCCTCTTAATTAATCATAACCAATTTAGGTAGATTTCCGATTTACCACAATTTTTTCCTTAGCTACAACTAGGAAATCAAATCTTATCTTTCCACCATGATTCTCTCTAACCACCACGATCCCTCAACCACGTGCCACGTTGTACATGCCAAGACGTCTCTAGCCTTGGTGCCCTGGTGCGCCTGGCGCCAAGCACTTGTCTCGCATTAGATGCCTCCAACGTCCTACGTACGTGATACGCTACTCCATCTAGTATATACCATGTACCATGCATCTTAACCATCTTGTCTCACACATGCATGTCCTCTCATATGTCACATCTCCATTCTGGCACCCAGGTGTACCGGACGTCCAAGTGTGTCTGGCGCCCAGTGTGTTTGGTGCTCAGGTTCCTCCGACACCTGACATACGTGAATTATGTTACATCTCGTAATTTCTCACATTACCAGACTTTATCTTAATGAATGACATCTACCATAAGAGTCTCCACAAGTTGTACTCGTACCCTGGCGCCTGGCCCTACTCTTGGCATTAGGTGTCCTCAAACCCTGGCACCAGACCAACCTCAGGGCCAAGTTGAGCCCAATGCCAGGGCTAGCCCTCACGCCCTAGTAACCTACCTAGTTGGGCTACTGATTAAGCAATTCAACATGCAGCACATCAATCATTCAACATATCAAATCACGTGACATAACAGAAATCCAAATAGGCAGCTAAAGTTTCCTAATTTAGATCAGTTTCCTAAATTAACAGTTTAGTAAACATACCAATTTTTTAGATGTTACAAATAGGATGTAAACGTTTCATTCTACTCATATACACATTTGAGCAACGGAAATTTGGAGTTGCAACTATCGTGTCATCGAGTGGGTTTTTCTTGATGACGAAATACACATTTCATTGTCATCAAGAAAAACCCAAAATCATTCTGTTTATATACATGCTTCATTATGTTCATATTCACATTTGAGTAATGGAAATTTGGAGTAGCAGCTATCGTGTCTTCGAAACAACGGAGTCGTGTCTTAGATGTTGTGTAAAAATGCTTTGGGATATCCTCATAAGGAGAAAGAGGAGGAAAATAAAGAAGAATGCAAAAATAATGGGCAAAAACGGATAAGAATTGTTACGCATGAAAAATACACATTTTTATGTCCCTTTTTATCGATTTATTAGTCATATTTCTTGTTAAAATAAGGAATAAAGTGGATTATTAGTAATTAGTTGAGTAATTAGGAATTAAATAATTAATGTGCTCCAAATGCCTTAATTTAAATGTGTTCCATAATTTTATGGATATTTGGTGCGTCCAATGTGGGACATATTTCATTAATGTAGATCCAAGTGCTCAGACTGCAGAACAGTCAAATTAAAACTATTTAGCGGGTTTTGATGTGCCAAAGCGACCTAAGAGTTGAGATCACGGGCAAAAAAGATCTAAACCATTGATGATGCACTTAAGAGAAAACGGGCATTCAGATTTGATCCGGCGGATGAAATTCTTACAACGGGTTTTATTTGATCTAAAGAAAAAAAGGAAAAAAAGCTCGAACCGAACCGGTTCAGTGGTTCGGGTTGTGGGTTCGGTCTGAGGAAAGAAAGAAAAATAAAGAAAACAAAAGACAACCCGAGCCAATGGCTCGGGTGTCTAACAGAAGGAGCAGAAGCACTGCTCTGCTCGAGAGGCCGAGAAGGACAGATCGGAGGCGATCAACGGCCGGGTTCTGGAGCAGAATGGACGGTGAGGCCAACGGTGGTGGCTGACTGAGGTTTTGGGCTCAAGGTCGACTAGGGGTCTGGTTAGGGTTGATAGCGAGGCTTGGGATTCCGACGACGGTGAACCAGCAGAAGGACAACGGGCTAAAGAGAAGAATATCAAAGGAAGAACAGTTCCCTTTTTCATTTTGTTTACAGTTTTGTTTTCATCTCGGTTATTGCTGTTATTGCGTTGGAGCTGTGTTTGAGTTGAATTTGTGACAGACGGTTGCTGAGAAGAGGAATAGTGCACATTGTTAATTTTCTATTATTTTCAATTAGAAATTAAATTCTTGTAAGTTGAATTTAATTTCTAATTGAGATTAATCTTATTATTCTTATAGTTCAATTTCCTAGCATGAGTAGCTAATCTCCTATCTAAGGCTGAGATGAAGTCATGATTAGTTGTAGAAGTAGTATTCATATGACACAATTGTTATCTCAAATTAATATGCTTTGATGATTGTTATTCTCGAATTAATTACATTGCGTTGTATGTTTAATATGTTGCTTGGATATTAGTTGTGATTTATCAAATGATGGATATACCTAATGATTTGAATTTCATCTATTGATATGCAAGAGAAGACAATGTTTATTTCGGAATTTGTATGCTTTCGTGCTCAGATTTTCCGTAAGAGAATAGATTGAATTCCAATTCTCTACGAGATAACAGTGCGAACAATTGATGATTGTGGATAATTATTCCTATGATTGTTATGTGCTGATTCTTATGCCCTAGTGTTTTAAATTCATGATTAAAATTTTCAATTTTTATTTGTCAAATTATTCTCTTTTCAATAGATTAATTAATTACTTTTATATTAGTTGGTTAGTTAAAGTTGTTTAATTACATAATTAATTTTACTCTTTGATTAGTCGTAGCTGTAGTTAATCGAATCAATTTAATTCTTCAAAAAGGGGTAATTAATTTGATCTTCGAATTAGAGTTCCATAAATAATAGTCCCTGTGGGTTCGACCTTTGTAAAATTGTGCGATTGTACTCCAAATACGATTCATACACTTGCGAGTAAAATTCAGAAATTAATTAAAACAACAAGTTTTTGGCGCCGTTGTCGGGGACTTGTAAGAAATTCAATTCTAAGACTAATTGTACCCTTCCAGTTAATTTTAGGTAAAGAAAATTTAAATAAAAAAAATTTACACACATGGGAGTTGATTGATGGTGTATGACCACGTGGATACGTGATCACACACTGCGTCTGGTTATAAATAATTATAATCTAGTAGAGAAAAGTTAATCTGCAATTGATCTTTCATTCAAAATGGAAGAGCAACCTGAGAAATCTCTGAGGGAGTTATTTTCTCCAATTACAATCAACCCTCCATTTTGCATAGTGTGGCTTACAACCTCTGCAAAATATTTTGAATTGAAACGTTTAATTCAATTATTTCCAAATTATCATGGTCTCAACAGAGAGGATCCTTACATGCATATAAAGGATTTTTTTACAAATTTGTGTAACTTTTAGATTCACAGACTTCTCATATGAGTCTGTTCGTCTGTGCGTTTTCCCCTTCTCTTTGAAAGACATGGCAAAGGTGTGGTTAAATTCTCTTCTTGTTGATTCTATCACAACATGGGATATGTTAGTGAGTAAATTTTTGTCCAAATTCTTTCCAATGGTTAAAACCAATGAATTAAAAAGAGAAATAACTGATTTTTTAGAAGATGAAAATGAAAAATTCTATGATAGCTAGGAGATAGTTAATGATATGTTATTAAAATGTCCACATCATGGGTTTGAAACATTGAGGTTAATTTAGCACTTCTACAATGTTTTAACTCAAACACAGCGCAATATGATTGAATCAATGAATGGCGGTGCTTTCTTAGATTTAGGAGGTGAAGCTGCATATAACTTCTTAGAGAGATTGGCTGAAAGGTCTCAATAGTTTGCAAGTCATTGGGAGAGACAATATCAAGCTCCTAAGAAAGGAGATCTCTATGTGATCAAAGAGGGCATAGATGTTAAGGTCAAACTCGATGCGCTAACGAAGAAAATAGATGGTGTATGACCACGTGGATACGTGATCACACACTGCGTCTGGTTATAAATAATTATAATCTAGTAGAGAAAAGTCAAACTGCAATTGATCTTTCATTCAAAATGGAAGAGCAACCTGAGAAATCTCTGAGGGAGTTATTTTCTCCAATTATAATCAACCCTCCATTTTGCATAGTGTGGCCTACAACCTCTGCAAAATATTTTGAATTGAAACCTTAAATAATTCAACTATTTCCAAATTATCATGGTCTCAATAGAGAGGATCTTTACATGCATGTAAATGATTTTTTACAAATTTGTGTAACTTTTAGATTCACATACTTCTCAGATGAGTATGTTCGTCTGTGTGTTTTCCCCTTCTCTTTGAAAGACATGGCAAAGGTGTGGTTAAATTCTCTTCTTGCTGATTCTATCACAACATGGGATATGTTAGTGAGTAAATTTTTGTCCAAATTCTTTCCAATGGTTAAACCCAATGAATTAAAAAGAGAAATAACTGATTTTTTGGAAGATGAAAATGAAAAATTCTATGATAGCTGGGAGATAGTTAATGATATGTTATTAAAATGTCCACATCATGGGTTTGAAACATTGAGGTTAATTCAGCACTTCTACAATGTTTTAACTCAAACACAGCGCAATATGATTGAATCAATGAATGGCGGTGCTTTCTTACATTTAGGAGGTGAAGCTGCATATAACTTCTTAGAGAGATTAGCTGAAAGGTCTCAATAGTTTGCAAGTCATAGGGAGAGACAATATCAAGCTCCTAAGAAAGGAGATCTCTATGTGATCAAAGAGGGTGTAGATGTTAAGGTCAAACTCGATGCGCTAACGAAGAAAATAGATGTCATAAATTTGAACCGAAGCATCAATGCTCTCAACATGAATGAAGCATGCTATCTGTGTGATAGCTTGATGCATACATCTCTGAACTGCACTCAATGAATACTTATCCAGAATGTTATGCAGAATGTTATGAGAAATCAACCAAATTTTCTTGGAGACAGAGTCAACCACCTATGAATGTAGGTGGGCAACCTATGCATAATCAGTTTAGGCAGAATAACTTATTTTATCCAGTTTTGTCTCAACCTCCCTCCCAATATCAACAATCAGCAACTCAATCTCCATCCCTTGCACAAAAACCAACATCATTAGAAGAAACTCTAAAATCTTTCATTCAATCTACAAACCAAGTTATTCAGTCAACCAACCAAGCTATGCTTGAGATGAAACACTCTACATATATGAACACTGAAGCAATTGCTAAGTTAGAGAGTCAGGTTGGTCAGTTGGCCACTCAATTAGAAGAAAGTGAGAGAGGGAGATTCCTTAGTCAACCTGTGCCTAACCAGAAGATCTAATTCTCCATTAATAGTAGCTCTAATTCTTCACAGAATGAGGAACATGTTCAATCAATTATCTCCCTTAGGTTTGGAAAACAGGTTGATAATAAAACTAAATAGCTAAATAAGAAGAAAGTGAGAACACTAAGCCTGAAATAGAAACTAAAAAAGTTAATTCTTCTCCAATTGTTGGCAGTGATTCTCCACCTAGGAATTTTGTACCTAAGGCACCATATCCACAAAGACTGATCAATCCTAAAAAGAATGCACAATATGAAGATATCTTAGAAGTGTTTAAACAAGTGAAAATAAACATTTCTTTTCTAGATGCAATTCAACAATCACTTTCATATGCAAAAATTTTGAAAGATATAGTCTCTGTGAAAAGAAAAAATAATATTCTTAAAAAAATATTCCTAGCAGAACAAGTCAGCTCTATGAGTCAATGTAAATTTCCTATCAAATATAAGGACCCTGGTTATCCCACAATTTTATGCATGATAGGTAAACATCAAATTGAGTGAGCCTTGTTAGATCTAGGGGCAAGTGTGAATTTATTGCCATATTCAGTGTATGTACAATTAGGTCTGGGAGAACTAAAACCCACTTCAATGCCACTTCAATTAGCTGATCGTTCGGTTAAAATTTCTCAAGGTGTTGTTGAGGATGTTTTGATTAAGGTTGATATATTTTATTTCCCTATGGACTTTGTTGTCCTTGATACTCAACCTGTTCCGAACATAATGGGCAAATACCTGTCATTTTGGGCCGTCTATTTCTAGCTACATCCAATGCTATTATTAATAGTAGAAATTGAGTGATGCAAATTTCTTTTGGGAATATGAAGGTGGTATTAAACATCTTTGACATAAGTAAACAACTACCTGACATGGATGATGTGAATGAAATAAACCTAATTGAAACACTTGTCCATGAAACATTTCTTCAAACACATTCCCAGGATCCCTTAGAGGCCGGCCTGCTTAACTCACTTCGGTTGTGAATTTGATATCGATTAGTCAATTGAACACGTGAACTCATTGCTTGAGTTTGTACCTTTGATGAGTACTGAACTGTGGCATCTAAAATATGCTAATTTAGGCCCTGCTGAATCCCTACCTATCATTATTGCATCTGACTTAGATGTGGCTGAAGAGCATAAATTACTTGATGTTCTTAAAAAGCACAAAGATGCCATATGCTGGACCATTGCTCATATTAAGTGCACTAGTCCCTCTGTTGTTATGCATATAATTCATTTAGAGGATGATGACAAGCCTTCTCGTGAATCCTAAGGCGCCTTAACCCTGTAATGCAAGAAATGGTTTGAGCTGAAATCTTAAAGCTTTTAGATGAAGGAGTTATCTACCTAATCTCTGACAGTAAATGGGTAAGTCTTGTTCAAGTTGTGCCAAAAAAGGCTGGCATAACTATTGTGAAGAATGATGCTGATGAATTAGTGCCAGCTTGAGTTCAAACGGGATGGCGAGTTTGTATTGATTATCAGAAGTTGAATGCTTTGACAAGAAAAGATCATTTTCCCCTGCCTATCATTGACCAAATGCTGGAGAGGTTAGTGGGACATGAATATTATTGCTTTCTTGATAGTTATTCTGTGTATAACCAAATTACCATAGCCCCTGAAGACCAAGAAAATACCACTTTTACGTGTCCTTTTGGTACCTTTGCCTACCCTCACATGGCTTTTTTGCTATGCAATGCACCTGCTACCTTTCAAAAGTGTATGTTGAGCATTTTCTCTGATATGGTAGAGTGATTTTTAGAGGTATTCTTGGATGATTTTTCTATCTTTGGGTCTAGTTTCGATGAAAGTTTGCACCACCTATCATTAGTGTTAGTGCGGTGTAAAGAAAAGAATTTAGTGCTTAACTAGGAGAAATGTCATTTTAGGGTTCAAAAAGGAATTGTTCTTGGGCATATTATATCTCATAGAGGCATTGAAGTTGATAAAGGCAAAATTGATTTGATTTCACATCTTCCACCACCGCGAACTATGAAACAAATCATATCAATTTTAGGCCATGTAGGATTTTACAGAAGATTCATTAAAGACTTTTGTAAAATTTCAAGACTTTTGTGTAATCTTCTTGCAAATGATACACCATTTGTCTTTGATGATGCTTGCAATCATGCCTTTCAGAAACTAAAATCAGAGTTAACATCTACACCTATTATTCGGCCACTTGATTGGAGCCTACCTTTTGAAATCATGTGCGATGCCTCTAATTATGCTATTGGTGCTGTGTTGGGGCAGCAAATTAATAAACTTCCCAATGTGATTTACTGTGCCAGTAAAACACTGAATGATGCTGAACTTAATTATTCTACAATTGAAAAGGAGTTGCTGGCAGTAGTCTTTGCCTTAGATAAGTTTAGATCTTATTTATTGGGATCAAAGGTCTATTCGGATCATACTGCATTGAAGTATCTTTTATCTAAAAAATGGATATTGTTGCTACAGGAATTTGATATTGAAATTCGAGATAAAAAAGGTTCCAAAAATGTTGTAGCTGACCATTTATCTAGGCTAACAGTTAGTTTCATTGATGATTCATTGCATATAATTGAATCTTTTCCTTGATGAGCAATTGCTGACATAGTTAACTATCTGGTAACTCAACAAATTCCAACTCATTGATCTTCCCAAGATAGGTTTAAATTTTTGTCCATTGGTTTCATTGATGATTCATTGCATATAATTGAATCTTTTCCTTGATGAGCAATTGCTGACATAGTTAACTATCTGGTAACTGAACAAATTCCAACTCATTGATCTTCCCAAGATAGGTTTAAATTTTTGTCCAAGGTTAAGTATTTCTTTTGGGATGATCCATACTTGTTCAAATATTGTCTTGATCTGATTATTAGGAGATGAATTCCTAAACATGATCAACAAAGCATCATCTCCTTTTCCCATGATCAAGCATGTGGCAGCCATTTTAGTTCAAAAAAGATTGCTGCCAAGATTTTGCAGTGTGGATTTTATTGGCCTACTATTTTCAAAGATACCATGCTTATTGTTCAGTGGTCATTTAAATATTAAACCCTTGCAAGTGCACAAGGCAATTGTACTATAGTGAGTATTTAGGGTTGTCGAACCTTAAGGACAGATGAATAATCTACCAAACACAAGAGAAAAGTTGTAGTTTTGATTCAATCTATGAAAGCAGTAAACTTTAACTACTCTAAGCAAATTTAACCAATATGGAGAAATATCAAGACTTCGAATCCACCACTAAACATGCAATTAATACTCTCAATTATTATCTCGTACAAATTAATATGACATGGAAACTCGTGTTCTTGGTCGGGCACACAAATCACTAATGAATAAAACAAAGGAGCATTACTTCTCTACACCCCCAAACCTAAACTAAACATTGCCCTCAAGGTTTACCAAAAAGATACTATAATGACTAGTAAAAGAAAAGGAGTGAGGAAAGAAATCACCTGAATGGAGAGCCTCGTGGTAAATGTAAAGCAAGAAACATATAAGTTAAGAATGAGGGGTTAGTACCAAAATATGGAAAAATAAAATATACCTCCAAACCTAGACTAGAGCATCCCCACACAGGAAGAAATAACCTACAAGAAAAATAAAAACAAAATAGAAAACAACAAGAAAATAAAATTTGGGTTGCCTCCCAAGAGCGCTAAGTTTTACATCTTCAGCCAGACGTAACACCAATAAGTCATCTTGGATCAATTAAGTGATTGCCCCACACACTCTTATCCTTGTTGCCTAAGTACGGATCATACCGTGGAATGAAGGGGTGGAGTGGTGGGCGAGTAAGCTTTGGAAATAGGTCCTCCTTCATTGGCCATGGGAAGAGGTCATTAGAGAATTTTAAAATAAAGGGTTCTTCTTCCACATCACCCAATTTGGCCTTAGTGACCTCCTCTCGTAACACATTTTTAAGAGGACTCTCAAATAATGGATTGAATGGGCAATCGATAGAACACTCTAAGTCACGTTCAACAATCAAAGGGGAAGATTGGTCTAGACATTGTATGAGTGGTGCTTCGTGAACAGAAGCTTCCGTTAATATTATCATAGATGGTGACTCCCCAAAGATAGAAGATTTAAAAATAGGTTCTAATTTACTTCTTCTTTAATTTCCACCCCTCCTTGCTCATTTCTTGCACTATATCCAACTTCATTTTCAAATTGTTGTGCACTCCGAAGAGTTGTAACATTTTGAACATGGTTAGGGGAAACATATCCCCTCTTTAATAAATTGGCCCATCAGATATTGTGATTGGATAGGTAAATTACTTACTTCATTACTATTGCCCTATGTACTACTATAGATCTCATTTAGATTACCAATATGGACAAGACCTTATCTTCAAAGCTAGGATTCCATGTGGATTGCGCATATTAGGGTTGGGGCTGTTGTGGTGGTGGAACAGGGTTTGACATAACTTGTGAGTGTGGACTAGTAGTTGGTTCAAACATTGCCCTTTTGTTGAGAGTGTGCCAAGAAAAATTAGATTGATCCTCCCACCTATCAAGACCTTTGGCCGCATTTACATGACCGCGCACCAATTCCCGATATTCATGGGCCGAAGGACAGTCCATTAAGGTATGGGTGGGACTTAAGCAAATAGCACATGGTTCCAAAATAAAAGGGGTCGTGGGTTGTAGAGAAGATATGCTACTCCCAAAGTTGGATTGATTTTCCTACCCATAGTTAAAAGTATCAAGATATGAGTGACATGGAGGGAATAACACTTCAAAGGGAGGGGAAGTAGGTGTGCGAGAAGAATAATAATCATTAAAGTACATGTATGGGTTATTATGGCTAAATCCATAGGTGGTGAAGTTATTTTTTTTCTCTCACCACGCAATCACCAACACCATAACTACACTATCACACATCCATAACACAAAACAACCCTAGATATCCACGACTAGCAATCAACAGTCCTAAATATCGACAAGTAGCAGTCCTAGCTATCCACAATTAGCACTGCATGCTTTCACATAAATAAAGAGAAAAACATTAAAAACACCAAAATATATTTAAAAAGAAAGGTTGATAGATTGCAAACGAGGGGAAGGAATGTCCTTTCCAACATTGGCGAGTTCCAAGTGTCACTACCCGCCTCTCCAAATTGACTTCTATAAAGACAAGAAAATCAAGTATCAAAATCGTACAAGAAAATCTGAACTAAATAGAATTAAGTCAAACCGTTACCAAGTTCTTGGCAACAGCTCCAATTGATTGATTGTATTTTTAACTCATTTTTACTCTCAATATAGGCTAGTAGAAACGAGGCCGAACCGAAAGGACTTGGTCGATTAACCTAATTCTAATGAAAAGATTACATTTTATGTAACACGTTATAACAGAATAAAAAGTTCTAATTTTTAATTAAATAAAATTTAATCCGGCCAAATCACGTCGGAAAAGCTCTTGTTTTTCCTCCGGTCAAGTTCTGTTTTTTTCTGTAAAAGCTTTGTTTTTTTCTCTTTCTCTCTCCATTTTCCTCTTCCCTCTCATGCTCTGTTTTATAGGCAGATCAAAATCACAATCCTTTCTATTTTGGACTTCGACTCCAGCCAACTCCCAATCGAGCACGCCTTTTTCGGTTCCTAACTTGAGCCGGAATCCGGGACATACCTAATCGAGCCCGATCTTTTTGTTTCCCGACTGAGCACGATTCCGTTTCCAAATTTTGATCTTTATTGCTGTTGTTATTTCAGAACCTAGCCGCGAGCCTCACCATCTTCGGCCATCAGTCTGCCATCACCGTGACTATTATGTCTTCGTCTCAAATGGCCGCTATCGCTATTCACGGTCGATCATTCGTCGAGCTTCATCGTCGTACCCATTATCGTCCCTTCGGGTGTCCGCCATCATCATCGCCGTTGATCCTTCAGGTGGCCTCCATCAAGATCCATCGCCGATCTAGCCCAGGCCACTACAGCCGACTCCAACCAGAATAGAGCTCAACAGAGCTCTATCAGTTCGACTATAACACCCGAGCCATCAAGCTTGGGCCGTTATCGCTATTGACGGTCGATCATTCGTCGAGCTTCATCGTCGTACCCATTGTCGTCCCTTCGGGTGTCCGCCATCATCATCGCCGTTGACCCTTCAGGTAGCCTCCATCAAGATCCATCGCCAATGTAGCCCAGGCCACTACAACCGACTCCAACCAGAATAGAGCTCAACAGAGCTCTATCAGTTCGACTATAACACCCGAGCCATCAAGCTTGGGCCGTTCTTTTCATTTTTTTTATTTTTTTCTTTTTCTTTTCTCCAAACCAAACCAAAAACAACTGAACCGAACCGACACTGAACCAGTTGGTTCAATGCTTCCTTTTCTTTTCTTTTCTTTTTCTTCCTTAAAAGCCTGTCGTAAGCATCTCATCCATTGGATCTTCGATCTCAGCACAGAAACGGTTTGGCGCATTCACTCTTGACGATCATCATTTGAAACTCTCTCGCCTACATAAATAAAATTAAATATTAAATTAGACGCATAATAAAATATGAAATCATTAACGCATCTAAATTAATCGATTAAATGTATTTATTTGTTAATCTCCTCATTACTCACTTAACATGAATAACTATTAATTATCCTTACTTCAACTAAAATTACGACTAACATATAGGCAAAAAGGCATATAAAAATGTGTATATTTTGTAAATATCAAATCATCAATAAATCTAATCAAAATACTAATATTAACATAAGTTTATGAGATAATAAAATACATAATTCGTTTATAGATCATTCAACATGTGAAAGCTGTCAGAAGTTAGGAGCATTTTCACGTCGTAATATGATGCCTTTAACCCCAATATTTATTGTAGACCTTTTTTATGTATAGGGTATTGACTTCATAGGACATTTACCTAACTCTTTTCGTAATCTTTATATTATGGTAGGGATAGACTATGTCTTTAAATGGGTAGAGGCTATAGCATGCAAAATGTTGTTGTTTTAATTAATCTCTTAATTTTACTCGCAAATGTACGAATTGTATTTAGAGTACAATCACACAATTTTACGAGGTCGAACCCACAAGGACTTATATGGCGGAAATCTAATCGAACCCTAACTAAACCCTTGAATAAATTATGAAATTTAGAGAAATTGATTAACTAACTAACGACTAATAAAATCAATTAACGGAATAAAAATCTAAACTTTATCAAATTAATAAAATACTAAGGCTTTGGAATCGGCATACAATAAATTATAGAAAACCTTAAACTTTCAATCATCTATAATTCTCCAAAATACTCGTAACAATCTAGAATCCTATTCACGTTGTTACGGAAGATTTTACTTTAACGCACAAATATTCATACAAAATTCACGCCCTTCATGCTATTTAAATTAATAATTCAAATCACTAGATGTATCCACTTACAAGAAAATCACAACTAGTATCTAATTTATTATTTAAACAATTAAAAAAAGCATGCATTGACAGTCGTAATTCGAAATCATAGTAAAAACACGATTGATGCTATATCCGTAATTAACTACGCAATTAAAATAAGAATGCACAACATTAACATGAAATTTTAGGGAAAAAAATCATCTTTCATAGATCAGGCATTCCCTACAATTGCTACAGCCTCATCTCAGTCTTAGTAATAAATCTAGCCAATCATATTAATAAAAACACATACTAAAAATGAATAATTAAACTCATTTCAATAAAAGAAAATAAAATTGAACTTATAGGAATTTTTGAGATTAAAGAAAAATTACAAAATATTGTTCCTCTTCTCTTGGACGACTGTTCCCTGTAATAGTTCGACAACACAATACAACTTCAATGCAGTAACAACCAGAGCAAGGAATGAAAAAAATACAGAGAAAAATGAAAATAGTACTGTGAAACAAAATGAAAAAGAAATACTCTGGACGTCTCCGGACTAGTCGACCCCTCTTTTTCCTCTCGCTAAAACTCTGCTTTTATAGACTGCCAGTCCTCTTCTTCCTCCATAATCAGATCTTCCCAAATCAATTTCGTGCAAAATAAAAGAAATTCCCCTTTTGCCACCTTCCAAATCAGTATATTAGCCCTTTGAATAGCTTAAAATCCCGTTCAATTTTGTATTAAAAATACCAACTTTAAGCTGCTCAAAATAGAGCCCAAAACGTCCAAATGAACAGCCTTTCCAAATCGAGCCAAATCTGACCTTTTTTCCTTCTCCAATCGAACTAAAATTAGGGACTTACCAATCAAATCCAAAGCTGCAAGTGAAACTTCCTAATTCAGCTTTGTCGCATGCGTTCTTTCCAAATGAATCAGTCTCCTTCTGTTGCTCTTCATCGCGCCGCCTCGCCTTGATCATCGCCGTCGGTTTCGCCCAGCCATCGATCGTCATTCACCGCCCTCTGCCGGTGGTCGCCGTCGTCATCATGACATCTGGCTGTTGTCTGCTTTCTCTTCTCCATGGCCTATCGTCTTTTCTCCTCTGGTCCTCTCGGCTATCATTGAACCAGCACCCATGCCGTTGATAGTGACTGCCGAACTCCGATCGATCGCCGGTTGCGGCTTTGCGATTTCTAGCGTATTTTTGTGGTGGATTTACTTGGGAAAGATACTAAATCCCGTTTGGACTTGATTTCACATCTCTAGAGGGATCATGAGGCCTTCCCATTGGCTTGAAGTTGTAGGGCAAAATTTGGGAATATGATTTTGTCTCTTAATGTATGTCAATTTAATGTACAAAAATGTATGGGGTATGTGAGAAGAAAAATGGGGTATTTGTACGAATTGGGTACATATACAAATTAGGCTACATGAGGAGACAATTTCAAGATGAAGCCACCAAAGTAAGGAAGGCACCCAAGATGAAGCTCAAGGAATCTCAAGGAAAATAAAGATTGCAAAAGCCCATGACAGAATGTGGGAGCACACCACAAAGAGAAGGCCCAACACAAAGAAGAGAAGGCACACAGACACTACCTATTGTAGGCCCATAGCTTTTGGATAAAATTGGTGGGGTTCAAAGTATTCCAAGAAAAACCCACTAACCAAAGTGATCCAAAGCTTCTTCCAAAAGCCCACCTAAGATCCTTAGAAAAAGACACATAGAAAAAACCTATTTGTAAAATGGGCCCATGGGCTAAAAGAACCAACCATAAATCTTAGATCTAATGGTAAGACCAAAGTGATCCAAAGTGATCTAAGGACACAACCATAGATCATTGATCTATTGGTTGAACCAAAGTGATCCCAAGTGATCCTAAACCATCCCAATGAGGATCTTTGCCTATAAATAGACCTCTATCCTTCTCCTCTTGGGCATGGATTTTGACTAGCCTCTTGGGCTTAGCTTTCCTCTCCTCATCTTTAGCTAAGCTCTTGAGTGCTAAGTCATTCTATCAATGGATCTTCACTTTCTCTCTTTTGTATAGCTTGCTTCTTGAGTTCCTACTCTATATGAATTCTATACCTAAAAAGAGAACATACTTCTCTATCTTATAGAGAATATGATAAGTGAATCCATGGAACACCCACCTTGTTCTTAAGCTACTAAGTTCTCTCATGTTATCATTGAGTCATAACTTAAGGAAGCACATATCATTTTACTGGTTTCACTTGGTTTTCCAAGGAGCCAAGGCTAAGTGCCACTTGTAGAAGTGATTGTGCTTATGGGTTATTCTTCTTCCCTTTCAAGTTTTCATCGGAATCTATCCACATAACTTGAGGAAGAAAGAATGTTCCATATGGCCTAGGTTTCTTAGATACTCTATGATCCAACCTAAGAGAAACCAATCCCTTGTCCAAAAAGCCTCTACAATTTTGGAGCATCATTAGGTGAATCCAAGGGTGGACAATGGAAGGCCATTAGCTCAATACTAGTTTGAGCAAACTGGGTAGGATACCTTACATCCTCCCTTCAAGGGTAAGTACTCTAGTCATTTTTCCATCCTAGAGTAAGTACTCTTAAATCTCTCTGTTACTTGTGTTAGATTGTGTAGTAGACCATAGGGTCGAACCATTCATTTGAGAGTGTTGGGTCGGTGTGACCCATAGTGAGTGTGGAATCACTCTTGTATGGTTCCCGATGATCCAAGCAAAACCGGTAGGTGTTGATGTTGTGGGTGAACTAAAAACCCTCACTTAGTGAATGTCGAAGGTCCCTTGGATTAGGTGCTTAGAGAGTGGACGTACCCGTTGAAGCGAGTTGCTTGGCGGTGAACCACTATAAATCCTTATGTGATTAATTGTGTTTGCTCATTTTGCATATTGTTTTACACATACTCACACACACTTTCCATACCTCTTCAGTCTCTCTCATTCATGCGCTTCCAATTGCTTACTAACGTGAGAATGTTGTATGGAATGATTGTTTAAATTAATATCCGTTAGTAAAATAGAGTGTCTTTTAAGTGGTTGTCCTATTCACCCCCCCTCTAGGACTAAAGAGCACTTTCAAGTGGTATCGGAGCAAGGTCACTCTTACTAAGGCGATAGCATCTTGAGTGTGATCCAAGTGCTCTTAATGGCTAGATTTGAGAGCTCGTCCACTACCAAACCTCCTCCATTTGATGGTAATAACTATGCATATTGAAAAAATCGCATGAAGACCTTCTTGAAGGCTCATGATGAATTGGCATGGTACTGCGTAGAAAATGGTTGGAAACCACCCACTGAAACCATAGAAACAAATAGGATTACCACTAAGCGTACCTTAAATATACTTAGGTGGTCTGAGATGGATAAAAAATTGAGTATGGGAAATAACAAAGCTCTTAGTGCCATTACTTGTGCTGTATCCCCTGATGAGTATAAACGTATATGTTTGTCTGAGAGTGCTAAGGAAGCTTGGGATATTTTAGAAGTGTCTCATGAAGGAACTAGTTTAGTTAAGAAATCCAAACTCCAACTCCTTGTAACTAGGTTTGAAAACATCAAAATGGGAGAAGATGAAACATTCATAGAATTCTATTCTAAACTTAATGATATTGTAAATTCCATGTGGGGTCTTGGTAAAAAACTACCTGAACCTAAGATTGTAGACAAAATCCTTAGGTCTCTCCCACTTAGATTTTCTCCTAAAGTGACAGCCATTGGGGAATATAGAAATACTGACCTAATGAAAGTAGAAGACTTAGTTGGCTCTTTACAAACCTATGAATTTCAACTTCCCACACATACTAAAAAATCTGTAGCTTTGAAAACCTCTAGCAAACAATGTCAAGAGTCGGATGATGAGATGGATGAAGAAATTGCTTTCCTTGCTAAAAAGTTTGCTAAACATTTTAATGGAAGATTTAGAGGGAAAAGATTTTCTAAAACTAAACCTATAGACAACTCAAAAAGAAAAACTAAATCAACCTCAAGAAACATTGAATATTATAATTATCATGGTCTTGGTCATATTGCTACTGAGTGTCCATCGAAGCAAAAATTTAAGAGAAAGGAAATAGCAGCTAAAGCTTCATGGGATGAATCCTCAGAAACTGAGAAAGACTCAGAAGAATCATCTGACCAAGATGAGGTAGAATATTTAAAAGTCTTTATGACCTCATCATCTCAAAGTGATTCAAATTCACTTACTTCTGGCAATGATAATAATGACCTTCAAAGTTCATATAATTCTTTATTCAAAGAAAGCATTAGAATGACTGAGAAGATCACTATGCTAAAAAGGAAAAATCTTAGGCTTAAGAAAGAACTTGATTTTGCTATGAATGATATGCAAACACAGGAAATTGTTAAGTTGAAAAATGAATTGAAAATTAGAGAGCAGATACATAAAGAAAAATTAGAAGAATTAAAAGTAGTTATCTCTGAAAACTCAACTCTAAAAGAAGAACTTAACAAATCCAAGGATAGTCTAGTTGAGAAATTTTCTCAAAGTAGTCAAACTCTTCAACATATGCTAAGGCTAGGAAAGAGTCCAATGGATAAGAATGGGCTTGGTTACACTGGTATAAACAAGTCGAAAGGTAAAACTCAAACTATCTTTGTAAAAGAAAGTTTTAACAAGTCATCAATTGAAGAGGAACACCGAAGAATTAATCCTAGACCTATCATAATGAAAGAAAAATCTATCTTAGGAGAATTGTCTCAAGATAAAAATGCACCATTCGATAGGGAATATAATGCAAAGAAGATTTCTAGGAAAAATAATGATTACACCAAAAGTGAACTTCTAGAATTCATTAATTCCTCACATAATGTTGTTCCTACTAGACTTATTCCTGTGACTACTAGGATGGTTCAAATTTTTGAAGAGATTACTAAAATAACCTTAAAGTATAGGAATACTCAAACAGAGCTCAAGAGCAAGGAAAGCAAGAGTAAAACAACCACCTCAAATAGTCGATCTTCTAGGCATAAAATAGGGAGAACATCTAACACCACTGAATGAAGACCTAAAACAAAGGAAAGGAGTCTAGTTGTTCACACAGCTCTCTTAGCTGAAAATTCTCCCAGATGGTACTTAGATAGTGGGTGTTCCAGGCACATGACTGGAGAAAAAAAAATCTTTTTTGAGCTAAAAGAATTTGATGGAGAATCAGTCACTTCTAGAGATGGTAGTACTGCAAAAATCATTGGCAAAGGAACTCTGAGAGTCCCAAACATGCCCCACCTTAAGGATGTACTATGTGTTGCAGGACTGAAACACAATCTCCTTAGTATTTCCCAAATTTGTGACCAAAATCACTATGTTAGCTTTGGGAGTCATAGTTGTAAGTTCACCAATAAGAAAGGAGAAACCATTATGAGAGGTGTTAGAACTACTGACAATTGCTATATAGTTGAGGAAACAAATGAAGCAGAACTATGGCACAAGCGTCTTGGTCATGTAAATTATAGAGACTTATCTCGACTAAGTAAGAAAGGGATTCTTAAGGGTCTACCTATCATTAGTCGTAAGGATAAGAAAGACTGCGGTGAATGTCACATAGGTAAACAAGTTAGAGTCTCACACAAAAAGGTAAATACTATCAATACCTCTAGACCTCTTGAACTTCTACATATGGATTTAGTTGGACCCATGAGAACAGAGAGTATAGGAGGGAGAAAGTATTTCCTTGTGATAGTAGATGATTTTTCTAGATATACCTGGGTTGCCTTTCTTAGAGAAAAGTCTGATACTTTTCTTGAATTCAAAGGGATTGCCAAGCAAATCCAAAATAAGAAAGGTCTGACCATTGTCAAGATTAAGAGTGATCATGGTGGAGAATTTGAAAATACTTCATTTGATAAATTTTGTGACAAATTTGGAATACACCATGAATTTTCTGCGCATAAAACTCCTCAGCAAAATGGTGTTGCTGAAAGAAAGAACCGTGTTCTGCAAGACATGGCCACAGTATTTTTAACTAGTAAGAATCTTCCAAAGAACTTGTGGGCCGAAGCAGTTAACACTGCCTGTTATATTATTAATCAAGTTTACATTCGAGCAGGTAAGGACAAAACTGCCTATGAGCTGTGGCACGATAAAAAGCCTAGTGTTAAATATTTTAAGGTCTTTGGTAGTAGATGTTATATTTTAAAAGATCGAGACTCAAAAAGTGATGAAGGAATATTCCTTGGATACTCCTTCAATAGTCGAGCTTATAGGGTCTTAAATCTGACAACCAACACCATTCAAGAATCTATCAATGTGGTTGTTCATGATGCCAAGGTTGAAGAAAGTTCTGAAATAGATGAAGGAGCACCAGAAGAGGCTCCTACTAATGAGCCCATATCCTCTCCTCTTTCTTCAAACAATGACATAAAAGAAGTTAAGGATCATCCTATAACTCAAGTCATTGGTGACCCTCATGGCCCTATTCTAACTAGACAACAGGCTGAAATAATAAACAGTCATTTTTGTTTCACCTCTAACATAGAACCCAAGAATGTTGATGAAGCTTTCACAAATGAACATTGGACTAATGCAATGCAAGAAGAGCTAAATCAATTTGTTAGAAATGACGTATGGTATCTAGTTCCTAGAACAAGTGATATAAATTTCATAGGAACTAAGTGAATTTCAGAAGTGTCCATGATTTGGAAGATTAATTCAAGAAGGGATTCTCCCCCAACTCTATATAAACATTAGAGAATTGGCTTGTGCTAACCCTAGAACGTCCAGAGACCTTTTCCCTTCTCCTTCCCACGTTCACCCATCTCCCTTAAGGCTTCTTCTTGTGGGAGGTTGCAAGAGCTTGGAGCGGGAGCTTTGGAGGAAGCGGAGGAGACAAGCAATGCGTAGAGAGGCAAAATCTTTGGTGAATTAAGTATGATGGTTTTTCCCCTCTTCTCTCTTCTGATTATATGCTTTTGACAAGTGTTTTAATTCAGCACCTTAGTTATTGTTTAGATTCTTGTGAGATGAATGAATTTTGTCATTATTTCTATGCGTAGTGCATCATAAATCATATGTGCATTCATGTTTTACTTCTAGGTGGGAATTCGCACATAAAGTTTAATGCTTTATTAATTTTCCAAAGACTAGAAGTTCTGATATTGCTTGATTGATTATTACCACGTTGAGTCTGTGCCTTTAAGGTGTGTCTTGCATTAATTGTCTAGTTTGGATGTATTAATGTTTAAAAACTGTGTTATATATAAAAAAACACAAGAAAGGAGTGAACTTTAGTAATTCCAGAGAATCCTAGGTTCTGTAATTGGAATAAAAATTTAAATAAAAATCGTAAAAATATAAAATCAGTGGGGTTAGAAACTAGACTCACGAGGGTATTATCAGTAAAAATTTTAGAGGTTGTCTTACTGTACATAGCACAGTATCCGTCGGAAGAGGACTGTTGTGCAGGAGGCAGTGAGCTGAATCTGAGAGAAAATACTAAGTATACAAATAACATCATGTAATATGATATGATAATGATTAATATATCAATACCAGTAATAGAACTATATACTTATGGAATATCACAGTAAGAATTGGGTTAGAAGTGATCTAATTAGGAGGGATAATTCTTTAATCAGGAGATTTATAAGCGTTGATGTCTGTTTAATATTCTACTTCGAATTCAAATCATCTAAGATTCTTTGATTTCTTATCTCTGATATTTGTATTATAAAACTCTAATGCGTATGAGGAATTTCTATCTAGGGCTGAGCATGAAAGGTATGTATTGATTGTATGGTACTCCTTCGGTGAGTTGTTATTATTCAAAGTGTTTGGGTTGTCTTGTTATTCTATGCTACTCCAATGAGTGAGTTATGCGTTGACCAAGACTTTGATACTTCTATCCATACTCAATGAGAGAGTCTATCCTGGTAAGAGATATCTTATGTTCTTAGAGTGTTGTGACCTTTATTCCTTGAGATATGGCTCATATTAATTACATGATTGTTTTCTTCCACTGGAGATCTCGCGAGACCCTCTTCATGGTGGATTCATAGTATGCTCAATTAAGCCATTGCTAGATCTTGCGAGGTAACTTATCTTTATGAAATTGCGATTCCATACTGCCCGAAGGGAGGCACTATACGTACGTTAGATTGTGGACATTACGGAAGGTCCTCAGTCTCCTCCCATCGTGTCCGTAAGCACTGGTTGGGCCAGCATCCTAGACGCATGGCAGGGTTCCAAAGAGAGGACCCCTAGGGTGGTTCTGGTATATTATTTTAGTCACTTGCGAGCGACCAGGTTAGCGAGCAGAAATTGTAACTCCTTTCACTTTAGATGTCTGGAGCCTTTGATATGATTGTTATCCTCTCCTTACTCATATATGTAGTAGGAGCCTTATTGATGTTTTTCCTATACTTGCGAGTTGGAATTGTTGTTGACTAACCTTGCAGGTGTATAGACATCGGTTAAGTTCAGATGTTGTGGAATGTCTATAACCTTTGTTATTCTTATCCTTCTCATACTGCTTGTTTTTAATTCAGTGGATTTTTACATCCTACTGAGTGTTTCTATAAAATACTCATGCATCCTCTGATGCAGGCACAAATGAAAAATGAGATCAGGAAGTGCAGTAGTGGAATGGCGGATTGCAGGCGCCGAGAAGAGTTTAAAGACGATTTAGTTATTTGCTTTGTTTATATTGATGCTTATGATATTATTGGCAATTGTGTGCCATAGACTTATAGGTTTATTTTATTTTGAGTTTCTTAAATGGATTATTAATAAGTAAATTCATTTCATTGTATTCATTGATGTCTATTATTGTATTACACTGATTGCGGGCATAATCGGTTACACGTTCTTTTGAGATGATTGTAATCGGTTGGAAAATCGACTGTTCGGTTGCATGCCTGGGATCTCTACCTCAAAATGTATTCCATTGATTGGCTTCCGCACTCCGACCGAGGTATGGGATTTCGGGCGTGACAGCATGGTATCGGAGCCCTCAAAGTCAGTCTAATACAATACGGACATTGTTGAATTATGAGATGAGTTAGTAGAAGTTGATAGAAAGTAAAAGGGTACCTAGAAGAAAAGATCTTACCCTATAAAAAGAAGTGTTTGATTGTTTGTTTGCCTTGTGATTGTTTTGTTTTGTGTATCGCCGTGTTTTAGGCTAGGAGTCAAAGGAATGGGCGATGAATTAAAATTGAACCTTGAGCGAGATTCTAGTTCATCTCCTTCCATTGACAATAGTGGCTAGTCTTTAGAGCGAATAAAATTAGAGTGCGCAGCGGAAGCATGGATAGCTTAAAAAGGTCGCTGATTGGAAGTGGCTTCAATCTTGGAAGAGGCTTGCAAGGATTGGATGATTTCCTTTTAAGCAGCAAAGGCAGCAGCAGCAGAATCGGATGAATGGCGCACAACGTCAACAGTTTCGAGGCAATGACAACGGTAATATGGATGGAGGTCATTGCAGGATTTGTGGATAGGATATGCATAGAGGGAAGCCATGTCCTCAAGATCCCCAGAGATGCTACTTGTGCAATGAGGTTGGGCATATCTCTCCTTATTGCCCTAACCGTGGGAAGAAGACCGGAGCTGATACGAATAAGAAGACTCATGAGAGAATCTTTGCTCTATCATCCGAAGATGCGCGTGGTTCAGATGAGGTTATTGAAGGTACTCTTCTTATCCTCAATCGTTTTACTAGAGTGTTAATAGACCCGGGAGCATCGCGATCTTTTATTTTTACGGTGTTTGCCTTAAGTCTAGATAAGTCATTGTCTAGACTGGGTGATGATTTGGTGATTTCTACTCCTATGGGAGATTCCGTGATAGCAACCAATGTATTGAAAACTCTCCTATGCTTATAGAAGATAAGATTTTGCTTGCTAATCTTGTGCTGATTGATATGTGTGATTTTGATGTAATCTTGGGAATGGATTAGTTATCAAAATTTAGCGCACTAGTGGATTGTACTAAAAAGACAGTTCGTTTTAAAATTCCTGGAGAGAAAGAAATATTGTTTCAGGGAATTCGGTATAGGAAAGGAGATTGTTTGATATCAGCTGTTAAAGCTCAGAAATTATTGGCGAAAGGTTGTAGAGCCTATCTAGCTAATGTGACACCTGTTGAGATACCTACCCTGAGAATTGAGGATATTAAAGTAGTGAAGGATTTTCCTGAAGTCTTTCTTGATGAATTACCTGGTTTGCCACCAAAGAGAGAGATTGATTTTACGATTGAATTAATACCGGGGACAGCACCTATTTCGAAAGCACCATATAGAATGGCGCCGGCTGAGTTGAAAGAATTGAAAGTGCAGTTACAAGAGTTGTTGGATAAGAGATTCATACAGCCTAGTGTTTCCCCTTGGGGCGCACCAGTATTGTTTGTAAAGAAGAAAGATGGATCGATGAGATTGTGTATTGACTACCGTATGTTGAACCAAGTCACGGTGAAGAATAAATAATATTTGCCTAGAATAGATGACTTGTTCGATCAGTTGCAATCAGCAAAAGTATTTTCGAGGATTGATTTGAGATCTGAATACGATCAGTTAATGATCAAGGAGGAGGATATATCCAAGACAGCTTTCAGGACCAGGTACGGACACTACGAATTCCACATGGTACTAACAAACAACCTAAAAACTAAGCAAATTTTTTTTTTCTTTTTTCTATTTTTTTATTTTTATGAAAGTAATATTCTCTCCCCCAAACCTATTATGAATATTGTCCTCAATGTGAATCAAAATATAGCATGACAATGAGCATATAACAAAGAAAATCAGATAAAAGAGAGAATACACATGAATACGTGGGTTGTCTCCCACCAAGCGCTAAGTTTAACGTCTTCAAGCAGATTGAGCCACGATCATTCTGTAATTATCGGATCAATTAAATACACCAGCCCATCATCCAGGTCACCAGCAGCCTCGAGATAGAGTTTTAGACGGTGGCCATTAACTTTGAATATACTCCCATCTTTTGGATTTTGGATCTCAATAGCACCATGTGAAAATATCTCTTTGATAATAAAAGGCCCAGACCACCGAGATCGGAGCTTTCCAGGAAATATGTGGAGCTTTGAATTGTAGAGTAACACTTTCTGATCAGGCTGAAAGGACTTTCTGAATATCATCTTGTCATGTACGGCTTTAGTTCTCATCTTGTAGAGTTTGGCATTCTCATATGCATCAAAGCGCATCTCCTCTAATTCACCCAGTTGGAGTTTTCGCTGCTCACCGGCTTTATCCATATCAAAGTTGTAGGCCTTAATAGCCCAATAAGCCCGGTGTTCCAACTCAACAGGTAAATGGCAAGCTTTGCCATATACCAATCTGTAGGGAGACATGCAAATAGGTGTCTTGAATGTTGTCCGGTAGGCCCATAATGCATCATTCAGTCTCAAGGACCGCAATACTGCAACTAAGAGTTTCTCCAGCAAATATTTTGAAATCTCCATCCCTCCCTTCCTCCCACCTAGAAGCAACTATCACTAAGCTTAGTATCATCAGATTTGTTCTCATTGATGATACATTCTCTTCATGATAAATGTAGTCTTATGTTAGTATAAGTGTACTCACATGATGTCATGATTGTTTGAGATTAGTATTAGGATTTAAATTTATTTATGCTGAGAGTAACAAGGTACAGGTGGAAGCACCAATATCGGGTAACCAATATCCTTCCTCACCAATAATCTGTATCTCTTACCTCAATGATATATCTCCTGATCCAGCAAACTATGTTTCTGACCAAATTACCTAAAGATTGGACGCTTCAGTGAGGCAGCGTTTCATAGGACATTATCAGTATCTGACAACTTAACATACGTAATTCTTAGTGTCATAGCAAGGTTGGACCTAACAATTACCTAAAAATAAAAAATATCCGACAAAGGGTCATATTTATGATTATTAGAGTATTCAATCTGTTTTTGCAAATCAGATTGGAAATAATGGAATAATACCGAGCAAATTCAGAAACCATTGAGCATGGGATAATCGATCCCATCCATTTCCCCATGCTTTTTTTTTATCATAGGGCTTACAAATAAATTCCTAAAGTAAAGGACATGGCCTTTACACATTGTCTCTTACTTAGACAATACAGAAACTAAGTCTGTCAATAGCTAGTTTGGTCAAGCACCTAACAAGAAATTCGATGGCACTGAGCATAAACCATTCAGAAAGAACTATATTTGAGATTTCTCTGCATGCATTCAATAGTATACAGTATACTATATTGCCCAAGTGTAAATTACCAACCCATATACATGGAAATAGCTATCTTCTTAGATCTTTGGATCAATATTTACATCAAACTACTTCACTCTTAAAGATTCTTCCTCCAGTGTAAATTACAACTCCATATGCATGGAACTAGCCATCTGCCTAAATCTTTGGATCAATATTTACAGCAAACTACTTCCTTCTTAAAGATTCTAGTGTGCTTTAAATGTTATAAATAAATACCATAGGCTTGGTCATAATATCTAAAATTTCAGCATTAACACCCTATCTCCATTTAGCTTCTTAATTTTTAAATATTTACACCAAGAGTTCATTTAAAACCTATGAGAAATCCCATAAACTCCATCCCGTTAATTTCTAGCATCTATCCTCTCTTATTTTCCAAGTTGACTATACTTTTCTAACGACATCCTCCTCTGTCCACTGAAGCCTGTCTGCATTTGAAAAAATGCGGATCCATCATTACATGGCTGACTTTGCTCCCTCACGACCAAAAACACAGAAAAGGGGAGAAACTCTGTTTTTTGTATGATCCTTGGAGTCTAATGAATTTAACTCATTTTCCAATGCAGACAGGCCTCATTGGACGGAGTAATAACTAAGGGAGTCCTATTACCTTTATTTTGGACTACACTTCACTAAAATAATTTGCTCCATTTGACAATTTTTCAGCAGAAACAATTACCACTTTTACACATGTGATAAGTCTTCTATAGTTTGTGAAGTTTCATAACAATGAATGCCGCTATAACTGTGATTCGTAAGTACAATACATCATAATATTACAATGTTTCCCATCAAACCAATTTACACTAATTTGTCATCAAATTTATAAAAGTGCAACCCATGTTTGTGAATGAACAGAGAATGTAATCTGTAAAAAACGCCAGTAAGTGAAACAACAAGTAGAATTGTTTCAGAAATTAGGCTTCTATCCAAATGTGTTGTCAAAGAAGGTATACTAATATTCCCTCGTTCAACAATAGGTACATTTCTCTTCTCCATGTGTACGGGAAAAGTAGGTACAAGTAGACTTCTTTCTCCGCCACATAGGCCTTTTCCCACTTGGGGGGTTAACTGTGGCTTAAAAAATTAACTTCTCCACACTATATCTACCTTTTCCGGACAGACAGAGTATCAAAATTAGACTATTCAGTGTCTCTGTCATTGCTGTTGTGATCGTGTATTTTTGTGATTCTAAATATTCCCACCGTCCAAAAAAGGTAGCTACATTCCTCTTTTTTCTGTGTCTGAAAAAGATAGATACAATTAGGCTTAGTTCTCAGCCACCGAGGCCTTTTCCCACTTGGGAGTTCACTGTGACTTAAAAAATCCAATTCTCCAAAGTGTATCAACCTTTTTCCGGTCGGAGGGAGTATCCAACAAAGAACTACTTTCCATTATCTACCTCTCTGAAGTTCCGGAAGAGCCAGTTCCGGAGCCGCATCTCCTCCGGCGGAAAATCCCTGGTTCCTCTCGGAGGGTTCACGTCACCGTCCGGCCGCCACCCGACGTCTCTGAAAATCAATCAATCAACTTTTTACAACAAATTTGAAATAAAAAATCATGAATTCAGAAAAATCAGAAGTTCTCATCACACACCCGCCGTCCGGTACTAGTAGAAACATTCGGTTGACCAAAATGAACCCAATTTCTTCGTTTTGGGAAACCAAATGTTTCTACTAATTCCGGACGGAGGGAGCATCAATATCACTCACCTGTCGGGGACGAGGAGACCTGAGGGAGGCAGTTGCGGCGGAAGGGGAGGCAACGGCGGAGGGGATCGGAGGGGCCCATAGGCTGGCTGAGGCGACGGCGGAGGTGGAGGAGGGGGCGGAGACCGCCAGCAGTGACGGCGGCGGCGCTCAGAGACGCCATTTTCGGAAGTCTGTGTGTGGGTGAGGCCTGAGAGCCCTGAGGAGGTTCGGATGGTACGGGTGACGTTCTCGAGCCCTCCTTTTGAAAACCGAATCGGGTTATAAAAAAGGGGAGTGATAACCCTACGTCAGATTTCATAATACATTTCCATACATATACGTGGAAATGTGTAGGAAATCTAATGTACAGATATCGTTTTCCCGTAAAAAAACGAACAGGTCCTCAGATTTCATAATACATTTCCATACACATACGTGGAAATGTGTAGGAAATCTAATGTACAGATATCGTTTTTCCGTAAAAAAACGAACAGGTCCCATAGGGAAACAATATTTGTACATCAGATTTTATACACATTTTCATACACAGTTGATGTGTATGAAAATGTGTAAGAATCTGATATAGGGTTATCACTGCCCTGTCCCAAAACATGGCCGGTCTAGAAGTTCAACCGAGTAGAGTTGCACTTCAACGAGGCGACTTTTAAGAATGGTTTTAAAAACTTGACCGGACTAGCCGGTCCGACTGGAGCTGGGGATCTTTTTGGTCTCGGTCGAACGGGTCGGCCGAGTAGGTTGACCCGACTGGGTCATTGTAACCCGACCGGTCGAACAGGCGACCCGACCAACCGGTCTGGTCTGGCTCTCTTCTCCCGCTTCGGCACCCCCCGACGCCTCACCGCCAAGGCAGAGCCACCCGTCAGGGCTGCCTCGACGGGGGCTCTGGTTTGAGGTGGGCCGCCCCCTCAAGCAAAGCCCCAGCGGGCGGGGCACCCCTCTGCCTCGACGGCTCTGATTCATAGGCTGGTTGGTAAGGTAGTTGTTGGCATAGAAAATCTTGTTTAGGGGCCTGATTAAGTTGTGTCCACGGGGAATTAGGATTGTCCTCCCTCTTATGAAGACCTTAGGCCTCTTTCACATACTTGCGTATAAAATCAGGGTACTCATGGGCCAAAGGATACTCCACTGGGTTATGAATAGGACTTAAACAAAGAGTGCATGGTTCCGACATAAAAGGAGTTGTAGATTGTAGGGAAGATGTGCTACTCCCAAAGTTAGAGTTATTATCCCGACCACGGTTGTAAATATTAGCATACAAGGGATATGGGTGATAGGGCACTTCATAGGAAGGGGATTAGGTGTGTGGAGGGAATTATAATCATTAAAGCACCTAAATGGGTTCTCATGGCTAAATCCATATAAAGGTGAAGACATTTCTTCACCATGCATTCATCAACACCCGAACTACAATATCACACGTCCACAACTCAAAAAATCAATCCTAGATATCTACAACTAGCAATCAGTAATCCTAGATATCGATAACTAGCAGTCCTAATAGCCACAACTAGCACAACATGCAGTCACAGAAAGAAAAGAAAAAACCAAACACATAAATTAATCTAACAAGAGAAAGATAAGAGAATGCAAACGAAGGGAAGGGATGGCCCTTCCACGTTGGCGAGAATTCCACGTCTTCTCTTAATCCTACACAAGAAAGCAAAATACAAATTAACCTACTGAAAAATAATCTAAGTTAAGACTCAATAAATTACTCTAAAACTAAGCTACGCTAAGAATTTGGTAAATTATTGACTTCCCTCCCCAGCAACGGCGCCAAAAACTTGATCGTTTAAATATAAAATACTTGCAAGTGCAAAAGGCAATTGTATTACAGTGAGTATAGAAAGGGTTGTCAAACCTCAGGGACAGTTAACTAATTTACCGTACTCAAGAGAATAAAAGATGTAGTTTAACTAATTCTAAAGAAAACAATAAATTTTAGCTAATCTAACTGAGATTTAATCAATATGGAGAAGTATCAAGACAATGAATCCACCACTAGAGATACAATTACTACTCTCAATTATTATTATGCATAAGTTAATATAATATGGCAACTTGTGTTCATGGTCAAACACACAAATCACAATGAATTCACTCACGTTCTTGGTCGGACAGGAAAGTTCATCCACTATCATGTAATTAATTCTATCCTTGTTCGGGCATAAAATCAATCACAAACCTATTCTTGGTCAGACACAGGGATTAAAAAGATCTAATTCCATTTATAATCAATCAAGTCTATGGTCAAGCACTCAAACGAAACTCATGAAATAATATTAAGCATGAATCATAATCAACTTTATTAAATGAAACTATCAAGAGTAGCAATACACATATCTAGGGCTTCATCTAGCCTTGATAAGGAATTTAATTACACATAGGAAGAGAGAAAAGAAAAGCTTGTTTTGATAGTTCCATTAGCATGGATTTCTTCTTCTTCTTTGGCTCCAAAAGACTCATTTTCTTGCTCTTCTCTAGCCTCCAATATAGCTAAAGATCTATTCTCTAATGCCCAATATGTTCTCCCTTAAGGCTTATTTATATGTTTGAAGAGAAACCTCCAAGTCCTCTTCTAAATCCAAGTCGAAATAGACTTCATTTAAGTTTTTCCACAAACTAATCGATTGCTCCGTAAAGTCGATCGATCACATTCCTTCTTTGATTTCTACGTTGTCGCGTCGATCATCTGTTTCATCTCGACTGCCGATCGATCACTTATATTACCGATCGATCGTGTTTACTATATTGCGTGATCCAAAAACTCCAGTAGATACCATCGATCGTTGTGAGCGCCAATTGATCACTTGCTTCATTAACACTGTTCTCGGCTCTGGCGATCGATCGTGTATGAAATGCCGATCGATCTTAGTTACTGTTTAAAATTTTCAAATTGCTATAACTTTCGGCTCTGAATTACGCACGGTCAGTGGCATTGGAAAGCTGACTTCTTGACTTTAACATGAATCTTGAATCAGTCTAATCAAAGATATGCACATGAAGTTATGAAGATTTAATCATTGAAGTGTATCACCCAGAAAATTAGTAAGTATCTTAAAACCGATTTGGTCGAGTTTACCATTTGGAATTAAAGTTGGTGAGAAGAGCTTTCCAACGCCACCAACTATGCACGATTTGAAGTTCGGAGTGAAAAGTGATGAGAAATTGAATTTTGTTTGTGCGAAGCTGCGATCGATCGCCATAACCAACGATCGATCGGGAAATTGAACCGATCGACACCTTATTAAAATGATCGATCGTAGTTACTATGATTATTGACTATTTTGTTTCGGATAAAGCGATCGATCGACAATAATTACGATCGATCGGCTGTAATACGATAATGTAGAACAACGCATACGACGATCCATCGCCGTATAGCCGATCGATCACCGGCTGCGATTTTGCAATTTTTAGCTTATTTTTGGGGTGGATTTGCATGGGAAAAATACAAAATCCCAATTGGACTTTAATTGCATGTCTCTAGAGAGATCTTGAGGCCTTCTCATTTGTGGGAAGTGTCCATAATATAGAAAATTAGTTTAAGAAGGGATTCTCCCCTATCTCTATATAAACCATAGAGAGTTGGCTTCTGCTATTGTAAAACCTAGCCCTAGAACGTCCAAAGACGTTTCCCCCTCTCCTTCCCACCTTCACCCACCTCCTATAAGGCTTCTTCTTGTGGGAGTTTGCAAGAGCTTGGAGCGGGAGCTTTGGAGGAAGCGGAGGAGACAAGCAACACGTAAAAAGGAGGAATCTTCGGTGAATTAAGTAGGATGGTTTTTTCCCTTTTCCTCTCTTATGTTATATGATATTGATAAGTATTTTAATTCAAATAAAATCAAAAAAATATAAAATCAGTGAGATTAGAAACTAGACTCACGAGGGTACTATCAGTAAAAATTTCAGAGGTTAAGTCTTACTGTACAGAGCACAGTAGCTGTCGGAAAAGGACTATTATGCAGGAGGCAGTGAGCTGAATCGGAGAGAAAATACTAAATATACAAATAACATAATGTATTATGATATGATAAGGTTTAATATGTTAAGACCAGTAATTGGACTATATACTTTTGGAATATCACAGTAAGAATTTGGTTAGAAGTAATCTAATTAGGAAGGATAATCCTTTGAACAAGTAATTCATAACTATCTATCTTAAAAACGTTGATATCGGTTTGATATTCCACTTAGAATTCAAATCTTCTAAGAATTCTTTGATTTCTTATCTCTGATATTTGTATTATATAATTTAAATCGTATGAGGAATTCCTATCTAGGGCTGAGCATGAAAGGTATGCATTGATTGTATGGTACTCCTTGGGTGAGTCGATGTTATTCGAAGTGTTTGGATTTCTTGTTATACTAAGAGTGAATTACATGCCTTTGTGAAACTTATCATTCTATGCTTCTCTAATGAGTGAGTTATTTGTTGGCCAAAGATCTTGACACTTCTTTCCATACTCCATGAGAGAGTCTGTTCTGGTAAGAGATACATTATGATCTTATAGTGTTGCGACCTCTTTTCCTTTGAGATATTGCTCATATTGATTTCATGATTGTTTCTTCTACTGGAGATCTTGCGAGACTCTCCCCATGGTGGATTCATAGTATACTCAATTAAGATATTTCTAGATCTTGCTAGGTCACTTATATTTATGAAGTTGCGATTCCATACTGCCCGAAGGGAGGCACTATACGTACGTTAGATTATGGACATTATGGAAGGTTCTCAGTCTCCGCCCATCGTGTCCGTAAGCACTGATGGGGCCAGCATCCTAGATGCATGGCAGGGTTCCAAAGAGAGGGCCCCTAGGGTGGTTTTGGTATATTATTTTAGTCACTTGCGAGCGACCAGTTTAGCGAGCAGAATTTGTAACTCCATTCACTTTAGATTATGGAGCCTTTGATATAATTATCATTCTCTCCTTACCATTATGTATGGTAGGAGCCTTATTGATGTTTTTCCTATACTTGCGAGTTGGAATTGTTGTTGACTAACCTTATAGGTGTATAGACCTCGGTTCAGTTTAGATATTGTGGGATGTTCACAATCCTTTGTTATTCTTATCCTCTTCATACTGCTTGTTTTAATTCAGTGGGTTTTTACATCCTACTGAGTGTTTCTATGAAATACTCATGCATCCTCTGATGCAGGCGCAAATGAAAATTAAGATTAGGAAGTGCAGTAGTGGAAAAGGCGAATTGCAGGCACCGAGAAGAGTTTAAAGACTATTTAGTTATTTGCTTTGCTTTTATTGATGCTTATGACATTATTGCCAATTGTGTGCCATAGACTTATAGGTTTATTTTATTTAATTTTCTTAAATAGATTATTATTAAGTAAATTCATTTCATATTATTCATTGATGTCTATTATTGTATTACATTGATTGCGGGCATAATCGGTTACACGTCCTTTTGAGATGATTGTAATCGGTTGGAAAATCGACTATTCGGTCGCGTGCCCGGGATCTCTACTTCGAAATGTATTCTATTGATTGGCTTCCGCACTCCGATCGAGGTATGGGATTTCGGGGCGTGACATGAAGTCCCTTTTTACCTCATTTCTGCGTCTTATTATTGTTTCCTACAAAAACTAAAAACTATATTAAAGTAGCATTAATTCTAATCAAACACTAGCATAAACATAAGCTTAAGAGATAATAAAATGTATATTTCATGTGTAGATCATGCTGGCGTATACAACACTCCACCATGCTCCACTTTCGTCTCTTCCTCAAGGCGACCAACAGAGTATTGATCTAATGTTTAACATTGGCTTCTGTTTAACAAGCCAAAAAAAACTGCATCGGCTTCTGCGGTTTAGCATCGACAGAGACACTACTGACATAAATCTGGCGTTGGGTATACTCGGAGACTGACGAGCCGACTGCGGGGACAGGCCCAGCGGAGGCAAGATAGCAGGCAGCCATACGGTTGTCGATGCGCTTTTGGGGCTCTTTGGTTTTATCACCTTTGCACAAACTAACAATAAGTGTACCCATTTTCTCATCATTGGGCAACTTTTGAGCATCAAGCAACTTCTCTCTGATAGATGCGGGATCGTTGACCATAAACATCTCCAAAGCAGCCTTGCCCTTGCCCAACCTCCCCGCCATAGAGATCAAATCATTGAAAACTAGACTACTAACCAAGCCCTTCTCTACCTTCTTCTCTCTGGCAAGAAGTGCCTTCAATATAGACTCTCGGGTTTCCACAGATGGGAAACCCCCATGATTCTGCGCTCAAACCGCCTAATTATTGCTTCATCAAGATCAAATAGCCTCTTTGTAGTAGCAAGTACAAGTATGCGTTCATCAGCATTTGTCTTCAGGCCATCCCAGTGCGTCATAAACTCATTCTTAATCTTTTGCATCGCTTTATGCTCCCCAACCCGGTGTCATTGGCCGAGCATGCTGTCCACTTCATCCACAAATATAATTGTTGGAGAGACCTTTGCTGCGAGAGTGAATAATGCTCTAACATTTTTCTCATCCTCTCCAAACCAATTAGAGGTGAAGGTGGACATTGAAACATTGAGAAAAATGGCCATCATTCTCTTGCATGTGCCAGGTGGCCCAAAAAGAAGAATTATGCGGCAAGGCTTCAAGAGACCACCATTAAAAAGATCAGGCCGTCGAAGTGGAAGTATAACCAGTTCCTCAAGTGACTCTTTTATAGTATCATGGGCACCTATGTCTACAAATGTTTCATTAATTTCACTTGCTGGGATGACCTCAGGCCTAATGCGCTTCTCAAACTCATTGTCCGTAACTTCAGGAGCTTTTGTTGGAGCAGCAGAATCACCATCTTTCTTGGACACAATAACAGTTTTCTCTGTTTCACTTTTACTATCAAGCACAGGAGCTTCACCTTTTCCATCATCATTCCCACTTGTACTAGCATCCTCTGCACTTTCCTTTCCAGCTTCCACATTTGCTTCCAACTGCCTAGTATTTTTTGAATCGAGTTTATTTTGCTGGAATATACTCAATCCATGAGACAAACTTTTTGATGAGATGACAAGCTTCCCCTTTCTGTACTCAGGATCTTTTGTATTCATTAAATGGTAAGAAATAGGAGACACAACAATCTCTTCAATGTAATTGCTGAGAACTTCTGTATCAGCGAGACAGATTAAACCCAACTCATTGCAGTCATGATCATTCGCTGCAAGTACCTCCATAATGTGGTTTCTGCTATCCTGATACTGAATCAATTTCATGCCTTCTTCGAATTGAGACTTCCAACTGATATGGTGGGTCTCATCTTCAGGTGGTTTGATCTCAGTGTTATAAGGAATTACAAGAGTAAGTTTCTCATCCATCTCTTTATAATCCGTACCTGAATCAAGGTCCTGGAACCAAGGACTAGAACTGGTCTTGGGCGGTGGAGCGTCGTCGGCGAGGTTCTTAAATCGGGAGACATTGCTGGGGATGTTGCCGATGGACATGGCGGCAGGGGCCTCCGGCGGGCCCCATCCACCGGGGTTAAAGGAGACGGAGCCCACATTTGGTGTCAACGACAACTCCTCCGCCAACTTGTTAAAGATCTCGCCAACCATCTCGTGCAACCTAGAATCTGCCGCAGCCGCCAAGAGTGCGTTAAATGACCAAATGGTGTGGTGGCAGTTCAATTGAGGCAATTCATCCAACAGCTTGCGGGCATCATCGTACATGCCAAACTTACCACACAAGGAAATGACCTTGACAGCGAATCCCTCCTTGGAGATATCGAGAATCTTTCTATGGCCGTCGAGGATGGCCTTTATTGAAGAGTGGCTGCCGGCTGCGGAGAGACGGCGGAAGGTGAGATCGTAGACGTGGCGGTTGCAGCAGACGCGGGAACTGGCAGTAGAGAAAGAAAGGAACTTGTCGGCCAGCTTGGCGAGGTCGCGCTCGCAGAGGACGTCCATGACGAGCTCGTAGGCCGGCTTTGAAGTGGGAAAGGAGTCAGTGGCACTGAGGCGGCCATGGTGGTAGTAGAGGCGGCTGTGGTGGTGGTGGCAGTGCCGGTCGGGCTTGAGGGCTACGATATTTTGGGCATCGATGAGGGAGACAATGTTAGATCCGTCGGTGGCCATGGCGCCCTCGAGGGGCTGGACAGAGACCAGTGGTTGAACGGCGGCAACGGTGGTGGCGGAGTCGCAGAGGAGCTTCCCCAATATGGATCGTACTGCCCACCCGTGGCACTCTGGATGGTCGGGTGGTGAAGCGTCAAGGGCCATCTCTGCAAGAGCAGCCGGGACGGTGGCATACTCGAGCTCGCGGAAGAGGAGGAATCCCTTGGGTGAAGTGCCGCCAGCCGAGGCTCTCGGTGAGAGGAGGGATGCGGTGGTTTCGGCGGAGATATGGAGAGCAGGGGGAGTATGGGTAGCGACGACGGAGGAGATAGCGAGGTAACCGTTGAAGGGAGGAGAAAGGGTGACGGTGATGGGGAGGACGGTGGTTGTGGAGACGACTCCATCAACCCTGTCAGTAAGGTCATCATCGTCCACCTCCTCGTCAATTTCTAAGTCATCCTCATCGTTGATCTCTTCATCATCGTTGATCTCTTCATCATCGTGATCCTCCCTCCGAAGGGGGGGCCTTTCAGCCGTAGGAGTAAAGTCTTCTTTATCGGCCACCGGCATGCCTTTCGAATTGCGAAGCAGAGAGAAGGTCTCACCCATCTCTGCCGGAGCAATCGGGTTGCCATTTGGGGTGGTGCATAGGTTGTCGGATCTTGTGCGAATGCCTGGGTGAATTGATGAAGTTGGGTGATCATCTCTGCGTACATGCGTACATGGATCTTATCTCTGCGGCCACAAGAGAGGAAGACTCCCCCTTATAAAAAGGGCTCTATTACAATTATGATGACATAATGATGACATGATTGTTCATTCATGATTATTACGATTTATTACTTTATACTGAAAAATAAGCTAGTCCTAACTATAGAAACTAATACGGCTTAAATTAGATGATGCTCTTGGGTTGTGCTGGCGTACACAATAGAGGCGGTTGAGCTGCCATTGCGAGTACGACCTATGACCCCAACTAGGGAGATGGGAGAGAGGGGAAGGAAAATGCAGAGATGGAGATGAGATGAGTGTGGGTAAAATGAAAATTTTCGTATGAGACCTATTTCATTTTTTTAACAGAAATAAAAAAAGGTAAATGACAAAAAAATGACTTTCCAACTCTTTTTAATTTTTTTAACAAAAAGAAAATAAGAGAAATAGACTTTCTTTTTGTCCCAAAAGTGGCATAAACATACCCAATAGGGAAAATTACGAAGATACTACTTTTAAAAAGAAATTACATATTGATAAAATAGGAGCTGCGAGAAATATATTTACCACAAGTGATCATGTTGCCAAAAAAAACATGCGATCAGACACCCGTTGCTGCACACTTGCGCCCTAGGAAGCACGGACACAGCAAAATGGCAGCGTGTCCGTATCCGATACGTATCCGACACGGATACGTTGGCGACACGGCTGCTTGTGTGTCCGTGCCATTTTTTTAAAAAAAACGGATACGTTTCCGATACGTCGGGACACGTATCGGATACGTTCCCGATACGACGGGACACGAGACTTTAAAATCCTCCGGCCGTCCAGCCCGTCCCCCTTCTCTCGTGCCCTAGCTCTCCCCCCCACCGGTTTCCGGCGATCTCGGCTTGAAGAGGCTTCTCTCCGGCTCTCCCTCACGTTACTTGCCGCTCGGTGGATAGCCTGTCCGGTCCCCCCTTCTCCATTTCTCCTGTGCGGTCGGCCCTAGCTCTCTCCTCAAACTTTCATGGTAAGCTCTGCTCTACTCTCTCTCTCTCTTTCTCTCTCTCTCTCTCTCTCTTCTTGTGTTCTTCTATTCCCGGCTAGGATTGTGTTCTTCTGTTCCGGGCTAGGATTGGAAGCTGAACTCAAGAAAATGGCACCTCCCAATGGAAGGGTTGTTTTTGTGTTCCGGGCTAGATGTAGATGTTTTGTTGGTAGCATGGAGGTTTGGGTACCCAAGAAAATAAAGAAGATAAAAAAGTAGGGATCCTTTTGTATATGGTGATTGACATTAGTATTGCTGCAGAATGCAGATATGTAGCTTGAAGTTTTACATACATCATTAGAAGATATTATGTAATAACTTTCATGGATTATATGGTTATTATTATTATCAATAAGTAGATAGTTTAAGCACGACTATTCTCTGATATATGTTATGTGTTTAACTTTCATGGATGATATGAGATGTTTTTGTTTTTTTTACTTACTAGCTTGAAATTTAGATTTTTTTGGGAAAGCTTATCTCTTACAGTATCTTACTGCCTACTGAATATGTTAATTATGAAATTGTATTAATTATAAATTCGATGGTTATGTATCGCTTTTTTGTTTTTGGTTGACAAAATACATGTCCCAGGAACAAACATTTAAACAATAGACATAGGTTTTGTTGCTTTTTTACTGGTGTTATCTATGTATGTTCGTCTTGTTAAAATTATAATAACAGACTTGATGGAACAAGTTTTGGTGGATCTCGAATATGCATATGTGCCTTAAATTATGCAGGTACAAATTCTCTACTGAAGTAATTTTCCAGGTTGATTTCCTCCAGTTTTTAGTTATTTATTGTTGAGCTAAGGATGATTTATTTTTTTGAAGAACCTATATTTTAAATAACTGAGGGAAGAATTAGTCAATTGTTGAAGCCATGTTATCTCCTGATTTTAAACCTATGACCACTTCCTTCATATGAATGAGATAATTCTAGGTTCTGAAGAAGACTTGATGTTACCAGGTTTTGAGGAAGACTTGATGTTACCAGGTTTTGAGGAAGACTTGATGACAATATTTAATGAATTTCATTCCTATCTGGTAGATTTTGGGATCAATTAGGGATGTGCTAAAACCATTATTAGAGTCTCCTTTCATTTTCTTGTCTCCTTTCTAATTAGAGTCTCCTTTTCATCTTGTTTTGTAGAAAATGCATGATTTTATTGTGAAGTTGATATTTAATTGTTGCTTTCATGTTTTGAAATTTTTACTGCAGTGCAGATGCATGTCATTATTGTCATTACTAAAGTTTGTGTATTTGTATGATGCAGTAATTCTCACAACATTATGGAAGCTACTAGCTCAATTGGTAGTAGGGAATTTGATGGAAATTTTCCTCTTTGGAGATATGTTACTAAACTAGGAAGAGCTAGTGAAGGAGGTGGTAATGCAAGGTTTACTTGCAACTATTGCCAAGGGTCTTATAGTGGCTCTTATTCTAGAGTAAAGGCACACTTACTCAGGATTAGGAATTCAGGAATAAAAGCATGCCCTAAGGTTACACAAGAGCATATTTATGAGATGACCAATATGGAAGAAGAAGCTGAAAAAAGGAAGAACCCAAAGCAAGTCCCTTTAGCTAGCAGCCATGGTAGCTCAGCTACAGATACTAGTATAGGCATGCTTGGAAAGAGGAAAAAAGAAAATGCTTTGGAGAAGGCATGGAATAAGGAAGATCGTGACACTTTGACAAGTTTAATTGCCAGGATGTTTTATTCTGGTGGGTTACCATTCCATTTTGCTAGGAACCCACACTATGTTGACTCCTTCAAGTTTGCAGCAAATAAACACTTTCCAGGTTATATTCCTCCAGGCTATAACTCGTTAAGGACTACTCTTTTACAAAAACAAAAGTCTAATACTGAGAGGTTATTGAAACCAATGAAAGCAACTTGGAGTGAAAAAGGTGTAAGTATTGTTTCTGATGGATGGAGTGATGCACAAAGAAGGCCTCTCATCAATTTTATAGCTGCATCGGAAATAAGACCCATTTTTTTAAAGCAATTGATGGCACAGTGATTGATTGAATTTTTTTAACTATTTACTCGCAATCGCACGAGACTATGTATAGACTAGTGGTAACGAGGTCGAACCCAAAGGACTTGGAAGATTAATCTAATTTTAATGAAAAGATTGAATTTTAATGATTTTAATTAACTAAAGAAATAAACTTTAATAAGAAATCAGATGAATAAGAATATCAAAGCGTCGAATCCACCACTAAACATGCAATTACTACTCTCAATTATTATCTCCACAAATTGATAAGATATAGTAATTTATGTTCTTGGCCGGACACACAAATTATTAGTGAATGAACTACACGTTCTTGTCCAGACACGAAAAAATTCATCCACTATAAATTAATATAACTAACTCTATCCTTAGCCGGGCATAGAATCAATTATAATCCCGTTATTATCTAGACACAGGATATATCAAGATCAAATTCCATTAATCATTCATTAAGTCTCGGTCAAAGCAATTAAGAGGAACAGTAATGAAATCGCATTAAGCATAAAGAATCATTATCAACTTTTCACTAAATTAAACAAATAAGAGTAGCAAATACAAATTTAGGCCTTCATCTAGCCTTGATAAGAAAATTAGCTAGACATGGAATAAGAGAAAGAAATAGCCTGATTTGTCGGATTCATCAAAACACTGCTGACAAAATCACTATTCATAGTACTGTTCACAAAATACTGTTCATAGCACTATTCATCGTCTCTCCCAAAAATCTGTGTTACTGTAGCATGAAGAACAGTACTGTAGCAGTTGCAGTTTCTGCCCAAAATCTGGCCTTTTCTTCTCCTATCCTCCTTCTCTTGCTCCGGCCTCTTGCTTCGACTGAAAACACACCAAAATCCGGCGGAGAACACGACCAACAGACTCTGTTTTTTTCAAAATCTGCCCCCAAAAATCCGTCATTTCTTCTGTTTCTTCGATCGGTTTTTATAGGTTTCGATATCAGAGTCCTCTTCCCGCCAATTTCTCTTCGAGATACGCACAAATCCGCCATGAAATCGAAGCACGACTCTGTTTTTTTAAAGAATCCCGATTGAGCACAAACTGCCTTGTTTATTTCCGGCGCGACTCTGTTTTCCCGATTCAGCATGAGTCTCCATGATCTGCTCCTTCGGGTCGCAGTCACCCTTGTCCTTCAAGTCTTCTCTGACAGTCGCCGTCCATTGCCGCCGCCGTCGTTATCGTCGAATGCTTTCCGCCGTCGATTTCACCGCCTTTTCTACTTCGCTGCCTCGAGCTCCGCCACCATCTCTGCTCTGTCTAGCTTCTCCTCCGTCGCCGCCTTCCGCCGTCGAGGACGCCATCTCAGCCCAGACCCCGTCGAGACCCACCGGCTTGCCGGCCATAGTTCAGCCCCGCCGATCTTCCATCCAGCTTGATCAAACAGAGCATCGCCGTCTTCTGAAACGAAGGCCCGAGCTTTGGCTTGGGCCGGGTTTTTTTTTCTTTCCTTTTTCTTTTAACTGAACCGGACCGGATTTTGAACCGGTCATATTTCTTTTTTTATTTTTTTTCTTTATTAAACAAAAACCAGTTTTATCGATCTCATCCATCCAATCTCATCTTGACGGTTCTTCTCTTTAATCATGTCTCTTTCGCGTGCGATATTTCAAATGCTCAGAACTTTTTGCTCAGAACTCCGAATTGCGAACAGTCAGTGGCGTTGGAAAGCTGACTTCGTGAAACATAAGTTTAAAAGAGATAATAAACAAACACTAGCAGAAACATAAGTTTAAGTGATAATAAAATGTATATTTCATGTATAGATCACACCCCCAAACCTAGATTTTTGCTAGTCCCTAGCAAAACAAAACAAAATAAAATCAAACAAACTAAGGAAACTAATGCATAAAAATAAACACCACTTTCGTAGGGAACACGATTGCATTGAGCGTATGCAACAAGCCGTTAAACCTCTGGGTGTCCCCAGTAGGACGAGTTTTGTCTCGTGAGGGTTTGCAGTCATGCTACCCACAAACATGTATTTATGGAATTAACCTAAATGTAAAAACAAATCAAAACACTGCAAAACAAGCAAACCTATTATCCTGACAAATGCAAAATACAATGCTTAAGAGAATTAACCACACGTACTTGGTTCATAATCAACCGGAATATAGAAGCCCTCAAGTAAGTGGTTTTATTCCACACTTTCATCTTGGAAGTTTCTGCTCAAATATAATATAGCGTGATAATATAGATAGTAAAAGTATAGAACATTGTAGCAATACATTCTAAATTTCTGTTTTACACATATCCAGTGTTACTCATTAACCAAAGAACATCAGAATCTACATAGTCATCCCAATCTTTTGGTTCATGATAGCACAAATGCCTGCGCACCTCATTCGGGTCCAACATTCTAGATTTGAGAGGATAATACACCACAGACTTCTTTTTTTTTTCCCGCTAGGACTGTGTAAGGCCTGACTTCAAGATGCTTAGGTTTAGCAATGACTCAGGCCAATGACTCCCAGCCAGCTGGCTTAGGGCATTAGGTTTTAAGAGACCGCTTCGGGCCCGAGCATCAGCCTAAGCTAATCCTATAAAGTCAAGCAGCCCCTTTTCTTTCATTTTGTTTTCATTTTTTTTTCGCATTTTTCATTTTTAGCATTCATATTTTCAGCACATCTTTATTCTGTCCAGGTTGTATTATACTCTCAACCTATTTCCGGTTCCAGCCCTTGCCATAGCCAAGTAAATGGTCTATCATGATCTTTTAAGCTCAAAGGACAACTACATATCATCCAATGACTCTGACTAAAGACATCCCACTGAAGATTAGTATTCAACAAATCTCTAGAGGGTATTACTTTATGTACTTTATGTACTAGTGTGTGAATGAGTTTTCTTAGTTCAAGCACCTGATCCAAGAGGACTGTAACAGAAAGATACGGCTCAGTTAAGTTCTCTAACCTCCAGTATACTTACTCACACTTCCAATGTAAATTAATCTCTTAAGAATTGTAAAATGCATCTTCACGGGATAAACTATCAAAACCTAAGAAAAATACTAACAAACAACCTAAAAACTATATTTTTTTCAATTTTTTTTCGTTTTTTTTCGTTTTTTAAGCATTAACGAAAATAGATAATAATGAAACAAAATAACACTTCTTCTTTTCTACACCCCCAAACCTAAACTAAACATGGCCCTCAATGTTTACCAAAATAATACTACAATGAATAGTAAAAGAAAAGAAGTGAGAAAAGAAGTCACCTGAATGGAGAGCCTCATGGTAGATGTAAAGCATGAAAGACATAATCGACGAATGAGGAGATAATATAAATATGGAAAAATTAAATACACCCCCAAACCTCGACTGTAGCATCCCTACATAGGTAAAAAATAACCTACAATAAAAATAAAATAGAAAAGAAACAAGAAAATAAAATTTTGGGTTGCCTCACAAGAGCGCTAAGTTTTACATCTTCAGCCAGACATTGTCCTTCAATTCACTCAGGGTAAACAGGATCGTTAAAATAATCAGTGGTTCCATCAGCATCTGCAACTCCCTCTAAATACGATTTTAATCGCTGGCCATTTACCGTGAATGTATTACCGGTTTTAGGGTTGTGAATGTCAACGTCACCATGAGGAAACACCTTAGTCACAGTAAAAGGACCAGACCATTTAGAGCGCAGTTTGCCAGGAAAAAGATGCAATCTTGAATTATAAAGCAAAACTTTTTGAGCAGGCTGAAAGGACTTCCGAAGAATGGATTTATCAAGAATTAGTTTAGTCCGTTCTTTATAAAGTTTTGCACTCTCATAAGCACCGAGTCGCATTTCTTCCAATTCATTAAGTTGCAATTTACGTTCACATCCTGCTTTATGCATATCAAAATTCAAAGCCTTTATTGCCCAATAGGCACGGTGCTCTAACTCCACTGGTAAGTGACAAGCTTTCCCAAAAACGAGTCGACAAGGCGACATACCAATGAGAGTTTTGTATGCAGTCCTGTAAGCCCACAAAACATCATTTAATCGCAAGGACCAATCTTTCCTATCAGGTCTAACAGTTTTCTCAAGAATCTTTTTAATCTCCCGATTAGACAATTCCACCTGACCACTTGTTTGGGGTGATATGGAGTGGCAACCTTATGGGTAACAGAGTACTTTTTCAGCAAATCTTCAAAAGACCTGTTACAAAAATGAGTGCCTCCATCACTAATAATAGCTCGTGAGGTCCCAAAACGACAAAATATGTTATCTTTCAGAAATTTTATCACAACCTTATGATCATTTGTCTTAGTTGCAATTGCTTCGATCCATTTAGAAACATAATCTACAGCAACCAGAATGTAAATGTGCCCAAAGGATTGGGGAAAGGGTCCCATAAAATTAATTCCCCAAACATCAAACAATTCTACGACCAGAATGGGTTGGAGAGGCATCATATCTCGTTGAGATATAGATCCTAACCGTTGATATCTATCACAAGATTTGCAGAACTCATGAGCATCCTTAAATAAGGTTAGCCAATAAAATCCACTCTGCAAAATCTTAGCAGCAGTTTTCTTTCCCCCAAAATGTCCCCCGCATGCTTGAGAATGACAAGAATATAAAATGCTATGAATCTCATTCTCAGGCACATACCGTCGAATCACCTGGTCCGAACATATTTTAAATAAGTACGGATCATCCCAAAAGTAAGATTTAACCTTAGAAAAGAATAAATCTTTATCATGTTTGGTCCAATGGGATGGAATCTGACCTATGGCAAAGTAGTTCACAATGTTGTCAAACCAAGGTGTTTTAATTTGGGAAATGGAAAACAATTGTTCATCAGGAAAAGAATCATGTAGTGGCTCTTCATCTTTAGATGTTTCAACAAGGATTCTAGAGAGATGATCGGCTACTACATTCTCAACACCTTTCTTATCTCGGATTTCATAATTAAATTCTTGTAAAAGTAAAATCCATCTTATCAATCGAGGCTTGGTGTCTTTCTTGGACAAGAGATGTTTTAACGCAGCATGGTCAGAGAAAATGATAATTTTAGACCCTAAAAGGTAGGATCTAAATTTATCCAAGGCATAAACTACCGCTAGAAGTTCCTTCTCCGTAGTGGTGTAATTCAATTGAGCATCAGAAAGGGTCTTACTAGCATAATAAATGACATGGGGAACCTTATTCACTCTCTGTCCTAGGACAGCACCAATGGCATAGTCTGAAGCATCACACATGATTTCAAAGGGAAGAGAGTAATCAGGGGCTGAATGATAGGTGCAGTAGACAATAAGGTACGAAGAGTGTCAAAAGCTTGCCTACATGCATCATCAAACACAAAAGGCACATCGTGGGCTAGTAGATTGCTTAAGGGACGAACAATCTTACTAAAGTCTTTAATGAACCGCCTATAAAAGCCTGCATGACCAAGGAACGATCTAACATGCTTCACCGAAGATGGTGGAGGTAGATGAGTGATGAGATCGACCTTGGCTTTGTCGACTTCAATTCCCCTTTTTGAGACTACATGTCCCAAAACAATTCCCTCTTGCACCATGAAATGGCTTTTTTCCCAGCTTAAGACAAGATTTTTCTCTTCACAGCGCTTGAGCACTAATGACAGATTATGGAGACATTCATCAAATGATGGACTAAATACAGAGAAATCATCCATGAACACTTCTAAAAATTCGTCTACCATATCAGAGAAGATGGCTAGCATACACCGTTGAAAGGTGGCAGGTGCATTACATAGCCTAAAAGGCATTCTTCGGTAAGCAAAAGTACCGAAGGGACAAGTAAAAGTAGTCTTCTCTTGATCTGCCGGAAACACTGGGACTTGGTTATATCCAGAGTAACCATCAAGAAAATAATAAAATTGTTGACCTGCTAGTTTCTCTAAGATTTCCTGAATAAAGGGTAATGGAAAGTGATCTTTTCTAGTTTTTGTGTTCAATTTTCTATAATCAAAACACACTCTCCACCCAGTGGTTTCACGGGTTGGGACTAACTCTCCATCAGAATTCTGCTTCACTGTGATGCCAGACTTTTTAGGCACAACTTGTACAGGGCTGACCCACTCACTATCAGAAATGGGGTAGATGATACCCGCATCTAACAGTTTCACAATCTCTTTCTTGACTACATCCCTCATGTTGGGATTCAATCTCCGCTGATTCTCTCTTGAAGGTTTAGCATTATCCTCTAAATGAATTCGATGCATACATATCGAAGGATCAATGCCTCTTAAATCAGCAACAGTCCACCCTATGGCTCTCCTATGCTCAACTAGAATCCTAAGCAGTTGACTCTCCTGGCCACTAGACAAGCTAGATGAAATGATGATGGGAAGAGTATCATTAGGACCTACAAAAGCGTACTTGAGGGTACTTGGAAGTGGCTTCAACTCAAGTTGAGGAGGAGACTTAATGGAAGGTTGGAGTGATGGACTTGAAGATATTGGTAAAGGCTCTACTCTATTTCTATAAGGAAAAGAGTCATGATAGGGAGGTGAGGCTGACATAACATGGGTTTCTTCAATGTGTGGCTCTAAGTCAGAATTATCTATCCCTAAAGAGAGTAGAGTAGGATCTTGAGCATCAGGCATTAGCTCATTCAAAAGTGTCTCTTCCATAAGATCGTCAATTTCATCAACAAGAGAACACTCCTGCTCACTTTCAGTGGCTCCTTGGTTTGAAGCTTGGAACACATTTAGTATGATCTTCATGTTTCCAAAAGACATCATCATCATTCCAGATCGACATTGAATACATGCATTGGCCGTCGCTAAAAAAAGGGCGGCCTAAAATAACTGGAATGGTGTGAGAAGTATTAGACACATGTTCCATGTCCAAGACCAAGAAATCAACTGGAAAGAAAAATTTCTCTACCCCAACTAAAACGTCTTCAAGAAGGCCACGAGGTTTTCTAACGGATCTATCGGCTAATTGCAGAGTAACCGATGTTGGTTGCAAGTTCCCTAAACCTAATTTCTCATATACTGAGTAGGGTAATAGGTTGACACTAGCACCCAAATCTAAAAGAGCCCTGTGAAAGATATGGTCACCAATGACACATGAAATGGTAGGTGTGCCAGGGTCTTTAAATTTCGGTGGTGTGTCATGTTTTAGAATAGAACTAACCTGCTCAGTAAGAAAGACCTTTTTAGAAATGTGAGTCCTAGACTTCTGCTTTTGTGTGCACAAGTCTTTGAGAAATTTGGCATAGGCGGGCACTTGTTGAATGGCTTCTAGGAGTGGAAGATTAATTTTAACTTGTTTGAAGGTTTCTAGCACTTCATCCATCCTAGCTTTATTTTTATTGAAAGGGGAATGCATGTCTAAGCATTGAGGAAATGGAGCACGGGGTACATAAGGTACCTCATGATTGGCCTTAGACTTGGTTCCTGAAGGAGACTCAGAAGGAGAAATATTATCCTTCTGTTTTGGTTGATTCGAATTAGGTAGCGTCTCTAATGTTTCATCATTCTCTGGATTGCTTGTTTTTCCCTGATCCTTATCTTCTCTCACCTCAACACCAACCGGGTTTTCAATTTGTTTCCCACTCCGTAGGGATGTTATAGCTTGAACATGCTCGTTGGAAGTAGTTTGGTGTTCAACCATAAACTGACCCTTCGGATTATTCATTGGTTGACTAGGCAATCGACCCTCTTCTCTCTTACTCATCGAATTAGCTAATTGGCCTATTTGAGATTCTAGTTTGGCTATGGATTGAGTATGAGAATGCACAAGTTGAGCTTGTGATTGTGCCTGGGCTTGAATACTCTGTAGAGCAGACAAGACTTTATCCTCAAATTCTGAATTTCTAGAGGGTTGTGAAAATTGGGAAGGCATAGTAGCTTGTGGAAAACCTGGTGGGTTATTTTGAAAATTGGCTCTTTGGGGTGGATTAAAAGGAACACCCTGGTTCTGTGGATGCCAGGAAAAATTTGGGTGATTCCTCTACCCCGGGTTATATGTGTTGGAGAACGGATCATTGCCTGTTCAAGCATAAGTTTGGGCAGCATTGACATGCTCCTGAACAAGCTCTGGGAATTGTGGGGCGGATGGGCACTCTAGGATAGAATGCATGGGACTTAAGCATAGAACGCATGCTTCTTGAGTGTGTGCAGGGGTTTGTGACTTTAGGCTCAAGATTTGATCTATCTTCCTAGATAATGTAGCAACTTGGTTAGAAAGATCATCTGTTTGTTTCACTTAATACATACCACCTTTAGAGAGGGTAGAAGAAGAAGAATCATTTAAATTCCTATTAACCATCGTATGTTTTCACTCAAGTTTTCAAAAAGTTCCCACGCTTCATTTTCATTTTTTAATAGAAAGGTGCCTCCACATGAAGCATCTACAAGATGACGATTCTGCTCAGTCAAACCTCTATAAAATCTTTGCACTAACTGCAATCTAGGTACGGCATGATGAGGACACTTCCTAAGGAGGTCCTTGAGTCTATCCCAGCTCTCATGAAATTGCTCAGTCGGCTGTTGTGTAAAGGTAGTAATGGCATCTCTCATTTGGTTTGTTTTACCTATGGGAAAGTATTTCTTAAGGAAATCTTGTTGCATTTTTGCCCACGAGGTAATGGATTCGGGTTCAAGAGAGTAGAGCCATTCTTTAGCCTTATCCTTAAGGGAAAATGGGAATAGTCTCAGTCTTACTGCATCATCTGTAATATTATTCAGTTTAAAAGTTGTGCAGATTTCTAGGAATTCATCCACATGCCTATATGGATCTTCGTGATTTCGCCAATAAAATGATGGTAACATCTGTTTTCCCGATTCAGCACGTCCATTGCCGCCGCCGTCGTTATCGTCGAATGCTTTCCGCCGTCGATTTCACCGCCTTTTCTACTTCGCTGCCTCGAGCTCCGCCGCCATCTATGCTCTGTCTAGCTTCTCCTCCGTCGCCGCCTTCCGCCGTCGAGGTCGCCATCTCAGCCCAGACCCCGTCGAGACCCACCGGCTTGCCGGCCATAGCTCAGCCCCACCGATCTTCCATCCAGCTCGATCAAACAGAGCATCGCCGTCTTCTGAAACGAAGGCCCGAGCTTTGGCTCGGGCCGGGTTTTTTTCTTTTGTTTTTCTTTTAACTGAACCAGACCGGATTTTGAACCGGTCATATTTCTTTTTTTATTTTTTTCTTTATTAAACAAAAACCCGTTGTATCGATCTCATCCATCCAATCTCATCTTGACGGTTCTTCTATTTAGTCGTGTCTCTTTCGCGTGCGATATTTCAAATGCTCATAACTTTTTGCTCAGAACTCCAAATTGCGAACAGTCAGTGGCGCTTAAAATTAGTCCCATTAGAGGTATGAAATAGAAGTAATTAATATTCAATCATTAAAGTCGCATTTCACCCCTTTTCCGCGTTTTACTCTTATTTCCTACAAAAACCAAAAACTATATTAAAGTAGCATAAATTCTAAACAAACACTAGCAGAAACATAAGTTTAAGAGATAATAAAATATATATTTCATGTATAGATCACACAGCTGAGTATAAAGATAAACACTATATTTCTGGCTTGCTTAAAGATGTCATTTGTGAGGTTGGACCACTTAATGTTGTCCAAGTAATAACAGATAATGCACCTGTTATGAAAGCAGCTGGATTGATTGTTCAAGCTGAGTACCCCCATATTTTTTGGTCACCTTGTGTGGTGCATACATTGAATTTAGCTCTCAAGAATATATGCGCGGCAAGAAACATAGAGAGAAATGCTCATGTTTTTGAAGAATGTCATTGGATTACCCAGGTTTCTGATGATGCCTCTTTTATCCGAATATTTATTATGAATCATTCTATGAGACTAGCAATTTTCAATGAATATAGCCCTTTGAAATTACTAGCAGTTGCTGACACTCGATTTGCTTCAACTATTGTCATGTTAAAAAGATTCTTTAAAATCAAAAGAAATCTTCAGCGCGTGGTGGTTAGTGATGAATGGTCTTCTTATAGAGAGGATGATGTGGGAAAAGCTCAGAATGTGAAGGATATTGTCTTAAATGATGTTTGGTGGGATAGGGTGGAGTACATACTCTCTTTTACTGGTCCTGTCATGCACCAAATTTCCAACCCCAAAATACGCGGAAGCGATATACCAATGAAGGTAATAGGGTCACAAATCTGGACAAACACGGGAATAGCAGGATCAGTATGACGTAAATAATTGTTCAATTACTATAGAAATGAAATAACTAGACAAAATTAACCATCTTAATCGATTCAAATAATCCCACGAAAGCAAATAATTAAAACAAGTGACATGCGGGCCACGAAATAACCAAAGATCAAAAATATCCATAATAATAATTAAAATAAGTTCTACGCTAACTAGTCTTCACGACTTCTCGAGCACCAACCTCCACGTCACGAGTATGCTGATCACACCTCTTCAGCTTTACGCCTTGCATCAGAAGATGCGTGAGTATTCCAGAAGAAATACTCAGTAGGATGCTAGAAAAACTCACAGTAGAAACAGACAATAAAGGAACCAATAACAAGCAGGTCCGATAACTCAGGATAATCATGACACAGATGATACTTACCCGGAAAAGATACAACACCTAAAATATCTCGTTGATCATGGTGAAATAATCATAATAATCAATATGACTCCAGACTTCCAAAGAGTAAGGAGATAAACAAAGTATCTGATCTGGACAACCAAAGTGTCGAAGATGTCAATTTCTGCTCTCTGATCAGTCCAATTCCTCTATGAACTTCAATACCAGAACATCCTAGAGGTTCTACGTAGGAACCTGGCCATGCGTCTAGGGATGTTGGCCCCATCGGTGCTTACGGGCACAATGGGCGGAGATTGCAGACCTTCCGTCATGTCTGACAATCTAAAGCGCACGCGTTGCCGTAATCGGCTGAACTACAGAGGTTCATAATCATCGGAGACCACCATGGGTCTAGCTATGGCTCGTGAGCATACTATGATCCAACCTAAGAGTGTTCAACAAAGCTCTTAGTGGAGAAACAGTTTACATGGAACTGGGTTTGTCTAACCACAAACAAGGGTATTTTCGTGAATAAATAATTTCAGAAATTAGACTCTCGAAGAAGTATAATGAAATTCTCAGCATTTAACCATGACTGACTCTCAGGAGATTAACCAACAATCGGTTTGTGCCTATGCACGAGTTGACACGAAACTGGACTCCTCGGTAAAGACACCGTCAACGTCAACACCCAGCACTATTTCAATCAAGATCGTCCCTGGTTCTCAAGACTCCTGAATTGATGATCCACAAACTTTTAATGGTAGAATCGAAATGAATAACCCTAATCTAATGTTAGGCACCGCAAGCAAAGACATAGATGACCACGACATTTGGAATAGAGACAATACTCCACACGTATTATTATCATAAGTACCTTCTGGAATTCTTAGACCATAGTACCCTCCTTATGTTATATAAATATATATATGTATATATATACATGTAGTCTTAGCATAGCGTTTTAAAACCGTGAAAGGACACTATTATGGACACAACAGCTCAATTCCCGGACTTCCTCCAGTCTACACAGAACCTAACAGTCCCTGAAATTTTTATAGAAGACATCCTTGTGTCTGTAGATCATTACCCAACTTACGGAATAATTTTCTGAATTTTCTACAATTAGTTATGAATTTTTTAATGCAATCTGTCTGTGCAGGGTACACCCTGGCCGAGAGCACTATACTAAGTAATAACCCGATTTTCACTTGTTATTCTTAATCCTAATCACAACTAGAGTCTTTTAGACTCAAACCCTCTTAAATTAGGCCTTTATTAGCTTCTGGTCAGACCATTAATTATGTATTAACTCACCTAGTAACCCCTTTTTAAAACTGTTTTACATCATAGCCTTAAGGATTCATTAACCGGCAAACTAGACACCTTTTTTCGGACAGTTTGGCTTCAGGTCAGACCTATTGACAGAGGTCTTAAGGCCCACGAACAAAGATCCATAAGTATTATCACTTTCATCTTGTTAGTACATCCATTAATCTCCTTTAGATAGTCTTACTACCTATATACCATATCAATTAGGGTAAACACTACATAAAGTAGACAGCTTTATCAAGACACAGAACAAAATCACAAAGCACGACTTGTGACACTTAAGGACGCATTACCTCTGAAAGCTTGCTTCTTTTGGATGAGAAACACAAGAGTTATACCAATTAATAGATCAATTAGGTCGATACATGGAGAATGTGAGATCAGGTGACTAGTAACAAGAAAAGAAACAACTTTTCATAAACAGACCCTTATCTACAAAAATCAAAGAACGATACTCAATGTTAGACATCAGATACATGACTCACATGAATCATAAATACACGCTATCAGGGACGTCTTGATCGAATTGTGCATGAGAGTTATGCATCAAGAAATCAATCGGTATTTCAACAATTGCCTTGGAAACGCAAAACTACTAGCGATCGATCGGTCCGTATACGCGATCGATCGTCTTGCGATCGATGCCTTACAAAAACGATCGATCGCCTCCCGATCGATGCCATATGAAGGCGATCGATCGGTCTGACGGAAAAATTTTAAATTTCAATTTTTAACGAGATTTCTAGAATTCAAAATTACTCCCATTTAGCAATGAAATTCCACTTTATTAATATAAAATTTACGGTCGCTACAGGTCCTATTTATGATATGCTTAGATGTGCCGACACAGACAAACCCATCCTTCACATAGTGCACGATATGTGGGACACCATGATTACAAATGTGAAGAAAGCAATATTTCGGCATGAAGGCAAGGAGGAAACTGATGTATCTACCTTTTAAAGTGTGTTACATGAAATACTCATTGATAGGTGGACAGAAAGTCCTACGCCACTTCATTGCTTAGCTCATTCATTGAATCCCAAGTAAGTTTAAGAAATTTAATTAACTTTGAAGCATTCATTTTTTAAATTTCATGTTTTTATTATTTTTATACTAACTTTGTTATTAATATTCAGATTTTATAGTGAGCAATGGATCAACGGTGCTCCAAATGTACTAGCTCCACATAGGGATGAGGAAATTTGTGTGGAAATGAATAAATGTTTCAAAAAGTTTTTTAATGATATTTAAGATAGATCGAAGTTAAATATTGAATATGCTAGGTTTTCTGGATCTATGGATATATTTGGAGAATCTGACTGCATGGAAGATAGGTAGAGGTTAGATCCAAAAGTATGGTGGTATACTTACGGATCTTCTTTTCCATTGCTTCAAACTCTAGCTTTCAAGCTTCTTAGACAACCATGTTCTTCCTCTTGTGCTGAGAGGAATTGGAGTACTTACTCTTTCATTCATTCCTTGAGGAGGAATAAATTTTTTCCAAAACGTGCTGAAGATTTGGTATATAGGCATAGTAATCTTCGACTTCTATCTAGGAAAACTGAAGAGTATAGTAAAGGAGGAACCATGATGTGGGATATTGCTGGAGACACTTGGGATGAGCCATTCGGAGGGGCTGGGGTGCTTGAGATAGTAAGTTTATCTCCAGATGAACCAAATTTAGAAGCAGTCACATTTTTCTGATGTTGAATATGATTTGGATAATTATATTGATGTACTTCGAAGTTATGTTTTAACATTTTGTTGATGGGATCTTAATGTTTGACTTATTAGTACTTAAAGTTTGTATTTTGGTGTTGAATGTGTCTATAATAATTCTGCTAGGATATTTTTTATATTTACAAATTTTGTTGTTCACTTATTATAATTTGTATAGGTGTTTTAGATTATTACAGGACTTTTAGATATCAAAATTATAGGGGAAACTCTGCCAAATTTTGCGTAAAAATTATGAATGAAAAATAATTTTTCAATCATAAGTTTAGAAATTAGAATTATAACATTTATAAGCTTTGAAGGAAGATTTTTATTACTACAACATTAAAAAATATATTTTAAAATTATATAATAATTTTTTATTAGCCGTGTCGTATCCTACTTTTTGAAAAAATACCGTGTCCCCGTGTCCATATCTTGTCGTATCGTGTCGCCATACCCATATCGGTGCTTCTTAGCTTGCGCCACACAGCTCATTGACCGGTGCCAAGGTCGACTCGGTTAAATAAGCAGCGTCAATGCGTCGCGTCACCACAGTCCAATCCCAGTGGCTTTTTCGCAATTTTATCGACGCACTATAAACCGTGTCTAAATCGTGTGCACTATAACCTCCGTCCGATTTCCAACTCTCAAAAACTCTAACGGCGAGCACTACCTCGCACGTTCTTAGCATGTCATAATTGGAACACGCTCTTTAACTTCGTCCCCTTCCATCCCGCTCGAACTCTTAACGGCCAAATTTCAGTATCTCCAGCCTATAAATAGCTTTCCCGGCGCCGCCCTTTTTTCCCACAAACTCTTCTCTGTCAAAATTTCTGCAATTTGATCTCTGATTTCCATCTGCAATACTCTGCTGCGCTTCCTGTTTTCCATTCTTTGAGAAAGTTGGTAAGATCTGAGACACGCGCGACGGGCAACGATGCGCGGCGTGGAGGTCGTAGAGATGAAGGCCTGCGGGGTTTCCTGCAGGGTCTTCGTCAACAACACCAACAACAACAACTCACAGCCGCCTCCGCCTCCGCCTCTGCCCCGACCGAAAAGGGTTGACGGCCTGAAGAGGTTGTTGAGGAGGAATAAGGTGGGCGACGTAAAGAGGGCGGAGAAAGCCGCTGCGGAGACTCTCCCGGCGGTGTTTGAGTTGAAGGCGAATATGCATTGTGATGATTGCGCCACCAAGATCCGGAATATGGTCAGGGAATACCCGGGTGAGGATTCGATTTCCAAGAAAGTTTGATTTTTGGCGTTCTTGATTGGGGTTTCTGCTTGGGTTTTGATTTTTGCGTTTTGAATCGCTTGTTAGGGTTTCTTTCTTGCAGTTTGAGATTGTGATTTTCGAAATTAGGGTTTTCGATTTCTCACAGCATGTTCGTTCCGTTGCCGGTTCCGTTGATCGTTCCATTGCCAGTTCCGGCTGAAATTAACTGGATAATGGCGCATTCTGGCATGAGAATGATCCCAACGTGGCCAAATCATAAAATTCAAAAGATGCCTTTTTCTACGAATTTCTCTATTTTCCTCAAAATTGCCAACTTTGTCTTCCTTGAATCTTATATTGCACAAGATCTTGATCAAAAGTTTTCGTTTTTAATTTCGGTTTTGCGGGGATTTTGGGGCTCTGTTTATGGAATGGCATCGTGGCTAACGTGCATGGTGTGGTGGTGGCGCAGGGGTGGTTGAGGTGAAGGAGGAGGGCGGGACGGAGAAGCTGACGGTGGTGGGGCGGGCGGACCCGGAGCTGCTGAGGGAATGGGTGGAACAGAAGGCCAAGCGAAAGGTACAGCTTGTCCTCTTGCCCGCGGCTCCGCCACCCAACGATGCCCCGGCCGCTGCCCCCGCTAAGGCTGATGACAAGAAGATGACAAAAGAGGTGACTGTGGCGTTTAAATTGCGATTGGACTGCGACGCCTGCATCCAGAAATGCCAGAGAACTGTTTTCAGTATCAAAGGTACAGAAATTTATCAGTTCATTCCTTTTCTCATTAATTTGGTATTAAATCCGTTTCCGTTTTGTGCTATTCGTTATTGATTGAGATAGGAAATTAGTAAATTACACGTTTGTTTCTCTTAGACTAGTTTTGTTTAGACAAAATTAGTTTTGCTTAGTTTTCATTATTGCAAAATTTGATCATTAATCACTTTGTCTTCTTTTTATTTGCATTTATTTGATTGAAAAGGATAGTCATTATTTATGTTTTTTCTTAAGCCAGTTCGTATTGATTGAGATAGACAACTTAGAGAGTTTTTTCTTAAACTAGTTTTTTGAGTTGAAGTTAGAGTTTTTTCCTTTAATTCATGTAAATGGGAACTTTTCATTAATTGGGTATTAGATCATTTAAATTAAAACTACCTTTGTCTAGAAGTAGTAGTAACATTTGGTTTTCTAAGAAGAACTAAAATCAGTTCATTTTGGAAATCCAAATGTTACTACTACTTCCAGATGGAGGGAGGATGGTAATCACACATGTTTCTTTTTCTTTTTTTAAATGGGATTTATACTTGTTTTCTTTTAGGCCAGTTTGTGAAAAATTACACATTAATTATGTTGGACCAGTTTTATTTATTTTTGTTCCATTTTTGTGTCAGCAAGATTTTTCATTTATATAGAAGTTGATCATTAAATTATTTCAGTTTCCACTTCTGGTGATTAAAGGACTGTAATTAAACGTGCTTAGTCTTAAACCATTCAAAATTAATAAACCTGATTTCCTTTTGTTTCATTTAAAAGATATAAATAATGAAAAATGCTTCTTCTCCCGCTTTACTTTCAAGGCCTAATCAAATGTCCCTCATGGAAGAATAGCACTACTCATAGAAAAGAGGGAAGAATAGCATTACTCATAAATAATTCATTAATATAGTCATTTCCTTTATTAGTTTTCAGTTAATTGTTATTTGAGATGACTTTAATACACCTGTGGCTGCACTTCACTCGTGGTGAAATTTCGGGGCCTTTTTTGTCTTCGTGTTTGTTTGTGCGCGCCAAAATGAGGGAAGCTCCGTGCTTTATGCTTGCCATTGGGCTAACTCTGTGAACTACTACTACTGCAGGTGTGCAAGAGGTATCGATCCAAAATCTGCATGATCTGACCCATGTGGTCAAGGTGCGGGGCACCATGGACCCCAACCGCATCGCACGCCGCATTCGGTCCAAGCTCAACCGCCATGTGGAGGCTGTCGCCCCAAATTCATCGCCCCCATTGGCACCATGTCAGCCACAGGCTGAGAAGGACAGCCAGGGCCAGGGAGGAGTTGGTGAAGGAACAGAAAGGGCCAAGGCTAGTAGTTGTGGCAAGGAGGCCAAGGAGAAGGCCGGGGCGGCAGGGCAGGCGGAAAATACACAAGCAAGAAAACCTGTAGTGGCTGAACCAGTGACAGTTGAAGCTGGTAAACAGGGTGATGCTGACAAGAATAAGACGAATGTTGGAAATATGGAGGAACACCCTGCCCAGCCATATGTGCTGCATGTATATCCACCGCAAATCTTTAGTGAGGAAAACCCTAACGCCTGTTCTATCATGTGACCTGGGCTTATTATTTGGATGGTGTACATTTTAATTTAGGGCTGATTAGTGGATCAATTCATTGATTGATTCGTTAATAGGCAATTGCCAACCAAATTTTTTGTAAATGTTATCAATATTAGAAGGTTCAAATGCATCATATTGCGTATTGCAGTTACAGTGTTACATTCATTCTTTGTTAAAAGTCAACAATGCTAATGCGAAAGAGATGTTTTTTCGTCACAATAATTTTCACTTTTTCGGCATAAAAATTAAAGAGGCTCCACGGCAGGGAAGTTTGTATAAAAAAATTTGTATAAAATAAGTAGAAATTTGTTGTGATTTAGGTAAGTTTTTCCTTGTCCTATTGTTTTAACTGATTTGTCATGTTACCTTTCTGATGCTTTCAATTACTACCGTAAGAGATGAGATCATTCCCCATTTTGGGTTTAGCCTATTAATTGGGCAATTTAGATCTTCTCTGACTTCCTTTCGAAATTAAAGATTTTATGGACTGGAAGTAACTTGTTGCATTACAACTCATACTACTATTTAGTTATAAGTACATGCAAAAGCGGGTGATTTATTGGCCAAAAAGAAATGCAAAAGTGGCTATCGATGAAACTCAACATGTAAAATCAAGCTCGTTGAACTTCTCTACATCAATTATACTATCAGCAGATCTGGACTGACCACTATATATGTGAATTATAAAATATCCTTTTTAGATAAAATCAAGCTGAATTATATAGGGGAAATTATATAATAAATCATAAAAAAATTTCTATTTTGACGCACTGTACAAAATATTTCCCGAACAGGTGCTCTAACAAGCCACACAGGTATTTTTTCTTTTAACCGACCCGAAAGGCACCGGTTCAACCGACGCCTTTCTGGTTCAACCAAAAGGCATCTTTCTCTTTAACTAGAAAGGCGTCAGTTCGTCGGTTGAACCGATGCCTTTCAAGCACTTGCGTTTTTTTTATACTGAATCTTTCAACTCATTTCTCTATATAACCTCTTCCCATACTACGAATCTAAATTTTTTTAACACATGATAAAACAATATACATATACATTACATATATCACAACATTAAACTTACAGAAACTATTTAGACTATTAAAAAGACTAATACAATATTAAATTATTACAAAATTATACAAAGTATTAGAAATTTACTCATAAAATTACAAGTGTTCAATCAACTCTCCTCAACCTATTCCTACCCCGTCCTCGTGCTCGAGCTGGAATATCCTCAAGCACAACGTTAAGTATAGCATCTGAAGACGAAGGTGCCTGACGTAGAGCATGAAGTGCACGCTGTCACCGAGTATATACTTTCGAAGAAAGTGGCCTCTCAACTTGTTCCAGTGGGGCATCTAGAACAACTGGTGATGGGGTAAAACTCGTCGTGTCGACTGATGATGTAACAACGTCGGAACAACCTCCAGTCCTAGAAGCTAATAAAGGTTCTGGAACAATCTCCAGTCCTGGAATCTCTGTCATAACTGGCTAAAGCAATGACAAACTCTCAAGAACATGTCCAGAAATATCGTACAACGTCTGACATGCCGCTCGCAAGCTCTCATAGGATCGCCACCAAAGCTCCCTCTGTCTGAGCAAATGTCTATCTCACACAAGTAAGCTAGAAAGGAAAAATATATATGTTATCTACTCACCAATGCACAGAACAATAGTGAATTAATGTATTATCCGCATGTCACTCTGTCATAGCAGGCTCCCCCTGAACGAGAGTGGTCGTCCCATCTTGTAATGTAGGCCACATGATGCGACCACCAATCAAAACTCCCTCGGCCTCAGCATAATAATCGTTCAATAAACTCCACAACAAGAGGGGGAAAAACTTGCTCTAATCCGAATTGCAACATGACCCGATACGGAACATGCATCTCGACGATGTCAACACATATAAGTGGCATCCTAGATAGCCACACATACTCCAGGTAACTGCGCTAACACATCATCATGATATGATTGCCATGTTACCTACACAACATATGAAGATGGTACTTAACTTTTTTGTGAAATGTACATTCGTCATATTCATAAATGTGTAATATAAATGACCAATACCTGGCCGGATTGTTGATAGTCTAATTCCGATCTATACATCACGAGGACATTGTGAGGATTCACAGATTTTGTCTTCTTCGCAGTCCATCTAACATAAAGAAGATGAGAAATAAATTATCTAAAATGTCAATACAAGATCATCAAATAACTTAAATAAATAACACATACCGAACTCCTAACGGTGATAAACCATCTAGTGGAGTGCTCCTAATGTTTGGACGACCGACATGCAATCTCTCCCATGACCATAGCTGTTTGACACATACACACCCAACATGAATCAAATGTTATACTTATGATAAATATAGTAGCGAAAGATTATTGATGGTTTACCTGGATGAGGGTGATGCACCCGACAATCCCTAATGTGCTGGGCTGGCAAGCTTTTCCCAAATCTCTGTACAGGTAGGCAAGGGTGGCACTGCCCCCTACATACTGTCCCACGGTGTACAAATCCTCTAACAAAAGGAGATAGATGGGGTGCACATAGCTGCTACTGCTATCTGCAAATATAGTGCTAATTGCTCGACGTCAATCTCCGTGGCATCCTCCGGCAGGCGACTGAACTGCTCTTTCAACCACAAAAGATTGACCCTAGTTCGTCCTTTCAATGCTTCACGTGGAGGTACCCGTCCAAGAAGGTGCTCATATACCTCATTCCAGTCAATTCCCATAGTCGAGCAACTCACCGCAATGTCATCAATGCGTAATCCGAGTAATACAGCAACATCCTGTAATGTTATAGTCATCTCCCCCAAATGCAAGTGAAATGTCTGCATCTCGCTCCGCCATCTCTCAACTAGGGCGGTGATGAGAGACCTATCAATCCTGATATACTGTAACCGTGTAAAGTACCCAAATCCTGCCATCTCTATGTACGACAAAATACGTGCATCAACTAGCCAATGACGCACATTTTACCGATGCTTGGTGCATTCAATGCACCCGGGATCCTATACACATGAAAAGTACTTTAAATTAGAAGATATGATATATGCAATATCCAAAACTAAGGAGATAATGAGTATGCACATACCTCTCTGTTCCATATGCCATTAGATCTGTGCGAGCTCTGCTATGTGAGGACGGAGGGATCAATCGGTCCTGGGTCCATAATATCTACAAAGAAACCAACAATTAATAATAACTTAAAAGAATGTATAAACAAGTTAATTTACATATAAAGATCATTGTATATAAGTACCAATTAGCAAAAGGTGTGTTTTGGCAATGGCGCCTGTTATGACCAACTTGGTTGCAATTCCCACAATGGTAGTGAGATCGACCATCTGCACTCATGCCCGCACTATCCATCGCATTATGTATTCTCCTACTGCGTGGGTGACCAGGTTTTTTTGTCACTCTTGGGGGCTTCACTACATACATAGGTGACTTCCTCCCAAGATCGTCGATCTAGAGGCAGAAAGAATTCGGCTGCATACACCTTTCTATATGCATCAAATGTATACCAATATCCAACTAAATCTCCGATGGGTCATCTTCACCTCAATTGGACAACAATTAGATGACGACATGGATGTTTGTACACCTGAGGGTAATTGCAAGAACATGTATGATCACTTGTATCCACCACATATTTTCTACCACGCATTGTTTTCACTTCATACATGTGAGAATTGATTTGGTCTGCCCACATGCTGCCAATCAATCATGTTTGTTGTTTAATCTTCCACTCAATAGTAGGGGTGTATGGGGTTGCCATGGCTAACCTGGCCGAATGCCACTTCACAAAGAATTTGACGATCCGGTAGAATGTGGCGACACTAAGGCTTGGATGGGTAATAATCGAGCCCCCTTTAACATGCTATTTAGACTTTCAGCCATATTTGTTGTGGTCATTCCAAATCTTGTAAAACCATCATGAGCAAGCAACCACACTTGAGGTGATAATCCACACTTGTGGTCATTTTACTTCTGGACTTTCTGCACCGATAAGTTTCATCTTCTCATCAAACTCGTCTACAGTAAGCACAGTTGCAGCTTCCCCTATCAGACTCGTCAATACATCATTCTTAAACTTCTTATAATAGTTTTCCTTGATGTGTCGCATACAATATCGGTGACAAAAATAGAGAAGTGGAAACAACTTTGGCACAGATTTTTGCAACCCTTTATGTCGATTAGATATGATAGTGATGGATATCCTATCAAGGACAACATACTCCTTCAACATAATAAGAACCATCTCCATTTAGGGTAGTCCTCACCCGAAACATGCTCTTGTGGTGAATAGCGGTAGTTGTAAGGTTGTTGCAATTGGTGGTGTGGTGAATATCACAAAGGGAACAAGTATGGTGATGTTGGACCAACTGGCATGGAGTTGGTAAATACTTTTAGGTGTGAAACTGAAAGTGCAATGGTCTGAGTATAGTGTATGCAGAATGAACACAATGAGCACTATCGGGATAGGGATGTTGAGGTTGGTGAGTGGCCTACTCAAGGGGAGGATTAGGTGCACATTCATTCTCTGGGCAGTAGTAACAACCAAAAAATCGGATAAAAAATGCGGATTTCAGATCAATAAGAAGACAGGAGTTGGTATTAAAGTTCACGTTGAAAGCTCTCCAATGCTACTGACCGTTCGTAATTCGGAGTTCAGAGCAAGAAGTTTTAATTGTTTTGAAATATGGTATGCGATCAATCGCCAGACAATATGCGATCGATCAGTCCAAATTCAAGACCAAAGCAAAACCAGGTGCCAGAGAAGGATACGTGGCTTATGTGGGGTCACGTGTATGTGATACGGGTGGACTAAGATTTTCGGTTCGTGGTCTACACCAGTCAGAGTAGCGTGACATAGAGGGGCATCAGAGTCACTCAAACGCGAGAGATGCACCAGATGCAGGAGCACCTGGGTGTCAGAGCCACATGGACACAAGGCCTAGGGCGTCATGCATGTGGGTGACATTTCACTTGTGGTTAGTTTTGAAAGTTAGAGAACATCTTAGTGGAAAAATGAGATTTGGACTCCTAATGGTAATCAGGATGAGATTTTGGTAAATCAGGAAGATACCTGATTCGGTAAAAGTTAAACAAGAATGTGAATATTTAATTTGAGGAGAATATTAGGGTAATCCTCATTAGCCAATCAGAGAGGAGCATCCCATTAGGTTGGAAGTCCAAGTGAATTGAGCAATACATGGTAGTTTCCTAGTTTTGAACGAGATATATAAGTATGATTAAGAATTGTAATCTCGGCTAATACTATTTCTGCGATGACAGTTTGTACTGTAAAAATCATATCTAATTAAGAAGAATCCAAAAAATGAACCGTCAATGGGTTAGAAACTAGACTCATAGGGCTAACTCCAATAAAAATTTCAGAGTCTAAGCCCAACTGTACTGACTGTGTGAAGAGTCGGAAATGAACTGTTACGCGTATGACCGTGTGCTGTTACTAGGGTTAAGATAGGGAATGAATCTTATTAGAGATTTGAAATCCTAACTAAATGGGGAAATCAATGTGTTGGACGTCCATAACAAATTGGAGAGGTTATACAAGGACGGTTGGGATTAATTGTAGTGAGAGATTAAGGGGAGAGATTATATCAATTTGGGAAATGAAGAAAGATATCTAAATAAGAAAGGATTTGGTATTTAAGCTCACTTACGGGAGGGCCGGCCCATGCTTGGATGCCCCAAACCCTAAAGTTTCTTTTGGTTTTTGTTCTTTCCCTTCTCCCTACATCAATCCAGCGAGCTTCCAAGCCTCTTCCTTGATTCAAATCGATTCCATTGCATTGACCAGAGGCGACATTGCGAAGAGGTGAAGAAGAGCTATGCAAGGACAGACGAATCATGCGTATCGAAGTTGGTAGGATGATTTTTTCCTTATTTTTTCTTCTCATGAATTCTAAATTAATATGATCATCATATTTGAGTTATATTGTGACTGATTTCATAGCCTTGTTTCTATGTTAATACTGATTCGAGATTGTTTCATGAAGGAAACTTCCATGAATGTGTTATCTATAGGTATGTTAGAATCATGTTGATCAATATGTGCTCGATCTTCACGTGCTAGTACCTAGAAGGCTTCCCCACTTTGTTTGGCCATCTAAATACTCAGTTTCATACTTTTGAAGAACATGTAAAGTTGTCCTGTTATTTGATCTATTTACTTCAAGTCCTAAGTCATGTATGTCCTATATTGGGTAAAGGACCTTAAATAGTAAGTAGAATGTGGACTATTATTTTGAATCATGTAAATCTTGGTGTCACTACTCTATGATTCCTCAAAATAGCTTTGTGATGATCTGTCAGTTCTTTGCTGATAGGTGTAGGTGCCTGGGATTAATTGTCTCATTTGGATAGTATGTATATCAATAAGATAACACTTGTAAAAACAGTTTCGTGTGGTAGAACACATCTTAAGATGTGAAAATTACCTAATTCCAGAACAATTAAGGTTTTGTAATTGACTTAGGGAGTAGGCAATTAAAGTCAAAAAGATGTTCTTAATCAAAGTAGAGAGTAATTATCACTGATTAATCAAATCGGATCAAGACTAATGCGCTCGGCCAAAACTGTTTCTGCATTGATAAGTTGTAATAAAAACTTCATAATTAATTCTAGGAAAATGAGAAAATTAGCCATCAATGGGGTTAAAAACAAGACTATCAGGGCTATTTACAGTAAAAATTTTAGAACCTAATTCGCATTGTGCAGACTGTGGTGGTTGACAGAAGTGGGCTGTTGTGCATATGACAATACACAGTAATTTGAGTTTTAAAATATTAGTGCTTACTAAGACTAGAAGATATGATAAGATATGGTTATATCAACCTGATTATACATTGTAAGACATGGTTAGTAATTATTACAGAAAAAGTAATTCAATTATAATGGTTGATATGGGCAAAATAACCTAAGTGGCAGTGTGTCACATGTCTATTGCCTTTGTGTATAACTTTGAGTCAATGGAGTTTCTGGATAGGTTTTAAACACTCAAACCCTATTATCTTGTCTACATTATGGCATGTGAATCTTGTAGTCAGTTGATCTTGGGGGTATTCCTAGCTATCTAGGGCTACTCACGGTGAAAGTATCTAGTGGAAAGACTGTTGACACTTCTCTTGTGAGTCATCTAGTGATTGAAATAGAGAATTCTTCTTGATTACTCCTTTGGTAACTCAAATACTGATTGAAATATTGAAATCTCATTGGTACTCCTCTGTGAGTCAAACGTTGAATGATGATCAATTGAGTTGTTGAGAATTACTATTCAGTTCCCCAGACGCATAGCTGGGTTCCAAAGAGAGAACCTTTAAGATGTTCTGGTAAGTATCCACATGAGAGTGGAACGATCTGAGAGTAGAAATTGAAATATCCTTACACTATGGATGTTCGGAGTCAAATTTGTGATATATTCTCCCTACACTTTGAATGTTCGGAATCTTGGATTATTATTCCTATCTTCTCATATTATTGAGTTGAAGTCATCTTGATTGTGGTTATTATTTAGGTAAGTTAAACTCTATGTTTCAACCTTGGTATTGTTGAGTATCCAGTTCTATAATGTGATCTTTGCTTCACTATTATCTATCATATCCTCTGTGGGTTTTTGCATCCTACTGGGTATTTCTTCGGAATACTCATGCATCCTCTGATGCCGGCGTGAAAGAGAAATAAACCTGGGCAAGTTGCAGTTGAAGGAAAAGCTTGAAGATTACAGTTGGAAAGGCTTAAAGTTATCTTTTATCTCTTATTAATCAGTTGTGGTACTAACGGCATGTGTACCAAAATTTTTTAGTAATTTTAATTGTGGGATACTGTAATTTCTTTTATTATGGATTTTTATTTGATGATTAATTATGTTGATTTTTAAGACTAAAGGATATCAATTACACATCCTTTCACAATGATGTAATTGAATGAATGAATGCATGATGTTGATTATACATCCTTTTGAGTTGGCATAATTGATGGGATCGATTGAGTATTTGGTCATGTCTCTGGGTTTCTGGCCTCAAACATACTCGTGAAAAAATACGTCTTCTGCACTCTGACGAGGCCGGGAATTTCAGGGCGTGATAAGTAGAGATCATTAAGGTACTCAATCCATGGTGAGTATGACTTTGGTGACTTGGATTTATTTGCCTTAAATATCACATGTATTTGTGAGGTAAGTGCACATAAGATGGTATTAAATTGGAGCTTTGACGCATCCAGGAAGGATTCATTTAGTTATGCTTAAGGTGAAGAGTGCAGGTTCCCAAGTTCGAGGTGAGGAACATATCTTAAATATGACATGAGAAAGTTCAAGTTAATCGGAGGATTGTTAGGAGGTGTCTTGGACTTCGGTAGATGTGTTTAACGGAAACTCCAAGGTGATTTGAGGAGTTTAAGTCAAGGTGGAGATAGTTGGAGGTGAAGATCTTAAACGCTACTAACTATGCGCGATTTGGAGTTCGGAGTGAAAAGATATGAGAGATTCCATTTTGTTTGTGCGTGGCTGCGATCGATCGCCATAACCAACGATCGATCGACATATTGAACCAATCGATCGTCTATCAAAACGATCGATTGTAGTTACTGTGATTTTTTATTGCTTTATTTCGGGTAAAGTGATTGATCGGCAATAATTGCGATCGATCGGCTTTAACGCGGTAGTATAGAAAAGCGCATGCGACGATCGATCGTCGTATCGCCGATCGATCGCCTATTGCGGTTTTACGATTTCTAGCTTATTTTTAGGGTGGATTTGAATGGGAAAGATACCAAATCCCAATTGGACTTATATTGTACGTCTCTAGAAGGATCTTGAGGCCTTCTTATTGGTGGGAAGTGTCCATGATATGAAAAATTAGTCTAAGAAGGGATTCTCTCCCAACTCTATATAAACCCTAGAGAGTTGGCTTGTGCTATTGCAAAATCTAGGCCTAGAACGTCCAGAGACCTTTCCCCTTCTCCTTCCCATGTTCACCCACCTCCTTTAAGGCTTCTTCTTGTGGGAGTTTGCAAGAGCTTGGAGCGGGAGCTTTGGAGGAAGCAGAGGAGACGAGCAACGCGTAAAAAGGCAGAATCTTCGGTGAATTAAGTAGGATGGTTTTTCCCCTTTCTTCTCTTATGTTATATGATAATGATAAGTGTTTTGATTCAGTACCTTAGAGTATTGCTTGATTCTTATGAGATGAATGAATTGCGTCATTATTTCTATGTGTAGTGCATCATAATCATATGTGCATTCATGTTACGTTTCTAGATGGGAATTGACACCTAAAGCCTGATGCTTTATTAATTTTCCAGAGACTAAAAGTTCTGATATTGCTTGGTTGATCATGATCCACGTTGACTTTTGTGTTTTAAAGGTGTGTCTTGCGTTAATTGTCTTGTTTGGGATGTATTAATGTTTAAAACTGTGTTATATGTAAAAGAACACGAGAAAGGAGTGTACTTTAGTAATTCCAGATAATCTTAGGGTTTGTAATTGATCTAGGTGGGGAGTATATGGTCTGTTATAATATGTTATTAAGTAAGATAATCAAGTTTAATTAAGAGTCTTAATCTCGGCCAGAACTATTTCTGTGCTGACAGTCTGTAATAAATAAATCATAACTAATTCAAATAAAATTGGGAAAATATAAAATCAGTAGGTTTAGAAACTAGAATCATGAGGGTATTATAAGTAAAAATTTCAGAGGTTAATTCTTACTAGAGCACAGTAGCTATCGGAAGAAGTCTGTTGTGCAGGAGGCAGTGAGCTGGATCTGAGAGAAAATACTAAGTATACAAATAACATCATGTAATATGATATGATAATAATTAATGTGTCAATACCAGTAATTGGACTATGTACTTATGGAATATCACAGTAAGAGGTTAAAATTAATCTAATTAGGAGGGATAATCCGTTGATCAAGAGATTCATAACTATCTACCTTGAAATGTTGATGTTGGTTTGATATTCCACTTGGAATTCAAATCATTTAAGATTCTTTGGTTGTCTGATCTCTGATATTTGTATTATAAAATTCTAATGTGTATGAGAAGTATGTATTGATTGTATGGTACTCCTTGAGTGAGTTGTTATTATTCGAAGTGGTTGGGTTGTCTTGTTATTCCAAAAGTGATTTACATGCCTTTAAGAATCTTGTTATTCTATGCTACTCCAATGAGTGAGTTATGTATTGGTCAAAGACCTTAACACTTCTATCCATACTCCATGAGAGAGTTTATTCTAGTAAGAGATACCTTATGATCTTAGAGCGTTGCGACCTCTATTCCTTTGAGATATTGCTCATATTGTTTATCCGATTGTTTCTTCCACTGGAGATCTTGCGAGACTCTCCCCATGGTGGATTCATAGTATGCTCAATTATGCCATTGCTAGATCTTGCGAGGTCACTTATATTTATGGAGTTACGATTCCATACTACCCGAAGGGAGGCACTATACGTATGTTAGATTGTGGACATTACGGAAGGTTCTCAGTCTCCGCCCATCGTGTCAGTAAGCATTGGTGGGGCCAGCATCCTAGACGCATGGCAGGGTTCCAAAGAGAGGACCCATAGGGTGGTTCTGGTATAGTATTTTAGTCACTTGCGAGCGACCAGTTCAGCGAGCAAAAATTGTAACTCCTTTCACTTTAGATGTCTTGAGCCTTTGATATGATTGTTGTCCTCTCCTTACACATATGTTTGTTCGGAGTCTTATTGATATTTTCCTATACTTGCGAGTTAGGATTGTTATTATTGACTAACCTTTCAGGTGTATAGACCTTGATTTAGTCCAGATGTTGTGGAATGTTCCCAATTCTTTGTTATTTTTATTCTCTTCATACTACTTGTTTTAATTCAGTGGGTTTTTACATCCTACTGAGTGTTTCTATGAAATACTCATGTATCTTCTGATGCAGGCGCAAATGAAAATTGAGATCAGGAAGGGCAGTAATGGAAAGGCGGATTGCAGGCGCCGATAAGAGTTTAAAGACTATTTAATTATTTGCTTTGCTTTTATTGATGCTTATGATATTATTGGCAATTGTGTGCCATAGACTTATAGGTTTATTTTATTTGACTTTCTTAAATGGATTATTATTTAAGTAAATTTATTTCATATTATTTATTGATGTCTATTATTGTATTACACTGATTGCGGGTATAATCGGTTACGCATCCTTTTGAGATGATTGTAATCGGTTGGGTAATCGACTGTTCGGTCACGTACCCGGGATCTCTACCTCGAAATGTATCTCATTTGTTGGCTTCCGCACTCCAATCGAGGTATGGGATTTCGGGGCATGACACAAAGTAAGTAATAAAGAAGCATGACCTCATATATTAGTTTTAAGTAGTAACGCAACTATATCACAAGTATGCATTCGTATACAATGTTAAGTGATTGTTACGATTTTTAACTATTTTACTCGTAATCGCACGAGACTTATTATAGTCTAGTAGAAACGAGGTCGAACCCAAAGGACTTGGTTGATTAACATAATTTTAAATTAATTCTAATAAAATATTTAAATTTTATTGATTTAAAGAAATAAAAAAATAAACTTTAACAAGAAATTAAATTGATGAGAATACCAAGGCATCGAATCCACCTCTAAACATGCAATTACTATTCTCAAATATTATTCTACACAAATTGATATAATACGATAACTCGTATGTCAATAGAAGCGGGTTCGACTCTTGGCAAATGTTATACTATTTTTCTGTAGCATTCTTGCCTGCTAAAAATAATGAATAAAAAATAATTTTAAGTTTGTAATTGTAATTTTTATAAGGTCTTAGAAAAAAATGTGGTAATACAATGCCAAAAATATATTTAAATTTTATATAAATACTTTTTATTAGCCGTGTCGTATTCCACTTTTGAAAGAATGTCATGTCCCCGTGTCCGTATCATGTTGTATCGTATCGCCGTATTCGTATCCATGCTTCCTAAATATGAACAACACACATTTTACCCCTGCCCTATGTTATATAGTCAAGAAGGCACGAGGGGATTAGATTTGAGACTAGGCTAAAATCATGTATAGTACATATTTACTATCTAAGACCACTTGCCCATTAATTGTGATGTGTGTGAAAGGCTTGCTCAATTGGATGAATAAGTATCTAATGGAACCCTCGCACAGGCCACAAGGTGGATAGGCCATTTTAACATCTTACATGTTTTAGCATATGCTAATGCAGAGGAGAAATTATTGGGCGTCCATGGTACAATAGTACTCCAGGGCGTTGTCGATCTCTAGGATCGACGGTGCACACATTATATGCATGCACTCAACTGTTTGCTGTCAAACATCGTCGAACAGTTGGTGCATGCTTCGATCTTGTAGATCGATGGCTCCTTGACGCTCTAGCATAAAAGTGATGTGGCCAACTAAGAAGCACATATACGAATACGGCGACACGATACGGACAGGGACACACCATTTTCCTAAAAAGTAGGATACGACATGGCTTATTTATATAAAATTTAAATATATTTTTGGCATTGTATTACCATTTTTTACCTAAACCTTATAAAAATTACAACTACAAACTTAAAATTATTTTTTATTTATTATTTCTAGGAGGCAAAATGGCATAAAAAATAGTGATGCATTTGTCAAGATTCGAACCTGCTAGCCATTGCTTAAAAACAATAACAATAATTATTAGATTGCAGACGCCTTCATATTAACTTAAATATAAGAAAAAAATATTTTAATTCAAATATTAGATTGCAGACGACTTTGCAGTGCTTCCGAAGTGGCAAGGCATTATAGCCCATTATTTTCCAGTGTCAAGGTGTCAGTAATGTGACATTCTGACACTAGTCTATGTGTCAAAAACTGAATGGATCTATGCAGCGGCTGCATAGGTCGTCCATAATTTCTCCACATGCAAGCCAACAGGCCATCAAGTCTCCAGTCCTTTTGCAACAATTATAGGCAGTGTAATCGCCACTCTCGGAAACTTGGCTGGAAATTTCCTTTTTCTCAAAGTCGCCCTTCGTGGCCAATCGGAGCCTTTCATTCATACCCAATTTAATTAAAATACAATAATCCAGAATATTACTCTATTTGTTTTACCACGTCGAAAGGAATTCACAAATCTTGAATACTCTGTTCAACTCCCTTAACTATCGTACTCCCATTTTGTAGCCATGAAACAAACTAGTGCTCAGCGGCGGAGCTACGTTCTGACAGTGGGGCACCCTGCCCCCCTTGCTGCGGTTTTGAGTTTTCTTTATTGCATCATCATTTCCTTAAAGTTAAATCTGTCCTTGATCTACCTTGAGTGTCACTTATTAATTAATGACAAAACTTGACTTTCTGACAAGTAAATATAATTTGAAGACATAGGGTATGTTTGGAAGTTGAAAAAAATCACATTTGAAGTTTGAAAAATATTTGGTTGGTATTTGCTGAGTTGAGTTAAATATTGGAAATAATACTTTAGTACTAGCATTGGAAAACTCGGTTATTGACATGGTAACCCATGTCTTCGTTTTCAATCCCGAATCCTGTAGACAACAGTTTTCTCCCATTTATGTTTGTTTCGGGTCATATTTTTGCCAAGGTTCTGCTTTATTATCCCCTCGTTTTATATGTCCTTGTTTAAAGCTTTGTTGGATGCTTACACGTGCAAGAGACTATTGTTGGCAAATTTTATTTAATATTTTCCCTCCATTCAATTTTCGGTGTCTACATTAAAAAAGCAAAATGATAAAAAATTTCATTTTAGTTTTCTAATCCAAACAGGTAATAGTCAACGGAGGGAATAACTTTTTTCAATTGACAGGGGGAATAGCGACTTTCCCTATTTGTCGTTGCCGGGCAGTTGGAGAAGCAAAAGAAATTCTGTATCAGATGTCAGTAAAATATCGGTCGACTAAAGAGACAAAATAGTAAAACAAACTATCGGTGGCCGAAAATTAGTTTTTACCATATATTTTCACAATCTAAATTCTAAAATGAGTTATACTAATTTAAACAAAACATAGATTTCAAAATATGCATAAAATGTATATTAGGATGGGAAACAAATGGGAAAGTTATTTTTTTTGTCTAATTATTTTTTAAAAAAAATTTAAAACGTTATATTGGCGATATTGTAAAAATTTTAAAAAAAATGATATTAGTCCGTATTGTTTTATCGGGTGAGACCCAATATCGATATATCGCCGATACGGATTTCCTTACATTGGCAACCTGTTTGTGGCCAGTTTTCTATGACCATAAACTGGCCTGGCCAGAAAGTCAACAGCCGAAAATACCCGGGGTAGAAGGTCATGGCCTAAGCCGCCTAACAGGCCGTAACATCAGCCTGGCCACTGCCAGGAAAGCCATTGCACGACCGATCTTTCTGATTGCACATCCAGACCAAATTTGCCCGCTGCTAGACAAAATCCGGTCTTTCTCCAGGAAACAAGGCTGCGTGGAGCTGCAGCATTGCCGGGAGCTGGACCTTGGCATGGAGGAAATGGCATCTCCAGGAAATAGGAAGCAAACCAGTTGCAAATATAAGCTATGAAGGAGACGAGGCTGAGATGGGAAACATAGAGCAGGAGCTGCCACTGCACTGCTGAAGCAGGTAGGAAGTAAGTTAGAAATTTTTGGTTAAAAGGAGGAAAATCCTAGCAGCAAACGTGGTTAGTGGAGTAATGAAAAGAAAAGTTCAATTTCATTGTTTTTGGGGGACGTAGGAGATTGATAAGCTGCATTCTTTTTTTAATAAAAATGCATAAATCAAAATCATGTAAGTCGAACACCATTATAAGTTGAACGCACCAGAGTATAGGGAACCATTAAAAGGCTGGCCGACTTCCACTTGACGTAAATTATGGTTGACACTCCGCATTTGTATTGAATGATCATGATCATATGTGCTTCCTAATCGCATTAATTGATGATCACTGCTCAACATACTACAGTTTCTTCATCCACAATGTGAAAAGATAAGACATTGATCCAGCAAATCCATCTTACAATCAGTTAGAAGGGAAATAGTGCATGGATGTACAGTTGACACCATTTAAATTTGGAAAAAAAGCTGAGTATAGCATGTAATTGTAATCACACTAGTTTTTGGTGTGACCCAAACTATGCCAACGGGTTGCCTTCCAACGGTTCCTAAAAAGAGGGGCCAGGCCCCTTGATTTAAATGGGCTGCACAGTATAAATCGCACAGCTTAAAACGGTCGGTAGCAACCCCGTTAGGCTGTGAGCTTAGGGTTTGGACTAAAGGGACTATCTTTTCTGAGAACCTTTTTATGATAAACTAGTTATTTCATAGAGGACGGTTTATATAAGATCGCTCTTATAGTAGGATCATGAGGCCAATCTTTTGGGCCATTGAATTCCAATCCGAAGGTAAATATCAAATCAATAGGTAAGTAAATATGTCACATCAATATGTGCAAGTAAATTTTATATAACTGTTTGTAATTGTCAGATCAAGATCTAGTAACTACGAATAGATTAGGCTTCATATAAGCTAAATGAGAGCGATCTCATTTAAACTTTTCCCTATTTCATATCCATGCCATTACTTATTTTACTTTCTTACAATGAAATTCAAACAAATTGATTCAGTTATGTATTCTCATCTGCATGAACTATTCTGAGATGAGTCAGTTTTCATGCATAAAATTGTTACACAAATGGCAATTCCCAACGGTCATAAGATACTTTTTTTTTGGCTAAACAAAGGTTCTAAGGTATACTAGGAAGGCATAGATATTTATAGCCAGGAAGAACCTTGTATAAACAGATTGATAAAGCCATTTGGGCTAACAGACAAGCAGAGCGCCAATGACATTTTTGTGAGGTGAACCAATGACATTTCACTCAATACTCAAGTTACAATACATGTTACACTAGTGAACTGCAAGATACATGTAGGAGGCAACCCTCAATTAGCTTATACATCACGAAATCTTCTTACCTGATTCTTATGGTTGTGGGATTTACATGGCAGGATAGCAATAGGAGCCCACCTAGCCTGGGCTGCAGGTGCAGCCATGCTAGGAAGCTGTAGGGGCCCTACCAATAAATATCATAAACTATTCCTCTTACGTATCTAAGAGAACTCACTGTTGGCTAAGCTGCACATGAGGGCATACCCGAACAGGTTCTCCTCTCGTCCAAAGATTTTTAAGTTCGCCTCTTTTTCTTCCCAATAACAAAACAGTAACTGCAAAAATAGTCAACAGAAAGTGATCAGAAAACTAATTAATATTATGGGTCAAGTAGTTCATAGATGTCACAGTCTAAAATTAAATAGACAAAATTTCGGAATTTTCAGTCGTATGCCACAGCTAAAATTCTCCTGTTGTTGTTTCAAAAGAGCAGTAAGGGGTCCCACACCATAAGGAAACCATTTAATTTAATGCAAAATAATTCATTGCAACTTGTACGCTGATTTTTGCCTGCCGATATGTGTACACATTCCCATGCAACCTCTACAAGGAAAGAAACGAAGTTTTGCTTTAGTCATTTGCTACTAGACGTACCAAGAGTGAAAGGAACAATGTATAGAAGAGCCGGCTGCCCATGGCCATCCATCAAATTCAGAGCTACATATGTTATAAGAAGGCCTGCATACACAATAAACATATACGGAAACAGAAAAAATCCAGTCATCATTAAAACATTTATGTATGCCCTGAGGTGTAGAAAAGGAATAAGCAGATTTGAAGTGTATCAAAAAATAGGTCTTTTTACATACTGTGGACAACTGGACATGCTAGCAGGAAAACATCTAATATCCCTGTAAAGGACACAAAAAATGACTAAACTCACCTGTACCATAAGCTATCATAGCCCATAAAAAGTACCCATTACGTAGATTCTTCTTTGAAGCCCAATCGTACCTGCAGTTTCCCCACAAAGCTATCTGGTTTACTTACAATTTCAAAAACCAATGATAATGATAGCTGATATTCGACATATAATTAAAAAATAATAATTGTGTTGGAAGCATAAACTTCAAATTGAAAAATGTTCACAAAGAGAATTGTCTATGGTATTGTTTTTGCTTGGTATATTTACGGTGGTTATTTTCAAACCTTAATGAGAAAGCAACTAATAATCCTGGCAGAAGGATGTCACCAAATCCGATGATGCTGTAACCACCCCATGGATCAAACATACGAGGGATCTTCAACAACATGGGAATACCATCTTCTCCACTTTTGTCACCTCGTGCAACCTACAAAATAAGAACAATTGACATTCCTTCTCAGGTTTTCAAAATGTCCAGTAACAATGTAGGCAGAAAAATGGGCAAGATAAGAAACATACCACAATCATAACACTTTGATGAAACACCTTCTTCGAAAGAAAGACCCAGAAGATGTCATAACAGAATGCACAACTGAGAAGGACTGTACCTACCTAATTACACGTAAGAACATATTCTCAAACATCAATAAAACATGAACTCTAAATGGATAAAAGTTAGTCACAAACAATTTCAAAAGAAAAAGCATCAGACAAAGTGAAGAGTCAGAAGTTTGAACTAAAATATTGAGTTAGTCTCCACTAAACCAGTAACAAATTTTAACTGTGCGTAATGAAGAAAACAATTGGCAATTACTGAAAACAAAAGTAAATTGGACAATATTAAACAGGATAACACCAAGAGGATTATCAAGTATAATGAATCATCAAATAGTAATCTGAAATTATCTCATAGTTAGCACCTAAAAATAAGGAGTTGCACAGAATCAGTTAAATATATAATGACGAGGAGCACAAGTGGGAGTTAGCCCCAGTTCCTAAATAATTCCCAACTTCAAATAGAAAAATTTTACTTTTTATCTGAAATTTTCCTATAGACAATTATTTTAAAGGCCTTATTAATCTCGAACAAAAGAAGCCTATGATTGTTGAGTTCTTTTATTGAAATCTTGAAGACTCTGAAATATTTCTTTTGTGATTGATTGGACTCCCAATTGCAGGTTGATTCCGGTAGCCCTCTGTCCGGTGGATTCCGGCGGAACCCTTGGTGGAATCCAAGGTTTTATTCCCTATGCCCTTCTTCTCCTTCCCATTTTACCCGTCTCCCCTTCGCTAATAATACACATAAATTGTGTTACTAAGTTAGAGCTCAAACAGTTGGGTGTAACCTAATTTGCCTGGTCATGAGAGAGCATATTTTCTTATGATGTGACGTAGCATTCGTTATAAGAGGGATATGGCTATCATGAGAGAGAAAAAAAAGAGGGCCGCAATGATCCATCTTACAAAAGAGTTGGCTTGAAACAGACTAAAGTGAAGGTAAAAGAATATGTTGACAACCCCAAATTCTAGGAAAAAGGCACATCCTCGTTATGCTTATGGTTATGATGCCATTCCACCTCATGTATATATAGCATATCTACATTAACAGTTACAATATATTAGAGTTTCTTAGCTTAAAATGACCCCTGGAAATGCTGAAAGCAAAAGATATAACCGTTAAATTCCAGAAAGTTAGTTACCCATGACATGAAATTTCCAGCATGCCATGGAAATGCCCAAATCTGGAAGATTGTAAGTCAAATCTAGCCTCCCAATCTGAGCTGTGGGGTTAACAATAACTACTTTGTTATCTTCAATGATGTCTGGAAAAAATTAGATTAGTTTAGTTATCTTTACTGATATTCTCTTTGTCTCCCCCTTCTACGGATCTCCCATGTACACAACAATGGTCCATATCATGCTTTCACAACTATGTGGTTTTGACTGAACCTAGACCACGCTATACCATCATCTACCCAATTTTACTTCTATATCCAACCTAATACCTTCTTTCATCTTATACAGATGTTAGGTTGAACTTATGCCAGTCCAGAATTTCTCCTTGCAATTGCCCTCATTTTAATACTGTAGCCTTAAAAATGACGTTGCAGACATTGCAAGCGATATCTGTCTTTTGAAAATCCTCCCTTAGGCTACAAACTGAAAGACATGAATTCAAGATGACTCCCATATTCAAGTGGCGACATGGAAAGAACTGAAACTTTTTATTCTATTTTTTTTTACCATATTTATAAGGAAACTTGGTCATTCGATAATGTTTTACTCGTTCTGATTAGTATAGATTTGTTGTTCAACAAAATGCTATACTTGAGATTTTTCTCTTTCCTACCACCCTATTGTAAATGGATGAACACAACTAACAAGAGGAACACTGCATGTCCAACCATTTCTGTCCTCTGGTTGAACAGTCAATGACAGAGGAAACATGAATTACTCATTTCCCACCATGTTTATAATTATCCTATAGTAAAGGGAGGAATGACTACAACAAATAAATTTCATACTTAATGCCTTCAATAAACAACATGTGCCCGTCCTGCTACAACTGTCCAAGTAAGTAAAGAGGGCGGCGTCCCTCCTCCCACCCCCAGCAACAACTGCTCTGTCCGGCTTCTCCTTTCCGCCGGCGACGACTGCTCCACCCGGCTCTCTGATCTCTCTCTCCCACAGCAAGTAGCCTCCCTTTCTGCACTCCCACCTGCCACCTCCGCCTCCCACTTCCACTACTGCCGCTGCCTCCCAATCGCCTGATTTGCCTCTGCAAAATAAAAAAAATTCCACTTGGCTTCAGGCATGCTACGGAGACCTCTACCAATGGAAGATTGAGTTTTTCCTTAGAGCTCTGAGGGCGGTACCTCCCCCCTCCATCCTAGCCTATTCTTGCCCCCCTCGTGCAAGTCCATCCTTCTTCCACATCTCATATGCCTATTCTTTCCTTGCGTCCCCAACTCATTTTGAGTAACCTATTCTCTAAGGCAGCTCCTTCCACAAAACTTACCTATTACCCAAATCTTCTTCACAAGCCTTCGATCCATATTCTGGGAGATATATTTCGCCAAAATGCCTTTAAGGTTGCAAAACTGTCTTGTAGGCTATGTTTTAGGAAAAATGCCCAATGTCCTTACAAAGAGCATGGAAAGTCACTTTTGAGATGCAATCTTTGGCGGAAGGCTTCTTTCTATTTCGATTCTTTTGTATTCAAGATTATAAAAAAGTCTACAACTCTATGTGGATGCTGGAAGTCGATCCCTTATTCTCGGACCTTGGAAGCCGGGGATAAAGCCTGCAAGAGAGATCATCAAGACCATCCCTATTTGGGTCAAACTCCAAGAGTTGCCGTTGGAGCATTTTAACGTGGAGAATTTGAGCCGAATCGGCAGCATCTGGGGACTCCCCTTCATTCAGATGGCCCAATTGCAAGTTGGAGTCGTCTAACTTATGCACGTATGTGTAAAGTACCAGCCTGTGACGGTTAAGTTTGATGATGGTTTGACATAGTGTTTCAAGGTTACCTATGAGTGGCAGCCTAACAGTTGCACTAAGTGTCATACTTTTGATCATCAGGCCAATGTTTGCCCAATTCGTGAGGAATGGCACCCAAGAGAAAATCATGCTCATGATTGAATTACACTTATTGCCTCTCAACAAGCTCTAGACACTCAACTGCAAGCTTTAGAGGCTGCCTCTATGACTGCCTCTGGCAACAGGAGGGAGATGATCACTATGATCGACCAAACTCTTTCAAAACCAGCCATTGCGAGGAATCCTCCTAATGACTCCAGGGCGACTCCACCCGTGGAAGAAGTCGTATCTAGCTTCAACTCCCAGTCTTTGCCGCTTGTTATCTCTCATTAGCAGGTCTCTCCTCAGGATTTAGCACCAACTATTGATGCTACATAGAGTTCGGAAGTTGGAGTCCTATCTCACTTGAACTCCCACACTCTAGCGCCCACAGTCCCTCCTCAGCAGGCTTCCTTTTTGGCGCCATCTTCTCTACTGTTAGATGTGGTCTCTTCTCGGGATTTGGTGCCAGTTACTAAAGTGATAGAGGGTATTGCACTTGCATTCTTCCAGCCTAGGCGCATTGGTTCTCAGCTTGATGTTTTGGTGCAGCCTGGACACATGGGGGCCAAGCCAAGGAGACTAATTCATCTCCAGCTACTCTCGCACTCCTCCAAATCTCTAAATTCCTTCGATTCTCTCAGGGGAATACCGGAAGAGGTTGCTTCTTTAGTCTTTATATCCAGTCCTACGAGTCAAAAGTCTGCAACAGTATAGAACTATCAAAGAGCTAGCTAGTCAAAGAGGTTATCTTCAAGTGAGGGAACTTCAACTGAAGGATATAAATCCCTCAAGGGGAAAATGATCAGCCTAGCATCTTGGAATGTCGGGGGCTTATCGCGTCGGGAGAAAAGGCTACAAGTTTCTAGCCTGTTCACAATGAGAATATTTATCTAATTGGTCTTTGTGAAACTAAAATCAAACCAAGTTCCTATTCATGAAAGAGGCAGTTCTAGCTCTTCATCTTTTAGTAATGTGGCTTGGCATAAAGTCACTAATCCTATTTATGAAGGATGCTTGGGATTGAGAAGACTTGATGATTCTAATAAAGTAGGGTTAAACAAATTACTTTGGCGCATTATCACAAGACAAGAGTCTCTGGGTTCGTTGGGTGCATGGAGTCTACTTCACTGATTGTTTTGTTTGGAAAACCTTTAATCCTCATGCCTCTCATGCTTGGCGATCTATACTTTCCATGAGAGAGTATGATTATGAATTGCTTCTATAATATTGGCAAAGGTCAGAGTACATTTACTAGGCAAGATCCATGGATTAACCATTCTATTTTCTCAGTCTAAGTTTAGAAATAGAGCCAATATTCAATTGGGTGGTTCATTAAATGATTGTATATTTGACTCGCTCTGTAATGGTGATTGGAGTCTTCAAGCTCGCACAATTCATACCCAAGAGTTGTTTCATATGTTGGAAATTCATACTCTTATTCTTGCCTCCACATATTGGGTGGATGGCTACTACGGGTAAATTCTCCTATATAAGTCTGCATGGATTTATCTCCAGCATTCCTCGTTAGTGATAGACTAATACAAAAGATGTATTATGCGTCAAACTTTCATCTTTTGGCTTGCACTGTCTAGAGGTTTGATGACTCAAGATTACCTCCAAATTAGAGGTTTTTCCTTGGCAAATGTTTGTTTGCAGCTTCTGAATCAAGAGATCATATCTTCTTCGAAAGCAAATTCAACAAATTAATGTGGCGCAATCTTCTATGCAAATGTCACATTCAGCACTTTGTTGGGAGCTTTCACCATGAGATAGACTGGCTTATTTCCTTATAAAATCTAACAAATATTCTAGACTTAAACAGATTTTCAATACCTATAGTTCTTCGATTTGGTATGAAAGAAACAAAAGAATTTTTTAGGGGCTCCTCTACTTCATCCGACTCTTTAGTATAGTCGATAATTGATCAAGTCAAATTCTCAACTGAAGCAATCGAACTCAAAAGCTCCATATCCAGCCACTACTCCTACCTAGTCGACTTTTGGGATTGACTATTCTATTTTGGTATTAGCTTTTCTTATTTTCTATCTAGTGTTCAACATGTTTACTGAATTTCCTTTCATCTTTTAGATGTTTTTCTGTAGCTTTCCTCCTGCGAGAGGGTTTTTGGGTTTAATTTTCTTGTATTTTCTTGTTTCCCCTCCTTTTTGTTAATAAAATTTTTAATAACAAAAAAAAAACATGCAAATTGTCTTGTGCTTAATGCCTTTGTTAAGTAACATACAAACAAGAAAAGGAAACCATCTCATCAAAAGTAAGCAAATAATAAGATGTGAAAATAACAGACTGAAAGCTTTCGCCATCATAAATGGATGTCCAAGCTTCTATTATAACGTAAAACACTAGTTAACATTTCATTTACTACTAGCCAAACATTGTAAAATATGGCAAATTCATAACCCATATAAACATCTCATAGTGTCAGTAGAAACCTTCCTTAAATTACAAACATGGTCTGCACCACCCTTTGCAAGAGAGGAAGACAAAGCTGGAAAATTACCTTCAAATTAGGAATACGGACGATCTGGAGAACTGTAATTATCAGTGCTATGCCCTGTTAAGAGAACAAATCAAGACACCAATAAATTCATTTCTGTCATGTTAACAAAGACCATTTAAAAAAAGTCAGTGGAAAACTCATACTGCAACAAAGCCTTGAAGGACATCTATTTTCCTGAGTTATCCATCAGCCTCTTAATAACACAGCTTAAGGAATACGCTCATTAATTAGTATGATAAATTTTTGTTTTTCTTGAGACATGGTAAATTCTAAAACAGTAATGCACATTCTAACTTCTTTTTCTAAGAAAAATGTTTGTATGACTATATCAAACTAAACGTACCTATACCAAGTTTCACATTTAACAAAATAGAATATATTTACTGTCTTTAACTGCCTAAACATGTACAAATGGGACACCAAAATCTAGGTTTTATGAAAGTAAGTGTTAAATCCCCATACGATGAAAGCATCTGAAATGTATTTATGAAGACAAACCAAACATTATGTTTTCGAGAATTTAACATATCAAATGCCTACTATTATATTGTATCTTCTGATAATCAAAATGAATAAATGGATGGAAAAACCATGGACATTCATGGCTTAAAAATGAACACAAATAGAAGAAACAATCAGTTCTAATCAAATGAATTTAAAAGATAAAAATTTACTTACAAGAATGTCCTGGCCTATCCAGGCAAATTTAGTTCGTCGTTTGACTGCCCAAACAACAGCAAAGACTATGCAGAAGGGAAGTATGGCAAGCGTAAGATATGATACAGCTCCAAAAAAGGGAACTTTGATAAACGACTGTCCACCACGTTTGAACCACCTGGTACCATCAACTTAATTAATTTGGTGCTCGTTTAATGAATGAAACTTGCAAGTAGATACAAAAATAGAGCAACAGCATAAATAAACGTGGGATGATAAAAAACCTAGTAGCTGAATGACAATTTAGCACATTCAATATGATCCCAGTAAAATAAAAAAATTTGCATTTTAAAAGTAAATGTGAGCCAGATTTTGGAAAAGATATTTTCCTCATTCTCTATTTTTCAGCACTCTTTTGAAAACCTAGGAGGGTTGTTCATATTTCTCATCTCTTCTTTTCAAAGGCCAAACTGGGTGAGGGTGTCATGAAACAACGAATCACCTTCTTCACCCTCCCCCTTCTTTTACACAACATAGCATCATTTTTTGGGCTCAGCTCATCTCAAAGCATCGACAGAAGGCACGCCAGAATGCACTAAAACTTTAAAAAGGCCATTGTACGTGCAATGACTCAAAAGGAAAATTGCAATGACCCAAAGAAAAAAAAACATTTTTTTCTCAAATAAAAATTGCATCTGGATTTACCACATTGACAATTATTGTAATTGTCATGAATTGTAACGTTCATTTTATTCTCAAACTGTTTTTTTTTCCTGAAAAATTCTTCCCGAACCTGATGGCAGAAAAATGCAAAGCTGCAAGAGTGCAAGTGCCATCAATTTGGGCCACATATCATGGAATACTCCTATGTCACAGATTCATCATAGAGCTCTTCCAGCATAAACCAGTGCAAGCCACAAATGAGACCGAGAGACAAAAAGATATGACAACCATTCCGGCCTAAGTGTCACAAAGGAAATCACTAGTCTAAGCACTATATTAGGAAGGAGTGGGGTTGGTGTCCCCTTTAAGAATTTAATAAACCAGTAAACTAAAGGAGGCAACCAAGCTAGGAGAGAGAACTCTTTTCATCAAATAAATCATCTCTCAATTATTTTTACTGGAAGTCGTCGAACTCAATATGTTTTCTACATTATTTTATTTCTTGGATACGTTACAAGTGAATTGAAACTAAAACCAAGTAAAAATTTGATTGTAGTATCACAAGTTCAACAACTTATAATCAAAAACAATTTTTGTATTCTATTTTTTATCATAAAAAAAATTGAATGACTTCTTTGTAATTTTTGCATTTTCGTGATTATTATAATGATTACTGTATGTTCATGGTTTGACACATCGTTTGTGGCAATATTTAGAAATAATAATGATACTACTGCCCAGGTTTGAAGAAGTTTATTAGAGTTCTCACAATTTTCTCTGAAGATTTAATATGTAGCGTGAATTAAATTTTGAAAAATATAATAGATGGCCTCCCATTTGTCTGATACCTTCTAGAGTTAGTTTCAAGTGATTTTGTAAAGGAGCGATGTTCATTTCTTCTTTTCTTTTACACGGTTGCACATGGAGGATTTTGGTGGCCTGCTGGAGACGACAGAAGAGAACAAGGGACGTGGACATAACTAAGGGGAGGAGAAATGTGCCACGGAACAGAAACAGTGGGAAGTGGGCATCTCATGGGATTTGAAACCAAGACTCTAGGTGAAATGTTCCAAGACACAAACAGAATAAAATTTCTTCTCATGGGATTCGAACTCTGGACTTTAGCTGTGCTACCATGTAAAATAACAATTGTTCCCAATAGCTTAAGCTGTTAGGAAATAAACCAATCACATGATGAACTAAATATATAGTGAATACGAACCTGGATAACAAAGCCACCAAGCATGTTTGAAGGCCCTGATATTACAAAAAAAAAAAAATCACACAAAATTTAAAAAAAAACGACAATACATTATAAAATCAACTTCCAGAGTCAAGAAACAAGATCATAATATGGTACCTCTACACCTCCAATGCAGAACAGAACCACCAAAAGCTCCAAAAACCAATACGACATCAGTTTGTAAAGTAGAACCAAGAAACATGAGGCAATCACAACAAAAAGCACAGCAGATGTCGTGTTGATGTCCACGACGCCACTAGAACCCGTCTGTTCCAGATTAAGTGCTTCATCTGGAGCATCCTACACTCGGTAATATAAACATGAGTGAGTGGACCAGGTGATGAGGCTCTTAAAAATGAGTTCGTATCATTGTCATCATAATAGACGGTGAATAATGGGAAAAACACCATTATAAAGAAAAAACACCTTCAGTAGTTTTTCTAGCTCAATTGATGCATCTCTTGCTGTCCAAGCAGACCAATAAGATGCACACAATATTGTCCCGACAGCCATAAGCCAAAGAAAGACTTCAGCAGTATCTACAAGTGGTCGTTCTGGAGAATATAATTGCACCTCCACTATAGAAGACAGAGAACTGTCAGAACCAAAAAACCAAAAAAAAATCCTAATAGTTTAAAGCAAGAAAAGATACTAGTCTTTCTATGGAGCACGAGTTAATCCTCATGACTTCAGATAAATTAGGACATCAAGTTTATCAGCTATCTAGAAAATAAATAAAGACATCACTCCTTTGCCCTGATAAGAGAGAAAGCGCAGAGAAATTTTGAATTAAGCTATCATGTTTATCAGCTGTCAAGAAAATAGACATCACTGCTTTGCCCTGAAAAGAAGTCAGACTCTGATTTCTCATATGAATGCAAAAAAAAAACAGTATTTTTGTTAATTCTTACTCCAAAATTAGAGACTCTTTTACAGAAAGAAGTTATACTTCAGAAAAAGCAAACCCTGCTGAAGACCCTGTAAAGGAAACTGACGGTAAAATAACCAAAAGGACCAGTCATAAATGAACAATATCAAGCAAAAATATAACAAAACTGAACTCATCTCTCACATGAACAATAAGAACTAAAAAAGATGAGATTTATAAAAACCTTTTGCACCACTATGAATCATGATTTCAATGCTGCTACCAGCATCCTGAGGAAGCATAACCACAGGAATTTTAATATCCTCAGGGTTTGTTTCATTGCTGTCACAGACCATCTTGTACAGTTCTGCATGATGAAAAACGATTGTCTTAGCAAGAGATAAAAAGTGCAAATTCTAAATATAAAACAGAGTCCAGCAACAAAGTTTTGCAATGGACAAAATTGTTTTAACAATAAATAAGTGATCAAATAATTTAAAAATTCAAGTGATAAAAAAGACGGTGAAACATGGTATATCAGAAAAGACATATAAAAAGGTCAAATATATACCTTTTTCATTATTAATAACAAGAAGGGCCGACGCCCCAGAATCTTGAGCAACACTAGCTTTTTGGGTAAATTTACATGTGCCTCGATTAGCCAAAACAACATCGCTGTTCACCTGCAGACATGTGTGCGTTGCTCTTACCAGTAGCAATGTACCAATAGATAGTGCCCAAAAAAAAAAAATTGCAACAAACTGAATAGTTAAACCTTATGTTTTGGTTTAGAGCAACTATCTGCGGGGTCAGCTATAGAAAGCTTTGTTCTATTGGCATGCTTCTCCTTTGACTGCATAAGAGTACCAAAACGGGCCCCAACACCAACAAATTCACGATCTTCTTTGTCATCCACCCATATTTGCACTTTGACCTAATTAGGAGCACACGGTGGCTTATAAGTTGCCAGAAAAGAAGAAAGTAGTTGACAGTGTCATGAATTTTTTTGCACTTTGAAGATTCATTAACATCTTGCCAGTAAATCAAATACCTGTACAGCTCTTTCTAGTAAGATATTAGGCATAGTAGAATAAAGAAGGCACAGGAAGCCTTCAAAGAGATAATTTTCTCCTAAGAAAGCAGGAAAGAAGACCAAAAATGGACATTGTAAAATTCACAGCACAACGCATTTACTTAATTATAAGAATATTAATTCCTAAGAATCTAGAGCATCCTTCCACAATTCTAGTTTCACATTCAAACCTACTTTACTCTCATCAACTAAAACTACATCATCTGCAAAAAAACATACACCAAGGCACATTATCTTATAAAATCTAGAAAGCTCATCCATAACTAAATCGAAAAGACAAGGACTTAAGGTTGACCCTTGATGAAGACCTACCGTAACCAGAAACTCATTGGTTTCCCCCCAATAGTTCATACACTAGTCATAACCCCATCATACATATCCGTTACTTAGGAACTAAGACAGAGTGCATGGAATTTAATTTTAAGGAAGATAGAACTATAGGTAGAGTCTTAGTTGAAATAGATGGGCAAAAGTGCCTAAGGTGTGATCAATTCCGTTACTTAGGATCCATTATCCATAAAGAATGGGATATTGATAGTGATGTATAGGATAAATACAAGGTGGGTAAAGTGGAGGGCAACCTCGGGAGTGTTGTGTGATAAGCGTGTTTCAAAAAGGCTTAAAGGCAAGTTTTATAGGGCAGCTATTAGGCCTGCAATACTCTATCGAGCGGAGTGTTGGGCAACAAAGAGAAGTCATATAGATAAGTTGAATGCAACCGAAATGAGAATGTTAAGGTGGATGAGTGGGATAACTAGGAGAGATAGGATTAGAAATGAATATATTCGTGAGAGGAGATTAGAAGTGATACATGTAAATGATGCTAAAAGAGGGAGAGGGAGACCTAAGAGAACTTGGATGGAGTTAATAAAAAAGGATTTGACTTTACTATCTCTTACAAAAGAGGTAGCCCAAAACAGGCTTGAACGGAGGAGTAAGATTCATGTCAATGACCCAAATAGTTGGGAAAAAGTGCTACTTGATTATGATTATGATTATGATCAATTCCTAAGACTCAATAATTTAGAAGCATTGATTTTGGATTAAGAAACAAACAGCGATGAGAAAGGAGGTGACCGCAAAATTAAAAACAATAGACACTCTGTGTAACTCAATTGTTTCAAGAAAGATGGCCAAGTACAAGGTGACTCCAAGAAAGAAAGGATGAAGAAGACATAAAAATACCACTTCAGCACGAAAGGCAATGGCTTTTATAAGATTGTCCCTTCAAAAGGCAATAGTTTTTTATAATAAAAAACGACAAAGGTTGTACATAGCTTGATTCCTGACCCCCCTATTTTTCTTAATTCTGCAGCTCAACACTTCATAGCTAATTCCAGAAAGCCACTTCCAATCCAAAGGAAAAATTGATGAAACCGATTATTAAAGTTCTCAGTCAATTGACTTTACCACCAGAAACACAAAATTTTCCATTTGTATTTAAGAAGTATACACTTCGAAAATTCCCAACCTTCCTTGTTATCCACCCATGTTTGGACTTTGACCTAATTAGGAGCACACAATGGCTTATAAGTTGCCAGAAAGGAAGAAAGGAGTTGTTTTTAAAGATTCACTAAAATCTTGCCAATGGATCAAATAATTGTACAGCTCTTTCTAGTAACATATTAGGTAACACTAGAATAGAGAAGGCATGGGAAACCTTCAAAGAGATAATTTTCTCCTAAGAAAGCAGGAAAGAAGACCAAAAATGAACATTTTGAAATTCAGGGCACAACACATTTATTTGGTTAAAGAATGTCAATTCCTAGGCCCAAAAATTTAGGAGCATTGATTCTGGATTAAGAAACAAACAGAAATGAGAAAAGAGGAGAGAATAAAATTAAAAAAAGAAAAATAGATACTCCGAGTAATTCAATTGTTTCAAGAAAGATGGCTAAGTACAAGGTAACTCTGGCAAAGAAAGGATGAAGACATAAAATACCACTTCAGCATGAAAGGCAGCCGCTTTTAAAAGATTGCCCTTCCAACAAACTAACCAGCAGTTTGAAAAAGAATTCTATAATGACAACGCAAGTTATATAGAGCATGAATCCTGACTCCCTATTTTGCCTCATTCTGCAGCTCAATACTTCAGAGCTAATTGCAGAAAGCCACTTCCAATCCAAAGGAAAAATTGATGAAACCAAAGATAAAAGTTCTGAGTCACTTGACTTTGCCACAAGCAACACTAAATTTTCCATTTGTTTTAAAGAAGCACACACTTAAAAATCAAAGGAAAGTATCAACCTAGAGAAAAGTTCCCACTTTCACAGGCAATTCCACTTCATACTCCCATAAAGAGAGCTACTCTCTGAGAAGGGAAAAACAACACGAAATTTCAAATTGGGCTCAATTCCAATCCCCTAAAAGCCACTTCCCTGGCGGGCAATAAACTAAACCATCAGTAAGAGAGAAAACAATATGATGATGACAACACAAGTTATAGTTCAGATTTTGGCCCTCTAACTTGTCAAGGAGCTGCACTGAAATCGCCTTATTCTGCAGCTCAAGATTTCATAGCTAACTGCACAAAGCCACTAGCAATTCAAAGGAAAAATTGAAGAAAATGAGTTTTGTCACTAAACTTCACCACGAGAAACATTAAAGTTTCCATTTATTCAAAGAAGCATTTACTTCAGGAATCAAAGCAAACTGTCACATTTAAGAAAAGCTTCTACTTTCATAGGCAATCCAACTTCACACTCCTATCAAGAGAATTTCTCTCTAATTTTATAAAAAAAAACCAGAAAGATGCCAAATTAGAGGGACAAAATCTAAATTTATAACTTGTCTTCATAGTAACTGCACAAAGCCACAGCAATTGAAAGAAAAAACTGAAGAAAAGTTCTGTGTCACCAACCTTCACCACAAGCAACATTAAACTTTCAACATATTTGAAAAAGCATGTTTTCCAAGAATCAAAGCAAAGTGTCAAATTTAGGAAAAGCTTCTACTTTCATAGGAAATCCAACTTCACCCACCCATCAAGAGAACTACTCTCTAATTCTACAACAAAAAAAACAAGAAAGATGTCAAATTGGGCTCAACCCCAACTCCCCTAAACCCCCCTAATCTTCTGTTCCTCTGTCTACCCACCAAAAAATCCAAGAAAAAAAATCCTCTGTTTCATCCCATCCAACCCACAACCCCACAAATCATTAACGACCCATATCAAAAACCACCAAAAAACCAACATGGTACCCAGCAGAAACTCAAAAGAAAGAAAAAAAATCACCTTACCAGAACAAATACGTTCTCGCAGCCGGGCTTCTTGGGGGCCAGCTCGTCGTCATGGACGATGTCTCCACCCCTCACCCAGCAGGGACAACACAGGCACAGCACCACCACCAACACCACCACCTTCCTTCCTCCTTGGAGCAGATCCATGGAATTCTCAAGCTCAAAGAGACGCCAGAATCATGATGAGAGAGCAACGGAGAAGATGATGATGAAGAAGAAGCAGCAGAACAAACTCCAAAGACTTTGTCGTGTTTGGCAAAAAAGGGAGAGACGGAAAGTGTCGTCTTTCTCCAAATGTGAAAAGTAGAGCTGCACCTGGTGGTGCTTTTTTTTTTTTTACAATCAGCATGCACCTCATCAAAATCAAATGCCCCTACAACACTTAATTTTTGCATTCAAACCCTAATGACTGTCATTGCCCTGTGATTAGCTCATTAAGCCTCAGTGGGGCTTCCATTCCTCATTTGGTTATTTAGGAAAAGCTTCAACTGGTTAGTGAGGCCTACAATTTGACGAAGTGAGCTTTGTAGTAATAAATATGAGCCATCCATCTTCAAGATCGACAACGCACATGCTAGTATTGTGCTAGCATACTCCATTGATCTTGAACTAATGGAAGATCTTCTGTGAACATCCTATAGGCGAAGTGTCCGGAAAAGACATTTGTACAGTAGAAATGTAGAATTTGTACTCCAAAGCTCTGCGTTCGGTTTTGATTAAATAAAGGGACGACGAACCCCTATCATGGTGGACCGACTTTCCCTTTATCCAATAAAAACCGAGTAAGTGTTTTTGAAGTACATAAATTCAGTGTAGGGATTGAACAATATTTTCCTTATTTGGAGAGAATGATAAGCTAGATTATTTATACTCAAAACACATTAACCACAATGTAGAGAATGTATTTTTGCTTAATTATAGGCCCCTACATTGCTCCATGTAGTAATGAAGACTGAAGCCTGGAGTTAGAATAGGAACCTGCTTTAGTAAATGTAAGTTATCTGGAGGGTATTTTGGTTATTTCGTGTAGTATAACCTAGTTTAGGAAAGAAAAGGACCTGTCTGATCTTGATAAGAGGATTTAAACTTAATGAGATGCCACCGACTCGTTTTGTGGTGCCCGTGAAGGACGGGAATGGACTCTTAATTTAACGCTTGCGTACGGTGCATTGGCCGTACATGTATGGAAGTTCAACTCATTTGCCCCCACAAGTCTTTTCTTTTAAGCCAAATATTTTTATAACTTTTTTTTACAATTCTTTAAGCAAAATACTAGTACTCCCTTTGTACAATGTAAAGTCAATAATGTCTGTCAGCATTTTGAAAAAGTTGAACTCATTTACCCCACATTGCCAAAAAGTCAATAATGTCTCTCTGCATTTGCAAAAGTTCACTCATTTACCCCCACACTTCCATTTCTCTAAGCCAAAAATTCTTATATTTTTTTTACATTTCTTCAAAGAAAATACTGGTACACCCTCGGCCCAATAGAGCCTGTCTGTATTTGAAAACAAAGCAATCAATCGTCAGATGGCTGATTTTTCTCTTTACATTATAATAAATGTATGGACTAAGTGGCCGTTTGGGGTATGATTAAGGGGCCGTCTGGGGCGTGATAAAGCCAAAACATCCAGTGTGGATTTTGGATGTCCACTGTAGCATCCATGTTTTTTCCAACATCTAGCTGAAACACGTCTGAACACGTCTTGAGGTGTTTCAGCTGGATATAGAAAAAAGTTAGATGCAACAGTGTAGCAAAACATCCACACTCACGCCCCAAACGGCCCCTAAAAGCAAAACATTCACCGTGTTTGCTACACTGTAACATTCATGTTTTTTCCATATCTAACTGAAACACCTCATGTTGTGTTTCACGCAGAATATAAAAAAATATGGATGCTACAGTAGATGTGGAAAATCCACTGTGGATATTTGCTTATAATCATGCCCCAAACAGCATATAAGACCCCAATAAGGGACCATTTGTGCGTGAAAAATCAGGAACATCTACATTGAAAAATTCACTAACCAGTTGAATTTTTGGGAGTGGATGGAGCTGATTTTTCATGATCCAAACGGCTAAATGTACTCCATCTCTCGGAAAAACAAGGTGGTTGTATTTACACAATTACAATTCCAAAATTAGGTGGCTGGATTTGCCCAACGATCCTCATGAATGTGCATGTGCTGAGGAAGTGGAGGGTTGAAATATTGTGGGCTCTATAGGCTAATAAATTTAAGTTATTTTCAAATGTTGGCAGATTTGGACAGAGGGAATAAATCATTTTTAAATGCAAACAGGCTTCTTGGACAAAGGGAGTATTACAAATTGAAAGCACCTTAAGATTATATCATATTGGGGTTTTGGGAGGGACAATGATTTCCCTACATCAATTTTCCTACAGCACTGACATACACAGACACGTAAATGGAAAACTTATGTAGCAAAATCATTGTTGTTGTTTTAATTTATCTCTTAATTTTACTCGCAAGTGTACGAATTGTATTTGGAGTACAGTCCACAATTTTACAAGGTCGAACCCACAAGGACTTGTATGGCGGAAATCTAATCAAACCCTAACTAAACCCTTGAATTAACTATGAAATTATAAAAATTGATTGACTAACTAATGTTATGACTCCTTAGCTATTAGGCTACTTATTTAATAAGGCCATGTAGGCCGCTGCAGTAGGAATATGTTCTTTTTAGTATTTGCGTCACTTATGTGTTATAGCCCATCAGGCCCATCAGCTCTCAAGCTCAGCGCCTATATGTAGGGAACAATCTGTCCTATTTTGATTTATTGAAGAATGAATCCCTAGTTTCTCACCTCTTTCTTCTGTACTCTCACCCCCTTCCCTACTCTTTGCCGCCGGTTTTTGTGCATCATCCTTGGGTGCACAACACTGGTATCAGAGCGTTCGACTCCTGGCTTCCGATGCTATGGCTCAGAAGAAGGCTATGGACAACCCAAATGTCCCTCGATCCAGTCAAACAAGGAGGCGCCAACTGGTCAGGCCCAGGCCACCCTCCCTACAACCATGGATCTGGCCTTCCTTAAGGCCTTGACCGACATGACGACGATGATGCAGTCCATGCAACGGACAATGCTCGAGCGCTTACCAGCGCCGACACCATCGCCGACATCTAGTATGGAGCATCAGCATACCGCTGGCTAGCAAGGGTCTTCATCCACGGCGGCACGAGGAACTCCTCTGCAGACCCCATCGTTTCCGGGTCACTCATCTCCTCCGCCACATGGGTTTTCTCAGCAACAATCCGTGCGGCAGGGCCAGGCCGCTGGTGCAGGACAGGGCTCTCCCTTGCCCCAAGGCCATGCCTTTCAGTCCTCAGCCATGTTTGACCACTTTGATCTGACTAATATCTTGCCACCGGGGACCGCTGGCACTCATCTGCGTGCCTTTCCTCATGAGACTGCCCTACCTCATCAGCAGCCACGGGGTGATGTACCGCCCTATGGGCCATTTCTTGGAGGGCCGGCTCATACTGGCTTCTCATACTTCACGCCAGATATGTCTCAGGTTCCGTTTCATGATGCATCCGGACGACCCTTGGCTGAACCGCGATTGGCCCAACTTCAATTTCCAAAGTATAGTGGGGAAGATAACCCTATTGATTGGATATATCAAGCAAATAAATTCTTTGAGTATCATGTCACTTCGTCGAAAGTTGATAAATTGCGCATCGCCGCCTTCCATCTGACGGGCGATGCCTGAGTCTAGTTCTAATACTTCGAGAGGGACTTGATTAATCCGACATGGGCTGATTTTGTGCATGAATTATGCGTGCAATTCAGGCCAAACGATTATAGTGATTTTAATGAATTGCTGGCATCTCTCCGGCAAACATCCACGGTGCGCGCCTATCATCAGGAATTGTGCCTTCATGCATGGCTTGCGGGCTGATATTACAGATGAAATCCATCAGTTTTGACCTAAATCCATGAAGGATATCATTGAGCATGCTCGAGTTGCGGAAGAAAGGTTGAACCGGCAACGGCGTGTGGTCCGGCCCCCTTTTCGGCCCCCTCCTGGACTACCAGCCCCTAAGTCAGCTCCTTCTACTAGGGCCGTCACCAGCTCTAGGCCCGAACCACCCGCAGGTTCCACCCTGCCTTCCCCTATCCGCCGGTTATCCCATGCCCAAATGGATGAGAAAAGGGCCAAATGTCTCTGTTTTAACTGTGATGAGCATTACGTTCCCGAGCATTGATGCCGCACGCCATCTACTACTTTCATTTTGGAGGAGTCCTGCCCTAAGGGGGACGATCTTACTGAACAGCCGGCCGAGGATGCTTATGTCGATTCGACGGCTGAGATTTCATTTCATGCTTTCTCGGGAACATATACGCCTCACACTATGCTAGTGCAAAGTCAGTTAAAGCGCCAGCCCGTTGCTATTTTGATTGATAGTAGAAGTACCCACAACTTCATTAATGATAGGGTGGCGCAGCGTATGGACTGTCACATTGCTCACGCATGTGCTTTTGACATCCTTATTGGTGATGGTACACACATGCGCAGTAAGGGCCTATGCCCACATGTTCCTTTGCATATTCAAGGTATGACTTTGTTGTGGATCTCCATCTTCTACCCACAAAAGGGGCTGATATTGTATTGGGGGTCCAGTGGCTTCAAGAGCTTGGGGACGTGGCATGGAATTTTAAAGACTTAGTTATGTCCTTTGGGGTGGACGATCAGCAGGTCCGCTTACAAGGGTCCATCCCAGGAACACTTCAATCGGCCCAGGCCGTGGGGTCTTTCTTTCGGCACTCGGCCCTTGGATTTTTGCTGTAGCTTATAACTGTCTCAGACACGACTCAACCAGCTCTTCCGGCCGACTTGACAGTTCTCCTGGCTGGCTACGCGTCCCTCTTTGGGGAGCCAGTGGGCTTACCTCCTCCACGAGGACACGACCATCAGATTCCTATTCTTCCCAGGTCGAGCCCAGCTAATGTTCGGCCATACCGTTACCCCTATGTGCAGAAAGTTGAGATCGAGCGTTTGGTGGCTGGTATCATTCGTCCCAGCTCAAGCTCGTATTCTTCTCCGATTTTGTTGGTCTGGAAGAAAGATGGGACATGGCAATTTTGCGTGGATTATCGTGCCTTAAATGCCATTACACTGAAGGACAAGTATCCCATTCTTGTCATTGAGGAGCTTCTCGACGAATTGTCAGGTGCAAAATACTTCTCTAAGCTTGATTTATGCTTTGGCTATCATCAGATACGGATGCACCCAGCTGATATTCATAAGACCGTTTTCCGTACACATGACGGTCATTATGAGTTTCTTGTGATGCCCTTCGGGTTGACTAATGCGCCGGCCACCTTCCAAAGTCTGATGAATGATATTTTTCGGCCCTTCTTGCGCAAGTTTATTTTGGTATTCTTCGATGACATATTAGTATATAGTGCTTCATGGGATGATCATATTCGCCATCTTCGGACCGTCTTCGATATATTGGCCAGCCACTCTCTTTTGTTGAAGCAGTCCAAATGTTCTTTTGGTCAACCCTAGATTGATTATTTGATCCATATTATTGCGGAACACGGTGTCTCTAGGCCAAGGTGGCAGCTATGCTCGATTAGCCCACTCCTAAATCACCGAAGACCTTGCGTGGTTCTCTTGGGCTGACGGGCTACTACCGGCGCTTTATTGCCCATTATGGTACTTTGGTCGCCCTTACTACCTTGCTAAAGTTTGGCGCCTTCGCCTAGAGTCCTGCAGCCCAGATGGCCTTCGATACTCTGAAGCAGGCTATGTCATCCGCCCTAGTCTTGGCCTTGCCGAATTTCTCACAACAGTTTGTGGTTGAAACTGATGCTTCAGATAGCAGGTTGGGTGTGGGTGCTGTTCTTCTATAGGCTGACCGGCCCATTGCCTTCTTTAGCAAGGCCTTATCAGGATGCTCCCTCCGTTTGTCGGCCTACGAACGAGAGATGCTTGCTATTGTGCACGCCGTTACGAAATGGCGTCCATATATATTGGGCTGACACTTCATTATTCGGATGGACCACCAGACCCTAAAGTATTTTCATGACCAGCGGATCTCCACTCCAGACTAGCGGATCTCCACTAAGCTCATGGGCTATGATTATGATATGGTTTATAAGCAGGGATCTGACAATACCGTGGCCGACGCTCTATCCAGGCGCAATGCTGAGGTGTCCATCATGGGCTATCCGTCCCTCCCTTCCCCTTTATGTCTCACTTGCTTCAGACTTACTGGGATGTAACTGAGGCCATGGACATCATACAACAACTCCAGGCTGATCTAACATGCTTACCCTCTTTTGTTTTGCAGGGTGATTATATCTTCTGGAAGCAGCGGTTATGGGTGCCTCCGAGTCCGACACTTCGGCGGACTATTATCTCATTCTTTCATGACACTCCTAGTGCTGGTCATGAAGGTTCCTTCTGCACCAAGCGTGTGAGTCAAAATTTTCTGTGGCGTGGAATAAAAAAGGTTGTCCATTCTTATTGATCGTTTAAAATTAAACTTTTGCAAGTGCACAAGGCAATTGTACTATAGTGAGTATAAAAGGGTTGTCGAACTTCAGGGACGGTTAAACAATTTATCAAATTCAAGAGAAGAGTTGCAGTTTTAATTTAATCTAAGAAAGCAATAAACTTTAACTAACTAAACGAGTTTTTACTAATATGGAGAAGTACCAAGGCTTCGAATCCACCACACAATAAACCAGCTTGTCGTCTCTCTCTCTCTTGAATAAATTTCTAATTTGCTAGCATATTCCTCTCAGACATATACTTGTCAATTCAAAATATCATGCTCCCCTCTCGGACGTAACACATAATCGATTAAAACATGGAACTGTGATCTATCTCTCTCGAGCATAAATCAATGAAACTTTATTCCTTTATAACACTTTAGTCTACTTACGTTCCTCTCGGACACGCAAGTATTCCTCGGATTGAAACTCACAAGAATTCACTTTAGCCTCTCTCGAGCACATAGAATAAACCTCAATAAATTAACAGTGATTCTATAATAAGATTGATGTAAATTTTAATATAATACTCGCAAGCGCACGAATCTATAGCAGAATAGTGGCTACGAGGTCGATCCCTCAGAGACTTAGTAAGATATTCAACCTAATTCTAGAGTACGTAGCAAGTAGTAATGAAATATAAAGTTCTAATTTTTATTTTCTTTTTAAGCAATCAAATGTTCGACTAGACTAAAAACACAGAAATTAACCAAACAAAAGCTAAAATAATAAAGAAAAATCCTGTTTTGCTGCTGTTTTCAATCCGTTTGTAATCCCGTCCTGCTTTCCTCTTTCCTCCACCTTCAGCAACAGTCTCTCAACTGCACGCCTAAACCGTTCTACTCTTTCTCTCGAACAGAGTAGACAGTCCCCAATTCCAGCCAAAGCAAAGCAACCCTTTTTTTTCTAGTTCAGTCTTTTCTCTCCAGCATCAATACTTCTCAAATCTATGAACCCAGCAGTTCCTCTCTCCCGTTTGTCCGGCCAGCAAAATTCAGTAACAGGTCTGCCTCTCTCTCGACAACACAGACTCGTTCTTCCTCTTTTCTGCCGTTCTCAAATCAGCCACCAGATCTTCTCCTCTGTCCCTCGAGCAGAACGACCCTTCTTCTTCAATCCACCACGGCCGTCACAGTACCCACAGAACCAGCAACAGCACGGCCTTCCAGTCTCTTCTGCTCCACAGCCGTCCTCCCTTCAAACCACCAGAACAGCGCCCCTTTCACAGCACGGTCGGCCCTCTCTCGAGCAGCCCAACCGTCCAAAAGCCACCGACAGAACAGCCGTCCCCCTATCTCTCCCGATTCCCGCCGCCGGCCTCGACAGAACCTCCAAATTCCTCCGTTCTTCTATCACGGCCAACCAACTCCAGCACACCCACAGAACCCCTCTTCTCCGTTCGAGCGCGAACAATCCCCAGCCCAACCGGATTCCCGCCGCCTTTTCCTCCGGCAGAGCCCAGAAAAGCAAGCCGCCTCTCTTGAAACCCAGCCGCCACAACAGTTCCCCTTCCTCTTCCAAAAGTCAGAGCCCAACCGGCGGTCCTCTCTCAAGCACAGCACGACCGCCACCACCCACGAGCAGAACGGCCAGCAAAAACGAATCCTTCAAACCGCCAGCCAGAACCCGAAAATTTGCAACCCCCTTCATCCAGCCCCAAATTCGCCCCTTTTTGGATCTCAAATCGATTTAGAATAGGGCAACTTACCATCCTGAAGCAGGTCTGCACTTCGATTTGCCTCAAAAACCTTCCAAATTCGGACATTCCCAATCTCGATTTTTTTCTTCTCTGTTTGCAGTCCTTATTTCACCGGTTTCATTACCGTCGCCGTCGTTCCGCGTCGGCCTCGCCACCACCGTAGCTTCGCCGCCACTGTACCCTCGCCGCCATAGCCTCGGAGGCAAGACCCACCGCCGGCGGTCGCCGGAATTCACCTCTTTCTGCTCACTCCGACAGAACAGAGCCTCGCTCTGTTCTGTTCCAGACGCCCAGCGCCCGAGCCATCGGGCTCGGGTCGCTTTCTTTTTTTTTATTTTTACTTGAACCGGACCAGACCCAGACCGAACCGAACCATTTCAATTCCTTTCTTTCTTTTTTTTTTCTTTTTATTCCTTAAAACCCGTTGTATCGATCTCACGCGTCCAATCTCCGATCTCGGCACAGAACCCATTTGACGTGCATTTGTGAATCTGAAATATGGAGCTCTAAGACCTGCATAAATAAAAATAAATCATAATTAGACGCATAATAAAACATGAATCTATTAAAACCAATTAATGCATCTAAATAACTCAATTAAACGCGTTTATTCATTAAACTCCGAATTATTCACTTAACACATAAACATTAATTGTCCTTATTTTAACTAAAAATACGACTAACAAATAGGTAGAAAGGCATATAAAAATGTGTATATTTTGCATATATTAAATACCCCCAAACCTACATTTTGCTAGTCCTCGAGCAAAACAAAACAAAAAAAACCTAACTAATCCACTTTCGCAGGAAATCGCGATTGCATTTAGCGCATGCAACAAGCCTTTTAAACCCCCAGGTGTCCCTGGCTGGACGAGTGAAGTCTCGTGAGGGTTTGCAGCCATGCTACCCACAAACATGTATTTATGAAATCAACCTATTTAATCTAAGTGTAAAAAGAAATAGAAAATCACTACAAAACAAAATAATCCTAATATCCCTTCAAATGCAAACTGCAATGTTTAAGAAAATCAACCACATGTACTTGGATTTATAATCAACTGGAATATAGAAGCCCTCAAGTAAGTGGTTTTATTCTACACCTTCATCTTGGAAATTTCTGCTCAATATGATATATCATGATACTTTATATAGTAAAAGTGTAGAACATTGTAGCAATACATTCTAAATCTCTGTTTTATACAGATCCAGTGTGACCCATTCACCAAAGAACATCAGAATCAACACAGTCGTCGTAATCTTTAGGTTCATGATAGCACAGATCTGCGCGCCTCCTTCGGGTCCAACATTCTAGATTTGAGAGGATAATACACCACAGACTTTTTTTTTTCTTTTTTTCGCTAGGACTGTGTAAGGCCTGACTTCAAGATGCTTAGGTTTAGCAATGACTCAGGTCAATGACTCCCAGCCAATTTGGCTTAGGGCATTAGGTTTTAAGAGACCGCTTCGGGCCCGAGCATCAACCTAAGTTAATCCTATAAAGTCAAGCAGCCCCTTTCTTTCATTTTGTTTTCATTTTTTCGCATTTTTATTTTCATCATTCATATTTTCAACACATCTTTATTTCGTCCAGACTGTATTATACTCTCAACCTATTTCCGGTTCCAATCCCTTGCCATAGCCAAGTAAATGGTCTATCATGATCTTTTAAGCTCAACAGACAACCACATATCATCCAATGACTCTGACTAAAGATATCCCACTGTAAATTAGCATTCAACAAATCTCTAGACGGTATTACTTTATGTAACTAGTGTGTGTGAGTGAGTTTTATTAGCTCAAGCACTTATTCGAAGAGGACTGTAACAGAAAGATATGCTCAGTTAAGTTCTCTATCCTCCAGTATACTTACTCACACTTCCAATGCAAATTAATCTCTTAAAAATTGAAGTATGCATCATAAAGGGATAAACTATCAAAACCTAAGAAAAATACTAACAAACAACCTAAAAACTAATCAAATTTTTATGTTTTTTTTTTTTTTCAAATTTTTTTTTTAAATAATAATAATAAAAATAAAAGGAATACTACTTTTCTTTTCTACACCCCCAAACCTAAACGAAACATTGCCCTCAATGTTTACCAAAATAAATATCACAATAACGAGTAAAAAGAAAAGGAGTGTAAGGAAAGAAATCACCTGAATGAAGATGCCTCAGAGTAGATGTAGAGCATTGAAACACACAAACTAAGAATGAGGAGTAAGTACAAAATATGGAAAAATAAAATACACCCCCAAACCTAGATTGTAGCATCCCCACACATGAATCAACAACCTAAATATTAAACAAATAAAAAGCTATCAAAAATTAAAAATTTGGGTTGCCTCCCAAGAGCGCTAAGTTTTACGTCTTCAGCCAGACGTAACCAAAAATCATGTAGGAGCATTAGGTTCATCCAAATCAAGAACAGTCTCCTCGCTCTCAGTAAAACCCTCTAAATATGGTTTCAATCTTTGCCCATTAACTTTGAAAATAGTTCCATCTTTAGGGTTTTGAATGTCAACCGCTCCATGGGAAAATACTTTGTGCACGATGAAAGGTCCAGACCATCGGGAACGGAGTTTTCCTGGGAAGAGATGTAACCTGGAGTTATAGAGCAAAAACTTTTTGACCGGGCTCAAATGACTTTCTCAGGATTGACTGATCATGAAAAACTTTGGTCCTCGCTTTGTAAATCTTCGCATTCTCATAAGCCTCATTACGAATTTCGTCTAATTCATTGAGCTGCAATTTGCAAAGTGTTCCAGCCTTGTCCAGATCAAAGTTAAAAGTTTTGATGGCCCAATAAGCACGATGTTCTAATTCCACAGGCAAATGACAAGGTTTTCCAAATACAAGTCTATAGGGAGACATGCCAATTGGTGTCTTAAAAGCAGTACGGTATGCCCACAATGCATCATTTAATCTGTCAGACCAATCCTTTCGATCGGGACGAACCGTTTTCTCAAGAATGCGTTTAATTTCCCTATTTGAAACTTCTACTTGTCCACAAGTCTGCGGATGATATGGAGTTGCAATTTTATGAGTAATGGAGTACTTTTTCAGAAGGGATTCAAAAGCTCTATTGCAAAAATGTGTACCACCATCACTTATAATTGCCCGAGGGGTTCCAAAACGAGAAAATATGTTTTCTTTCAAGAACCGTACCACCACTTTGTGATCATTTGTTTTGCAGGGAATTGCCTCTACCCATTTGGAAACATAATCTACAGCAAGAAGGATATAGAGATAACCAAACGATGGAGGAAATGGGCCCATGAAGTCAATACCCCAAACATCAAAAAGTTCAACAATCAGAATGTTAGTAAGGGGCATCATGGACCTACGTGATAATGTTCCCATACGTTGGCATCTGTCACATTTTGTGCAAAATTCATGAGTATCTTTGAATAAAGTAGGCCAATAGAAACCACTCTGCAAAATTTTTGCAGCAGTCTTTTTCGCACCAAAATGGCCACCACATGCATGAGCATGGCAAAAAGAAATGATACTATGAACTTCATGCTCCGGCACACATCTCCTAATGATTTGATCTGGGCAATACTTGAACAGGTATGGATCATCCCAGAAAAAATGCTTAACCTCGGCGAAGAATTTGGATTTATCTTGTTTTGTCCAATGTTCAGGAAGTTGAGTTGTGACAAGATAATTAACAATATCAGCATACCAAGGCAATTGAGAGACAACAAAAAGTTGTTCATCAGGGAATGACTCATTCAAAGGTAAGTGTTCCTCAGCAGACTCGTCAATAAGTCTAGACAAGTGATCAGCAACAACATTTTCAGAACCTTTCTTATCTCTTATCTCAATATTAAATTCTTGAAGTAATAGGACCCAACGAATTAAACGAGGTTTAGTGTCTTTCTTTGAAAGAAGATATTTCAAAGCTGCATGATCTGAAAACACTATGACCTTGGATCCTAAGAGATATGATCGGAACTTGTCTAGAGCAAAAACTACAGCCAACAACTCTTTTTCTGTAGTAGAATAATTGAGCTGAGCATCATTGAGAGTTCTACTTGCATAGTAGATGACATGGGGTATCTTATTCACCCGCTGCCCCAAGACAGCTCCAACCGCATAATCGGATGCATCACACATAAGCTCAAAAGGTAAATTCCAGTCCGGTGGTTGGATGATGGGTGCAGATGTGAGAAATTGCTTGAGTTGATCAAACGCTTTAGAGCAATCATCATCAAAGACAAAAGGAGTTTCTTTAGCAAGCAAATTGCACAAAGGTCTTGAAATTTTGCTAAAGTCTTTGATGAATCTTCTGTAAAACCCAGCATGGCCAAGAAAAGATCGAACCTCCTTTACTGATTTTGGTGGAGGCAGACTTGAAATTAAGTCAACTTTGGCCTTATCAACTGCAATTCCTTTATTAGAAATAACATGCCCCAGAACTATCCCTTGACGAACCATAAAGTGACATTTCTCCCAATTTAGCACAAGATTTGTTTCTTTACACCTTGCCAAGACAAGAGACAAGTGGTGTAAACATTCATCGAAAGAGGATCCAAACACCGAGAAATCATCCATGAAAATTTCAAGAAATCGCTCAACCATATCTGAAAATATGCTCATCATGCACCGCTGGAATGTGGCGGGTGCATTACATAACCCAAATGCCATGCGGCGATATGCATATGTTCCAAAAGGACAAGTGAATGTGGTCTTTTCTTGATCCTCTGGCGCAATGGGAATTTGATTGTAGCCTGAATAGCCATCTAAAAAGCAATAATAGCTATGCCCAGCAAGCCTCTCAAGCATTTGATCAATGAATGGCAAAGGAAAGTGGTCTTTCCTTGTGACCGAGTTCAATTTTCTGTAGTCAATACAAACCCGCCACCCAGTGGTCATTCGGGTGGGGACTAATTCATTATTATCATTTTTGACTACTGTGATTCCCGACTTCTTAGGAACAACCTGAACGGGGCTGACCCAAGTACTATCGGATATGGGGTAAATGATGCCAACATCTAACAATTTTAGCACCTCGGTTCTGACGACCTCCTTCATATTAGGGTTAAGTCTGCGTTGCATTTCACGGGAAGATTTTGCATGCTCCTCAAGGTAGATGTGATGCATACACAAAGCAGGACTTATACCCTTAATGTCTGCTATTGTCCACCCCAAAGCTGTCTTATGTTCGCGAAGAACATTAAGCAACTTGCCTTCCTGTTCTGAATTAAGGTCCGAAGAGATGATAACAGGCAAGGTATCAGAAGAACCTAAAAACGCATATTTAAGTGTATCTGGTAATGGCTTTAGGTCAAGTTGGGGTGGTTTTTCAATAGATGGGACAAGTTTAGACTCGGGAACTGGAAGAGGTTCCACCCTGGCTGTCCATTTGGTCGGGTCCAATATAGGGGTAGAGTCAAGCAATGCATTGACGTCTCTAATGGACCCTTCGATGTCAAAGTCTAAGCCAAAATGAGTTAAACATGTCTGGAGGGCATCATCATTTAAAACAGTTTGCAGGGATTCCTCCACTAAACTCTCAATCATATTCACTGCAAAAGAGTCATCCGTCTCCGGGGGTTGTTGTCTCACATTAAAAACATTGAGTTTGACCTTTAAATTGCCAAAAGACAACTTCATAACCCCATTTCTACAATTTATTATGGCATTGGATGTGGCTAAGAATGGCCTTCCCAAAATCACAGGAATCTGACTACCAGGATTCTGCACAGGTTGGGTATCTAAGACAATAAAGTCTACTGGGAAGTAAAATTTATCCACCTGAACCAGAACATCCTCAATAACACCGCGTGGGACTTTAACTGATCTGTCTGCAAGTTGCAATGTTATGGTAGTCGGTTTCAACTCTCCTAATCCAAGTTGCTCATAAACAGAGAATGGTAGCAAATTTACACTAGCTCCTAAGTCCAACAATGCCCTCTCCACTTTATGGTCTCCTATAACACATGAAATTGTGGGGCATCCGGGATCTTTAAACTTAGGAGGAGTGTTATACTTAAGAATTGAGCTAACTTGTTCAGTGAGAAACACTTTCTTGTGTGCATTCAATTTTCTTTTCTGGGTGCACATGTCTTTTAAGAATCTTGCATAAGCGGGAACTTGCTTAATAGCATCGAGCAATGGAATATTGATTTGCACTTTCTTAAAAATTTCCATTGTCTCATCAAGTTTGTTCCCTTGAGATGTTTTTGCAAGTCTTTGAGGAAAAGGTGCCTTGGGTATATAGGGTGGCATATGGCTAGACTCAGGACACGAAGAAGCTTCTAGGCTCTTCTTCGATGTATTAGGACTCACGTCTGGTCTAGTAGTGCTCTCTTGGTCCTCACCCTTTCTAGCAGTTGTGTCTATGGCAGTTTTAGGTAGTTCAACATTATTGTCAATTTGTTTTCCACTCCTAAGTGTAGTTATGGCTTTAACTTGCGCTGGAGGGTGGTCTTGACAAGAATTAGATCCCACTTCAAATTGTCCTTTGGGATTAGCTACAGGTTGACTAGGAAACCTACCTTTTTCCCTCTCATTTAATGCAGAAGCCAATTGACCCATTTGAAGTTCCAGCTTCGCAATAGCTTGCGAGTTGGCATGTAAAGAATGTTGGGTATCTTTTTGAAATTGTAAAGAGCTTTGCATGAACAAATTCAAAGTATCCTCAAGAGATGGTTTCTTGGGTTGTGTAGGGAATGTTTGAACTTGTTGAGGGTAAGATTGATTGGGAGGGTACCCTGGAGGTCCTCCTTGATGCGGTCCTTTGGACCATGAAAAATTGGGATGCCTTGCCCAACCTGGGTTATAAGTTTCCGAATATGGGTTGTTGCCAGGTCGAGGAAAGGCATTTATAGCATTAGCCTGATCACTATTGTATTCCACTCCAGAGGTATTAGAAGGACAGTTGTGTGTGACATGGGAGGGGTTAGAGCAACTAGCACACACATTGACATGTGATGGCATTTGGGGCCCACCAGCAGACATCAACGCATCAAAACGTTGTGTCAGGCTGTCTATCTTGGAGATTAAATGTGCATTATTGTCTACCTCATATACGCCTCCTTTCTTTTGAAAAGGAAACGTTCTGTCAACTCTACTTGAGCAATCCCATTGCTGAGAGTTCTCGCATAGAGTCTCAATAAAATCCCATGCTTCTTCAGCACTCTTCATCATAACTGATCCACCACTAGCGGCATCAACCATTTGACGGTTCTGAGGTGTTAAACCGTCATAGAAGAATTGAACTTGTTGCCACTTTAAAAATCCATGGTGTGGACACTTAAGGAGCAAATTCTTCCATCTTTCCCAACACTCATAAAAGTGTTCACCCTCCTTCTGCATGAAATTTGTAATTTCTCTACGAAGGGCATGAGTTTTATGAACAGGGAAGAATTTGTTCAAAAATTTTTCAGCTAATTGATCCCAACTCCTAATTGTTCCAACTTCTAAAGAGTTCAACCATGCTTTCGCTTTTTCTTTCAAAGAAAAGGGAAAGAGGCGCAACCTAACAGATTCATCAGAGAAATTTTGGAATTTAAATGTAGCACAAATGTCAAGGAACTCTTTAACATGATTATAGGGATCTTCTTTATTGGAACCATAGAATGTGGGCAAGAGTTGCATCACCCCTGGTTTCAACTCAAAGTGGTGTGCCGTGGTGAGCGGCAACACTATGCAAGACGGTGAGTTGAATTGAATGGGGGAGGAATAATCTTTTAATGTCTTCCTCACATTCTCATTTTCCATGTTACCTAATTGATGTGTAGCATCCATTGTATGTTTTAGTTTTGCTTTGAAAGTTCTTTCAATTTCTAGGTCAAGGGGTGCAAGCTGTTCACCCAGTGACCGACGACCAAGCATATACTAATTAACGACACTAAAAATCAAATATCTAGAACAAACCTAAAAATTGCAACTAACACAAGCAAGCAATCACAGAAAGAAATATAAAAATACTAAGCACCTAGAAAAATTAAAAGAGAAGGTAAAAGGATGCAAACGAGGGGAAGGGGTGGCCCTTCCAACGTTGGCGAGAATTCCGCGTTTTCTCTTACTCCTACAAAAAGACAAAACACTAATAAGCAACAAAAAATTAAACTAAATTAAACTGAAACTAAACTACTCTAAGAATTTGGTAAATTATCCTACGTAGTCCCCGGCAACGGCGCCAAAAACTTGATGTAAATTTTAATATAATACTCGCAAGCGCACGAATCTATAGCAGAATAGTGGCTACGAGGTCGATCCCTCAGAGACTTAGTAAGATATTCAACCTAATTCTAGAGTACGTAGCAAGTAGTAATGAAATGTAAAGTTCTAATTTTTATTTTCTTTTTAAGCAATCAAATGTTCGACTAGACTAAAAACACAGAAATTAACCAAACAAAAGCTAAAATAATAAAGAAAAATCCTGTTTTGCTGCTGTTTTCAATCCGTTTGTAATCCCGTCCTGCTTTCCTCTTTCCTCCACCTTCAGCAACAGTCTCTCAACTGCACGCCTAAACCGTTCTACTCTTTCTCTCGAACAGAGTAGACAGTCCCCAATTCCAGCCAAAGCAAAGCAACCCTTTTTTTTGTAGTTCAGTCTTTTCTCTCCAGCATCAATACTTCTCAAATCTATGAACCCAGCAGTTCCTCTCTCCCGTTTGTCCGGCCAGCAAAATTCAGTAACAGGTCTGCCTCTCTCTCGACAACACAGACTCGTTCTTCCTCTTTTCTGCCGTTCTCAAATCAGTCACCAGATCTTCTCCTCTGTCCCTCGAGCAGAACGGCCCTTCTTCTTCAATCCACCACGGCCGTCACAGTACCCACAGAACCAGCAACAGCACGGCCTTCCAGTCTCTTCTGCTCCACAGCCGTCCTCCCTTCAAACCACCAGAACAGCGCCCCTTTCACAAATCGGTCGGCCCTCTCTCGAGCAGCCCAACCGTCCAAAAGCCACCGACAGAACAGCCGTCCCCCTATCTCTCCCGATTCCCGCCGCCGGCCTCGACAGAACCTCCAAATTCCTCCGTTCTTCTATCACGGCCAACCAACTCCAGCACAGCCACAGAACCCCTCTTCTCCGTTCGAGCGCGAACAATCCCCAGCCCAACCGGATTCCCGCCGCCTTTTCCTCCGGCAGAGCCCAGAAAAGCAAGCCGCCTCTCTTGAAACCCAGCCGCCACAACAGTTCCCCTTCCTCTTCCAAAAGTCAGAGCCCAACCGGCGGTCCTCTCTCAAGCACAGCACGACCGCCACCACCCACGAGCAGAACGGCCAGCAAAAACGAATCCTTCAAACCGCCAGCCAGAACCCGAAAATTTGCAACCCCCTTCATCCAGCCCCAAATTCGCCCCTTTTTGGATCTCAAATCGATTTAGAATAGGGCAACTTACCATCCTGAAGCAGGTCTGCACTTCGATTTGCCTCAAAAACCTTCCAAATTCGGACATTCCCAATCTCGATTTTTTTCTTCTCTGTTTGCAGTCCTTATTTCACCGGTTTCATTACCGTCGCCGTCGTTCCGCGTCGGCCTCGCCACCACCGTAGCTTCGCCGCCACTGTACCCTCGCCGCCATAGCCTCGGAGGCAAGACCCACCGCCGGCGGTCGCCGGAATTCACCTCTCTCTGCTCACTCCGACAGAACAGAGCCTCGCTCTGTTCTGTTCCAGACGCCCAGCGCCCGAGCCATCGGGCTCGGGTCGCTTTCTTTTTTTTTTTTTTTACTTGAACCGGACCAGACCCAGACCGAACCGAACCATTTCAATTCCTTTCTTTCTTTTTTTTTTCTTTTTATTCCTTAAAACCCGTTGTATCGATCTGACGCGTCCAATCTCCGATCTCGGCACAGAACCCATTTGACGTGCATTTGTGAATCTGAAATATGGAGCTCTAAGACCTGCATAAATAAAAATAAATCATAATTAGACGCATAATAAAACATGAATCTATTAAAACCAATTAATGCATCTAAATAACTCAATTAAACGCGTTTATTCATTAAACTCCGAATTATTCACTTAACACATATAAACATTAATTGTCCTTATTTTAACTAAAAATACGACTAACAAATAGGTAGAAAGGCATATAAAAATGTGTATATTTTGCATATATCAAAGATCCATACACCAATTAAGGTAAAAGTTAAGATGAAAGAAAGAAAATGATATAACCAATTTACTCGGGTTTCTTCTACGCCGTGGACGCGAATTTAACCAGCCATCGGATGAGGAGAACGCTGTTGATTTGACGAAGTCATCATTTACTATTCACCATAAAACACTGTTCACCAAAAAATACTATTCATGGGTTACTGTAGCAATTTACTGTTCATGCACTATTCATCATCTTCCTCAAGCAGCCGCGCACTGTAGCAATTTCGAATTGATACTGTTCACAGTGCATGTTCAGTCCAAAACCACCGCTTTTCTTCTCCTTTCTCCTTCCCTACCTCCGGCGTCTTTGCCACCGGAATCCGGTCAAATACCAGTGCTTTCCGACGAAAAATCTCCCTGTCTTTCTGGCCAGGAAACACAAAAAAATCTTGTTTTTCTCCAGCCGGGTGTCCTCTTCTCAGCCAAAAGCTCGGTTTTTATAGGCAAATCGAGATAAAGAAGTCCCAAATTAGATTAGGTCCTTTTCCTATTTGAAAATGAATCCAAACCCCAGTCAAATAGGACTCTTTCCTCTTTCTGTTTCTGTTTCTCACTCGCCGGAATCGACAACCTCAGTCCTATAGCCGCCCATCATCGCCGTCGTCGCACCAGCCCAGACCAGCCCCGCCGGAGTCTCAGGCCGCCGCGCTTTTCTGCTGAGCTCGAACCCAAACCCCGCCGCCAGCCGCCGTCGTGATCCTTGCCTAAAACCCAATGCGCTTTTATTGAGGTTTTTTCTTTTTACTGAACCGGTCGGTTCAGCTCATATTTCTTCTTTTTTTTTTCTTTATTAAAATAAAACCCGTTGTATCGATCTCATCCATCCGATCTCATCTTGACGGTTCTTCTCTTTAGTTATGTCTCTTTCGCGTACTATATTTCCAATGATCATAACTTTTTGCTCAGAACTCCGAATTGCGAACAGTCAGTGGCGTTGGAAAGCTGACTTCTTGTACTTTAACATGAATCTTGAATTAGTCCAATTAGAGATACGCATTCGAAGTAATAAATGTTAACCTTTAGAGTCACGTTTCACTACATTTCTGCGTCTTGCTTTTGTTTCCTACAAAAACCAAAAAACTAGATCAAAGTAGTAGTAATTCTAATCTAACACTAGCATAAACATAAGTTTATGAGATAATAAAATGCATATTTTATGTATGGATCACTTATGTGATGGCCTGTGATGTGTGCCAGCGCACGAAGGCCTCTACTACTACTCATGCGGGCCTTCTGCAACCCCTCCCTATTCTTGATCGTGTGTGGGAGGATGTTTCCATGGACTTTATTGAGGCTCTACCTGTGGTTCAAGGTAAATCAGTTATCCTTGTGGTCGTCAATCGCCTATCTAAATTTGCTCATTTTTGCGCTCTTGGTCACGCCTACACGGCTAAAGCAGTAGCTGAACTTTATGTGCGAGAAGTGCCCAAGTTGCATGGTATGTCTCGGACGATTGTGTCGGATAGGGATAAAATCTTTGTCTCTCTTTTCTGGCGGGAGTTCTTTGCCTTGCAGGATACTAAGTTGCACATGAGTGCCACCTATTTTCCTAGAGTGATGGACAGACGGAGGTTGTCAACCGTTGTCTGGAACAGTACCTATGTTGTTTTGCCGGAGAGGAGCCTTGTCGGTGGCTCCAACTTCTTCCCTGAGCTGAATGGTCATATAATACTGCTTATCATACAGGTACTGGATTCACTCCTTTCGAGGTGGTTTATGGCCGACCCCCGCCTACGGTGATCCGATATTTACCTTTTAGTTCTTCTGTGAGTGAGGTCGACTATGCGTTTCAAACGCAAGATGAGGTCCTGCGTCAACTTAAGGCTAACCTTGCAGCTGCACAGAATCGGATGAAGCAGGTGTACAATCACTCTCATATGGACCTGGAGTTCTCTGTTGGGGATCTGGTTTATGTTAATCTCTTACCCCATCGGCAGCATTCTTTGGCAGTTATTGCTTCCGCCAAATTGGCGCATCGGTTCCATGGCCCTTACCCGGTGTTAGAGCGTATTGGCCCGGTTGCTTATCTTCTGCACCTACCGCCCACTTCCCAGGTCCATCCGGTTTTTCATGTGTCCCGCCTTCGGTGCTTTGTGGGGGACCCTTCTCGCCTTGCTCGTGAGGTGCCTGCACTGTTACTCTTGCTGGCGAATCCTACTGACCTTCCTTCGTCTATATTGGATTGCCGCCGGGTTCGTCACTTTGGACGCTTTGTGACTGAGGTGCTCGTTGCGTGGCACAATCATTCCTTGGACGATGCAACATGGGAATTGGAGGATGATTTCTATGCTCGTTTTTCTACATTTTCGCCTTGAGGTCAAAGCTATAGCGGAGCGTGGTGGAATGTTACGACTCCTTAGCTATTAGGCTATTTACTTATTTAATAAGACCATGTGGGCCTCTACAGTAGGAATAGGTTCTTTTTAGTATTTGCGTCACTTATGTGTTATGGCCGATCAGGCCCATCAGCTCTCAGGCTCAGCGCCTATATGTAGGGGACAATCTGTCCTATTTTGATTTATTGAAGAATGAATCCCTAGTTTCTCACCTCTTTCTTCTCCACTCTCACCCCCTTCCCTACTCTTCGCCGCCGGCTTTTGTGCATCCTCCTAGGGTGCACAACAACTAATCAAATCAATTACTAAAATAAAAATCTGAACTTTACCAAACTAATAAGTATTAAGGCTTCGGAATCGGCATGTAGTAAATTATAGAGAACCCTAACCTTTCAATCATTTATCATTCTCCAAAATACTCGTAACAATCTAGAATCCTATTCACGTTGTTAAGGAAGATCTTACTTTAACGCACAATTATTCATACAAAAATCACGTCCTTCATGCTATTTAAATTAACAATTTAAATCACAACTAGTATCCGATTCGTTATTTAATCAATTAAAACAAGCATGCATTGACATTAGTAATTCTAAATCATAGCAAAAACATGATTGATGCTATATCCGAGACTAACTAAGCAATTAATACAAGAACGCGGAACATTATAGCATAATTATAGGAGAAAAATATCAACTTTCACATGTCGGGCATTCTCTACAATCACTATAGCCTCATCCTAGCCTTGGCAACTGATCTACCCAAGCATATTAATTAAAACACATACAAAATTAATAAAATTCATCTCCATTAAATAAGTAAAACTGATTTACAATAATTTTGAGATTAAACCAAATAGAAAAGAGCATTGTTCCTCTTCAGTCGACTGTTCCTAGCAATCCGTTCGAAAAAACTCCAAGTAGCACACCGTACGAGACAACTCCAAGCAGCACAATAGTAAACAAAATGAAAACAAAAAGAAGAAACTATAATCTAAAATTGCTCTCGAAGTGAAAAAAAAAACAGAACTGTTCGTCGTCTATCAGACGGCCCTGCTTTTATAGACTACAAAAGAAAATAGTCATCTTTTCCCCAAATCGGAACTTTCCTTTTGCTGCCATCAATTCTCCCTGAACCTAGCAGTTTGCCCTTCAAATCTCGTCCAATTTTGTAATAAAAACTCCAGCTTTATCATTTGAAACAGAACCCAAATCGCCAAATGTGAAATCTTCTCGATTTGACACAAAATTCGACATTTCTTAAATCTTCAATCGGGTTGAGAATTGGTATCTTACCATTCTGAAAATAGGTCTGCAACTCCTCTTTCCTTGCTCAGCAATTTCCAACCCGAAACCTTCCAAATCGAGCACCTTTCCTTCAAATCCGTTGTTCTGTTCTTTGCCGTCGTCCAGAACCATCGCCGTCGCACTGCTGCTGTCGCCTCGCCATCACCGTCGATCCCAAGCTGTCGTTCTGATTTCTCTAGTCGTCGAGCCCATAGCCGCCGTCGGGTTTTGCTTCCAGCTCGACCCATTGCTCGTGCAGAAGCTCGAGCTCTGCACTATGTTCTTCAACTGGAACACCCGGCCGAACCACTGAACTGGTTCTAATTGGAACACCCGAGCTTCGACTCGGGTTTCCTTTTGTTTTGTTTTTTTCTTTTCACCGTCGAGCCCAAGCTGTCGTTCTAATTTCTCTAGTCGTCGAGCCCATAGCCGCCGTCGGGTTCTGCTTCCAGCTCGACCCATTGCTCATGCAGAAGCTCGAGCTCTGCTCTATGTTCTTCAACTGGAACACCCGGCTGAACCACTGAACTGGTTCTGATTGGAACACCCGAGCTTCGACTCGGGTTTCCTTTTGTTTTGTTTTTTTCTTTCTTTCAACTAAACCGACAGATTGAACCGGATCTCTTTCTTCTCTTTCTATTTTTTTTCTTTTGTTTTTGTTAAAACCCGTTATAACAATCTCATCCACTTGATCAAATCTAAACGCCCGTACATTGATTCTACGCCCGTCTTCTCTTAAGTGGACATCAACGGTTCATATCTTTTCTGCGTGATCTCAGCTCTTTGGTCACTTTGGCACTTTAAAAACCCGCCAAATAGCTTTAAAACTTGAACCTATATAAATACAATATGCTCCACATTAGTCGCACCAAATAATTTATAAAATTACGGAACATATTTAAATTGAGTCATTTAGAGCGCATTATTTATTTAATTCCTAATTACTTAGCTAATTAGTAAAACTCACTTTATTCTTTATTTGAACTAGAAATTAAGACTAAAAAATAGGTAAAAAGGCATATAAAAATGTGTATTTGTCACGCGTAACAAATACCCCCAAACTAAGATTTTGCTAGTCCTCGAGCAAAACACAAAATAAAAATAAGAAAATAAAACTACTCAAAAATAAATACCATTGTCGTAGGGAATCACGATTGCATTTAATATATGCAACAAGCCTTATAAACCCCCATGTGTCCCTGGATGGACACGTGAAGTCCATGAGGGTTTGCAGCCATGCTACCCACAAACATGTATTTATAAAAAATTATTCTTTATCCGAGTGAAAAGGAAATCAAACTAAACACTACAAAACACACAACCTATTATCCCTTCAAATACACACTGCAATACTTAAGAAAACTAACCACACGTACTTGTATTTATAATCAACTGGAATATAAAAGCGCTCAAGCAAATTGTTTTATTCTACACCTTTATCTTGGAAATTGCTGCTCAATATGATATACATGATAATTTAAATAATAGAAAGTATAGAACATTGTAGCAGTACATTCTAAATCTCTGTTTCACACAAATCTAGTGTTACCCATTAACCAAAGAACATGAGAATCTACATGACTACACAAATGATAGCACAAATGCCTACGCGCCTCCTTCGGGTCCAACATTCAAGACTTGAGAGGATAATACACCATAGATTTTTTTTAATAGGACTGTGTAAGCCTAACTTCAAGATGCTTAGGTTTAGCAATGACTCAGGCCAATGACTCCCAACCTGTTGGCTTAGGGCATTAGGTTTTAAGTATAGACCGCTTCGGGCCCAAGTTAATCCTATAGTAGTCAAGCAGCCCCTTTCTTTCTTTTTGTTTTCTCATTTTTTTTTTCAGCATATATATTTTCGAGCATCTTATTCTGTCCAGGCTATATTACACTCTCAACCTATTTCCGGTTCGAAGCCCTTACCATTGCCAAGTAAATGGTCTATCATGATCTTTTAAGCTCAACAGACAACCACATATCAACCAATGACTCTGACTAAAGATATTCCACTGAAGATTAGTATTCAAAAAAATCTCTAGAAGGTAACTGATGTGTGTGTGAGTGACTTTTATTAGCTCAAGCACTTGATCCAAGAGGACTGTAACAGAATGCTATTTCTCAGTTAAGTGTCTCTATCCTCCAGCATACTTACTCACACTTCCAATATAAATTAATCTCTTAAAAATTGAAGTATGTATCACGAAGGGATAAACTATCAAAACCTATAAAAATACTAGTAAACAACCTAAATACTACATTTTTTCTTCTTTTTTTGTTTTTTATTTTTTTAATTTTTTAACAAAACAATAAGTAAGAAAATAACTAAGCATCCTAAGCAAATATCTTCCTACACCCCCAAAGCTGCATGAAACATTGTCCTCAACGTAAAAAGATATGAAATAAGTACTGAGGAAAATAAATAGAAGAGGGAAGCCAAGATAGTACCTGTACTCCACTGAAACGCTATATTATCTATCAGAACGAAAAGAACAAGTGAAGCACAAGATTAACAAAATAAGTAATAAACACAAAAATCTAAAATCTAAAAACTTGGGTTGCCTCGGAGCAGTGCTAAGTTTAACGTCTTCAGCCAGACATAGCTATTAGTTCACTCATTAGGTGATGTTGCAGATTCTGCCAAGGATTTAACGTGAGACCACAGAGAACAAAAGGATGACCAGGTGACATCTCTCAAATTGCAAACTAATGTTCCAAGCCTTCTCTTCAAAGTCTCCCACCTAGACTATCTGGGGAACAAAAAAAGTGTATGGGATTGGAACAACACTAACAACAACTTTGGTCCCCTGAGGATCAAGCTCATCTATGGGTGGGTCATCCATTCTTGCCGCTAACTGATGTGGTAGTAATGGTGCCCAGGGATAGGCACTGGAATATCTAAGTCTGGACTCAGTGGATGTTCATTCACTACTTCTTCTAACTGTGCAGGCACCACCCATAGGCAGAAAAATAAGGCGGCCATCTAGATGTCCTGTGACAATCATGAACCTAAAAATGTGAGTGATTGAAAATAATGAAAAACAAAAAACAAGCAAAGAAAATTAAACCTACTATCTACAAAACAAAACAAGCTACTGCAGCTTTAGTCATGATAAGTCGGGTCTCCTAGACTTAACTCATCGATCTAAGGTTGCTGCAATTCCAAGAATGGTTTAAGACGATGACCATTAACTTTGAATATATCACCATTCTTGGGGTTTTCTATTTCAACCGCCCCGTGAGAATAAACAACACGAACTATAAAAGGTCATGTCCATCGAGACTTCAATTTACCCGAAAACAAATGCAAATGAGAATTGTATAAAAGAACTTTCTGCCCCAGTGTGAAAGATTTTTGCAGAATATTTTGATTATGAACCTTTTTCATACAATCATTGTATGATTTTGCACACTCATAAGCATCATTACGAAGCTCATTCAACTGCTGTTTCCTTTGAATTCCTACTCTATTCAGATCAAAATTCAGGTGCTTAACTGCCCAATAAGCTTTATGGTCAATTTCAACAGGAATATGATAAGCTTTCCCATAAACAATACGGTATGGAGACATTCCAATGGGAGTTTTAAATGCAGTACGGTAAGCCCACAACGCATCGGTGAGTCTCAGTGACCAATCTTTGCGATTAGGATTGACTGTCTTTTCTAAAATATGCTTAATCTCCCGATTAGATATCTCAACTTAATCGCTTGTCTGGAGGTGATACGGGGTAACAATTTTGTGGGATATACCATATTTCTTCATTAACTATTCAAAAACCCTATTACAGAAATGTTTTCCCCCATCACTTATGATCGCACTGGAAGAACCACAACGTGCAAAAATGTTGTCTTTCAAAAATTGGACCACCACTTTGTGGTCATTGGTCTTGCATGCTTTAGCCTCTACCCATTTCGAGACATAGTCTACTCCCACAAGGATATAAAGATTGCCAAAAGAGTTGAGGAAATGTCCCATGAAGTCAATACCCCTAACATCAAAAAGGTCTATAATAACGATTGGGGTTAAAGGCATCATGTTATGACGTGAAAGTGCTCCTAACTTCTGACATCTTTCACATGTTGAACAATAAGCATGATAGTCTTTGAAAATAGTAGGCCAATAAAATCCACACTGCAAAATCTTTGCAACAATCTTTTTCGAGCTAAAGTGGCTAGCACAAGCTTGATCATGACAAAAGAAAATGATGTTTTGTTGATCATGTTCAGGAATACATCTCCTAATAATCTGATCAGGACAATACTTGAACAAGTATGGGTCATCCCAAAAGAAATACTTATCCCTGGACAAAAATTTAAACCTATCTTGGGAAGAGTTGGAATTTGTTCAGTTATCATATAGTTAAGATGTCTGCAAGTAATTGCTCATTAGGAAAAGATTCAGTTATGAGCAATGATTCATCAGTAAAATCAACTGTCAATCTAGACAAGTGGTCGGTTACAACATTTTCGGAACCTTTCTTATCCTGAATTTCAATATCAAATTCTAGTAGCAATAATATCCATCAGAGAAGACGAGGTTTAGCATCTTTTTTAGATAAAAGATACTTCAATGCAGCATGATCCGAATAGATATAGACCTTAGATCCCAATAAATAAGACCTAAACTTATCTAGAGCAAAAACAACTGCCAGCAACTCTTTTTCAGTTGTAGAATAATTAAGTTGAGCATCATTCAGTGTTTTACTAGTGTAGTAAATCACATGGGAAAGTTTATTAATTCGCTGCCCCAACACAGCACCAATAGCATAATCAGAGGCATCGTACATAATTTTAAAAGGTAGGCTCCAATAAGGCAGCTGAATAATAGGTGCAGATGTTAACTCTGATTTGAGTTTCTTAAAGGCATTATTGCAAGCATCATCAAAGACAAATAATGTATCTTATGCAAGAAGATTGCACAAAGGTCTTGAAATTTTACTAAAGTTGTAACACCCAAAAATTTTGTAAGATTACCAAAACTGCTATTTTAGTAAACTGTTCTAAAATAGGAAAGTTTTGCTGCCCGTTTTAAAATCTTTTAATCTGGTGTGTCGAATTGGTTTTGTGATGCTTTTAGAAGAGTGGAATTGATAAACCAGATTAGGTTGTAAACCAGGGCGTGAGGACTAGCCCTGGCGCTAGGCTCAACCTGGTGCTGAGGCTGGCCTGGCGCCAGGGGCCGTGTGCACCTGACGCCAGGAGTGGAGGCCGGGCGCCAGGGTATGAGACCAGTGTGTAGAGACTCGTCTGAGTATGTTGAGTTAGTGATGTGGTACAAGAGTCGTGCAGTGCTTTACGGCACACTTCATTCGCGGGACATCGGAGCCGGTTGGCATGTGAATATTTGGTTAGGGGAGAGAGAATCAAGGAGAAGAGTGAATTTCAAATTCTTTCCAAATCCAGTTTTAAAAGGAATAAATATCTAGTCCAAAATTCGGTTTTAATGTAAATAGATTCGATATCCTTTTTAATTGGAAATTAAGGAATCTAGAAGAGGAGGTTTTGGACGTGTTTGGGCATGAATCAAGGGCTAAATCAAGAGATTGGGAATTTTAAATTTAATTCCGAAACGGATTTGATTTTGGAGGAAAATTGAAAATCCTTAAATTTGGAAATTTAGAAACTAAAAGGAATGATTGGGGACATGATTAAGAGTTGTTGATGGACTGTTACCAATCAAATGGGGCACGTCATGAGGCAAGGGTGGATCGTGGAAGTGATTGCCAAGTTAAGAGTTGCAAAAAAAATCCTATTTTGGGTAACAAGGCGATTTGACTTAAATTCCCCTAACTAAGAGATTGTAACTGACCTAGATTTTAGGAAACTGATTGGAGTGGCAAGGGCAAACTCGTTGGAGCATATTCATGCCATTTAGAGGGATGGATATCAGCCCTTAGATGAGATCTGATCTACGGTGGGAGATTAGCCTAATTGAAGAAGTTGCCCTAAATGGAGAAATTAAAGTTTGAACCATCCTAATTGAGGGGAAACCATAACTGAAGATGAGAGAATATGGGAGGCCACGTCCTTGACATGGATCGTGGGATGATATGGAGTGAATCCTGGACGTTGGATGGAATTCAATCAAAGGTGGAGATTTAACCTAAGGGACTAGGTTTTACTATTTAAACACCCCAATTTAGTGGCCGGCAACCCTTTTAGAATACCTCGGGAGTCGTGCCAGCCTTGGAGCAAGGTGGTCAGCAACCCTATTGCACGTCCAAAGGGCTTTTCCATCGTTTTTAGCGCTCATTTGTGGAGTTACGCGAAGAAAAGGGGTGATACGCGTGGAACCGGGTAACGCGCATTTAATCGCGGTTTTCGTCAAAGAGGTAGGATGTGTTTCCCCTAATCCTCTCATATTTTTCTGAGATGAATCTATTTGATTTATGAGTATTGAATTCTCTGATATTGTGAATCCCATGATGTCGTGGTATGAGTATTAAAAATCAAATTTTTATATGCATGATGAGTACACGTATGAATTATACTATTCCTTGATGTCTAGATCGTTGTGCAATGGCCTAGGTACGTAATTTCATTTCTATTCTAGTATTCCAATGATCGATTATGTACTCAAATGGCTGCTGGTATTTTCTGTTCAATCATTGTTGTCTTGATGTTTGATATTATCGATTGATATTGAGTTATCGGTTGTCAATTAGGGTGTGTACATAATATATGTCGATGGAGTATACTTATAATCAGTGATTCATAGAAGATCAAACTCATATTGTTACTGGTTGGTGAAAAGATCATGTCTTTTTGAAGTCGACAGCATCCTATTCCATTTTCGTGTCCCATATTAGTAGTCTTAATTAGGATTTGTGGGAACTAATCATAATTGGGTGTAATATCAACTGTCGGATCGTTGTAGGGATTAAAAACAGAAACTTTATTTACTGATATGACCATATTAATATCATGAGAGGACTGGGTAATAGTTATTATATTATGGACAAGTGAGTATTAACATATAAGTATCATATTATGGAAGTTAATCAAAGTTAATTAGCATCGGCCAGTATTTTCCTGCACAGACAGACTATAATATAAAATTTGTAACTAATTCTAGGAAACTCAAAAAAATGTGTTTTTGGTTGGATTAGATTGTAGCTCTTGGGAGAATATACAGTAAAATTTTCATGGCTAGATTGGAACTGTAAAAATTATAGTAAGACTTGAAATTGTGCTGTTATGCAGAAAACAAGGCAGTGAACCGGGGTATACCTAATATTATTTAGTATCTTATGAGTATATAAAGTTATGGACAAATTACTACCTAAATAAAAATAAGAAGGACATGGGTGGTAATTGGGGCAGAGAGTGAAACCTTCTGGAATTGCGTAGTGGAGTGGAGTCAAGTCACATTGAGTCGAGTTTCTGTGTTAATTTGCCTTACCAATTGAAGCGTCTCAAGAAATCCGGTTAGGGTTGTACTCTCAAATCCTAACCATCCTGACCATTCAAATCGTCAGAGTCTAGTGTTAAGACTGGAAATTCTAATCTAGGGCCTTGCACAACGAAAGATATTAGATCAGGAAAGTTACTATTATACCCTTATAGTTGGGTCAAGCGTGGAAGATGAGTTGTTTCAGTTACTCCTTAATGAGTCAGATTCTGATGAAGAGTATTGATTCTGTATATTGAATTGTTAACTCCGTGGGATATTGAAATCTCAATGGTGTTCTATGGGAGTCCATTCTTGAATATTGAGAATTTTCCATTGATTTTAATACAGCCTCTGTTGCTGTCAGATTATATTCAGTTCTCTGTAAACTGCTTATTCCACAAGAGTAATTGATGAAAACTCTTCGAGTGGAAATCATAGTATGCTCATGAGCCATTGCTAGATCCTTTGTAGTCTCAGATTATATTATGAACCTCTGTAGTTCAGCCGATGATGGCAACGCATGCGCTTTAGACTGTATAATATTACGGAAGGTCTGCAGTCTCCGCCCATTATGCCCGTAAGCACCGATGGGGCCAGCATCCCCAGACGCATGGCCGGGTTCCTCTGTAGAACCTCTAGGATGTTCTGGCATAGATGTCCATAGGGGAAGTGGACTGACCTGAGAGCAGAAATTGACAACTCCTACACTCTGTATGTTTGGAGTCTATTTTAATTGCGATCTATATCCGTTCAAATGAGATGTTGGAGTCTGGTTTCCTATTTCTCAACGTGAGTTGCTAATGCTCTGGTGTGTTGATTATTGCATCTATTGTTCCAAATTTAATTGATGAATATTTTGTATCCTTTGGAGTCTTTTGCTTTTATATTTTTATCAGTGGGGTTTTGGCATCCTACTGAGTATTTCATTCAAAATACTCATGCATCTCTCGATGCAGGTATCAATGTGGAAAGAAATTAACAGGTATGTGATGTGGATCTTGATGGCAGAAGTCGCTGGAGTAGATCTATTTCATGATTTTTAATTTTATGTTTGTGAAACTAATCAGCCTGCGTGCTGAGTTATTTTGATGATTGCTGATGGTTAAGATTGATTATTGTAATAATGTAGTTAACTCGAAGTTTGTTATTGTTTAAAATTTTTGTAAAATGGATATTGTTTAAGCATTCTGGAATGAGAGCGTTATGTGATCGAGTATTTGGTCGCGTCCCGGGTTTCAACCTCATGACCTTAAATGAGTTGGTGCTTCCGCGCATTATTCGAGGTTTTGAAATTCGGGGCGTGATAAAAGTCTTTAATGAATCTTCTGTAAAATTCAGCATGGCCTAAAAATGATCTGATTTCTTTCACAGTTCGCGGTGGTGGAAGATATGAAATCAAATCAATTTTAGCTTTATCAACTTCAATGTCTTTATGAGATATAATATGCCCAAGAATAATTCCTTTTTGAACCATAAAATGACATTTCTCCTAGTTGAGTACCAGATTCTTCTCTTTACACCGTACTAACACTAATGATAGGTGGTGCAAACATTCATCAAAATTAGACCCAAAGATAGAAAAATTGTCCATTAATACCTCTAGAAATCTCTCCACCATATCAGAGAAAATACTCAACATACACCTTTGAAAGGTATCAAAAGGATACGTGAAAGTAGTCTTTTCTTGGTCTTCAGGGGATATGGGAATTTGGTTATAACTAGAATAACTATCAAGAAAGCAATAATATTCATGTCCCACTAACCTCTCCAGCATTTGGTCAATGAAAGGAAGGAGAAAATGATCTTTTCTTGTTAAAGCATTCAACTTCCGATAATCAATATAAACTCGCTATCCTGTTTGAACTCGAGTTGGTACTAACTCATCAGCATCATTCTTCATAACAGTTATGCTAGACTTTTTCGGTACAACTTGAACAGGACTTACCCATTTACTATCAGAGATTGGGTAGATAACTCCTACATCCAAAAGCTTAAGGATTTCAGCTCGAACCACTTCTTGCATTACAGGGTTAAGACGCCTTTGGGATTCACGAGAAGGCTTGACATCATCCTCCAAATGAATTCTATGTATAACAACAGAGAGACTGATGCCTTTGATATCAGCAATGGTCCACCCTATGGCTTCTTTGTGCTTTACAAGAACATCCAGTAATTTACGCTCTTGAGCCACATCTCAGATGCAATAATGACAGGTAAGGAATTAGCAAGACCTAAATAAGCATATTTCAGAGTATCGGGCAATGGTTTTAGGTCTAGCTTAGGTGGCTCAACACTGGAAAGAATTACTAGTGATGCTGATAAGGAAAGAGGCTCCACTTTTGGTTGCCACCGTTCAGTACTCAATAGAGGTAGAGACTCAAGCAATGAGTTCACTTGTTCAATTGACTGATCGATATCAAATTCACAACCAAAATGTCTTAAGCAGGCCACTAAGGGATCTTGAGAATGCATTTGAAGAAAAGTTTCATGGACAAGTGTTTCAATCAGGTTTATTTCATTCACATCATCCATGTCAGGTGGTTGTTTACTGATGTCAAAGATGTTCAATTCCACCATCATATTCCCAAAAGAAATTTGCATCAATCTATTTCTACAATTAAAGATAGCATTAGATGTAGCTAGAAATAGACGACCCAAAATAACAGGTATTTGCCCACAAAGTCCACTGGAAAATAAAATGTATCAACCTTAATCAAAACATCCTCAGCAATACCTTGAGGAATTTTATCCGAACGGTCAGCTAATTGAAGTGTCATTGAAGTGGGTTTTAACTCTCCCAGACCTAATTGCACATACACAGAGTAAGGCAATAAATTCACACTTGCCCCCAAATCTAACAAGGCTCGCTCAATTTGATGTTTCCCTATCATGCATGAAATTGTGGGACAACCAAGGTCTTTATATTTGATAGGAAATTTACATTGAATGACATAGCTGACTTGTTCAGTTAGGTATACCTTTTTAGGAACATTGTTTTTCCTTTTGACAGAGTCTAGACCTTTCAAAAATTTTGCATATGAAGGCATTTGTTGAATTACATATAGAAAAGGAATATTTATTTGCACTTGTTTAAACACTTCTAGAATATCCCCAAATTGTGCACCTTTGTAGGATTGACTAGTCTTTGCGGATATGGTGCCCTAGGTACAAAATTCATAGGTGGAGAATCACTACCAACAATTGGAGAATAATTTCTTTAGTCTCTATGTCAGGCTTAGTGTTCTCACTTTCTTCTTTTTCAGGAATTTCAATTTTATTATCAACTTGTTTTCCAGACCTAAGGGAGATAACTGATTAAACATGTTCCTCATTCTGTGAAGAATTGGAGCTGCTACCAATAGAGAATTGACCCTTCTGGTTAGGCACAGGTTGACTAGGGAATCTCCCTCTCTCTCTTTCCGCTAATTGAGTAACTAATTAGCCAACCTGAGTCTTTAACTTAGTAATTGCTTTAGTGTTCATGTGTAGAGTTTTTCATCTCAAGCATAGCTTGGTTGGTTGACTGAATAACTTGGCTTGTATATTGCATGAAAGATTTTAGAGTGTCTTCTAATGATTATTGTTTTTCTGTAAGACCTAGAGATTGAGTGGCAAGTTGTTGATATTGGGTAAGAGGTTGAGACAAAGTTGGATAAGGTGGGTTGTTCTACCTAAACTGATTATGCATGGGTTGCTTGGGCTGCCCACCGGCATTCATAGGTGGTTGACTCTGTCTCAAGAGAAATTTAGATGATTTCTCCTTCCTGAATTGTTGGTTTCAGAGAAAGGATTGCCTGTCAGCTGCCGATAATTATTTAGGACATTGTCTTGTTCTACATAACACTCCGGATATGTATTTATTGAAGGGCAATTCAGAGATGTATGCATTGGACTAGCACACACAGAGCATGCTTCATTCATGTTGAGGGCATTGATGCTTCGGTTCAAACTCAGAGCATCTATTTTCTTGGTTAGCGCATCGAGTTTGACCTTAACGTCCACGTCTTCTTTGATCTCGTAGAGACCTCCCTTCTTAGGAGCTTGATGTTGTCTCTCCCTATGACTTGCAAAATCCCACTGTTGGGACCTTTCAGCTAATCGCTCTAAGAAATTATACGCAGCTTTACCTCCTAAATCTAAGAAGGCATGGCCATTTATTGATTCAATCATATTACGGTGTGTTTGAGTTAAACCATTGTAAAAGTGTTGTATTAAACTCCATGTTTCAAACCCATAATGTGGACATTTTAATAACATGTCTTTAAATCTCTCCCAACTCTCATAAAATTTTTCATTTTCATTTTCCATGAAATTAGTGATTCTCTTTCTAATTCATTAGTTTTGGCCATTGGGAAGAATTTAGACAAAAATTTGCTCACTAACATATCCCATGTTGCGATAGAATCAGCGGGAAGAGAGTTTAACCATTCCTTGGCCTTGTCCTTCAAAGAGAAGGGGGAAAGGCGCAGACGAACAGACTCAATTGAGAAGTCTGCAAATCTAAAACTTGCACAGATTTTAAGAAAATCCTTTACATGCATATAAGGATCCTCTATGTTGAGACCATGATAATTGGGCAAGAATTGAATTATTTGAGGTTTCAATTCAAAATGTTTTGTAGAGGTTGCAGGCAACACTATGTAAGATGGAGGGTTGATTGTGATCGGAGAAAACAACTCCCTTAGAGATTTCTCAGGTTGATCATCCATTTTGAATGAGAGATCAGTTCTAGTTTCCCTATTCTCTAAAGAATTGGAATTATTTCTAACCAGATGTAGAGTGTGGTCACTAGGGCTGTTCATGAACCGGATAAACCTCGGACAGAGGTTGTCCGCGTTCGCATCCGTATAAAGTTGTCCGCCGATATATTGTCCGTGTCCGGATGTCCGGCGTACATGGACGCGGACACGGACAACCAAACCCTTTTTTTTCCTCTGCCCTCCTACTTCCTCCCCTCTTTCCTTCTCCTCCACCCCCACGACCCTCTTCCTTCCTCCTCCCAGCGGCCCTCCTCCCCGCCGCCCTTGTCGCTCCTCCTTCCTCCTCCCTGCGGCCCTCCTCCTTCCTCTACCCTCGCAGCCATGGCCGCCCTCCTCGCTCCTCCTTCCTCCTCCCGCGCCCCTCTTTCCTCCCTCCTCTTCTTCTCCTTAAAAATCCAAACTTTTCTCCCTCCACCCCCGTGACCCTCCTCCTTCCTCCGCCTCCGTGACCGTCCCCCTCCTCCCTGCCGTGGCGCCATCCCCCTCCTAGCAGGATCGGAGACTTGGGCGACGGTCGAAAGCCACAGCGCACCGGAAGACAGGTAAAAAATAAATTTTTATTTTTTTTTGATCCGTCGCCGGCGGTCATCAACGCGGTCGCCGGACCCTCCGTCCTCCCCTCCACCCCGCCGCGGTGCCTCCCCTCCGCGACCACCCCCCTCCTCCCCCCACCCCGCCACCCTCCTACTCCACCCCGCCGCCCCTCCTCCTCCTCGGACCTCGGACAGACGGCTGCCGAGGTCCCTTGGCCGTGTCCGTGGCCAAAATCCATGGACAACTCCTCTTGGCGCGGACACGGCCACGGACACCTCGGACGCAGACGGCCCCACTGACGCGGCCGTCCTCGAACAGCCCTAGTGGTCACGTATCCATGTGGTCATATATCGTCAATCAACTCTCAGTGTGTATTTTTAAACTTTTTTTTTTAATTTTTAATTTTTATGACCTAAAATTAACTACAAGGGTATAATTAGTCTTAGAATTTTATTTCTTACAAGTCCCCGGCAATGGCGCCAAAAACTTGTTGTTGTTTTAATTAATCTCTTAATTTTACTCGTAAGTCTACGAATCGTATTTGGAGTACGGTCGCACAATTTTACGAGGTCAAACCCACAAGGACTTGTATGGCGGAAATCTAATCGAACCCTAACTAAACCCTTTAATTAACTATGAAATTGTAGAAATTGATTGACTAACTAATCACTAATGAAATCAATTAACGAAATAAAAATCTAAACTTTACCAAATTAATAAGTATTAAGGCTTTGGAATCGGCATGTAGTAAATTATAGAGAACCCTAAACTTTCAATCATTTATCATTCTCCAAAATACTCGTAATAATCTAGAATCCTATTCACGTTGTTACAGAAGATCTTACTTTAACGCACAATTATTCAAACAAAAATCACGTCCTTCGTGCTATTTAAATTAATAATTCAAATTGCTAGATGTATCCACTTACAAGAGAATCACAACTAGTATCCGATTCGTTATTTAATAAATTAAAACAAGCATGCATTGACAATAGTAATTCCAAATCATAGCAAAAACATGAATGATGCTATATCCGAAACTAGCTAAGCAATTAACACAAGAACGCATAACATTATAGGAGAAAAAATATCAACTTTCACATGTCAGGCATTCTCTACAATCACTATAGCCTCATCCTAGCCTTAGCAACTGATCTAGCCAAGCATATTAACTAAAACACATACAAAATTAATAAAATTCATCTGTATTAAATAAGTAAAACTGACTTACAATAATTCTGAGATTAAACCAAATAGAAAAGAGCATTGTTCCTCTTCAGTCGACTGTTCCTAGCAGTCCGTTCGAAAAAAAATCCAAGCAGCACACCGTACGAGGCAACTCAAAGCAGCATAATAGTAATCAAAATGAAAACAAAAAGAAGAAACTACTCCCTCCGTTTCAAAATACTGTGTACATTTGAGAAAATTCTCATTTTTATTAGACCATGAAAACTACAAGGAAATCACATGGCTCCTTCTCCTTGATATCATGTCCAACTCGTATGCTCGTTCATGAACAAAGTTCTAGTCAATCCTTCTAAGTCTCTGCCAATTTTGAAAAAAAAGAAATCACTTAATTTGGTAAAATATACACAATATTTTAATATTTCCAAATGTACATAGTATTTTGGAACGGAGGGAGTATAATCTAAAATTGCTCTCGAAGTGAAAAAAAATAGAATTGTTCGTTGTCTGTCAGCCGGCCGACCCCTGCTTTTATAGACTGCAAAAGAAAACAGTCATCTTCTCCCCAAATCGGAACTTTCCTTTTACTGCCATCAATTCTTTCTAAACCCAGCAGTTTGCCCTTCAAATCTCGTCCAATTTTGTAATAAAAACTCCAGCTTTATCATTTGAAACAGAACCCAAATTGCCAAATGTGCAGAAGCTCGAGCTCTGCTGTCTGTTCTTCACCTGGAACACCCGGCCAAACCACTGAACTGGTTCTGATTGGAACACCCGAGCTTCGGTTCAGATTTCCTTTTGTTTTGTTTTTTTCTTTCTTTCAACTGAACCGACAAACTGAACCGGATCTCTTTTTTTTTTCTTTTTTTTTTCTTTCGACTTAGTTAAAACCCGTTATAACAATCTCATCCGCTTGATCAAATCTGAACGCCCGTACATTGATTCCACGCCCGTCTTCTCTTAAGTGGACATCAACGGTTCAGATATTTTCTGCGTGGTCGCAGCTCTTGGGTCACTTTGGCGCTTCAAAAACCCGCCAAATAGCTTTAAAACTTGAACCTACATAAATAAAATATGGCCCACATTAGTCGCACCAAATAATTCATAAAATTATGGAACATATTTAAATTGAGCTATTTAGAACGCATTATTTATATAATTCTTAATTACTTAGCTAATTACTAAAACTCAGTTTATTCCTTATTTTAACTAGAAATTAAGACTAACAAATAGGTAAAAAGGCATATAAAAATGTATATTTTTCACGCGTAATAATTATCACTTGCATTGACTTGTTACATCAGTTTTTCATTCACTGCCATACACGTGTCTGTGTATGTCAGTGTTATAGGAAAACTGATGTGAGAATATCGTTTTCTTTTTGGGAGCAGTGATATTGGTGTATTTTATGTAACAAGAGTGCGGATCAGTGGCCCATAGGGGCAACAAAAAAATATCTTTGTTCATCACATGTCATGTCTTTTAAAAGAAAATGAGAAGGAAATATTTAATGGATGACAGGCTTCTCACACCCTTTATTTAGCAGCCCACCCCCAAGATGATGAAGTTATTAGTTATTACTATTCTAGTTTACCCACCCCATCCAATAGCCCACCAAAACGGAAGCTTACACTGAATATGTCAAATAAAACCATACACTTGGATTTTTATTGGAGTATCAAAGTGGGCCTTACATGGGCACATGGATCTGGTGAGCAACAGCGCACCTATTTACAGCAAGGAGGAAGAGTTGGAGCTAAAGCAGAACTGAGAGTACGTAGCAAAGGCCGGCTCTAGCTGGGGCGATGGAATAGGGCAAAGGGAAAAGAGAAAAGTTAACTGGGGTGGAAATGGTAAGAAGGTGGTGGTAAACCTCTCATCCAGCTAGGTGGTGGGAAACCTCTCATCCATAATTCTCAGATTTAAGAGTTATGGGTGTGTGACAATCCAAAAGCATCATTAGCGAGTAAGTCTTTCTTCCTTAGAAATCTGCACTCCTTAAATCAACATGATTTTAGGAAAATCTATCCTAAGGAGATGATTTTCCTCATTCTAATTGGATATTTTTTAGCACTCACGAATTTCAAGGCAATTTACGGGAAACCTTTCTGAGAAAATCAAGGATTTCCCCGAGTTGATGAATCTTTAGCGGCATATAATGCCTTACATGCGGACGCTATTAATCGTTACTTGGGAGTCCAACAAGCCTCTTACTTGAAGATGCATCAAATCCACTTCAAGGTGATTCTCAAGTCTTCACATCACTCATCAACAGCAGCCACTATGTGGGCCCCTGGTACAGTCATCTCCATGCAAGCAGAAAGTTTGGATTGTATCAAAATAAAAAAAATTCAGAAAGTGTGGAGAACAAAATCAAGTGGCAGACTTATTAGCAAACTTTGGAGCTACACAGTTTTCAGTATATTAGTTCAAGACTCCGCCTAGAGCAATTGTACATGCCCACCATCTGAATAGACGAGGAGAATTGTTTTCTCATGCTTGTAAACTGTAATATATTGTATTTTCCTTTTTTATAAAAAAACAACTCAAGGATATAAAAAGTAGACAAATAGTCGCATTGTGTGAAACAAAATTAGCAATACAAATTTAGAGTTTACATGCCAAAGTAAGAGTTTCATTATTGGCTTCATTGAGTTCCTGTGACAACCAGGAATTATATATATATATATATATATATATATATATATTAATATATTTGGACGACCTAAACTAGGAAAGTGAAATTCCAACTTAATGTTATTGGTTATAAATTGTGCTAAAGAAGGAAGGGGTGTAACCATGTAACATGGAGGGACACCAGCAAGGAAGGACGTCAAGAGTTTTGGGAGTTAGTTACGCGGTTACTAGATTTGATGAATGGATAAACATGGAAAGTGGAATTGTAGTAGGATTTGGTTAGGAGTCTTCCTCAAACTAAGCGCCAGAGGAGTATTGGGGGAAGTTACTGATGGACGGGTGAGATGTAATAGGAGTTAATCAAGGGTGGTGATGGAGGCATGTCAGAACTAGGAAACCCTAGTCCTTTAAAAGCAAAAAGAGTGATGGCTGGCCCTTGTTTTTGGCCGACCAAACTCTCCTTCTCTCCCTTCTCTCTCTTCTCTCTCACATGCTCTCTCTCCCTCTCTTGGTCTCCTTTCTCTCTCTCTCTCTCTCTTAGTTCTCTCTCCCTTTACCTCTTTCCTCTCCTTTGTTGCTGATTGGTGTGTTGAAGTGGCAGTTCTCTCTCCCTTTACCTCTTTCCTCTCTTTTGTTGCTGATTGGTGTGTTGAAAGCACGAGGATTGTGTTCGTAGGAGATTCGATTCACAACGCGAGAAGGAATTGCTTCAAAGAGGTGGGATGATTTTTTCTCATAGATATACTTAGGCATGTCTTTAATAATGAGAACTTCCTAGATTCTTCTATTTTAATGGTGTTCATATCGTGCTTTGAATTATATTGTTGTGATGAAGTCTCTTAAGTTAAGTTCATGTGTCATGGAAATCACTCTTATTGATATTGATTGAACATTATTGAAATTTATGTCATGATTCTTTGGTATCATTTCCATGCCACATATTAGATTGGTAAGAACTCTATCCTATTTTGATGCTTCGTCATTAATATTTTGAGTTGCATCCAAGTTGTTCGGTTCAAGTTGTTCCATATCTTGACTCTACCAGTGTTATGGATGTTTATATCTTGCCAATATTGGACATCTATCATGGGACTACTTCTTTGGTTGTTCCTAAACTCTTGCTAATTCAGTCGGCCACTTTTTGGGATAGACCTCAGTTTACTGTAGCAGAGTCTATTCATGTCTAGTATTAGTTGTCCATTTTGTCATATTATTCTTATATTGTTCAATGTGTATATAACCACATGTAAGTAGTAAAACAATTGTTTTGCCCTATTATTATTATTATTATTATTATCATGCTAACAACCAAGATAATCTATATCAGTATGAAATTACTCATTCATGTATAATTACACAATAAGTATTGTTACAAATCAGGATTAGAACTGCCAGTTAAGTTTCGGTTCGCAACAGTGTTCTCGGCTAGAACCAATTATGTGTCGACAACCTGTACAAAATAAATCATAAACAATTTCAGAAATCTCCTAAGAATATGCCATAAAATTTGTAGGAATCTAGACTCATAGGGGCATCTACTATAAAAATTTCCAGTCGCTGCTCTTCTTGTACTGTCTATGCTGTCTATTTATAGTCAATCTCTGATTAAAAGATTAATTTTTGATAATATAAAAATACCTATCAATAGGTTTTTGAATACTAATAAACTACAATTAAGAATCTCTGAGGATCAACCAAGTCATTAGGATCAGAATGTTAAGCATGAAAAAATACACATTTTTATATGCCTTTTTACCTATTTGTTAGTTGTGTTTTCTAATTAAAATGAGGAATAAAGTGAATTTTGGTAATTTTCTAAGTAATTCGGAATTAAACAAATAAGGCTCTCTAAATTGCTCAATTTAACACTGTTCCGTAATTTTATAAATATTTGGTGCGTCTAATTTGGGACATGTTTTATTTTGTATAGGTTCAAATGCTCGTATTGCAGAACGGCCAAAAGTGAAGCCATTAGACGGGTTTTGAAATGCCAAAGCGACCCAAGATCTGAGATCACGCGCGGAGAAGATCGGAACCGTTGATGTTCACTGATGAAGAAGACGGGCGTGGAATTAAATGAAGAACATTCAGATTCAATCCGGCGATGGAGATTGCTTCGACGGGTTTAATTGGAAGAAAAGAAAAAAAAAAGAAAATCCGGACCGGTTCAATGGTCCGGTTTAATGAGAAAAAAAATAAAAACAAAACCCGAGCCAAAGGCTCGGGTGTTCAGTCGGGACAGAGGAGCAAAGCTCGAGCTCTGCTCGAGAGGCGAAGGTTCTGGATGGCGTACACGGCGGTCACCCTGGGTTCCGACAGACAATCGGCACAACGGCGAGGGGCCATGGTCCGATGGCGGCTGGGCTGAAGAAGATTGGCGACCATGGACGGCGGAGCAACAGCGGCAAAGAGCAAAACACGGCAAAATAGAAACAGATTTGGAAAGTTATGGATTTGGAAACTCACGTGCCACAAAGCCAAATCCGAAAATCAATCTTCTGCTCTAGTTTCAAAATGGTAAGTGCCCAAATTCCCATTCGAATTGAGATTCAAAACGGGGCGGATTTGGCTAGATTGGAAAGCTGAAATTTTTGGGCGTTTTGGTTCTATTTCGAGAGCACTCAATGTTGGAATTTTTACTATCAATTTGGACGAGAATTAAAGAGCAAATGGCCGGATTTAGGAGGACTGGATTTGGAAGGACTGGTTGCTGGAGTTGGGAGAGGAGGACTGGCAGTCTATAAAAACAGAGCATTGAAGAACAGAGAAGGGGGCCGGCCGACAGAGGACCGAAGCAGATTTCATTTTCAAGTTTTGATTTTTCTCTTGATCATTCTGTCTTCATTTTAGTTGTTCTTAGATTGAAATTGTATCGAGTTGCTTACGATTGTTGCAACCATAGAGATCGAGAGAACAGTTGTTACAATTCCAATTCCAAATTTTAATTTCATTTTTTCCGTTTTCATTCGGTTTTCATCTGCTGTTACTGCTTGGAGTTGTTTCGAACGGATTGCCTGGAGTTGTTTCGAACGGACTGCTAGGAACAGTCGACTGTAGTGGAATAGTACCCTTTTCAATTTGGTTTAATCTCATATTTGCTGTAAGTTAATTTTATTTCTTTAAATGGAGATGCAGTTTATTAATTATGCATGTGTTTTAGTTATTATGCTTGGCTAGATCTATTGCTAAGGCTAGGATGAGGCTGTAGTAGTTGTAGAGAATGCCTGATATGTGAAAGTTAATGTTTTTCTCCTATAATTATGCGATCATGCTATGCGTTCCTGTGTTAATTGCGTAATTAATTACGGATATAGCATTAATCATGTTTTTGCTATGATTTGGAATTACTATTGTCAATGCATGCTTATTTTAATTGGTTAAATAACAAATCAGATACTAGTTGTGATTTACTCGTAAGTGGATACATCTAGTGATTTGAGCTGTTAATTTAAATAGCATGAGGGACGTGATTTTTGTATGAGTATTTGTGCATTAAAGTAAAATCTTCCGTAACAACGTGAATATGATTCTAGATTGTTACGAGTATTTGGAGAATGATAAATGATTGAAGGGTTAGGGTTCTCTATAATTTATTGCACGCCGATTCCAAAGCCTTAGTATTTTGTTAATTTGATAAAGTTTAGATTTTTATACCGTTAATTGATTTTAATTAGTCGTTAGTTAGTTAATGAATTTCTACAAGTTTCATAGTTTAGTCAAGGGTTTAGTTAGGGTTCGATTAGATTTCCGCTACACAAGTCCCGGTGGGTTCGACCTCGTAAAAATTGTGCGATTATACTGCAAATCCGATTCGTACACTTGCGAGTAAATTAAGAGATTAATTAAAACAACAACAAGTTTTTGGCGCCGTTGCCGGGGACTTGTAGGAAATCAAATTCTAAGACTAATTTTACCCTTGCAGTTAATTTTTGGTCAAAAAAAAATTCAAAAAAATTAAAAATTAAAAAATTTAAACACGTGAGAGTTGATTGACGGTGGATGACCACGTGGACACGTGATCACACACTGCGTCTGGTTAGCAATAATTCTAATCCTTTAGAGAATAGTGCAACGAAAATTGATCTTTCATTCAAAATGGAAGATCAACCTGAGAAATCTCTTAGGGAGTTATTTTCTCCGATCACAATCAACCCTCCATCTTGTATAGTGTTGCCTGGAACCTCTGCAAAACATTTTGAACTAAAACCTCAGATAACTCAACCTTTGCCCAATTATCATGGTCTTAACAGAGAGGATCCTTACATGCATGTAAAGGATTTTTTAGAAATTTGTGCAACTTTTTGGTTCACAAACTTCTCTGATGAGTCTGTTCGTCTGCGCCTTTTCCCCTTCTCTTTGAAGGACAAGGCCAAGGCGTGGTTAAATTCTCTTCCCGCTGACTCTGTCACAACATGGGATATGTTGGTGAGCAAATTCTTGTCGAAATTCTTCCCAATGGCCAAGACCAATGAATTAAAGAGAGAAATCACTGACTTCATGGAAGATGAAAATGAAAAATTTTATGAGAGTTGGGAAAGATTTAAAGACCTTTTACTAAAATGTCCACATCATGGGTTTGAAACATGGAGGTTAATACAACACTTTTACAATGGTTTAACTCAAACACACCGCAACATGATTGAATCAATGAACGGCGGTGCGTTCTTAGATTTGGGAGGTGAAGCAGCTTATAACTTCTTAGAGCGATTAGCTGAAAGGTCCCAACAGTGGGATTTTGCAGGTCATAGGGAGAGACAACATCAAGCTCCTAAGAAGGGAGGTCTCTACGAAATCAAAGATGACGTAGATGTTAAGGTCAAACTTGATGCGCTAACCAAGAAAATAGATGCCCTGAGTTTGAACCGAAGCATCAATGCCCTCAACATGAATGAAGCATGCTCTGTGTGTGCTAGCCCGATGCATACATCTTTGAACTGCCCTTCCATGAATACTTATCCAGAGTGTTATGCAGAACAAGTCAATGTTCTTAACAATTACGGGAAGCCGACAGGAAATCCCTTCTCTGAAACCTATAATTCAGGTTGGAGAAATCATCCAAATTTCTCCTGGAGACAAAGTCAACCACCTATGAATATAGGTGGGCAGCCCATGCAACCCATGCATAATCAGTTTAGGCAGAATAACCCACCTTATCCAGCCTTGTCTCAACCTCCTACCCAATATCAACAACCTGTCACTCAATCTCCATCCAATCTTTCATCCAATCCACAAGCCAAGTTATTCAGTCAACTAACCAAGCTATGCTTGAGATGAAGAACTCTACACATATGAATACTCAAGCAATTGCCAAGTTAGAGACTCAAGTTGGTCAATTGGCTACTCAATTAGCAGAAAGAGAGAGAGGGAGATTCCCTAGTCAACCTGTGCCTAACCAGAAGGGCCAATTTTCCATTGGTAGTAGCTCTAATTCTTCACAGAATGAGGAACATGTTCAATCAGTTATTACCCTTAGATCTGGAAAGCAAATTGATAATAAAATTAAAACTCCTGAAAAAGAAGAAAGTGACAACACTAAGACTGAAATAGAGACTAAAGAAATTAATTCTTCTCCAACTGTTGACAGTGATTCTCCACCTAGGAATTTTGTACCTAGAGCACCTTATCCGCAAAGACTAGTCAATCCTAAAAAAGGTGCATAATATGGAGATATTCTAGAAGTGTTTAAACAAGTGCAAATAAACATTCCTTTTCTAGATGCAATCCAACAAGTGCCTTCATATGTAAAATTTTTGAAAGATCTAGTCTCAGTCAAAAAGAAAAATAATGTTCCTAAAAAGGCATTTCTAGCAGAACAAGTCAGCTCTGTCATTCAATGTAAATTTCCTATCAAATATAAGGACCCTGGTTGTCCCACAATTTCATGCATGATAGGGAAACATCAGATTGAGTGAGCCTTGTTAGATCTGGGAGCAAGTGTGAATTTATTGCCCTACTCTGTGTATGTGCAATTAGGTCTGGGAGAGCTAAAACCCACGACAATGACACTTCAATTAGCTGACCGTTCGGTTAAAATTTCTCGAGGTGTTGTTGAGGATGTTTTGATAAAGGTTGATACATTTTATTTCCCTGTGGACTTTGTTGTCCTTGATACTCAACCTGTTCCGAACATAAGTGGGCAAATACCTGTCATTTTGGGTCGTCCATTTCTAGCTACATCTAATGCTATTATTAACTGCAGAAATGGAGTGATGTAAATTTCTTTTGGGAATATGAAGGTGGAATTGAACATTTTTGACATCAGTAAACAACCACCTGACATGGATGATGTGAATGAAATAAACCTGATTGAAACACTTGTCCATGAAACATTTCTTCAAACACATTCCTAAGATCCTTTAGAGGCATGCTTAACACATTTTGGTTGTGAATTTGATATTGATCAGTCAATTGAACAAGTGAACTCATTGCTTGAGTCTGTACCTCTGATGAGTACTGAACGGTGGCGACCAAAAGTGGAGCCTCTTGCCTTATCATCATCACCAGTAGTTCCATCTAGTGTTGAGCCACCTAAATTAGACCTGAAACCATTACCTGATACTCTGAAATATGCTTATTTAGGTCCTGCTGAGTCCTTACCTGTCATTATTGCAGCTGACCTAGATGTGGCTCAAGAGCGTAAACTACTTGATGTTCTTGTAAAGCACAAAGAAGCCATAGGGTGGACCATTGCAGATATTAAAGGCATCAGTCCCTCTGTTGTTATGCATAGAATTCATTTGGAGGATGATGCTAAGCCTTCTCGTGAATCCCAAAGGCGTCTTAACCCTGCAATGCAAGAAGTTGTTCGAGCTGAAATCCTTAAGCTTTTAGATGTAGGAGTTATCTACCCAATCTCTGATAGTAAATGGGTAAGTCCTGTTCAAGTTGTGCCGAAAAAGTCTGGCATAACTGTTGTGAAAAATGACGCTGATGAGTTAGTGCCAACTCGAGTTCAAACGGGTTGGCGTGTCTGTATTGATTATAGGAAGTTGAATGCTTTGACAAGAAAAGATCATTTTCCCCTTCCTTTCATTGACCAAATGCTGGAAAGGTTAGCTGGACATGAATATTACTGCTTCCTTGATGGTTATTCTGGTTATAACCAAATTCCCATAGCCCCTGAAGACCAAGAAAAGACCACTTTCACGTGTCCTTTTGGTACTACCGTCGCATGCCCTTTGGCCTATGCAATGCACCTGCTACCTTTTAAAGGTGTATGTTGAGCATTTTCTCTGATATGGTAGAGCGATTTTTAGAGGTATTCATGGACGATTTTTCTGTCTTTGGGTCTATTTTTGATGAATGTCTGCACCATCTATCTTTAGTGTTAGTGCGGTGTAAAGAGAAGAATATGGTACTTAACTGGGAGAAATGTCATTTTATGGTTCAAAAAAGAATTGTTCTTGGGCATATTATATCTAATAAAGGCATTGAAGTTGATAAAGCTAAAGTTGATTTGATTTCACATCTTCCACCACCACGAACTGTGAAAGAAATCAGATCATTTTTAGGCCATGTTGGATTTTACAGAAGATTCATTAAAGACTTTAGTAAAATTTCAAGACCTCTGTGTAATCTTCTTGCAAAAGATACACCATTTGTCTTTGATGATGCTTACAATAATGCCTTTCAGAAACTCCAATCAGAGTTAACATCTGCACCTATTATTCGGCCACCTGATTGGAGCCTACCTTTTGAAATAATGTGCGATGCCTCTGATTATGCTATTGGTGCTGTGTTGGGGCAGCGAATTAATAAACTTCCCCCATGTGATTTACTATGCCAGTAAAACATTGAATGATGCTCAACTTAATTATTCTACAACTGAAAAAGAGTTGCTGGCAGTAGTCTTTGCTCTAGATAAGTTTCGGTCTTACTTATTGGGATCGAAGGTCTATATCTATTCGGATCATGCTGCATTGAAGTATCTTTTATCTAAAAAAGATGCTAAACCTCGTCTTCTCCGATGGATATTATTGCTACAGGAATTTGATATTGAAATTCGGGATAAGAAAGGTTCCGAAAATGTTGTAGCCGACCACTTATCTAGGTTGATAGTTGATTTTACTGATGAATCATTGCCCATAACTGAATCTTTTCCTGATGAGCAATTACTTGCAGTGTCCCAGTTGCCTTGGTTTGCAGACATAGTTAATTATCTGGTAACTGAACAAATTCCATCTCATTGGTCTTCCCAAGATAGGTCCAAGTTTTTGTCCAGAGTTAAGTATTTCTTTTGGGATGATCCATACTTGTTCAAGTATTGTCCCGATCAGATTATTAGGAGATGTATTCCTGAACATGATCAACAAAGCATTATTTTTTTTTGTCATGATCAAGCATGTGGGGGCCATTTTAGTTCTAAAAAGACTGCTGCAAAGATTTTGCAGTGTGGATTTTATTGGCCTACTATTTTCAAAGACTGTCATGCTTATTGTTCAGCATGTGAAAGATGTCAGAAGTTAGGAGCACTTTCACATCGTAACATGATGCCTTTAACCCCAATTCTTATTATCGACCTTTTTGATGTATGGGGTATTGACTTCATGGGACCTTTTCCTAACTCTTTTGGCAATCTTTATATCCTTGTGGTGGTAGACTATGTCTCTAAATGGGTAGAGGTCGTAGCATGCAAAACCAATGACCACAAAGTGGTGGTCCAATTCTTAAAAGACAATATTTTTGCACGTTTTGGTTCACCTCGTGCTATCATAAGTGATGGGGGAAAACATTTCTGCAATAGGGTTTTTGAACAGTTAATGAAGAAATATGGCATAACCCACAAAATTGCTACCCCATACCATCCCCAGACAAGTGGTCAAGTTGAGATTTCTAATAGGGAGATTAAGCATAATTTGGAAAAGACAGTCAATCCTAATCGCAAAGATTGGTCACTGAGACTTACCGATGCTTTGTGGGCTTACCGTACGGCATTTAAAACTCCCATTGGCATGTCTCCATACCGTATTGTTTATGGGAAAGCGTGTCATCTTCCTGTTGAAATTGAGCATAAAGCTTATTGGGCAATTAAGCACCTGAATTTTGATTTAAATAGAGCAGGAATTCAAAGGAAACTGCACTTGAATGAGTTGGATGAGCTTCGTAATGATGCTTATGAGTGTGCAAAATCATACAAGGATCATATGAAAAAGGTTCATGATCAAAATATTCTGCGAAAATCTTTTACATCGGGGCAGAAAGTTCTTTTATACAATTCTCGGTTACATCTATTTCCGGGTAAATTGAAGTCTCGATGGACAGGACCTTTTCTAGTTCGTGTTGTTTATCCTCATGGAGCAGTTGAAATAGAAAACCCAAAGAATGGTGATATATTCAAAGTTAATGGTCATCGTCTTAAACCATTCTTGGAATTGCAGCAACCTCAGATTGATGAATTGAGTCTGGCAGACCCGACTTATAATGACTAAAGTTGCAGTACTTTGTTTTGTGCCTAGTGGGTTTAGTTTTCTTTGTGTGCTTTATTTTTCATTATTTATCACTCATATTTTTAGGTTCATGATTCTCACAGGATATCTAGATGGCCGCCATATTCTTACACCTATGGGTGATGCCTGCACAGTTAGAAGAAGTAGTGAATGAACATCCACTGACTCCAGACTTAGATATTCCAGTCGTCTATCCTTGGGCACCATTACTACCACATCAGTTAGCGGGGACTATGGATGACTCACCCATAGATGAGCTTGATCTTCAGGGGCCCATAGCTGCTGTCAATGTTGTTCCCATTTCATATTCGTTTTTGTTCCCCAGAGAGTCTAGGTGGGAGAGATTGAAGAGAAGACTGGGAACATTCATTTGCAATTTGAGAGATGTCATTTGGTCATATTTTTATTCTCTGTGGTCTCCCGCTAAATCCTTGGTAGAATCTGCATCTTCCATTAATGAGTGAATTAATAGCTGTGTCTGGCTGAAGACGTAAAACTTAGCGCTGCTGGGAGGCAACCCAAGTTTTTAGAATTTTTATTTTTATTTTTGTGCTTATTTTTTCTTATGCTATTCTTGTGCTTCACTTGTTCTTTTTATTTTGATAGATACTATAGCGTTTCAGTGGAGTGCAGGTACTATCTTTCCATCTCTCGTCTATTTATTTTCCTCAGTATTTATTTCATATCTTTTTACATTGAGGACAATGTTTCATGCAGGTTTGGGGGTATAGGAAGATATTTGTTTAGGATATCTTAGTTATTTTTCTGCTTGTTTTGAATTTTCCAGTTAAAAAAAAAATTAAAAAATCAAAATTTTGTAGTTTTTAGAGTGTTTGTTAGTATTTTTATAGGTTTTGGTAGTTTATCCCTTCGTGATGCATACTTCAATTTTTAAGAGATTAATTTACATTGGAAGTGTGAGTAAGTATACTGGAGGATAGAGACACTTAACTGAGAAATAGCATTCTGTTACAATCCTCTTGGATCAAGTGCTTGAGCTAATAAAACTCACTCACACACACCAGTTACATAAAGTAATACCTTCTAGAGATTTGTTGAATACTAATCTTCAGTGGGATGTCTTTAGTCAGAGTCATTGGTTGATATGTGGTTGTCTGTTGAGCTTAAACGATCATGATAGACCATTTACTTGGCTATGGCAAGGGATTGGAACCGGAAATAGGTTGAGAGTATAATACAGCCTGGACAGAATAATGTGCTTGAAACTATATATGCTGAAAATGAAAAAAAATGATGAAAAAAAATGAAAAAAAAAAAAGAAACAAAAATAAAGAAAAGGGGCTGCTTGACTATTATAGGATTAACTTAGGCTGATGCTCAGGTCCGAAGCGGTCCATCTTAAAACCTAATGCCCTAAGCCATCTGGCTGGGAGTCATTGGCCTGAGTCATTGCTAAACCTAAGCATCTTGAAGTCAGGCCTTACACAGTCCTAATGAAAGAAAAAAAAAATCTATGGTGTATTATCCTTTCAAATCTAGAATGTTGGACCCGAAGGAGGCGCGCAAGCATCTGTGCTATCATGAACCTAAAGATTACGATGACTATGTAGATTTTGATGTTCTTTGGTTAGTGGGTAACACTGGATCTGTGTAAAACAGAGATTTAGAGTGTATTGCTACAATGTTCTACACTTTCTATTATTTTAAGTATCATGCTATATCATATTGAGCAAAAATTTCCAAGATGAAGGTGTAGAATAAAACCACTTACTTGAGCGCTTCTATATTCCAGTTGATTATAAATGCAAGTACGTGTGGTTAGTTTTCTTAAGTATTGCAGTGTGTATTTGAAGGGATAATAGGTTTTGTGTTTTGAAGTGTTTAGTTGACTTATTTTTCATTTAGATAAAGAGTAAGGTTAATTTTATAAATACATGTTTGTGGGTAGCATGGCTGCAAACCCTCACGAGACTTCACTCGTCCAGCCAGGGACACCTGGGGGTTTAAAAGGCTTGTTGCATATGCTAAATGCAATCGTGATTCCCTACGACAGTGGCATTTATTTTTGAGTAGTTTTATTATTTTTCTTTTTGTGTTTTGCTTGAGGACTAGCAAAATCTAGGTTTGGGGGTATTTGTTAAGCATGAAAAAATACACATTTTTATATGCCTTTTTACCTATTTGTTAGTTGTGTTTTCTAATTAAAATGAGGACTAAAGTGAATTTTGGTAATTTTCTAAGTAATTCGGAATTAAACAAATAAGGCTCTCTAAATTGCTCAATTTAACACTGTTCCGTAATTTTATAAATATTTGGTGCGCCTAATTTGGGACATGTTTTATTTTGTATAGGTTCAAATGCTCGTATTGCAGAACGGCCAAAAGTGAAGCCATTAGACGGGTTTTGAAATGCCAAAGCGACCCAAGATCTGAGATCACGCGCGGAGAAGATCGGAACCGTTGATGTTCACTGATGAAGAAGACGGGCGTGGAATTAAATGAAGAGCATTCAGATTCAATCCGGCGATGGAGATTGCTTCGACGGGTTTAATTGGAAGAAAAGAAAAAAAAAAGAAAAAGAAAGAAAATCCGGACCGGTTCAATGGTCCGGTTTAATGAGAAAAAAAATAAAAACAAAACCCGAGCCAAAGGCTCGGGTGTTCAGTCGGGACAGAGAAGCAGAGCTCGAGCTCTGCTTGAGAGGCGAAGGTTTTGGATGGCGTACACGACGGTCACCCTGGGTTCCGGCAGACAATTGGCACAACGGCGAGGGGCCATGGTCCGATGGCGGCTGGGCTGAAGAAGATTGGCGACCATGGATGGCGGAGCAACAGCGGCAAAGAGCAAAACACGGCAAAATAGAAACAGATTTAGAAAGTTCTGGATTTGGAAACTCACGTGCCACAAAGCCAAATCCGAAAATCAATCTTCTGCTCTAGTTTCAAAATGGTAAGTGCCCAAATTCCCATTCGAATTGAGATTCAAAACGGGGCGGATTTGGCTAGATTGGAAAGCTGAAATTTTTGGGCGTTTTGGTTCTATTTCGAGAGCACTCAAAGTTGGAATTTTTACTATCAATTTGGACGAGAAGTAAAGAGCAAATGGCCGGATTTAGGAGGACTGGATTTGGAAGGACTGGTTGCTGGAGTTGGGAGAGGAGGACTGGCAGTCTATAAAAACAGAACATTGAAGAACAGAGAAGGGGGCCGGCCGACAGAGGACCGAAGCAGATTTTATTTTCAAGTTTTGATTTTTCTCTTGATCATTCTGTCTTCATTTTAGTTGTTCTTAGATTGAAATTGTATCGAGTTGCTTACAATTGTTGCAACCATAGAGATCGAGAGAACAATTGTTACAATTCCAATTCCAAATTTTAATTTCATTTTTTCCCGTTTCATTCGGTTTTCATCTGCTGTTACTGCTTGGAGTTGTTTCGAACGGATTGCCTGGAGTTGTTTCGAACGGACTGCTAGGAACAGTCGACTGTAGTGGAACAGTACCCTTTTCAATTTGGTTTAATCTCATATTTGCTGTAAGTTAATTTTATTTCTTTAAATGGAGATGCAGTTTATTAATTATGCATGTGTTTTAGTTATTATGCTTGGCTAGATCTATTGCTAAGGCTAGGATGAGGTTGTAGTAGTTGTAGAGAATGCCTGATATGTGAAAGTTAATGTTTTTATCCTATAATTATGCGATCATGCTATGCATTCCTGTGTTAATTGCGTAATTAATTACGGATATAGCATTAATCATGTTTTTGCTATGATTTGGAATTACTATTGTCAATGCATGCTTATTTTAATTGGTTAAATAACAAATCAGATACTAGTTGTGATTTACTCGTAAGTGGATACATCTAGTGATTTGAGCTGTTAATTTAAATAGCATGAGGGACGTGATTTTTGTATGAGTATTTGTGCATTAAAGTAAAATCTTCCGTAACAACGTGAATAGGATTCTAGATTGTTACGAGTATTTGGAGAATGATAAATGATTGAAGGGTTAGGGTTCTCTATAATTTATTGCACGCCGATTCCAAAGCCTTAGTATTTTGTTAATTTGATAAAGTTTAGATTTTTATACCGTTAATTGATTTTAATTAGTCGTTAGTTAGTTAATGAATTTCTACAAGTTTCATAGTTTAGTCAAGGGTTTAGTTAGGGTTCGATTAGATTTCCGCTACACAAGTCCCTGTGGGTTCGACCTCGTAAAAATTGTGCGATTATACTGCAAATCCGATTCGTACACTTGCGAGTAAATTAAGAGATTAATTAAAACAACAACACAGAACCATACCTTTTGATCAACCATTTTGGTCTCTCCAAAACCTTTCTGCTTTCTGGCCTTTTTCGACCTAATTATTTCATTGAGACTTGAATGCTTTGTTCCTCACATCTTGGAGTCAGTTGTTCAGTAGTTCTTGTTCAAGAGTTTTTACTCAAATTCTAATCATGTTCTACATATCTATATTGTTGAGAACTTTAGTCTTTATCTGCTATTTGCAAATCGGTTAGAATCAAGGAAGTTAGTTTTTAGGGGTTGTCCACCATTGTTGAGAAATTCTCCATAAGAGACCTTGCGAGGTTATCTCCGACGTGGACTCATAGTATGCTCAGTTAGCCATGTTAGATCATGCGAGATTTCTAGAATTATTTGGAACCTTGTGAGGCTCCCTCCCAAAGAGAGGCATATACGTACATCTTTAGGCTAGTTAGACATCACGGAAGGTCTGACAGTCTACACTCATTGCGTTTGTGAGTACCGATAGGGCATGTATCTTAGATACATGACAGGGTTTCAAAGAGAAAACCCCTACAATAATCGGGCAAGTACCTACTTGCGAGTGGTGTTGATCTGAAAGCAAAATTGTTAATTTTCATGCATTTAGCTATTCTGAAATTTATTGGGTATTGATGTCCCTTGAAATTGTGAAAGTCTCTTATTCCTGTTTCACTAAATATCTCCTTACACTAATGTTGTTATGGAGTTTGATAAAATTAATGATCATTTGATAATGATCTATCTTTTATTCCTATTCATGGAAATTATGATGTCCAATGTATACTATATTGAATCCTTACCTTCGTGATTATCTTGAATCATGTTGCTGTTTCATCTCTGGTTGTTTTTGCATCCTATTGAGTATTTCTTCAAAGTACTCATGCATCCTATGATTTAGGTGAAAACAGGATTAGATTGGATTTTAGCTGAACGTAGAGATCAAGAAGTGGAATCTAGAAGATTTATTTATTTTATTATTTACATAAACTTTGAAATAATGGCCTGCGTGCCAAAAATCGATTAGTATTGATCTTTTAAATGTACATTGTCAACTTTTTATTTAATTAATAATTTCATTCTCAGGTTATTATTTAATTACTTATCTTTTAATGATTGTATAATTGACGGCACGGTTTACCCCAACGCGTCCTAATGATCTTGATATTCCTTAATTATAAGTCTTTCGCACTCTGATAAAGCCGAAAAAATTAGGGGTGTGACAGTTCAAGAGTAATTTGTTGACTCCTGTGTTAAATTCAAAGCACTCATCAAAACCATCGCCTAATGCGATTTTATCTCATCTCTAATACATAATTTTTAAAATTTTGTGTGCTTAAAATCATACTATTTGACTATAATTCAATCTCCTTTATAACGAGGGGTGTTTGAGGCTTTAGGCCCAACTAGAAGGGGCAAGATAACCAGCCTCTCATAGCACCGTCTCCCACCACCATTCCCCTCGGGCACATACAAGGCCCACCAATAAATCAGTTCTTTTTGAAAAACCAAATGTTACTCCTAATTTCGGATGTAGGGAATATATAAAAAATAAATAAAAACTATGTAATCTATCTAGATTCATCACTGACGCGACTCAAGTAGTTATGGCCTTGAGTCCGGAGTCCTGAATTTTGAAAGAATGGTGTCGTAATCAATGGTTTTGTGGGTAAGTTCTACACTAGCCTAAGAAGAAAACCAAAATATATAACAATAAATGATTAAAAAATTTGTTATGCAATCCATCTAGAATCCAACATGATGAAGAGAATATGATCTAAAACATCACAAAAGTTTCCAGTCTCTTCTACAGATTATGTGCCCAATTCGTGTTGGTTTTGGAATTCATAAAAAAAAAAAATTCGTGTTAGTTTTGGGTGTGAGGGCTGCCAGATAGTTTGGGGTCCATGACCATAAGATGTGTTCTGATGGCTTCCGCGCAAAACTTGAAAATGGGCATGCAATTTAGGGCACATGACAGTTCTCATTTTTCTTTCGACACTAATCAACAAACTTCAGACTTACTCCTCCACAGTACCGGCTCTATGAAAAAAAGAAGAAATAATTCTGGACGTAGACTAAAGTGCATGACATCATGGGAATAACAAATGGAAACATACGGCTGTAGAAAATGGAGCACAAAAATCTAAAAGTTATCTTTAGCATATAATTCACAATACAAAATAAACCAATAAAAATAACAAAATAACACTAATGCAATAAATTTTTTCTCCCAATTGTTTCAAATTTCTTGAAGAAAATAGATTTTCATGTCACTTTAGAATCTATTTCTATCTGTCTAACAACCTATCTAACAATACATTTATGAACTATGGTCCGCACAAAAAAGTAGTTAACCAACTACAATCAAATTATCTGATGAAATAATTAAAATGAGAGACTTCATTTCGGCTAGCCATATAGCTCTGAAAACATCGAACACCTTACTGTCATTTGGGAGAATGGAAATTCGCCATGCACCTAGGCAGAGATGAGATGCTAGTTAATAATTATCAATAAAACCAAATGAAGGAAAGTAAAGAACATTATAATTTTTACACTACAATCTAGGATATAACAAAAACTTGAAAAACACCAAGTTAACTCTGACATACATTATGCGAGTAATCCCACCGATTTAAGTTATAAAGAAAATTGGACCTACTTTTTTGCCAATGGTCACATCCATAAATCAATTCAAGAGTTTATGAGATGGCATTAGTATTTTTATTTTTTAATCTCTCCTGTTTGTGCTTCTTCCTTAGTTGTATTCATTTGAAATTTTACTTATCCAAACAAGAACTTGTATATCACTGATAAAAGAAGCAAAACATGTAGAACACAAAGTCAATCACATCTATGTTAGGTATTATTTCAGAATACAAATTCAAGAAATTTTGAATAAAAAATCTGAGGCGCGGCGGCGGCGGAGAAGGCTGAGGCACAAAGGGCTGGGAGAAGCACAGATGTGTGTAGGGCCATTTCTATCAAATGATGGAAATTCGGATCTTTTCTAGCATATGGCCATAATCTAGGGCCATTGCTGGCGATTGCTCTAAATATAATGCATGAATAATTCCAATTCCCTGGCAAATCATATTGAGGAACATGAAGGATGCTAAAAGTGCCTTGTTTCACCCCTACTATGACCTCATGGGCTTCTGCGTAACCACTTATTAGTAAGCCCATGTTTTCAACACATTTCCGTTTTTCTCCAAATTATACAATCAGCATGAGTTAGAAGTTGGCTTCCGATCCCTATAGACTTTTTTTTGAAAAAAAGGAGTCTCCGAGCTTTATATTCCCACCCAAAATGAAAAGAATAATGAGCTAAAAGATTCATAGCCCTCTCTGGTAGCTAAGAGCCCCTACTATTAATTCTTTTCCATGCAGAATGCATCTGAATATATATAAAAAAGTTATGACGCTAAGGTTCGCCCAAAGGATCCTCGCCTTAGGACTTTGGCTTGGGGGAACTCAAATCCGCGAGTAAAGCTTCGCCAGTAGTTGAGATGGTATATTGTCGGTGCAAGCACTAGTGCACCAGATAAATGGCTTTCTGCAGTGTACAGACTATGCACTAGCTGGTGCACCATCATTATCCTGTGACCAACGGGGCTAGCGAAGCTTCGTCATTGATTTTGCCTGAGGAGAGGCACCATGATGAAGACATGAAGCTTCCTTTGGGAAGAGTTTTTTGGTTATTCCAATTGCATCCTCCAGGATATCCTCCACTTATAGGAGTCGTCGATCACCAAGATCAATGACGCACACATAACACATGTGTGCTTCAGCAAATATGCTTTCTACGGGAGCACAAGCACTGTGTGCGCGCCATAGATCACCATGATCGACGACTATTGATCATATCATTCTAACAAAAGAAACAACAAATATGCATATGTGAAATAAGGGTGGACAATAGAGGATACTCACTAGTCCCAGCAACAGCATGGGAAGCAGTAGATGCATGGAAAGCACCACCTAGCACACCAGTGGGGCTTGCCCCGCGCTTTTGGGGCAGGTTTCAATGGTTGTTCATGCACTTGCATGGCCTCTTGGTGTTCTTGCTGCTCATGAAGAACCGGCTGAGTGCTCTCCGCCACCTTTACAGATCCACTTCTTCCCCCTTCAGTCAATCTACCATGCAAATTCCATTAAATTAGTTACAAAATAAATACAACATTTTTTCAACATATGTATAAACATATACGCATACATTACCTAATCATATACGTATAAATAGACGGAAGTTGATAATTGTGTATGGAATTTATACACCAAAACCACGCAGCCGGGATTTTCTTGGACAACTGAAGTCGGCCTCAACTGCATCACTCTTCAGCTATTCAATAAAACCACAGGTGTATGGGTTTGGTGTACAGATTAGGTTTCATGAAAACATAAAAAACTAGGCATGCATCATGTACAGAGGTGGCGTCTTTTTTGCTCATGATGTATGTAGACTAGTGTGTACTTGCCTATTCTTAACAAAAAGGGTTATTTTAGAATGACAAGAAGGGTTATTTTAGAATACTATATATATATATATATCATATAAATAAAAGAAAATTGAAAAAATTCAAGGAAAAAAAATCAAAGATAATAATATACATAGAAAACAATTACCTACTAATTGAATGTTGGTTTTATAACATCAAAGTAGGTATTTATTTGCACCGAGTAACTCTACATTAAAAAGTCGCTAGTGTTATAGCATAATATATGATGAATTGAGAGAGAGAACACATACATTGGGAAGGCAAAGGAGCGAATGCTAGCAGCACTACCATCAGATCGGCGGGAAACACTTGAAGAATGAAGGGCCACCGGTGAAGAAGTTCCTGTGCCGGCCGGATCTTCGGATGATCCAGACCTCAGACCCTTCTTCACCGACTCAGGACTCGTCGCGGAGCCCTCCGGCTGTGCATGTTCCCTCAGATCAAGACTATCCATCGGATAAACATCGTTCCCCGGCGGCGGTGGGAATGGGTCATTAGGCCCAGGAAAGCTGAGCTCGCCTGACTTCCCCATGAGGAAGACATGGTCTCTTGAGAAGCTGTTGTTCCCCACATGGATGCTGAAGAGAGATTCATTAGAGGCCACGCTCCAATCCATGGGTGCAACTTGACTAGAGCGTGCAAACACTGATGATGGGATTCTGTAGGGATCAGGCACGTCCGACTTGTTCATGACTTGGATCGGAGGGGACTGAGTTATCCCATACGATGAATCAGCCATGAACGGGTTCCCCATCGGTGGTAGATCCGTCGGTGATACGGTGGAGAGGAGGGCGGCTTCTCCGCCCCGTGGGCTCTTAGGGGGCAGGCCGTGGGATGCAACCCAATTTTCCACACCTTGGTCTCGGCTATCACAGGCTAGATTCAATGGTGGCGGCGGGGAATCCACGGTGGTTGTCGATTTGGCGAGCTTGGTTGGATCGAGCTGGAAGAAGTCGTCATCATCGGCGGCCGACGAGGAGGAGGCGGAGGAGGACGAGGACGAGGACGAGGAAGGAGAGGGGGTTGGTGGCTTAGAGTTAGGCTGGCTGTTGTCAACAGCTTGAAGAGGCTCCATGAATGTTTGTGTCTCTACCTTGTCAGGTTAGGATTTAGTAGTTTCATTCTCATGCAATATATGGTGATTAACAAGGTCTGCAGAAAAGGAAAGAGATTGAATTAAAGGGTGCAATCATTTGTTTTGTAATACTGTCTCAATATTGACAACAAATCTTTGAGAGGTATGAGTTGACATTGGGCAATGAGGTAAAAAGCAACAAGAATTATACCAAAGAAATTTTTTTCCTGAATATAATTAGAAGGAAAAGAAAGTGATTGTATCAGAATTAAAGCATTAAACATATTCTACACAAATAATTATCTGAATTAAAACATGCTATAATAGGACAAGAAATTGGTAGTTATTAAACGAGGGGAAACTGAATAACAAACTAGTGGAAATGGAACTTGCAGGAAGAATTACTTGGGAATGATACCATAGAAAAAAGTGGTCATGCAAAGAGGAAGAAGAGAGAATGGGCTAGAAATGAAATGAAATTTTCTTTTTTCTTTGTCTTTGCTTCATGAGCTGATGGTGGAGAATTTGGCAAGAAATCAAAATCTAAGAGTTAGTATTTTGGTTTTTTAGGTGTTTTCAACTGTTGTGGAATGAACCCACAAAAAGTGGGAAAAGGAAAGGCTGTGGTTGGTCTGTTAGAGCGTTTGTTGCGCCTCATTTTGGTGTCTTATAATAGTTTTTGCCCTGAAAAATATGCTTCTTTTACGTCCGAGATTTCTAGAGACCTTCTCTCTCTCTCCATCTTCAGCCGTCCAGCCTACCCACTTACCTCTCTGATTGATCTCCACCAACCTCTTCATTCTAACTACCAACCATCTTCCATCCATGTAAGTTCAAGTCCTCCCAAACCCAAGAAGTCCCTAGAATGACATGGTGTAATGGCTGTATCGTATTGACCACCCGTTTGTTATCCATATTTCTACTATTTTCCTGTCTCCATTCACTTGTTTTCTAGAATATATAGATGTGGATGACGAGTCGAGCTTCAGACGATCAGTTTTTTTTTCCTTTCCTATCTCTACTTGAATTAGGTTATTAATGACCTTTCACTTATTGAGGAGCAGAAACTCAAGTCGCTAAATTTTTCAGTGAGGATCTGGAATTTATGGCAATAAATCAGTGGCTGAAGCTGGCTTTTCTGATGCTCACTTCTGCTGATGGGATATTTCTTGGATTTGGGAGAAAAGGGATAATAAATCTTCCATTTGGTTTTGTGTGCTTTTTCTTGATATAAAAATGTTTTCGTTTTGAAATTGAGTACTAGATTTGGTTGGTAGTTTGCTTCTCTGTGGTTATGGTTTCTCTTTATTGATGTATAGAAGACTTGAGATTAGAATGTCATAGCTTTTGTAGATCCATCATCATTGTAATGAATTCTATGGAACAAAATGGTGAGATTGTGTAAGCCCTTGTCATAGTTCTTCATTACATTAGGAGATATGATTAGCAAATCCAAATTAGCTATTTTTCATAGAGGATGCACTTAGGGACAACTTTAAGGTTTTGCACATTCTGCCTTGAGCAATTTTTATAGGGGCAATAATTGCAGGTAAAATGTCAGGGATTATACTAAAATCTCTTTCTGTGCGCACTTACGGTTGGTAATGTTTGCATGACCTAAATGTCGAAAAAAAAATTGCTTGTATGACCTTTGTATCATGTTTTTGCGTGCGATCTTTCACTGTCCGCCATAGATATTTAGAATGTTTGTTTCTTAAACCTAGCTAAGCTGAGTGCTTAATGATTCTGATATCAAGCATATGAAGTTGCATTTAATTAGCTTATAACTGCTATTGCAGTGGCCATCTTTAGTTTCATTAAATTACGGTTTATATAATGGGAAAGGTCTTCTGTTGTTATTCATCTAACCCTTGCGTATCTATGCTGTTGAAATCCTTCTGATGTGCTGCTTGTTTTTAATATTTCTGAAAAGACGTGATTTAAATGTCTATATTTGGCTGTTGAAATCCATGTTCGGGTTCCAACTGCATTCAGTTGAATGGCTCTTTAGCTCAATTGGAAGAGCATTTGGGAATGAGGTTAGACTTGTTTCCCAAAAAGATGGTGGTTCGAATCCACCGAGAGCTAGTTGTAATCTCCTTCTAGGGAACTGAGGCTTAGCAAAGTCATTGCTGATATTTTCCAAATGTTAGTTGAGTTTATATAATCTTGTGCCCAAAGTTAATGTAGACACCTATTTAATGTAATTTTTTCTTAAATCGACATTGTAGTTGGTTGTCGTTTCTTTGGGCATAGAGTATTTGCTTGATTTAAGTCGTTGGCTGTCAAAATACGTCTCTAAGCTTTGAATTTGCTATAAGCATTTATTGTATCTGAAACTTTAAGAAGACTTTACAGTTCAAAAGGTTTAAACAAACTAAATTTGACAAGACAACAACTCCCAGGTAAGAGATTTTAATTGATCATTTTTTCCAAGTCTTTTGGTGGAGTCGAACCACCATCTTCTTGGGAAAGGATACGTAGAATCCCAAGCGCTCTGCCATTTGAGCTAAAGAGTCAACGATATTCAAGAACTTGATTGAACACAGACATCTAATCGGACAATACTATGAACCTATAAAACCTATAAATTCCACTGCACCATAACTACATCACGATGGTTGTATGTTTTCCAGCTTCTAGATCTATGAGATACATAGCTTTCCATTTACTTTGCATCTTAAGCATAGGCTCTGGCCGTGATAATGTTCTGTACACAATTGCTGAACTTAGAAACTTAGAATTATCAGAGGCAAATGATCGAAGTAACAGTCATGCCTTTTAGAGATGACTAGCAGGACTTCACATGTTGCAATATTTTTAAGTTCCAAATTATCTCACTTTCAACATGTTGAAGGGTCCAAGTATATAATAAATTATACCTCTCTATAGCAAGGGCTTGAATTAGTTCAACTAAATTTTGTCCTGCTAGTTGAAAATGATGCTTTTCCCAACAGGTCTACCCTATTCCACGAAAAAGGAGGAAGCATTGGACAGCCAAGGAAGCAAGTTCAACTCGTTGTGTTCGACAAAACTCTTTTTTTTTTATATAATTAAACTTATATTCAAGAGATACACTCAAAGGCTAACCCTCCTTCAACACAGGGCTAACACAGAATAAAAAATCCTACCCTCTATAGGAGGGAAAAGCGATGAGAGAAAATCTAAAGAAGAAAAAAAAACAAACAAAGGATGACGAAGGTAGAAACTATTTGTTTCTTCTACCTCCACCTCTTCCTTTTATTCTTGTCATTCGAATGAGACACTTCATCTTCATCTTCATCACTATACTCCCACACTTGCCTAACATAGGAACCCTTGTGCGTTAGGCTAAATCTTCCTCATGCGACCTGATGAGGCTCTGACAAGTCCACATAACGGCGTTCGGGCTGAAATCGCTCTTGATTTTCCATGTCTTGCAACATTGCCCTTGTAGACCGCCTGGAGATTATAAGTATCACAAAAAGACTAGACCGCCTGGAGAGACGTTTCTCTTGATATAAAACCCACAATCATGGACCTAAGGCTGTGGGACCTATTTGTGACTTTGCTTCATGCGCCTGATTTGAAGGGGCTTTGGAAAAGTTGGCCATGGAAAAAGGCAAGCTAGTACTAGGACTAGGAATCCCTTGATTTATGAGAGACAAAGCTAGGCTGGAAGCCCCATGGTCAATGCTAACTCAGGTAAGATACGTGGGAGGAATATTTTCTCCCTCATTTGGTGCAATCCAGATCATGCAAATTCCAGATTTCCCAATCTTGATATACTTGAATTTTGGATAGGAATGGGATCCATGGCTTGTCTTTTCCAACACTCTTTGAGGTCCATCCATGGCTGCCTCATGATCACCATGACCAAGAGTTTGACACCTCTAATTGCCGACATTGTGTAAATCGAAGTCGCAATGAGGATGGGAATCTGTTCCCCATGGCTTTCTCAAAGTCTCCATGCAGATTTTGTGGTGCATGTGGTTGTATCATGACCAAAGGTGATTCATTTCGAGCAAGACTTGGGTTGCCACTCATACTCAATTGGTTGTGGAAAGGAGGAGGAGTCATCGCACTTCACGGTGATAGCCGATGGAAATTGGATGTCCAAACCAACTTCAATGCAGATGTGAGCGAAGGCTAAACGAGACTTGTCAATGGTTTGATTGTCTGCATACATCGACACTCCTAAAGATCTGTAAATCAACCCAAAGCTTTCTTCGGACCAGTACTGGATGGGAAGACCTGGAAATCTTACCCAATTGGAATGCTCTTGAGGATCTCATGGACAGTCTTGAAATCAATCGTCCATCTTCGAAGAATCATGGTGAAGGGTGGAGTTGTTTGAAAGCCTCACAATCATCTATATTTGTGAATGTGAAGAGGAAGAAGCCGTCTGAAAGCGGGTGCATTTCCGAAGAGCCTAAAATCTTCCCATGCTTCTGAATGGTGGAGCGCAGCCATGCAAAATATGGTCGCTTTCCCAAGACGTAGCCAATGAGAGAGTTCTCCCATCAAGTCGCCTCAAGGATGCTTCTAGGAATAGAGACGGAAGGTTTGGAAAGCAGCTCTGATAGGGAATACGCTTCGAGGAAGAAGAAATCGATGGAAGAAAAAAGGTTTCTCCAAGGAGATCCATGAAAGGAAGTTGTCATTGCTCCGACCTTTCCACCTGTAGACGGGCTTTCCTCATACTCTCTCAACGGCGCCATGGCTCCAACAACAGGGAAGGGAACGGTAACCTGCATGGAATTGGCTGGACGAGTAGAGGGTGAGATGCGAGAGTGAAGAGGAGAGGGAAGTAAGGGGCCAAGGCAAGGGGTAGGACAGGGTAGAGAAGAGGGCTGGGCTGCTCCGGTTGCCAGGAAAGGAGGCCAGGATGGGACAGGGAGGGGAAACCCTAGTCGCCCTCAGAGCTGGTCGAATCATAGATGAGTTTGCATCGCCTAATCCCATCTTATGTCATGTTCAACAAAACTCTTTCAATCCAATTTACCAAGTATGATAATCTGAACAGACTAGTGGTTCAACATGTGCTGAATCGCCTGGGTCAAACATTATGATCCCCCCAACAAGAAAAAGTATTGGCTAAAATTACATGCCTTTTGCTATTTGAATACACATGCAAGGGGCATTATTGTTGACATCATGGTGGCCATAGCCCATAATCCCCCAGTAGTTGGAAGAGTGGAGCAACGAATAGAAGGCTCATAAGCAAAGGCAAACTTTGGACATGATATAAGACTTAGGTTCTCAAGTAAGCTTGAGTCACATTCTGTTTGTTGTGGTATGTCTTGAATGATGTAAAACGTATTTCTTGTGGACTATTTGAATATTACTTGATATATAATGATTTAATGAGTTTTGTGGTTATCTAGCATGACAAAGTTGCTCTAGACAGACTAGTGTATGTTTGGCTCATGAGGCCATGTGATTGTACATATAATTATTGGATGAATGAAATATAGATGAAAAGTATGGTTTTTAATATATTGATAGCATAATATGATGTTAATACGTCATGATGAGGAAGCATGATGATTAGTGTGTAAAATTATATTGTAATGAATTGTATAATGATTCATGATTGTTGTAATGCTAAAGTGATAATCTTGGCATAATTAGAATGTGTTTTGAATGCTAAATGGGCTTGAGCTTCAGCTCCAAATTTTAATGATTTGAATGTGTTTTTAAGTCTTTTGCGTGAATGTATTCTTCGATGATTTTTACGCAATGTGTTTAAGAAAAAATCAGGGCATTACAATTTGGTATCAGAGCCCTAGGTCGATTTTTTGCATGACCATGATAACTAGTACTTCTTTTATTGAAATGTTCTGGTAGGGATGGATAGATAGAATCTTACCTTTAAGTTTTCATTGTTGAGTTGCAATGGCCCCAACAAGGAAGAAAGCTGCATCATCAAGCACCATGAACCTTGAGGGTAATGACAACATTACAACTGATCAGGTAGCAAGTCAAGTTTTCTAGGAATAACAAAGGTAAGAAAAAATAGTTGAAGGCCTGCCACTAAATGATCAAGCTCAGGAGCAAGAGAATGAGGAACCTAATCCTGAGGACGCTGGAAATGGGAATGGAGGAAATAACAATGGATCTGGGGCATTGTTCTCTCGGATTAGTGAAAATCATGGAATTGAAAATGTGGACTCTTGCTGCATGCCTAGACGGTTAGGCAGCAGAACCTGCAGATGCTCAATTAGCCTTGGCTACCCAGCAAGCTGAGAGGAGGGCTATTAAAGATAAGGAGTCCCAAGAAAATAGAGATGGGCACTTTTTAAGAGGCTGACATCGGAGTTCAAGGGATTAGGACATCCCGATGCTATTGAACAATGGATTCTAGAATGCGAATGGTCTTTTGAGACATTGAACACTAAGGTGGAAACGAAGGTGAAGCACGCCTCTTTCCTATTGGTAGGTGAGGCGCAGTTTTGGTGGGAGAACATGAAGAATAGCATCTTCAAGGGCAAGTCAGTGATCACCTGGAGAAGTTCTTGAAAGAGTTCAATGAAACATATTTTCTTGATCATGTTTTATTGGACAAGGAAGAAGAATTTGCTCACATAGAGCAGGAGAAGTTGATAGTTTCTAAGTACTATCATAAGTTCTCAAGGCTACTGCGTTTTGCTAGTAAAGGATAATATGAGGAGAGGTAGGTTAAGCATTTTGTATGGAATTTGCACGAAGGATTGAGGTCAAAAGTCATGGCAATGAAGCTAAAAACAATGTCAGATGTGGTCACCGCCTCTAACCAAAAGAAGGAACATAAGAAAGTGCTAGAGGCTAGAAATGCCAGGGAAGTTAAGCCTCAGTTTAATCTGATTAGAGGAAGACAAGATGAAACATGAAAGGGTAAGAAGACCCAAAAAGAAATAACGGCAATAATAACAAGGGAGGTGTGTTGTGGCTAACAGGAAATACGGGCAAAAAGGCCATGGTGCTGGTTATACATGCCCGAGATGCTTGAAAGTCCCACAATGGGAAAGATTGCAATGGAAATCCTATTGATGCTGGAACTGTAGGGAAGTCGGGCACTACTCCATAAATTACCCAAATTTGAAGAAGAACGGAAGGGAAACACTTCCAATAAGAATGGCCATGGAAAGAGAGTTGTGATGGTGTTTTCCTTAACTACAGAGGAGACGTAGGATGCCGTAATTGAAGATACCCTACTTATACTTGACTCTTATGTTAGTGTGTTGCTTGATTCGGGTGCCAGTAGGTCCTTCATTTTCTTTATATTTGCATATAGTATTAATTTTCTACAATCATAATTAAATGAACATTTGGTCATTAGTATCCCTATTGGAAATAACAAAGAGTCTACACCTAGGAAGCACGGATACGAATATGGCGACAAGATACGACATGATATGGACACAGAGACATGACATTTTCCCTAAAAGTAGGAAATGACACGACTAATAAAAAATTATTTATATAAATTTTAAATGTATTTTTGATATTGTAGCACCACATTTCCTTTAAACCTTGTAAAAATTACAACTACAAACTTGTGCTTGAAAAATCATTTCTTGTTCATAATTTCTAGCTGGCAAGAATGTCACACAAAAAATAATTATGCGTTTGTCAGGACTTGAACCCGGGTTCGTTGCTTGAGAAGCAATCACCTTTACCATTAGACTACAAGCACCTTTCAAGCTAATTTGATCGCAAAATAAAAATATATACTTTATATTGGATACGACAGGACACGCATGCAGCCATGTCGCTGCCGTATCTGTGCCCGATACATATCGGATATGGATACGACAACAATTTTGCCATATCTGTGCTTCCTAGGTCTACACCATGCTTAAAAGATTTACCTATAGTGTTGAGTGGAAAGGAATTATCGGCCACTCTTGAGATACTTGACATGCATGACTATGATTTCATGCTGGGCATGGATTGGTTGAATAAATATGAAGCAAATTGAACTGTAGGAAGAAAAGGGTAACCTTTGAAGTCCTAGAGTGTGGAGAAATAAGGTACAGTGGGACTCACTGGAAAAGAAGTGTGCATTTGGTTTCTATAACTAAACCACAGAAGAGGTTGGTGAAGGGTGAAGTGTATTTAGCTAGTGTGGTGGACACAAAGGAAGTCAGGTCAAAGATCCAAGACATAAAAGTGGTGAGAGAGTTTGTTGATGTATTTCCAGAAGAGCTCCCTACAATGCCACCTAAAAGAGACATGAATTTTAGCATTGAATTAGTATCACGAGCTCAACCAGTGTCCAAGGCTCTATACAGAATGTCGCCAGTAGAGTTAAAGGAATTGAAAGTTCAGTTGGAGGATTTATTGCCAAAAGGATTTATAAGACCAAACATTTCACCATGGGGCACTCTAGTCTCATTCATGAAGAAGAAGGCCAATGAGGCTTTGTATTGATTACATGATATTGAATAAGTTAACCATTAAGAATATATATCGACTACCCAAAACCAATGATTTGTTTGACCAATTTTAGTGAGCAAAGGTGTTCTTAAGGATTGGCTTAAGGTCAAGATATCACGAATTGAGAGTAAGAGAGGAAGATGTTTAGAAGGCGTTTCCCACTAGGTATGGCCATTATGAGTTCTTAGTGGTGCCGTTTGGACTGACTCATACACTAGCTGCATTTATGGATTTGATGAACAAAGTCAATCGCCCAATATTGGACCATTGTGTGATAGTCTTTGTTGACGATGTGCTAGTCTATTGGCCCAGTAAGGAGGAACATAAGGAACATTTAAGGGCACCTTAAAAACTTTGAGGACGAATCAATTATAAGTCAAGTTCAACAAGTGCGAATTTCAGTTGAAAAACATTAGCTTTCTAGGGCACGTAGCATCCAAAGATGGAGTGTCAATAGATCCTGCGAAAGTAGAGGCAGTGGTAAATTGGGAGCATCCCAAGACAATCACGGAGATAAAGAGCTTCTTCGGATTAACAGGCTACTATAGGAGATTTATTAAGGGGTTCTCCTCACTTGTCCAACCCTTGATCCAACTGACGAGAAAAGGATGTGAAGTTCGAGTGGGATGAAAAGTGTGAGAAGAATTTTCAGGACTTGAAAACTAGGCTCACAAGTGTGTTGGTATTGGCACTACCAGAAAGTCATGTGGGATGTGGTGTACAATGATGCATTATTGAAAGGACTGGGATGTGTACTCAGCATAATGGGAAGGTGGTGGTGTATGCTCAAGGTAGTTAAAGAAGCATGATCGAATTACTTCACACTTGATTTAGAATTGGTGGCAGTTTTGTTCGCATTGAAGCTTTGGAGGCACTATTTTTATGGTGCATGCTTCTAGGTATTCACAGATCACAAGAGTTTGAAATATATGTTTAGCCATAAGGTTTTGAATCTACGCCAAAGTAGATAGCTGGAGTTCATAAAGGATTATGATTTTTCTACAGAATATCATCCGGGTAAGGCAATCTCAGTAGTAGATGCACTGATAAGGAAGTCAACTTTTGTTGCTAACTTGAGAGATTGGGATATGCATAGCATGTTGGCTAAGGTCAGAGTAACTAGGCCAAACCAAGGAGGGAAGTCCCTTATTGCCAACTTCTCAATGGAGTCAACAATTGAACAAAGGCTCATTGAAGCACAGAAGGGCAATGACTGGTTCTAGTAATGGATCAACATAAGAGGGTTGATATCGGATGCAGATGAGGTATTTCGGTACCAGGGAAGAGTAATGGTCCCGAGCAGACATCTAGTTAACACAGAATTTCTGAGTGAAGCTCATAGTTCAAAATATTCTATACATCATGGTAGCATGAAGATCTAAAGAGATCTCGTAGAATAGAATGAAGAAAGATATAGCAAGGTATGTGGCAATGTTCTCCACATGTTAACAGGTGAAAGCAGAGCACCAAAGTCCTAGAGGAAAATTTAAACCTTTGAAAATTCATGAGTGGAAGTGGGAAAATATTAGTATGGATTTTGTGACTCGCTTTCCCATTGCACCTAATGTTATTTTGGTAGTAGTGGATTGTTTGATTTAGTCAGCTTACTTTATTCTATTTGGTGGAAGCGTACTCCTAATAGTTAGGTCAAATTATATGTAAAAGAAATAGTGAGGCTACATGGAGCACCAACTTCTAGTGTAATGAATAGGGATCCGCAATTCACTTCTAGATATTGGAAAGCAATCCATGAAGCATTGAGGACTAAACTAAATTTTAGTACTACCTATCATCCTCTAACAGATGGACAGTTTGAAAGAACCATTCAGACCATGGTGGATATGCTTAGAGCATGTGTTTTAGAATGGCAAGGAAGTTGGGATGATTTCTTACCATTAGTAGAATCGACTTAAAATTATAGTTTCCATGTGAGTCTAGGCATGATGCCTTATGAAGCACTCTGTGAGAGGTGTAGAGCTCTGACTCATTGGAATGAAGTCAGCGAAAAAGTGGTGAACCAAGAAACGTTAATTGAGATATGCACAGAAAAGGTGTGAGAAGTAAAGAAGAAGCTTCAAATTGCTCAAGATCGGCAAAATAAGTATACTAATCATAGGAGGGGGCTGGAATTTGAAGCAGGAGATGTTGTATACTTAAGAGTATTGCCTTTGAAAGGTGTGTGGCAAGATTTGGAGTGAAGGGGAGGCATAAGTCTAAGGTATGTCGGGCCGTTTACGATCATTGAACGAATTGGACAACATACATAAATGCCATCTAGTTTGAAGTACATATGTCTTCCATTTATCCATGTTGAGGAAATAAACCGAAGTTGCCTGGAAATAAACAAATTCCAATGGCAAAAATTGAAGCTTTGAATATGGAACCATATTAACTTTTAAGGAGAAGGAGAAAATCGATACTTATGGGTCAAATCATCTAGAGGAATCAAAATTTAGAATTTGAAACTTGGGAAATGGAGGAGAATATTTGGAGGTCTTATTCATTTAAATGAGGGATGTAACACCCAAAAAATTGTAAGGTGAAAAATAATTAGAATTACATTTCTGCAAACCACAGACAAATCGGCATTGACACGAAATTGTGTCGATGGTCAAGTGTCGTTTACGTCTGTACAGTTTTCTAATGAGATTAGATTTATGTACAGGGTATAAAAGGAATATCAACCATAATTAAGCCATTCTTTGCACGTCCTAGGATTAGAAGAAGGGCAAGGAGGCTAGGGGTTTGAAGCTAGGAGAAGGAGAAGAGGATCTTAGCTTTGGATCGTCAGTAGGAAAGCTGGTGACTATATAGACCTATGTTTCCCTATGATCAAATCATGATGATTCACATTGTGTTTTGTTGTAATATGCCTTGAATGATTTAAAACATGTATTTTGTGGATTATTTTGAAAATTACTTGAATGGTCTATCATGATTTAATGAGCTTTGTGGTTACCTAGCATGACATAGTTGCTCTTTTATGTCTCTAGAAAGAATGATGTATGTTTGGCTCATGAGGCCGCATGATTGTACAGAGACTGATTGAATGAATGAAATATATTATGAACAAATATATTTTTTCATATGTTGATAGCATATGTGATGTTAATGCATCATGATGAGAAAACATGATGATTAATATGTAGAATCATACATAAATGAATTGTATAATGATTCATGATTGCTATAATGCTAAAGTGATAATCTTGGCATGATTAGAATGTGTTTTCGAATGGAATTAGAAAATACAGATTTGCATATGTCATGGCATTGACACATCTCGTGGTGCTCGTAGAAAATGCAGATTTGAAGTTCTTGAATATCGTTGACTCTTTAGCCCAAATTGTGTCAATGGCTTAGATTAGTAACATAGATGAGATTGTTATGTTTTTGCTTTACTATAAGGGTCAATAGGGCCATAATGCTCATATATGGTGAGTATAGTAGAGAATGAATAAATTTTCTGCTTTGTGAACCATCAACACGAAAATGTGTCGTTGCCCAGATGTCGATGAGCAAGACAATAGAATAGACAAATGAATTTAGAATAAAGAGTTGTTTTAGGAATCTGATACCTAGTGATTGACGTGACACTGTGAATTGTCTTAGAACTATAAGAGTTGGGACAATTAACCTAATGTGTTTAGGCATGGATAATATGTCATAAATCTATACGATAAAAAGAAATAGTGGTGGTGAGAAAAGAGATGAGAAAGTATTATGGTTTACAACACAGATCAGCTAGAAAGTATTGGAAAGTATCCATGATGCTAGAAAAACAAACTAAGAATCGGCCCAGACCATGGTTGGCCATCCTAGGGGCTAAGAATCGACAAGAAATTTTGAATGCATTGTAGGGTAGCGGCAAACTTCATGGTGGCTCGCATACCCAAATCATGATGAACCTTGAATTCTTTTCAGGACTGTCTATTGGATGTGGCCAATGAGTGTCAAAATGAAGAATGTAAATGCTAAAGGGGGATTCCATAAGAGAGTTGATCCTAAGTGTTAAACCTTGAAAGTAGATCATGACTAAGAGATTGAATAACTCTAATATATAAAATATTTTAGAGACATTGCAGAAAATACAAAAATATTATGAATGAGTAATGCTTCTTGTGAGTAGCTTACTCTTGTTTGATGTGTATATTGTTATATAATTAGTTATAGACTTTCTTACTAAGTAGTCTATACTCAGTTTTTACCTTTTATCCACAAGACCAAAGGAATAAGCTAAGAGTAGCTGGACATGGGTGATAGCAGGAGGCTAGTAGGCAGTAGGTGTTCATCTTTTATGAAATACTTTAATTTGAGAACTGATAGGCACGTGTGTGGGGGGTGGTGGGTGTTGTGACAATTTATTATAATAAGTAGGGAAAAGTTTAAATGAGATCGCTCTCATATTGCTTATATGAGGCCACTTTGAATCATAGCCAGTGGATCTTGATCTGACGGCTACAAGTATCCATAATGATCTCAACCACTATTTGATGTGACCACACTCACCTACCCATTGATTTGATATCCACCCTCCGATCGGAATCTAACGGCAATAAAGATTGGCCCTCATACTCCTTATATGAGAACAATTCTCATCTAAACTCATCTCTAATAAGTAATTAGTTAATTATGGATCATGTCTTGCATCGGCTCGTGATCCTATTTTAATCGATTATTTAAAATGAAGAAGTAGTATTGATTTCAATTGTCAATTATATTCCAATTGCCACTCTGATTATATGTTTACTTGAATGATTTTGAATGTCAGATGAGCTCGCGCTTCGGCTCCATTTTAATGATTTGAATGTGTTTTTAAATCTTCCGCGTGGATATTTTCTTTGGTGATTTACACCAAGTGTGTTTAAGAAAAATCAGGGCATTATAAAGCTAAATGGGAAAGACTAAAACAATTATACTAGTTCAATTTAAAATACTTTATCAAATAGTAAGTATAAGGATTTGTGAGCCGATTATTTACAGCCATAGCTTTATTGTGGTGGACAGGTTTTGAGTAGCACACTTTGTGATAGAAGTGCATAGGGTTTTAACCTGAAATCAACTATTCATACTCATAGGCCAAAGGAGTAAGTTTATGCATGTGTGCGTGCTGCCTTATTGACCATGTCTAGATGAAGGAGAGGTTGTCATTTTACCAGTTCTATTACAATTCGTTTCGGTTGCCTTATTGGGTTATCTCGATACCAAAATTCTTAGGTAGTTACCACCAAATTTGAATTTACCAGTGTACAAGACAATAAACAAGAAATGGATGAAAAAAATCTTCTTTCTTACTTGAGTACATCAAGTGACAAGATAGCACAAAAATTAGAGTTAACCTAAGAGCAGGAACTCAAAGAGTAGGAACTCTCCTATCTGGAAAAATAATTGGTTTAACACAAACCATCTGCTAAACAGGCATCTTAACAATCAAAGTTAATCGATTTTTCTTCTGGAAAAATTAAATAAAATTTTGAAAAGAAAGACTGCAGACATGGGCAGCAAAACTAACCACACAAGAGAATAGAATCATCATCTATGAACCAAAAATCCATTTCACAATGTCCCCCACAAAATAACCAAGCAAAAAATCATGTTCTTAATAAACCAAGAACTTAAAAGCATAGAAAAACAAAACGCCAAAGATGGGCAAAAAAAACATTGGATTTTAAGTTATTAGGATTGAAACTTAAACATCTCACGCTCTCCTTCCCATCTGCACAACTCTTCTCACTGAGCCCGCTGGCAGCCCATTCACCATCCCCGGGCTTCCCCTTTCTCGACTTCCTCTCATTGACTTCTTCAACGTATGGCCTCCTCTGCCAATGATTCCAGCAACGCAGCCATAATCTTGTCGCCTCCGACTTTGGCCGGTCGGACTACCGGCGCCATTGCCCACTTGCAGCTAGAGCCCCTTGTGCTTGAAGGAAGGAGCATCTGATAAAAATCATTCCTTCTCATCTTCCATTTTTGGGCCATGATGGATTTGGCATGCAATAGAAATAATTATCGTCAAGGAAGCAGTTATACTAGGTGTAACTGAGATGATGGTACCAATTTCATACAGAAAAGAAAAATTTTGTATAGTATTAAAAAAAACTTTGCCAAAGATGGATGAATAATTGTGATGAAAGTAATGCCGGGAAGGCAGAATGCAAACCGCATTCATGGGGATTAGTGAGAGGACGGAAGGCTTTCCTCTTCTTGCTGAGCCAAAAACAAGGCAGGAGTTTAAAAGTCAGATCGAGAAAGGGGAACTTCCCGGTGATGGGCAGAGGTCTGGGACTAAGGACTCAGAAGAGCCAATTCAACACCCGATGTAGCATACGACCGTTAGTGCCATGTCTTCACGTATGCAATCGCGAACAAAGCTTAACGTCACAATAGCACGATTCTTGCCCTTTCACTCATACTTTCTAAAATGCATAAATCAATCTCCATGGTTTGCTAGTTCCATTGTAGGTCATATGCAATAACCACATATATACCACTGAAGAGAAAGAGAAAAGGATAATCGTTGCTACATATGGAATACAATATAAATGGGCAGCACCTAGTTCCATCTTAAATTCTAACATGGAAGACATGATAGAAAACGGCAATTCAAAGGCTGCAAAGGTTGTGGCTGTAAGATAGCATGGTTGGCGAATCACAGTTGTGGTCCCCGGCGTTGATGCTATCGGGAGCTGAGCTGGTGAGGTGAGGCTTAATACCATCGGCATGCTCAGGGTGTGGTTTTGCACTGTAAGCTTGGATTTGAGATGAGAGAACAGTGGGATGGCTAGCGGCTTGGTGAGGATGTCAGCGATCTGTTGGGATAGAGGGGACATGCCGGTGAGGACCTGTTCCCGAATATAATGATTTCGATGTACTCGGTGTTGGGTTTTGGGGTAGTGGGCCCAAAATTCTAATAGTGGAGTAAAGCTTACTAATAGAATTCTCATCTTAGGCCCATATTTATTATTTGATTGAAATAAGAAGTAAGAAAATTTTATTTTTATTTTAAATTTTATCTTTTGCTAAGTTCGGAGGGAAAATAAAAAATCTCTATGTTGGGAGATTTTTTTAGTCCCACATAAGGAAGACACATGAGTGTCATAGGATATATATATATATATATATATATATATATATACTATATATAAGCTTTCTTCCTCTTTGTCTATATTATTGGTGTGGAGACTCTCCTCAAACGAATGCGTACATATTCGTGGGTGCACCGAAGGTGCACACGCAAACGAGCGCATTCATGGCATGGGCGAATGGGCGCATTAGTGGTGCACTTCACATAAATAGAGCGTTTGATTTTTTATCAAACAACCATTTATTTTTGGAGCTTAGGAGCCATTGATTATGATCAAATAGTGAGTCGGGTAATTGGGTCAACAATGGATCATTAAACCCGTTGATTTCTCTTTGTGAAAGGGTGTCTGTCATCTCCCTTTGTGAAAGGGTACCCGTTTATTTCCTTTGGTGAAAGGAGTCCATTGGATTCAGGTCTATATATGACTGCCTTAAACAAAAAATAAGATAGACAGAATGCCGTTCATTCTGGAAATCTCCTTCTTCTTCTCTGATTATTTTTCTTGAAAGGCAGCAATATTCTTCTTCTCTGAGTTCAAGGTTAGACTTGTTGGTGTGCACCGCTCAATCGACCGAACCGTTGTATCTTGGGGACAGATTGTGGAAGGAAGCCTGTGCACAAAGAGGGCGGCAAATCACTGTGCCTCAGATGATTTTGATTGATCTGCAATTTCAGGTTCAATTGCAATATAATTCAACACAGTCAGGTAAAGTACAATCCCTCCCGATTACATATTTTTCAACACTTGGTGCGGGCATGAAAAACAGGGTTGATGGAGAGGGTGATGGTGAACTGATTGTTACACCAAAGGATCAGGATGTCTAGGATGTGTATGCCGATGAAGTACATGATCATCGAGACCCATACCAACTCAGTGGCCGTTGAGGAGAGGGCCTGGCATTCAGCTTCGTTGGAACTGCATCTTGTATCTTGGATTTCCAAAGGATGGGATTGGATCCGAGGAAGAGGCAATACTCGGTGATTGACCGCCAGTCGATGTGGTCCCCCGCCTAGTCAGAGTCGGAGAAGACAGTGAGATGGAATTGGGTAGGTTGGAGGAGGATCACATCTGTGAGTGTGCCCCAAATGTCCCGAAGGATGCATTTCAGTCGCATAGTGGGCATCGATTGGGTTGTGCATATGTTGGTAGACGTAATTCACAGCGTAGGCAATGTTGGGTCGCTATGTGGTAAGGTACTGGAGGGTGCCAACAATGCTCCAGTAGTGGGAGTGTTTAGAGAATGGCTTGTCGTTGGGGTTGGAGGTGGGACATTTGTAGCCTATGGGCGTGGGCGCTAGTTTGCACTCGGCCATGGAGGCGCTCTAGAGTATGTCAAGTGCATTAGGGCTCGTTGTGCCAAAACAAGCCCTAATTCAACTCCGAGAAAATGGCGAAGATTTCTCATGTCCATGACAGCGACGGCAGCTTTAAGAAGCTAATGACATGGTCAATGTGGCTCGAATCAGTCTTGGTGATGAGAATGTCATTGGCATAGACACAAGAATGGTTTGGCAGCTTCCAGTTTACTAGAGAAATAGTGATGTATTGGCATGGCAGGATTGGAAACAGCGTGCGTGGAGATGAGAGGAAAGGTTGGAATACCACACTCTTGGCGCCTGTTTGAGGCCACAAAAGGCATTGTGAAGGCGGCATACGTGGTAGGGCTGGTTGGGATCTTCAAATCGGGGCGACTGATGCATATAGAGCTCCTCTTCGACAATCCCGTGAAGAAAGGGGTTGGATATGTCAAACGGTTTTATGGTCCAACTGCGGGTGATGGTGAGGAAGGGAACAATCAGAATGGTGTAAGGCTTCGCGACTGGGCTGAAGGTCTCGTTATAGTCGAGCCCTTCTTCTTGGAGAAACCCCTTCACCATGAGCCGGGCCTTGCAATGCGAGACAATCCCATCGGTGTTTGATTTTGTACATCCATTGACAACCAATGATGATTTTGTTACCTTGTGGAGGCACAAGACTTCAGGTACCTTAGTGTTGCAAGGCTTGGAAATCCTCTCCCATACCGGTGTGCTATTCGGGATGGTAGCATGCGGCCTTGTAGGTGAGGGGTTCAATGGTGGGGGGTTTGAGATCAACAAGGGAGAGGGGGAAGGGGGATGGATGGTGGTGGTGGAGAGATGAATGGGAGAGAAGAGGGCAGAGGTGATGATGGGGGGCTATCGGCAGGGAAAGTAGATGTGGAGGAGGAGGTAGGTATGAGTGTCATGGGTTGGAGAAGGGAGATAGATGGGAGCGGGACAGAGGGCGTCAGGGCGGATGGAGGTGGGAGGGTGTGGAGGAGTTTGAAGGGGAAGGCATCCTCCACAATAGGATGTGCCTGGAGACATAATGTGACGCTCTAAATTTTTAAGCCTGATGTAATCTAGGAAATTTTCATACCTAGACATAGAATGCAGAACTCTATATGAACCCTTTCTTCATCTCCACATTTACAACTACACCAACCTTCAGGTAAATCTCTCTCCCTCTCTCCTTTTAGTTGTGCCCTCTTCCTCTCCCTTTCCCTTGCTGGCCACCGCTTGATCGTTTAATATTTAAACCCTTGCAAGTGCACAAGGGAATTATACTACAGTGAGTATTTAGGGGTCGTCGAACCTCAGGGACGGTTAAATACTTTACCAAACTCAAGAGAAAAGTTGCAGTTTTTAATTAATCTAAAAAAACAATGAACTTTGACTATATTAACTGAGATTTACTTATGTGGAGAAGTACCAAGGCTTTGAATCCACCACACAATAAACTAGTGTATCGTCTCTCTCTCTTTTAAATAAATTCCTAATTGGCTAGCATATTCCTCTCGGACATATACTTGTCAATTCAAGATATTGTGCTCTCCTCTCGGACGTAACACATAAATCAATTAAAACATGAAATTGTGATTTATCTCTCTCGAGCATAAATCAATGAAACCTTATTCCTTTATAACACCTTAGTCTACTCATATTCTTCTTAGACACGCAAGTATTCCTCGGATTGAAATTCACAAGAATCACTCTCGCCTCTCTCCACCACAAAGAATAATTCTTAAATAAATTAACAGTGATTATATAATAAGATCCATACACCAACTCAGATAAAAGGTAAAATTAAAGTTGAGAGAAAGAAACGATACAACCAATCTAATTGGGCTTCATCTACGCCTTGGAAAGAAGTCTAGCCTTGCATTGGAAAAGAAACAAGCATCATGTTCATCATCATCATCTTCTTCTTCTCTTATTTGCTCTAGCCTCCAAGGTCTCCAAAGGAACTCAAAACTCTATTATCTAATACTCAACATGTTCCCTTTGGCCTATTTATAAGGTTGGAGAGAAAACACGTACAAGCCTTTCTAATTCCAAGACAAAATAGATTAAATTTCGGTTTTGCGTATACGGCGATCGATCGCTGCGTATTACTGATCGATAGATTTCTTGGTTTCTTCCTACAGCACAATTTTCCAATGGTCATAACTTTTCGCTCCGAACTCCGAATTGTGTGCGGTCGGTGGCATTGGAAAGCTGATATCTTGAATAAAATAATAGAATCAGTCCAATCAGAGATATGCACATGAAGTTATGATGATTCAATCATTGGAGTCACATTTCACCACATTTCTACATCTTACGCTTATTTTCCTACAAAAACCAAAAACTCTATTAAAATATTAATAAATCTAATTAAACACTAATATAAATATAAATGTCATACCCCGAAATCCCATACCTCGATTAGAGTGCGAAAGCTAACAATTAAGATACATTTCGAGGTAGAGATCCCGGGCACGCGACCGAACAGTCGATTTCACCACCGATTACAATCATCTCAAAAGAATGTGTAACCGATTATGCCCGCAATCAGTGTAATACAATAACAGACATCAATAAATAATATGAAATGAATTTACTTAATAATAATCCGTTTAAGAAAATCACATAAAATAAACCTATAAGTCTATGGCATACAATTGCCAATAACGTCATAAGCATCAATAAAAGCAAAGCAAATGACTCTTGTAATTGCACTTTCAATTCTTTCAACTCAGCCGGCGCCATTCTATATGGTGCTTTCGAAATAGGTGTTGTTCCCGGTATCAATTCAATCGTAAAATCAATCTCTCTCTTTGGTGGCAAACTAGGTAACTCATCAGGAAAGACTTCGAAAAAATCCTTCACTACCTCAATATCCTCAACTCTCAGGGTAGGCATCTCAACATGTGTCACATTAGCTAAATAAGCTCTACAACCTTTAGCTAATAATTTCTGAGTTTTCACAGCTGATATCATACAATCTCATTTTTTATATCGGATTCCCTGAAACAATAGTTCTTTCTCTCCAGGAATTTTAAAATGAACTCTCTTCTTAGTACAATCCACTAGTACACTATATTTTGATAACCAATCCATTCCCAAAATTACATCAAAATCACACATATCAATCAGCATAAGATTAACAAGCAAAATCCTATCTTCTATAAGCACAGGAGAGTTTTCAATACATTCGGTTGCTATCACCGAATCTCCCATAGGAATAGAAATCACCAAATCATCACTCAGTCTAGACAATGACTTATTTAGACTCAAAGCAAACACCAAAGAAATAAAAGATCGCGAAGCTCCCGGGTCTATTAACACTCTAGCAAAACAATTGAGGATAAGAAGAGTACCTTCAATAACCTCATCTAAACCACGTGCATCTTCTGATGATAGAGCAAAGATTCTCGCCTAAGTCTTCTTACTTGCCTCTATTCCAGTCTTCTTCCCACGGTTAGGGCAATAAGGAGAGATATGCCCAACCTCATTGCACAAGTAGCATCTCCTTGTATCCTGAGGACACGGCTTTCCTCTATGCGTATCCTGCCCACAAATCCTGCAATGACCTCCAGCCATATTACCGTTGTCATTGCTTCAAAACTGTTGATGTTGTGCACCATTCATCCGGTTCTGCTGCTGCTTGCCTTTGCTGTTTAAAAGGAAATCATTCAATCCTTGCAAACCTCTTCTAAGATTGAAGCCACTTCCAATCAGCGTCCTTTTTAAGCTATCCATGCTTCCGCTGCGCACTCTGATTTTAATCTTGCTAAAGACTAGCCACTATTGTCAACGGAAGAAGATGTACTAGAATCTCACTTAAGGTTCAATTTTAATTCATCTCTCAATCCTTTGACTCCTAGCATAAAACACTGCGATACATAAAATAAAACAAACACAAAGCAAGCATTCAAACAACCAATTCTTCTCTCTAACTCATCTCATAATTTAGCAATGTCTGTACTATATTAGACTGACTTTGAGGGCTCCGATACCACGCTGTCATGCCCCGAAATCCCATACCTCGATCAGAGTGCATAAGCCAACAATTGAGATACATTTCAAGGTAGAGATCCTGGGCATGCGACCGAACAGTCAATTTCACCACCGATTACAATCATCTCAAAAGAATGTGTAACCGATTATGCCCGCAATCAGTGTAATACAATAATAGACATCAATAAATAATATGAAATGAATTTACTTAATAATAATCTGTTTAAGAAAATCACATAAAATAAACCTATAAGTCTATGGCATACAATTGCCAATAATGTCATAAGCATCAATAAAAATAAAGTAAATAACAAGATAGTCTTTAAAACTCTTCACGGCTCCTGCAACCGCCTTTCCACTACTGCACTTCCTGATCTCAATTTTCATTTGCGCTTGCATCAGAGGATGCATGAGTATTTCATAGAAATACTCAGTAGGATGTAAAAACCCACTGAATTAAAACAAGCAGTATGAAGAGAATAAGAATAACAAAGGATTGTGAACATTCTACAACATCTGGACTGAACCAAAGTCTATACACCTGAAAGGTTAGTCAATAATAACGATCTCAACTCGCAAGTATAGGAAAAATATCAATAAGACTCCGAACAAACATATGTGTAAGGAGAGAATAACAATCATATCAAAGGCTCTAGACATCTATAGTGAAAGGAGTTACAATTTCTGCTCGCTGAACTGGTCGCTCGCAAGTGACTAAAAAAATATACCAGAACCACCCTAGGGGTTCTCTTTTAGAACCCTGCCATGCGTCTAGGATGCTGGCCCCACCATTGCTTATGGACATGATGGGCAGAGACTGAGGACCTTCCATAATGTCCACAATCTAACGTACGTATAGTGCCTCCCTTCGGGCAGTATGGAATCGCAACTCCATAATTATAAGTGACCTCGCAAGATCTAGCAATGGCTTAATTGAGCATACTATGAATCCACCATGGGGAGAGTCTCGCAAGATCTCCAGTGGAAGAAACAATCATGTAATCAATATGAGCAATATCTCAAAGGAATAGAGGTCACAACACTCTAAGATCATAAGGTATCTCGTACCAGAATAGACTCTCTCACGGAGTATGGATAGAAGTGTCAAGGTCTTTGGCCAACAAATAACTCACTCATTGGAGTAGGATAGAATAACAAGCTTCTTAAAGGCATGCAAATCACTCTTGGAATAATAAGACAACCCAAACACTTCAAATAATAACTCACCCAAGGAGTAACATACAATCAATACATACCTTTTATGCTTAGCCATAGATAGGAAGTCCTCATACGCTTTAGAATTTTATAATATAAATATCATAAATGAGAATACCAAAGAATCTTAGATGATTTGAATTCCAAGTGGAATCACAAACCGACATCAACGCTTTTAAGATAGATAGTTATGAATCAATTATTCAAAGGATTATCCCTCTTAATTGCATTACTTCTAACCCAATTCTTACTGTGATATGCCATAAATATATAGTCCAATTACTGGTATTGACACGTTAAACATTATCATATCATATTACATGATGTTATTTGTATTCTTAGTATTTTCTCTCAGATTCAGCTCACTGCTTCCTGCACAACAATCCCCTTCCGACAGCTACTGTGCTTTGTACAATAAGACTGAACTTCTGAATTTTTTTTTGATACTACCCTTATGAGTCTAGTTTCTAACCCCACTAATTTTATATTTTTCTGATTTATTTGAATTAGTTATGAATTATTTACTACCGACTGTCAGCACAAAAATAGTTCTGGCCGAGATTAAGATTCTTAATTAAACTTAATGATCTCACTTAATAACACTTAATAAAAGATAATATAATATTAACAGACAATAATAGTCCCCTCCTAGATCAATTACAGACTCTAGGATTGTCTGGAATTACTAAAGTACACCCCTTTCTCAGGTTCCTTTACATATAACACAGTTTTAAACATTAATACATCCCAAATAAGACAATTAATACAAAACACATATTAAGACACAAAAATCAACGTGGATCATGGTCAACCAAGCAATATCAGAACTTCTAGTCTCTGGAAAATTAATAAAACATCAGATTTTAGGTGTGAATTCCCATCTAGACATGTAGCATGAATGCACATATGATTATGATGCACTAAGCATGGAAATAATGATACAATTCATTCATCTTACAAGAATCAAAGAAATACTCTAAGTTACTGAATGATGACACATATAAACATCATAAGAAAGAAGAAAAGGGAGGGAAAAACCATCCTACTCTTAATTCACTGAAAATTCCGCCTTTTTACGCGTTGCTTGTCTCCTCCGCTTACTCCAAAGCTCCCGCTCCAAACTCTTGCAAAACTCCCACAAGAAGAAGCCTTATAGGAGGTGGGTGAACATGGGAAGGAGAAGAAAAAGGTCTCTGGACGTTCTAGGCTAGGTTTTTCAATAGCACAAGCCAACTCTCTAGGGTTTATATAGAGTTTGGAGAGAATCCCTTCTTAAACTAATTTTTCATATCATGGACACTTCCCACCAATGAGAAGGCCTCAAGATCTTTCTAGAGACGTGCAATTTAAGTCCAGTTGGGATTTGGCATCTTTCCCATACAAATTCACCCTAAAAATAAGCTAGAAATCACAAAACCGCAATCGGCGGTCGATCGGCGATACGACGATCGATCGTCGCATGCCATTTCTAAACTACTGCGTTATAGCCGATCGATCACAATTATTGCCGATTGATCGCTTTATCTGAAACAAAACAATCAATAATCACAGTAACTATGATCGATCGTTTTGATAAGCGGTCGATCGGTTCAATTTTCCGATCGATCGTTTGTTATGGCGATCGATCACAGCCACGCTCAAACAAAATTCAATTTCTCATATCTTTTCACTCCGAACTCCAAATCGCGCATAGTTGGTGGCGTTGGAAAGCTCTTCTCACCAAATTTAATCCCATGAAGCAAAATATAATTAAATCAAACATTAAGAGGGTCAAATTTTGGTTTTCATATACTTGTTAATTTTCTGGGTGTTATAATAAATTCAGGAGATAATTATATGCATAATTCATGTGTAGATCACCTTGACTGACCATCCCTTCGTCCCTCTCCTTCTCTGCATTTTTTTTCGTGCTTTCTTCTTCGATTTTTCTTTGTGTTTTCTTCTTGCCGTAGTTTTTTTTCTTCTTCTCTTTGGTTTCTTCATTTTGTCCTTCATCTTCTTTTCATTTTTTATCTCTCGTATTTCTTCGCCTCCAACGCCGATAGCCGCGAGAGGGGCCGATGCGTCGGCGCTGCCTTCTCCTCCCCTTCTTATTCTTCTTTCTTTTCATCTTTCATCTTTCATTTCTGATTTCTGCTTTTTCTTCTTCTTTCTTTCTTTTCTCTTCATCTTCTCCGGCCCCTACGGCCGGCAGTAGAGACAACACCGTCACTGCCAGCCTTCTCCTTCTTCTTCTTTTCCTTTTCTTTCTTTTCTCCCATTTTTATTTTATTTTTCCTTTCTTTTCTCTCATTCTCCCTTCTCTTTTTCTTTCTTTTCCGCTCGGCCCTGGTGGTCGCTGACAACCTTTTTTGTCCTTCTTCCATCTTCCATCTTATTTCCTCTTCTTTCTTCTCTTTTCTTTTCCCTCATATTTTTCATTTCTTTTTTTCTTCTTTCTTCTATCACTTTCATATTATCTTTCTTCTTAGCCCAACAACCGTTGGCAATTTTGGTTGTTTATGTTTTTCCTTCTTTCTTTCTTTCTCTGTCATACACGCTTTATTTACTTTTCTCTTCACACCTTAACCCTAGACTTTTAGCAGACCTTGCCCACACCTACCTACATGTTTTGTTTTACATTACACTAAAATATGTATTTATTTTATAGAGCAAATATGCCTCGATTTTTTGAGACACGATCAACTTCACCTCGACTCCACCCTTACGTAAGAAGAATCTTTAGGACTCAAACTGTCACGTCCCGAAATCCCATACCTCGATCGGAGTGCGGAAGCCAACCAATAAGATATATTTCGAGGTAGAGATCCCAGACACGCAACCGAACAGTTGATTTCCCAACCGATTACAATCATCTCAAAAGGACGTGTCTCAAAAAGTTGATATCTCCGGCTGCACATGATCATAGAGGCCGGGTGCCTCTTCTGGCTCAGCCACTTCTTCTTCCTCGACTTCTTCAACAAGTAAACTACCCTGGACGGAGCAGCAATGTCCGGAGGCAAACTTCTCGTCGCTTTTAAAACAAAGTCCCTTAGAACGCCATTCGTCTATTTGGGCTGGCGTCAGGCGACAGACAGGTGGAGTAGTAGGCCCTAGCAATGCCGGTCGGCTTGGGCTGAGGCCAGGTGATCTATACATGAAATATGTATTTTATTATCTCCTAAACTTATGTTTATGCTTGTATTAAATTAGAATTTATGCTACTTTAATATAGTTTTTGGTTTTTGTAGGAAACAAGAGTAAAACGAAGAAATGGGGTGAAACGCGACTCTAATGATTGAATATTCATAACTTCGATTGCATATCTCAGAAGGGATTGATTTAAGCTTCATGTTAAAGTACACGAAGTCAGCTTTCCAACGCCACTGACTGTTCGCAATTCGGAGTTCTGAGCAAAAAGTTATGATCATTTGAAATATCGCACGCGAAAGAGGCACAATTAAAGAGAAGAACCGTCAAGATGAGATTGGATGGATGAGAATGATACAACGGGTTTTTAGTCTAATAAAGAAAAAAAAAGAAAAGAAATATGAACCGGTTCAGAGTCTGGTCCGGTTCAATTAAAAGAAAAAGAAAAAAAAAGGAAAAAAAAACCGTTCCGAGCCAAAGCTCGGGCCTTTCGTCTAGAAACATACCAGGCCGGTGAAGGGGAAGGAGGCTGAGCTCCGGCGGAGGCGAGAACGCCGGTGAGGCTGGCGAGGACGACGGCGATCTTGACGGCGGAAGGCGACGGACAAGACGGCAGAAGGCGACGGACAAGACGGCGGCTGCGAGACTCGACGAGCGAAAAAAAAATAAAAAATAAAAAAGAAAACAGAGCTCTGTTTTAGCTCCGTTTGAGAGAGACGACGGCGGAGGTAGAACGACAGAGAAGGCCGGAGAGGATGGCGATGGACGGCGGAGGGACGAGCCCACGACGAGAGTCGTGTTTGATCGGGAAGCAAACTAGAAATAGAAATAGAATGAAAACTGAGTCGACTCCTATTCAAACTAGGAATTTGGTTTCATCTTCAATTGGGACGCGGATTTGGGCTCAATTCGAGTCAATAAGGACTTGGAGGAGGTCTATAAAAGAAGAACAAATCGGGGGAAGGAAGGGAGAGCTTTAATGGAGAAATTTCAGAGCCTGAACGGAGCCAAAGTCGCCGGAAAAACCAGAGCTTTTGGAGGTGCGATTGTTACCGGAATTCGGTGGCTTTGGCCGGAAGAGAGAGAGAGAGAGAGAGAGGAGGAGCCACCGGAGGAGAGGAAGAAAGGGTGCAACTTTGGCCGGAAAAAGGATCGATTTTGGACTGCTACAGTAACTCCGCCATTTGCTACAGTAACTGGCCAAACAGAGAAGATGATGAATAGTACCTGCGCGTGAACAGTGTTGCTACAGTGATTTTGAACCGTATTTTTCGGTGAAATAGTAAATGATGACTCCTTCAAATCAACAGCGTTCTTCTCGTCCGATGGCCGGCTAAATCCTTGTCTAAGGCGTAGATGAAACCAGAGTAAATTGGTTGTATCGTTTTCCTTCATCTTAATTTTACCTTGATTGGTGTATGAATCTTATTATAGAATCACTGTTAATTTATTGAGGTTTATTCTATGTGCTCGAGAGAGGCTAGAGTGAATTCTTGATACTTGATTTTCTTGTCTTTGTAGGAGTCAATTTGGAGAGGCAGATAGTGACACTTGGAACTCGCCAACGTTGGAAAGGACACTCCTTCCCCTCGTTTGCAATCTATCAACCTTTCTTTTAAAGTAGATTTGGGTGTTTTTAATATTTTTCTTGTAGTTTCTGTGAATGCATGCAGTGCTAGTTGTCGATAGCTAGGTTTGCTTGTTGTCGATATTTAGGACTGTTAATTGCTAGTCGTGGATATCTAGGGTTGTTTTGTGTTGTGGATGTGTGATGGCGTGGTTATGGTGTTGGTGATTATGTGGTGAAAGAAAAAAAAATGACTTCACCTTCTTATGAATTTAGCCATAAGAACACATACATGTACTTTAATGATTATTATTCCTCACACACACCTAATTCCCCTCCCTTTGAAGTGTCATTCCCTCCATGTCACTCATATCTTGATACTTATAACTATGGGTGGGAAAATCACTCTAATTTTGGGAGTGGCACATCTTCCCTACAATACACAACTCCTTATATGTCGGAACCATGTGCCCTCTATTTAAGTCCCATTCATACTCCAGTGGAGTGCCCTTTGGCTCATGAGTACCCTGATTTTATAAGAAAATATGTGAATGAGGCCCGAGGTCTTCATAGGTGGGAGGATCATCCTATTTTCCCTTGGGAGCAACCTAACCCTGGGCCTACTCTTCATGAGGCCCCTAGACAAGATTTCCTAAGCCAACAACTGCCTTACCAACCAGCCTCCACTCCTCAGTTTGGCCAATTATCCTTAGAAGATCAGATGAGCCAGATACTAGCTACCCTAACGGAGATGAAAACAGACCAAAAATCTCAGGCTCGGCTTGTCCATTCCCACACAGAGGCTCTTGCCAACATTGAAACACAGTTAGAACAGCTAACACAGGCTATGAATATGAACGAAGAATGCATTTTACCTGTCGAGCCCCAATATCCAAAGGGCCAATTTTCTGATGAAGGGATCTGTTTTTCCCCTGACTATGATGTTACATCCCTTCAGAATGCCCAAAGGTTTGACAATGAGCGTGAGTGGGTTTTACATAATGATCAAGAGGGTGTAGAAATTAAAGAAGAAGTGAGTGCATTAATAGAACCCACCTTTAAACCTTCTTCTATATTTGAGGAGTCACATTCTACGGCACTATCAATAGAACCTTCTATTCCTGAAACACCATTCATACCATGTTTTGACCGATCTAACCTTTTGTTTATTGACAGTAACTTAAATTGTTTCATAGATTGTTTAGTTGAGCCATTAATTGAGGAAGCTTTCCCAATTGGGTTACTAGAAGAGGCCCCTAAGGCCAAAATGGTTGATGGGGGGAGGAGGTTCCCTTTATTTTAAAATTTTCTGATGACCCTTCTTCATGGTTAATGCAGGGACCCCTCTTTCCAAAGCTTCCCCACCCACCACTCCATCTTTTTATTCCACGATATGCTCCATACATAAGCCACACCGATAGGAGTGTGTGGGGAAATCATTTAATTGATCCAGGTTGAATTCTTGAGGATTTGAACCCTACACAAGACCGTGGCTACGTCTGGCTGAAGACGTTAAACTTAGCGCTTGGTGGGAGACTACCCACGTATTCAGGTGTATTCTCTCCTTTTCTTATTTTCTTTGCTATATGATCATTGTCATTTTTTATATTGTGTTCACATTGAGGACAATGTTCATAATAGGTTTGGGGGAGGGAATATTGCTTACATATAAAAATAAAAAATAAAAAATAAAAATTTGATTAGTTTTTAGGTTGTTTGTTAGTATTTTTTATTAAGTTTTGATAGTTTATCCCGTAATAATGCATGCTTCAATTCTTATGAGATTAATTAACATTGGAAGTGTGAGTAAGTATACTGGAGGATAGATACACTTAACTGAGCATACTTTTTGTTACAGTCCTCTTGGAACAAGTGCTTGAACTAAGAAAACTCACTCACATACACTAGTACATAAAGTAATACCATCTAGAGATTTGTTGAATGCTAATCTACAGTGGAATGTCTTTAGTCATAGTCATTGGATGATGTGTAGTTATCTGTTGAGCTTAAAAGATCATGATAGACCATTTACTTGGCTATGGCAAGGGATTGGAACGGAAATAGGTTGAGAGTATAATACAGCCTGGACAGAATAAACATGTACTGAAAAAAAATGCTGAAAAAAAAGTGAAAATGCAACAAAATGAAAGAAATGGGCTACTTGACTTTATAGGATTAACTTAGGCTGATGCTCGGGCCCGAAGTGGTCTCTTTAAACCTAATGCCCTAAGCCAATTGGCTGGGAGTCATTGGCCTGAGTTATTGTTAAACCTAAGCATCTTGAAGTCAGGCCTTACACAGTCCTAGCAAAAAAAAAGAGAAAAAAAAGTCTATGGTGTATTATCCTCTCAAATCTAGAATGTTGGACCCGAAGGAGGCGCGCAGATTTGTGCTATCATGAACCTAAAGATTACGATAACTATGTAGATTCTGATGTTCCTTGGTTAATGGGTAACACTGGATCTGTATAAACAGAAATTTAGAATGTATTACTACAATGTTCTACATTTCTACTATTTATGTTATCATGCTATATAATATTTGAGCAGAAATTTCTAAGATGAAAGTGTGGAATAAAACCACTTACTTGAGGGCTTCTATTTTCCTATTGATTATGAACCAAGTACGTGTGGTTAATTCTCTTAAGCATTGTAGTTTGCATTTGTCGGGATAATAGGTTTTCTTGTTTTTGCAATGTTTTAATTTTTATTTTATTTTTTGCACTTAAGTTAATTAGTTTCATAAATACATGTTTGTGGGTAGCATGGCTGCAAACCCTCACAAGACACAACTCATCCTATTGGGGACACCCAGAGGTTTAACGGCTTATTGCATATGCTCAATGCAATCGTGCTCCCTACGAAAGTGGTGTTTATTTTTATGCATTAGTTCATTTAATTGTTTTCTTTGGTTTTATTTTATTTTTGTTTTGTTTTGCTAGGGAGTAGCAAAATCTAGGTTTGGGGGTGTGATCTATACATGAAATATGCATTTTATTATCTCCTAAACTTATATTTATGCTTGTATTAGATTAGAATTTATGCTGCTTTAATATAGTTTTTCGTTTTTGTAGGAAACAAGAGTAAAACGCAGAAATGGGGTGAAATGCGACTCTAATGATTGAATATTCATAACTTCGATTGCATATCTGTGATGATATTGATTTACGCTTCATGTTAAAGTACACGAAGTCAGATTTCCAACGCCACTGACTGTTCGTAATTCGGAGTTCTGAGGAAAAAGTTATGATCATTTGAAATATCAAGAGAAGAACCGTCAAGATGAGATTGGATGGATGAGATCGATACAATGGGTTTTTAGTTTAATATAGAAAAAAAAAAGAAAAGAAATATGAACCGGTTCAGAGTCCGGTCCGGTTCAGTTAAAAAAAAATAAAAAAAAGGAAAAAAAACCGTTCTGAGCCAAAGCTCGGGCCTTTCGTCCAGAAACAGACCAGGCCGGTGAAGGGGAAGGAGGCTGAGCTCCGGCGGAGGCGAGAACGCCGGTGAGGCTGGCGAGGATGACGGCGATCTTGACGGCGGAAGGCGACGGACAAGACGGCGATGGCAAGACTCGACGAGCGAAAAAAATAATAAAAAATAAAATAGAAAATAGAGCTCTATTTGAGCTCTGTTTGAGAGAGACGACGGCGGAGGTAGAACGACAGAGAAGGCCGGAGAGGATGGTGATGGACGGCGGAGGGACGAGCCCACGACGAGAGTCGTGTTTGATCGGGAAGCAAACCAGAAATAGAAATGGAATGAAAACAGAGTCGACTTCTATTCAAACTAGGAATTTGATTTCATCTTCGATTGGGACGCGGATTTGGGCTCAATTCGAGTCAATAAGGACTTGGAGGAGGTCTATAAAAGAAGAACAGATCGGGGGAAGGAAGGGAGATCTTTAACGGAGAAATTTCAGAGCTTGAACGGAGCCAAAGTCGCTGGAAAAACCAGAGCTTTTGGAGGTGCGATTGTTACCGGAATCTGGTGGCTTTGGCCAGAAGAGAGAGAGAGAGAGGAGGAGCCGCCGGAGGAGAGGAAGAAAGGGTGCAACTTTGGCCGGAAAAGGATCGATTTTGGACTGCTACAGTAACTCCGCCATTTGCTACAGTAACCGGCCGAACGGAGAAGACGATGAATAGTACCTGCGCGTGAACAGTGTTGCTACAGTGATTTTGAACCGTATTTTTCGGTGAAATAGTAAATGATGACTCCTTCAAATCAACAGCGTTCTTCTCGTCCGATGGCCAGCTAAATCCTTGTCTAAGGCATAGATGAAACCCGAGTAAATTGGTTATATCGTTTTCCTTCATCTTAATTTTACCTTGATTGGTGTATGAATCTTATTATAGAATCACTGTTAATTTATTGAGGTTTATTCTATGTGCTCGAGAGAGGCTAGAGTGAATTCTTGTTAATTTCAATCCGAGGAATACTTGCGTGTCCGAGAGGAACGTAAGTAGACTAAGGTGTTATAAAGGAATAAGATTTCATTGGTTTATGCTCGAGAGAGATAGATCACAGTTCCATATTTTAATTGCTTATGTGTTACGTCCGAGAGGAGAGCACTACAATTTGAATTGACCAGTATATGTCCGAGAGGAATATGCTAGCCAATTAGGAATTAATTCAAAAGAGAGAGATGATAAGCTGGTTTATTGTGTGGTGGATTCGAAGCCTTGGCACTTCTCCATATTAATTAAAATCTATTTTAAAGTAGTTAAATTTATTGCTTTTTTAGATTAAATTAAACTGCAAACTTTCTTTCAATTGAATTTGGTATAATATTAATCCGTCTCTGAGGTTCGACAACCCTTTAATACTCACTATAGTACAATTGCCTTGCGCACTTGCAAGGGTTTTAATTTTAAACGATCACCAGGAGCTGGGGCTGAGACAGATGTGGGGCTGGTAAGGGGGCGCATAGCCATCACCCCACGGCTTTCTCTGTTGTGACCCAGCAGGATCACGAGGGAAAGCCTTAGCGGCAAGGAAGAAGGAAGAAAAGAATAGTGGAAGAAGAGTATTTCTTATTGCATAAGTTTCTCATGTGGAAGACGATCTCATTATAAAGGGATCAGATGGCTCATATGACTAGGGCGCCATTTGTCTACTCTGATGGGCCATTAATTGGCGCTACTCTGATGGGCCACTAACTGGCGCTAATTATTCTCTATCTGCCCGTTTCCTAACAATTAGCCTAAATGGGTCTGATTACAATAAATCAAATATCCTAATGGCTGGAATAATGCGTGATGGCCTACTGACGATGGCCTGCTGACGTACACCACCCCATGGGCCTGTGGACGTTGGGATACTGGCATTCACAACACTCCACCACGCTCCGCTACTGCATTGTCCTCAATGCGACCAGGACGGAAAATGAATCAGAAACTCATTCTCAAGGACCCACTCCGCGTCCTCTAATGGCCGGCACTGCCAAGTGACTAATACTTTTGTCACAATACGTCCAGCACAACCCACGCGACGTTTATCAACGAGAGAAGCTAGCACTCGATCGCCAGTGTCGGTGTAACCCATGAGGGGCAATGGGTAACAGTAACTACCAGCTGAGGGTCGCCCACAAAACGGCAGAGACGCGATACGTGGAACACCGGGTGAACCAGGGACCCGGTAGGCAGAGAGAGACGATAAGCGACGAAACCGACCCTCTCCACAGTGACATATGGCCCATGAAAGCGAGGGGCCAACTTCTGATCAGCCCAAAATAATGAGGTCTGGCGCTGAGGCATAATGGAGGCGTAGACGTGATCACCCACCTGAAACTCTCTATCAGAACGCCGCTTATCATAGATCTGTTTCATCCTGTTCTGGGCTGACTCGAGATTGGCTTTCAACTGCCGGAGGACTTCATCACGTGTTTGGAGCATGTAATCCACCTCTGCAATGGAGGAGCGATGAGGCACATAAGATAGAATGGTGGGGGGAGGACGGCCATAAACAATTTCGAATGGTGTGAAGCCGGCACGTGTGTGATAGGCCGTATTGTATGACCACTCAGCCCAAGGAAGCAATTGCAGCCAACGGCGGGGCTGATCCCTTACAAAGCAACGTAAGTATTGCTCAAGACTTCGGTTCACAACTTCAGTTTGGCCATTTGTCTGCGGATGATAGGCTATACTCATATGCAGTTCGGTCCCTTGTAACTTAAAGAATTCCTGCCAAAACTGAGAAATGAAGATCCGATCACGGTCAGAGACTATAGTTCGTGGCATGCCATGAAGCTTGGCAACATCTCGCACGTAGGTTTCAGCAACCGTGCGGGCCGAGTATGGATGACTCAAAGCACAGAAATGGGCGTACTTAGAAAGTCGATCAACCATCACCATAATCACCATCTTCCCACTGACGGCGGGCAAGGCCTCAATAAAATCCATGGATATATCTTCCCAAACCTTGTCCGGGATAGAAAGTGGCTGCAGAAGGCCCGCAGGGGAAGATGATGCAGATTTGGCCCGTTGGCAGACATCACAAGCAGCAATATAATTATGCACGTCCTTCCGGAGACCGGCCCATAAAAAACTTTGACTGACACGTTTGAAAGTGCGGAACGTGTCCTCATGCCCTGCAACTGGAGTATCATGAAAGTGGGAAATCGCACGCCGTCGGAGATCTGAAGAAGCCGGCACCCATAACCGATCCTTCCAGAACAAAAGATTATCCCGCCACACGAAGGGGGGCTCAGCATGGGGATCAGCCTGCAGTCGACCAATCAAGTCTTTGGTGTCTGCGTCATCACTATAGGCACGTTTGAGCTTAGGAAGAAAAGGACAGCCAGGAATAGAGAATGCATACAATGTTTCGTCTGCAGGTCGATGCGATAAAGCATCTGCGACCGTGTTTTCGACCGCCTTCTTATAGGTAACTTCATAGTCATAACCCAATAATTTGCTAACCCAACGCTGCTGAGAGGGAGTAGAGACCCGCTGGTCCAAGAAGTATTTCAGTGGCTGGTGATCAGTCCGAATGAGGAATCGTCGACCGAGAAAGTAGGGCCTCCATTTTGAGATAGCGTGCACAGTAGCAAGCATTTCCTTTTCATAGGCCGAGAGTGTCAAAGATCGACCAGACAATGCTTTACTATAAAAGGCAATAGGTCGCTCTTTTTGTAGAAGGACAGCCCCGAGACCCACATCAGAAGCATCTGTCTCAATGACAAAAGGCAAGGAGAAATCTGGGAGCATCAGAACAGGGGCCTGGCCCATGGCCTGCTTTAATAGATCGAACGCCTCCTGGGCCTTGTTAGACCACATAAAAGCTCCCTTTTTGAGTAAGGATGTATGTGGGCCAGCAATAACCCTATACTTCGCAATAAACCGCCAGTAATAACCTGTGAGGCCCAAGAACCCACGAAGAGACTTGACACAGGTGGGTCGCGGCCAAGAGAGCATGGCGTCCACCTTAGAGGGATCAGTAGCCACTCCAGCGTGTGAAATAATAGGGCCCAAGTACTCGACCTGTGGGCTGCCAAAGGAACACTTCGATCTTTTCAAAAATAAAGAATGCGCACGCAAGATAGTGAATACGGACCTCAGGTGGTCGATATGGTTTACTAACGATGAATTGTATATCAATATGTCGTCGAAGAAGACGAGCACAAATCGGCGGAGATAAGGGCGGAATAAATCATTCATGAGGCTTTGAAAGGTCACCGGGGCATTCGTCAGGCCAAAGGGGCATGACAAGAAACTCATAATGGCCATCATGCGTCCTAAAAGCCGTCTTGTGAATGTCATGAGGCTGCATTCGAATATGATGATATCCCGAACGCAGGTCAAGTTTGCTGAACACCGCTGCTCCTGCCAACTCATCTAATAACTCCTTGATTACCGGAATGGGATACTTATCTTTGACTGTGATTGAATTAAGAGCCCGATAATCCACACAAAAACGCCAAGATCCATCCTTTTTCTGACCCAATAGTACCGGGGACGAGTACGAACTGGTACTAGGACGAATAATGCGGGATTGTAACATTTCCTGGACCAGCCTCTCAATCTCCTTCTTTTGCACATGAGGGTATCTATAGGGCCGAACATTGGCTGGTGGGGCCCCAGGCATGATAGTAATGCAGTGGTCATGGGCCCTTGGTGGCGGAAGACCCGATGGCTCGAGGAAGAGGTCCGCATGCTCAGGAAGGAGATCGATCATGGCCGTTGGTAGATCCGGTTGGTGCACATCGACCATAGCACGCTGTTGTAAAAAGAAACCTTGAGGTGTAAACCGAAATAAAGATCCTACCTCCTGTGCCATGTGCAAGGTGCCCGGTTGCGATCCATGCAGGCGGATACGCTGGCCGGACACCTCAAAGTCCATCATCAAATCCCGAAAGTTCCATATCACATCCCCTAAGTCTTGCAGCCATTGACGCCGAGCACTACGTCCGCCCCTTTTGTGGGTAATAAAAATAAGTCAGTAATAAAAGAATGCCCTTGGATCACCAGTGTTACCTGCGAACAAACCTCCATGCTGCGGAGATGCTTGCCGTCCCCAATCAATATGTCAAAGGGCTTAGAATCAGAGACATAACACCCTAGACGCTGGGCCACCTTGTCATTAATAAAATTGTGAGTCGACCCACTGTCAATCAGAACTGCAACATTTTGGCGTTTCAGCTGGCCCTGCATGCGCATGGTCCTGGGAGTGAACGTGCCCGAGAAGGCATGAACGGATATCTCTGGCTGTACCTGGTCATAGAGGCCAGTTACCTAGTCATACTCAGTTATCTCCCCATCGTCCGCTTCTTCGATGAGTAGACTACCGCGAACAGCGCAGCGATGTCCGGGCACGTACTTCTCATCACACTTATAACAAAGACCCTTGGCGCGCCTTTCCTCCATCTGGGCTTGTGTTAGGCGATGGATGGGAGGGTTATTGGAACTTGGCAAGAGAGGCCGACTTGGGCCAGAGCCAGTGGCTGGAGTCATGGCTGGGATATGGCCAGTGTATGGTCTCGGGATCACCCCCCCTCGACCCCCTCTCAGTTGACAAATCAACTTCTCCTCCTCGATTCGGGCATGGCGCACAACATACCTCATAGTGTGGCACGAAAAGTGCCTCATTTCGTCAGCAATCTTAGGCTTCAAACCGCGCTTGAAGGTGCCCACCAGGGCCGCCATCAGCCAGTCGAGCAAGCGGTTAGCAATTTTCATAAATTCAGAGTAATAAGCCCGTACCGTAGTAGTTTGGCGCAAGGTTGATAGCATCTCATTAAAGTCTTGAAACTCATTTGGGCCAAACTGGACGCATAGCTCGTCAGAGAAGGTCATCCACGTGGGGCAGCGCACCTCCTTCTTGTAAGCCCGAAACCAAACTGAGGCATCTTCGTCCAAGTGAAAGGCAGCCACACGAAGACGTTCTTCATCAGAATATGTGCCTTGATAAGCGAAGAATTTATCGGCCTTGTAAAGCCATTCAACATGGTCCTCCTCTCCACTGTACCGTGGGAACTGTAACCGGGCCAGTCTCGGCTTAGCGCTGGCTCGCTAACCCCTGCGAGTCCCAGAGAACTCCACCATATCATCCTCCATCTCAAACTGCATATTGCGAGGGTGTGTGTTCATTGAGGAATTAATACGAACACCTTCCAGGCCTCGTGACTCCTGGCCGTTATTGCCACCATCAGCGTCTAAATGCATAGATCCAATTTGCATACCTCGAGGAATAGAATGACCGATAGGATTACCCAGGATTGATCCGCCCATTGTCTGAGAGCCCCCTAGCCGTTCTTGGCCTCCAAGCCCACCTGCGGACGGCGGTGGAGTGGTCTTGAGGGTAGCCTGGGTTGCGATCTCAGCCTTCATCTGTGTCTGCGCAAGTTCGACATGCTGCAATCGCATGTTAATCGACTTGAGTAGAGAAAGCATAACATCTTGTGTAGAATCAGCATTCGCCCGTGGACTAGTAGCCTCCTGCATCACGTCTGGCTCAGGCTGGGTGCCAGCACCCATAGCTGGCTGCTTGCGGGGAGGCATGATCGCCCCTAGATCAGAACTGCTCTGATACCAATGTTGTGACCCAGCAGGGTCACGAGGGAAAGCCTTAGTGGCAAGGAAGAAGGAAGAGAAGAATAGTGGAAGAAGAGTATTTCTTATTGCATAAGTTTCTCATGAGGAAGACGATATAAAGGGATCAGATGGCGCATATGACTAGGGCGCCATCTGTCTACTCTGATGGGCCATTAATTGGTGCTACTCTGATTGGTCACTAACTGGCGCTAATTATTCTCTATCAGCCCGTTTCCTAACAATTAGCCTAAACGGGTCTGATTACAATAAATCAAATATCCTAATGGCTGGAATAACGTGTGATGGCCTGCTGACGATGGCCTGTTGACGTACACCACCCCATGGGCCTGTGGACATTGGGCTACTGGCATTCACAACACCCTCTCTGCTGACGAGTCAATTTCTCCTCCTCGATACGTGCATGGCTCACCACATCACGCATGGTATGGCATGGGAAGTGGCGCATCTCATCAGCAATCTCTGGTTTCAGCCCACACTTGAAGGTGCCCACAAGAGCTGCTATTGGCCAATCTGGTAGGCGATTGGTAATCTTCATGAATTCTGAATAATAGGCCCTTACTGTGGTGGTCTGCCTTAGGCTGGACAACATTTCATTGAAATCTTAAAATTCATTTGGTCCAAATTGGACGCACAACTCATCGGAGAAGGGCACCCAAGTAGGATAACGCACCTCCTTTTCGAAGGTCTGAAACCAAATAGAGGTGTCTCCGTCAAGATGGAAGGGTGCCACACGTAGGCATTCTGCATCAGAGTATGTCCCTTGGCAAGCAAAGAACTTTTCCGCCTTGTACAACCATTCGACGGGGTCCTCATCTCCATTATATCTTGGAAACTGTAAACGAGCCAGTCTGGGCTCAGCGCTGCCCCTCTAGCCTCCGCGAGATCCATGGAACTCCTCCCACTCCTCATCGATCTCTTGCTGAACGTTTCGTGGATGTGTAGCCATTGAGGCATTTCCACGAGCACTTGGCATGCCTCGTGCATCAAGGCCAGGGCGGCCACCTTCTACGTCTGGGTTAAAGGACCGAATTCGGATTCCGTGAGGGAGAGAATTTGTTGTGGATTGGCCTAGTGCTGAGCCACCAGGCACATGGAACCCCCCTGGTCGGATAGGAACGCCATTCCCATGATGGCAGCGGTGGCGTGGTCATGTTGGCAGTTTGTATGGCCTAGTTTTGTGCCTGTATAAGCTCGATGTTCTACAGCCGTATATTAATCGCATTGATCATGGAGATTAGAATGTCTTGGCTGGAATCAGCATTCATTCTGGGCTGGGAATCTCCTTCGCAGCGTCTGGCTCTGGCTGTGCTTCAGAGGCCATGGCTGGCTGCTTGCGAGGAGGCATGCCTGGCTCTGATACCAATGTTGTGACCAGCAGGGTCACAAGGTATCGTTTTGACGAAAAGTAGTAAAAAGAAAGGAGAAGTAAGGAAAACTTGATTCAATATTGCATGCCCCAGAAGGAGGAAGAAGACCTCCTTATAAAGAAAGAGAGGGCGCGTCTACCTAGCCTGATTACAAGATATGACCTTTCAACTTCCTAGAATAATTATAACATATGACCTTTCAACTTCCTAGAATAATTACAGCATATGACCTTTCAGCTTCCTAGAATAATTATAACATATGACCTTTTAGTTACCAAGATACGGATCTGCGTACTGCCATTCACAACACCCCCTGTGTAGGCAATAAATAAAAGTCCAATAGGAAGGCATGGCCCTGGATAGTTAGCTCCACTCTGGGGCACATGCTAGCGCTACGAAAGTTGGAACCATCACCAATCCGGATGTCAAAGGGAGACGAGGCTTGCAAAGGACATCCCAGCCGCAAGGTAACCTTATCATTGATAAAGTTATGAGTACTACCAGAATCGATAAGGACAGATACCTTCTGTTTCTTGATAGCTCCTTGGACATGCATAGTTTGAGGCATGTACGCGCCCGAAAATGCATGGAAGGAGATCTCGGGTTGATCAGCAGGTGGTGGTTCTGGTGCAAATCCAGCCCCGCCATTGTCCTTAGGGTCCTCGTCCCATAGACCCTCCAAAGCCAGGAGGGCGCGGGTCTTGCAGCGGTGACCGAGAACAAATCGTTCGTCACAATTAAAACAGAGACCCTTCGAGCTGCACTCCTCCAATTGGGCTTGTGTCAACCGATGGATGGGAGGTTGAGGCGGAGGAAGCACATGAGAATCAGCATGAGGTGCTGGTAGTGCAGTTGACATGGTCAGTTGTGCGGGGGGGTGCCAGGCCCTCCGTTGTCTATTAAGTCGCTCCTCCGCAATCCGGGCATGCTTAATTACCTCTGCCATAGATGTGCGTGGGTAGTGGCGAATCGCATCTGAAATTTTGAGCTTCAAGCCTTTCATAAACTTACCCACCAGGGCCTCCTGAGACTAGGACAGAACACGGCTGGCTATTCGCATGAATTCCATATGGTAACCATGCACCGTGGAGGTCTGTCGTAAAGAGCTGAGGAGTTCATTGAAGTCGGCATAATCCGTAGGCCCGAACTAAACACAAACCTCCCTAATGAATTGCTGCCAGGAATGCCTTGGTTGTTCCGCTTCAAAATATTGATACCAAATCAAAGCATCGCCGGTGAGATGAAAAGAAGTCGCCGTTAATTTGTCCTCGTCAGACCGTGTGTCTTGGTAATGGAAAAACTTCTCAGCTTGGTACACCCAGTCCACTGGATTGTCCTCGCCTGAGTACTTGGGAAACTAGAGTCATGCGAGTCTTGTCTTGGCTGGCCTAAAGGCCTGGTGCTCATCGCGCGAGTAGCCTTGGTTGGTCCAACTAGAGTCACCCTGGGCAGGGACCAGCCGAACTCACGTTCCTCATCCCCTAGACTCCAGTCGGTATGTGGGTGACCCAAGGGAATCGTGGAAGCATTCTGTCAAGCACCCATCTGTCCAAATGCCCCGGCGCCCAAGGGCTGGTGGCCGGCAGGGGCTGTTTGCGATCCCAAGACAGTGGTGTGCTGGTCCAGGCGTCGAGCAGGTTTGGTAGGACTACATGCAAATGGTTCATTCAGAGGAGGCGGCAATACCCCTTTTTCAGATCTACCAGGAGGGTGGGCCGCTGCCGTCGACAAGGACAGGCGATCAAGGGAATCTCGTACATGTGCCATGTCCCTTTGATGTTGCTGCTGGGTCTCCCGGAATTGCGCCATCTCCCTCTGGGATTGTTGCTGGTGCTGTAAAAAGATTTGAAAGAATTGATCTTGGCACGCCATCATCTCGCAAATCTCATCTCTCTGGGGGGAAGAGGGCGGCACCTCAGTGTGAGGGTCACCCTGTACGGCTGCTTCAGCCGTTGGCTGATGTTCAATGTCGGGTCGTGGGTTGCTTCTGGCCATCGCCCAAAAGATCTCATGCCTCCAAGGACCGGTGCTCTGATACCAATGTTATCTACCAGAAATCTGAGACAATACGGGTTGAGTGGTTTTAGTAATTTGAAGGAGAGGAATAGGGGAAGGATAAGATGAGGACGAAGGTAGGGGAAGTGGAGATGGATCGAAGGGGAAGAAGGAGTCCCCTGAGAGGCCTGACGACAGCTCAGCAGTGGGGGACGAGAGGGAGAGACGAGATAGAGGGGAGAATTATGGTAAATTCATTTCATAAACCAATTAGGAGAGCATGAGCTCAATATATAGTTCCCACGATGGGCTACATCTATTCACTGGGCTATTCCCTTTAGTTGGGCCTGTGGCCTTATTACAGATAATAAATAAGTTGGGCTACTCCCCTAACATAACATAATAAATAAGCTGGGCCGTTAGGCTAATAATATAATATGCGGAACATAACAGGAATCTATTCATTTGTTTATTCCCATAGTTGTGTGTATACTCCTAAACTTAGGTTATCTAGTTTCATAGTTTATTCTTCCCTAGTTGATCCAAATATGGCAACTACCTACATGTGTGTAACCCTAAGCCCAGTGGCAGACGCAGGATTTGTGGGGACAGGGGTCAGGTAATGAAGTTAAGCCATTGTTGATGGGGGATCATTTTGAGACAGGGTTCACTAAAAAGGTACACATCCATGGGGGTCATCTGACCCCCATCCCTTACATGTAAGTTTAGGATTAGGGTTTAGTATGGAGAATAAACACAATTAGGGGAGTAGAAACATTATATATGTAGTTTTTGTGGTTTTGGATTTAGGTTTTGTTATGAAGAATACAATAAATTAGCTAGATGAAATAATTAAATTTGTAGTGTTTAGGGGCTTAGGGTCAAATACATAGTTTCTAAGGATATACATGGATTAATTATATAAGCTGAATGAAATACATAGTCTCTAGGTTAATATATTCTAAACAAGGGCAAGATGATCAACCTTCCTTGGTTGTGTGTATTCCTCCATACGAAACCTTCCCTGGTTGTGTGTATTCCTCCATACGAAGCCATATGTAGTTTCTATGGCTTAGGGTTAGGGTTTGGCATGAAACTACATATATCCCTAACTCTTCCATAGCCTTTCTAGGGTTAGGGATATATGTAGTTTCTATGGTTTTGGCATGAAGATAGCTATGGAAGGATCAAATATGTAGTGTCTAGGGGTTCCCATAGTTGGTATGCGAACAATTAAATTTGTAGTCTTCAAACAAAAGCACTTACCTAGCACAAACATAAGCACTTTCCGAGTCATGCTCTGGATGAGGAGTGAATTCTTGTACCTGAAACAAGTGCAAGATGATCGTAGGAGTGCTACGAGTTATGTCTTCACAGTAGAAAACACAACTGTTGGTTCACACACCTATAAGGAGGGATACACATAACTAGTTTGTGTATACCCGTAGTATAAGTGTGTGAACCTATACGGGGCTATAGTTGCAACTATATCATAGTACAATGCATTGTAAGAAGGATCAAATACATAGTTTCTAGGGACATAGTTCGAAAGAATACGTCCCTTGTGTATAATGGACGTCCCTTTAATAATGGGTTACTTCTAGACATATATTATTATAATGCAACTATAGTTCCCAATTAGGGTATATCTAACCCTAGACTACATCTGCATAGGAATAACTTAGGGTTAAACGTATACGATGATTAGGAGTTAATCTAAGTTGAATTATTTATGTGTATGGATATGTATAAGGGACGATGAACATAGTTCATCGGATAACTTAAGGTTTATAGAACCTATAATAACTTATATATAATATGTTAGTTTATGTCTTCTATAGAATATGGTATAAATACCAAATTCATCCTAACCTAGGTAGTGTTAGACTTATATAGTCTATGAGTTTTACATAGTTCACATCCTAACCGTATTATAGACAATCTTCTAGACTTATAAATACATAGTTCATAGACCATATAAGTCTTCTATACTATATGAACCCATAAATATTAAATTAGACATCCTAACTCTATCTACTACATATAGTATATTCCTATAATAGTTATATTATATCATAACCCATAATTGTATTGTAATGCTATAACTCTAATTGATAATACAGTATAACCCTAATATTATATTCCTATTAGGGACATAAACCGTATTAACCCTAGGATTAATCTATAATAATTAGATAGATACGCATTTAGTTCATACATAATATAGTATATGGACTATGCCTCATATGAACTATAACTTAAGTTAACATATTCAAGAGTTTGGGTTAATAGATATCTTAGGGTTATAGTATATGGGACCCTACATATACTGTAACACTTGGATATCTGTTAGGGTTAATTTAGACATATACTATTAGGGAGAGAACTATTAACTAGGTTAACTCTGATATGTTTATGAACCATAATTTATGATAGATACTAACTCCTGAATAAAGTTATATGGTTATAACGTAGTTATAATAGATTATATAATATGTTAACGATGGAGACTATATAATATCGTTAACCCTATAATAAACCCTAGATGAACATGATGATAGTATCTATCATCGTTAACCCTATAATAAACCCTAGATAAACATGATGATACTATAGTATCTATCACGTGTTGGAATTGCGCCCTTCGAGATTGTCTATGGTCGCCCTCCTCCGTCCGTTCTGTCTTATGTGCCTCACTATTCCTCCATTGCCAAGGTGGATTATAAGCTGCAGACTCGTGATGACGTTCTTCGACAACTGAAGGCCAATTTGGCTTCAGCTCAGAACCGGATGAAAGAACTCTATGATAAGCACCATTATGGTTGGGTATTTCAAGTGGGCGATCTGGTTTATGTGTCCATTCTACCGCAGCGCCAGACTACCTTGTTTCAGGCTGATCATAAATTAGCCGCTTGATTTCATGGGCCTTATGCAGTTGTAGAAAGGGTGGGACCGGTGGCGTATCGTCTAGCTCTTCCTTCTGGGTCACTGGTGCATCCTGTGTTCCATGTGTCACGTCTCCGTCGTTTTGTGGGCCTTTCTGAATCTGATGCCCCAGTTCCGGCTTCTCTTGTCGACAAGCGTTGGGTGCGACGTGCTGGGCGTATTGTGACTGAAGGAAAGGCCAATCGTTAGAAGATGCTGAATGGATCCTTGAGGATGATTTTTTAGCACGTTTTCCATCATGGTCGCCTTGAAGACAAGGCGTTAGTGGAAGCGTGGTGGAGTGTTGTATACGTCAGCACAACAGTGGAGCATATCGCATTAGGATTAGTTATTTAGTAGCTTTCCTTTTGAATAATATTGTAATCAGGCCTGTCTGGGATAATTGATATGTAATGGAGTAATTAGGAGTCAATCATGGCCCATTAGGCCATAATAGATGGCACAGCTCCCTAGGGCATGCACTATCCTTCGTCTTTATAAGGAGGCCATCCTCCTCAATTAGGACTTATGCAATAAAGAACTTATCTTTCCTCTACTCTTCTTCTCCTTCTTCCTCCTTGCCACCAAGGCAATCCCTTGTGACCTGGTTGGTCACAACAGTTATGTTAGGACAAAGGGAGACATAGATAGATAACCTTAAGTTATCTATGTATAACTACATATATAATAGTCTAGAATAAACAATGAGAACTATCTAATTTTAATCCCACTATAGTCTTCTAGACTATGTTTATAATAATAGAGTATAGAAGACATATGATACAATTATACTCTATAAATTTTACTATGTTTCCTAGGTAGTTAGACATAGTTTTTCTATCTAGTTGAGTGGAGGTATTTGATCTATATATGGCAACAATGAACCAGGGACAATTAGTTAGATGGAAGAACTATATATGGAAGAAACATGTATGGACTACTAGTTGTGTGAATACATAGTCTCTAAGATTATATATGTAGTTTCTATGGTTTTGGATACATAGTCTCTAGGATTAGACTCTAGGGTTAGACTCTAGGAATTCACACAACTAGTAGTTGTGTATGGATCCTTCCCTAGAGACTATATATTCACACAACTAGTAGTTGGTATGGATCCTAGGATACATAGTCTATAGGATTAAACTCTAGGAATACCCTAGTGACTATGGGTATGGACACAAACATTATACCCTAGAGTCTAATCCTAGAGACTATGTAATTCATCCTTCTTATCCCTAGTTTAGGGTTATAACCTAGGTTATAACATAACTTAGATATTATGTTATGTTTATTTATATAGCCAATATTATACGGGCTATCTGTTATAACCTATGCCAATATTATACTCCTATAATAATATAACTTACAGTAGTACAGTAACTTAGAGGTTATTAATTTGGTATTTATACCGTATTCTATATTAGATACATAGTTTAATCTAGTTTATATGGTTTATGACATATATGGGAGGTAGTTCATACTAGTAATGACATATTTCCCTAATACAAATTTAGGGACATATATTATATGTATTTGATCCTTCTTACCCATAAACTATTTGATCCTTCTTACCCCTAGGTAGTCTTCTAATGATGTATAATATAATACCTAACTTAGGCGTAATTATTAACATTACGTATAGTATTTGTATAGGACCTACCCTAAAGACTGCAAATTATATATATAAAGATATCTAATAACTTATTCATATATTTGTATGAACTTTAACTTACATGAATAATAATTTAATATAGGATATAGACATAATAAGCTATATTCCTGTTAATCCTAGCCTTATCTCTTGTATTCCTAGGGTTAATCTAGATCTCGCTTTCTAGGTTAAGCTATCCATCTATGATTCTATAAACCTGTTGTGACCTAGCAGGGCCACAAGTTATCGCCATGACGAAAGGTAGTAAAAGAGAAGAAGAGGAGAAGGAAAATCGATAACTTTCAATTGCATACCCTAGAAGGTGGAAGAAGACCTCCTTATGAATGAAAGGGAGGGAGCGTCTTCCTAGGGAAGCTCGCAACTACTAGCCTCTGATGGTCCACTACTTTATGTAGACTATATTCTATAGACTATCTAACTATGTAACTAGTTGTCTAAAAGTAGGGATATCCTAATACAAACAATCAGATAGTTAATATAAACATAGTCTAGAAGACATGTTCATATGAGGCATAGTTCATGGAGGTATCTAGATGAACATAGTCCTAGATGAAACATGACTATACTATAGTTCATAAGATAGGGTTAATTGGCAATTTGGTTAGGAACATAGTTTATTCATCTAGATAACTATGTTCTACAAACTAAGTTCATGAATGTCATTGTCCATATGATAGATATAATATACGTATCATATGTGTACTATATATTCATGAAGGTAGATGAATGCCTTCATGAATATATAGTATGCGAACATTATATTCCCTGGTTCATATGAGCCTAGATAGATATGGATATTATAATAATAAGCCTCCATCATTATTGTTAACCTAACAAAATAGTTTACTATAGTTTAAATGGAACTATGTCCTCCATCTAGATGATTAGTAACTAAGAGTATAATGCTCAACTATGGAGGTAGTTTACTACATATATGTTCATGAATTGTTATACTTAGATCAGAGTTAGGGTCCATCGTTGTTACTTGTGCATATATACAGGGAGGAACCTCCATAGTGTAACTAAGTACCTATTACTTGGGGATAACTATATGCACAATATAGTTAACATAGTATATTGGGTTACATAATCTCCCTAATAGGTTATAATCAACCATATAACCCATGAAGTTTATGGTCGATAGATGAACATGATACATAGGTATTACTGAATTAATACCTATAACTACATTATAACCATATAATGTAGTCAACTAACTACATTATTTAGATAACCCTAATTATATGGACTATGCCTCATATGAACTAGTTTAACCATAAGATATCTTAAGTTATGGAGGTTTAACCTAATTATAAGTATTTATACCGTATTTTATTAACCAGATTAATAAGTTAAGATTAACCCTCGAATTATGTCCTAGGAGTATAATAAACCCTTAAGTCATAGGAGTATGACTTCTAATAACTTAAATTATACTATAATTACCATATAAGTTATTCATACTAGTACTATCTAGAATACATGTTCATAGAGTCATAGAGTCTAGGGTAATTACAAACAATTAGACTATGAATAGCAATACTAATTATAGAGGACAATTAGGCTATTATATGTGTAGTTATATAATAGATTCCAACTAATGTCATAGTCTCATTCTATTAACTAGTATTGTTAGATCATAAATACGGTAACCTATAATATAAGATTAAACTAGTTAGATATATGCCAATATTATACTAGGGTTAACATATGGTTAACTTAATCACAAGTAACCCTATTAGGGAGAGTTTATGGGTTATATATCTATCATATGAACTATGTTCAGGTTAACCCTAGAGTGAACTATTAACTATAGTTGCCAATTAACTATTTATACTACACTACCTGAACATATTTAGTTAACCCTATGTTCATGAACATATCCTACGGTTTATCCTAGGGTTAACGATGATATTCTAGGGTTACATATATTATGAACTATTAACTAGGGTTTATTAAGGATATTAACATCGATGAGTTAACGATGGAGGTTATATTAACAATTCATGAACATATATGTTCATAATTATTGTTACTAACTATCCATAAGTTAGTCCACTGTATAGTGAACTATATAGTTAACTCCATCGATAACTAAGTATAACTATCCATAACCCCTATATGGTGGACTAAAACTATAGGGGTTATGGACTAACTTAGTCCTCCCTAACTATACTTAGTTCATATATAAGTATAATTATACTTACTTGTGATTAAGTTAACTCATACAATATGATAACCATGTTGCATAGTTAGAGTTACCTATGGTTGATTATAACCGATGTAGTTACTAAACTAGTTTTACCAATGAGTTGTGAGCATTCTTATTAGGATGGCAGCACCCTAAGATTATATTGAAGAAGCTACACATAACTAGTTAGACAGAAGAATGAAATACGGAGTTTCTATGGTTAAAGATTGGGGTTGGTTATTGAGAATACACACAACTAGTTAGACAGAAGAATGAAATACGGAGTTTCTATGGTTAAAGATTGGGGTTTGTTATTGAGAATACACACAACTAGTAATATGTCTAACTAGTTTGTATTAGGGACAATGGCATCCGTATTATGTTATCCTTTTAAGATGAGGAGTGAATTCTAAAGACTATGTATTTAGGATGACCATTAGACATATTTAATGGATAGGACCCATAGTAAATCTTAGAGACTACGTATTTAATACATTCATGAACTAAGTCCTCCTTGAATGCATTCGTGGAGGATGATCGTATGTACTTATGTTCCCTAAATCTAATACAAACTAGTTATGTACAATGCATTATATCACTCATACAAACTAGTTACATATGGAGGATCATTATACGATGCCATTGTAATATGTACAATGCATTGTACGTAACTAGTTTGTATTAGGGACAATGACATTATATCCCTCATCGTTGCTAGATGAGTTTACGTATTTAACTATGTTTCCCATAGTAAAACCTAGGTAGTTAGACATAGTTTTCCAATCTAGTTGAGTGCAGGTATTTGATCCAAATATGGCAACGATGAACTAGGAACAATTAGTTAGACGAAAGAATTATATATACAAGAATTAGATATGTAGTTTTTATGGTTTTGGGTTTGGTATGGAGAATACACACTAGTTAGATGAAAAATTGAAATAAGTAGTTCGTAGTGTATAGTAGTTTCTACGGTTTGGGGATAGCTTTAGACCTACACGCATCTACTTAAACAAAAGAATGAAATACATAGTCTTTAGGATTTACTATGGGAATAAATAATATATTTGATCTTTCCTTCAAACTATGTCCGTAGAAACTATGTATTTAATCCTTCTTGACCCTCGGTAGTTATTCCCATCAACGATCATCTTGCCCTTGTTAGTGTACTATATTCCTATGAACTATGTAGACTATGTTCTAGAAACTAGTTAGTTCATAGTATCTTATAGGGTATGAACCAGTTGTCAACTATTATATGAACCCTAGGATCTCTTCTATGGACTATCTAGATGAACATGACAACTATGTATCATGTTCATCTAGATACTTCCATAACTTAAGGTTCTATGAAATTATTGTTGCCTATCTAGTTATGAGGCGTAGTTCATGGAGGCAATTTGGTTATATGAGGCTTATCATTGTTATGTTCACTAACTATGTTCAACGATGGAGCCTCATCTACCTCCATAACTTATTGAGGGAAATGAGGCTTATCATCTTCACTATATCAACCTAGGCTAAGTTAGTTCCTAGAACATTAGACTAGTATATATGTTATACTATGTAAGTAGTTCACTATGGAGGTGGTTCCCTACATAGTTACTTGTAGTAACTATAAATGTTAGGATTAACCCTAGTTAGATTAGGATAACCTCACTCTAAACTATAGGCTACATTACATGATATAGTTAACTAACTTATATGTTCCTCCATCTAGATGGACTCCATCATTTTTGTATGTAGTTTAGTTACAAGTTAAGGTCCATCTAGATGAACTTATGCATATATACTACCGATCATATAGTTAATTACCATTCATAGTGAACATATACATAGCTAATCAACCATGTAACTTATCCATCGTTATCATTAGGGATGACTATATACTATGGGTACTTAATCGTAGGATATCTAAGGTTCATTATATACTATAATAGGTTATAATCAACCATATAACCCATGAAGTTTATGGGTTATAACTTTACTTATAATTATACTTATACAGTCATCTCTAATGTTACATAGTATCCCTAATAGGTTATAATCCTAAGTTATTTCCCATAAACTTCACATTGTTATACCTTAACTACATTATATATGTAGTTTCATGAGCATATAGGGTTATAGTTAGGATAGGGTTTAGTTAGACATAGTTCCGATTTTAGTTAGGAACTATGCCTCCATGAACTATGCCTTGTAATCCTATACTAAGTTAGGATAGAACCAGCTTAGTTCATCTAGATGAACTTAAGGTTAATTGACAATCATGGAGGTATAGTTCCTACCTAAGATCGGAATTTAGTTAACTATGTTCAAATCATATGAACTTAGGAACTTAGTTAACTATGTTCCATCTAGGCATATGAAAATATAAACAAGATAGTCCACAACTAAGGATATATGTTATTATAGGATTAACTTATAGTTCATGAACATAGTGGACTATCTAGTTCATGTTATTATCGGTTAGGGTTAAACTATATATATGTTCATGAATTGTTATATATATAACGTAGACTATGTTTTATGAAAGGGCAAGATGTTCCATCTAGCTAATTATTTGTATTAGCTTAATTAGTTTAGATGAGGCATTGTCCATAGAACAAGATTAGAGTTTATGTCATATTAGAATACTATGAACTTATTCTATCATAGTTCATAGTTAGGGCAACTATGAACTATGATATATATGATAGGGTTTAGGAGATAGGACTATGAACTATGTACTAGAACTATTAACTTGTATAACCATGGGATACGTAGAAATTGATACAACTTTTAACTAGTATAACCATTTTAGGACAAAATGGATATGTATAATCAACTATTTTGTTCTCCTAATTGTATAATACCCTAGTATATTAAAAATTAACTGGTTTTGGGTTATACAGACTACATCCTAGATACGTATAATAGATCTTCATGGATATAGATAGAGACTCTATCCATTTCTTGTCCTATATTAGCCCTAGTTAGCTAATACAAATAATTAGCTAATACCTAAGTACAATATAGATGAGTTTAGTTAGATAGTAGGGTTACAGCCAGTTATAACTAGTTACCAAATCTGGCTATATGACATATATGTATTTGAGCCTATATATGCTATATCTAGATGAACCAGTCATAGGTTTACTATGTGTGATCTATAGTCCTTATACTATAAACCTTATAGTAGTCCATAGTTATACATATAATAGATGGTACTACATAGTTATATGAACCTATGATATAATATATAACTAAGGACTATATAGTCATAATCATAACTACATTATTAGTTCTATCTATAGTTAGTACGTATAATAGAGGTTAATCCTATGTCAAACTAATAATGTAGAACTATTATTATAAATACTAGTTATGATACTATGTTTGTATGACTATCTAATTGTTTGTACTTGGATATCCCTACTTATTAGGATACCAGATTAATAAGGAGTACTATAGTACAGATGAACATGATGACCCTAAGTTAGACTATATCATAACTTATATAGAGTACAGTTATTCATAGTCTATATTAGTTAATCTTAACTTATGTGAACATGTTCACATCCTAACCCACAACTCATTGGATGGTAATAAGTAGTTTCTAGGATTTACTATGGGAATCAAATATGTAGTATTTAGGGGTTCTTCCATCCGAAACCATTCTTAGTTGGGATGGAAGAACCCCTAGATACTATATATTTTATTTTTCCATCTAACGAGTTGTGAGCATTCTTAGTTGAGATGGCTGCACTCTAAGATTATATGGAAGAAGCCACACACAACTAGTTAGACAGAAGAATGAAATACGGAGTTTCCATAGTTAAAGGTTGGGGTTTGTTATTGAGAATACACACAACTAATAATATGTCTAACTAGTCTGTATTATGGACAATGGCATCCGTATTATGTAATCCTTTTAGGATGAGGAGTGAATTCTAGACATGTTTAATAGTTAGGACCCATAGTAAATCCTATGTCGCTAACCCTAATACAAACTATAGTTCATGAAATATGTCTAACTACCTCGGTTTTACTATGGGTTAGGATTAGGGTTCCTGCTAATCTTAACCCTGCTAAGTATTGTCTCTTGTATTTGATTAGGGTATATGAACATACATATGTAATATAGATGGGTTACCTTAGTTATATAAACTAGTAACTATTTAGTACTATAATAGGGATATCCATATCCATAAGTTAGGAACATAGTTAGTTTAACCCATATATAATTCTTAACTTATATATAACTTATATAAGTCCCTAGTCCTTATATAATGAGATTATAGTCCTATCCTTCTTATATAATAGTCTACTATTCAGGGAACATTATATTTCCTGACTATATGCACTTCTATCTCATATACTATTATATAAAACTATGATAGTAGTTAAGAAAGAGTTAACTATATATGATAGTAACCTATACTAAGGTACCATCTACATAGTTTATGTTAGGACAGAGGGAGACATAGATAGATAACCTTAAGTTATCTATGTATAACTACATATATAATAGTCTAGAATAAACAATGAGAACTATCTAATTTTTAATCCCACTATAGTCTTCTAGATTATGTTTATAATAATAGAGTATAGAAGACATATGACACAATTATACTCTATAGATTTTACTGTCTCCTAGGTAGTTGAGACATAGTTTTCCTATCAAGTTTAGTGGAGGTATTTGATCTAAATATAGCAACAATGAACCAGGGACAATTAGTTAGACGAAAGAATTATATATGGAAGAAACAACTATAGACTACTAGTTGTGTGAATACATAGTCTCTAAGATTATATATGTAGTTTCTATGGTTTTGGATACATAGTCTCTAGGATTAGACTCTAGGGTTAGACTCTAGGAATTTACACAACTAGTAGTTGTGTATGGATCCTTCCCTAGAGACTATGTATTCACACAACTAGTAGTTGGTATGGATCCTAGGATACATAGTCTATAGGATTAAACTCTAGGAATACCCTAGAGACTATGGGTATGGACACAAACATTATACCCTAGCGTCTAATCCTAGAGACTATGTAATTCATCCTTCTTACCCCTGGTTTAGGGTTATAACCTAGGTTATAACATAACTTATATATTATGTTATGTTTATTTATATAGCCAATATTATACGGGCTATCTGTTATAACCTATGCCAATATTATACTCCTATAATAATATAAGTTACAGTAGTACAGTAACTTAGAGGCTATTAATTTGGTATTTATACCGTATTCTATATTAGATACATAGTTTAAACCTAGTTTATATGGTTTATGACATATATGTGAGGTAGTTCATACTAGTATTGACATATGTAGACAACATATATTATTATAATGAGATTAAAATTAATATATGATTTAATTTTAATCTCATTATAATTACATATGCACAATATGTCCCTAATTCAAATTTAGGGACATATATTATATGTATTTGATCCTTCTTGCCCCTAGGTAGTCTTCTAATGATGTATAATATAATACAAAACTTAGACGTAATTATTAACATTACGTATAATGTTTGTATAGGACCTACCCTAGAGACTACAAATTATATGTATAAGATTCTAATAACTTATTCATATGTTTGTATGAACCTTAATTTACATGAATAATAACTTAATATAGGATATAGACATAATCAGCTATATTCCTGTTAATCCTAGTCTTATCAATACTTCGGTCACAATGCACCTTGAGTTGCCGAAGAACCTCATCCCGAGTCTAAAGCATATAATCCACTTCGGCAATAGAGGAGTGATGAGGCAAATACGATAACATTGAAGGAGGGGGGCGACCATAGACAACCTCAAATGGGGTGAACCCAACACGCATGTGGTAGGCCGTGTTGTATGACCAGTCAGCCCATGGAAGAAGCTGAATCCAACGCCGAGTCTGATCCCCAAACAAAGCAGCATAAATACTACTCGAGACAACGATTTACCACCTTAGTCTGACCATCCGACTGAGGGTGATATGCAGTACTCATATGAAGCTCCGTACCTTGCAAAGCAAAGAACTCTCGCCATAACTGAGAGATGAAAACCCGATCCCGGTCTAACACAATAATATGTGGCATACCATGATCTGGGCCGTAAACGGATGGCTCAAGGCACAAAAATGAGCATACTTCGATAAACGGTCTACCACCACCATATTATTCCGACTTACCTCGGACCATGGGTAAGGCTTCCACGAAATCCATGGACACATCCTCCCAAACTTTGTCAAGAATAGGAAGGGGCTGAAGGAGCCCTGCCGGTGGTCGTGGATGCTGATTTAGCCCTCTGGCATGTGTCACAAGCCGCCACAAAGTTATGCACATCCTTCTGGAGCCCTTGCCATATAAAGCTATGACTCATTCGTTTGAATGTTCTGAACGGCCCTTCATGACCGGAACCTAGAGTATCATGGAAATGGGAATAATCGATCCTTCTAGAACAAAAGATTCTCTTGCCAAACTGTTATGTTCCGGCCCGTTATGTTCCGGCCCATCGTAGTATATTATATTAGCTGGCCCAACTTAGGGGAATAGCCCAGCCGGCTTTGCTTAGGGGAGTAGCCCATCTTATTTCTATTATCTGTAATAAGGCCACAAGCCCAATTAAAGGGAATAGCCCAGTGAGTAGATGTAGCCCATCGTGGGAACTATATATTGAGCTTATACTCTCCTAAATGGATTATGAAGAATTTACCCTAATCCTATTCTCTTGTCTCTTCCCTCTCACGTCCCCCCTCAGCCAGCCGCCGGCCAGCTGAGAGGCTCCTTCCCTCCTTTCCCCGATCTCCCTTATTCATTCCCCTTACTTTCCTTCTCTTTTCCTTCTTCTTCTTAACCTCATACTCCTATTTCCTTATTCCAATCCTCAATACTGCAGTCCTTATTGTCTCAGATCGCTGGGACATACCATTGGTATCAGAGCCAACAATCCTTGGAAGCACGAGCCTTTGACGATGGCCAGAAGCAACCAGGGCACAGACATTAAGCATCAGCCGACGGCTGATGCAACGGGGCTAGGGGACTCCCCCAATGAGGTGCCGCCCTCTTCTCCCCAGCGAGATGATGTTTGTGAGATGATGGCGCGCCAAGACCAAATCTTTCAACTTCTTCTCCAGAACCAGCAACAATACCAAAAGGAGATGATGCAATTCAGGGAGACCCCAGCAACAACAACAAAGGGACATGGCGCACTTCAGAGACTCCCTTGACCGCCTGTCCTTGTCTACGACAGCACCCCAACCCCCAAGTCGATCTGACAGAGGGGTTCTGCCGCCTCCTATGAGCGGACCTTTTGCTCGTTGTCCTCCCCTTATGGCTCGACGCATGGACCAGAACACCACACCAGCCGGCCTCCAACCTTTGGGCGCTGGATTGTTTGGCCAGCTTGGTGTTCGACAGAATGCCTCAATGACCCCTTGGTACCGCCACATGTAGACAGGGGTCTAGGAGATGAGGATAGCTAGTTCGACTGGCCACATACCTAGGCTGAAGCCAGTTGGTCCACCCACGGACCATCACTCGAGGAGCACCAACTTCCCAGGCCATCAGCAGAGATGAGATTAGCACGGCTTCAGTTTCCCAAGTACTATGGGGATGACAATCCAGTGGATTGGGTATATCAGGCAGAGAAGTTCTTTCGTTACCAGGACACCCGGTCCGACAAGGATAAATTAACGGTAACCTCTTTCCATCTCACTGGCGATGCTTTGGTTTGGTATCAATACTTTGAGGCGGAACAACCAGGGCATTCATGGCAGCAATTCACTCGAGAACATTGTGTTCAATTCGGGCCTACAGAGTATGCCGACTTCAATGAACTTCTCAGCTTCCTACGCCAGACTTCCACTATGTGTGCTTACCAGATGGAATTTAAGAGAATAGCCAACCGTATTCCGTCTTGGACGCAGGAGGCCCTGGTGGGTAAGTTCATGCACGGCTTGAAGCTAGAAATTTCTGATGCTATTCGCCATTACCCATGCACAACTTTGGCTGAAGTGACTAGACATGCACGAATTGCAGAGGAACGCCTCAACCGTCAGCGGCGAACTTGGAGGCCCCCTTCGCGAGCCCCTCTATTGTCCGCCATCCAGGTACCAATGGCTAAACCCTTAATTCACATGTACAACAGCCGGTCATACGTCGTCTGACCCAGGCCCAAATGGAGGAGCGACGATCTAAAGGTCTTTGCTTCAATTGTGATGAACAATTTGTGAAAGGACACCGTTGCAAGACTCGTGCACTCCTGCTTTAGAGGGTCTATGGGACGAGGGCCATGATGATGAGGACGGGGCTGGGTTTGCATCAGAACCGCCCCCCTGCTGATCTACCCGAGATCTCTTTTCATGCCTTCTCGGGCGCGTACATGCCTCAGGACTATGAGCGTCCAAGGCACTATTAAGAAGCAAAAAGTCTCTGTGCTGATCGATTCGGGTAGCACTCATAATTTTATAAATGATAAAGTCGCAGTGCGGCTGGGGATGTCCTTTGCAAGCCTCATTCCCCTTTGATGTACGCATTGGTGATGGCTCGAACCTCCACAGCGATGGTATGTGTCCACACGTGGAATTGACTATCCAAGGTCACGCCTTCTCTGTGGACCTCTATTTATTGCCCACGCAGGGGGCTGATGTGGTCCTGGGCGCGCAGTGGCTCCGTGGTCTAGGAGATGTGGTTTGGAATTTCGACGCAATGACCATGCAGTTTGCTATTAGCGGCCAGACTGTCAGGCTCTCAGGCAGTCTTCCAGGTACCCTTCACTCTTTGTTTTCGGTGGATTCCCTCACTCATGGTACTCCTCAGGGTTTTTTTATTGCAATTATTATCATCTGCTGGGATTACTCCTCGCGAGGACCCCCGGATTTGGCCGACCTCCTGTCGGGTTTTGAGGACCTCTTTCAGGAGCCTTCGGGGCTGCCGCTTCCGCGGTCACATGACCATCATATTCCTATCATACCAGGGGCTGCCCCGGCCAATGTGCGTCCTTACCGGTACCCTCATATCCAAAAGGCTGAGATTGAGAAATTGGTCCATGACATGCTTTTGACTGGGATCATCCGACCAAGCTCTAGCTCATACTCCTCACCAGTCTTGTTGCTCAGGAAGAAAGATGGCACATGGAGATTTTGTGTGGATTACAGGGCTCTCAATGCAATCACTCTCAATGATAAGTACCCCATTCCTGTCATAGAAGAGTTGCTGGATGAACTCACCCATGCGCGAGTCTTCTCTAAACTAGACTTGCGCGCGGGGTACCATCAGATCCGCATGCATCCTGAGGACGTTCACAAAACAACCTTTCGCACACATGATGGCCACTACGAATTCTTGGTTATGCCTTTCGGTCTCACTAATGCTCCGACTATATTTCAAGGGCTTATGAATGACTTATTTCGGGATTTTCTATGGCGGTTTGTTCTTGGCTTACAGTTCCTCTTGGGAGCAACATATCGAGCATCTGCGCACCGTCCTTGAGGTAATTCGTGCACACTCCTCATTTATAAAACGGTCCAAGTGTTCGTTTGGATGCTCTCAGGTTGATTATTTAGGCCACGTATTCTCTCATGGGGAAGTGTCCACTGATCCCTCCAAAGTGACCGCTATACTTAACTGGCCGGTCCCGACTTCTCTGAAGAGCCTCCAGGGGTTTCTTGGGCTTAACCGGCTACTATCGACGATTTTGTGGCTAATTATGGTTCTCTCGATGCCCCTTTGACCGGCCTTCTCAAGATGGTGCTTTTGCGTGGTCCCCGGCAGCCGAGTAGGCTTTTGACACCTTAAAAACAGCTATGTCTTCTGCCCCTGTTTTGGCCGTTCCTAATTTTTCTTGGCCCTTTGTGGTGGAAACGGATGCCTCGGGTCATGGGCTAGGCACCGTTTTGTTATAGGATGGCCACCCTATTGCTTATTGGAGCAAGGCTTTGTCGGGTCGATCATTGTTGCTTTCAGCCTATGAAAAAGATATGCTTGCTATTGTGCATGCTGTGGCTAAGTGGCGACCATACTTATTGGGGCGCCATTTCATTATCCGCACAGACCATCAGCCGCTTAAATATTTCTTGGACCAGCGGGTTGCTACACCGGCTCAACAGCGTTGGGTTACTAAACTCTTGGGATATGACTATGAGTTGGCTTATAAGCGTGGGTCCGAGAACATTGTTGCTGATGCCTTGTCTCGTCAACTCAAGCCCGCGTCTTCCTTTGGTATGTCCCCCTCCCTCTTTTCCTTTTCTTGCGGATTTGCGGCAAGCTTATACGGACGACCTGCGACGGTTACTATATTGGACCGACTTCAGGCCAACTGTTCTATTGATCCGTCTTTTGTCCTGCGGGACTACATTATATATTGGAAGGAAAGGTTGTGGGTACCGAATTGTGACAGCATTCATCGGACGATTCTTGACCACTTTCATCCTACTCCCACTGCGGGATGAAGGATCCTTCCAGACTTATAAGCGGGTCTCACAATGTTTTCTATGGCGAGGTATCAAGCGTGCCGTTCAGCGCTTTGTGGCTGAGTGCGCAGTTTGCCAGCGCGCCAAGGCTTCAACAACTACCCCTGCGGGCCTCTTACAGCTGCTACCTGTTCTGGATCAGGTGTGGGAGCACGTCTCCATGGATTTTATTGAGGCCTTACCGGTTGTTCAGGGCAAATCAGTGATCATGGTTGTGGTCGATCGCCTCAGCAAATACACCCATTTTTTAGCCATGGGACATCCTTATACGGCCAAAGGTGTTGCAGAACTTTATGTGTGGGATGTCGCCAAACTTCATGGTATGCCACGCACTATAGTTTCGGACCGCGATCGCATATTTATCTCTCAGTTTTGGCAAGAGTTCTTCCTTCTTCAGAATTCGCGTCTCCTCATGAGTTCAGCATATCATCCGCAAACTGATGGTCAGACAGAGGTGGTTAATTGCTGCCTTGAACAGTATCTCCGTTGTTTTGTGGGTGACAATCCTCGGCGTTGGCTACAATTTCTTCCTTGGGCAGAATGGTCTTACACCGCCTACCATATCTCGACCGGCTTCATGCCATTTCAGGTTGTCTATGGCCGGCCTCCACCCACCTTACTCCATTATGTACCGCAGCGGGCTTCCATCAGTGAGGTTGACTATCTCTTACAAACCCGTGATGATGTTTTGCAGCAGCTGAAGCAGAATTTATCTTTAGCCCAAAACTGCATGAAGCAGATTTATGATAAACACCACACCGATCGCGAGTTTCAAGTTGGTGATTGGGTCTACGTCAGTTTTCTTCCGACATGCCAGTCATCTTTATATCAACCTGCCAGTGTTAAGTTAGCTCACCGGTTTCATGGACCGTATCAAGTTCTTGAGCGCATTGGTCCGGTTGCCTATCGCCTCCTTTTGCCGGCTGATTCGACTGTTCACCCCATCTTTCATGTTTCACGACTCCGGCGTGTTGTTGGCGATCCAGCCCTTTTGGTTCCTACTCCACCTCCTACGTCTATTTCTTCCGACTTGCCATTGATTCCAGCTTCCAAGGTGGATTCTTGCCGCGTTCGTCGTTCGGGGCGCATTGTCACGGAGATTCTTATTACATGGCAGGGCAGGCCTTTGGAGGAGGCTTCCTGGATTTCTGAGGATGAGTTTTTGGCCCAGTATCTCGATTGGACGCCTTGAGGACAAGGCTCATAGCGGAGCATAGTGGAATGTTATGTTCCGGCCCGTTATGTTCCGGCCCATCGTAGTATATTATATTAGCTGGCCCAACTTAGGGGAATAGCCCAGCCGGCTTTGCTTAGGGGAGTAGCCCATCTTATTTCTATTATCTTTTATAAGGTCACAGGCCCAATTAAAGGGAATAGCCCAGTGAGTAGATGTAGCCCATCGTGGGAACTATATATTGAGCTTATGCTCTCCTAAATGGATTATGAAGAATTTACCCTAATCCTATTCTCTTGTCTCTTCCCTCTCACGTCCCCCCTCATCCAGTCGCCGGCCAGCTGAGAGGCTCCTTCCCTCCTTTCCCCGATCTCCCTTATTCCTTCCCCTTACTTTCCTTCTCTTTTCCTTCTTCTTTTTTACCTCATCCTCCTATTTCCTTATTCCAATCCTCAATACTACAGTCCTTATTGTCTCAGATCGCTGGGACATTCTACAAACAAATGGAGGCTCTGCAGTTGGGTCAGCCTGGAGACGGTCAATCAACTCTTTGGTGGGGGAATCTTCCACATAGGCACGTTTCAGCTCTGGAAGAAAGGGGCAGCACAGAACTAATAATGCCAAACTGACCCTCTCAGTAGGCCGTTGAGACAGGGCATCGACGACAGTGTTTTCAGCGCCCTTCTTATACACCACTTCATAGTCATATCCCAACAGTTTGCTGACCCAATGCTGTTCGAGGAAGTATTTTAACGGTTGGTGGTCTGTCCGAATGAGAAAATGATGGCCTAGCAGGTACAGCCGCCACTTGGTAATGGCGTGGACAATAGCAAGCATCTCCTTCTCATATGCAGACAGGGTCAAGGAATGCCTCGAGAGTGCTTTGCGAAAGAACACAATAGGCCGCTCCTTCTGTAGCAGAACAGTCCCGAGGCCAGTATCAGATGCATCAGTCACTATCACAAAAGGAAGGCTGAAATCCGGAAGAACTAATACAGGGGCGGTAGCTTTTCAGAGTTTGATGAATGATCTGCTTCAGCCCTACCTCCGCCGGTTTGTGCTCGTATTCTTTGACGACATCCTCATATACAGGGGAGGACCATCTATGCCACCTCTGGTCAGTTTTTACCATCCTGCGTGCTAACTCCTTATTTTTAAAGCACTCGAAGTGCTCCTTTAGCAGCGTGCAGGTAGATTATTTGGGCCACATTATCTTGCATGAAGGCGTGGCCACTAATCCGTCGAAGGTGGAAACTATGCACTCGTGGCCACGGCTCACTTGTGTGAAGTCTCTCCATGGTTTCTTGGGCCTCATAGGTTACTATCGGCGATTTATTGGGCGATATGGGGTGATTGCTTGCCTCCTCATGTTCTTGCTAAAGAAGGGAGCCTTCTCATGATCCGACGAAGCATAGGCAGCCTTTGACCAATTGAAGCACGCTATGGCAACCGCCCCGGTATTAGTTCTTTCGAATTTTTGCTTCCTGTTTGTGATTGAGACAAATGCGTCTGATGCAGGCCTCGGGGCTGTCCTTCTCCAGAAAGAATGTCCTATTGCGTTCTTCAGAAAAGCACTCTCGGGGCGATCCTTGATTTTATCTGCATATGAGAAGGAGATGCTTGCACGCAATCTCCAAGTGGTGGCCTTACTTGTCTTCCAGTGGCTGGGCATGAAGGGATGTTCAGAACATTCAAATGGGTTAGCCATAGCTTCTTATGGACAGGTCTTCAGAAGGATGAACATTCTTATGTGGCAACTTGTGACATGTGGCAGAGGGTAAAATCAACATCTGCGCCGCAGGTCTTCTTCAGCCCCTTCCTATCCCTGACAAGGTTTGGGAGGACGTGTCCATAGACTTCATTGAGACCTTACCCGCGATCCGTGGTAAGTCGGTCATTATGGTGGTGGTCGATCGTCTCTCTAAATACGCCCACTTTTGTGCTTTGAGCCATCCATTTTCTGCCCGAACCGTTGCGGAGATGTATGTGAAGGAGGTCGCCAAGTTCCATGGTATGCCCCGTACTATCGTCTCTGATAGGGATCGTGTATTCATTTCGCAATTCTGGCGGGAGTTTTTCACGCTACAGGGTACGGAGCTCCAAATGAGTACGGTGTTGTGTTCCAGTATGGAACACAAACAAAATCAGATGCCATGGTGAAAAACAGAGAAAAGAAGAAGAAAAGCAAGAAGAGTAAGGAAAACTTGATTCAATATTGCATGCCCAAGAAGGAGGAAGAAGACCTCCTTATAAAGAAAGAGAGGCGCGTCTTCCTAGCCTGATTACAAGATATGACCTTTCAGCTTCCTAAGTTAATTCCAAGATATGACTTTTCAGCTTCCTAGGTTGATTACAAGATATGGCTTTTCAGCTTCCTAGGTTGATTACAAGATAATCTTTTAGCTTCTGAGGTTGATTGATTACAAGATAACCTTTCAGTTACCAAGATATGGTTCTACGTACTGCCATTCACAACACTCCACCACGCTTCCGCTTCTGCCTTGTCCTCAAGGGGGCCAAGTAGTAAATGCTTCATAAACAGCATTGACAGAATACGCTCTTCGCGGGCATGAATCATGACCTTGATAATAGCGAACTTGGTGAAATCGAGGAGGTTGGTGATAGAGTACCTCCTCCCAGAGCAATCGAATAGGATCCCACCGATCTTGGGTCCCATCGATAGAGTAGTCAGCTTGTGCTTCTCAGCTGCCTCTTTTAGCCTCTGGATAGCTAGCATATCTTTAGTGAGGTATATATTGTCTATCCTCTTGAAGCTACTAATTAAGTAGTCAACCAAGGCATTATTTAAATCTTCTCCAACTAGGAACGTATCTCCATTGGTAGCTTGCACCTCAAAAGCTCCATTAAAGTTCTCCAGAATTGAAACATACAAAATACCACCTTCAAATATGGTCAGGTCCTTGCATAGTTCTCTGATACTGGCATCTCCTAACCTTCCTGCTTCATACAAAGTCACTGCATGGGATTTCAAACCTGGTAAAAGCGAACCCATCATAAGATATGTAATATTAGCATCAACAACAAAGCCAAGCCTAGTGGCTCCATTCCGGGAGGTTTCTGAACAGTTGCCATCTAAAACATTTCCACCGGCAGACACGTTTGTAGAGCCAATACTAGCATGAGATCCATCTTCTTCATTGCTAAGTAAATGAACAGGGGGAACTGGTTGATTTGATAGATCTTGAAGAACTGATCCGAAATAAATTAGTTTTACAGCCCATCTTAAACGACAAGAAAAAGATGTAGCAGCTTGCAACTGAAGGAGATCAGCCAGTAATGTTGCAGTCAATTCAGCGACAGTTGCATTCTCACTTGAACCCATGAAAACAGCATATAGCAACTCTTCTATTGGATCTTCATGCGGCTGCTCCATGTGGGCAATGAGTCCTTCTAGCCTAGAGACTTTAAAATGATCATCAGGATAAGCAGAGACTTTCAAAAGAGATTAAACCTTGCCGATAAAGACCATTTACAATAGCAGGATAAAAAAAGTGAATGCATTTGCCTCTTCTTTGCACACCTTGTCAACTGTTGTTGCTGCTTCTTCTGAGAGTTTCTTAAATTCGTCCAGCATGAAGTTAAAAGGCAGACGCCCAGCCAAGGTTCTATTGCAAAGTCATTAGCAAGTGTAGCTTGGTTTGGAGTTATGCACCCGGTCGACAGAAAGTCGCATGAGTGCTTGTGAGGCAGAGAAAGTGCATAGATGTAGCCGAGATAACTCAGTTGTTCCCTAACTCCCGGTCCAGGAATAGCCTGTTGGAGCTTCTTAATAAATTTGAAAACAACAATCAACTGATAGTGAGTCACAGCAGCCTCCACTAAATCAGCAGAGAGTGCAGCAAAGCCTTCTTGAGGATTTGATGCCTTGTTGATGTTTTTGTCACACGCTACAACCAACCTTGCTGCCCTAGCTTCAAATGCCTCTATTATGAAAGACTGATTCAACCCGTCCCCAGCATTCCTAACACCACTAGCACACTGCATCAAGTGTTCTAGTCATGCCATATATGCTGTAATACCTATTGATTGTTTTCCTGTCCACATCTGAGACACAGTCGTTACCAAAACCCATGCAACCTGCATCAGCAAAACAAAGTCATCTCCCTCATATGTACAAGCCGGGACATACACGGCAAAGATCTTAGGCAGTCTGCTGCTAGACAGATAGCCATGGCCACCACATAATTTTCGGTATTCTTCAATACCATCAGCAATGGCAGATGTTGTAGATTTCAAACCCGCAGTACACGCATGAACCTCCGGTAGAGTTGAAAAATCATTATTTTGCAATCTCTGGGTAACCTCAGTGTACAGCCATTTCAACCACTCTCCCACGAACCTGAAAGCATATGCAGAAGCCAGCAATGGAAAGTGCCTACCCTGCTGAGCTTTATAATAACGTACCTGGGTCTCAGGAACTAAAGAGCAGCCGGTACCCAAAGTTATTGCAGACTGAATGGCTGTTATTGTTTGGAAGACACTGGACACAAGAGCAAAACTCTGCCTTTGGGACTTCCTAGATTGCTTTATCTGGTCAAATATTTCAAGCAGGCCATCCATCATACCGACAACAACTCCTCCAGTCACTGGTATTAATAGTATCCGAGGCCATGTATATGTAAGTCTTTGCAGACGTAGCCAAGCAGCACCTTTCGATTCAGAAATCAAAGCAGCACCTTCCGGAGAGCTGAACATAAGGAAGGAATCGATGGAACCAGTGTTACTTCCTTCAGGGAAATCAAAAACAGCTCTTATCTCAAGTGAATCGCTCGATGCATATGAATACTCCTGAAACAATTCGATCCCCTTATGCCCAGTATATCTACTGAGCTGCAACACTTGATCAACAGCTTGAACAACATTGTTCTTCCTTATTTCATCTTCAAATTGAGAAGGGGTAGGCGCCAGCTGGGAAGGCGACATAGCAGTTCTGGGTAGACACACGACGACACTTCGAAGAGGCATTTCGTCAAACACCTGGGGGCCATGAGAAGGGTGAGAAAATAGCCGTTGTCGGAACTCTTTGTGCTGCCATGTCCGGCCGTGCCCGCCTGGGCGGCGATGCTGGCCAAGGATGCGGAGGCAGCGGCGATGCTGGCCAAGGATGCGGAGGCAGCGGCGATGCTGGCCAAGGATGCGGAGGCAGCGGCATAGCTTTGGGCGGCGTCGTGGCCACCGCAGCCTTTGGAAAAATCCCATCTTTAGGCAATGGAGAGGGGAATGGTGGCATCTTTGAAATCGGCCAGACTGCTGTGGGCGGCGGGGTCGCGTGTCGGAGGTGTCAATCGGGGCGACGATGGAGGAGTCAGGGTGACAGTCAGCGTTGGAGGCCTAATCCTCCGAGGCTATGGCGGCGGCATCTCCAATCGTGGAAAGTTTGGTCTCGATGGCAGAACCGTGGAAAGTTTTGTCTCCAGGTAGAAGGGACTCCGGGGTCGGGATGTCTCTGCCTCGACTGCGGAGGTCGTGGCGGCGACTGGGGCAAATGGGGGTGCTCCTGGCGGCGATCTGGAATAAATCTAAGGAGAAGGCAGACTCATTGTGGAGACAATGGGGATGTTGGTGGCCCATTGTGGTGGTGCATAGTCCGAGTGAAAGGGGACCAGCGGTTGGACAGAGGAGTATGGCGATGACTGGGGAAGGGACACTGGTGGCGGCGGCATCTGGAAGGAAGTCGCTGATGGTGGTCGGGAGTGAACCGGAGGAGAAGGATCTGTATATGAAGAACCTACCCATTTTCCATCGCGAACGAGAGTAGCGATCTGAGGATAGTGCGAAGGCTCGGAGGTTGGATGGTGGTGGTGTGAGTTCCGTTGCGAAACTGATGGCGGCGGCGGCTGTGGGCAGCCCACTGCGGCTGGAATGGAGCGGGGGTCAGCGAACCCTGAATGGCGACGGTAATGACAGCGGTCATTTGGGTCGCAGAGATCCGTTCAAGGATTTTGGCACACAAGTCTAGCATAGCATCCTGCGTTCCAGCGGATCGGAATGGCTCTGATACCAATGTTGTGTTCCCGTATGGAGCACGAACAAAATCAGATGCCATGGTGAAAAATGGAGAAAAGAAGAAGAAAAACAAGAAGAGTAAGGAAAACTGGATTCAATATTGCATGCCCAAGAAGGAGGAAGAAGACCTCCTTATAAAGAAAGAGAGGCGCGTCTTCCTAGCCTAATTACAAGATATGACCTTTCAGCTTTCTAAGTTAATTCCAAGATATGACTTTTCAGCTTCCTAGGTTGATTACAAGATATGACTTTTCAGCTTCCTAAGTTGATTACAAGATATGACTTTTCAGCTTCCTAGGTTGATTACAAGATAACCTTTCAGCTTTCGAGGTTGGTTGATTACAAGATAACCTTTCAGCTTCTTTCAGCTTCCGAGGTTGGTTGATTACAAGATAACCTTTCAGCTTCCGAGATATGGTTCTGCGTACTGCCATTCACAATATATGGCCTATCACCCTCAGACGGATGGTTAGACCAAGGTGGTCAACAGATGTTTAGAGCAGTATTTATGCTGCTTTGTCAGGGATCAGCCTCGATGTTGCCTTCAGCTTCTTCCATGGGCAGAATGGTCATACAACATGGCTTATCACACATGTGTTGGCTTCACTCCTTGCGAGGTGGTCTACGGTAGTCCTCCTCCTTCAGTTTTGTCTTATGTGCCTCAATGCTCCTCTATTGTCAAGGTGGATTATATGCTTCAGATGCGGGATAAGGTTCTTCGGTGCACCCCGTTTTCCATGTGTTTCTGTTATGTCCCAGAAATTTGAGACAATAATGATTGAGAGAATTGGGGAATTGAAGGAAAAGAGGATAGAGAAAGAGAGGGAATAAAGGAGGAAAAGAGGAGAGAAGAAGAAGCGTCGACGAGGGAGGGTGTGGCTAGAGGAAGAAGGAGGCTAGAGGAAGAATGAGATTAGGGTTTAATTCTTGCATAATGAAAATAGGGCAACGAGCCCAGTACATATAGGCGCTAAGCCTAAGAGCTAATGGGCCTGATGGCCATAACACCTAAGTGACACAAATATTAAAATAACCTATTCCTACTGTAGCGGCCCACATGGCCTTATTAAATAATGAAATACCCTCATAACTAAGGAACATATCATTCCACCACGCTTCCGCTCCCGCCTTGTCCTCAAGGCGGCCAAGTAACGAAATACCGCGCTAAAACCATCAGAAGGATACCACTGTAAAGCAGGGACCCGAGTATCCCCATGTGTATAGACATTGGTATAATCAGATAAAAAAAAACCTCAGGTCTCGAACTGATAGCACCAGTTAGAAGGCCCCCAGCAAACCTTGTGGAAATGGCTATGCATGTATGAGAGCGTAGATGGGATGTAGCGAATGCAAATGCATAGTCGGCGACCACAGTTATGGTTATTTCAGCTGATGGATGGGCAGCCACAAAGACAGTGACACCCCTTGTAAGATAAGAAATTGCAGCATCTTCAGGCCTTCTTCTGTCCACTTGTTTAGCAATATCCCGGACCATTTCTGCATTTGTGATGGTCCGATGCCCATAATATTGCTCCGACAGGTTGAGATAATAGACTGCATAAATAATGACCCCACTGGTCCCAGGGCTGAGAGTGAATGCACCATCAATATAAGTTCCTTTATCGTCTAAAGGGTTTCCATCAAGGAATGCTTCCGCTGCTGCTTCATCGTTGTTAGACATTGATGCTCCAGGTTTTGAGAAAGTGAGCTTATCGAGCTCATCAAACCACTGCTGAGTAATGCCACCCTTTTCTGATGAAGTGGTGTCATCCTTCGATCCGACTATTTCTACACCCGAACCTCTAGCTTGGCGCCAGATGGAACCCTCTTGGAACGGTAAAGTGAGCACAGTACCATCTGGAATATCGATTGTCATTCGTATGGCACATCTCCCAGGAAGCACATTATACTGATAACAATAACTGGTCTTTGGTCTTCTATAAGCAGTTGCACGTTGAAAAATGAGCTGCAGAGGAAAATCCAGCCAATATGTTTCCCTGAGCACCGCAATTTGGGAAGGTTGAAGACTTGACACTTCTATAGTTTCTCTATGCCATTTCAAATTCCTCTGACCAACTTTAGTATCTCTATGAAAAAACTTCCATGCGAGTGGAATATTAACATGCTGAGAAGAGAATGTGACTTCGAGTGAAAACAATCCGTAAGCTGAAAATTGGGTGGCAAGAAAAAAGGAAAGTGGCAACAGAAGAGGATGGCACAATTGAGTTCCCAAGAATGATGCCAATTGGAAGGCTTCAGCCTTAGGAAATTCATCTCGTGGTTGAGCAAGTATATCAGCAGGATATGGTGAAGCTTTGCTTGTACCAATAGGAGCACGGCAGTAGCTAGATGTACCATTTTGGCAGTCAGTCTCACCACAGTCGATGTCGAGCGGCACTAAAGCTGAACAGTGCAAGCTGAGGCAAGTTGGAAACAAGTCCCCTGGATCGGACACCCATGGGAAATGAAAATTCCCACTACGCAAAGTACCATTGTCCTTTCTCTCAGAACTCACCGCAGGTCTGAAATTTGACGGCCGCCTTCCCATTTCAATATTCTCCAGAACTAGGGAATGAGAATTAATAGAATTCAACTGAAAGGCCCCAGAGATTCCCACATGAGTTGGAATCCCAGGAACTGCATAAAAAATCTGTGTACTCCTTTCTCTGAGCAATAGCGGAGAATACTCAAACTCTTCTCTAGAGGATGAAACTTCGAATCCCATAATGGAGGCACCAAACAATAAGCTAAACCTCGAATAGATAGTACATACTGGCCTCATCAACAGATCAACAATCGTATCAAAAGACTGGTTCCATAAGGAAAGCTCTTTGAGGTGAGCAACAGCCTGCATCTGCCAAATCACTTTCTTGGCAAAGCCGTTGTGGCTCTCCTCAAGATGGTTCTGCTGATTTATCGTAGCCTGCTCAAGGTCATGCATAACTGCCAGCTCAATATACAAACTGGAAGGGCCAATTACATACCTTGCCTTCTTCTTCCGAAGCATGTTGTCCATGGTCGTCATAAAAATTCCTAACTGCTTCTCATCAATCTGCCTATTCCTTATAACCGTGCAGATGTGTTCAAATCCTGACGATGCCGATTCTGAACATCGCCTTCCCAACCAGGCTACAACAGTGGCCAACCTGGGCAAATCAATGAATAATATGAAATGAATTTACTTAATAATAATCCATTTGAGAAAGTCAAATAATTGCCAATAATGTCATAAGCATCAATAAAAGCAATGCAAATAACTAAATAGTCTTTAAACTCTTCTCGGCGCCTGCAATCCGCCTTTCCACTACTGCACTTCCTTATCTCAATTTTCATTTGCACCTGCATCAGAGGATGCATGAGTATTTCATAGAAACACTCAGTAGGATGTAAAAACCCACTGAATTAAAACAAGCAGTATGAAGAGAATAAGAATAACAAAGGTTATAGACATTCCACAACATCTGAACTGAAGTGAGGTCGATACACTTGCATGATTAGTCAACGACAATTCCAACTCGCAAGTATAGGAAAAATATCAATAAGGCTCCTACCACACATAAGGGTAAGGAAAGAATAACAATTATATCAAAGGCTCCAGACATCTAAAGTGAAAGGATTTACAATTTCTGCTTGCTAACCTGATCGCTCGCAAGTGACTAAAATAATATACCAGAACCACCCTAGGGGTCCTCTCTTTGGAACCCTGCCATGCTTCTAGGATGTTGGCCCCACTAGTGCTTACGGACATGATGGTCGGAGACTGAGGACCTTTCGTAATGTCCACAATCTAACGTACGTATAGTGCCTCCCTTTGGGAAGTATGAAATCGCAATTTCAAAAATATAAGTGACCTCGCAAGATCTAGCAATGGCTTAATTGAGCATACTATGAATCCACCATGGGGAGAGTCTCGCAAGATCTCCAGTGGAAGAAACAATCATGTAATCAATATGAGCAATATCTTAAAGGAATAGAGGTCACAACACTCTAAGATCATAAGGTATCTCTTACCATAATAGACTCTCTCATCGAGTATGGATAGAAGTGTCAAGGTCTTTGGCCAACACATAACTCACTCATTGGAGTAGCATAGAATAACAAGCTTCTCAAAGGCATGTAAATCACTCTTGGAATAACAAGGCAACCCAAACACTTTGAATAATAACAACTCACCGAAGGAGTAACATACAATCAATACATACCTTTCATGCTCAGCCCTAGATAGGAATTCCTCATACGCATTAGAATTTTATAATACAAATATCATAGATAAGAAATCAAAGAATTCTTAGATGATTTGAATTCCAAGTGGAATCACAAACCGACATCAATGCTTCAAGGTAGATAGTTATAAATCTCTTGATCAAAGGATTATCTCTCCTAATTAGATTACTTCTAACCCAATTCTTACTGTTATATTCTATAAGCATATAGTCTAATTACTGTTATTGACACATTAATCATTATCGTATCATATTACATGATGTTATTTGTATACTTAGTATTTTCTTTCAGATGCAGCTCACTGCCTCCTGCACAACAGTCCTTTTCCAACGGCTACTTTGCTCTGTACAGTAAGGCTTAACCTCTGAAAGTTTTACTGATAATCCCCTCATGAGTCTAGTTTCTAACCCACTGATTTTATATTTTTTCGATTTTATTTGAATTATTTATGAATTATTTACTACCGACTATCAGCACAGAAACAGTTCTGGCCAAGATTAAGACTCTTAATTAAACTTGATTATCTCACTTAATAACACATTATAGATGATAATATATCATTAACAGACGATATACTCCCCTCTTAGACCAATTACAGAACCTAGGATTATCTGGAATTACTAAAGTTCACTCCTTTCTTATGTTCTTGTACATATAACACAGTTTTTAAACATTAATACATCTCAAGTAAGACCTTTAATGCAAGACACAACTTAAGGCACAAAACTCAACGTGGATCATGATCAACCAAGCAATATCAGAACTTCTAGTCTCTGGAAAATTAATAAAGCATTAGACTTTATGTGCGACTTCCCATCTAGAAACGGAACATGAATGCACATATGATTATGATGCACTACACATAGAAATAATGACACAATTCATTCATCTCACAAGAATCCACACAATACACTAAGGTGCTAAATCAAAACACTTGTCAATATCATATAATCAGAAGAGAGAAGAGGGGAAAAACCATCCTACTTAATTCACCAAAGATTTTGCCTTTCTACGCGTTGCTCGTCTCCTCCGCTTTCTCCAAAACTCCCGCTCCAAGCTCTTGCAAATTCCCACAAGAAGAAGCCTTAAAGGAGGTGGGTGAACGTGGGAAGGAGAGGGGTAAAAGTCTCTGGACGTTCTAGGGCTAGGTTTTCCAATAGCACAAGCCAACTCTCTAGGGTTTATATAGAGTTGGGGGATAATCCCTTCTTAAACTAATTTTCTAAATCACGGACACTTCCAACCAATGGGAAAGCCTCAAGATCCTTCTAGAGACGTGCAAATCAAGTCCAATTGGGATTTGGTATCTTTCCCATGCAAATCCACCCCAAAAATAAGCTAGAAATCACAAAACCACAACCGGCTATCGATCGGCTATACGGCGATCGATCGTCGTATGCGTTGTTCTACACTACCGCGTTACAGCCGATCGATCGCAATTATTGTTGATCGATTGCTTTACCTGAAACAAAACAGTCAAAAATCACAGTAACTACGATCGATCGTTTTGATAAGTCGTCGATCGGTTCAATTTGCCGATCGATCGTTTCTTATGGCGATCAATCGCAGCCACGCTCAAACAAAATTCAATTTCTCATATCTTTTCACTCCGAACTCCAAATCATGCATAGTTGGTGGCGTTGAAAAGCTCTTCTTACCAACTTTAATTCCTATAAGGTAAAACACAACCAAATTAAATATTAAGAGGGTCAAATTTTGGTTTTAAAATACTTACTAATTTTTCGGGTGTTACATAAACTCTAGAAACCCTAACATTATTCCCCATTACTCTTGGATACTATGAGGAGCATAACCTTGCAGAGAAAGGTCGTCATTCCCTTCACATATATCCCTAAATGGTCATTTCCATCAAAAAACCTGTCGTTAATGCCCCATATCTCCATTGTCCAACCTACACCTCCCATTAAGAATCTCTTACAACACCGTCTGTTAGTTGACCCCTTGACCTTCACCCTTCACTTCGAAGTAGTAGATGTAAGAAGTCTATCATTAATTTTCCATCTTATTTATTCATTTATTTTTCATGAGGAAATTTATTTATTGTGATGAATAATTTGTATAGGATTACTTTTACATTCGATTCTCGTGCCCTTTGGTTTAGTACTTGTACGCCGACAGATTTTGATTGTTTACTTTCTATAATGTCATGTTAGGAACGTATTGTAAATAGCATATTTTACGAATACATGTATGTATACTAGTATCCTGCTAGGACATTGCCCATATTGCAAAACTATTTTTATGATGCCTGAATTTACTCTATAGTATCATGATTAGGATTTCTTTTATTTCGTGATGATACTCACTGCATGACAATTAAGTTTTAAATTAAATTTCAACACATAAATGGCGTCCTAATTGCCACTGAGGGGACAATTAGGACGCCGTTTATGTGTTGAATGTATGCCTTAATCGATGAAAAGTTGTAATGATTTTTTATTAGATGCCTTTATTTTATTTTTCTTCATGTCTGAGACAGTATAAAATATTTGGAAGGGAATTCGTGGCAAATCAAGTGCTATTTGATCCCCATCCAATATCCGGAAGGCCATGGAATTTTCTAAAGAATGGATTATTAGTGATCTTAGATTGACTTACTTGGTTACGGTGATGCGCCAAATGTAGTTGGTCTAGAAGAGGTATGTGTAGAATTTTTTGGGCATAATGGGATTTTGGATTTTCATGGTTAAAATTTAATCTAACAGGATCATGCGAATTAAAGTACTTAGTTATATAAAATGAGCCACCTTGTGAAAAATTGTTTGTTGTTTGAACGAACCAATTGTACCATGATTTAGGGCGCGCTGGAAAATTATTTTTATTGATAGCATGTGGATGAGGGTGATGTCAACCTAGTGGTGAGAGTTCCCAGCCCCCTCCCGTGGTATTTGATGTTTCTTGTTGTTGCTTAGGTGCCCAAGAGTGTTCATTTTTTAGAGCCTGTGGCATTTTAGCCAGCAACACAGACAAATATTTTTAGGATCTGGCACTTCCACTGGAATGAGATTCTTTCTCATTCTGAAAGAATTCACCTTTTAATATTCTATCATCATTTGTGATTATTTTTATGACTTACATGATCAACTAGTGTAACACCCGACAAATCGGTATGTTACTAAAACTGAAATAAAACATTTTCATTTATTTTCTTTTGATATATTTTGTACCTTGGCGTTAAAGTATGCGGAGAGAGCTTTCCAACCCCACCAATTTTTCAAAATTTAGAGTTCGGAGCAAAAAGATTTAGAAGATTAAATTTTTGGTCGCGATTGATTGATTGATTTTTTAACTATTTTACTCGCAATCGCACGAGACTACGTATAGTCTAGTGGTAACGAGATCGAACCCTAGCTATTGACTAGCAATCCTAGATATCCACGACTAGCAATCAAGAGTCCTAAATATCGACAACAAGCAAACCTAGCTATTGACAACTAGCATTGCATGCATTCACAGAAATAAAAAGAAAAATATTAAAAACACCCAAATCTACTTTAAAAAAAAGGTTGATAGATTGCAAACGAGGGGAAGGAGTGTCCTTTCCAACGTTGGCGAGTTCCAAGTGTCACTATCCGCCTCTCCAAATTGACTCCTACAAAGACAAGAAAATCAAGTATCAAAATCCTACAAAGACAAGTTTAAACTAATTAGAATTAAGTCAAACCGTTACCAAGTCCCCGGCAATGGCGCCAATTGATTGATTGATTTTTTAACTATTTTACTCACAATCGCACGAGACAACGTATAGTCTAGTGGTAACTAGATCGAACCCAAAGGACTTGGACTGATTCAACTTAATTCTAATGAAAGATTTGATTTTTTATGAAACTAGTTATAACAGAATGAAAAGTTCTAATTTAACAAAGCAATGAAATTTATGTGAAAATAAGATGATGAGAAATATACTAAGACTTCGAATCCACCCAAACCAAATAGCTATCCTCTCCGTTAAACCTGTACAATTCCAAGTGATCAATTATCCGTACCCCTCTCGGAGTCACGAATAATCGTAATGTGTGCAACCCTCTCGAACATGCAACTAAACAATTAAATCTAATTTAATTAATCTCCCTCTCTCGAGCAAAGATCAATCATAAAAATACAATCTTTATTCAAATAATACCTTGGAATTTGCTAAGATCTCTCGAACATTAACAAACCCTTAGTTAAATTTCACTAACAATTACTCTACCCTCTCTCGAGCAACAGAATAATCATAGCAAACTATTAAGCATATGGAATAAAAATCACAACTTTAGAATTGCAAATAAATATTGAGAGTCAAACAATCAGCAGGGCTTCATCTAGTCTTAGTACAATAAAATTTAGCTAGACATGAAAAGAAGGGAAGAAAAAGCCTGGTTCATTGGATTGGTCGCAGGAATACTGTTCACTATTCACCCGGCACTGTTCACGCGCACTGTAGCACTGTAGCACTATTCATCATCTTTTCCGGCGAACTCGCGATTACTGTAGCAGTTGCAAATCGACCCAAAAATCACAGCTTTCTCCTGGCGTTCGACTCCTCCTCCTTCCTTCTCTTCTTCCGGCCAAAGACCCACCGGATTCCGGCGCAAATAGTACCGAAATCCACTGTTTTTCCGACCGGTTGTCCACGCACACAGCTCTATTTTTCTCTATTTTCCGCTCTTTCTGTCGGTGGCTCTCTCCTTTTTCTCTGTGTTTATAGGCCTCGAATGAGAGTCCTAATTCGACTCTTCATCGATTCCTATTCAAAGATGGAATCTCAATCGAAGCTTTCCTAATCAAGGCCGGGTCTGCTCTCCAAGTTCTGGTTTTTTTTTCTTTTCGATTGAGCACGAGCTGCTTCTCGCCGCCGCCGTCTTCGACTGTCACCAGTGCCGTGGCCATCGCCAGCCTCGCCGGAATCCACCTCCCTGTCGCCGGCAGTCGAACCCAGCTGCCATGACTCATCAAAACAGAGCACCGCCTCTGTCTGTCGATCTCAGCCATCATCAACGTTCCCGCCGTCGATTGTCACCGTCGCCGGACCTCGCCGTCATGGTCATCGCTACCCTTTCCGCCGTCAAGATCGCCGCCGTTCGAGCCCATCCTCGCCGTCTTCGACTGTCACCGCCGGCTGTTCTTCACCGGCTGTTCTGGACGAAAGGCCCGAGCTTTGGCTCGGGCTGGGTTTATATTTTTTTTTTCTTTTTTTCTTTTAACTGAACCGGACCTCTCTGAACCGGTTCATATTCCTTTCTTTTTTTTTTCTTCTTTATAACCCGTCGTATTAATCTCCACCGTCGGATCTTCAAAATCCGTTTGACGCGCTCCACTTTTGGCGATCTGCAATTGGACTCTGAAAACCTGCATGAACAAAGTTAAATATAATTTAGACGCATCATAAATTATAAATCCAATAAATCCAATTAACGCATCTAAATTAATCAATTAAGCGCATTTATTCATTAAACTATTAATTACTCACCTAACCATGATTAACCGTTAATTATCCTTACTTCAACTAAAATTACGACTAACAAATAGGCAGAAAGGCATATAAAATGTGTATATTTTATAGATATCAGCGATCGATCGGGCACTGTGGCAAAATCAAAATTGAGGCCGACGCGATCGATCGCCAGGACACGATCGATCGTATCTACTATGATTTGCGATTTGAGTGTGCGCAATTGATCGCTTTGCAACACGATCGATCGTATCTACTGTGACTTTTGAATTGTGCGTGCGCGATCGATTGGATCTGCTGGGAAACGCGATTTCGGTGCGTGCTGATCGATCGCCAGGGCTTGCAATCGATCACTGCGGTTTGAGCAGTTTCTGAATTGTGTGATTTTGTGATCTCTTTGAATGGGGAATCCTACTAAAACTAGGAGAGCTATTATGGAATCGTCCTAGATGACTAGAAGGCAGTTTTAAACCAAAGGTGGAGATCGTTTTGAGAAGATTTGATTGGAGAAAGGGATTTTCTAGTAGAACTAGGATTTCTCTATAAAAACCAATTAAAGGGGGCTGTTGTTCTTAGTGCTTGAACGTCCAAAACCCTTGAATTTTTTGCTGAGTTCTTCTTCAGCAGCTGGGGGAGGTTATCCTTGTCACGTTCGGTTCAAGGAGCAAGGGGTTGAAGTGAGGAGAAGGCGGAGTTCTATGCAAAGATTTGACAAACTCATCACGGTTGGGGTAGGATGTGCTTTTCCCTATTCTACTTTGATCTATCCTTATGTTATGATTGCATGAGATGTTCTGACCCCTTGTTTGCATGGTGGTAATGTTTATAGTTATTAAAGATTCTATTTTTAATGACCATGCATATATGAGTATGACCATGAATCGTGTTTACGTTCAATGTGCTAAAGCCTAGATGGAATTCTTGTCTTGATTCAGCGTTTATGTGGTCAATTATGATTCCCGATGATTTGACTAATTGCTGTCCAAGTTCTATTGTTCTATTATTTGGTCATTATGGGCTGTACTAAATCAGGTATTCCAAGACAGGTAAGTTTCCATAAAAGGAAGGAGATGATGACTCTTTGGTTAAAGTCTATGGGAATTCTGAGTCATGACCTTCTTAGTTTATAGAAAGGTCGTCCTTTTTGAGTTTCCAGTGCATTTTACTTCATGTACTTGTCCAAAATTAGTTGTCCTAATTAGGGATTGTGTAGGAGAGTAAACTACAATGTGCATGAACAATTTTATGTAAAATTAGAGGTATCATAAAATGAAAATTATTGTTTACTAACAATGCCATAAAGGTGATGTATCACACTTTGGGAATGGGTGATGATTATTAGTATTATGATTTTTTATGATATATTATGTATTTATTATGATTGGAACTTATTAGAATAAGTTAGGCTCTCGGCCAGGACTATTCCTCTCTTGACGAGCGATAATAAAAAAATTATAATTAATTATAGACAATTCAAAAAAATATGCCGTCTATTGGGTTAGAAAATAGATTCACGGAGCAATCTAAAGTATAAATTTGATAACTTAATTCGAACTGTAAAAAATATAGTAAGTGTTGGAAGTGGTCTGTTATGTAAATAACAGTGCTTAGAACTAAGATTTGACATACTAATACTTAATACAACGTGGTTATATGAGTTTAAGGGCACTAATAACCATTAAGAAAGATGGAAAGACTTGAGTAATGATTATTACAGAAAGAACAATTCCTTAAAAGATAACCAGGGTTGAGTCATTCCGTACTGAGTCAGTATCCCGTATATTGCAGCCTTGTCTCTAGATGTAGTAAGAAAAGTTCGAATTAGGGTTTGTACTCTCGAATTCTAGTTCTCGGGTTGCTCGATGACTGTTGAAGTCTACCATCGGTGTTGGGAATTTCTATCTAGGGTTATGCATAGAGAATAAATTTTGTGAGTATAGTTACTGTTATATCTCCTACAAGTTGCATGAGGTGCAAGAAGAAACTGTCGTTATATTATTCCGTTGGTGAGTCAACCATTGATTGAGAATTTCTATTCTTCATTTCTCTATTTAGTTGTCTACTGATTGGGATATTAAAATCTCAATGGTACTCCTATGAGAGTCAATCATTGAAAGATAAGAAATTCTATTGATTCTGATACAATCTATGTCGTTGTAACTTGACATTCAGATCTCTGGAAACTGTTTTCCTTCCACTAAGGGTTATTGATGAAAACTCTCCGAGGTGGAAATCATAGTATGCTCACGAGCCATTGCTAGATCCTCAGTGATCTCCGACATATTTAGAACCTCTGTAAATCAGCCGATGAAGGCACATGTACGTTATTAGACTGTATGATATTGCGGAATGTCTGCAGTCTCCGCCCATTGTGCCAGTAAACACAGATGGGGCCAGCATCCCTAAACGCATGGTCGGGTTCCTCTGAATAACCTTTAGGATGTTATGGTATAGAAGTTCATAGGGGAAGTGGACTTACCTGAGAGCAAAAGTTGACATCTCCTTACTCTATGGATGTTGGGAGTCTAAATTTATCGTTAATTTTCTCCTTACAAAATGAATGTTCAGAGTCTGGACTGATTATCTTATTCATATCATGAATTGCTGATGTTCTGGTACGACGATATTGTATCTCCAAATTTTTAATTCCTTCGAACTTTGAATTCTTCTTTTAAATGTGAAGTTTGTATATTTTCTCATTCCGATTATCAGTGGGATTTTGGCATCCTATTGGGTATTTCTTTCGAAATACTCATGCATCATCTATTGCAAGAATTAAGGAGTAAAGTTGAGCATGTAAAGGTTGATGAAGCTGCTATGGATGGCTAGAGCTTTGTTGATGAACACTTTCTTTTAATTATTATTATTATTTTTTAAACTTGTGTTGCTTAGTTGGCCTATGTGCCTAGAATTTGGAATTTGGGTTTTTGAATTACTTATTGGCTGCAATAGACTAAGTAGTTCTTTTATTTATGTTATGTTCAAGATTTAACACTTGAATATTGTTCCGTCATATTGATCCTGTACAATCCTGATGATTTTTATAATTAAATGGTGTTGAGAACGATCTAGTGTTCGGTCGCGTCCCAGATTTTGGACGTCCTGACAGTCTTTGATTGGTTGCTTCTGCACTCTAATCGAGGTCTTGAAATTTGGGGCATGAAAACTCGGTATCAAAGCTCAGAATGACTTGAATAATTATTCAGTGTATGATAGTATTAACAACATTACTTGTATGGTGTTGAGTTAGAAGCCTAGAAAATTTAGAGGAAGTAGGAGGCTTATCCTAAAAAGTATACTAATGATGTCTTGATCTAGGTCTAATGGCCAAAACAAGGAGTGGGAGAGTTTACAAAAAGGAAAAGCAAGAAGCGGCTAGGCAATGGCTAACTAGCTAGAAACAGGGGAACATAGGTTTGGGAACAAAGACTGACCCACACTTGATTGAAGTAGAAGAGGAGCAAGAACCTATAGAAGTTGTGCAACCGTTATGGCCTGAAGTCCAAATAGAGTTTGCAGATGGATCCTTGCCAGTACACATTATCTTAGAGGAAAAGATTGTGAGAGAGCATCCAGTTTATGTGCGGGCTGAGACGGATGTGGCACTCTTCCATACCCTATATAATCAGTTTAAATCTATGGGTAACTGGTGGCCACACATGGCCAGATGGGAAATTTTGTGGCACCCAAAGTTGAGATTGGCTCCAACTTAGACAGCCTTAGAAATTCTAGATGAATATCTTTGAAGAACTAGTACTTTTGAATATTGATTAGGAAACCTTAGATTTAGTAGAATTTTGAATAAACTCTGATCTATATGCCAGGAATTAGGTGTATCAGTTATTTTGAGAATGAATAAAAGCTTTTGGTTTGAAGGTTTGTTTCATATCTTTGTTTGTTCTTTTGTGTGCTAGTGCGTCGCATAGGAGTCAATGGACTGAAAGATGAATTAAAATGAAGCATTATGTAAAATTCTAATTCATCTTCTTTCCTTGACTGTAGATACGCGAAAATGATAAACACCAGAGCTCAAGATCGTCATTCTAGTGCTGCTCCAAATCCTTCGCAGGAGGAGGCTGCAAGTCAAAACATGTTAGATATGGTGAGACAGCCGGCGGCGGAATTGAAGAATGGCAATAGTAGTGACATAGTAAAGTGAAGGCGCCAACTCTGGAGCGGTTTAAGAGAGCAAGTCCAGCATTTTTGGGAGAAGACAATCTGGAAAAGTCTGAACGTTGGATCGTGGAGGTCAAACATTTATTCAAGGGAATGAAGGTACCTGCAGCTGAGTAGGTGATCTTCGCAACGTTCCTGTTTGTTGGTGAAGCAGTTTTCTAGTGGGAGTCGGCAGAGAGGAACAATTTCGCAGCTGGGCAGGATATTTCTTGGGAAGAATTCAAGGAAGTTTTCAACAAGAAATATTTTCCTCCTCATATTCAGTGACAGAAGGAGAGACATTCTGGAGCTCGTTCAGGGTTCAATGTCTGTTCTGCAATATGAGACGAAGTTCGAGCAGTTGCGACGGTTTGCCATGAATGCTTGTCCTAATGATCTGGTAAAGGCAAGGCGTTTCAAAGATGGTCTTCATGATGGGCTACGAGCAAAGGTCTTAGTTTCTCAACCTACAACTGTGGCAAAGGCGGTGGAGTTGGCTTCAATCCTTGAAGATGACTTCAAAAGAACTCAGGAAAGGAAAGGAGGCATGAGCATGTAACGCCTGGTTATCCAAATTGCCAGGTGCATTGCAATGGCCAACACCTAGTTGTCTGAACCTCCAGGTGCACTGCAATGGCCAGCAGGTGGACATCATCTTCCTCGTATGTACCTTCACCATCATGCAGAACCCATTTCGAACCCAACCAGCAGAGAAAGGTCAGACAGTGATTTTTGGGAGATGACTTCCGGCGACCTCCAGCAAGATCCGGTGACATCCGACAATCTTCGGCAAGCGACGTCAAAAAGCGCAAAAGGTAGGATCCCATACCCCTTTCCTCAAGTTTTATTTTTTTGAAATTTCCACCAATGGAGGCGATGACGGCATCAGTGGAGGAAATGGCGCCGATGTCGGCTATACCTAGAGGCTAGTAGAGAGCCCAGAGGGGCGGCAAAACCATCGCTGCTCCAAAAGAGGGAGCTTTGGCGGTGAGCCGTAGCGACAAAAGTCACCAGAGCTTAAGCCGCCAAGCGACTCGAGGCGGGAACAAAGAAGCATGAGACCACCGGACGATGGGGCCTAAAGGCAATCTCCGCAACGACGACCCATCGCCGGAATGCCAGCCCGACGACCGGCTCAGCCCACCGCCACAGTTTGGGGCGTTTGGGGCAACTAGAATGGAAGGAGGGAGAAGATGATTGGTTTGGTCCAATAGCAAGCCGAACCGAACCTGTCAATTATCAAACCGAACTGGTCTAGTAAATGGATCTGTTCAGGCACAGGCTAGATAGGTTCCGTCCAGAGTAAAATTGAACCCGATTTGGTCTATAGTCATAACAAACCCGGTTTAGTAAATAAACATGGTTCAATAATAAACCCGGTTCATATGTCGGTTTGGATTTTGAACTGCCGATGGACCTCAACCAACAGTTAAAAATGCTTATAGCTGACGGTCGAACTTGACCGTCCGTGTATTTCTGTGCAGTATGGTACATGATGAGCCAGTATGGTACATAGGCTCATTTTATTATTTTTGGGCTGTTTTCAAGCCCTAATTGGCGTATTATGTTTACGTGTTTGATGTTACTGTATTAAAGGGATTTGTCCCTCATTTTATGTTGACTGATAGCTGAGCACTTAAATGATAAGGACAACCCGACTAATAAACCTAGATGGTTTAGAGACTTAATCATTTTATGAAAGATAATAAAATGATGACACAAGAGATAAGCTTGAGGGTTGGGAAGATATTAATCAAAATAAAGACTAAAATGCCCTTAGGATTGGGAGTCAGTGTATGAGTGTGAGTGACTTCCGATCAAGCGACCGAATGACTATTATGTCAAAGGTCAGTCTATCTGTTGAGCTATTGAGCCAATAGTTGTGAATTGTATGCTATAACTCTATAAAGGGGTTCATACTAGAAATACGTGATACTTGTTAAGGATCACAAGGTATTGACTGGGTTGGTGTTGCATCTTCCGACTGGTGGGAGCTCTGCCGTTTGTATCATCTCTATGGATTTTAGAGAGCATTCACATCTTCCCATTGGTGGAAGCTCTGTGTCATGGTACCTAATGAGGACCAACTTCTATTGGCAAGGCTTAAGCTGTTGTATCTTTCTATGGATTTTAGAGAGCATTTATATTTTGGCCTATGTTTGCATCTTTCTATGGATTTTAGAGAGAGCATTACATATTCTATTGGCCAGGCTTAAACTGTTACCTCTTCTCTATGAATTTTAGAGAGAGTTTTGCATCTTCCCTTGATGGAAGCTCTGCACTCATCCTGAGCCATGGTTGCCAGGTGGATTATTGTGCACATTGGAGGTGCTAGCATCCTGGAAGGCTGTGTTCTCCCAACCCACATCGAGCCCAGGAGCTGATGTGGTGCCAGACCCTTCCGACGGTCATACCTTCTAAGGTAAGGAATGGGCTAGGCAGTCACCCTTGAGGGATTTAGGGCGTGCCGTGATTACCGGTATTATCCGGGGTGATAGTCACGGTGGTTTTGTGCTGTCTGTCATGTAGGTATGACCTTCAATGAGTCTGTCTTTATGGGACAAAGACTTAATTAATGAACTTGAACTTGGGAAGCAATAAAAGACTTTGCTTGAAAGATTAATAAAAGAATCAAGTGGAACTCTGTAATAGGCTGCATAAGATATTAATGCAATTATTGACTTGTTGATTTTGATATGATGATTGGCTTACAGTATCCCATTGAGTATTTTTATACTCAACATCCTCACATGATGTAGGTCCTGCTGTGGAGGATTGACTTCACGTGCATTTGGGAGCTAGGTGGTGAGGACGTTTAGATTGCTAAGCATATCTCGTACTTCGGGTTTGTTCTAGACTTTGTATTAAGGCGTGAGCGCCAACTATTATCTAGTATATTTTGAGTTGGAATACAGACTTGCACTTAGAGGACTTACATTGGTTTAATCGACTTTGCATCTTGTAATACTATATGTATATATGGTTTTGTATCCCTATTTGTGAACCCCAGTTATCACGGACTAGATGCTTAGTCGAAGATTTTGAATATATGATTTATCGCATAAAGGAATAATCCTATGATTTTCCACTACTCCTCTATTTTAAAAATAGTTTTAAAAATACAGGCCGTGACAGTTGGTATCAGAGCATAAACTTTATCTACAAGTCTGGAAGTCCTCTTACGATATATCTAGTTATAGTTGTGGTTGTCAGTAGAAGTAGTGATAAGTGTTCTTATCTTGTAGGTTGAGATGGCACCGCGTAAGAGAAACATCCGGACAGTGAAAATTTTGGATATTGATAGAAGTATGTTGTGAACGTCAGGCCCAGGACGTCAGTACGCACGGATATCTGCTGGGCCATATCTATTAGGATTAGATTGCTTTCCTTTTGAATAATATTGTAATCAGGCCCGTTTGGGATAAATGAGCTATAATGGAATAATTAGAGGGTCAATCATGGCCCGTTAGGTGGCCCATTAGGCCATAATTGATGGCGCAACTCCCTAGGGCACGCGCCATCCATTTCCTTTATAAGGAGGCTATCCTCCTCATTATGAAGTTTATGCAATAAGAAACTACTTTTCCTTTACCTTTTCTCTTGTCTTCCTCCCTTTCTCCAGCCATGATACCTGGCCCTGTTCGTGTCCCGATGTCGGGACACAACATTGGTATCAGAGCCATTCCGATCGGCGACCATGGCAGCCAGCCCAAAGGCACCCACGAGACGGAGATGGCGGAGATCCGATCTATGTTGGCTCAGTTGGTGCAACTCAAGCTTGCACAAGCCCGAGCCACAACCGCTCAGACAGCAGCCGTTCTAACTACACAGTCAGTTTCCGTTGCTCCTCCCGGCGCTGCCGCCTGGTACCCCGCTCAGCCGCAGTGGGGCACTCACCACCACCCTTCTCTCCATCTGCCTCCCGCGTCGTGTCCACGCTTTCCACAACCACATCTGCCGTCATGCGAAACCCCTTAAGGTTGCTTCTCTATTCTGCCGGCCGCACCTTAACTTCCAAAGCCCCGTCGCTCCCGCAAGTTCATTCCGGCCACCGGCGGCGTCAAGAAGCCTCGTCGCGTCTGCCGCAGCACCTGCCCCTTCATCCCCTCCGTAGCAGACGCTTTTCTAGATATTTGGGTGAGGAAAAAGGGGACCTTTCAGCCTTACGAGCCTCCGCCATAGCCTCCGCTGTCCACTTTTCGGCGCCGCCTTGAGACCGAGCCACCCCAACCCCGGAGTCCCTTCTACCTGGAGACGAAACTTTCCACGGTTCTACCATCGAGACCAAACTCTCCTCGGTTGGTGAAGCCTCAACCATAGCCTCGGAGGATCCGACCGCCCACGCCGACGACGTCCTGGACTCCTCCATCCCCACCCTGGTCGACACCTCTGACACGCCATCCCGCCAACCACAGCCACCTGACAGATTTCAAAGATGCCACCATTCCCCTCTCCATTGCCAAAAGCTGGGATTTTTCCAAAGCCTAGGGTCACCACGACACCGCCCAAAGCTGTGCCACTGCCTCCACCTCCTTGGCCAGCGTCGCCGCCCAGGCGGGCACGGCCGGACATGCCAGCGCAGTGAGTTCCAGCGATGGATGTCTTCTCACCCTTCTCATGGCCCCCAAGTGTTTGACGAAATGCCAGAGAAGAATGTCGTTCCTTGGATGGCTATTATCAGCTGTTATTCTGAAAACCGGGATACGGATTATGCCTTATCCGTGTACAACCGAATGCGACATGATGGGGTTCAGCCCAATTCAAAAGAGCGGGTGCAAAAATTCTTCGACTCAATGAGCGAGCGTGATATTGTTACATGGAATTCGTTAGTTTCTGGTTATGTCCAGAATGGATACTTGGATGAGTGCGTGGCACTCTATAGCAGGATGAGGCTGGAAGAAGAGATTATGCCTGACCATCAGAGCAGCCCACCTGCTGCAGGCTTCTTTGTGAGCTGCTGCTCACAACTAAATGACTCTAGCCAGGAATATTTAGTACGAAGCCTTGAAATGGCATTCTCTTCTCCAAACATTCCTCCTGAGATCCTGGCTACACTGCTACACTTGGCTGAATTTATGGAACATGACGAGAAACCTCTTCCAATAGATGTTCGTCTCCTTGGAGCTATTGCAGAGAAGTGTGGGGCATTTGCAAAGGCCCTTCACTACAAAGAAATGGAGTTTGAAGGTGCACGGTCCAAAAAGATGGATGCAAATCTTGTTGCTGTGGTTGAGGCTCTAATACATATCAATAATCAGTTACATGGCATACTGACATATGCCCAGCAACAATTGGATATTCAACTGAAGGAGTCTTGGTACGAAAAATTGCAGCGATGGGATGATGCTCGCAAGGCATACACATTGAAAGCAGCTCAGGCGACTAGTCCACATCACATCTTGGATGCTACTTTAGGTCGAATGAGGTGCCTTGCTGCCTGCGAGATGATCTCACTGAAGGCCGGTGGTTTGATTGGCTGGGAGTTGCCGATTCAACATCTTCTTTTTTGCAAGCTGATTTCCTTCAGGAAGTAATCAACAGGCACAGTATGGGTACCAGACAGATGTGCCCTACAATTATGTTTGTGGATCAGTCTTCTGATAAATTCAAGGGATAGCATACTGGACAGCAGCTATATGAGGAGCTCTCTAAGTCATATGGAGCATCCCAGTCCCATAAGAGTGCATTGTTGTTTTCTGTTTACTCGTTACCTAAATTGGAACTCTTTAAGGTTTTCATGACAAGAGAATTGCTGTTTCTGAAGAGAAACTCTTTCGTTTGCATATTCAAGTCCATTCAGGTATGCGCTGCTGTAATTTTTGGTCTTAGTATGGTCATGAAAGAAGGAGTGGAAAAAGCTTCGGAATTTTTTGCGGGGTACCTTCTGGAACCAAGCTTGTCAGTAGACCATCTTTTTGTGTTTGTTCTCATTTTCAAGTACTTCAAAGTGCCTCTCCAATATCAGAGCAGGGTACTTTCATATGGTATTGCTGGTGCAGTGGTTTTTTGTGCATCCTTGATCCTGCTTGGAACAGCAACTCTTAAGAGGTTTGAGGCAGTGAACTTATTGTTGGCTTCAATTCTTTTATACTCCTCATACAAGCTGTTTGCTGAAGAAGGAGAGGAAAGTGACCTGTCTGCCAATTTTGTTGTGAAGACGTGCCAGAAATTTATTCCAGTAACTACTGCATATAATGGTGATAAATTTTTAACAACCAGGGATGGTACGTTGAAGGCTACACCTTTACTTCTGACTGTGGCTGTGATTGAGCTAAGTGATATTGCATTTGCTGTCGACTCAATACCAGTGGTATTTGGAGTTATACGAGATCCCTTCATCATTTTCTCCTCAAACTTGTTTGCTATTATAGGTTTAAGGTCATTGTACATATTGATCAATAACAGCATGTTGAAGTTGGAAGTGAAGCTTCTAACCGGCATTTAAATTTGTACAATTACACTTTGGGCAGAGACATACAAAACGTGATCAATATCACAAAGGGACTGAGGGAGTCACTTCGACGACTTTCCAGCATCACATTGATGGCCACAGAGCTACTCCAAGTAGCTGATAGAGTACATCCTAGGAAGTCGCATATCTCCTGCGTTTGTACACAAATACTGGAGGCAGGCCACAGTGGAAATGGAGCCGCTACTTCTCTCATTGCCTTCCGAGGACAGTGTTGTGACCGGCAATGGTCACAAGGTATGGATCGACGGCGAAAGTGAAAAGAAGAAGAAAAATAATAAACTGAATTGGTTTCTATTGCATACCCTTCCACTAAGGAAGATGTCCAACATATAAAGGAAAAGGATGGCTCGTCTGCCTAGGGGCGTGCACCATCTGGCCAAGCTGATGGGCCACTAATTGGCCTAATTATTCTCAATCAGCCCGTTACCTAACAATTAGCCTAAACGGGCCTGATTACAATAAGATACACAATACTAATCAAATATCCTACTGGCATGCTGGCTGCTACTGACCTTGGCCCATGGACATATTCAGAATGGCCCGGTATGGCGTTCACAACAATCCACCAGCTCCACTTGTCGCCTTGACCTCAAGGCGACCAGTCCGAAAAATGAGCCAGAATGTCGTCCTCCACTTCCCACGTAGCATCCTCCAGTGAATGACCTTTCCAGGCCACCAATATCTCCGTAGTAATGCGACCCGCCTTACGAATGCGTCGTTTGTCAAGGATAGACGCTGGCACTGGAGTATTCGTATCTACAGGAGATGTGAGCGCTAAGGGTCCGCCTATAGGTGCCGACAATGCATCTCCCACAAAATGACGTAGGCGCGAAACATGGAAAACTGGGTGCACCAATGACCCCGGGGGTAGAGTCAAGCGATAGGCAACGGGCCCGATACGGTCGAGCACAGGATATGGCCCATGATAACGAGGTGCGAGCTTAGCCTGATCCGACCGGAACAAAGTAGTCTGGCACTGGGGTAGCATGGTCACGTAAACCAAATCACCCACCTAAAAGGCCCAGTTAGCTCTCTTCTTATCAGCAAGTTGTTTCATACGGTTCTGGGCGGCTGCGAGATTTGCTTTCAGCTGCCGAAGAACCTCATCCCTTGTTTGCAACAAATAGTCGACCTCAGCAACGGACGACCTATGAGGCACATAAGAGAGAACTGAAGGAGGTGGACGGCCATAGACAACTTCAAACGGTGTAAACCCTATCCGTGTGTGATAAGCCGTATTATAAGACCATTCAGCCCAGGGAAGAAGCTGTAACCATTTACGAGGCTGATCCCCCACAAAGCAGCGCAAATATTGCTCCACACACCTGTTGACGACCTCCATCTGGCCATCTGTTTGGGGATGGTAAGCTGTGCTCATGGCGAGTTTCGTACCTTGGATAGCAAAAAACTCACGCCAGAAGGTAGAAATGAAAACCTTGTCTCTATCCGAGACGATAGTCTTAGGCATTCCATGCAACCGAGCGATCTCTTTGACAAAGGTTTCAGCAACTGTCCGGGCTGTAAAAGGATGGCTCAAAGCACAGAAATGAGCATATTTGGAGAGCCGGTCCACCACCACAAGAATGACCGACTTCCCTTGGACCACGGGTAAGGCTTCGACAAAGTCCATAGAGATATCCTCCCATATCTGATCCGGAATTGGGAGGGGTTGCAGGAGACCATGTGGAGAGGTAGTGACAGCCTTAGCGCGCTGGCACATGTCACAGGCAGCCACATAATTTCGAACGTCCTTTCGTAATCCTGGTCACAAAAAACTCTGGCTTACTCGTTTGTAGGTCCGGAAGGCACCCTCATATCCCGCCATCAGTGTGTCATGAAAATGTGAAAGAACTCGACGACGCAAGTTGCCACTGTTAGGTACCCACAACTTTCCTTTCCAAATTAAAGTGTCACCATGCCAAGTGAAGGAAGGATCCTCTAATTGATGCTTGTGGAAACGTTCGAGCAGCTGGCTAGTGTCGGGGTCCTCCGTATAGGCGCAATGTAGATCAGGAAGAAAGGGGCAAGTCGGACCAGTCATAGCCATACAGGCACCCTCCGTCGTGCGCCTTGATAGAGCGTCGGCGACGGTGTTCTCAGACCCCTTGTTGTATACGATCTCATAGTCATACCCCAACAGTTTGCTCACCCAGTGCTATTGGGCTGGTGTAGACACCCGTCGCTCAAGAAAATACTTCAATGGCTGATGGTCGGAGCGGATGATGAAACGTCGACCCAACAAATAAGGTCGCCACTTGGTGACGGCATGAACAATGGCCAACATCTCTCTCTCGTAGGCCGAGAGTGTCAAGGAGCGGCCTGTGAGAGACTTACTGAAGAAAGCCACCTGCCGTTCCTTCTGTAAGAGGACCGCCCCCATGCCTGTATCCGATGCATCTGTTTCCACCACAAATGGAAGCGTGAAATCTAGCAAGACCAAAACGGGTGCAGTAACCATAGCCTGTTCCAAACGATCAAAAGCCTCTTGCGCGTCACCTGTCCATGCAAAGGCCCCCTTTTTGAGTAATGCAGTCAGTGGGCTGGCAATAATCCCATACTGGCTGATGAATCTGCGGTAATATCCTGTCAGACCCAGAAAACCTCGGAGACCCTTGACGCATGTGGGAGCCGGCCAAGACAGCATGGCGGATACCTTCGCGGGATCAGTGGAAACTCCCTTGTGCGAAATGATATGGCCCAAGTACTCCACCTACCTACTACCAAAGGAACATTTCGACCGTTTAAGAAACAAGGAATGAGTCCGTAAAATGGAGAAAACTGACCTTAAATGTTCCAAGTGTGCTTCCCATGACTGGCTGTATATGAGGATGTCATCGAAGAAAACCAGTACAAACTGCCTGAGAAAGGGTCGGAACAAGTCATTCATGAGACTTTGGAAGGTAGCAGGAGCATTGGTCAGACCGAAGGGCATGACCAAGAACTCGAAATGACCATCATGTGTCCGGAATGCAGTTTTGTAGACATCTGACGGTTGCATGCGGATTTGATGATATCCTGCGCGCAAGTTGAGTTTGCTAAACACCCTGGCACCGGCCAGTTCATCCAACAACTCCTCGATAACCGGAATTGGGTACTTGTCTTTGATGGTAATAGCATTCAAGGCGCGGTAGTCGACACAAAATTGCCACGACCCATCCTTCTTGCGGACCAATAGAACCGGTGAGGAGAAGGTGCTGTTGCTGGGCTGAATAATACCAGACTGTAGCATGTCACGCACCAGGCGCTCAATCTCCGCTTTCTGAACATGAGGGTAGCGGTATGGGCGCACATTGGCCGGTGCGGCATCAGGTAGAATAGGAATGGCATGGTCATGTGATTGGGCTGGGGCAGGCCGGTTGGCTCAAAGAATATTTTGGCATGATCATCGAGCAAGGAGCGCAAATCCTCCGGTATGTCAGTTTGCTCAACGTCCACCATGGCCAGCAGCTGCAACAATAGCCCCTGTGGCGCGAACTTGAAGAACGACCCCACCGCCTGAGCCATATGTAAGGCCTCTGGTTGGGCCCCTTGGAGTCGAACCCGCTGTCCGTGCACCTCAAAGTCCATAATAAGATCCTTAAAGTTCTAGACCACATCCCCGAGGTCCTGCAGCCATTGGACCCCTAAGACCACATCCACCCCCTTCGTCGGTAGAAGAAACAAGTCTGTGATGAAAGTGTGGCCTTGGATATTAAGGGCAGCTTGGGCGCATACCCCGGAGCTCCTGAGGTGTTTACCGTCCCCAATGAGCACGTCAAAAGGCTTGGCATCGGCCACATAACAACAATCATTATGCTACCTTATCGTTGATAAAATTGTGGGTCGACCCGCTGTCAATCAATACCGCGACGTCCTGTCGCGGCTTGAGGAGTCCCTGTACCCGCATGGTGCATGGGGTGAAGGTCCCTGAGTAAGCATGCACGGAGATCTCAGGTTGCACATCGGGGTACTCTGGGGGTATCTCCTCGGCCTGGAATGAAACATCCTCGTCGACTTCTTCTATGAGTAAACTTCCCCGTACTACGCACCGGTGCCCGGAACAAACTTTTCATCGCACCAGTAACATAGCCCTTTGGCGCAACGCTCTTCCATTTGCGCAATTGTGAGTCTCCGAACAGGGGGAAAAACCGAGCCAGTCGTCATGGGTTGACTAGGATTTGGAGCAGGAGACGGCAGCGGCCCCAGCGCTGGGCCAGCAGGGGTCCGTACTGGAAAACTTCCACGTCCCCCCCTCCATTGTCTGGCCAGCTTCTCCTCTTCGATGCGTGCATGACGCACCACATCTCTCATCGTGTGACAAGGAAAATGCCGCATTTCGTCCGCTATCTCCGATTTCAAGCCGCGCTTGAAAGTGTCAACCAGTGCTGCGACCGGCCATTCTGGCAAGCGGTTCGCAATCTTCATAAACTTTGAATAATATGCCCTCACGGTTGTTGTTTGCCGGATGGTTGAGAGCATCTCGTTGAAATCTTAAAATTCGTTCAGCCCAAACTGGATGCACAACTCATCTGAGAACGACGCCCAAGTCGAAAATCGTACCTCCTTCTCAAAGGCCTGGTACCAGACTGAAGCATCTCCATCTAAATGGAAAGCGGCCACATGCAGGCATTCGGCATCTGAAAAAGTCCCTTGATAGGTGAAGAACTTGTCCGCCTTGTACAGCCACTCCACGGGGTCCTCTTCACCATTGAATCGTGGAAATTGGAATCGCGCTAACCTGGGTTCTGTGCTACCCCTCTGGCATCCACGATAGCCTAGAGACTCCTCCCAATCCGCGTCTAACTCACGCTGGACATTTCACAGGTGCGGATTCATTGTGTCATTTCCTCGAACACCTTGAGTGCCTCGTCCCTCAAGGTCAAATCTGCCCTCTTTAGCGCCTGGGTGAAAGGAACCCAGTTGGATTCCATGTGAGATGGAAGACCCAGCGTGCAGGGCCTGTGCAGAGCCGCCAAACACACTAGACCCCCCTTGTCGAACTGGACCACCAAGACCTCCTGGTGGTGGCGATGGAGGAGTTACTGTGGCTGTCAGGTTGGCCGGGTTCTGCACCTGGTTCTGGGAATGGATCGTCTCCAAATTCTGCAGTCGGACACCAAGCGCACTGATCATGGCGATCAGTACCTCCTGGTTGGATTCCGTCGTCGGTTGTGGACTAGTCACCTCTTTTGCCGCCTCATGTTCCTCCCGGATTTCTGGCATACCCAATGGTTATTTGCGAGGAGGCATGATTGCTCTCAGATCGGCACCGCTCTGATACCAATGTTGTGACCGGCAATGGTCACAAGGTATGGATCGATGGCAAAAGTGAAAAGAAGAAGAAAAAATAATAAACTGAATTGGTTTCTATTGCATACCCTTCCACTGAGGAAAACGTCCAACATATAAAGGAAAAGGATGGCGCGTCTGCCTAGGGGCGCACGCCATCTGGCCAAGCTGATGGGCCACTAATTGGCCTAATTATTCTCAATCAGCCCATTACCTAACAATTAGCCTAAACGGGCCTGATTACAATAAGATATGCAATACTAATCAAATATCCTGCTGGCATGCTGGCTGCTGCTGACGTTGGCCCATGGACATATTCAGAATGGCCCGGTATGGCGTTCACAACAGACAGCTTTACAAAGGGTATTCGGCTGGATCTATCAAGATATGGGACTTTCAGGACCAATCGGCAAAGCTGGTAAGGGACATCAAGGCACACAGAAAGAAAATCACATGTTTTGCTCTTTTTGACCCCGGTGACTATCTGGTGACCGGTTCTGCTGCTACAACCCTCAAGATTTGGAAAATGGTACAATGACAATTGGAACCTGTTGACACAGTAGAGATGACAGAATCAATTCTCAAAATAAAGACACATGGGCAGCAAATATATGTGTTCACTTTTTTGCACTTGATGTTTCATAAAGCTGGTTCTGAAGTTGTGAAAAGGACAGACGATACCATCACCATTCTCGGCACTCCAATAGAGCTGGCACTTTCAGAGTTGGGTTTGCGATATGGTGGAGATTGTGGAATTTTGCACATGGATTGTGGGACCATATTCATTTGCTATGGGAGGAGGTACTCTATCGCTGACCTCCTCGGTTACACCAAGGACGCTAATATTGAGGTCATACTTCATGCCAACATACAAGGTGGAAGCGTTTGGCCGCCTTGAGGACAAGGCGGTAACAGAAGCGTGGTGGATTGTTGTGAACGTCAGGCCCAAGACGTCAGCACGCACGGATATCGGCTGGGCCATATCTATTAGGATTAGGTTGCTTTCCTTTTGAATAATATTGTAATCAGGCCCGTTTGGGATAACTGAGATATAATGGAATAATTAGAGGGTCAATCATGGCCCGTTAGGTGGCCCATTAGGCCTTAATTGATGGTGCAACTCCCTAGGGCACGCGCCATCCATTTCCTTTATAAGGAGGCCGTCCTCCTCATTCTGAAGTTTATGCAATAAAGAAACTACTTTTCCTTTACCTTTTCTCTTGTCTTCCTCCCTTTCTCAAGCCATGATACCTGGCCCTGTTCGTGTCCCATGCCGGGACACAACAAAGTAAAGATAAAGAATACCAGGCAGAAGGATCTCTATCTCCTCATCAGATGTCCCGCGAGGAGTCTACTAAAAGCAGTGGGGGACAACAGAGAACCTTCCATGGCGCGTCGTCTTCTAACTTGGGAGGTGAAGGTGATGGGGATGTAATGGAAATGATTAGAGGACTGGCACAAATAGTGCAAGCTCAGGTTAAACATCATCGTGATGCCAGGAAGCAAGTAGAGAAAGAAAAGATAGCTCATCTCAAATTGTTCCAGGCAATGGCTCAAGCTTTCACGGGGAAAGAAACTCCAGAAAAGGCTAAGAGTTGGGTAAAAGCTATTGAGAAGATTTTTTAATCTATCTCGGCAGAGGATGATAGTAAAGTTTGAATGACAACTTTTGTTTTGACAGAAAATGCTGATCACTAGTGGAGTTCTGCCAAATGCACCTTCTTTAAAGATCGAAAAGTTGAAGAGATTTCATGGGAAGAATTCTTAAAAGTTTTTCATGGAAAATATTTTCTGAGCCACATTAAGAAAGAGAAGATGCGTGAATTCTTTGGTCTTAGGCAAGGTAATATGACTATGCAGGATTATGACAATAAGTTTGTAGAGTTGGAACGTTTCACCACCAAGATGGTGGATGATAGTGAAAGAATGGAGAAGTTCATTTATGGACTTAGAACGGGACTGAGAGAGAAAGTCATGGGAGCCCAAACTGCTTCTTTTGCTGATGCTGTGGAGCAGGCTTATATTTTTTAGAAGAATCATGACAAAAACAGAGAGGAGCAAAAGGCTAATGCTGGAGTGGCCAAGAATGACTATGGATTGAAGGCTAAGAGATTAAGAATGGACGCCGGGAGTAGCATGTTTAGTCAAAGGCATAACTCCCAGGGTAGACAGCAGAAGGGTTTTGAGCCGAGGCAGAAAGGCTCAAGACAGTATAATGCCAGTCAGTAGAGGCCCTTTTCCCAGAGACCACAACCTCAACCGCAGGGGGCACATGGTCAGTCGGAGTGCTACTCTTGCGGAAAAATTCACCCAAGGCAGATTTGTGAGGCAAAGGATCATATCTACTTTTTCTGCCATAAGAAGGGGCATATTGCCAAGTTTTGTCCTGAAAAGCAAAAGAATGCATAGCAAGGTGAAAGCAGTAGGCATGCACAGGCTTGTGTTTACTCTATTACTTCTGAGGATGCTCAAAATAATGCAGTTGTGGGAGGTACGGTTTCTATTTAGGCCTTGGGTGTAAAAGTTTTAATTGACCCTGGTGCAACTCAATCTTTTGTATCGGGTATGTGTGCTTTAAGTTTAAACCACCCTTGCAGCATGCTAGATTCACCTTTACTTGTGATGACCCCTGTTGGTTACATTATTAGAGTGAGTGAGTGTCTTCTAGGAGTGCCTATTTGTTTTGGAGATAAGTATCTTCTAGCCGATCTTGTCATGTTAGACATGATTGACTTTGATGTAATCCTAGGGATGGACTAGCTTTTTATATATACTACATTAGTGGATTGCAGAAAAAAAAGAGTAACCCTTACCATTCCTAGAAAGGAATCTTTTATTTTTCAAGGAGTGAAGTCAGAAGATAATGCATGTATAATCTCAGCCTTGAAGGCACATAAGCTTCTGATGAAGGAATGTGCTGCCTATCTAGCAAGTGTGATCACCTTGGAATCAGTGCAACCAAAGTTGGAAGATATATTGGTAGTGTCTCAGTTTTTTTATGTGTTTCCTTAAGAACTACCCGGCCTACCTCCTAGAAGAGAAGTTGACTTCACAATAGAGTTGTGTCATGGAATAACACCAATGTCCAAGGCACCGTACAGGATGGCTCCAATGGAGTTCAATAAATTGAAGAAGCAATTGCAGGAGTTGCTCGACAAAGGATTTATTCGTCCAAGTGTCTCGCCTTGGGGAGCACCAATTCTATTTGTCAAAAAGAAGGATGGTTCACTCAGATTGTGCATCGATTATAGGATATTGAACAAGGTGACTGTTAAAAATAAATACTCCTTGCCTCGGATAGATGATCTATTTGACCAGTTGCATTCAGCCCAAGTTTTCTCTCGAATTGACCTTCGCTCGGGTTATCATCAGTTGAGAATTCGAGATGAAGACATCCCTAAGACTGCCTAAGACTGCCTTTAATCCTAAGGTCATTATGAATTCCTAGTAATGCCCTTTGGATTAACCAATGCACCTACAATCTTTATGGATTTGATGAATAGGATTTATCAACCTTGGTTAGACCAGTTAGTCATTGTCTTCGTCGATGACATCCTTATCTACTCGTCATCCTTCGAGGACCATGCAAAACATTTGGAATAGGTATTAGACGTGTTGAAGGGGCATCAATTGTATGCCAAGTTTAGCAAGTGTAACTTTTGGCTGGAGAGCGTTAATTTCCTGAGGCATATTATTTCAAAGGATGGCATATCTGTTGATCCATCGAAGGTCGAGGCTATAGTCAATTGGAAGAGGCCAAAAATAGTCACTGAGATTAGAAGTTTTTTTGGGTTTGGTAGGGTATTATAAAAGATTCATTGAAGTTTTTTCTACTCTTGCCCTACCTTTGACCAAATTGACAAGGAAGGATGTGAAGTTTATTTGGGATGAATAAATGTGAAAACAGTTTCTTGGAGTTGAAGAATAGATTAACTAGTGCACCAATTCTTACTCTTCCTTCAGGAGAAGGGGGTTTGGTGGTGTACAGTGATGCTTCTGGAAAAGGCTTAGGTTGTGTCCTCATGCAACATGGTAAAGTTGTGGCTTATGGCTCAAGACAACTAAAGCCACATGAGAGAAACTACCCAACACATGACCTAGAGCTAGCTGCAGTGGTGTTTGCATTGAAGTTGTGGAGGCACTATCTTTCTGGTGTACAGTTTGAAGTCTTTACAGATCATCAAAGCTTGAAGTATATTTTTTCTCAGAGAGATCTGAATTTGAGACAAAAGTGTTGGCTCGAGTATCTCAAAGATTATGACTTCTTTATAGCTTACCACCTTGGCATAGCTAATGTGGTCGCAGATGCACTTAGTAGAAAGTCAGAAACCCTTGCTGCCTTTATGATGGTCAAAGAGTGGGAATTGATAGAATCTATGGCAAGCCTACACATAGAACCTTCATCCAAGGAGGGAAGTCTTTTGTGGCCAACTTTGTAGTTCAATTTGGAATTTTTGATAAGATTATTTTAGCGCAAGCAACAGATTCAGAAGTCCAGAACTTACTCAAAAAGACAGGTTCTGTTAGAGGAGCTAATGGGGAATTCGATTCAAAGGTCGATTGGTAGTACCAGCTGTCTCAGGACTATGCAGAGAATTATTAAGTGAGGCTCATCATTCCAAATACACCATTCATCCAAGTGGGACAAAGACGTTCAAAGATTTGAAGCATAACTTTTGATGGGATGGAATGAAGAAGGATATTGATCAGTTTGTAGCCAGATGTCTCACTTGTCAGCAAGTCAAAGCAGAGCACCAGAGACCTAGAGGATTTTTACAGCCACTAGAGATTCCTCAATGGAAGTGGGAGTACATCATCATGGATTTTGTAGTAGGCTTACCTCCTACTCAGAAGAAGCATAATGCTATTTCGGTGATAGTAGATCGATTGACTAAGTCTGCACATTTCTTACCAATTCGGTGGAAGCAGACTCCGGAAAGCTTGACTCAGCTCTATATTCGATAAATGGTAAGATTGCATGGTACCCCTCTCTCCATAGTGTCTGATAGGGATCTTAGATTCACGTCGTATCACCCTCAGTCTGATAGACAATCAGAAAGGACTATTTAGACTCTCGAAGACATGCATCGAGCATGCGTGTTCGATTGGAAAGGTAATTGGGATGACCATTTACCCTTGATTGAATTCACCTATAACAACAACTACCATTCCAGTATTGAGATGGCGCCATATGAAGCTCTCTATAGAAGTCCATGTAGATCTCCAACCTGTTGGAATGAAGTCGCTGAGAAAGTTATGATCAAGTCAGAGATGCTTCAGTTGTGTGCTGATATGGTGAAGTTCATCCGCGAAAAGCTTCAGTTGGCCCTAGGAACGGCAGAAATACTATGCAAATAGAAGGCGTAGAGATCTTGAGTTTGAGATTGGTGACCATATTTTCTTAAAGGTCTCACCCACGCATGGAGTCTTGCGATTTAGGTGTGTTTGTTTGCTGAAAAATGAAAAATCGTCAAGGTGAAAGAAGTATAAAAACTTTGTAAAAACTAAAATATGTTTGGATAATTTAAAATAAATGCACCCTAAAAGTACGTTTCAAGCCTGAAAAATTTCGAACTAAAAATTTTTTTACTTCTTTCACCTTGATGATTTTTCATTTTTCAGTAAACAAACACATAAAGGGAAATTGAGTCCTCGGTTTGTAGGTCCTTTTGAAATCCTTGAACGGATTGGTAACTCAACATATCGACTGGCTTTACCTCCTAATCTGGATCAGGTGCATAATGTGTTTCATGTCGGGATGATAAACATGTGGTTGACTATTCCATGCTTGAACTAAAACCTGACTTGACCTATGAAGTGAAGCCGATCAGGATTAAGGATCGAAGCAAACAGGTACTCAGGAATAGGGTGATTCCGTTAGTTCTGGTTCAGTGGTACAATGATAAGTTTGAGGAACTCACTTAGGAGACAGAAGAGGAGATGCAGCGTGCTTACCCGGAGTTATTTGGGGAAGAATTTACCTGAATTTTGAGGACAAAATTCTTTTAAAGAGGGAAGAATGTAATGCTTGGTCATCCGAACTGCCAGGTGCATTGCAGTGGCCAACACCTGGTCATCTGAACCACCAGGTGCACTGCAATGGCCAGCAGGTGGACATCATCTTCCTCGTATTTGCCTTCACCCTCATGCAAAACCCATTTCGAACCCAACCAGCAGAGAAAGACCAGTCAGTGATTTTTGGGAGACGACTTCTGGCGACCTCCAGCAAGCTCTGGTGACATCCGACAATCTTCGGCAAGCGACGGATCGACGACAAAAAGCGCAAAAGGTAGGATCCCGTACCCCTTTCCTCAAGTTTTATTTTTTTGAAATTTCCGTCAATGGAGGCGATGACAGCGTCAGTGGAGGAAATGGTGCCGATGTCGGCTATACCGGGAGGCTAGTAGAGAGCCCAGAGGAGCAGCAAAACCATCGCTGCTCTAAAAGAGGGAGCTTTGGCGGCGAGCCGTAGCTACAAAAGTCACCAGAGCTTGAGCCGCCAAGCGACTCGAGGCGGGAACAAAGAAGCACGAGACCACCAGACGATGGGGCCTAAAGGCAATCTCCGCAACGATGACCCATCGCCAGAATACCAGCCCGACAACCGGCTCAACCCGTCGCCACTGACTGGGGCATCTGGGGCAACTAGAATGGAAGGAGGGAGAAGATGACTGGTTTGGTCCAATTTCAAGCCGAACCGAAGCGGTCAATTATCAAACCGAACCAGTCTAGTAAATGGATCGGTTCAAGCACAGGCCAGACCGGTTCGGTCCAGAGTAAAATTGAACCCGGTTTGGTCCATAGTCAGACCAAACCCAATTCAGTAAATAAACATGGTTCAATAATAAACCCGGTTCATATGCCGGTTTGGATTTTGAACTGCCGGTGGACCTCAACCGACAGTTAAAAATGCTTATAGCTGACGGTCGAACTTGACCGTCTGTGTATTTCTGTACAATATGGTACATGCTGAGCCAGTATGGTATTATTGGTTTTGAGCTATTTTCAAGCCCTAATTGGCGTATTATGTTTACGTGTTTGATGTTACTATATTAAGGGGATTTGTCCCTGATTTTATGTTGACTGATAGCTGAGGACTTAAATGATAAGGAAAACCCGACTAATAAACTAAGATGGTTTAGAGACTTAATCATTTTATGAAAGATAATAAAATGATGACGCAAGGGCTAAGCTTGAAGGTTGGGAAGAACATAATTAAGATAAAGACTAAAATGCCCTTAGGATTGGGAGTCAGTGTATGTGTGTGAGTGACTTCCGATCAAGCGACCGAATGACTATTATGTCAAAGGTCAGTCTATCTGTTGAGCTATTGAGCCAACAGTTGTGAATTGTATGCTATAACTCTAAAAAGGGATTCATACTAGAAATACATGATATTAAGGATCACAAGGTATTGACTGGGTTGGTGTTGCATCTTCCGACTGGTGGAAGCTCTGCCGTTTGTATCATCTCTATGAATTTTAGAGAGCATTCACATCTTCCCATTGGTGGAAGCTCTGTGTCATGGTACCTAATGAGGACCAACTTCTATTGGCGAGGCTTAAGCTGTTGTATCTTTCTATGGATTTTAGAGAGAGCATTTATATTTTGGCCCATGTTTGCATCTTTTTAATGATTTTAGAGAGAGCATTACATATTCTATTGGCTAGGCTTAAATTGTTACCTCTTCTCTATGGATTTTAGAGAGAGTTTTGCATCTTCTCTTGATGGAAGCTCTGCACTAATCCTGAGCCGTGGTTACCAGGTGGATTACTGTGTACATTGGAGGTGCTAGCATCCTGGAAGGCTGTGTTCTCCCAACCCACATCGAGCCCAGGAGCTGATGTGGTGCCAGACCCTTCCGACGGTCATACCTTCTAAGGTAAGGAATGGGCGAGGCAATCACCCTTAAGGGATTCAGGGCGTGCCGTGATTACCGGCATTAGCGGGGGTGATAGTCACGGTGGTTTCATGCTGTCTGTCATGTAGGAATGACATTCAGTGAGTCTGTCTTTATGGGACAAAGACTTAATTATTTAACTTGAACTTGGGAAGTAATAAAAGACTTTGCTTGAAAGATTAATAAAAGAATCAAGTGGAACTCTGTAATAGGCTGCATAAGATATTAATGCAACTATTGACTTGTTGATTTTGATATGATGATTGGGTTACAGTATCCCACTGAGTATTTTTATACTCAGCATCCTTATGTGATGTAGGTCCTACTGTGGAGGATTGACTTCACGTGCACGCGGGAGCTAGGTGGTGAGGACGTTTAGATTGCTAAGCATATCTCCTGCTTCGGGTTTGTTCTAGACTTTGTATTAAGGCGTGAGCGCCAACTATTATCTAGTATATTTTGAGTTGGAATACAAACTTGCACTTAGAGGACTTGCGTTGGTTTAATCGACTTTGCATCTTGTAATACTATATGTATATATGGTTTTGTATCCCTATTTGTAAACCACAGTTATCACGGCCTAGATGCTTAGTCGAAGATTTTGAACTAATGATTTATCTCATAGAGGAATAATCCTCTAATTTTCGACTTCTACTCTATTTTAAAAATAGTTTTAAAAATACGGGCCGTGACAGAGCAAAATCCAGGAAGGCAAATTCAAGCGCTCAGGTTTTAAGCGTTTTGGGAATGATAATTGTTTCAGCAATCAACCTATGTAGCAGCAGAGGCAGCATCTGCAACTCAATTGGGGAAATGGACATAATCGATCAGTGGTACCAAATCGTCAGCCGCAACGAAGGCAACGGTTAAGAAACTGGAAATAAGTGCAGGTTTTGTGGACAACAGTTGCATGCTGGGAAGCCTACCCTAAGGATACAAGAAGGTGCTATAGTTGCAACGAGATTGGACATATCTAGTGACAAGAAATCAGGAGGGGAGTCAAATAAGAAGGTTCAGGTGCGAGTCTTTGCTTTGACTTCGGCAGATGCACAGGCTTCGGACGAAGTGATCGAAGGTATTCTGCTTATCCTGGATAGACTAGCTAGAGTATTTATTGATCGTGGATCGTCTCGATCTTTTTTATCCGTTGTGTTTGATTCGATTCTAGAAAAGAAATCGTCTAGACTGGGTTGTGACCTTCTTATTTCTACTCCTATTGGAGACTCAATGGTAGCAACTGAGCACCTTGAAGGTTCTCCTGTAGTGATAGGTGATGTAGTGTTGAATGTTAATCTTGTTCTGCTTGAAATGTTTGACTTTGAAGTGATTTTGGGGATGGATTGGTTAGCTAAGTTTAGCGCTACTGTAGACTGTAGCAAGAAGAAAGTTTACCTGAGAATTCCTAGAGAGAAAGAAATATTGTTTCAAGGAATTCGAGCTAAGAAAGAGAGCTGCTTAATTTCTGCGATGAAAGTTCAGAAATTGGTAGCTAAGGGTTGTAGAGCCTTTTTAGGAACCGTGATATCGATGGAGAAGACTACCCCAAGGATAGAGGAAACTGAGGTGGTGAGTGAATTCCCAAATGTCTTTCCAGAAGAGTTGCCTGGATTGCCACCAAGGAGATATAGATTTCACTATCGATCTGGATGCCAGGAACTGCACCAATATCGAAAGCACTATATTGGATGGCACCTGTTGAGTTGAAAGATCAATTACAAGAATTGTTGGTTAAACGTCTCATTCGGCCTAGCTTGTCTCCATGGGGAGTGCCAGTGTTATTTGTGAAAAAGAAAGATGGATCTATGAGGCTATGCTTTTATTATCGAATGTTGAATCAGGTGGCGATAAAGAACAAGTATCCATTACACAGGATCGACGATTTATTTGATCAGTTGCAATCAGCAAGGGTTTTTCTCAAGGATTGATTTGAGATCTGGATACCATCAACTAAGGATTAAAGAGGAAGACATATCCAAGACAGCATTCAGAACCAGATATGGACATTATGAGTTTCTGGTGATGCCATTCGGTTTGACGAATGCACCATCTGCTTTTATGGATATGATGAACATGATTTTTACTGAATTGTTGGATCAATTCGTAATTGTATTCGTGGATGATATTCTCGTATACTCGGCAAGTTGGGAGGAGCACAGAAGGCACTTTGCTCAAGTATTACAGATTCTGAAAGGCAACCAGCTGTATGTGAAGTTTAGCAAATGTGAGTTTTGGTTAGATAAGGTGAACTTCTTGGGTCATGTTATTTCCAAGGATGGAGTGTTCGTGGATCCAACAAAAATGGAAGTCGTTCTACTTTGGGAACAACCTAAGAATGTGACAGAAATAAGGAGTTTCTTCGGATTGGTAGGATATTATCGAAGATTTATCGAAGGATTCTCCAGCTTGGCCTTGCCAATGACTAAACTAACATGGAAGTGAGTAAAATTCAATTGGAACGATGCTTGTGAGAGAAGTTTTCAAGAGTCGAAGAGAAGATTGACTTCAGCACCTATTCTGAAATTAACATTAGGATTTGGTGGGTTTGTCATCAATAGTGATGCATCAAAGAGCGAACTAGGATGCGTGCTAATGCAGAATGGGCATGTGGTGGCGTATGCTTCTAGACCACTGAAGATCCATGAACAGAACTATTCGACAGTGGTTGGAGTATTTGAAAGACTATGATTTCTCGATTCATTACCATCCAGGGAAAGCTAATGTAGTAGCAGATGCGTTGAGCGAGAAAATAGGGATAATAGCACACATAATGGTGCAAGAATGGAAACTGATGGAGGAATTGGGAGTGTGTAATCTGGAATGGCCAACTGAATGGAGGATGTCATTCTTGGGAAACATCTCTGTAAGATCGGTGATATATGAGAAGGTGCTCGAAGCACAAAAGAATAGTCCTCAAATGCAAAAGTTGTTGGACAAAGTAGATTTCAGCAAAGGGACTGATGAGAGTATTCAGTTTCAAGGAAGGATGGTTGTGCCAAAAGATGTTGAGTTGAGACAGGAGCTTCTTCGAGAGGCACATCATTCACAGTACGCTATCCATCCGGGAGGTACAAAATTGTATCAAAACTCGAAGAGAAATTTCTGGTGGAATGGAATGGAGGGAGATATCGGTAAGTTTGTATCTAAATGTTTGACTTGTCAGCAAGTGAAGGAGGAACATCAGAGACCTACAAGATTACTACAACCATTGGAAATTCCACAGTGGAAATGGGAACACATTACGATGGTTTTTGTAGTGGCCTTACCGAAGACTCGGAAGCAGAAGGAGGCGATATGGGTGATTGTTGATCGACTTACAAAGGCAGCTCATTTTCTTTCGATCCGATGGAAACAGAATCCCGAGAGTCTGGCAGAATTATATATTAGAGAGATTGTAAGATTATATGGTGCACCCTTATCTATTGTGTCTGACAGAGATACACGGTTCACATCGCAAACATGGAAGAGTATACAGGAGGCTTTGGGCACGAAGTTTAATCCTAGTACAACTTTTCATCCTCAGAGTGACAGATAGTCAGAACGGACGATTCAAACATTGGAAGATATGCTTAGGGGTTGTGTGATTGATTGGAAAGGAAACTGGGATGATCATTTGCCATTGATCGAGTTTGCCTATAATAGCAGTTACCATTCTAGTATTGGAATGGCGCCTTTAGAAGTATTATATGAAAGTCCGCGTAGATCGCCAACTTGTTGGTTTGATGTTGGAGAAAGCAAGTAATGAGATCAGAGTTAGTCCCGTACTGTGCGGAAAAAGTAAAGCAGATTCGACAGAGATTACAAACTGCTCAAAGTCGACAGAAGAGCTATGCGGATTGCCTCCGAAGAGAGCCAGAGTTTCAGGAAGGAGATAATGTATTTTCAAAACTATCGCCGTCAAAGGGAGTTATGAGATTAGGTAAAAAAGGGAAGTTGAGTCAGAGATTCGTTGGACCTTTTGAAATTTTGGAACGGGTTGGACCGGTTCCTCCTCGGTTAGCTGATGTAAATTTTAATATAATACTCCCAAGCGCACGAATCTAATGCAGAATAGTGGCTACGAGGTCGATCCCTCAGAGACTTAGTAAGATATTCAACCTAATTCTAGAGTATGTAGCAAGTAGTAATGAAATGTAAAGTTCTAATTTTTATTTTCTTTTTAAGCAATCAATTGTTCAACTAACTTAAAACTCAGAAATTGGATAAATAAAGGATCAAATAATAATAAAAATCCTGATTTGTTGCTTTCAGTCTATCTGTAATCTCGTTTTGCTTTCCTCTTTCCTCCACCTTCTGCAACAATCTCTCGATTGTACGCCTCAACCGATCTGCTCTTTCTCTCGAATAGAACAGACAGTCCCCAATTCCAGCCAAAGCAAAGCAACCCCTTTTTCCTCTCCGGCAGCACTGCTCTTCTCTCTCAAGCAAGAACAGTTCTGTTTTAGTCTCTCCTCCGTTCTGTACTGATCAGTTCTCTCTCGAGCACATATCAGTTTTGCTTCTCTCTCTCGAGCAGAAACAAGTCTCCTTCGTTCGAAATCAGCACTTCTTCTCTGTCTCAAGCAAAAGCGGCACTCCTCTGTTTTTTTTCTTTTCTTTCACGGCCGTCCCCAATTCCACCTCACAGCACAACACAGAGACAGCCTCTGTTTTCTCCTCTGTCACGCCGCACAGTGCGACGCCGGTCAATACTTCCTCTGCAAAGCTTCCCTTTCTATCCCGGTCGTCCCCCAACACAACCACCACCGAAAGCGCCCTTTCTCCTTTCGAACCGCCAGCCAGAGCCTCCCTTCCACCACCAACAACCGTTCTTCCTTTCTGCACAGCCGACACACCAACACAGAACCAGCACCTCCCTTCTCCGACCCCTTCAGCACGAACAATCCCCAGAAAAGCAGAGCGCCCCCTTCTTTCTTATAGACGATCGCCCACCTTCAAATTGTGATGATTCCCCTCCAATTTGTAGAAAGGATTCCAATTTTAACTCCTCTCGAAACAAGGCGAAGCACCCAAAAATTGAAATTTTTCTCAATCTGCCACAAATTCGCCCCTTTTGAGATCTCAAATCGAATCAGACTGTGGTGACTTACCATTCTAAAATAGGTTTGCACTTCAATTTGCCTCAAAACCTTCCATATTCAGACATTTCCAATCGCAATTTTTTTCTGTTTCTGTTTGCAGCCCTTACTTCGTCGGTTTCATTTCCACCGTCGCCATCGTTCCGCCGTCTCAATCCGCCGCCACCGACCTCCTCACGATCGCCGTCATCGCCGGCGCCCATCGGCTACCTGACCCATAGCCCACGGCCGTCGGATTTCAGCCTCCGGTGCTCGAACAGAGCCTCGCTTGGAGGCTCTGTTTTCTCCTGTTCCAGGCGCCCGAGCCATCGGGCTCGGGTTGCTTTTGAATTTTCTTTTTTTTTTCTTTTCGGACCAGACCGGTTACTGAACCGCTGACCCGGTTCTTTTCTCTTCTTTCTTTTTTTTTTCTTTTCTTGGGTTAAAACCCGTCGTACCAACCACGTCCGCCGGATCTTCGATCTCTTCACACGAGCTGATTGACGCGTATTTGTGAATCTGAAACCTGGAGCTCTAAAACCTGTATGAATAAAATTAAAATGTAATTAGACGCTTAATAAAATATAAATCTTATTAAGTCCAAATTATGCATCTAAATAACTCAATTAAGTGCATTTATTCATTAAACTCCAAATTATTCACTTAACACATATAAACATTAATTATCCTTATTCTAACTAAAAATACGACTAACAAATAGGTAGAAAGGCATATAAAAATGTGTATATTTTGCATATATCAAATACCCCCAAACCTACATTTTGCTAGTCCTCGAGCAAAACAAAACAAAACAAAACAAAGAAATCTAACTAATCCACTTTCGCAGGAAATCGCGATTGCATTTAGCGCATGCAACAAGCCTTTTAAACCCCCAGGTGTCCCTGGCTGGACGAGTGAAGTCTCGTGAGGGTTTGCAGCCATGCTACCCACAAACATGTATTTATGAAGTCAACCTATTTAATCTAAGTGTAAAAAGAAATAGAAAATCACTACAAAACAAACAATCCTAATATCCCTTCGAATGCAAACTGCAATGTTTAAGAAAATCATCCACATGTACTTGGATTTATAATCAACTGGAATATAGAAGCCCTCAAGTAAGTGGTTTTATTCTACACCTTCATCTTGGAAATTTCTGCTCAATAGGATATAGCATGATACTTTATATAGTAAAAGTGTAGAACATTGTAGCAATACATTCTAAATCTCTGTTTTATACAGATCCAGTGTGACCCATCAACCAAAGAACATCAGAATCAACACAGTCGTCGTAATCTTTAGGTTCATGATAGCACAGATCTGCGCGCCTCCTTCGGGTCCAACATTCTAGATTTGAGAGGATAATACACCATAGACTTTTTTTTTCTGTTTTTTCACTAGGACTGTGTAAGGCCTGACTTCAAGATGCTTAGGTTTAGCAATGACTCAGGTCAATGACTCCCAGCCAGTTGGCTTAGGGCATTAGGTTTTAAGTAGACCGCTTCGGGCCCGAGCATCAGCCTAAGTTAATCCTATAAAGTCAAGCAGCCCCTTTCTTTCATTTATTTTGTTTTCATTTTTCGCATTTTTTAGCAATCATATTTTCAGCACATCTTTATTCTGTCCAGGCTGTATTATACTCTCAACTTATTTCCGGTTCCAATCCCTTGCCATAGCCAAGTAAATGGTCTATCATGATCTTTTAAGCTCAACAGACAACTACATATCATCCAATGACTCTGACTAAAGATATCCCACTGTAAATTAGCATTCAACAAATCTCTAGACTGTATTACTTTATGTAACTAGTGTGTGTGAGTGAGTTTTCTTAGCTCAAGCACATGTTCCAAGAGGACTGTAACAGAAAGATATGCTCAGTTAAGTGTATCTATCCTCCAGTATACTTACTCACACTTCCAATGCAAATCAATCTCTTAAAAATTGAAGTATGCATCATAAAGGGATAAACTATCAAAACCTAAGAAAATTACTAACAAACGACCTAAAACTAAGTAAATTTTTATGGTTTTTTTTTATTTTGTTTTTTTTTCTTCAATTTTTAATTTTTTTTTTTTAATAATAAAAACCAAAGGAATACTACTTTTCTTTTCTACACCCCCCAAACCTAAACGAAACATTGCCCTCAATGTTTACCAAAAAGAAATATCACAATGATGAGTAAAAAAGAAAAGGAGTGTAAGGAAAAGAAATCACCTGAATGGAGATGCCTCAGGGTAGATGTAGAGCATTGAAACACACAAACTAAGAATGAGGAGTAAGCACAAAATATGGAAAAAGAAAATACACCCCCAAACCTAGATTGTAGCATCCCCACACATGTATCAACAACCTAAATATTAAACAAATAAAAAGCTATCAAAAACCAAAAATTTGGGTTGCCTCCCAAGAGCGCTAAGTTTTACGTCTTCAGCCAGACGTAACCAAAAATCATGTAGGAGCATTAGGTTCATCCAAATCTAGAACAATCTCCTCTCTTTCAGTAAAACCCTCTAAATATGGTTTCAATCTTTGACCATTAACTTTGAAAATAGTTCCATCTTTAGGGTTTTGAATGTCAACCGCCCCATGGGAAAATACTTTGTGCACAATAAAAGGTCCAGACCATCGGGAACGGAGCTTTCCTGGGAAGAGACGTAACCTGGAGTTATAGAGCAAAAACTTTTTGACCGGGCTCAAATGACTTCCTCATGATTGACTGATCATGAAAAACTTTGTTCCTCGCTTTGTAAATCTTCGCATTCTCATAAGCCTCATTACGAATTTCGTCTAATTCATTGAGCTGCAATTTGCGAAGTGTTCCAGCCTTGTCCATATCAAAGTTAAAAGTCTTGATGGCCCAGTAAGCATGATGTTCTAATTCCACAGGTAAATGACAAGGTTTTCCAAATACAAGTCTATAGGGAGACATTCCAATTGGTGTCTTAAAAGCAGTACGGTAAGCCCACAATGCATCATTTAATCTGTCAGACCAATCCTTTCGGTCGGGACGAACCGTTTTCTCAAGAATGCGTTTAATTTCCCTATTTGAAACTTTGACTTGTCCACAAGTCTGCGGATGATATGGAGTTGCAATTTTATGAGTAATGGAATACTTTTTCAGAAGTGATTTAAAAGCTCTATTGCAAAAATGTGTACCACAATCACTTATAATTGCACGAGGGGTTCCAAAACGAGAAAATATGTTTTCTTTCAAGAACCGAACCACTACTTTGTGATCATTTGTTTTGCAGGGAATTGCCTCTACCCATTTGGAAACATAATCTACAGCAACAAGGATATAGAGATAACCAAACGATGGAGGAAATGGGCCCATGAAGTCAATACCCCAAACATCAAAAAGTTCAACAATCAGAATGTTAGTAAGGGGCATCATGGACCTACGTGACAGTGTACCCATACGTTGGCATCTGTCACATTTTGTGTAAAATTCATGAGTATCTTTGAATAAAGTAGGCCAATAAAAACCACTCTGCAAAATTTTTGCAGCAGTCTTTTTCGCACCGAAATGGCCACCACATGCATGAGCATGGCAAAAAGAAATGATACTATCAACCTCATGCTCCGGCACACATCTCCTAATGATTTGATCTGGGCAATACTTGAACAGGTATGGATCATCCCAGAAGAAATGCTTAACCTCGGCGAAGAATTTAGATTTATCTTGTTTTGTCCAATGTTCAGGAAGTTGAATTGTAACAAGATAATTAACAATATCAGCATACCAAGGCAATTGAGAGACAACAAAAAGTTGTTCATTAGGGAATGACTCATTCAAAGGTAAGTGTTCCTCAGCAGACTCGTCAATAAGTCTAGACAAGTGATCAGCAACAACATTTTCAGGACCTTTCTTGTCTCTTATCTCAATATCAAATTCTTGAAGTAATAGGACCCAACGAATTAAACGAGGTTTAGTGTTTTTCTTTGAAAGAAGATATTTCAAGGCTGCATGATCTGAAAACACTATGACCTTGGATCCTAAGAGATATGATCGGAACTTGTCTAGAGCAAAAACTACAGCCAACAACTCTTTTTCTGTAGTAGAATAATTGAGCTGAGCATCATTGAGAGTTCTACTTGCATAATAGATGACATGGGGTATCTTATTCACCCGCTGCCCCAAGACAGCTCCAACCGCATAATCGGATGCATCACACATGAGCTCAAAAGGTAAATTCCAGTCCGGTGGTTGGATGATGGGTGCAAATGTGAGAAATTGCTTGAGTTGATCAAACGCTTTAGAACAATCATCATCAAAGACAAAAGGAATTTCTTTAGCAAGCAAATTGCACAAAGGTCTTGAAATTTTGCTAAAGTCTTTGATGAATCTTCTATAAAACCCAGCATGGCCAAGAAAAGATCGAACCTCCTTTACTGATTTTGGTGGAGGCAGACTTGAAATTAAGTCAACTTTGGCCTTATCAACTGCAATTCCTTTATTAGAAATAACATGCCCCAGAACTATCCCTTGACGAACCATAAAGTGACATTTCTCCCAGTTTAGCACAAGATTTGTTTCTTTACACCTTGCCAAGACAAGAGACAAGTGGTGTAAACATTCATCAAAAGAGGATCCAAACACCGAGAAGTCATCCATGAAAATTTCAAGAAATCGCTCAACCATATCTAAAAATATGCTCATCATGCACCGCTGGAATGTGGTGGGTGCATTACATAACCCAAATGGCATGCGACGATATGCATATGTTCCAAAAGGACAAGTGAATGTGGTCTTTTCTTGATCCTCTAGAGCAATGGGAATTTGATTGTAGCCTGAATAGCCATCTAAAAAGCAATAGTAGCTATGACCAGCAAGTCTCTCAAGCATCTGATCAATAAATGGCAAAGGAAAGTGATCTTTCCTTGTGACCGAGTTCAATTTTGTGTAGTCAATACAAACCCGCCACCCGGTGGTCATTCGGGTGGGGACTAATTCATTATTATCATTTTTTACTACTGTGATTCCTGACTTCTTAAGAACAACCTGAACGGAGCTGACCCAAGTGCTATCTGATATGGGGTAAATGATGCCAACATCTAACAATTTTAGCACCTCGGTTCTGACGACCTCCTTCATATTAGGGTTAAGTCTGCGTTGCATTTCACGGGAAGATTTTGCATGCTCCTCAAGGTAAATGTGATGCATACACAGAGCAGGACTTATACCCTTAATGTCTGCTATTGTCCACCCCAAAGCTGTCTTATGTTCGTGAAGAACATTAAGCAACTTTCCTTCCTGTTCTGAATTAAGGTCTGAAGAGATGATAACATGCAAGAGTAGAACCTAAAAACGCATATTTAAGTGTATCTGGTAATGGCTTTAGGTCAAGTTGGGGTGGTTTTTCAATAGATGGGACAAGTTTAGACTCGGGAACTGGAAGAGGTTCCACCCTGGCTGTCCATTTGGTCGGGTCTAATATAGGGGTAGAGTCAAGCAATGCATTGACGTCTCTAATGGACCCTTCGATGTCAAAGTCTAAGCCAAAATGAGTTAAACATGTTATGTCTGGAGGGGATCATCATTTAAAACAGTTTGTAGGGATTCCTCTACTAAACTTTCAATCATATTCACTGCAAAAGAATCATCCGTCTCCAGGGGTTGTTGTCTAACATTAAAGACATTGAGTTTGACCTTTAAATTGCCAAAAGACAACTTCATAACCCCATTTCTATAATTTATTATGGCATTGGATGTGGCTAAGAACGGCCTTCCCAAAATCACAGGGATCTGACTACCAGGATTCTGCACAGGTTGGGTATCTAAGACAATAAAGTCTACGGGGAAGTAAAATTTATCCACCTGAACCAGAACATCCTCAATAACACCGCGTGGGACTTTAACTGATCTGTCTGCAAGTTGCAGTGTTATGGTCGTCGGTTTCAACTCTCCTAATCCAAGTTGCTCATAAACAGAGAATGGTAGCAAATTTACACTAGCCCCTAAGTCCAACAATGCCCTCTCCACATTATGGTCTCCTATAATGCATGAAATTGTGGGGCATCCTGGATCTTTAAACTTAGGAGGAGTGTTATGCTTAATAATTGAGCTAACTTGTTCAGTGAGAAACACTTTCTTGTGTGCATTCAATTTTCTTTTCTGGGTGCACATGTCTTTTAAGAATCTTGCATAAGCGGGAACTTGCTTAATAGCATCGAGCAATGGAATATTGATTTGCACTTTCTTAAAAATTTCCATTGTCTCATCAAGTTTATTCCCTTGAGATGTTTTTGCAAGTCGTTGAGGAAAAGGTGCCTTGGGTATATAGGGTGGAATATGGCTCGACTCAGGACATGAAGAAGCTTCTAGGCTCTTCTTCGGTGTATTAGGACTCACGTCTGGTTGCCACTTTAAGAATTCTCGCATAGAGTCTCAATAAAATCCCATGCTTCTTCGGCACTCTTCATCATAACTGACCCACCACTAGCGGCATCAACCATTTGACGGTTCTGAGGTGTTAAACCGTCATAGAAGAATTGAACTTGTTGCCACTTTAAAAATCCATGGTGTGGACACTTAAGGAGCAAATTCTTTCATCTTTCCCGACACTCATAAAAGTGTTCACCCTCCTTCTGCATGAAGTTTGTAATTTCTCTACGAAGGGCATGAGTTTTATGAACAGGGAAGAATTTGTTCAAAAATTTTTCAGCTAATTGATCCCAACTCCTAATTGTTCCAACTTCTAAA